>JAQQAF010000005.1:8748-2823748 GCA_029747655.1 Ensete ventricosum
ACCCTAAACCCTAAACCCTAAACCCTAAACCCTAAACCCTAAACCCTAAACCCTAAACCCTAAACCCTAAACCCTAAACCCTAAACCCTAAACCCTAAACCCTAAACCCTAAACCCTAAACCCTAAACCCTAAACCCTAAACCCTAAACCCTAAACCCTAAACCCTAAACCCTAAACCCTAAACCCTAAACCCTAAACCCTAAACCCTAAACCCTAAACCCTAAACCCTAAACCCTAAACCCTAAACCCTAAACCCTAAACCCTAAACCCTAAACCCTAAACCCTAAACCCTAAACCCTAAACCCTAAACCCTAAACCCTAAACCCTAAACCCTAAACCCTAAACCCTAAACCCTAAACCCTAAACCCTAAACCCTAAACCCTAAACCCTAAACCCTAAACCCTAAACCCTAAACCCTAAACCCTAAACCCTAAACCCTAAACCCTAAACCCTAAACCCTAAACCCTAAACCCTAAACCCTAAACCCTAAACCCTAAACCCTAAACCCTAAACCCTAAACCCTAAACCCTAAACCCTAAACCCTAAACCCTAAACCCTAAACCCTAAACCCTAAACCCTAAACCCTAAACCCTAAACCCTAAACCCTAAACCCTAAACCCTAAACCCTAAACCCTAAACCCTAAACCCTAAACCCTAAACCCTAAACCCTAAACCCTAAACCCTAAACCCTAAACCCTAAACCCTAAACCCTAAACCCTAAACCCTAAACCCTAAACCCTAAACCCTAAACCCTAAACCCTAAACCCTAAACCCTAAACCCTAAACCCTAAACCCTAAACCCTAAACCCTAAACCCTAAACCCTAAACCCTAAACCCTAAACCCTAAACCCTAAACCCTAAACCCTAAACCCTAAACCCTAAACCCTAAACCCTAAACCCTAAACCCTAAACCCTAAACCCTAAACCCTAAACCCTAAACCCTAAACCCTAAACCCTAAACCCTAAACCCTAAACCCTAAACCCTAAACCCTAAACCCTAAACCCTAAACCCTAAACCCTAAACCCTAAACCCTAAACCCTAAACCCTAAACCCTAAACCCTAAACCCTAAACCCTAAACCCTAAACCCTAAACCCTAAACCCTAAACCCTAAACCCTAAACCCTAAACCCTAAACCTCTAAACCCTAAACCCTAAACCCTAAACCCTAAACCCTAAACCCTAAACCCTAAACCCTAAACCCTAAACCCTAAACCCTAAACCCTAAACCCTAAACCCTAAACCCTAAACCCTAAACCCTAAACCCTAAACCCTAAACCCTAAACCCTAAACCCTAAACCCTAAACCCTAAACCCTAAACCCTAAACCCTAAACCCTAAACCCTAAACCCTAAACCCTAAACCCTAAACCCTAAACCCTAAACCCTAAACCCTAAACCCTAAACCCTAAACCCTAAACCCTAAACCCTAAACCCTAAACCCTAAACCCTAAACCCTAAACCCTAAACCCTAAACCCTAAACCCTAAACCCTAAACCCTAAACCCTAAACCCTAAACCCTAAACCCTAAACCCTAAACCCTAAACCCTAAACCCTAAACCCTAAACCCTAAACCCTAAACCCTAAACCCTAAACCCTAAACCCTAAACCCTAAACCCTAAACCCTAAACCCTAAACCCTAAACCCTAAACCCTAAACCCTAAACCCTAAACCCTAAACCCTAAACCCTAAACCCTAAACCCTAAACCCTAAACCCTAAACCCTAAACCCTAAACCCTAAACCCTAAACCCTAAACCCTAAACCCTAAACCCTAAACCCTAAACCCTAAACCCTAAACCCTAAACCCTAAACCCTAAACCCTAAACCCTAAACCCTAAACCCTAAACCCTAAACCCTAAACCCTAAACCCTAAACCCTAAACCCTAAACCCTAAACCCTAAACCCTAAACCCTAAACCCTAAACCCTAAACCCTAAACCCTAAACCCTAAACCCTAAACCCTAAACCCTAAACCCTAAACCCTAAACCCTAAACCCTAAACCCTAAACCCTAAACCCTAAACCCTAAACCCTAAACCCTAAACCCTAAACCCTAAACCCTAAACCCTAAACCCTAAACCCTAAACCCTAAACCCTAAACCCTAAACCCTAAACCCTAAACCCTAAACCCTAAACCCTAAACCCTAAACCCTAAACCCTAAACCCTAAACCCTAAACCCTAAACCCTAAACCCTAAACCCTAAACCCTAAACCCTAAACCCTAAACCCTAAACCCTAAACCCTAAACCCTAAACCCTAAACCCTAAACCCTAAACCCTAAACCCTAAACCCTAAACCCTAAACCCTAAACCCTAAACCCTAAACCCTAAACCCTAAACCCTAAACCCTAAACCCTAAACCCTAAACCCTAAACCCTAAACCCTAAACCCTAAACCCTAAACCCTAAACCCTAAACCCTAAACCCTAAACCCTAAACCCTAAACCCTAAACCCTAAACCCTAAACCCTAAACCCTAAACCCTAAACCCTAAACCCTAAACCCTAAACCCTAAACCCTAAACCCTAAACCCTAAACCCTAAACCCTAAACCCTAAACCCTAAACCCTAAACCCTAAACCCTAAACCCTAAACCCTAAACCCTAAACCCTAAACCCTAAACCCTAAACCCTAAACCCTAAACCCTAAACCCTAAACCCTAAACCCTAAACCCTAAACCCTAAACCCTAAACCCTAAACCCTAAACCCTAAACCCTAAACCCTAAACCCTAAACCCTAAACCCTAAACCCTAAACCCTAAACCCTAAACCCTAAACCCTAAACCCTAAACCCTAAACCCTAAACCCTAAACCCTAAACCCTAAACCCTAAACCCTAAACCCTAAACCCTAAACCCTAAACCCTAAACCCTAAACCCTAAACCCTAAACCCTAAACCCTAAACCCTAAACCCTAAACCCTAAACCCTAAACCCTAAACCCTAAACCCTAAACCCTAAACCCTAAACCCTAAACCCTAAACCCTAAACCCTAAACCCTAAACCCTAAACCCTAAACCCTAAACCCTAAACCCTAAACCCTAAACCCTAAACCCTAAACCCTAAACCCTAAACCCTAAACCCTAAACCCTAAACCCTAAACCCTAAACCCTAAACCCTAAACCCTAAACCCTAAACCCTAAACCCTAAACCCTAAACCCTAAACCCTAAACCCTAAACCCTAAACCCTAAACCCTAAACCCTAAACCCTAAACCCTAAACCCTAAACCCTAAACCCTAAACCCTAAACCCTAAACCCTAAACCCTAAACCCTAAACCCTAAACCCTAAACCCTAAACCCTAAACCCTAAACCCTAAACCCTAAACCCTAAACCCTAAACCCTAAACCCTAAACCCTAAACCCTAAACCCTAAACCCTAAACCCTAAACCCTAAACCCTAAACCCTAAACCCTAAACCCTAAACCCTAAACCCTAAACCCTAAACCCTAAACCCTAAACCCTAAACCCTAAACCCTAAACCCTAAACCCTAAACCCTAAACCCTAAACCCTAAACCCTAAACCCTAAACCCTAAACCCTAAACCCTAAACCCTAAACCCTAAACCCTAAACCCTAAACCCTAAACCCTAAACCCTAAACCCTAAACCCTAAACCCTAAACCCTAAACCCTAAACCCTAAACCCTAAACCCTAAACCCTAAACCCTAAACCCTAAACCCTAAACCCTAAACCCTAAACCCTAAACCCTAAACCCTAAACCCTAAACCCTAAACCCTAAACCCTAAACCCTAAACCCTAAACCCTAAACCCTAAACCCTAAACCCTAAACCCTAAACCCTAAACCCTAAACCCTAAACCCTAAACCCTAAACCCTAAACCCTAAACCCTAAACCCTAAACCCTAAACCCTAAACCCTAAACCCTAAACCCTAAACCCTAAACCCTAAACCCTAAACCCTAAACCCTAAACCCTAAACCCTAAACCCTAAACCCTAAACCCTAAACCCTAAACCCTAAACCCTAAACCCTAAACCCTAAACCCTAAACCCTAAACCCTAAACCCTAAACCCTAAACCCTAAACCCTAAACCCTAAACCCTAAACCCTAAACCCTAAACCCTAAACCCTAAACCCTAAACCCTAAACCCTAAACCCTAAACCCTAAACCCTAAACCCTAAACCCAACACCCCTAAACCCTAAACCCAAACCCTAAACCCCAACAACCCTAAACCCTAAACCCTAAACCCAAACCCTAAACCCCTAAACCCCAAAACCCTAAACCCTAACCCAACCCTAACCCCAACCCCAACACCCAAACCCCAAACCCCTAAACCCTAAACCCCTAAACCCAAAACCCAAACCCTAACCCACACCCAAACCCTACACCCTAAACCCTAAACCCTAAACCCTAAACCCTAAACCCTAAACCCTAAACCCTAAACCCTAAACCCTAAACCCTAAACCCTAAACCCTAAACCCTAAACCCTAAACCCTAAACCCTAAACCCTAAACCCTAAACCCTAAACCCTAAACCCTAAACCCTAAACCCTAAACCCTAAACCCTAAACCCTAAACCCTAAACCCTAAACCCTAAACCCTAAACCCTAAACCCTAAACCCTAAACCCTAAACCCTAAACCCTAAACCCTAAACCCTAAACCCTAAACCCTAAACCCTAAACCCTAAACCCTAAACCCTAAACCCTAAACCCTAAACCCTAAACCCTAAACCCTAAACCCTAAACCCTAAACCCTAAACCCTAAACCCTAAACCCTAAACCCTAAACCCTAAACCCTAAACCCTAAACCCTAAACCCTAAACCCTAAACCCTAAACCCTAAACCCTAAACCCTAAACCCTAAACCCTAAACCCTAAACCCTAAACCCTAAACCCTAAACCCTAAACCCTAAACCCTAAACCCTAAACCCTAAACCCTAAACCCTAAACCCTAAACCCTAAACCCTAAACCCTAAACCCTAAACCCTAAACCCTAAACCCTAAACCCTAAACCCTAAACCCTAAACCCTAAACCCTAAACCCTAAACCCTAAACCCTAAACCCTAAACCCTAAACCCTAAACCCTAAACCCTAAACCCTAAACCCTAAACCCTAAACCCTAAACCCTAAACCCTAAACCCTAAACCCTAAACCCTAAACCCTAAACCCTAAACCCTAAACCCTAAACCCTAAACCCTAAACCCTAAACCCTAAACCCTAAACCCTAAACCCTAAACCCTAAACCCTAAACCCTAAACCCTAAACCCTAAACCCTAAACCCTAAACCCTAAACCCTAAACCCTAAACCCTAAACCCTAAACCCTAAACCCTAAACCCTAAACCCTAAACCCTAAACCCTAAACCCTAAACCCTAAACCCTAAACCCTAAACCCTAAACCCTAAACCCTAAACCCTAAACCCTAAACCCTAAACCCTAAACCCTAAACCCTAAACCCTAAACCCTAAACCCTAAACCCTAAACCCTAAACCCTAAACCCTAAACCCTAAACCCTAAACCCTAAACCCTAAACCCTAAACCCTAAACCCTAAACCCTAAACCCTAAACCCTAAACCCTAAACCCTAAACCCTAAACCCTAAACCCTAAACCCTAAACCCTAAACCCTAAACCCTAAACCCTAAACCCTAAACCCTAAACCCTAAACCCTAAACCCTAAACCCTAAACCCTAAACCCTAAACCCTAAACCCTAAACCCTAAACCCTAAACCCTAAACCCTAAACCCTAAACCCTAAACCCTAAACCCTAAACCCTAAACCCTAAACCCTAAACCCTAAACCCTAAACCCTAAACCCTAAACCCTAAACCCTAAACCCTAAACCCTAAACCCTAAACCCTAAACCCTAAACCCTAAACCCTAAACCCTAAACCCTAAACCCTAAACCCTAAACCCTAAACCCTAAACCCTAAACCCTAAACCCTAAACCCTAAACCCTAAACCCTAAACCCTAAACCCTAAACCCTAAACCCTAAACCCTAAACCCTAAACCCTAAACCCTAAACCCTAAACCCTAAACCCTAAACCCTAAACCCTAAACCCTAAACCCTAAACCCTAAACCCTAAACCCTAAACCCTAAACCCTAAACCCTAAACCCTAAACCCTAAACCCTAAACCCTAAACCCTAAACCCTAAACCCTAAACCCTAAACCCTAAACCCTAAACCCTAAACCCTAAACCCTAAACCCTAAACCCTAAACCCTAAACCCTAAACCCTAAACCCTAAACCCTAAACCCTAAACCCTAAACCCTAAACCCTAAACCCTAAACCCTAAACCCTAAACCCTAAACCCTAAACCCTAAACCCTAAACCCTAAACCCTAAACCCTAAACCCTAAACCCTAAACCCTAAACCCTAAACCCTAAACCCTAAACCCTAAACCCTAAACCCTAAACCCTAAACCCTAAACCCTAAACCCTAAACCCTAAACCCTAAACCCTAAACCCTAAACCCTAAACCCTAAACCCTAAACCCTAAACCCTAAACCCTAAACCCTAAACCCTAAACCCTAAACCCTAAACCCTAAACCCTAAACCCTAAACCCTAAACCCTAAACCCTAAACCCTAAACCCTAGGGTTTAGGGTTTAGGGTTTAGGGTTTAGGGTTTAGGGTTTAGGGTTTAGGGTTTAGGGGTCCAATGTTCACTCTCAACCCCACATGTTCACTCTCAACCCTCACTTTCAACCCTAAGGGTCTTAGGGTTGATTGTTGGGGCTTAGTGAACACCAATCCTAGGGGTTGAGATTAGGGTTTGGCAATTAGGGTTTTGCAATTACTTAATAGGGTTTTCAAATTAGATTTCGGAACCCAAAAATTTTCGAAGATTACATCCTTTCCCCCAACTCTACAGGGTTTTCGGTTCAATCGTTAGCACTCTAGAGCCGAATCTCGAGTCAACAGCAACCCCAAAACCTTAGACCCTCAAAACCCCCACAATTCGAACCCCAAACCCAGTCATATTTTTTTCCTCCATTCCCATCGAAATCAAAGGTCCAATGCCCTTGGTTTCACCTGAAAAGGATGTCCCAAGACGGAGAAACAATTGCTACAAGCAAGAAACTTCAAACGGTCGTAACTTCGCGTAGGATGGTCCGTTTTCGACGCACGATACCTTTTCGGAAATGGCAGGAGAAGACGCATCCGGTTGCAAAACAACTTCGTTGTTTTGCCCTTTTTTCGTCCACAAAATCGCCCTCTAAGCGCCTCAAAAATAGGTTTTTTTGTTTCAAAAATATTCAAACATTTTTTGTTTTTTCCATTTTCATCCTAATTCACTTCCGCGAATTTTCATACTTTTCTTTCTTCAACATCTTCCTTCCCCTATTTTTTCAGATGTTTTTTATTTTTTTAAGATAGAGATCTTGACTATCAAATTTCAGATGTTTCACTCTAATATTTTATCAAATTTCAGCCTTTCTTGTGTGATGGAAACAAAGTTTGGCCAATGTTAACTATTTAATTTACGTGTGTCATGGAATTTGAACAAAATAAAGTTTGTTTTAGATGACTGAATTAGATTTGACCTACAATTAATGTGGATCAACCAAATCATCTCGTAAAGAAAGGAAGACATGTCTCTCGGCCCAATTCGAGCCTCATTTGTTTCTTATTGGTTGGGCTGGGCTCATTAGTTTGATTTTTTTTCGGATCCAAATATATTCTGGTTTGTAGTCTAAATACCGATCCAATTACAATCCGGTTGGTACCTGCCCGATGTCAACTCACCCGTCGGCTTTGCATCTTCTTCCACCGTAAAACCCAACTCGGCAAAAGAAATCCCTTCTCAAGGTTCTCCCTCCGACGATTCTGCAATCTTTCGAGGTAATCCCCATGTTCCTTCCCCGCTTCTCTCTCCCTCTCTCTCGTCGATTTCTACGGGGCCTGCCTTTCAAGGCGTCGTGTCGGTGTTGTCATCTCTTACCTTCCTTTTCTTTTCTCGTTTCCTGCTTGGGGAAATCGTCGTGCGTCAGCTGAAGGGGAGAAGAAAACAACGCAGGATGCGAACATCGGGATTCTTGATTAGGTTTCGAATGACGCACATTACACATTGTTTTATCGTGAATCCTTATGTTGGATGGTGAGAGGGAAGGACAGATCAAGACGGGAGAGGAAATCGATCGCGAGGGGTTCTTGGAGGAGGAGATCGCGAGGGATGCCCATGATTCCTATTTCGTTTCTTGGTTTTAGGGTTACGGTTCGGGTTTTGCTCGATTGTTTGAGGACGAAAAGGTATTGTTGCACCCTATCCGTCGTTTATTCTGTGTTCCAAACGCACCCTCGCCGCGTACAAGCGCGACAAGTCCCACATCCGCCTTCTCCAAGAACAGGCCGGCCTCGTCCCGTAAGCCCCGATCCCCAATGTTCCTATTTCGTTTCTTCGTTTTAGGGTTATGCTTCTGCTTGATTGTTTCAGGAATACAAAATGTTTCGTTGGTTGATTCTTGACCTCGCCTCCGTTCCTGTTTTCTTTGGTGGCTCCATGTCCTTTTCTTGATGCTATTCTTGTATTCTTTGGTACCTTGATGTCGGTTGTTGATGTGCCTGTTCTGTTCGATAGCTTGATGTCGGTTGCTGCTCCTCTTGGGTGGCTTCATGCTATGCCGGACCTCTTTGATCGATAGCTAGCTTAATGTCAAGAATCGATGTGATGCCTGCCTTATTGGGTTCATTGTTCGCTACAATTCTTTTCTTATTTTCCGGTTTGATCCATCATCTCCATCAGTGTGGGTTTCACCTTTTGTGTCTTTCTTCTTTCTTTCATTGATTCCTGGGGTTCTCTGCATTAAGGTTTCTTTTCTACCTCTCGTCCCCATTTCTTTGGATTTATCCAGAGATTGTGTCATTTTTTGTTTTTGGACGATGACGGGGCAACAATGAGGAAGAACGATCCTAAGACCTGAGGAAGATGCTCGAGCATGACCTCGGAGGAGCAACTTTTGGTTGAAAGAGCATGACGATAGAAGACTGCCTTGCCTTCCCCTGCAATTTGGTGAGCGACTGACCCACATCATTTTTTGTTTCAAGACTGCTAGCATCACTAGCCAAACCAAGAGCAAATTGTTAGTGCAAGAGATGATGAGAATAGAAGCAAAGAATAATGACAAAGCAACAAACTGTTATCTTTACTAAATATTTTACAGATACAAAAATACTTTGTAAGCTTTAGTTCAACAATCTATATAGTGAACTTTTTAAATAGAAAATGGTACTTTCCAAATACAAAGTATCAACAGGGTGTTCATGTTACATACAGTACCAGAAGAAACTAAAGGTAATATATAGACAGTTCATCAATGTTTTTATTTTTCTATACGATTTAAATAAGTTGATTATTGTAATTATCAAGTGTACGACAATTCTTGATAGTTAAAGAATTGTTGGATGGTGATGGCGGTTTTGTTCTTTGTTTGATGTGTTTCTTGCTAATCCATCGGAACCTACAAAATTTTAGCCGCTTGATATGAATGATTTGTGACAAATACTATTGATCACGATGACAAGGGTTCTCTTTAAAAATAATTTGTCGAAAGAAAGAGGTGAACATTTAGTTGCACATCTTCTTATCAGACTTTTATTTTTGTTGTCGCCTAGTACATCACGGGATGTTTCTTCATCTTGAAAACCTACAAATTAAATCCTTCACAATTCCTTGAATGTTTTGGTATTCTTGAACCCTCAACCTTGGCTTTATTATGTCAAAAGGACGGACAAAAAATAAAAGGTTCAATTGATCATAGAATGTTCCTTGATCCAACCACAATACAATTGTTGATCTCTCGACGGGACATGTTAGCATGTAATGATACATTTCGTTGGAGTTCCATTCTTTGTTGAATTCAATAGACCATCACCATACCTTTCAATCAAGTAGGTACTAGCACTGATTGAAAATCCAGAATATCAGTGCTAGTAGATTTTGGCAAACATCGACCAAAAAAATTCAAAACCTAACTTGATCTTCGTAAAACGTAAGATGAGTCCTCCTAAGAAAACAACAAAACATCAATGAGCTTCAAAGAGAAACATGGCCACAAGTACCTACCACCTGTCAAACACAAAAGTTTTGTAATGGTAACCAATTTCAAGCATAAACATCTTAAAGTATAAGAGGGAACGTACACCCTGCTCTTTAAGTGTAAATTTTCATGTCACTAGGACCCATTGATAGCTTTAGGCCAAAAGCTAATTCACAACATTATGACAAAGAACTCGGAGTCGATGAATCATTTTGTGGCTCGACCCTCTGCTCTGGCTGCAACCAAACAGAGCCTACTCACTCTGAAATGAATGCAGCTCAACCATTTCAGGCTGAACAATCGATCCTTTTGAATACCTCCAAAGATGGAGAATGTGTGCAAAGTGGTGACATTGAATGTGTGTATGGTTCGATTCAATGCGTTGCGGTTCGGTTCGAACCGAATTGAACCCCACTGAGGCGAGCCAAGCCTAGCCAATCCATGGTGATTGCTTCTTACAACTGCTTCAGTGAGATCAATGGCCATTGTGGGATCCTATTCGGGGTTCGGTTTGGTTAGGTGGGGTCAATCATTTTGGATCGGATCGGTTCGGTGTGATATATATTCTGTTATATTCTTAGCCTAACATCTAGAGCTTCCAAATCATATCTAAATATAATCAGAAATAGAGCTTCCAAATCATACCTAAATATAATCAGAAATACAAAGTGATCCTTAAGTCTGATAAGACTTAAGGATGAATGATCTTGATGATGTATTTTATATGTATAGACGCTGTTATAAAGAATGCATGTGAGCATCCTTGTGCATACACTTAAAATGCTCAGCTGGAAAGTACAGTTCGGCTTCCTGAATAATTGTTTTCATAGGTAATGAAATTTTAGTTAGAAAAGGAAACAAGTTAAAGAATGTCAACAGGATCAATTTTAGACAGGGATACACATGAAACTCAAATGCACAAGTGTTCCTCGACTGGCAGAAAATAATCTTTATCTGATTATTCTTACATATGCAGGTGGGTTCAAGCTGAGTGTAAGAAATTGGGTGATAATGATAATCCTGAAGTTAGTGATCTTTTAAAGACGAATATTTGTTGCCTTAAAGAAAGGCCTGTTCTTTTCAAGTACTGTGCAGAAGAGGTGAGAATTTGTCTCTGGCTTCTTATTGTTTCTTCTTCTGGATTCTATTTAAATGCTTACACTGTCTCTGCCACTAGATTGCAAATATGAGGCACCATGCACTATTCAGACGATTTATAAGTGCCCTTACACGACCTGGAGGGCTGCCAAGACCTTTTGAAGTGTATGCACATGATCCTTTACGTTATGTTGGTGACATGTTAGGATGGCTTCATCAGGTTTGAATCTTCCAAATCTCATCTACATTAAAGTAGGATATTTGTGGACATTGAATAATTTATAGCAACCTTTTGTATGTTCTTTTGATCATGAATGTTGACCATTTAATTTGAGTGCAATGGATGTTTCTCATTTTATCTAGCATTTGATAATGTAACTAATAGATTTTAAAATACCTATTTTTCTAAAATGTTTATTTTTTCTGTGGGAAGCCTTTGGCATCTGAAAGAGAACTTGTCTTACTCAACACCGATGCTAATAGTGACACAGATTCTATTGTCCGTCACTTTTCCAAGATCGATGTACCTATGGACAATCCTTTGCATTCATCAATCATAACCTCAGACTGCAATGAAGGTGTTCGAATAGATCATCGAGAGGTGGGCGAAGAGGTAAACTTTGTATCTTGTCCTCTAGTGTTTTATCAGCAGAACTTCTAATTTGGATATTCTGTTTGCTATTGTGATGCATTAGGGAATTCCGGCTGAAACTTTCAATACTAATTTTCTTCCAGGCCAGCCCCACCTTTTTATTTAGCAATCCTCCTTGAAGTGTGATTATTGTTCAAATTTTGCTACTTTCTGGTCTGTATTGAATTTTCCCTTTTCTTCTATACACTTCTGTTTAATCAGAGAGTTCAAGCTGCTGGTAAATTTCATCTGATCCCCACACTTGGATTAGGAGACATCACAAGCAATGGTTCTGCTGTTTGTAATAGTGCCATTGACACCGTCTCTTTTGATAAGGATCCTTCAGCTGTAAAGACGACTTCTTAGATGCTTCTGTCAAATCAGTGGACACTGATGTTGACTCATTTGTTCCCTGATGACTTGGCCTTAGTGCAAACAGATTTTACTGATACTTCTAACCTTAAGTTGTTGCCAATGACATTTAAACTTACTGACCAAGTAATCGGTAGTATCTCTTATCCTAGATGGATTGTGTAAGGTAATTTTTATTTGATCACATTTTATGAGGTATGGCACCTTTTTCTTTTATAATACAGAAGAAATCGGACTTCCAAAGGGTTTATCGGATATTCATACCGAGTCCCAATCCCAAAATGTTCAAAAACTTAAGCAGTGGATCTATGAAGGAAAAACTACTTCGGAAAATGATGAAGATGATGACGCTTATAAACCATGTAGGAATCTGAGAAAGAGGATAGCCAAGTGTAGCACTGACCAAATTGAAGTCAAAGAGGCAGACAAATGAAATTGAAAAAACCCACTCAGAAGCGAAAGAAAGCCTTTTGAGAAACCTGATTCTGTTGTAGGGAATTCACCTAAAAAGAGGTTTCCTCATGCCACAAGGTGAAGGAGAAGGCAAGGTAAATGAACTTCCAGTCTTACTTAATGTTATCACAAACTCATGCTGCACCTGTTGGAAGAAACTGAATGAACTTCAGGCGATAATTCATTATCTTTTAAATGTTTATTGAACAAAGTTTTACTACAAACACCTGAAGATGAGATTGACCCAAGACAGATTAGCATAAGAGACCTAATAATGCTTGCAGAGGCTAAGGAGTGGATAGCAGTACGTCTATTTTGGCTGCTTGAATGTTGTCACTTGTGATTGGTATTGTTGTATTTTGATGTTATTTTGAGTGTATTTCTGCAGAGTAAAGAAACGGCCGCAACGAGTAAATTATTCTCAGGTCAGAGGTACGAAAAATATCTCACAATAGAATGTTTCACTTTGTGGGTTTTTAGATTATTTATATATTGGGATCTCATGCCGCAGATCTTGGACATCTAGAGGATATAAGCATACTCTTATTCTCTTTTAAATCAGCAGCACTATGTATTTTGAAACCCTTCCTGCCGGTGAATCATTTTCTGGCTGTATTATAGATGATTGTCATGGAATAAATGAAAGCTAATATATACATCAATTTGACAAGTACAAAAATTGACAGTGAATAAGCAGATTGTTGTCTGATACATGAGGTCTGCAATCAATTAGGCTTGAGTAATATGTAAATGCAGACAATACATTTCAGTCACAATCAGGTTTGGAACATAAAGGTTCAAAGGCAGACAGAAAATTTTTGAAAATTCTCTTATCCACCAAATCATATTTTCTTAATCTAAATACTTTGACAGGTAGGAACTTGTACAAGTATTGTTGCTTGAAACATGATAGCGAGAGGAAGATACTATGAAAGATGAAGCAAATTAGTTATTGAATCTAATGGCTTTAGTAGTGATGGATGAAGGACCTCAAAATATTGAGTGGTGGCAAGTAGAGAAGTGAGAAACATTTAGAAAAGTGCCTTAGACTGGCCTTTAGCATGTCATTGTAGTAGGAGCCTTTCCTGAGATTGTGCCACAAATTAACTTGCTTATGTTTACCTTTGAATTTATGTTTGAAGATATGCAGTATACCAGAGTACTGTTACAAGCTCCCATTATAGCTCCAAGCATGCCCCACTGCATATTGAACCGAACCAAACCAAATCAAACCCTGTCGAACTGAACCCAACCCCATCGAACCCCACCGAATCCAACTAAACTGAATCGAACCGAGACGAGGCTAAACCCTAAACTCATAGATTTTAGGGTTGATTCATATCGATAAGTTGACATTGCTAAATAAAAAATTAGGGACTATGAGGGGAAAAAATTGCTTGAGCTGACTCTGAAGGAGTTGTTTGTTTTCAGTTTGTTTTTTTTAATGAATTAAAGCCCTTGTTCCTTCTTTCTAGCATCCAATGCTTTCATTGACGAGGGACGAGAGAATGGATAAGAAACACATCTTTCGAATGTGTGTTGTCCAAACTAAACAACTTTTTGAAACTTTAGTTTTTTTTATCTGTATTGCAGCCTTGCATGTCTTTTCAGTCTTGCATAGAGTTTATATTTTAGTTTGATGGCATTTCAAACTGTATTAATAGTTGATTTGACTATTGTTTATCGAAGAAATTGAGTTATTTTTATTATGTACCTTCGGTATAAAAAAAGTTGTATATATATATATATATTGTTTGTGTGTGCGTGCGCAAGCTAACACAAACAATGTTAGAGACGAAGTGATTTATGTCAAGTTGACGAGGATATTGTCTAGGTTTTTATGGATAGTTTATTAGTCAGAATTCACCAAGGCCAAAATGTAGTAGTGTATATCTTGTCACTGATTGAACTTTATGGTTTTATCACAAAAGACTGAGCCAGTCACAAACATATTAGTGATCATTTGAAATTTCTAGCATTACTTGTAATGTTCCACGCATTAAGATGATGCTCTGTGTTTTCAAATCTGTTGTATGATTGTTCAGCAATGACATCTTCACACATTTTATTTCTGAGTCGGGCATGATTTATTATTGTACAATGATTGGTCTAATCATTATTTCAAGCTTAGAAGTAGATCTAGCTCTATCTTTGACTTCAATTACAAATCGAGCAAAGCACCAAGCTGAAGTTGGTTCTTCTTATAGCCACTTGATTGAACTGTGTTCCAAATATCAACTTTGTTGGTATAGCCATCTTTATTTGGAAGAGTTGCACTGAAGTTACTATGGTTTTGTAACGATGTATTATGTAATAGGTCATCAGAGTCACTGATTCTTCTCGCCTGCTTGGCTATTGTTTAGGCTTTGGGTATTATAGAGTTTCTTTTGTAAGTCACCAATTATAATGTTAGTTGACAATTCAATTTTTGAAATTTATATATCCTTTTGTCATCATTGTAGGAAGGATTTGAAAACAAAAAGTTGGGGAAAAAATGTGGCATTGAGCTTAAAATTGCTTGACCTGTGTGGATCTATGTCATCACTATGTTGTTTTTCGTATGATTTACTTTTACCTTTGAAGCTGTAGTTCTGAAAGGGCAGTACTTGATTGAATTTGTAGCTCCTAGCGAACTTACTGATGCTGTTGATTTAATAAACCACTATAAGCTGTTGACACATCATGACTTTTTTTGCAAAAGAAATGTGCCCTTATCAATCTCTAATTCATTATATAAGATTAGAATGAAACTAAGAGCAGCACAGTTCAATTTGGTGGTCTCAATAAGCCTAGGGCCTCTGGGGCTCATCTCCCTTGACACCCACCTAACCTTGACAAAGGTTCGATTTGATCCGGAATTGAATTAGAATTTATCCAGTTCAATGATTTGTTGATTCTAAATTCAATCGAAATCAATAAGCTATACTTCAGTTCAATTGTGTTGGTAACTGAATGAACCTGAGATGTATGTTCTGTTGTCACATTGGTCCAGGAGCTTTAACTGTGTCTACATGGATGACCTCCGTTAGTTACCATACGCAGGTTTCAAAACTGGACACGAGAGCGGGAGAGTAAAACTCCACGGGTTTCAAAACTGGACCCTTCGATTTGATGATCACTTAATCGGGAGCGTCGAGTGGATGTGACGGCGTTGGTACGTTCTTAGCCCTCTTCTATCTTCTGGTAGCCTATTCCCGCCTTATAAACTGGACCGAGACTCTTCTGGTACGTTCTAAACCGCCTTATTAGGACTTCCTTCCATCGAAACGATCAATAACCGTCTCCTTCCGCGATCACAGCCTCTTTGCTGCGGCCTCGCCTCCGCACCGTGTCGACGGGAGAAATCGCCTCCTTCCGTGGCCTCATCTCCGACGCCGTCACCGTACTGCTCCACCGTCCGGGCCTCCGGACCTCTTCCTCGGTCGGACTTCCATCTTCTCCTACTTCCTCGAGTCGTGTCCTGGGTCGCTTCTCGCTGTCCTCCTCCGTCCGGGAGCGTAATCCCCACATGCTCGCCGCTGATCTTTGAAAAGCAAGCATTCTGGACGAGAATGACCCGGAGACTCTTCTGGTGCGTCGAGTGGATCGGACGGCGTTGGTAGCCCGCTTCACTCTTCTAGTGTCCCTTTTACCGTCTCCTTCCGCGATCACAGCCTCTCCTCCGCACCGTGTCAACGGGAGAAACCGCGTCCTTCCGTGGCTTCATCTCCGACGCCGTCACCGTGTCGCCGTACTGCTCCACCGTCAGGTGCTCCTCCGAACCTCTTCCTCGGTCGGACTTCCATCTTCTCCTACTTCCTCGACGTCGTGTCCTGGGTCGCTTCTCGCTGTCCTCCGTCCGGGAGCGTAATCCCCACATGCACGCCGCTGATCTTTGAAAAGCAACTGCTCTGGACGAGAATGACCCGGAGACTCTTCTGGTGTGTCGAGTGGATCGGACGGCGTTGGTACGTTCTTAGCCCTCTTCACTCTTCTGGTAACCTATTCTCGCCTTATAAACTGGACCCGGAGACTCTTCTGGTACGTTCTAAACCGCCTTATTAGGACTTCCTTCCATCGAGCCCCTTTTACCGTCTCCTTCCGCGATCACAGCCTCTTCGCTGCGGCCTCGCCTCCGCACCGTGTCGACGGGAGAAACCGCCTCCTTCCGTGGCCTCATCTCCGACGCCGTCACCGTGTCGCCGTACTGCTCCACCGTCCGGAGCTCCTCGGGACCTCTTCCTCGGTCGGACTTCCATCTTCTCCTACTTCCTCGACGTCGTGTCCTGGGTCGCTTCTCGCTGTCCTCCGCCCGGGAGCGTAATCCCCACATGCCCGCCGATGATCTTTGAAAAGCAAGCGCCCTGGACGAGAATGACCCGGAGACTCTTCTGGTGCGTCGAGTGGATCGGACGGCGTTGGTACGTTCTTGGCCCTCTTCACTCTTGTTCCTATTCAAGTCCAATCTAAAACCTATTCTGTAGCCTGATCTGATAACCCAATGGACATTACAATCTGGATTTTCAGTTTGGATACACGGTCCAAGTCCAGGTGTCACCCATGTCATAGGATACGTTCATCACCTGGGGTTGCTTAGAACTTGAAAACCATTATTGATGAAGGATTTCAAATAAGCTAATGTATGATGGTTATACAACTGATTAACTTTCACAAAAAAATTACAACTAAATGTCTTACATATGCTGTTTGGTGCACAGTGTATTTTGTATCCTTTACAGATTAATTGGATCTTTTAGTTCTAGTTATGTTCATTTTGACTGTGCAAGGTTAGTAAGTTCTACTACTATTCTTTATTTGTTAGTTATGGTGACATAAGAAGTTTGGATTTGATCATATTGCTTATTTATGCCAGAAGTTTGAAATGAATCCTGAAGGGAAGAATTTTGGAAGAGGTAAAGTTGTTGTTTTATACTAAAAAAAATTGATGTCATTTTACTTTTATATATTTTTCATTTTTTGTATCAAAAATTGATGTCATCGGTACTTTAATGAGATCCGACGGTAAGCGTATCATGTCGCATATAATATTCTTTATGGACCTTTGTATGCATCCTAAGGAAAATTAGAACTAGTGCCATTTAATACGCAAGAGGACCTCTCTCAGCCAGTCCTTGTCGCCTCTCTGCTTTGTATCCAAGAAAGTGGGAGTCGCTTCGGAAGGGTAAAGCCTTAATATCATGTGAATTCTTCCTTGATTTCGAAAGATCTTTGTCTATTTTGATTTTTTCTTTGTTTATCTGGTTGCTGATCGTGTATCTGAGTGGATCGATCGAGTCCTTTGTCTTCCATTTTGCTTTTCTCAAGTCGATTTAAAGATATTTTCAAGTGTGTTTTTTTAATTAACTTTTAAATCTTATTGTGGGAGTCAATAGGAGAGCCTTAAGCACAATCTATTTCTCTTTAACCTATGTGATGCCTTATACTTACCAAGGCACATGTATCTCTTATGATTCATTCACAATTAAGATTGGAAGCTGTTAAGGCGTAAAATCTTAACTCACTACCAGTTCGGATCTTGCTGGAATGGTGTGATTTTAGTATACTAAGCATATATCAACGTGTATTGGCGGTATCACAACATTATTAAAAATTCTGACTGGTATCAGGTCTCACAAGATGCATGATTGCACTAGTAAAAGGTTGGCTGCTTTGTGTTGATACGACCAGTATTTGAAACACTTGTTAATATAAACAAATTAGAAGTATGCATATAATATACTAATGAACTGAACATGTCCTTGTTTATCAATTTCCAAATATAATCAATGGTCCTGTTTTACCTCCATTTTGGGTTTCTTTATTTGCCTTTTTTTCGCTCAATAGTGCAGCAATATTCTTTGTTTCTCAATCTTTGTTTAATGGGTTAGGGCTTAGCAAATACTCATCTTACATTTGGTTGAGGCTTTATGATCAATAATTTGTTTGCAGAATAAAAGTTTTATCCCAATTAATTACGTAGTTTATGATGTTATAAGAATTCCTTATGGTATGATTTGGGACTACCTTCATGCAGAAGCTATGTTTGATGAATTGGATCTTGCCGATGACATTTTTCATCACCCAGCTTCTTCCCCAGGTTATTGCTATCTCCAAACTTATTTGCTCAAAATTTTCTTGTTATTTTCAATGCTGAAGTGTTACTGTGGATCCTAGCAGATCAAAAATAAAGTAAATTCAGACCTAAAGCTCGTGCAAAACCTGTTAATGTTACCTCCGTTGCCCCCACAACTTCTGATGCTACCCTGCATGCTCCTCTCAAGCCTGTGGCTCCAGATGCTGATAAAAACCTTGAGATGGAGTGCCCCTATCTCTAACCTTGTGTTTCCAATTCCTATACTATAGCTTGTGACCACCATTCCATGCAAGAATCTGTTGGGCAACCGAAATCCACACTTGCAAAACCCGTAGAATCTGTAGGTAAATATATGGAGAATTTCCAGCAAAATAAAGGAAACATAGATCAGGTAAAGGTGAACCTTTTGTTAAGTTGTCACTTCTATGGTGGATAAACACTATTAGTAAAATCTTATTGCTTCAGGATGTAGATATGTGCTTTAGCTTGGATTTTCCTAATGGTCACTTGAAGATGACTAGTAATCCTAGTTGTGTTATAAATTGGATTAACTTTTAAATATTAAGATTAATTTTTTTTGACACCCTGCTCTTTAAATGTAAATTTTCATGTCAGTAGGACCTGTTGATAGCTTTAGGCATAAAGCTAATTCACAACATGATGACAAAGAACTTGGAGTCGATGAATCATTTTGTGCCTCAACCCTCTGCTCTTGCTGCAACCAAGCAGAGGCTACTCACTCTGAAATAAATGTAGCTCAACAACCATTTCAGGCTGAACAATGAATCCTTTTAAAGACATCTGGAGATGGAGAATGTGTGCAAAGTGGTGACATTGACGTGCGACTCAATGTTGCCGAGTCAAAGGAACAGGCAAGTTGCCTTTCAATGTCGGAGATGAAGTTATTGATTTTTCTTTATATAAGTTCAGGTTCTTATTAGCTTCTAAATGCTATATTAGACATCAACAAAGCTTTCTAGCATGGACTCTCTTTACGACTTATCTCATTCTAGTGGAGCCACTGGTAAGTAGGAGTTGACAATTATTTTAACTAATTTCTGGTTTTGATCATATCTTATGATGGATCATATTTTTTTGCTTTAAGAGGATATGAGTTGGATCATGATTTTAAACTGTATTTATCATACTTTTCGAGAGTAAATATTTCCATCATTTGCAGTTGAATCATTTGGCTTCTCATATACCAATTGTGATGGATAATAATGATCTGTGTCACTATAATGTGAACTTTTTAGTTTCTCCTAAAAATTTCTTCATTGAGCCTCTTATTGTTCTTGTAATTGAGTACAACATGAAGATTTAAGAGCAATGTCAAGGTTATATATCTAAGTTTACATTTAGCGTGTACTATTAATTTAATAGTCAAGAACTTGCAGATAGCTAAGGGAAACTGAGAACACTGTTACAAGCATATCGATGTCCAACTTAACGAGAACCTTTGGTATCACATGGTGTCCAAATCAGGAAGGGTATCCAATACATTTGATATGCAAACTTTAGTTATTATTTATGTTAGAGATTTATTGTGTGCTAAGTCTAGAATATGGTCGTCAAACTGTAGTAAACCTTGTGTTTGTCATTGGAGAATAAGCCTCATGCTACTTGCATGATTGTCATAGAAGAAGAAACACGTCTTTCTGTTTCTGTTGAATCGGATTCCTCAACATCTAGGATCGATATGTACCGCCTGTATCGAGCGGTATAGTTCGAAATTGCGAACCTTGGTGGCTATAATATTTCCATATAATATTCTAGGAATGGAGGCAATTGTTGAGAATACAAAACTAGCAATTGCTATCTTTATTTGAATAAATTATTTGAATAATTTAAAATAAATTATTTGAATAATTTAAAATAAATTATTTGAATAATTTAAAATAAATTATTTTAAGACAGATATTGTATAAATGATTTGAATAAATAATTTAAAAATAAATCAGTACAAATATTTTCTTCTAATAGCCTCCATTGTTTCACAACCAGACTAGCAATCCGAGAGAATTAGAATCCCTCCACGATTCTCTTGTAATAACTAGCCATACCCAAGAAATTTCTAATTTCTGTCACATCCATTAGTACTTCTCATTTAGTTATCGCTTCCACTTACTTTGGGTCAACAAAGATGACCTTACCTGAAATCATATGACCTAAGAAAGTAATTTTATTTAGCTAGAACTCACACTTGTTGAACTTTACATATAACTTTTTTTCTCTTAGTATGGACCAAGGTTTGACTTATTGGTCCGTATCGATGTACTGACATATTGTTGGTATCGGTATTGGGCGGTATGCATAGTACGTACCACCCGGTATTAAAATATAATATAATATTTTTATAATATAATATTATATAATATAATATTAAAATATTAAAAATATTTTTTTGAAAAAAGGAAAGGGGCGATGTTACCTCGATCTTTCTCCTCGCGTGGGAGAAAAAGTGGCCGCGGGCGCGGGCGACCCGCGGGCAGCGACGGTGCGTGGGCGAGGATGGCGCGCGAGCGAGGTATTCTTTCTTCTCCTCCTCTTTTTTTCTTTTTTTTCCTCTTCTTCTTCCCTTTTTCTTCCTCAATCGATCGTTGACGGTCGATTCTTCTTCAATAGACCGTCGACGGTCGAAATTGATCGCTGATGGCTGAAATCGATCGTCGACGGTCGATTTTTGGCGTAACTGCCAGGTAGCGGGCGGTCCACGTACTGGTAACATGACTGATCGGTATGTACCGCCCGTACTGGGCGGTACAGGTCGAAATTGCAAACCTCGGTATGGACAATACTTTTCTCTATTCCTGAGAATTTATGGGGATCATATCGAGTTTTCCTTGATGTCCTTTAGGAATCTTGGATGACAAGGACACTTGATCCTTCTACTTTATCTTTTTCTGATTAATCTAGTTGGACAAAAAGATTGATCAGGGATGTCTATTAGAATTGACAATGAATAGAATAATTTAAATCCCTTTTATAATAGCTATTGCAGTTTCTTTTTCAATTCTATTTGCTCGAGTGATTTTATTCTATAGGGAGGCTTAGATATTAGAGTCATCCCTGAGACCAAATGAATAGAAATTTCACCTCCTTGTTTAGAGGAAGTCTAGTCAATTCATCCGGAAATATATTCGAGAACTCACTAACCATCGAAATTTTATTTATATGAGTTTCTTGATCTGATTGCTCCTTTATACTTATAATAATGCATGTACAACCCTTTTGCATAAGGCGATAAGCTTGAAGTGCCAATATCAGAAAAGTGGGTAAATCATGTTTAATACCCTCAAAATATAAGATAGGTTGATCGGGTATGTAAAAAGTGATCATTTTTTTATAGCAATCAACACTAAAATGATAGGTAGATAAACAATTCAGGCAAGCCTAATATCAATCCGTTGGATCTTTAGGAGAATCAAATTAGCAAGGAGTTCGTGTCATCTAATAGAGATCAAACAAGATGGATCAATCACGTTTGTTGTCTTGGAATTTTGAATAATCGTTGTTACATATAGCATGTAATTCTGTGGTCTTGGTTGAATGCGTAAGTGACCATATAGATTTTCACACTAGTGGATTTATGATGTGGTTATTGTTTACTGAGTTGGCTCGGATTCTATGAATCAATGAGTGATGTGTGTATGATTATAAACTGTACAGGATTTTATGGATGGATGTGATTGATATTTGAATATTCTTTTCTGTATCCTTAAATGTTAGTTTGGATTCTAGATTTGGACTGTTGATGAATTATAATATTATTGATTTTTGATTGGTTCACGCCTCGAGTACGAATATTCGGAGGGTGTGACATTAGTGGTATCAGAGTATAATTTAAAGATTTGAGGATTATTGAAATATTTGATATGTTTGATGTGCGAACTACGAAGTATATCGAGCCTTAGTTAATTATGTAGTGATTGATAAAAATTCTCTTGACGTCCTTTAGGAATCTTGGATGATAAGGAATAGAATAATTTAAATCCCTTATATAAACGCTCTGGCAGTTGTTTCTTCAATTCCATTTGCTCGAGTGGTTTTATTCTATAGGGAGGCTTAGATATTAGAGTCATCCCTGGGACCAAATTAATAGAAAATTCACCCCCTTGTTTTGAGGAACTATAGTCAATTCATCTGGAAATACATCCAAGAACTCTCTAACCAACGAAATTTTATTTATATGAGTTTTTTGATCTGATTGCTCCTTTAAACTTACTATCAGACATCTACAGCCCTTCTGCATAAGGCGATAAGCTTGAAGTATCAATATCAGATAAGGGGTAAATCATGTCTAATACCCTCAAAATAGAAGATAGGCTGCTCGAGTATGCAAAAAGTCATCATTTTTTTTATAACAATCAACACTAAAATGATAGGCAGATAACCAATTCAGGCCAACCATAATATCAATCCTATGGATCTCTAGGAGAATCAAAGTAGCCAGGAGTTCATGTCCTCCAATATAGATCAAACAAGATGAATAAATCACGTTTGTTGTCAAAGAATTCCTAACAATAGTTGTTACATATAGCAGATAATCTAGTGGTCTACGTTGAATCCCCAAGTGATCATATAGATTTTCACACTAGTGGATTTATGATGTGGTTATTGTTTTGTTCAGTTGGCTTGGATTCTTTGAATCAACGAGTGATGTGATGTGTGATTATAAGTTGCACAGGATTTATGGATAGATGTGACTGATATTTAACTGTTCTTTTCAGTGCGTCAAATGTTCGTTTGGCTCTTAGATTTGGATTGTTGATGAATTACAGTATTATTAGTTTATGATATGTTCTCTCCTCAAGTACAAATATTCGGGGGTCGTGACATTGGTGGTATCAGAGCATGATTTGAGGATTTGAGAATTATTGATATATTTGACATACAAAGTACATTGAGGCTTAGTTAATGATGTAGTGATCGATAACAATTTTCTTTGATTTCTTTTCGATATCTTATACACTTGATCCTCGTACTTTATCTTTTTTTGATTAATTTAATGATAGGAAAAGATTGATAGGGGACATCGATCAGAGTTGACTATGAATAGAACAATTTAAATCCCTTATCTAATAGTTATTGTAGTTGTTTCTTCTATTCCATTTGCTCGAGTGGTGCTATTTTATAGGGAGGCTTAAATATTAGGGTCGTCCCTGAAACCAAATGAATAGCAAAATTCACCTCCCTGTTTGGAGGAAGTTCAGTCAAGTCATTTGGAAATACAAGCCAAGCTTAATATCATAGGCAGATAACCAATTCAGGCTAAGCTTAATATCAATCCTTTGGATCTTTAGGAGAATCAAATTAGCAAGGAGTTCGTGTCATCCAATAGAGATCAAACAAGATGGATCAATCACGTTTGTTGTCATAGAATTTCGAACAATCGTTGTTACATATAGCATGTAATCCAGTGGACTAGGTTGAATGCCTAAGTGACCATATAAATTTGATTATTGTTTGCTTAGTTGGCTAGGATTCTATTTATCAATGAGTGGAATGGTGTATGATTATAAATTGTATAGGATTTATAGATGGATATGATTGATATTTGAATATTCTTTTCTGTATCCTCAAATGTTAGTTTAGATTCTGGATTTGGACTGTTGATGAATTATAATATTATTGATTTATGATAGGTTCACATCTCGAGTACGAATATTCAGAGGGTGTGACATTGGTGGTATCAGAGTATAATTTAAAGATTTGAGGATTATGAAAATATTTGATATGTTTGATGTACGAAGTGTATTGAGCCTTAATTATGTAGTAATTGATAAAAATTTCCTTGATGTCCTTCATGAATCTTGGATGACAAAGACACTTGATCCTTCTACTTTATCTTTTTCTGATTAATCTAGTTGGACAAAAAGATTGATCAGGGATGTCTACCAAAATTGACAATGAATAGAATAATTTAAATCCCTTCTAAAATAATTCTTGCAGTTGTTTCTTCAATTCCATTTGCTCGAGTGGTTTTATTCTATGAGGAGGCTTAGATATTAGAGTCGTCCCTGAGACCAAATGAATAGAAAATTCACCTCTCTGTTTAGAGGAAGTCCAGTCAATTCATCTGGAAATACATCCGAGAACTCACTAACCATCGAAATTTGATTTATATGAGTTTCTTGATCTGATTAGTCGTTTATACTTAAAATAAAGCATCTACAGCCCTTCTGCATAAGGCGATAAGCTTAAAGTGCCAATATCAGATAAGGGGGTAAATCATGTCTTATACTCTCAAAATAAAAGATAGGTTGATCGGGTATGCAAAAAGTGATCATTTTTTTATGGCAATCAATACCAACATGATTGGCGGATAGCCAATTCAGGCCAAGCATACTATCAATCCTCTGGATCTCTAGGAGAATCAAATTAGCTAGGAGTTTGTGTCCTCCAATAGAGATTAAACAAAATGGATACATCATGCTTGTTGTCAAATAATTCATAACAATAGTTGTTACATATAGCATGTCATCCAGTGGTCTACGTTGAATGCCCAAGTGATCATATTGATTTTTACAATGTTGGATTTGTGATGTGGTTATTGTTTTGTTCAGTTAGCTCGGATTTTTATGAATCAACGAGTGATGTGGTGTATGATTATAAACTGCACTGGATTTATGGATGGATATGACTGATAAATGTTCTTTTTAGTGCCTCAAATGTTCGTTTGGCTCTTAGATTTGGATTGTTTATGAATTACAATATTATTAGTTTATAATAGGTTTATTCCTCGAGTACGAGTATTAGGAGGTCGTGACATGGGTGATATCAGATAATGATTTGAGGATTATTGATATATTTGGATTTATGATGTGGTTATTGTTTAGTTGAGTTGTCTTGGATTCTATTAATCAACGAGTGATGTGGTGTATGATTATAAACTGTACATGATTTATGGATGGATGTGATTGATAATTGAATGTTCTTTTCGATATCCTCAAATGTTAGATTGGATCTTGGATTTTGACTATGGATGAATTACAATATTATTGATTTATGATCGGTTCGTGCCTCTTGGGAAGTATATTCGAGGAGTGGGAAAGTATATTCGAGAAGCGTGACGTAGGTGGTGTCAGAGCATGATTTGAGGTTTATTGAGATATTTGATATGTTTGATGTGTAAAGTATATTGAGGCCTCTTGAATAGCCCGTTACATATAGCATGCATGCCATTACTGAAATATGGCAAACAAAGTGATCGTCCGCTTGCTCGAGTAGTTCAATTCTTTAGGGAGGCTTAGATATTAGAGTTGTCCTTGGGACCAAATCATAGTAAAATTCACCTCTTTGTTTGGAGGAAATCCAATCAAGTCATCTGGAAATACATCCAAGAACTCCCTGACCACTGAAATTTTATTTGTATGAGTTTCTTGATATGATTTCTCTTCTATAATTATAATATAGCATCTATAACTCTTCTGCAAGCTTGAAGTGTCAATATCAGACAAGGGGGTAAATCATGTCTAATACCCTCAAAATAAAAGATAGGCTGCCAGTCGTTCTTTCGTACTTGGAGCATCGACGAGAGTAGGGCTGCTACTTGGTCAATGGTCGAATGACCTCTGTTTCAAGCATCTCTTTTATAATCCTCTCTTTTTCAGCATACCACTACTGAAATATGGTAAACAAGGTGATCATCCGCTTGCTCGAGTAGTTCTGTTCTTTAGGGAGGCTTAGATATTATAGTCGTACTTGGGACCAAATCAATAGTAAAATTCACCTCCTTGTTTGGAGGAAGTCCAATCAAGTCATCTGGAAATACATCCGAGAACTTCCTGACCATTGAAATTTTATTTGTATGAGTTTCTTGATCTGATTTCTCTTTTATAATTATAATATAGCATCTACATCTCTTCTGTAAGCTTGAGGTGCCAATATCAGACAACGGGGTAAATCATGCCTAATACCCTCAAAATAAAAGATAGGCTGATTGGGTATGCAAAAAGTGATCTTTTTTTATAGCAATCAATACTAATATGATAGGCAGATAGCCAATTCAGGCCAAGCATAATATTAATCCTTTGGATCTTTAGGAGAATCAAATTTACAAGGAGCTCATGTCCTCCAATAGAGATTAAACAAGATGGATGAATCACGTTTGTTGTCAAAGAATTCCTAATAATGGTTGTTACATATAGCTTGTAAATCGGTTGTCTAGGTTGAATGCACAAGTGATATTATAGATTTTCACACTAGTGGATTTATGATGTGGTTATTATTTAGTTGTGTACTTAGATTCTATAAAACAACGAGTGATGTGTATGATTATAAACTGCATAGGATTTATGGATGGATGTGATTGATATTTGAATGTTCTTTTTAGTATTCTCAAATGAAAGTTTGGATCCTCGATTTAGACTGTGGATGAATTACAATATTATTGATTTATGATTGGTTCACGTATCTTGAGTACGAATATTCGGGGAGCGTGACATTGGTGGTGTCAGAGCATGATTTGAGGATTTGAGAATTATTAAGATATTTGATATGCTTGATGTGCAAAGTATATTGAGGCTTAATGAATTATGTATTGATGGATAAAAATTTTCGTTGATGTCCTTCTGGAATCCATGATGACAAGGACATTTGATCTTTTTACGTTATATTTTTCTAATTAATCTAGTGGGACAAAAATTATTAATCGAGGATATCAATCATAATTGATTACGAATATAATAATTTAAGAAGCTTAGTCCTCCCTATTCAATGGTGAACTGATCCAACGATGGTCGAGTAGTGGATGATACAAACGGAGAGAAAATATTGTTACAGATACGCTTTGACGACTAACTTACTATTAAGATTGGATTTTCGTCAAACTGACCATACCTATCTTTGGAATTCTCTTCACGTCTAGTGATCATCCGAACGCGATTAGTTGCTATTTGAGTAGTCCTACTTTCATCGTCTACGGGTTCGCGTAGCCGACAAGAGCATACATCATACAATTGGTCGGTTATGGTTCTTCCTCCGTGACCTCCTCATGCTCATAGACCTCTTAATCATCAAAGGGTTCAATCGAGAGGGGACGCCTCATGCTCATGGTTGTCTTAATCATCAAAGGGTTCAATCAGAAGAAGGCGTCCCCTCTTGCATCGATGGTCACGGCTCCACGGTTCATAACAATGCCAACAAAGGCCCTTCACAGATCTATCACGAAGTTCTCTTGTCTATCATCATCCACTTAAATAGCCCGTTACATATAGCATAAAATCTAATGGTCTAGATTGAATGCCCTAGTGATCATATAGGTTTTTACACTAGTGGATTTATGATGTGGTTATTGTTTAGTTGAGTTGGCTTGGATTCTATGAATCAACGAGTGATATGGTGTATGATTATAAACTGTACATGATTTATGGATGGATGTGATTGATAATTGAATGTTCTTTTCGGTATCCTCAAATGTTAGATTGGACCTCTGATTTTGACAATGGATGAATTACAATATTATTGATTATGATAGGTTCGTGCCTCTTGAGTAAGAATATTTGAGGAGCATAACGTAGGTGGTGTCAGAGCATGACTTGAGGATTTGAGAATTATTGAGATATTTGATATGTCTTTTAGGAATCTAGGATTTGAGGATTATTGAGATATTTGATCATCTGAATGTGATCGGTTGCTATTTGAGTAGTCCTCCTACTTTCATCGTCTGCAGGTTCATGTAGCCAGCAAGAGCATACATCGTACAATTGGTCGGCAGTGGTTCTTCCTTCGTGACCTCTTCCTCATGCTCATGCACCTCTAAATCATAGAAGGGTTCAATTAGAAGAAGGCGTCCCCTCTTGCAGCGAAGTTCGTGGCTCCACGGTTCGTCGCAATGCCAAAAAAGACCCTTCGCTGATCTGTCACGAAGTTCTTCTCTTATCCATAAATCATTCGCTTGAGTTGCCCGTTAAATATAGCATGTACACCAGTGGTCTATGTTGAATGCCCAAGTGATCATACAGATTTTCACATTAATGGATTTATGATATGGTTATTGTTTAATTGAGTTGGCTTGGATTCTACGAATCAACAAGTGATTTAGTGTTTGATTATAAATTATATATGGATGGATGTGATTGGTCTTTGAATGTTCTTTTTAGGATCCTCAAATGTTGGATTGGATCTCGGATTTTGATTGTGGTTGAATTATAATATTATTGATTTATGATAGGTTCAAGCCTCTTGAGTAAGAATATTCGAGAAGCGTCACGTCGGTGGTGTCAGAACATGATTTAAGGATTATTGAGATATTTGATATGTTTGATGTGCAAAGTATATTGAGGCTTAGCGAATTATGTTGGGATTGATAAAAATTTTCACTTATGTCCTTTAGGAATCTAAGATGACAAGGACAGTTGATCCTCCTACTTTATCTTATTCTGATTAATCTAGTAAAAAAAAAATATTAATCGGGGATATCGATTAGATTTGACTATTAATGGAATAATTTAAGAAGCTAATTCCTCCCTGTTTCATGGGTGAACTGATCCAACAGTAGTCGAGTAGTGGATGATACGAATGTAGAGAAAATATTACTGCAGATGCTCTTTCGCGAACTTACTGTTGAGCTATGATCTTAGTCAAACTGACCAAACCTATCTTTAGAATTCTCTCCACGTTGATCGAGTGATCATCCGAATGTAACTGGTTGCTGTTTGAGTAGTCCTCTTATTTTCATTGTCTTTCTACTTTCCTCCGTGACCTCCTCATGTTCATGGACCGCCTCCTCTGAATCATCAATGTGTTCAATCAAAAGAAGGCGTCCCCTCTTGCAGCGATGGTCGCGGCTCCACGGTTCGGTGCAATGCCAACAAAGGCCTTTCGTCGATTTGTCGTGAAGTAATCATCTGCTTGAATAGCCCATTACATATAGCATCTAATCTAGTGGTCTAGGTTGAATTTCTAAGTAATCATATATATTTTCACACTAGTGGATTTATGATATGGTTATTCTTTAGTTAAGTTGGCTTGGATTATATGAATCAACGACTGATGTGATGTATGATTATAAACTGTTAAGGATTTATGAATGGATGTGGTTGATATTTGAATATCTTTTTTAGTATCCTCAAATGTTAGTTTCGATCCTAGATTTAGACTGTGGATGAATTATAAAATTATTGATATATGAAAGGTTAATGCCTCTTTACTACGAATATTCAGGAAGCGGATATAGGTGGTATCAGAGCATGATTTGAGGATATTTGTTATGTTTGATATGGAAAATATTAAGTAGATAGGCGCATCATGGTCCCACGGTTCGGTTGTCTTGAATCTCTTCAATTAATTCTAACCCTGCTTTAGATCGATCTTAGAAAATACTTGCGTGATCAAACAAATCATTAATTCTGGATAGTAGATTTTTATTTTTGATGGTCACCTGATTAAACTGTATATAATCTATATGAAGCCTTAACGTTCGGTAATTCTTCTTAACTAACTATATCGGAGCACCCCATAATGAGATGTTAGTTTGAATGAAACCCTTATCTAATTGTTTTTGTAGTTGTTTCTTCAATTCCACTTGCTAGAGAGGTGCTACTCTATGAATCAACAAGTGATATGGTATATAATTATAAACTGCACAAGATTTATGAAAGGATGTGATTGATATTTGAATGTTTTTTTCAGTATCTTCAAATCTGTGGATGAATTATAATATTATTGATTTATGATTGGTTCGCGCCTCTTAAGTACGAATATTTGGGGAGCGTGATATAGATGGTATCAGAGCATGATTTGAATATTTAAGGATATGAGGATTATCGAGATATTTGATATGTCTGATGTGCAAAGTATATTGAGGAAGTAGACGCATCACGATCCCACGTTGTAGCTTTGTCTTATATTTCTTCATTGGTGGTTGTCTGGATGGTGATGCGTCGTGATCCTGCAATGCCATATAATCTACAGTTGGAACTGGGCCTCCTCATCGACTTGGGTGTCGGGTGGATTCCTAGTCGATGTTCCTAGTCGATGTTCAAATTTTTTTTCGCTCTAAAGTTAAGTCGTTTCTTCTTTACATACATTGTCGCGTGGTTGATCGTTAGCCAGTCTTTCTTTCGTATAAGGAGCATCGACGAAGAGTAGGGGCTGTAACTTGGTCGAATGACCCCCTGTTTCAAGCATCTCATTTATAATCCTCTCTATTTCAGCATACCACTGTTGAAATATGGCAAACAAAATGGTCTTCACTTGCTCGAGTGGTTCTATTCTATAGGTAGGCTTAGATATTAGAGTCGTCCCTGGGACTAAATCAATAGCAAAATTCAACTCTCTATTTGGAGGAAGTCTAGTTAAGTCATCTGGAAATACATCCGAGAACTCCCTAACCATCGAAATTTTATTTATATGAGTTTCTTGATCTAATTGCTCCTTTCTAATTATAATATGGCATCTACAACTCTTCTGCATAAGGCGATAAGTTTGAAGTTCCGATATCAGATAACGGGGTAAATCATGCATAATACCCTCAAAATGAAAGATAGGTCGATTGGGTATTCAAAACGTGATCATTTTTTTATGACAATCAATACTAATATGATAGGCATATTGCCAATTCAGGCCAAGCATAATATGAAATCTTTGGATCTTTAGGAGAATCAAATTAGCGAGTTCATGCCCTCCAATAGCGATCAAACAAGATGGATAAATTATATTTGCTATAAAAGAATTCCCAACAATGGTTATTATATATAACATGTAATCTAGTTGCCTAGGTTGAATGCCTAAGTGGTCATATAAATTTTCACACTAGTGGTTTTATGATGTGATTGTTTCGTTGAGTTGGCTTGGATACACTTGATGTGGTGTATGATTATAAACTGCATACGATTTATGGATGAATGCGATTGATATTTGAAAAAAATTTCAATATCCTCAAATATTAGTTTGGATTTTAGATTTAGACTGTGGATGAATTACAATATTATTGATTTATGATAGGTTTACGCCTCTTAAGTATGAATATTTGAGGAGTGTGACGTAGGTAGTGTCAGATCATGATTTGAGGATTATTTAAATATTTGATATGTTTGATATGTAAAGTGTAGAGTAGATAGGCGCATCACGATCCCACGGTTCAGCTTTGTCTTGTATCTCTTTAATTAATCCTAACCTTGCTTTAGATCGACCTTGGAGAATACTTGCGTGATCAAACAAATCATTAATTCTAGGTAGTGAAATCTTATTTTTGAAGATCACATGATTCAACTGTCTTTAATCTATATAAAGCCTTAACATTCTGTAATTCTTCTTAACTGAGAGTATCGGAGCACCCCATAATGAGACGTTTCGAATGAAACCCTTATCTAATTGGTCTTGTTGCTGTTTCTTCAATTCCACTTGCTAGAGTAGTGCTATTCTATAGGAAGGCTTGGATATTAATGTCATCCTTGAACCAAATCAATAGCAAAATTCACCTCTCTGTTTGGAGGAAGTCTTGACAATGGGAAACATGAATGATAACTTCAACCAATGGTTTAGAAGCTTTAATATCTTGTTCATTGCTATTTTTTTAAAGATATCTTCTTTCTTGATCTTCAACTAATCGTAACCCTGCCTCAGATTAATCTTGGAGAATATTTGCGCACCTTTTAATTGATCAACCAAATCATTAATTCTGTGTAGTGGATTCTTATTTGTGATGGTTACCTCACTCAACTATCTATAATCAATACAAAGTCTTAACGTTCCATCATTCTTCTTAACTAATAGTGTCTGTGCACCCAATGATGAGACGTTGGATCGGACGAATCTCTTATCTAGTAGTTCCTTCATTTCTTCAATTTCACTTGCTCGAGTGGTGCTATTCTATAAGGAGGCTTAGATAATAGAGTCATCCCAACTAATAATGGATGGATGTGATTGATATTTGAATGTTCTTTTCAGTATTCGTAAATGTTAGTTTGGATTCTAAATTTAGATTGTAGATGAATTACAATATTATTTATTTATGGTAGGTTCTTGCCTCTTAAGTATAAATATTCGGGGAGCGTGACATAGGTGGTCTCAAAGCATGATTCGAGGATTTATAGATTATTGAGATATTTGGTATGCTTGATGAGCAAAGTATTGAGTAGGTAGGCGAATCACGATCCCACGGTTCAGCTTTGTCTTATATCTCTTCAATTAATCTTAACCCTGCCTCGGATCGATCTTAGAGAATATTTGCGTAATCAAACAAATCATTATTTCTGGGTAGTGGATTTTTATTTTTGATAGTCATTGACTCACCTATCTATAATCTATATAAAGCCTTAACATTCCGTAATTCTTCTTAGCTGACAATATCGGAGCACCCCATAATGAGATGTTGGTTCGAATGAAACCCTTATCTAATTGTTCTTGTAGTTGTTTCATATTGTGCTATTGTATAGGGAGGCTTGGATATTAGGGTCATCCTTGTACCAAATTAATAGCAAAATTCACCTCTGTTTAGAGGAAGTCCAGAAAATTGGAAACGTGAATGATACCTTGAACCAATGGCTTAGAAGCTATAATGTCTTGTTTATAGCTAATTTTTAAAGATATCTTCTTTCTTGATCTTCAATTAATCGTAATCCTACCTCAGATTAATCTTGGAGAATACTTGCGCACCTTGTAATTGATCAAATAAATTATTAATTTTGGGCAGTGGGTTCTTATTTTTGATGGTCACCTGATTCGACTGTCTATAATCAATACAAAGGTTTAACATTCCATCATTCTTCTTTACAAACAATGTCGGAGCACCCCATGATGAGACATTGGATCAAACGAATCCCTTATATAGTAGTTCTTGTAGTTATTTCTTCAATTCCACTTGCTCGAGTGGTGCTATTCTATAGGGAGGCTTAGATATTAGATTCGTCCTTAGGACCAAATCGATAGCAAAATTCACCTCCTTGTTTGGAGGAAGTCCAATCAAGTTATTTGGCAATACATTCAAGAACTCCCTGACCATTGGAATTTTATTTTTATGAGTTTCTTAATCTGATACTTACAATATAACATCTACAACCCTTTTGCATAAGGCGATAAGCTTGGTGCTAATATCAAACAAGGGGGTAAATTATACCTAATAACCTCAAAATAAAAGATAGGTTGATCGGGTATGCAAAAAGTGATCAAGCATAATATCAATCCTTTGGATATTTAAGAGAATCAAATTAGCAAGGAGTTCATGTCCGCCAATAGAGATCAAACAAGATGAATGAATCACGTTTGTTGTCATAGAATCCCCAACAATAGTTGTTACATATAATATGTAATCCAATGGTCTAGGTTAAATGCCCAAGTGATCATATGGATTTTCATACTAGTGAATTTATGATGTGGTTATTGTTTAGTTGAGTTGGCTTGGATTCTATGAATCAATGGGTGATATGGTGTATAATTATAAATTACGCAGGATTTATCATTGAACGTGATAGATATGTGAATGTTCTTTTCAATATCCTCGAATGTTACTTTGGATTCTGGATTTTGACTGTGGATGAATTAAAATATTATTGATTTATGATAGGTTCACGCCTCTTTAGTATGAATATTCGAGGAGCGTGACGTAGGTGGTGTCAAAGCATGATTTGAGGATTATTTTGATATTTGATTTGTTTGATATGTAAAGTATATTGAGGCTTAATGAATTATTTTGTTATTGATTAAAATTTTCTTTGATGTCCTTTTGGAATCTAGGATTACAAGGATATTTTATCCTGCTTCTTTATTTTTTTATTAATCTAGTTATTAAATAAAAAAATTTAATAAGCTTAGTCATCCCTGTTTCAAGCGTGAACTGATCTAACGGTGGTCAAGTAGTGGATCATACGAAAGCAGAGAAAATATTATTGCAGATGCGCTTTCGCGGCTAACTTACTGCTGAGCATAGATCTGTGTCAAACTGACCACATTTATCTTTGGAATTCTCTCCATGTTGCTCGAGTGATCATCCGAACTTGATTGATTATTTTAGAGTCCTACTTCCATCGTGTACGGGTTCGTGTAGCCGGCAAGAGCATATATTACATAATCGGTCGGCGGTAGTTGATCCTCTGTGACCTCCTTATGCTCATGGACCTTCTTTGAATCATTGATGGGTTCAATCAGAAGAATGCATCCCCTCTTGTAGCGATGGTCGCAGCTCTACGGTTTGTCGAAATGCCACCAAAGGCCCTTCGCTGATCTGTCTAGGTTGAATGCCAAATTGATCATATAGATTTCCGCACTAATGGATTTATAATGTGGTTAATGTTTAGTTGACTTGGATTGTATTCTATGAATCAACGTATGATGTGGTTTATGATTATAAATTGCACATGATTTATGGATGGATGTGATTGATATTTGAATATTATTTTTTGTATCCGTAAATGTTAGTTTGGATCCTGGATTTAGATTGTGGATGAATTATAATATTATTGATTTACGATAGGTTTACTCCTCTTGAGTACGAATATTCGAGGAGCGTGATATAGGTGGTATCAGAGTATGATTTGAGAATTTAAGGATTATTGAGATATTTAGATGTTTAATAAGCCAAGTATTGAGTAGGTGGGCGCATCACGTTCCCATGGTTCAACTTTGTCTTGTATCCGTTCAATTAATCCTAACCCTGCCTCAGATCGATCTTGGAGAATACTTGCGTGATCAAATTAATCATTAATTCTGAGTAGTGGATTTTTATTTTTGATGGTCAGCTGATTCAACTGTCTATAATCTATGCAAAGCCTTAAGTTCATTCATTCTTCTTAACACACTGTATCGGAGCACCCCATAATGAGACGTTGGTTCGAATGAAACCCTTATTTAATTGTTAAATTAATAGTAACCCTGTCTCAGATTAAGCTTGAAGAATACTTGCTCACCTTGTAATTGATCAAACAAATTATTAATTATGGCAATGGATTTTTATTTTTGATTGTCACTTGATTCATCTGTCTATAATCAATACATAGCTTTAACGTTCCATCATTCTTTTTAACTAATAGTGTTGTAACACCCCATGATAAGATGTTGGGTCGAACGAATCCCTTATATAGTAGTTCTTGTAGTTTTTTCTTCAATTCCACTTGCTTGAGTGGTGTTATTCTATAGGAGGCTTAGATATTTGATTCGTTCCTGGACCAAATCAATAGTAAAATTCACCTCCCTATTTGGAGGAAGTCCAGTCAAGTTGTTTGGCAATAAATTCAGAAACTCCCTAACCATCGAAATTTTATTTATATGAGTTTCTTGATCTAATTGCTCCTTTATACATATAATATAACATCTATAACCCTTTTACGTAAGGTGATATGAAGTGCCAATATAAAACAAGTGGGCAAATTACACCTAATACCCTCAAAATAAAAGATAGGCTAATCGGGTATGTAAAAAGTGATCATATTTTTATAGCAATCAATACTAATATGATAGGCAGATAGTCAATTCAGGCCAAGCATAATATTAATCCTTTAGATCTTTAGGATAATCATATTAGCAAGGAGCTCATGTCCTCCAATAGAGATCAAACAAGATGGATGAATCACGTTTGTTGTCAAAGAATTCCCAACGATGGTTGTTACATTTAGTGGATTTATAATGTGATTATTATTTAGTTGAGTTGGCTTGGATTATGTGAATCAACGAGTGATGTGGTGTATGATTGTAAACTGCACAGGATTTATGGATGGATGTGATTGATATTTGAATATTCTTTTTAGTATCCTCAAATGATAGTTTGGATCCTGGGTTTAGACTGTGGATGAATTACAATATTTTGATTTATGCTAGGTTCACACCTCTTGAGTACTAATATTCGGGGAGCATGACATAGGTGGTATTAGACCATGATTTGAAGATCTTTGGATTATTGAGATTTTTAATATGTTTGAGGTGCACTTCCTTAAGGTGCACGCCTCTAAAGTAATGAGAAGACCACTTCTTTGAGGTTTAAATTTCCTGTTGGTGAGGTTGGAAATGTAGGAAATGATAGTTTGGATTTTCGGTTCGATATTTGAAAATTCTTTTCAGTATTCTCAAATGATAGTTTGGATCCTGGATTTAGACTATGGATGAATTACAGTATTATTGATTTATGATTGGTTCATGCCTGTTGATTACGAATATTCGGGGAGCGTTATGTTGATGGTGTCAGAGCATGATTTGGGGATTTGAGAATTATTGAGATATCTGATATGCTTGATGTGCAAAATATATTGAGGTTTAGTGAATTATGTAGTGATGGATAAAAATTTTCGTTGATGTCCTTTAGGAATCTAGAATGAAAAGGACATCTGATCATTTTACGTTATCTTTTTTTTATTAATCTAGTAGGACAAAAATGATTAATCGATGTTATCAAGTATAATTGATTATGAATAGAACAATTTATGAAGCTTAGTCCTACTTATTTCAAGGGTGAATTGATCCAACGGTGATCGAGTAGTGGACGATGCGAACGGAGAGAAAATATTGTTATAGATGCGCTTTCGCGGCTAACTTACTGTTGAGTTTGGATCTTCGTCAAACTGGTGACACCTATCTTTAGAATTCTCTTCACGTTGCTCTAGTGATTATCCGAACATGATTGGTTGCTGTTTGAGTAGTCCTCATACTTTCATCGTCTACGGGTTCGCGTAGCCGGCAAGAGCATACATAGTACAACCGGTCGGCTATGGTTCTTCCTCTGTAACCTCCTCGTGCTCATGGACCTCTTAATCATCATTAGGGTTGAATCAGAAGAAGACGTCCCCTCTTGCAGCAATGGTCACGGCTCCACGGTTCATCGCAATGCCAACCAAGGCCCTTTATAGATTTGTCGCATTGTTCTTCTCTTGTCCATGATCGTCCTCTTGAATAGCCCGTTACATATAGCATGCAATCTAGTGGTCTAGGTTGAATGCTGAAGTTATCGTATAGGTTTTCACACTAGTGGATTTACGTACTAGAGGAGTGAACCTATCATAAACCAATAATACTGTAATTCATCAACAGTCCAAATCTAAGATCCTAACGAACATTTGAGGCACTGAAAAGAACATTTAATTATCAATCATAACCGTCCATAAATCCTGTGCAGTTTATAATCATACACTAGATCACTCATTGATTCAAAGAATCTGAGCCAACTAAACAAAACAATAACTACTTCAGAAATCCACTAGTGTGGAAATCTATATGATCATTTGGGCATTCAACGTAGACCACTGGATTATATGCTATATGTAACAACTATTGTTATGAATTCTTTGACAACAAACGTGATTTATGATGTGATTATTGTTACGTATAGCATGTAATCTCTTGGTCTAGATTGAATGCCCAAGTGACCATATAGATTTTCACACTAAGGGATTTATGATGTGATTATTGATTGCTGAGTTAGCTCGGATTATATGTATCAATAAGTGATGTGGTGTATGATTATAAACAGTACAGGATTTATGGATGGATGTGATTGATATTTAAATATTCTTTTATGTATCCTCAAATGTTAGTTTGGATTCTGCATTTGAACTGTTGATGAATTATAATATAATTGGTTCACGCCTCGAGTACGAATATTCGGAGGGTGTGACATTGGTGGTATCGGAGTATAATTTAAAGATTTCGAGATTATTGAAATATTTGATTTTCATACTAGTGAGACAAAAAGATTGATAGGGGACATCAATCAGAGTTGACTATCAATAAAACAATTTAAATCGGTTATTTAATAGTTCATGCAGTTGTTTTTTCAATTCCACTTGCTCGAGTGGTGCTATTTTATAGTGAGGCTTAGATATTAGGGTCGTCCGTGAGACCAAATGAATAACAAAATTCACCTCCCTATTTAGAGGAAGTCTAGTCAAGTCATTTGAAAATACATCTGAGAACTCCTTGACCACCAAAATGTTTTCTATATGAGTTTCTTGATCTGATTGCTCCGTTATCTTACAACATAGCATGGGTTATCACCCTTCTGCATAAAGCGATACGCTTGAATTGCCAATATCAGATAAAGGGGTAAATCATGCCTAATACCCTCAAATTAAAAGATAGACTATTCGGGTATACAAAAAGTGATCATTTCTTTTATAGCAATCATTACTAATATGATAGGCAGATAATCAATTCATGCCAAGCTTAATATCAATCCTTTGGATCTTCAGGAGAATCAAAGTAGCAAGAAGTTCCGATAGAGATTAAACAAGATGGATCAATCACGTTTGTTGTCATAGAATTTCAAACACTCATTGTTACGTATAGCATGTAATCCCGTGGTCTAGGTTGAATGCCCAAGTGACCGTATAGATTTTCACACTAGTGGATTTATGATGTGATTATTGTATGCTGAGTTGGCTCGGATTCTATGTATCGATGAGTGATGTGGTGTATGATTATAAACAATACAGGATTTATGGATCAATGTAATTGATATTTGAATATTCTTTTCTGTATCCTCAAATGTTAGTTTAGATTTATAATAGGGTCACGCCTCGAGTACGAATATTTGGAGGGTGTGACATTGGTGGTATCAGAGTATAATTTAAGGATTTGAAGATTATTAAAATATTTGATATGTTCGATGTACGAAGTATATTGAGCCTTAGTTAATTATGTACTAATTGATAAAAATTTCCTTGATGTCCTTTAGTAATATTGGATGACAAGGACACTTGATCCTGATCAAGGATGTCTATCAAAATTGACAATGAATATAATAATTTAAATCCCTTATATAATAGTTTTTGCAGTTGTTTCTTAAGTTCCATTTGCTCGAGTGGTTTTATTCTATAGGGAGGCTTAGATATTAGAGTCGTCCTCGGACCAAATGAATAAAAAATTCACCTCCCTGTTTAGAGGAAGTCCAGTTAAGCCATCTGGAAATACATCCGAGAACTCACTAACCATCGAAATTTGATTTATATGAGTTTCTTGATCTTATCGCTTGTTTATACTTAAAATAAAGCATCTACAGCCCTTCTACATAAAGCGATAAGCTTGAGGTGCCAATATCAGATAAGGGGGTAAATCATATCTAATACTCTCAAAATAAAAGATAGGCTGATCGGGTATGCAAACAGTGATCATTTTTTTATACCAATCAAGACTAACATGATAAGCAGATAGCCAATTCAGGCCAAGCATAAAATCAATCCTTTGGATCTCTAGGAGAACCAAATTAGCTAGGAGTTTGTGTCCTCCAATAGATCAAACAAGATGGATAAATCACGTTTGTTGTCCAAGAATTCATAAACCCTAAACCCTAAACCCTAAACAATATGGTAAACAAGGTGATCATCCGCTTGCTCGAGTAGTTCTGTTCTTTAGGGAGGCTTAGATATTATAGTCGTACTTGGGACCAAATCAATAGTAAAATTCACCTCCTTGTTTGGAGGAAGTCCAATCAAGTCATCTGGAAATACATCCGAGAACTTCCTGACCATTGAAATTTTATTTGTATGAGTTTCTTGATCTGATTTCTCTTTTATAATTATAATATAGCATCTACATCTCTTCTGTAAGCTTGAGGTGCCAATATCAGACAACGGGGTAAATCATGCCTAATACCCTCAAAATAAAAGATAGGCTGATTGGGTATGCAAAAAGTGATCTTTTTTTATAGCAATCAATACTAATATGATAGGCAGATAGCCAATTCAGGCCAAGCATAATATTAATCCTTTGGATCTTTAGGAGAATCAAATTTACAAGGAGCTCATGTCCTCCAATAGAGATTAAACAAGATGGATGAATCACGTTTGTTGTCAAAGAATTCCTAATAATGGTTGTTACATATAGCTTGTAAATCGGTTGTCTAGGTTGAATGCCCAAGTGATATTATAGATTTTCACACTAGTGGATTTATGATGTGGTTATTATTTAGTTGTGTACTTAGATTCTATAAAACAACGAGTGATGTGTATGATTATAAACTGCATAGGATTTATGGATGGATGTGATTGATATTTGAATGTTCTTTTTAGTATTCTCAAATGAAAGTTTGGATCCTCGATTTAGACTGTGGATGAATTACAATATTATTGATTTATGATTGGTTCACGTATCTTGAGTACGAATATTCGGGGAGCGTGACATTGGTGGTGTCAGAGCATGATTTGAGGATTTGAGAATTATTAAGATATTTGATATGCTTGATGTGCAAAGTATATTGAGGCTTAATGAATTATGTATTGATGGATAAAAATTTTCGTTGATGTCCTTCTGGAATCCATGATGACAAGGACATTTGATCTTTTTACGTTATATTTTTCTAATTAATCTAGTGGGACAAAAATTATTAATCGAGGATATCAATCATAATTGATTACGAATATAATAATTTAAGAAGCTTAGTCCTCCCTATTCAATGGTGAACTGATCCAACGATGGTCGAGTAGTGGATGATACAAACGGAGAGAAAATATTGTTACAGATACGCTTTGACGACTAACTTACTATTAAGATTGGATTTTCGTCAAACTGACCATACCTATCTTTGGAATTCTCTTCACGTCTAGTGATCATCCGAACGCGATTAGTTGCTATTTGAGTAGTCCTACTTTCATCGTCTACGGGTTCGCGTAGCCGACAAGAGCATACATCATACAATTGGTCGGTTATGGTTCTTCCTCCGTGACCTCCTCATGCTCATAGACCTCTTAATCATCAAAGGGTTCAATCGAGAGGGGACGCCTCATGCTCATGGTTGTCTTAATCATCAAAGGGTTCAATCAGAAGAAGGCGTCCCCTCTTGCATCGATGGTCACGGCTCCACGGTTCATAACAATGCCAACAAAGGCCCTTCACAGATCTATCACGAAGTTCTCTTGTCTATCATCATCCACTTAAATAGCCCGTTACATATAGCATAAAATCTAATGGTCTAGATTGAATGCCCTAGTGATCATATAGGTTTTTACACTAGTGGATTTATGATGTGGTTATTGTTTAGTTGAGTTGGCTTGGATTCTATGAATCAACGAGTGATATGGTGTATGATTATAAACTGTACATGATTTATGGATGGATGTGATTGATAATTGAATGTTCTTTTCGGTATCCTCAAATGTTAGATTGGACCTCTGATTTTGACAATGGATGAATTACAATATTATTGATTATGATAGGTTCGTGCCTCTTGAGTAAGAATATTTGAGGAGCATAACGTAGGTGGTGTCAGAGCATGACTTGAGGATTTGAGAATTATTGAGATATTTGATATGTCTTTTAGGAATCTAGGATTTGAGGATTATTGAGATATTTGATCATCTGAATGTGATCGGTTGCTATTTGAGTAGTCCTCCTACTTTCATCGTCTGCAGGTTCATGTAGCCAGCAAGAGCATACATCGTACAATTGGTCGGCAGTGGTTCTTCCTTCGTGACCTCTTCCTCATGCTCATGCACCTCTAAATCATAGAAGGGTTCAATTAGAAGAAGGCGTCCCCTCTTGCAGCGAAGTTCGTGGCTCCACGGTTCGTCGCAATGCCAAAAAAGACCCTTCGCTGATCTGTCACGAAGTTCTTCTCTTATCCATAAATCATTCGCTTGAGTTGCCCGTTAAATATAGCATGTACACCAGTGGTCTATGTTGAATGCCCAAGTGATCATACAGATTTTCACATTAATGGATTTATGATATGGTTATTGTTTAATTGAGTTGGCTTGGATTCTACGAATCAACAAGTGATTTAGTGTTTGATTATAAATTATATATGGATGGATGTGATTGGTCTTTGAATGTTCTTTTTAGGATCCTCAAATGTTGGATTGGATCTCGGATTTTGATTGTGGTTGAATTATAATATTATTGATTTATGATAGGTTCAAGCCTCTTGAGTAAGAATATTCGAGAAGCGTCACGTCGGTGGTGTCAGAACATGATTTAAGGATTATTGAGATATTTGATATGTTTGATGTGCAAAGTATATTGAGGCTTAGCGAATTATGTTGGGATTGATAAAAATTTTCACTTATGTCCTTTAGGAATCTAAGATGACAAGGACAGTTGATCCTCCTACTTTATCTTATTCTGATTAATCTAGTAAAAAAAAAATATTAATCGGGGATATCGATTAGATTTGACTATTAATGGAATAATTTAAGAAGCTAATTCCTCCCTGTTTCATGGGTGAACTGATCCAACAGTAGTCGAGTAGTGGATGATACGAATGTAGAGAAAATATTACTGCAGATGCTCTTTCGCGAACTTACTGTTGAGCTATGATCTTAGTCAAACTGACCAAACCTATCTTTAGAATTCTCTCCACGTTGATCGAGTGATCATCCGAATGTAACTGGTTGATGTTTGAGTAGTCCTCTTATTTTCATTGTCTTTCTACTTTCCTCCGTGACCTCCTCATGTTCATGGACCGCCTCCTCTGAATCATCAATGTGTTCAATCAAAAGAAGGCGTCCCCTCTTGCAGCGATGGTCGCGGCTCCACGGTTCGGTGCAATGCCAACAAAGGCCTTTCGTCGATTTGTCGTGAAGTAATCATCTGCTTGAATAGCCCATTACATATAGCATCTAATCTAGATTTCTACACTATTGGATTTATAATGGGGTTATTGTTTTGTTCAGTTGGCTCGTATTCTGTAAATCAACGAGTGATGTGGTGTATGATTATAAATTGTACAGGATTTATCGATAGATATGATTGATATTTAAATGTTCTTTTCATTGCATAAATGTTCGTTTGGCTCTTAGATTTGGACTGTTAATGAATTACAGTATTATTGGTTTATGATAGGTTCACTCATCAAGTACGAATATTAGGGGGTCGTGACATAGGTGGTATCAGATAATGATTTGAGGATTCTTGATATATTTGATATATAAAGTAAATGGAGGCTTAGTCAATGATGTAGTGATCGATAAATTTTTTTTTTATTTCCTTTAGGAATCTTGGATGACAAGGACACTTGAACCTCCTACTTTATATGTTTCTGATTAATCTAATGGAACAAAAAGATTGATAGGTGATATTGATCAGAGTTGACTATGAATAGAACAATTTAAATCCCTTATCTTATAGTTCTTGCAGTTGTTTCATCATTTCCACTTGCTCGGGTGGTGTTATTTTATAGGAAAGCTTAGATGTTAGGGTCGTCCCTGGGACCAAGTGAATAGCAAAATTCATCACCCTGTTTGGAGGAAATCTACTCGAGTCATTTAGAAATATATTCGAGAACTCCTTAGCTACCGTATTTTTTTTAATATGAGTTTCTTGATCTGATTGCTTATTTATACTTACAACATAGTATCTATAACCCTTCTGCATAAAGCGATACGCTTGAAATGCCAATATCAGATAAAGGGGTAAATCATGGCTAATACCCTCAAATAAAAAGATAGGTTGTTCGGGTATGCAAAGGCAAGGTTTGCAATTTCGACCTATACCGCCCGGTACGGGCGGTATATACCGGTCCGTTAGGTTATCGGTACACGAACGCTCGCTACCGGGCGGTTTCGTCAAAAATCGACCGTCGGCGGTCGATTTCGGTCGTCGACGGTCGATTGAGGAAGAAAAAGGCAAGAAGAAGAGGAAAAGGAAAAAAAAAGAGGGGAAGAAAGAATACCTCGCCCGCCTGCCGTCGCCGCCCGCGGGTCGCCTGTGCGCCGTCGACCGCGGTCGCGACCGCGGTCGCTTTTTCTCTCGCGCGAGGAGACGGAGCGTCTCCCCACGCAAGGAGAAAGACCGAGGCGACATCGTGAAGCAACCTTGCCCACTGTTCTAGACTTAGCTGGGATTGCCTAAGTCATCAAACGCCCAAATCGTTATCTGTCCGCACAGGGTCAGCCCTCTTACAACCTCTTAAGGTCCCGTAGGACCTGCAAAGAAGAAGTTGGTTAGCTTGGAAGCGAGCGACAGACACGTCCCGGCGTCTCGCAAAACGAAAAGCTATACAAGCAATTTGCCGAACACTTTGAGTGCAGCTGAGAAAAGAGAGAAAGAGTGTGAAATAGGACTTTGGAGGGTTGTAGGAACGGTCGCAAGTCCGCAAACGATGGTTCCCAAGGTATCGGACGCAAGATAAGTTCAATTGCTGATGAACGCCTACGCCCGACATATACCCGGAGCCCCATCCAGCCCGGTGCCACCCGGGGGGTTCCAAGGTGCTGAAATGGCTGACATTTCGCACCGCTCAGAAAGGTTGTCGTGGCACACGAAAAAAACCAAAAAACAGGGCTGTTTTAGCTCTGTGCAGCGAACGACCATTCTGCAGCCTTCTACACTACTTTCGCTCACATTTCTTAGGTAAAAACACCTAAACTCAAGGCAAAACAAGCTGGCAAACATATGTACAAACAAGAAAAAGCAACGAACTGTTCACGGGGCGAAGATGTTGCAGTTGAGCGACGTCCGTTTGTGACATTCCCTTTTTTTCCTTTTCTTTAATATTTTAATATTTTTAATATTATATTATATTATATTATATTATAAAATATTATATTATATTTTAATATTGGGTGTTACGCATTGTGCATACCGCTCGGTACGGACCGGTAAGTAAAACCTTGTGCAAAGGTGATCTTTTCTTTTATAGCAATCAGTACTAATATAATTGGCACGGAGGTTAAGCCTAATATCAAATTTTTGGATCTTTAGGAGAATCAAATTAGCACGGAGTTCATATCCTCCAATAGAAATCAAACAAGATGGATCAATCACGTTTGTTGTCATAGATTCTTAACAATTGTTGTTACATTTAGTATATAATCCCGTTGTCTAGGTTGACTTTCCAAGTGATCATATAGATTTTCACACCGGTGGATTTATAATTTGATTATTGTTTGTTGAGTTGGCTCAGATTCTATGTAGCAACGAATTATATGGTGTATTATTAAAATTACACAGGATTTATGGATGAATGTGATTGATGAATATTTTTTTTTGTATCCTCAAACTTTAGTTTGGATTATATATTTGGACTGTTGATGAATTACAATATCATTGAGTTATGATCCTCGAGTATGAATATTTGGGGGGTGTGACATAGGTGGTATCAGAGTATAATTTAAGGATTGTTGAAATATTTGATATGTTTGATGTACGAAGTATATTGAGCCTTAGTTAATTATGTAGTGATTGATAAAGATTTTCTTGATGTCCTTTATGAATCTTGGATGATAAGGACACTTGATCCTCCTACTTATCTTTTTCTGATTAATATAGTTGGATAAAAAGATTGATTAGGGATGTATATCAGAATTGACTAGGAATAGAACAATTTAAATCCCTTATCTAATAGTTCTTGCAATTGTTTCTTCAATTCCACTTGCTTGAGTGGTGCTATTCTATAGGGAGGTTTAGATATTATAGTCGTCCGTAGGACCAAATGAATAGAAAATGCACCTCCACGTTTAAAGGAAGTCTAGTCAAGTTGTCTGAAAATATATTCGATCTCACTAACTATCGAAATTTTATTTATATGAGTTTCTTGATCTGATTGCTCCTTTATACTTATAATAAAGCATTTACAACCCTTCTGTATAAGGCGATAAGCTTGAAATGCCAACATCAGGTAAGTGAGTAAATCATGTCTACCACCCTCAAAATAAAAGATAGGTTGTTTGGGTAAAAAGCAAGGTTCTCCTTATCAAGCGGTAAGGTCTCATACCGTTCGGTATGTACCAGTCCGACAGCAGACCGGTACGTGGATCGGCCACTACCGGGCGATATCGCTAAAATCAACCGTCGACGGTCAATTTCGGTTGTTGGCGGTCAATTGAGGGAAAAATCGATCATTGGCGGTCGATTGAGCAAGAAAAAGGGAAGAAGAAGAAGAGGAAAAGAAGAAAGAAAAAGAAGAGAAGTAGTACCTTGCCACGCCCTCGCCACTCGCGGGCGACGAGGGCGGCGACGGCTCGCGGGCGACAGAGGTGGTATTAGAGTATAATTTAAGGATTATTGAAATATTTAATATGTTCGATGTACAAAGTATATTGAGCCTTAGTTAATTATGTAGTGATTGATAAAAATTACTTTGATGTCCTTTAGGAATCTTGGATGATAAGGACACTTGATCCTCCTACTTTATCTTGTTATGATTAATATAGTTGGACAAAAAGATTGATTAGGGATGTATATCAGAATTGACTAGGAATAGAATAATTTAAATCCCTTATCTAATAGTTCTTGCAATTGTTTTTTCAATTCCATTTGCTCGAGTGGTTTTATTCCATAGGGAGGCTTAGATATTAGAGTCGTCCTTGGGACCAAATGAATAGAAAATTATCCTCCCTGTTTAGAGAAAGTTCAGTCAAGTCATTTGGAAATACATCCGAGAACTCAGTAACCATCAAAATTTGATTTATATAAGTTTCTTGATCTAATTGCTCTTTTATACTTACAATAAAGCATGTACAACCCCTCTGCATAAGGCGATAAGCTTGAAGTGCCAATATCATATAAGGGTCGTAAATCATGTTTAATACCCTCAAAATATAAGATAGGCTGATCGGGTATGCAAAAAGTGATTATTTTTTTATAACAATCAACACTAAAATGATAGGCAGATAACTAATTCAGGCCAACCTTAATATCAATTCTTTGGATCTTTAGGAGAATCAAATTAGCTAGGACTTTGTGTCCTTTAATAGATATCAAACAAGATGGATAAATCTCGTATGTTGTCAAAGAAGTCCTAACAATAGTTGTTACATATAGCATGTAATCCAGTGGTGTACGTTGAATGCCCAACTGATCATATAGATTAACATACTAGTGGATTTATAATGTGGTTATTGTTTTGTTTAGTTGGCTCGAATTCTTTGAATCAATAGTGATGTGGTGTATGATTATAAACTGCATAGGATTTATGGATGGATGTGACTAATATTTAAATGTTTTTTTCAGTGCCTCAAAAGTTTGTTTGGCTCTTAGATTTGGACTGTTGATGAATTACAGTATTATTGATTTATGATAGGTTCACTCCTCAAGTATGAATATTCGGGGGTCATGACATTAGTGGTATCAGATCATGATTTGAGGATTTGAGAATTATCGATATATTTGATATACAAAGTATATTAAGGCTTAGTTAGTGATGTAGTGATCGATAAAAATTTTCTTTGATTTCCTTTAGGAATCTAGGATGACAAGGACACTTGATCCTCCTACTTTATCTTTTTTTGATTAATCTAATGAGACGAAAAGATAAATCCCTTATCTAATAGTTCTTACAATTGTTTCTTCAATTCCACTTGCTCGAGTGGTGCTATTTTATAGGGAGGCTTAGATATTAGGGTCGTTCGTGAGACCAAATAAATAGCAAAATTCACCTTCCTATTTATAGGAAATCCAGTCAAGTCATTTGGAAATACATCTGAGAACTCCTTGACCACCAAAATTTTTTTTATATGAGTTTCTTGGTCTGATTGCTCTGTTATACTTACAACATAGCATGGGTTATAACCCTTCTCCATAAAGCTATACGCTTGAAGTGCCAATATCAGAGAAAGGGGTAAATCATGCCTAATATCCTCAAATTAAAAGATATGCTATTCGGGTATGCAAAAATTGATCATTTCTTTTATAGCAATCATTACTAATGTGATATGCAGATAACCAATTCATGCCAAGCTTAATATCAATCCTTTGGATCTTCAAGAGAATCAAATTAGCAAGGAGTTCATGTCATCCAATAGAGATCAAACAAGATGGATCAATCACGTTTGTTGTCATAGAATTTCGAACAATCGTTGTTATATAATAGTTTATGCAGTTTTTTTTTGCTCAAGTGGTGCTATTATGTAGAGAGGCATAGATATTAGAGTCATCCCTGGGACCAACCCTTCTGCATATCGTCAAAATTTTATTTATATGAGTTTCTTAATCTGATTGCTCCTTTATACTTATAACCCTTCTACATTATGCGATACGCTTGAAGTGCCAATATCAGATAAACGGTCAAATCTTGCCTAATACCCTCAAATTAAAAGATAGCTTGATCGGGTATACAAAATTTGATCATTTTTATGAATGACAATCAATACTAATATGATCAGTAAATAGCCAATTCAGGCCAAGCATAATATCAATCATTTCGATCTCTAGGAGAATCAAATTAGCAAGTAGTTTGTGTCCGCCAATAGAGATAAAACAAGACGGATAAATGATGTTTGTTGTCAAAGAATTTTTTTCAATAGTTGTTACATATAGCATGTAATCCGGTGGTCTAGGTTGAATGCCCAAGTGATCGTATAGATTTTTACACTGTTGGATTTATGATGTGGTTATTGTTTTATTCAGTTGGTACAGATTCTTTGAATCAACGAGTGATGTGATGTATGATTATAAACTACACAGGATTTATGGATAGATATGACTGATATTTAAATGTTCTTTCAGTGCCTCAAATGTTCGTTTGGCTCTTAGATTTAGACTGTTGATGAATTATAATATTTTTGGTTTCTGATAGGTTCACTCCTCGATTACGAATATTCAGGAGCCGTGACATAGGTGGTATCATATTATGATTTGAGGATTTGAGGATTATTGATATATTTGATATGCAAAGTATGTTGAGGCTTAGTTTGGATATCTAGGAGAATCAAATTAGCAAGGCGTTCGTGTCGTCCAATAGAGATCAAACAAGATGGATCAATCACGTTTATTGTCATAGAATTTAGAATAATCGTTGTTACATATAGCATGTAATCCCGTGGCCTAGGTTGAATGCCCAAGTGACCATATAGATTTTCATACTAATGGATTTATGATGTGATTATTATTTGCTGAGTTGGCTCGGATTCAATGTATCAATGAGTGATGCGATGTATGATTATAAACTGTACAGGATTTATGGATAGATGTGATTGATATTTGAATATTCTTTTCCGTATCCTCAAATGTTAGTTTGGATTTTGGATTTGGACTTTTGATTAATTATAATATTATTGATTTATGATAGGTTCACGCCTCGAGTACGAATATTCGAAAGGTGTGACATTGGTGGTATCAGAGTATAATTTAAAGATTTGAGGATTATTGAAATATTTGATATGTTCAATGTACGAAGTATATTGAGCCTTAGTTAATTATGTACTGATTGATAAAAATTTCCTTGATGTCCTTTAGGAATCTTGGATGACATGGACACTTGATCCTCCTTTATCTTTTTCTGATTAATCTAGTTGGACAAAATGATTGATCAACGATGTCTATGAAAATTGATAATAAATAGAATAATTTAAATCCCTTATATAATAGTTATTGCAGTTGTTTCTTTAATTTCATTTGCTCAAGTTGTTTTATTTTATAGGGAGGTTTAGGTATTAGAGTCGTCCCCGGATCAAATGAATAGAAAATTCACCTCCCTGCTTAGAGGAAGTCCAGTCAAGTCATCTGAAAATACATCCGAGAACTCTTTAACCATCGAATTTTGATTTATATGAGTTTCTTGATCTGATTGCTCGTTTATACTTAAAATAAAGCATCTACAGGCCTTCTGCATAAAGCGATAAGCTTGAAGTGCCAATATCAGATAAGTGGGTAAATCATGTCCCTCAAAAAAAAGATAGGTTGATCGAGTATGCAAAAAGTAATCATTTTTTTATATCAATTAATACTAACATGATAGGCAGATAGCCAATTCAGGCCAAGCATAATATCAATCCTATGGATCTCTAGGAGAATCGAATTAGCTAGGAGTTTGTGTCCTCCAATAGAGATCAAACGAATTAGCTAGGAGTTTGTGTCCTCCAATAAAGATCAAAAAGATGGATAAATCACGTTTGTTGTCAAAGAATTCATAATAATAGTTGTCACATATAGCATGTCATCTAGAGATTTCTACACTATTGGATTTATGATGTGGTTATTGTTTTGTTCAGTTGGCTCGAATTCTATGAATCAACGAGTGATGTAGTGTATGATTATAAACTGTATAAGATTTATGGATGGATATGATTGATATTTAAATATTCTTTTCAGTGCCTCAAATGTTCGTTTGGCTCTTAGATTTGAACTGTTAATGAATTACAGTATTATTAGTTTATGTTAGGTTCACTCCTCGAGTACGAATATTAGGGGGCCGTGACATAGGTGGTATCAGATAATGATTTGAGGATTATTGATATATTTGATATATAAAGTAAATTGAGGCTTAGTTAATGATGTAGTGATCGATAAAATTTTTTTTTTTCTTTAGGAATCTCGGATGACAATGACACTTGAGCCTTCTACTTTATCTATTTCTGATTAATCTAATGGGACAAAAAGATTGATAGGTGATATCGATCGGAGTTGACTATGAATATAACAATTTAAATCCCTTATCTAATAGTTCTTGCAGTTGTTTCTTCAATTCCACTTGCTCGGGTGGTGCTATTTTATAGGGAAGCTTAGATATTAGGGTCATCCCTCGGACTAAATGAATAGCAAAATTCAACTCCATGTTTGGAGGAAGTTCAGTCAAGTCATCTGGAACTACATTCGAGAACTCATTAACTATCGGATTTTTTTTTAATATGAGTTTCTTGATCTGATTGGTTCTTTATACTTACAACTTAGAATCTATAACCCTTCTGCATAAAGCGATACGCTTGAAGTGCCAATATTAGATAAAGGGGTAAATCATGCCTAATACCCTCAAATAAAAAGATAGGCTGTTCGGGTATGAAAAAGTGATCTTTTCTTTTATAGCAATCAGTACTAATATGATAGGCACAGAGGTTAAGCCTAATATCAAACCTTTGGATCTCTAGGAGAATCAAATTTGTATGGAGTTCATGTCCTCCAATAGAAATCAAAGAAGATGGATCAATACGTTTGTTGTCATAGAGTTCCTAAAAATTGTTGTTACTTATAGCATATAATCTCGTTGTCTTGGTTGAATGCCCAAGTAATCATATAGATTTCTACACCGGTGGATTTATGATGTGATTGTTGTTTGTTGAGTTGGCTCAGGTTCTATGTATCAACGAATTGTGTGGTGTATGATTAAAAATTACACAGGATTTATGAGTGAATGTGATTGATGAATATTCTTTTCTGTATCCTCAAATGTTAGATTGGATTCTGGATTTGGATTGTTGATGAATTACAATATCATTGAGTTAGAATAGGTTCACGCCTCGAGTACGAATATTCGGGGGATGTGACATAGGTGGTATTAGAGTATAATTTAAGGATTTGAGGAATATTGAAATATTTGATATGTTCAATATACGAAGTATATTGAGCCTTAGTTAATTATGTAGTGATTGATAAAAATTTCCTTTGATGTCCTTTAGGAATCTTGGAATATAAGGACACTTGATCCTCCGTACTAGTATCGATAATATGTCGGTACACCGGTACGGATCGGTAAGTATAACGTTGATAAAAAATGATCATTTTTTATAGCAATCAATACTAACATGATCAGCAGATAGACAATTCATGCCAAGCGTAATATCAATCCTTTGGATCTCTAGGAGAATCAAATTAGCAAGGAGTTTGTGTCCTCTAATAGAGATTAAACAAGATGGATAAATCATGTTTGTTGTCAAAGAATTCCTAACAATAGTTGTTACATATAGCATGTAATACAATGGTCCAGATTGAATGCCCAAGTGATCATATAGATTTGGTTATTGTTGAGTTGAGTTGGCTCGGATTCTATGAATCAACGAGTGATGTGGTTTATGATTATAAACTGCACGAGAGTTATGGATGGTTGTGATTGATATTTGAATGTTCTTTTCAGTGTTTAAGTTGTTAGTTTAGATCATAGATTTGAACTGTTGATGAATTACAATATTATGATAGGTTCACGCCTCGAGTACGAATATTCGAGGTGGCGTGACATAGGTGGAATCAGAGCATGATTTGAGAATTTACGGATTATTGAGATATTTGATATTTTGATGTGGAAAGTATATTGAGGCTCAGTCAATTATGTAGTGATCGATAAAAAAAAAAATTTGATGTCATTTAGGAATCTAGGATAACAATGACACTTCATCCTCCTACTTTATATTTTTCTGATTAATCTAGTGGGACAAAAAGATTAATTTGGGATATCAATAAGAATTGACTATAAATAGAATAACTTAAATCCCTTATCTAATAGTTTATGCAGTTTTTTCTTCAATTTCACTTGCTCGAGTGGTGCTATAATATAGGGAGGCTTAGATATTAGAGTCGTCCCTGGGACCAACCCTTCTGCGTATCGTCGAAATTTTATTTATATGAGTTTCTTGATCTGATTGCTCCTTTCTACCTACAACCCTTCTCAATTAGGCGATACGCTTGAAGTGCCAATATCAGATAAACGAGCAAATCTTGCCTAATACCCTCAAATTAAAAGATAGCTTGATCGGGTAGGCAAAATTTGATCAGTTTTTACGAATGGCAATCAATACTAATATGATCGGTATATAACCAATTCAGGCCAAACATAATATCAATCCTTTGGATCTCTAGGAGAATCAAATTAGCAAGGAGTTCGTGACCTCCAAAAGAGATAAATTGAGATGGCTAAATGATGTTTGTTGTCAAAAAATTTCTTTCAATAGTTGTTACATATAGCATATAATACAGTGGTTTAGGTTGAATGCCCAGGTGATCATATAGATTTTTACACTGTTGGATTTATGATGTGATTATTGTTTTGTTCAGTTGGCTTGGATTTTTTGAATCGAGTGATGTGGTGTATGATTATAAACTGTACAGGATTTATGGATGGATATAACTGATATTTAAATGTTCTTTCAGTGCCTCAAATGTTCGTTTAGCTCTTAGATTTGGACTGTTGATGAATTATTATATTTTTGGTTTCTGATAGGTTCACTCCTCGAGTACGAATATTCGGGGGCCATGACATAGGTGGTATCTGGTCATGATTTGAGGATTATTGATATATTTGATATGTAAAGTATGTTGAGACTTAGTTGGATATCTAGAAGAATCAAATTAGCGAGGCGTTTGTGTCATCCAATAGTGATCAAACAAGATGGATCAATCACGTTTGTTGTCATATAATTCCTAACAATCGTTGTTACATATAGCATGTAATCCCATGGTGTAGGTCGAATGCCCAAGTGACCATATAGATTTTGATACCAGTGGATTTCTGATGTGATTATTGTTTGCTGAGTTGGCTCCGATTCTATGTATCAATGAGTGATGTGGTGTATGATTATAAACTGTATAGGATTTATGGATGGATGTGATTGATATTTGAATTAAGGTTTGCAATTTCGACCTATACAGCCCGGTACGGGCGTTACATACCGCTCCGTCAGGTTTCCGATATGCAGACCGCCCGTTACCGGGCGGTTCCGCCAAAAATTGACTACCGACGGTCGACATCGACCGCTAAAGGTCGATTGAGGGAGAAATCGATCATCGACGGTCGATTGAGCGAGATAAAGGGAAGAAGAAGAAGAAGAGGAAAAGAAGAAAAAAAAAGAGTAGAAAAAAGAATACCTAGCGTATTTTAATATATTAATATTATATTAATATTTTAATATCGATGATCACCCTTTTCTCTTTTTTTAATATTTTAATAATTAATATTATATTAATATTATTTATAAAATATTTATATTATAATTTAATATAATATAATATAAATAACAGTGCGTACCACCTGGTACCAATACCATACCGAACTATGATCCGCCATGCTGCTTCAACCTTCTGCTTTGGCTGCAACACGCCCTTTTGGCTCCCAGCCGCTCTCCGCAGCTGTTGTTGAGTTGTCGAACTATGATCCGCCAGGCTGCTTCAACTCACCAATGACTGAATCTGGTGTGGGGTTGGTTAAGTTTTGCTGATCCTTATTGGTTCTCACAGATCCTTCTGATGAAGGAAAAGACCTGCCTTATTATGCGCTAGTATCGCAGTATATTCATGTTGTTTGAACTGGATGGATGCTTGTTGGAACTTTGACGAGCATTGCCTCGCAGACATTAAGGTTTTTGAGGTCCTTTCTCCACAATGTTTGCCCATTTTGATCCTTCTTCCACGTTTAGTTGTCACTTCCAAGGATGTTCGCATCACTCCTGCTTTCGATTGGTAAAATGGGAATGAAGCGGACAATCTACTCTCAGTAGTACTGATCACCAATGGTGAGGATTTGACTACTATTGTCTTCCATAAGCTTTCTTGGAAGGGTCACTGAACTTGTGCAGAGATCCCCTGCTGGATAAATAAGAGAACTGGGATACTCGACTTCACCCATTCTCTTAGTAGTTGAGAAGGCAAGGTTACTTGGCTTCGCTCACCTCCTCGAGTTAAGAGAATTGAGGTACTCAGTTTCGCCCATTCTCTTAAGTTGAGAAGGCAAAGGTTACTTGATTTCACCTGCCTCCTCGAGTTTGTACTTCATGCATTTAGCTGGTTACTAACATTCGTCCGCTCTTTGCTCACACTTCTGAAGCACTAGAAGTGTTTGTACTCCTTGCGTTGAGTTAGCTACTGTGATTCGTCTTCCCACTGCCATTGAACTTCTGGAAGGCAAAAAGTTTTGCCCGAAAAGAGCAAAAAGTTTATCCCAACTTAGAGTCCCCCAACTTGGAGTAAGTCTTTGATAGATCTGGAAGCCTCTGGGATTGTACCGTCTTCTTCATCACCTTTGCCGCCTACTCCTCTGAGTAGAAAAGGTACAGTACCGCGTATTGCCTACTTCGTTCCTTGGTCGAGCACTCCTACATCAACCCGAAGTCCCTTGCTTACGGCTATCTTGATGAGAAACTCATCGACATCGGTCTTATGAAGTTTTTTGGCCTTTGCCCTTCCGCCCTGTCTTGGTACTTGGAGTTTGCCTTTACATTCTCCACCTCCTCGGCCCCTTTTATGACCAGTGCTCTCCCTCCATGAGAGCAAGGGATCGATGACTCTACGGAAGTCTCGCATCTGCGGTACCACAATGCTGCCAAGCCCATAGCCCTACTATTCGTTGCCCTGCATCTGCATCCCTTCCTTCGCGATCGGTAGATCCGCCTCTGCGGCACTATGGTGCTCCTCCGAGTCCACCTTTCTAACCGACGCTTTGCTTTTGGGTAGCTGAGCCCCACTGGACTCGTCGTCGATTCCTCGCCCCTTTCGACCACCTGCTTCGACACCACTGTGTCCTCCTAGCAGTTCTCCTTGGTCGATGGAAAGACAGACTGCAACTCTTATGCATGGCCTCCGTCGTCTTGTTGCAGGGCTCGCGTCGATTCTGTTCTCCTTAGCTTCCTTGGTAGCAACGTTCGCTTACTCGACTTTGTCCTCTGACTTGTCGGGCTCCCTTAAGCGAATGTGAGCACTGAAGCAGTCCAACTCTCCAGTCGCTCCGATCATACCTTTGTATAACCAAGTCCTCTCCATGGGACTCACTGGTACTTGTAATCTGACTTCTCCCTCGGTGGTACATAGCCCCTATATGCTGATGACCAAGGCTTTCATCTGATGCAAGCTTCGATGCACACACACGGAAAACCCACCTCTGCGGTACCATGGCATTCACCCCTTGAATCCACAGCCCTTCTTGTCGTTGCATTGTTCACCGAAGTGGAGCTCCCAGCAGCTCTTGATCATTCACATGATCACGTCCCCCTCCATGGGACTCACTGGTACTTGCACTTGGACATCTTCCTCAGTGGTATACAGCCCCCATATGCTGATGACTAAGGCTTTCATCCAATGCAAGCTTCGATGCACACACGAAGACCCGCCTCTGTGGTACTACGACATTCACTTCTTGAATCCATAGCCCTTCTTCTTATTGTGTCGTACACCAAAGTGGAGCTCCCAGTAGCTCCTGATCATACCTCCGTATGATCTTGTCCCTCACGGGACATGATCGCCTGCGTTGCATTTCCACGAACTATTCCACCACGATCCGCTGCACCATGTCTCCTCCTGGTGACATCTCCATTGCATATAGATTCTCGTGTGATGAACTTGGACTACGACTTCTCTATGTGTGGCAGCCTCTGCCAACACATCGTAGGGCCTCCGCCATCTCCGATTTTTTTGGTTCGCTCCCTTGACAATTCACCTTCATCCACCACTCTTGGGTCACACCTGGATGAAGCATAGCTCTATGAGAGTCCGTCGCCTAGTAGCTCATGAAGTCCCCCTGACTTCGCTAGTATTGGTGCACCATTGTCTGGATCCTGGTCCTCTATCCCCTACCAGCACAATCTCTGTTATGCACCACTTGTTCCTGACAACTCGAATGGCAACACTATGGCATATTCTTCAAGAGTACCCGCCTTTGCGTCCTCTTGCCTCGTGCTAAGATATCCTGATCGTAACTTTGCCTCCGTAAGTTAAATCACCTTAGATACTCCGTCAAATGCATCTCTAAGGTAACTTGCATATGCCTCGAAGCTCCCTTTATCTTTGGCACCATACAAGATAGGTCCGCCCCATCAGAATGAAGAACCCATGGAACGACATGATCCCACTCTTGCCTCTACAAGAGTTCATGCCCTTGACCTCTGTCCAAGGAAAGCTCCGTGCCTCCGCTCCATATTTCATCTTCTATGTCGACTCTCTTCATGTGGTTTGGATACTTCACCAAGTTCCACCAAGTCACTCCGCTCCTCGATTTGCATTGAGTTGATAGTGGCCCTCGCGTCCGCCATTCCACGGGTCAGCCCTCCGTTGAGTTCGCTCCCCCACTTGATCTCGAAATGCATTACCTCATTCGAGATCATGCAACGACTCTTCGTCACTCGCTCAGTCCATTGAGCTTTGTGGAGATATTACCTTGAGAAACTCTTCCTCAATATGTGCAGTCCGTTGCACATGATTCTCCCTCTAGAGAACTAGGACTTATCCCTCTTGGATATCTGTCTTGTTGGAGCAACTTTTCTATTTGCATTCTTCCTACTGAAAGTTTCGGAGGCCACCATCCCCTTTGGACTACTCTGTCTTGCTGAACAACTTGTGTCTTATTCTGCCCTCGTAAATGCACTTGCTAGATTACGACCCTTTGCCAATATAGTCCCCACTGCACCCTTCAGGGTCTAGCAACGTGCTGAACTTGTTGCACATTTCATATGCCTACGGACGTATCCTTTCCATGTCGAAGAGAAAGTTCTGATGCTTCATGGCACTGAGTTCCGATCGCTCCTTAGGATGGCCACGAACACTCCGTCATCCGTGTACAAGCCCTTGCATGAGTACTGAATCCTTCGAGTTAGCAATTCCCCTCACCTCTGTGAGCTTTGCACAACTCTTTCGGTCGTTACGCAACACCTCCCACTTTTTACGGTCTCATCTTTCACCAAGCGCCCCGCTTTGCCTTGAGCACCGTCAAGTTTGGTTGCCAACGTCGAGCCATAGCTCGAACTCAACCATCCCAATCTTTATGCGCTACACATTCTTCTTCGCTTATTTGTCCTCATAGTGGCTCTCGCGCAAAGGGTTGGCCATTCCTCTGAATGCCAAACCTGGATGCCCGCTCCTCTGAGCGACTCCTTTCCCTACATCTTAATGTCTGTTTCCTCCAAACGGTTGCGCGTGCTGGCTGTCCTCCATACAGCTCAGCTAGGTCCCCCACGTTTGTATGGCAAGTGTTTCTGCGTGTGCTTGTCTCGCTCTGATACCACACTGTCACGGGCTTAGCTGAATTTGCCTAAGCCGTGCGGCACCCATGCGTGTCCGTTCATAAAGGTTAGCCTTCCCCGAGATCTCCTAAGGTCCCTTAGACTTACAAAAGAGAAAACGAGCCAGAAGAAGCAATTTCATCGGGATCCACAAGCAACTGCTCAAGCAAACACTTTATAAAGCCAGATACAAATTACACCCATGGACATTACAAACTCAGAGAGATTGTACACAAAGGTTAATGGTCCATTGCAGACCGAAGTCCCCACAAGTTCTTATAAGACACACTCGTATTTACAAGCCAAAATTGGACACAAAGCAAACCAAACTAGGGCTGCTAAGCCTACTGCAAGCCCGTTACTTGTTGTACAAGGTATGTACACAAACCGAAGGACACGGACAAACACGAGCATTTTATCAAACACCTTGTTTACATTATTGTCGGTGACAATGAGGTGGGTGGATCAGTGGGGTTCGATGACAATGAGTTGGAAAGATAACATGGAAAGTCATCCACTTGTTCAGAAACAAGAGACCAAATGTATGACCCTTGAATCAATGGACCAACAGATGCCAAAGACCAAAAGGGGCTTAACTCAATTTAGTATTCCTAAAAAGCTAATCTCGAACGCCACTGTATTTACCGTGGCAAACCTGAAGTGAGACGAGTCGTTCTACTAAACGCTAAACCTTAAACCCTAAAAACCTAAATCTTAAAACATAGGGGTTAGGTTTTAGGGTTTGGGGTTTGGGGTTTCAATTTTCGAGATTCGGGTTTTAGGTTTTGGGTTTAGATTTTAGGCTTTAGGGTTTAGGGTTTGGGGTTCAGGGTTAAGGGTTTAGAGTAGGGGTTTAGGGTTAAGGATTAACGGTTAGGGGTTTATGGTTTTAGGGTTTTAGGGTTTAAGGTTTAGGATTTAGGGTTTAAGGTTTTAGGGGGTTTAGGGTTTAGGGTTTATATATATATTCTGCAATTAAAATAAAAATCTAAATATATCATTAGAATCTTTATCTAGTAATTAACTTTTAACAAATAGTGCTAAAAACAATAAGATTTGGGGTTCAAGGTTTTTTTTTTCTTTTCTTTTTACAATCAAATGGGCCCATAAGGTTGATCAGTCGGGTTCAACGACTAATCAGTTGGAAAGATAACATCAAAGTCATCCACTTGTTCAAAAACAAGAGACCAGATGTATGACCCCTTGAATCAAGGTCCAATGAATCAAGCAACGTGAAGGGCTGATTAGCAGGAAAAATAAATCTTCAATATTATAATGGAAAGAAAAAAAAAAAAGACAATCATTTTAAAAACATCAATTATTTCCTCGTCACAACACTACATCCTCTAATCCCCAAAGACCTTATACCGTAAACTAAACTAACCAGCTAACAAAGGTGTCAGCTAAGTCTAAGTCAACCAACGCAATGATTTTTCTTTCCTCATTATTAGGGTTTTAAATGGAACCCTTCGATTATTGAAAAACATGAGACTCTCGATATCTTCTCCTCTCTTTCGATATTGTTTTTTAATTACGGTAATCATACGAGTGAGTAGATGCAATGGAACAAAAAAATCGAGCTACGTAAGCATAAGCCTAAAAACAAACTTAACACTAGAAATATCACGTTAACTTTGTAGACATTAAAAAATGATTATACTACTGAATAGTAATCAAGCTATGATAGTGTTCAAATTGTAATGTTTCTAAGGTTTTTGTTTTCAACCAAACAATTCTCAACAGTAACAGAAACCTTAAGTAGAAAAGAAAATGGAAAAATAGGAATCGAAATCTTTTAAATACTCTAAGGTTAGAAACAACATAGAGATTTAGAAAAACAAGGCTTAGATTCATCTAATGTCGACAATAAGAAGTAGAGAGAACAAATAATACAGAACAAATACATCTTCTCCCTATTCCTGCCTGAATCTGTCTAATATTGGAGAACAAAGAAGAAAGAAGAGAGGAGATAACGGACTTACGGTTAAGATGAGAAACATATGTACTCAAGGAATATGGGATTCGTCATCGCAATGACGATCAATCCAAAATAGCTAAAATAGCAGATGATTGAATCCGTCATTGACATTCACCAATCATGCCACGTAGATTGAATGTAACTTTCATCAATCATCATCGCATCTTAAATCGAATGCAAGGAAAAGAAAGGTAGAAAACTAGATAGAGGATTTGCGCCAAAAATTAAAGAGAGATTCACCGGCATCGGATTGGAGAAAGAGATGAGGGCGGGGAGAGAACAATATCTTCCTCTTCTTAATGTAAAGAGAGATTCATCGGCATCGGCTTGGAGAAAGAGAGGAGCACGGGTAGAGAACCATGACCTCCTCGTCTTAATCTGTGATTCAAACTAATAAGCTGAAGAGGGGAGAACCGCCTCGATGCCAGTTTGTATAGTTGAGCTGCACCGACCTTGGACGAGTTGGATCAGCTACGAAGGCCCATGGCCCGCCCCAAATTCAATTTACCCACCCGTTTAATTGTAAAATTCATTTTTAGTTATTTAATAATGTGGACGGCTTCAAAATTTATCATCGTAAAGGACGTTGGACTCTACTTTTAGGTGCATCCCACAAGTTTATAACTCACCGTGCAAGTACAATGATGGTACGAAAAAGGACCCGCCATGCCTCCTCCGCCCATGCATTCCCTTGCTTTACTCAACCCTCAGATACCCACGGCAGTTGCCAAGTAGCCCAATGACGAATACTATGAATTCTTTATATGGAATATGACTTTTCATTCATTGCCATTTATTGTTCTTCCTCTATATGTATGAAATAGTTTATACGTATATTCACCTATAAGGAGGTAAATCCATTAATTTATTTTCAATGTCTGTAATTTATTTGTAAGTTGGACTTCAACTTTAATCTTGATCGCACCCAACCAATTTAATTTGATGGTGTTTACACAGAGGATTCCATATAACTTCTTGTAGATGTGCATGATGTGTGTGTACAACTTCGGATGACCCACATTCGTCGTTCGATCAAAATTTGACCAAAATTGTGATAATGAGCTTAGGCGACCAAAGAAGTCTTCACTCAACTCAATACCGTCACTCGATCCGCCATACACACACGACCGGCTTGCAGTGCCCATGTCACATTACACAGTAGGTCCCACATCTCAAAAGGTACGTGGTCGGCGAGGATGACACCGGCCTGAAGTACACGTATTGCTCATGTTCTGCGATTTTTTCCAATCCAATGTCGATGAATCTCTCTTTAATTTATGGCGCAAATCTTTTATCTAATTTTCTACCTTTCGTTGTCTTGCATTCGATCTAAGAGGTGATGATGATTGGTGAATGTTGCATTCGATCTAAGTGGCGATGATGATTGATGAATGTCAATGATGGGTTCAATCATCTGATATTTTAGCTCTTTTGGATCGATCATCAATGCGATAGCTAATCCCATATTCCTTAAGTACGTATGTTTCTGATCTTAACCCTAAGTTCGTTATCTCCTCTCTTCTTTTCTCTTTGTTCTCCAACACTAGACAGATTCGAGCAGGAATAGGGAGATGTATCTGTCATCTCTTCTTCTTATGGTCGACATTAGAGAAATTTAAGCCTTGTTTTTCTAGATCTCTCTATTCTTTCTAACCTTAGAATATTTAAAAGATTTTGATTCTTATTTTCTCATTTCTTTTCTACTTTTCTATTACTATTGAGTATTGTTTGATCGGAAAAAAAACTTTAGAAACCTGCCAAGTTAGACACTATCGTAGCTCGATTACTTTTTAGTAGTATAATCATTTTTTAATGTCTACATGAAGTTGATGTGTTATTTCTAACGTTAAGTTTATTTTTAGGATTATTACATTGTGAATAATCATCTCAAGAAAATGTGGTAATGAGATATGCCTTTTAAGAAAGTGAAACCTGAAATCGTTTGTTGGAAGATAAGTTGAGATCATGGTAAAAGTTTTACCACAACACTCTCTTATGACGGTCTTACTAGTGTTTCTTGTTTGAATTAATTTGTCTTGGGAGATATGTCTGTGAAGAGGTTATACTAAGAAGCATTTTCGTGTTCTAAAATATCACCTATGAAGCAATCAGGCGTTGCGGGGAGCATGCATGTAGTTGTTGGGGTTTGCTTCTCACTGTTTTAGATAATCTGTTTCTTTTGTTTGTTGCTATGCTTCGATTTACATTTAGTTGCCATTTAAGGTTCAGATGATATGGCCCATAAGTTAAATGATTCTTTGCAAAATTTGCATAAGCGTTTATTAAGTAAATGGGTTATAAGATTGTGTCAGTTATATTATTCTTCAGCTATATGGTGTGAAATGATCAGTCTTGCCTGCTTCGGACAACATATTGTTCTCTAGTTTTTTTTGCCACTGAGCAAATTTTTGGCACCACATGGTTACTTATAGGATTATTTTTGTTTTTTTGAATAATCAGATTCAATTGTGCTACATTAGAAGTTGGTCTAAACACATCCATGTGTTTAGTTTGGACATTTTGCTGCTTATTCATTTATATGCATTTGTCTCTGTTAATAATCTGCACTAGGTTCTCTGAGTAATTTAATTGAATAGAAATTATGGTTGATTGCATTTAAAGATTGCTATCGTGTTAATTGTAATGTTAAAAATCTTTAATTTATAGTTGCATTTCTATGGTTTGTGCTACATTACTGGTCGGTCCAAATACATTCATGTGTTTGAGTTTTGGATGTTTTGCTGCATATTTTTTCTTTTCATGCATTTGCCTCTCCCATAACAGTATAGTTCTTAAAATAATCTGCAGTGGTATACGAGTAATATCTAGTGATGCCAGTTATGAATAGCTGTTTTGGCAATAATATATGTTGCTCAAAATTCTTATAGAGAAGCCAACTCTGTTTGGAATTGACAATAATCAATGCTTGTAGAGTGAAGGTTTGACACACAATAATGATCGTACAGGTGTTTTAAGCTAAATGCCTTTGTATTGGTAAATTGTTATATATATGTACAATTGGGTGTTGTGTATATCTTATGGACCTAAAATTTAATAGCATTTGTGTGGTGTATTGATCGTGCAGGTGTTTTAAGCTAAATGCCCGTGTGTTTCAACATCATTTGTGCATTTTGTTGACAAAGCAGTTGGTCATATTGTTTAAGACTAGCTTTTCATGCCATTCCACTAGCTTTCATATACAGTAGTTGGGTATACGTCAATGTCATGATATTTGCAAAAATTTTATGGTATCATAGTTTTGTTTTTGGAATTTGGTTGGTGAGTCTATTGTGTTTCTGCTTGTTGGATGTTGATTTGGTCTTGTTATTCTCTTGTGCATAATTTATTTTTTTGGCTAATTCTGTGAATTAATCTATTGGAACCAAGATTTTCTTGTTCCATTGCATCTATTCACTCATATGATTACCGCAATTAGAAAAAAATATTGGAAGAGAGAAGATTTTGGGAGTCTCATATTGTTCAATAATCGAGGGGTTCCATCTAAAACCCTAATAATGGGGAAGGAAAAAATCAATGCGTTGGTTGACTTGGACTTAGGTGATGTCACCTTTGTTAACTGGTTAGTTTAGTATACAGTATAAGGTATTTGGGGATTAAAACCAGAGGCTGTAGTGCTGTGACGATGAAATAACTAATGTCTATGAAATGATTGTCTTATCTTCTTTTTTTTCTTTCCATTCTAATATCGAAGATTTATTTTTCCTCCTAATCTTCCCTTCACATTGCTTGATTCGTTTCATAACATTCTTATTGATTTAATAAGAAATGATGATGATGAAATTAAAATAAATATTGGTTTTGACCATTCACCATGTTGGTGTTTGAACTGTGATTGGTCGTTCAAGGGATGAGGAAATAAGGTAGTCTTGAGATGAGGAAATAATCAATGTTTTTGAAATGATTGTCTTATCTTTTTTTCTTTCCGTTCTTTGAAGATTTATTTTTCCCCTAATCTTCCCTTCACATTGCTTGATTCATTTCATACCATTCCTATTGATTCAATAAGAGGTGGTGATGATGAAATTAAAATAAATATTGGTTTCAACCATTCACCATGTTGGTGTTCGAACTGAGATTAGTCGTTCAAGGTGATGCTGAAGCCTAGATCCATATGGTATGTATGAAGCATGAATCCATTATCTCCTCTCTTCATTGCTTTGTTCTCCAATCATAACAGGTTGATGGCAGGGCAGTTTGGATGGCCCACGTGGCAACCACTGCAGCCATGTCTACCTCTTAGGTTGGATTCATGGTCAAGATGAAGGTAGATATACCATCTCTTCTTCGAGTGATCAACAAAAGATGAATCTGAACCTCTTTCTAATTTTTTTTTAATCTTACTTTTGAGTTTTGATTACATTTACCCTTTGAATCAGTTCCTCTTTTCATATGCTCTCTCTTTTAAGACAAATTACTTTGGACATTTTCATGATAGTTGTTCTTCTATAATATCTGTTTCTGGAAGTTATGTTCTTTCTGTCTGTTCTATTGGATCTTAAGAAAATTTTACATGTCAACTTAAACATGTTTATTTTGGCGTGTGAACATTAGTATCGTTTTAATGTTTATATTTTTGGCGTGCTTTATATATGAAAAATTATTGTTTGCAAAGGAGGGCTATTCCTGTAGATTGTGTTTGCACACATACGTTATAACACCCTACCATATGCTTTTTCTTTGAAATGACGCTTGAGCATATTGTGTGACATTATCAGTTTCTTATACTACCATGAGTTATGCTATGTGCATATGTTTGACACAGGTTCATGTCAGAAATATTGTGCTATCTTAATGTCACTGTTAAAACTTGGGTGTCTCATACATTGCTACTCTGGTTGTTTGTTGCTTTGGCTGTATGTTATGATGCTGGGTCGTTGTTATTTGGTTGGAAAGTAAATAAGTTGAGACTTATGACTCGAGTCTGGCTTCATATTCTCTTTAGTTGGTACTCAATATGCAAAATGTGTGATGTGCTATGAGATAATAGGGTTTCTTGTTTGAATAAACTATCATTGGGAGGTATTTGTTTAATCCAAGGTTTGTCTTAACGGGCGGTAAGGTCCTGTACCGGGTGGTACATACCGGTCAGCCAACTGATCGATACGCGGACCATCCACTATTGGGCAGTACCGTCAAAATCGATCGAAAATCGATCATCAATCGATTTTGATCGATATTAGCCAAGGGTGGGAAAAAGAAGAAGAGGGAGAAAATTTTGGTTCCTCCGTACGCTACTATTCCCCAGTTTCGTTGCTCTATCGGTCGCCCATGAGCAAAAAATCACCTGCGTGATCCATCACCCACGGGCGATTCCTTCTCCCCGTGTGGAGAGAAGGAACGAGGCGGTGTCGCCCCTTTTCTTGGTTATATGAACTTTCTTGGGAGGTCTTTTCTGCACACTTCTTCATGAGATATACTTGTAAATAAATTTTATGATTGGATGCATCATTATTGTTTGAAGCAATGAGACATCTAGAGGAAGTGTAGCATGTAGTTGCTGGCTGATTCTCTCTGTTTTGGGTAATCTATTCTTCTATTTGTTGTAGTGCTGCTATTGATATTTTTATGTTATTTAAGGTTTCGATGGTATGCCTAAGTAAATGATTCTCTTTTACAATTTTCACAAATGTTTGTTCAGCAAGCATAGTTTGAGATTGTGTTGATGATATTGTTGCCCTCTGTCTTTTGTTGGTTGGACTAGATGACATAAACCAATCAATGTTGTATTCTCCAGCCAATATATTCTTCTCTAGTTTTGCAAATTTTATATTGGATCCTTATTTGAGTAAAAATTGTGGATGATTGCATTTGAAGATTTCTAGACTTTAGTTGTATGGTTGAAATTCTTTAATTGAGTAGTTGCAATTTTATGGTTAATTTCTAGACACATCTCTGGTTCCAACCAGTGATTGCAAAAGGCACTCGAGCGAGGCGAGGCCCAAGTGCCTCGCTCAAACTCCACGCGGCGTGCTTCAAAGAGGCGCCACTTAGGCGCTCGCCCAAGCCCAAGTGTCGAGCGCTTCAGGCAAGCGCCCGGGTGAACCCAGGCGACGATTCGCATTAGTTGGTTCAGTCGAACCAACTAACGCACCGATATATGTTTCCTCAACCCTAATCTCACTCGCAAATCGTGATTACACCGTCGACGTTTCTCTGCTGCCGCTGCTCGCCACTGTCGCTACCCCTGCTCTCCACTGCCGATGTTGTTGTCGCCGCTTTCCGCCGTCGTCGCTGCTCTTCGCCGCCATCACTGCTATCGCTGCTCTTCGCTGCCGCTGTCGCTGCTCTTTGCCACTGTCGTTGCTCGCCGCCGCCATTGCTGCTATCGCTACTCTCTGTTGCCACTACCTTCTCGCTTTTGCTCTCGATCAGGTCAGCCGCCTCGCCTCGTCTTGTTAACAGCATATTGTTAACAATATATTGTTAACAGCATATTGTTAACAGTATACTGTTAACAATAAGTTAATAGTATTGTTAATAATATATTGTTAATTTATTGTTAACAGTATATTGTTAACGGATTCTTAACAGTATACTGTTAATTTAATATTATATTTTTATTAAATAATTAATTATGTTTTTTATTTTTATATTTTTTTAATATTTTAGCGTCTTTCTTCGCTCGGGTGAGCGCCTAGCGCCTCGGGCATTTTGGGACCCTGGCGCCTAGCGCTTTTTAAATCATTGGTTCCAACGATCATATTCCATCGTCTTACGTTAATTGTGGATCCAAATACATCCATGTGTTAAGTTTGGATATTTCGCTGCTTATTCTTCCCTTTTCATGCATTTGCGTCTCTCTCAGCGAAGTAGTTGTTAAAATAGTCTGCACTGATATGCAAGTAAGGTATATAGTTTTGGCGATAATATATGTTGCCGGTATCATATAGAAAGGGAAACCCATTCTGGAATTGGCAATAAACCTTTGAGTGAAGGTTTGATGCACACAATATTAGTGTTTGTGAATCTACACTGTTTGCAAAGGAGTTGTGCAGAACTTGTTGCTGTTTGGAATTTATATACATTTCAGAATTTATTAGTTCATATGATTGTCAAGGTGTGTTAAGTTAAATGCCTGTGTAGTGTTGAATTGTTATGTGCTGTGTATATCTTAAGGATCTGAAATTTTATAGCTTTTTCATTTGTGCATTTTCTTGAAACAATAGTTGGTCATATTTTTTGGGAAAATTAGTATCTTTTTCATACCATAAGCTATGGTATACAGAAATTTGGTATAAGTCCATGTCATGGTATCAGTGAAAAATTTAGTGGTATCATGATTTCGTTTTTGGAATTCAGTTGGTTAGTCTGTTGTGGTTCTGCTTGTATGTTGTTCTGGCTTTGTTATTCCCTTGTTCAATATTTGTTTTTTCATTTATTCTATGATTTAGGTTGTTGAAACCAAGATTTTCGTGTCCATTGCATCTATTCACTCATATGATTACCACAATTAGAAAAAAGTATTGGAAGAGAGGAGATTTTGAGAGGCTCATATTTGTCAATAATAGAAGGAATTCATCTAAAACCTTAATAGTGGGGGGAAGGAAAGATGGCTGAAATGGTTGACATGGATTGAGGTGATGTCACCCTTGCTGACTGGTTAGTTTAATACAAAGTATTAGGCATTTGGGAATCAGAGGTTGTAGTCTTGCGATGAGGAAAAAATTGATGTTTTTGAAATAATCGTCTTCGCTCTTCTTTTTGCCCTTTCTAATATTGAAGATTTAATTTGTCCCTAATTTTCTCTTCATAGTGCTTTAATTTCTTATTACTTCTGATGATTCACTAAGAGGTGATGATGAAATTAAAATAAATGATGGTTTCGACCATTCACCATGTTGGAGTGAATCCACCATGCGCGGGTTCAATTCCCATCGTTCGCCCATCACATTTTTTCAAATTCCAAAAATTCTATTTTCAATATTCCTATTTACGGCGACGAAGAATAAAACTATCACTATATTTTTTCCTTTTCCTACTTCTTCTTCCAAGCGCAGGATAACCCCAAGGGGTTGTGGGTTTTTTTCTACCAATTGGGGCTCTCTCCTCACCGCCCCCATGGGGATGGTCTACAGGGTTCATAACTACTCCTCTTACTACAGGACGCTTACCTAGCAAGAAGAAGGTAGACATATGGTGTCTTCTTCTCATGATGGATGAAACTGAATCTGAACCTCTTACAAATTTTTTTAATTATTGTTTTGATTAAGTTTACGCTTCAAATTTTTTGATGCCCAAGCAATCCTTCGTTTCTCCTTTTCTCTGTTAAGATCAATTACTTTGTACATTTTCATGATCATTGTGCTTCTATAATTTATGCTTCTTAAAGTTATGTTATTCCTGTTTGTAGTTTGTTCTGATGGACCTTTAAGAAAAGTTTACATGTCAACTTAAATACGTGTTTTTTGTTTACTTCAATATTAGGATTGTTTTTTAATGTTTATTTTTTTTATCTGCTTTATATATTTCTTATTTTTGTTATTTTCCTAATATTCGGTTCATATATGCTTTTAAGGAAAAGTTTACTTGTTATTTTCAACATTATTAGGGCTTGGGATTGTGCTGATAAAATTGTTGGGCTAGATGATGTAAAACGTAATGTCTGCTCCAAGAATATATTACTTGTCATTTGAGATTCATATAAAAAAGACATTGCTTGCATAGGAGTGCTGCAGTACATGCTGTTGAGATATTTTCTCTGACAAGCTTCACGTGGAAATTATGCATAGTGCCTGCATATTGTGTCTGCGCAGATAAGTTATAGAGCTCTAGCATATGCTTTTTTTTAAATGAAACTTGAGCATATTGTGTGATTGATAAGTGTCTTATACTACCATGAGTTATGCTAGGTACATATGTTTGACACAGGTTTATGTTGCCTTTTTGATGAGTAATATTGCATTGTTTTGGGTGCCCAGTACATTGCTACTTTGGTTCTCTGCTGCTTTGGCTAGTTGTTACTTGCTATGCTGAATGTGTGACGTGTTATGTGGTAATAGGGTTTCTTGTTTGAATGAACTTTCCTTGGGAGATCTTTTCTGTTCACTTCCTCATGGATCTATACTTGTAAATCTTATGTTTGGATGCAACATTATTGTTTGAATTAATGAGGCATCTAGATAAAGTGTGTGTGCCGTTGGCTGCTTCCTCTCTGTTTCAGACAAGCTGTTATTTTGTTTGTTGTTGTGTTGCTATTGAACTTTGTCTGTATTCAAGGTTTGGATGGTCCACCTCATAAAGTAAATGATCCTTTTTACGGTTTGCATAAATGTTTGTTCAGTAGGCATTGTTTGGGATTATGTTGATGATATCGAGGTTCTCCTTACCGAGCGGTATGGCCTTGTACTGGGCGATACGTACCAGTTTGCCAGTGATCAGCACGCGTACTGCCTGCTACCGGGCAGTACTGCTGAAATCGACTGTCGATGGTTGATGTCAATCGTCAAACGTCGATTTTGGTTGTCGACGGTTGATCGAGAGAAATAAGAAAAAAGAGAAGAAGAAGAGGGAGAAGGAGAAGAAGATGAGAACATACCTTCACCAGTTCCCCGCACCATTCATTGCCCTCGGACCGCTCGCGAGATTCGTCATCCGCGGGCGAAGAATCACCAGCGGGCATTTCCTTCTCGCACGAGAGACTGAAAGTCTCCCGCGCGGGAGAAGGATCGAGGCGACATCGCCGATTCCCTGCACCGTCCGTCACTCGCGGATAGCCCACGGGATTCATCGCCAGCGGGCATTTCCTTCTCCCCGCGAAACATCTCCCTACGCGAGGAGAAGGATCGAGGCGACATCGCCAGCTTTGTATTTGTTTAATATATTATATAATATAATATAATATAATATAATATAGTATAATATAATATTATATTATATTATATCGAGCGGTATACACTATGTGTACCACTCCCACTCGGTACCAAGTACCGTACCATACCAAGATAATCTCGGTACATCGGTATGGCAAACCTTTTTCACTTGTCGCCCCAGTACCGAGATAACATTTTCACTTATGCATTTTGTCGAAATAAGTGTTGGTCATTTTCATCACCTAGCTACGTGCGATTTATGTAAATCTTTCACCTTTAGTTTGTGAAAGATGTTTTGGCCAAGGTTTTCCGTTTCGAGTTGTACTGCCCGGTACGGACAGTACGTACCAGTCCGGTAGGATATCGGTATACGGATTCGCCTGCTATCGGCGGTACCATCGAAACTGGAGTCTCCCCGTGGGGGATGAGGCGATGCCTCCTTTCCCCACACGGTCGCCTTGTCCCCGCTCGGGGAAAAGAGGCGTCGCCTCGTCTTCCCGCGTGGGAGAACGAGGCGTCGCCTCGTTCTCTCACGTCATCGTTCTCTCCTGAGGCGAGGCGATGCTGTTTTTATTTCTTTTAATATATATTATATTAAATTAAAATATTATATTATATTATATACTGAGAGGTATGCACAGTATGTACCGCTTGTTAACGGGTACTGTACTATACCATGATAAACTTGGTACGTCGGTACATACCAATAAGGCGAACCTTGGTTTTGGCACCTTAGTATGCTCGTATTCATTGCAGTGTTTGTGACACTACATAATTTACATTCTCCATTGATGGTTTTGATTGAATGTTTGGGTAGTTCTAAATTGTTAGCTTTTGATATATGATGTGTTTGTTATTGAAATCTTGAACGGTATGCTCCATGCCCATCAAATGCATCTTTGTATAATTTGCACAAATGTTATTTTAGTTATCAGGGCTTGGGATTGTGTTGGTAATGCTGTTGAGCTTGATGACATAAAACATAATGTCTGCTCTAGACTGTATTTTGTTCTCTATTTTTTTGTTTTTCAGAGGAGATTCATATTTAATTTAGTTAAAGAAGTGGATGATTGCACATGAAGGGTCATGAGTTTTTTCGCTGGCCCAAGCATAAGGATCATGTATATGCTTTCTTTTAAGAGCACCTTTAGTGGTGAACCTGTTATGTATATGTGCAATTGTGTATAGTCTATTATTACTAATTTACTATAGCGGCAATCTTATTCTAAAGTTACGAGTTATAATCACGTGGCTGCATATGTGGGATTTATGTGTTCGTTTTTGAAGGTGATCTTATCCTAAATTATGAGTTGTAATTACATAGTTGCATATGTGGGATTTATGTGTTTGTTATTGAAGGCTTGACTGGTTTGCCCCATACCCAGCAAATGCATCTTTGTTTTATAATTTGTCATATGTTTGTTTAAATAATAGGCTTTGCTTGAATTATATGCCACATACCGAGCAAATGCATCTTTGTTTATAATGTGTCATATGTTTGTTTAAATTTTAGGGTTTGGATTTGTGCTGTTGATAATGGTAAGCTAAATGATGTAAAATATAGTTTTTTGCTTAAATTGTAATTTTTTGTTTTATAATTTGTTGATCAAGGTGCATACATGTTTTTTTTCCTTGCCCAAACATAAGAATCACCTGTATGGGTATCGATAGGATTGTTTTCATGAATGATATTATTGGATTGTGATATATAAGGGATTGTGATGAATGCATCCACTTATTTTGTTTGAATATTTATAGGAATGTTTTGTTTTCATGGAGTTGCTGTTCTTTTAAGAGCATTTATGGTAGTGAACCTGTTATATATCTATGAAATTAGGTATAGTCTATTATTTATATAGCAGTGATCTTATACCAAATTTATGAGTTATAATCACATAAGTACAAATGTGGGATATATTTGAATGATTTTTATATTGGGTTTATGCAAATATGTTTTGCCACCATAGTATAGTATGCTGTATTCGTTGCAACGGTTGTGACACACTGATAATTTACATTCTCCATCAATGTGTTTGATTAAATGTTTGTGTACTGTTAAATGGTTAGCTTTTGATATGATATATGTTATTAAAGGCTTGAATGGTATGTCACCCATCAAACGCATCTTTGTATTTTTAGCAATTGTTAACATCAATTATTAGGGCTTGGGATTGTGCTGGTGGTTTTGTTGAGCTAGATGGTTAAAGCTTAATGTCTGCTTTAGATGATATATTTTTCTCTAATTTCTTATTTCCCAGTTGAGATTTATATTTAATTCAGTTGACAATGTTGATGGTTGCATATGAAGGGTGCTCATATGTTTTTTTCCTGCCCCAACCATAATGATAATTTATATGGATATCTCTATTAAATTGTGTTATGCAAGGGATTGTTTCTCTTTTAAGAGCATCGCATGATTAAATACCTGAAATTTATGTGAATGCCATTCATCTGGGCTTAGGCAAACATGTTTTAGCACCTTATCATGCACGCCTTCCAAAGGTTGTGATGCTGTGACACTACATAATTTGCATGCTTTGTCAGTGTGTTTGATTGGAAATTTGTGTAGCTTTAAATTGTTAGCTTTATGTTGCTAGATGTTTCGTCGGGCTCAAGGAGTTAGCACGATATGGTTTGGCCTCCATGCGTAGAGTGATCGAGGTTGAAAGTCCTTGGGCGAGGCTGAAAGCTCATTGGCGAATGGTCGGGGCTGAGAGCTCGTTGGCGAATGGTCGGGGTTAAAATCCCTTGGGTGAGGCTAAGAGCTCGCTAGTGAGTGGTCGGGATTGAAAGCGCTTGGGCGAGGCTAAGGCGTTGGATCACGCAATTTGCTCGAGACGTGCTTCTTCACATCGGGCAATCGGGAGCATTACTCAATGTGCTTTTTGGCATGGAGATTTTTCTCGGGATTGATGACGATTCGTTTGTCGATTAAGACCCTTCAAAAGGTGGCGCGTGGCCCGCGCAGTATCTCATCGGATGCAGAGCTCGAAATGTCAGGATGAGTTGTCTCATTTTTTGGGAAGGTGAAGCGCCAACCGGTGCTGGGTTGAGGTATTAATCCTCTTCGGTTTCTTTGCAGTCTCCCACTACCCTTTGCGTGACTTTCGTCTTTCGCGTCGTTGTCGATCTCCATCGTCGAGCAGGTCGGATGTCTTCCGCCTCCTCCCATTGCAAGTCTCGTTCAGTCAAAATCTCGACCCGTGGGCCTAGGGTCTTAGGTAATCCCTCCAGGGACTCTAGGTCCACTGTTGTTCTTTCATTGTCCGAGGGTGTGGCCCTTGTTGGCTCCGAGGCTAGAAATGCCTTAGCGGTAATATGGTCATGTTTCAATATTGATTCAACCGTGACAGTCCGTCATTTGATCGAGGTTAGGAGAAATTATTATATTCCTTTGGAGTACGAACTTCATGTGCTTCTGCTGGGGTAGCGTCTTTATCACGCCTTTCTAAGTGGTTTCAATCTGTCGACTAACGCCCTTGAAGCGGGGTTGAGGTTCCCGTTACACCTTGTGATCGAGGCGTGCCTCAAAGGGTGGCAGATATCACCATCCCATTTGGTGCCGAACTCGTGGCGCTATCTGGTGGCCTTTCTGTGGGGGTGTTACGGATCGGGCATAATGGAAACTCAAGATTTGTTCATTACCTAACCACTCGTAGCGGATTCCGAGTGGGAGGTGTGCCCTCTAGCAACAAAGGCTGAAAGTCATACTTTTTTTTTATCTCTTATGCACCACTGTAGATGTCATTGCCTCCACGGCTGAGAAGCGCCCCAGCATCGGTGAGGAGGCGAGCCTAAAGAAGAAGAAGGCGACTCCCGAGCAACCTGCGGATGCTTCGGGAAGCACCACTAGGTCCCCCGTTGAGAAGGGGAAGGAGCCAATGGAGATCGAGGAAGCCCCCGAGCGGGGGTACACCATCCGGGACTTGTGCGAGGTCGAGGATCGGGCAGGGGTGGATAAATACTCCGCCTCCATCATGACGCGGTTGAAAATCGTCAAAGGCTAGGATCCTTTGATGTCGAGGTGGTCGGGAATGTCGGGGTCGGCCCAGGTGTGAAACGAGGGTCCATTGGTCCGCACCCCGTCCTGGCAAAGCAAGTATACGAGTGCTCCTCTGAGGAGCTTATGAATAGGGCCGACAAGTCGGTCGTCTAGGTAAAAAGCCCTCGTTTCCTTGACGGTCTAGGGCGGCCTCATGTCAATGATGGCTTTTATCTTCTCGGGGTTTACATCTATCCCTTGTTGGTGAATAATAAAGTCAAGGAATTTTTCTGATGTCACGCCGAAGACACACTTGACAGGGTTGAGCTTCATTCCGAACTTCCTGAGGGTCTAGAACGTCTCGGCGAGATCCGCGAGGTGTCTGCACCTGTTTGCCTTTGACGATCATGTCGTCCATGTAGACCTTCATATTCTTGCCTAGCTGATCCTTGAACAGCTGATTGATCATTCTTTGGTAGGTAGCATCGATGTTTTTTAATCCGAGCGACATTACTTTATAATATTATGTGCCCTGATATGTGATGAATGTTGTCTTTTCTTAATCCAAGGGTTAATCCCCCTTGGCGATCAAAATCTATAGGGTTCCTTTTGGGGTTCTATCATCTGGTATCAGAGCCGCATTCCTGCTGCCCTGTAGCCATCCCTGTCGCCTCCACCTTTCCAAGTAATTTTCGCAATTGCTACGATACATGTCTCCACCTTCCATCCCAATCGGAGATCAAATTAGTCTACCGTTGCCCCCTACGTTTGATCAAAAAATCTGATATATTTTCATCACTCATGCCTCTTCAATACTGTAAGATCTTTTACCTTACACGTTGAAGAATTTTTTCATATTTTATCCGTTACAAATTTCGTCCAACGCAAACGTTATCGTTGTTGCGAAGGCGAAACGCTACAAAAATTTTCAGTCACCTATTGGCCTCTTAAAATCGGTTTATTGCTTATCCTTTTTTGCCAAAATTTTTACATAATTTCCTAGATCAACTTAGCTTTCATCTGAGATTGATCTCTGGAAAAAATTCCTTCTGGAATCGGTTTTATTGTGTCTTCTTTCGTCATCACGTAGTGTTGGAATTTTACAACGAAGGATCTATCTTTCATCTTTTACCCTATTTTCTTATTGTTACTTTATCAAAATTTTGTCAAATTTTTTGTTGATATTGACCACATCTAAATCGAGGATTTTTATATATTTTTCTTTTTCTTTAGAATTTACGCCGAGAATTTATCGAATCTCCGATGTAAAATCTGTTCAGCTGGATAGCACATCACAGCACCCTTCTTCGTCAAATTTCATCGGATTTGAGTGTTATCTTTTATGGTCTTTCTCTCATCTGTAAACTCTATCATCCTTACCAAATACTCTTTCAAATCGTACCTTAAATCGATCCCAACCAGTCACCCAAACCAATCCTAAATTGCAGCCTACTCCCATCTAAATCGATTCACCCATCTAACCGGCGATCCCCTCTCCAAAAATTCTCATGTCATTAACTCGACAACAAAAGAATGATCTCAATATTACAAATTTAGAGGCATGCACCATGGCATCAGAGGAAGCCATCAACGTCAAGTGCGAAGTCTTTGGAAATCGTATAGAGGAGAAGATGTGATCCCTTTTCGCTGAATTCAGCATGGGCCGACCACCTAGCTTGAAGAAATCGTAGTAAGGAAAAACTTCAGATCGACGAGATGATCCTCAAGAGCATGGCCACATCATCCCTGATCCAAACACTTCACGCATGAAGGTTGACTTTCCTAGATAGGAAGGAGGAGACCCGATCGGATGGATCGCGTGCGCAGAATGCTATTTTAGATTATACCGAACTGTCGATGCTACAAGGGTGGAGATTGTTGTCATCCACCTCAATGGAGATGATATTCAGTGGTTTAATTGGTATGAGCATGCCCATGGAAGTCTCTCTTGGCAGCGATTCAAGGAATGACTACTTAATCGCTTTAGACTAATCGATTTCGACAACATCGACGAGCAATTGGCGAAGATTCGACAAACCTCGACAATACACGAATACCGAACAAGGTTTGAACATTTATCTAACCAAACTATAGATTGGTCTAAAAAGTAACTTTTATGGACTTTTATTAAAGGCCTAAAGCCGGAGATTTGAGGAGAAGTAAATACGCGACAATTGTACACTCTTACGATGGTAATTTTCTTCGTAAGAATCCAAGAAGAACGATTGAACCATGAAGTACGAAGGATAAGGGTCACTACCCGACCAGTCATGTCGAAGCCTTTAGCCCCCTATACTGTCATCCGAGCCCTCGCACCAAAAAAATTAACAAGAGACGAGCTTCGTGAACGATCGACCAAGAGGTTGTGTTGGCACTGTGATGAACCGTGGAGCCGAGAACATCGTTGTAAAAAGGGTCGGCTCCTCGTCATTGAACCAATAGAGGTTAAGGACATTAAACCTGAAGAAAGCCTCGAACCCGAATATGAAGCCACGGAGGAAGAGCCCCAACCGGCAGATTACGCAGTGCACGTGCTGGTCGGCTACTCTAACCCGCAGACGATGGAAGTTGGAGGACTTCTTAAACAGCAACTGATCATCGTTCTCATCGATACGGGCAGCATAAATAACTTCCTCAACAACAAGGTTGCTGCACGTATGGCGCTTCAAATCGAAGGTTGTAACAAGTTCGACATAAAGGTCATCGATGGCTAAATCTTCAATTGCGACCAACGATGCCCGTGGGTAAAATTGCTCCTACAAGACCAAGAAGTGGTAGCCGATTTCTTCCTCCTACCCATTAATGATTGTGAAGCCGTGTTTGGGATTGAATGACTCACAACTTTAGATGACATCTCCTGAAATTTTTCTAAACTAATCATGAAGTTTTATTGCAAAGGGAGACAGGTCACATTACGAGGCAACGCGGGAGCCATATTTTCATTGTTTTAATGCAACGAATGGAGAAGGTGCTACACAAAATAAATGGTGAATTTTTTATGCATATCTAGCAATCATCCAAGGAGGAGAATATGCAAAATTCACCTTTAAACATAGATCTTAAATAATCTCGGTCATATGTTACTTGAGAGGGACATCAAGATAATCGAACAGATCGGTGTATTATATACCCATCCATATGATGGAGGCGGCGGATCTCATAGCCACTTGTGTGGAGACACTAAGGATATAGTACAAGTGCTCATTAGAGAATGAGTTCACTAATTGATCTGAATGTTGTATGGTTAATGATACCTAATGTCGGACAACTATTCCATAGTCTCAGTTATGTATCTAGTCCTTAAACTTGAAATACCAAGGATGTCTTGTTTGAGTACTCATTTCTTTAATATCGACTTACAAGTTTAGAAAGTTTCATATCTAGTAAAGTTAGTTATCGGGATTAATAGTCAACCTTATGAAGGTAATTGAGTGTCAATAAAGGACTACACTCTCAATATCGCGAAAGGAATATCTCATATGTGCTTGCTCAGACAAATCAATAGTCATGGTCATTCGGATAAAGAGAGTTCTCCGGGAGAATCCGATTAAAGCAAGTCTCAAACGGATTCTATATGTGACTTGACAATACCATGTCCAATATACAATCTCTAAGATATTAGTTGGATGACAGATTATAGATGCACGGTAACTACGGACAGACATGTCTGATGGATTCAATCCCCTTGTACCGTTTGGGGACTATGACGTAGTGACCCAATACGTCAATAGTCGATGAGTCGTGTGAATTATTATTGGGAATAATAATTCACTATATCAGAAGGAATTCTAATGGGAGCGACTCACGGCAAGCTCGGTATCGGGCTTAGAGGGTCACACACATATGGTGGATGCTTCAGCGAATAGAGAATTGGGTAGAGATCTAATTATCCCATATTATCATTAGATGGGACCCTACACTGATGGGCTCCTTGCATGAGGCCCAATTAGATGCTAAAGGAGATTATTGGATAGAGATCCAATACTGCAAGGTTAGTGATAATTGGACGGAGATCCAATACCCACTACGGCAGGACCTCAAGGGTTTTTTTGTGGCTCTCTATAAATATGAGGGAGGTTCATGGTTGATAGGCTACAGCTTTGGCCACCCCTTCCTATTCTCCTCCCTCCTACGTAAGAGAAGATCTAATTGGAGGAGTTTCGTTATAGAGATTCATCGTGTGGATACCGCTAGAGAGGATGATACTTGACCTTCGTTATCATCTCTATCTGGATCTGAAAAAACAGGGATATATGATCTCTCTAGGTAAATCAATCTCTCGCGTATTGCGATTTTTAAGTTTTTGTGGCTTTCTCGTGACCTAATCTTTTACACGACGATTTGATCTATGTGGGAAACATATTTTGCTTTGATTTTTTGCTGCGCATGTGATGCTCCTGCTAAGGTTTCCCAACAACCTCCACCCCTAGATGGATGGCCAGACTGAAAGAATCAAGTCGCTCTTAGAGCAATATCTCTGGCACTACGTGTGGCAACCAACAAGATTGGGTAAAGCTGTTGGACATAGCCCAATTCTTCTACAACTTGCTGCGAAGCTTTGCATCCAACAAGAGCCCTTTCGAGATTATTACGGGATAACAACAGTCGACTCCTCACACCTTAGCTATTGGTTATACCGGGAGTAGTCCGTCGGCGTATCACTTAGCAATGGAATAGCATCAGAATGTAGATATTGCTCGGGCCTACTTGGAGAAGGCAGCAAAAAATTTGAAGTGGGTAGATTTGGGAAGGTGACCACAGGAGTTTAAAGTTGGCGACTTGGTGTTGGTGAAACTTCAGCCAGCACTACTCCAGTTCTTTAAGCGCAAAATGCACAAAAGGTTGATACGCAAGTATGAAGGGACTTTCCCAATTATGAGCAGGGTGGGTAACGTCTCTTATAAGTTGCAACTGTCGGCAGGCTCAAAATTCATAATATCTTTCATGCAAGTAACTTAAAAGCCTACCATCCAGATTTGCAAAATGCTTCTCAAAATATTTCAACTCGACTAACCCCAATTAGAGCCTCCTACGAGAAGCGAGTTGAGACCATTCTGGCGGATCGCAAGACTAAGCTATCCAGCGGATTGGATCAAACTGAGTACTTGGTGAAGTGACAAAAGTTTCCCAGAACATAAGCCAGTTGGAATGACATGATCTTGCTCCTGCCTCTGCAAGAGTTCATGTCCTTGATCTCTGTCCAAGGAAAGTTTTGTGCTTCCGCTTCATATTCTATCTTCTACGTCGACTCCCTTCATGCAGCTTGGATACTTCACCAAGTTTCATCCAAGTTGCTTTGCCCCTTGATTTGTATTGAGTTTATGGTGGTCCTCGCACCCGGCATTCCACGGGTCAACCCCCTGTTGAGTTTGATTCTCACATCGGCCTAAGTTTATCGTCGATTGGTGTTGCCATGAATCGCTCCCCCACTTAATCTCGCAATTCATCTACTAATGCATTACCTTATGGGAGATCATACGACTACTCTTCATCACTCGCTCAGTCTATTGAGCTTTATGGAGTTGTCTTGAGGTATTCCTCAACATGTGCAGTCCACTGCACATGATTCTTTTTCTAGAGAACCAGGACTTATCCCTTCTTGATATATGTTTTGTTGGAGTAACTTTCATCTTTGCATCATTTCCTCTAGAAGTTTCGGAGACCACCATCCCCTTGGACTATTCCGCCTTGCTAAGCAAACTTTGTACAACCCTTTCGGTCGATGTGCAACATGTTCTCACTTTGCATGGTCTCATCCTTTACCAAGCGTTTTGTTTGTCTTGAGCATCATCAAGTTTGGTTGTCAACGTCGAGCCCTAGCTCGAACTCAGTCATCTCAATCTTTGTACGCTACGTATTTTTTCCAACTTACTTATCCTCATAGAGCCTACCGCCCAAAGGGTTAGTCAATCTTGGATATTTTCTCCTCTGAGCGACTTATTTTCATGCATCTCAATGTTTATTTCTCCCCAAACGATCGCATATGTTAGCTGCTCTCAACACAATCTCGCTATGTGTCTCATGTTTGCATGTCAAGTATTTCTACGTGTGTTTTTGTCCTGCTCCGATACCAAATGTCATGAACTTAGTTAGTTTTGTCTAAGTTGTGTGACATACCCTTGCGTGTCCGTTCGTAAAGGTCAGTCTCCCCGAAACCTCATATGATCCCTTAGGACTTATAAAAGAAAAAATAGGTTAGAAAAAATGTTTCACATAGAATCTACAAGCATTATATTGTGCAAATAATATATATCAGCATTATATTAATCACTCTGTTTATATATTTTGTAACAGTTCGGTTCTTCCGCTCAAGTATACCAAAAACTCTTTCTCAGTTGACATGCTTGATTGCAGAGAATACATTATTCTATTTGTTGCCTAAACGTGTTATGCATGAACAGTTACATATTATTAGAATCTTTTACTGGTAATAAAGATCCAAGATAATCTAAAGAACTCTAATTTTACTTGTACCATCATTGACTAGATTTATCTTTATATATGTAATGTCTAATTAACTAGATATACATGCCAACTATGGAAAAATGACCAGCAGGATTGTGCTAATGCTGTCTGTTGATCTGTTACCTCAGACTAAAGAAATGTGACCGGAAATGCTGCCACAGCTTTTATGCTTGCTATAGTCAATGAGTTAACTGGGGCTGTATCATTGGCTGCCAGCATCCTGTCGTACGAACTGTAATGTTGCTCTTTTTACATGGTGACATTTTAGATCTTGATTATTGAGTTGGCATAATTTCAACTAGTACTGTGATACTTTATTCTATTTTTAGAAGTCCAGTTATATTCTTCTAATGATATTCCCTAACCAAGTATCAGATATCGCACTTGTGAAGAATAATGCATTTGTGGGTGCAAATTGCAGTTGCTCTTGCTAATCTTCAACGATGTTCCAAAAATGGTGAGCGTTTTTTTCACTTAAATATTTTTATGCTTCAAACATAGTTGCTCTTTTTCATTTGAAAGCATTTACATTTTCACTTGGTTTATCTTTTTTGACGTCTGGTTCTACAATTTGTTAACATTCATCTAATATAAGGAAATTGATCTTGAACCTTTTGTAATGTCATCAGGCCTGAATGGTTTTCATAAAATATCTCGTCCATGCAGTACAAAAGTACAAAAAAAACTAGCATGCACTTTCTGATTTAGTCTGCCGCCAAGCACTACTTTTCAGGTCATGGATATGTATATGTGTGGTTACAAGATCTTGCACCTCTAAATTTCAGTATTACACATGCCTCGCCAAATTTTTGGATATATAACTCATTCATAGATACCACACATGTTTTCATATATTCCCATGTTAAAATGCTTTAAATATATATTCAATTATTTTAACTAAATATATTATTTAAATAATTAATTAATCATATATTTAATTAATTATATGATTAATTGTATATAATTATTTTTTGGGATTAATTTAAATTTTATTAACTGTAGAAAATAGTTAATAAATATGGATCACGATCAAAAATATAAAAAAATCATATGATTTTATTAGCCATCTAATTGTTATATTTGATCACACAAATGAACTACTGGACCCAGAAAAAATCAAGCAAAAAATCGACTGAAATGATTAATAATAAAATATAAAATATAAAAATAAGGATTAGATGATGATTGAAGACAAAATATTACATTAATGTTATTATATATTATATTAATTATATTAAAGAGTTAAATATAATTATATATAATTAATTTTTTATGAATATTTAACTTATATAATTAATATAATAAATAATTAATTATAAAAATAATAATTAAATTAATTATATACTATTAACTATATATAACTTTTTGGATGGATCTATTTAAATTTTATTTACTCTAGTAGTTAATATATATGGAACACATCAGTAGGTCTAACCAAAAATCAAAATTCATATGATTTTACTGGTCCGAATTTTTACTTAGCAGACAACCTTAAATATGTACCCGATATAAGTATAATATTTAAAATTTTATATTAAATATATAATCTAATTGTTATATCGGATCCTATAAAGGAACTAATGAACCAAGAACAAATGAAGCAAAATATAGATCAAAATTATTAATAACCAGAGAATCAAAATATGAAACATTTGACATAAGATGATGATTGAAGGCACCATCGTGCATTCTCAGTGATCCTTTCACTATCACATGCATATATAACTTGTACAACATCTATTATAATATGATTCAAATTATAATTTTATGTTAAAACTTGGATCATTATAATAGAAACATTCAAAGAAATCTCGTAATTTGTAATTCATCACTTGAAATAGTTAAACTTAGATCATTATAACATAATCAAAATTATACTTAAATTTTATGTTAAAACTTAGATCATTATAATAGAACCATTTGAAGAAATCCCGTAATTTGGAAGGTTGGGTTTCTGGATCATTATTATATAATCAAAATTATAACGAACTTTTATATTAAAACTTGGATCATTATAATAAAAGAAGTCTCCTAATTTGTGAGGCATGGCTTGAAACAGTTGAACTTGGATCATTATTATATAATCAAAATTATAATGAACCTTACAAATCTCCTAATTTGTAAGGTTTGGTTTCAAATAGTTGAACTTGGATCATTATTATATAATCAAAATTATAATGAACTTTCATGTTAAGACTTGGATCATTATAATAAAACTTTTGGATAATTTTCATAATTTGTAAGGCATGACTTGAAACAGTTGAACTTGGATTATTATAATATAATCAATAGTATAATAAAATTTTATTTTAAAACTTGGATCATTATAATAAAAACTTTTGAAGAAATTTCGTAATTTGTAAGGCCTAGCTTGAAAAGTTGAACTTGGATCATTATAATATAATTAAGATTATAATAAATTTTTAGATTAAAACATGAATTATTATAGTAAAAACTTTTGAAGAAATCTTATAATTTGTTAGGCATGGTATAAAACAATTGAACTTAGATCGTTTTAGTATAATTAAAATGATAATAAAATTTTATGTTAAAACCTGGGTCATTATAATAAAAATCCTTTAAGAAATCTGGTAATTTGTAAGGCATCGTTTGAAACAGTTATAATAATCATAATTATATTAAAAAAATTTAAAGAAATTTTATAATTTATCAGGCATGGCTTGAAATAGCTGAACTTGGATCATTATAATATAATAAAAATTATAAAAAATTATATTAAATTTAAATAATTATAATAATTTTTTAAAAAAATCGTAATTTATAAGACATGATATCAAACAGTTGAACGTGTCCCAGAAACACTTCGCTCTCCCTCGAATCCATCTCAAATAAATCTTGAGAAGGTGTTCCTATCCTTCGTCGAAGCGTCAGGAGGGACGACAGACGGTACATTATATTCCCACCCAACACTGTAAACGGCTCCGAAAAGTTTCGGATCTCACTGCACTGCTGCCGCCGCGGGGATGTTTCGGCTCACCGCCCGCGTGGCGCTCCGCTCTTCTCCCTTCCTTCCCCGCTGTACGCCTACAACCCTAAACCCCATCCCTAGCCCTACTCCTCATCTCCCCTTCCTCCGCCCCCTCTCCTCCTCCGGTGCCTCCGACGCCGAGCTCCGAAAATATGCCGGCTACTTTGTCCTCATCTTCGGGTGCGGCGCCGCCACCTACTACTCCTTTCCCTTCTCGGCGGATGCCAAACACAAGAAGGCACAGATCTTCCGCTACGCCCCTCTTTCCGACGACCTCCACACCGTGTCCAACTGGAGTGGCACCCACGAGGTGCACACCCGCGTCTTCCTCCAGCCGGAGACCCTCGCGGACCTTGAGGCCGCTGTTCGAGACGCCCAACAGAGCTGCCGCCGGATCCGTCCCGTCGGCTCCGGGCTCTCTCCCAATGGGCTTGGCCTCGCCAAGTCCGGCATGGTGAACCTGGCCCTCATGGACAAGGTGCTCGAGGTGGACCGCGAGGCGAAGCGGGTGACAGTTCAGGCTGGGATTAGGGTATCGCAACTCGTGGATGCACTCAAGGAGCATGGCCTTACCCTGCAGAACTTCGCGTCCATCAGGGAGCAGCAGATCGGAGGAATCTTACAGGTCCATCTGCATAGATATTGTTCCTTCACTTTAAGCTGCATATATTCCACTTGAAGATAAAATAAGAATTAGACTGCTGCTAGGATTAATTTGTTTGAAGGTCAGGTGAAATAGTTACTTATTCAAACAATTTAAGATATTTGTTTAGGTTTATCCTACATTGTCTTTTTGATGATTACTTTAGGAGATTCATGCATATAGATTGAGGTTATTTCTCGAAGGGATTGTTTGCGACTCTTTTTTAGCATAAAAAAAAAGCTGGTTGATAGTCTAGATTTCATTTTCCAATCTTACTTGGTCATGTAAGTTTGCACATCTTGCAAGAAAGTGACTTTTATTGAATATATACGAGACCCATCATTTGAGGGTCATTCTGGAGAATGACAATTGAAGAGAAAGGTCAGAAATTTCTTGAATGCCACATCTATTGGGGAAGAGACGTGGAGGGAGGGAGAAATGATTTGGATTCCACTGCCCTCTCCAATTATACTGTTAAAAGAAAATAGAATAAAAGAAGAGGAGGAGACAAAATATAAGAGAAGAGAAGTGAAAAGGAATAGAGAACATGAGGACTGGCTGAGAGTATAAAGTAACAAATGAATAAGAAGAAGAAGAGAAAAGCAAAGAGAAAACGATAGAAATAACAAAAAACGGGAAGTAACTATGGGCTTGCCTATAATTTCCTGGTAACTTCTAATGGCTAGTCTATTTTTTATGTCAGTTTTCATATCTTCATACATAAAATCTTCTTAGGTGTAAATTCTAGCCTCTCCATTACTGGTTGTTGTTGTACTCAGTGATGCCTAATTTGATTATTTTTTGTTCTTATTCTTTATTTTGGTTCATGTATCATAACTATGCTTTACTTAGTACCATTTACTCTTTTTTTACATAGGACTTTATGTATAACAAATGAATGAACCCACCAACTATCTAAATGAATGTTCTATTGTCAAATTGAGATGTGCCAGGCTTATCTGTCATATTTTGCTTCTTCTTTTGTTTTTCTTTACTTATGTTCTTTTTGTTGCAGTTAAAACATGCTTCCTGGATTACCGACTTTTATGCTATTACCGACTTTTCTTTACTATCTCAACAATCCTTTTCATAAGTGGTTTTCTTTATGGTTGTCCTTGTTATTGAGTTTTTTTGTATATTTGCATTATCTCACAGCAATGAGGCTTGGAATTATCAGCTATCATTAAAAAGTTAATTTAATCCCTGAGCAAAAATAAGATGTTATTTGATTGAAAAAGCACATAAAATTGTAATGGAAGTTTGCCACTTTCTGGCTAACACTTTATAACAACTAAGAGCATAGAACATATCGCTAGAAGAGCAACAAGTTAAAGCCAGATTTGATCCTTCTTAGTTTCAATAGACCAAGGCTCAAAATCTTGGTTTGAGATCCATATCCGTTCCTGAGCAAACTGGCATGGTCTTGACCTGGTACAATCTCAACATCTGGGGCATACCAACAAATGATATCTTGACATCCTCGTGAATCTCATGAAGTGTGGAATTTGAGGGAAAAGGCATCTCCTCATTGAATTGTACTTATTGCTCATCTATTGCATTCAAAGGTCAATCTATTGTGATGAGCATTCTTTCTTCACCATGAGAGCCGGACAGTCAACTCTAACGTGCTCTACCATGATCTATGGAGGATTGACTGCTTATAGTCCAACCATATACTGATATCAGATGCAGCTCTTCCTCATATTAAGCAGCCTCCTGGCACCCAGTCAGTCCTCCTCGATTACCTCTAAAATAAAATGATTAGCATATCATGGATCTCCTCTTGTATTCAAAAGTGGATCACCTAAGCTTTCTGTTGCACATTCCAACCTGTCATTGAGTTTGAGTCATCATTATAAAACTCCAGAATAGATGGATTTATCTTGGGCTCGTTTGTTTCTTTACCAGGTTTATGCAACATAGCTTGACAGTCATGTTATGATGAAGATAAACAATTTTCTCCAATTGTCTATAAGAAAGTTAAAATGTGGACTTTTATGTGTATCAAGGCAAACAGTCACACCCGGTAATTGCTAGATAAAATGGTTGACCTTCGGCATTACTTTCCTTAAGTTCAATATGAATTCTCCAAAATTGTGATCAACACACGATGGCAAAGCGTACTTAAACAATCACATTAATATGACCTTATTTGATTGATGTGAAGAGAGCCAAAATTTAGTAATTTTAGTAATAAATTGGACAATTTTCTTATATGTGCCAAAAGCCTCTTGAAATAGATGTCTGCTGAGTTGATATATGACCTCAGATTTACTTTGCCTCAATTTGTATTTAATATATCCTTTTTTTTTTTGGCAAAAGGGTGAGAGGAGTATATATTAAAAGAAAGATAAATTTATAATGTGCAGCTGACACATATCACTACTAAGACAGTAGCGTTAATGAAAGGATAGTTCCATGGGTTATAAATACAAGTAGACTAGATGTGGACAGTTTGTAGCCCATTCATACACTATAAGAGACAAAGCAAACAAGAAAACCCTGTCAAGTATTTAACATATTTTCTCCTTGTGCATATCATGTGATACATGTCATCCACTGATGGCCTCTTTTCTATAATAATGTGGTGTAGGATTAGTGCAATTTACTCCAAGATGACAATGATATCTGTTATTTATTCCAAAATTTGGAGGATAGAATGTGCTTCTGTGTGGCTTTGCCATCTGATCTTTCTCAGCTAGATGGATTTTCTAGAGATGAAGTGATGGTCAATTGAGTGACATGGGTTGCTGAAGCTCACTCTAAGTGAACTTTTGCATAACACATACATTCAATGATAATTGTACATGAAACAAGTGATGCTTGGTGCCTATGTTATGATCCTCTTCACCGTTAGTATATAGTAGGCTGCACATAATATCCAAAAACATTGCTACCAACCATGCTTCAGGCTATTTGGAGAAGCTTGGAGGTGTAGCCATCACAATCTAGATCCTTATCACCTTTAATTACAAACCTGATCAGTCACATCTTTAATCAGCCATTTATCAACGTCACCTATAACAGGTCCATTAGCCAGTAGGGTCCATATTGACTGTTTTTCACTCAGTCGAGTTTGATTAAAACTAATACACTCAACAGAAGTGTTAGGTTCCTAGTAAACTTTGTACTGTGAGTTATAATTGGCAGAATCTTATCGGCATATGTTTTGGATATATTATAACCACAAGAGACCTGATCATGAAAAGTTTAAAGTACATCGTGAAAAATTAGGTAAAATAACGGATGGTGGACTGTGTCAATGAACGCACATTTATGGTTTCACTATCAGTTTTTGAGCAACAATAGAATAGGTTGGTCTGCAAATTAATTGAAGCCATCACAAGCTCAGATAATAATTCATCAAATATCAAATTATCCAACCAGAATGGTTGTTAAACATTTTCTACTTAGATCTTTTCAGCCTCTTCTCTCTTCTCTTTTTATCTTTTCTTGGGTGTATTGCTTTCTGGATTATCATATTCTTGAGTTTGCTTTATTTGCAATATATCTGTCAGCCTGAGAGCTTTGTGCTACATTTAGTTCTTCATGTTGGATTGATATCAAATCAATCTTCTATCTGATCTGCTTGAGTCATCATAAGGTCTCTTAGATTGGAGTCATCTTATCTCCAGGTTGGAGCTCATGGTACTGGCGCACGGTTGCCGCCCATTGATGAGCAGGTTATCAGCATGAAGCTGGTGACCCCCATGAAGGGAACAATTGAGGTGTCAAAAGAGAAAAATCCTGAACTGTTCTTTCTATCTCGCTGTGGTCTAGGCGGCCTTGGAGTGGTTGCAGAAGTCACCATTCAATGTGTAGATAGACACGAGCTTGTAGAACACACATTTGTTTGTAATGCCAGTGAGATCAGGAAAAATCACAAGTAATATCATCACTAAGTGGCTGTTTAACTATTCACAAGTAATATTATCGTAGTTATTGTTTTGGTCCTTCTTGTTTATCTATTTTGTATGTTGTTATTATTCAGGAAATGGCTAGCTGAGAACAAGCATATAAAATATTTATGGATTCCGTATACAGATGCTGTTGTAGTGGTGCAGTGCAATCCTCTGTCTAAGTGGAAAAATCAAAATTTTAAACGAAAATATGGGAAGGATGAAGCATTGAAACACATCCGTGATCTCTACCGTGATTCACTCAGGAAGTACAGGTGAACATATTGCCCAGGCAGCTTACTCTATTGTGAGAATTACTTTGATCTCATCACTTAAGCTTGTAAACAAGTGATCCTTGGAGGACTCAGGCCTTTTCTGCAACAATTGCACAGGCTTTCTTGATTACATTGCCCTTAGTTTTTTGAGTCTTTTGTGCTGGTCCTATCTGCAAAGACATTGATTTCAAGTTGTAAATGGTTGCAGAACTGATGTTGCTAATGATGAACAAGATATAAATCAACTATCTTTCACAGAATTGAGAGATAAACTTCTTGCCCTTGATCCTGTTAATAAAGATCATGTCATGAAAGTCAACCAAGCAGAAGCTGAGTACTGGAAGAAGTCTGAAGGATATCGTGTAGGATGGAGTGATGAAATACTGGGTTTTGATTGTGGTGGGCAGCAATGGGTGTCTGAAACCTGTTTCCCAGCAGGGACCCTTAAAATGCCTAACATGAAGGATTTGGACTACATAGAAGCATTGAAGCAGCTCATAGAGCAGGAGGATATACCAGCACCTGCTCCAATTGAGCAGCGTTGGACTGCTTGCAGCAAGAGCCTCATGAGCCCAGCCTCAAGCTCGGAAGAAGATGATATATTCTCATGGGTAAGACAAAATTTGCCATTTTCAATTCTTCAACAAGAGCACAATTTATGTGTAGTCAATTTTTGGCTACATTTTTAGAGGTTTTTTAATCTGCAGTTCCTTTAATGAACATCAAACCTCTTACATTTTAGTCCTCAAATATTGGTCTTTGCTTTATTATACTTTCCTTCTGCCAATGGCAAATCTTCATTGGAAGTTTTCATACAACATAAGCTTACTATACAGTAGTTATATGTACACAATAAAGCACTAGAAATAATTTTTTTTTGTAATTGGGAAAAAGGCTCCTGCACTAGCTTATTGTTTCCTTGTCCTTTGTTTTCCTAGGTTGGCATCATCATGTACCTGCCTACAATAGATGCTCGCCAGAGGAAGGAAATAACAGAGGAGTTTTTCAATTACAGATATTTGACACAAACTAGACTGTGGGATGAATATTCTGCTTATGAACACTGGGCAAAGATTGAGGTATCAACCAGTTGTAGTATATCGTCTTACTCTTTTGTTCAACTACAAATACATTTGAGATAAACTAGATTGAGGGATGAATATTCTGCTTATGAACATTGGGCTAAGATTGAGGTATCAAAAAGTTATAGAATGTCTCATTGTTGTTCTATTCTAGTACTTAATTTTCCATTTACAAATATGATATGATTATATCTTTGGAACGTTGGAAAGTTTCTGGGTGCAATCAGTTGTGTACCTAGGAAGTTAGTTAGAGTCCATACTCTTTATTAGCCTGAGGTTCTGTCTTGTGGAGGACCATCATTGGTCATATATGGGCTATGGGGGCATGTAGGTGGTGCTGGCATGCCGTTTAAGTAGATCGTTTAGTGGAGAGCTAAACTTCCGTTAGTGCAAGTAGGGTATGAGCACTAAGTGAGATGTGCTTGTTGGCCTATGGAAACTTTTATTCCTGATAAGATGGGTTGGGGCTAGTGGTTTAAATAGGCGCTCAAGCGCTCGCCTAGGCACTCGGGTGATGCGAGGCAAGGCCCGAGCACCGCACAGATTTGCCAGACGGCGTGCTTCAACGAAGCGTCACCTAGGCACTCGCTTGAACCCAAGCGTTGGACACCTTGGGCAAGCGCCCAATTGAAACCATGCAACCCTAACACTTACGGTTCGGTTGAATTGTAGCTAGTTGGTTCGATTGAACCAACTAAGCTACATAAAGTTTACTTACAAAACCCACCACCTGCACCCCCCTCCCCCCATGCGACCTTGAGCAACTCTAGCGTAGCCTTTGTCTCCATTGCTGATGCATAGGACCGATGCTTCCTTTGTTGCTATCTCTTTCGTCGATGCACAAGACTAACGCTTCAATCTGTCATCGATGGAGGAGTCTGAAGGTGTAGTTTTCATGCATAGTTTCCGCTGCTTCCATGTGCATCTCCTCCCCCCGTGCAACCTTGAGCAACTCTAGTGCAGCTGTTGCCTCCGTCGTTGACGCATAGGATCGACGCTTCCTTTGCCGCTACCTCTTTCATCTATGCACAAGACTAATGCTTCAATTTGTCGTCGACGAAGGAGTCTGAACATGTAGCTTTCATGCATAGTTTCCTCCCCTGTCGCTGCTTCCGTGTGCAGCCCCTTCCACCATCAAGAGAGAGGACCACAATTTCCTCCGCCACTGATGGACACATCTAAAGCTTCCTCTGCCCACGACGTTGTCATCTGTAGCTTTTATCGTCACTGCTGCCATCGTCATTTAAAGCTTTCTCCACCGCTACTGCTGTCGTCCGCAGCTTCCTTTGTCATTGTTGTCGTCCGAAGCTTCCTTCCTCGTTGCTGCTATCGTTCGTAGCTTCCTCCATTTGTCGCTACCGTCGTCCGAAAGTTCCTCTATCACTGCCGCCCTCTCCTTCCCCACTTTCCATCATTGGTGACTCTTTTCTCCTCTCTAATTACTGTTAACATTGGATTGTTAACTACTGTTATCATATAATAGTCCCTATTTAGATTTTAGCACTGTTAATCTCTATTTATCAATTGTATTATATATTTTTATATTTTAATATTTCATAGCATCTCGCTTTAATTGGGCGTTTTGGAACCTTGGCACTTAACGCTTTTTAAATCACTGGTTGGGGCAAGTTGGAGAGAAACCTGGTGATGAATGCTCTTGACTAAGTTCCTTAGTGAGTAAGAAGCCTTGTAGTTTGTACCCAGTCCATGTGTTTTTTCCAAGTATCTCTGATCAGCAGTCAAGCTAGCCCTTCCTTTGAAGAGGTCTTGGCATGTCCAGGTTGGGTTGGACCATGTCGTATTTAGTGCTCTTGTAGGTCTTTATAATGTAACTTCGTGCATTAGCTATATGCATGTGTGAAGTACAATTCGGGCGTGCAAATTAGTCTTTGAAAGACCGGATGCCTTTATTTAGGAAACAAGCCTTCTAGGTTTTTTTTGTGTGCTTCACATGCTAAAGTTACTTTTTGTTTTATATTGCCAATAGATTATGTTCCTTTTTGAGAAGATAAGAAAATTATCATCATTTATTTATCAAGGAATAATTTTATAGTAGTAGAATTGATGGTTTATCTTATGTGTTTCTTCAATGGCATGTTTAGATGGAGGGTAGTGGGGAGGAGAGAATAGAAATCAGGAGAAAGTTAATTTCTCTTTTTTGTTTCAACAGATGAGAGAAAGCAGATGGAAGGTAATTTTCTTTCATTGGTCACATACCATGAGGGACAAGTGATGGGACCAACTTCTTTCCTACCCACCTTTTTCTTTCCCTCCAAAATGGAGCCATTTCAAGAGAGAGAGAGAGAGAAATAATTTCAAAACCTTTCTTTTTTCTCCTATTGATTTAAACAAGTGGAGGGAAAGTGGTCTTTCATTTTCTCTAGCTTTATTCCTGTTTTTTCTGTCATGAATGTTGTTTTGCTGCTGGTCTTAAGTTCAGTAATTTTCGGTGTTGATGTGATAATTGGTACAGCAAGGATGCTTAATATAATACTTGTAGAGGAGCATATAAAAGATGGATGTTTCACTTTCATGCTGAAATTTATGTTTCTTCAGATATATACTATACATTTTGAAGGTACAGGATGAAAATGCAAACAAGTGTTTCTTGATGCAATCTTGGAATTATGTCAATGGCTCAAAGTTTCATTAATTTCAGAACTTGTGGTGTCTCTCCGCAGGTTCCAAAGGGCAAGGAAGAGCTTGTTGCACTTCAAGAAAGATTAAGGAAGCGTTTTCCTGTTGACACCTATAACAAAGTACGCAGAGAATTGGATCCTAATAGGATTCTTTCAAATGCAGTGCTAGAGAAGCTTTTCCCATAGAAGGAGACAGCTAAGCTTTTCTGAACTAGAGTCTCAAGTTAGTTGAACTGGATTGGCTTGCATCTGTTGCTTAGCTTTTCTGGGCTACAATTATATGCTAAGATAACTGGAATCTGTTGAGAGACACGAATAACTGCTGCTCTTATGGTTTAATAATTGCATAGCAGGCAGGATTTTGTTCCATACCTTTCATCTTGTCAATATATTTGGGTTGGAAATAAGAATTTATCACATTTCTCTTGGAAAAAAGAAGTTATTGTTTTTCGGTTCAACATGAGATGTATTTGTTCTGTGTAATTTTGTTTACTCCAAGGGTAGTACTTCCTACTTACCATAGAAATAAGGCTAGCTTCAAGAATTATCTTATTGCATAAACATCAAAATAATTTTCCTTCCATCTCAAATTGACGAGACTGTAGTTCTGCAAGCTGTCTTGTGCTGATCACGACATATGGTGAAATGGGGCTACTTTTCATCTCGAATAATGGCTGCCAATGTAATGGAAATTAGCGACATCCAAAGAATAGGTAATGTCAGATATTTTCTGTTTTTTTTTATCGCAAGTTTTCTTTGTTTTTTTTTTAGCTCAGATCTGTGTCTTAAATGGATTGTGATTAATGGTGTTATAGATTTAAAATATGTAATTTACTTTTCTTTTGGCAAAAGGATAAGTGGAGAATGCCCAATTCAAACCTAGAATCTTGTTGTCTGCCGGTTCTATAAATATTTTATTGTTGTCCATAAATTCAAACGTCTCAGTTTTCTAATAAAGCTATCCGGTTGTCTTATGCTTTCTAATATTGTCATAGTTATATTTGTAAAGTTTTGAAAAAAGTTTATTGCTAGTGTTTTCATTCGAGTTCGAGTACATAAGACTCTCAGAGCTTTACCCAAGTTGAAGAGAACTTGTAGAAGATATGATCGGAAGGTTGCTTGAACGACTTCCTGAGATGTGACTCAAAGTCGTCTCTTTTTCCTAATTGTCGAAAAGCTACATAAAGGTCAGAGTCGGGTATGGGAGGTTGTTTTTACTCAACCCTTCGATGGTTAAGTTAGTAAGAGATAAAATGGGGAGAGATGTCGTGTACCAGTATAAGAGGTCCACCCCCAGTACTGTTTCTAGGGATGACTTTTATATATGTTCCTTTGTGTCAACGTATGTTACTATTTAATGATTGTCGACATCACCGTACGCAGATGTTTAATACCTACTAGCACCTCAGTCGATCGGGCCATACGTTAGCGTTGACGTTGCCTGGGCAATTCGATGTTGCTCCTCACTTCTCAATGCTATGTTGTCCCGTACTTGTTAGAGGGCTGTCAGTGTTGAGCGGTTATCTTATCCCGAGTTCATAGGACGAGTCGACTCGAGATGCCAAGTTGACTCTAACATGGTGCCTTAGTGGCTCCGTGGAATGAAGGGCTAGGATGTCGGGAAGGTGAAAGGATGTTCCAGGCAGTGAGCTCGTGCCCTCATGGTTGCTTTCACCTGAAGGGTCGCATCGACTTGTGTGATGTTCATCTTTATAAGTCCCCCATGCAAGGCTCCAGGGTGCTAGTTACAAGTGCATATAAGTCAATCACGTGAGTGATGGCACGTGTGACATGTTGTGCGATCTTTTTGCTTATGATTAATATTGACATATTCTCACATTATATTATCTGTAGCATATATATTGTGATGTCTTTGGTTCTATGCAATGAGAGTCAGATCGTGATGAGATTACGATAATGAGATCGATTCACCTTTAAGCACAGATCCTGAATAATCTCAGTCATAGGTTACTCGAGAGGGATATCAAGATAACCGGACACATCGGTGTACTATATACTTGTACATATGATGGAGGCGGCTGGTCTTATAGCAACTTGTGTGGAGACACTAAGTATATAGTATAGGTGCTCATTGAAGAATGAGTTCACTGATTGATCCGCTTATGGAATGTTGTATGGTTAAAGTTACCTAATGTCAGACAACGATTCCATAGTCTCAGTTGTGTATCTGGTCCTTTGACTTGAGACACCACGGATGCCTTGTATGAGTACTCCTTTCTTTAACGCTAGACTTACAGGTTTGGAAAGTTCTAAATCTGGTACAGTTGGTTATTGAGATTGGTAGCGAACCTTACAAAGGCAATTGAGTGTCAATAGAGGATCATCCACTCTCAGTATCACGAGAGGAATATCTCATATGTGCTTGCTCAGACAAATCCCTAACCAGAGTCATTCAGATTGAGATATAAAGAGTTCTCCAGTAGAATCCGATTAGAGCAAGACAAACTGATTCCGTATGTGACCTGACAATACCATATCCAATATACGGTCTCTGGGATATTAGTTGGATGAGGGATTATAAATATACGGTAACTGTGGACAGACATGTCCGATGGATTTGATCCCCCCTGTACCGTCTGGGGACTATGGCGTAGTGGCCTAGTACGTCGATGAGTCGAGTGAATTATTATGGGAATAATAATTCACTATATTAAATGGAGTTCTGATGGGAGTGACTCACGACCAGCTCGGTATCGGGCCTAGAGGGTCACACATATATGGTGGATACTTCAGCAAATAGAGGATTGGATGGAGATTCAATTGGCCCATATTCTTATTAAATAAAACCATATGCTGATGGGCTCCTGGCTTAAGGCCCAATTAGAGGCCTAAGGAGATTATTGGATAAAGATCCAATAATGCCAGGTTGGTGGGTTATTTGGATGGAGATCCAATACCCACTAAGTCAGGAGCCCTAGGATTTTTTGGTGGCTCTCTATATATAGGAGGGGAGACTCATGGTTGATAGGCTGCAGCTTTAGTCACCGCCTCTTATTCTCCTCCCTCCCTCTGCGCAAGAGTTGCGAGATCAGATTGGAGGAGTTTCGCTGTAGAGATCCATCGTGTGGATACCGCTAGAGAGGAGGACGCTTGACCTCCTTCATCCTCTCCATCCGGATCTGGAAATACATGGATATACGATCTCCCTAAGTAAAATCAATCTCTCACGCATCGTGATTTTTTTATTTTTGCGTTTTTCCCGCGACCCCAATCTTTTGCACGATGATTTGATCCACGTGGGAAACTGGATTTTTATTTTGATTTCCGCTGCACATGTGATGCTCCCACTGAGGTTTTCCAACATAAGGGACTTTTGCTCTTCATTCCACCTCTTGCTAGTGTCACAATCGTCTCCAGTCCCCTCTAGCATCCTTTTGCCTCGTCTGTCCTCGGTCACCTTCGAGTCTTCCGCAATTGGGTCTTTCTTTTGTTCCTTCCTTTCTTTCTATCGCTCTCCCTTATTTCTCAACCCTTCCTTGCCATGTCTCCTATGTTTTCCTCGTCCTCTAGCAGTGAGTGGAATGCAGGGGGGATGCTCCCCTTTGGGTCCTCATCCTCTTTGGATGAGAAAGCCTCCAATGCTTTTGAGGTGATGCTTCGAGAGCATGATTGGGACTCGGTCATAACCGAGTCCTTTTTGTCAATGATTAGGTCTATGTATCATATCTCCTCCAAGTATGACTTGCACATCCCAGAAGTCAGCCAAAGGCCTTTTGATCCATTTTCAAATGGATTCAACCTGTCGATCAATATCTTTGAGGCGGGGCTGAGGCTTCCTCTTCACCCATTGGTGGTGTCATACATCCGACATTAGAGAATTTCTCCTCCCTAGATAGCACCGAACTCCTGGCGTTATCTGGTTGTTTTTGTTGGAGAGTATCAAGCGACTGGGATTGACTCATTACTTACCCTCTTTTTGGCTTACTTTAGCCTTGGGGCAACTATTACTTGGTCGCAAGGAGTGGCTTCAAAGTCGGCGGCATCCCCTCAAACAACAAGGGGTGGAAGTCATGCTTCTTTTTTGTTAGCATGGGGTTTTGGCCTAAAGTTGATAAGCCGCGACATCGACAATTCTTCTCCCTTCTGTCAAAGGAAGAGCGGAACAGATGGTGCGTCTTATGGGGATCCTCTCCTCATCCAAAGCCATCAAATCGATGAGCAAAGACTGGCTGCTGGAGGTAGGCCTTAGTCCGACCCCTAGGGGTATGGCTCATCGGTCTTCGTCGCTTGTTGGCCTTCTTTTATTTTTATCCCCTCTATTTTGGATGGATGCTAATGGACGTTTTGTGCTTAGCATGAATTAATCTCAAGGGGATGAAGCAGATATTTACGATCCAGGCCCCCATCCTAGACCCTCTCCGTCGTGTGCTACCCCCACCGTGCGATCAAGCGTCGTTTATGAGGCCGAGAGGCCTTCGAAGAAGATGAAGGTGTTGGCCCACAAGCCACCTTCCAGTGTTACCCCTGTTACCCTGATGCTCCTACCTCAACTGCCCCCCGCAAGGAGGCTCCTGCTCCAGCTGCGTCTCGCAAAGAGGCTCTCGCCCTAATTGTCATTCGCAAAGAGGCTCCTCCAGAAGTTCCGCACGAGGAGGGGAGCAGTAGGCATCGAGACAAGGCATGTCACGACCTTGGTCCATAAGGGACCTTTGCAAGGTCAGGGCTTGATCAAGGGATGAGCCCTTCCTTACCCAGGAAATGATAGACCTCTCGGAGTCTGGGGAAGGGTCGCTTGAGGCTCGGTGGGCCATGCTAACTCCCAAGAGTAAGGTGTGGATTGATGGATCTAAGGCCCAACTATTTTACAAGGGGCTCCTCTGCCCCCCTCTAGTGAAGGAGATCTATACCACTCCCTTAGAGGCGTTGCTCGATAGCGCATCGAAAAACCTGGTCATGGTGAGTCATCTTTTTCGAGTTTCTTATTTATACCTTTGTTCGGCTTTGGCCTGATGTGGTGCTCTTGCAGCACTATCATTTCTCCATGGGGCTGATTGACAAGGTGCACGACTCTAGGAGAGTAATTGATGAACTCTCTCGAATAATTGACGAGCTTCACGTTGAGATCCAGAAGCCCAAGGAAGAGGCGGACCCGGTTGCTATGGTGATTGTCGAGGCCTGGGTCAACGAGATGACCCAATAGTTGGAGGAGCTCAAGTCTCAGCTCGGGGAGTCCCAACGCTAAGAGAAGGAGGCTCAGGTACAAGACCCGGAGGCTCAACTGCAAGGCTTAGGGGTTAATATGGATGCTGCCTAAACCAAGTCCCGGGAAGCCTAGCAGACCTTGGCAACGATCAGGTTGATGTTGTAGAAGGCTGAGAGCTCTCTAGTCGAGGAGCAGCGTGCCACCCTCCAGAGAGCCTAGGGGATGATTACCCAGTACAAGGAGTCACTTAGCTTCAAGCTTGACTTGTAGAAGATGGGTTGGTTGTCCTATGTGTTAGTTACATGTACCCTGCAAGCCAATCACGTGAGTGATGGCACGTGTGATATGCTACGTGATTTTTTTTCTTATGATTATTATTGACATATTCTCATATTATATTATCTTTTTTAATTATGATGTCCTTGGTTCTGTGCAATGGGAATAGATCATGATGAGATCACGATAATGAGATCGATTCGTTTATAAACATAAATTCTAAATAATCCCGATCATAGGTTACTCGAGAGGGACATCGAGATAATCAGATAGACTAGTGTACTATATACCTGTCTATATGATGGAGGCGGCTAGTCTCATAGCCACTTGTGTGGGGACACTAAGAGTACTTGTATATATTATTTGGAGAATGAGTTCACTGATTGATCCGCTTATAAAATGTTATATGGTTAATGATGCCTAACGTCAGACAGCGATTTCGTAGCCCAAGTTGTGTATCTGGTCCTTAGACTTAAGACACTAATGATACCTTGTTTAAGTACTTCTTTCTTTGACATCAAACTTATAGGTCTGAAAAGTTTCAGATCTGGTACAACTGGTTATCGAGATTGGTAGTCAACCTTACGAAAACAATTGAGTGTCAATAGAGGAACATCCACTCTCGGTATCACGAGAGGAATATCCCATGTGTTATCGTTCAGATAAATCTTCGATCGGGGTCATTCGAATTAAGAGAGAATGAGTTCTCTAGGAGAATCTGATTAGAGCGAGACTCGGAAGGAGTCCGTATGAGGCCTAACTGTATCATGCCCAATATATGATCTTTGGGATATTAGTTAGATGAGGAACTATAGATACACGATAACTGAGGACAGACAAGTCCAATGGATAAGATCTCATATACCGTCTCGGGACTATGGCGTAGTGGCATAGTACATCAATAGTCAATGAGTCGAGTAAATTATTATGAGATAATAATTCATTGAGTCGGAAAGAGTTTTGACAAGTAGGACTCACGACCAGCTCAGTATTGGGCCTAGAGGGTCACACACATATGGTGGATGTTTCAATGAGTTGAAGATTAGATATAAGTTATCCAATTAGCCTCTGTTCTCAATGGATGAGACCCAACATTGATGAGCTCCTTGCATGAGACTCAGTTAGAGGCCAATTGAGATTATTGGATAGAGATCTAATAATCCAAGATTAATGGGTACTTGGATGAAGATCCAATACCCACTAAGGCGAGATCCATTAGGGTTTTTGGGTGACTCTCTATAAATAGGAGGTAGAGACGATACATTAGTGAGATGTTGTACCTTTGGCCACCCCCTCATATTCTTCTTTCTTCCTCTGCACAAGAGTTGCGAGCTTTTAAGCTACGATTCGAGGTGCATCACTGCAATGATCCATCGTGTGGATACTGCTAAAGCGGAGGACGTTTGGCCCTTTTTATTCTCTCTATCTGGATCTAAAATTTCAAGGATATACGATCTCCCTAGGTAATCAATCTCTCACGTGTTGCAATTTTTGTTTTTGCGAGTTTTTCATGCATCAATCTTTGCACGATAACTTAATATACATGGAAAATATGATTTGTTTTCTTTCTTCTGTTGCGCATGTGATGCTTCCGTTGGGTTTCCCAACATTATGAATACGGGTATCGGGTTGCCTTGGCTCATTTTCGGGCGAGGTACCCCAAGCTGGAGATCGAAGAGGACCTATGCAACTCTTCTAGAGGATGACAACATGTCGATGTCGGAGATTCCCTTTGATGACAATTTTGCTTCCCTTGGAAGTCGCCATCAATTTTGCTTCCTTCTCTCTTTTCTTTTTTTTGTATAGTCGGCGTGGTCGTCGAGGTTGATATCATACGATCCCGATCGTAAAATGTACTTTGTTCTTCATTAATGAAAACTTCCCTTTATAGTCTCCTTATCTTTTTGCTATTGTTGCTTGCCGAGCATACTTTTGGCTGATGGGCGACAAGATCGAGAGGCAGTTGATGACTTCTGGGATTAGGATGTTGGACTGAATTGGACAAACTCGAGGCTCAATATTCCGATCGAGGAAGTTATTTTTCCAACTCCTCTGAGGATGATAAGTTGTCTTGAAATGTACTTTATCTTTAGATAGACGATCATGACTCGTCTCAGTTTGTACGATGTAATTATTTCTCTTGATCAGTAAATCTTCTTTTTTCTAGACTAGTTGTATATTTACTCATTAGGGCTCCTCTTTTATGGGCCAAATAACTACTTGTGTTTCGCAGAGGCCTCGCGGGAGCTTATCGACAGACTCAATAAGGTCGGGCTCTCAGAGTCCTGGTTTAGATATAAAACTTCTTTAAGTTAGATATGTGCCACATTTTAGAGAGTCATACTCCTTTTTTGGTAGCTAGGTGGTAGGTTCTATCATGAACCATGTTAATGACCTGATAAGGTCCTTCCCAATATAGGGCCAACTTTCCCAGGGAGTTTAGTCGCTAACCTCAACTTTTCGTAATACCAAGTCTTTGATCTTGATTGGTCAAGGGCGCACCTTCTGATTATAAAGTCTTGCCATGACATTCTCGTATGTCAGGAGCCCTTCCCCTGATATGTTTTTTTCGTAGCTCTCTGCTCGGAGGGTTAGGAAGACCACATCGGGATGTAACATTACCTCGATCCTGAATGCCAAGCTATAGGGGGATTCGCTAGTGGCAATTTTTGACGTAGTCCGAGACGTCCATAAGATGCTCGAGAGCTTATCAACCCATGCATCATGTGCCTCGTTGACCCTTCTCTTGAGACCGTCAACTATTGCTCGGTTTGTGACTTTAGCCAGACCATTGATTTGAGGATGCGCTATCGAGCTGAACCTTAGTTGGACCCCGTAGGCCTGACAGAATTCCTTGAGCTTTGCGTTATTGAACTAGGTTCCATTATTGGTGATAATGGCCTTCGGGATGCCGAAACTGAGTGATGATATTCTTCCACATAAACTTTTTGACTTGCTTTTCTGTTATGTACGCCAAAGGTTCAACCTCAATCCATTTGGTGAAATAATTCACGACGACTATGATAACCTATGTTGTCTTGAGGCTGGGGGAAAGGGGCCGAGGAGGTCCACCCTCATCATGCAAAGGACCATGCACAATCAATTGGGGTTAGGGGGACTATTGGTTGATGTTTCACTTGAGCATGCTTTTGGCATTGCGTGCACCGTTGCACATAGGCTAGAGCGTCCCGATGCATGGTCGACCAATAATAGCCCTACCTAAGGATTTTGAATGCCAAAGTTCGACTACCGATGTGTTCTCCATAGATGCCCTCGGGGACCTCGGCTAGCACGACTTTTGCTTCTGTGGGCTCAAGGCACCGAAGGAGAGGTTGGTTGAATGATTTGCAATAGAACCGACCATTGGCTTTGCAATACTGGGCCTGAGTATGCCTAAGTCGTCGAGCGGCGATCGGGTCGGTTGGTAGCGTTTCGTCCTCTTTATATCGAAGGATCTCCTCCACCCAATTTGGCATGACTTTCACAATAGCTATGTCATGGCTTATGATAGATCGGGCGAGGATCATCTCAACGTTCCCCGGGCAGTTCCCGGCTCCACACGTCGAGGCCATCTTGGCCAGTGCGTCAGCTTTTGCATTCTTCGCACGAGGGACCCTAGTGATAGAAAAATGTGAAAGTTGTTGATAAGTCACCGTATCTCGGTCAAATATTTTCCTATGGTTGGATCTCGAGCTCCGTAGTCTCTGTTGATGTGGTCGACCACCAGTTGGGAGTCGCTAAAGACCTCAACTTCCTTAACATGTAACTCTGACTCCAAGTGTAGCCCTGACAGTAGTGCCTTATATTTTGCTTCTTTTTTAGTAGCTTTGAACTTAAAGCATAGTGCATGCATGTATAATTGGTCGTCGGGTCCCTTCAAGATAAGACATGCCCCTCCTCTTTCGGCGTTTGCTGATCCATCGACGTACAAGGTCCACATTTACTCCCTATTCCCGAGAATGTCGCTTGGGGTGAGGGTCAACTCGGAACAAAATCTGCAAGCGCCTACGCCTTAATGGCCACCCTCGGGACATGTTGGATGTCGAACCCCCCGAGCTTGACCGACAATCAGAGCATGATACATCAAAGTTAGAAAGAATTTGGTGAAGGGACTGGCTAGTTACCACCCTTATGGTGTGGGCTTGGAAGTAGGGGCATAGTTTTTTTACTGCTTGGATTAGGGCTAACATTTTAGATTAGGGGTACCATTCCTTGGGTTCGTACAGGACATGGCCGACGTAGTAAATGGGCTATTTTGCGTCTGATTCATCCTAGACCAGAATCGAACTAGCTGCATGCTTAGAAGTGGCCAGGTAGAGGCTAAGTGGTTCGCCGAGGTGAGTTGCAACAGTTGGGCGAGGTGTTCCTTCAACTTCTTAAAGACTTCTTGGCATTCAAAGTTCCATTGGAAGTCTTTGGCGCGCTAGAGCATTTCGGTTATGGTTGTCAGTGGCCTCTCGATTAGTGACTAGAAGAACCTAAATGACCATAGCCCCATTAAGAATGCTTGCATGATTAAAGAATGATGAGCATCAGGGACTACCCTGATCTCTACGACGAAGTGAGAGAGTGGTTTATCGTCCTTCTGGCTCCTGTCAAGGAGTGTGGCCATAGATGTCTTAGGCTAGGCATCGACTAGGAAATTGAACTTGAATTCCCTCACGAGTTGGTTGAAAGACGAGATCAAAAAAGGCCCAGTCGACTATCCCACATACGGGCAGGGCCTTGGAGGGTGGTGGGGAAGGCTCGACACGTTAGGACATCGAACATACCGTAGAGAGCCATCTAGGCTCGGAAGGTAGCAATGTACTCTGTCAGGTTGAAGCTATCATCGTAGGTCTCTAGCGTTGGGGGGCGGAAGTTGGAGGTGATCGACTTGTCTTGGATCTCCGGGACGAAAGGGGATCCCCCGAGGAAGTCTTTCTTGCGCTCTTCCTTTGACTTGTGGAACTCTTTCTAGATTTCATTCATATAGTGTTGATTAAGCACAGTTGGGTCCGGAGAGAGTCCGCCAAGTTGGACGATAGAGTGTCTGGCTCGAGATGGCTCATGAAGGCGTGTGGGGCCTCCGGAGGATCCAAAGGTGCAGGAAAGAGATTGGTTGGGGCACCGATAGTGGCGCCTGCAGTGGCACAACCTGCGGAATGAACTGGGGGTAAAGGCCCGCTTGGGGGATGAAGGGAACGATGATTTGTATTATTTCGGCCAACGCTTGAACTTGGTGAGGCTGAGGAATGAACTTGCATTATTTCTGGCAGCTCCCTCAGTACTTCATTGTGGGAGCAACTGAGTTCTTCACCTTCATCGGGCAACTGCAGTTCTTCTACAACCAAGCACCGGATGCCATGAGGAGGATGGCTTGACGACGTCACAGAAGCACTCGGGGTCCGACGAGGTAGATGCTAGCAGCAGGTCGGAGATTGCTTCCTCCAGGTGTCCGCTGCCGCTGAAGCAAAACTGGAGAAGAGAGAGGGTGCTCGGTGAGAAGAAGTGATCGGGCTCTCTTCGTCAGGTTCAAGGGGTCGCCGTCTTTCTCCGAAGAAATTGATGAGAAGCTGTCGTTGGACAGCGAAAGTAAACGGAATAATCTCTCCGAAAGAGAGACAGGAAGGACGCAGCTACAGGCAGCGTCGAGCTGCGCGAGTCGGAGGAGGGCACAAGCAGCGTTGTCACGGGCGGCAGGGGTGCCGACACAGATCTGTTGGGAAGCTTCTCGCCGAGAAAGGGGAGGGGCAGCCGCTTGCGCAGAGCAGAATGAATAAAACAAGATTCACAGTTCCCAAGAAGAAAATTAAATGTGGAGGGGTTAAAGTGAGTTGGAGTCCTGAAGTTTTACCACAGCAGCTTTGTGGCAGAGAAGACTTTGGAGATGAGGGAGCATACAGGACCTGGAGAAATTATCATCGAGCCTAGAAAAACTGCTTTAGCTGCAGTGGCGGATCCGTCTCTATGGCCTGATGTTGCTACCCTGCTGAGATAGAAAAATGCACTTAAGTAGGGCTGAATTCCTCCACCGAAAAGGCCGACGAGGGAGATGACGGGCTGCAAGACTGGGTACTGTTCGCCGAGTCAAAGGATCTTAGCCCACTTGTGGAAGGGGCAACAGCCGGAGAGGTGGAAGAAGCGGAAGTCGCAGAGGAGGTCTTCTGCTCCTCGAGCTGCGAGTCCAGATGGGAGAGGAGGGCGACGAGAGGAGCGTCATAAATCATGGTGCCGGTCGACAACGAGGGAGGGGATCCTGTGCTGGAAGTGGGGCGGGTAGAAAGAGGAGAGGTGTGCACGAGGTGACCAACGGCGCCCGCGGCTGATTTCTTGTCATAGAGTGAAAGGTTGAGGAGCTCTCTTAAAATGTGTGATGAAGATTGATGAATATAATCCCTATTTATATATGTGTTATGGGATTTCGTGTTGTAGCTAAGGAATCAGTATGATTTAGTTCTATCCACATGCGTAAGTTCATTCGTCTTGATCATGAACAGATCGACAGGCTTTGTTTTGATCCGCATCCTTGATTTTTCCTTCCTATATCTACATCTCGGGTTCCGCCTCCTCAAGTTTACACATCAGGTTTCTCCTCTTTGGGATTGCATCTCGGGTTTCACCTCCTCGGGTTTGCACCTCAGGTTTCTCTTTCTTAGGTTTAGTATGGGGGTCTACACAAAGGTCTCATCAGGATGGGGGTTCTAGATGTGTCCATCCGACGATCAAGTCAGTGTCCCGATCGAGATGATATGAGTTTTGGTGTTATTAAATATTTCGAGAGAGTTCCCCCTCCTACTCCCAGGTGGAAGGTTTTTATACTTACCAGGTAAGCGATCAATCGTACTCTCGGTCTTATCTCTGCCAACGTGCTAGGTAAGGTTGATGCATATAGTCTGTGAGAGTCCTAGCTTAGTTTCTACTGTTGCGGCCACTGAGTCACCTCGATCTAGTCCCACGCCAACTGGGTTGATATCGGATCCTTGTGCTATCATAGACTACCGAGTTAGTGTAGATCTCGATGAACTGGATCGACCCATTACTTGCCCCATCAACATGTTAGATTAGAGAACTTTTCTCAACTGTTGAGAAATTCTAGCGGTTATCAAGTTATTTTTATCGTGTGAATTACAATTATGTTTATATCAGTACAAATATTTACATCCTCCAGATGTCACTGTAAGAATATAAATCAATAAATTTGAGAGGTTGGCATCGTGTTAAGGGGGTTCGATTTCGAGATTGACACACGTGCTAACACTCATGGATGACGCGATTACCTTCTCACTGGCGGGTCGACCATATTAGTTACATGGATGGCTCCATTTGGGTTTTAAGATGCTGAAGAAGATATTGTGCGGTTGATTCGAGTGGATGTAAGAACATGTCGTACATACTAAAAAAATAATTCAAGAAAAGAAAATTCAAAATCATTATAATGATTACTTATTTTCACATTTTTGTCCACGCGAATCACACTATACTATTTTGCATATTAACATTAAAATTATTTTTTAACCCTAATAGAATTATTTATGAGAAATTCCTCATAAAAGTCATCCAAATTTGAGTGTATACCATAAACATCTTATGATTCAAACAAATTAAGTATTATTTATCTCAACACTTGTTTATTTGATCATTCCTTACCCGATTCATATTCTTATTAACAATTCTTAAGGCCTTTTCCCCCCACCGTGTCCTAAATGGGCTATTCATTTGGTTCCAACTTATGTTAGCCCAACTTTAAACCAAGGAAGCCGTCCCCCAATTCGCATCTCTCTCCATCTTTCTCTTTTTGCCTTAGCCCGAGATCTGCCACCAATCTTCAGTCATGGCGATCTCCCACCGAGCCCTTTCTTCCCCGATCCAAGATCCAAGGCTGTGAGTTCTGCATCTCGGATCTAGCGTTCTTTCCCTTCCTTCTTGATTCATAGGGCGAGATCGGTGCGAGATAGAGGGGGTGAAAGATGCTCCGGTTGCGCGCCTTCCGCCAGACGAACGGCAAGATCGTCAAGATCCAGCTTCACCCGACCCATCCCTGGCTTGTCACCTCTGACGATTCCGATCATGTCTCCGTCTGGGACTGGGAACACCGCCAGGTCCAAGACTCTCTACTCTTCCCTCTTTCTTCTTTTGGGAGTGGAATCTGACTGTTTTCTAGGGTTTATGGCGGATCTTGATGTCTTTCGTGTCGTTCTTGACAGGTGATATATGAGCTGAAGGCAGGCGGCGTCGACGAGCGGCGGTTGGTCGGGACGAAGCTGGAGAAGCTCGCTGAAGGAGAAACTGGTACGTTTTAGAAGGACTTTGTTCTGTTCATGTATTAGTTTGACTTAGGTGGATGCTTAAATTTTCGTTATTGGATTAATGATTGTCGGCTCGCATGAGAAGTATGGGCTAATTCGAGTGGCTGTCTTAGTTTTCTCGAGTCTATCAGTTTTAGTTCTCTTGAAATATTAGTTATTCCAGTGAAATCAGAGTTCCTCTCCATGAGTTGAGTTCAGGTGTTGCACCTTGAATCACTATCACATGAGGTGTCTCAATATGCCAAGCCAGCCAATGCCTATTTGTATTAGGAACCTTGCAGTAGGTTGGTTTGTTTGGGATATATATTAATGTTGAAAAACTTGTTCAAGAAATTAGATGTCTAACAGATACTTCAATTAAAAAACAGATACTTCAATAGTTCTTTTTTTTTCCGGTAATATGACATGATGATTTCAATATCCAAGCATGCTGATTGAACTTGCTTTTTTACACTGGCTCACTGATAGCAAGTTAACAATCTGGTCCTTCATATATATCAGCTAATATATGCACAAGGTTGGATATGTACCAATAGGCATAATTGTATATGTCACCATTCAGGCTGGAGAAAACAAATATATGTTATTTAGACCTTGTTCAGGTGGCAGAGTCCTTGAGGAAGAGTGAAGTGGATTAGTTTTTACTTAAGCATATTTGAGTGTTTTTCAGTGTTATTTCTGTTCCAATAAGTAATGCTGATGGAAATGATTTTAAGAGTATGCTTGCTTTTCTTTTCTGTCCAAAAACTAGACTGATTTTTTAAATTATCAATTATTTGCACTCGTGGACATTTGTTTTTTTTCTAAGGTCTGCCTTCATTATGCTGACAGAGCCAAAAGGAAAACCTACCGAGGCTATACGTGGAGGAAGGTACTTAAATTTATTGGTTTTTGGCTTTCTTCTGTTTACTTTTTAATGGCCTTCCACAAACTTTACATAAACTTAAAATTGCAATCACTTTAGTGTGAAGCAAGTTGGTTTCTATGATGATGATGTGCGATACTGGCAACACTGGCGCAATCGTTCTGCAGCTGCTGAAGCTCCATCTGCTGCCAATCAGCATTCCTCTGCTTTTAGTTCACCTGTACCATCCACTAGAGGAAGACATTTTCTTGTCATATGCTGTGAGAACAAAGCCATATTTTTGGATTTGGTAACTATGCGAGGCCGTGATGTTCCTAAACAAGAGCTTGATAACAGATCTCTTCTATGGTATGACAGATTGTTCCTACTCTCTTCATTGGATTACAGATGCCTCAGAACTATATTTCCATGGACTGTTATGCATCTGCTTAGAGTGGGTTTCTTGTTTCTGAACAAATGCATTTAAGCATAATTATACACAGGTCTTTTTCGTATCCTTCTGCATAAATAAATACATTTTTTTTCACTTTCTCTATGTTGAATATGTAATTTGGTTCCAAATGATAACACAGATTGCTTGGTCAGACGAAAATTTTACTTAATTATAGGTTCTTTTTAAAATGTGATGAGAAAAAGGTGGGACTAAGCAATTTTCTACGTGTTATTAGGACTTGATAAACAAGTGTTTGTAAACCTTTGAGTCTCAATTATCTTTATTGACATGCTTAAGTTTAATGATTGCAGACCAGAGTTTTTAATACCGAATTGTACCATCCGGTATGGACCGGTACGTGAATCGCCCGCTACCTGGAGATACACAAGATATAGCCCCGTATCGGACGATACAGGGCTGTATCAAGCGGTAATGGTCGAAATTTCGATCGTTACCGCCCTACCAGGTGGTATCAGCTTGGCTAATTTTGACCGTTACCGCCCTTACCAGGTGGTATCAACTTGGCTGTGACGAGGTTGAGGGAGAAGCGTTGAAAGAAGAAGGAGAGGGCGTTCGAAGAAGGGGAGAATTGGGAGAACCTTGGCACAAACTTGTTTCCATGCCCTTTCTCAATCCCGATTTGGCGTCGCCCTCCCTCGACGATCCCAATCCAGGAGGTAACAACGAGCATAGTCGTAAAGAGGAGGATCTGGAGGCGTGAGGATTAGGGGAGGCGGCGGCTAAGCAGCAGAAGAGGCGGTCTCCTTCATCGCCTCGTCTGCAACTCAGCTGCCTTCTTCTTCGGTGTATTCTTCGCCATAGGTCGGAGTTGTTTGCGGCCTTCGACGTCGTTGCTACCTTCTTTGCCGAATGCCGCAGATGAGGTGACGAGGAGAAGAGGAGGAGGTGACGTCGTCGAGGCTGCGTACGCCTTTTCTTTAGATTGTTTATTTTTTTATATTTTATATATTAATTATATATATTTATATTTTTAGATGTATCGCTCAGTATGCCCCGGCGTATCGCTGGGTATATTGTACTATACCATACCATACCGGGCAAAGCTTGGTACATCAGTACAGTATGAAATTTCAAACCTTGCTTTAGAATATTATTTTTTTAATATAATTATTTAGGTTTTGGTGACTTTAATGTCAAAAAGGTGATATTGGTAGAAAGAAATATTGTATGCCTTACATGACTTAGACCTCATGATAAACCTTCAGTAACAAATACAAAATAAAAAGGATATTATAATAAAATGAAGCATTAAGAAAGAAAACATTTCTACAAAAAAAGAAAAGGATGTATGATAATTTTCTTATGTCACTCTCTCTTAGAAGCAGTGGAAGTGCAAAAGCATATTTCTAGGGTCGAAAAAGGGCTGGGCCAAATTTTGTGTGAGTTTGTATGCCAGTTCTTAGTTGGCACAATAAAAGTTGCGCATCCTATTTGGTTTTAATCATTGCTTTTCAGTGGCTAGTAAGTTTAACTTTTTCTTTTTTTATGAGGTTTTCTTGAGACGTATTCCTTCTGTTTCTTTTTGCTTAACAATATCTCAATGCCTATAGCTGTTGTTGTCAGAGTTGGTAGAGGAAACTGTTGTTGATTCCTTTAGCAGTCAACTTGGCTATTCCTGTTACATTTACTGTCTAGAACAAGATTCATTATATTGCAGTGTACTGCCCAGTGTGAGCGGTATGTACCGGTCTAATAAGGGATTGGTATGGGCAGTACATATCGGTTTGTCGATATGCCCATCATACCATGTGTCAGTATGTCAGTATGGTTTGGTACGTATCGTACCAACAGTCAAATGGTATACTAGTATGGACCGATAAGGCGAACCATGGTCTAGAATATTAATTTTAAAATCACTCTTTTCCTAAGTTGATGCCTATTTTTTTCAAGAATATTGGTCTAAATATTGGTGTCTTACTAAGGTTATGCCTTTCCCATAGCATTACATCTTATTATGTCAAGTTAATCCACCCAGAAAACCAAGAAGAAAGAAAGTGATGCATTAAGCTGAGTTTGGATGTCATATTCATCATTGACCATTTTTGGTTGAACTGTATCTAAATAGAAGCATCTTGACCTTGTATTTCTCTACAGTATGGAATTTCTATCCAGATCTGCTACTGGCGATGGCCCGCTTGTTGCGTTTGGTGGATCAGATGGTGTGATAAGAGTTCTGTCAATGATAACATGGAAGGTTTTGACTTCTACACTATGCCATAATTTTTTTTCCTTCGCTACTAGAACATGTCAGCTAGAGTTTCTCTTTACAGCTCATCCGTAGGTATACTGGTGGCCATAAAGGATCAATCACTTGCTTGATGACATTTGTGGCATCTAGTGGTGAGGTAATACCTTTTGTGTTCTATTTTATTTGTTGTATTTTTTGCTAGAGTAGCTTCACTTTTTTTATTTGAAATTTATGTTTCTGTCATTTATTTGTTCACTAAATGACATGACTATGGTCCTCCATAGTGAGCAAGAAATGATACCAACCTTGAGCTGTTTTCTTTTGTGCTTTTAAGTTTTGTTCCCTTTTAGGTTTTGGTACAACTTACTTTTATTGCATCTTGAGTAACAATTTTCAAAGCAGAAAAATGTTTGCTTATTTGTCATAAACCAGATTCCATTGCTGGATTTGTAAGGGTAAACTCATATACAATGTGGGGATTGGAGATCAGGTTTTAGTACATCGGTACAGACCAGTAAGATGAACCAATGTGAAGATAATTAAGTTTCATTAGCAGTTTAATATCTATGATTATGAATGGATAGATATATCATAATGTTGTTATTTTCTTGTTTTGGTTGGTGCTTGGGTGATTAGATTCTGTACTATGTGGAATGTTGTCTTCAATGAGAACTTTGAACTTCTATATCAAAAGATATTAGGAATAAAACCAAATGCAGATCAAAACACTAATTGCACCATAGTTTTGGCATAGATTTCTAAAAAGTATTATTATTGTGTATTCATTGAGCCTACAACATTGCAAAACTATCCAGAATAGTCAAGAAAGTTTCATTTATCAGTACTTTTAGAACAATGTAATGGAATTGCATGGATCTTTTATTGTTTTGGCTTATCCAAATTTGGATATAGATTGATGTATTGAGTTATTATGTATGAGAACTTTAATGGACTTTAAAGTTGTTCAAAACTCTAAAATGGTTGCAATTTCCTGCCTTCTTATCTGAGGACCACACATTATCTCTGCCTATTCTGAGTGGTTATCATGGTTGATCTAGGGAGAGAAAAAATGCACGCTCCTTAGAAAAAATGCATGGTCAATGCACAATCAACTAAGATAGGTTGGTTACATTTCTTTCTGGCATTGATCAGAAACGCTGCCAGTATGCAGCTAGCCTGAAAGATTCTGGTAGGTATGAGTCTTAGAATGTGACAAACATTGTTAAGAAAACCGCCACACCTCATGTTGGGAAATCAGCTCAAGCCCTGGTAAGGGTATATGATAAATGCTCAATATGTTATGTGGCAATCCTTGGTTATTTCAACAATTGACAATCCCAGTGGTAGAAGGTCGAATAAAAAAAAAAAAAAAAACTAGATGCTACATGTCTGATCTGATGGAGGCAAGTCTGTGAAGGTACATGTGGGAGGCATTTATATGCATTAAGAAAAATCATCTGGTTCTTCATGTGGATTGTCATGTAATTTTAGTCTGCATTTTCAGGCATTCTTAGTTTCTGGGGCAAGTGACGGTTTGCTTATATTATGGAGCGCAGACCACATCCATGATTCACGTGAACTTGTGCCCAAGCTTAGTTTAAAGGTAACTCATCTTCTTTTCCTTTTTCCTTTTCTTTTGGTGGTGGTTTTATTAAAAAAAGAAAACTTTTGTTGCCTTTGTCTGGTTCGTATTTCTCGATTTATCCCTTTGTTTCCTTCCAGTTGAAGGATATGTCTTTATTCTATATCTAAATTACAATGGAACAAATATTGCATAGTTTAGACTGAGTAAACTTTTGGCAATTACCTCTGTAAGGCGCATGATGGAGGGGTAGTGGCTGTTGAGCTTTCAAGGGTGATGGGAAGTGCACCACAACTCATTACTATTGGTGCTGATAAAACTTTAGCTATATGGGACACTATATCATTCAAGGTACCATATTTTGACCTGATTCTCATATACCATTGTAGGTATCTCTCCATCTCTGTTGCAATAATTCTCTAAATTTTGCACAGGAACTTAGACGAATAAAACCAGTACCAAAACTTGCTTGTCATAGTGTGTCATCTTGGTGCCATCCCCGAGCTCCAAACCTTGATATTCTTGCTTGTGTTAAAGATTCTCATATCTGGTATGCATCTGCTCTTTGTTTAAGTTTGATTCATTATGCTTATTACATAATTTTTGAGGCATTTTTCTTCTTAAATTAGCATATGTCATGGTACATTAAGGTTTCTTTTGGCTTTAAAATGACAGGGCTATTGAGCATCCAACTTATTCGGCTTTGACAAGGCCACTGTGTGAATTGTCATCACTTGTTCCTCCTCAAGTTCTTGCACCTAATAAGAAACTGAGGGTACGCCGCTAGGTTTCTAACAATTAAATGATTGGACATATATACTGTCTTGTAATAGGGGTACCTCTTTGGTTTGTCATTTGCATTTATTTGGCATTGCAGCTTATAACTACAAGGATGTTATTGTTACAGCCAATTACATGTCACCTTCATAGCCTGACTAAAAAGGTTGAATTTGGCCAAGTACCTATTAGTACCTGTGAGAAAATGGGGCAGAAACTTCTCTTTCAAATGTTAAATATTGATTGATGATGCCTTGATGTTCTGATGAACCTGTCTTCATGAGAGGTGCTTATGATACAACAGTAGATTGCTGTACCAATCATGAAGTTGCAACCAAGTCGAAACTATATGAACATGATAAAATCTTAGGCTAAACTTGCTGTTCTTTAAACATTAGGGTACATTTTGCAAGAATGTTCGATTGTAGATGATTGCTTGCAAGCATGGATCTAAGGGCTTTGTGTTGAATCTGTTGTTTCTTGATGACTACTTGATTGTTTATTTTGAGTTTCACTATGAGTTTGATTGTAGGTGACTTCCTAGATACTTCATTGAAGTCCAAAGGACATTCCAGGCTCTAATATGTAGTTATCAGAACTGAACGGGAAGTGACCCAGTCAAGTCTTGGGTCACTGGGTTACTGGCAGAATTTGACCACATGTTAATTAAAAATATTTTAAAATAATATTAAATAATTTAAAATTATACATAGAAACATAAAATATTAAAACTAATTCAAAGAAGTTATATGAAAAATGATAAAAATGATAATATCAACCAACATTACGAACCTAAACATTGGTGGTAATAACACTAAATCGGATTGGTTTTAATTTATTTCTCACGACAACCCTAATTTCATGATTAATGTAAATGCCCTCTTAAACAAATAATAAAAAATAATTAAAGTTAAGGGTTTATGTAACTCAGTCGGTTCATGCTGGTTATCCAAAAACCATCCGGGTCAATCGGTTCATTCCAGTTTTTCAACACATCCGATCCAATAATTGAATTGGATTGGTTAACGGTTTGATTTTTGGTTTTTCTGGTCATAGTGGGATAACTAGGGCTCTAATCTTGCCTTCAGCCTCCTTGGTCGTGTCTAAACTTGACCTCACTTATTGGTCCTGTTTCCGCCTAATCCATGCTGCAATACTTTTTTGAGGCTCAAGCATGGTCATCTAAGCTCAAATTTAGCTGTATTAAAAATTAAATAATAATTTTGTGTGAAGTGACATCTGATCCCTAGTTGTAGTGTCAAAATTTTAGCCCCTCTAATAGCTGTGCTCTTGTTTCTTTTTAGTTTTAATATTAAATTTATATATAAAATCAGATATATATATATGTATAATAAACTTATATGTAAATTACAAAAACATGTGATATATCACAGATTCTTTTTAGTTTTCATATGCATTGTTCTCCATATAACTGATATTTTCATAGGTGTGCCTTGTGATTGTAAATTACAATTTACAAATGTATGCATATGTTTTAGCAAAAGCAAAATGCTGAATCCATCAAGATTATTGAAATACCTGATAGTAGTATTTGGTTAGGTATGCAGTTTTTCAAGTTTATTTAACCTTAAGTTTACTTGGTTATATTTCTCTGGCTTTCATGAAGAAATATTTCAGAATCTTGATAAATAGCCTGGAAATATTTCTCTAGCTTGTGTTTGCATAGGAAATGGAACCTTTATTTGGTCTTCTTGGTGGAGTATGCCTGAAACAAGGGTACGTTTGCAGGTATACTGCATGGTTGCACATCCACTGCAACCACACCTTGTGGCTACAGGAACCAACATTGGTGTTATTTTAAGCGAGTTTGATGCACGGGCTCTTCCAGCTGTGACTGCTCTAGTGACACCACCTGGCAGCAGAGAACATTCTGCTGTTTACGTAGTTGAAAGGGAGCTAAAGTTACTAAACTTTCAGCTGTCCAACACTGCTAATCGATCTCTTGGGAGTACTGGGTCCATCTCTGAAACAGGAAGATCCCAGACGGAAACAGAACAATTGCTTGTTAAGCTAACAAAGAAGCACATCAGCACACCTGCTCCACATGATTCATATTCCATTCTCTCTGTAAGCAGTTCTGGAAAGTGAGTTTCTTTTCTTAGTTTGCGCTATTTGTTAAGAACAATTTTCTTGCCAACTGTTTTAAGTTATATGTTCATTTATCTAACTTTTCTTGTACAAAATGTCTTGAATTAATTGAATTCAATCTTTTTGCAGATGGAATGGTCTTTTAGATTCTGAGACTCTTTTAAGTTCTTACAGTTATTGGAGCCATAAAAATTTGAAAGAATAATCTTCAGTTACTCATTAATTCTGGGTTTATATATTATATGTCGATCTCAACTTAGTGATTTTAACAAGGTAGCTGAAAAACAAATGAAGAATTGACTAGAGATCAATGTTTACAAGCCAATTGTGCTGGTTGGTATGGGTCATATTTTTCTGGTCTGAGACATGACCAGCACGTGGATTGGGTAACCCTGTCTGGTTCGGAATAATGTTTACCAGGTGTTCTAGGCAGTAAGCCTGGGATACTTTTTCTTTTCTAAATAGAGGCATCTACATCCTTTTTGCCCCTTGCAGCTTCTCTAATGCCTTTCTCTCCTATGACCATATCTAAAACCACATATTCCTCGTCTGTCACCTCCTAATTGTGTTTCTGGCTCTTATTTCTTGGCACGTCCTTTGTTTTCGTTGTGAACCAATACGGTGACGTACTGAGACATGTTATGCTATACCAGGACTCTACTAGTCACCTAAGGATATTGGTGTTAGAATGAGATTAAAATCTTCCAAGAGATAATGAAAAAAATGGTCACTAAATTATTCAATGACATGTTTCTTAATGCAATTGATTGAGGGAATACATTTATGCAGCCAACTAGAGGTGGCAATCTCGAATTGGATCCATGGGTCAATCTAAGCTGACCAGGTCTAGCCTGCTTAAGATGACATTTTGTCCATGGGAATTTGCAAAGTATGGATCTAATGGCAGTTCAGGATGTTTCCAAGCCAAGTTTACCTAGTTTTAGTTTTAGGATAAAAGGTGAACTGATCTGACTTTGGCAAAGCTGTCTTTCTCTTTCTAAAATAAATTTTAACTCATTTTATCTACCAAATGACTTAAGGTCTCAATTCTCAAGAGATTTATCTACTGGTCGGTTGGGTAAGATAGGGTCTTGAGTTGTCCCTATATTAACTCCACCTCAACTTGATCCGACTTGACCAATGATCATCAGGACTAAAGATGGAACTGTACATGCAAAATGCATACACAATAAATTGCGGGAGGAGCCTGCACAGTCCATTATTCAACATCTTCACTGGCACTTTCATCATAAACAATGCCTCCAGTTTATTGCCCTAGAAGGCTAGACCGAGTCTAAAAAGGGAATAATTTCTTGTTGTTTGTATCTTGTAACCAGTTATTCTTTGTCTTAAATAAGTCAGAGAGCCATCAAAGCCTTTTCTATCATTTATAACTTTTCTGTGCTTCCTCTAACCCTCAAGTTTGAAAGATGGAAAGCCTAAATAATAGAGGATCAAGAAGAGCCTGATCATATCTAATCAGGTAGAAGGTTTACATGAAATAAGGTCAATGTTATACAAATGTTCTTGTAAACTTCAACTTTCCTCCAATTTGAAGTACATTGCTAGCCTAAATTATGCTGTTTTAATAGCAACCTGTTCATATCTAGTCTGTCAGGAGATTTCTCCTACATTTGCATTTTGACTGATGTAAGAATTCTCTATAACTTCCAAGTGCCTCCAAAATCTTCAATGTCTTAATTTTTTTTTGTCAGTAGAAGATAATGTACCATGCTCTGTTATGAATCTAATTACAATTACAAATATTAACATACAATAAATTCACAGTTATTGCTTGCACACCAAATAGGAGAATCTACCTTATGGTTCTTATTCATGTTTGGCTCGTCAATGTTGTTGTACTAATATTTCCTCTCTTTTTTTGATCTATTTAGGTATGTTGCAATTGTATGGCCCGATATTCCTTCATTTTATGTGTACAAGGCCAGTGATTGGTCAGTTGTTGATTCAGGGACCGGGAAGCTTTTTGCTTGGGATACATGCCGTGACAGATATGCCTTAGTGGAAACTGCTTTGCCTCCTCGAATACCACTTGTTAAAGGGGGTTCTTCTAAAAAAGCAAAAGAAGCTGCTGCTGCAGCTGCTCAAGCTGCTGCTGCAGCTGCTAGTGCAGCTTCTACAGCAACTGTGCAAGTGCGTATTTTGCTGGATGATGGAACTTCACATGTCATGGCAAGGTCTATTGAAGGGCGTAGTGATCCAGTATGTTGTCTTTGCTGTTACAGCAACTGAGTTCCTCTTCATTCAAACATGCTGATGAGTACCTCTTTTATGTAGTGTTTTAATTTGCCTGCTTAAACTTTATGGTTACTGTACTTATTTTATTCTGATTGACCTTTTCCAAATGCATTTTGCTCCAAAAAATTGTTTCACTTGGTAGCATTAGATATTAGCATTAGATATTAGAATCTCAAGTCTAAAAAATCATTCTCTGAAGGTTATTGGCTTGCATGGTGGTGCATTACTTGGTGTTGCATATCGAACATCACGGAGGATCAGCCCTGTGGCTGCAACTGCCATTTCAACAGTTCAGTCAATGCCTTTATCGGGCTTTGGCAATAGTGGAGCTATGTCATCTTTTGCTGCAGCTGATGATCCTTTTCCTTCCAATAAACCTGCTGCGGAAGCTGCACCACAAAACTTCCAGCTGTACAGGTGGCGTGAGTTTTCCTGCACACTTGATATATTTTTTTTCTCAGTATGTTGTTTATTGAATTGAGTAATTGCAGTTGTATATTGCTGTATAATATGTATATTACATCCTCTGTTTTAGCAGTAGTTTGTATCAGGCTTTGCAATATCATACCATACCACTCATTACGCTCGATAGGTACCGGTCCGATAGAGGACCGGTGCATTCGATACAACTCGGTACCTTAGTGTACCATGTGTCGGTACAGCTCGGTACAGCTCAACACATACTGTACCGACAGCTGATTGGTATACCGGTATGGAACGATATTCAGAACATTGGTTTGTACTAATATTTTTTGTTTAATGGTTGACTTCATTATTATTTAAAATTTTAAACAATGCAGTTGGGAGACCTACCAGCCTGTAAGCGGCCTTCTCTCCCAGCCAGAGTGGACTGCATGGGACCAAACTGTTGAGTATTGTGCTTTTGCTTACCATCAGTACATTATTATATCTTCCTTGCGCCCTCAATATAGGTATCTTGGAGATGTGGCAATTTCTTATGCTACTGGTGCTGTTTGGCATCGCAGGCAGCTTTTTGTTGCTACGCCAACTACAATCGAGTAAGATACAAATCACTTCTCAATTTGTTTTCATCGAACATGTTCTGACGCATATGCATATGGGGTATGTCAAGGACTTAAGTGCTGGTCACAACTCCTGTGCTTTGGATGGTGGTTGACACGATGGATTCAAGCACAGTGCATGGGGACCACTGCCTCCTGGTCCAACCATATGGTCCAATACCTGTTGGTGTTAATATTTTTATTGTTTTTTTGGTGGGTACTGGGCATATGAGTCAGTGTACTGCCTTCTATGCTGTTAGCTAATCAGACCAATATATTACTGAAATTGGTACCAGATTAAGATTAAAATTCTTGGTTGACATTGTATGTACAGTCATCATGACATAAAATTGCTGTGCCCATGCTCCGGTGGTGGCAGCAGATAATACTTACATTAATGTAGTGCCCTGGAGAAACAAAACCATAACAGTACAAAAATTGCTTGTAGTGACCAGCTCAGGTGCACTATGAAGTTGTTCTCCATTCAAAGTTCTGTACTCATGCTGTCTAAATATTCAAAGTTCTCCATAAAATTGAATGTCTTTCTTAGATAAAACAAAGATATGTACTATGTTGGCCAAAGTCTCTTTCCATGGTGAATGTAACAGAAGACATTCAATTTGCACCTTTCTGTGATGTGTCTGTATGTTGAAGTTAATTTGATTGAAAGTAGTCCAATTGCAAAAGAAGTTGGGAAGCTACTTAATTTCTTTTGTTGTTGTTTCTGTTAACCAAATTTTGAATTCAGAAAGTAGTAACCAAGACAAAGTAATTACCTATATCATCTGCGGCATGTATGTGCTCCTGCAGATATAAAAAACACAGATAAAAAAGAGTGTATGGGGCTCTCGTCAGTGTGGGGTCTGTTATGGTATTTTACTACAATAGTCTGCACCCTGTTTATCTTCATTCTGATGACAAGTCATACTTCATTTTCCTTTGCTGTTTTATTTGTGGCTTGCATTACTGAATCATGGACCACATACCTGTCATGTTGGCCCACCATCTAATTGCATCGTGTTCTTTATTACTGCATTAACATATCTAGAGTGCAATATTAAAGCAAATGCTTATTGGTATCATTGTTGTGTTTATCAATTATTGGTATCTAGTTATCAATTAGCTTCATTTAGTTTGATCTATGTTAATCCTGCACCCATTTTTTTGAAAAGGTTTATCTGACAAATTGAATATTGGTGCATCTTTGGGAATTTGTTTGATGTTGTCAAATAACAAATTCTTATGCAGATGCTTGTATAATGTAATTCTATGTTTTTGTTTCTGCATTATTATTCAAAACTCTGTAAAAACAGAATGATAAGATTTTAAGCAACTGACACAAAATTTAGCATGTGTTACTTTGTTTTATCCTTTCCTATACTCTTCATTGTCTTATTCTCCAAGATAAACTTGCCTTAATCATTGTCAGAATGATAGGACTCCAGTAGAGTTGAGTCTTAATCACCCTAGAAGTAATTAATAAGAACCCTGTGAGATTGTAAGAAAACCTTACATAGTCACTTCTGTCTTATAAAGAAGTGTGGCTAGGGTTTATTTTGGGGCCTTAGGGTTTCCTAGCCGCCACCCCCCTTACTGGGTCGGTTGGCTAGGGTTTCTAGTAGAGGGGCGTGGCTTGTGCAGCCATTTATGCCGTCGCCCCCTTTATTTAGGCATTACAGCTATAGGAGGGGCAAAAGGGATAATTCACTTAGGAAGCACCCCCCAGGGTTAGGGTTTTGAGCCCTATATAAGCTTGTAGCCTCTATCTACCTTTTTTCATCAAGCAAGATCAATCTACAATTCAGCCGTATGGCCGTCTACTAGGAGGGAGGAACCCCTATAGCGTTCCAAGGGTTGATCCCCCTCAAAAATCAAAATCTATAAAGCTCCTTCTGGGTTCTATCATCTGGTATCAGAGCAGCGTTCTTGCTGCCCTTGCTACCATCTCTACGCCCCCACTTTCCCAAGCAATTCCCACAATTGCTGCGACACGCGCCTCCACCTTCCACCCAAGCCGCAGATCAAATCAAACTGCTGCTGCCCCTTGCGTTTGAACTGGAGATCTAATATATTTTCATTACCCACGCCTCTTCAATACTACAAAATCCTTTACCTTACATGTTGAAGAGTTTTTTCATATTTTATTCGCTGCAAATTTCGACCGTCGCAAACGTTATCGTCGCTGCGAAGGCGAAATGCTGCAGAAATTTTCAGCCGCCTATTTGCCTCTTGAAACCGGTTTATTACTTCTCCTTTTTGGCCGAAATTTTTACATAATTTCATAGATCATCTTAGCTTTCATCTAAGTTTGATCTCTGGAAAAAATTCCTTCTGGAACAGGTTTTATTGTGCCTCAATTCTTCGTCGCGCAGTGCTGAAATTTTACGACGAAGAATCTGCCTTTTGTCTTTTTCCCTATGTTCCTATCGTTACTTTGCCGAAATTTTGTCAAACTTTTTACTGATATCAGCCATATCTGAACTGAGGATTTATATATATTTTCCTCGAGTTTTTCTTTAGAATTTACATGTAAAATCTGTTCGGCAGGACAACACATCGTAGCACCTTTCTTTGTCGAATTCCATCGGATTTGAATGCTGTCTTTTGCGGGTTTTTGGACTCTCTTTCTCTCATCTGCAAACCCTAACATCCTCACCAAGAACCCCTCCAAACCGCGCCCTAAATTGATTCTAAACAGCCACCCAAATCAGCCCTAAACCGCAGCCAACCTTTCTTACCGATCCACCTACCTTTTCAGCCAACCTTCCTTACCGATCCACCTATCTTTTCAGCCACCTTTGCTCTGAAACCTCTCATCCCAATCAGCCCCAAACCCTACAAAACCGCAGCCCAAACCCTACAAAACCGCAGCCCAAACCGCATCTAAAACAACAACCTAATAAGCCTAAATCCGCAGCCTTCTACAACCATCACTTATTCACAGCATACCCCTACCGATCTCTATCAACCTCTGCTGCCATCTTACCCAGATCCAAAACCCTTTTCCTAACCTTCATCCACTACTTTCACAGCCCTAAAACTCCACCAAATTGCAGCCCCAAACCGCACCCAAAAACAGCCACAAAACAAGCCCCAAAAAACCGCAGTCTTCCACCTTCGGTCCACCAACCTTTCAGACACCCAATCTCCCTTATCCCTTCAACCATAGCACGCATCTCTCGCTGAACAATGATGTTAGCAGTGATCTCTCGTTGCCATCATCCTTGATTGCAGCCAATAGCGATCCGTTGTGGTAAAAAAGCTTCCAGAAGCGATCTTTCGCTGCAATCGGTCTACATCGCAGCCCACAACAATCTTTCGCTGCCAACTATCTTGATCGCGGCCAGCATCGAAGTGAACATGACCAGCAGCGGTCTCTCACGCTATACCGCCGCTGCCCTCCTCCGCAACAGTCGTGCACACCACTGCCCCGTCTTCCTCCTATTGTAGCCGCACCCTTGCTGCAACCAACGCCACCTGCAGCCACGAAGTCGTAGCGCAGCTGTAGCCGACATTGCTGCTGCCCTCTTCTTCCTCCACCATCACTGCTGCCTCCCGACTCAGACCTCTCGACTGCCATCTTCCGACAGATATTAGCCTCCTAAAAAACTCACAGCCTCGACGACATTGCAGCATCACCACAGAATTGTAGTCGTTACTGCTGCCATATTCTTCCTCCACGTTGCTGCTACCCTTAGTTGCCATCCTTCACTTGGAGACTTCACCACCACAGTCCCGACATTACTGCCATTCGCTGCCTTCAACTTGAAAATTGTAGCTACACTCTTTAGTCGGTTTATTTGACAGGTTGAAGATCCTTATGTCATGACATCGGTGGGCTTATTCGAAGCCAAATTGGAGGTTTTTGATACGCGTATGTATCCTTAATTATGTGCTCTCTTCGAGGAGTTTAGATTGGGCCGATCACCGAGCCCAAGAAGATCACAACATGGAGCAAATTCTGATTGTAAAAAGAACCCATCGAAGATAAGAAGCGAAGTTAAGAAACGACAACCTTACACCTCGGCGACATCGATCTCCTTTGCACAACTTCAAGAAGGGCACCTCAATCAAGATGCTCAGAGCATGAGAGCCACATCCCAACCAAAAGCATATAAACCTTCAGCACCAATCAATTACCAGAACATTGATGAAGAACTAGCGGGGATCCGTCATACCTCCACCATAGAAGAGTACCAAAACAAGTTTGAAAGGTTATCTAATCAAACTTATGATTGGTCTGAAAAGCATATATTGAGGACTTTTATTGAGGGCTTGAAGTCGGAGATTCACGAAGAAGTTAAAGCGCGACAGCCATACACAATTAAGGCAGTCATCTCCTTCGCGTGACATCAAGAGGAGCGGTTGAACTATGAAGCCCAGAGGACTAGGGTCACTCCCTGACCAGCGACACCTAAGCTTTCACCTCCTACTATCAATCGATCCCTTCAGCCGAAGAAACTAATAAGAGAAGACTTTTATGACGGATTGACATGGGGTATATATAGATATTGTGATAAACTGTGGAGCTTAGAACACAAATGTAAAAAAGAGACACCGCCAATGATTGCACCCACTGAAGAACCCAAATTTAAAGATACGACTCTCGAGCCCAAGGAGAAAGATACACCACAGCCGACCACCCGCACGGTCCCTACCTTAGCCGGCTACACCAACCTGCAAAAATTGAAGATCGAAGGGTTTCTCGAGTAGCAGTTCGTCATCGTCCTCATTGACGCCAGGAGCACACACAACATCATAAGCAGTAAGGTTGCTACCCACTTAATGCTCCAAAAAGAAGATTACAGCGGGTTCGAAGTCAAGGTAGCTAACGGTCAAATTCTGAAGTGCAACCAGAAGTGCCTGCGGGTAAAATTGATCCTATAGGAGCAAGACGTAGTTACTGATTTTTTCCTCCTCCCTCTTGATGGTTTTGATATAGTGCTCGTCATTGATTGGTTGTCCACGATTGGAGATGTTTTTTGAAATTTTTTTAAGCTAACCATAAAATTTTTCAGAAAAGAAAATCAGGTGATTCTACGAGGTTGCCTAGCGACTACAACCATAACACAACACTTGGAGGGGGTACCAAAAGAAGAATCTAGTGGTTTCTAAATTCAAATTCAATTGTTTCATGAGATTGAAGATAAGAACCCTCTCCCACAGCTTGCTGAAACTTTGGGCGTCTCCACCAAACCGAGTCGACTACCTCTTCTGAAGCTGTCCGACCCTCCTATGCTGAACTGGCCGAAACTTCTACTAGTTGTTGCTCGACCAGATTGCTTCCTACAACCTCAAAAGGTCGAAGATAAAAGGGTCGCCCAAGAGATGACAGAGACATGGATTGTTCAGCCGTACTTATTTTCCGTTACGACACATCCCTACATCATTTTCCTCGGAAATAAGCTACTTCGAAAGTGTTACATCCCGCTGAACTCACCATGGTTGCTAACGCAGCACTTCTAGATCTCAGGTGACTTTCACGACTTCCCCAAGGATCGGACCATGATGCTCATAGACCTCCTTGATGATGACCTCCGATCTACGGCCCAAGATCGCAAAAAAATTGAGCCCCTCCAGTGGCAAAATCAGAATAAGAGAAGAATTATTCACAGATCTCAACAAAACATCATCCCTCTCACTGTGAAGAAAAATGCACTACCTTGGCAGAGTGGAACTATCGCCCTCACGACCACGATATTGTCCCCACCAACTCGTGGCCAGATGTTTATGATTGGAGCAAATACATCCAAGTTGGGATCGGTATCACCCTTATGTAAGATGGTTGACCCCTAATTCACACCGAGGCTTCCCCCCACACTCCACACAAGGTTTTTAAAGGGGATACTCATTGCTCCCAAATTTAAAATTTGGCTGGATACAGGTCCATGGCACGAAAGCGGAGTAAGCCCAGAAGAATTGCAATTCATGCTCACGCCAGATTGGGCTCTCATCATCCTGAACCATACCAAAGGGCAGTCACCATTCCAAAAGAAAGATTGACTATTACTAAAGACTAACCACATGACAACACATGCAAAGAAGAAATGGCCTCTCGACAAACTACAAAATGACGAAAAATTGAAGATCAAGTTTTCTTACACCTCCAGCCCGATCAGCAGGAAACTCGAGCCTTAAGGAAGTGGTCTCCCTATTTCTTTGGGCCTTGCAAAATTGGGGATCACATTGGGGCCCTAACTTGGAGATCAGATCCGCACACCAAATCAAGATTACAGTTGATCCTCTGGGTATCCCACCTCAAATGAAAATTTAAAGAAGACGACTTAGCCCAAATCCTTCCAACTGACACACAAGCTGATGAAGGGACCAAAGTTCAGTTGATGATAGCATGAGAATCATATGAGGAGCTGAAGACCCAGTTCCCTGAGTTTATGGATCCTCAGCCTTGAGGACAAGGCTGATTCAAAGAGGGCGGGCTTGATAGGGCTCCAGCAAGGTTGAGTCCTAATCACCCTAGAAGTAATTAATAAGAACCCTGTGAGATTGTAATAAAACTCTACCTAGTTACTTCTATCCTATAAAGAAGTGTGGCTAGGGTTTATTTTGGGGCCTTAGGGCTTCCTAGTCGCCACCCCTCTTACTGGGTTGGTTGGCTAGGGTTTCTAGCAGAAGGGCGTGGCTTGTGTAGCCACTTATGCCGCCGCCCCCTTTATTTAGGCATGACGGCTATAGGAGGGGCAAAAGGGAGAATTCACTTAGGAAGCACCCCCTACGGCTAGGGTTTGAGCCTTATATAAGCTTGTAGCCTTTTACCTTTTTTCATCAAGCAAGATCAATCTATAATTTAGCCATATGACCGACTACAGGAGGGAGGAACCCCTATAGCGTTCCAAGGGTTGATCTCCCTCAAAGATCAAAAATCTATAGAGCTCCTTCTGGGGTTCTATCACAAAACCAATAATGTTTTTATCTTCAATATCAACATTTTTGGGATCTAGTTTTTCTTAATTCCTTTAGCTTCAGCCAAACTTGTCCTTGTTCAGGCATCTAACATGTCATGCAGCTTATAGCAGTATTTCTCTTGTTTGATGATTTTCTCAGTTTAGCAGTCACCTACCGTATACAAATCAATAATAATGTTTTGAAGCATAAATAAGATGAATGGTTGGTTTCACCAGATATATGATCTACAAGTGTCTTTACCACTATGATGCTAATTGCTTTATGTCTTATAGGTGTGTTTTTGTAGACGCTGGAGTTGCACCAATCGATCTGGAAACCAAGAAAAAAAAAGAGGAAATGAAAGCTCGAGAAACTCAAAGTAGGGCATTTGTTGAGCATGGGGAGTTGGCACTTATCACAGTTGATAGCCCACAGGTGACCACGAGTGAGAGAATCTCACTAAGGCCTCCAATGCTTCAGGTGATCCAATTAAGTTTTATTATATATTAAGTTTACAACTGACTCTAGAACTGGTTTAAAGTATAGCCATTGGTTGCCTAATGTCAACTTGCTACTGTGTTACCTCTTCGTTAAATATTGGTTTATTTGGACATTTTACAATATTTAGTTTTTATGTGTCATCGATCATAGGCTATCCACACAAATACAATATTTGCCAGTATTGGTAGGTGATAATTATTGATTTCAGGCACAAGTATTTATGTCAAGATCCAAGTATAATAAGCTACTTAGGTTCACATGATCAATTATTTACTACCCCATCTCAACCTGACCCATTGCCAACTTTTATGGTAAAGACGCTAATGATAAGGGTGAGAAACCTGCATGCATACCTGATCAAAATTTGTCAAATTTTCTCTCATTTGGTAAGAAGGTATGCACTATGAAGTTATAAGGTTTTAAGATAATCATTGAGTTCATCTCTACCGTCTTATGGTGTTGGTTTTAATTACTGGGCTATTCCAGAGAAAAAATGGGACCAGCTTTCTTATTTATAATGGTATGACTGGAGTAGTGAGATTAAATAATATGTCCTTATTCTTATGTTCAACTGCTGCTAGCCCTTTGAAATTATATATGTCAATAAGTTAATCACTCACTAGGCAGAATGCAGAAATAAATTGAATTTTGAAAGATCTTAATCTTGGGCAAGAAATTTGTTATTTATATTTCAATTTTGAAGCTTTGGCTGTAAATTTTAAGTTTTATTTTGCTTGCTTTGGCAGTTACTTTTATTGTCCCTTTCTTCAAGTGGCAAAAGTGTATTTTCTAATGGTGAAAAATAACCAAACTTTGAAATTGAGATGTCTAATGCTACCCAGAACCTATAAAGGGTCTATAGCTAAGGAACGTGCCACCTCAAGAATTAGTAACACATATAATGAGTCACATTATGAAACTTTGGAAAAGAGTGATCCAGAATAGGATAGGATTTAAGGCAAATATTCTCCAAAATCATTTTGGTTTTTATGCTAGATGGTTAAAGCCATTTATTTATCAAAACAATGACTGAAAAATATAGAGAGAAAAAGAAAGATTTGCATATAGTTTTTATTGATCTATGGAAAGACTTTGATAGAATTCCTAAAGATTTACTATGGTAAGTTTCAGAAAAGAAAAGTGATCCACTAATCAAATTGATCAGTGATTAATAAAGGATATGTATAATAATGTAGTAACTAGTATTAAAACTATAGAGAATTTGTCCGGTGATATTCTTGTTCGTATACGACTCAATCAAGGTTCCATGTTAAGTCTCTATCTTCTCACGATGAACTTACTAGTTATTTATATGTAAATATTCCTTATGTATGTTAATATTATTTGTTGATGATATTGTCTTACGCTCTTATTTGATGAGAATCTAAATCGAATTAATTTTAAACTTGAGTTGTGGACTAAAGGTTTTATATTAAATGCTGAGATGATGTAATTTTAGTAATATTAGGAATGAAAGAACAGGAGGATATATGGTATAGTTAAGTTGGATGATGAAAAGTTTAATTAAGCAATAGGCTTAGGGATCTTGGATCATTTATTCAATAAGATAAGAGATTGATGAAGAGGGACATCAAGACTTGTGAATTTGAGTGTCAGATATTGAGGTGAATATATGGAGTTAAGGACAAAAAATGTTCAAGAAGTATAAGGAAGAATTGTTTAAAATAGTATGAACATATGATTAGAAAATCTATAGATTAGAAGAAAATGAGGAAGAATCTTTTAAGATGTTATGAGTATATGCTCAGAAGATCTATAGTTGTGATAGTTAGAAGAGGTTAAATGATTACTATTAGTGATAATGAGGTGGGAAGAGGTAGAAGAAAACCTAAAAAAATTTTAATGGAAACTATCAAGAAAGACTTTAAAGACTCTTAATTGAAGATATCTTTACATATCTCTTAATGGCGACAAAAGATCTATGTAGCCGACCCCAAATATTTAAGACCTTACGACTTTTTTATTGGTTTATAGCATTCCTCGGAGGACTAGGGATAGTTTATCTTCTACCCAAGCCATGGAATGACCAAATCATATTGTCACATATCACTTCAAAACCAAACTATGATGAAAAAGGTTTAACAAGTTGCAATGGTAGAGCCACAAAGCGAAAATCATCTCATTGAGTAATGCATATTTGAGGCAAGGTTTCATATACTTTCCCATTTTGGTTTTGATAAAGGTTCTTCTTACCGAGCGGTAAGGCCCCATACCGCCCAATACGGACCGGTCCGGTAGCTGACAAGTATGTGGATCGGCTGCTACCAGGCGGTACCGCTAAAATTGATCGTCGACGGTCGATTTCGGTCGTCGGCGGTCGATTTCGGTTGTTGGCGGTCGATTTCAGCCGTCGGCGATCGATTGAAGAAGAAAAAGGGAAGAAGAAGAGGAAAAGAAGAAAGAAGAAGAGAAGTACATCGCGCCATCCTCGCCTGCGCGCCTTCGTCGCTCGCGGGTCGCTCGCGAGCCGTTGTCGCCCGCGGGCGACTTTTGTCCCTGCACGGGGAGACGAAACGTCTCCCCGCGCTGGGAGAGAGACCGAGGCGACGTCGCCCCTTTATTTCTTTAGTACATACCGCCCTGGTACTAGTACCGTACTGGTACCGACAAAAAGTCAGTACACCGATATGGACCGGTAAGTAAAACGTTGGTTTTGATAACCTGGTCTCCCCGCGCTTGGAGAGAGACCGAGGCGATGTCGCCGCTTTATTTCTTTTTTAATATATTTTTAATATTATAATATATTTAATATATCGGGTGGTATATACTGTACATACTGTCCTGGTACCAGTACCGTACCAGTATCGACAAAATGTCAGTACACCGGTATGGACCGGTAAGTAAAACGTTGGCTTTGATAACCTGGTGAACCAATATGAGATCAAGACAGTTCACCAACCTGTATTACCCAATACTTTGGAAAAATAATTAAAAAGTTAGCTAAGCGGTATGTCAAGCTGGACTGAGTGACTGGTGCTTGGTGGAACTTAGTTGAACTGTTTCATGATGCCCACCTTTATACCTTGTCTCTGATCCAGTTAAAGCTGACTGCTGGTGGGACATATTGTACCCCCAATGGTTGGTACAGGTGCGTGCCACAAATAGATATTTATGCTAAAAGGTGCTTTTCTCATTCATATTTTCTTCAGTTGCTATATGTAACATCAAGAAAGGGTTGCATTTCTGCTAGGCCACAAGAAATTTAAGTTTTAGCATGATATATGCAGACATGTATTTTGTTGCTCAGATATGGAATGGCAGTGATAACCTGTTGGTTTGCAATCTAGTGGTTCATATGCAAGACTTGATGACTGTAGCATCAACTGCATTTTCAGTTGTCTTAAAATTAATGAAAATGACAGGAACGCAACATAGTTTTCTGTAGGCTAGGTGGGGGAGGAGCCTCCTTTCCTCATCTTTGTTGCTTTCTTTTCAAATGTTGTCTTTGCACCATTGCACCTCTTTGATGACCTTGGTGCATTGTTCAAGTTGCTGCTTCTAGATAATTCATCTTTGAAAACCAAGTTCAAACATGATATAATACTTTTTTTTTTTTCAACAGTCTGATACAATGTATCATTTTTAGTTTGTAGTTATTCATATACATCTGATTACTTGTGATTCTGCAGGAACTTTTCGACAGTTGCAAAGAGCACTTACCCGCTAAAAGTTCACAAACTTCCATGATGCCCTTGCAAATATCATAATACCCATCTAAAGTTCACAAATTTGATGAACATTCTTTCAAAATTTCACTAAGTAGGCATATATGGAAAAAGACCACCTTTGAAGAGGTATATAAAATGTAGAGGACAACCATGGCAGTTACAAAATTAAGAGGGTTATACTTGCAATTTTGCATTTTTTGCATTGCATATATAAAATCATCTCTTTAAAGATGAATGACACGGGCACAAAATATATTCTCTTATTCATGACACATGTTTCTTTCTTTCTTATTGTGTTTGTTTTATCTGTGTCTTGGGGAATTTGATGCTGCTTACAGAGTAACAATCTTATCTTTCATGTTCATTCTTTACTTCATCTTTGTTGTGTCTTCAAATAATGGGTAGTCGCAAAGATCCCAAAAATTTCTTCATCCTTTGTGAACACAGTCATATCTATGACATTGAATCATTGTAACTAGTCATCCAACTCAAATTGGAAAACAAGGTTCAAACTTGAAATAGTCAATTTAAAATGTCCATTTTGACATGCTTATGTGATGAACTTCTGTCTTTTCTTGTTAGTTTATCATTGTGCTTCAACATCACGGATTGGTGGAAATGTCAAGTTGTTTACTTGCAATGATGACAATCAAGTATCATGCCCCAATTTATCCTGATAAATGAATGGTTGTCCTTTTTTTTAGGTTGTTCGCTTGGCCTCCTTTCAGCATGCTCCTTCTATACCGCCATTCATAACATTGCCCAAGCAATCGAGAGTAGATGGGGAAGATGCAGTTTTGCCAAAAGAGATGGAAGAAAGAAAAGTGAATGAAGTTGCTGTTGCTGGAGGAGGTGTATCTGTGGCAGTTACTCGGTTTCCTCCAGAACAGAAACGTCCCATAGGGCCTCTTATTGTGGTTGGTGTTAGAGACGGGGTCCTTTGGCTTATTGACAGGTAAGATCGCGGTAGTAATGATAGTTCGTTGATTATAATCTGAAATCTGTTGGCACATTTTGGTTCACATATTGGATCTAGCAGGGAACTTCTTATATGGGTATGATAGGATAATAAATTCCATGGATAACTTAAGCTCAATATTGAACACAATATTGTTATATTGAACTTTTGATTGTAAAATATTTGGCCAGCTATTTATCCATGAGGTTCATAGTTCGATTGAGATATTTAGTTTTTCTATGTGCTATGAATTTTAAGCACCATAGAAGTCATGCATTCATTCATATATATATATAGGTAAAGAGCCATCACTAAACCGGACCTCAGGATCAGGGTTTGTAATTTTGTACCATACCGACGTATTGAGCTTTGCTTGATACGGTAATGGTACAGGCATACCAAGCGGTATGCCTAATTTAAAATTTTATGCCTCCGAAAATATCTTAAAAATAGAAAAAAAAGTTAGGATAGGATTTTCAAGTTAGAAATAAATATACATTTAGTATAGGTTTAGCAAAACCAATGTAAATTAAGAAAGAATAGCATCACATATCTTTTTTGGGCTTTGGGGAATAGTCTTGTGCAATGTTTGTAATTTCAATCCATTACAGATCATCCTTATGTTAATATCGAATTATTTATAAAAAAATATTTGATTTGTTAGATTATTTTGTTACACCATAAACTTTAGGATTCAAATAAATTAAATAATCACATATGTAGATATACTTGATTACTGATTCTACCACCAAAACGAACAACGGGCCTTCATGGATGATGAATCGGGGTCCTCGATCCTATGTATCTGCATATCAATATGATATGTTTGTCAGGCCTAATCTTGAAATTGATCCCACGACATAGTGTATTGATACATCATATGCCATTGGTGCATGAATGTGGTGATGATCGTAGGTTGATCGTCATGAATCACGTGTCCAGGGCGACTCATGAGGCATGTATTGGTGAATGTCAGAGCTTCTACTTTCGTTACTGATCTGTTGCTTCGTATCATACTATTGCTCGGAGAAGAATGACCAACTATCGCCAGATTGTTATTAGCCGTAAGATTCTCTATTGTACGATGGCTGTGAATACGACGAGCTTCGTTCTATGTCGACATTGTGTGGGCTATGTTGCATCTGCACAAATTCATCCATGCGTTCCCCTTCCCCTCCCCCTTTCGTGCATAAACTTGACCAATATCTTGTCGAGCTTCACGATCTGAGTCTTAAGTGGCATGTTTAAAATATTGCTCCTTGGTCCACGCATCACCCTCAACATGTGTAGATGAGATGTACGACTACCCGACGTCGCTGCCCTTATCGGTCGAGGAACTATTGTTCGCGTTGCTATCATATCTCTGGACCGAATGAGTTATTAAATGCGATTGTGAAGGTGTTTTGTTGCCCAACTTGATTCTTTCCAACGGTGTGGTTGATACTACTACCTTCCCCATTGCCTTTACCTTTGCATGTTGGGCGGACGACTGCAACAGTCGGTTGTCTGTAGTTTCTCGAGCAATCTGACTTGATGTTGTTTGACTCCTTTCACCACGTTTTGAACGAGGGGGATTTTCCACCTGTTGGGGATGTGCTTCTTCTTCTATTGCCTTGGTGATAAAACACGAAGGACGTTGAGGATCTCTCGCCTCATCAAATAGAGGATCCTCTTGGTTCTCCACCGCTTCGACCTACTCTAACATCGACTTTAAATCTTTGTAATAGAATTAGAGGTCGATGGGATCAATATTTGGTTCCTCTAGCTCCTTATCTAGCTCGACAAACTACAATTTAGCCGCATGTTATAATGAACATAGACCAGTTTTTCTAACTATCTATACGAGAGTCTGTTGTAGGTCTTCGTGTGAATCAATGCGAACGTTGACCAATTACATTCGCAACCACTAGATGTAGTCGTTTGTGAAAGTACACGAATGACAACCTTCCTTAAATGTGGTGCGTCCCCTCCAAACAATATCTGTCACTCGAATGCAAAATGACATAAGTAAGACTTTATTAGCAATAACAAATAATTAACTTTAAATATAATTGATAATCAATATGTATAACTTTTTCTCACCAGGATCCATAGTGTAACGACACGATATAGCTATAACGTCAGAGAATGAACCAATTGTTTCTTAGAATAATTGACCCTCCATAAGAGCATCGGATGCGTTTGGCAAAATTTGATATATAATATTTCTTAGAGCTATATAGTAATCGTTTTACTTTTCGAGGACATATATAATATTTAATTATGATGTTTAGATAATACGTCGCAAGACATAAGTTTGTTAGTATAATTTTTTATTATATAAAAAATTATAAATTAAATTATTTTGAATTTGAATACGTCGCAAGACCACTCTTGTGAGGTGACCATTGCCTTCAAGCCATGTCTCTTTTGCTGTAATGACTTTAATGTAATAAAATTGGTAATAAAACCAAGTGACTCCAGGTGCATTATCTCACCGTTTAAATGTTTTTGTATTAAAGAGTTGTCCTAGTGATGATTATATAGAAATTATGTAATTGACTATGCTTGAGCTAAACGTTTCTTGACCGCATCCATCTCATCAATATCCTCTAGTATTAGATCTATGCAATGAGTCTAAAATAATATTTTTTTCCATCAATTGCAAACCAGCCTTCTTGTAATTTTCTCCATTGTCGGTTATTATGGTCTAATCTTCTTTGCGATAGTATCCATCAAGCTCTCGATATAGTTTGCATCTTGGATCTTGTCAGAAGCATTAATTGACTTATAAAACACCATCCTCGTGTTGCAATAAACAAGAAAGTTGATATTCTTGTTGACATTAAATAATTCTAATAAAACTTAATTCCATCATAGATATGTGAAACATATGAAATAAATATTAAAGACGTAATTTTGATATAATATTAAATTATGATGAAATCATCGTTAAATACACTAATTATATGATTAACATAGTTAATTGCCTATTAATTATATCTTTTAATATTATAAATATGTTAAACAACCTAATAGGTATTAAAGATATTGAATTGACCCAAAATCAATCAAATTTCAATTAAATCATCATTGAAAATACTAATCGTAGTATTTAAAAATTTTAATAAAATTTAATTAAACCTAGTTTCCCATCATAAATGTCTTTGAATATTTAATTATAACCATTTAAACTATTAAGTATCTAATTTGAATAAACTAATATGAAACACACTAATCATAATATTAAAGATCTTATTTACTCTCTAATTAAAGAAAAAGAATACATTCCTTTTGATTGAAAAGTTCTTTCTCTTAATCCTTCTAAATTAGCCTCAATTCATTCTACAAATCATTGCTTTATAGAGTTTAGAAGAGTACAAATGTTGAGAGTAAGAAAGAGAGTTTAAGAGAATGTGAAAAAAAAAAGAATTTGAGAGAGTTTAAGAAAGAGTGAGAGTGAAATAGGGGGGAGGATGGGTTTAAAAACAAGTGGGAAAGGGTACTTGAACGTTGGAACACTATTACAGGGTCGGTAATGGTCGATTTCGACTATTACCGACCTGTACCAGACAATAATGGTCGAAATTTCGATCGTTACCACTCGATACAGACCCGTATTCGACGATATGGGATTAGAACAACGATATCGCCCAGTAGCAAGCAGTTTGAGTATCGGTCTGCTAGTGGACCGGTACGTACTGCTTGTACCAGGCAGTATGATTTGGTTTTGTAAACCTTGCTCAAGATACCATCTACTCGGTTCTAAATATGGGCCAGTTGTTCGCTGTGGGTCTAAACCTTGCTCAAGATTCTAGTATATTTACTGTTTGAGTGTGCTGTTACAAACTTGGTCTTAAATATTTTAGGCACACAGTCCAGGCGAATAATTTTTCTCATCAGGTCAGATCGTGACATCTTTGTCATGACTTTCATACTAAAGCTCTTCTTATGAAATAAATTATAGCAATGCCACAATCTGTCCAAGAAGTCTAAACACCCATGTATTTTTTAAGTTATATTTTATATCTTGTGATTATTATTGAAGTATAATTCTTTTTTAGCCTTCAATTGCTTCCTTTGCACTTTCAGACGGTCACAGTCTTCTTCATTTTCTTTTAAACAAGTGAAAGGCTCAATAAACAAGTTTTAACTATGCACCCAAAATTTAGAGAATAATTTACCTTTTATATTCATTTTCACTGAAGAAAAAATAGTAGTAGGAGCTTTTCATTTGTAACTGTTGCCAAATTGTGTCACAAAATGCTTTAGAGATATAGCTTTTTCAAAGTTAGGATCAATCCATAAAACCCTGAAAATGCTGGAAGAAAACTCAAGTGCATCAAATAATTGGTTGTAAATGTACTTCTTCTGTTAGACAAGTATCTTAGAGCATTGAATGATCCCAAACTGGACAATGCTGACTTAATGTTACATATAGCATAACCATAATGAGCTTAAATATTAATAGGATTCCTTGTCAACTTGATACTTCAAAATTGTCAGAGCTAATAAACCTTTTAAAGTAATACTTCTTATTATCATTATTTGCTGAACAAATGTCACTCAAAACATAAGGTGCCCTAATATAGAGTGAAAGTAAGATAAAATAAATTAGTTTGCCATTGAATTACAACATCTTTAGTCCAACTGTTGACCCTATATACATTACAATTTGGTGGTGAACCCATGATAGGTCTTTTCATCTTGGAAAGATTTTTCTGAAAAAGACCTAAATTACCATCTCATTTCCCTCTGAAAAAGTTTTGCAATTTTGAAGAAATTAACTGCATATGGAGTCACATCACATATTATGATTCACACAGGCAGTGTAAGTTCAAATTATGATTCAGTATTATTTATTCAAATAAAGAGAATCTGACAATTATATAAGAACTTCAGCAATCACATCGCAAGATGTTTTGTAAGATTACTCTTATTTACATTGTATTGCATGTGCATAATGGAAGGGTAAACACTATGATGTATTTTCTTAATCATCCACTACATAAATCATTCAGATTAGTTAGGTTTCTTCTTTTAGTTTCTTTGACTCCTGCTTACCTAATTGCCTTTCCCAAATCTTGGATGATCCTTATGTTTGCTTCCTTTTGTACATTTATTTCAGCAAACAGTTTGTATACTTGACAAAGAATTGAATACCAATTTTACATCATCCGGTTGTTTCTTATAATTTTTTATGGCTGCTCTGACATCTGTTTTCAGGTATATGTGTGCACATGCCTTGTCTCTCAGCCATCCAGGTATCCGTTGTCGGTGTCTTGCTGCATATGGAGATGCAGTTAGTGCAGTGAAGTGGTATTATTGCCATTCTAATATATTATTTTTATTTTGCATTGAATTTCCTTGAGAAGACTTGCTAGTATTCCTTTACCTCTGCAGGGCAACTAGGCTTAGTCGTGAGCATCATGATGATTTGGCTCAATTCATGCTTGGGATGGGATATGCAACTGAAGCTCTTCATTTGCCTGGAATATCCAAGAGGTCCGTAAAAATGAGTATTTTATCTGTAATCATTACCAATAACATGCAATATTAATTGACTCCTTGTTTGTTTTGTAGTCGAGCATGAATTGGTATACAATTGTGTATTTTATACTGATTTAAGAGTTAATATGACTTAATTTGCACTAATTTATGCCAGGTTAGAGTTTGACTTGGCTATGCAGAGCAATGACTTGAATAGGGCCTTGCAGTGCTTGTTGACGATGAGCAATAGCAGGGATGTTGGTCAAGAAGCTACAGCTGCAGATATAACTGAGATTCTTAGTCTAACTGCTGTTAAGCAGGAAAATCTTGTGGATGCTGTCCAGGGTATAGCAAAATTTGCTAAGGAGTTTTTAGACCTTATTGATGCTGCAGATGCTACAGGACAAGCTAATATTGCTCGTGAAGCTCTCAAAAGGTTGTCTGCTGCTGGATCTGTGAAGGGTGCTTTGAAAGGTCAAGTTTTGAGAGGACTAGCACTACGACTTGCAAATCATGGAGAACTAACCAGACTTTCAGTATGTAGACTATCCTTTTCTATTGTTATAGAAGTATTATTCTTCTAGCTACAACATAGGCATATCTTAAGTGATTAGCATAATTACACTTTAATTAACATATACCTCATGGATGAGCATTCTAATCTAAAGTTTTAGCTTAGGTGGATGTTTTCTTTCTTACTTTTTCTTCAAGGTCAAATCAAATTTGTGAGGATTATATTGTTGCTTATTAATATTTTATCGTGAAGTTAGATTCTCATGGTCTTTCCCAAGTATTGTACTGGCAGATTTGTGGTAAAATAGACTTGGATTGAGATCCTTATGAATTTTAAAAATTTATGATGTAATTTAATGGTTTTTAAGATGTTGAACATCATTTGTGAACCCATATCCTTCAGTATCTTAATTATTTTTAGTTGTGTGCCTGTTCTCAAAATTGCATCAATTAACCATATATTGCTTCTGTCTTGCACCAGTGTGGCTCCTACTTAGTAGTTACCTCAAGCACTTTAAAGGGATAGCGAGTCATTGTCATGCTAATAATGCCTTGATTAATACCTATTATACTAACTTATCTCCTTCCTGATAAAGTAAAATTTACCCAATGTCTGTCCATGGCCAGACCAGTACAGTTCTGGTCCATGTTGGTTTACGGACACACAGAATACCAATATGTTTGCAACCTAGTTCATGACTGACCAATAAATTTCAGCTGATACAAGCTGGTCCCAGTGAACTTTTGTTCTTTGGTCCTAATCAAGGTTTCAGTAATCAGTAGAAAACTAGATTTGGTCCCTGGCTGGACTGGATGTAGTCTGGTATGCCATGAACCAAAGAGAAAGAGGTAGAGAAGAGGGGAACGGGAGAACAAGGAGAGAGGTGGTGGAGGAGAATGAGTAGAAGAAAAGTGGAGGAAGAGGAGGAAAAGAGGATAAAGCTGAGGATATGACTGTATGAACCATAGGAAGCAATGCTGGATGATGGGAGGAGGTAGATGCCGAGACTGTGGTGGTGGAGGTTCCAATTGACAACCTAGCAGACTTAAGAGAGGTTGCTGTGACATCCAACAGTTGCCGGCAATAGCATATTTCATGAGGCATAATAACATAAAGGCGTATCTCACAATCTTATTGATTCTTGCTTAGGAAATACTTAGTAAACAAGAAAATTGAAAGTTTACAGTAGGTTATTATTTGCAGACTTAAAACTTTTCTTAAGGCCTATCACATGTAACTGAAAGTAAAATATTTGAACTTGTTACAATGACTTGCTTAGTTTTTTATTTTAATTTAATAACATTTTAAAGTCAGTTTATGTTTAATGCTTGCATTTGTTTGCCTGTTGGAGGCATGGTTTATAGCTTATATGGTGATTACAGAGTTAGAAACATCTCATATAGATCTTCATATGAAGTGGATATGGCTCATAGAATCTTCATAACCTACTAACCTCTATGTATTACCCTCTTTTCTGTGGTATAATACAACCCAATCCCTGTACTGATTTCTCAACATTTAGGAAAACTACTAAATGACAACAAACCAAGTAAAACAAAGATGTTCGTCTTGGTTATGATTATTGTTATATGAAATTTTTGCATGGAAACCAGTCTTTCAAAGTGAAAAAGATGTGTTTCCATTCATTAATTGGAGACTATGCTTTGAGAAGTAGGAAATTGTTATTAATTTTTTCTTAAATGTGTCCTTAAACTTTCAGTACAACCTGGTGTGCATGATTAGCTCTAAATGACCAATCCACCTCCAATACCCTTCCAAATATGTCGATAATCAGTTTTAATTGAGTTTTATTTTGCTCGGTAGATTATTAGGCAGGGAAATTTGATATCTGACACGATAGTGTCTAATTTGCTACAATCAATACTTATGCATCTTGCTGATCTTGTGGTATTCCCCACAGTCCACTATAATATTTTAAAATTTTTAACCCAGCTCACTCAAAAATGACAGCTCATGAGCATATTCCTTGAACAAAATTAAAACTATTTTAAGATGCATTTCTTCATGATCAAGGAATGCATCTAAGGGGTTTGTTGACAAATTTGAAGCACTTAATGTCATAGTTCCCTATGCATGAAAGGATGTTTCATGCACTAGTACTTGTTTTGATATTCTAGGGGTAGAAAAAACTTTTGGTACCTGATTTGTATTTGCAGAAGTTCTTTGGAGTCTCTCTAAAACTCTGTATCTCTTGGATGCGTCCTTGAGTGGTGAGTCTTTTGATTTAGTTCTGTATCCTTGTCTAATTTTTCTTGAGGTAGTGAATTTTCTGTATCATCTTGTGACATTAAACTTGGTGGTGAGCTTTTTATCCATTTTACGCAAGTTTTGTTCTGAGTTTGTTTTTTTTCTACAACTCGACTAGTGGGAGAAGCATTTGACATGCATGTTGCAGTTTACATGCAATTCAATTCATGAATTTTTTTTTTCTCATCCAGTACTCCAAACACTTGATTAACACTCTGCTGTATGTTTCAGGGTTTGATAAATAATCTGATTGTAGCGGGTCATGGGCGTGAAGCAGCATTTTCTGCAGCAGTTTTAGGAGATAATGCATTAATGGAGAAGGCATGGCAGGATACTGGGATGCTTGCAGAGGCTGTACTACATGCTCATGTAAGTAGACAAGGCCTTCTATTCCTTTAAGAGGTTTATTTATAAGATTTGTGAATTAATTAATTAGGAAGACGTTTCAAATCCACAGGAGCCATTGAACATGTGAGATGTCCCTTTTTAATCACAGGAATACTCTCAATCATGTCAAAAATACTGAATCTCCCAATATTATATACTATTTGGTATATGATCTTAGGTAGATACCTGAAAATGCAATGTCTTCCAACATTTACCTCTTTTTTTTGGAACGGAAAGAAATGGCTGCAAATTAATTATGAAAATTAGGTAGATATCTGAAAATAGCCTTTAGTGAGTTTTTTTTTGTTTTTTCGGGAACCAAGTATGTGAGAATCAGTATGTGATGATGTCCTATATGCCAAGAACCACATGATCAAAATGCTTAAGCCAAAATCCGACATAGCCCTATAAACCGACTCAACTTTCCTCCCAAATCCTACATAGGATTTAACCAAGTAATACAAGCATCCTTTTTGGTCCTTCTAACCATCCCCATCACCTTTTGATGTTCGCTAAAATTGACAAGGGTGCAATAGATTTATTCAATTGAAGTTTAATCTCAGGTTTCAAGACATTCAGTAATTGATTTTTCGAGCATGTGAACCCTGAGTGTGTATGTCCTGTCTGAATGGTGGAAAAGCGGGAAAGTGGCAGTGTCACAATCCAGCCTAATAAAGCCACATAGGGCCATTACACTAGCAACTTGCATGTAATGGGTCTGGAACTACATGATTTGACATGTTTAAGGCCGAGTTATCAGTCATAGACCCAAACCAGTCATAGACCCAAACGGTATACTAATCGAACTAACCATCATCTCCCAATGTAGAAATGTTAGGGATTTTAATCTTTCCCATTCAGAACCTCGACTTCCTTGTCAAGGCACAGCATATTAAGCTAATATATACCTATTTGTTTGTGGTAGGTCTAAACCCAAGGAAACACTGATCTAAAATGTGCACAAGGTAACATCCGTCTTAGCATGTGTTAATATAGAAGTAATCCTTAAGGTTGCTCTGATTCATTCGTCACAATTTGGACCTATAGGACAACATACTCTGGACTAGGCTATAACAAGCCTACAACTACGTGGTCCAAAATATTTAATCTAGGATAGTTGGGGCATCATAAGAGAATTGTATTTAACACCAAGTAGTTGTAGGCATGTAGATTTTTGTAACCTTTCAAGAACAAGGAAAGCAGGGCTATTCTGTAGTGAGAGAAAATTCCCTCTGATGTTTAATTTGTTTGGACGTTCCTTGTGCCTAGTTTGTTTCCAATAACACGGTCAGTTCTATATGATTCTAAATCCTAAATTTTGTTCTCCCAGGCCCATGGTCGCCCGACATTGAAGAGCTTGGTCCAGATGTGGAACAAAATGCTACAGAAGGAGCTTGAGCACACACCTTCTGTCAAAACTGATGCTGCTGCAGCATTTTTGGCATCACTTGAAGATCCAAAGTTTACAAGCCTCGCGGAAGCTGGAAAGAAGCCTCCTATAGAAATACTTCCTCCTGGGATGGCATCTCTGTCAGCTCCTCCCATCACTATTAACAAAAAGCCACTGGCTTTAGCCGCCACATCTCAGGGTCCCTCCACTGCACACCAGAGTCCCGAACCCACTCCAATCCAAAAAGACTCGGCTACATCGCAGAACACACTTAACTCTCAGACAGATAAGCCACTTATGTTGGAAGCACCTCCTGCAGCTGATCAGGCGAATGGCACCCTTCCAGCTGGGGAGCCAGTGAGCAGCACAAATGCTTCAAGGGAGGTCACAGAGTCACCACCTCCCCTAGTAGAGGCAGCCTCTTAGGTCCTTTTCCCATCTTTCTACTATCTTGTTATTTCCTTGGTCTGATAGTTTAGTGCGTTGTGTTATATTGCTTATCTTTTGAACATTTAACTTCATGTGTATTGTAGAGAACGTCCTACATGTGTGTAGTGTCAAGCCTGATTACAAGCCAGGTATACTTGTTACTCTCCTGCATATGTTTGGGTGATGAAAACTCGGATATCTAATTATTATAGGTGGCATTAATATTCATTTCTCAAAGGTTCTGATAACAAGACAATGCTTTATGTTTTTGGCCATTGATTTTTTTATCTTAAATATTGATATTATTTACCTATGGCATTAAAAAGCTTTGGTGTCGTCGATTCACATAGCGGTAGAGAGGTAGAGATAGGGTGGGTCTACATGTGGTTTTACTGCACAAAATTTCACTATAGGCTTCACTAATACGAGTTTTCCAAAAGATCTTAAATATTGATACTATTTACCTATGGCATTAAAAAGCTTTCGTGTCGTGGGTGTCGTCGATTCACAAAGCTGTAGAGAGGTAGAGAAAGGGTGGGTCTACAACATGTGGTTTTACTGCATAAATGCGTGAAAAATTTATAAAAATAAAAATTACGAAACGTGAGATTAATTACTTAAAAGAGATCGTATATTCTTGAAAATTAAGATCTAGACGAAGATGATAAAGAAAGTCAAATGTTCTCCTCTTTAAAAGTATCTACACGATAGATCATCGCAATAATGCTCCTCCAATCACAACCTAAGAACTATGACAGTGAGAAAGTTACAATTAGATATGGGCCAGAGTCAAGTCCAGGACATCGGGCCGGAGTGAGGACGATGTAGTTGGGAACTCGCTTGGAGTGCGTTAGGAGCTTGCTAGGATAGCATAAGGGAGTTTGTCAAAAGAAGACCTAGACTTGTCGAAAGATTGTCATGGGTAATCGAGAAACTTGCCGAGAGTTGAGAAGGTCTTGAAGTGGATTTGTGACCATGTTGATTGTAATTAATTAAGTCATAGCTAGCATCGTGCAAGTTTAACCACGATGGTGAAAAGAAGTTATAGACCAAACATGAACCCAGGATCAAGCTTAGGCATCGGGCTAAGGTTTGGACCATACAGTGGGAGCTCGCCGGGAGTTCGCTAGGACTTAGTCGAAGGTATCAAAAAGATCGCTAGGAACACGTCGAGATTGCTGGAGGAAGACCGTGTGACTCGCCACAGGAAATTTCGGAGGTTGCCGACATGCGAGAGTTTAAGTTTGGTGGTCATGTTTGGTTGTAATCCTCAAGTTGTAGGTTAAGTTTAGGTCCAAATGAGTGTGATTTAGAAAGAATCCAAATCAACCCAAAGAGGTAATTGTGTCCATAAAAGAGGTTTGACTGAGCTCAGGTTGAGCTCAATTAGTTGACTAGAGAATTGGTCAACTTAAGGGTCAAGTCAGGATTGAAAAAGTGAAGGGAATCACCTTTTCAAGATTTCCGACGACTGAACCGCTGGTGAGCGACGGTTGTACCATCGTTGCCCAAGTTTTTGGGCGACTGACGACGACTGAACTGCCCAGGTCGACAGCTGAACCGCCTGTACCCTATTTTCAAGGTGCATTCGGAAGCTAAATCGCCAGTACCCTGTTTTCAGGGTGCTTCCGACGACTGCACCGTCGGTGCCAGCAAGTGAACCGCCCGTACCTGAATTTTTTGGATACATTTAAATTTGGCCTCCAAATTCTGAAGTCATTTGGGGCTCTTATAAATACCGCAAGTTTTCTTGCATTTGATGCAAGAATTTTTGGGATTAAATATTTGTGAAAAACTTATGTTAATCGTAAGAAAAAGAAAAGGGGAAAAGAGTGAGCTTAGAGTTGAAAAAATTCTTGTAAATAGTCTCCTTTGTAACCTCATGTTGTAAGGGTTTTGTCTTCACCCAAAGATCGATAGTGGACGCCAGTGTGCCTTAAGGAGGACTCGGGGAGTGGACGTAGGCCGGTTGCGTTACGAGCCTCAATCTCTCTACTTCTTTCAAATCGACTTCAAATCGATTTTGTCGAAATAAAAAAAAAGCTTCCATTGTTCACTCTCTACTTTATGAAAGAAAATTTTTAAACGAGCACTATTTCTTTTGTACTAATTCACCCCCCACCCCTTAGTGTCAATTGATCATAACAATTGATATCAGAACAAGCTCTTACTAATTAGATTAATACCCACTTGAATAAATGATTTTGTTTGGCATAAATGAGAGTCAATGCATCACAAGTCCTCTTATGTTCAATGGAACGAACGAACTACACATCTTGAAAATTTTGAATGCATGTCTTTTTGACTTCAATAGATCTTGATTTGTGGTTTATTATTGAAAAAAAATTTCAGAAATCGTCCAATCCAATAAATGATTGAAATAATTATGAAAAATAAATATTTTCTTTAATTATGTCAAAACTATGAATGTCTTGTTTTGTGCTTTAAGCAAAAATGAGTTTGATCGAGTTTATTCTTATGATTCGATTTTTGATATATGACATAAATTAAAAATCATATATGAAAGCATAACGAAATTAAATGATTCATTAAATGAAAACACTTGCAAATACAAACTTGAAGAATACCTTACAAAGAACATGAAGGAATTTGAACCGAGCATGACATATGACTTATCGAGTGAAATCTCAAGTATTAGGGACTTTGAAACTTTGACAAATGAATATGATAAATTAATGAACATAAACTATAAAAATGAACTTAAGATGGACAAAACATCTTGCTATGAACGTAAGAAACTGAGGCGCTCCGAATATGAAGAGCACAATCAAAAGGAAATGGAGAATCTTGCGCTTATGGCCATCAACAATGAGGAACGTGATTCCTCCAAAGTCTCACTTACTTTTGATGAATTATCAAATAATTTTTATGAACTTTATGATGAATTTAGAATGATTAGCAAATCTTATAAATTACTTAAGAAAGAGAATGATTCATTAGTTAGTAAATTTGAACAAATGCATGATACATCACCATCACATAATTCATGCACTAAATATGAAACCTTGAATGATGCATCAACATCATGTTGTTTTAGTTCTAAGTATGAGTCACTAGAGGTAATTAAATAAAAAACTGACATAATACAACAAACTCAAAAAAGGCTTAAGATAGACAATGAGTCTCTAAACATGATTTATGTTGATAAGGATCATGATCATAAGGAAAGTATTGACATTGTGAGTAAGACTCATCAAAAGTCAACTATCTTAATTAGAAGACCCATATTACACTCTTTGCCCAAAAATAGATATATTTTTTTATGATAGATGTGGACACTTTGCTTATAAGTGTTCATTTAAAAATTATAGTCCACATAAATTAATTTGGGTTCCTAAAGGAATCATAAACAACTTTAAACCATTGAAGAAAATGGGAATAACATATCATGAAGGACCCAAACTCAAATGTCTACCTAAATCAAAACCTCTCACAATATATAGTTGTCTCGTAACAAGGCTAGGAGCACTAAGTAATGTTTTGAAAGTAGATGCTCAAGATACATAACTTGAAATATAATACTTTTTCAAAACTCACTAGCCTAAGTAATTACAAATAACTATTGAAATAAAATGATTGATAATAAAATTTTGAATAACTCATTAATCTTGATTACTCTAACTTTAGCATGCTAGCATAAAAATAAATTAAAGACTTTATCTAAATTTAAATTTATGAAAGAAATATTTTAATGATGATTATTGTTGAATGATAGAATTTGAGCATAGAACATTATAGAAAAGGAAGAAAAAAATCATGCTTCATTGTCTAATATTTTTAAAAAATTAATAATATATTTAATGAGAATGAAATGAGCATGGTAACTCATTTCATTAAGTTTAAAAATCATTAGAATTAAAATAAATCGAAACTCTTGTTTGAAAATATTTTATTGCAATGATCTTGATGAAACTCAGTTTTTGACATTAAATGACATTGAAATCTTGAAATAAATTTCATAAGTTAAAACAACTAAAAAGGAGGATAATTATTGTTGAAAATATTTTTATCCTATCAATCTTCAATAAGAGAGAAAATGATACTATTATTGTTGAATCTCTTACAAAATGAATTAGAGAGTTTTAACTATTTTCTTTTAAAAAATTATATTGATCATGAAAATTGTATGTTTTATGATAACGGAACAAAATGATAGACTTAAATCTAATGGTTAATATAAATCCTATATATGCTTTCAAGAAACAATAATGTATATCTTGATAATTTTCCTGACGCTTTTTGATTGAAGACGTTTTATGTTCAATGAAACACTGCTTGATGATTTAATGATGCATAATGATTATTCTTAATGAGTTTATATTGATCTTTATGATTTATGGTTTATTGATCTTTGTCATAATGAAAGTTTTTTTTTAATTTTAAATGATGATACATGTTTTTATTTGACTTAAAAGATAAAGACATGCTTGTATGAAATAAGAAAGGAATGCATTTTTCTTGAAAATTTTTCTATAATTTTTTTATAAAAAAGATTAACGAATCAATTATGTTTTTTTTTAATATGTTGAACTATAAAAGTGATTTTGATGATTTGATGATTTGAATTTGAATAAATTTTTATTCAAATCATGATATTGATTCCTTGATATTTATAAATTGAGATTTATTATGAGTTAAGATTTTTCATTCTTTGTACTCCTACGATTCCTTTGACTATTCCATGATATGTTACTTAACATCTTGATAATTTATGACTTGAAGTTTTGTTATGTATTATTCCCTTTTTTCTTATTTCTTATTTACAATGACAAAGGGAAGAAAGAAAATCACTAGCATTTCAGGAGATCGATAAGTCCATTTATTTCATTTTGAATCTCTTGAAAGTTATGATTTTGATTATTTGAAATTGAATAATTTTTTACCTATACCATGATTTTGATTTCTCAGAATTATAACTTGAAATCTTTTATGAATCCAAATATCTTATTATGTGTTCTCGTATTATTTAAAAAAAATTATATAAATTATGATTTTGACAACTTGAGTTTTGTTATGCATAAATTAACATATTTTATTTATCTCTTCCATGATTTGTCTCTTGATATTCACAATTTATCTTCATGAATTATATATCTCATCACCATGTTAATTTTTCTTGATATATTTCAAGTGATGGTTTGAAAATGATGTAATGGAAAAAAATTTACACTTCAAAGAGAAGTAACACTTTCTTGCAAATCTCAAGAAAAGTAAAAATTTTATTTAACCTCACATTCTTAAAAACATGCTATCATTCATACTTCAAAGAGAAGTAACACTTGTCAATTTGTTAGCTTGCATGATGTAAAATTGCTAGCTTGAATATTACAAAAGAAGCAAAAATTTGCTATCATGCACTTCTCAAAAGAGAAGAAAGAACTCACCAACTTACATATTCTAAAGTGATGAAAAATTTGCTGGATTGTTAAGAATATCTCAAAAACTTACTAATTACATTTTTTCTTTTTATTGATAACAAAAGGAGAGAAGATATGATGATGTAAAATCATATATGATGATCACACATGTAATGATGATTTTGAAAATATACATGATGATTTGGAATAATGTATGCAATACTCATAATTTTATTATGATGATATGATTGGATATGATGCGATTAAAATAGTTTCAACTTGGACTTTTAAGCTTATCTTAATATTTCTTTTTAAATTTATTAAGAGCTCTTCTTAATGATGTAATACTTTCACAACTTCTATCTTGTTTCTCTCCTCATTGTTTATAAAGGAGATGAAAATTTTATAATGCATATTCTATTTTACTAAGGGGGAATAATGTCATTGTGTGCTTTGAAATTGTTAGCTATACATTTCACATTTTTGTTGATAACAAAAGAGGAGAAACAAACATTGATGACACATGGATATTGATGCATAATTTTTTGAAATTCATGCTTTGATGACTTGATATAAATTTTTATTAAAATTTACTTAAAATATCAATTGTTTCATGTTACTTGAATTCAAGAGTGTGTGATTCTTTTGATGGGTTATTGATTTAACAAGATTGTCAGAATTGATTAATGCATGATTAACTACGATAGAGAGAAAGTTACAATTAGATGTAGGCCATAGTCAAGTTCGAGGCATCGAGCTGGAGTGAGGACGATGTAGTTGGGAACTCGCTTGGAGTGCATCGGGAGCTTGTCGAGGGTATCGGGAGCTTGCCAGGATGGTGCAAGAGAGTTTGCCGGAAGAAGATCGAGACTCACCGGAAGATTGTCAGGGGTAGCTGAAAAGCTTGCCGGGAATTGGAAAGGTCTTGAAGTGGATTTATGGCCATGTTGATTGTAATTAATTAAGTCATATTTAGCATCGTGCAAGTTAACCATGATGGTGAAAATGAGTTACAGACCAAACATGAACCCAGGATCAAGCTTAGGCATCGGGCCAAGGTTTGGATGATGCGGTAGGAGCTCGCCAAGAGTTCGCTATAACTTCGCCAAAGGTATCGAGAAGATCGCTAGGCCGGGAGATCGTCGAAGGAAGACCGTGAGACTCGCCATAGGGAATGTCGGAGGTTACCAAATTACGGGAGTGAGATCGTTAAGCTTGGTGGTCATGTATGGTTGTAACTCTTTAAGTTATATATCAAGTTTGAGTCCAAATTGAGTGTGATTTAGAAAGAATCTAAATCAACTCAAAGAGATAATCGGGTCCACAAAAGGGGTTTGATTGAGCTCAGGTTGAGCTCAATTAGTTGACCAGAGAATTGGTCAACTTAAGGGTTAAGTCGGGATTGGAAAAGTGAAAGGAATCACTTTTTTGGGATTCCCGACGATTGAATCGCTGGTGTACAACGCTACAGGTTTTCGGGCGATTGATGACAGCTAAACCGCCCGTACCCTATTTTCAGGGTGCTTTCGGTGATTGCACTGCCGACGCCAACGGGTGAACTGCCTGTACCCAAATTTTTCGGATACGTTTTAATTTTGATTCCAAATTTTGAAGCCATTTGGGACCTATAAATATCCCAAGTTTTCTTGCATTTGATACAATAATTTTTTGGATTAAATCTCTGTGAAAAACATGTGTGAATTGTAAGAAAAAGAAAAGGAGAAAGAAGTAAACTTAGAGTTAAAAAAATTCTTGTAAAGAGTCTCCCTTGTAAGCTCATGTTGTAAGGGTTTGGTCTTTACCCAAAGAAGATCGATAGTGGACGCTGGTGTGCCTCAAGGAGGAGGACTCGAGGAGTGGACGTAGATCAGTTGAGGTCGAACCATTATAAATGTAAGTGTGCTTTAATTGCTTTACTTATTATATTTGATTGTTCTAAATCACTCTTTATTTAGATACGAGCCTTCTTTCAAATTGGCTTTCAATCGATTTTATCGAAATATAAAGAAAAACTTTCGTTGTTTATTCTTACTTTACGAAAGAATATTTTTAAACGAGCACTATTTCTCTTGCACTAATTCACCCACCCCCCTCTCCCTCTTAGTGCCAATTGATCCTAATATAATGTGTTGCTCCTACGTTCTATTTATAGAGAGCCACCAAAAAACTCTAATAGATCATGCCTTTGTGAGTATTGGATATTCCTTCAATTACCCACTAATCTTGGATTATTGGATCTATATCCAATAATCTTAATTGATCTTTAACTGAACCTCATGCAAGGAGCCCATCAATGTCGGGTCTCATCCAATAAGAATAGGGGCTACTTAGATAACTCATATCCAATTCTCTACTCACAAAAATATCAACCACATATGTGTGACCCTCTAGGCCTAATATCGAACTGGCCGTGAGTCCTACTTATCAGAACTCATTATGACTCATTGAATTATTATCTCATAATAATTCACTCAACTCATCAACTATGAACGTACTATGCCACTACATCATAGTCCCCAAATGATATATGAGATCTTATCCATTGGACCTGTCTATCCTTAGGTACCGTGTATCTATAACCCCTCATCCATCTAATATTTTGAAGACTATATATTGGGTATGATACCATATCTTATACGAAATTTGTTTTATTATTGCTCTAATTGGATTTTCCTAAAAAAACTCCTCTCTCAATCTGAATGACCCCGGTCGAGAATTTGTCCGAACGATAACACATGAGATATTTCTCTCGTGATACAGAGAGTGAATGATCCTCTATTAACACTCAATTATCTTCGTAAGGTTGACTACCAATCCCGATAATCGATTATACCAGATCTAGAACTTACTAAACATTTAAGTCTGACGTCAAAGAAAAGAGTACCCAAACAAGACATCCTTGGTGTCTCATGTCTAACGATCAGACACACAATCGGGACTACAAAATCGTTGTCTGACATTAGGTATCATTAACTATCCAGCATTTCGTAAGTGGATTAATCAATGAACTTATTCTCCAATGAACATCTGTACTGTACCCTTAGTATCCACACACAAGTGGCTATGAAACCAATCGTCTCCATCATATGGACAGGTATACAGTACACCGATCTGTCTGATTATCTTAATGTCTCTCTCGAGTAATATATGATTGAGATAATTTAAAATCTATGTTTAAAGGCGAATCGATCATATTATCATGATCTTATCATGATCTGATTCCCATTGTATAAAACCAAGGACATCATAATATATATATATATATATATATATATATATATATATACACACATAATAGATAATATAACATAAGAATATGTCAATAATAATCATAAGCAAAAAGATCGTGCAACATGTCACACATGCCATCACTCACGTGATTGACTTGGAAGGCACCTGTAACTAACAATCTCTCACTTAACCTAAAGCTAATCACCTATGAGTTTGATCCCCGTCAGACCCCTATGACGCTCAAACACAATCTGAGACGTCTTTATTAGTGGATCTGCAATGTTATCTTCGGATAAAACTTTTTTCATTGCTATATCTTTACATGCTACATTCTCTCTAATTAGTTGAAACATCCTCAAAACACTTCTGATGATATTTGGGTTCCCTTGCTAGAGCTATCGTCTCATTATTACCACTATATATGGGAATCGACACCACGCTATATGGTTCAACTCTCAAATCTCTGATAAACTTCATTCACACCTCTTCCTTAGTTAGTTCTGCTACAACAATGTACTACGCCTCTATAGTCGAGTCAATAGTAGTATCTTGCTTGGGAACTCTTCTAGCTTACTGCTCCTTTATTCAAGATGAAGACATACCCTTAGTTCAACTTGCTATCATTAGTGTTGGACTAGAAACTCGAGTTCGTGTAGCCTAGAGGCTACCTCCTCCATATACAAGTAAGAGATCTTTTGTCATTCTTAAATACTTAAGGATACATTTTACTGTCTTCTAGTGTTTCAAATATAAATCTGCTTGATACCTGCTCATGACACACAATATATATTATATCAAGCCTGATACATAACATAGCATACATGATAGATCCTATCGTCGAGACATAGGATATCCTATCGATTTCTACCCTTTTTTTCAGGAGTTTTGGGGATATACTCCTAGAAAGTGATATTTCATGTCTCATCTGTATGATAACTTTCTTAAAATTCTTGCACACAATGCTCATCTTATACCTGGATTGGGACAAACCAAGAATCATCTTATATTTATCTCTATAGATCTTGATCTTCAAAATATATGATGCTTCCCTTAAGTCCTTCATGTAGATGTTTTTGGATAGTCAAGTCTTAACTGTGGATAGTATTAATACATCATTCTCAATGATTAGGATGTCATCCACATACAACACCAAGGTGATAACGCTCCTACTTACCTTCTTGCACACAATACTCATCTTTTTTTTTAACAAAGTCATAAAATCTAATCGGCTCATCATATCTTATGTTCAAACTTTGGGAAGCTTGCTTCAGATAAACCTTAGCAACCTGCACAACTTATATGGACTCTCTCTGGAATACGAATCTCTCTAGCTGTATCATATATACCTCCTCCTTGAAGTTGTCGTTGAGGAATATGATTTTTGCATCCATCTGTCAACTCTCATAGTTATAGTGTGTTGCAATGGCCAAAAGAATTCTGAAGTATTTTTGCATAGCTACAAGTGAGAATGTCTCATCATAGTCAACTCATTACCTTTGATGATATCTTTTGGCCACCATCCTTGCATTATAGGTATTCACTCTTTCATCTATTCCAATCTTTTTATTGAATATCTATTTGCGACCGATGGGTATGATACCATCGGGTACATCCATAATGTTTTAAACCTTGTTTAAGTATATGAAATCTATTTCATAATTCATAGCTTCTTGCCACTTCCCGGAGTCTATACTCATGATAACCTCCTTGTAGGTCCGAGTATCCATATGAGTGTCCTCTTCATTGATATGTCTCACATATCCTTATGGAAGGTGAGATATTTTGTTAGACCTATACAAAATTAGAACTTGTGTGCTAGGTTCCTAAATAAACTCAAACTTTGGAATTGTGCTTGAGCTAGGTTATCTAACCTCGCTCAACTCTATCTCACTTCCACTGTTTCCACCAAGAATGTGCTCCTTCTCAAGAAACACAGCTCTTTTGACAACAAAGACCTTCTGATCCTCGAGATGATAGAAATAATCTCATAAGTTACCTTGGGGTATTCCACGAACTTGCACCATTCTATCATTGGTTCCAACTTGTCAGAGTTGTCTCCTAACATGGACAAGACAACCCCAAATCTTAACACCCTTAAGATCATATTTCTTTATTTTTCATATCTCATATGATATAAACACTACTGACCTAAATAAAACTCTGTTCAGAAGTTAAGTTATGATCTCTATGGTATATCCCAGAATGAGACAAATAGGTCGGTGAAACTCATCATGGATCACACCATGTCTAACAACGTGTGATTCATTCTTTCTGATATATCATTGAGTAGCGGTGTATAAGGAGACATCCACTAGGATAGAATCTCGTAGTTCCTGAGGAAATAGGTAAACTCTGTACTCAAGCACTCTCCTCGATCCGATTGAAGAATTTAATATTATTTCCAATCTGATTCTCTACGTTATTCTTATATTATATGAATTTCTCGAAGGCCTTGGACTTATACTTCATCAAGTACATGTGTCCATACTTAAAGAAATTCTCAATAAATATAATGAAGTACGAGTAACCACATATAGCTTGAGTCAATATGAGACTATATACATCACTATGTATGAGTTCCAATAACTCAGTAGCTCGTTCTCCAGTTCCACTAAAAGGAGAATATATTAACTTTCCACAAAGATAAGGTTCGCAAGTTGTATATGACTCATAGTCGAATGGATACAAATATATATCTTTTAGCAACTTCTAAATCTTTCCCTTACATATACGACCTAGCCTATAATGTCATATGTATACCTCGTTCACCTCGTCTCGTTTCCTCTTGGACGTATTTACATTCATGATATGTCGAGAAGTGTCTAACACATATAAGTCATTAATCAAGGTCTCTCTTGTGATAATCTTATCATCCAAAATTAATGAACAACTATTGTTCTAAAAATAAATTTATATCTACTAACTTCTAAATAAAAAATAAAAATAATATTTTTGATAATCGAGGAAACATAATAGTTCCACCAAGCAGACGTAGGGTGACCTCCCCAATGACAACTACAACAACTCTTGCTTCATTTGCCTATCTCACCTTTGGTCAGTCTCCTATGCCTTGCCAAAACCTACAACTAATTGTAGATATGATAAGCACTCCCGATATCAAATACTCATGTCTTATCATGAAAATATGATAAATGAAGATTAATCATGAATGTACCTAAAGATTCTCTAAGCTTCTATTTCATATTTTTTCCAAGGTAATCCTTGCAGTTCCTCTTCTAGTGCCAATCTTTGTCGTAATGGAAGTACTGACCTTTGTCCTTGGTCCGATCTTTCTTGGCAACCTTTGTGTTACCCGGTTTGCCCTTGCCCATACCCTTCTTAAGGGTCTTATTAGCCTTCTATTTTTTATCGATCTCACCAACATAGAGAACTGACTTCTATTTCTTGATAGTGCTCTCAACTTCCCTCAACATATTGAGAAGCTCAAGTAGAGTCATCTCAAACTTGCTCCTCATATTGAAATTCATAATGAACTGCGAAAAAAAATCTGATAGAGACTAAAGCATAAGATCAACATACAAGTTATCTATCATCTAGGATTATTCCTAGACCTATGAGTTTCTCGATCTATTCTATTATCTTTAGGATATGGTTCTAATCTGATGCCTCCTCGATCATTCTGGCTCAGAAGAGACTCTTGGATATCTCATATATTTGAGTTTTTCCCGTTCCTAAAATAACTAGTGAAGATGAATAAGGATGGAATTGATATTCATGCTCTCATATTGCCTTTATAACTCAGGAATCATAGAGACCAATACCCAATATAACAACTAGATAATTAATTAAATTATTTAATTAATTATTTTTTAAAAAATCGAGACATGCTAAGAATATTCATATTATTAAGGTATTTTCAAAATTCTGCATAAAAGGATAGACCTCAAAATTTCTTAAATTTTGAGAGGCAAAAGCATCCTTTTGTAGGAAGAATCCCTGATCCCCTACTGCATTATTCTCACGATCGTCGTTGTCGCCCCTGCGCAGGCAGCAACGCCACGTGCCATAGGCGACAACCCCTACCCGTGAGCGATTGTCGCTTCCCCCGCACGACTGGTTGGCTCGCAAGCGGTGCACTTGTAGGTGATTGCCCTTGTTGGCGATCACCCTTGTTGGCGATTGTCCTAGCTTGGGCGACTGCCCCTTGCAACTTGGTCACCACTACTCTCGGGCGAGCACCACTACGTTTATGCATGGTGCCGCCTCGTATGGCCATCTGACCCACAGGCCACCACCCGTAGGGCGGGCGCTGCATCCGCAAGCGCCCATCCCTACAAGCGACATGTCACAGGCGACAACCCTTGCTGGTAGCCTTCACTACGAGCGACCATCCTTATAGGGGGGCCTGGTCGCGGGCAGCTAACCCGTAGGTGGTCGCACCACATGTAGCTTGCTTGTGAAAGTTGCCTTTGTAGCCAATCATTGTAAGAACGCGTAGAACAATTCTATACGATTCAACCTCGTCACACGTAGTTTCAGAAACAATCTTTTGCACGAGCAACCTGACTCTGATATTACTATTGGGAAACCCAACAAGAGCATCACATACGCAACGGAAGAAAAAAAATAAAATAGATTTTTTACGCATATCAAATCGTTGTGCAAAGATTGGTGCACGAAAAACACGCATAAAAACTAAAATACATGAGAGATTGATTACTTAAGGATATCATATATCCCTGAAAATCAAGATCCAAATAGAGAGGATGAAGAAGATCAAACGTACTCCTCTCTAACCACCAAAAAACCATAATAGATCATGCCTTAGTTATTGGATCTCTATCCATTAATCTCAACTAACCTATAATTGAGCCTCATCCAAAGAGTTCATCAATGTTAGGTCTCATCCAATGAGAATAATGACTAATTAGATAACTCATATACAATCCTCTGCTCGCAAAAATATTCATCCTGTAAGCTCAATATCGAGCTGGCTATAAGTCCTACCTATCAAAATTTCTTCTGACTCAATGAATTATTATCTTATAATAATTCACTCGACTATAGATGTACCAAGCCAATACGTCATAATCCCCAAATGGTACAGGGATCTTATCCATTAGACTTGTTTATCCTTAATTATCATGTATCTATAGTCCCTCTAATATCCAAAAGATCATATATTTAGTATAATATTGTCAGGCCCCATACGAAATCCGTCCGAGTATCGTTCTAATTGGATTCTCCCGAAGAACTCCTCTTTTCTCAATTCAAACGATCATGATCGAGGATTTATACAAGTGACAACATATAAAATATTTCACTCGCGATACCGAGAATGAATAATCCTTTACTCACTCAATTGCGTTCGTAAGGTTGACTACTAATCTCGATAACCGACTGTATAGATATGAAACATTCAAAATGTGTAAATCTGATGTCAAAGAATGAATTACTTAAACAATACATCATTGATGTCTTAGACTTGAGACGCAACACATAACTGAGACTACAAAATCATTGTTTGACATTATGTATCATTAATTATCCAACATTTCGTAAGCGAATCAATCAGTGAACTCATTCTCTAATGAGTATTTGTACTATATCCTCAATATACCCACACAACTGACTATGCGACCATCTACTTCTATCATATGGATAAATATACAATACAACGATATGTCTAGTTATCTCGATGTCACTCTCGAGGAACCTACCAAAATAATTTAAAATTTATTTAAAGACGAATCGATCTCATTATTACGATCTAATCACGATCTGATTCTCATTACATAGAACTAAAACATGACACTATATATATTCAATAGATAATATAATATAAAAATATATCAATAATAATCATAAGTAAAAAGATCACGCAACATATCATACGTCATCACTCATATGATTGACTTGCAGGGCACCTGCAACTAACAGTAGTGAAGCAAATGTCCACTATGAATAACACCCTACGAACATGCATAAAAAGACTAAATAAGATTGCTCTCGATCATGATCTCTCCCTTTCTTTCTTAAAATTTCAATCTGCATAATTCATGACATAAAATTTTATAAGCATGTCGATAAAAGAAAATTTCCGGGTTATGTGATTCGTACTAGATAAATATGAAGACAATCTTATACTTAAGCCATCATCAAAGCTAAATAAAACTCCAGCTGTAAAGGGACGTAGGGGACCTAAATCACCTACAGGACGTGTAGCACGAACTCGCTCGCCAACTTTTCACATCCGTGTTTGATCGATTTTACCCATTGAGAATGCAGAAAGCCCTTCCTTTTCCTATCCAGCAAAATAATCAAATTTTATCCTCCAACGCCTATAACAAGTTATAAAAGAAAACCCATCTGCATCAATTCTACAAACTACCTACTGTTATAATATATCAAGTGTATTTGAACAAAAACCAAGAACAATAGCAATCAGATTTTAATCAGTTAGAGCCGTCATAATATGTCATAATAACGAGCTTACCAGGAAGCGCCGTCCAGCTAATACAACACTGCAGATTTCACTTCCTCTCTTCGGTCAAAGCACTATATATAGAGAGCATCCCCTGAAATCATTGCATGCTTGAATTAGTCCTCATGATGTCATACAATCACATGTTAGATAAAACCTACCTTTGTTGAAATGGTCTTTGATATGATTCCTGTGATGCACTCGACAATGTTCTTGTAAGCAAGCTCTTCACTCATTCCATTCTCGGTGTACCTTCTAAATAATGCTTCCACAATTCCGTGGACAGCACCCAAGCAAAATACCTAAAAGCAGCATAACTAAATAAGATCCGGTACAGTACACAAGCAATAAAGTTGCAGGTGAATGTTAAAAAAGGATTTAAGAACTGTTGGTTAATACAAGTCTCAGGCCTAAAGTGGAATGTAAAATCTGTGGAACATGCTCCAGAAAGACTGTTGCAATGAAATCGTGAAGAAACATTAAATCAAAAGTTCAGCTACCAGACTAAATCCATAATATACAAACAATTTGATTTTGAACATTGACTACGGTATTTTATTATCAATATTGTTGAGGCGTCTTTTAATTGTTTAGAACATTAATCAGACTTTTATCAACATAAGCTACTAATACAATTGGTTCAAGTAAATAATAAATTAATATACTATTAATGAAATACTAAAGCTATTAGTAAGATTGGTTTAAGTAGAGAAAAAATTAATATTCTATTACAGAAACAATAATGACCATGATCGATTAGGTTTCAATCAATAAAAGAAGCTACCAAGTAAAACAGAAAATTTTGGACCTTTACCATTTATGGTTTTGAGCCTTTTTTTTTTTCAAGAACTCCTTAACTCAGACAAAGTTCCCTCTGATTGCTAAGTTATACAAACTATCCATTCATCATTTAGTAAACCCTAAGCAAAACAAGGCCCTCAACCATATCAAATAGCTAAAGTTGAACAATTATAAAAGTTTCAGTTAACATGGCTTGACTTAGATTTGTTGACTTCCACCCTTAGTCTTGAAAACATTGAATCCTGTTACCTAAAATCAATGAATATAATTACAGGAAATTTGGCAGATTCATCCATAAGTAATACTGCTCTAACTCAAATCATGCTAAGGTCAGTAGTGTATATAATAACTGCCATGCTAAGAGTAGTATATCTACATAAAATCATGCTGCCTATATAAAGACAAAACAACTAAATTTGAACATGTATGCAAGTGCTTGATATGTCAAGAAGACAAAAACTAAAAGCAGAAACAAGAACCCATGGAAGAAGAATAGTGTATATAATAGTTATACAGGTATGCTACAAGAATGTGATTTTGTAAACAGTCTATGGAGAAACTCAGGCCATGGATGTTAACTTCTTCAACTTGACATTCAAAAAAGATAAAAATCACATGTTTAGATCATGGGTAATTATCAGGATAGACAAGCTTGCATCTGACACAATCTTAGGGGTGCTCACAAGAGTCCAGTTAACACAATCATATAATACTGAAGAGGGGATTGGCTGAACTGCAAGGGCAATAATTATTGCTGACCTGTGCAGCATCAGAAATCAGCAGCAGAAGAAGGTCGCTGCCTGCAACAGTCTCGCAGATATCACCCAAAGTTCCATTTTCTTCGGTGAATCCAGCTGCACGTGCTTCATCAAAAGAACGAGAACCTTTTCTCAGACCAATTTGCAGATGTTAACCTCAGAAAGTAAAGCATTAAAACATGCATGATACAACTCTTGGTAGAAATATAGGGAAACTACTGGGAATCCCATTTTCAATTTGGTAAACAAATGCACCAAGAGATAGTTAGTTAACAATTTGGTGCTTCATCTGGCTCTGCCAGCTAACCCATACTGAGAGCTTCCCAATATGTGTAAGCCAGTTTTTTGAAGGAACTTTGAATCATATATTAGTTAAATTGCACATAATGAACAAAAAGATTGTCACTTCTAAATCTGTGATAAATCAGAAACACATAAAACACAAAAGTACAGTCACCTTGACCACAATGTCGGACTTTGCCACTGCAAGTGGATCCCTGAAATTCTGTGCTTGTGCAGGGGCCTGTAGAGCAACAGAACTTTTGGCATTAGGTAAACCGAGAAGACTGATAAACAAGAAAGTTAAATATTGTGCTATTGTAAAAGATGGTAAGGATGGGAGCCAGTATCTAAACCTAATTAAAGGAGAAGTTGACTGACAATGTGTCACAGAAAAAAATATAAACAAGATGTTCGATGTAATGCTCATGCTTGTTCGTGTCTTTCGGTTTTTATATATGCTTTGTACAACAAGTAGCAGGTTTGCAGTAGGCTTGGTAGCCCTAGTTTGATTAACTTTTATGGTTGGTTTCAGCTTGTAAATAAGAGTCGTGTCATATGGACACTTATGGGGACTTCGATCTGTAATGAACCTTGATCCTTTGTGAAATCCATGGGTGTAATTTGTATTGGCTATATAAAGTGTTTGCTAAATTTGGTTGCTTGTGGATCCCATAGGAAATGTTTTCTCTGACCCGTTTTCTCTTTTGTAGGTCCCTAGGGACCCTAGGAGGTTTCGGGGAGGTTGACCTTTGCGGACGGACACGCAAGGGTGCTGCACTAATTAGGCAAAACTAGCTAAGTTCGTGACAGATAGTATCAGAGCGGGACAAGCACATACAAAAACACTTGTCATGCAAACATGGGGGACCTAGCTGGGCTGCGGGGAGGGCAGCCAGCACGCGCGATCGTTTGGGAGAAACGGACATGGAGATGTAGGGAAAGGAGTCGCTCAGAGGAGCGGGCATCCTTAATTGGCATTCAGAGGAATGACCAACCCTTTGCACAAGAGGCACCACGAGGACAAGCAAGCTATAAAGAATGTGTAGCGCACAAAGGTTGGGATGGCTGAGTTCGAGCTATGGCTCAACGTTGGCAACCAAACTTGACAGTGCTCAAGGCAAGAGGGGCGCTTGGTAAAAGATGAGACCGTGCAAAGTGGGATGTGTTGCTCAACGACCGAAAGAGTTATGCAAAGTTCACAGAGGTGAGGGGAATTACTAACTCAAAAAAATCGGTACTCATGCAAGGGCTTGTATGGGGACGATGGAGTGTTCATGGCCATCCCAAGGTGACCGGAACTTGACGCCCTAGAGGGTTGAAACTTTCTCTTTGGCATGAAAAATATACGTTCGTAGGAGACTGAAGTGTGCAACAAGTTCAGCATGTTGCTAAGCTTAAAGAGTGCAGCGGGGGGCTGTATTAGCGAAGAGTCACAATCTAGCAAGCACATTTGCGGGAGCAGAACAATGCACAGATTGTTCAGTAAGACAAAGTAGTCCAAGGGGATGGTGGTCTCCGGAACTTCCAGATGAAAGAATGCAAAGATAAAAGTTGCTCCAACATGACAGATATCTAGGAGAGATAGGTCTTGGTTCTCCAAAGAGAGAATCATGTATGGCGGACCGCACATGAGTGCCTCAAGACAATACCTCTACAAAGCTCAATGGATCGAGCGAGCAGTGGAGTCATTGCATGATCTCGAATGTAGTAATGCACTGGTGGATACATTGCGAGATCAAGTGGGGGAGCGACTATGGCAACATCATACGAAAGCACATTTAGAGTCGATGTGGAAATCGAACTCAACATAGGGCTGACCCATGGAATAGTGGGCGTGAGGGCCACCATCAACTCAATGCAAATCAAGACACGGAGCAACTTGAGTGGAACTTGGTAAAGTATCCAAGCCACATGAAGGGAGTCGACGTAGAAGATGGAAACATGGAGCGGAAGCACTGAGCTGTCCTTGGACAGAGGTCAAGAACATGAACTCTTGTAGAGGCAAGAGTGGGATTATGTCGTTTCATGGGTTCTTCATTCTGATGGGGTACACTCATTTTGCATGGTGTCAAAGACGAAGGGAGCTTCGAGGCACATGCACCTTATCTCAGAGAAGCATTTGATAGAGGGACGAAGGCGACTTAATTTGCAGAGGCGAAATTGAGATCAGAAGGCCTTCGCACGGGGCAAGAGGACGTAGAGGCGGGTACTCTTGAAGAATATGTCACAGTGCTGTCATTCGAGTTTTCATGAAGAAAGTGGTGCACAGCGGAGATTGTGCTGGTGGGGGATTGAGACCCAGGATCCAGACAATGGTATACCAATTTTAGTAAAGTTTGAGAACTTCGAGAGCTACTAAGCGATTGACTATCCTAGAGCGATGCTTCGTCCGGGTGTAACCCAAGAATGGGTGAACGAAGGTGACTTATCAAAAGAGCGAACACAATCGAAGGTGGCGAAGGCCCTACGATGTGCTGACAGAGGCCACACATAGAGAAATCGTGGTCTGAATTCATCACACAATAATCTGAATGCAATGGAAATGTCACTAGGAGGCGATATGGTGCACCGAATGGTGGTGAAATGGTTCAAGGCAATACAACACCTGCGGAGGCGTCCCGTAAGGGATGTGATCATGTAGAGGTATGATCAGGAGCTACTGAGAGAGCTACTTCAGTGAACAATACAACGAAAAGAAGGGCTATGGATTCAAGGAGTAAATGCCATGGTGTCATAGCGGCGGGTCTTTCGTGTGTGTGCATCGAATCTTGTATCAGATGAAAGCCTTAGTTATTAGCATATAGGGGTTGTGTACCACCAAAGGAGAATTTCGAATGCAAGTACCAGCGAGTCCCATGGGGAGACTTGATCATATAGAGATGATCGGAGCAGCTGGTGAGTTGGACTGCTTCAGTGCTCACATTCGCTTAAGGGAGCCCGACAAGTCAGAGGACAAGGCCGAGTAAGTGAAGGTTGCTACCAAGGAAGCTAAGGAGAACAGAATCAGCACAAGCCCTACAATAAGGTGGTGGAGGCCATGCATGGGAGTTGCAGTATGTCTTTCTATGGACCAAGAGAAACTGCTCAGAGAACACAGGGGTGTCGAAGCAGGCGGTCAAAAGGGGTGAGTAAGCGACGACGAGTCCAGAGAGGTTCAGCTACCCAAGAGCAAAGCGTCAGTCAGAAAGGAGGTGGACTCGGAGGAGTGTCACAGTGCCACAGAGACGAATCTACCGATCGCGAAGAAATGAATGTAGATGCAAGGCAACAGATAGTATGGCCATGGGTTTAGCAGCGCCATTGTACCGCAGAGGCGGGACTTCCATGGAGTCATCGTCCCTTGCTCTCATGGATGGAGAGCGTTGGTCGTGAAAGGGGCTGAGGATGTGGAGAATGCAGAGGCAAACTCCAAGTACCAGGACAAGGCAGAAAGGCAAAGGCCAAGAAACTTCATAAGATCGGTGTCAACGGGCTTCTCATCAAGATAGTCGAAAGTGTGGGACTTCGGGTTGATGCAGGAGTGCTCGACCAAGGAACGAAGTAGGCAGTGTGTGGTATTATACCTTTTCTACTCAGAGGAGTAGGCGGCAAAGATGATGGAGAAGACGGTACAATCCCAAAGGTGACCAAAACTATCAAAGACTTGCTCCAAGTTAGGGTGAAAGTTTGCTCCTTTCGGGCAAAACTTCTTGCATTCTAGAAGTTTGATAGCAGAGAGAAGGTGAATCATAGTAGCTTACTCAATGCAAGAAGTGCAAACACTTCGGGTGCTTCGGAAGTGTAAGCAAAGCAAAGAGCGGACGAAGACTAATAACCAGCTCGATGCATGAAGTATAACCTCGAGGAGGTGGGTGAAATCAAGTAACTTTACCTTCTCAACTCCTAAGAGAATAGGCGAAATCGAGTAACCCAGTTCTCTTATTTATCTTGCAGAGGAGCTCTACACAAGTTCAAAGACCCTTCGAAGAAACCTAATGAAAGATGATAATTGTCAAATCCTCACAAATGGTGATCGGTGCTACTGAGAGTAGATTGTCCGCTTCATTTCCCAACAGAATGTCAATCGAAAGCGGAAGTGATGCGAACCTACTTGGAAGCGACAACTAAGTTGAAGAAGAATCGATGGACCATTTTTATAAAGGAAGAACCTCAAAAACTTCAAAATCTATGAGATGATGCTCGTTAAAGCTCCAACAAGCATTCATCCAATTCAAGCGATATGAGACGTTTGAGATATTGGTGCAAAACAATGAAAGTCTTTTCCTTTATCAAAAGGATCCGCAAGAATCAACAAGGATCAGCACAACTCAGCCGACCCCACACCAGAGTCAGTCATTGGTGAGCTGAAGCAGCATGGTGGATCAGAGTTCGACTACTCAACAACTGCGGCGGAGAGCAGCTGGGAGCCAAGAGGCATATTGCAGCCAAAGCAGAAGATTAAAAGATTCAGCAAAAGGCGAGGAGATGCAACGTCTGCAGCGGCTTCGATGAGGACGTCGAAGGAATAAGTGGTGGAGAATGTCATGGACAAAAATATAAACAAGGTGTTCGATGTAATGCTCATGTTGTCTGTGTCTATCAATTTGTTTACATGCTTTGTACAGCAAAGTAGCGGGCTTGCAGTAGGCTTGGCAGCCCTAGTTTAGTTAGCTTTTATGACCGATTTCAGCTTATAAATGAGAGTCGTGTCATATGGACACTATAAACAACAGACTAAACCAACAACCAACCACTAGATTATAAAAAAATGTTATAATTTATTAACGGTAAATACAAATAGTGAAATAATCTTATCCTACAGCTAAATTCACCAATGACAATATTACCATAATCTTTTTAACAATATAATAAAACAAATATGTAAGATGGTCAACCTCTTCCAAGAAAAGAAAAAGAAAAAGAAAATTTATGGAGTTATCTATGTGCATATATTAATTAAAACTGACATTATCTAGTTTCTGTAAATTTTCATGGTTATTTGCAATACATAATATAACATAATCAGAAAGTCTGTTCTGCAAATATTATTGGAACTAATCTTATGCCGCCATCCACTGAATCTGTAACAAGTGGTTCTTCCATCACCATTTGTCCATAGTCACAAATTCATATAACACTCTAAAGAATTACTAGAAAAAGATGTACATCAATTTAGGAGGATAACTTTCGCAAGAAAAGAAATTATTGCATTTACAAAATTAAAGAAACAACGAGAACGAAGAACTCGAATAAAGAAACGATTTCTTACATTTCACCTGAGATCCCCATCCGATCACCCCAATCTGTTTGATCCCCTTGAATGCATCCGGCAACAAGTAGAACAAATCCCTTCCACCTTTAACAATGTACTGATACCAAAACAAGAAACCATAAGAATACCAAAACCCTAGAATGACGGAAGCAAATGGTGGCGAAGGGTAAACGAACCTCGACGTGGCCGGCAAGGGTAATCTTCTCCTTATTGAAAACCGAGGTCTCGAAGTCGAGTGACGGCGGGGGCTTCTCGACAGAGGGCACCGACACCATCCGAGCACCGTGGACGGCGCTGCGGCCGCCACGCCCTCCTGCCGGCACGACGTGCCGCAGCGACATGGAGGACGACGACAGCGAGGCGGCGGAGGATCCGAGGACCAAGGTTCCGGGCGCTGGTTTCTGGATTTTGGTGCAGGAGGCAGGAGGAGTGGACGAGGGAGCCAAGGAAATCGTCGCCACGGCGGTCGCCGCCATGAAATGGGAGATTGGATTGAGAGCGAGAGCGGAGAGGAGAGGGGAGAAGCGAACGAGGAAATGGTGTCAAGAAGCGTTCCATTCTCTCCCGTGCAGATAGTTGAGAAGCTTTATGTGATCTGATGGTTATAAATGAGCAACAAACAGCGATTGGGTAAATCTCAGCCGACAAGTCTAATATATAAGAGTTCATATCCGTTAGATGGTCTTAAGACGCGGTTCCTGTGATCGAATGGGAACAGGGAATGCACCAGATGAGGTCAACCCACGTGACAGCGAGCGCGCGAAAGGTGTCTTCTCCCATATTCATCCCTCGAAATTTAAGTTGTTTTTCTATATACATATATCCTCACAAAATCTAAAAACTAAAATATATGTTTTATTGTGTTTAATGTCCGTATCACTGACTGTTAATTAGAATTACAGATAATATGAATGAATTTCAATATTATCATAATATAAAAATATTATAAATACTGTAGGTATTTAAATATCTTTTCAGCTCATACTGCCGCTGTTAATTATGGTTTGGCATGCTTAACCTGAGTTTTTTATTCATGTTAATGGAAAAAAAATTATATGTGAATAGCCTTAACAATTGAATAGATTTATATGTGATTAAAATTCGTAAGGGTGAACACACTTATTTGGAAGTTTCTCGAATTAAGAACGTTGATGATGTTTTTGGCATCTTCTTGGTCATGTCGTTATAATGTCATGTGTGACATTAAAGATGCCACTGATTAACATGTAATTTGACATTGATACCTTGCGACAATATGTCTCCAGGTATTTTAAAAAATGATTCGCACCAACGGCCAGCAGATGGCATTCCCAGATGAAGCATATCTTTCTCATAATGTGATATCTTTCTCATCATACATCAGGACTCTTGCAAACGCTGTGAGGATAGCGTCCACATGAAGAGGAAAATGGAGCAAACAAAGTCCAACATGAACCAATGCATCATAGAGAAGTTCGAAAGAGAAGTAACTGATATGATTGCATAGCAAGGGTGTCCTTTGATATTTGAGTCCAATTGCTCATTATCATTTGAAAGAAAGCGAATGTTATATATCTCACGGTAACCATCCTAATTACACCAAGTCTTGGTACACCAACCTATCACAAATTATCGATACATCAACATGACAAGAGCCAAGTGCAGAAGATAGATGCAGATTACAAAAATCAGCCGGCTGCCTGAAAATCACCGAAGTCGTCATCTATGACATTTTGTGCACTGCTTTCTGTGTTCTTCGATGATTCTATGGGTGAAGGTTCAACCTTGGAATGCGATTCAGTGTCGTCCATGGTAGATGGCTCTGAAGTAAAGGATGATCTTTCAGCAGGTTTCACCGGCGAAAGGGGTGCAGGTGGAGGAGGAGGTGGTTTCAGGCAGATAGAACCTTCTTTGGTTTTTGTCTTATCATCCAACGAAAGATTGTTCAGGCCCTGCTCCAGAAATGCAGACTTTACCTTTTGACCTCCTTTCTGTCACAGGTGTACAATTTCACAATCAGTTTCACCAGGTCAGCAACCAAGATGCGATCATATAAATTTATGGTGGAAGCATATCCAACAAAGTGCCAAAGTTTAGTTAGCTAAGAATAACCACATCACACTGCAGTAAATCATGAGAAAGCGTAAATAAAAGCCAACCAATCTATCAAGAAAGACCCCCTGCTTCATTTGAAAGGTTTTGATGAAGACTATGTTTAACTCATATCAGGTGCCTCAATCATGCACTGTTAAGAAAATAATATGGTGCTTATTGCAAGTGAGAACATGCTTATGAACTACTGTAAATCAAATAAATCTTACCATGTAAACGGATGAAGCAGGAATCTTGGTCTTACATTTAGTTTTTTAGCATGCGTATGATAAACCTTTCTTTTTGCAAATTGGTTGCAAGTATGGTTTGATAAACTTTGCAGAAGATTTCAAGTACTGAAAAAACTGCTTTGTTTGAAAGGTTAAGCAAAAATGTAAGATGAACCCAAGGAAAGTGAAATAGTGTGGCCAGGAGTAAAAAGTAGTGCAGCTTTTGACATATTGAAGTCAAAACACATTCATTCTATAGATCTACATCGCTTTTGACAGATCTGTGACAAGTCACTGGTGAGGACAGTAACCTCACTGAAGTTAACTCAAATATTACAACAGTTTTGATTATAAAAAATGTTGTCCTCACTAGAAATAAGTGACCAAGGATCACATGCTAACCCCCTAATGGTCAAAAAAAAAATGGAAAAGAGGAAAGAGTCCATGAATAAACAACAAGCAATTATGTCTATCAAACGGCATCGAGTATCAAGAATGGGGACAAATAACAACTTCAGTTTTGGACTCTTAACTGCTGGAATCTGCCTAAGCTCCAGCTTCTTTTTCACTCCTCCTTAGCTGATAGGATTCTGAGGATCTTTATTTCTAGGCTCCCCTGGGATGACTATTGGATATGACAGCCCAATCCGTTGGGCTCTCTTTCTAAAAGTGATGCCTATCAGTTTCTTAAAGTTGACTCTTAGGATCAGGATGGCATGGCTGAAAGGTGATTTGGAGCCTTTCTATTTCCCCAAAGGTCAAACTTTTAATTTGGAAACTTTGTTGGAATCGTTTGCCTACCTCGGACTTGTTTGCTCACCTTCTTCCTCACCAAGTAGAGGACTGTCATATGTGTAACCATTACAATGATACTCCAGCTCATATCTTTCTTGAATGTAGTACTTCTATCACCTTTTAGAATCTACTTCAGAACAGAATAGGACTACACTTTAAACATTTTGATTCTTCATCAACTGGCTCTTGGCTCCAGGAAGGCGAAGGACACAAGAAACCTGTTGCTAGATGGATCCTCAACCTTATTTCTTACTCCTTCTGGACCCTTTGGCTCAATAGAAATGATGTCCGATTTCACAACCATCATGATAACCCCACTACCTTAGTAATCAGGGCCCTGACCCTTATGAATTAAACTTACGATCCATATCCTCATCCTGAGGGGACCGGAAATATATTTCCTCAACCTCCTTCTCCGACGGAGGAGCTTTTTATTGTACCTTGCAGTGTGACAGATCTTTCATTTCCCCGATCACCTTTCTTAAGTCGCCTTCCTCTACTACTCTGGCGGTTGGCTGGCAATCTTGCAGGGTGCACAACTCAGCCACTGCAGAGACATTGGCCATCCCGGAGGGCCTTAACATGCTGTGGCCTTTGACTGGAATTCCATCCGCCTTCGATCTGATGCACAAGCAGTCATCCACTACATCAATGAAGTTCATCAAACTCCAAGGCACCTCTGAGCTATCATTGCTGACATCAAGCAACTTTTTTTACCACTTTTAACTCTTTTACTGTTAATTTCATTCCAAGAAACCATAACAGCAAGGCTCACTGGCTTGCTCTTTTTGGTAGAACATTTGGATTCCCCTCTTTTTGTACTTTGGACGAACTTGGTTGCCAATCCGCTTGTTAATTTCTTCTAGTTCAATGAAAGTTTTTAGTTCCTTTTCAAAATAATAATAATAATAATAATTGATACTTTTTATTTTTTTGTCTTGTTTGACAATACTTTTTTACTTCTTGTCATCACTCCATGATCCTTTCATCACTTTGTGAACATCCATAGACTTGAAGTAATCCAAAATATGTATACCGGTAGGTTTACATTTTCAGAAGTTCGTTTTTTTTTTCAGAAGGGTCTTTTTAATGAGCACAAGATAAGATGGTTGTATGGTCAGATGAATATCCCTGCTTTAAATAAAACAAAGAAAAAGGATATCAGAAATGGTGATAAAGATGGAGGTATGTACATACATGTTCTAAATGGAATAAAGATAACCCTGAAGACATGGGAAATTATATAGGCTGCAATAAGTATTGGTAATTGTGTTAAATTGCAATAAGATCCAGTGCGTAATTAAGTTATTCTAAATCATTTTTTGCAATAACCTCCTAGGCATAACCTGGGTCCTCAATGGGAGAAGCGGACAATGGGCCAGCAACAGGTGCACAAAGCGGCATTAAGAAGGAACAGATCTCAATATGTTGAATCACAAGGATTCCTACCGTCCTGGTTAAGAGAGAGGGATCTTTGCACCATCCTTCAATATGTGAAGGCATTCACTAAAATGACACTCATTAAGTTCTAGTGTCGGTTCATTGGTGCATATCTATCAGATATATATCTTAGTTTACAGTTCCTTTTGTTCATAATGGTATATCCTCATATTGTATTATCTCCAAGGACAAATGGCATGAGAATAAATTAAGGTTAAACATATGTCTTGCAAGAAGTAACAGAATAGTTTTGCCTTCGCTTGAAACAAACTAAAAGATGATGATGGCAGGATGTGATTGTCCTAAATGAAAGTGATAATGTTCCAGCAGAACATGCATGCATGCATGTACGTATGTATGTATGTTAAGAAAGGGAGAGAGGGAGAGGAGAGAAAGATAAACTTACATTTTTCAACTGAAGTACCAGTGTTTCCCCTTCCTTTAGACTATAATCAACTGTTGATGTTGTCTGATAATGTTGTTCCATCTCTTCAGCAACTTTCTTCTTGTCTAGATATCTTAAATAAAGTAAAGGAGCAACCTTCTTGAACATAGATCCACCTTACACACCATACCTGAAACTCATTTGCAAATACCACACAAACTAAAAGTTTATGATGTTAATTAACAAGCCATTATTTGCATAAAAGAAGGATACTTCATGTGGTCATGCAGAGCAGCTTGAAAATCATATGCTTCTGTCCTTTCCCTAAATCCTATACCAATAAAAGCATGCCGTTTCCGACCACCTGCAGTTTTTAGACATTTCAATATCCAATATTACATTGCATCTTACAACAGAAAACCTCTGATGTACCAATTCAGTAACAAATGTGAACTTAAATAATGAAAACCAAAATCATTGCATATATCAACATTATGATAGTATGAAAAGATGAGTTCAAAGACATCAATGTGCTGCTAGCATGATTGAAAGCTAAACAAACACAGTATACCATCTACCACAAATCTTTCTAATTTAATGACACAGTTTTACACTGGACTTATATGAAAAAATGAATATGTAAGCCTTATTTAATGACAGTTTTACTAGCATCTCATCGAGAGCACTACTGCCAACGTGTAGAAATTTAGAGCTTGTTAATATGTAAGCCTTATTTAAACTCTAAAAATAGGTTTTGACACAGTTCCCTAATGGCTATACTCTTGGAAGTTACACTAACAACGCCAATATTCATTTACTTCAAGATGTTATAAAATCTTGGCTGCTTATTCTTATGAAACATTCTAAATCTCTATATGCCCAAAATTTCCAAGTCCTGTTTCATGGTTCCCTCGAGTCTCTTAACTAGCTCTCTTCTGACAGACCTACTGATTCAAATTCTTTCTTGTTCAATCTCTCATTAATTCTTCTTGTGCATAAATATTTGGCATTAAGTGTTTGTCATCATTTTGTCAATAAAAATTAAACACGGACTTCATTTTCCAAAATTACCTCATTTGGTATTTAGACAGAAAAAACTTTATATTATAAATAAAATCTACAATGTCACCAGATATACAACTTCTTCTGCTCAACATACAGTATGACTTTCCATATCACTTTTTCACCTCTATCTCCAGACTCTTACTAGTCTTGTGTCAATATATCATTGCAGAATAACCTGTTTGAATCTAAAATTTTGTTAGTAGATTTAAGATCTACTTAATAACATGATAGAATAATCGAGTGAGAACAATCATATGTTTTGACACTTGAGATATCATTCCATTAGTGCTAATGCACATACAGCAAATTTGATTGCTGAAGAGGAAAAAGAAAACAATTTTAGATAAAATAACAGGGGTTGCTTGGAATGCACTTAGAATATCAATCAATCCCTAAGATTACAAAGGCTTTACTAAAATTTGCATCACACAACTCAAAGGAAGTGTAAGGAACTTGCCTATATTTTCTTCAACTCGAAGTACAAAGTACCTGGAGAAAAGAGAAATGATGATCAAGTGGCTGAATGAGGATGAGGACTACACACAAAGTAATAGGGATAGAGATTCATGTATGTAAAAGGTATGTTGCAAACTTGTAATTGTGTTGCACCATTAGACATGAAGTGTTGCAGAAACAGCTTCTCTAATTCAAAATCTAAATTTGATGCAATTAAAACTGATTATAGAATTTATAGAAAAAAACTGAAAGAAAGAAACAGACCTGCTGCTGTCAATAACAGGTTCCACCGGATGTGGTTCTCCCTCTCTCAAGAATGCTCTTGCATATAATTCCCCTGAGCAAATGATTCAGGTGATGAAAGAATATATGACATGGTTCCTTAATCTTCTGTTCTAATAAGAGATGGCAACACCTGATGTTTTATCCTCCAATCTGATAATGCATTCCTTTCCCTTGCTAACAACCTTCAGTATCCCCTCCCATGCCCATTTGTTGACATTCCACTCATCGGCCCTGACAATCAACGAAGTTATTTGTAAAATACAGTGTGCTTTAGCATTTGCTACTTAGAAGTGAATGTGTGTCACTAAAGAAAATGTGAGCACATGGATCAGATTACAGAAAAGACTACACAGGAAATTTAGAAAGACTGAACAAGTTGACCGAAACAATTAAACATCCATAAATAAGATGGTAACAGAAGCAATGAAACAAAATCCTTGCCACCAGTGAAAAGATAAAATAGAAGAAAATAAATTTCACCAGGCAAAGACAACAACAGTTGCTACTGACACAAAGAAGTTGAATAATTTCAGTTTCAGTCCTTACAAACATCCAATCCTCATGTAAAAGCCAGATTTTAGACATTCATGACACAGCATATGCAGAGATATGTGGCACATTGCACTCAGGAAGGCCAAGCAAAAAATGAATTCACAAGAGATCAACCACCACATGACTCACACCTTAGCAGACAACAAATCAGCAAGCTTAAGCGTTAAGGATCAGAATTTTGCAAAGTAATTAGCAAAGAATAGTCTAAGCAAGTCTAGACAAGATCTACTTCTCCATGTTTCCAATCCCATACGCATAATACTCTCTAGACTTAGCAATAATCAGTCGATCACGACAGCATAAAAAAAATTTGAGTTTAGAAAAGAAAGAGGCACGAAAAATAAACCAACATCCAGCAAACTTATTGACAGTGCGCATGAAGGGAATCCCTTCCTCGTGTTAATATGGAAATCAGCCGAATCGACCATCCACCTTCTACAAAATAAATCCCAATAGATATAGGAAAGCAAAAGAAGCAGTTAATTCTAATAATTCTGCAATAAAATAAGCGCGATAACCCCCATCGTGGATAAAATCTCATTAATCTATACACGAATTATCGAACGGGAATCTGAGGGCAAACCTGTAAGATGCTGCGCTCTTCCTGGGCGGGATCTGTGCAGAAACCCCCACGGGATCGAAGAGCACAAGGAACACAATGGGTGAGAATTGGAACTGGAGACACGATGAAATCGAGAATGATGGACTGCGGGGTTTACCAAGTAGACGTAGCATTCGCTGGCGTGGAAGAGGACAAGCTCCACTGCTTCTTCGTCCTCCCCTCCTCCTCCTCCTCCTCCTCCTCCTTGTTCCGATCCTGGGAGATCGGGGTGGGTCGGGCGATCCATCGCGAGAGTTCGCGATGCGTTTATTTTCCTCTCCTTCAAAGGCGAGGGGGTAGACTTGATAAGCTCTTCTTCCACTCTCGACTCTCAACGCGACTTGGGTAACGACATGGTCGCATAAAGGGCCAAGAGACGGGCCGTGCCCGTTGATGGGCGCCAACTCCACTGTCGCGAAAGGGGTCGTGCCGATCACCGAGACTTGAAGAATTTCACACGTCATCAAGAACACACCAGTGATGGCGTAGTTATTAAGTTTCCATCAAAACCAGGAAATAAAAAAGAAAGTAGTAGACAAAAATAAAAAAATAAAAAATAAAAAAATGAAAACTTAAAGGACAAAGGAATGAGAAAGAAATAATTAAATCATATAATTTCCTAAAAGTTCATTGTTAAATACTTATCAAATCCCAATTACTTATTCCACTACCAGTGGTATCATAAATATATATACATATATATGGTTCTTGAACCATGAATTCAATTTCAAGTTGATTTCCAAACTATTTTTAGTGTCATCTTGATTTCTCAAACTATAGACATATGACGAGCAATATTCTCTATCGTTACATGCAGTCGACAACTGTAGCCCAGTTATTAGTTCTGACTTGCATCAGCTACAGGTTGGCAAGCAAATCATTTGAAATTAGTTTTAAAAAAAATGTTTGGATGCTTTACGAGAAAAAAAAATCAAAGATTGAAATAGCAGAATCAGTCGAATTATGACTAAAAATTCAAAAAATAAATTATTAGAATATATATATATATATATATATATATATATATAATCATTAGGTTGTGCAAAGCTACAAGCCTATTATTATTATTATTATTATTATTATTATTATTATTATTATTACTACTACTACTACTACTACTACCACTGATAACCGTAAATATATAGAAGAATGGACTCATGAGATTATGATTGATTACACGAGAATAAAGTAATTAAGTTTTCAGAAGATTTAAAAAAATAATAATAAATGATGAAGACCGTGATCTTACAATTAGTTATCGGTGTCAGTCTTTATCAGTCAAATTAGAGTCCGGGACTTTACAATAAGTAATCAATATCGATCTTTATCAGTTGACACCTCAGAAGAAGAATGCTGCAGAGTGACGAACCAGACATGTGCTGCGTTTTGACTACTACTGGCACTGTAATACTCATCACGTACTTCTCCATGGTGCTTCCACCCCACCCCACAAATCCACAACAAAGTCAGGTGCAATTTCTTGTTCTCGGACTAGTGGTGGACGTTACACTACCATTGTTGAACCACCACCACGCCATAGAGCAGAGTGTCAAAACTACAAGTGCGATAATAAATAAAACCCCATCACTTTGTTTGATGGAGTAGCAGCCCTGTCATGGTACGTCCAACCAAAAGAGCACGGCTGACTCATGAAAAATAAAAGAAACTGGCAATACCTGAGGGGGGCCAAAAAAAAGAAAAAAAAAAAAACCCAGGATCATAAATTAAATGTTCAATGTGTACTTTCAGGATAATTACGTCTCCAAGTTAAATTTATCCTACAGTTCACAGAAGCATCACAAGCCTCAGAACCAATAGCATCATTATCACCATCGAGTTTTACATCAAATTTATCCTACAGCCCACTGAAGCATCACAAGCCCCAGGGCAACCAGTGGCCGTGTCTGCAGTTTTGTTGTTTCCATCTTTTTGTTGCAATCACATTTAAAATCTGGCAGATAGGTTTCCTGGAAGGCAGGCGTCTCGCCGACCCTGTAGTTTCGCATGAAGCAGTACTTTCTCATTGTTGGAAGTTTCAGGAGATCCTTTCATTTTGTCCGAACAGCAGACTGGTGGTGACACATGGATCTTCACTCTCGACCTTTCAATCTGCTGCTTATACAGGGACATGGCTCTCTGCATAAAATGAGCAACATAAGCTGATCGTCTGGCACAACTTTTCAAAATAAGACCCCAGACATCACATAAGTATGCATCAATTTTTAAACCAGCTTTCCCTCAAGTCCTGAAAAAGGCTTCACAATAAACTCCTAGTCTATCAAATTCAAAATGGATTAGCCAAAAAATAAAATGCAACAAGGAAATATGCATCAAGAACGGACAGAACAACCCTACACATTAAAGGAGCAAGGTCCAACTTTTGAAAAAACTGTAACATCCCTTGGCATTCTATGCCATTTCAAACCAGATTTACATATTATCTAATTCCAAGTGTGATATGACAAATGCCAACCTGGATGCCAAGTCATCACGTCCTCGGACAGCTGGCCCGCCGACGTGGCCAACCCGACGTAGTTGGTCGACCGGTTGTACGGGGGACCCCAATTGTCGTATAGCCGGCCTGGCACAGGTAAGGTCGGCACCCCCCACCTGCAGGCGCACGCCTCACCACCAGGACGGCAGGCATGGCGAGAGGCACAACGGCATGGTAAAGGGTGCGGCAGCATGGCGAGTCATGAATACGGTAAGGTCATCAGGTACGAACAATCTACAGCACCCGCTATAAAAGCTCCTTCACCTCCACGGAGCAGGGGGATCGCAAAAAAAGGAAAACCACCGAACTAACTTGATCGTCGGAGGGGTCACGTCGGGAACCTACCCGACCCGACCTCCTTGCAGGAACCAGCGGCCGACCCCAGCGGGACGACCCCCTCTTCACCCGGGCTTCCCCACTCTAGCATCAGGCCTCCCAAGCCCAGCCCTGAATCATCACTCATCCGGACCAGCTCTACACTGTGTCGAAGAGATTGCGAAGCGGGCGGCCTAGCGCACACGGGCCTGGACCAGCGAAGGCTTGCTCAACACATTTGAAGACGGGACGCATCCATTAGGCAAGCCCCAGAAAAGTCACTATCATTTTTGGCGCTAGAAGGAGGGCCCATGTCGCCAGAACGCCCACTCGCTGACTCGGGCACAGAGCGCCGGACGGAATCTGATCACCCTCGATCGGCGGAGGAAGCTCCGGCTGCCATGCCGACCCCCAACCGTTTTTGGAGGATGATGATTGACCCCGGGTTCCCCTCACCCGTGTCAAACCCTGCACCACCCATGGTCACTGCAGAGGCTTTCCTCGACCTCACCAGCCAAGTCCAAGCACTAGCAAGGATGATGCAGACCATAATCCCGTACCTGCCACAATTGATGCATTCGGCGGTTCATCAATCAGCACCTCCGCAAGCGGAGTCACCAACGGCCCCAAGCCGGGGAATCCCTCCAGTCACCGAGGTGCCACCACCTCGGGTCACCGAGGCCCCCCTACCTCGGGTCCCAGCTTCGCCGACATCGACACCAACTCGATCCCAAAGCCGCTCTCACAACCCAGCACAGACTGAACCTGATCTCGACGTTCTGTCGACTGACTCCACCGACTCTTTGAGGGAGCAAGTCCGCCGAGTCCATCAGCGACTTGACGAAGTTCAGAAAGAAGTCCTCAGATCGAAAGACGAGGCTGGGGAAAGCTCTAAAGGAGGCTCCCCATTCACCCCCGAGATACACTCAAAGCCCCTGCCGGCCACCTTCAGGCTACCGGCCCTCGAGCCCTATGATGGCAGTGGAGACCCGATAGAACATGTCGCTACATTCCGCGCCCAGATGGCCCTTTACGACACTTCGGAGGCACTGATGTGTCGAGCCTTCCCGACCACCCTCAGGGGATCGGCCAGAACCTGGTATGCTCGTCTAAAACCCGCATCCATACCGTCATTTGACGTGTTAACAAGGGAATTCGAGTCGAATTTTTTGGCAAGCGCGTGCCCGAGGCCCACCACAGCCTCGCTCCTCGGGATGGCCCAAGGGAGCGACGAGCCCCTCTCCCAGTTCGTAAGAAGATTCACATCACAAGTGCAGGGCATTCCGGACCTCCATCCGTCCCTGGCCATTCAAGTATTTCTGACGGGGCTGAAGCCGTCAAGGTTCTTTTGGTCGCTGATCGAGCGACCACCGACGACTCTGCCCGAGATGTTGCAACGGGCACACCAGTATGTGGCGGCCGAGACCCTAATAGCCGGCAAGCGGGACGAGACGAAGCGCCCTCGGGGCGAACAGTCTCGAGGGTGTCCAGCCCCGCCTCCCAAGAAAAGGGAGGACAGGTCGGGCCTGCTGCCAGCCAGACCTCCTCCGATTCCCCTCAACTCAACCCGAACGGAAATCTTTTTCCAAATACGGGAGAAGGGACTCTTGAAGGCACCAAGCCCGATGAAGTCACATCCCGAGCGGCGTGACAAGAGGAGGTACTGCCGATTCCATCGAGAGTACGGTCACGACACCGAGGAATGTCGCGACCTCCAGTACCAGATTGAGGACCTTATCCGGCGCGGTCATCTGCGGCGATACGTCCGCGAGCAGCCCCCTCTCTCAGACGGTCGGCCACCCCGAGACCTGTCTCCCCGACCGCAGGGCCCGATCGAAAAACAGATCGACGTCATCTTCGGCGGCCCAGCATCAGGCAGCAACAGCTCATCGGCGCGAAAAGCATACGCGCGATCCGAGGCCGGGAAGAGGCCGCTATATCACGAAGACCTCGACGTCACGTTCAGGTCGCAAGACGAGGAGCATTCATCTCACGACGACGCGCTAGTAATTTCAATCCGCATAGCCAATGCCTACGTCAAGCGGGTTATGATCGACACGGGAAGCTCGGCCGACGTCTTATATTTCGACGCCTTCCAACGGTTGGGACTGACCGACCTAGACCTCACCCCCCTAACATCTACCTTGACAGGGTTCACTGGGGATTCCATCTCCCCCATGGGAACAACTACGATCCCTGTCACGTTCGGGGGGGAGCCGAGGTCAAAGACGCTGATGGTATCATTCATGGTGGTCAGGCTCCCATCCGCATACAACGCCATCATCGGGCGCCCGACCCTAAATCGGCTCAGGGCGGTCGTCTCAACGTACCACCGGATCTTGAAGTTTCCGACTCGAGCAGGGGTCGGCGAGGTCAGGAGCGACCCGAAGGAGTCCAGGCAATGCTACTTAACGGCAACAACGCTGTGCAAGAAACCAAGAGCCGAACCGATCGGCGCCACGCCTCCAGACCCAGAGGAAAGCACCCGAGACATCCACTCCGCGGAAAAAGTTCACGAGCTACCACTAGACCAGAGCCGCATGGCCAAGCTGGTGAAGATCGGGTCGGAGCTTGCGGAGAATCAACAAGTTCAGCTGATAGACTTCCTGAGGAGGAACGACGACGTCTTCGCGTGGACCCCAAACGACATGCCAGGGGTCGACCCAGAAATTGCCCAACACTACTTAAACATCTCCCCCGACGCCCGGCCGGTGAAGCAACGCCCGCGGAAATTTGCTCCGGATCGCCAGAAGGCCATAGAGGACGAGGTCACTCGCTTGTCAGACGCACAGCTCGTCGAAGAAGTAACGTACCCGACCTGGTTGTCCAATGTTGTACTCGTCAAAAAAGCAAATGGAAATTGGCGGATGTGTGTTGATTATACTGACCTCAATCGAGCTTGCCCGAAGGACTGCTACCCGCTTCCCCGCATCGACCAACTTGTGGACGCCACGTCCGGGTATCAGCTGCTCTCTTTTATGGATGCCTTCTCGGGATACAACCAGATCCAAATGGCCCCGAGAGACAAAAGAAACACGGCATTTATCACGCATAATGGGACATACTGCTACAAGGTGATGCCGTTCGGATTGAAGAATGCCGGCGCAACTTACCAGCGCCTCGTGAATCGAATGTTCAAGGACCAGGTCGGAAGGAACATGGAAATATATGTTGACGACATGATAGTCAAAAGCCGACATGCCGAGACCCACCTCTCCGACCTGGAGGAAACATTTCGCACGCTGAGGAAATACAAGATGCGTCTCAACCCGGCGAAATGCACTTTCGGCATCACGGCCGGGAAGTTCCTCGGCTTCATAGTGCATCAGCGAGGAATCGATGCCAATCCCGACAAAATAAAGGTCATACAGGAGATGCAGTCCCCCAGGACCATAAAGGAGGTACAGCGACTTACGGGAAGGATAGCGGCCCTAAGCCGCTTCATTTCCCGGGCCGGAGACAAGAGTTCGACCTTTTTCCGCGCATTGAAGTCGGCGAAGGACTTCAAATGGACCCCCGAATGCGAGGAGGCCTTCGACCAACTCAAAAGTCACATCGAGAATCTGCCGCAGCTAGCTTCGGTGAAAGATGGCGAGCCCCTCGGCTTATACCTCGCTGCGACTGACCTGGCAGTTAGCTCGGTCCTGGTAAAACTTGACAAAGCCGGGGAAAGGCCGGTTTACTACACTAGCCACGTTTTGGCAGGGCCTGAGCTTCGATATGCCCCTATAGAAAGGATAGCTTTGGCGCTGATTCTGGCCTCCAGAAAACTAAGGCCATATTTCCAGACACATCCCATCAAAGTAATAACCGACCAACCCCTACGCCAGATCCTTTCCAAGTTTGATGTCGCAGGTCGGATGCTGAAGTGGTCGGTAGAATTAGGGGAATTCGATATCGAATATGAGCCAAGAAAGGCAATCAAAGGCCAAGTGCTCGCGGATTTCCTATCGGAGCTCATGCCGCCACCAGTTCTTCAAAATCCGACCCCTGGATGGACCTTACATATCGATGGTTCAGCTAACTCGGAAAGAGGAGGAGTCGGCTTGGTGCTCAAGGACCCCTCCGGCCACATTTACGAACACGCCTTGCGACTAGGATTCAGAGCTACAAACAATGAAGCCGAATATGAAGCGCTCTTGTTCGGCCTTAAGGTCGCAGCCGATCTGGGAGCAGAAGACATAGAGGTATTCACCGACTCCCAACTCGTCGCCGGCCAAGTTAATGGCACGTTTGAAACCCGGGAAGCAGCAATGATCAAATACCTTGCCGAGGTACGGCTGGCGACGACTCGGTTTCAAAGGTGTACCATCACCAAGGTGCCTCGCAACGAGAACACGCAGGCAGATGCCTTGGCCAGATTGGCTTCCTCCCGCCCGACCCACACGCCAACCGGAGCAATGGTAAGGACCGTCGGGCCCTCCATTGGCCCGACCATCATGACTATTGGTCAAGAAGACGGAGGCTGGACCAACGAGATCCTCCGCTTCAAACAAGCGGGAGCCCTCCCTGAGGACAGGGCGGCCGCCCGAAGAATCAGAAGGGCGGAATCGTGGTACTGCATCATCGATGGCCGCCTCTACCGGCGAGGCTTCAGCCGACCCCTACTTCGCTGTTTGAACCCGACCGAGGCACAGACCACCTTAGTCGAGATCCACGAGGGAATATGTGGAGATCATGTTGGCGCTCACACCCTGGCACACATGGTCCTCAAGCAAGGTTACTATTGGCCCACACTACGAAAGGATGCCCAAGCTTACGTTCGAAAATGCGAGTCATGCCAAAAGCACGCCCGACTCCAACATAGACCGATGGTACCACTTTCGACTGCCGACTGCGCCTGGCCCTTCGCCCAATGGGGAATGGACCTCCTCGGCCCCTTCCCCCCAGCCTCGGGACAGAGAACGTTCCTGATAATCGGAGTCGACTATTTCACCAAGTGGCTCGAGGCCGAGCCGCTGGCCTCCATCACCGAGAAACAAGTCGAAGGGTTCGTATGGAAGAACATCATAAGCAGGTTCGGCCTCCCAAGGGCGATCATCACCGACAACGGCACGCAGTTCAACAACGCAAAGTTCAAAGCGTTCTGCCAGAGCTATCGCATCCAACTGAAGTTCAGCTCGGTTGCCTATCCCCAAGCTAACGGGCTCGCCGAGGTAACAAACCGAGCCATCCTTGAAGGATTGAAAAAAAGGGTCTCCAACGCCACGACTTCTTGGGTGGAGGAGCTCCCGAGTGTCCTATGGGCGTTAAGAACGACCCCAAAAACCCCGACGGGCGAATCACCTTACAGCTTGGCATTCGGGACTGAAGCCGTACTACCTCCCGAGGTGGTTTTCCCGACCCTTCGAATTCAAACCCAACAGCAAGAGGAGTCCGATCAGCAGCTCCGTAGAAACCTCGACCTGTTGGAGGAAAAACGGGCCGATGCTCATCTCCGAGCACTGGCCTACAGAAGAGCTGTTGCAAAAATCTACAACCGACGAGTACACCCACAGCACGTCGGGCCGGGCGACTTGGTGCTCCGGAAGACCGAGGTCAGCGATCCGACCCGGTCCCGTGGCAAGCTGGCCCCAAACTGGGAAGGTCCCTACCGGGTTATAGATGCTATCCGAGAAGGGACTTATACGCTGGCAACCCTGGAGGGTCGGGCATTGCCAAGAACCTGGCACATCACAAACTTGCGAAGGTTTTACGCGTGACCATGTATTACCACTCATGCTGAGGTGAAATGCAACTATGACACCAAAACATCTTGGCTTGTATTAACTTGTGGCAAGTACAAAACAGGTCAGGGCCGATCTGAGGGCTACCTGACCCGAGTTACAAGCTTCAAAAGAAGAAGAAAGAGTACAAAACAGGTCAGGGCCGATCTGAGGGCTGCCTGACCCGAGTTCCAAGCTTCAGAAGAAAGAAAAAACGAGTGGAAAACAAAATCAGGACTCGGGAGGCGCCGAGTCGTCAAAATCCTACTGCCGCTCCATCGGCACTGAGTCATCCTCGGGTAAATAGTGAACGGATCCTCTTCGACATTGGCATCGGGGTGCCGGGCACGAAAGCGAGCCAGTGCCACCCGATACCCATACTCGTAAGTGACGCGCCCCATCCGTTTTAAACCCTCTTTGAAGCCGAGGAACCCCTTGTACTCCGCGACAGCAGTTACCGGCAGCTCAGCTCGGGCATGCTCCAGATCCTTCATGGACTGCAGCAGCTCGTCGTCCATCCTCCTGGCCCGGGCACGGGCCTCCTTCAGCAGATGCTGGGCATCACCCAGATGTCCCCGCAGCTCTCTTTCCGAGGCCTCATGTCTGAGTAGCTCCTCTGCTCTTTCGGCATTGACTTTCTCGAGCTCCTCCTTCAGCTTGGACGCCCGTTCCTCGGCCTCGACAACCGCCTCGGGCCCGCCCTTGGACTTCAGGACGTCGAGCTCCTCTTGCTGCTGCTTGACCCGATGATCCATGAAGGTGATCAGTCGACCAGCATCATGGACCCGGTCGACCAGGGCCATCTGAAGGTGCTGGCTCTGCACGAAAGGACTCTTTAAAAAAAAAAAAAAAAGTGGATAAACCCACAAGTTGGCAGACTTACCAGGACAATCTCTTTGGTGGCTCGGGCCATCAAAACCTCCGAAGGAAGCGTGTACAGCTCCCGCGCCAATTGGGGATGGAGAATCCCCCTTTCGTATTCCTCGGCGGCCGACGAAGTGTGCCACACCTTCGTCGAGTTTTTCAGCCCCGCCCACCGAGCCCGTAGCTCCTTCTCGGGGTCTTGGTGCCCCAAGTCAGACATCAGCAGGGCATAGTAGCCCTGGTCTCCCTTGTAGACCTTTGTCTTAAAGAGATCCTTCATGGACCTCGGACGCTCATGAACTGGAGAAGCGGCCCCCTCCTCAGACTCGGCGGGTGCCTCCGGCCTCTCGGGCGATGCAGCAGGCTCCTTACCCTTGGAGCGGGATCGGGACCCACCTTCGCCAACCTGGGGCTTGTGCTTCCTCGACAGCACCTTTGTCTTCTTGAGTGGTTTTCCCGTAACGTCGGCTCGTTCAGTCGGGGGGGGGAGCTGGCCTTTTCGACGGCGCCTTCGGAGCCTCCCTAGCCGGGGATGTACCGGCCTCTCAGGCAGTGGGGCGGCTCGGAGGGGCCCTTCCGCCAGCCACTCTCGGCATCCCGCGAAGCTCCCCGAGATCCATCCGGTCTGCATCACAACTTACAGGTCAGTAAGAGATTAGTGAAGCTCGAGCAAAGTAAAATGCTAGTACCCTTGGAGGTCGGACTCAAACCCGCCTCAGCGAGCCAAAGCTCGATCATCTCCTTGATCGCACGAGAAGAGGAGAGAATCCCCTTCAGTCGACCGACCAGGACGGTCTCCTCCTCGGACAGATAAGCGGGGGGCGTTGCCGATCGGATGAGCCGACCAGCTGAACCCGAATCCCCAACCCAGACCACTAACATAGAGATAGCGGGACTTCCATCCTTTGTTACTGGAAGGCGCCCCGCTGACCTTGAAACCAACTCGGGCGGTGAGGTAGTAACCGCCCCGACTCTTACACAGGCGAAAACACGCCATGAACAAGTCCCGAGTCGGGATAATTCCAGCTCCTCGGCACTCACCTAGGAAAACCACTAGGTAATGCCACGAGTTGGGCGCTACCTGGCTAGGAGAAATTCTCCACCACTTCAGGCACTCCTCGATCAGAGGGTGCAAAGGAAACCGAAGGCCGGCTTCCAGAGCATCTACCGAGATGCACATGCCAGGGACGTCCAAGCTATAAGGACGTTGTCCCGGCTCCGGAACATGCAACCCGTATTCAGTCGGGATGTTGTACCGTGCCCTAATCGCGGCAAGTGACCCCTCAGTCACCACCGAGTCGAGGTCATGATCTGACATCATGACCTCCAAATCTCTCTGAACCCGCGCGTCGACAGGCGACGGGGGCTCGGAAGACGCTCCCGAGGAACTAGCCTCGGGATCACCATGACTCGACTCCCCCGACCCCGAGGGAGAAACGACCCTGACGCTAGTCGAGGAGTCCGACGAGGTCATCGCGACCTGTTAGAAAGGGGTTGCCAAGCTGAAAGGGCGAAGGGAGGCTAAGGTGGTCCGAGACGGAGGTAGAAGGAAGGCAAAATGAGCAAGTGAGGTCTCTGCCCAACCCCGCAGCTAACTTATAGCACCCAAGGGAGTCGTTTCAGCTTCCCGAGGTAAGAGGAAGCGCCGCCACCCCAAAAAGCACTCAGCGCATTAAATGCGCCATAATTACGACCGAAACCCTAAGCAGGGAACGGAAAATGCATATATATATATATATATATATATATATATATAATATTGTAGCAAAGGCGTATATCCGGTTTTCCGCCCAACTTAACCCCCTCGGCCAAATCTCCGAATTTGCGCCCGAGATCACCTTCTCGGCCAAACCTCCGGATTTGCGCCCGAGGTCACCTCCTCGGCCAAATCTTCGGATTTGCGCCCGAGATCACCTTCTCGGCCAAAATTCCGGATTTGCGCCCGAGGTCACCTCCTCGGCCAAGTCTTCAGATTTGCGCCCGAGGTCACCTTCTCGGCCAAATCTCCGGATTTGCGCCCGAGGTCACCTTCTCGGCCAAATCTCCGGATTTGCACCCGAGGTCACCTCCTCGGCCAAATCTTCGAATTTGCGGCCGAGGTCACCTTCTCGGCCAAATCTCCGGATTTGCGCCCGAGGTCACCTTCTCGGCCAAAATCTCCAGATTTGCGCCCGAGATCACCTTCTCGGCCAAACTTCCTGATTTGCGCCCGAGGTCACCTCCTCGGCCAAGTCTTCGGATTTGCGCCCGAGGGCACTTCCTCGGCCAAATCTCCGGATTTGTGCCCGAGATCAGCTTCTCGGCCAAATCTCCGGATTTGCGCCTGAAATCACCTTCTCTGCCAAATCCCCGGGTCTGCGCCCGACTTCATCCTTGGGAGAAGCGATACATTGCAATTCCCGAGCTCCTGCTCGGTCGGATCTATTCTTACTATATTACAATTCCCGAGCTCACGCTCGATCGGATCGACCCATGATACTATCATCATTCCCGAGCTCACGCTCGGTCGGATCTACTCTTGCTGCGCTACATTCCCGAGCTCACGCTCGATCGGATCTACTCTCGCCGCGCTATATTCCCGAGCTCCTACTCGGTCGGATCTATTCTTACTATATTACAATTCCCGAGCTCACGCTCAGTCGGATCGACCCATGATGCTATCGTCACTCCCGAGCTCACACTCGGTCGGATCTACTCTTGCTGCGCTATATTCCCGAGCTCGCGCTCGGTCGGATCTACTCCTACTGCACCATATTCCCGAGCTCATGCTCGGTCGGATCGACTCTTGATGCATCAAAGTTCCCGAGCTCACGCCCGGTCCGATCTACCACCACATCATTCGAAATCCCCAAAATCCGCACTCAGGACTAGTTCAGGGCGACCTCAAACCAGCGGTTAAGCACAAGACCTCATCTTCGACACCCTTATCAGGCGCCTCGAGAAGGTCTACCTGGGGGGGGAAGAATGATATGACAAATGCCAACCTGGATGCCAAGTCATCACGCCCTCGGACAGTTGGCCCGCCGACGTGGCCAACCCGACGTAGCTGGTCGACCGGTTGTACGGGGGACCCCAATTGTCGTACAGCCGGCCTGGCACAGGTAAGGTCGGCACCCCCCACCTGCAGGCGCACGCCTCACCACCAGGACGGCAGGCATGGCGAGAGGCACGACGGCATGGTCAAGGGTGCGGCAGCATTGCGAGTCATGAATACGGTAAGGTCATCAGGTACGAACAATCTACAGCACCCGCTATAAAAGCTCCTGCACCTCCACGGAGCAGGGGGATCGCAAAAAAAGGAAAACCACCGAACTAACTTGATCGTCGGAGGGGTCACGTCGGGAACCTACCCGACCCGACCTCCTTGCAGGAACCAGCGGCCGACCCCAGCGGGACGACCCCCTCTTCACCCGGGCTTCCCCACTCTAGCATCAGGCCTCCCAAGCCCAGCCCTGAATCATCACTCATCCGGACCAGCTCTACACTGTGTCGAAGAGATTGCGAAGCGGGCGGCCTAGCGCACACGGGCCTGGACCAGCAAAGGCTTGCTCAGCACATTTGAAGACGGGACGCATCCACTAGGCAAGCCCCAGAAAAGTCACTATCAAAGTGCATATCTTGATACAGATGTTGTGGTCAACTGTAACATCCCTTTACTCATATCTTGGAATTCTATTCTACCAATAGATGTGAATACATGATTATAGTCCTATGCATCGACCATTAAATATAGTTAATAAAAACAAGAAGAAAGAAACTGATGGAAGGAAAAAACGTGACCAGTGAGATTGTCATTCAGCATGTGTATCCAAAATCATTTCTATATACTACAAAGACAAATAAGAAATCTAACGAACTCTACCTGGATATGCATACAAGAGGACCCTTTTTTGGTGCTTACAGTCTTTCTATGGTTTCTGATAGGACCATAATAGAGTCGAGTCATATTCCACTGAGTCATGTCTCTTGTCAAGTCATATTGGTTGGTCCAGTCAGACCAGTTAGGAGATAGTTGAGTCGGCTAGAAGTCCATTAATAAGGAGTCCCAGTTCAGTAGAACTCTTGGTAGGAGTCCAGGGTTAGAAGGGCTCTTAGTAAAACCCTATAAATAAGCATGTAACCATCTTATTTTTCATCAAGAAGAACCATTTGATTTCAGTCATTGGCCGAAACCCTAGAATGGTCGATCCCTTATAGTGATCAAGGAGGCTCGATCCCCTATAGCGATCGTTTATCCCCTCTTCTCTTCGATAGAAACCTTAGGTTTCCTATCATATGGTATCAGAGCGGTGTTCCTTGGCATTATCGTTGCTGTTGTTCATCAATTCCACCATCGCCCCTACTACCTTCATCTGCTGCAGTCCAACATCTCCACCGTCGCCCCTGCCACCTTCAACTGCTGCCGCTACCATCTAACCGTAGATTGCAGCCACCTTCTTCAACACCTTGTTGTTGTCATCTAACCCTAGATTGTTGATGTCGCCGCCTCCTTCTCTTGTTGCTATCGACGATGCAAGAGACACAAAGTTTGAAGCCTTCAAGACCAGCACGGAGGAGAAGTGGCAAGAATTCCTTAACGAATTCAGAAGGAGTCTAGCAGGAAGCCCCATCAAATCTCAGCCTGGTGAAAACTCTAACACCAAAGAAAGCCGATCTAAGGAGGATGATCAAGGGCTGGACATCGGACATCTACGCATGAGGGTGGAGTTTCCCATATGGGAGGATGGAGACCCAACCGGTTGGATTTCTCGTACTAAAAAGTTCTTTCGTTTCCACAGGACCCCGGAAAAATCTAAGGTGGACATAGCTTCCATGCAACTCGAAGGAGATACAATTCAATGGCACGATTGGTACGAACATACACACGGAGTACCCACGTGGGAGCGATTCAAGGGCAGGCTGTTGATCCGTTGCGGGCCGTCGGAGTACGAGAACATGGACGGATAACTTGCAAAGATCCGTCAAACCTCCACCATACAAGAATGCCAAAGTACGTTTGAACGTCTTTCAAATCAAACCCGAGACTAGTCCGAAAAATAATTGTCAGGTACATTCATCGAAGGACTCAACCCGAAGATTCGGTGTGAAGTTAAAGCACACCAACCATGCACCTTGACGGCTACCATATCTTTTGCGCGCAAACATGAGGAAAGGCTAAACATGGACAACCGCAGTGTCACGAATGGTCGTCGGTCAACCGCAACTCTTCGCTCAGCGAACCGTTCATCGCTTTTGTTTGCTTGTACAGATGTTTGACAACTTATTTTGCCTTGGTTTTGTGTGATTTTGCCTTAGAAATACGAGCAGAAATAGTCTGTAAGGCTACAGAACGATCGCTCGCTGCGCAGAGCCAAAATAGGCCAAAACTACCCAGTTTTGGGGTGTTTTTCGTGTGCTACGACGACCTAGCCGAGCGGCACGAAACGTCAGCCATCTCAGCACCTTGGAACCCCCCAGGTGGCACAGGGTTGGATGGGGCTTCGGGATAGTATCGGGCGTGAGCATTCATCGACTGTTGAACTAGTTTCGCGTTTGATACCTTGGGGACCGTCGTTTGTGGACTTGCGACCGTTCCTACAACCCTCTGAAGTCCTGTTTCGCTCTTTTTCTCTCCTTTCTCAGTTGCACATAAAGTGTTCGACGAATTGCTTGTAAAAGCTGCCCTCTTTGCGAGACGTCGGGACTTATCCGTCGCTCATCTTCAAAACTAATCAACTTCTCTTTTTGCAAGTTCTTTGGGACCCGCACGAGGTTGCAAGTGGGCTGACCCTTTGCGAGAAAATACGCTTCGCCGTTTTCATGACTTAAACAATTTTAGCTAAGTCCAGAACATTGGGCAAAGGTTGCTCCGTGACTTAGACGATTCCAGCTAAGTCTTCAAGTTTACCGCTAGGGTGCCACACGGTTTAGGCAAATTCAGCTAAGCCCGTGACAGCAGGGCCAAGAGCATGAACAAACCAGCAGCAACCAAGTCGCCGGCTCCACCTGTTGTTAATCGAAATCCTACGCCGAAGAAGCTTACCCGAGAAAAACTCCGAGAAAGGTCGACCAAGGGACTATGTTGGCACTACAACGAATATTAGAGTAGAGATCACCGCTGCAAATAAGGGAAACTCTTGATGATTAAGCCGATTGAAGAACAAGAAGCTAAGGGCAAGGATCCAAAACTCGAGGAGGAAGATACGGAGGAAGAAGTAGAACCGGTCACCAGCATTGTGCACGCCCTTGCTGGCTATGCCAACCCGCAGACAATGAAGATTGGAGGATTTCTCAAGCATCATCTGGTAACAATCTTAATCGATACAGGTAGCACTAATAATTTTATGGATAATGAGGTTGCTGCCCGGTTGGCCTACCGAATTGAAAAATATGATAAATTCGAGGTAAGGTAGCAGATGGTCGAATATTAACTTGCAACAGCAAGTGTCTAAGGGTGAAACTGATCATGCAAGGCCAGGAAATAATTGTAACTTCTTTTTGCTGCCACTAGAAGATTATAAAGTGGTGCTCAGCATTGAATGGTTAACAACCCTAGGTGATATTTCTTGGAACTTCTCTAAGCTAATCATGAAGTTTTTCGTTAATGGAAGGCAGGTGACCCTAAGAGGAAAGCGCGGAGACAAGATTACCACCGTTACTAGTCAACGAATGGAGATAGTGCTTCAAAAGACACATACCAATTTTTTAATCTAATTACAGGGTCTACAACATAAAGAACCGAAGGTGCAAGATCAAAACCCTGCTCTCCTTTCCTTACTCTCTGAATTTGCAGATGTATTCGCAGAACCGCAAGAGTTCCCACCTATTCGGCTTCATGACCACCGAATCCCCATCTTCCTGAGAAAAGCCCCAACCAATGTTCAGCCATATTGGTATCCTCACTTCCAGAAGGCAGAAAGAAAAAGAATTGTCAGTGAGATGCTGGAGACAGGGATCATCAGGCCGAGTGTTAGCCTGTATTCTTCACCGGTCCTTTTAGTACGAAAGAAGGACGGATCATGGTGGATGTGCGTAGATTATCGAGCACTCAATAGCATCATCATCAAGGACAAATATATAATTCCAGTGGTGGATGAGTTGCTAGATGAACTAAAGGGAGCCTAGATTTTCACCAAACTGGACCTGTGGTCAAGCTATCATCAGATACGGGTACATGAAGATGATATTTAGAAAACAACCTTCAAAACGCACAACGGGCACTATGAATTCCTGGTAATGCCTTTCGGCCTGACTGATGCTCCCTCTACTTTTTAGAGTCCGATGAATGATATATTTCGGGCTTATCTTCGTAAGTTTCTTCGATGATATTCTGATTTATAGCCCTTCTTTCGAAAGCCGCTTATCACATTTGCGAACTATTCTAACCACATTACGAGAGCATTGTTTTTTTATCTAAAAGTCAAAGTGCAGTTTTATGCAAAACGAGGTTGAGTATCTTGGACATATAATCTCAAGGGAAGGAGTGGCGGTTGACCCCTCAAAAATTCAAGTGATGAAAGATTGGCCGCCACCGACCACAATCAAAGCTTTACGGGGATTTCTGGGCCTAACCAGCTACTACCGAAAATTCGTGAAGGACTACAGCAAGATCAGTGCCCCACTCACAGCACTCCTAAAGAAGGATGCATTCAAGTGGTCGGATGAAGCAACGAAAGCTTTTAACTGTCTAAAGGCTGTGATGATCACGACACCGGTGCTAGCCCTACCCGACTTTAACAAATTGTTCGTAATCAAATCTGATGCTTCTGAAGCAGGAAGGCTGACCACTAGCCTACACTAGCAAGACCCTCTCCCCTACCCATCTAAAATTTTCAGTCTACGATAAAGAAATGCTAGCTATAATACATGCAGTCACGAAGTGGAGACCTTACCTGATCGGCCGACGATTTCAAATAAAGACGGACCACAAGAGCTTGAAGTACTTAGTGGAGCAAAAAATTTCTTCCCCAGAGCAGCAAAAATAGGTAACTAAATTCCTGGGATTTGACTATAAAATTATTTATAAAAAAGGCAAACATAACTTGGTTGCAGATGCACTTTCCCGCCTTCTTGAGCATACTGAATTAGCAACCATCTCCCTCCCCGTTTGTGACCTTTTGGAAGACATCAGGAATGAATGGCAAGGTGACTCGGAGATCCAGGAGATCATCAAAAAATTAGATGAGAGCCCTGGTTCAGTTGCGCACTATAATTGGGATTCGAAGAATCTACAGTACAAAGGTTGAATCGTGATGGTGCCCCATCCCCCTTGCCAAGCCGCCATCTTAAAGGAGTTACACTCATCACCAGTGGTTGGACATTTGGGATTCCTCCGCACTTATAAACGAGTCCGCCAACTTTTTTACTAGAGGGGTATGAAAAAGACCATTGGAGAGTTTGTGGCCAACGTCACAAGGGAAAAACGGTAGCAAGCCTAGGAATGTTGCAGCCTCTACCTATTCCGGATACAGCTTGGGCCGACATCTCCATGGATTTCATTGAAGGGCTACCATCATCTCAAGGAAAGGTAATATCTTTGTCGTTTTGGATCACTTTACAAAATATGCTCACTTTTGTGCTATCTGAAATCCCTACACCGCCACCAGTATTGCCCGAATTTTTGTGGAAAATATAGCTAAGTTGCATGGGATTCACCGCTCTATTGTCAGTGATCGTGACAGGGTTTTTACTAGCAAATTTTGGACGGGGTTCTTTTAATTACAAGGCACGTTCTTCCAATTACAGGGCACACGACTAAAAATGAGCACGGCCTACCACCCACAAATCGATGGACAAACCGAAGTGGTGAATAGGTGCCTGGAGAACTACCTTAGATGTTTCACCAGTGACAGGCTGAAAGAGTGGACTAAGTGGCTTGCTTGGACAGAATGATGGTACAACACAACCTATCACTCCTATATCAAAAGCACTCTGTTTGAAGTTGTTTATGGCCGACCCCCTCTAGCAATCACAAAGTATGTGGTCGACACATCAATGGTGGACCAGGTAGACAAAGAGCTAATTGATAGGGACAAAATTTTACAGCTATTGAAAGACAACCTTACAGCCGCCCAAGCAAGAATAAAGCAGCAAGCCGACAAACACAAAAGTGAAAGAGAATTTGTTGTAGGAGATTGGGTCTTCCTTCACCTTCATCCATATAAGCAAACATCTCTAAAGACCCGAGCATCTACGAAGTTGTCTCGTTTTTTCGGACCTTACAAAATATTTGAGCATATTGAAGTCGTTGTCTACCAATTGGATTTGCTAGTTGACTCAAAGATACATCCAATTTTCCATGTTTTCTGTCTCAAATTGAAGCTAGGAGAAGATGAATTAGCACAGAATCACCTACCCGACATCTCTACTGACAGAGAAGTACAGCTTTGGCCGGAAGCTATATTGGATCGCAGGATCGTGATGCGCCACGGACGCCCTCTAACTGAAGTGCTAGTGCAATAGGCTAATCTACCTTCTGAAGACGCTACTTGGGAGTCCTACGATGAATTGAAGATGAAGTTCCTAGAGTTTCTAGAAGCTCAGCCTTGAGGACAAGGCTAATTTGAAGAGGGCAGGTCTGATAGAACCCCAACAGGGTTGGGTCATATTCCACCGAGTCATGTCTCTTGTCAAGTCATATTGGTCGGTCCAGTTAGACTAGTTAGGAGATAGTTGAGCCGGGTAGAAGTCCATTAATAAAGAGTCCCAGTTCAGTAGGACTCTTCGTAGGAGTCCAGGGTTAGAAGGGTTCTTAGTGGAACCCTATAAATAAGCATGTAATCATCTTATTTTTCATCAAGAAGAACTATTTGATTTCAGCGATTGGCCGAAACCCTAGGAGGGTTGATCCCCTATAGTGTCAGCTCCTCTTATTTTAGGGAGCTCAAGTGTCTTCTTCGAGACAAGCTTTAGGGAACTCTCAAGAGTGTTCTTAATTGGGGAAATATCATTTTGATTGCCTCACTTAAGTGTTCTCAGCTGAAAATGGTTCCAATTGGACTTGATCATTACAGGACTGATTACAAGCTTCATCTGCAAGAGCATGTGATGATCATTACTAGTACCTCAAGTCAAATCAAAACTGTGGTCACTGTGATCTTTTATATTTTGACTAATAATTTAGGACAATCTTGTTGTCACCTTTGGGTGGGTGATCAATGATTGGCAAAAATCAGTCTACGGTGGTCACAGTAGGTAGATTTTAGTTAACCTAACTTCTAAAGTAGTAACAACAGTGGCAACTTAGCTTTTGCTTTGGAACACCCACCCGAAAAACATAAAGGAAAAAAGATCCATCTTAGGCTCTTACCAAAAAATGTCATTCCAACTAATGGTTTAACTGGGAAAGCAAAGCATCTTAAAACTTCATCGAAAGTTAATCAATTAACCTAAATCCACTAACAGAATATAAAAAAAAAATAGACACCTAGTAACTGATTCAAAACTTGTTCTCTTGCAATTTCCAAATTACAAGTCTCTCTCTCTTCCTCAATCAAAAGTAAGCAATTCTCAGCATGTCTACAACAAAATCTTGAACACAAATGTTTCTTTTCTTTTATTCTGCATCTCTTGGGACCTGCTACACTTATCTTTAGGTACTCAATCCTAAATCAATGATTTGAAGGATCAATCTCAACCAGTTCTAGGCTGGAAGCCTGGAACAAAGTCTGTGACCGATGGCCAGCTGGATTTTGACAATATCCACCACGAAAGAAAAAAATAAAGCACATAATTTTTATGATTCATTGATATGATCGACTGATCAACGACTAGCCCACCATCAGAAATAAGAGAAAAATGATTGGTAAACATCACCATGCCACTTCCGTTCCAGTTTCCTCCTTCTCCGAATCCATTTTTATCCATATAACTTAAGAAAAGTATAGATTTTTCTTAAAATGTAATTGTCCTTTAATTGCCCATGAAACTGACACTCTAGCCACCCAAAGGCTTCAAAAAAGAAATGATGAGATGGCCTAGCTAGATGTACTAGTGTATATATACTCACATCAAGTATGTTAAAGCAAAAAAACTGTTTAGCAAAAATTGCATAATATTGTTTTTTATAACTGTAATAGATGAAGATCCTTCTCTTTTCTGACTACAATATGTCCAAACTTGAAATTGCCAAAACTTGACCCAGTACAGATAAAACTATGTGTTTCACTTGAACCATCATCGAAATTTGAAACATGCTTTCAAGCAATACCAATTGCCTCCATTGACAAGTCTAAACTTGCATCTTGAGCTGGTATCTGTGATGTTCTTTAGGTTCAGCTATCTAATAGACCCTCCAAAACACTTACTTTCATCTATCTTAGTTTCCAATATTTTTTGGGCCTTCTATTAATGAGTCTAACCAACTAGGACTTTGGATACTGAAAAAACCAGAGCTTGCTGCACTTGGAATGTTGACTAACAATAACAACATCACGCAACAGTAAGTTGTAATGTACCAATTATTAAGATTGACAACACAAATCCTTGTCCACTAATTCTTTGGCAAACAACAACGGAAAGAGGGAAGTGAAAGAACTTGCTGCAAATTCTGTTCATTGATATATATTATCTGTGTCAATTAATTTATATTTTCAGTATCTTTTCTTAGGGACAAGATCTAGGAGAGTACTGGGAATACTAGAACTCCTATGTTAGCCACTAGGTTAATCAAATGAAACAATAGATGGTAAAGTATGCTGCACATTGAGTTGCTAATTATCTGATGAACACTACCTTGTTTTCTGTATTTTTCTCCTGTTTATTTTTCATTCCTTTGACTTAGCAGTTTGCCTTAGATGATAATAAATATCAATTTGGGAGACTTCTGTCGCTATTTGCAGCACCTAGCATCTTTTACTCCATCCTAATTTTAACTTTCATATTAGGCAGATTCTTCGAGTAGATCCATCATTCCATAAAATCATAATGTCAGCTCATGAAGCCCCAAAATTGTTCATAAGGTCAAGACATTAAATAAGCCTATTTCACATAATCCACATAATATCCTTATAAGCCTTGGTTAGAGCCTACAATGTTTCGGTGCTATTATAAGTCATCTTTTTCCAATCCGTTCTGCTATAATGTTTCAGTACAGTACAATTTATCATGAATATGTTCCTTTACCATTCCAGTCTTCATTGATGACATTGAAGTTATAGTGCACTTAGACCTTGTACGAATTTCTTGTCTTAGATTAAGCCTGTGTTCTTATACAATATAGAAGCAACTAGAATATTAAGATGTATTTCAGACATATACACAAAACCCAACATATTTCAACAATTCAATCATAACCAAGTTTTTATTAGTGGCTCCGATGATCCAAGTTTATCTAATGCCGAGATGGAATGAACCAATAACAAGGTAAAACAGACAAAGTTACCTTAGCGATTAGTTTTGCACCCCTTGTTTGATGCATATTCTTCCTCCCTGTTGCTGCTTTTAAAACCATGCTTCCTCCGAAAATCTTCTGACCTATCATGCCTTGTCATCTGGGCATCTCTCTCTCTCTCTCTCTCTCTCTCTCTCTCCCCCCCCCCCCATTCATTTGCATCCTTTTAGTGGCAACTTCTCTCTCTCTCCTGCTCCGGTCCTTCTCTGACTTACTGCTCGTAGGGATCCACCTTCAGCCCACTATCCTCATTCCTTTCACAAGAATCGGCATGCCTTCTATTTGGTCTAACCTTCTAATCAACGTCCACAATCTTTGATTTTGAGTTCTTCTCCAACTCCGTAAGACTGAACTCGTCCCTTTTCAACCTTTTACAATCATCGTTCTGGCTTTCATTCCCCAGCTCAGCCAGTGTTGCCTTACTTGCCCACTCTTTCCGCTTCTTCCCAAACTCCCCAGAGGGGTCGCCGCTGCTGGTCACCGCATCTCTTTCCCATCACAAACACGCAACGAACTCCTCTTCTCCGACTCCAGGTCTCTGGAGACACTAGCTTCCCGGGCTGACAACCCGCTCTCCGCGAGGTTCCGTCCTCCTCGGAGTCGGACCTCTCTCTCGAAGGCTCGCCTGAACCATGCGATCTATGGCGGGAGCTCCGCGGCATCTTCAAGAAACGCCCAAAACCTTAATTCCGGACCTCGAAACAAGAAGCCGCAATTCTGGCGGAATCCCACAGAACACCAAAATATTATTTATATAAAAAAATATTTTGAAAATTATTTATATTATTTATAAATAATAGGTCGAGGGGTCGAGGATAAAAATATTATTTATAAAAAAAATATCCCATAAATTCTTTTGAAAATTAGGGTACTTTTATTTTCAAAAATATAATAAAATTATCCTTAATATTATAACTTCTTTAAATACATACTGAATTACAATTTTTTTATAAAAAATCAATAATTTTAATGCACATGATATTCCAATGAATGCTCGAAGTTAAAACTAATAATTCGTGGAATAATGGATTGTCCCTTACGACTTTTTCGGCAAAAACACTGAATCGTGTACATAGGGAGACTCATTCTTATGTAATTAAAATTATACATATCCCATGTATGATTAATGACTTTAAAAATTATTTCTCTTAAATTTATTTTACAACATATATAACCTAAAGATTTAGGCTCCTGTTCAACTATTTTATATATCAAATATTTGCATTCTGATTGGCATAAATATCCTTCACAAACTAAAATATATTTTAAATACTTTATAATTAAGGATTTTAATATCCCGTGCATGAGCATTCATAGAAACAATCAGTAATTAATTGATCGTAGAAAATATTAGTTGCTTTGAGATAAAAAGATACTTAGATATGTAAAATAAAAAATAAAACACTCTAATGCTTTTACAAAGAATATATGTAGAGTTTTGATTAATAATAGAATAGTATCTAATTTACGGAGATTAACACAGTGATTATTTTACATTTAGAAGAATATGCATGCTAAAGTTAAATATAGAAGAATATGTATGAAAAATCACTTATTTTTTTCGTAAATGCTAAACGGTGAGGACATGAACAAAAAAATTTATCGATTGTATGAGTTAATATCCGTAAAATTTTATCACCTAGTGACTATTGTACATTATGACCATATCAATATTTTAGATGTGAAATACTAATAATATATAAAAAATTTATCTTATAATTTTATATTAGTTATATAACTAATTATTGATATGTAATAAATAAATTGTTTTTTTTCATATAATGTTATATCAAAATGTCAAATGTTGGCTTGTATGTAGGTGGAAGATGCTAATATCTAAAACGACATATATTGAAGTCTGGAGGGAAAAACTATGATATTTCACAAGTGACAAGGATATATGTGTAAATATACTTCGAATCACTGCTTCGCTAAATGGGTGGGTCTCATCAAAATAAGGCCCAAATCGAGCTGGAGAAGCCTAAGCCCATCAGAGTGGCCCTTTTTCATTCGGAGATGCAACTACGACCGTCCGATCTACCGATCTCGCTCGATTTAAGAGCTCTTCGTCTCCGAAACCCTACTTCGTTTCTCGTACTTGAGTTTTGGGGGTCTGTTCGTCGGCGCACCACTCGCAAGCACCAAGATGGTGAAGGGGCGGCAAGGCGAGCGCGTGAGGTACCATCTTGTCCTCTCCTTTTCTTCATTTTGATCCCCATCAAGTCGACCTTTTTATGGTTGCTCTTATCGGTTGATTTGAATTTCAGGTTGTACGTCCGGGGGACGATCCTCGGTTACAAGAGGCAAGTCGAGACTCCATCAATTATGGAATTTTTTCCTTGATTTTATTGGACTTTTGTGTGTGTGTGTGTGTGTGTTGTCTTTGGGAGTTGATCGGGGAATGTCTGGATCAGGTCGAAGTCCAACCAGTACGAGAACACCTCGCTGGTGCAGATCGAGGGCGTGAACACCAAGGAGGAGGTGGCATGGTACTGCGGTAAGAGGATGGCGTACATCTACAAGGCCAAGACGAAGACCAAGGGGACACGGTACCGGTGCATCTGGGGCAAGGTCACGCGCCCACACGGTAACAGCGGCGTCATTCGCGCCAAGTTCAAGTCCAACCTCCCGCCTAAATCCATGGTGAGCTCGAGTCCCTGTGCTTAGTCGAGCTTCAAAGATCACATTTTTTGCTTACCTTTTCTTTCGTGTTTTTGTATGCGTAGGGTGGAAAGGTCAGGGTTTTCATGTATCCCAGTAACATCTGAGGAGGTGAGCTTCCACTGCATCTGTTATTAGAATGTACTTGGATAATGTACTTGTCTGATTTTGGCTTTGTGTGCTTCTTCTTAGTTATTGCTCGATTATCTTTTTTCTGTGATTTTTTGTCTAAGATGTTATCTATGTTGTTTTGTTGAGTATGTCTTTTTCTGCAATTTTCACTCTTAGTTATCATCTTTCTACTTGTGTATATGACATCGTCTGTGAAATTTTATTTGCTGGGCACAGAACAATGGGAATGGCTTAAGGTTTTCAACCAAATCTCGTGTAATAATTGGCATATTGTGACATCCTGTAACAATTTATAGTTACTTTAATGATTTTTTATTTTATTGGTTGATTGTAGTACCGCTTACTGCTAGTTTCTTGTGCTCTGAACCTGAGCTGGATGAATGATTCCTATACGATAAACATGATTGTGTGATGAGGAATTTTTTGTTTCTTGTGATGAAAAAAGAAATTTCAGAGCAAACACTTACAGCTCACATTACTTCCTCTGAGGTTTTCAATGTTCATATTTCTTATTAGCATATCACATGAAGTTTATTCGAAGATTGAACTAAATAATTAGACTGCTTTAAGAATGGACTGAGATATTGGTGTGTATGCCACATGCTTTTCTAGATGGATGTACTTGCTTTTCCAAAAAAAAACAAAACAGAAACAAAATTATGTTGACTTATGCCACCTAAGCGGAGATAAATAGAAGAGATTAGATCAGAAAGGTGAACAAGTGGAATGAGCCTTGTAACTCAAACGTTATTGAGAAACTTTAAGCTCCAGTTGTGCTGGTTTCATTCGACCCAATTGGTTTTTGTATGATAAGGCAATTCTTTATCCATCCTTACACAATGTGCTGCTGCACCTATCAATTATGAAGAAAAAAAATCACCAAATCTCAGTTGTGATAGATGCTGGATGAGCCAGCTTTCCGTTCTCATAGTTGTGATGATCCACTTTCAATTCTTTGTTTAATACCTTTATGCCGTTTTTCTTCATTGTACAGGTGATCGGTGCTGCAGAGATGATGTCCTTGGGGACAGCTGCGGCTGGGTTTCAAGTGGGATTGGATCCAAAACATTACCTAGATATTAGAAGTAGCTTGTTGAGTATTAGCAACTTGGGTTTTGATGCAATTACTATATCTATATCCTTCTTTTTGGGAAACTTGAACTTAATTTACAAGTTGGAAGAACTGTATTTTGATACTGAGTCCTATATGAAGTTAGCAACGTCTTAATAAAGCTCACTATGGATGATTGCAGGTCGTTTAAGAAGATGATAATCGTTTTTTTTTTTTTAATCTTGGTTCCTGATTAGATAGTGTTGAACAGGGTTTTTTTTTTAGTTTTTGGTTCTGTCAGCAAGAGATGTTAGGAAAAAGTGTTGTTAAATTTATGTAATTTTAATTATATTATTGATTATGGGTTGAACCAAAACAAAGAAAAAAATAGGTACGATCCATTGGACGTAATTTTAATTTTTTGATTTTTTGATTCATTAGATTTTTTTTTTCCTGTTTCTAGTGGTATATAAATGCAGCTGCGGCGGATGTCTTTTTTGTCCTTCAAGAAAAAGATTTTTTTGTATTGTTATTGTTTCGATAAATCTTTTTTTCTCTACTCAGATTGCTGAAAGTTTGTGTTGTTGAATCACCAAAGAGAAAAAAAAATAAACAGTGCATGTCCATCGTCCAAAGTCACATTATTTTTTCCTTAATCATATTGAAGAAATAGATATTTCCGAATGAGATTCTGCCAATAGTAATTATGTATGCACACACACTGCATTGGCCGTATCTGCACGCTGCTTTGTCATATCTTTCAGCATCCAATAAAGAAAAAGAAAATTCTATTTATTCCATTTAATATAAACATAATTCAATCTTCGGATTACCAATACAAGGTGACAAAGAGGTGTGGGTTGATAGTCCACACAAAACATCATCCATCTTAAAATATTTTCTTTATAAGTATACGTCGATCCATCACACACTTCGCAAACCGGAATAAAATATAAAGAAATTAAGTCTAAAAGTTCCTTTATAATTACTGTACGTCGATCCATTAGTCCAAGCTCAAACACAACGCTGCCCAATATTACTGAATAGATTGATTATGGACACACTTTGCAATCCGGAACAAAAGATCAAGGTCTTAGAAACCAAGTCTAAAAGTTCAAACACAATGCTGTCCAATATTACTGAATAGATAGATTATGTACACACTTTTGCAATCCGGAACCAAAGATCAAGGTCTTAGAAACTAAAGTCTAAATTTCAAACCCAACGCTGTCCAGTATTACTGAATAGATTATGTACACATTTCTAAATCCGGAACAAAAGATCAAGTTCTTAGAAATTATGTCTAAAGTTAAAGCACAACCAATATTACTGAATAGATTATGTACACTGGCACAGAGGACAGCACGCTGCCCATCTCTACTTGTACGAAAAACTTTACTGCTACCATGTACATACAGTAAATTAATACAACACTTGCGATCCATGTAGAGAACATCCTGAAATGTCTAGTTCGGTGGCCTTTGATGTTTTATTTTAGAGAAATCCATACAAACCAGAAAGTGCCTTGTGAGTGAGCCCGCGATTGACATCCAAATCTTTGCACAAGCAAGGGAGAAGGATGCATGAGCCAACTACTATATGTGCTACTGTTCTTCCGCGGTAAAGTCAGGTTCTGGTGGCTTCTGCAACAACATTACAGGCATCCTCTCCTGTAACCTGGCCTTGCGAGTTACGTTTCGCCTCAAGGCACGTAATGCATTCACCGCAAACCTTGATGCATAGATTGTTGCACCAAGGCTAGGTGTGGTAGTTCCATCCTTCACGAGCGCTGCCTGCAGCCTGTTCTCCTCCTCGTGTAGAGATTCCTCCAGTTTCTTTCTTGAGTAGCGTCGCCAAGCTGCCTGTATAAAGCAAGCAGCCCATGTTCTCCACTGCTGAGAATAGAGTCTGAAGGTATGCCTCAGCTTCTTACTGTGCAGCTTCCTAAATTGGGAGGCAACAAATTTCAAGTCATCGGCAGCTAGAGCAAAAGCCTCAACCTCAGACAATGCCTTCACTGTCCTCGTGGAGATGGGGAGGCTTGAAGATGAGTTGGGGTCCAAAGCCCATGTCAGAAGCTCTTCGCCGCAGAAGTCGCCTTCCTTCAGGTAATCCGAATTGAAAAACCCTGTTCTGCCACCATTTGTTGTAACACTAAGCAGTCTTCCTCTCATGATGAAGAGCATCTCATCCACTGGGTCCCCTTCGCGAATAATGCAGCTGTTTTCAGTGTAAAGGATCGGTTTCAGACGGTCACACATGGCATCCATAAGTTGATCATCCATTAGTTCAAACATGGGAACCTGCATGACAGTGTGAGAAAGCAAAGAGTAGCATCGTTGTAGAACTTTTAAAACAGAAGCTAACCATTCTTTTTGTCCTAATATGACAAAGTTAAATTACCATAGGACCAACAAGGAAAAGTTCAGGTTTTTATACATCATCCAACAGCAGAACATAGAAGGAGCAGCATGCTATGTAAGGGTGAAACTGCATTGAGTACTCAATCTAACATGTTGAATAGTGATTTGTCTTTATCATTTCAGGTGTTTAACATCATGTTGCAAGTTCTCTTATAGGCCATATAATGCAATGCACAGATAGAAGAAACTTATTTTTTTATGACCTTCCCATTTCCTTTTAAGGTCCCACAGATTGCCTTTCTTCTTTTTCTTTTTCTTTTTCTTTGTACTTTTTCAACATTGATAGATTTTGAACTGGTTGAATCTCTAGTTCAAGCAGTCCCAACAAGTTTCAAGAATTAGCAAGCAAACAAATAATTAAACTTCATGTGAAGTGGAAAATAATATAGCTTTGTTCTTTTAGACTTGACATAATGCATTCACAGAAATAGAGTTGAGAATGACACCATCATCACCACAATCCTTGTAATTGGAAGAGCATAATATTCATTCTCTTCCAAGTATTCTATGTCATGGCATATATTGGTGATTGCTGTGGAGATGGAAATCTGAAAAAGAAGGTGATGGGTAAATAACTTACCCTCTTCAGCAGTCCCAAACAGAGATGACGTTTTATGTCCCTTCTTAGGTCCTTAGGTAGGTTTCGAAGCAGATGCTCTTCATCAACCCCTCTTGTTTCTTGCCATTGGTATTGTTCATGACGGCGTATTCGCTCCCTCAGATTCTCTGGAAGCATCCGGTGGGACATCCATTGCTCTGCATCTTGCCTTTTCACTCTCATTTCTTCTATTCTCACAGTGGTAGATTGCAGATAAGTCTGTGATGCCAACACAGGGTTTGTTGAATGTACCAAAAAAGAAAATATAGGAAGATAGGATGCATCCAGTTAAATCTTTATTCGTATTTTAGTACAGAGAGATAAATATCTTGATATTTTTCTTTAATAGATCTACATAGATCTAGACATTTTTTTTGTAAAATTTCAATTAAATCAAGGTTCATCACTGGCTGCAACTCAGGAACAAGACAAGCTTACTTGGGAACACGAACCCAAGCCCAAAGTGAGCCTACACCATCATTAGTTTGCAATTGGGCAAAATTTTCATGGACCTGGGACAGGCCAGAGCCGTCAAAAGTACCAATCCAATAATGATCTCAGACCAGCTCAGGCAAGGTGCAAGGCAACCCAACCAAAGTCGAGAAATAAATTTTATTATAGCTTTCTTTCATCAAATTTGAAGATACACAACTGATTATCATCAATTCGAATGCTCAAATCTATAATCTTTTATATCTATCATTGTCACTAGTTCACTTCCCACCTTTGTACTTGTGCACATAAACATTTTATCAAACATCAAACTTAGTATAAACACTATTCAAAAGTGAAAGCTGATCAACTTGAATGTTAAAAAAAAAAAACCTGCATGTTGCCAATAAGAAGTGAAAACAAAACCAGCCCAGAAATGGAGATGAAAACAGCAAATAAAATCTCCGCCAGGTAAGTGCTTGTTTGCAAATTTTGTCCCAGGGAACTGCACGATAGGATGCAAAAAAACCAGCAGTTATTGACTATCAGAATATCTGGATGCCAATCCAGGACAAATGTTAAAAGGATTACATGTATAAACCAATATGTATGAATAAATTTGCTGATATAAGGATTTTAGCTTGCAAATGCCATTCATGTTTTAGTAATTATTGATCAACCAACAAAAGTTAGAATATATATAGCATCCAACAAAGCAAATGAAATCATAGAAGGCTCTAGGAAAATATTTTGATAAAAAAGCAATGTTTCTTAGCAATTAGCAGCAAATTTATCCTTATAGATAATTGATGGCAATTGTAACCATGTAACAGGTAAGAAACTGGCTAAATCAACCATAGAACAAAATTGTACATGCTAAGAAATCTACAATTGCTGCCTCAGAAATAAAAAGGGAACATTCATGCCATGGATTTACATATCATGGACTGCATGACACATGCCATGCATTTGTGTGCTAGCCTGTGCCATCACGTACCTGCCACAGGTCAAGTGTTAGCCTGTGCCATCATGCCAAGTAACACTTTTCTGGCATCACCCAAACATATGATATGGACAATCTTTGGTTCAAGCAATAATTTTGGGGGGTGAGATTCAAAAAGGAAAGATTATTGCAAGCACCATTTTGAAGACAGCAGTGTCAGATTTAAGGCAAGTACTTGATGTTGTCAGCACTTCTGTGTAATCTCGTTGGCACCATAATTCAGTTCACCATGCTCAATAAGCTACCACCACCTAGAAATCCTGTCTGTCAAACACCATGCCCATCAATCCCGAATGCATGCAGAAGGCTCTTCCAATTACTATCAGCAGCCCTGCTTACTGCAGGGAATTTCCAATCTGGTTTTTGTTTTATTTTGCTGTAAGTATCCACTAAATTTCTGCAACTCTATTTTTATTTTCATTGCATAACTCTTGCCATCCAAACATAATTTAAGTTTATCCATGAAATACCCTCTTACGAATAGAATGTGGAAACATATTTCAAGTTTATCAATGGGATACCTCTTCAGAGTGAAATGGGGAAACCATACTTGAAAAAACTAAAAATACACTGTGAAACTTGTAACAGAAAGTCCGTAAGTTGATACGAGAGTTATGAAACTTACATAACAATAATATATGAACAATAGTGTAATTGCTTTTATAGAAGCAGAGACATTTGTAAAGTGAAGAGCAAAGAAACATATCAACAGAAATAGTTGATTGATGACATGTGATAGGTAGATCTCAATTTTTAATTAAATTGGGTCCAAATTTCAAGCTTTACCATGCCGGTACAATACACTATCAGCAACACTATTATAGAAAACACATCAAGCTACAACTATAAAAAGAGCATTTCTTTATACACACCTCAGATTTTGTAAGCCCCACCAAAAGCAATAAAAGAACTTTTCCGGAAAGTTTCTTGGAAGAACAATATCTGATTGAAGAGCCTGAAGGTACATGCCGAAATCAAAGATTGTTGCATTTTCTTCTTGAATAGGACATTCACTGGCTATAAAATCCATGCTTTCTTCCTTTTTTACTCCACAGTACCAGGACATAGTTGTACAATTATGTCTATGGCAGGCACGTCTCCAACAAGAATCTTCTCGTTCAATAGAAAGGAAGTACCAGCATGCCCCAAGTACCTGGAACGATTTTTCTAATACTCTTATCAAAGGTGTTACAAAGTTATCCATGAAGAGCTTCTACTAGTCAAATATCAAGAATATAGCAGCTTCTGCAAGAACCAACAGCAAAATAGACAAATGAAACCAAGCAATGTTTTCTCTCAATAAATAGTTTACACATTACCATCAGCACAATCAGCACTAGAAGAACTACAAAAAACTAGATGGCGTAAACAAACAAATAGGGTGTGTGTTGGCACCATTATAAGTTTGCTCTTTTACAGATTGGGTGATCAGAGTTTAAGTCATGAATTCACTGCTTATAAACTGTGCACATTGATCCCCTGCAAGCTACACATTAATGAGGTATTGTGCATTGGGCCTCCTATTTTTGTTAACTAAAAAGATGTTTGTTTGCAGACAAAAGCATATCTGGTGTCTTTTCTTGATACTGGCTCTAAAATAAAGCTAGGTCTAGTTGCAGTTGAGGGCTAGGCTTGGTTCATCGAGTCAGACCACTATGGTTCAGCAAGGAAAATACAATTGCCATTGAACATGTCCCCTCCGACCTTACACTCATCAATCCCTACGTAAAGCCACCAACTGCTACCCAACTTTGCCAAGCTTGCACCTCTGAATGTTGCCATCTTGACCATTGCCACCCTCCAATTGAGTCACCAAGATTCACTGCCCTTCAACCACAAACAGCACCCGGTGGTTGTAGCAACGAGGGCCACCATCCAATCACCAACCACCTTCGATGGCTAAGCATGGGTGTTCGGCATTGGCTAAATGGGTGAACTGGAGGGTGACTAGCCACATAGGTGATTTGTGGAGACTTAAATTTTAAATTGGCAGTGAACACTGGCACATAGCTAGATTTGTATCACAGTGCTTAAAGAGATATGAATAGCAACACAGCCTTGCTGTCATAAAATTTATAAACCATGTCATCATAAAAACTTAAAACTTATAAGAACTAGTATGGGTCAGGGCTTCACTGGTTTTGAGTTGTCCTGGGTTGAGCTTAAGCTCTCTTGACATGTTTCCCTTCATCACCAAGATCATTTTTCATCCCTTTCAATATAGCAATGAGCTGGCTCTCATTGGTCTCTATACACTCCATGATGTAAAAACAAAAAATTCATTGAAATGAATTCTCCAGTAGTAAATCATTCTTATAGGGGAAATGAAAAGGCTAAACAAAACACTTCAATATCCTCATTCCCAAGCGCCAAGTCTATGCATACACAATCTTTGTACCATTTGTTCCACACGTCACTAGACCTGTCGCTCTGTAATAGTTGAGAGATACTACTACAATAGATACTAAAAGATGCGTGATGGTGTCACAAGTATCGTTGATTGATGAATCGACCTGATTGGTTCACTGCTAAAGGTGCAGGCTCATCCTAGTGTCTCCTCCTGGCTGACGTGGGGACTTGACATGGCGAAGCGGCATAAGAAGTTCTGCTGAAGGCCGCTCTACCGACAAAGACCTAGCCTAGGATCGGGGCAAACGATAGTTAGACTGGGATCTTCTTAGCGACGAGGTCCCCTCCCGACTATTGGGCCGTCCTATGGTAGCTAGGTTACCTCCAGGGCGCTGGTAGTCCTGCACAACAAGTCGGCACCAAGGGTTGCCCGGCGCGACCCCTCTGATGCTTAAGTCATTGGAGGGAGGAAGAAGACAACAACGTAAGTTGTATAATTGAGTAAGTGTCCAGCGACCTCCTTAGTGTGAACTGGTGGGTGACTTTTATACTTGAGCCCAGGGCCTCTGTCCTGATTGGCCCGAGATAAGATCGAGGTAACTGCCTAATCATGATAGGAGAGATCTCTTCCTATCCCCTTGGCCCTTGATCTTGATGGGGTAGGGAAGTTAGGACGAGCAGCTTGTCGACAGGCTATGCCTGAAGGGCTGTTAGGGCTACCCCTCAGGGGTCAAGCTCCCTTGCTTCTTTTGTACCGGCAGGGCATGATCCCTAAGAATGCGCAATGCTATCAGTCATTAATGCAGGGCAGATCAGGGTGCGCTCATGCCGTGGCATTGTTTAGGAGCTGGTGATTCAGAGTCTTGCTTAGGTGTGTCTGCTTCCATAGTAGAGGAGCTGGCATGGGACAAAATCGTCTCTATCATTTGTACACCCTTGGAAGGGCATCCTTCGGGGCTTTTTTCGGAGGACGCTCTGGTACGACTCGGGTACGGGTTCTTCTGCTAGGGTGTGAGTACCGAGACAAGGCTGAAGGGCAGAGGCTAGGGAACTTCGTATAATCGATGTCAATAAGTTTCTCATCAAGATAACCGAAAGTGAAGGACTTCGAGTCGATGCAAGAGGGCTCGACCAAAGAATGAAGTTGGCAGTATGCGATGTTGGACCTTTTCTACTCAGAAGAGTAGGTAGCAGAGATGATGGAGAAAATGGTACAATCCCAGAGGCAACGAAAACTATCAAAGACTTGCTCTAAGCTGGGGTAAAATTTTGCTCTTTTCAGGCAAAACTTTTTGTATTCCAGAAGTTCGATGATAGTGAGAAGACAAATCACAGTAGTTAACTCAATGCAAGTGCAAACACTTCGAGTGCTTTGGAAGTATGAGCAAAGAGCGGGTAAAGGCTAGCAACCAGCTCGATGCATAGTGTACAACCCTCAAGGAGACGGTGAATTCGAGTAACATTTGTCTTCTCAACTCTTAAGAGAATGGGCGAAACCGAGTACCTCAATTCTCTTATTTATATAGCAGAGTAGCTCTGCACAAGGTTAAAGACCCTTCGAAGAAACTTAGTGATGGCGTATAGGGCATCGCGAACTTTGGTAACGACATGATCTCATACCGATCGAGGTGATCGGTGATCGGTGCCATTGAGAGTAGACTGTCCACTTTATTTTCCAATAGAATGTCGATCGAAAGCATAATTGATGTGAACCTACTTGGAGGTGACAACTAAGTGGAAGAGGAATCGATGGGCCAATTTTGTTTTAGAAAAAACCCAAAAACTTCAAAGTTGCAAGGTGATGCTCGTTAAAGCTCCAACAAGCATCCATCTAGTTCAAGCGGCATGAGACGTTTGAGAGACCGACGTATAACAAGGAAAGTCTTTTCCTTCATTGGAAGGATCCGCGGGAACCAACAAGGATCAGAATAACTCAGTCAACCCCACACCACAGTCAGAGTCATTGCTAGTTGAAGCAGAATGGCGGATCAAAGTTTGACTGCTCAACAATAGCAGCCGAGAGCAGTTGGGAGTCAAGAGGTGCATTGCCGCTAGAGCAGAAGACTGAAGATTCAGCAAAAGCGATAAGTTGCAGCATCCACAAAGGCTTTAACGAGGACATCGAAGAAATAAGTGAGGGAGAATGTCATGGATAAAGCTATAAACAGGGTGTTAGATATAATGCTCATGTATATCCGTGTCCTTCGATTTTATTCATGCTAGGGCTTGCAATATGCTTGGCAGCCCCAATTTGGTTGGCTTCTATGGTCGTTTTAGGCTGGTAAACAAAGGTTGTATCGTGTGGGCACTTATGGGGATTTTGGTCTGTGGTGGACCATCTTGGACTCTTTATCGTGCGACCATTCAAAGCTTACGAAGTCCATGTTTGTAATTTGCCATGTCTACGAAGTGTTTGTTGAAATGGTTGCTTGTGAATCCCGAGTTAAACGCTTTCTCTAACTCGTCTTCTCTTTTGTAAGTCCTTAAGAGACCCTAAGAGGTTTTGGCTTTTTGGTAAGGCTGACTCTTTGTGGACAGACACGCAAGGTACCGCATGACTTAAGCAAAACTAACTGAGTCTGTGATAGCCGGGAATGGTACAAAATGCGCGGTATGTATCGGTCCAGGCATGGGTCAGTACATGGATCACCCTTGTTTCAGATGGCTTGGTCTAGTTCAGTAAAAGTAATGAGGAAAAAAACAGTGGGGCCTATTTAACTCGGCATTAAATAAGAAAAAAACTTTAAATAGAAATTAGGGCTTGCGGACGCAAGTCCTCTTCTCACATTCTTTGCCACTACCAACACCGTTGTTGCCACGTTCCTTCTTCTTCCCAAGTACGGTCCCACCTCTTCTCCTCTTCCTTTTTTCCTTCTTTCTCCTTGTCCACTGCTTCTTCTTCCTCCACCACTGCTTTCTCTTCTTCCTTCCTTCTTCCTCCATCTCCCCTTCCTTTTCTCCCTTTTTTCTTCCTCTCCAAAACACCAATATATATCGACGTACCATGGCAGATACTGAACAGTATATATCGGTCCAACAGATCTCTAAAACATGTCTGGTACCCGAAACGACGATCCTCCATTCACTTATAAGTTTGTATATCTAATTCTATAAACAAATATGGTTGACCCAATCCAATAGAGCCCCGTAGCCTAGAAATCGGATAAAATGATCCTTATACCACACAACCAAGATACATAAGCCCAACATATTGAGGAATAGACTATCAAGCCTTATACTACCCAATCCATTATCCCAATTGTTCTCATCAAGGCCCAAGCTGTGAATTTAACCATGTGACTTCAAATACTTGAGCCCCAATTACTCATGATAAAAATACACCATACTATATACTAAAAACATCACTTCTTTCGATGTTGGACTAATCAGAATATCTTAAATCATGATCTATTATAATTGATGCAATAATTTATATCCTGAGATTGCCTACTAGCCTACGCAGCAAGTGATTGCTACCTAAGCAACAAGCGGTTCAATTACTCTCATAAATATATGAAAACCAACCAATCAAAATAATTGCAAAAAGAAAACTAAAAATTGTGAAACCAATCAACAGTCTAAATGAACAAATAAAAAAAATATGTTAAAGTTGGCGAACAAATCCATAAGAACACAAATACAACAACTAGAGGTGGACAACCACATTTACAAAACAAGCCACAAACTACTTTCTCTCCTAAAATTTTAGAAGTTGAATCACAGGAAATATTGTAAAGCAAACATTAGTATCCATCAAAATATCATCAGAGGTGATATGAATAAGTAATAAATTACTTATTCTGCTGAAACAGTGAAACGTGTACTTACAGAAGTTTTTTAAGGCCAATTTAGAATATTCTGATTCTAGTAGTGAAAATGAACTTGTAGGAAATTGGAGCTTACATGACTTGCAAGCATATAGAGAAAAAGGTTCAAAGCAGCTCCAGCCCATGCAGTTTCAGCAATTATACCAGCAGATTTTGTGACTTCAACATACAATGGTATTATTCTAACAAGCCTAGGCACATACTGTAATATGACAATGTACATCAACAGTGTATTTGCGTCCACTGAACCTGACCCTTTTAGCTTTGGTATTATGATCAATATAACAACCTGAATAGGCAAAAAAATAAAGAGAACAATTAAATTCCATATTGGGATACCAACAGCAGAATAACCCCTTGCACATGCAAACAATAAGTGACATGCTCATATAAATGAAAACTAGTGATCTATAAAAGGATTGTTGAAGTGAACTACATGGCCACTGTAACAAAGACATAATTATGGAAGCCACATAAATTAGAAGAATCCTCATGATGATACAAGAAATGCTATCATAAACCTAGTAACAATATGTCTATGGGACAAATGACTCCTCCAATAACAAGAAGAAGCAGAGTAACAATTGCTAAAACTGGGCCAAAAGGGCACTTGGTGTTATCCACAGGATGAAGCTGAAAAACAGAGAGAGAAACCAGACAAATTTTGAAAGAAAATCTCAACTTACTTGTGTCAATAACCATAGCACCACAGTGATGATAAGAGAAGAAACTGGTCATGTAGGGGAATGGAATCAGGCAGTTAATGCATGTCTCAGGCTATGTATTGCTCAAGTGAGCCCTTGACCCATTAAATCACATGCCCAAGCACTAAGATTTATTGATGTTAACCAGCAACAACAAGTTGTAATGTCTCAACTATTTATGATTCGATAAATAGATCTTTTCCTCATCACTTAGGACTATTTGGGGCAATATCAGTAGTGAAACTCATAACAGTCAATTATTATGATAGATTGTTCTGTAAAACGTTTCTACCCAACCTGCTTAAACCATATTTTGACATCTTTAATCATGTTTTTGACAGGTTTGATCACAAAAATAGATGCCCGAATCAGGTAAGGATACCTGGATGGTTTAATTCAGGCTCAAGTATGTTGTTATTTCTTATGTAAGGTACAGATGACAGTGGATTATCTTTTTTTCAAGTTCTGGTATACTTGACCTACTTAAGGCACCTAGATAGCTAGTTAAGTTTGGGTTCAGGTGAAAATCGTAGATATCCGACAAGCTATCATCAATCTTCTTCTCACACTACTAATCTTAATTCACCATGTCTAACAAGGCATCTACTGGTGTCCTTTGGACATGTCCACACCATCTTCAATAATTCTCCTTCATCTCATCTTCCAGTATAACTATACCTAATTGTTACTGAATGCATACATTCTTTGTTCCAGCCTACATACATCTCATCAAGTATACTTTTCCCAAGCTTTACAAATATTTTATTAATTTTTAATTTGAATTTATCGGGCATAAAACGATCACACAAAACTTCCAAAGTCTTTTTTTAACTTCAACTATCCAACTTTAGCCAAACTTAACCAAAATTCTCAAATATGTGATCACAATCATATGTATAGTCCTCAAGCTAGTCTTTTCCTAAGTCATATGAATTGATATAGAAGCTAAAGTTTCTAACCAACTTGAAAAAAAAGACATAATGGATTAAAAGCTCTATGTGGTCTATATAAAGCCAAGAATTTCCAAGGAAATTGACAACACCGTAGGTTCTCATGACTTGAATTCAGTCTCTCAGGCAAACAAAAAACAATGTACTATGAAGCAAGGTTTGTGGTACCACGGCATACCGCTCGGTACGAAGGATATGTACCAGTCCGATAAGGGACCGATATGGGCAGTACATACCGGTTTGTCGGTATGCCCCACCATACCATGTGTCGATACATTGGCATCGTTTGATACATACCACACCAGTGTATCACACGTACCATACCAATGCACCAACTGGCCATCGACATGGTATGTACCAAACCAAACCGATGTACCGACACACGATACGATGGGGTGTACTGATAGATCGGTATGCATCGCCTATACCAATCCCTTGTTGGACTGATACATACTGTCCATACAGGGTGGTACGACGAAACTTGCCATGAAGTACATTATGATTTTCTGAACTAGTCAAGAAATAGATCTCATAAGAATTTCAATAAGCCATTGTTATTTAGTATTTAGTCAAATGTTGGAGATTCATGTCCAAATACCCTACATACAAGGTTATTAAAAAAGAATGTCATAGTAGATGACAGAAGTCCATAGCCCCTTTGTATGGGCATAAAGGCTTGTATAAGTGGCTATGGATTACTGAAAAAGAATGTTTTCTGTCTGCAATTATGCCTTTTTGTGCAATATAGGAGAATTCAATTTTTTTGCAAATTCAGAAACCTAACAAAATTTCGCAATGATCAACAAATAGGCAGTCAAAATAAGCATATTGCACATGTAGATACATCATAAAGTCTTGCTACCTGAGGGAGAGGAACCACGGCAAGAATGTCAATAACGAAGTATGACTTCAAATATCTAAGGGCTATTGCTGAAAAGTCTTCTACCAAGACACCCCTTCCAAATACACGAGATGGTGGAGCAATAAAACCAGTTCGAAATTGGAATATTATATGAAGTACGTAAAAAATGTCAGTGAAGGATCGCAAGACACTTGCTGTGATCACCAAATTTTCATCCAAATCAACACAGGTATCCTTATCATTAACAAATGGAATGTAGAAGAAGAGAGGATCTACAGATATTGCCACGACACAGGATAAAACAAATATTTTATTCCACTTCTGGAGGAATGGTCCTTGAGGATCTAGTACTTTCTTCCTGGACTTCAAATCTTCTGCAGATGAATCCTTTATGGACTTATACTGAAAGATATTGCTAAGAAGTTCAAACATATACTGATATATTCTCTGCATGCTTCTCATTAGTGGACCAATTATTGTTTTCGTGAAGACGTCCTCTCTGAACTTTGTGATTGCTCTGAGATCCAATCCTAGAACCTGTCGATATTGGAGGTATTGCAGTTATCCAAATGGTATTCACCAAAAAAAATATATATGCTGACAAATTTATTGATCATGTTTTTTTCCTTCATAAGTCCAGACATTTTGAATGTAGAAACCATATAATAACTTGGACACCAAAGAAGCAAAGTTTTCTCTCAATTGAAAAAGACAAATTACCCTTGTAACATACTTATATAAAAAAAATTGCATTATCATAGAAAGAAATCTATCTGGCCCTTGTTGCTTACTTGCTTGCATATCATTTACCGTTTTGGAACCATAAGTTTCACTGTGGCATCTCTCTGTAAACCTCATAGTCGCATGTTGGATTAACACTAACCAATTTTCCATATTCATAAGGTAGTTTACTACCATCAGAAGCTCTTGTTCCAGTCTTCTATTGACCATTACGCTAAAGGGAAAGCCACCAACACTTAGTTCCACGGTAACAAATAACTACAGAAGAAACAGAGCCGTTTGTAGAAACAAGAAAAATTACAAGTAGAATGATCTTCAGATTCGATACCTCTGGTCTTGTTTAGTACCCCAATTGTATGAAAGGATTTGTGTGCTTCAACCCGCAAAGTATATGGCACTTTAAGATGTGACCACAATTGAATAAGGAAGAAGGGCACACCAATTCCATAGCTATGCAACAGCAGGACGAGAGAAATAAAAGCTTACAACGTACAAAATTTTTTTGGGGTCTAGAAACTAGGTTTAATTAATTCATCATATCTTCACCCTAATAGTTTCTGTCTTTATGATTTACAATCAACAAAAGTTGACCAGTCATGATAAAACAATCTTTCTGCAGTGTCTATTTTTCTTATCATTTTTCTAGATTTTCTTTCTTCAGGTTTTAAAATCTACTGAAACTGCTCCATGTTGTTCAGTAATCAATTTATAGGTACAATTGTAAACGTACTGAAAAACAAATAATAGCGAAATCCAGTGCTGCAGAAACAAACGCCTATACAATTTTCAACCTTAACAAAAGTAGTCTAATATTTGTAGCTCATGTTGCAACACTTGACAGTTCTTCAATATTTACTAATACTACGACTTTAACAAGAACATCAAACTACCAAAATACGAGTTAACGAGTTAACCTTGTCTTCAGGGCAACCAAATAAAACTTTCTTCACTTAAATCTACAACCAATCGGCATGGTGGAAGAAGAAAAAACTATTATTTTGGACAGAATCCACACCAAGATAGCGATCGAGCATTATAAATGGCAGCAAAATCCCTCTTTTCCTCAAACAATAAGCTCAGTAGCTTCTGCAAGACGCAACTAAGAACACCGACCTAAATAGAAGAGGGCTGACAGATTAAACAGCACGAAAACAACCACCGGCCCTAAATCCAACCAAAGCCAACCCAACCAAGAAGAAGGAACCCGCAGGAAAGGAAAACCAGAACCCCATGAAGCTGACCAAGAAGTGGGTCTTACACACCGGTCAGAGGAGGCAATCCCAGACGAAGGAAGGCGGTGAGGCAGAAGAAGAAGAGGAGGTCTCCTTGCCTCCCATCAAACAGCGACTTCTACTGAAGCCATCTTGTTCTTCACCGCCTCTTGGACCGCAAAGCGTTCGGATGAGAGAGGCAGTCGAGAGAGAGAGAGAGAGAGCGAGAAGTTTCTTGGCTTCTTCCCAGGCCTTGGACTCGAGGGTGTTGGAATCACGGGTCCGCGTCCAGCCGTGAGGAAGCCACAAAGGAAAGTAGAGTGGAACTCTCTCCCCCATGTCCATTGCATCAGGAGTGAAGCCGTAATAAACAAAGAGGTAGAGGGCTTAACTGCAACTTTGTCGACCGCATCGCCGCCTCCACAAGGAGTGCAATCGAAATAACAAAGGACTTGGAGGACTAGGAAGTAACTGTTCCTGCCACCGCACCGCCAAACGACGTGTCTCGACCAAGCCATCCACCACGAAGACTTGCTTTCCTATTGGTCAATTGCTTCTGGGACCCAAAAGCAAAGCGCGATAGGAAAGAACCTCTAAACGACGTTGCTGCCTCGGGTAGGACAGATGTCGCTCTCTCATCGGTCAAAAGTTGAGTAAAGCAAAAGGCAGTACAGCCACCGGTGAATAACACGTAGACGTGGGTCCAACGACTCGTCACCAATCAGCACAAGGGTAGAGGTTATAAAACCAATCAAATTAAATCAAAGATGTCGACAGTGGGTGATCAGAATTAAGATATAGACAACGACGTACGGTGGTATCAGTAAATTAATGAGCTGCATCTGCACATGGAACATTTTATTGTTTAAAAAAGTAGTAAAAGAATTTGTCCAAGAATTTATAATATTTCATTTTTTGACAACACAATCTTCGTCTTATAATAATAATAATAATTAACTAATATTATTAGTTTGTTATAATAATAATAATAGAGAACACAATCTGCTGGTGTTGGTGTTGTTTGACTGCTGTCTGCATGCGGGCCGATTGGATAAACAGGGACGAATTTGCATAAATGTCCCTACAAGGTTAGTAATGAACGTATGTATATAATTAATTATCCCTTCCCCAACTCCAATGCCGCACCGCACCTACCAAGCAACCAATAAATTTACATATATGGCCTTTACTAAACCTCTGTTAATGGTTTTAGTGCTTGGGGAGGGGTTGTCTGACTCTAACTCGAATTAATTAGGCTTGATTAGTTTATAGTGGATTAATAGCCATTTTTTTTTTTTTCGTGGATAAGTCAATTTCCTTTATGAGTTAAAGCTTTTTATTTCTACTTGTTGATGATAATAAAGTCTTACTCGTTTTTCAAAGAAGTATAAGAGACACTCCAAAATAGGGGAAAAGGGTTATGTGATGTGGAACAGTAGGCAGGACATATCATAGCTGCTCGAAGGAGGCGTGGTTTTGCCGGAGGATGCTAAACTAAACAAGCTGAATGCAAAAAGTCGTCTTCCAAGGACAGAAGACTTGAGCAAAAAGAGAAACAACTACTACTTTGCAACGTGCTAATAATAATAATAATAATACAAATAGGATATATTATTATCTCATACTAAATTAATTTCAAAGACTTGATGCTGCATACTAATATGGTTGATTTTTTTTTTTCAAAACAAAATTCTAACTAGCATTAGTGCATGCCGAAGATTTATCATAAATAATAATTTTTAAAAATATATTTATTATAAAGAAAACCATATATGATACATGAGGCTTCCACGTCTTCAATTCATATTAGTGACTAATTTTACAAGTAATTATATATGAAGGTTAATTATAGGAATAAATGTGGAAGATCATAAACATATATATATATATATATATATATATATATATATGTTGTTTTCTTACTTGGATATGTTAAAAAATCTTCTCTGAGTGTGATAGGTGACAACAAAACAGAGAAGATGACCTTATCTGGTATATAATTAATGTACGTAGCATTCGAACCAATCACAAACAAGATCATGCATGGGGCCAACGAGGGGCATCGACCAAATTGAATTGAATGTGGACAGAGACACGAATGGGCCGATTGGGTATGCCAACGAGTTCAAACCTATGGAGCCCAATGCCCAAGTCTCGATCATTGGTTCGATTTATACTGAATCTTAAAGCTCAATAAATTCCCTAACAATCATAGTTTGATAGTATGGTAATAGTGAGAAGTCCTAATAGGATGAAATTACAACTATATCTTACCATCATATTGTAAAATAACAAAACTGTTGTTAAAATCAAATTACCAATCCTAATCAAAGCTAGTTAAGAGATAATAACCAAAAAGATAAAAGAAACAAGAACAAGGAGTGAGGTTCAACTCGGATGTAATTTGGGTTTTGATAAGCTATCATTTATTTTTATCAACGTCACCACGAGAGCTCATAATAAATTATCTACACCTGTGCTTCCTCTACTCATCAACAACGCAAGCACGATGTTTATATATATATATATATATATATATATATATATATATATAAAAGAGAAATTGTTAGTAACTACAAGACAAGCAATTAATTTCATAAAACAAACAACATACATTTATTTAAGTCACTCTAAATATTGTTTACTTTATATATATATATATATATATATATATATATATATATATAATTTTTTATATCTAAAATAATTCATATCCTTTAAAAAACTTAGCATATAAGTCACTCCCATCAAGTATTAATTCAAATCCAAGTTAATAGATGTTAGAGTCTTCTTACGTAACATATTAATTCATAATAAACTACTAATATAATAAAAAATATATGATTTAAATTTTAAAAAAAAATCTATCTTATCTCGTATAATTTTGATAATAAACTATTTAAGTCTTTATGATTTTATTTATATCAAAAATAGATCCTATATCTTTAAAAACATAATATATAAACTCCTCTTGTCAAATATGAGTTAACAAATATTAGAATCTACTTACATGATATATTATTTTATAATAAATCATTAATATAATGATATATAATTTAAATTTTTTAAAAAATTTATCTTGTTGAAGAAAAAAAAATAACAGAGGTTGTAGCGACGAACGAACAAAGGAAAAGATAAAATAAAATTAATAGACACGATAAATAAGAGTGTAAGGTAGAACGAAGTGTGAAGCGATGAAGACGAAAATACCTAAGAGGAATAGTGACTATGAAACTATTATGTGTCTAGTGTTGGATTGATCGACGCACATATATCCAAGATAGAATCGAAATCTCCTAAGTTTGTTATTGGCATAGAAGAGACTACATACTTAAAACACCTTACTAAACAATAGCGACTTGATAGTGTTATTGATGATCACTTCCACAACAATACATCCTCCCACCACTAATGATGATTTTAATTAATTTATTTAAAATATACATATTATTATATTAAATATTAAATCAATATATCATGTAAATAAATTTTTAACATCAACTAACCCTTGACATAAAGATCTTATATATTATATTTTTAAAAAATAAAAAAATTATATATAATCAAAATTATAAATACTTAAATGATCCATTACAAAAATCAGACGATCTAAAATAAATTTTTTTAAACTTAAATTATATATAATATATTATATAAATATACTCAAACATTTATTAACTCAAACTTAATATAAAAAACTTAAATACTATATTTTTTAAATATAAACATTATTTTAAATATAAATAAATCATAAAAACTTAAATGATTCATCAAAACAACAAGAACTAAAATAAATCCTAACTCAAAAATAAATATTTGAAACTAATTATTATTTTTCCCCTAAAAAAATTATTTCTTAAAAAATAAGTACCAAATTAAAAAACTTAAATGATTCATCAAAACAACAAGAACTAAAATAAATCCTAACTCAAAAATAAATATTTGAAACTAATTATTATTTTTCCCCTAAAAAAATTATTTCTTGAAAAATAAGTACCAAATTAAAATAATAATTAAAAACTAGTTACTTAAGGAAATAAATACCGACATATTGTACTAAATAAATGCCATTTCTTTAGGAAATCAATTCCAAAATAAGACACTAATTTATAAGTACGCATACGATAGAAAGATATAGCATGGATCATTGCCTGATCATGAGAGAGTGAGAGAGAGCCTTTCAGTCTCATACAATTTTCCAAGATCACCAAACTGCTAAAAAAAAAAAACGAACACACGAAATTATTATATCACATGAACATGACAAGAAGCCAACCAACCATTGCAACATCCTGTCAACCGCTGCTTCACTGTTCTCTTGTCGCAGTCATCCTCTCGGAGCTGCAGCCGTGCTGGCCTCGTCGCCCGGCCTCCTCCTGCTGTTCTCCAAGATGGGGAACCTGCCTTCTCTATCCCTAAACAATCTTTCCTGCGCACTACCCCGAAGCTTCTCCAACCTCAGCCCATCTCTCTGCTGCATCTTGAACACCTTCGCCACATTCGTCAGCCCTCCTACCAAGAACAGCAAGCCGCCGAAGGTGGATAACCAGGCCCAGCTACTTGCCTGCACATACAAACCAAGTGCATGGTGAAATGACGCAAGTAGGGGGCTCACAACGTGGTTGCGAACACGCACCGTGATCCTTGCTTCCCGATGTGTCGAGCCACGAAGAGATTGGCGATTGAAGATGCCGGCGACAAAGAACAACAAGCTGCCCATGAGGAAAGGCACGTAGACGCCGGATTGGAGAATCTGCGTGTCGCCATCGGCTCGTTCGTAGATCTGGCACGTGTTGTGGATGGAGCCGATCACCCACAACAGAGGCCCTGCGATCAGCATGTTGACCGCGTGCTTCTCCATCTTGTAATCGAAGCCCTTTTCTTCCTGCATGCATATATATGTATCTGTCGGAATAGTTGCAAGCATGCATGAGATAGAAGAACTTGGTCGACTTCAGTTCAACCTGAATGAAGAGGAAAAGAATCCCAGTGAAGGTGACAATGGATCCGAGCATCTGAAGCAGGGGGACGGCGAGCTCGACGAGGCCCAACTGGACGTCGTACCCGAAGAGGCCGAACTGGTAGTCGATGCCGGCCATGTGGGCGACGAGGTCGTGGGCGTTCACCACGGCCAGGAGGGCCAAGGCCACGAGGATGACAGCCAGGCCCACCTCAGCGTTGCTGCGGCTAGGGAGCTCGGCGGAGAAGCCGGCGGTGAGCAGGGCGGCGGCGAAGACGTGGAGGCCGGCGTTGATGTACTCCCACCGGTTCTCGACCGAGTGGGGACCGTACAGCCTGCTCTCCCGGGCTGAGGCGAGCTTGACCATGGTGATGAGGGAGAGGGAGAGAGAGAGAGAGAGAGAGAGAGAGAGAGAGAGAGAGAGAGAATGGCGAGCGAAGGGGGGGGGGGGGGAGGGATGTGGTTGTGGAGATGGAGGTGCGGCGGAGGAGAGATACGTGGCGACGTGCATGGGAGTCTTCAGCGTCAAACGTGGTGTCGTGGGTTGCGCCACGAGAAGCAGCGTTACCTCTCAGCTGCTGACTGATGTTGATGACGTGCGCCATGCAGTGTTGGATGGGAACGGGCTGCTGTGGCGCCAAATCATGAATCGTCGAGAAAGTGGTAACAACAGGAAGATGACAGAGAGAAATAAGAAAAGAGAGGGAGGAGAAGATGTAAGCTTTACATCGATCGAATCGATACCATTGGAGTGGTGGATGGGTTTAAGATGGCAACCCAATTCTTGTGGTTAATTAAGTACTCGGGTGATCTGGACGGACCGCTTCCCTGTCACTTCATGGATATCAACAAGAAAGCCGTGCAGTCTACTTTTCTCCTCCACTTGGCTAATGCAACAGCAGATGATGTTGTGATATGGGGGTTTCAGTGTCGACTTACAAAGGAGCCAAAGGTCACTCATCCTTCACAATCGGGTGTGTTCTCTCCCGTGAAGGATAATCATGAATCTCATCACATAAAACGTACAAATATATACACATATTAAAAATAAAAATTATATATTTTCTCTGTACAGGATAATCATCGACCTCATCACATAAAAAAAAAATACATACACACATATTAAGAATAAAAATGATATGTTCTCCCCCGTGCAGGATAATCATGGACCTCATCACATAAAACACACAAACACACACACATACTAAGAATAAAAATGATGTGTTCTCCCCTATGCAGGATAACCATAGACCTCATCACATAAAAAAGAAAAATACACACACACATACTAAGAATAAAAATGATGTATTCTCCCCCGTGTAGGATAACCATGGACCTCATCACATAAAACGCACAAACACACACACACATACTAAGAATAAAAATGATGTGTTCTCCCTTGTGCAGGATAACCATGAACCTCATCACATAAAAAAGAAAAATACACACACACACATACTAAGAATAAAAATGATGTGTTCTCCCCCGTGCAGGATAACCATGGATCTCATCACATAAAAAAAACACACACACACACAATGGGATCCGAAGACTCGAGATATAGTGAATATCAAAAACTCATTTTTGTGTTTTCGTCGCAAGATCCATTTCAAAAAACACAAGATATACGATGTTGTTGAATTGAAGAGATTGATTCATTCTAAAGTTACAATTGACTCCTATTTATACATGTTTTTAGAGATCTAAACAGGATCCTTATGGATCTGATTTGAGAGAGATTTTAAGGATTGAATTATCTAAATAGGATTCTTAAGATTTTGAGAGAGATCTTAGGGATCATGATTTGATCTGCTAATATGCTCCTGCAAAATTGAGCTTCTGTCAAGGACATCGATTTTGGACCGATGCAAGGAAAAGCTTTTACGAGCAAGAGGCTTTGTAAGCGAATATGCTAGTTGATCAGCTGTATGCATATGGGAAACCCAGAGCTGTTAGCGGATAACTTAATTTCGCACAAAATGAAAGTCGATAGCAACATGCTTCATGCGGGAGTGAAAGACCAGATTGACACAGAGGTAAGTAGCACCAATATTGTCACAATAAATGGTAGGCGTAAGAGCAGAGATTATGTGAAGCTCTTTGAGAAGATTCATAATCCAGCTTAGTTCGGCAACAGCACGGTATTCAGCTTCAGTTGTAGACCGAGCAATTATCTTTTGCTTCTTGGAACTCCAACTAATAGGATTAGCACCAAGGAATACAAGATAACCCGATGTTGAAGTTCGATCATTAACATTGCCTGCCCAATCAGTATTAGCAAAGGCATGAAGATGAATAAGAGTATTTTGCGAAGAAAATTCTATGATCAACGGTCCCTTTGAGATATCGCAAAATGTACTTAGCTGCAGTCCAATGTGAGGTAGACGACTGATGCATGAACTGTGATAACTTGTTGACTGCAAAAGAGACATCTGAATGGGTAAGAGATAGATATTGTAAGGAGCTAACTACTTGGCGGTACTGAGTATGATCTGTAGCAGGACTACCGTCAAATAACTTTAGTGAGTCGCTTGTAGATAACGGAGTTGTAACTGTTTTAGCGTTCTGCATGTTTGTTTTGGATAACAGATCTTGAATATACTTTCTCTATGAGAAAAAAAGTCCATAAGATGTAAATGTAGCTTCGACACCAAGAAAATAGCTTAAGTTGCCAAGATCTTTTAGAGATAATCGATCTGTCAACTGCTTAATAAACATTTGGACCATCATGGGATTGTCACCTGTGACAATAATATCATCCACATAGATTAAAAGGTAGATGTTGCTTCCATGTTGTTGACGTAGAAAAAGTGAGACATCAGATTTATAGTTGATGAAACCTATGGAGGACAAGAATAAGCCAAGTTCAGTATACCAGGCTCGTGGGGCTTGACGAAGGCCATAAATAACTTTTTGAAGTTTGCAGACATGTCGTGGATACTGAGGGTGTATAAAGCCAGATGGTTGTTCCATAAAGACATCTTCACTAAGAGTCCCCTGTAAAAAGGTATTGTTAACATCTAACTAGCGTAGACACCATCCTTTAGAGATTGCCAAACTCAGAATAAGTCGGATTATGATAGGCTTAACCATATGACTGAATGTCTCGGTGAAGTCAACACCGGGTCTTTGATAAAATCCCTTAGCCACTAAACGTGCTTTATATCGAGCAATTGAACCATCAGGGTTCCGCTTAATTCGAAACACCCACTTACACCCAATGATGTTTTGTGTGGAATGAGGAGTAAATGTCCATGTAGAATTTTGAAGGAGAGCATCATATTCCTCACACATAGCCTTGCGCCAATGTGGGGATTTTTGGGCTTGACTGAATGAGGTTGGTTCAGTGGACTCAGGCAGAGATTTAGTACTAACATGTAAGTCAAGGACATGTCGTGGTTTATAAATACCACTCTTGGAGCGACTGTGCATAGGATGCTTGGAGCCAGTGATAGGATTAGGCGATGGTTGAACGTCACAGGTTGAGTCAGGTTGAGGGACATCAGAAGTTCCTTGTGGAAGTAAAGACTATGGTGTTAGGGGCAATGGTTCAAGAGACGAAACTACATTACAGGAATCTATGGTTACGATAGGAGGCTTATAATTATGAAAGGGAAATGTAGACTCCAGAAAGTTGACATGTCGGGAAACAAAAACTTTATTAGTATGAGGATCATAGCAACGAAAGGTATTACAGTGAGTACCCAATGAAAACACAAGGCTGAGATCTAGGTTGCATCTTATTCGAGGCATAGAGACATAACCACGGGTAACACAGACAACCAAATACTTTAAGTGTTTACAGGTTGGGACATTTATGAAATAACTTTTCAAATGGTGATTGATACTGTAAGATAGGAGTTGACATACGATTAATAAGGTAAACTACAGTTTGAAAAGCTACTGACCAGAAGATGGGTGGCATGGAGGCTTGATGGAGGAGTGTTAAACCAGTTTCAACAATGTGTTTAAGTTTGCGTTCAACAGAACCAACCAGTTGAGGGGTATATGGAGGTGAGTTGAGCTGTTGAATGCCACAAGCAGACAATGGGGTGCGAGGGCTTGATATTCACCTCCGCCATCAGAGTAGACAGTTTTGATTGTAGTTTGAAAGTAATTCTCAACTAATTTTTGAAAGTTAGTGAAGACTACAAAAACTTCTGACTTATTACGAAGAGGATATAACCATATGTACTTGGTAAAATAATCTACAAAGATGACATAAAATTGAAACTTATCGAATGAAACTGTTGATGCAGGGCCCCAAACATCGGTATAAATAACTTCAAATGGTTTAGAACATGATATAGTAGATGAACCAAAAGGTAGTTGGTGACTTTTATTGCTAAGACATGCATCACAATGAATAGTAGAGTCACATGATTTAGAGGTAAAAAGAGAATAGCGGGAAAGTAGCTTCTATTGAATATAAGGTGAAGGATGACCAAGACGTTGATGCCACACATCAGCCGAAGTAGCAATTGTAGAGTTGGCAATAGGCTTAGAGAGATGCAAGACTGACGGTCATTTGTAAATATTATCTTTATTCGGGCCTTGGACCAAGGATGCTCCCGTGCTCAGGTCCTTAACAAGAAAATAGTTAGAAAAGAATTCAATAGAGGTATAATTTTGTTTGCAAAATCAAGAAACAGAAATAAGGTTGTGTTTGATGTGAGGTGCATACAAAACATCATTAAGTGTAAAAGTAGTGGTATACATGTTAAGCATAGTAGAGCCAGTGTGAGTAATAGGAATGTCTTTACCATCACCGATGACAACATCTTCAAGTCCTTCATAGGTATTGTGGATTGACAGATTCTGGAGATCAGAAGTGATATGGTGAGAAACACCGGAGTCCATAATCCAATTTGATTGACTATCAGTTGGAGTAATCATGACATTTGCTTGAGGCAACCTTGATGGAGTAGGCAGTCGAGGTCGAGACCGACAAACTTTTGTAGTGTGACCAATTTTGTCACACAATTGACAAACGACTTGTTGAGGCACATGAATAGGGTGGCAGAGTTGGAAGGGGCCACCCTGATGTTTATTGAAGTATAAAGGCGAAGACAATGATTGACTATTGCTCACTGGATCAGGAGGAAGTGTGATCATACCTTTTTGAGCATTTTTGCTATATTTATTGATTTTCTTGGATTTGTGATGAAATTGAGCTGTGATGGTAGGTCCTGCCAATCTATCATCATGCTTTAGGTATGCCTCATAATCAATCAACTTATCGTAGAGTTCTTCAAATGAGGTTGGGGAGTCACGAGCTTGAAGTGTCGCTGCCAATTCCTTAAACTCATCGCTCAATCCATTAAGCGTGTGGATGAGGACTTCCTCATCACTGAGAAAATGACCTATCAAAGCCAGGTCATCGATAATAATTTTTATGTTTTGTAGATAGTCAGCAATAGTACTTCCCTCTTGTTTTAATTTCATAAGTCTAAAGAGGAGCCTGAGTATGTGAGTGCGTGAGCGATTTGCTAAGGTAGTTTGTAGTTTGTTCCAAGCTTCTGCAGCAGTGGCACAGGAGGAGATAAGCGGAGCCATAGATCCAGCAACAGAGGCTTGAAGAATAAGACGATCTTGGCGTAACCAAAGTGTGTGAGCCAAGTTTTGCACAGGAGTCGGATCACCTAGAATGTGAATCATTGCTAGTGGGCAACTGAAAGAGCCATCAACATAACCTAATAATTCATAGCCAAATAAGAGGTTAGAAAACTGTGCATGCTAAGGTGCATAGTTACCACCTTTGGATAATTTGAAGGGAATAAGAGAAGCAGCGTTGATGGAGATAAGACCCTCATGAGAGGATGCACTAGCATTCCCTACAGGAAGGAGAGTTGGTGAAGTAGATGTTGACGAGGAAGACATCGAAGATATAGAAGGAAGAGGAAAGTGCACGTAGAGAAAGTAGCCGGGAGGATTGAAGATACTACTTCTCTTCACCGAGAAGCAGAGAGGGTAGAGTCAGGGCAGCCACCCGCAGAGGAGAGACAACCGAGGAGGCAGAAGAGACTGCTTCTTTTCGCTGAGAAGCAGATGATGAGGAAAGTGCACGCTGGTGGAAGAAGGCCGGCTGGAAAATGACTGTTGCGGTAAGGGGTGTGCGACTACAGTTGTAATGGTTGAAGCAGGGGAGGCAGAAAGAGAGGGTTGTTGTTGTTGTTGGCGAGGGCTGCAGCTACGGTCATTGCTGGCGGAGAAGAGTAGCTAGCAGCAATGACTGGGGAGGAGAGTAGAGCAACGACAAGGGACGTGCAGCTGCTACGACAAAGGAGGAAGATAATTGTTGTCTATAGCAATCTGTTGTCTGTCGCAGTAGAGGGATGCGATCAGCGGCGACGGCACAGTGACGCTAGGGCAAAGCGACACCGTGAGAGAGATAAAGGGAGTGGCACAACGGAGGAGGAGGTTGGTGCAAAGGACCGCAAAGGGGAGGAGGTTGCTATGACGCAGCGAAGGAAGGCGAACAACAGTGGTGGCTGTTGTCTGTCGCAGCAGAGGAGGAAGATTGCTCTAGGGCAATCGGCTCTAATACCATATTGAATTGAAGAGATTGATGCATTCTGAAATTACAATTGACACATATTTATACATGTTTTGAGAGATCTGAACAGGATCCTTAGGGATCTGATTTGGAAGAGATTTAAGAGATTGAATTATCTAAACATGATTCTTAGGATTTTGAGAGAGATATTGGGGATCATAATTTGATCTTGGGTGTCTGTCTACTTAGCACCCAACTCAAGAACAAGAAACACGTGCACAACTCCTAGTGTGCCAAAAAAGAGAGGGTCTGAAATGGTCAAGACCGTGGTGATAGGTGCTGTTCTTCCACAGACCACAGCGACATCAAGAAGACTGGGTCAGATGCTGTGTGTGTGTGTGTGTGTCTGCGTGATTGAATCGATGTAGTAGTTGAAACCGTGTGGGGGGGGGGGGGGGGGGGAGTTTTTTTTATCTTTGAAGTCTCGCTTTCTCATGCTCGTCATTGAGTTCTAATTCTCCCTGTTGATTAATTTTATGATGGGATTAAGGTTTCTGTTTATCGACCATATTCGTATTATTATCTCATTTGTTATTTATTTGTCATCATATCACCACCATCGATTGTATGGAGTAATATCATCCGTCACAGATCCTTTTTTTTTTTTTTTGTGTTCACTCATAACAATTATACTAAACTCACACACACTATGTTTAAACCTTTTGAATATATTGTCATTATTATATCATTCATTACCAATTATGTTGGGTGGTAGGTACCATACTTATGCAATGTTTTTAGTATGAAAAAAAATAAAAAGTTAATGATGAGTGAGATAAATAAATTAACGATATGTATGAATGAACACATAAGTACAACAAAATAATCATATTTTATTGACATCCAAATGAACATTTTTATATGATTAAACCCGTCGTCCAATTATATAAAACTGGGCATATTATATTTAAATTTATTAAATATATAGCGTTGTAATAATGGAATGTCGGACTAATATAAGTCTTCGATTAAGTCTATTTTTTTTAAAAAATTATTTTCTAGCCTTTTGTAATATTTTGATGAAACTATCATCTTATTTTTATACTAAATAATTATTTTTAGGATGTAAATAGAGATAAATCAGTAGTAATGTATAAGTAAGGTAAAAACATCAACTTCATGTCAATCATTACTGTTATAATCATTATAAATCAGGATTACAAAATCCTTGATTTCATAAGGTCGGTCATTTTGTGGTGGCATTGTCTTGTCTAAGTAGTGGACAACATTGAGGTTGATGCATCATCGTCTATGTTTCTATCCTTTTTTTTTTTTTTTTCTGTCTTACACGATAATATCGCATTAAAGCATCTACTTATAATGCTCATAAAGACAACAACAAAGTGTTGTTCCTATCATATTAAATCTATAGTGGATAAGAACCATCCAATTAGGTCATCTTAAACTACATGAGATTTTTATTATGTATAATCCACAAACTGTAATTTCAAAGACTACTCATGAAACAAAAATAGGAAATTATATATGTATATATGCGTGAAAAATTTCAGGAGAAAGTCTCTATCATGAAAATTTTTGGAGATGGTAATCAATCAAGTTTTTTGCACTCTTAATCAATCTGATCAACTGAAATCTAAGATAACTTTTAATTTGTTTTCATTTATCTTAGATTGAGGAATTGTTCGATAAATTTACCAAAAACATTAGCTATCTATCGTAGTTGGTAAAGATTTTTTAACTATTAATATAGTTCGAATCTCATCCTTCACCGTATATGCTTAAATCAAAATACATTCGAAATGAGTTCCAATATTACTGTTGATTTTGATTGGAGTTTCAACATAATTAATGAGTATGTAACACTTATGATATCATGCAAGCTTGGAAAATAATAACTCTATTCACTTGGGTGGATGACCAACTAACTCCGTGACAAAAGGACACCGAGGTGTTTTCCTTGTGCAAATAGTGAAGTTTTTTGGATCAAATCACCTCTCTCTCTCTCTCGGGCTACTATGTTTCTTTGCTATGTCTTCACATCTGTCACATCCAACCTTGCTTTCAAACATCATCAGCGTGTTGAGTGGGTCTCTCATGTCAGGGAAGTGCATTACGTCCACATTACTTTTTTTTTTTTTTTTTGTGTGTGTGTGTGTGTGTGTAACCTAGAAACAATAGTTTTATTCATATTCTTTCTTGGTATGAGATGATTAGGAACCCTCCGATGTGCTAATAAAATATACATTCAGATACAGATTCTTTGTCCATGAGTTTATACTCTTGTAAGTTACTGCAAAAGAATTGAGTGGATTTGATCTATAAAAACACTTATAATAAGATTAAGTTGACAAATTTCAATATGGAATTAGTTGAAGTAATTAAAATTATAATTAGTATTAATGGTATGAGAAAAAAAATTCAAAAAAGAGGCATAAAAAGACTATAGTAGAAGTAATAAAAAATAAATATTTTTTTTTATTTAACTAGAGATGATACTATCTTCTAGCCCGAAGGAAAATAATAATATAAATCTCTTAAATAAAAATATTTTTTCTATTATTTTTTTCTTAAAATAATAAAATAATAAAATAAAAAGAACTTTCACTATAATCCAATCTCATTTGTCTAATTTTTTTTTTGTGGGTGCCATCACATCCCGTCTGGACGTAAGATTTTAAATCCTCGATCCACAGGAATGTATTTTAAGAGCATTGATACGATATAATAATTTCTAGGTTTTTGTTTTTTCTTTTGAGATTTAATTATTATGAGTTTTTAGGGTCAAAAAAATCCATGCCATATAGCCTATGTGAGAGCAGATGGATTTAAGATATATCAAAAATCCAATGTGCATGTGGAATAATTTGTGTTATGCGTAAAATACTTTAAACTTTTAAGATATATCAAAAATCCAATGTGCATGTGGAATAATTTGTGTTACGCGTAAAATCCTTTGAACTTTTAAGATATATCAAAAATCCAATATGCATGTGGAATAATTTGTGTTACGCGTAAAACCCTTTGAACTTTTAAGATATATCAAAAATCCAATGTGCATGTGGAATAATTTGTGTTACGCGTAAAACCCTTTGAACTTTTAAGATATATCAAAAATCCAATGTGCATGTGGAATAATTTGTGTTACGCTTAAAATCCTTTGAACTTTTAAGATATATCAAAAATTCAATCTGCATGTGGAATAATTTGTGTTACGCGTAAAATCCTTTGAACTTTTAAGATATATCAAAAATCTAATGTACACGTAGAATAATTTGTGTTACGCGTAAAACCCTTTGAACTTTTTATCGGTCAATTCCAAACACATGCCTCACATTCCCGCGCCCCCCACACCCTTTAACTACCACTATACGCTGCCACTTTTTGCTCTCTGGATTCGACCGTGGTGACTCGGTCAACCTCTCTCTCTCTCCTCTCTCCCCCCGCTGTTGTCGAGCAGAACGCGCTATTCTTCCACCTTCCTCGTGTTCATATAAACCCTCCACTTGATTCTGATCCCTCAACCCTCACTCTCCAAGCAACCTCCCTCCCTCGCTCGCTATACTGCCCACAGATTTCATTCTTCTTCTCGCTCGAGCTTGATTCTTCCACTGCTTCAGAGTGAGCTGGCTCTGAAACTGAGCTGCTTTCGCCATGGAGAATGATGGCACAAGCAGTGAGCTGAGGAGCACTCTTATGGCCGAGCTAGCTCGGGCTCTGGAGCTAGTGAGTGAGCTGCAGTCCCATCTGGATCACCCTTCTGCCGCTGAGCTCTGTAAGTCTTTAGCGACCGAAATACTCTCCTCCATTGGGAAGTCGATTCTCATGGCGAAGTCCGGCGATCCCGACGGCGAGCTGCAGGCCGGCGACAGCCCTCGCAGCGAGAACTCCAGCCCGGCGTTCAGGGATCCCGGCCGCAGGGACTTGATGAAGAAAAGGTGCGCCTTTGACTCTTTGTTCTCGAAGAGCTCCGACTTCTCTGTCACCCGATCATGTTCTGACGTGGATTCAGCTTGGGTTGTGGCAGGAAGACGATGCACAAGTGGACGAACCAAGTGAGGCTCATCCCCGGAGTTGGAGGAGTCGAAGGCCCCGTGGATGACGGCTATAGCTGGAGAAAGTACGGGCAGAAGGATATCCTGGGAGCCAAGCATCCGAGGTCAGGATTCGAATCCCGCTGCTGCCAAGTTTGGGATCCATGACAAGCTCTTGCTCTGTTCTCATCGCCATCCATGTGTTTATGTCCGTGCTTGTTCTTCGTCTTGCAGAGCCTACTACAGGTGCACGCACCGCAGCTCCCAGGGATGTCAGGCGACGAAGCAGGTACAGCGGTCGGACGAGGATCCCCTGGTGTTCGACGTCACCTACCTCGGGACGCATACGTGCCTCCAAAGGCCACAGAAAACCCCGACATCGGCATGCCTCGGACATCAATCAAGCTACACACTTGAGATGGAAGGCGTACACTGTGAGGAGGAAGCTCGGCTACTGACCTCTCTTTCCTTTGGATCCATGGCGGTAATGGGTGACACAGCAGCCGACCTCTTCTCCTCCCTTTCCTCGCGGCCTGCCTTCTCGTCCCCGTACCAGATCAGTAGCTTCGATGGCGGTATGAAGCTGCAGACTTCAGACTCCAACATCGCCGAGCTGATATCCAGAGGCGATTCAGCAAGCAATTCGTCCCTGGTGGACATGGCTAGCATGCTCCAGGAGATGGACTTCGCCCACAACTTCCAGTTCGATGCCCCCGGTTTTGATTCCTGCAGCTTCTTCCCATGAACATCCATCTCCTCAAGCTCGTGATGTAGGTAGAAACAGAGGGAATCACCATGGTTTGTTCTCTCCATGAATTCAAAGATCAACTAAGAATGGTTGCCGCAATCAATTAGTGTAAAGAAAATAGATTAGGAACAGGGAATCCTTACAAGATAAAAAAAGTATGATACAGAAAACATCAAAATTTATCTTCCGAAAGTTGGAGAAGAGCGACTGGTTTTGCCATGGCCTTTCCCTCATCCAACGCAAAAAGTTCTTGGTATCGGCTGTTTGTGGTGGTGGCAGTGGATACCACAATTGTCCTGCAGTGTGAGTTAGGAAAAATACCCACACTTTTGCCCTGAAATATACATCCAAGTCACATGTATGTATGTACAAGAAGCACTAATATCTGTATCTAACACAAACACACAACATTCAGTGGACCAATGAGCCATGGATCTTTAATAGTGCAGAAATTGGAGAGAACTGCTAATCTAAACAGTTGCTTCAGCATGAAGATTCGAAAGAGAATGCAGTAGGTGATTAGTGAGAAGAAGATGAAGTTGCCAGGTGCTGATGATACATGTTTAAGATGGATCTCTGCATCACATCCACAATCTGAATGACTCCTATCTTTCTTCTAAAAAGATTACAGCATAGTTAGCATCAGGCTGTCAATAATCTTCTGAGCACACAACAGCAACAAGATTATAGCTTGCAGACTCGCATCACCTCCTTGGTAAGTAGTTCAGATAAGATGCAAATACTTGTCTCTGAATTATGTCCTTTGTATTTGACTCAGGAGAAGATTGCGGACAAAGGCCTTCAGGTGATCCGGCTCATCTTGCAGAGTGTGTGACTTGAGCTCACAGATCTATTGTACCAAATTAGAATTCTGAGTGATCACTGGGGAAGGGTCTCTGCATAGCATGATTAAGAAAAAAGAGAGTGGTTTCAGAGTAAGCAATAGGAAAAAAAATATTCAGACATAAAAGGTTCTGAAAATAAAAAGGAAAATCTGAACCCTTTTTGAGACTAATAGTTCATGCCTCTCTTCAATCAAGATTCATCTAAAGCTGTCCTAAAAGATCTAAGATACCATATATATATATTTATGTATACACATATATATATGTATATATATTAGCGAAATACATATTTAAGAGTCTGAACATCTATTTGATATGACTCTTACAATTCAACAACATGATAAATTACCTAGCTGTCAATCAATTTAGAGTACAATTTGACAAAACCACTTGCTCAAGAAGAAAACAATCTTCTATGGTGAAGAAGCATCATATATGACAAAGCTTTTGTTACACCAGGTCACAACTGTGTTTCTGTATTCTACAGACGTAACAGCCTGAAGCCTCCTTATAACAAGGAGGTTGATCCTTGTAACATAAAATGTTAACTGAATTATGGGGGGACAAAAAAAGGAACACTGTTCCATACACTAATTGCACATGGACCAACCATATTTACATAATGATTCTAGAGGCCAAAATAGTATTTTAAGCAACATCAGCTGAAGAACCTGCTTTTGTCAGATAACTGGATAACAAGTATTGTGTACCAACTACCAAAAATGTAATTGTAGATGCTTAAAGGGCATGAGCTGTATGATACTATTTGGAACCATTGACAGAATGGCATGTGAGAATGATTCAAGTCCTAACTCGGCAAATAGCCAAAACAATATTAAGACAATTAAAAATGGCAGCTCAACTATGATAGTCTATTACCTATACAGAACTTTTTTCTTTAACTTCTGAAACAACTGGAGGTGTGCTCTTTTTTGCTTCCTTTATTTTCCTCAATGCTTCCCTCAAACCCAAAACGATAAACAAGTTTGTGAGAGTAAGCAAGGATTCTGCTCCACCATGCAGCCAATCAACATTTGACAATGAGGTTCCATAATGCACCTTTGCTGTCAAAAGATTTCCATGGCTTCATATCAGAACACAGTAACTTCAAATGATTTTGCTGCCAAAGAGAATGGAGGTGGGTAGAGAAGTTACCATATATACCAGCAGGAACTTTTTCAAGATTATGGGGTCATATATTCATCCAAGAAAAGAAATGGCATTAGTAGCTATGTAGAAATGAAAAAGAAAATAAGCAATAAGAATCCTGCCAAAGCAAGCATCAATAGCTGTCATTTCACATAAAATATTTATACTTAGCTCAAAAAAGCTGTGTTTGAAGGCATTACTGCTCTTAAGGGCTCAATGCAGTAGAAATTTAATATTAACAACAGCTGTTTGGGTTGTGTTCCTGAACATCATATTTTTTGCCAATAAGACATTAATAAAGTGCTGCTTACCAACTCTCTCCATACTCAAAACTGAGATTCCTATTGACTGTTTAAGCTCTTTGTTTTTTTTTTTATAGTTTTTGGGAGAGAAATTGAGGCAGAGACCGAAAAGATCATTTCAGAAGGCTTTAAATGAACTCGTAGGTTTATCTAATGAAACTGATACTCACTTTGATGTAGAATACTAAATACCCAATATATTTCCCGACTTACCAATTCCCAAATTGAAGGTAGAAGATTACATAAGAATTTAGTGCAGAAAATGTACAGAGATTATAATTTTACACCTTTTACATACAGATCTCACTCATGACTGGTGAACTAAAAGTACTAAATTTATCAAAAGAATGAAGATTTCAAAAAGTGAACTTCTTTAATTCCTGACAAGCACCAAAATTTCGTCCTGAGATATGAATTAAAATATAAATTTAACCTATTTCTTGAAATCATATAAACAGACATCCCCTCTTCTAATTGACTATCGAAGCAGTGAGCAATCAACATATGGAAGAGAGGAAGAGATAAACAAAAGAAGAAGCGAGCAAGAGAAGGGCATCATACTGGTGGCGCCAACGAAGGCGAGCAGGAAGTAGAAGCCAAAGAGGGTGAGCTTGGGCGCGGTGTTCGACCTGGTGATGTAGTACAGAAAGCCCAGGTAGGGGAAGAGGGAGGCGGCGAAGAGCTGGGAGGCGACGCTCTGGGAGTCGATGGTGGGCGCCCAGGGGTCCACCGGCAGGAGCCCGCACCGTGCCCGGAAGCCGGCGGAGCTGCGGCGCGGCTGCCACTGCTGCCGCTTCTTCCTGCCGCTGCCGCTAAAGAAGCGCCGAGGGAGTGGAGAAGACGGTGGGCAGCGCAAGAAGGTGGGGAGAGACGGGGAGGAAAGGAGCTGGCGGCAGCTGCTGGCGGCGGTGGACATCTTGGCCTCCGGTGGAAGAGGGAGGAAGAGAGTTCACAGCCTCATGTCATCGATCATAGTAAGGCGAATGATATTGCGGTAGTAAATAATAATTAAAATTGAATAGTATAATCCCTATTTTTCATATATAAATATATATATATATATATATATATATATATATATATATTCATATAAAAAAAATAAAAGGAATTCTTGTGAATAATCTTTATTAATTGACTAGTAGTTAGTGTAGGGATGTTGAATTTTTAGTTTTATTAACAGTCTTTAAAAAATATTAGTTATTTTAAGTAATTGATATTAATAATATCAAAGGCACCTTTACATTTTTGTAAATGAAATTAACTATCAGCAACCTTTTTTTTTTTTTTTTGCAATATCTAATACTAGCGTTTTATATACATATCCAAACTCACCACCTGTTTTGATTGGATTATTATGAGTTCCAAATTCTTGCAAGTATTCTGTAGTCCTCTCCAATCTTCTTCTTTGGCACAAATATTTTATTGACATTATCATCCGAATTGTTTATTTCCTTGCACACACGAACTTATCACTGTATACTAGCAATTTAAAGTCAAAGAAAGAATGAGCAACTGATGAATGGATAAGGTCATCCTTCTACGATGTTCAAGCTATATGCAGAATGATTATGGCTTTAGATGAAGGTGGAAGATGCAACACTTGCATTTTTTTTTAAATTTATTTCAGAGAGGAGGGGAGAAGAGTTCAGCCAACACTGATAAAGTTTACAAAAATAGGGTATATATGACTCGTTCCTGCACATTCAAAACAATTAACCTACTTCTACTACTTGGAAGTCTTGGAAGTATTGATTACAATGGCCCATGTTGCCTGTAAAATTTGAGTAATAGAGTGTTAAGATCCCCCATCAAGGCAGTGCAAAGAAATCATACCTATCATATGCTAATAATAGATAGATGCTATACAATTCCAAGTACTTCTATCCTATGTTTAAATTCAGATTATAGAATGTTTTTACTCAGAACTTGCTATGAGTGATCATCAACTGTGTAATAAAAACCTCCCAGGGGGTTTAATCATTTAAGGTTCGACCTTAATCAATTGCTGACCAATTAGCTAGGTTTTGATCCAAAATGTTTTTAAATCAGCAGAGTTCAATCTATATCAGATATTCATAATCTGATCTGTTTTAACAACATGGGTTTAGAATCTACACAGGCATTGACATCACTCTGAACACCAGCAAACAAACTTCATGCATATGCCTTGGGCTCATCAAAGTGGTACAGTCATCCACTTTGTACACAGAGGAGACTTCAGTTCTTCCTCACTCAATCAGAATCGCCATGAGCAATTCATTCCAGGTATCAATTGCCCCAGGCAAGCACCAGTGAAGACAGTCATTCTGTAGCTTCTTGCTGATGTCAGGGTGGAACTCTCTGTATGGTCCTGGATGGCCGTCGGGTCTCAGCAGCGCAAGATGGTTAGTATCGAGGAGCACAAGCCGCAGCCCGTTCTTCAATCCTACCTGGAACTCCTCTACCTCCACTTTTCTCATTATTGCATCCACTGGATCAGCAGTATACTCACCCTCTCTGTAAGGTTCTGTTCTATTGCACACCCCCTCACCGTTCCATTGCCCATGCTCAAAGTGGCTCGGAGTCCAGGTCCTCAAAACTTGTGCTCTGACATGTTCATGAAGTGGAAGACCAACCGAAGTGCTCTACGATAAGAGTAGTCCATTCCAAGTTCCCTCAGGCTCTTCCCTGTGCAGTAGTGGCAGCCGACAACTGTGTTGTTCTCCCAAAATACGGTTTCTTTGAGGAACCACTGTCCACCGGACAACACTATGTAGTTGTACTTTTGATGTTGGCTAGTCCAAGTATCGTCGAGGACATCAAGATAAAGCTGTATATCATTCTTGGAACTATCTTCAGTAGATTTGATCAGAAAAGGAGCCCAGATCAGTCCTAGCATGATGTTGTGCGAAGGGAGGTACCATGTTTTGGATTGAAATTTTTCATCATGATAGACCAGAAGAGCTTCTTCAACCTGATGATCAGAAACACATTGGATTTCTTAGAGAGAGGTCCCATGAAGTTGAATGAGGTTATACAAAGCATAAATGCATTTTTCACAAGACTATTTATTGTGAGCAAAATAAAATTCTAAAGTTCAATCTTGAAGATTAATTTCGTAGGTCGCTAACTAATATATTACTTTACCCACACTTGTTTCGGTTTCATGTTACAACTTATACTGAAAATTCTGAGGAAAGCAAAAGTCACATTGACAATTAACTTTGGCATTTGAATTATGCTTTACAAGATGGAGGCTTGTTTAAGGAACATATACAAAGAGGGTTGTGGAATTATGTTTATGATTACTTTCATTAGAAACCAAAATTGGTTATAAGTGGCACTATCAATGCCAAATTAAGTAAAATCATGCAACAGGCCAAGAAATTTAGCCACGAGATTTTTCTATAATATAGTATCAGATGTAATGTTGAAATTTGTAACATTTAGCAGAAAGCACGAAAAGCACCTTTGAGAGAAGGCAAAGCAATGACTCCATCTGGTTGCGGAAAATTGAATCGCCAATAAACACTAAAGATTTGTTTCTCATGATATTCAAGAACTTCCTTGCGTCCATCGGAGATAAATTACAATCATATGGTTTCCATCTCCAGTAAAAGGTAGCCAGTATCAGGCCGACCATTTGTCAAACAGTTTTGAGGATAAGATATGAAACTGCAGCTTGTGTTAGTGTAAGCTGGACCTGAAGCGTCCTGAATCCATTTGCCAGAAAAAAGATCGCATTCTTCTGCATTATCAGTCATTTGACATTTGATTAGTTCATATAGTACCACAAATATTAAAATTATTGAAACATATAGGGAAGGGGAAAGAACAATCAATATCAAAGGAGTGGATAAAGTTGTGCACTATTATCACATTCTTTCATGCGCTGGCCTATGAGTGGTTAAAATTGAGTGTTTGTTTCTACATTCTTTCATAATTAAAGGTATGGCTAAAGTTAGTAACAGCATAAAGTAAAACTTATAGCTTGCTTTTTGCAACTAAGATGCTTAAGAAGATGAGTTTTCCTTTAAGAAAAGGGGATGATTTTGCTTATGAGTTCAAGTTACAGAAATGCGCAAATTAAACATTAACAAGGTAGTAATTTACTTCATTATCGAGTGTCTGAAACCATATGAAAAATCCCAACATCTCTAAGGGTCCCAGAAATCATTTAGGCAGTTTGAGACATTTGGCAGACAAAGGAGAGTCTGAAAAATGCAAACGATTTGCAAAATCATTTGATTAGGAAGAAAGACGCGAGCAATCGGAAATAAACAGAGGAGAGATTCATTGGTCAAAGAAAATTCTTGATAATTTGTTTAGGGAAGATTTTGTTGCCACAATTTTATGACACTTCAAATCACCTCTATGAAATTGAGCAAAACACATCAAAGAAATTGGAAAAAGAAAGAGATAGGACAGCCAGCCACCACTAATCGTTCTGCAGGTTCCTAAACTTCATGCCAAAGATCTCTCACCTTTCTCAGAAGAGAAGCTGTCAGGGGTCACGTGGGGGAAGAGAAGGTGACAGGAGAAAGCTATGAGCAACGCAGACCCCAAGAGAATGAGGAGCAAGTTGTACAACCTTTTACCGTTGGAGATGCGCGGCGGCTCCTCTTCGGACACCACCTCCCACCCATTGGCCATGGTGCTCTATCGCAAGAACAGAGGAAGGATGGAGGAAGTTGTGGCAGAAGAAGAAGAAGAAGAAGAAGCCAAAAGAGTCTCTTTTGAGGGTAGGAGGTGACAGTGAAAGGGGGGCAAATAAGAGTAGACAAAGTGAGAAATAGGAGAGTCGGTGGATTGGACAAAACTATTAACTTTTGTCTTTCATTTTATTTTCTTTTCTTTTTAAAATTATAAAATAAATGAATTCCACCCTATTCCTTTTTGCAAAGACTAAATAGAAAAAAAGAGTCAACTTTCTACGATTTCCTGTAATTGGCAATGATTGTTGCGGTAAGTCTATTGCCAACACTGTGGATATATTCTACCTAAAATCTCGCTCTCTCTGTATGTGTGGGTGTGCTTACAGTGAAATTAAATTTTAATGTATTGTCTTTTTTTTTTGTTTTGACATGTAGCTTTTGTGATCTTTTGATCCCATCAATGTCAAAAAAAAAAAAAAAAAGAGTAGGTGTACAGCTGACTACCGATGAGGTATGTATCTAGCGGGAGAGGAGGATCTTGAACTGCTAAAAAAGAAAAAAAAAATCTGATATGATTTTAATTAGGTTGGGTTCTAATTTATTGAATCGGGTTTATAGGTTAAAACATATTTATTGATATAGACCTGACATTATGGGATTAGAATTCAACGGAATTTGAGTTTGATTAGAAGTATGAGTTATAGTTCTATTTTCAATAGAACTCTAATTAGGAGCTCTAATCTAGAGGGTCTCTTTGTGAATTCTATAAATACTCATGTAATTTTTCTTTAAAAAATAATAAAACTTTAATAAATTTATTCAGTCTGATGGTCGAATATTGAAGGATCGAACTCATATAAAGTTCGAGGAGGACCGATCCCCTAGAGCTATCAGTTATCCCAAATAGATATAGATATCCTAGAGGTTCTATTAATCTGGTAACAAAACAACGTTCTAATCGTTATTCTACCCCTCCCTGTAATTGTCATCGTCATCTCCATCTCTATCTGCTATATGAAGAATTTGAGTGGATTTGGTCCAATCCCTCAACAGCAACACTGTCAAGAACAAATACCTCATCCTATGGGAAAAGGGTAGGGTTTATGGTACTATTCCTTCTTCCGGGCCACCCTTTGCGCTTACGCATAATTAGGGTCATTCGAGTAGAGGAATCAATCTGGATTCTTTTTTATATAGGTCTACGAATGCCAACCTAACAGTTCACTCTCTGTTCCTGTAGTAGTAGTAGTAGTAGTAGTAGTAGTAGTAGTAGTAATAAAGAGAAGGAAGGGAACTCTCTCTGTATGAGCAGCTACTGTCTAACCTGCAAAGCACTAAGATCAAAAGGGAGTTAACTCTTCTCTGTCTGAGCAGCTATTGTCTAACCTGCAAAGCACTAGATTAGGGTGCACGACAAAGACATACCAAAGATGGCTTTCCGGACACACACAACAGCAAAGAAGTTTGGTACATACATTCTTATGATCTTTACAGTTGCTCCATCTGTTGCAAACGACCGTCACCAGCACAACTTGTGATGTTATACACTCTGTTCAAGCAGCAAAATCTAGTTCCAAGAGGTAATAATGCATACGTCTTTATTTAAGCTACTGCACTGATTGCCCCAATCGATAAGAGTGAATCAAGAAATTGACAAGAAAACGCACTAGTCAGCTGTTGGTGAGGTGCTTTGAACCCTCGGATTCTTCTAATCACATCCACTATTGATTTGATAATGACCACCTGAAAATGCACTTTGTAGTTGATGAAAGTAAATTATGACATTTTATATTTACAAACATAAGGTACTTACTCTTGATTCTGCCAAATATGGAAAGCATAAATAAATAAATAAATCTTGGAATAACTCTAGCTAACTTGCTCACTCCAAAACAGGGCATTCTTCATAAAGAAGCTTCTCAGAGATCTACAATCCTGTCAAGCTGAAAAAATACATACAGCAAAACTTTAACATGTAAATTTCAAGATACATACAGCAACATTTTAAAAACAATTTAAAGACAAATTTTTTTAAGAACTTACCTGTATCATTTTCAAGGTCCACCAAGTATAGCATTTTCAATATCCTCCCTGCTCAACGCATAACTAAATCTTCTCTCAATGTCCTTCTCAAGGTTTCCTGGCCCACTCTTCAGGTACCTGGTGTGTCATATTGAACATGTACAAAAATTAATGTAGCTTGAGAATTGCAATAGGATGGGCTGGAATTGCATCATAGTTTTTTGCTTGTTCAGAGCAACTTAGAACTTGGAAGAATAGAAGCTAGGTTGACTTGGACTCACAGTTAAGACCTCAAAAAAGATGAATTAATTTTTTTTTTCTCCAGAAAAAAATAGGGCAATATCTGACCAAGCACCATCCATGAGTTCCTTATATTATTCATTAAACTTTCAAATGAACTGAGAAGATAGAGAAAGTATAAAGGAAAAAAGGAAATAAGAGTTCATGGTCAAAAAAATTATTATAATAACATACATGCACCCAAAAGATTCCATCGCCCTGTTTATTTGCATGTTCATTTCTTTGGCTGTTCTAAGTCTGAACTCTGTGCAGATCTTAGGTGCAACCAAATAATGGCTCAACACTTGGAGCTTCCAAAAAAAAACAATCCCTAACTGTCTCAAATAACGATCAATTGACTCCACATAAACTGGAGTAGTATTCCAACTACAAAAATAACTCCAGATATGATTCATTCAATGCTCGCCAAACATATATAAATGCAAAAAATCTATGAAAATGCAGAAAAAAAATAGAAATATCTAGACATTACATCCACTTACAATGTAGATTTATTTCAGAACCTGAATCAAATTACAAAATATATGACTCAGCAATGTCACTTGTCAAAATTGTGTAAAATGTCACCTTCAGCTACGAGCCATCGAAATACTCATAACACCTCCAATGACAGTACCCGGTTTATTGATTTCTGTCACCAATCACAGCTGATTTCCATAACTTTCAGGTAATCATGATAGAATGATTTCCTTTTCCATTTCTGGTGAAAAAGGAAAAAAATGCATGATTTTCATTTGTATGCCACAAATGTTGTTTGCCTCAACTAACAAATCGATCTAAATAAAATGATACCATAATTATGTAAACTTTCAACTACTTGTGGAGATTGTTCTCCATCACTCTTCAGCTTGATATGCAAGGATTTCAGAGCAGAAAGTAAATATCACAAGAGTTTGCAAAGATTCTCATCCCACTCCCTTCAACTAAAGCCACACTTAGATGTTTGAGAGTAAAATTAGGCCAGAAGATCACACCTAGAAATATATATACATGCAATCTGAAGACTCCTCATGCAAGTTCCAAAACCCTTTTTAGCTTTGGCAGTTCTTCAATCATACATGTGGTTTCATATTTTCCTGATGTTTTCAAAAAAATCCATGTTGCATTATATGATTCTCCATGATGTTATATGCCAATTTCCGATTTCCTCAACTGTATTCTTGCATTGTATTGGCAGCATCCATCTTAACAATCTCAAGCATGAAACTCTGTTTAGCATAAGACATTGGCCATCTATAATTCTATTAACCTCTTTATTTCCTTTTCAAAATCTTAATCATTTTGTGCATATAGCACCTTCCCATTAACGTACTTGAACATACTAATGTGACACTTTCCCACTCCAACAGGATTAAGATTAAAAGACAAAAATCTAGTTGGTATCTAAATTTCATGGTGGATGACCTTGTCATCAGGACCAACTTTAACATCAAAAAAAAAAAAAAAATCACTATGGTCATTCTATCAAATACCATGTGGGCAATGAGGCAGTTATGGAAATGAATTGAGTGACAAAAATCGCTATGACTGCCTTGAATATAATGTTGTTCCCCGCATAGATGTATTTAAAGCAAACATCTTTATGGAATTACAGGGAAAAATATTCCAACTTTTTGCGGTGTAACAAAACCACAAATCTCTTAGCAATTCAATCAATTCTTGCGACCTTAGGTGTCCAAGAACATCAAACGCGCAAGAACAACGACGAGAACATAAATGGAGAAGTTCACGGAAAGCACTGACCTTATGTAAAGGTCGGTGACATCGAGGGAGAGCTGGGCGTGCCAGTTGGGTTTCTCGACGACCCACACGGCTCGATCATCCCGGCTCTGTCGGAAGCCCTGATTTCTGAGCCACGCCTCCATGCACGGGAGGCTGTGGGAATAGAGCGGCTTCTTCTTGTCGGGGAGCTTCTTGAGCCACTCCTCATCCTCAGCCGCCGCGGAGAACGCTGAGGCGGCCGCCGAGGGGGGAACCAGCGCTCCCCGCCCGCACCGCTGCCTCCTGATCCCCAGCAAGGCCGCTGGGGTTTGGAGGCGAGAGGGCAGGAACGGGGGAAGAGGGCGGGCGCCGGGGAAGAGGGAGGATTTGGGGGCGGCAAAGGCAGTAAGGTTTGCGATGGATAGCGAGACGAAAGGGGGCGACATTGTGATTGGTCGGATAGCGTTGGCCGGCGACGAGGAGGAGAGAGTGTTGGATTTGGGAAGCTTCGCTGCTGCTCTTCCACGATCTGTTATCAAGAAACGTTTACCGGATAAAAAAACTGATCCAACGGTTAAAAACGTCGACAAAAAAAAACAAATAAATAATGGACTATAAATAATATTTTAATAAAATTCATATTTCATGATCTGATATATTTTTATTTTAATAATCCGTTATTTAACGTAAATTATTTTTTATGCTACATCATATTTGTGTTGAGGACATGGAAGTGGAGAACTGATGCATTTGGTCCATCGTATTATTGATCAGGGGCGCACATATTCTCATCGACTCCTTTTGCGTGTTGGACCAAAGCAAGAGGAAGAAAGGGGGGCACGCCGGAATTGGATTCGCCGAGGAAACGCTTACCGCTTTAGAACTCGTGTAGTTGTTTTTATAGATCATATGGGGGTATACAAATTTTTTTATTCTAAATTAATAGAGAAATTTCATATTTCAACAATATAGATAAACAAAACATGATACGGAAGATGTTGACCTGGTCGTCACGTCCTCGCGCCCTCGGACGACTGGCCCGTCGACGTGGTCGACTGAACATGGGGAAGCCGGTCTGACGCAGGCATGAGGGCACCAGTGGTCGTACGATCGACCTAACACAAGTAAGGTTGACACCTCTTACCTGTAGGTGCACGCCTCACCGCAAGGACGACGGGTGTGGTGGAGAGGTACGACGGTATGGTAAGCAATAAAGATATTAAAGATATCACGTACGAATGACCTATAGCACTCACTATAAAAGCTTCTGCACCTCTACAAAGTAAGGGGATCGCAAAATCAACTACTGAACTAACTTGACCGTCGGAGGGGTCACATTGGGAATCTACCCGACCCGATCTTCTTGCAAGAGTCGGCGGTCGACCCGAGTTGGAATACTTACGCCCGACCCGAGCTCCACCATTCCAGTAGCCGACTTCCCGAGCCAGACCCCAAGGTTCCACCCATCCGACCGAGCTCCAACTCCGCACCGAGGCGACCGCGGGCGAGCTAGCGCACACAGGCCTGAACCAATAGTGCTTGCTCAACAGACACGGAGGCATAACGCATCTACTAGGCAAGCACCAAATTTCTCTCTAACATTTTTGGCGCTAGAAGGAGGGCCCATGTCGCAATAATGCCCGTTTAGAAACTCGGGTGCGGAGCATCACCCAGAACCTAACCACCCTCAACCAACCGAGGAGGTCACCGCTGTAGTGCCGACCCCAAATCGCTTTTGGTGAATGATGACCGACCGAGGATTTCCTTCACCCGCATCCAACCCTGCGCCATTCGTGGTCACGGCCGAGGCTTTCCTCGGCCTCACTAGCCAGGTCCAAGCACTAGCGGGTATGGTGCAGACCATGGTCCCGTACCTACCCCAGCTCATGCATTTGATAGCTCACCAATCGGCTCCCCCAATAGCACCCCTGCAAACGGAGTCACTAGTAGCCCCGAACCTGAGGTGGAGCCACCACAGCGCCAAGTCGCGGAAGCTCATGCAGCTTCCCCGGCTCCGGCGCCAGCTCGGTCGCAAAGTCACTCCTGCGATCCGGTTCAGATCGGACCCGACTTCGACACCCTATCATCCGACACCACTTATTCCCTGAGAGAACAAGTCCGCCAAGTCCATCAGCGGCTCGACGAGGTCCAGAAGGAGGTCCTTAAATCAAGAGGGGAGGTTGCAGAAAGCTCTAAATGCAGTTCTCCATTCACTCCCGAGATACAAGGCAAGCCTCTCCCGACCACCTTCAGACTCCTGACCCTCGAGCCTTACGATGGCAGCGATGACCCGACAGAGCATACCGTTGCATTTCACGCCCAGATGGCCCTATACGACACGTTTGACGCGCTGATGTGTCGGGCTTTCCCGACCACCCTAAGAGGATCGGCCATGACCTGGTATTCTCGCCTCAAACTCGCGTCTATATCTTCGTTTGATCTATTGGCAAAAGTGTTTGAGCTAAATTTTTTGACGAGTGTACGCCCCAAACCGACCACCGCCTCCCTCCTGGGGTTGGTCCAAGGGAGCGATGAGCCCCTCTCCCAGTTTGTGTGGCGGTTCACCTCGCAGGTCCAAGGAATTCCAGACCTCCATCCGTCCCTAGCCATCTAGGCATTCATGACAGGACTATGACCATCGAGGTTCTTCTGGTCGCTGATCGAGCGATCGCCTACAACCCTTTCTAAGATGCTGTAACGGGCGCATCAGTACATGACCGCCAAGACGTTGGTGGCAGGCAAGCGGGACGAGACGAAGCGCCCTCGGGTGGAGCAGCCCCGAGGACACCCCCCGCCACCACCAAAGAGGGAAGATAGGTCGGGTATGTTGCCAGCCAGACCCCTCCCAATTCCTCTCAATTCAACCCGAACAGAGATCTTCTTTCAAATCCAAGAGAGGGGTCTCTTGAAGGCCCCGAACCCAATGAAGTCACACCCCAAGCGACGCGACAAAAGGAAGTATTGTCGCTTTCACAGGGAGTACAGACATGACACCGAGGAATGTCGTGACCTGCAATATCAAATTGAAGACCTCATCCGGCACGACCACCTACGTCGGTATGTCCGTGACCAATCCTCACTCTCGGACGGCCGAACCCCCCGAGGCTCATCACCCCGACCCAAAGGTTCGGTCGAGAAGCAAATTGACATAATCTTCGATGGGCCAGCCTCGGGCGGTGACAGCTCCTCCGCGCGAAAGGCTTATGGGCGATCCGAGGTCGGGAAGAGGCCGATGCATGACGAAGACCTCAACGTCACATTCAAGTCGGGAGGCGAGGAATACCCATGCCATGATGATGCGTTAGTAATCTCAATACGCATGGCTAACGCCTATGTCAAAAGAGTTATGATCAACACGGGAAGTTCAGCCAACATCTTATATTTTGACGCCTTTCAAAAATAGGGGTTGACTGACAAAGATCTCGTCACTCTAACATCTACCTCAACATGGTTCACCGGGGATTTCGTCTCTCCCTTGGGGACGACCACAATTCCTGTCACGTTCGGAGGAGAACAAAGGTCAAAGACTCTTATGGTGTCGTTCATGGTGGTAAAGCTCCCATCAGCATACAATGCCATCATCGAGCGCCCGACCCTCAACCAGCTCAAGGCGGTCATCTCAACCTATCACCGGCTCCTGAAGTTCCTGACCCGAGCAGGAGTCTACGAGGTCAGGAGCGATCCAAGAGAATCCAAGCAATGCTACTTAACAACAACATTATCCAAGAAGCCGAGGACTCAATCAACCACTTTGGTTCCCCAAGACCCAGAGGATAGAGCTCGAGATCCCCACCCGACAGAAAAAGTTTTGGAGTTGCCCCTCGATCCAAGCTGCCCGGACAGGCTGGTGAAGGTCGGGTCGGAACTCACGGAAAGTCAACAAGTTCAACTGGTCGAGTTCCTGCGAAAGAATGAGGATGTCTTCGCGTGGTCTCCGAAGGATATGTCAGGGGTCGACTCGGAGATCGCCCAGCACCACCTGAACATCGCCCCCGGCATCCGACCCGTGTAGCAGCGTCCGTGCAAGTTCGCTCCTGACTGACAGAAGGTCATAGAAGACGAGGTCGTTCGCCTGTTGGATGCGAAGCTTGTCGAGGAAGTAAAGTACCCGGCCTGGTTATCCAACATTGTACTTGTCAAGAAAACTAATGGAAATTAGCGAATGTGCGTTGATTATACCGATCTCAATCGGGCTTGCCCGAAGGACTGCTATCTATTTCCTCGTATCGACCAACTGGTAGATGTCACGTTGTGACATCAACTACTCTCCTTCATGGATGTATTCTTGGGGTACAACCAAATCCGGATGGCCCCGAGAGACAGAGAAAATACAACCTTCATCACTCACAATGGCACCTACTGTTATAAGGTGATGCCATTTGGGCTAAAGAATGCTGGCGTGACATACTAGCGGTTGGTAAATCGCATGTTTAAGGACCAGGTCGGAAGGAACATGGTGATTTATGTAGAGACATGATAGTCAAAAGCCGGATGACTGAAACTCACCTCCCGATTTGGCAGAAACATTTCACACACTAAGAAAATACAAGATGCGTCTCAACCCAACGAAATGTACCTTTGGCATCATGTCTGAAAAGTTCCTCGGCTTTATTGTGCATCAGCAAGGGATAGATGTTAATCCCGACAAGATAAAGATGATACATGAAATGCAACCCCCCAGAACAATAAAGGAGGTCCAACGACTTACAGGCAGACTAGCGGCCCTGAGTCGTTTTATCTCACGAGCCGGGGACAAGAGCTCGACCTTCTCCGAGCGCTGAAGTCGGCAAAAGATTTCAAGTGGATCCCCGAATGCGAGGAAGCATTCCGCTAGCTAAAGAGCTATATCGAACATCTGCCCCAATTGGCGTCGGTGAGGGACGGGGAGCCTCTCGGCTTGTACCTTGCAGCATCTGACCTGGTAGTTAGCTCGGTCTTGGTGACGCTCGACAAAGCCAGGCAAATGTCGATCTACTACACCAGTCATGTCCTGGCGAGTCCCGAGCTCCGCTACCCTCCCATAAAGAGACTAGCCTTAAAGCTGATCCTGGCGTCCAGAAAGCTAAGGCCGTACTTCAAAACACATCATATCAATGTGATAACCGACCAACCCTTGCGTCAGATTCTTTCAAAATTTGACGTTGCAGGTCGGATGCTTAAATGGTCAGTAGAATTGGGGGAGTTCGACATCGAGTACGAGGCAAGAAAGGCGATTAAAGGTCAGGTGGTGGCAGACTTCTTCTCGAAACTCATGCCCCCAGAGACCCCGGCGAGCCCGGACCTCAGATGGACACTATACATTGACGGCTCCGCCAACTCGGAAAGAGGAGGCATCGGCTTGGTGCTCAAGGACCCCTCCGGTCACACCTACGAACACGCGCTTCGGCTTGGGTTCAAAGCCACAAAAAATGAAGCAGAATATGAGGCGCTCCTGTTCGATCTAAAAGTCACAGCCAAACTGGGCGCGGAAGACATTGAAATATTTACTGACTCTCAGCTCATTGCAGGCCAAGTCACTGGAGAATTTGAGACCCGAGAAGCGGCAATGATCAAATACCTGGCCGAGGCGCGACGAATGACGGATCGATTTCGGAAGTGAACCATCACCAAAGTGCCTCGCGCCGAGAACTCATAAGCGGATGCCCTAGCCAGGCTGGCATCATCTTACGCGACCGACACATTGTCGAGAGGAACAATGAAAACCACCGGGCCCTCCGTCAATTTAGGGGTGCTAGCCATCGACGAGGAAGAAGGAAGCTGGATCAATGAAATCCTTCGTTTCAAGCAGACAAGAGCCCTCCCCGAAGACAATGCGATTGCCTGAAGAATCAGGAGGACAGAGTCATGGTATTGTGTTATTGATGGTCGGCTCTATCGGTGAGGTTTTAGCCGACCACTGCTTCGGTGTTTGCATCCGACCGAAGCGTGCACCACCTTAACCGAGACCATGAGGGAATATGTGGGGATCATGTCGGCGCTTGCACCTTGGCACATAAAGTTCTCAGGCAAGGTTACTATTGGCCCACCCTACGTAAGGATGCTCAGACCTATGTCCAAAGCTGCGAGCCATGCCAGAAGCATGCCCATTTCCAACATCAACTGATGGTACCGCTCACAACTGCCGACTACGCCTGACCCTTCGCCCAATGGGGAATGGACCTCCTCGGCCCCTTCCCCCCAGCCTCGGGACAACGAAGGTTCTTAATAGTGGGAGTCGATTATTTCACCAAATGGCTCGATGCCCAGCCATTGGCTTCCATTACCGAAAGGCAAGTTGAAGGATTCGTATGGAAGAACATCATAACCAGGTTCGGCCTTCCTAGGGTCATAATCACAGATAACGACACGTAGTTCAACAATACAAAGTTCAAGACGTTTTGTCAAAGCTATCGCATCCAACTAAAGTTTAGCTCAGTCGCCCACCCCCAAGCCAATGGACTTGCCGAGGTGACGAACTGAGCCATCCTTGAAGGGTTGAAGAAAAGAATTTCTGAAGCCACGACCTCTTGGGTGGAGGAACTCCCGAGTATTCTCTGGGTGTCTCGGACGACTCCAAAAACCCCAATGGGGGAATCTTTTATAGCCTGGCTTTCGGGACCGAGGCTATACTACCTCCCGAGGTGGTTTTCCCGACCCTCCGAGTCCAGACCCACGGTGAAGAGGCGTCCAACCAACAGTTGCCCGAAAACCTCAATCTACTGGAAGAAAATCGAGCCGACGCCCATATGCGAACACTAGCTTATAGAAGGGCTGTCACCAAACTTTACAACCGTCGAGTGCATCCTTGGCTCGTCAAGATGGGTGACCTGGTGCTTCGGAAAGCCGAGGTCAATGACCCGAATCGATCCCGTGGGAAGCTGGCTCCGAACTGGGAGGGTCCTTACCGAGTTGTCGAAGTTGTCCGAGATGAGACTTATACACTAGCAACAATGGAGGGGCGAGTGCTGCCGAGAACTTGGCACATATCAAACCTGCGAAAATTTTACGCATAATATGGAAAGATGCATCCCGAGTTGTATTGATGAAAATGCGATTACAAAAGATGTCGGGAGCAAAATGAGGCTTTTCCCAACCCAAATTACAATGTGATAAGCAGTAAATTACATAAGTCAGGACTCGGGCGGGACCGAGTCGTCAAATGCCTGCTGCCTCTCCATCGGCACTAGGTCGTCCTCGGGATAGATGGTGAATGGGTCTTCCTCAACCTCTGCGTCTGGGTGTCGGGCATGGAAGCGGGCCAACGCCACCTGATACCCGTACTCGTAGGTGACTCGACCCATCCTTTTTAACCCCTCTTTGAAGTCCAGCGACTCCTTGTATTGGACGACCGCTTGCCTGGCCAGCTCAGCTCGGCTCGTCATCCATCTTCCGAGCCCTGACTTGCACCTCCTTCAGCAACCGCTGGACCTCGGCCAGGTTACTCTGGACCTCGTTCAATTCCTTTTCTAAGGCCTCGCGCCACAGGAGCGCTTCATCTCGCTCCCGCGTGGTCTTCTCGAGCTCCTTCTGTAGCTTGGATGCACGCTCCTCGGCCTTGGCGACTGCCTCCGGACCTCCGCTAGACTTTAGGGCATCGAGTTCTTGTTGCAGCTGAGAGATCCGGTAGTCCATGAACGTGATTAGCCGACCCACGTCATGACCTCGGTCGAAGAGCGTCATCTAGAAGTGTTGGCTCTGCACAACAGTAATTGATAAGAGCTCGGTAAAAGCAAAACCTGCGGTACCAAGGCAAAGGTCGGGAGCTTACCAAAACCATTTCCTTGGTAGCTTGGGCCAGCAGTATCTCCATGGGGAGCGTGTATAGCTCCCGCGCCAGTTGAGGGTGGAGAAGTCCCCTCTCGAACTCCTCCGTTGCCGACGAGTCGTTCCAGACTTTCGTCGAGTTCTTCAGCCCTCTCCATCTGGCCTTCATCTCTTTGTCGGGGTCTTGATGCCCCAGGTCGGACATTTGCAGGGTGTAATGCCCTGTGTCATCCTTGTGGACTTTTGTCTTGAAGAGGTCCTTCATCGACCTCGGGCGGTGATGGACCGATGAAGCGCCCCCTTCCTCGGACTCGACAGGCGTGTCGGGCTCCTCCGACGGTGCTGCTGGCTCCTTGCCCTTGAAACGAGAGCGAGACCCCCCTCGTTGTGATGGGACTTGTGCCTCCTCATCAGCACCTTGACCTTCTTGTGTCGCCTGGTCGGATCATCGGTCTGCTCGGTCGGTGCGTCGACTGGCCTCTTGGATGAGGCCTTCGGGGCTTCTCTCACGGGAGAAGCGCCGACCTCCCGACGACGGGGCGAGTTGGAGGGGCCTTGTCGTCGGACACCTTGAGCATCCCAAGCAGCTCACCGAGATCCATCTGATCTGCATCCCGACTTACAGTTTAGTAAGCAACTAGAAAAGCTAAAATAGGATAAAAAATAGTGCCCCTAGAGGCCGGGTTGAGACCCGCCTCGACCAGCCAAAGCTCGGTCATCTCCTTGATCGCACGTGAAGAGGAAAGGATTCCCTTCAGTCTACCGACCAGGACGGATTCATCTTTGGATAAGTACGGGGAGGCATTGCCAATCGGATGTGCCGACTAGTCAAGCCTGAACCCCCAAACTGGACCGCTCACAAAAAAGTAGCGGGATTTCCAACCTTTGTTGTTGGAAGGTGCCCCGCTGACTCGAAAACCGACTCAGGCGATAAGATAGTAGCCGCCTCGACTCTTATAGAGGAGAAAACACGCCATGAACAAGTCCCGAGTCGGGATAATCCCGGCTCCTCGGCACTCGCCCAGATAGACGACGAGGTAGCGCCACGAGTTAGGTGCTACCTGGCTGGGGGAGATCCTCCACCACCTTAGGCACTCTTCTATGAGCGAATGCAGAGGAAACCGGAGACCGACCTCTAGAGCATCCACCGATATGCACATGCCGGGAGCGTCTGAACTGTGGGGGCACTGCCCGGGCTGCGGAACATGCAACCCATATTCAGCCGGGATGTCATACCGCTCCCTAATCACATCAAGTGACCCCTCGGTCACTACCGTATCTAGGTCATGATCCGCCTTCATGACCTCTAGATCCCTTAGGACCCTCGCGTCGACTGGCGACGGGGGCCCCGAAGACTCTCTCGAGGAACCGACCTCGGGATCACACCGACTCGCCTCCCCCGACCCCAGGGAAGAGACGACCCTGACGCTACTCGAGGAATCCGAGGAGGACATCCCGACCTATTCAAAAAACTACCGACTGAAGGGATGTTGAGTGGCTATGGGGGTCCGAGGGAGAAGCAGAAGAGGGACCGAATGAACAAGTGAGGTCTCAACCTAGCCGTATGAAACTTATAGTGTCCAAGGGTATCGTTTCAGCTTCCTAAGGTAGAACGAAGCGCCGCCGCCCCAAAAGCTACCCAGCGCATTAAATGCATCATTGCATCGACTGAAAACCTATACTCAGGGTAAAAAAAATATATATCTTACCCTCTCGGCCAGATCCCCAGGATTTGTGCTCGAGTTCGCCCTCTCGGACAAATCCCTAGGATTTGTTCCCGAGTTCGCCCTCTCGGCCAAATCCCCAAGATTTGTGCCCGAGTTCACCCTCTCGGAGAAATCCCTATTGTGTCTGGGTTCGCCCTCTCGGCCAAATCCCCAGGATTTGTGCCCGAGTTTGCCCTCTCGATCAAATCCCCAGGATTTGTACCCGAGTTCACCGTCTCGGTCAAATCCCCAGGATTTGTGCCCGAGTTCACCGTCTCGATCAAATCCCCTGGATTTGTGCCCGAGTTCGCCCTCTCGGCCGGATCCCCATGATTTATGCCCGAGTTTACCGTCTCGGTCAAATCCCAATGATTTGTGCCCAAGTTCACCATCTCGGTCAAATCCCTAGGATTTGTGCCCAAGTTCACCATCTCGGTCAAATCCCCTGGATTTGTGCCCGAGTTCACCCTCTCGGCAAAATCCCAAGATCAATTCTCAAGCTCCGGCTCGGTCGGATCAGCTCCTGCTTCAATTAGTTCCTAAGCCCATGCTCGATCAGATTAGTTCCCGAGCTCTTGCTCGATCGGATCAACTCCTGCTTCGATCAATTCCCGAGCTCCTGCTCGGTCGGAATAGCTCCTGCTTCGATTAGTTCCTGAGCCCCTGTTCGGTCGGATCAATTCCCGAGCTCCGGCTGGGTCGGATCAGCTCCTGCTTCGATCAGTTCCCGAGCCCCTACTTGGTCGGATCAGTTCCCGAGCTCCTGCTCGGTCGGATTAGCTCCTACTTCGATCAAGTCCTGAGCTCCTACTTGGTCGGAACAGCTCATGCTTCGATCAGTTCTCGAGCCCCTGCTCGGTCGGATCAGTTCCCGAGCTCCTGCTTCGATCAATTCCCTAGCTCCTGCTTCGATCAGTTCCCGAGCTCCTGCTCGGTCGTATCATTCTCGAGCCTCACTCGGTCTGATCAGTTCAGAAGCTCTGGCCCGGTCGGATCAACTCACGGATACGAAGCCCGGCCAGCCCCTCTCCCGAGCCCCGCTTGGTCCGATCAGTTCCTGAGCCCCCTCTCGAGACTAGTCTAACGTCGCCACAAGCCGGTGGCTCGACACAAGACCTCATCTTCAGCACCCTAATCGGGGACTTCGAGAAGGTCTTCTCGAGGGGGGGGGGAGGAAAGAATGATATGACAGATGTTGACTTGGTCGGCATATCCTCGTGCCCTCGAACAACTGGCCCGCCGACGTGGCCGACCCGACACGGAGAAGCCGGTCTGACGCAGGCATGGGAGCGTCAATGGTCATATGGCCGACCTAACACAGGTAAGGTCGACACCCCTTACCTATAGGCGCACACCTCATCGCAAGGACGACGGGCGTGGTGGAGAGGTATGATGGTACGGTAAGTAATAAATAAGTACGAATGACCTATAACACTCGTTATAAAAGCTCCTTCACCTCTACGGAGCAAGGGGATCACAAAATCAACTACTAAACTAACTTGACCGTCGGAGGGGTCACGTCGAGAACCTACCCGACCCGACCTTCTTGCAGGAGTCGGCGGTCAACCCGAGTTGGAATACTTACGCCCGACTCGAGCTCTACCATTTCAGCAGCCGACTTCCCGAGCCGGACCCTGAGGTTCCACCCATCCGACTGAGCTTCAACTCCGCACCGAGGCGATCACAGGCAAGCTAGTGCACACGGGCCTGAACCAGCAATGCTTGCTCAACAGACACGGAGGCGGAACACATCTACTAGGCAAACACCAAATTTCTATCTAACAAAAACTAAAAAAAAAAGATCACAGAAAAGTCAAAATTTTCATGTATAATGAAAAAAAATTCAAGAAATACCTTTTTTTTTAGTTGACAAAAAGTAAGTCTAGAAAATCCATATTTCACCTATCAAAGATTCTTCTCGGATTAACTATTCTATCAATTTTTTTTAAAAAATTATTCTTAAACAATTAAGTATCGTTTTGATAAGTTAAGAGAAAATCATTTATGATAGTATTAACATATGCTAATAAGATCTTTAGATGTAATAGTTATACCAGATAAAATAAATAATATTAGTGAAACTAGTTATACCACATAAAATAAAATAATATTAGTGATACGAGGAAAGATAAAAAAAATTAAATAAAAGATATAAATAAAAATTTAAGTACTTGGAACTCAATTAAATATATAACTTTAGCACATATCTCAATAATTATAAAATAGTTGATCGATGGGACTCATGGTTTTATTATTATTATTATTATATAATAAATATATATAATTATTATTAGTCTTATTTTTTATTTAAAAAATAAAAAAATTTACATTATGCAACACACAAAAGACAGAAAAGAATGGGAAGGAAAGAAAGAATAAAATATGAAAGAAGGAGAGAAGCAAAAAGATGTAGACTCCCAATGACAACACCACAGTTTTTGTCACGGAAGGGGATTGATTGAGTGGAAGGAAGTGGGGGGGGGGGGGGGGGGAGGGGGTGGGGGGTAGGGGACTGCGTCAATCCAAGGCATATCCTGGGGGATATGCTCCCACACTGCACACAGTATCCCCTTCCTCCCACACTGCACACAGTATCCACTTCCACCTACAGCCTTTTCTTTTCTTTTCTTTTCTTTTCTTTTCTCTCTCTCTCTCGATCGATCGATCTACCATCACATTAGAGATCTCACACTGGGTTTAGTTTGCACCCAGGAATCTTTCCTTTTCCATTGAAAGGATAAGACAGAAAGCCAAGAAAAGAGAAAGCGACAAGAAGATTTCATCACCAAGTCGACTCTGCATCTTGAGCTGATGGAGATGTCTTATTGTAAGGAACTAACGACACTTTGCCATGTCAAATGTTGGAATTTGCAATGGTAGGGGTACTCAGCACCATGTTAAAGTTTTGAAATATGATTTAGCCAAATTGAATTAATTAATAATTAAAATGCTCAACTATTTTGGTAACAAAGTAGGGAGGGTATCATGATTTTTACGTTCGGATCACATCGAACTCATTCAGATTTTTTTTTTATTTTATTTTAGAAATTCGAGGATTAGTTTAAGTAGCATCAAATATAATTTAACCATGAGAAGATATATTATGAAATCGAACCCAGATGAGTTAAAATTATCTAATACAATTTGTATTTAGATTAGAATAGAGTAAAATAACAACAGAGATGTAACCATGACCACTCACTACAAAGGCAACATCACTTAGGTGACCAAGGCTACCAATCTAATAATGATGCTATCATGGTTACATCTCTGTCCCCACTAGCAAAACTTATTATAATATGTCAATTTATAAAGGGATAAAATTGACATCCTCCTAATATTCCTCCTATCCACCTAAAATTTAGGTTCATATCAATTACAAAACTTATTATAATATGCTTTCAAGACCATCAACTTCAATTCCCAATTATACAACTAGTTGCCAACATCTTGGTGAACGAACGATAACCAATGGGGCTTGCTTTATTCTAAGGCCTGAAAATAAATCGTCTAATGATGATAAATTATGTTAGTTATTAAGTCCCCTACCAACATGTTTGTTAAACTTATGATACCATCATTTGATCCGCTGATCCATCAATTGGTCACATAATTGATCAAACTGAACTTAACCATATCTCATCTCTAAATTTACAATCATAAATGAATAATCATGAAGAAAACATTGGATTATGATTGATTCATTGCACTGATAACCTATCAATAGATAACTTCAATACATAGTCTATAGAGTTAAGGAAATCGGATAGCTTCATCTATTTGCGAACGACTTGACTCGATGAATCTAGACGTCTATCTGCTCTCGATACGTTGAATAGAGATAAGATTAGTGATTGCCTTTCTCTGTACACCGAATCTAGACGTGAAAACACTAATCAAGTCTTTATTCATTGAATCGAGGCTAGTGTCGTCTTATGTGGTATTTTTTTTTTTTTTTGGATTACAGAATCACTAAAACATAGTGAGCACTTGTGAATTTAGACTTGGAGAAGCATTTAGGACAAACGAGGATGACAACGTGGTGGTGGTGTACGGCCCTACTAATCAATTAGTGGGCACACAGGTGGAGGTTTATTCCTCGCATTGTGCCTCCTCTTCCGCTGCACACCCCCCCACCCCATCAAAGAAAGAGTCTCGGAGCTACATTTGATTGTGTATTAAATAAAAGCTTCCATTTCATCATGTGGAATCGATGCCTTCGAATCCCACATATAAACTCCATCCAATAATCTAAATAAATGTTTTATATAATAGGCCTTTCCGATATCGACGACGGAGACCGCCCGCGTTCGCGTTGCGGCGACTACGCGAGAAAAAGTAAACAGAGGGACACCCACGCCCCACCAGCTTACCCGACCCATCCGTCTGCGCGTACAAAGCGGGACCCGCACCACCTCCGAGCAGGCGGCGGGTAGAAAGCGAGGGGGGCTCGGGTCACCCGCCCTCGACCTACGACGCATCATCACCGCGGCGCGCCGCTGCTGCTAACGTTTTAATTTCTTTTAATTTACCAAAATAAATCACATTAAAACATGATTAATCAATCGAATGACACAAAGTGATCATGGAGACAGCAAAGCTAAGTGCCCCCCAAAAAAAAAAAAATCTCTCGCTTTAAGCGGATATATACGTCACTTTATTATTATTATTATTATTATTATTATTATTATTATTATTATTATTATTATTCAGAACTCCATAATATTCTTCTACCGTTTCCGTTTTCTATTTCTGTTAGCGACATCGCTCGGACAGCGTCGTCGGTTTCGTCGCTCTGCTTCCTTCCGCGCTTTTCTTACTCGCCACCGCGTCCCCATAGACCGCGAGCAATAGTAGCCCGAAACCCTAACCCCTCATCCACGTCTCTGCCTCGTGAGGAATCGAAGACATCCCTGCGCTCAGTTACGTCTTGCTCTACTCCGTCCACCCGGCTGGGTGCTGCTTGTCGATATTGAGATCTGTTTTCCTTTGTTGTTGAGGACAGATTTGACTTTTGTGTTCGTTCGTATTCAATTTTCTTTTGTTCTTCTTCGAAGATTTGACATGAATCCTTTCTTGGCTCGTGATGTTTTGTGGTAGCTATTGTTGATTCGTCTATTTCTTCAGCCCCGCTCTTCCTTGCTCTCGACAAAGCTTATGACCTTCGGATTCCCTCGAGGTTGGAATTCTTTTGCTTCATAAGTCGTCTTCCCCTTTCTTTAATTGACATAACGGGTTGCCCTTTTAAGTATTGATGCCATTTGTTTGTATTTTTAGCCTCCGATGTCTATCGATTGTTTTGCGATTTTGTCTGTTGATTCTGTACTGCGCTTAAGTTCATGTGTGACTTTCCACGAAAGGAAGACAAACATGTAGTCTCGTGAATACATATAAATCTCGAGAACCTCTTTTGATCCATAGGATGTGTATTTATTGGCATGATTTATCTGATAAGCGAACTGTTTAGTTGTTGAATTTAATCGTGGGACAAAACAATTGAATCTACTTTGATTGCTACAGAAATAAACCGGAACAGTCCGGGGCTCGGAGCACTTATGACGCCTGGGTTGCTTCCTCCATCAGATCGACGCTTGGGTACTGATCTTGCTCTGGTTACATGCTCAAGTCTCTTACTTGATGACTAATGAAATACCTCAAAGGTTAAAGATTTATCCTTTCTGATAAAGGATTTTGGGCACATACATGGTTGGCCGGGCTGTTTTTTGCCTCTTTCTTCTTTTTCTTTTCTTTTCCGCGTCTCTGCAAGCTTGCACTGTTTTGTCCTGTTGTTCTGTAGTTGTACCTTACCTGCTTGGATCGGTATCTGTTTGGTGACTCTAGTAGCTTCAAGCTTTAGATTTCTATCTTTTAGAAGCATTGTTATTTCTGTGCCATGCTTTTGCACAAGATTCAGTAGTCAGATGTCTTATTTGTTTTTCTCTTTTCCTTTCAAGTCGTTGATGCTATTACATCGTTATTTTTCATGGAGCAATTATGAACTCCAGTACTTTTTTAATAGTTGTTTCTGGAACTAAAACTAACCTATGCAATTTAGTTGACATTTTTTTGACTCAAAAATAGTAAAGATAACCTGGGATGTCCTTCTTCTAAATTCAAAATTTTCTTACTTGAGAGATGGTTTGCCTGTGTTTCCACTTTTGTGCAATATCGACCTACTATTCTGTTTGTGTGCTTCAAAACTCTAAATTGTTGCCATGAAACTTAAGTGGGTCCATTGTGAATATTTGATATGTCCGACTCTACAATTCTATTGTTCCTTCCTGAAGTGTAGAAGCTACTATGGCAAATATGCTCACCGGAAATTCCATACAACTTTTTGATCCCTTGGGAGAGATTGAGAAGGTGTCAAGTTGGTATCTTATGAACTTCCATGACTGCTGTTTTCTGCTACCTTTAAATATTTCACGAGACAAATTCTTCCATGCTTCACCATCTTCATAAATAGTGGGGTGTTTCTTGTTTTGCATTTCATTCTTTCTTTTATTAATCTAATGTATTTTTTCTTAATTCATTTTTCATTGTTCAACTGATATTTTAACTTGGCACCCAAATGCTTTGCATCTAAGATGTTGAAAGCATAAATTTGGTTTCCTAGCCTATTTTCCAATGTTCTTGAATGGATGTAACATTTCTGAAATTGACATATGAATTGAGTTATTACTGTAGCATGTATCTGGTAATTCACTTGTGGCATTTGTTGGTGCTATACCCTTATTGACCTGGCTGCATCATTCATGGTCCATAGTAATATTCTGATGGTGCAGAATGAGATGTCTTATATTTAAACTATTCTCTGGATGTAGAGATATGTGTTTATTAGTTGTGCAAACCAACAATAGCTCTTCGTACTATTTTAAGTTGAGTTAAGAATTTTCCTTTCCTCTCGTCATTTTACTATGTGAAGAATTGGAAGACATTGCTTTTCTACAATCAACTTTTGCATTTATTTGCTTTCCACTAAATGTGACTGTGATTTGCTTTCCCTTATCTTCCGGTGTTCCTGTTAAATGGCAAATCATGCTACACGTGTGCTTCTTTTAGTGTTCTTTGATATGAAAGTCAAAACTTCATTAACAATGCATTTGATTTTTGTTTTTCGTCCAGCAATCTTTATAAATATAATTTGCATGCTGTTGCTTTATATCTCGGCACGGTGAAACCTTGATGTATCACTCATTTGATGTTTACCGTTCTGAGCATTAGGATTCTTGTTGCTCTTTTGCATTAATCTGTCAGATTTTACCATTCCTTGGATGAAGCTAGCTCATAAGCTTGACTACTGTTCTAGTTTTGTGAGTGAAAATTCAGTCTTTTACTACCAAGATCTTGAGTATTATTTGTTAAAAAAAAAAAAACTTCGGTCAGATAAGTTTCCTAAAATATAATATACCTTTATAGGATTTACATTGTCAAATGATTTTGGTAGTGTGTACTGTGCTCAGACCAATGGTGTGTGGACACCAGTGTCACCCACTATGTACTGATTCCAGTACTGATTTACATTGTCGTCTGATATTGGTTTGAACCATTGAAACATGAACCTGTAATGATCCTGGTGAAATAGTTTTTCCAAGGCTACAATTTTCTGTTTGGTGCTAACTTTGATTTATTAGAAGGTACTAGCTATCTTAACGAGTAATTAGTTGCTTCTAAGTATGAGCAAACTTTGGATAGAGTCCCAACTTGGTGGCATTCATCAAATATGCTTTTACAAATGTTCGCAAGAAAGCCATCAGGTTAAAGTCCCTTGAATGATTCAATAGCTCGAGTCAAAGATGATTGTAAAATAGGCTTCAACATATTGTCATCCATTTATAGGTGAGGAGCCTATAAAAACAAAACATTTGAGTGAAGCTCTTTTTGCAATTTATGGTGTGCTAATGGACACAGGCATCCAGTAGTTTTATTGTTTAAGGTGCGTTATGGTGGATTCCATATGAACCTGCTTGATTGCATGGTTTCTTAGCATCTGTTCTTTTCTGTATGACAAGACTTGTTGAAATGTTCTTTCTTCAGTATGATCCTGAATGTATCCTGCCTTTTGATATTAAAATTCTTGATAAAAAAATATAGAATATCAATAATGTTCTCTCTTTTTTCAGGTGCTAATTTTCCTTTTACATGCTTGTTCCTGCTGCAGGAGTTGTTGCTGCTTCATTATTGTTTGACGTCATTATTGGCTAATAAGTATCATATGTTGTTCTGTAACTTGAGCTATTACTGAGCACCTCGCATTAGTTTCAAGTTCCACAGAATGGACCGCCACGATACATCTGGTTTTGTTAGTGGAGGCTGCAAGCTTTCACTCAAGTACTTCTGACTTAGTATTGTTATGTTAAATCGAGTCCTGGAAGACAGGTTAACTGGTTTCTAACCCATCAAGTTTATTGATAGAGAGGTCCTCTCAAGATAGCAGTCATTGACAAGAGCATTCTGATGGATTTTGCCGTTGATCTCCCCTCTTTAAGCAGATTTGACTTTTGGAGTTCTATGCAATCAGGAGGTATCAAATTACCTATGGATTCACATCCCAATCTGCATGATTCCAACATAAGGGAGACAAAAAGGAAGTGGAATGACAATAATGGAGTTGAAGGTCCATTACTTGCACTGGGTTTGGGTCAGTCACCAAGTTCCTCAGTGGTCAGCAAGATGAGCTCAGCAGGTGTTTCCACCACGTCTTCAGTGAAGGAAACTGACGAGGAATCCCCTGTAAGCCCAGAGTTGAGTTTCAAGCTGCATATTGGCAATGGTTACATGCTCAGCTATAACAAGTCATCAGTTGGAATTCTGAAGGCTCCTCATACTGTTGATATGCTCGATTTGCAGCTAAGTCTATCAACAGGGTCTTCTGAGTCTGCTCTAATAAATGTCAACACAATTGCAGACCAACATCATGATAGTTTGGAGCCTTCTGTGATTGCAAGTCCGGTGCAGGTTAGTGAGGAAGAAGGATCAGCATCATCTTGCTGGATATTTGGGAAGTGTCTTGTTCAACCTTGTGTGCCCAAACCAGAAACAGGTAGCAGTAACTTTCCTCCCCAAAAGAGAATGCATACGGAAGCTGATCTTATTGCAGTTCTTCCAGACTTCCCATCAACCATGATACAAATGTCGAAAAACCCAGTTGGCTGTTCTTCCGGGGTTTCTGATTCTCATAAACGCAACAACAGGACAAAGTACTGTCAGTTCCATGGATGTGCTAAAGGAGCAAGAGGTGCTTCCAGTTTATGTATAGCGCATGGCGGGGGACGGAGGTGCCAGCGACCCGGGTGCCAAAAGGGAGCTGAGGGCAGGACAATCTATTGCAAAGCGCATGGCGGCGGTCGCCGGTGCCAACACCTTGGCTGCACGAAGAGTGCTGAAGGTCGCACCGATTACTGCATCGCCCATGGTGGCGGTCGGCGCTGCAGCCACCCGAGTTGCACTCGTGCAGCAAGAGGGAAGTCAGGTTTATGCATCAGGCATGGCGGCGGCAAGAGGTGCCAAATCGAGAATTGCACGAAGAGCGCAGAAGGTTGCTCGGGCTTGTGCATATCACATGGTGGTGGCAGGCGTTGCCATTTCCATGGATGTACAAAGGGTGCTCAAGGTAGCACATTGTTCTGTAAGGCGCATGGTGGAGGGAAGAGGTGTACAGTTGCGGGGTGCACAAAGGGGGCCGAGGGAAGCACTCCCTTCTGCAAGGGACATGGTGGGGGGAAGCGGTGCTCGTTTCAGGGTGGAGGTGTGTGCCCGAAGAGTGTGCATGGGGGAACCCCGTTCTGTGTGGCACATGGTGGTGGAAAGAGGTGTGCTGTAGCCGGGTGCCCCAGAAGCGCTAGAGGGCGGACTAGCTTCTGTGTCCGCCATGGCGGGGGCAAACGGTGCAAGTTTGAAGGATGCGGGAAGAGCGCACAGGGGAGCACAAATTTTTGTAAAGCACATGGGGGAGGCAAACGATGCTCATGGAACCAACTGGGCTCAAAATTTGGTGTTGGCGAGCAGCCTTGTCACTGTGATAAGTATGCTAGGGGCAAGACAGGTCTCTGTGCTGCACACGGCGCCCTGGTGCAGGACCACTGTGTTCATGGTGGGGGAATGCTTGGACCACCTACCACACAGTATCCGGTATCGGTTAAACTTGAGAAGATGAATGAGGTTGCTGCTGAAGAAGAGACCTTTACAAAGCTGGAGTTGAAGAAGGTAGTAGTGGTACATTCTGTGCTACCTCAGTCTGGGTCATCGGTTCCAGAGGGCAGGGTGCGTGGAGGGGGTTTGGTAGCGACGGTGATCGCAAGCAGTTCAGGCTTTGGGATTAACACGGGAGAATAGGGAACTGCAGTTACTTCTTCGGATTCGGGCGGCCCACTCACTGCAGCCTACCTGCGGATATGATATAAAGTGGTTTGACTTGATATATTTGATTATGTTTTTTGTGATACTTTGTTTGTGTGTGCCCGCGCTGTGTGTGAGGATTTGCTATTGACATGGAACCCATGTGAACATCTGGACATCCCTTTTTTTGTTGAGAACGTATAGCTGAACCCTCTGTCTCTAACCTTTCTTTTAGTTATTGTTGTGAACATTTTAATTCTTTTCGGGCGGTAATGCCCGGGTGATACATATATATTCGTCAATTGATTGGTACATAGATCGTTTGGTAGCGAATTATCACAAACTTAATTGGTTTTATTTAAATCGTACGGTACCATCGCGTGTCCATTCGTAAATGTCAGTCTCTCCGAAATCTCCTATGACCTCTTAAGACATACAAAAAATAAAATGGGTTAGAAAAAATCTTTCTCACGAGATTCATAAGCAATCACTTCAGTAAACACTATATATGTAAATTACAATCATGAACTTTACAAACTCTGAATGATCTGATCGCATACAAAGAATCAAGGTCCATTACAAACCGAAATCCTCACAAGTGTCCATATGACAAAACTCTCATTTACAAGTCGAAATCGATCACGAAAGCTAACCAAATTAGGGCTGCAAAGCCCACTGCAAGCTCGCTAGTTACTATACAAAACATGTACAAAAATCGAAAGACACGAATATACATAAGCATTACATCGAGCACCCTATTTCTATTTTTGTTCGTGATATTCTCCCCCACTTATTCCTTCGATGTCCTCGTCAAAGCTGCTGCAGACGCTGCATCTCCTCGCCTGTTGATGAATCTTCAATCTTCTGATTCGGTTGTAACATGCCTCTTGGCTCCCAGTTGCTCTCCGTCGCTGTTGTTGAGTAGTCTAACTTTGATCCGTCATACTGCTTCAACTCACCAATGACTGACTTTGGAGTGGGGTTGGCTGAGTTGTGCCGATCCTTGTAGATTCCTGCAGATCCTCCTGATAAAGAAAAAAACCTTTTTTATTTTACACTAGTATCTAAAACGTCTCATATCGCTTAAATTAGGTGGATGCTTGTTGGAGCTTTAACGAGCATCATCTCGCAGACTTTAACGACCATCAATTCTTTTTCAATAAAGTTGTCGCTTCCAAGTAGGTTCACATCACTTCCGCTTTCGATTGACATTCTATTGAAAAATGAAACGGACTATCTACTCTCAATAGCACATATCACCAATGGTGAGGACTTGACAACTATTGTCTTCCATTAGGTTTCTTCAAAGGGTCTTTGAACTTGTGCAAAGCTCCTCTACAAGATAAATAAGAGAACTGGGGTACTCGATTTTGCCCATTCCCTAAGGAGTTGAGAAGACAAAGTTACTTGACTTCACCTGCCTCCTCGAGATTGTACTTCATGCATCGAGCTGGTTAATAGTCTTCGCCTGCTCTTTGCTCACACTTCTGAAGCACCCGAAGTGTTTACACTTCCTGCATTGAGTTAGCTATTGCGATTCACCTTCTCACTGCCATCGAACTTTCGGAATACAAGAAGTTTTGCCCGAAAAGAGTAAAATTTCACCCCAACTTGGAGCAAGTCTTTGATAGTTTTGGTCGCCTTTGGGATTGTACCGTCTTCTCCATCATCTTTGTCGCCTACTCCTCCGAGTGAAAAAAATAGGTACAACACCACGTATTGCCTGCTTTGTTCCTTGGCCAAGCACTCCCGCATCAACCCGAAGTCTCCCACTTTCGGTTATCTTGATGAGAAGTTCGTTGACACCGGTTTTATAAAGTTCTCTGGCCACTACCCTTCAGCCTTGTCCTGGTACTTGGAGCTTGCCTCTACATTCTCCATCTCCTCGACCCCTTTCGCGATCGACGCTATCCCTCTATGAGAGTAAGGGATCAATGACTCCACGAAAGTCCCGCCTCTACAATACCATGGCGTTGTCAAGCCCCCGGCCCTACTATATGTTGTCTTGCATCTGCGTCCCATTCTTCGCGATCGATAAATCCGCCTCTGCGACACTGTGTCACTCCTCCAAATCTACCTCCTTTCTGACCGACACTTTGCTTTTGGGTAGCTAGACTCGTCGTCGCTTCCTCGTCCCTTTCAACTATCTGCTTAACACCTTTGTGTTATCCGAGCAGTTCCCCTTTGTCGATGGAAAGACAGACTGCAACTCTCATGCATGACCTCTGCCATCCTATTGCAGGGCTCATGTCGATTCTGTTCTCCTTAGCTTCCTTGGTAACAATGTTCGCTTACTCAGCCTTGTCATCTAACTTGTCGGGCTCCCTTAAGTAAATATAAGCATTGGAACGGTCCAACTCTCTAACCACTCTGATCATACCTTTGTATGATTAAGTCCCCCTATAGGACTCACTGATACTTGCACTTGAAATTCTCCTTCGGTGGTATATAACCCCCATATGCTGATGACCAAGGCCTTCATCCAATGCAAGATTTGATGCACACACGGAAGACCCGCCTCCGTGGTACCATGACATTCACTCCTTGAATCCATAGCTTTCTTGTCGTTGTGTTGTACACCGAAGTGAAGCTCCCAGTAGCTCATGATCATATCTTTGCATGATCACGTCCCTCACAGGACTTCTCTCCCGTGTGTTGTATTACCTCGAACTATTCCACCACGATCCGTTGCACCATGTCGCCTCCTGATGATACTTCTATTGCATTCAGATTCTTGTGGGATGAACTTGAACTATGATCTTTCCATGTGTGGCCTCTGCCAATACATCTAGGGCCTCTGCCACCTTTGATTGTGTTCGCTCCTTTGGCAATTCACCTTCGCCCACCCATTCTCGGGTCACACTCGGACGAAGTATCGCTCTAGGACAGTCTGTCGCCTAACAGGTCTCGAAGTCCCCAGACTTCACTAAAATTGGTGCACCATTGTTTGGATCCTGAGCCTCTATTCCCCACCAGTACAATCTCCGTTGTGCATCGCTTTCTTCATGATAACTCGAATGACAGCATTTTAGCATATTCTTCAAGAGTACCTGCTTCTGCGTTCTCTTACCCCGTGTTAAGGCCTTTTGATCCCAACTTCGCCTCTGCAAGTTGAATCACCTTAGTTCCTCTGTCAAATGCATCTCTAAAATAAGGTGCATGTGTCTCGAAGATCCCTTCATCTTGGCACTATGCAAGATTAATCTGCCCCATCAGAACGAAGAACTCATGGAATAATATAATTTCACTCTTGCCTCTTCATGTCCTTGACCTCTGTCCAAGAAAAGCTTTGTGTCTCCGCTCCAAGTTCCACCAAAATTGCTCCGCTCCACGATTTGCATTAAGTTGATAGTGGTCCTCACTCTCACCATTCCATGGGTTAATCCTCCGTTGAGTCTGATTTCCACATCGATTCTAAGTGTGCCTTCGTATAATGTTGTTATGGATTGCTCCCTCACTTGATCTCATAATGCATCCACCAATGCATTACCTCATTTGAGATCATGTGATGACTCCTCGCCGCTCGCTCGGTCTATTGAGCTTTATGGAAATATTGTCTTGAGATAATCTTCCTCGACGTGTGCAGTTCGTTGCACATGATTCTCCCTTTGGAGAGCCAGGACTTATCCCTCCTGGATATCTGTCATATTGGAATAACTTTCCTCTTCGCATCCTTCCCTCTAGAAGTTTCGGAGACCACCATCCCCTTAGACTACTCCGTCTTGCTAAACAACATATGTATTATTCTACACTCGCAAATGCACTTGCTAGATTGCGACTCTTCGCCAATACAACCCCCGTTGCACCCTTCAAGGCCTAATAACATGCTGAATTTTTTTCACACTTCAGCCTCTTATGAACATATCCTTTCCATGCTGAAGAAGAATTTTCAATGTTCTATGGCGTCGAGTTCTGATCGCCTTGGGATGGCCGCGAGCAGTCCATCATCTACATACAAGCACTTGCATGAGTACTGAATTCTTCGAGTTAGCAATTCCTCTTACCTCTGTGAGCTTTGTACAACTCTTTTGGTCGTTGCGCAATACATCTCACTTTACACGTTCTCATCTTTTATCAAGCGCCCCACTTGCCTTAAGCACCGTCAAGTTTGGTTGCCAATGTCAAGCTGTAGCTCGAATTTAGTCATCCCAACCTTTGTGTGCTATGCATTCTTCATAGCTTGCTTGTCCTCGTGGTGCCTCTCACACAAAGGGTTAGTCATCATCTGAATGCCAATCATGGATACACGCTTCTCTGAGCGACTCCTTTCCTTATATCTCAATGTTCGTTTCTCCCAAACGATCGCGTGTGCTGGCTGCCCTCCACGCAACCCAACTAGGCCCCTCACATTTGCATGACAAGTGTCTCTACGTGTGCTTGTCCTGCTCTGATACCAAATGTCACGAATTTAGCTGGATTTGTCTAAGTCGCGCGGCACCATCGCGTGTCCATCCACAAAGGTTAGCCTCCTTGAAACCTCCTATGATCCTTTAGGACCTACAAAAGAGAAAATGAGTTAGAGAAAATCTTTCCCACATGATCCATAAGCAACAACTTCAACAAACACCTTATATAGCTAGTGCAAATTACAACCATGAACTTTACAAACTCTGGACGATCGCACACAAATGATCAAGGTCTATTACAAACCAAAGTCTCAACAAGTGTTCACATGACACAACTCTAATTTACAAGCTGGAACTAGCCACGAAAGCTAACCAAACTAGGGCTGTCAAGCCTACTGCAAGTCGACTACTTATTGTACAAAGCATGTACAAAAATCGAAAGACACAGACATACAAAAGCATTACATCGAGCACCTTCTTTATATTTTTGTCGGACAAGATAAAATCGATAGGTAACGATTGTTTTCATCTGTTACCACACGAAATCAATCGGTAACACGATCGATTTCAACCATCGCCGACCGATTTAAAACGATCTCAACCGAAGGAGAGAGGGAGAAAGAAGAAGAGAGAGAAGAAGAGGAGAACCTGAATTTCTTCCCACTTTACGTGATCCATCGATCGATCTCCCTTGTCGAGCGATCGATCGTCCACAAGCGATTTCTTCTCCCCACGTCGAGAGAATGAACGAGGCAACATCACCCTTTTATTTTTTTTACTTATTTTATATTACATTTATATTAGATTATATAGAACGATATACCCTGCACATACCGTCTGATACCAAATTTTATACCGTATCATAACATTCAAAGCCTAGTACTATGCATCACTCTGGATAGCGTTGGCGTTTCATATCTTCTTGTACAATTTTTTTTTAATCTTTTTCGATGTGCCCAAAACGAGGTATCACGTATATCATTTCTTATTCCCTCTAATCAATGAGAGCAAACTCGAAGGACCATATATTTATCCTGCTTTTTGCCCGGAGAATGGTTGAGAAGAAGAGTACGATTACCAAATAAAGGAAATCTTCGGGGGTGGTCGGCCGCTTTTGCCGTCACCGGCCACCGTCGACCATATAAGCGGGCAGCAGCGGATGAAGAGGGGGGGAATTTGCCTCCCATGCAGCAACCGAATTTTTTTATTGTACAATGCAACAGCTAACTAAACCTGTGTTTTCCAATCATTTGGAGGGGAAGGGTGGTCAAACAAAAAATATAAATAAAATTAAGAAGAAAAAAAAGAGAGAGACACGATTGTGAAGATTAACCATAACGTGGACACTGAGATCCACCAGATAAATTGGCTCTAATGAAGATTAACCATACTACTGGCACAGTAAGTCCATTGGCCATGCTGTCTGTCTGTCCACACTAGTCTATTACCCCCACAAAAACAAAAAAACAAAATGAAATATACATACCCACAAAAAGTTTGAGGCTGGCGGATGGAAGGTGTCATTTTATGCCCCCAAAAAACTCCTCCGGAACGTAAAATTTCAATCCCACCGCCTACAGTGGACACAAAGCACAACCCACCACCATCAGTAAGTAAATCATACAACTTATTGTGCCAAAAGCAAAAGTTTATGGCATCATCAATCAGACTGTTAACTGTTCAGGAACACGAAATATACAAAGAATGTCAAAAATACTACTCCATGTCACACAACTGTGTAAATCATTCAGCAAGGCCTTCCCACACACACTTTTGTTCTTTCCTTTCCCATTGAGGTGTTACATTGAGTTTTAAATTAGTTGGAGCCTAGTCCAACTCTAAGTTTCCTATAAAAACCTTCATTTGTCCAACAAAATCTTATCCATCCTACCATAATGCACCGTAAAAAAATATATATATATAATAATCTTGGAATTGGTCTCGTTTTCAGAAAGGAAGATGAAAAGAAGTGACACATGTTAGATAGCACCTATCCATCTTAACATAATGCACTGCAAAGAAAAAAAAAGGAAAATCTTGGAATTGGTCTTGTTTTCGAAAAGGAAGAAGAAAAAAAATTGACACATGTTAGACAGCAACCACCTTGGGGCTCATTTCTCAGTTGAACACACATTTACATTGAGTTGCTTTGGTAGCCTTTCTTGCTACAGAAGCTAGAACTACGTGTTTTGTGTGCTTAAAGCAGTTTTATCATGTACCAAAACCCCAACATGTCATTTACACAAAATCCCCCCTCCCCCCCAAAAAGATAATAATAATCCCAACAAATGTAACATCTACTTCCCGAATAAAGGATACACAATTGATCAGTATAACCAGTTTTGGTGTTGCCTTCTTCATAATTGCTTGTAGTTTCTAACAGAGTAAACATGAAATTTTAGTGGCTTTGGTTCCAAGACTAAATAGAAAAGGATTATAAATATCATACCAGATAATGTACAACATTTATGGATATGAGATCAAGGAACAAGATAGCGTATCTCACACATTTGACACAAGTTGCTAGGAACATAGGTTTCTTTTAATTTAAAGAAAAAGGAGAGAACTTAGCACTTTGATTGCATCATCATTGACCAGCACTTTGATTGCATCATCATTGACCATAACCAACATAACTTGTTTATAAGCCATGTTACCCAGGTTGAGCAAGGTTATATGTCTAGAAAGATCAATTGTGGGTTTGGACTTTTGACGTCAATATTAAAATGACAGTTTGAGTTAACAGCTTTATCTGACACATATCTAGCAAACAAAGTTCCAGTGGAATCAAGTGCCACCCTAGTGTAAAGATCAATAAGCATTTATTATTTGAAGATGTCAACTAGTTTAGTCGATACAAGGCTTTAAGGTCATAGGATCATATCTCATATTCACCGCATACTCTCTGCACTGGAAAAGAGTGTTTACTTTGTACCAAGGAACTTTGACATCAAATTGCAAATTTAACAATTAGCAAAAACTTCATGAAACATAGTGACAATGTCAGAGATAATGAACAAAAAAAGCCATAAACATTATATAAGCTCTATATATGAATATTTAGTTGTTTAATTATGTCAATAAAGAATTATTAACCATTAGGAATCTACCATCATCAGAGATAAAAAGACTGTTATGAGAAAGCTATATAAAACATTGAATTTATTTTAATTAAAAAACACAAAACAGTAATTTTGTTCCGGACTAATTATGGAAGCAAAACTTTTAGACCGAGGAATGAGAATCAATCAAATTACCTCAGCAAATTTTATATCTGCATCACTGTGATCATTAGTTCTTCCTGCTGCATCACCAACATAAAAGGATCTGCAGTATTATCCAATAAGATTAGTTACAAATAGTAAGCAAGGTACTGTGACCACATAGCTGAAAGAAGTGTTTGAAGCATTAAAGCAAATTTTCTGTGATTAGTATTAACAGCTGACCTTCCTATGTGGAGCATTCAGATGGAAAGTAAGAGAATTTGTGGAGTCAAATCATTACTAAATAACATGTAAAAGATTAATCCAGCTCGGGTTATGATTCTTTAGTTGGGCACAAACCTTAATAATTTATGTCAGCCCTAGAGTTTTGGAAACCTTATTTGCAACCTAAACAATTTAAATGAACATCTTTATACTAGTATACAATGCAAGCAAATGAAGTGAGCAAAAATGAGGTGAAGTTTGGTTTTCTATAATATATCTTGCATGATGGCAGTTCAAAGTGGGAAGAAACTTTGAATAAGGTATAAAATAATGGTGCTTACTAGGAGGGGTACGCATCTACTCCAAATACACTTTGAACTGAAACCACAAGTGTCCAGTGATCTCAATCCCAATTACCACCAATTGGGAACATCATCCAATGCCAATGTTACGACCAAAAACGAATGCATAAAATAAGGGAAGAGGATCACAACTCTACTGAGAGATTCGTTGTGTTAACTAAGAAAATCTTACTAAGTAACTTTCAGGCATGCAAAAACAGTGTAATATAAAATTGAAAATGTGCAGGCTGAAGAAGGTGAAAAGTTAGATTAGAAGTTATGATTTTACCTACAAGGTTATAGCATACATTGCAAAAACATGATCTTAAGGAGTATAACCTTGTTTTGAATATAATAACTTAAATGTAATCCTAATTAAAATTTTTGCATTACTGAAATGAAGAATTCAATGTCATAATAAGTTCAGACAAATAACTGATCCATGTCGACTGCAATGCTAGAATTGAAGTGTTCCTCCATAAGTTTCCACATTCCTGGTTGTGGTTTCCGAAAAGGATCATCAGTCCCATCCTTGTTCTTCCCCAGCCCACAAGCGATAAATACCTGAAAGAATATATGAAAAGTATATCAAAAACAATATTATAAGTTTTGAATGCTGGAGGAGTAACTGGCAAACATTCCTTATTTTATGGCTAATTTATAGACAACGACTTTGACACAGGTAATCTTTATGTGCAGCAGTGCAGGACCAAAAAAAAGGATGTGATAAATAATAGAGAAACACACAGCTTTCAACATCTAGAAGCAACAAGATTGATCGCACAACACTACACAAAAAGTGAACAATCAAATCAAGGTCAAGACCTGAATTGGTACTTTAACACACTTGATGAAGTTTTCAAGCCGTCCTATTTTGGAATCAACTGCTTGTTGTCGCTTGTTCTTCCAACGCTCAATATTGGATTCATTGGTAAAGATAACCTATTGATGAAGCATGGAGTTAAGTAACTTGATAACCATTTTTTAATCCATAACAATCAAAGAAAAACACATCTTTGGTTACTGAATGTATCGAAAACAACCCCTTGACAGTAGATACATATGGACAATATGAGGAAAAACATAGACAGACCAGCTTGTAGCCCTCGTTATATAGTTCTTGCAATTTCTCTGGAATTGATGGATACATAAGAGACCAAGCATCAGGACCAATTCTGCACCAGAAGTGATTTTTAAGTTAGACATCTGTTTTGTTGGTTGAAAAATAAAGTATTGGTGGAGCCAGGATGATCTGTGCGGAAGAGATGCATGCAGACTTGTAGACACAGACACATTCATGAATACCATGATAGTCAAGAAGAAAATAAAAGAAAAGCAGTGACATGTACAAGGTCTCAAATGACCAAAAGTTATGCCAGCGTTGAGATCTTTTCAAACCCAAAACTGAGCAAGCATGCCTCCTTAGATCATAAACATTTTAGTTGATATCCTAGACTACATATGTAAATATGTCAGCAGACGAGTTACATGTAACATCATCATAACAACCAGCCCTGGACTTCAAGAGCCAAGAAGGCTTTGCAATATGAATTTTCTTATAAGCATATTTCAGGCAACACCAAGTTTTGATTAAGCATCTTCCTTTTGTAAAGTTTCTTTCTCATTCCTTGTTTCCCAATTCCCTATTTCCTTCATAATTGAGATTTAACGACTAACATGTATAGATAGTCAAAAGTATTTCAAGAACCATAAAAAGGAAGGTAGCCAAACTGGACACTTCAATGATTTTTTGGATAAGAGAAAAGAAGGCTTTACAATGTGAATTTTCCAATGATTTAAAAAGGCACTCAAGACTCAGTTGAGGCGAGACGAGGCCTGAGAGCCTCACACAGTAGTCGGGCAATGCACTTGAATGAAGTGCCACCCGGGCACTCGCCTGAACCCAGGCCCCAGGCGACTCGAGCGAGGCAAAGCAACTAAATCAGATGATCAACTTTGGTTTGGTTGAACAGTAGCTTAGTTGGCTGGATTGAACCAAGAAACCAAAACAGTAAAACGCCACCCCCTCCCCTCGTGTGACTCGAACCCATAAACCCTACTTTGCCACCCTGACTCACCTCTACTCGCACCGCTGCCTTCGTGCGCATGCTGCTGCCTCCACCACTGACACAAAGGTTCGACGCTTCCTCTACCATCGAAGGTCTAGCTTTCGTGCGCATGCCGCTTGCTCCATCGCTGCCTCCGAAGGCCTAGCTTTTGTTCGCAGTACCCTCCGCCGCCACTGCAGCCAAGCTTTTTCCATTGCTACTACCACCGTCTGCAACTTCCTCCATTGCCTCTACCATCGTCCGAAAGTTCCTTTGTCATCACCGCCCTCTCCTTCCCCACATTCCACTGTCGATGACTCTTTTCTCCCCCTCTAACTACTGCTAGCAGTGGATTAAATACTGTTAACAGTAGATTGTTAATCTTTAACTGATATTAAAATTATTATTAAGTGTTGACTACTATTACCTTATAATAGTCCCTATTTAGCATTGTTAATCATATTTATCAATTATATTATATATTTTTTACATTTTAATATTTTAGAGAGTCTCGCTTCACTCGAGGGAGCGCCTAGGTGAGCATCTAGCGCCTCGAGCATTTTTGGGACCTTGGTGCCTTTTGACGCCTAGCGCTTTCAAAACACTAAAAAAAATTTCCAATGTATATTTCAGGCAACACAATAAGTTTTAATTAAGCATCTTCCTTTTGTAAAGTTTCTTTCCCGTTCCTTGTTTCCCAATTCCCTATTTCCTTCGTAAATGAGATTTCGCAAGTAACATATGTAGATAGTCAAAAGTATTTCAGCGAAATAGTATATATACTAAATTTATTGCACTATGACAATTTAATAAACATTTCAATGAACTAGAAGTTAGCTGTTGCAAAAATAAACTTTTGATGAAAGAGAAGCTAACTATTTATATTTCATACCTTTTCACAGATGTATTCACAAGACAACCATCAAAATCAAATGCAGCAATTCTTTCTGAATCATGGAAGCCATCTTCCTAACAGTACAAAATTTAACATAACTCATACAGTATTTGGTCCAAACCTCAGGCCACATTGCATTAAAAAAAAGAAAAATTAGCAGTAGAGATGGATATCATGCATCGTATTTTAAAAACCAAAACCTTCTGGGCATGATGAATGTCAAATATAAATCACTGAATTTCAGTGTGCATTGTGCATGAGAACCTTATTTTTTGTCATGGAAAGAGATTTGTAATTCATATCCAATATACACATACCTTCTCATTAAAAATTATTGTCCTAAAGGCTATCCATTTTGGTGGTAGTGTGGCATCCTGGAATAAAAAGGAAAACAGAAACTTACAGTTTGCTGACTGCAAATGATACATATTATAAACAAAAAAACGCCTAATTTATAATGAATGCATGAATATGAAAACAGATATAATCATCATTAGCCATGCATTAAAGTAAAAGAGAAAAAAATATCAGAGAGTGAAAAAAAAGTAAAGAAAAAGAATACCTTGTACTTATCTTTGGTGCCAGAAATATGAAAATCCATCTGTAGGTTATTGTGTTTTGCATTTACAGATAGCTGAGAACCAGCCTGAAAAGGTACTTTGTATCAAAATCAATACCTTGTTCTCCATCGGTGAAGAATGAGAACAAAAACAACATGGAAAAGGGTATCTACGATGCAGAAAAAATGCATATCAAAGGTCAAATTCAGCATGCCTGGCCTAGTATATCTAGTGCAAAATCATCTGGCTTCAGAGTCCATCACATTCATCACCTACTAACAGGGAAAGAAAATGTTATGCCTGTTATCAGCTGCAGATTTCAAGCACCTGTTTAATTTTTGTTGTAACAATTTCATAAGGAATTAGAAGAGAACAATGGTCTTGCATTTTTAAAGGTTCTTAAGAACCCAGTTAATGGCTCGATCAATAACTCCGCTTTTCTATGGTTCATTCTAAACATCCCCAATGTTGATCTAAAAGTACCTTATCTGGAATTAACTACAACATTGCTACTTTGCTGTAGTTGTATTCTAATCCTGTAACTATGTATGTGTCTTCATGTGGTCTTTTAATGATTTAATATGCCTTTTTGTCTCAGGTATATGCTCATGTTTTCCCTCACATCCTTTCCTCCAAATATACCGCTTCTCCTTCTGATTGCACTTCTGTGTTGCCATAAAATACAGTTTCAGTACAAGCATGTAATTTACTGGAATTAAAGGTACTTATGCATTTTATTGAATTGCAAATATGCCCTCTCATACTATCTTCAAAAGGATTCTTGTACCTTAATTTCATATACATGAAAACACTCATAAGATATAAAGATAACTGTGATCAGGAACTTCGTTGGTTAACATTAGAATTACAAGAGATTACCATAAAGACTTCAAGAATGTAAAGTTCCCCCTCTGAAAGAACATTCAAAGAGACAAATAAACTTATAGGAAAACCAATTTGGTGAAAAATTTTACCAATACACATTAAGAACAACATAAAAGTTAACAAACTAAAAATGTCAGAATATACGAGCCAAAATTGAGCTCCTTTGCCACAAAGCATAGTACTAGTAAGCACAAACATATTTAGTCAAATGATCTATCATTACAATCTAGCTCAGTAGAAAAGCATATCTACCTTTTGCCCCTCTGGTCTCTCTTCTGCCAAATCTTCACTCCCAGCTTCATCCGCAACGCAGATCTTAAAAGACAAAGAGGCCAAGTTAAAATCAAAACAACAATAGTTCTTCCAGATTAATAGGAGAATAACTTAACCTTTGGTTTCTTTGAACTCTTCGCCTCCATCTTCACATATGCACCACGACATCTTTTATGGACCTGTGAGAGTAATGATAAATCAACCTAAATTAAAAAATGAACAACCTCGCTTCGATAAACAAAGCATCATACAATTAAATTGTTTCATTTGCTAGTATCTATCTCAATTATACAGTAAAGCAGCCAAACTAATCTAGATACAGAACAAAACATAAGTAGAACACTAGAACAACCATAGAGAAAGGCAGGAATGTGAAGAAGTAATCAAAGAACGAAGTTTACATAATCAGAATTTTGTCAACATCCTTGAATCAGAACTGCCAGCCAAGATGAATACCAAAAATTGTGGTATTCATGAAAATTGGCAACTTCTACAACTTTTTTGCACCATACAAGACTCGTGAGATCTATAAGGATTCTCAGGCACACACCAAAATGCCAAAGCATTGTCTAATTTATCAAACTTCAAAATGAAAGGTAATTCAGCGTTATCAGATTAACGCAGTAGTAATCATGGAAAACTCCCAACCAGGTGAGACACATGCAACGCATCTAACAGATAACGGAAAAGAAAGAACAGAGATTAGCACTTATCAGGAATCAGTAACTAAGCATCTTCAAAACCCTTATTCTCTGTCCAGAGTCCGATATGAGTTGCCTTTTCCTTTAGCGCCACTTTCTCCATTCTCAGGCCACTTTATTGAGTGGTGTTTTCGAGTACAATAGATATATAAATCTTGAGCACGTCTTTAGCTTGAACAATGATCCTTACCTCTTCAGTTATTTGGTTTGATGACGCGGAAGGCTCCAGCTTCCTCAATGCGTCCTTTTCGTGGTCCTGAATCACCACAAAACCAAAAATGTAAGGGGGGAGGCGAAGAAGATAAGTGGAAAGTCGCGGTAGGCAATGCATCTTAGACGTGGCCGGACCTTCAAAGAAGAAAAGCCGACGATCTCGTCGGCGGCTGCAAGGGCGAGGGACGCGGTCGGGAAGCAATCAACGTGGAACCAACGGACGAGATCGAACCCACGCGGGCCCTTGGAAGAGGAGCCGAGCCGCAGCGCGCCGGCCGCGATCGCCTTACTGCAGCTGTTGCAGGCAGACCGGCCGGACTTGGCATACTCCGCGACCACCTTCGTCGGCGCCATGAGAGGTCGCGAGGCGGGGATCAGGAGGAGGTCAGCCTTCCGACAGAAGGGGGGAAAGGAGGAGAGGGAGAAGCCCAAGGACATGAAGAAGAGGGGTCGATCGACCACTAGGGTTCCACCACCGCCAACGATGCGGGCGACACTAGTCGGGACATTTTATAAGAGCAAGAAGGGCGCGGGTTTGGGATTTCTTTATGATCCCCGTAGAGCCAGCCGAGTGAGTCACCCTTGAAAAAATTCCTGGTTGATGATCACGGCATCGACGGTCGCAAGTGTATAAAATTCTTTTATGATATTGATCCCATCAAACGTGTCAAAGTCGTTGTAGTATAGTGGTGAGTATTCCCGCCTGTCACGCGGGTGACCCGGGTTCGATCCCCGGCAACGGCGTTATTATTTTTTCTTGATGACTTTGACCATAATTCTGGGGGCTTTTCTTTTTTTTCTTGTTGACTTGGACTATAATTGTGGGCCTTTTTTTTATCTCCATGGTCAAACGAGGAGGTTTTTGGTCGTCTACGTTTGGCCATGGCCGTCATCCCTCCTTGATTCCACTCTCTTCGACTCCATCAGTTACCTTGCCTTCGAGCCATCCTACTTTGCTGCCACATCCTCCAAAGTCCGTTTCCAGCGTCGACGAGTTCACCACAATCATGTCGTTAAGCTGTGCCGCGGCGCGCGCGCGCGCTGCGACTCGAACGAGTTCAGCTACGGGATGCTGTCCGCCTGGGGAAGGCGGCTAAAACAGTGGTCGAACAGTAAGCTCGGTGGGCACGTCCAAGGCAGCCCGACACATCACTGAGGTCGCAGGGGAGAAGACGTGAAAGTGCAGGTGGAGCTCGGCGGCTCCGCCTTAGCACGTCGCTGCGGAAGAAGTCCAACACAGGAGCGGGAGTCGGGTTACTATGATCGATTTTGATCATTAATCTTATTTGATGAAATCGATTCATCGTTATCGACTTCGGTTTAACAAAGAAATATTTCCCTCGAGTGTCATTCATCAGCATCATATTCAGCAGATTCCTCGCTTTCTCTCTCTCTCTCTATAAGCGGACATGAAGTATCATCTCATAGATATTGATTGAACTATATGTATCGAGTTTTCGATGGAATGAAAATGATAATTACATATGAAAAAAAAGGATGGTGAGGCTGAATAACACAAGCATATATATGTATATGAAAACTGAAGAAATGGGAAATTATTTCAGGTGTTCGTCGAATCAAACATTGAGTTGGTGGAGGTACAGCACACAGCGGAGGAGAGAACGTGAGAGTATACATACATGCGTTCATCATTTTTTTTTTTCTTCTTCTATTGATGGATGGATGTATACAGTAGTAGGGTTCAGAAGCTGGTGAGGAATTGGATCTGCTTGAGGAGAGGGGTGAGAGCCTCCATTAGCTTCTCGCAGGGGTGGTTGTGGATGCCTTCGTACGTGGTGACGACGATGCCGGTGTCCTTGGAGAGACGTTGGACCTGCTTCTTCACGTTGCACGTGTGGTGGGTGCACCGGTAGTAGCTTCTTCATCCATGTAATCGAATCCATGCATACGTACAGCATGTTATGTTGAGATTTCTCATACATTATTTTGATAAGAGTGTTAGGGCAGTGATACAAAAAAAATCCAATCTCCTTTGATTAAACACGTGAATAGGTAATATAATAAATGATCAACGTAATCATAAATTTTGTTATAAAAAAAAAAAAAAAAACAAAGAACTTGCACTAGTGTTGTTGTTGTAAAGAGATCCCACATACGACGCGTGACAAGAAATCATGGAAGATACAATCGGATAGATTCTTCTACGAGCATAAATGTGAAGAATAGGAAAGTAATATAGGATGAGGCACACACTAATGTTCATGCATGCAGCTTAGCTTAAGATATCTAACACTCAGTCCCTCCTAATTCATGCATGCTATTAATGTTCAACTCTAATGAGGCACTGTAGTTTGAGGAGTCAATTAGTGCTACAAAATTTTATTCAACCAAGCCCTTGCATATTTTGTTTAATGTGTGATTCATTGTTTGCATGTTTTTAGGTCCTAATAATCAACCATAAATATTAGGATAATTGCACATTAAAATCCCCAACTTTGACAAGCCCGGTTAACAGAATATTCTAAAATTCAAATGAATTAATAAATAGTCCATGAAATATAATGAATTTGACCCCAATTTAATAAACTTTAAATTTTTAGATTGTACTGATGATGTCCAACATCGTGTATGTTAATAAACTTTAAATTTTTAGATTGTACTGAGGAATCATATTTATTGTGAAGAACTAGATATTATTCTTTTTGGATTTATAATATGAACTAAATTATTTGATCTTATGAGGGGAGGGAGGATGTAAAGATAACCCCTCGAGTGCTTAGGAACTTTTTGTTTTCTTTTTTCCTTATTAAGTAGAGCAAAGTAGAGAGGATTTGTGATTAGGTCGAGATAATAACTTAAGGAAACCTATAGTTTAATATGTCATGGTGAGGGATTTGACTTTTTTTTTTTTTTAATATCTTTCTTTATCTTATAGTTTGATTTGGGTTGTATTATAGCTTTTAGAAACTTTAAACTAGATAATGAAACAAACTGATTTCAAGCCCTAAAGACCATCTGAACTGCAACACATTCGTGCATGCAATCAAACATGCCAAAGTGTGTGTGCATGCAATGGTGACTTAAAGAGGCTAACCCACTGATACTTTGATGTTGAATTAACAACTCAAAACCTTGTGGTTTCAATAGAAGGGGAAACCCTAACTTTTCTACTTCCTACTTTAAACTTGGATTTATTTTGGCTGATGGAGCTGTGAAGGTTGCACTACTACTTCTGCTGCTACTCGATCAAGAACAAAGGATCAGCCATCACCTGGGATACGCACTGTTCTTGACTGCCTTCTGCCCATACTTCCGCCAGCGATACCCATCATCGAGGATGTCATTCGGGCTCTTCGTCTGGAACGCAAACCTCGGCCGGCCAACCTTCTTCCCCCTCCCACCGAAGGCGCCCTTCCCCTTCTCCCTGCCACCACCAGCTCCGCTCGCGCTGCCACTTCCCTCCGTCACGCCCACTGGCGCCGCCTGCTGCTGCTGCTGCTGCAACAGCTGAAACAACGAACCCAAGTCGACGCCCGACGTCAACTCCGGAAGCGGGAACGGCGCAGGTTGCCCCACGTAAGGAGGAGGGCACAGAGTGGAGCCCGAGGCTGGCGGTGCGAGCTGGGCTTGTTCTTCCCCCTCCAAGCTGTCCATCGAAGAAGAGTACTACTGCATCAGAGCATCCCATGAATGATCTATAGAGGAGAGGATCGGTGGAGAGAGAGTTTGGGAGTTGGGAAGAGGTTGGGGAAGCGTCAACCACAACATCGATCCCAGTGGACGACAGGAGACGACGAAGGAGAGATGGAAGCATCGGTGTCCCAACTGTCCTCATGTCAGCTCAACTGCCATGCCCACTTACCCATTACCTCTTCCTTTGGTTTACATAAACTACTGCTAAGATCAGTCCCTGTCATCATCTCGTCTTCCTCTTCTCATGAATGAATGTACAGCTTGACCTTTAAGCTACCAAAACACCATTGATGTTAACGCCTTACAACTAGTGATATGCATATGCCTGTGATGTGTTCAGTGTGCATGGAATGAATGACACATGGAGTACGTGTCGGTCACCTAAAGTTATCCAACCCCACACCACGCCATCACAAGGTCTGATGTGGGTTGTTGAACGAGTCAGCTTTGTGTTGATGATGTAGAACTGGGGTTGCAGACGAGGAAGACGTCGGTGATGCTTATGTCAGTAAACCCTCGTTCTTGAGTTGAAGTTGTAACACCTACAATGAAAATGAACAATATTAAGATTGATTTATAAAAATCTGGTAAGTGTTATATTATTAATACCCGAGATTATAATAGTCTAATAGAATATTTATAGTGAAGTAATCCGGAAGAATATTTCCTTAACATTTTATCTTGTCGAGCTGAATATTTATTTCCCTGTTTAAGTCTTTGACAGATTTATGCACATATTGTCATTTGAGGGAGAGGAAGCATTTTGGTCTGACTCTTTGGGCTAATAAAAGCATCGTTGATGTCTTCTTGAGTTGATGTTTTTTTTTTTTTTTTTTTGCGTTCATCGACATCCAGTCGCGAGAGAAGAAGGATCGGTCATTCCTACGCAACTTCGTCATCTCCTCTGACTGTTAACCTCGGCGATTCTTCTGCTTATGGAGAACAGAATCTACTGTGTTGTCCACGTATAGACATTTAGCGGCGGCGTGTTCTTCTTGTCGGGTGCGATAACTCGAGCAGGAAAAGTGCACGTCACGCACGCTCGGTTCATTGCATGTGTCGAGCAATCGAAAGCCAGAAAGAACGCGTTTTGATGAGACACAGCAACAATGGCGATGGCGAAGAACAGTACGGATTAACCTTCGATTACACCATGAGACTGGTGATTGGAACAACAACAGCAGGAGGATGAGGAGGAAGGCGATGATCTACGCTGCTAAATCTGCTACTTGCCGAAGATTGCTTCCCATATGTCGGCAAATGCCTCGAGGATGACTTGGTGGTGGCGAGGGGAGTTCAGGGAGAGGTAGGAGTTGAGGAGGCGCTGCAGGTCGCGACATCTGCTCATGCCGCGCTCCACGATCATCTCCACCATGGAGCTTCGGAAGTCGTTGTAGGGGTCGCAGGACCGCGTGACCACCGCGAACCCTGCGCTGGGCGTCCCCTTCGTCTCCTTCGAGGAGATGGAGACGAGCGGCCGCAGCTGATCGATCCCACCGCAGGAACGCCCTCGGACGTGCTTCGCGTGGTTACTCGGCGGCCGCCGGGTGGACTTCATGCTCATGCTCTTGCTCCTCCTCTTGTTCTTCTTCCTGCTGTGGTGGTAGAACTCGGAGGAGTCAGAGGAGAAGCTCTTTGAGGAGAACAGAGTCCCCGACTCTTCCTCTTTCTCCGGCGCTTCGTTGCTGCTGAAGAGACGGAGCTCGTTCTCGGTATTAAAGGAAGAAGAGCTGGTGAATCCATAAGCGTTGGACAACAGCTTCTTTGCTTCCACTCTCCTACCCTTGGTCCTCCTCCCACAAGCCTTCTTGCTCCTCTGTTTCGCATCATAGTAGTTCACAGACCCGATCTCAACCCTCCTACTCTCCTTCTTCGTCTCATTCCCTTCCTTTTCTACCACCTCCTCCTCCTTGGGTATCAGAGGAAGAAGGAACTGCTCGGAAGCCCAGCGGGCGCTGCAGTGGACAGGGACACGCACGACACCCGCATCGTGCTTGCGACGACCCGGGCCAGGCTCCTCGGCCTCCGGGTGCTGCGGGACGGCGTTGGTCTGGCCAACGATGGCGGCCACAATGGTGGTGGAGCACGAGGAGCCGACGAGCAGCAGCTGAGCAAACCGATGCTTCAGCTTGCCGCTGCTGCTTCTACTGTTGGCCTTCTCCATCGTCGAAGCCTGGTTGCATGTGCTCGTCTCCCTCCCTCGATGGATGCTTCAGCCAACGATGGCGCGACCCATATATTTAATGCCTACACTTGGGTATGATTAGTGTGGTGGATTGTTCCTGTCAACACCGTATGATCTTTGATTACAGCCTAAACACTTCAATTAACAGGCAAATTAGGGTGTCGTAGTAACATCTCAATTACCAACGGTCGGTTTTGCATTTAACGAGCACTTTGAACGGTGTACAGTAGATTCGTACCACTACTACTTGTTATGGAAAATGAAGTGCATGGAGATGCTCTCTTCCTCTATAAACGAGCACCAAAACACGCCCACCAATTTTTGATGGCAACATATGAGAAGGAAAACGGGGCTGCCTACAAGTCGCAACAAACATGCATACACCACCATGTCGTAAAATATGGCAACTATATAGGAAGGAATCTGGGATGGAGGTGGAGGCTTTGTTGGCTTGTCACTTGGCTCCTTGTGTCACAGGCACACAGGCCATCTCACGCATGTGACTAAGCCATAGACACTCTTGCGAGAGCCACAAAATAAAAAAAAAGGGGGGGTATTTTTGTCGAACACCTCGTCTGCATGCATGGAAGAAGGGGGTTAGCGAGCTGATGCATTTACATACAGAACATCTACATGCTGGTGCTGAATGGTCATACATAAAGAATCAATGTCTATTACAGACATAAGTCTCCATAAGTGTTTATATGATACAACTTTCATTTACCAGCCAAAACCGATCACGAAAACTAAATAAACTAGGGTTGCAAAGCCTACTGCAAGCTTGCTACTTACTGTACAAAGCATGTATAAAAACCTGACAGACACGGACAAACATGAGCATTACATCGAACACCTTATTTATATTTTTGTCTGTGACATTCTACCCTACTAATTCCTTCGATATCCTCATCGAAGCCACTATAAATATTGCATCTCCTTGTCGTTTGCTAAATATTCGATCTTCTACCATGGCTGCAACATGTCTCTTAGGTCCTAGTTGTCTTCGCTGCTGTTGTTGAGTAGTCGAACTTTGATCCGCCATGTTGCTTCAACTCATAAATAAATGATTTCGGTGTGGGCTTGGTTGAGTTGTGTTGATCCTTGTTGATTTTTACGGATGCTTTTGATAAAAGAAAATATCTTCCTTATTTTGCACTAGTATCTGAAATATCTCATGCCTTTCAAACTAGGTGGATGCTTGTTAGAGCTTAATGAGCATCGTCCAGTAGACTTTAACGTTTTTGAGGTCCTTCCTTTATAAAATTCACTCATCGATCCTTCTTCAACTTGGTTATCACTTTCAAGTAAGTTCACATCACTTCTGTTTTCAATTGGCATTCTGTTGGGAAACAAAATAGACAATCTACTCTCAGTAGCATCGATCACTCTTGGTGATGATTTGATAACTGTTGTCTTCTATTAGGTTTCTTTGGGAGTCTTCAAACTTGTGTAGAGCTCCTTTGCTAGATAAATAAGAGAACTTGGGTGCTCGGTTTCACCCATTCTCTTAACAGTTGAGAAGACAAAGTTACTTGACTTTACCCACCTCCTCGAGGTTGTACTTCTTGCATCGAGCTGGTTAATAGTCTTCACCTGCTCTTTGCTCATACTTATAAAGCACTCGAAGTGTTTGCACTGCTTGTATTGAGTTTGCTACTATGATTCAACTTCTTTCTACCATCGAACTTCAAGAATGCAAGAAGTTTTGCTCGAAAAGAGCAAAACTTCACCCCAAATTGGAGCAAATCTTTGATAGATAGTTTTGATCACCTTTGGGATTGTACTATCTTCTCTGTCATCTTTACTGTCTACTCTGAGTAGAAAAGGTATAGTACCACATACTGCATGCTTTGTTCTTTGGTTGAGCACTCTTGCATCAACCTGAAGTTCCCTACTTTCGAATATCTTGATGATAAGCTCATTGACACCAATCATATAAAGTTTCTTGGCTTCAGCCCTTCAGCCTTGCCTTAGTGCTTGAAGTTTGCCTCTGCATTCTCCACCTCCTCAGCCCCTTTCATGACCAATGCTCTATCTCCATAAGAGCAAGGGATTGATGACTCTATGAAAATCTCATCTCTGTGATACTATGACATTACTAAGCCCATGGCACTACTATCTGTTGCCTCGCATCAGTACCCCTTTTTTTGTGATTGGTAGATCTGCCTCTGCGACACTGTGGCACTCTTTTGAGTCCACATCCATTCTTACTGATGCTTAGCTTTTTGACTAGCTGAGCCCCTCTAGACTTGTTGTCGCTTCCTCGCCCCTTTCGACCACCTGCTTCAACACTTGTGTGTTCTCCTTGGTCGAGGAAAAGATAGACTACAACTCCCATACATGGCCTCCGCCATCATATTATAGGGTTAGTGCCAATTCTGTTCTCCTTAGCTTCCTTGGTAGCAACGTTCACTTGGCATTGTCCTCTAACTTGCCAAGCTCCCTTAAGCGAATATAAACACTAGAGTAGTCCAACTCTCCAACCGCCTCGATTATACCTCTATATAATCAAGCCCCCCATGGGACTCATTGATACTTGCACTTTGGAATTCTCCCTCGATGGTACACAACCCCCATTTGCTGATGGCCAAGGTTTTCATCTGATGTAAAATTTGATGCACGCACGGAAGACCCACCTCTGCGGTACCATGACATTCACTCCTTTAATCCATATCCCTTCTTACCATCATATTGTTCACCGAAGTGGAGCTCCCAATAGCTCCTAATCATACCTCCCATGATCATGTCCTTCACAGGACTTCTCCTGCTTTTGTTGTATTGCCTCAAACTATTCCTTTTGGTGACATCTGTATTACATTCAGATTCTTTTAGGATGAACTCAGACTATGATCTCTCTATGTATGGCATCTGCCAGCACATCGTAGGGCCTCCGTACCTCCAATTGTATTTGCTTCTTTGGCAATTAACCTTCATCCACCCATTCTCGGGTCATACCGAGAGAAGCTGATAGGACTCCAGCAGGGTTGAGTCCTAATCACCCTAAAAGTAATTAATAAGGACCCTATGAGATTATAATAAAACCCCACCTAGTCACTTCTATCATATAAAGAAGTGTGGCTAGGGTTTCTTTTGGGGCCTTAGGGCTACCTAGTCGCCACCCTCCTTACTGGGTTGGTCAGCTAGGGTTTCTAGCAGAGGGGCATGGCTCGTGCAACCACTTAGGTCGTCGCACCCTTTATTTATGAATGGTAGCTATAGGAGAGGCAAAAGGAAAAATTCACTTAGGAAGCACCCCCTAGGGCTAGGGTTTGGAGCCCTATATAAGCATGTAGTCTCCACCTCTTTTAATCAGGCAAGATCAATCTATAATTCAGCCATATGGTCGATTACTAGGAGGGAGGAACCCCTATACCATTCCAAGGGTTTTTCTACTAGGCGAGTAATATATACTTACACAGCCTTCATAACGCCCTTCCACGCCATTTATTTCATGAGTCTCGTGGACAACAAAACAAAAATAAACAGAAAGAACACCATCCGATGAATCGGGAAATATTAGGAATTGCAATGCGCAGAAATCATCGTATTTGAACTTAAATCTGACCTAACATGCTAATTAAAAGTTTTATCCGAATCCGTTTTAAACAAATCGTTCAACATAAGAATGGTAAAAAATGATGAATTTACCCACAAATTTCACGAAAATATTTCACAACAAATTCGATTTAAAAGCTTAATATGGACCTTATTGGGCGAGGACGATGATGAAGATGGTAGGTAGCAGGCTAATAGATGTCAGTTAAACTTTTGCACGAGACATTAAAGAGAATAATGCTCTTTCAGCTTCTTATTACAAGTACAACAAAACTCTCACGGACGTTCGACCAAACATAAGGAGGACGGCAACAAGAGTTTAATCGAACAGAGATGCTACAGCTTTAAATCGTGGTGATCCAATTTTTTACATAATAAATCAACGTTACAAGAGAAGAGACTTCAAAATTCTTGATTCCTTGACCTTGTCGCCCGCCAACATCACGTTGTGGATCAATCTGATGAATCCGTTCCACACAACTTCTTCGTCGTTCGACAGCAGGAATGCGGTGTTTTAGATGACCGAACACAGCAGCAACACGGTTGTTAGATTCATATTAATCCCTACAAAATAGTTCACTGTTCCGATAATATTAGTTCAAATTAAGCAGAGTATTCACAGTGGAAATGAGATAATAAAGAAGATATCTCCAAAACAAACAAATCTACCAACAAAATCATCATAATAAATTATGCTCTGCACCAATGAATATGAATTCATAGACAACATCAGAAGCATCACTTTAAGCCGCAATTCTCAGTATTACGTATTCATCAATCGCATTAATACACATTAATCTATAGCTACAGATACCTAAGTAAAGAAAGATGGGGGGAAAAGCAAACAATAAGATGTGGAGGCCATCAGATAGGAGCGAAAGACGTTTCAAATAATCATAATCCTCAAAGAAGGGGTTATCATTTGAACTATGCATCCGATCATCATTCGGCCTCTCGATCCGACCGATCAAAACCAATCATAATAAATATCATGAAGTCTTTTGCAAATAGATGAAAGCTTCAAAAATAAAGCAATGGTGCGAGAGCAATCACATCAAGACACTCTTGCTGATTGCAGCAAAACTGTCATCAGATCTCATGAGAAAGATGGGAAACTGGCCTCATAACGAAATCGATTCCACATGGAAGAAATTAAGACATATGCTTGTCATTAAAAATTAGTATAATCATCGGCCAAACGAGAGATTCAAAAAAAAAAACAGAAGACGGCAATTAAAACTTCGTAGCTAAAACTTGGAAGCAGGGAAAAGAAGAGGGCGGGGGGAGTCGGACTCAGAATATGGGTGGTGATATATCAGGATGGTCGGCAAGGCGGATATGCCGCCGTTACGACGAACGAGACCTTGATGAATCACATTCGTCATCGTCCTCCTCCGCCCCCAAGGTATGGATTCCATAAACTAAGGCGAGGAAGAAAGGAAGAAGACAAGAAAACCCTAAAACTTAAAGAGAATGAAATTGAAACCGCGTGCCTTCTCGAGTATTTATAGAGGGTGCCGAAGCGTTTTAGGGTTTGGACTTGGCGATGGCATCTCGGCCGTCCGCAAATGTGGAACGTAAAGGATCCAACGGACCAGAGTATTTGCTCCCCCGATCGCAATTGGAAGCAACGATCCCGCAGCCGAACTGGTCAAAGTTTTTCGAGTAATGAAAATATATGCTCGGATATTTACGATAGCTTTACATGATGTTTATGATAAAAACTACTAATTTTTTAAAATACAAATAATAAATAATAAATAGGGCGCCTTACCACCCCACCCCCCCCCCCCCCCCCCCCCCCCCCCTCCTAAAAAAAAAAGAAAAAGAAAACCCAGCTTTTGGGTTTTTATCTAGGAGGATTATTTTTCTGAAATTTTACTTGGGATTGTATATACTTTTTATAATACGATGGACGAGTTCATTGAAAAAATCTTTTTTTAGGTTTTCTCGAATTCCCTGAAATAATATTTTTTTAGTTTTTTTTTTTAAATTTAAATATCTCACGGCCTCATATTATGGACGTCTCTACCCTCACCTTCTAGCTCTTGCCATCAGCCTTTTGTTGCCCTTGTTCTTCCTCTTTTCTTTATCAACGATATTGAAAATTTTTCTTGAATATGATCATCATCGCCTTACGTCGCTTTCTCTTCTTTATTTGACAATTTTAACTTCCCATGATCCCTTCACAGGAATGACTCCTTTGTCGTTTCCAGATTCTTCCATCCCTTCTGCCTCTCCTCTTTTGTCAACGATTTTGCCTTCCTATGATCCCTTCACGGGATGACCCCTTGATCGCTTCCAAATTCTTCACCACCTCTACCTTCTTCCCACCTCCTCTTTGTCTCTGGCTACTCTTAATGATCGCTTCTAAATTCCTTGCCACCTCTACCCCCTTCCCACCTACATCTTCGTCTCTGCCTACTCTTAATGATCGCTTCCAAATTCCTCGCCACCTCTACACCCCCTTTCAACCTCCCTCTTCATCTCTGCCTACTCTTAATGATCGCTTCCAAATTCCTAGCCACCTCTATCCCCTTCCCACCTCCCTCTTCGTCTCGACCTACTCTTAATGATCGCTTCCAAATTCCTAGCCACCTCTACCCCCTTCCATCAGGAACTATCCCTTTCTACCTTCAACTTCCTTTACAACCCACTTAAATGAACAATAAATTATATCATTACATTTGTAAATGAATATTGTTAAACTTATTCTTAAAATATAATCTTGCAAGGGAGCTATTGTGGGAGTTGGTGCCATTGTCGAGGAGTCAGCATGATTTGGTCGCGCCATCGGTCGAGAAGTGGTGAGTGAGCACATGGCATTTGTCGGGCTTCGTACTCTCGTCTCGGGTGTGACGCCGTGAGAAGCACCTGCTCGGGCAGGAGGGAGGACCTGCACGAAGGCCACATTGGGATGGGGGTGTCCGATGTGGCCCCTCTGACGTTTCAGTCAGTGCCCCTAGATGATTCTGATATGGAAGAGAGTTCTGAGACAGAGAGAGCCTCCCCCGCTTCCTGCCCTCAGGTGGGGTTTTACACTTACGAGTCAAAGGGTTGACCATACCTTTGAACTAGCTTCTAACATCAGGACGGGATGGTTGGCGTGTCTGCTCGGTTGTTGTTTGTCAGGTCGGTACAACGCAGAGGAGCGACGCATCATTCCTCGTTAAACGAATCTCGACATGATCTCCCCTGTCGTGGCGTCTAAGTCATTGTTTTGCCACCTCGGCCCATCCCAGCGTCTCGATGTCGGATCTCAGTGCTGTTATGGAATGCTGACCTAGAGTGGGTCTTGGCGAGTAGGGCCATGCCATTTCTTACCATATCATTCTCTCCCACCCCCCCCCGAAAGGGGTCTTCCCGAGGCACTCTGCAGACCGTTGGCAAGATCCCAGGCATTGATTGTTGGTGGCCTGAATCCCCCTTACGAGCTTGGATCGACACTTAATTTGTTTCTGTGTGGCGATATGAGAAAGAACCGTTGGAGAGTCATAGCGAGACATGGTCGAGGTATTCTGCTTGGGCGAAGATTGACTAGACTGGCCGAGGTACATAGCTCGGGCAAAGGACACTAAACTGGCTGAGATACTCAAATCAGGTAAAGCATATTGAACTGGCTGAAATGCTTAACTCGGGCAAAGAACACTAGACTGGCCAAGATACTCCCTTGGGCAAAAAATACTAGACTGGCCGAGGTACACAACTCGGGCAAACAATACTGGGCTAGCCAAGGTACCCAACTCGAGCAAAGAATATTGGACTGGCCGATGTACACAACTCGGGCAAAGAATACTGGACTGATCGAGATACATAACTCAGGCAAAGAATATTAGACTGGCCGAGGTATACAACTTGGGCAAAGAATACTGGACTAGCCGAGATACACAATTTGAGCAAAGAATGCTTGATTGGCTGAGATACACAACTCGGGCAAAGAATGCTAGACTGGTCGTGCATGGTTAGCGCACAGTCAGTGCATAATGCGGATGGTCAATGTGTGCGCTCAAATTGTAGTCACATGATAAATGGGTGGTGTGACATTGTTGAATTGACCTATGAGGCTCACATGAGCCCTAGCTGACATGGAGTCGTTGAGTTGGTCTCTGAGTAGGGTTGACGTGGTGCTCCTATAGCTCATGGGGTACCACGTTCAATGTGGTTCGCATGTTTCCCAGGCCAAGTTATTGCGCTACCTCAGGGAGTCGAAACGTCCTTTGTCGAAGCGATGTCTTTCCCTCATAAGCTTCGTCGCAACGCTGGTAAGAGGTCACTCCTATTCCCCAGCCTTCGTTGTTAAGCTCTTAGACCTTTAGTTCCTCGGTCACTATAATCTTCAGTCTTCCGTCATTCTTTCATAGTCAGGTTGGGATGGTCTTTTCACCCTCTTCCATCACTTCTGGGTTTACCTCTCATTCTTCCTCTTCGATTCCTCCACCTCGGGTGGAGGAATGTCGCTCTAGTTGTTCCTCAGGGGGTCAATCTAGGCCTCCAAGTTTATCCTCGGATGTCATGACCCGAGCGGATGTAAAGGCCCTTTAAGCTTTGGAAGCAATGAAGTTGTGTCACGACTTTGACTCCACAGTGGGTCTTGAGTCCTTGGCCATAATTCTAGAATGCTACAGTATCCCGACCGAGTATGTATTACATGCTCCCACACCTAGGCAACGCCCTTACCATTCATATCCCGGGAGATTCAGCATCTCCATTGATGATTTAGAGGCGGGGCTAAGGTTCCCTCTTCACCCAATTATAGGGGAGTGTCTCGGCTGGTGGTGGATATCCCCCAACCAGGTGGCACCAAATTCTTGGCATTACCTTATCACATTTCTTGGAAAGTGTCAGGGATCGGGCATAGTCCTGACTCGAGACTTGTTTCTTTCATGTTTTCGCCTATGTAAAGGTCAGGACGGTTACTATCTGACTGCCCGAGCAGGCTTTAGGGTCGGGGGGGCTCCTTCCAATAATAAGGGTTGGAAGATTCGATTTCTATTTGTTAATAGGCGTTAGGGCTAGGATTTTAGTGTTGAGTGGTCGACCCACCTTGTTAGCAACGTTCCACCCAACCTTTCTAATGAGGAGTCTGTCCTTGTCGGGTGACTGAAAGGGATCTTATCCGCTTCTCAGACGATTAGGAACTTGACCGAGCAGTGGTTGGTCGAGGCGGGTCTCAGCCCAACTTCTCGAGGTGCGTGTTAATCATCATTTCCTTAAGTTTTGTTACCTGATCAGCGCGACTTATGATTGATTTTACAGAGATGGTGAATATAAACCTAATGCACGACCTTCCAAAGGTCGAAGGAGGACGTGCTGGCGCCACCACCTCGAGCGCTACTGCGTCATCCCCGGTCATCGCTCCAGCACCAACTCAATCTGTTGCTGCTCCCTCTCCTCCCAAGGTGCAGGAGATTCCTCCGAAGGAGGTGACTCAGAAGGCACCTGAGTCCTCTGGGAAGTGTTCGGCCGAGGCTCCATCTAGCCAGCGGAAGAAGGCTAGAGTCTCTGGTCGACACAAGTCCTGTCGTGAAGGCGAGAAGTTGAAGTCTCGAGCAACCGATGGCAAGACGCCTGTAGCCCCGGTTGAGAGGACATCGGCCCCCAAGACAAGGCTGAAGTCGGTGAAAGAACTATGCAGCGCTCATCTAAGAGCAGATGGTCGGGATTTCCATGTCATCGAGATAAGTAGCCAACCGGAGCATGCTCCCGACGTACCCCTTGAAGTTGATCTGACTCCACTGACGCATGGGATATGCATATGGTAGGATGATGAAGCCTTCGCAAAATAGGCCTAGGAGACACAAATTCCGAGGCTGGTAGCCGACCTGTACACCCTGGTGTCCGAGATCCTAATGGACTGAGCAGCAAAGACCATGGTGCTAGTGAGTTTCATCTCAGTCTTCTCTTCTCCTTTATGTTTGCTGATGTGCTTACCCAGCTCATGCCTTGACAGAGTCAACACTACTATATGGCTCTGATCGACTAGGTTCAAGACATCGATCAAATTATCACTTCGTTGGATGACAAGGCTGACATTCTTCGGAAGGAGATCCAGAAACTGAAGGCCAGTGGCAACCCCGACGGAGTGGCTATAGTCGAGCAACGGGCCTCTGAGTCCCAAGCCTAGGTTGATCATTTCAAAGCTGAGTTAGAGGAGGCGACTTGGCGACGCGAGTCACTAGAGAAGGAATTGGCGAGATTTGGGAAAATCTATTCGACTTGCAATGTCAACTAACCGAGATGAGGGGGCAGCTTTTCGATTCACAGAGCCAGCTGGGCGAAGCTCAGGAATAACTCACCGACTCAAAGGCCCAGATGTAGGCTATCTGAGCTCAAGTTCGCCCGATGGAGAATGTGTTGTTGAAGTTGACCTACTCCATGAAAGCTCTTCGGGTCGATCTGCCAAGGCAAGCCATCGAAGACTACAAAAAGTCGCCAGGGTTCGAGATGGGCTTGGTTCGGATGGGCCAAGTTTCACTTGAGTACGGCTACCAACTAGTGTTGGCTAGGTTCCGGGCTCAGTACCCTGACCTCGAGATAGAAGAAGACCCCTTCAAGGAGCTTCCCAAGGACTCGAACATGTCGATGACTACTGAGTAGCCATTCGATGACTCGCCACCGACGCGGCCCGAAGAGTAGCAAATTGTTGTAGTTTTTTTTTAATGTTGGGGACTCCTTTTGTTGTGTCGGGTCTTCATGTACCATCTTGAACCTCGGCCCAATTATGTATTTGGCTTTTCATGAATGCAAAGTGCTCATTTCACTTAATCATATGTTTCATCATACATAGAATTTTCATAAGTTTGATATATGCCACGTTCTCGACAACCGTTTTCCTTCCATTGTGACCAAGGTATAAGTCCCTTCTAGGGATGTGCTCGCTACTTGGTAAGGACCTTCTCAGTTCGTGGCCAGCTTACCCCAAGACCAGGCCAAATCACTGACCTCGGCCTTTCGTAGCACCAAATTGCCTGCCTTGATCTATCAAGGGCGTACTTTACGATTGTAAAGCCTCGCTACAGCTTTCTTGTATGCAAGAGCTCGTAGGTGTGCCTCGGCCCTTCGTTTCTTAAGCAGATTGAGGTTTTCCCTTAGTCGATTGGATGAGGAGGATTCCTTGTAGGACTCGACTCAAAAAGTAGGGTAAACCATATCGGGAGGGAGGACTGTCTTTGTTTCGAAGGCCAAGCTGAATGGGGATTCCCCCATCGAGGTCTTCGGGGTCGTTTGAGATGCTCATAGGATGCTCGGAAGTTCGTCCACCCAGGTTCCATGCACCCCGGTGACCATTTTCTTCAATCCTTCGAGGATGGCCCAATTTATAACTTCGATGAGTCTATTTGCTTGAGGGTGTGCAACCGAGCTGAACCTTAGATGGATTTTGTAGCTTTGGCAGAATGCTCTGAACTTGGGGTTCTTGAATTGGGTCCCGTTGTCGGTGACGATGACCCCCGGGATGTCAAACCTGATGATTATGTTTCTCAAGACGAACCCTTTGACTTGTGTAACACCCCTTAGTCCCACACTTGAAAAGTGAAAACATATAAATGTCTTATAAGGGTTGATGAGTGTACTATTAATAACTCTTAGCTCGAGCATTTTGACCAGTGGTTGGGCAACAAGTGCTTGGATCAATGCACGAGCAAAACTGATAACTTCCAAAAGCATGGAAAAATAACTAGTCTTTAAAATGCAGAAAGAGAGTCGAGAGAACTATCAACGTTTTGTAACACCTGAAGGACAGCTGATGGCAGTCAAAGCATCCGCAGGATCGGAGTGAATGATATCGATCCAAAGATTCATATTACTGAACTAGTAGTAAAAATTATCCAACCGTGCAGATGTGAATTGGGAACAAGATTACAATTTACAATACATTGTTTCCTCAGGTACATTAAAATCATTTCAGGCAATTGCAAAACATAAAGATAAGAATTAAAAACCTGAAAAAGTGAAAAAAAGAAAAGTGTAGCCTGAGCTCCTACTAAGGGAAACTCAAGAAGCAACATATTGGTATCAGATTCCGCTAGCACTAGATCCCCATTTAAGTACTCAACATTGATGCAGTGTCGTGATCATTTGCGGCATCGACATGCCACCTGAGACAACGATTTCTGCATAAAAACATGGATTCAGGATTAAAATGGACGAGCTGATAAATCACTACCAGAGCTTTCCCAGAGTTACAGTCCTATATAATGAATGATACAGTGGAAGGAAACTTCAAGCAGCAGAAGTAGGATAGCAGCTTACCAATTCCTTCACGGACAGATAGATTTGGCCTTATGACATCATTGGAGTTAACAAGGAAAACATCACCAATGTACAGATGGTTTGTTGGAACATAGACGCAGCAAAGTTCCTCTTCACCGTTGTAACTCTGGCAAATAATGGAAGGAACTAAGTGATGTCATTTATTCATAGTACCAAATGACCAATTACTGGAAGGGGATATCATGATGGAAGATGAAAAATAATTATCAAGTAGAATTTCACAAGATGCTTCAAACAGACTACTACATGCACATAAACAACTTTATAAAGAACACCTAAAGAACCTCAACTTGCCAAAACTACACGTTCAGTACAAAAACAAATCATAGTGTTGGGCAATACATCTTCCCCTGATTCAGTATGTATATCATTTGGGAACACCAGAAAGGAAATTTCCATATTCTTTTTAATATCCCCACTAAAATCTCATTTAAGTTCTCACAAATCTTGTCCAACAGATGTGATGACAATAAAATATAATGAAGAGTATATTGTGATAATGACTTTAAACCTATCAACCTGTGTGATTATGAAGATAGCAATAGCATCATGACCATGACTCCAGTGTTCCTTTGGGTGATGGTGATGCAAAGACAAACTAAGAAATGGGCTTGATTTAAATAGTGTCCACAAGATTTGGAATTAAAGAAAATTACCATGACATTTAGCTTATCTATAATCGCATTCCTACTTTCAAGAAGTTATGGAGATTATTCTCTATCGTCTTTCCTCCCCCTTTGTTCTTTTCTCTGTCTCATGTAAATATGGATAGAAAACATGGAATGTGATGGTTGCACCAATTATTAAAAGCAAAGATAGCAATATGCATCTCCTTCTCTATTTTAAATCATCACAAGAATCTTTTGTCTTTCCTTTGCTTCGTGCTTATTCTTTTTCCTCTCCTACAGCTACCATCCGCAGTTGTCTATTTCAGCTCCTCCCCTCCTATTGTTGTTTTCTATTGTTTAGAAATTGGCTAGAATTGGTCAAAAAGATCAATCAATTCTAGCCGACTTCAATCTGTTATGGCCAATTCCAACCCATGTCTAACAATATGATTGAGAAACTGACTGAAATCAGATTGGATTCAACTAACACGTCAAACTATAGGTCAGACATCACTAAGGACCAGTGAAGAGTTTATCTCTCATACAAAAACATATCCTTGAATTCCTATTCCATAACAAAGTGTCACTTAGATCATCAAGTTCATTCTGAAAACCAAACACCAACAATTTTCTGGATATACTTCTAAAGAAAAAAACTCATAGAATCATATCATTTCACATCAATTAGGGGCCAAGACTTGATGCAACATGACAACAAAAAATGTGGCTTTGCATATACCAGTTTTTGAATATTCAACACAACAATTTATTTTTCTTAAAATTTTTGGATGTTTGGCTTATCAGGCTTTAATATTCGTAGCAGGGGAAAGTTTTATAACACAGTATCACAGAGAACAGCAACACAAGATAAATCAGCATATGAGTGAAAACATGCACCAAAAAAATGTGTGGATGAACTATTTTACAAACAAAGAAGGCACAACAATATAAAAAATGGTAGTTGCTATTGACCTGAAGAACGACAGTTGAAGTGATAAATCCAAAGGCATATTCACCAACTCGAGGATGCCTGATAATAGCCACCTCCTTAAATGCTTGTTTGTTCTGGTCTGAAGTTTGAGAAGATAATTAATGCATGCATAAACATATAATAAAATAACTAAGAGAAGACATATAAAGAAAATTTACCAGGTGATACAGCAGAACTTATTTGCTTTGAGGCATTGTAGATATGCCGAACAAATGGCATTCGCTTGATAAACCACTCACCAAGGCTGAGTACAGATGCCCCCAGCCAAGATGACATAAACACTCCAACCAAGAATATAAATGTAATCGAAGTCACAAAGCCAAGTCCTATAGAGGAAAAGAAAATCCACTTCAACCAATAGACAATGAGCATGGGAGTTAAAACATGAGAAACACTTTTTATCTTAGGGTGTTCCAAATGTTGGCTAAATATATGTAATAAGAACAAAGTGTTTTCCAACTTACTAAACCCTGAGTTCAATAGATATGGAACGAGCACCAAGACAATGTATAACTCTAAATATTTCATAGTAGAGACAAGGCAAGACAACTTGAGGAGAAAACAACAATGAAAAGAAAAATCAACAACGGTTGACATCTGCTGACAGATATTTTCTTTATTTGACAAATATTCAAAAATATATATTTGATAAACATCAAATTTCATACCAAATATGTTTATCCCAAGTCCAGCATAGATTGGAGAAAAGAACCCATCTACGAAATGAATGAACCACCAGGTGATATAGAAGGTGATTGCAATTGGAAATAGGATGACACTGCAAAAGATAACAGTTGTGGTTCAGGAACTAAGATTTCACTAATGTCAGCTTAAATATCAAGGTACAACATAGTCCAAATTATTGACTGGTGTAGAGAGACAGCTATAGAAATAACATGCACCCTTCAGCTATCAAATAGCAAATTAAATGACCAATTTCATTTAAGATTTAGAAAATGTTTTAAAGAAAAGTTTAAAGATGCATTTGATTCCATCTAGAACTTCATCCACATCATAAACACTAACGATAAGAAAAAATTGCCATTCTTATAGTATCGGTATAAACAAAGTCTCACTGAAATCTACTAGAGTCTGGGCTGGAACATGTTTCAAGTATGCTTCACCATATAATGCATTTCTCCTAAATATAGAGGCAAGAAAAATAACAGCATCATAGGAACCCGATTTAATAACAGTGAAAAATTCATTCAGTTGAGAATATAGTAATATACACAAAAAGATAAGGAAATTTCACTTTCATGTCGGACGAGCAACTCTATGAAGGATTCAGAACACCTGCTTGTCCAAAGGGGTTTAATCAGAATGATTCAGCATCATTCGACCAGTGGAAGTTTCCAGTCGCCCAAACAAAATAACACTTGTAGAAAGTTAAAACATGAAGCTAGATATGGAACAAGGAAGAAGCACAGCATAAAGTGATACATTTAGTGCTACAAATGGGGAAAAAGTTAGAATGATAAGGGAGAAGCTTACCATCCTGTCATAAACTTCTTTGAGGCCCAACTGCGGATCACTTTATAAAAAGCCTACATGTACAAGTGGAAGAATAAAAGTAAATCTTTCACAAAGACAGTATTAAACAGCACAGAAGTAATACAAATCCTGGCAGATGTTTTATGGGAATAAATTTCTTTAAAACAAGGCCAACAAGTTGCTCCTCTCACAATCCGGCTCGAGGACAACCGACTCATCAACTTATTGAGACTAACCCAATACATTCATCTGAGTAAAATACTTAAAGTTAGGTTAACAGTCATGCACTCATCAAACACCTATAGACCAATTTATTTATTTTGTTTTACTTCCAATGATCTTTTTTATAATAGTACACATTGTTATAGATCAATTTAATTCTTTTCTCGCTCCTGATGTGGTACTAAACTGGGGTGTCATCAGTGGCAGCTTATAATAAGTCAAAATAGAGGCAATAAAATATCTTAGACATATTAACGTGCAATTTGCTGGTGCTAATTACGATAGGAACAGGAACACATATTTGGCAATATAACTCTAATCAAAAGCATCAATATAGGCTCTTGAACCTCAAGGCGTAAGATAGGACGATCACTCCCTTGTATGGTGTACTACAAGGCATACGAGGGTTGAGTACCTAAACACATATGCTTCGATAAGCTTCAGCTACTATTTACACACACAAGCATGCAATCAACAGATTTCACTGAAGAAATGGCAGGGACATGTTCGACTCGCTTCCCATCTAAACCTAACCAACCTAATGAAACCAAAGGGGTATCTCGTATGCTCTCAGGCCAACAAATTCTAACCAAAGAATTCCGAGAAGGCAAATGAGAAACAAACCCTAACACCACAACCAACGCGACAAATCAGACCTCGCGAAACCCTAAAAACCATCACCGAAAACAAGAATTCGTGCTAAGAATACCAAACCGAACGAGAATCCGATCAGATCGAGGGAAAGGGAGGTTGGGAGGCGACCTCTCGACCGGAGCTGTGGGTACGAACGGAGGCGGACGAGGAAGAGGCCTTGGCGTCAGGGCGGTCGGCGTCGGCGGTTCCGTCGGCCACGGGGATGAGAAGCTCGCGATCCTTCTCCCTGCTCGCCATCGGGCTCGGCGACCTCTCGTCGCCCATCACCTTCTCTTCCCTCTTCCCTCTTCCCCCTTTTTCTCAGATATAAAACGTTATAAGTTCTATGTAGCGTTTCGGGCGCGCAACCTCTTGCTCGCACGCACGCTTCGAGACACCTCGCACGGATATTAAAGAAGACGGTGGGGATGAAACGGGTCCGGTATCCGAACCCGATTAACTACCAAGTATTTAAGAATGACTTAATCTGGACTGGTCTATTTATCTCTCTTATTTATTCCCAATCCTATTAGGGCGACTTTTCCGAAGAAAAAAAACCATAATATTTTTGTTTTTTCCGTGAATATTGTCCATACTTTTTATAGCCCTAAAAAAAACTCCTCAGTTTTTGTCTTTTCTCCCTATTTTTACAACGGTTTTTTTTCTGTCTCGTTCAACGCATTAAGAATGGGTTCGATGCTTTAAATGGAATCAAATTAATAACTAAAAATTAAGAACTAAAATTTTGTTTATTATAAAAAATAGAAAAAATATTTTGGAGTAAAAGAAAAAGTGCATTCCAATTCATTATAATTTTTGTTCCATTAAATATTATATATTGATATATTATAGTAAAACATTATGTTATATATCTAGAAATGTTACTATATTACATTTATATTGATATGTATCTTAAATAAATTTATTTTAAAACATTTTCACTTAAATTTTATTTCTTAAGTTTGTATTTTTCATAATTTTTAAAGTTATATAACTAAAACTCTTGTAGTTTGTTTGAAATTATTTGAATCGACTTAAGATTTATTAAACCAAAACCAAACTAAGAAAAAGACATAAAAAGAGGAGGCACTATCGATCCAGTGATATAGTTTATTCTGGTGTTTATGTGATAAAACAATCAGATTATGCACCTCGGAAGATCTTTATACTCGAGCTCTTTTTCTAATTGGACTTTGATCCAAAACAATATGATCCAGTTTTCCCTTAAAACCAATCATACATATGCACAAATATGATGCTAGAACTGACTTTTACATTTGCTGTAGACACAACCATATTTCTTAGGGCGGAAAACATACAATCCATCATCTGATAACTTTTAATCTCTTAAGTAATATATAACTCAAATAATATAGATAATTGGAAGGGCTATTTGACTGTGTTCTGACTTCCAACAGTGAATTCAACAAGAAAATTTAAGGAACATTTGGTCTAGTACAATCAAAATAGCAACTGGGTTGATGGTCATACACAAACCAAATGGTCATATTCATGTATCCTTCAACAGAGATTAAAACATGTCAAACACTTCCCAGTTGCTTCATGCATTAGATACAAATGTTCTGCAATCTGAAATCAATTACACTCTCCAGAGACAAATAATGGAGTAAAGCAACAAATGAACAAAAAGTCCCACTCTTTGTTGTGCTAATAATGCCTAATGCCTCGACAGTATTTTAGATGTTGTGTGTAATTTTCACCTCTGCTGCACTAAAACGCCTCCATCTTTTGGACATCAATTGGAAAAGGTTACTCGTCAGCCAGAAAATCCTGCCACAGCCTACAAGTCTGCAAAGAAATCTGCCGCAGAAGTTTTTGATGATTTGCCCTTGTCCAACTTCTTTCTCCTTGTACCTGTGAAGAATTGCACGACATGGATTTAATAAGCATGTCTTTCGGTAATCAAGGATGATATAGCTTAATCGAGCAACCAGGAAGTAACTATCACAATGATGACAAGATCAGAACCCAATTGCAAAAAGCATGACATCTTGCTCAACACATTGATCCATACAAAACCAATAATTAATAACTCGACTTGTGGAGGTAAGCAATTTTCATTTTTAATGCAGGTAGTAGAGGTAAGATCGAAAATGAACCTTTAATTTAACCAACAAAATGCAAACTCAACCACACCTTTAGAGGATTTCTCCGGTTTTACATCCATGTCCATCTCATCTTCATCATTATCAGCTTCAACCATTTGATTCTCTGGCATTCCTTGACGGTTATCGAAAAGTTCTTGCAAGTCCCATAGCTACAGAAATTAGTTTTGTACAGAGTCAATTAGTTTATGTAATCAAGAAAGGAAAATATGGGTGCATATCATATCCATATTTACCAGAAATAATGGAAGAACAGAACTGTCAAAAAATACTACAAAGGGGGCACAAATTATCATAGTATTCTACTTGAGAGTGCAGTTCATGAACTATACAATGAAAAATATAACCTTGAATCAACTTTCCCGCATGTATGTCAGTAAAGACAATGAACAACATTAATAGGATTAAACATTTTATACAATTACATAATTATGGTTTTAATCAATAGTGTCAAATGCTCTTATGAGCTCACCTTCAACATTTGATCATGTGAAATGCTGCCAAGAAATTTTCTATCATTTGAGAATGCTGCAATGAGAACATTTTGACTAATTAGTAGTTTAATTCATTTAAACAAGTATTAACAGGTACAAGAAATAGTAGTATTTGGCATACCAAGACGCTCAATCGGGTATTCTGAGTGTTCAGCAAGTGGTTGAATTATTCTATTTGGCAGAATGCCCACCAACCTATTAAAACATGATTTCAAATTTAAAAAATATCAGGTACTCATATTGGAAAACTGATATTACATGATTCAGGCTCAAAAAGCTCATCTGGAAACCTGATTACTCCATCTTCTGATCCAGAAATCAGAGTGTCTTCATCAAGCTAAAAAAAATATGAACATCTGTAAAAACTGGTAAAGATAGAATTTCAAACTTCCAACTCAAGGTCATTATTCCTTACCTTCAACAGTGTATCAATGGACATAGGATGCCCAAGGAAACGGTCACTGATGACACAAGAAATGTACATTGTCAACAAATGTATCCACCAAAATACAAACAATTAAATGACATTAGCATAAGGATATGCATGCTATGTAATAAAATTATAGTGCATAAATCAATTTAAGAAGTTAGACTGGACAAATTTTACAACTCTCTTTGCGCCTAACAACAATGCTCTTAGGCTGTTATGAATTTTCTGGAAAAGAGAAGTTACGGACTTATCCTCAGGACATAAAAGGTTCCAACCCCAAAATTCTATTAGACCTAAGTCAACGAAGGAGATGAAACTTTGCTACATAAAGAACATTGTTCATCTCAAGCATCAAGAAAAGCAAATGAACAAGGTACAAATTCAACATTTGTCATGTTTGACAAATGTTGGATCATTTTATGTGTCAGTCTGTGTTAAGTATATATAATTGTTGCCATTCGGATACAGTTAGTAAAATTTGTGTAGGTAAAAGCAGATTCGAATATTCATTGGAGTTATATCCAATGTTGCTGCTATCCTACTGCTACAGAAATGAGTTCTGGATTCTTCTATCAGTATGTGGTCAACAATAATTATCTTCTTTAGTCTTTATATAAAACATCCACCTCAATCATCAGCCAGAATCATCATTGCTCATCTGTATTTATCATTTTCACAGTACAGAAACATCATACTAGATATTCAATTAGCATTTTTTTCTACAAATGAATGAAGAGTTTGAAAATGAGAATTTAGTGCAAAAAACTAAAAAAGGAAAATAGTAACTGAAGGCAAAATCAGAATGTAGGTAGAAACAGCATTAGTTGCCAACAGACTTCAATTTTTAGTTGAATAACTAATTGGATTCTCTTTCCAACGATATTGATCTACCTGCAATCCTTGAAATGGCCCCAGGAATATAATAGCAAAGTTCCTGTCTGGGTTCCACAGATAACTTTTCGACCATTCTGAGTAAAATAGAGTGTTTGTTAGAGAAAATACAGCCACTTATGCTGATAATTGAAAAGTATGTTAAGAAGGAAGCATAATCACAGAATAAAACTAGTAGATTAAACTATCTTTCATAAAGTTTATTTTCTGGAAAATCATAATATTCTGTGACATCTAAACCGTATTCTGAAAATTTGACCGAAACATAATATGAAAGAGTATGCAACATATTATGTCTTGATAAGAAAACCATTATCAGAAGCTAAACAAAATCATACATATCACAGACATTACTTCCATCCCATTTTTGGAAAAATGTGGACAAGAAACAGTGGGATTGAGAATACATGTATCTCCATGTGTAACAAAATCAAACTTTAAGTGTGAAACTAAGATAACATCAAACTCTATGAATGGAATATTCACATACATCAGTAGTTGGAAATTTAGAAAATGAATTGTTCGATAGTTTTGTTGGGTGATCAACAGGCTCTACCCAATGGAGTAATAATTTATCAGACAATGTGACACATAAGTAAGCTTTTATTGCTAGTTGGACTTTGAAAATTCATTGTTGGACAGTTCGATAATGATTTTTTGCCAGTCATTCAGACACATAGTAACATTTTTCTGCTTCTAACACATGACAAATATCACTTTGATAATTATATAAAAATGAAAAGCATTCATCGTTCTTTTAATGATTAGATACAATATTTTCCTTTTCTAAATATCTCTGTATCTTCATGTTCATGCAAAAGCAGAGTATCAAACAAATGTATATAGCTAAAAGACAAACTCCATTCTTTTTCACCATGCTAGACTGAAACAAAATTTGAAATATTCAAAAAATTAAAAAGTTACCTTCATTATGACTAAGGATAGCAGCTCATCTTCTGAAAATTCAGATCGGGATTGGATCTATGGTGATAACAAAGGCATAACACATTTCAGAATAAGCCTACATTCCCTAAATTTTTTTAGAATATTCTACACTAGCATATTTTCAAAAGGAGACTGCATAAGTTACAAACAAAACCTTATTTTTCCGAAGACTGCACACTGATAGAGTGCCATCACCACTGAAATGAATGAAAATACAATGATTATGTTTCCATAAGCAATATCAAAAAATCAAATGACATTTGTAACATCTCATTAGGACAAATAAAAAATTTCCACAAAGAAAACAATAAACAGTCTAGTTAGTAGCTAAAGATAGCATATCAAGAACACCCACAAATAGAGCATATATAAAACTTGGGTTGAAGTTAAATGAACCAACCACAACAAAATACAAAATCAACCAGAAAATACTTGAGAATATGGAAAAACTAACGAGGATGATACTAAATTAGTATTATCTGTGACATCTCTCAGCTCACTACTCTGAGATTGATTACTAAAACAAGAGTGCAACCATCAAATAAAGTTGTATGAGAAAAGATCCATTGCTGAAAACATGATAGGACAAATACTTGGAAACCTACCACCAGAACAAACTTTCCCAGGTTCTAAAGTTTTCCCTCCCATATTTCCGCTGAATACCTTAACATTTTGAGGCAGTGAATCTTGGAACTAGGATTAACCAGTCCTTCAAGCAGAAAAAGACAAAAACAATAAGAAAAGAAGTGAAAGAAGATGAGCCTAAGAGGCTGACTCTAAGGGTACGTTTGGGAACACATTTGAATTGGTGTTTAGTAAATCAAATCGCATTTGGCCTGGATATTGCATTGCAACTGCTCAAATGTTGATGCTACCTTAGGATAGCATTAGCATTTCAACATTTTCGGGATGCTAATGAAATTTTTCAAATTTTCCAAAGTACCCTATGATGTTCTCATTTCCTCTCCCTTTCTCTCGATTTCTACAAGGACGAATCTTATTTATTTCAAAGATTATTTTACATTCATTTATACGATTATAGTTTTTATTTATTACATATCTGGGCCATACAATTTTCTTTTTGTAATATCTTATTATTTATTTATTTACTTATTAATTTAAGTAAACAAATAAATATTCATTTTTAAATAAATATTAAAAATAGTAAAAGGGTAAATTTATTATATAATATTCAATGGAGTTTTGGAATATAAGTTTACATTCCAATATGATTTTCATCTATTGTTTACCAAACACTTAAGTCATTTCCCGACTGCACATTCACTCAAAACCCTTTCGCAAAATGAATATCAAAAATACAAATGTGTTCCCAATGCACCATTATTCCTCATCAGGCTAGTTCACGCAACTTTTATAGCCACAGAAGAAAAGTGTTATACTTCATTTTCCACATTTCTGTGTTTTATGTTCTTCCCAATATGAACCACTATTACATTCAATCCCAATCCATGTCTCAGTGGTCAATCATGAGACCCTAATTATTCAATAAAACCACTTCTTGCACAGTTTTATAGTTCTTGGGAATTTCTGTGACTCCATCATCCATGTATGTTCAGATTGTATTTTGTTCCATAATATTAGTCAAAGGATAAAGCTTACTCAGAAGTTTTCTTAGCTAGACATGCATCCTGTCTAACAGCTCAATTTAGGTAAAACATGACTCCTAAACCATCAAGGAATAACAAAAAAAATGTTTAAGATAATTCAACCAAATATCAAACAACATGACCACGAAGGAGTTGAGACCAAACGGAAGAAAGATGCATGAAAATAATAGTCAACACAATAAATCATAATACATTAATGTATCCATTGAAATTCATGATCTACCTTGTTCCCAGAAGTTGCATAGTGTCAGTGACAAAAGTGACATCTGAGATATAATCTTCATGGGCATGAAATGTATTGCAACAAGCACGTTGTCGGGTATCCCAGACCTGCAAAATTGAAACATAAGAAATATATAGTGGTGTACCAGTGATTCTGAGACCACAAATTGGGGCACAACGATGGACAACTTTCTAAAAGTATTATCCACAAGAAGCATTTTAGTCACTATCCAAACAGATATAATTTTAAGCAAATAGATTTGAATGTTTAACAACCAACACAACATACTGTAGACAATCACAAACTTCACTAGTACAACAGCTGAATCGTCACATATCAGATTAATTGGCAACTTCCCTACAATATTTAACCAAGAAAATAATATACGGAAACATATCAAAGTTTACTATCACCACACATGGTGTATAATGCAAAGCATTAGTGAAGAAACAATGAGGCGCAACAAATTGAATGCTCTATGGTTAATAAGCAATGATAAGAGAGGAAAACAAAGAACCTTTATGTAACCTTCATCATCACCAGATGCAATTGTTGTCTCCGTTAAGTTGACAAGGCGATTAATCGCATCCCTTTATTCACAATACAAAAGATGAATAGATTATTTTATAACATGCACGACAAGCAAAAACACAAACTAGATGCTCAGGCAAACCAATTTAGCTAACCCATGAGCTTCTTTCCAACGAGCAATGGCTTTTCCAGTTCCAACATCCGTGGCAAGAATAGAGCAATCAGGAGAAGCCGTCAGGATTACTGAAAATGCACAGAAACAAGAACACAGCATGATAAAGCAATTAACATATCAGAGCATTACAACTATGAGATTGATGTAGACCAATACCACGCCCTGAATCGACAAAACGTGTGGCTCTACAGGACTCATCATGAGCGTGAACTTCCAGCAACCTACAAAAATACCCCAAAAAGGAACTAAAATTTGCCCATCTCACAAAAAAAAAAAAAACACCAATCTTTTGGCCACCGAAGCAAAAGATGCGATAATTGCAAAATTATCAATAGATAACCCAAAAGAAGAACATGACGACTAAATCAGAGCAGATTCTTCAAATCATGCAGAACTAATGGATCGAATACACGGCGGAAACTTGTATAACGTACCTTTGTGGTTGTGAATCGACGGCATAACGGTACCTTCAATTACGGATTCAATAAAAATTAGCTGATTCTGTCATCAACACCGATAAGAGTTAGGCCTTTAGCGTAAGAGATAGAACTCACAGATGGAGATCACCGTTGATGAGACCGGCAGCCACGAGAGGAGAGGAAGGATGGAAATCCAGATCAAAGGGAAGTTTCCCGAGATTGATCTCCATCTGGGTGCGCTCTGTAGCTCAGGAGAGAGATTGGGCTGGCAGGTCGAGTGCCACCACCGTCGTCAAGAGAGCTTTTTAGGGTCTCGCAAACAAGTTATATTTAGGGTTTTTGAGGTTCTTATTTATTTGTACGTTAGAAGGGTATTTAAACTCACCGAGCTTTCTTATGATTGAACTGGGTTGCAGCCCCACCTGTTCGTCCATTGACAAGTAAGGTATAACTCGGGTAGAATTTAAAAATGCGCGAGTGTTCTAAACTGGTGGTCGGTGGATCCAATAACCCGAAAACTAATTTTGGGCATGGATCCATTGTCAGTTTTAGATAAGGGAACCGATCACAAATCTAAATCAGATAACGTGTATAAATCCGATAGCCGGCCCGAAATATTAGCTATGGAATCTTATTTTTGGATTCGTAATATATATTCGCACTCGGATCTTCAGTGGATTCAAACCGGATCCGATAAATTAATACAACTTATTTACAAATCTTAATTAAAGACCCCGAATAAACTTGTAAACAAAGGTATTAATCATTTATAAGTTTATAATTAATAGGTGTCAGAGTCATTTTTTTATGATCAACCAAATGTAAATTATGTATATATATCATTTATAAATCAATAGTTCGAAGATCGAGCTAATTAAATATTAATGCGTTGCAGTTAAGTCTTCTTAGTATTTAGATCTTTAAATTTAAAAAATTTATATTGAAATCCTTAAACATATTGCTTCATTTATTTAACATCGTCAATTTTATTAATAGAAATATAAAAATATTTTAATGAAAAATAACAAACGACGTAAGTGGTAGCAGACGATAACATCGTTAGGAGCCGCTAGTGGCTAATGTGGATAAGGAAAGAGACGATGAGGTGAATGTTGCTCTCCTTATCCATTATTTTTAATTCTATTTCTTTTTTATTTTAGCTCATTAAAATTATTATAATAAAACTAAGGATAAATAAATTTTAATTGTGCTGACTACTATATGTGTTTTAAACAATTAAGATTAAAATAGGAAAAACTCATAATATTTAGGATGCTACTCAAAGAGTGGGTAATAATAAAAAAATTTAAAACATAAATCACATAAGTTTATAAATATTATATAAATTTATAAAAAAAATTCTTCACTACTTGTATGGTAAAGAAGGTCACGTAAAGAAGAATTATAATACTTGGTTTGAAAGTAAAATACATAAGTTTAGCCTTTAAACATTTCAAATTAATATTACAAAAATTCTTTTTTAATACTTGATTGATTGATTTTGATACTTCAACATATGTTACCAGTAATAATAATTTATTTTAATATAAAAACTAAAAGCGAATACAATATTTATCATTACAATGAATCATCATAAAGTGAAAACGATAGCAGTTGGTACTTATCGCTTATGCTTAGAGATGATTCATTTGATAGATCTTGAGGATACATGTTATTTTTTATAATTCTCAAAATTAAGATTATTTATTTAGAATTATCAAGATTTTCTCTTTTGGTTGTAGTAAACTTAGTATGATTCAAAAAAAGGTTAATCTTTAAATTCTATATAATAGTCTATACATAATTAATGTAAATCTTATGTTTAGAATAATCCTATAATAATATTGAAATAAAATATAGTTTGATAAACTCCTTGATTTTATATATGTTTATACCTTTAGGTCACTTCATTTTTATCACATTTATAGATAGCTTGCTAAGATTTGACTATATATATCTAATTCATATAAGATCTTAGATTGTTGACATATTTAGGTATATAAAACTAAAGTCGAAAGTTAAAATTACCAGATATAATAGGGGTGATAAATTTTATGGTAGTTATGATAAATCTAATCAAAATTCTAATTCTAGTACTTTTTACTAGATTCCTAGAAAAGTATGATATTTATATTCAGTATGATTTACCAGATGTGTCATAACATCATATGATTACTGAAAGGTGAAATGGTACTCTTATAAATATAGTTAGAAATATAATAGTTATTATTTTAGAATAAATATATAAGGAGAAGCTCTACTAATTATGTAAATCTTGAATAAGATTCCTAATAAGTTAATTTAATTAACTTCATTTGAGTTATAAACTGATATAAAACCCAACTTTATATATTTACATATAGGATTGTTTTGATATTTTATTATTTACCTAAAAAATTAAAGAAGTATATATTTTGTTACCCTAATCATAGTACAAAAATAGCTAAAACTGATAATACAATATTCTTAGAAAATAACAAATTAGTGGGAGTAAAAATCTCAAAATCTATTCTTGACATTGAGAAAATATAGATTGAAACTCCTTTTATCATTCGAGATATTATTATTACTCAAATTATTAAATAACTTGATAAAGGTGAATAACAAAATAATATTAATGAAATCTCATATAATATTGATATTACTGCTAATGATATTGTAGAACAATCATAATCAACAATTTTGATAATATATCAAAGAGAAATAAGATTTGTCATTTCTGATTATTATGTGACATATCTATAAGAATCATATTATGATATAGGAATCAAAATGATTAAGTTATTAAAATAGTAATTCTAAAAAATGATATGATAAAATAAAATAAGAGTTAAATTCAATGACTAGAATGGTATATGAGAACTAGTAGAAATATCTAATTAATATAAAAGAATCTATTATATAAAATCATGATATGAAAATCATACTTATGGTCAAATGTTTTACTCATAAAGAATACATTAACCATAATGAGATATATTCTAGAGTTTTTTAAATAAACTTGTTAAGAATCGTCATGATATTAATGATTCATTATAATTTTAAGTTAGGGTAAAAATAAGTTTTCTAAATGGGGATCTAGATTTATACATGTCACCCTAAACAATTTATAGAGAAATATATATATATATATATATTAGTATGTAAATTTAAAAAATCTATTTATGACCTTAAACAAGTTCCTTGGTAATGATATATAAAGTTTTTTAATATCATTACTTTCTTCATATTTAAGAAAAATATTATTGATTAGCTTGAAATGATGTCATATTTTATATGTTGATTTTATAAATTGTCTCGATAATATTAAGTCTACTTTACGATTTATATCTATATCAATACGAAGGACAATTTATAAGAAATATATATATATATATTATATATTATTATATTATTAATATTAGAAGCTTATTTTGTGATGTGCTTTGATGCTACTAATCAAGCTTTATGGCTGCAAAAAATTATCTCATATGATCAGACTCAATTATTAAATCACTAAAGATACTTTGTAACATATCATAATAGTTTTATTCTTAAGAATGACAAGGGTTATTGTAATTCTATACATTATAGTATAAAATACTTGATAGTTAGAAAAAAAATTCAAAAATAACTAACATTAGTTAATAACTTGAGTTTCACTATATAGATTATTGATCCATTCATTAGTATTACAGCTTAAAGTGTTTAAAAGAACATATTCTTATGGTTGAGTTTGTGAGCAACCCATAAAAGATATGATGATGAATGTTCGAGTGGACATTATAATTAACATTATTGCTTACATATAAAGTTATTTATTTCTGTTATCATGTTTATATTTATAAATATACATTGAATGTGATAATATGATTATCTTACAAAGATAAATTTTATGTGTCATTTTGTATTACATTAGAAAGGGCTAATATTTGTTATGATACATAGATAAAAAGTATGATATTGATAATATAGAACCGTTATGACTTATATTTTTAGTTAAATTTAATATAGTATTATTATATTTATTGAATATATTAGTTTTTTTTAATTCACACATGTTGATTTTCAAGATTCAGAATCCAATTAAGTAAAATTATTTTTAAATAAATTATTTTTTATTTTGAATCATTTTTGTCTTGCCAATTAATAGGCAAGTGTGAGAATATTATCTTATGTGACCCTATCTAATTAGGTAAAATATATTATGAATATGATTGGATCCTAATTATAATTATCAATCAACAAAAAGAAGTCCAATTATGATAGGATTCTTTAGGATATGATTTTAATAAAAGAGACTCCTAATTACTACTTATTGTGAACCCTCTACTCTCGTCTATAGATAGATAAAACCTCCTATAAACTATGTATATAATTTGAAAATAATTAGATACGCGGATGTGTGAATATGTGATATGATTGCGAGATTTCATATATTCTCTCATCTCCCTTTAGTCATATGAATTAAGCAATGAGAGACTACATATCTTCATTCATATCTCCCTTATCCTTAAATTCATTGCTCATAGTATTACGAAGAATAGGAATAGAGAAGAAGACAAGTCTAATTTTCCTTATAAATTGATATTACTATAGATTTTAAATTTGACAATGACGTGCCTACATATCAATAAAGGTGTTTTAAGAATCATCGAAAAGTATGCATTAGATCTATTATTATTTAAATTCAAATTGAAGCATTAAAGTTTCTTAAGTAGCATATTAAGTTTATTATGCTTACATGTAGAGGTGACACTTCAAAGGGAGGGAGGTGACTCTAAGCAAGGGTTCGATGATAGCGCCTGGGAATATGATGGAACCGAAATAAAAATATTTTGAGAATGACAATCGTGATGACGATGGTGAGGGAGGCAAAGAAAGATGAGGCAGAGGGTAGGATGATCACCACCGGTGAAGGTAGATTGGTAAAAGCAACAGGAAGATTCCTTCGGTTAACAAAAAAAGAAAGGGATAGAGGGGAGGGACGGGTACTGTTGTGGGTTGTGTCTACATTAATCATTTATATTATTATTTATCATTATTATCATTAATTAATTTTTTGAAGTGTCATATTAATTTTGTTTATTTATTTATTTGTAGGATTTGTCCTACTGATTTCTTTATTTATTTGCAGGACTTGTCCTACCTAATTCAAGTTTATTATCGTGTCCTACTTTCAAAATTGATGATGATGATACTAAGATTAATCCAAAAAAAGGCCAAAAATCTAAATTTTGACAAGTCTAATTCTTTATTTAACATCAATTTTTTTATCTCCAACCTAATGTGAAATCCCAACTATAACTTTGAGTCTAATTTTAAAAATCTAAAATTTAAGAAATCAGAATGAAAAATAAAGTTGACTAGCAATCAAACCAATTGGAATTTTCTAATAATTTGCTTTTATTAAGTTCATCTTTTATTTAGAAATAGATGCTTCATTGAATCAATCAAGCCAAGCATTTCATTATTTAAACAGGTATCAACTAATTATCCATATATGGTTTACCTCAAAAATTCTATCCAACCCAAATGATGGTAATGTATTATGGATGTAACAAAGTTAATTCTATCAAAAGGCAAAAAGAAGACACAAATGACTAATGGAGTCTCTCAACTCAGCTAGCAATCAAAATAACTCCTACATTTTGTCAAAACCCATGTACACTTTATAGAACACAAACAGTTGGGTTTTTTTTTGTTCACATCAAAGGGATCCAATGAACAAAATTACAGTACACTCGGCCATCGGTAAGATTTTGGATTATGGTCTCTCACCAAATCTTGAGGTAAATAAAGTTTCAAAACTGGGGCTTTTGCAGATATCTTGATTTTGTCTCCAAACTTAAGAGATTGCGTTACATGACAACCGTCGATGTACACAACACCTTCTTGAGAATACCACTCAACAAAAATCGATTGATCGGGTTTAACAAACCCATGCATCAGCGGAGCTTCTGCAGGTCCAGGTGAAATGGGCTCTCTCACCATATACTGAAGGTCTCGACTCGATATAGGCATACGCGAACCTCCACCCGAAAGAATGGCAGCTGTGGATCCTGCAGCAGTGGAGACCCTAAGACCACTTGATCGGGTGTTACTTAAGCTCGATCTTGGTCCATTGTAGCCACTAATTCTGAATAGAGAACAAAGCATTTTTCCATTCAGCAGAGAGTCTCAGAATAAAGATTCAGCTTACTTGGAAGAATAATATACCTAAATGAGAAACGAGATACCATTGCTGGACAAGGATGTGCAATTAGTATATCATTTAAAGCATATGTTGGAAATGGATGTCCGTTTACTATAATAGATAGTCTTGAAATTTCTGAAGGTTGTATATAACTCTCAAGGATATTATCTAGTACCTGTAAAGAAAATTGATTACAACTTAAATAAGTAAAAGAAATGAAAATGAGGTTCCAACAATTCTTAGTCATCATATGTCAGAAGAAACAATAAGCAAAAGTAAATCACTATAGAGTTTAAAACTGAACCGCCAAACAGAAACTTCTAGGTATTCGAAACATTACCTGCTCAAAGTTTTGAGCAGAAGCAGCACAAAGATAACCTGTACTTCTTGCTGCATCAAACTCATTGCTTAACTCATTAACCTAAAATTGAGAGAGGAAACTGCTATAGTGAAGGATTAGCAGTGTAAAAGCTAATGGGCAGGAGAAAAATCAAGACACAAGTAAAAATTGTGAAGTCAAGCTGTGAAATCTCCAAACCTAACTTTATTCACCAAATAACTGACCTCTTTAATTTGAGTAGGGTCTGAATTGACACCTAGGACCGGAATAGAGTCATCCAAAAAATGGCTAGCTTGGAGAACAGTGCCGTCCCCACCAATTGTGATCACAAGATCCACATGACGAATTGGATGACACAGATTATTACATATCACTGGTTCCCAATCAACAAATTTGCATCGCAAAACATCCTGACATAGGTTGATCGTATCCTTATGCACCTTAAGTCTGTCATTAAGAAAACTCACAATCTGCAACGCACCCAAGAGGAAGGATGTCACAGAAAGAATAAACTGGAAATCAAGAAAATGCAAAACAATGTCTACAAAAGAAAAAAAACAACACTTTTGCCACAAGAGAAGGTAGTGCATATCATACTGGTTTCCAATCTGACAAAAAGAGAATATAAAACCAAGCAATTTGATCTTTTTCTTGAAAATGATAACTTTTTCGTCCTTTGACTTGTATGCCCACCATAATGTACAATGAAAAGGACCATTTTTCATTAATTCAATTACATTTTTTTAACGTTGTAGAAAATCTTGCATGCATTACGTATATAAGAGCACACAAACACTCATCATGAATCATCTTTCTTACTGAAGATGGCATATAAATATCTTATGCACACATTACAATGGTTATTACTGACAGAGTCCCTCCAAAATAAAGCTGAAAATACCTATATATTTTTACATGGAGGGCAACGGAGAAAGCATTGAAGACATGGGAAGTGTCACGTTTCCTAGCCAAATAAGGCGCAACAAAGTAGATGATAATCTCATGTGGGACTCAGATCAATGCGTTGAACATTTTAGGGTTCGAGATCATTTTCCCCATTTTACTCTCCAAGACAAAGATTTTGAAGCTAACGTACCCTAAATCTACCTTGGATACAAACCAGGCCCATCGATGATCATCATTTTACCTCGAGGAGATGATCTTATCCCACTGTCATCTTCAGCAGTTCTCCCTAACACACACACAATTGGACTTCAACCATCCAATTAATCTACTCCTTTCTTTCACCACTCAGCTAAGATCCTAACCATAAAAGCTAAACCACGAGAAGCCCCAAAATGTCGATCAACAACTGGCGATACCGATACACAAACAGCGACGTTAGTGACAATCAATCAATTCACCATTGGGCATAAGAGATGTGTAAATAGCGTCAAGAACAACGGAAAATAAAAAAAACAGAAGAAAGGAGAAATGAGACTAGCACCTTAGGGTTGAGGGCAGAAAAGGGAGGGGAGGGAGAAGAGGATGAAGGGGCTAGATTGGGGAGGTGCTGGGCGGCTGGTATCGGCGGGTAGACGTCGAGAGGCTTCAATACGAGAAGGACTCCCCGCTTCGGCATGGATGGTGGTGGACGAGCCGTGGCGGAGGCGGAGGCGGAGGCGGAGGCGATGGTGTGGTGGGGCCAGAGGAAAACCAAGAGCGGCTTCGGGAAATTGGACTTTGATTGGGAGCGACACTTAAAAGCCGTTAAACAGCGGATTAACGGCGCTTGCTTCACAATCAGGTGCACTAACGGCAGGAGGATTAACGGCGCTTGTCCAAAGTTATAAGTAGAACGTTAATGGAAATCTTGATTTCTCGTTCTATAACTTATCAATATAATGGAATCTTCAATAATAATTTATTTTTTTGGTTTTAACGATAATTAAGTATTATCTAATGATGCTCTTTTAATTAGTTTTACCTTGGATATATTTTTTATTAATTTGGTAAAAATATCATTCGCCCTTCATGCAACCCTTAATTATCATCATCTCACTCAACACCATTTTATTACTTTTGTAATGAGTCGCATCTATCCATGCCTTCTATCTTCCCTTCCTTCCTCATTGTGGTGCGAGTAAACGGGTCAAACGAAGAAGAGCAACAAAAAATATTAGCGACGGAAATAGCGAAGAGGAGGCGAAGGATCCCACCTATGCCTTTGTAGAAACGACTTTAATGAGATAGGGGACAAGACTATCACTCATGGACGGCGCTACACACGTGTTGTTACAATCGCCTCCTACCGTGAAGATTAGACCCTTGAGCACCCTCACCGCTAGGTGGGCATTAGGTGAGGAGGAGGAAGAGGGGCGAATGATGAGGAAGAGTAGAAGAGGATGGGAAGAAAGAAGGGGAAAGAGAGTAGACGATAAATTATGCTGCTTGTAGTGGGAGCACGAGACCACGATGGTAAAAGGCAATGAAAATCAAGGACGATCGGTGAAAAATATTTTTATCAATTTGATAAAATCAAAACACTTCAAATAAAAAACCAATTTGAGGGACGTCTTTTGTGAAAGACTTAGTGACTTTTTAGGTGAATTATTCACAATAATTTAATAAAAAAATATTTATTATATATATATATATTTCTCCATTTTGTTAGATTTTTAATTAATATTTTTATCGATGTCATCCTCTCAATTGCATATATTAAGTCTAATCTTAATTTCACGTAAAAGGGAATGTGAAATTTCATAAATATATGATGACAACTTAAACTTTAGGAATACCACTCGATCAAAATAAATATACATCATGATATCGAAACACGTCGCATCCCTTTGTGTTTAATATATCAATGTTAATTAATCATTTTAAATGTCATTTTTCTTAATTTATAAATGTGTAAGTAATTATTACAATTTCGCATATGTGGGCACGAAATTTTACGGATTTGAGCATTAATAATCTGAGAAACGGATTAAAAATCGAGTCAGTATACCATATCAAATCGACAATCAATGATCAATATTACTAACTAATCCTTAACTTTATCTATGTATGTATGAATGCATCGTCATTTTAGATCAAATAGACACGACAAAATGACATCATCACAAAAGCAGAGCCGAAGACCCCACCCACTCCAAAGAAACCCATTCATTGCAGGACAAGTTTCCCCCTTTAACCCTCTCATGGAAGTCGTCTACAATACCAAGAGCTGAATCCACGTGGCAACGCCATGGTGGAGACCTCCTCTCTCCAAATCCAATTCCTTCCACGGGATGTCATCATCTGTCCTCACCATTTCTCCAACAAGGTTCACGACAAACACCTGCCCGAATCCTTCCCCTCTCTCTCTCTCTCTCTATGTGCGTGCATATCTACATGCTTCTTCTTCTTTTTCTTCTTCCTCCTCCCAAAGCTGCTTGCCGAAGAGACGATGGAGGAGCTCCGGGAGGCGGACGTCCTGTGGCCGAACAAAGACGACGACGCCGAGCCACGGCGAAAGGAAATCGGAGCTGAGAAGAAGCCAGAGGACCGGGGGAGTCGTTCTTGGAAGCCTGTCTTCGTTTACGATAACAGTCGGGCCGAGGACGACGACGACGGCGACGGTGGTGGTGGTGGTGAGATGATTCCGCCGCACCTCATCGTGGCTTCCAGGATGGCCGATAAGATGGCGTTCTCGGTGTGCGTGGGTAACGGGAGGACGCTCAAAGGCCGAGATCTGAGACGTGTCAGGAACTCCGTTCTAAGATTGACAGGATTCCTCGAGAGATGACGTATAATATATCTATCTATATGTATATATATCTTCTTCATTGTGTTAAGCTAATGATCAGCGATCGCAGCAAATGTTATGTCCGGTTATCTTAGAAATGGAGTTCTTAGCTAGCATACGTAGACCGGGGATGGAGATGTTTGATTTAGGAGAAAGGATTTGGTTGGTGAATCGATTGGAAAAAAAAAACTGTACTCTTTTATCTTTCTAGATTAATATACTGAATTCTATTGAATGGACGAAAAAGGCAGTACTAACTGATGAACTATTATGTTTATTTGAAGTCCTTTTAGTAGTTCCCGTTCTTTTTTTCTCTTATTATTCTTACTATATTGGTATCTTAGGAAACACTCTTGGCTTAAGTATCAAAGGGATGGAACCGTAGATCCACCCGACATCCTTTTTAAAATTGCAAGAGTGAAAGCTTTTTGGAGGCCAAAACCTCCTCCTTGTCGAGTTACATTGAAGAATCCTTTTGTTTCTAATTGGCTTTGGGACTTACTAGCTTTTCGATGTTATACAGGACAGGGCATAGAGCTAAGAAAAATGTCAAAAAAAAAAAAAAAAGAGTACAAAAATTAGAACAGCCAAATCAAGTACAAATTTCTTTCTTCTGCAGAAAAGCTTTTTTTTACACCATCTTCTTCTGCAGGCTCCAAACTCGTCTGCGTCATTTAATAATCCACAAATTTCTTTCTTTCTTTCTTTCTTCTCTTGGAAGAAAGGAGGATAGATGTTGATCGATGGGCTTACTGCCATCATAGCCCGCAGTCACAGCACAGTTCACATGATCAAGCTTTCATTTGTATCTGTGTGCGCTAAGGACATGTTGGATGACTACGACCCATCGGAATTCTGGTGTCGTCAACCTCATCAACAAAGGAGAGGTTAAATGGATGGTGGTCATTTTTCTGGGAAGAAAGAAACATAAAAAACTCCATATCCTCATACAGGCAGGCAGCACAGGAAAACACCGCCTCAGTCTCCCTCGTTCAACAACCCTTTTACTGTGCAGCAACAAGACAGCACTGTTGTCGGTTCTTGTGCTCAGATTCAATGAATGATCCAACGTTGAAAACGTGACATGCATCTCATCACTTCTCCATTCCTAGACTTGGTGTACCAGCACCAAGTTTTTTTTTTTTTTTTTGTTTGTCAAACGACCGATGGCAAGCTAGGTTGAAGTTACCTATGATGGATGATCATATGGTTATATATATATATATATATATATCATGTGATCCACATTTTCTATGGGACAGACACAACACGCAGCGGCTTCCAAACAGTCAAAAACCTATGAGTGTGCTTCCAAACAGTCAAAAACCTATGAGTGTGTTGTCGTGAGTGATTACAACACTGATATGATAAATATTGATCTGGCCGCTAAGTCATCACACCCTCGGATAGCTGGCCTGCCGATGTGGCCGACCCGACGCAGGTAATCGGCCGGATATACGGGGAGCGCCAGTGCTCGTACAGCCGACCTGACACAAGTAAGGTCGGCACCCCCCAACTGCAAACGCACGCCTGTTTGCAAGGACAACAAACATGATGGGTGCGTACGGCGGTATGATAAGCCATAAAGGCAGTAAGGTTATCAGGTATGATTAATCTACAACACCCATTATAAAAGCTCCTGCACCTCTACGGGGCAGGGGGATCGCAAAAATGAACCACTGAACTAACTTAACCGTCGGAGAGGTCACGTCGGGAACCTACCCGACCCGACCTCCTTGCAGGAGTTGGCGGCCGACCCAAATTGGATTACTCCCTCTTCACCCGGGCTCCACCACTGCAATAGCCGACCTTCCAAGCCGAGCTCTGAATCACCGCTCATCCGGACGAGCTCCCACTCTGTACTGAGAAGACCGCGAGGCGGGCGAGCTAGCGTACACGGGCCTGAACCAGCAAATGCTTGCTCAGCAAACTTGAAGGCGGGACGCGTCTATTAGGCAAGCACCAGAAACGTCCCTATCATTTTTGGCGCTAGAAGGAGGGCCCATGTCGCCAGAACGCCCACTCACGGATTCGGGCACGGAGCGCCAGACGGAACCTGACCACCCTCGACTGGCGGAGGAAGTCACGGTCGCCATGCCAACCCCCAACCGTTTTTGGAGGATGATGACCGAACCGGGGTTCCCCTCACCCGCATCAAACCCCGCGCCACTCATGGTCACGGCAGAGGCTTTCCTTGGCCTCACCAGCCAGGTCCAAGCACTAGCGGGGATGATGCAGACCATAATCTCATACCTACCCCAGCTGGCGCATTCGGTGGCTCATCAACCAGCACCCCCGCAAACGGAGTCACCGACGGCCTCAAGCCGGGGAATCCCGCCAGTCGTCGAGGCGCCATCACCTCGGGTCGCCGAGGTGCCACCGCCTCGGGTCGCCGAGGAGTCACCGCCTCGGGTCCCAGTTTCACCGACCCCGACGCCAACCCGATCCCAAAGTCGCTCTTATAATCCAGCACCGACTGAACTTGATCTCGACACTTTATCGACTGACTCTACCGACTCTTTGAGGGAACAAGTCCGCTGAGTCCATCAGCGACTTGACGAGGTCCAGAAGGAAGTCCTCAGATCGAAAGACGAGACTGGGGAAAGCTCTAAAGGAGGCTCCCCGTTCACCCCCGAGATACAGTCCAAGCCCCTACCGGCCACCTTCAGGCTCCCAGCCCTCGAGCCCTATGATGGCAGTGGCGACCCGATGGAACATGTCGCCACATTTCGCTCCCAAATGGCCCTTTACGACACTTCGAAGGCACTGATGTGTCGAGCCTTCCCGACCACCCTTAGGGGATCGGCCAGAACCTGGTATGCTCGTCTTAAACCCGCATCCATACCGTCATTTGACGTGTTAGCAAGGGAGTTCGAGTCGAACTTTTTGGCAAGTGCACGCCCGAGGCCTACCACAACCTCGCTCCTCGGGATGGCCCAATGGAGCGACGAGCCCCTCTCCCAATTCGTAGGAAGATTCACATCACAAGTACAGGGCATTCCCGACCTCCATCCGTCCCTGGCCATCAAAGCATTTATGACGGGGCTGAAGCCGTCAATGTTCTTTTGGTCGCTGATCGAGCGACCACCAGCGACTCTACCCGAGATGTTGCAACGGGCGCACCAATATGTGGCGGCCGAGACCCTGATAGCTGGCAAGCGGGACGAGACGAAACGCCCTCGGGGGGAACAGTCTCGTGGGCATCTAGCCCCACCTCCGAAGAAAAGAGAGGACAGGTCGGGCTTGCTGCCAGCCAGACCTCCCCCGATTCCCCTCAACTCAACCCGAACGGAGATCTTTTTCCAAATACGGGAGAAGGGGCTCTTGAAGGCATCAAGCCCGATGAAGTCGCATCCCGAGCGGCGCGACAAGAGGAGGTACTGCCGCTTCCATTGAGAGTATGGTCACGACACCGAGGAATGTCGTGACCTTCAGTACCAGATTGAAGACCTTATCCGGCGTGGGCACCTGCGGCGATACGTCCGCGAACAACCCCCTCTCTCGGACGGTCGGCCATCCTAAGATCTGTCTCCCCGATCGCAGGGCCCGGTCGAAAAACAGATCGACGTCATCTTCGGCGGCCCAGCATCAGGCGGCAATAGCTCCTCGGCGCGAAAAGCATACGCGCGATCCGAGGCCAAAAAGAGGCCGCTACATCATGAAGACCTCGACGTCACGTTTAGGTCGGAAGGCGAGGAGCCATCCTCTCACGACGACGCGCTGGTAATCTCAATCCGCATGGCCAACGCCTACGTCAAGAGGGTCATGATCGACACGGGAAGTTCGGCTGACATCCTATATTGTGATGTCTTCCAACGGTTAGGATTGACCGACCTAGACCTCACCCCCCCTAACATCTACCTTGATAGGGTTCACTGGGGATTCCATCTCCCCCATGGGAACAACCACAATCCCTGTCACGTTTGGGGGGGAGCCGCGATCAAAGACGCTGATGATATCATTCATGGTGGTCAAGCTCCCATCTGCGTACAACGCCATCATCGGGCGCCCGACCCTCAATCGGCTCAGGGCGGTCGCGTCAACGTACCACCGGATCTTGAAGTTCCCAACTCGAGCCGGGGTCGGCGAGGTCAGGAGTGACCCGAAGGAATCCAGGCAATGCTACTTAACGGCGACAACGTTGTGCAAGAAACCGAGAACCGAACCGTTCGGCACCGCGCCCCCAGGTCCGGAAGAAAGCACCCGAGACACCCACTCCGCGAAAAAAGTCCTCGAGCTATCACTAGACCAGGACCGCATGGATAAGCTGGTGAAGGTCGGATCGGAGCTTGCGGAGAATCAACAAGTTCAGCTGATAGATTTCCTAAGGAAGAACGACGATGTCTTAGCGTGGACCCCAAACGACATGCCAGGGGTCGACCCAGAGATTGCCCAACACTACTTAAACATCTCCCCCGACGCCCGACCTGTGAAGCAGCGTCCGCGTAAATTTGCTCCGGATCGCCAGAAGGCCATAGAGGACGAGGTCACTCGCCTGTTGGCTGCGCATCTCATCGAAGAAGTAAAATACCCGACCTGGTTGTCTAATGTTGTACTTGTCAAAAAAATAAATGGAAATTGGCGGATGTGTGTTGATTATACTGACCTCAATCGGGCTTGCCCGAAGGACTGCTACCCACTTCCCCGCATCGACCAACTTGTGGATGCCACGTCGGGACATCAGCTGCTTTCCTTCATGGATGCCTTCTCAGGATACAACCAAATCCAAATGGCCCCGAGAGACAAAAGAAACACGGCCTTTATCACACACAATGGGACATATTGCTACAAGGTGATGTCGTTCGGATTGAAGAATGCCGGCGCGACCTACCAGTGTCTCGTGAATCGTATGTTCAAGGACCAGGTCGGAAGGAATATGAAAATTTATATAGACGACATGATAGTCAAAAGCCGACATGCCGAGACCCACCTCTCCGACCTGGAGGAGACATTTCGCACGCTGAGGAAATACAAGATGCGTCTCAACCCGGCGAAATGTACTTTCGGCATCACATCCGGGAAGTTCCTCGGCTTTATAGTGCATCAACGAGTAATCGACGTCTATCCCGACAAGATAAAAGAAATACAGGAGATGCAGCCCCCTAGGACTATAAAGGAGGTACAGCGACTTACGGGAAGGTTAGCAGCCCTAAGCCGCTTCATTTCCCGAGCCGGAGACAAGAGTTCAACCTTTTTTCGCGCACTGAAGTCGGCAAAAGACTTCAAATGGACCCCCGAATGCGAGGAGGCCTTCCGCTAACTCAAGAGTCACATCGAGAACCTGCCGCAACTAGCCTCGGTGAAGGATGGCGAGCCCCTCAGCTTATACCTCGCTGCGACCGACTTGGCGGTTAGCTCGGTCCTGGTAACACTTGATAAAGCCGGGGAAAGGCCGATCTACTACACTAGCCATGTTCTGGCGGGGCCTGAGCTCCGCTATGCCCCCATAGAAATGATAGCTTTGGCGCTGATCCTGGCCTCCAGAAAACTGAGGCCATATTTCCAGACGCATCCCATCAAAGTAATAACCGACCAACCCTTGCGCCAGATCCTTTCCAAATTTGATGTCGTAGGTCGGATGCTGAAGTGGTCGATAGAGTTAGGGGAATTCGATATCGAATACGAGCCAAGAAAGGCAATCAAAGGCCAACTGCTCACGGATTTCCTCTCGGAGCTCACATCGCCACAAGTCCTGCAAAACCCGATCCCTGGATGGACTCTACATATCGATGGTTCTGCTAACTCGGAAAGAGGAGGAGTCAGCTTGGTGCTCAAGGACCCATCCGGCCACATCTACGAACATGCCTTGCGATTAGGATTCAGAGCTACAAACAATGAAGCCGAATACGAAGCGCTCTTGTTCGGTCTTAAGGTCGCAGCCGAGCTGGGAGCAGAAGACATAGAGATATTCACCGACTCCCAACTCGTCGCTGGCCAAGTTAACGACACGTTTGGGACCAGGGAAGCAGCAATGATCAAATACCTGGCCGAGGTGCGACGGATGACCGCTCGATTTCGAAGGTGTACCATCACCAAGGTACCTCGCAGCGAAAATGCGCAAGCAGATGCCTTGGCCAGGTTAGCTTCCTCCCGCGCGACCGACACACCAACCGGAGCAATGGTAAGGACCATCGGGCCCTCCATCGACCCGACTACGATGACTGTTGATCAGGAAGATGGAGGCTGGATCGACGAGATCCTCCGCTTCAAACAAGCGGGAGTCCTTCCCGAAGATAAGGCGGCTGCCCGAAGAATCAGAAGGACGGAATCATGGTACTGCATCATCGATGGCTGCCTCTACCGGCGAGGCTTCAGCCGACCCCTACTTCGCTGTCTAAACCCGACCGAGGCGCAAACTACCTTAGTTGAGATCCACGAGGGAATATGTGGAGACCATGTCGGTGCTCGCACCTTGGCATACATGGTCCTCAGGCAAGGTTACTATTGGCCCACACTACGAAAGGATGCCCAAGCTTACGTTCGAAATTGCGAGCCATGCCAGAAGCACGCCCGACTCCAACACAGACCGATGGTACCACTCACGACTGCCGAGTGCGCCTGACCCTTCGCCCAATGGGGAATGGACCTCCTCGGCCCCTTCCCCCCAACCTCGGGACAGAGAAGGTTTCTGATAGTCGGAGTCGACTATTTCACCAAATGGCTCGAAGCCGAGCCGCTGGCCTCCATCACCGAGAAACAAGTTGAAGGGTTCGTATAGAAGAACATCATAACCAGGTTCGGCCTCCCGAGGGCGATCATCACCGACAACGGCACGCAATTCAATAACGCAAAGTTCAAAACATTTTACCAGAGCTATCGCATCCAACTGAAGTTCAGTTCGGTTGCCCATACCCAAGCCAACGGGCTCGCCGAGGTAACAAACCGAGCCATTCTTGAAGGGTTGAAGAAAAGGGTCTCCAACACCACGACTTCTTGGGTGGAGGAGCTCCCGAGTGTCCTATGGGCGTTGAGAACGACTCCAAAAACCCCGACGGGGGAATCACCTTACAGCCTGGCATTCGGGACTGAAGCCGTACTACCTCCCGAGGTGGTTTTCCCGACCCTTCGAGTCCAAACCCAACATCAGGAGGAGTCCGATCAGCAGCTCCGTAGAAGCCTCGACCTATTGGAGGAAAAATGGGCCAATGCTCATCTCCGAACATTGGCCTACAGAAGAGCTGTAGCAAGAATCTACAACCGACGAGTACGCCCACAGCACGTCAGGTCGGGCGACTTGGTGCTCCGGAAGACCGAGGTCAGCGATCTGACCCAGTCCCGCGGCAAGCTGGCCCCGAACTGGAAGGGTCCCTACCGAGTCATAGATGTTATCCGAGATGGGACTTATACACTGGCAACCATGGAAGGACGGGTGTTGCCAAGAACCTGGCACGTCACAAACTTGCGAAAGTTTTACGCATGACAATGTCAGCAGAGTGACCTGGGTTATATTACCATTCATGCCGAGTTGAAATGCAACTATGTCAGCAAAACGTCTTGACTTGTATTAACTTGGGACAAATACAAAACAGGACGAGGGCCAATATGAGGGCTACCCGACCCGAGCTACAAGCTTAAAAAAAAAACAAGTGGGAACACAGTCAGGACTCGGGAGGCGCCGAGTCGTCAAAATCCTGTTGCCGCTCCATCGGCACTGAGTCATCCTCGGGGTAAATAGTGAACGAATCTTCTTCAATGTCGGCATCGGGGTACCGGGCACGAAAGCGAGCCAGCGCCACCCGATACCCGTACTCATATGTAACTCGCCCCATCCGTTTCAGACCCTCTTTGAAGCCGAGGGACCCCTTGTACTCAGCAACAGCCTTTCCCGGCAGCTCGGCTCGGGCATGCTCCACGTCCTTCACGGATTGCAGCAGCTCATCATCCATCCTCCGAGCCCTGGCACGGGCCTCCTTCAGCAGATGCTGGGCATCACCCAGATGGCCCCGTAGCTCTCTTTCCGAGGCTTCGCGTCTGAGGAGCTCCTCGGCTCTTTCGGCCTTTGTTTTCTCGAGCTCCTCCTTCAGTCTGGACGCCCGTTCCTCGGCCTCGGCAACCGCCTCGGGCCCGCCCTTAGATTTTAGGACATCGAGCTCCTCTTGCAGCTGCTTGACCCGATGGTCCATGAAGGTGATCAGTCGACCAGCATCATGGACCCGGTCAACCAGTGCCATTTGAAAGTGCTGGCTCTGCACGAAAGGACAATCTTTAAAAAAAAACAAAAAAAAAACAAAGGAAGATAAACTTACACTACGGAGGCACAAGTCGGTAGACTTACCAAGATAATCTCCTTGGTGGCTCGGGCCATCAAAACCTCCGAGGGAAGCGTGTACAACTCCCTCGCCAATTGGGGATGGAGAATCCCCTTTTCGTATTCCTCGGCGGTCGACGAAGTGTACCGCACCTTCGTCGAGTTTTTCAGCCCCGCCCACCGAGCCTGTAGCTCCTTCTCGGGGTCTTGATGCCTCAGGTCAGACATTAGCAGGGCATAATAGCCCTGGTCGCCCTTGTAGACCTTTGTCTTAAAGAGGTCCTTCATGGACCTCAGGCGCTCATGGACCGGAGAAGCGGCCCCCTCTTCGGACTCAGCGGGTGCCTCCGGCCTCTCGGGCGATGCGGCAGGCTCCTTACCCTTGGAGCGGGAGCGGGACCCACCATCGCCGACCTGGGACTTGTGCTTCCTCGACATCACCTTCGTCTTCTTTTGTGGTTTCCCCGCAACGTCGGCCCGTTCAGTCGGGGGGGGGGGGGGGGTGGGGAGCCGACCTTTTCGACGGAGCCTTCAGAGCCTCCCTAGCAGGGGACGCACCAGCTTCACGGGCAGTGGGGCGGCTCGGAGGGGCTCTTCCGCCAGCCACTCTCGGCATCTCGCGAAGCTCCCCGAGATCCATCCGGTCTGCATCACAACTTACAGGTCAGTAAGAGATTAGTGAAGCTTGAGCAAAGCAAAATGCTAGTACCCTTGGAGGCCGGACTCAAACCCGCCTCAGTGAGCCAAAGCTCGGTCATCTCCTTGATCGCACGAGAAGATGAGAGAATCCCCTTCAGTCGGCCGACCAGGACGGTCTCCTCCTCGGACAGATAAGGGGGGGCATTGCCGATCGGATGAGCCGACCAGCTAAACCCGAATCCCCAACCCAGACCACTAACGTAAAGATAACGGGACTTCCAACCTTTGTTGCTGGAAGGTGCCCCGCTGACCCTAAAACCAACTCGGGCGGTGAGGTAGTAACCGCCCCGACTCTTGCACAGGCGAAAACACGCCATGAACAAGTCCCGAGTCAGGATAATCCTAGCTCCTCGGCACTCACCCAAAAAAACCATAAGGTAACGCCACGAATTGGGCGCTACCTTGCTAGGAGAAATTCTCCACCATTTCAGGCACTCCTCAATCAGAGGGTGCAAAGGAAACCGAAGATCAGCTTCCAAGGCATCTACCGAGATGCACATGCCGGGGACGTCCAAGCTATAAGGACGTTGCCTCGACTCTGGAACATGCAACCTGTATTCAGTCGGGATGCTGTACCGTGCCCTAATCGCGGCAAGTGACCCCTCAGTCACCGCCGAGTCGAGCCCTTTGAACCCGCGCGTCGACAAGCGACGGGGGCTCGGAAGACGCTCCCGAGGAACTAACCTCCGGATCACCATGACTAGACTCCCCCGACCCCGAGAGAGAAACGACCCTGACACTAGTGGAGGAGTCCGACGAGGTCATCGCGACCTGTTAAAAAGGGTTGTCGAGCTGAAAGGGCGAAGGGTGGCTATGGTGGTCCGAGACGGAGGCAGGAAGAGGGCAAAATGAGCAAGTGAGGTCTCTGCCCAACCCAACAGCTAACTTATAGCACCTAAGGGAGTCGTTTCAGCTTCCCGAGGTAAGAGGAAGCGCCGCCACCCCGAAAAAGCACTCAGCGCATTAAATGCGCCATAACTATGACCGAAACCCTAGGCAGAGTACGAAAAATACATATATATATATATATATATATATATTTGTATATATATATATATATATAATATTGTCGCAAAGGCGCATATCCAATTTTGCGCCCGAGTTCACCCTCTCGGCCAGATCTTCGGATTTGCGCCCGAGTTCACCCTCTCAGCCAAATCTCCAGATTTGCGCCCGAGGTCACCCTCTCGGCCAAATCTTTTATATTTGCGCCCGAGGCCACCCTCTCGGCCAAATCTCTGGATTTGCGCCCGAGATCACCCTCTCGGCCAAATCTCCGGATTTGCGCCCGAGATCACCCTCTCGGCCAAATCTCCGGATTTGCGCCCGAGATAATCCCCTCGGCCAAATCTTTAGATTTGCGCCCGAGGCCACCCTCTCGGTCAAATCTCCGGATTTGCGCCCGAGATCACCCTCTCGGCCAAATCTCCGGATTTGCGCCCGAGATAACCCCCTCGGCCAAATCTCCGGATTTACGCCCGAGATCACCTTCCCGGCCAAATCTCCGGATTTACGCCCGAGATCACCTTCTCGGCCAAGTCTCCGGATTTGCGCCCGAGATCACCTTCTCGGCCAAATCTTCGGATTTGCGCCCGAGGTAACCCTCTCGGCCAAATCTCCATATTTACGCCCGAGATCACCCTCTCGGCCAAATCTCCGGATTTACGCCCGAGGTCACTTTCTCGGCCAAATCTTCGGATTTGCGCCCGAGGTAACCCTCTCGGTCAAATCTCTGAATTTGAGCCCGAGATCACCCTCTCGGCCAAATCTCCAGATTCGCGCCCGAGGTCACTCTCTCGGCCAAATCTTCGGATTTGCGCCCGAGGTAACCCTCTCGGCCAAATCTCCGGATTTGCGCCCGAGGTCACTCTCTCGGCCAAATCTCCGGATTTGCGCCCGAGGTCACCCTCTCAGCCAAATCTTCGGATTTGCACCCGAGGTAACCCTCTCGGTCAAATCTCCGGATTTGCGCCCGACTTCACCCTTGGCGAAAGCCCTACATTGCAATTCCTGAGCTCATGCTCGGTCGGATCGACTCTTGCTGCACCGCAATTCCCGAGCTCATGCTCGGTCGGATCGACTCTTGCTGCACCACAACTCCCGAACTCATGCTCGGTCGGATCGACTCTCGCTACAATGCAATTCCCGAGCTCATGCTCGGTCGGATCAACTCTTGCTGCACCGCAATTCCCGAGCTCATGCTCGATCGGATCGACTCTTGCTACACCTCAATTCCCGAGCTCATGCTCGGTCGGATCGACTCTTGCTGCACCACAACTCCCGAGCTCATGCTCGGTCGGATCGACTCTCGCTACAATGCAATTCCCGAGCTCATGCTCGGTCGGATCGACTTTTGCTGCACTGCAATTCCCGAGCTCATGCTCGGTCGGATCGACTCTTGCTACACCGCAATTCCCAAATTCATGCTCGGTCGGATCGACTCTTGCTACAATGCAGTTCCCGAGCTCATGCTCGGTCGGATCGACTCTTGATACGTCGTAATTCCCGAGCTCACGCTCGGTCGGATCTACTCTTGCTACATTACAATTCCTAAGCTCCTGCTCAGTCAGATCAACCCCCGCACCATTCGAAATCCCCAAAGTCCGCATTCGGGACTAGTTCAGGGTGATCTCGAACCAGCGGTTAAATGTAAGACCTCATCTTCGACATCCTCATCAGGCGCCTCGAGAAGGTCTTCTCGGGGGGGGGGGAAGAATGATATGACAAATGCTGACCTGGCCGCTAAGTCATCACACCCTCGGACAGCTGGCCCGCCAACGTGGCCGACCCGACGCAGGTAACCGACTGGATATACGGGGAGCGCCAGTGCTCGTACAGCCGACCTGACACAAGTAAGGTCGGCACCCCCCAACTGCAAACGCACGCCTGTTTGCAAGGACAACAAACATGGTGGGTGCGTATGACGGTATGGTAAGCCATAAAGGCAGTAAGGTTATCAGGTACGATTAATCTACAACACCCATTATAAAAGCTCCTGCACCTCTACGGGGCAGGGGGATCGCAAAAACGAACCACTGAACTAACTTAACCGTCGGAGGGGTCACGTCGGGAATCTACCCGACCCGACCTCCTTGCAGGAGTTGGCGACCGACCCAAATTGGATTACTCCCTCTTCACCCGGGCTCCACCACTCCAATAGCCGACCTTCCAAGCCGAGCTTTGAATCACCGCTCATCCGGACGAGCTCCCACTCTGTACTGAGAAGACTGCGAGGCGGGCGAGCTAGCACACACGGGCCTGAACCAGCAAATGCTTGCTCAGCAAACTTGAAGGCGGGACGCGTATATTAGGCAAGCACCAGAAACGTCCCTATCAAACACAATCTATGATGGATCCAATAATTTATCGAGTCTAAATTATTGAACCGAATGATCAGGATAAAGCTACTGTCTCCTTCACCGACAGGCTATAACTCAATCAAATCCTGAAATAATATAATCTTGCCATCTAATCAAATGATGGATGACTTTTTCTTACTCAAACCTTTTGAAATGTCTAATTTGAAGTAACTTACTTGTTAACGTATTTAAAGTCCATCCACCTAAAATGCTTCATTCGTTCCTTTTTTTATTTTTTATGTAAGACTAAATCATGTGTTATTGATCGTTATACGGAAATAAAATCTGGTTTTGATGAAAAGCAAATCCAACTGCTTTAGATTAATTCTTCAATTGTGGAAACTGAACCAAACATTTTAACCCATAGTTTTAATCTTATCTGGTTTCTCTTGTTAATATAAAAAAGATCAGATGATGACATCGAGAAAAAATAAATTTACATTTTTTCTTGATTTTTCTTATCATTTGGTTATTGATTTACTTTATTCACTACTTCTATTTACATTTTTCAACTTAAAACTCATTTCGATTCATTTTCTCATTTAAAATTCTTTAAATCATATCTTTTTTACGAAAGCACTAACGGTCATCAATTCAAAATAATAGCTCAAAAAATATTTGAAGTTCAAAATAATAGTTAAAAAAATATATTATTTTACTGGTACTCCAAAAATAATGGAATGGAGACCGTTCCATTATTATTGTAGAATATTCCCTTCGTTAACCTATTATAATCGATGTGAGTTTATAATATTTTTTATAAATTATTTTAAAAAAAAAACCTATCTAACCTCCACCTTCATACCCTAAACTGATTTTATAATCTTTAGATTCGTATAAAAAAAATAAGTCTACAAGTACAAATGAATGGATGGATATTCAGATGTGTCAAAAGAAATGGGGCTTAATCCTAAAAAAGAAAAAAAAGGGGGGGGGGGGGACTATTTGATTTTAGGTTTATCTAATCTCGATACAAAAATTTAGATCCAACATAATTGAGCGATTCAAATCATCCAAATTTCCAACTTGATAGACTTAATAGTCCAAAACTGAACCTTAAACATATGACCTAAAAAATTACTTGATTTTGCTAGAGATTTTCTTTTAAAATGAAAACCTCAAAATCTATTTTTTTATTTATCTATTTTAACTGTTAATTTTTAATTAGTTTACAGGATTTATTGACTGTGATTAGTCCTAGCAGTTAGAAATCATCTTTTATATATATATATAAAAAAAAACCTACTGTCTGGTTTTATGTGATGAACAATATTCTCTTCTTCTTTAAAAATAATTCTTCTGCTATTGGAGAATGAAATCAACCATAATCCTACATGAGGGGGTAAAATTATTTCTTAAGACGGTTGATAACGATTCTAAAGCTTATTCTGTTTATTTTATTAATTGAACGGAGTTTAATTTTTATTATTGATATTTTTTTTGCCTTATGTAAATGTACCTAATTATCCATATTTATCTTTACGATATAATTTCTTCCTGAATAACATTTTGTTTTCAAGTATCTATCAATAGACCACTACAATTCTCTCCATTTCATTGTGTGGAATAAGAAATCTCAAGCGGCAATAACCTTTCGCGTTCACAAGCATAACAAAAAATGGATTACATCAGTGATCTCTTCTGTCTTCTTGACGACAATGCTCTCCGCTCCTGCAACAACAGCTTTTTATTTAACCCAGTAATCTTTTTTGCTTACGTTCACGAGTATAACAAAAGTGGGTTGTATCAACAAGGCGCATCTCTCTTCTCTCCACTCCATTGTTTTTGGATATGAGATCTTCTGCAACAGCGTCTACCATGTCTTCTCCCTCCCTCCCTCCCTCACCTCGTCCTAAAAGTCACATACCAAATCCCATGCACATCCTCCACCTCAACAGCAGGAGAAAGAACCGGGCTTCCTCCTCTAAATTTATACGATCAAACACCTGCGTCGCGAGCGCGTCCAGTGCGCAACGCCATCCCCTTAAGAGACCCCCACCACACTACTCCTCTCTCTCTCTCTCTTTCTCTCTCTACAACGAGAACAAACACGACGCAGTGGAGTCCTTCCTGTTGTGCTTCCAGATGAGAATGGCTCTCCGGCTCGCCTTCCTGTCGTTCCTCTTGGGGATGGCAATTGTGGCCGCAGGGGCCACGTACGCGGGCGACGAGTGGGGGGTGGCCCGACTGGCGAGCGAGGGTGGCGGGCTGACGGCGTGCGACGGGCGGGTCGGAGAGTGCGTCGGCGACGAGGAGGAGATGGCGATGGAGTCGGTGTCCGCCCGGCGAAGCTTGGCTTCCAGGACCAAGTTCATAAGCTACGGGGCTCTCACCAAGGACCGGGTGCCCTGCAACCGGCGAGGCCAGTCCTACTACAATTGCCAGCGTCAGAAGAAGGTCAACCCTTATCGCCGGGGCTGCAGCGCCATCACCAAATGCGCCAGAATTCTGCATTAATCATCCACCACCACCCAGAAAAAAAAAAATCCATATATATATATATATATATAGGCAATTTGTAGGAGAAAGAAATGGCAGGCTCCTGCAGATGTGGAGTTCTTCCTTGCAGTCTTTGGTCTTCTTGACTTCTTTCTATTATGTTGCTGATGTTGTTTTTTCTTTCCTTTTCCTTTCTAATTTTATGTGTTAGTTTTAATGCAAAAGAACTTGGAGTTGATGTTTCATGTGATGTTTTGTGTGTAATATGTAATAAAGAAAGGTCTCATCTTGACCACCTTTTCTATGTTCTTTGTTTGAGTTGTATATACTTCATTTGCATATATGAGTTAAATTCATTCCGATATATTTGGACTTACCTTCCCATCCATTTTTGAGTGAGATACTTTTAACATCCTCACTCATAAAAATATTATTTATAAGCTTTAACATTTTGTTTAAGTATGCGAAAAAGAAAAATATGTGCGACGAGCTTACAATTAGATATAAAATTAGATCTCAATGCAACAATCCATTAATATTTGATAATTTAGTAGATGGACTTGTTCCTCGGAGGACCGGTTCAATGAAACGTCAGGTAAGACTGAGGTTATCCCAAACAATATGGGCCAATCCCGTCCGGCCCAAACAAGCTTCCGGTATTGCAACTGAAGACAAATTAAGATCCGGACCATCCTGTTCCCCGTAATTATCACTTATATGGGCCGCGCCCATCCGGCCCAAATAACATCCACACCACATTGTACCCCTCAGGGCAGCTTTACATCTCTCGATCTGATCCCCAAATCCATGCCGGACCGCTGATCGCCGCCGGTTTCGACGGTACACCGCCTAGTTGACGATGCTCCGGCTTGTCACCCTCCATCGCATTCGGCGTCTCCGCTGCCCGACCACCATCATCAGTACCGGAACCGCCGCCGCGTTCAATTTCTCCAACCATGGCGAAAGCCTCGCCCTAGCTCTCCCATATCCGGGGTTTGCGTGCACCTCATCCGCCTTTTCCACGGCCGGCGATGCTCGGAGGCGCCGCAGGAGGCCGACGAAGCCGCCGCCCGTGGACCAGTCCCTGCTCGACCTCGCCGTCTCCCGGCTCCCCCCTCGCTTCTCAGCTTCCGACCTCGCCGATGCGCTCGCCCGCCTCCCTGACCCCCGCCTGTGCCCCCACCTCTTCTCCTGGGCCATGGACCGTCACCGCCGCCGCCTCACCGCCGACCACTCCCCCTTCCTCGCCGCCGTGAAGCGCCTCGGCGCTGCCCGCCTCTACCGCGACATGGACGCCGTCGCCTCCCTCGTCCTCGCCCTTCCCTTTTCTCTCCCCCCCGCCGAACCCCACCTCAACACCCTCCTCTACTTCTACGCCGAGGCCCGCATGCTCCCCAAGGCCGTCCACGTCTACACCCGCATGCGCGCCTCCCCGGACCCCGCTGCCCTCCCCACCGCCGCCACCTACAACCTCCTCTTCACCGCCATGCTCGGCCGCGACGACGCGAGCTCCTACATCCACCACGTCCACATGGGCACCGTCCGCCTACTCTTCCGCCAGATGGTCGACGCCGGCATCGCTCCCGACCGCCTCGCCCTCAACGCCATTGTCAAGGGCTACGCCCACTCGCTGCACCTCAACGATGCGCTCCGGGTGTTCCACCAGATGGGGCCGGTGTACGGGTGCGAGCCCGACGAGCACACGTACAGCCTCCTGGTGCACGGGCTGTGCGCGCAGGGGAGGACGAGGAATGCGCGGGAGCTGTTCGTGGAAATGCGGGGGAAGGGTATGGTGCCGAGCATGCGGGCGTGCAACTCACTTGTCTGCGCGCTGGCGTTGGCGGGGGAGACACGGGACGGGGAGGAGGTGATGTGGAGGGTGGCGCGGGTGGGGAGGGCGCCCGACCTGGTCACCTGCAGGACGTTGCTGGAGGAGATTTGCCGGCAGGGAAGGCTGGGTGAAGCGATGGAGCTGCTGAGAAAGATGGGGGAGGAGGAGTTGGTGGACGGCCGGACACAACGGGAGCTCCAGCACGGGATCGAGGACGAGTTCGGAGACTTGGATGCTTAGGAGGAAGAATTGAGGACGGGAGAGGTAATATGATTGAGGTATCGCCCACCATGGGAAAAAGGAAGAAGGGAGTGTAGTTGTGTGGATGGAGTCACCCCTGGGGAAGTATCAGGGCTGATGCCCGCCTCTCGGTGACTACATGAGTTGGCCTCGTAGTCCTACACATTAGCTTGGCGAGAGACCACGTCAGCCTTGGCATTTTTGCATCCAAAGCATCCACCAAAAAGTATTTATTATGCCGATGCCAAAAGGAGTTTATTGTTATCATACCAATATTAGCGTTTTATTCGGTCGTGCAGAAAAATGATAGTTTTACACGTACATTTGTTCGTCGAACTAATTAATTTTCTTCTGTACAAGTCTTTATTTGACAACACAAAATTACAGGGAAGCTAATTCCTTACGAGCACAGCAAAACCAAATGAGTTCATAGCATCTTCATTATTAGAATCTTTCCCTCGCAAGACATGATTTATACTTCTTTTAAAATGTAAACCATCTAGGCGATTTTATTAAAAAAAAGTTTATTTTATTTTATTTCATCCTTTCCCAAATGGTATCTGAATAATAATATTGAAAACATCTCCCATCAATTCCAATAATATTTTTGGTCAATTTGGAGACACCAAATAGACCGGTACATAAGTGGATGGGCCACTATCGTATTCTTATCGAGGTATTAAAAATATTATAAAATTATTATAAAAAAAGACTATAAGTTGTATCATATTGCGTAGCTTTGATAGACGTTGCTCGTATTATAGTATAGTATTTTTAAGCTTATAAATTGACTTTGGTTAAGGTTAGTAGTCTATTTGGATAATTTATAATATTTTTAAATAGATTTATTTGTGTTTTTATTGTGATGATCAAGATATTGTAACAAGTCAATTTTGTGATGCGTTTTGATTTTATTTGATTCACTTACAGTGTTTGAGGTACTAGAGATATTATAAAATTATTTTAAAAATTATAAATGATATCATATTATGCATCTTTAATTGTCATTGCTCGTATATTGAGATTATAATTGATAATTTTGAAGTTGTTTTATAATATTTTTATTATTATGATCAAAATATTATAATATAACAAAATACTGTAGCATTCATTTGGACCAAAACTAACGAGGAAAAATAGATTGAGTCCAGTGAAAGATGTTTTGGATGTTATGCAAAATAAGTACACCATTTGAAAAAAATAAAAAGACAACAGGTACATTTTTTCAAAAAAATAAAAAACACTTTTTAAAAAAAAAATCACCCCTTCATCTATGAACTAAATTGAGGAATACTTTAACTAACTAAACATTGTTTCCACTTAAAAAAAAAAAAAGCCTTACACAGTTTACTTATCATACAAGCAATAACAAGGCTTAAGCAACAATAACATCTAAGGAAGGCCACAGTTCAATTTGAACCAAAATCAAAATGAGCTAGAATCTAAACTGAATGGACAATTTACCAATTCCATACCAAATCAGAACCAGCAAGTAACGATTCAATTTCGATTCAGACTTTTCAAAAATCGACAATCGTCGATTACGGAAATCAGTGTTGAAGAATCGAAAACGTTAATTCAACAATTTTAAGAAAACACCACAAGCAACTAGATTATTGATCGATTGTTTGACTCAAACGATCAAACCCAACAATTCACACTGGGCCCAATGATCGATGAAGGGACAAATAACCAATTCATCCCTCCCAGCAATCATACAAGCAACTATATTCAATGATAATTTGATCATTTTATAATTAAAAATATTAAATAAAATTATGATTTTTTTCCATTATAAATTATTTTTTAAAATAATAAAAAGTATCGATTTGAACCAGAACAAGAACTTGGGCAATTTGGTTCCAGTTCCTGGTAACAGGAAATCAGAGCCAGACCACGATCACCCCTAATAACATATATGGATTAGGCGGCCTAAAGAAAACCCTGCTTACAAAACATTTAGAATCTTTCTGCCACTTATACACAGTGCACCTGGTTCAAACCAAATGGTACAGTTAGGATGCTAACACTTCTGCATGATTCCTTCAAACATGAAGGGAACTTGCATATAGATTAAATTAGGATGCAGAGGCATGAAGATGGCTCACTGAGTGATGCAGCAGCAGTGAGAATCAGCATTCTTCAAGAATAGCACGCCCAAGATTGGTGGCGAGGGCTAGTCTGATGGAGCTCAGGGCATTGGGCGGCAGGTCGGAAGCGACGAAATCTGGACACAGCTTCCCCATGGATAAATCTTGCAGCTTATTCAGCAACAGGTTCATTTCCGAGACACTCAACAGTGGGCGAGCCTTCCAATTTAGCAACTTCACCTGTACTCCAACAGAAAACAAAACCAGACCATCAGTCTTGCCTTTAAGGTACTCCCACAAGTCAACCATTATCCCAAGCAATCACTATTCAGTTAGTTTGGGATTGACTCATTCTATCATCTTAGGCTGTTTCATGTTGATATTGAATACTAATTTTATCATCCATTCCACTTTTGAAGGTTGCAAGACAACACTACTTGATCTTACATTGCAATGCTTAATACCTTGTGCTACCAATATGTCAACTCTCTTGAGAATTCTCGGCAACAAAGAACATTTAGTTTTTCTCCATGTATTGTAATTGACGTTTAAATGATATATATTGGTTCTGTATACTCATGTTTACTTTATGTGTCAAAAGTAAAAGGAGGCAGATTTCTCAAAAATATGGTAGTCATTAAGTTAGCAGGTTTATGGACTTACTGAATCATGCAAAAGAGGAAGCCAGAATTGTCGTGGAGTAGATGGACTTCTCATCAGCTGCAAGCAAGTGAATCCAAATTTGCCATGTAAACCATCAGATAATAGCGTCAGAAGAAAAACATATCAAAGTTATCTAAATTAACAAAAACAAAACATATGTTTTTTGGTTTTTTCTTTCTTTCCCCAGACCAAAATCCAGACCATTAATTTTGCACTTTAATTGCCATACCAGACGAATTGATTTGGATAATCCTGGTTATAGAGAATCATAAAATTGGATTGTGACCTAGATCGTGATTTAAAAGAGCCCTCAGAATGCAGATTCAGTTGTTATGGCAATATTAGTTTTTCTATATCAGTCATGACAAAAAGAGGAACTTAAATAACCATCAAATAGCCATAAGAGATTTAAAGTTAAAGATCGGTGATATTAACTTTGGTTGTCTCACTGAGCTGAAAAACAAGAGCCAATCTGGCTCTTTCACTGGTGTTAAGTGAAATGTTATGGCTCAGGAGAATGCCATGGTGGCTGTATCCAAGTGGACACCAAGTCAAGGTGGTCTAAACCAAGGAAATTCAGGCCAATGAGGTTTCAGCCAAGGAAATTTGAAAGAAAGGAAGATGAACCCTGCAAAACACAAGCGCATTGGGAATGTGCCCAGTGTGCTTAATATAGAGCACACTTTAATGTGAAAAATAATCTGAAGTAAGAATTAGATGGCCAAATTTTCAAACCAAAGAGATAGAGGTGGAAGACAATCTCTTTTATAATACAAATGCACTAACCAACTTGATCGATTATGGGAAATTGTTAGTATATAGGCCATCAAAATGGACAATCCATTACTGGGGTAATTTTAAAAAGTAGCATTGGGGTCCTTATACTTTAAAAAGTAGTACCGGGGTCCCTATATTTGAGAAAGTGAAACATTTGATCCCAATTCTTCTTGTGTTGTTAACTTCATTGTTGTTGAGGAAAAGCACCTCGCGCAGATGAGAAAGACGACGGGTGGGACGGGACTAGCATAGCCATTGTAGCGGAGGTCAAGGAAGGCGAGATCGATGGGTGGTGTAATGGTGGCAGTCGCGGCAGGCATCGAGGGTGCTATGGCTCCAAGAGGACTTGGACTTGGATGTCAGATGTTTCATCTCGTCTCCATGTCTACCAGATGTTACTTTCTTGACCCGGACAATTAGTGGCCTATGTGGTGTGTTGTGAGGCTACGGTGTGCTCTGTTCCCATCATTAAACAGCTAAATAAGTTTGTTATTTCTACAATATGAGTCTATGAAACATATAAATATGAAACAAATATTCTAATAACTAATGTACATAAAAATTATATAATAATTTTCTTACCATTCGAAAAATTATAAACTCGATTCGATGCAAAAATTGACTCATATTTCGATATAAGAATTAACTTATTAATTTAATATAGAGAATATGTTTATATTATCTTTCTATGTGGATTTGACTTCCAGCATAAATGGGATAGGGGAGAGACCGTTAGTTTTGAGACCTGACACAAGGAACCAAGTTGGTACTGCTTTTGCTCAACCATCATTAACATGGACTCGAGAGCTCCCCCTATCCTTCCTCTTCAAACATTTCATATAGAGATCAAATACATACATCACAATGTCCAAATCTTCCAACTGTATTTGTCTGTATTCCTCTCCCACTCAATAGTTTTGTCTCATATTTTGGTCATATATAACATAAACATGAGAACATTCTAAGCATTTGCGAAGCAATTACTTGTGAGACAGAGAAGACATGGGCTGTGAAAGCAGCTTCTGGTTTATGCAATTAGTCTTCCTCTCTATACTGATCATTCCCACCCTCAGCAACAGCAGTGGCAGTGATAGAGAAGCCCTTGCAATTGGCATCAGCATTGGCATCAGTGGCGACGCTGCACCTTCGACATGTTAGCACGAGTGCCCTCCTCCTCGACGGTAGCTGTAACCGAGCAACTTCGAGAACATCCTGCAGTACCAAGCGTACTTCGTCATCCAACGCTTTAAGCAGACCATCACCTGCGACCCCAACAACAAGACCGGCTCTTGGATGAGGTTTCGCATCTGCAACAATGATGACCACGGCTACTAAGGCTTCTAATGTGAGACCCCACCGGGGCTTAACAACATGCGCACCATTGCCTCCGTCGACTTCATCGGCTTTACCCTCTCCACCCCTACCGTCTACGACTTCGTCGACCAACTTCCCGACCTTGCGCTCTTCCATGCCAACTCCAATAGCTTCGACGGCACTGTTCCCATCCTTGCCAACCTTCTCTTCTTCTACGAGCTCGACCTCAAAAACAACCGCCTCTATGGTGGCTTCCCCACCAGCGTGCTCCGACTCATCGACCTCGCCTTCCTCGACCTTGGCTACAACGACTACACCAGCCCCGTCCCACCAGCCATCTTTCTCATCTGCACCGAGGTGCTCTTCCTCAACAACGGGTTCACCCAAAACATCCCGCCCAACCTTGGCAGCACCACCGCCACCTACCTCACCCTCGCAAACAACGACAGGCAAGCAAGGTATGGCAGGAGAGCAGGTGTGGCGGGCGAGCAGGTGTTGCTGCGAGTAGATTGGAAAGAGGAGAGGAAGAGGAAATCGGTTTGGACGACAAGTTAATATAAATTTAATAATTTAAAAATAATGAAATTACGTCTTGATCCTTTTCATTCGTGCTCTTGTTACACATGATAACATGTGTGATTTCTTCCGTCGACAAAGTTAACAACGTAAGAAGAATTTGGTTTAAATGTTTCACCTTCGCAGGTGTAGGGACCCCAACGCTACTTTTTAAAATATAAGGACCAAAATGTTAAGCATAGTTAACTATAGGGGGTAATCTGTAATTACCCCTCCATTATTTATTATGTTAAGATTTATAAATGATATGCAGGTAACTTGCACCACGTCGGCTAAGGGTACAGCAGAATTTGACATCATTTCTGGCATGTTAAACTGCCCATATGTTGTATTCTCTTTGATGAGTTTCATGGGGTCTGCATTGACTCCCACATCAGTTGTCTCCCAGCATACTCTGACGAGGCACTGACATGTCAAAGTAAATGGCATGGCAGGTAACTTACACCAAGTTGGCTAAGGTATAATAGAATTTGACATAAATTTCCAATAAAATATTTCTGGCATGTCAAACTGCCCATATGTTGTATTCTCTTTGATGAGTTTCATCGGGTCTGCATTGACTCCCACATCAGTTGTCGCCCATCATACTCTGATGAGGCACGACTTGTCAAACTACGACATTGTTTGTCAACTCTGTCCTCTCATAGTAGACGTGATGGGACAGAGGTATCTAAACTGCCAACTGTAGAGGCAACCATATGACTGAAGTTGTTAAGCTTCCTACCTAGGTGATTATTCATCTCACAAGGTGGAGATTGCCTCTTTTTCTGGAATCAAGCAAATCTTTCAGAATCTTCTGAACTAAGGTCCTTAATCAAAGAGTGACAAGTGCCCAACAACCTGGATTTCAAAGCAAGCAACTTAAAATCTAGACATCACTTGAAGTCTATAAACAGGGATAAAGCTTAATTATTCCACATGATACTTAAACTCTATTGTGACATGATTCTTAACCTCAATTTCCAAAAATCCCCATCTTAGCCTTCTCTTCTATACCCTTCTCCATATCACTGGCAATTTTAACCACATAGATGCTGTGTCAGCTCATTGTAAAGTCATCCACGTGTCTCCATCTTAGGGTGTGAACAAAGGAGCACATTAGTACCCCACGTCAATTACAAAATTTAAATAATTTTATTGAGCTAAACCAAATAATCATTTTCCCCAAATTCCTAATTATAAAAGGAGAGACCTTATCAAGACACCAAGGCTCCCCCTATTCAAAAAAATAATGACCTAATGCACAAGATTCTTGACAAGGCTGGGTCATGGAAGGATAAATGTACCCAACCTAACCCCTACAACCATATTTGTTGTTTCTGTGAAATGCACATAATACTTATGTGACAAAAACAGATCAGAGCTGGAATCAATTCCACCATGATCTAGATAAAACAGTTGTCAAAAGCTGATTAATTGGATCAAGTTAACTTGAGTTCAGATGCAAAAGCCAAAAATCAATTGAATCATGAAGTCATATTTGATACAGAGAAGAATAAAGATAAAGTACCTGCATGAGTGATTCTGCAGCCTGTCGAGCAGCATTAGAAGCCCTTCCATCTTCCACCTGCTTAAGGGTTCTCTTAAAGTCTCGATATCTGTTTAATGCAATGGAAACATTTTTTAATAAAAAATGAAATTGTTCCACAACATATATATTATAAGCTTTCAAAAGCTAGGTTAAGATAACATGATGATAGCGTAAAGGTTCACAATAGTACTTATGAAGAAACTCCAGGCCTCCTGAACTCCCTACTTGTGTACCAAGCAGTTCAAGTAATCCCTCCCATTGCTGTGAGCAGTTTAAAAAGTCACATCAGTTACCACACTTATTTTCCACATTAAATTCACTTTTCAAAGACTAATGCATCAAGGAAAGCAAAATAACACCTTGAAGCTGTCATCAGACAACGATTTCCCTATACAGTCAAAAAGTTGTTGAGCAATTCTGTTGAGCCGTACTTCATCACAAGCTAGTTGAAGCCAGTAAATTCCAAATCCTCTCCTACCATGCTTCCAGTTGTACATACCAGCAATCTTCCAAACATGAAAGAAATTGATTATAAAATATTTTATCACTTTTTCTAACAGCATGAAGCCATGAACAAATAAGAAATCAAGGCCAGCAGTACCTTCATAAGATTCACACTGATGTTATCAAGTTCATATAAGCGACATATCTCAAGATTCTGGTCAAAATATAAAATACATGAGTTAACAGGTAAAAATAAATTATACAACATTTTCAAATCAAAAGAGAACAATATTAACCTTTAGAATGACTTGATGATGCTGAATAGGCTGCTTATACAGTAAATTCTCTAACAAACCTATCCCTTGCTTCGGGCATGATGCCAGATACGTTGGTGCTATCTGACAACAAATTAGAAAAAAACACAATGCATGAAGTTGTATATTTTATTACATGCAAGTGCCTGCAAGAATAACCACAGGGATGGTGGAAGAAGGAAACATTGGTTATGTAAAATTAAGTAGGTTGTAACATGGAAATCACGTACGCATACTAAAGATAAAATATTAAAGAATTTAACATGAAATAAATATATGAAGTAAATGGGCTGGCCACCAAAAACTAATTACACCTCAGAAGTTGACTTAGACCTGTCCTTTAAAAAACCAAGAAGAAAATAAACACAAGGCAAGCTATGGGCAGATTGCAATTTTCCTTTCTTTTTTTTGTACTTTCATCTCTTAGTTATATGTTGTATAAGTAAATCTTGAGCATGGTTTCTTTTGTCCAACTGAAGTCATTATGGTTCACAACAAATGCACTAAAATACAATGTATTCATGATCCTTTAACATACCGCCTGCAAGTGGAGCAATTTTTATTTGATAAAGTACAACAATCTAAAGTTTAAAACCGCATTAACCCCATTTCTCCTTAAAACACTGCTCTAGCTATTAGTGCTATTCTCATGGCATGACCACTTAAAGTTTGTCACACTGTTCTAGTAAACCATGCAACCTCTTTTTAATTGGATTCACGATGAGATGATTAGAACATACTTGACAAGTCAAAGGATGTGAAGAAAGAATTTGAGCATATACAAGCCGGTGGAGTTCCTCTACACTGATACCTCCCAAGCTGTATCTCTCTTCATGCAACAGAATGTCAGCATGATCGCTGCCAGCTGTCAACAACTCTATTCCATGGGCAACCATCCTATTAAGAGAAACAAGCTTCATTTATAGCAATAAGGATGCTACATCAGGGATGTCATTGTCAAGCCACAACTGCAAAGACATCCTATTAAGAGAAACAAGGTTCATTTACAGCAATAAGAATGCTACATCAGGAATATAATTGTCAAGCCACAACTGAAAAGACAATAGGAAGAAGTATTTAGTATCTATAAAAATTTACAGCTTACCACGGACCAAATGTCTTTGAGCATTCTGCTAATACAACCTATAAAGTCAAAATTTATAAGAACAACTAGCAATTGATCCTATATAATAAAAGAGGAGCTTCAATAATTTAGCCTTACCTCAGGGCTTTCTTCAAGAATTCCAATTAGAAGACTCATTAGCCCATTATAATGAACAGTTGGCTTCAACTGCCTACATTTATGAGCCAAGTTGTTAAGCCCTTCTAAACCCTGACACATGTTAACAAATTCAAACCAACAACAAACAAAATCAGTAGGGCATGAAACACCATAAAAGAAGAACCACAAATACTAGAAAAGAAATCATCATATAAAAAGTAAAAATCTGAAATAAGCACAAATACATAATCTATACTTTGATTGTCATGATTGTAAGATGGATAATACACCACAAAGAAACCTCATTCTGATTATCTATACAAGACTTTAGTTCATCTTTTACAGTCTCTATGAGTTAGCAGATGCACCAAACTTGTGCTTCAAATGTTAAAATCAACTGATTGCATGAAAATCAATATTTTCCACTCATCACAAAAACTTGTACTTATAACTGAGCAACTGATTATGTAGCATACGATCCTATCTGATGTGTAATTTGTCACAGTATGATTCCTTCTGCTAACTACTAATGGCATCGTGAGGAACTTTTACCTCATAAGCATCAGATTAACAAAAACCATTAACACATTCTAGCACCCTACAAAAATAATTAGAATATAATTTGGTAGGCATTCATATAACTGATGACTCACATACCTTGACCCTTTCCACATCTTCAAAAATCAGTGTCACCACCCATCGAGAGTTCAATTTCAAATTTGATACAGCACTATCCAATATACATTTACCAGCTTCAAGACATAAATTAAAACTATTATCTATAAAATCATTAATACTTTGTGAACTAGGGCCAGAAATGATATAAATAATGTACTGAACCTACATTAGTATTTATTGTAATTAAACAATGATGAAAGAAAATTTCAATAAATGCCATGTCCAGACTGATTGTCAAGCAAAAATAATAACCATTCTCAAAGACAACCCCCCTCCACTAAAATGAGTACAAGGAAGAAATATTCCAGCAAAATAAAAAATCTTCAATACAGAAGGCAGCTAGGCACTGACCACCATGAATTGTCTTATGTAGAGCAAGTGAGAAACAAGAAGCTCCATCCAGTGACAAGTTGCAGAAGTAATATTGCTAATGTCTCCCAGCATGATCTTTAACAACTTCTGCAGGCCTTCACGAGTTCGGTCATGGCTGCACTGAACCCAAAATGCAGAACGTTCTAGCTTACTCAAGTGGCCTCGCCATTTCTCCCAAGCCTGCCACCAAAATTGGTATCATGAACTCTTACAATAATAAAAAATCTTGGACAAACGTCATCGTCATACCTTGATAAAATCTGGTCTAGTTTTACAAAATTGACCTAATTTCCCAGAAGATGGATCAGGACGTAAACGCGGCATTGTAGAGACAAGAACAGCAACGGCCTCTACTAACCCATTTTCTGTCTACACAAGTCATAAGAAGTTACAACAAAAAACAAAAAAAAATTACCATGCCACAACTGTGGGCAATTTTGTGTATACATTTTCATTAAACTATCAAGCATAATGCCATAAATGTTAGGTAGAGCTTGTCAGAAATTACATTTACTTGTCAGAAATTCAACAAGGAAAAGAGTGTGTAGAGCTTGTATAATGCCATAGAATGCACTTGAGATGTTAGGTAGTCTCAGTTTTAGAAAATGATAAAGTTATTTTTTATGCCTTGATCTTTTATCACCCATATCTATAGCTAAGTTTTTTCTTTAAAATCAGTAGAAAGATCTAACGGAATCCATAATGATAATTAATGGTGTAATTTGTTGCCAATTGACCATCTCATGGTCAACATTTATTATATAAGAGATATTGTACGTGAAAAGGTAAAAGGCAAACTAAGATTATTTCTCAAAAAATCCAGATGTTGACCACTTATGCAGATAATTAGAAGTGTCCACAAAATGCAAGCATTTGGCATGATTTGGTAAAAGATAAATCCACATCAAGGGACACAAAATATTAACTGTTTACTCATATGTACACCAACCTCACGATTGTCAAGTTGATCCAACTGATATGATCCATGGAATCTTAACAATTTCACCTGCAAGATGGAAAATGACAACTCTCTTCTTGATTAGGAAATTATAAGACCTAGTTTTTGCTTAACAAGACAGCTACTACAGCAGCAAACTACCTCAACAGAACTTTAGGAACTTACTACGATGTCAAGCCAACCAACCGCAAGTGCTGATGACATTCCTTCCCAATAGTCAGGATCATCCTCAACTACCTATGCAAAATAAAATGATCCATGTGTTCAATGCAAGTGTGAACAGATCAATTTAAAACCTCATATTAACTGTAGCAACTGAGGGTTATTAGGGTCTCGACTGTGACTGTGAGAATCAAAACATTTCACACAATAAAAGGGTGCATGTTATGATAGTATTAATAGCATCACAAAAGATGATTAAAATTTATATAACTTAGGACAATAATTTTAAAAGCAAATTCAGACTCGATAGAAAAACCAACGTGAATAAAGAACTGAGTTTAAGGATAATATATGATGCCATAATTAAGGAATAATTGACAAAACAAGGATATGACTAAAAGAAAGTCAAAAGGTAGAGCATCAATTCCACTGGATGATGTAACCAAATTCACCCAGCCTTATATCATCATCTACGCTACCTTAGATTTTACTCTATGTTATTATGAATGACCAAAGATAATAATGCAACGGTGAGCAAGATTTTAAATTATATGGTACACCGAGCCTAGTATATACTCGTGTCTGCTGTGACTGGGACCAACACTAGTATGCTGCCATACAATACAGAATTTGAAAAATAATATAATAACATTTGTTATGGCATAATAGCTGGTATCAAACCAAATCATATGTATTGGTCCCCCAAGTTACCACACTGAATCATTTTGTTAAATTAAAATGGTGAGAGTAAACCAAAAATGATATCAATATCCAAAGAAACACTAAATAGCATAGAAGTAATATTCACAAAGGAAAATACCCCATATAAAAATAATTATGTTAATAGATACAAAGTGTATCAAGAGGAAAGTAAGATCAAGGATCCATAAAATGCAAAGCTTTAAAAGGCACAAGAAAAATAGAATTGTTTAAAGATTCATAAAAGAGACTAAACCTTCACATTAGCAAGTTTCTTTTGCATATTCACAAGCTTTGAATGAATTGTGAGCTCTGTCCTGGTCAGTAGGCTGTCATACTCCTAGGAAAAGATATGACAAGCAACACAGAGCTGTAGTCACGATAAAATCACATCTTGAAATAGAAGAGTAGTGAAAGAAAGAGTATTTATATTACTTCTGACCAATCCACAAGACGCTCTGGAAGCCATGTTAATGATTGTTTATCAACATAAAAAATCTCCATCAGCTCCCACGCAGCCTTCAAACTGGTGGGTTCCTCAGAAGGCTGCAGCAAATGAGTTCCAGATTATCCTCTCAGTAGGAACAGAAGCACTTAATTGGATAAAATCCAATATCTGGTGTTAGCCAAGTAGATAAATTTCTGACAAGTTGTGAACAGAGAAATGTGTTATACTAGAAATATAAGAATCACCTGCACAACCATCCTTGGGTCTTCAATCACCATGTTTGAAGAAAGACGACGAGTTCCCAAAAGCTCACTTATGTTTTTACTATACTCCAAAACATGTTGCCACCTGAAGTCAATGTTAGATTTTATGAGGAACAAACCATCATCTATTCATACTAAACAGTCATGCATGTAATATTCGCAGACAAGATTTGCAAACTGGATCTTCTTAATGCAATATTGTAGCAAGTCCAAACCCAACTTACTTCGCATAATGAGATGATCTTGGAGCATATATTAAGTACCTCAACCAGAAATTCAGAACAACTACTTTTCTCGTGACATGAAATTTTCAGACACTATGTTTGTCCAACTGATCTCGACTTCAGTTTTAATTATGGCACTAATAAAGGAACAGCTACAATATATAAAAACTAAAAAGGTTCCACATGCAGGGAATTGTTTGTCGGGAACCTCGTGCATCAAGACCACCTTAATATAAGCAATTGTTTGGGTGACATTACAGTTATATTCAGAGTCAGTTGCAGTTAAGTGGCTAAAATGCTAATAAAGAAAAAAAATGATGAGCTGACACTTTTACAGTCCTCATTGCCTCTTGAAGAATCATAGAGTAAATTCCAACCATTAGGTGGCACCATTCAGCTATAAAAGAGGTGTGGATAAGAAAAGTAAAAAAAATAACCGATTTAAAAATATCATCCCAGTGAAAGAAAGTCTGATGCAGGCCTCCCTCTCTCCTTTTTCTCTTCATCATAAATTTGCCACCTTTTTATTTTCTTGTATTGTCTATGTCACTAAATGTTTTCATATTTTAAATCTAAAAGTGGTGTACCTCCAGATTGGCATATTTATTAAATTTATTACACACCATAGTGAAAAGGAAAAGGAAGATAACTGAAATTTCGAAGTAATATTACGATTAAAACGATCAATTTTCATAAAAAGGAAGATCTACCGTTAAAAAAAATGTAATCTAAAGAGCATATAAAATATGTCTTTACACAATTCAAGAACCTGCAAAGAATTCACTCAAATAAGCAGAGGCGAAATTTTAGAGTGATCCAAATCAAATTCTTCAGAGAAAACCTCACCATTCGCCGTGAAGTAAAGAAGATGACATCCTAGACATCGCCATGAGCGAATTCTTCCTGCTCTGGAGCAGCGCAAAGGCAGGGACGGATCCATAGGCGATCCTCCGCCTGTGGGCCTCGCTGATACCCTCTTCGCCAGCTCTGAGCCTCACCTCCACCACCTTCCCGCCGGCCTCCCCTTCGTCGACGGAGTCTTCGGATTCCGGTTCTGGCAAGGGTTGGCGAAGGCAGGCCAAGTGGAGGAGGCTGCCGCGGGACCATGCGACGTACACGCGGAGGAGGGGGGGCCGGACGCCGTGGTGGACGGGATAGACCACCGGGTCCCGGAACTCCGGCGAGAATGGGACGACGGCTTCGCTGCCAGGATCCGACGGCCGCCCTGGCATATCCGGCAACGATCCGTCCGGCCTCCGTGTTCCGAGGAGAAAGGCTTTAGGGTTCGTAAGCGAGAGCGGGATTTAACGGAGTGGAGTCCAAATGTAGTCCAAATTGCGAGTCGACTAGCCGAGTTCAAATCTCCCCGTTTTATCGATTAAAAAATGCAGCATTACCGTTTTCTTTGTTACCCATACACGTGCCTTAAAACAAAACTCTGTTTAAAGTGGCCCCTTGTTGAACGCCCAATAAAATTAGGAGTGAATTTTGTGAGTACATAATAGGAGTGTCGGTCCTGCCTTAATGAACGGGCGGGATGGGAACCGGAGCTGATCAAGTTCGAATCTCAACGTTAGTTGATGAACGGCCTTGATACTATGACAAAATGAAAGCCCAATACAAATCCCCATTACAAGCCGAAATCCGGAATTATGTGCCACGTGGAACGCCATGAATCGATATCCCCTCTCCACACGACGACTCCTTACGTGAGTCGTTTCTCTTTCACCAACTTCTTCCCACCCCCCGTCCAACCGTGTTCTCGGTCTCTCGTCCTCTTCGTCTCTTCCACCAGCAACTCCATGACAGTGTTGATCTCTTCCACCAACTTATCTTCTTCCTCCTCCTTTCTCCTCTCTCTTCAACATCGATAGCCTAATGTCTCTTGAGTTCACGGTCCCCTCGTCTTCAATTACCACAACTCACGACCGTCCCTATCTTCCTCCATGAACTCGTACCACTCACTCCACGCTTATATCTTCCTACACATGATTGATCACGCAACTCATAGTTGCCTTACGGACCACATAAGAAAACTGAATCGCAAACTCCCATTGTCTCCAAAGTTTTGGCTAATATATCCACAGGTATTGCAGTCTTGCGGCACACTCCACAGGCCCTTCAGTGAGTGCCCACTTGAGATCAACTGTTACAGTCTGCATATTGATGCCAAAGCATCGAAGCTAATCTGTAACAGCAATTTGAAGATCTTAGACCAGCTCAATCCTCATGCAACTTGGAGGTTCATCCCCTTTGAATCCAAGCCACCTGCACTTTCCAGCCAAAAGCTGCCTATATATATGCAGGAGAGGAACGCCGGTTCAACCGCTTCAAGAACTCATGCAGTAGACAAAAGCTTTTCGGATGGAGAAGTAGAAGATCTCTTCCCTTCTCAGGTATAATCGACAACCATGTACCGTCTTGTTCTTTTAAATGATTTTGCGAGAGGAAGGAAGAATGTCTCGCTCCCATCTTAACCCTTCTGATGAAAATACAGCAGCAGGCAGACTGCCCCGCCCCATTCTGTGCTAAAGCTGACATGAAATCTCTCTCTTTCTCTCTCTCTCAGCTCTCTCTATGCGCGTTTAGCATGGAACTACAAACCATATATGCTTTTGCTCAGGTTCATGGGTCACCGAGATGATAAGGGTGGTGATACAATGTGCCTTGCTGTGCGTGCAATTCCATGTTTTGTCTTCGGTTCGTGTTGATGTGATGTACTAATGGGACATCTGTGATCGGTGAGATAACGAAGGAACTAAATGTATATCCACATGGATACAAGTGATGAAATGGCGATCAAAATAGAGTGCGACTGCTGTGGAGTCCATGAGGATTGCACCCCCACGTACATCTGCAGCATCAAAGCATCGTTCCGCGGGAAATGGATCTGTGGACTGTGCTGCCAAGTGGTCAACGAGCAGATGAATCGAACACCATCTGCAACAATAGAGGAGGCAATGGAGTCACACATGTCTGTCTGCAACGAGTTCAACAGCACCATGAGGCTCAATCCCAAGCTCGCCTTGGCTCGTTCCTTGAGGGATATAGCAAGGAAGAAGAAGAAGAGCACCAAACACAGGGCTGCAAAGGACTCGTCGGAATCCAAGATTGGTAGGACTACCAGCCTGCGGTCCTCCTCGAATTAACCTTCCTCCAACACTTGATGCTTGTACGATCCAATGACTTTTGAAGCTTGTGTTCGTGAGAGATACAGCAAGCAAAAAAAAAAAAAGCTCATCAAATAAGGATCGGCCATTCCAAAATAATCCAAGAACGTGTATATTTCCACCCCATCAGAATTCGACAATTGTATCCTCGTTGCACTCGACGACGGGATCCTACTCGAACCCCTGACGTTCACGGTCAACGACTGGATCATATGTTGCCATGTCACCCTCTGATTAAAAACTAAAGCGCCTCCCTTGCGACCCGTTAACGCTTTATGACCTCCGATAATTACGGAGGGAGGGTAAAAGAAAAGGACGAGTCTCTCCACGTACGCACGAACTAATTTAATCTCCGCTGATCTCAGTTTTCAAGTACATTATTGCACAAGTGATAAGTCTTATATTTTTTTAAAAAAATTCATCATATATATTATTTGATTAATAATTTTTTTTAGAAAAATAATCTTTGCTAACTTGAGTTATTTTGATAAAAGCATTTTTGAGAATTACCAATCAAATAGCATCTTATGAAAAGACAAACTCGGTTAGTTAGACTTTGTAAATACATTTCATAATGAAATTGTTTTAACTATATTAATGATGTTATCATGGACGGTGGACCGATATGGTTTTCTTCTATATCAATATTTAAGGGAAGAAAATACTTTAATCGAGGAGAACCGCTTCAACGGAAAGACATGTTACATCGAATTGTCGAATTTCAACTTTGATTTATGAATAATAACAAAAAAAAAAGGATGAATATATATTTCGTTAGTTTATCAAGTTTCAAAATAATTTAACTGGATTAATATGTGAATATTACATTATATTGTTCTATTTAATTAAATATGATATATTATGAATATAATTATATTATGATTATAATTATTGGTCAATAAAAATAAACTTAAATTAAAGTATAATTCTTTAAGAGACATCTAATGAACTCTTCTAATTATTTATCTATTATCGTCTATAAATAGATGATACATCTTAGGAACACAATATGATAAAAAGAACACAACAAAATAAGTAACATAGTTGAGATATTATATATCTTATCTTAATCGCCCTTAGTCATGTCTACCAGTTAGTGAGATATTATAGTTTATATTTTATATTCTTATGTTTCTAGATCCATCCATCGTAGTAGTTATTTGAAAAAATAGAAATAAAAGAGAATGTGAATCTAATTCTCCTTGCATATTGACATTATTACAAATATTAGATCCGACGATGGTGCGCTTACATATTAGATGAATATTTTTTTAAATAGCAACATTAAGATATTTTTTAAATAGCAATACAGATCATAAGAGTATTTTAAATTAATTATTATTTGATAAAATGTATTCCGCATAATAGATAGCATATTATGATTTTAAAATCAAAATTTTTGGATCTATTTGTTAGCTGCTCGTAATAAGATGTTAATCGGTTTTTTTTTTTTATGCATAAATGATTGATTTATTTTCTTATTTAATCTATCATATCACTTGCTTCAGACGATGTACGATTTTTTTTTTGTATGATCGATAGATTTGCTGTAGGAGTTGTTGAGGGTAACGACTACAATAGCATCACTACTTACAGCGGGTGTGGTAATACTATTACTACATAACTACGATCGCACTTCGGCGCACTATGCATGAGTAGCAAGTTGTACCTAGGTGACAACAACTGTGCATGAACAGTAGGCCACACCTAAGCAACAACAATTACGTGTGGGTAAGGACTGCATAGACGATGTCTGCATCGACATCAGTCGCACAAGTGCCAACTACTCATACGATCACCTACGCATAGAGGTGGTAGGTATTTTTACAGCTAGGAATGATAATTTTAATAAAAGAAATAAAATGAATGATAATTGGATTCATATGAAAGAAATAAAAGGAATAATAATTCATAAAACCTATAATATGTTATGTAAAAAAAGTTAATATCAAAATTTAAATTTAAATAATAATAAATCTAAAAATATATTAAGTTGCGTAATTTTGATGTTGCTATTGGGAAAAGCTTCCATTTCATGTCAGCTGCAAACACATCATCCAATATCTGCAAAAATACCGACCACCTGTGCGCTCGGAGTGTTTTCACTTCTCCCTGCCTCGAAACCCTACTCCAACACGACTCCCGATGCCATATCTTTTTCCTCAAATCATCGATCCAACGCAGACTCCGAGCGCGATAGGGCGCTCCCTCCGTCGTCGCTTCAGGCTGTTAGTGCTCGGACTCTTCTTCCTCTTCAAGCTGCGGTTGAATTGGTCCAAGGGTTTCGAGGCATGGGGTCGGGTCGATGAAGGATGCCGGAGCTGCGTGCGGAGTGCGCAGAGGCCGGGCGCAGGCGAATCCGGTGGTCCAGGCTGAGCGGTCGAGCACCAGGCGGAGGCGGGTGGCGAGGAATCAGCAGTCGGTGGACCAGAACCCGCCGGCGACGAGGTCCCCCGAGCGGAGGGCGGAGATTGGTTTAGTAGAGGGCCGCGGCGAGGTTGGAGGGTTGGGTGGGGAGGAGAAACTGGAAGAGGTCGGGGAGAAGAAGATGAATGACTGCGATAGTGGGGCGAGGAGCCCAGATAAGCTCCCTGGTGGGGAGGACGAGACGAGCACGGCCCCTCTCCCAGAAAAGGTGAGACATTTGTATGCTTGTTACCTTTTGTCTTGTCAAAATTTAATTGCTGATTTTTTGCATATTTTTGTATGCTTGTTGTTATGACATTTGTTTGGTTGTATTTCTTTTGCTCTTAGCCGAATACTTAAGTTGGCAACTGAAAAGACAGCATATATAATTGTATAACTTTGTCATTGAAATCTTTTTCTGATTATTATTTTGAGTTCCCCGTGTACTAGCGTAATGTCTCTTTTTCCTCTGTAATGAATTGATTGAATATTCACCACTACTCATGCTTATCTTTTTCCTGCATTTATGGTATGTTTTGAACAAGGTGGATTCCAGAAAATAGGACTTCTAATTTTTGTTCTTGTAATTTTTAGGTTGGAATTATATGTGAGTAGATAGTTACGTTGGAAGATAAGTGATCTGTGGCATCTAAATGCTAATCCTGTCTTATGCAGTCTCAGTTGGATGGAATTCATTTACTTAAGCAGTATTGTAGCTTTATGCCTAAAGTGTTCCCTTTTTTGATAGAAGAGCTTGTTCTCCACTTTTTTCTTTGAACACCACATGATTCTCCTCATGGCATAGAACCTGAATCAAGAGTTGTCAGAAAATCAAGTCAGATTTGAGTAAGATGAGGTACTTAGGACATGTAGGGGTGGCTGACCCTGCCCAACTTGACCCGAATGGGTCAGCAGTTCTTGTTGCACAAAATTGTCCTGTGTATATATGTTTGGTCAAACAATTGAGGTCTAGTTGACAGGATAAGACAAGTAGTTCTACTTTATTTTCAGAATTAAGATATGGTTGTCTGGAACACTATACCGGCAAGGAAGCATGCGACTGATCTGAACTTGATGCAACATGCCAACTGGTCACAATTTCAGTTTTTTAATGGTCCCAGAAAGGGTTAGAGTAGCCATCACAAGGTATTGTTGCTTATTTATGGCAGCACCATTGGTATCTCAAAATGATGAAACTGGTTGAAAGTAACATTGGTACAAGACAAAATTGAAAAAGAAAGATTCTATTCCTAAACATCTGTATGGGTGAAAATGCTCTTGCTAGAGCTCTCTAGGAACCTTTGTAAAAGCCATTCATGGAGCAAATGAATTAAGGACAAGGAAGGGTAGAAGTTTATAGTTTATCTTTATCCTGGAGGTATAGATACTAAGAAAACCATCATCAAAGCTTTAAATCTTTTTGTTTTGTAGGTACACTATGAGGTGAAGGACTGGAAGAAAAAAAAAGAGTGTAAGTTGGATATCATGGTAAATCTGTATTTTTTTTGTATTGCCTTCAAGAATATAGTTTTAAGTAATGTCTCAATTCTCAAACACGCACTAAAATGCAGCAATTATTGAGGATGTACTCAATGCATGCGCAGTTTTCTTTAGAGAGACAATTTTCATGAAAGGGACCGTGGTCTACAAGATTGCAAAGAGCAACCTTACTATTGTACCAAGTCTGCCTTCAAATGCAGCAATTGTGCCCAGATATAGAAGGTCTGATTTCACTTCGTTTTTGGAATGTGAGCGAAAGCTGAACATCTAAGAGTTAATTGACAAATTGATATTTCCTGAACTAAGTTGTCTATACTTGGGCCATGCAAGGCTCCTAGATTCTTCTGATTAGACTGATTACTATGAGTTATTAGACTGTCTGTTTGAATGCTTTTAAAGTAGGATGGGGTATAACTAGAAGTTAATCACTATGGTCATGTTCTTGTAGGCTACCACCAGTTTTTTCCTCCCCTCTTCTGGAGATGTTCATCAGTTAGCTATTCAATGGTTTTCTATTATTGCAGGCTATTGGGATATGTCTACACTTAATTCATCACAAAATATACTGTAGAAGAAACAGCACAAAAAAAAGAGAGTATATTTTCTTCTTTGCTCTTGTACTGAAGTTTTTAGAGGCTGCAATTTCTGAATGTTTGGACTATATAGTCTTCTCATTCAAGGATGATGAGAATCCTTTATATGATTTTCTAACATGCCATGTGACTTAGATATTTGTTTGTGCAACTCAACATGTAATGGGCATTTCAAATGCTCTCTTTTCTTTACTCTTGCGGACCTGTTCTTGATTCTGCATTATCAATCATCTTTCTCCGTGTAGCCAACAACTTGGTGGGGTTTTGCTCTTTTCAATGTAGCATAAGTTGCTTCATCATCCATCAAAGAATTCGAGGGCTTCATCTCAACAGCTGCGAAAATCCGATAAGAGGGCCCCTAAAGTTGTTTGCAGAGATGCACGAGTTTGGTTAATCTTCCTAAAAGCATTTTTTTGTTCTACTATGATGTTGTACAGATGACTGTTGACATAGTAAACTTGGGGATCCCAGGGAGTTAAGATTGTAAGGATGCTGATACATTTTCCGGGATCAGTTTTGGAATCAAATCAGGATATAGATTCATGGTTCAGTATGACTAGTCTGTTGCTACTTCTGAACATTTGTTGAACTTTTTAATCGAAGACGAAGTTTCATGTATTGGTATCCAAGAATTCCACCCATAATTTCTGACTTTATTGTCTGGTGCCATATCGCTTCTAATGTTCATTTGTTTGGAAAATTTCATAACGAATTCATTAAACTTGGCCCGGACTTACATTCTCTGCACTTGCCAACTCCAAATTCATCTGTGACCCATATAAGCATTTGACAGAAGCATGATGTGTTTAATATAGCTAGCTGTTCTTCAGGATACATACACCACGCGTGCAGTTTGGGTGCTCAGGATTCTCGTATCTTCTTTCTTTGGTTAAGAACGCCATTTGACAGAAGCATGATGTGTTATTTGCCTGGCCCAGCATCAAGAACGTTGAGAATGCCATGCTGCAGTAGTGAACCGTGCAGTAATCATGTTTGTATTGCAGGCAGGTAAAAAAATTTTGCTTTCCCTTTCCCTTTGTCTTCTCCATTGAGGTCAATGGCAAAAGAGAGGTGTTATTAATTGCTTTGTAGCTGTTTCCTTTATTTTATTGCAACGGTTTCAATCTATAGGAAACACTTTCCACTGGAAACGAAAGTTGTTATTCCACTTACTATTGTCGTCATCGATCATCGACTCATTGATGGCCCCATTCTTATGGTGTTATTCCTTTAACCTTATCTTCATTCTCTAGAAAATTCGGATCAAACATTAGAGATGCGGTCAATATTGCATTAGCTAAGGGGGTGTCTCGAGTCCATAGTTTGATGTACCAATTATATAGTGTGACTCGATTACGTATATCGAAATGGTCGGTACCCGCGGGCGTACGTACGTGCCTTGTGTTTGACGGCAACATGGGCTCCACCCATCTGTAGAAGCCAACCATCGGGCAGGTAGGTAGGTAGGTGATGCAAACATCAGAGAGAGGAAGAGTCTCTCGGAAGGAACAAAGCTGACGCTGGAGCTGCCCCCCATTTGTGTCCCGGTCCCACGAGCGGGTGTATGAAGCTTCTCACCCCGGAATCGTTTCAGCAGCTGATTTATTCGGGTCCCTGGCCCCGTGACAATCATGCGGCTGACGCGGCAGAGAAACCCCCCCTCCCCCCGTCCCACGCACCAAATCTCTCCGCAAGGCGGGAAGGTCATCGAGATTAAATAATACGAATCCGCGCAAATGACGACCGCCGTGAAACCCCGTTTGCCGTCTCCGTCCCTTCCTTTGCTTCAGCGTATCTTTGCTGACCCATTCGTGGACCACCCGCCGTCTTACCTGCCTCTCGACCGTGGTAGCGCTGCGGGGTGCTTGACGTCACAACGCACGCACGGTCGCGTTGGTTAAGCTATGCATCGGGTAAACGTAGTGGCATTTTCGTAGTTGAAACTGAACCTAAAAGCCTTACATTTAACCATTCAAATGGAAATCCAATCCAATCGAAAAAGAAATAACTTTTCTTACCCTTATCGAACGTACCCGCAAACGCTATGTTAAAAGAACGGGAGAGATGGAAGCGGGACCGATGTGGGTCCCTCTGAGGAGACGTCATTTACTTTCACTGGGTGCGGGAAGTGCCGTTGCATCTCCCGTTTCTTCCTTCCGAGGTGAAACGGCCCGCCGTGGGGATACCTAACGCCGTCAAGCAGCCAAAGGGGAAAGCGACGGAGAAGGGAAAGCAGAGCTAGCGAGCTCCGAGAGCACGTCAAGGACGAAATAAAACAAAGAAGGCAGATAGAGAGAGAGAGAGAGAGAGAGACAGAGAGAGGAAAGCGGTAATAAATTATAACGAGATTTCTCCACTCCAAACCCAGCTCAACAAGCAAGGAAACCCCCCCCCAACAATTTCCACCTGGCTAGCGTTCCCCGGAAAACCAAATCTCTCTGCTCCCAGCTGATCCCGACCGCTAAATCTGCTGCGGTTCCGCCTCCGGTCCAGTTTTGTGGGTGTTCTCGGATCTTGCTTCGTTTCTTTTTCTGATCCGACTGAGATTCGTTTCTTCTCGGTGCCCTAATTTCCGATTAGGTCGGGTACGCGTTCTTCCACAAGGAAAGGACGTTACCTGATGAGATCTCGACTCAGGAGTGCAGCATTACTCCAAGGGTGACATCTTTTTCGAGTTTGTTGAGGTCTTGGTTTGTTTTCTTGGGGGGATTCACGGGCGTGTTGTTGCACTGAGGTGGAATGCGAAGGTGTGAAATGAAAAGCCTCGTGCTCGAGTTGGTCTGATGAGCCTTCAAGTGAATTACAGGACAAAAGACAGCATGGGAACTGCAGATGCCCAAGGGGATGCAGGTAAATTCTTAATTTTTTAGTGAGTGGCCAAACAAATTCTGTGTAGGTAGTAAACAATGAAAAAGTCTGTTTCTTTACGTGCTCAGGGAAGAAGCAATCCGATGTAATTCGGTGGTTGAACAGTCTGTTCCTGGATTTTAATACGCCTGAAGATGCCTCGGATGAGGAACTGAGAGCTAGGCTGTTGGATGGGACTGTCCTTTGTCGAATTTTGGGCAGGATCAATCCTTTTTTTTCGGAGGTATGAATCTTTGGCAAATGGCAACTCTTCTAATGCATGATGATCTGACAAAGATATTTGTGCCTTATGGTGATTGCTTGTTCTCCATTTTTGATTTGAACTCATACTGCAGAGTCCACGGGGTACTTATGATCCTTCTGAGAAGAGGTTGATTACTATTAAGAAGTTCATTTCGGTTGTGGATGAACTGTGTTTGCCTAGTTTCAGAATTGTGGATCTAGAGCAGGTAATAGTGCACTTCTCCGTCAGATTCCAAAAAAAACAGGACTTGAACTCATAGCATGTCCTCTCATGAAAACCGTGCATGATGAGAGTGAAATTTTATGTTCCTGTTGACTTAATCTGATGTGGTCATGATACTCTTGTACATATTTTGTTGCTACTATGCATCCTATTGTTTCAGGGATCTATTTCTGCAGTTGTGGAGTGTCTTCTGTCCGTCAGAGATCATTTGAACTTTGACAGCATGGAAGATGGCCACCCTGACTTGGACAAATCTGCAATCCAGCTAAGAAAGAGGTGGAAACTTCCAGAAGGTTTGTTATGTTAATGGTAACTTACCCAAATTGTTATTAAATTCTTCTTGTTGTTTAAAGGCCATTAAAACTTATCATTCGATTGGGGACTTCATGATGCCAAGAGGACTGACTACCTGTTGAAGTTGGAAAGGAAATATAGAGATTGTAGTGGATAAAAAATTCCCTACGAAAATAATCTAGCATCCATTTCAGCTTTTGCCCAAGGAGTTTGGATTTCTAGATCTATTGTGAGTTGGTGCACGTGCTCATTCTACTCCGCACAAGGATAGCATTGTGAAACCCAAGCGGTGGAATACATTTAGCAGTCACCACTTGTGCTAAAGAGCTCCTATGTATGTTTGGTTCTGATAGATGATCCACCTAGTCTTCTGAAATCCTTGAGATTTCATTTTACAATTGTTGCTGTTGATCATGGATTTTGAATTTTTCTGGAATTTTGAGTTGCTTTATAATCTCTAATGCTGGAAGCTCAAGTACTTGGCACATTACATTTGTGCAACAATTCTCTCCGGTTTCTGTCTCTCCTCTATTTATTTCTCTTCTTCCTTAGCATTAGCAACTGTCAATTAACAACTTATTTAGGCTACTTGTAGATCTCTCAAACTGTCATTGAAGCCATATAAGGTCATCACATGGGAGCACCCATATACACATTACACAGTATGATAATGTTTTTCAGTAGTTTTTTTATAAAATTTAAGGATGATGGGTTGTGCCATTTCTTGATTGGTAAATGCTTTGTCTGTATAATAGTTGCCTAGACATTGTTTTATTCCTTCTTTTTCAGATAATAATGAAAGTAATAAACATATGTTGACAGTCTCTGAATAATTTTGTAGAGTCATCAGCTGCTCTGCTACATCATGTTGGACATAACTTTCATGAAGTTTTCCAATTGAGACAGGGGCGTTATTCTGATCTTTCAGCTGCTAAAATTTCAGAAATGTTGAAATCGAACTGTTTAGATGTAAGCTTTTTCAGATATACTAATCATGAAGACTGTTTGATTCTCTTTGTGGAATTACTGACTACTAGCATATCACGTAATTTTCTTCTCACATCCTTGGATGCAGAATGCTCCAACTCGATCACTTTTAAGCATTACTAATGGGATCCTTGATGAAAGTATTGAGAGGAGGAATGGGGAGATACCTCATGTATGTTGCAGGAAGAGCAAATAATTGGTTTACCCTAAAGGCCCATGTGCTTCTACTTGCATGTCTGTCGTTTGACATTCCTGATTTGATGTTTTAATCACTTCTATTTTCTTCCATCCTTAGCGTGTAGCATGTTTATTAAAGAGAGTTGTGCAAGAGATTGAACGCCGTATTTCAACTCAAGCTGAGCATATAAGAAATGTAAGAGACATATGACATTCACCAGTTCTCTTTTATAGTTCTCTAATGGTTGGTTATCTGCAGCAAAATAATCTCATTAAGGTCCGGGAAGAGAAATATCTATCAAGGATCAGGGTGCTAGAAGAATTAGCAAAAGGGACACATGAAGAAAACAAGGTACTTATTGATTAGTTCCCATCATGTTATCATATTCCAATACTCAAGTGTTGTGCTATTTTGACAACTTGGCTCTGTGGTTATTGTTGCAGATAGTCATGCACCAGCTCCAGCTGACAAAGGTATAGTTTTTTTTCTTCTGCCAGTTGTGTTGAAATTGTATGCTATTGTATTAGAACTCGTATCTGTCTTCTTGCTTGTTTGATGCTGTTCAAAAGTATTCAGAATCTTTTGCCTTCGTACATTGATATTCTTAATCTGCCCTCAAACTATCATTGTATCTTCAACAAATGATAGAAAGATTATCTTTGCAAAACAACATTTAAACTCTTTCACACATTGTGACTACTTTCACTTTGATATTTGTATGTATATAGGTATAAATGCATTGCTTTCATAAGGATGGAAGGAAATGTTAAAACATAGACTTTGTTGATGCTTTATCCAAATTGACATGTCTATGAAAGATATAAAATGGTTGATGAGGGTGATGCTTTTTGAGTTTATTTGGCAGCAGTTACCCTATGACTTTAAATCAAGCAATAAGCATAAATATGTATGCTAGGCTTTCAAATAACTATGTGATTTATCCTACATTTGTGGTTAATGAACCTCATGTTTGATCTTTTCATGAGCCTACATGTCAAGCCTTCTCAACTAACCTTGATTCATGGCATTGTTTAAGATTCCATACACATATGTGATCGTGAATATTCAGCTTTGAGCATACCAAGCATTAAAAAAAGGATGTTTTCCTGGATCTGTTTCATTGTCTTCTTTCTAGCGGTTCTTTCTAGCCTCTTCATATGTCCTTCTCTAGTTTCGATAACTTCTGTTTTGTGTTTTTGCACTTCATATGAGTACTTGTGTGCTTATCTCTCTTCTGTAGTTGATGGTGAGATGATCATCTCTCTCTTAATGATCGATGCATTATATTTACAAAAATGTACAAAATTGGATCAATTGTCACAGCAAATTTTGACTTCTTAAAGAAGCATCATGCACCAATAAACTCTACTATATCATCAGAAGATATCTGGTAGAGCTAAAATCTGTTTTATTGTATCTTGTGCAGTTGTGCTGCACCATTTGTATTTCTCTCTGTCTCTGTCTGTATATGTTTTCTTTTTTGGGGCAAGGGTGGGGATGTTCTCTTTCGTGCTAAAAGAGTTGCTGCTACTTTGGGTTGCACAGAAGTATTTTTGCTGTCACATGGTGATTTTACAGTAAATAATTTTGTGCTACATACTGAAAATTGTGAATTGCTTCTGCTAACTGCTGTGAGTTCTAGAAACTATGTACCTAGACTGAATAAATAGATGTGAGGGATGAAGCAAAACCTATTATCTATGATTTTTAGTGTGTCCTCTATTGCTTTTCTGCTGTTGAGTGGCTAAAGATAGATTGTGGAATTGGAAAGTAAACATAAATTCTTTTACTTCCATATCAATGACACAAGTTAGTGGTCAAATCCTATAGATTCAAGTTCTCAGTGGCCAGGACCAGTGAGTTTTAGATTGTTTCTACCCTTTGCTCTGTAAGGATGACATTTTCACAACTAAAGGACCAGTGAGTTCTTGCTTCTAAAATATTAACATGTACAGTGTGTTTTCACGCCAAAAGATTGAATTGCATGAGCTAATTATTGGTTTCTTTCCTGTCTGTTCCAAAATCACTTCCTTGCTGCCTTAACATGATGACAGTTCAAATGATTGAACTCCAGTAGCTTAGACATGTGATGCCCCTTTAAGAATGAACAGTGAAGTGAGAATTTGCACCAATTTAATTGTTAGATTTTTTGTGATGATTAGGATGGTTAATTTTAACTTGTTTCTACTATTTAAAACTGCAAGTGTACCCTGTTCCAAGTTGGTCCTATGTACCCACCTTAAACATGAAGTTCTCTTCCATATACTTCGAATATGATTATATTTGCTTGGATAACCTTTTAGGCTTGATTACATTTTTAAACTTGTTAGAGTCCAGTTGTTCCGGCATATTTATAAAAATGACCCATTTGCTATCTATTTGAAATAACTATTTTGAAATGTGAGCTGTGTAAAGCCTTTATACTGTCAACAATGGCAAACAATTTGCCATAGCTAGGATGTTTCAGTTATTCTGGTCCAGGTTTCTAACTTTATCAGTCACCTAGAGATAAGTGCAATCCATTTATTGAAAGTTCACATTGATGATAAGTATGAATAAGTTGCATATATGATATGTATTGGATAATTTAATTCTTTATGGGCATGCTTCAAATATTTTTCATGTGGTTGTATAGGCACCTTAAAAACTGTCTACCCAACTCTGCCCCCTCATGTAGGATAGATGTGATAAAAATCCTTTAAGACATGAAACCATGCATTATCTGTAGAGAAAAGCATGGAATCTTAAGTCTTTTGATGCACTTTAATGTCAATCCTGAAGGTTGTTATGTTGGTCATGCAAGATAATAATTTTTTCTTTTACTCATCATGGATAGTGCTAATGTCAGCCATGGTCTTTAATAGGGGTTCGATACTGGTTTTTCCAACTTGTCAAACCAATATTGGGCAAAGATGTAAGGTATATTTACTGATACCACCTTGTATTCTTAGGGTTAAAAAGGCAATATGCCAAGCAGTATTGAGCTGTATGGTCTGTTACAAGTGCTTGGCTGGACTAATAAATACCTACACAGCTGTTCGAGCAGTTAATTAAGCAATGTTGAAGTATTATTGGGCATGCAAAAAAGGGCTCAACCTTTAGGATGTTGGGCTGGTTGGCCATTAAGGGTAGGTTCCATGAGAAGATTTGAGAAGATGCTGATTTTGAAGCCTTAATCAAAGTAATTGTTGCTAATATTAGTGGGTTTTCTAGTAAATGATATCTTCCTATGTTGCTCATTGTTATTGGACTCACTCCATGTCTGATGACTATTTTAGCAAGCTGGATCCTTGGCTAAAAGGAGAGAAATGTGCATCTGCTTTAAGTAGAAACCTTCCCTGCAGGCATGGTTTGATGCTGACAACGATGTGCCTTATAGTCCTGATGCTGCCAAGAGTGGGGCTTGCTCTTTGACAAGTGTCTTACAAGAAATCCTATTGGCTCAAGAAGCAATTTAACTCTTCCCACTTCATTTTAGCTTATGCTCAAAGGCAGTGGCTGTTTGGGAAGCTTGTACAAGGTTAATAAATGTTATAAAAATATTGCACTAGACTAGAATGTGATTCCAATGGCACCATTCACCATTTGGAGTAGCACAAATAATACTTGCAGTTGCTTTAGAATCACGTGTAAATTTGAGAAGATCAATGCAACATCTTTCTGTAGAAAACCTAGCTGAGTCACTACTGGTTAGTAAATTTGTGGGGAGATGCTCCCCCTTTCATTTTGAGGATTTTATGGTAGGCATTCACCTCTGCTATATATAGCCATTGTTGCACAGTTTTAATTTCATAGAGATAGCAATTGATTTAGTTTTATAGTTTCACCTTTGCATGAAACGATGATGTTCCACTTGAGAAGTTAAAAGGAGATCTACTTTTAGTAGAGTTATTAAACTACTGATGCTGTGATTGCTTCATGCATGACATAACTTGTTGTCTGTTTTTCATTGTAATAGCTTCCTGGGTAAGTCATCATAGTAAACCTGCATAGAACACCATGGTGCACCATGGAACTAGTCAAAATTGTTGGTAACATCACATAAAATATGTGTTGCGTTCTTGTAGTGCCAAATTATGGTACAATGTAAAGCAACATTACTTGATATGTTTCTTCTTGGAATTGCTTCTTAAGCTAAAATCAACCTCTTAATTTTATTGAGTGTATATTGGTTTAGGCAGAGAAACAGAAGATTGAAGAAAGGAAAAACATTGGGGAGAAAGAAGTATTTAAATTGACGAAGGAGAAAGAGGATATGGAAAGTATAATTGCAGAACTTAAGCAGGAACTTGTGGTGACATGCAAGATGTATGAAAATCGCTGTCAAGAATTGGAGGAGAAGGCAAGGGAAAGTAAAGCGCACTTAGTTGAGAAGACAAAGGAAGTTGAATTCCTTCTAGCAGATTCAAAGAAGAAGATAAAAGAACTTGAGGAAAATTCAAAATTAAAATTCAAAAATTGGGAAAATAAGGAAAATAATTTCAGGAATTTCATACACTCTCAGCTGCAATCCATGCAGGTTTGGCTTTTTTGATCTTTTTTCGTTTTCTTCAATATATCTATTTTCCTAGTGAGCCCGGATACTTCAACTATCTCAGGACTTACGGAAAGCATCGAGCTCCATCAAGCAGGAGATAGTGCATTCTCAAAAGAGATGTGGAGAAGAAATGACTAATTTGGGTACTGGGATTCTGGAGATCTATATTTGCATTTTTAGCTACTTTTACTTCTGATGACTCCCTCCAGTACTAGCCTTTTGCTTGTATCCTCATGCTGCAGGGCTGAAGTTGAAAGTATTAGCAGATGCTGCTGATAATTATCATAAAGTTCTTGCAGAGAACCAGAGATTATATAATGAGGTTCAGGAACTGAAAGGTAACTATTTAGCAAAAGTATGGCTATTTATGTAACCTGCGGAAGACATATTCTAAATTGGAGTTCATTTTTATACTTAATAGGAAATATTAGAGTGTATTGCCGCATAAGACCATTCCTTCCTGGTCAAAATCAAAAGTCAACAACGATAGATTACATTGGTGAGAGTGGTGAACTCCTTATTGTGAATCCCTCTAAACAAGGGAAGGATGGACATCGGATGTTCAAGTTTAACAAAGTATTTGATCAAGCGGCTTCTCAAGGTTGTGATTCTTTTAGATGACCTTGTATGTCGTAGAATATTTTCTCAAATTGTACTACTGTCAATGCTTTATACACTTAAAGAACTGGTTTATGTTTATTTGATTAGGATGATATTAGATATATTTTCTTTCTCATATTATGAAGCATAATATATTACTTCTGTCTTGTCAATATGTTGCCAGCTGAAATATTCTCGGATATTCAACCTTTAATACGATCAGTTCTTGATGGCTACAATGTATGTATTTTTGCATATGGTCAAACTGGATCTGGGAAAACCTACACGATGGTATGTTTTCTACATTTATTAATTTTCAGTTATTTTTTTTGATGGAGAACATGCTTATGTGTGCAATTGGTTTTTTTTTTCTTGAAAATCTTGTTTCAAGAGTGGACCTATTACAGCATCCATGGAGGATTGGGGGGTGAACTATCGAGCTCTGAATGACCTTTTTGGGATATCTGAAAATAGGAGAAATAGTTTTTTCTATGAAGTGGGAGTCCAGATGGTTGAAATATACAATGAACAAGTGCGTGATCTTCTTGTAGATGATGGTCCCCAAAAGAGATATCCTTTATGCATGTCTGTTTCTTTTCTTCTTAGATATAAACATAATTTTCGTCAAAATTGATTAGTTTTATAGGCTTCTTTTTCTATCTTATATGTTGCTGATGATATGCCTATTATTGTTTTTATGTAATGACTTCTGCCTATCATTTGCTTTAATCTAATACCTATATTTGAATTTTGAACACCATAAAGATCTAAAGTCAAAGTGCAATTATATTTTCTTTAACTTGCAACACGCTTGGGGTCTGGAGTAGTACTCAACCGAATGGACTTGCGGTGCCTGATGCTAGTGTGCACCCTGTCAAATCAACTTCAGATGTTCTGCAGTTGATGCATATTGGACAAACAAACAGAGCTGTGGGTTCAACTGCTCTCAATGAGCGAAGTAGTCGATCTCACAGGTCTTCCTCTCTCATGGCAGTTCATGCAGATAATTACATACTATTTTGCCTTCACTGCTTTATCATCAATTCTTTTTTGCTGCAGTATTCTGACTGTCCATGTTCGTGGTGTGGATTTAAAGACTGGATCTACTTCAAGGGGTTGTCTTCATTTGATAGATCTTGCAGGTAGTGAAAGAGTTGAACGGTCCGAAGCAACTGGAGACAGACTTAAGGAAGCACAGCATATTAACAAATCTCTGTCTGCTCTTGGAGATGTGATCTTTGCTTTAGCACAAAAAAATACTCATGTTCCTTACAGAAACAGCAAACTAACTCAAGTTCTTCAAAGTTCTTTAGGTACCGGCTCTCACATTTGCTTGGAGATATCCATTGACAATCCATTGAGCTGGTAAAATTATTGCTGATTCTAAAATAATTTGGTTGTACATTTAAATCACAGGTGGACAGGCCAAGACACTTATGTTTGTCCAAATTAATCCAGATGTTGAATCGTATTCAGAGACAATTAGTACCCTGAAGTTTGCTGAAAGAGTGTCTGGAGTCGAGTTAGGTGCTGCACGTAGTAACAAAGATGGCAGGGATGTAAAAGATCTGTTGGAACAGGTTACCCCCCCTCCTATCATCCCTTCTATTAAAAAATGATTTCTTTTGTTTCCTCGTGGAGTTCTGGAATACTGCAAAGTATGGAAAATATCGTAGTACTAAAACTATTTTAGTACTAAAACTTATCTCATATGTGGGTTAAGTTGAGGCCCCAGAGCAATTGTTCGTCAAGTGGCTATTGCTATAGGTTGAAATGGAAAAGTTCTCAGTATTGAGGCACTGTTAATGAATGACCCAGATAGCTTTCATTTGTCAAGCTGAATTTTATGATAATATACATATTTAGGGAGTGATTTGCTGAGTAATTTTAAAATATAAAAGGTTTTTTTTGGTGAAATCCATGATTCTCTATTTGGGTTGTTTTAAAGGTCATCACTGAAGTTTATTTTTTTGAATTTAATCACCTAATCACTTTTGATACAAGATATTTGCTTAAAAGACTGCGTTTCTTTCATATACCCTTGAAGATTGTAAGTGTGAGGATAACTACTGAAAACAAGTAGCACATTTGTAATTGAGCCATGGATCGTCGTCTTCAATTTGTTTATTCCTTCTAAAAATGTTCTTTTGAATTTATGATTTTTTTTTTAATGATCGATCCACCCTGGAATAGAAAGAATCCCTGCTAGATCGGTGGCATACTATTGTCTTCATTTAAAGTTTCTTGCCAGTTGTTTGATAAAGTTTGAGTAGGTCTACTTATTTTTCTTAGTTGCTCATGCAGGTGGCATTTCTTAAAGACACAGTAGCAAGGAAGGATGAAGAAATTGGACAACTGCAAATGGTCATAGATCTTAGAACCCGCTCTCCTATGCTAAACAATGATAGAAATGCCATGTTGATTCACTCTTCCTCTCCTGGTATTCCATGCTTGGTTGGAACAACCAGACTAGGCCCTCAATTGTCCAGTGCGAGGCTAGTGATATCTACTGATAAAGCTCCTTCAGAACCTGATAACAGTTTTCAGTTTAGTGAAAACCATTGCATGGCTAATGGAGGGGATAAAGATCAGAAATTGCAAGCTGATGCTTACCTTGTGGGCTTCAGAGATGTGGATTTAGAAGACAAATTAAGCGAAATATCTGACAGTGTGATTTCAGTGGGCACAGAAACTGATGGTTCAGTAAGCAGTTCCACTGAGTTTGGTGTTTTTTCTGAATCTAGCAAACCAGTGCAAATGTCAAAAGGGAAGATGTAAGTTCATTTTTTAATACGATTGCATGGTTGCTGTTATGTGCCGACACAAAAACATTTACCATTTTGAAATATATGTTGCATCACCAATTATTGTTTTTTGAATTTGTGAAGCTGTCAGTGTGCCTACTCAATTCTAATATGAATACGTCTATCATTATCTGTTCTAAACTCAATGCAGTGTCCATTTTTATGTATCTTCCTTTCTTGCTTCTGCAGTTTTCCTTTGTGTTCTCATTTTATGACACCAAAAAAAAGCTTTAGCTGATAAATAAAAGAGGCATAACGTGTGATGTTATTACGCTTAGCATTTTATTTGGTGTGGTTTTAGCTGTTGATTCTATTCTGTCAGATCTTTTACTTTATTTGTTTTGAATGCAGACCTAGAGTTCAGTCAGGAATCTCCAGACCACCTACGAAAACTGGACAAGTGACAACTACCAAGCTGATATTGAAAGAACCAACTAAGTCTGCAAGTACGTCATTAAATCTGGCACATCTCTTGAATTTTGATGACTGTGAATGATTTTCTGTTTCATAATTGCCATGAAAAGCGGCAAGTAGAAATCTGCTAATGTTGCAGTTCCATTCTCATGGCATCTAATGATTAATTCTCTTTAGTTGGTATTTTCCCAGGCATATTCTCTTAGAAACTTAGGAGCTTCGAATGCCTTACCAGATGATTCAAAATCGTTCATACAAATGCATTAGATTATTATTTTTGGTTTATTCATATATTGTTATTACATTTTTTGCTTAATGACTGATCAGCCTTCATCATATCACTATATACAATTTGATACCATTATTTTTTAGTTTATTACATGCACGTTGTTGCAACAGAGGGTTATTGACAAAATATAAAAAATTGAAGAATTCAATATTTTGTTATCATTCTTTAGCCTATAACAGTATCTAATTAAATAATTAAGAATAATTGAACTAGAAAAATTAAGAAATTTTTTAACAATCATATGCATGCTTAGACCAAGGAACAATGACATTGCTTCACACACATATCTAAAAGGGATAGTAACAATCATATGTAGGTTAGGTCACCACAATCTCTAAAAATAACTAAAAGAAATAAACAAGGGTTGAAGTGTTAGTTTAGAAGGAAATGGTGGTTTCAAGGTGTAGGTACCAATATGTTAGCCATCCTTCCATTAATAAATCAAAACAAAATGACCAATATGTAAGTGACAATTTGAACAATCAAACCTGTTGATCTTTTCCACGCTCAATATTGAGAGCCATAAATTTTCAAAAATTTTCTTATTTGTGCAAGCAAATGATATGTATATTTGCTTTCAGTAATGGAAGTTCAAATGCATCCATCAATATATCTCCTTTTCATCACATTAAACTCTTTGTTGCTCTCTAATTACACACCAGGCACAAGGAAAGCTACCAACTGCCAGTCATCATCATCTTCGCTGAAGGCTCCAAAACGTTGGCAGTAGTAGTGCAAGTGCTTTTGCTATGTTTGATTTTGCTACTGGTTATGTGTTGTTTTAAGCAAAGCTTACTTACCACATGTTATGACAAGCTTGTAAGTTATCTTTTAGTGGAAGCAGCATGTCATTCGTATATGTAAGACATCATTGCATATTTACTAAGGATTGAAATACGGAAGCCATCAAGTAAATCTTCTACTTGAATTTAACCAGCAGAGCATATACATGCAAGTTTTTTGTTTTTTCATGTAGTGTGCGAACCAAATTATTAGCATCAGCCCGATAGTGTTACAATCGTATTATTTATTTCTTATTATTGTATTTCATGTTATTATATTAGTTAGTACAGGTCAAAAATATATTTTGGTCCATTGGTAACCAGTAGATTATTAAAATTTTCGTCAATCATTTACACATGTATAGGTATGTTGGAACAGTGGAGGAATGTGCCGATTTTTTTATTGCGTTGAATGAGTGCACCCTTTATCCATCCACTTCGCCGACGGAAAGAAGAAGCTGGGGAAGTATCTCTGTCTTAATTATTGTAGGATACCAATTTGGTCATGGATTAGGTCATCATGGATGAGGTATTATTATTTATCGATAGCTCCAATTGATGATGATTGGTATAGGACAATGTTATCATTATGCGTATGTATATATAACCATTCATTATCTTTAATCCTGTCGTGGAGTTTTCCTATCGGCCACACAATATGTGGACCCCAAGTGAGCTAGCTAGCTAGCTAGCTAGTTAGTCCTTTTCAATCACCATCTTAAGAACAGTGCTCCTCCCTCCCTCCCTCCCTCCTCTCTCACCGAGTCCTCTCCTCTTTTTGGTTGAGGTCTTTGTGTTTTCCCCGGGAAAGAGGCATGAAGGTGCGACTCACATCGGTTTTGTCTTCGTCTTTGTTGTGTTGTCGAGGCGGGCAACATGCAAGAAGGGCGGGCGTCGCATTGGCTCTGGTACGACGGGTCTCTGTGACACCCACGTCGGTTGGAGTGGCATTGATTTTTATAAGCCGCGTGGCGTACTGAGGATTCGGCACATCGGACGTCGGTAGTCCCCACTCGCCGAGTCTATCAGCAGGAGTAGTTGGCGCTGTCTCGTGGGTCGTACTAATGTATGTATCAATCGGTATGGTGGGCTGTGCACCAGGATACACAGGAAGATATCTATATCCATATTTATTTATCTATTTCTAGGAGTCTTCGAGAAGGAAACCGGTCTGTCTCATCTTCGTGACTCTTGTATTCCCAGAGAAATTGAGAGAAGAGAGAGAGAGAGAGTAATGCGAGGGATGGATGAGCGGCGATTGCTGGAGCACGAAAGGCTTCAAATGGAGCAGATCCGTGAGCTCGACATGGAGGAGCTCCAGGTCGAAGAGGTCGACAGCAACCACCACGGCGACTCCGATGACGATGATGACTCCGCCTTCACCAGGTTCGGATTCGTTCCCCTTGGTGGTCTCTTCGCTGCGATCGTGTCCTACGTTTGGATGATAGATGTGGGGTTTGATGGTTTACTTTTGTTCTCGGGATCTTGGCTTCCTCTACCTTTGCTAGGTTCGGACCCCCTTCCCCTTCCTCGCGACGATCGCGTTCTAGAGCCTGGATGTTAGATGCGGGGAGAATGATGGTCTCTTGGATGTTAGATGTTAGGGCTCTAATCACCGCAAAGTGGATCCAGAAGAAAAAAACAAACCCTAATTCTGATGCACCTCGATTTTCTTTGGTATCATTAGAATTCCAAGTATCAGGGAGTCCACTATATTTCAAGGTGGAAGTATTTGGCTTACAACGGTGCTTATTTGAAGTTCAATATATTGCCCTAGGATTGGAGTGAAGTTTTGGAATTAATGATTTCTTTTTCTTCTTCTCCCTGTTGTTGTTTCCTGTTGTTTCACCTACATTTTGCAACAATACGTCTCTCACTTGTGCTGTGGAGCCAAGTATTGGAACGTCCACGAATTTGTTTATCTTTTCTCTTTTTCTACTCCTATCAACATGTGAGAAAGGCCTTGTTGTGCCATTATTTAGCTTGAGCCAATTTGGTTTGCGAGAGAGAGAGAGAGATAACACATGGGATAAATCCTTATTTGTTATTGCCTCTTTATCATTTCATTAGAGATAGTTCTCTTTGTCTTAACAAAAGAAGACCTGGAGATCTGGGATAATTTAACAGAGGTACCAGAGTTCATGGACTTATGGAAAGAAAAGAAGAGAGAAACTTTGATTGCACAAATACTATGAGCAGATGCATGATTTTTTTTCCATTTTTCTAATGAGAATGCATTTTTCTATGAAGTAGTCATGGTTATCGAGGGGCTGGTCCAGTTGGTGGCTTCACATACAATACGTGTTTGGCTTCCTTGCATTCGTATCTTGGTGGTAATTGTATTTATATTGTTTGTCCAGAAAATAGTGTTGTTTTGTCTTGCTGATTTAGAACTTTATAGTTCCTTTTTTGTGACAGAGGTTGATGATACTCATGGAAGACTTTTGTTTTTGGATGGTGGCGCAATCTTGAACCTTCCAATGTTCTATCTTGAAGGTAGATGTTCACATTAGTTATTATAAAACCAAGATTGCATATGTAAAGCTTAGCAATCTTAGTGCCACCACCACTTTAAGAGCATTATTTATATTTATATCCTATCTGAGATCATCATCTTTTTCATGTAATAGAACTTTCCTTTGAAGATAACTAAAAAGAGGAAAAATTTTCTCAATGACTTAAACTGTCACAATTTTTGAATTTTGAGTCATGAGGTTTCCATCGGTTTGTGACAGATAATCAGTCTATTTTATAAAGAGCTGCCTAGGGCCTGAGGTTCCATCAATGTAGGGTCTAAGATGGGTCAATACACAAAGTCTTAGACTTGCAAGTAGAGAGTTGTTTCCATGACTCCAAGCCTTGTTGTCTATGACAGTTACAGTGGCACTAAGGCTTTCCCTCTGTCAACCAGACATAAATTTTGACCATTAAGGGATGAAAACATGATTATTTTAATCCAAAGTCAATGCTCGACAATGCTCACTCAATCGTCATACAAAATACTATAGTATATCTCATACTGTGACAGAAATAAAAGGTCTATGAAATCGGGCTTGAAGTGGCTGCTATACATCTTTAAGCAGCAGGTCGCTGTATCTGGTTTGAGACTATGGTATGGTTGTCATTCCAGAACACTTTTTAAGTCTCTATCATACATGTGATAGGATGTTCTGCTGCAGAATTCATTGTAACAGATGATATGGACAACTTTAGAACACTGCCAGAAAATGTTTCTCTACCTTTTTATATTTATCCACCATTGTGATGCTTTTGCGAGGTTTATTATGGAACTTGTTGCTTGAACTCACCAACCTGAAGCATAATGTGGGCTTAAGCTTAGTCTTGCCATGACACACAAATGGAAAATTGTGTTAGACGTCTGCATTTTAATTTAAGCATGGCGACTTAGGGCCCTGTGACTCTACAATTAAATGTGGTGTTAGTATTGGGACATTCATTTTGCAACCACTGAAGGTCTAGAAATGTTCTTTTTATAGGCTTTGGCGAATATTATGACATGCAACCTCGAAGAAGTTATTCTCCAGAGAAATTGTCTGAATCCTTTTTCGTTGCTCGATTATGCATACACCTGAAACATGTAACTAGTTTTTAATATCGTGGAGTCTTTGGTTTCGATGTTCTTATTCTGCTGAAGTTCTGAACAATGAGTTTAATTCAATTACCTTTTTATTATTGCTGGCATGTAATTGGTTTTGATACTTGCATCTAGAAAAACATCAGTGAAGCTTTGTTTTTGGCCCATCTCTTTGTCTTGTCAGCTGAGTTTGGTCTTATGATTCATAGTTTCTGAAAGGCTGCATTTTGTTTATTGATTTTTTCAAAATTATTTTTCTTCATTGTTTCTGGAGTCAAATTTTGAAAAATTTGGCGTGCCTTTGTTGTATTGTTCATGCATTAGAATTAGGCTAACTTGATATTTCCAAAGAAGGGACTTTGTTTTGTTTGGCAAATTGTATGAGGAGCAAAAAGTGATGTACACAGAGCTCCTGAATAAGGATTTATTGTATATTTAATGTGTTCTAGTACATCGATAATGTTCATATTGTTGTGATTAGATCCCATTTTCAAGCACATGCAATGTTCTTTCTGTCTAATTTTTTTGTGTGGCGAAGTCTCTTATGAAAGATTGAGTTGTGCTGCTAGTTTTTCGGTATAATTTATTAAATTTGCCATGCATTAGGGGTTGTTTTGTTTCCTGAAGCAACACTCCCACTTCGTGTTATTCAACCACGATTTATAGCTGCAGTGGAAAAAGCTCTAAGCCAATCTGACGCTCCATGTACAATAGGTGTGGTATGTTGAGTTTCATTTGTCATCTTTTAATTATTTGGTTATTGGCTCAGGCATTGCATTATAGCATATTACGACTGTTTTCTAAAATTTGGTTTAGGTTCGAGTTCATTGGCATCCAGATGATGGACGACTTCGTTTTGCCTTGACTGGGACTACTGCTGAGGTGTGGATTTGTTTTTACATATGTAAACAGAAATTTTGCTTGTGTTTTTGTAGCTTTTAGATCCAGCACTGTGAAAAAATTATATTGTTAACCTCCCTCAAGTAGTGTAACTATAATTGTAGCAGGTAAATACGCTATCTGTGCTTGCATTGAATAACAAATATCATTTATTTTGTTTATAAGGTTGTAAAATTTAAAGATCTATTTGGTTACTAGAAGTTAATTTTTAATGAGAAAATGCACTTTTGGAATCACGGTTATAAAGGTTTAAAGTTGTAAAATTACTCAATAGGAGTCTAGGATTAATAATTCTGGGAGTATTATTCTGTACCTGTTTGAGGATGAATTGACAAAGACAAAAAACCTGATACAGTCTATGGTTCATTATGATTTTGGAAGTCATGAACACTTGGCAGTTATGATTTTATGCAGTTAAAAGGAGCATTAGAATTGAAACGTGTAATAATGTGTCTCTTTCTATTTTAATGTTCTTTAACTCTTTTACGGCTCTTAATTTAACTAAAAATATAATTTTGTATCATTGCTGGAAAAAGATCTAGCAGAAGTTGGGATTTCATGGGTTGTCGTCATCATCATTGTTGTTGTTGAATTATTTAAGGATCACATCTCAAGTTAAATTATTTTAGTTGAATATTACCATACATAAATTGTCTTTGTAATCACTTGTCTCTTACTTCTGTCATATGTTTTATTTTGATTAGCAAATTATGTTTGAGTGGTGATTGGAATTTTATCTTTCGGTATAACTATTAGTTATAATGGGGAATATATCAATGAGATCACTGAAGAGCCAAGGTCTGCCAAATCGTACCTTATCGACGTAGGAGCTCGATACGGTACAGTACGGGGGTATTGAGCGGTACGCTTAAATTTATATTTTAAGCCTCTAAAAATACCTGAAAAATATAAAAAAAGTTAGGATAGGGTTTTTAAGATAGACATAGATATATATTTGGTGTAGGTTTAGCAAAACCAATGTAGATTAGGCAAGAATAGTTCACATATCTTTTTCGGGCTTTGAGGAATAGCCTTGTGTAAGGTTTGTAATTTTGATCCATTACAGATTGTCCTTCTGTTAATATTGAGTTATCTACAGAAAAATTATTTGAATTGTTAGATTATTTTGTTAAACATAAAATTTAAGATTCAAATGAATTAAGTAATCACATATGTAGATATACCTGATTGTTGATTCTACCACCAAAACGAACGACGGGCCTCTATGGGTGATGGATCAAGATGCTTGATCCTATGTATCTGCATATCAGTATGATATGTTTGTCGAACCCAATCCTGAAATTGATCCCACAACATATTGTATTTATACACCGTATGCCATTGGTGCATCAATGTGGTGATGATCGTAGGTTGATCATCATCAATCATGTATCTGATGCGACTTGTGAGGTATATATTGTTGAATGTCAGAGCTACTTTGGCTACTGATCTATTGTTTCGTATCATATTGTTGATCAGAGAAGAATGACTAATTATCACCGTACTATTGTTGGTCGTAATATTCTCCATGATATGATAGTTGTGAATACGATGGGCTTAGTTCTATGTTGACATCGTGTAGGCTCTATCGCATTTGCTCAAATTCATCCACTGCCTTCCCCTTCCCTTCTTCTTCCCCTTCCGCGCATAAACTTGACTAGTACGTTGTCGAGTTTCGTGATCTGAGTCCTGGGTGACATGTGTAAAATATTGCTCCTCGGGGCATGCACACCACCCTCAACTTGTGTAGACGAGACTTACGCACCCGACATTGTCGCCATTATCGATCGAGGAACTGCTATCCGCATTGGTATCATGTCTCTAGACCGAGCGAGTTGCTAAATATGATTGTAAAGGTGTTTTGTCGCCTGACTCGATTCTTTCCAATGGTGTGGCTGATGCTATTGTCTTCCCCTTTTCCTTTGCCTTTGCACGCTGAGCGGACGACTGAGACAGTTGGGTGTTTGATGTTGTTCGACTCCTTCCGCCACGTTTTGATTGAGGGGGATTTTCCATCTGCTGGGGATGTGCTTCATCTTCTTCTATTGCCTCTGTGATAAAACGCGAAGGACGTTGAGGACCTTCTACCACATCAAGTAGAGGATCCTCTTAGTTCTCCGTTGTGTCGACCCACTCTAACATCGACTCTGAATCTTCATTGTAGAATTGGAGGTGGATGGGATCAATCTCTTGTTCCTCTGGCTTTGACCCACACCACAACCTTAGTCGCATGTTATAATGAACATATACCAGTTTTTCTAACCATCTATACGAGAGTCTGTTGTGAACTTTCGTGGCAATTAATGCGAATGTTGACCAATTATGTTTGCAGCCACTAGATGTCATCTATGAAAGTACACGAATATCAACCTTCCTTTGATGTGGTACATTCTCTCTAAATTGTATCTACCACTCGACTGTAAAAATATATAAATAAGACTTTATTTGCATAATCAATAATTAACATCAAATATAATTAACAAATAATATATGTAACTATTTCTCACTAGGATCCATAGTGTAACGATATGATACGACTACAACGTTGGAGAATGAACCAACTGTTTCTCGGAAATATTGATCGTCCGCAAGAGCCTCGGCTGCATCAGTAACGTTTGACAAGGTTCGATATATAACATTTCTTAGTGCCATTAATAAATCATTTTACGGTACGAGGGCATATTGATATTGAATTGCATGGTTTTGATAATACGCTACAAAACATAATTTTGCTAGTATAATTTTTTAAAATATAAAAATATAAATTAAATAATTTTGAACATGAATTTACTTGTATATATGGATATCTTGATCCATATGAGCTTCAGTGCGATGATCAATGATCCATATATATTGGTCAGTCTTAAATCATCTCTGAATGCTTTCCTGACCTTCTCTTTTGCTGAAATCAACATATATTTAAGATATGACATCTGTGGACGCTTTTCTATATCGACCTTACGTGGAATAATATACAGTGGTTAATCTTTTATGATTTCAACCACGGTCTCCCAAAATCTATATGAAAGAATGGGTTTTTTCATCTTCCCATTGTTCGATCTTGAATATCTAGAATCAGACCACTCTTGTGAGGTGACCATTGCCTTCAAGCCATGTCTCTTTTGCTGTAATAAATTTAATGCAATAAAATTAGTAACAAACCAAGTGACTTTAGGTCGGAGTATCTCACTATTTACATACTTTTGCATTAAACAGTGGACCCAGTGATGATTATATATAAACTTTGTTATCTTGTGCTCAAGCTACACACTTTTTGATGCGTCCAACTCACCAATATCCTTCAGCATTAGGTCTATGCAATGAGCTACACATGGAGTCCAAACCATGTTTTTTTTTCCATAAATTGCAAATCGACTCTTTTGAAATTTGCTCCACTGTCAATTACTGTTTGCATAATATACTATGGTCCAATCTCCTCTACGACATTACCTATCAAACTCTCAATATAGTTTTCATCTTGGATCTTGTTGGAAGCATTAACTGACTTGTGAAACATCACTCTTCTGTTATAATAAACGAGAAGTTGATGATACTCATTCTTGTTGGCCTTGTCCAATTGCCGCATATTTAGCGTCACCTCATATTCATCCTCTCTTGAAGGATTTGATCCAACCCTTCATTTCTGCCACCTCTTCATCCAAGTACATGTCGTAAATCTCCTTCGGTGTTGGAGGTTGGATCCCCGTGCTAGACTTTTGAATGGAGACCATGGTCTTATAAAATGGACTTTGGGCTGTGTTTGTTGGAATAATGTGGAAGTTGAACCATTTCAAAATTGTCTTCCCAATATTCTGTTTTTTTTATATGCATCATCAATATGTGTTTGTTTTGTTGTTTGTGGATGATAAGCTTGCGGATCAATATCAACAATATCTGTTGCAGACCTCCTGCCAAGACCTCTCATAAAACCACAGAGTCCACCATGCCTCATGCTACTAGTTTGGCTTAACCGAGAAGGAGCAGTTGGTTGTCTTATACTGGCCGTCCTCTATATTCCATTGCCATCGTTATGTTCCAATTGTGAGTCAAGTCGTCGATGCCTCATTTCTTTATCGACCATATATTGATGTTTTAATAATGCATGAACCCCAACTGTGAGATCTGGGTCAACATCATCACTATGACCCTCATATTGATCGTAAATTGGTTCCTACATAGTCGTACAATATTCTTCCTTAGCTCTTGCCTTTCTTTTTAATCTATCTTCCTTTGCTTGTTGTTGCTTGCTTTGAAATAATTTACGGATCTCTGTCGGAACCTTCTTGCATTTTGCAACATCAGGATACTCGTCGACCAAATGTATCTTCACTCGAGTTATTCCTCCACCCTTGCCAATATAGTCATAATGAATACATTGCCAATTATGACGGTTTCCATCCATCTTTCGGGTATGAACCCATGCATTATCTTGTTGTCGTTCCTTTGGTGCTATGTTCCTATTAAATTTAAATTAAATAAATTATAAACATGTTGAATTGATTTAATATCAATAAAAAACTATTGATCGCAGCATTAAATAATTTTAAAAAATTCTTAATTATTTTTCTGTTAACATTATAAACTTGTCAAACATCCTAATAGGTATTAAAGATATTAAATTGATCCAAAATCGATCAAATTTCGATTAGATCATCATTAAATTCACTAATCACAATATTAAATATTTTTAATACAATCTAATTAAACTTATTTTACCATCATAAATATGTAAACCATATAAAAAATATTAAATACATAATTCTGATCTAAATTATGATGAAATCATCATTATATATACAAATCACAAGATTAACATAGTTAATTACCCATCAATTACTTGTCTTTCAAGACTATAAATATGTCTAACAGCCTAAAAGTATTAAATACATTGAATTGACTTAAAATCAATCACATTTTGATTAAATTATAATTAAAATCACAAATCACAGCATTAAATAACTCTAATAAAATCTATTAAACTTATTTTGCCAACATAAATATGTAGAACATATGAAATAAATATTAAATAAATAATTTTGATACAATAGAGATTAAATTATGATAAAATCATCATTAAATACACTAATCATTGATTAACATAGTTAATTATATATTAATTAATCTTTCAACATTATAAACATGTCAAACAACTTAATAGGTATAAAAGATTATGAATTGACCCAAATTCAATCAAATTCCAATTAAATGATCATTACAGTCATTAATCGCAGCATTAAATAACTCTAATAAAATCTAACCAAACCTAATTTACCATCATAAGTATTTTTTTGATATTTAATATACATAAAATATAAATATGTAACTTATTAAGAATCTAATTTTGAATAAATCAAAATTAAACACACTAATCTAATATTAAAAATCTTATTTACTTTCTAATTAAAGAAATAGAATGCATACGTTTTGATTGAAAAGTTTTTCCTCTTAGTCTTCCTAAATTAGCCTCGATTCAATCCATAAATCGTTGCCTTCTAAAGTTTTGGAGAGTGCAAATGTTGAGAGTAAGAAAGATAGTTTTGAATGTGAGAATGTGAGAGAGTTTAAGAAAGATTGAAATGGAGTGAAATAGGGGGGAGGATGAGTTTAAAAAGAGGTAGGAAAGTGTATTTGATCATTATAGGGTCGGTAACGATCGAAATTGATCGTTACCGACGTTATCGGGCGGTAACGGTCGATTTCGATCGTTACCGGTAACACTAATCATAATATTAAAGATCTTATTTACTCTCTAATTAAAGAAATAGAATGAGTACGTCTTGATTGAAAAGTTCTTCCTCTTAGTCTTCCTAAATTTGCCTCGATTCAATCCATAAATTGTTGTCCTCTACAATGATTTAAAAAGCGAGGCACTAGGGTCCCAAAACGCTCGAGGCGCTAAGCGCTCGCCCGAGCGAAGCGAGGCGCTAAAATATATATATATATATATATATATATATATATATATATATATATATATATATATATATATATATATAATATAGTACGCTGTGAACAGTAGAGACGAGTAGATATGAGGTGAGGCGCTTGCCGAGAGCCAAAGCTGCTTACTGAGAGCAGCGGCAGCGGAGAGCAGTAGAAACGAGATGACGAGCTGTCCTGACCGAGAGCGAGAGGAACGACAGCAGCGACGGCGGCGAACAACAGCGACGACGGTGAAGACTAGCGACTACAGTGATGACGACGAAGAGAAGCGACAGCAGCGACGACGACAAAGACAGCAGCAACGAATGAGGCAGTGGCAGCGGTGAGATGTCAACAACGCAATCCCGATTCGAGATGAGAAGATTAGGGTTGACTCACGAAATATATATTGCTGCGTTAGTTGGTTCGATTGAACGAACTAACGCGAACAAAGTCGCCTGGTTTTACCTTGGCTCTCGCCCGAAGCGGCCGACGCTTGGGCTCGGGCGAGCGTCCAGGCAGTGCCTCTTTGAAGCACGCCGCCTGGAGTTTGAGTGAGGCACTCGGGTCTCCTCTTGTCTCGTCCGAGAGCTTAGGTGAGCGCCCGAGCGCCTTTTTAAATCACTGGTCTTCTAGAGTTTAGGAGAGTTTAAATGTTGAGAGTAAGAAAGATAGTTTGGAATGTGAGAGAGTTTAAGAAAGAGTGAGAGTGAAATAGGGGGAATGATGAGTTTAAAAAGAGGTGGGAAAGTGTATTTGATCGTTACAGGGTCAATAACGGTCTAAATCGATGTTACCGGGCAATAATGGTTGATTTCGAGCGTTACCGATGTTATTGGCCGGTAACAGTCAACATTTCGATCGTTATTGCCCGATACTGACTCGTATCATGCGGTACGGGTCTAAAAATGCGCTACCACTCGGTAGCGGGCATAGACTGGTCAGCCGGTGGACCGGTAGGTATCGCTCGTACTGGTCTGTGCGATTCGAAAAGGCAATCCTTGGGAAGAGCATAAGAGTTTTCTGGAAGCCGTAGACATGAATATATCCTGTGGCTGAATAATCTAAATAGAAGCCTTTATGAATGTGAGCTTTTGGTAGACTAGTTGTTCCTTGCATATTCTGCCAGGCACTGAGAAGTTCAATTTCAGCCTAAAGTTTATTTTACTAAAGTTTATTTTAGTTGTTGCTTCCTTCTAATATTTCTTATACAATAGAAGTGTTTATCCTATCATATGTGGCTTCTTGATTATGGGTTATCTGAAATAGATAGTAATGTTTGCTGAAACTTGCTGCTATTTAGGAAAGCAAAGTATACTTCATTTAATAAGTTTTAAGTGTGGTAGTGATCTTTAAAATCCCTGTATGAATAACTTTCCAATAGGTATCTTTGTTTTAAATTTTTATTTGTCATTTGAACTTCTTGATTGTCTTTAAACAAATTCTTTTGGTAATGGTAAGAAAGGTTTATTATGTATTGTCGGTTCTGTATTAAATACTTCCTCCGACTTAATGTTGGTCTGTTAATAATATCATCCCTCTGTAAAAGTTGTCCAAAACAAGGTTCGTTGTATCGGTCCGTATCGATGTACCGAGTTTATCTTGGTATGGTATGGAATCCAGTACCGAGTGGTACGTATAGTGCATACCGCTCGGTACAATATAATATTTTATAATATAATATTAATATGATATAATATATATTAAAGAAAACAAAAAGGGGGCGACGTCGCCTCGTTCCTTCTCCCCGCGTGGGGAGAAGGAATCGCTCGCAGGCGACGGAGCATGCGGGGGAACCCGGGAAGAGCAGCGCGCGTGAGGTATGTTTCTCCCTCTTTTTCTTCTCCTTCTTCTTTCTCCCTCAATCGATCGCCAACAGTCGAAATCGACCACCGACGGTTGATTTCGGCGGTACCGCCTAGTAGCCGATGGTCTGCGTAGCGATCAACTGGCAAACCGGTACATACCGCCTGACACAAAGCCTTACTGCTCGGTAAAGCAACCCTTGGTTCCAAAGTACAGTATTAAGTCACACGTCTTTTACATAATGTGCTAGATAAGACAATACCGCCGTCTAGATGATGGAAAGTATACTTCGTTTCATAAGTTTTTTAAGTGTGGAAGTGATCTTTAAAATCCCTGTGTGAATAACTTTCTGATAGGTATCTTTATTCTAAATTTTTATTTCTGTCATTTGGACTTCTTGATTGTCTTTTTGCTAATTCTTTTGATAATAGTAAGAAAGGTTTATTATGTACTGTTGGTTGTGTATTAAATACTTCAATTTAATTTTGTTCTGTTAATAATATCATCCCTCTGTGAAAGTTGTCCAAAAGTACAGTATTAAGTCACACGTCTTTTACATTCGGTGCTAGATAAGACAATACCGCCGTCTAGATGATGGTTCATTGAATGTAGTTGCTCGTGGTCAACAACGCTTTCGACTAAGACGCCGCTGGGTAGATGCTGAAGGAGCAGTGAGTTCAGCAGTATTCATGCCTTTTGGCCCTGTTGTTCACAGAAGACTAACAAAAGATTATCCTTCTTTCAACAGCCATGTGGAGAGGTCCAAATTGTTCAGGAAGATACTCCAATGAGAACACCAAAGGAGGCATTATGCTTAGCTTCAATCAGCAACTTTCAGAGGCCCAGTTTTGCACATGTTGCACCTTCAAGTGGTTCTCCTTTTAAGCAGCGTGGGCATGAGGATGCAGAAATTAGTTGGGACTGTATGTCTTATGGTAGCATCACAAGTGATCATTCAATGGACATGAGAGTGTCACTTTCACCAAGTGATTCTGGTGATTCTCCTTGTATTTTTGAGAGATCTGCTGAGCCATCAAGTGTGGATGAGGAATTTATTCATGAGCAGGATGGAAGACACAAAAATTCTGTTTCAAAAATATTGGGCAAATCAAGTCAATCTTGTAAGCATGGAATCGAGTGGTCCCCAAGAAAAAAGTCTGATGATGGTGAAAAATTGGAAAGCAATTTGGCCACTAGTGAGTCAAAATGGCAATTCAATGCCCCGATGACTTTTTTACCTTACTGGGCTTACCAAATGTATGATTCATATTCACTTGCTCGAAGAGCTGCAGGTAAGACGACCTTTCTCATGCATGTGAACTGTCGTAAGTGGTCTTGGCATAAAGTGGCAACTGGTAAATCTCAGCATGTAGAGATAAAATCTGTTTTTTATGGTTGAGCTATCGCTAGAAAAGGATGGTTGCATGTTACCATAACTTGTTATTACACAGTTTCCTTTGTTTCCTTTTTGTTTGTTGTTGCCATGTTTCAAATTATTGGGCTTCATACATATTCTGGGTGGTTCTGTACAATCAGTACAGTGTTTTTATAGTCATATGACATGAATCTTACTGTTTTGAAAGTATTGTTGGTCTTGTGTATGATATAAGTTGGCATATATGCCCCACTCATTTTCTATAGTGTTCAACCAGGGAATGCAGAACCTCTACCAGCATAGTTCATGGGTTTGCTCATGCTAGGCTCTCCTAGAGATATTATTGATAGAACTGCTGAATATCCTATGTCCAAGTTTTATTAGTCTCTGATCCATGAGTTATTGTAAATATTAGAACTTGTTGCCTGGTTAATGGAAAATTGTTGTAATAGTTGGCATGTTTAGTGTCTTATACTTTCCAGTTTGTCTATATTTTCATTCTCTACACTAGTTAGAGAATTTTAGCCACCTATAAGGTCCCAAGATTACTGTTCCCTGATACTAGACATTAATGGGTTTTCAATGATTAGTAAAATTCATTTAGAATGCCATCAACAAGCAGAGAATATTAAGAGAGAATTTTCTCTCATATAATAGCTTGGGTTGTTAGGGTCAAATGTAGATATGCTAAAATATTTATATGAGAGATGCATGTATCCAGGACTGGGTTATAGGTCAGTGGAAACTAGGGTACATCATCTGGCAAAGAGAATGTCGTTGTGAAGAGAGGAAGCGGTATGACAGAAAATAGATCACTGCAGGATGAGCTCAAGTTGATTGTTCTCCAAATTTTGTTGAACCAAATTGAGAAGCTAACTTTTGATAGTTTGTGTTAGAAAGAAGTCAAGAACTACACTCTTCATAATGCTGGCAGATAATGCCATTTCTGGCATTCTATCTGACTTTTGTTGTAGACATTATTTGCTATTGTTTTTGCAGACCTTTGGAAGAAGATAATAGGAAACCCAAGGTTAGATGACTATGCAAGAAAGCCGGATCTTTTGTCATTTTATATTGCCAGCAAACTTCCAATGTCTGAAGCAACAAGGCAGGAGCTGCTAGAGATTGATGGAATTTCTTATAGACTGCAAAGGGAAATTCAATTACTTGATGGCTTCAATCTTATACGTTGCAAAAGATGTCAGGTATGTCTTTAACCTTTTCTCTAGCAAGACACATGTTAGGTTGCTGTGATCTATTTAAACATTCGTTGCAGCTTCACTTAGGGAGTGATATGCTTTGCAAGTGAAGTCATTGTGGCTGTATGATATGTTTTAGATGTGATCTTAAGGAAATTCTCTTTTTCTTGTAGGTTTTAATTGCTAAGCGAAGTGATATGTTGGTAATGTCTAGCGATGGCCCCCTCAATGCTTATGTGAATCCACATGGTTTTGTTCATGAGACCATAACTGTTTGCTGTGCAAGTGGGCTTGCACTTCGTGGTCGCCCTGATAAAGAACATAGTTGGTTTCCAGGGTATGGAGATTCATTTCTTTATTAGCCAATTTTGTCATGATCTTGATATGGTTTATAGATGCATTATTGATTTATTTGAAAATCATAAAACAAAAGCTTTTCTTTTTAAAATTTATTCTTAGACTTTTGCCAATCAGCCCATCAAATTTATATAGGAATTACCAACTCTACATCTCTGCAGTGACATTTTTGAAATAATTGTTTGTTCTGTCATTTATGACTTAATCGTTTTCTTATTTGAAGAGCTTTCGTCTATCTAGCTCCATGATGTTCACCACTAATCTTTTACATGCATCTGGATCCAGTAGTCTTAATCCTTGTATCTCAATATTGTAACTGAAGAATACCTGGATTTTTCTATCAAAGAAAATCTGAGTTCTTTTAGTTAAACAACCTTCAACTGAATTTGGTTTCTTATTTATGTATGGACATATACGTTGGGGTGGCTTAATTGCAATCATGAATACAACTACATGCTATCATTCCAGTGCCATGTAAAATCCTGTTCTAGTAACAGTTGTGTTGGTCTAACTGGGTTAGGTCCAAGCTTCTATTCTTTCGATTGTTCTCCATCCTTTCTGCTCCAAGACCATTGCTTTACTGCAGATGCTGCATTGGTTGACAAGCAGCCATCTGTGTTCACCATTGTTGATCTTCCACATGGCATGTATGAGTTTATAGCTAAATGGCATTGCTAAGCTTATTGTTGATCTATATATTAATTTTGACTTGATAAATTTTTTCTATGGGCTCATATAAAAATGTTCTTTGATTGTGAATAAGCTTTGAGAAAACATAGATTTTCATATTTGGCATCATCAATGATTAATATGTTTTCCTTTCATATCATTTTGGTTGAGAATTCTCATTAGGCATTGGAACAAAAAGGCCACAAAGTGGGTTCCAACTGGGATAGGCTTAGAGATACACTGCTTTCTTTGCCAAACCGAAAGTACTACTAATCTCATCAAACTGGCTTGATTAAATTTGTCTGGTCTACCATTTTCAATATTGTGCTTGATATTTTGGGGGTTCAGGAGTTGCGTCGTAAATTCTACCAACTTCTAGGCTTCTAAAGATTTCCATGGCGTACACATTTCCATGAACTCTAAAGATGAAGAGCACATGCGGTGGCAACTTGCAGAATTTGTAGGCAGAACTGATATGATGCAGAATGTATGAATTATTATTAGTTTTCCTTTTCTAGTTACCATAATTTTCTTTTCTTTTTCATCTGCTTTGTTCTGGCTGGCTGTACCGACAGGTATGGCCCTGCCATGAGTTGTTCTGGCAGTTGGCCACACTCTTGTGCCGCTTGAACTAGAATCCTTGGGCAATGGGTTCTGGCTTTATATTTTGGGAAGGTGCATGCTTTTGACAGTGGACTACTTGTACAGAACCTACTGGGGATGGGATTGAGATCAGTCTGAAAAGTAATGCAAAAATAGAAAAATATAAAATTAATATATTTGCAAAACATGATGATTATAATAATTTCAACATGAGAAAATACAAATATATGGTACTTAGGTGTTCTTTCTGTGTGTTTAACAGAATATCTATCCTTTTAAAAAGTTAAAGAGTATAGAGGGGGAAAAAAAATCATAAGGAAAGTGAAAATGAGATAGAGTAGCTAGAGAGTAATTCTTAGAAGAACTACAAGATATTTGTTGGAGAATTAGCAATCATATGGTTTGATGATATTGCTGTAGAAAATAATTATCATAGTAGAATGATTTATTATAGGGGTATAAATCAGCTTGCATGTGAAGTGTGGGGTAATGCTAAAGCCAATAAACCAGTAACTATGCTACAAAATGGGGACGGAGGAACTATTGTGCTTGTTTCCAAGTTTTTCATGAAACTAGTTTGGCATTTATATCTGTAGTTGGTACTATTTGTGCTTGTTTTCTCGTGCAATTTAATAATTAAGCTGATGCAAATTATTTTAGCTTTTTATTAGCTTATGGTGAAATAGATGGCGACATTATCATTTTTATTGCGATCAAAGTGCAATTTTTTTTGCAGGTATGCGTGGACTATTGCAGACTGCGACATGTGTGGTTCAAACATAGGCTGGCTGTTTACTGCCACAAAAAAGCATCTTCTTCCAAAGTCTTTTTGGGGAATCCGGAGTGCTTCGGTTGCAGATGATACACATAAAGACAGAGAGTGAAGCAAATAAGAATATACCAAAAAGGGAGGAGTTTAATGTTTGTTCCCTTATTCTTCCGTGTGCACTAGTGTAATCCAGTTAAAAACTGTGTTACTACTCTCATATATCTTGCTTGATTGATATCAAGTAGCTGGCGTTGCTTTTACGACTCGATAGATGTACGTCACATATCTCGGGTCGTCATGCAATGTTGGAGCGTGCTCGGTTGATCACCGACATTAGGATAACATGAGATGTAGAGATAACTTAAAACATATGCCATGTTATCGAATCGGTAAAACTGGCCACTCGGGCATTCCTTCCTTTGTAGGTGGGTCTACTGCCTCGGTGGAAAAAAGTGATTCCAATGTAGCAGCTGAAGAATCAGATGAGTCTCTTTTGACCACATAGCGGAGGAAATTACCTAACAGGCCATATGTGTGCCCACAATTCGAAATCTGCGTATATTAACTCCAGAGTAACTACTTTTTTTTTGTCAATTCGTTTTTAGTAAAGTTTTATAAGGTCCTCATTATTTATCTCTCCTTATATCACTTATCCAAAGCAACTCATTTAATCTAATGAGAGCCTTCTACGATTCTCCTTTGAATATGTTATTATCTTAATTTTCTCATTTTATTATTTCTATATTACTGTAGTGATCATGATAGTATTCTATATTAAGTTTTTTTTGTCATCATCATCACTTGACTAGTCTCTTGTTCTCAATGCAATATCCTTCTTGTTCTTTGAAATAATTTTTTTTTATTCATCATGTGTTTTACATGTCATCTTATAGATCATTAAAGATCTTATGGTTTCTTCAAGACTAAAGTTGTTCAAGTCCTTTGCTTCGTAAATAGTCGTTAATTTTGGATCTTAATTTTTTGAAAGATATCTTAAAATCTTATTTATCAATTCAAGGTTAATATAGTATTTACAAGATCTTTTAAATCATTGATAACATCTGTAAAAACGGGTTTACATGTCACCGATTGTTTCGCTTGGCTTGATTTTAAATGGTTCATAACTATGTATTAAAAAATTAATTTTAGATTATTTTACTCTACTTGTGCCTTCATGAGTAACTTGAAGTGTGTTAAATATCATGTGCAATGTCATAAAAACTTGACTAAACTCATTTTTGTCTAAAGCATAAAATAAATTATTCATAGCTTTAGCATTCAAAGAAAATATTTTCTTCTTAAAATATTTCATTCATTTATTGGTTTAGAAGATTTTTGAAAATCACGTTCAACGATGTTTTATAAATCAAAATCTATAGAAATCAAGAAAAAATTTATTCATATTTTTCAATAAGTGTAATCCGTCCTTTTGAACATAGGAGGATGAGTGATAGAATTACCTTCTTGATATCAGAAAAAATAATTAAGTCTCACTTGGGTGTTAATCCAACCGAGAGAACTTGGTTCTGATACCAACTGTTAGGATCGTAATGGTACTAAGAGGATGTTTGAATTAGTGCTATTGCAAAAAAAAATCTAATTTATCAAAGTTCAATCGATAAATTTGTACTAGAAATATGTTTAACCAAAAGTGTCATTAAGGATAGTGAGTGAAGTAAATCAATAAGCAGTAGCAAGGTAAAGGAAGAAATGAAATACAAACTGATTTATAATGGTTCGGTTGTCCCGACTTACGCTCACTCTCGATTCCTTTTCCCTCAAGGTCATCGGCTTTCATTATCAATCTTCTTCCTAATGGGCAAAGATCAACTACCCTTATTACAACTCTTCTCCTTTTACCAAGCTCAAGAGAGAAACTTTACATAAACATTTTTACACAAGACTTCACACCTCCTTAGAATAATCGTTAAACTCAAGGAGGAATATACTCAAACACCTTCAAGAGTTTACAATACTTTTAACCTTGAGAATTCTTTCTTGTTCGCTCTTGTATCAAGCAAGTATGAGTGGAGTATTTATAGACCCCAAAGGCTTTAGAAATAGAGTCAAAAATTCAAATCCTCGAGTTTTCGGGATATTAGCAGTACCATCGTTGGTGCTGGATGGTACTACTGCCAAACAAAGCTTGAGAATTTGGGCTTTGGTGGTACCACCATCGGCGTAGGGGATACCACCATCGAAAGTCTCAAAAAAGCATAAAACAATGCTTTGTAGTATTAGCACCTGGGCTTGGCAGTACCACCTCCCAAGCTTACTTAAGGTTACTGTTGCCTTCAAATAGGCCTAATTTAGCCTTGGTTCAGGCATGAACTCATGGCATGAAGTTCATCCTTCGGCACGTCGACCAATTCTTCGGCCCGATGTCCAATATATAATATGATGCTTTCCCTGGCCCATCGTCTGATTTTCCTACTTCGATAATTTGCTCTCTAATGGTTCAAGTCCATAATCAATGTTTTTCCTGCATCACATATCTTAAAAGCATATTAGTCCATAAATTCATCAATTTATTTCATCATCAAAATTCGATTGATGACGAAGTTTTAATTAAACTCTTCTGTCTATATGCTAATTTGATTTCATCATAAAAAATTATAACTTCAATTGATATTCTTTGAGTTTAAGTAGAAATACTTTAATTATTGTAAAAATCATATGCATAATTTTAGTTAAATAATCACATCATATCCATAGTTCGAACGTCAAAACAGTTACATATCTCAAATAGATATCATAAGTTAATGTCACCAAATACAATAAGTATAAGAGTGTAATATAGTTACTATGTTATTGCCTTCGTTAGGTTGACCGTCATTTCCAATAACCGATTGTAACAGATCTAGAACTCTTAGACCCATAAGTTTGGTATCAAAGAATGAAGTATTCAAACAAGATATCATTACTATCTCAAATCTAAAGACCAGATACATAACTGAAACTATAGAATCACTGTATGACGATGAGGTATCATTAATCATCATGCATTTCGTAAGCGAATCAATCTGTGAACTCATTCTCTAATAAGCACCTATATTATATTTCCAGTGTCCCCACACAAGCAGTTATAATATCAACTGTTTCAACCATATGGATGAGTATATATCACACTGGTCTATCTGATTATCTTGATGTCCCTCACGAGTAACTTATGATCAAAAATATTTAGAGTTTGTGTTTAAAAGTGAATTAGTTTCATTATTATGATCCTATCATGATCCAATTCCCATAACACAGTTCTAAGAATATCATAATATATTTATCATCTAACATAAAATAAGAAAATATCATAATAATTAATAACAAAAAATATTATGTAGCGTGTCACACATGCTATCACTTACGTGATTAGCTTATTGGGCACTTATAACTAGCACTTATGAGACATGAAATATCACTTTTTAGGAGTATGTCCCCAAAGACTTTTGTAGAAAGGGCAAACATGGATTGAATATCCTATGTCTTTGTGATAGGGTCTATCATATATGTTATATTATATACTAATCCTGATGTAGCACATGCTCTAAGTGTAGGTATTAAGCGGATTCAGGTTTGGAACACTAAAAGATAGTAAAGTATATCCTTACGTACTTGAGAAGGATTAAGGATCTTTTACTAGTATATAGAGGAAGTAATCTCAAGGTTAGGGCTACAGAGACTCAAGTTTTCAGTCCAATGTTGATGATAATAAGTCTAACTTAGGGTATATGTTCACATGAACGAATGAGCAATAAGTTGGAAGAGTTCCAAGTAAGACACTATTATTGACTCGACCACTAAGGCGGAGTATCATGTTATGGCAAAAGCAATAAAGAAGGCAGTCTGAATAAAGAAGTTCAACGTAGATCTAAGAGTCGTGCTGGGCAACGAGGAGTCGATTCTATTATATTGCAACAGCAACGAGGTGATTGCTCAAGCGAAGGAACCTAGGTCTCATCAGAAGTCCAAGCACATTCTGAGGAGGTTTCACTTGATCAAAGAGATTGTAGTCTGTGGTGATCTAGCAGTAGAAAGAGTTTCGTCCAAAGATAAAATTATAGATCCACTAATCAAGCCATTATCTTAGATTACCTTTAAGCATCACATGAGTCTTATAGGGATTAGGCACGTGGGTGATTAGCTTTAGGTCAAATGAGAAATTGCTAGTTACAGGTGCCCTACAAGCTAATCACATGAGTGATGACATATGTGATACGCTATGCAATCTCTTTTAGTTAATATTAATAATGATATTTTCTTACTTTATATGATAATTATACATTATGATATCTTTGGATCTGTGCAATGAGAATCGGATCATGATGAGATCATAATAATAAGACCAATTCGTCATTAAACATAGATCCTAAATATTCCTGGTCATAGGTTACTCAAGAAGGACATCGAGATAACTAGAGAGATTATTATACTATTTACCCATTCATATGATGGGGGCAGTTGTTAGAAAATCTTAGATTAAGCATCACATGCACATCAAACACAAAAATAAAAAAATAGTTTCTTTGAAGTTATGTACTTGGTCGTCGTGTGACGATTGGTGCGTGAGAAATTATAAAACTGAAAACTATATATATCGTGTAAGATGTATTACATAGGTAGATTGTATATCCTTAAAAATTTTAGATCCGACAGAGAGGATAAATGAGAGTACAATATGGAGGGTGAATTTGGTGCACCATTGTCTGGATCCTCGACCTCTATCCCCTATCAGCATAATCTCCGTATGCATCGCTTTCTTTATAACAACTTGAATGACAACACTATGGTATATTTTTCAAGAGTACCTGTCTTTGCATCCTCTTGCCCCATGCTAAGCCTTATGATCCTAACTCCACCTCCGCAAGTTGAATCACCTTAGTTGAATCGATCTCATTATCGTGATCTCAACATGATCCGATTCTCATTGTACAGAACCAAAGACATCACAATATATATGTAACAAATAATATAATGTGAGAATATGTCAATATTAATCATAAGCAAAAAGATCATACAACGTGTCACACGTGTCATCACTCACGTGATTGGCATGCAGGGCACCTATAACCAGCACTATAAAAGAGAAAATGAGTTAGATAAATCGTGTTACACGGGATTCATAATCAACCATTTCAGTAAACACTTTATAGCTAATGCAAATTCCAAACATGAACTTCGTAAATTCCTACTACTAGCCTGCTACTTGTTGTATAAAGCTTGAACAAAGACCAAAAGACAGACATATATGAGTATTATATTGAGCACTATCTTTATATTTTTATCTATAACAGTCTGGGGACTATGGCCTAGTACGTCCATAATTGATGAGTTAAGTGAATTGTTATTGTATAACAATTCACTGAGTTAGAAGGAGTTATGACAGGTACAACTCACGACTAGCTTGGTATTGGGCCTAGAGGGTCACACACATATGGTGGATGTTGTGATGAGTAGAGGTTCAGATATGATATATCCATAGAGTCCCTATTTTAGTGGATATCTAATAAGCTCCTGTATTATTGGATCCTATGGATGAGGTCCAATACGAGATTATTGGATAGAGATATACTAATCTATGAGGCTTGGGTAGTTGGACATAGATCTAGTATCCAATAGAGCAAGATCCATTAGAGTAAAGTTGACAGAGACCTCTATAAATATGAGGGGGCTAAAGGGTTCATAAGCTAGAGCTTCTGATGGTCGCCCCTCCTATTCTCCTCAACCTCCTCTCCTCCTTCTGCGATAGATCTTGGAGAGAAAGATCCTGCAGCTATCTGAGGAGCGTTGTCACTGTTCTATTGTGTGGATATCGTTAGAGAGGATAACATTTGACCTTCTTCATCTATGCCTACATATCTGATTTTTTAGGGATATACGATCTCCCTATGTAACATCTAACACATGTTATATAGTTTTTTTATTTTACTGATTTTTGCACACTAATCATCATATCACGATTTGACCAACGTGGGAGATCTCTTTGTTTTATTTTTTCGCTGCGTATATGATGCTCTAATAAGGTTTCCTAGCACCTAAATAAGAGACTATGAGACAACTGCCTCCATCATATGGATGAGTATACAACACACTAGTCTGTTCGATTATCTTTATGTTCCTCTCAAGTAACATATGACCAGGGTTATTTAAGGTCTATGTTTAAAGGTAAATCGATTTCATTATCGTGATCTCATCATGACTTGACTGATATTGCACAGATCCAAGGACATCACAATATATATACAACAAATAGCAAATAATGTAAGAAAATACTAATATTAATAATATACAAAAAGATTGTTGTAGCATATTACATGTGTTATTGCTCATGTGATTGGCTTGTAGAGCACCTGTAACTAACAGCAACTAGTCTAATAACTGCTTATGTGGGGACACTAGAGATATAATGCAGATGCTCATTGGAGAATGAGTTCATTGAATGATCTACTTACGAAATGCTAGATGGTTAATGATACATTATCGTTAGACAGTGATTTCGTAGTATCAATTGTGTATTTGAATTTTGGACTTAAGACACCAAGAATGTCTTATTTGAGCACTCTGTTATTTAATACTAGACATATAGGTTTGGAAGTTCCAGATCTAGTAAAGATGGTCACTAAGAATGATAGCAACTTCATGAAGACAATTGTGTATCAATAAAGGATCATCCACTCTCAATATCACGAGAGGAATATCTCATGTGCTCTCATTTAATTAAATCTCTGGCCAGGGTCAATCAGATTTAGAGATCAATAAGAGTGATACTCAGATTGAGAGAGAAGTTTTTTGGGAGAATCCAATAAGAGTGAGACTCGGATGGATTCCATATGGGCTTAATAGCATTATGCTTTGTATACGGTCTCTAGGATATTAGAATGATAAAATAATATAAATACATGGTAATTAAGGGCAAACATGTTCAATGAATTAGATCCCCCTATACCATTTAGGGACTATGGAGTAATGGCCTAATACGTCCATAGTGGATGAGTTGAGTGAATTATTATGAGGATAATAATTTACTTGAGTTAGAAGGAGTTCTAAGTTACAAGGGGTTCTGACACGTGCAACTCACGACCACCACGATATTGGACCTAGAGGATCGATCACACACATATGACGGACAACATGGCGAATAAATGGTTAGATATGAAATATCCAATAAATCCTTGTTGAAATGGATCCATTGGGTGAGATCCAATAGAACCTAGAGCTTAGAGTGGTTATTGGATGGTGATCCAGTACCCATTAAGCCAGTGATTATTAGATGAGGATCAAATACTCATTACAAAGGATCCATAGGGTTTTTATAAAGAGCCTCTCTATAAATACGAGTGGGGCTTAAAAGATCATAGGATGGATTCTTAGAGTCGTCAGCCTCCGATTCATCTCCTCCCCATCTCAACCTTTCCCTCCCTAGTGTGAGAGGACAACAAGAGGGCTGGCCCCTGGTGCTACCCCCTACTGTGTTGTGGAGCGCAGTCACGAGAAGAGATATCGACGCTGCGTCAGTTGTGTGGATTACTGGTAGAGAGGCGTTTGCGAGAGCTCTTTTATCCCACAGACTAGGATCTGCATTTTAGGAGGATATTCGATTTCTCTTAGATGAGAACATCTCACTCTTTTGACGCAGTTTTTGATTTTTGAGTTATTCTCTCCCGGTCATCACATGATGATTTGATTATATTTCATTTTTAATTTCCACATGTGATGTTCTCTTAAAATTTTCCAATATTACCTCCACCTCTCACACCTTTCTTTATCCTCCTCTATCTTCTCCCAACCTCTCTCGTGAAATTATTATAATTTTGATTTTATTTATATTTAAAAATATTTAAATTCTATTCATAAAATTTAATATTATCAACTAAGTTTGATAATAATTATAATTTTTTAATTAAATAGATTAATTAAAAAGATACAAAAAATTCACGGATTCTTTGTCCCCGCCCCATCTAAACGGGGTATGGAGGGAGGATGAGGGATGAGGACCCCACCACGCCCAAGTTGCCATCCGTGCAAAGAGTTCTCTTACCTGAAGGCTTTTGTATATAAAGAAAGCTATTAACGTGTGTATTCCCTGTGCATATTAAGCAGAGTCAACACTGAGAAAAATACAAAATAATATGTACTACGAAGACAGAATTCCAACAAGCAGTGGCTTATTGACCACATTTTTTTTTTCCACTTCCAACAAGGGGTTGAACAGCATATGCAGCAACCAGGCGACAACTGCAGATCTAGGCAGCTCTGCAAGTGAACTCTTTATTAACTGCAGCTACACAATCCCCAGTTCTAAACTTACAAAGCATTTTACAACATAGAAGCCACAACAGCGATAGTAAGGTCTGCTAATTTATCTGTAGCTGCGGTAGACAGGGGTATACATGCAGCTCTCTGCATATTTCACCAAGTTTTGCGGACGTGGCAGCCGGGTTGCCAAACCTATAATTTGTACAAACAAATAATGCCTAAATCTTGCAAAGGCACCATCGGAAAAGAAGGAATGTATTGGATGAAGGATGAAAAAGGATGTACCAAGATCGTATGCCTTCGCTGCAACATTAGCAGCAATATGTGCCGATATCGTTCTGATGTTGGAAAAGGGTGGATAGATCAACCCCTTGTCAAAGTTCTCCAGTGTCACTTGCTTTGCCAAAGCTTCTGCTGTTTCAACAAAAGTGAGGGTTAGAAAAGACTAGATGTCATAAGACTATATAAACCACAGATGGAAGAGGGTATAATCCATATGGCATATCCATGTGCCCTTCTGAACTAAGAAGAAGAACAAAATGAAAGCAAAGCATAATAGCACAAACCAAGAGATATCCCTTTGTCATACCTGGTGCACACATAACCATTCCAGGGAAAAGTTTGAGCATCGAAAAATTAGCAAGCAGTGGTCAGCACTAGGTATCTATAACTAAAGATTGTGAATCTCATTTCTCTTTTTCTTTTCTTTTTTCAAGAAATAAACATTTTTGGAAGAAAGTCACAGTTATAAATCCTCTTCGACTTACAGGCTGAAAGGAGCATGTCATCATGCACGCGGATCGCTCCTGAGATCACCAAGCCAAGACCAAATCCTGGGAAGATGTATGCATTATTTGCCTGACAGCACACAACAAAACAGACATGATGAGCCATGGCCTACATCTCCAAACATCATCAATGTAGGTAATCGAGGGAAATCACAGGTATATTGATGAATGAGGAACCTGGCCAGGCACAAAAGTCTTGCCATTGTATTCAACTGGATCAAACGGACTCCCACTTGCAAATATTGCTTGCCCCTATCAATTGTAAAGAAGTTTCAACTATAGAACCTGATTACAAACAATGTCATGGAGTCAAAATAGTTAAATGGAAGTATTACCTTACTCCAATTATATGCTTCTGCAGCAGTACATTCAGATTGTGAGGTCGGGTTTGACAAAGCTAGAATAATAGGCTTCTGCATTTTGCAAAAGAAAAGCAGAGGTAACTCATTTTATTGCCCACTAGGGCATGATAAAAAAAGTTTGGAAATAGTGCTACCTCATTGAAGGAGGCCATGGCTTCAATGACCTCCTTAGTGAAGGTTTTTCCCACTCCAGATGAGCCAATCAGTGCAGTTGGCTTGATAGACTAAAAAAAGGAAACCAAACTTGATGTAAGGATTCCTAACTGGTTCAGAGATGATCATTTGGTACTATATGATACATAAGGCATAAGTTTAATGTACACTAGTGATGGAGAGACCCAAAGACTGGTACAGTGTATTCTACAATTGTTAACCTCCATGTCTATCACCAACATTAAGAGAACAAGATGTATAGAACTTAATATATACTTTGAGCATATATCAAATTGGTAAACTGGCAACTTGGGCATTCCTTTTCAATGGTGGTCTAGAAGCTTGGTGGAAAATGATTCTCTGTGCAAATAGAACTGGCTGAAGAACCAAGAGTTAGTGATAGTGTATGAATTGAACAGTGGAAGAACTACCTGCAGGCCTTTGGACCTCAAAGAGACCCATTGGTGTCTCTTGTGTGGTGTAAAAGAAAGCTAACAAGCCTTCATTTCAGTCCTCACAGCTATATTCTCTTTCCCTTTGTCTTCTCTCCCTTTTTCACTCTTGAAACCAGACCTCATCAACCCTCTTTCTCTTCTTTCGTGTCAATCCTCTTCCCAAACCTTCTTCCTCCAATTCAAATCTCTTGTATATTAAAAAAATTGTTGGAGAAGCCTAATTTTTCAAGGAGAATGTTTGAAGATCAAAATGGCTAATCTCTTCAAAATTAGGTAAATCTGAACCGCTATTTCTTAGCTTAAGGACTTAATTTAGGGACTTGATATATAAGATTCATGCTTGAATTACACATACTTAAATAAGCCCCAATCCATGCAAGTCTATGTTTAATGATTAATCTCTCTAGATCAGCATGGTTTGGGGCTAGAACTAGATTAGATCTGCATGGACCTAAAAAGGGTACCGGATCCGTGCTGGTGTACCATGTGCCCAGATATTCCTCGTACAGGAATCATACCAGTCTGACCAAGGACAAGATGAGAACAATAACCAAAATGTCAAACAATGTTTTAGAAACCCTTTAGTCGAGCACAAGAAGGGTTCCGGAAAGAAGATAGGCATCTATGTTCGGTAAATTTGGGTTTGGATACGAAGTAAATGGAGTTCAAGTTCAGGTTCAGGTGAAGTGTGCAGGCTTTATACCCACTACCATCATTATGAACAGGCCTTCCTGCACCTAAAGGCCATCTTACATCCTGCATCCTCGTTAGGTAAAATTCAGGTTCATATATTTAATTGCGTTCAATTTTGAATTCAGGTGAAGTCGCAGGTATTTGACCTGCTGCCATCACTATAAACAGGCCATCCTGCACCAAAAGACTATGTTATGTCCTGCATCAGTAAAGAATTCATGGAGTAGATAACAAAATAACATTCAAGCCTATAGATATTCATATATAAGAAGGTAATGAAACATGAGGGGAGACTATTACCTTCACAGCATCCAAGAGGGTGCCGACAGGTTCATGCTCATGCGCCCATGGTTTTTTGAAGTGCTGAAGAGACTCTTTGCGTGAACTAACAATCAAGCCCTACAAAGAAACCTTTGCATTATTTTAACAATTGACTAAATCCAACAGACAGAGAAACATAACTAGCTAAATACCTTCGAGTCTACAAGCCAAATCTTTTTCCGAGTCTCCTCTAGTGGTGCTTTAGACTGCAGTAGTGACGATATGTTCATTAATTGTCACAAAAAAAATTAAATCAAACAGACATCAGAGTTTCAGATATGTAATATGGACAGATATATGTTTGCCCATATTACAGTACTCATGTATTAGGGCATACTAGTTGGTTTATGCTGTAGTACCTCTTTTGACATCTGAAGAGCTATGAGTTCTGCAATACCAGTACCAGCCTGTAAATACCATAAATTACTGTAATATTCTAAAAACCAGGCTTTGTCAGTAGTTGAAATATATTAATCAGATCTAGTATACAAACTTTAAATGTTAGAAAATGTTATTGTAGGATAACACAATATTTCAGAAAATGGCAACTCATTTTACAAATTGAATACTGCCTGTAAATATAGAAGTCTCCAAGCACTAAATAATATGAGATAGGTAAGGACATCATGAAATGAATACTAAACATGACTCTAACAGTCACAATTTCAATTTTTTAGGCATTACCCTTGGCACCATGAAATGAATACTTAATAACACGTATGGTGCTAATACTAGTAAAATGTTCTATACAATAAAGTTCCAGAAAGTTTTTGCAAATAATAAGTTGAAAGTCTGCATTTTCAGTGAAAGAAGAAAGGCAAAGCAACGAAACTGACCTCCCCAGCACCAAGGAACAAGAAAGTTTGATCTGCCAATGTTCCACCAACCAACTTCAGAGCTGCAACAAGTCCAGCAAGCACCACAGAAGCTGTTCCCTGTAGTAACAAGAAAAATGGTGGACTTTGATGAGATATTACAGCAAGGAATGACCCTTCATTTTGGCAGATATAAGAAATCCTAGGGGCTGGTAACAGCTACGAATGGATCTTCATCATTGGGAGGGTTGGCCCTTCAAAATTGAAATGAGTCCATGGAATGACCCATTAGCAGATCTGTTATTCCCCTATTTCTAGAATATCATCTACTCAGCATTACAAAGTAAAGATAAAAAAGATTGAATTCTAAATCGATACCTGAATGTCATCATTGAAAACCAGATGAGTTGTGCCATACTTTGCAAGCAATACAAATGCATTATGGTTCGCGAAGTCTTCAAACTAGAACCATTGGACCAATGTCGTCCATAGCAAAATCAAGGGAACATAAATATGAAAGTAAGTGTCCTCAAATAACTGAGATATCTCATCAAGTGACTTTTACCTGAATGAGGACTTTTTCCCCATAGTTCTGCTTAACAGCAGTCATGAACTCATGCAGTAACTCAGCATACTCCTATACCATACATATGAAACAAATATTTAAGACATATACCATTAAACTCGCAATTTTCTCAAAGATGGTACCTGTCCGGTGGCTCTTTTTTGCCGTAAGCCGATGTAGAATTCATCCTCAAGCAATTTTTCATTATTGGTCCCAACATCAATTGTGATAGGTAAGCACTAAAAAGTACCAAATGATAGTTGGAACACTTATAGTTGAAAAAAAGGAAAACTGAGAGAAGAATTAAGTGTTCACTATATAGCTTAAAGAGCCCAGGAGATGCAACTAAACACAACATGCAAAGAGCACTTACAGAAGAAGGGCGAATTCCTCCAAGAGCAGTATACAAGGCAAGCTTACCAACAGGAATTCCCATTCCCTGCATAAGTTCGGGAAACAAATCATGAGGATATCAGCAAAAAGATCAAACATATATTGACGGTTAATATCCCACCACAAATAAACCAGCAAAGACTTCAAAAGTGTTTAATATATAGCCAAAACTGCAGGAAAATCTTTAACCTGGCAACCAAGATCTCCAAGACCCAAAATGCGCTCACCATCTGTGACTACAATAACCTGAATGCTCTTTTCAGGCCAGTTTTTCAAGACCTCAAGAATCTTTCCCCTGCAAGACAGAAGACCCATTCTTAATTGACAATAGATGGCATAATATAGAAGAGACAAAGAAATATGTCTTACTTCTCTTTCAAGCTGATGAAAAGGCCCTGAGGACGCCTAAAAATTGAACCATACTTCTGGCAAGCCTCACCAACAGTGGGAGTATAAACAATCGGAAGCAACTCTTCCACATTATCGATCAAAAGCTTGTAAAAGAGCCTCTCATTCCTCTCCTGGAGAAGCAAGCATCACGTATGCATAGACTTGGTCATACACTGACAGCCCAAAGTCACCTAAAACAGGTTATTAGAAGCCATTTGCAAATACCTCAAGTTCCATCATCGCCATGTAACGTTGAAGAGGAAGTTGATATTGTCGAATATTATTCATGAGCTTCTTCTCCTGCAGTTCAAATTTGAAAGCAGTAAATGGTGTTCATTACGTACCGATCAAAATTTGGTCAATGAAATATATTTTGTTAGACCTGAAGCTCTTGGGTGATACATGCTGGAGGCAGGAGGCCTCGTATGTAGTGAGCATCTCTCTCTTTCTCAGTGAAGGCAAGCCCTTTGTTGAATCTTGGATCCCTCAGTAAAGAATATCCACTGCAGAAAATATTGAATTATAAGATTTGCCTATTTCTTCAAGATCTTAACAGAACAGATCACTGTACCTAAACAAATATAATTAAAACAAGCAACTCTATGAAAAGAGAATTCTAGACAAGAAAAAGTATAAGATAATTTCCTTTTCCGGATCAATAAATACACTAGTAGTTGCTAGTTTAACCATGGACTTATTATTTTTGTTCTCATTTACAAAAAGAAAAAGAACAAAGTTGTGAGAAGATGTTTAAGAACGATGGACAAGTAATCTGTCAACGAAAAGAAATCAAGACGGGAAAAAACTAGCGAGTCAGCAAAGAGCAACTTAGAAGGGGAAGTGGAAATGCAGATAAATAGAACAAAAGGTAAGATTTCTATTTAGATCTTATTTGTTCCCAAAAAAAGAGTACAGTTGCTTCAGTCTTTCTACAACTCCAGACGATCCAATAAAATTAGAAAGGCATTATGTAGCAAAGGGGCATGCGTCAAGTCCATTACCCATAATATATAAAAAAAAAAAAAAGACCAGGCCATCAAGAATTTCCATATAAAATCCAACTTATAGATCTAATATACTTCAATTTCACCTATTCGAATAAAAATTAATTGAATCATTACGTCTTTACATAATATAGGATAAAGATTGTCCTCTGATGTATACATACCAAAGGTATGTTCTTCCTTGATCATAATTGCTAAAACAGAAATCTTTGAAGATAAAAAAATCGTGAAGATCCAGCTATCCAGATAAAACAAAAAGGACATAACAAATGAAAAGAAAAGGATACTCATAGGGAAAAGACTCCTATTTTTCTTTTTTACTTTGCTTCTTTTGCACTTGCCTCCACTTCATACTAGAGAAGTGGGTTTAAAGAGTGATCTCCTTAGTAAATATATTTATAAAAATTCAAGAAATCCATAAAATATCATCTTCTGTCGTTTCTGTTCTATCCCACTTCCACCAGCTCCTCTGAAAAATGGGGTTAGGGAGTAATCCCCCACAAAAAAAAAAAAAAGTGTATATTTTCAGTAGAACAGAAAACATCGCAAGAAAGAAGCTCTCTTGTTTTAGTTCATCGACATCACTAGAGAAGTGTGATCGAAGAGTAAACCCAGCTCGATTTCAGCAAGAGAAAAGACAAGAAAACGTCGGATAAGCGAGGAAGCAAATCAAGGGACGAAAGACGAGACCTGGCAACGGAAACGGTCCAGGGCGTGACGAGCTGCTCCTCGGTGGCCCGGTCCTCGCCGTAGGCGTCCTCCACGCCGCCGGCCACGGTGCACTTAGGCTTCATCACCGATTCCCCTTCCGCCCTCAGTTCCCTCAGTGTGCTTTCCATGTCTCGTCCCAACCCGCCTCTGCAATACCAGAAATAGAAGAAGACCGCCACACCGATCACCGACTCCGCTCTCACTTATATGCATACTATACATAAGCATATTACAGGGCGATTTCCCTAAAAAAAAAAATCCATAATATTTTTTTTTTTTCCGTAGCCGGCCCCACATTAGTTTTTATTTTTTTCAGGGAGAGTCTCCAGAATTTGCATTTCTCTCAACCACTCTTTTGTCATGTTCCTTTTTTAAAAAAAAAAAAAAAACTTATTCAATTGAACCAATATTTTTTATTAAACCGATTTAATTAACTCAAATATTGGAATAAAAACATAAATATATAAAAAAAATGAAAATAATTTATAAAAACAAAATTAAATTCGGATTACTAAATATAAAATAAATTATAATATTATGATATATTTTAAATAAATAATTAAAATCTAAAAATTCCAAAATTCAAAGGAAATATTAAAAATGTCTTACAAAAAAATAAAATAAAATATGTTTATATGTTTAAGCTACTAAATTATGCATTGTACTAATTTTAGTCTTTAAAAAGTTGAATTTAGTCTAAAAGGAGTAAACATGATGTAATTAAATTTTTTCTTTAAAAATTCCAAAATTTATATTAAAAAAACTTGTAATTGATTAGAAACGCCCAAAATGACCATTTTTCTATTTTTGGAACATTACAGAATCTATTTTCAATTTTTGAACCTAAAGGACCTATTTTCACAAAACTAAATATAGGTTCTTCAATGGTCCAAAAATTAGTTATTTTGAGCTTCTCCAGTCAATGACAAGGCTTCATGAAAATTTTAATTTTAAAATATGATTATAATATTATTATTTTTGAAGATAATCCAAAAAAAAAAAAAACTCCATTCAAAATTACAAGTGTAACTAGGGTCAAATTTCATGTTTTGGGTCTAAATATTTTATTTATAAAAATTTTAATTCTAAATGAGTCGAACAATTGAGTTTAGGGTTTAGGGCTCAATTGAAAATGTTGATTCAATTGAATGAGTTTAAAAAGAAAAAGAAATGACAATAGGATAAAAGAGTAATTAAGCGCAGTTCTTTGCCGGAGGTCTTTGTGGAAAAAAACCAATATGGGAAATCTATGGGAAAATGAGCTTTTTTTTTTTTTTTAAGAATTCATCTTATATATAAAGAAATAAAAACAAAAATAAATTTATGTATACGCCCTCTGCATGTACTGATTTTTCTGTAGCATAGCCAAATACAAAAATTGTGAACTTTTGGAAAATATAAACAAAAGGATGGTGTTGTTATTAATTATTAGTACTATTATTATTATTAAAAAAGAAATAGTTTAATAATCAGCAAGATAATGAGGAGAAGACGCTGGTTATGTATGATGTGTATGGAAGGAAGGGACGAGGCGTTTTGACTTTTCCTTGTCCTTCTTCTTCCGAGGGGCCCATGATGTGTATATACTTAAAAGGGGATAGATAACATTCTTCATTGAATTGGAAAATTGACGGCTTAAATACCATAAATTTTAATTCAAAAAAGTCTTCTGAAATCTTGTAGAGCTTTGGGAGGAGTATACCCAAAAGATTGCTAAGTTTGTTATAATCGACGATTTATGAAACTCCTCTACACATGCATCTATAAACTTTACAAGTTAGTAAAAGTTTTCATCGTGAAATGTATTAATATAGTGGGTAATTGAAATCAAGCAAGATTTTGTTTAGTAATAAAAAATTTGTTTGTACAAAGTCTGATGCAAAATATTGAGTTGCCCACCAACTGGTGTCGACGACCCAACGCTATCATCTCGTCTCCTAGCGGCTGCTACCAACGTGATTGGATTAGGTTGCCAACAAAATATTAAAAATGATTTCCTCAAGCAAAAAAAATAATAAAATGATAGGAGTGGGAGGTCTGCACGTCCAGCGAGATGAGATGAGATGAGGGTTGAAAGAAAATAAAATGCCAATAGAAATATACTTTTTTATTATTATTTAAATTTGGAGTGAAGGCAGGCAATAAACACGAATCTAAAAGGTAGTGCATTATCTAAAGTTTAGTACAGAAGTTAAAACGGCAACTCATCGAGTGGTGACCACAAAGTTGGGCATATCCCATCATCATCATCATCATCATCATCATCATCATACACAGCAGTAAGTAAGTAAGACTTGCTGCTTCACAATCATACATTTCAATAGTGAGGTGTTCCATTTCCGGTCAACGCAGCAATCCTAATCACCTGGTGATAAAAAAACTTCCCATTCATTCTCTGCTTCATGCAGCAGTCTCACTTCTTCCTGACTGCATTCTTGAGTATCGATGACTGGACGGAGGAAGAAGGAGTAATGGCCTTCCTGATCTTGAATAGGTTCCATGCAGTTCCAATCGCATGCCCTGCTGTTGCAAACACATCCTCTGTTGCTTCTCCGGCACTCTCCCCAAACCTGTCGCCCTCAGTAAATAAACATCAATCAAGCAAGCAAGCATTGTTGTCTCAGAAACTGTAACAAGTCAACTAAGAAGCATGATAAAGAAACAAAAAAAAAGAAAAGTAAAAGAGGTAGAATATTTCATTGTAATCCTTCTCATTATGACCAAGATCAAGAATGATTTCTTCCACCTGCTGTTGCAGTCAATTACCGTCTGGGTGAAGAATTCTTGCCTCTTACCTCTTGGAGACTGCTCCCGATACCACGTTTGAAGTGGCAGCAAGAGTGCTTCTCTCAGCAGCCTCTACTGCATCAAGAACTTTGTCTGCACCCCAAAAAAGCCATGTATTTTAAGACCAAGAAAACTTGGATCGACACCTCTAACTTGTCATGCTGAATGCATCACTCACTAATTGCATCAAGTGACGCCAGAAGAACCTCTCCTGGAACCGTAGCCAGCAGAGATTTCCCAGCTTTGGATCGAACCAGGGGCACTGACACCGAGCTGGTCACCAGAACAACACCATCAAGCAAGCTCCTGCTCATCTTCTCTGTCATCTCCGACAGCTTCCTCACCCTGAGAACAACTAACTACAGGTCACTTTGCCGAACACTCACTGTCATTACCTTGTTTTTTTTCTATCGAATCACCTTCGGATGGCCTTATTGATTTCGCCACGCTTCTTCATCGACTCAGATCTGTTGTCACTTTTCTTCTTCCCAGCAGATGCATCGGTGTTGCTTGCTGCATCTTGAGGCTGAAGCAAAGTGGCACCCTTTTGAACCTGCAACAATTTTTGTAGGTCAGTGTCCCGGTCATGTTGAGGAATGTTGTTGAGGAGTGTCTCGAACCTGACTGCTGTATGCATTGCTGCACTTAAATATCCCTTTCACAATCTCTCCGGTCCCTCCTGCAATGGCCTTGGCCAAAACTCCATTATAGTCCTCAATTCTTGGCGTGTAATCCTTCCAGTAAACCTCATAAGAGGAGTTCTTCCTCTTCGACGAGGACGAAGCATCCGAAGGAGCAGAGAAACATGCGTTCTCCTCGAGGAACATGTCCAGAGAAGCCAAGCCTCCATGTGGAGCAGCGAAGGAAACCCCGTAGTTTAAGAACCCACCATCTTCGCAAGGCAAGGTAAAGAGGTAATGTAGAAGGTCGAGCTTGATGACAGGCTCATCCTTGGTCAAGGGCCATCGGAGATCAGCTCCGACCCTCACCACTGTAGCTAACACCATGTCATCTTCTGTGATCCTGAGAAGGGTAAAGTCCCCCTTGGCAAGCTCAACCGGTGGTGCATCTCCGTCTTCCATTAGGCAGACCGAAGCAGCTGGGATTTGGAGAAGCAGGTCTTCTCTGCGGTTGCTTCGCCTTGTCGGAGAGGAGGTCCTTGGAGTTGTGCAGCAACCCATGGGGTATTGGGTTCCGACGGCAGATGATTAAGGAGAGAAGTTTCAGAGAGGGATGGATAAATAGAGGGAAGGGAACGGCGATTGCTGTAGTTCCCAATGAAGTCTGAAACCTAACCTTGAGAGCATCTTTTGTTGTGGAAGGAACCATGGCTGGCTATGAGAATAATCCATTCTTTCTTCGGTGGCTCACTTTATTCCATGCTTGAGGAAGAAGATATTCACCTTCTACAGAATCTATGATGGCAAATTTGCAATCTATTTTGATTGCTGAACCAGAAGAGATACAAAATCAATGCTTGTTAAGAACAAGAAGCAAAAGCCAAAAAAGACATGAATTTTTCTTCGTGAAGTTTCTCCAAGCCAAAAACTCTTAAAAGAAGAATGTAAATGCAGAAAAAAAAAAAAAAAAAAAGAGAGAGAGAACAAAAAGCTACTTTTGATCTTTGCAGCAGATTTCTCAGGAGCATCGCAACCCAGCTTGGAAAGAGGACGTGATCGCGCCAACTCGTCTGAAAGTTCAAGATTCTGGATTACGCGTACTATTTATTATCTACTGGGGTCCCTCGTGAAAGCGCCGATCCCTCCTCGTGGTGGGTAATCAAGTGGGTAACTAATAGCGGGCGGTGAAAGTGACGGCGGGGTAGCCTTGATGGGATATAGACTAACCGAGAACAATATCTCGCTAGATTGCAAAATCATTTATTATTTGTCTTTCTTTTTGTTGTATTTTATTAGTTGTTTAATATGTTTTACATTTTGATTATTGACCTTAAATACATACACTAAGGTTTGTGACACAAAGATTGTTTCATGATATACAATTAAAATATAATCAAAGATTCTGTGTCATCAAGTGAGGATACGGTGAATAATCAATGTTTATTAACCCTGATTGACTCTAATTTTTTTTGGGTTCGACCGGTTTATTTGTTTGACATGAATCGTTGGTTCAATAAAAACCTAAATATTTGATCTCTTCCTTTTTAAAGTCTATATTAATCTTCGTTTTCTCTCAAGTTATATTGTGCTACCCCTCGTTCTACTAATGCAATAGCAACATTGAAAAATGTTATTGTTGCCGACCTTCTTGACATTGGAGGCTATTGTTGTTCTCACCGCCAATAGGAACTTCGGAACTTCATCCTAACCTAACCTAACCTAACCTAACCTAACAAGATCCCTAGCTCTAGCCAAAGCTATAGGAGGTCGTCATTGTTGGAGAGGAGAGGAAAGTACCGCTTAACATCAATGGTGATATTATCGTTGTTAGCTTCTTGTCCTGTCATCATCGCTGTAGGAGGTCGTGGTGGTGGTCACGGTCATCATCGTCAATAGTACTAGAGATCTTCATCGCCTTCCCGTCAATAACATGTCGACCCGCCCACTAGTTGAGCGTTGAGCCTTAGTGATCAATTGGGCAACCAAGCCATCGACAATTGGTCGTCGTACCATTTGCCTTCGCACTAGTCGTCGTGGTCATGGGCATTAGGTAAGCCTCGACAATGAATGGTCACTAACACGTATATTCTTCTTTACATTATTATCCATCGCCATCGACGAAGCCATTTGTTGAGCCCCAGTGACCAATGAAGCAATGAAACCATAGTGTGGCCATCATCGCCAATGTCCTAAGAGATGACCATGATTGATTTTCATTGTTCTTTTTTATTGTCGTCACCTTCAACGAAGTCTTACAAAGCCTCAATGATTAATGATTCATCGTTATAGCATCCTTTAGCTTTGTGCATCCCCGTTGAATCACTATATGATTTATCGTTATATTGATAAATCATTTGTAGTATCTTTGAAGCATCATCGACGTTATCCTTCGTAGTGTCATTAAAGTGTAGACTGCATTGGTTATGTTTAGTTGAATCATTCACTATAACAAAAAAAAAAAAAAAGTATAGTATTAAATGAATTCACCTCGAATGTCACATATAAGTATAAACTATTTATTGATAGATTATCCTCTTTTGAATAGTATATACAGTCTTCTTCTAAATGAGATAAACACTTACCAAATCAAGCCGAAAGATCTACCCCTAACACAACTTCAAAAATTAAACTTTGTTTTAGGAAGTACCCATGAGTTACATGAGATAATTGAAAGATTTTATTTTGCATAATCTTAAACTTCAACTTTGATTGGAATTAAATGAGATATTTGTAATGGATAACAATGAAAATAATTATAAGATATTTGAAGAAAAGTGGGTTAAGTAGAGAATAGCAAAAGAAATTGAAAAAGATAAAGATCATAATACATTTGATTTGATGCCCTTAAAATATTAATTTTAATCCAAATATGTATAAAAATCTATTGGAGGATAAGGTGATGGAAGAATATGCTTTAGCGCCTATTAAAATGGAGATAGACTTATGATTGGGACATGTAATAATTTATGATTGTTCATATTATAATATTTAATATAAATATTTTATTTGTGATATTTGACACATAAGTCCTTCATGTTTTGTAGGTATTTAAATATATTTCAAAGTTTAAAAGATCTATGCAAGAATATGTTATAAAGATTAAATTTTGAAATAAAATTTGGAATACGTAAAAGTTACAAGCTTTTTAAGCAAAATGTAAGGTTGAGAATTACGGATAGATAATAGTTGCTCATGGAGGTGATACATATCAAATTATAAAGTTATGGACGAACACCAATGTAATATGCCTAGAGAAAATTGATATCATCCATCTTGCATTGGCAAGTTTATAACCGAAGAAATCAAAGAATAAATTATTATAGATTAAATAATATATCCGAAAGATAAGTCATTGCAGATATTTTTAGAAAAAAGATTTGGAGTAGTGGTTTCAAATAGAAAAACATATTTTTTTGACATGTTGTGAAATCGTATTAAATGATGTTAATGGAGATTTTGATGAATCTTATAATGAGTTAATACCTTAACTACACTAGAGAGGAGAGGAGTTTGCCATCGGCATCACCTACACTAGAGTTACACTTGTTTCCTATAGCCCCTCAGTATAAACCTTATGTTTTTAAGGGCAACATGCAACCTGCAATTGACCAAATCTGAAATAATTGAATTGAAATTGAAACGGATTGAAAACCCGATCATGCCAAATCAACCTATGGATCGATCTGAGTTGAATCAAACTATTAGATGAACGAGTATTTGAAAGCTAGGAGGCTCTAGTAGCGTCGGCACCAAGGGGGGGTTCGGAATCGAAGCATTCGACGTAGTCAAAATAGTTGGACTCGAAGCCTCCTGGTTTGGCTTGGACGATCCAACAAAGTTTCCTTGAGATATCTTGGCCCTCCTTCTAGTGTCAATAAATTAAGTCAAATTTTAATTATCTGAAATGTAAGTTGATCCGAAATCATCCAAGTATGTTTCTTCAAGTTGTCTAGAATTAAATTTTTCAGGCCCATGCCAAAGACCTACAGAACTCGAGGAGGGTTATCTTCAACAATGCCACTCTATGCTTAAGTCAGTAATCAATTCTAATAATTTCATAAGCACAAGTTATGTCTTATACATATTTGATAAATCCCCCCCCCCCCCCCCCCTTTTTTTTATAGTGGTTTTCATGGATTACTATCTCCATATTGCATACCACTCAGGTGTGCTAATCTCCGTGTAAATGTTGTCACACTATCTCGAACCTTGGAACGAGCAACGTTCATCCACATGCCATTAATCATATTGATCGGCTAACTAAGTTTGACCACTTGAGGTCAAGATCTGAGCCACCTAACACCGAGGTGTCAACCACCTAGTATATTATTCCTAATAAATAATATGGATTATCCAAAGATTGATCGGGTCCACTAATTTCATAGATCAGTTAATGGTCTTATTTTTTATTTTTTATTCTTTATTTCTAGGCTTACCATATGATTCGTTTCGATTTTGATAACTATGCTCAATGGCTTCGTCTATGAAAATATTAACGTATATGATGTATGGTGAGTCACAACGGAGTTCTTTCGGTAATAGAGCAGCCAGAAAAAGAGGAATAAAAATATAATAATTAAAAAATATAAAAAAAAGTAAAAGAGATAATTAATTACCTGACTTGCTCTGGCTTAGGAAGCAAACTCTCATGATGAAAAAAAAGCCTCGCCTTTGTGCATGTCACGGGGAGAAATAAATCAATTTATTTTTAATTGATGCATTATAATGTTGTAGTGTTATTTTTATGGGCTCAAGTACCAGAATAAAATATATATATATAATTAAAATAAATTACAATCGTATCAAATATACAAATATATGATATCCTAATATCCTTGATTTGATTTGAGAAATAATTTTTTTTTCTCTTAGTGATATTCTTGATAGAAAGATTTTCATCTTAGCAAAATATATATATATATATATATATATATATATAATCTTTCCTTTTTCTATATTTACTTTATTTTTCTCCTAGATATCTAAAGTATTACATATACGAAATACTACTAAATTTATATAAATAAAAGGTAAATTAATTGGTTCCGCATCTATGTACATGTTGAATCGAATTGCAAACTCATTAAGAATATTATCAATTAAAAGATTAATAAGGATGGATTCCAAACTCATGGTGGATACTAGCAATAGATAGGTAAATGATGTTAGGTACTCCTGTAGATTTGTTATGGGTAGTGAGAACTCACACATTTGTACGAGATAGTCAAATAATTTTGATAGGGCATATTTTTATTTATCTAACATGGACTTTCACATTATCTTTCAAAAATCGAGTAGACATATCTGACTCAGCTCAAGCCAAGATTTCGAGATGGAGCACTATCTCGATCCATTGCTCGAGGATCTTAGGTCGTCATTAGTAGACAAATCAACAGTTCGCTCCTCACTTGAGGAGCACGATAATGAATGGCTTTGAACCAGCGCTCACGTATTAAACAATATCGTACGAAGGCTCTAAACCAGTGTCTGCACGTATTAAACAATATCGTACAAAGCCTCTGAACTAGCGTCTGCATGCATTAAATAACATCGTATGAATTATTCTCTCAGCAGTTAGGATAAAAGACACTCAAGTAAATAGTAGCGAGGGGGGTTCCAACCCGCACAATCGACACTCTAATACTTCACTTCGCTTCGCTAACTTGATCATCGGAGGGGTCGACTTGAAGCATCCTCATCGCCCGACTGAGGCCTTGGTGCAGGACACAAGGGTCGAATTGGGGAATTAACAAGTCGACGGACCTCAGACCACTAGGGGAGCTCCCTCTCGAGTCGGCACTTTACCCGAATTCATCCAAACGAGATCACATGGACATTCCTACACACACGGGTCGAACCAAGACAACACCAAAGTCTAAGAAAAAAAGAATACTAACAACTTTAGAAAGATTTACGTGAAATCATATCATATCATGCATAAACGTTAAATTGGGCTTCAAATTATTAATTGAAATACTCCTTACAGAATTCAGAATCCGATAGAGATAAATAATAATAATATATATAAAAAAAGAAAGGTTCTTTTTGTGAGGTGTAAAGTTTCACAGCAAAAGAGAATCAATCAGATTGTCATAATAAATTTTACAAGAAATCAATAAGCACAATTACTTTTGAAGAGGACGATATCCTTGTAAGTTAAATAGATGTTCTTAAGAATAATAATGTAATTCTGGAATTTGGATCGGATATGGAATCAATCATAAATGTAAATGGGAATCAATAAGCAGAATTGTGTTTGGAGAGGACGATTACATGTTCTTAACCAATAACGTCAAAGAATAATAATAAATAAATGGAATTCTGGCATTTGGACCAGAAATTGGAACTCGGAAACCCCAAGGGCTGCTTGGCTGGCTGGCTGGAACTCTTTTGACTTGAAACTTTGAAGTGAGGAGACCACCAAAAACTTGGGGTGCATCAAAAAGTCTTTTCTGGGATGATTTGAAGCGCGCTCTTGACTCGAAAACCCCAACTCATGACCAAAAAAAAACTCAAATGTTTCCTTCAAATCATGTGACGGGCAATTCCTGCCTGAAATGAGAGCATTCCGTTGCAGGCGAAAGTAAAGGGTAGGGTCTAAAAGTGCAGTTTCTGGGATGTATGTAGTGTGCATCAAAAAGTCTTTACTGCGGACTCGCGTAATACTCAATTATCTTACACAGGTATAAATTATATAATCTAGTGATTATAATCTACATCATACCTATAAATGTCTCTATTTATTTATATATGGTTAAAAATAGGATGAATTGTAAGAAAAATCCCTTTGTGTTTCTCTATCCGAATTTCAAAAAAAAAAATTCACAAAAGACCCCTTCTTTAGAAATAATCATTTTTGCCCCTTTTTGATCGTTGTGTTTCATAGTGCATCCACCTTACGTTTAGTAGCCTTTTGCTCGTCGGGCCTCTCTCTTCCATCCCTTAGTCTCTCACCCGCTCTTCTCCTCTAGCATCATACGTCTCATGATCTAGTCAGCAACATCAATCACCTTCCTCTCTTCTCTTGAACACCTATGCCTTCTTTCATGGGCTACCAGTGCTAATCACATCGATTACCCTCCTCCCTTCTCTTGAACACCTATGTCTTCTTGTATGGGCTACCAATGCTAATCACCCCCTCACCTTCCCTGATAATCTATACCTTCTTGAGAGTGTCATGATCAACCATGACGAAGGCCAACACTAGGGCAAGGATCAATGGGTCAAACATAATCAATGAGTCAAACCCGAGCGGAGGTACGACAAGAGCTAGGGTATGATAAAAAAAAAAGTTATGAAATTAAGGGGAAAAGTGATCTTTTATGTAGCTAAGGTCATTTTATTAAAAAAAAAATCAAAATTTATGAGCTTTTCTTTTAAAATTCACCCTAAGAAATATATTCTAAGTTTTTCATTCCATCAATCCAATCAATCTAATAGGATATAATGTTAACATGATTGGTATCATTGGCTTAATTTGTTAGGCCCAATCGATTTGGATCCACGGGACAATCAGACTACGATCCACAAGTTAGGCTTTAGTCAAAAAATAAAGTAATGTTTCTCATTTTATGTATGTACCTATATATGTATACATACACAAGTCGCTTGATAATTTTACTTTATATATAATATTTAATTTTTAAAACTTAAACTTAATATTTATTATTTAAATAAATCATTAGCTATAATTTTAATTTATACTTGTTATTATTGTTGAATCTCATATTTTGATTATGAAATCGATTGATGAGTTTTATTATCTAACTTGTATTAGAGAAAGTGATGTAGGATTAACGACAACGGTGAAAAGATAATACAATCTAATGTTGGGCTGGAGTCAAGTTCGGGCATCGGGCCGGGGTTTGAACGTTGCAGTGGGAACTCGTCGGGAGATCGTCGAAAGCTTGCCGAAGGTGATCAAGGGTTTGTCGGGAGCTCGTCGAAGGTAATCGGAAGCTTGCCGGGAGTTTACCGGAAGATGATCAAGAGCTCGTCGGGAGTTCGCCGGAGGATGCTGCAAAGTTCGTCGGAAATTCAAAAGATCAATTGATGTGTCGACCAATAAGGATGATTGTATTTGTGTGCCTTAGTGTGTCGTAGTTAGGATTTGTTGTTTTTAGTCCTAATTGAACTAGATTTGGATGAAATCTAAATTAACTCAATGTGAGGCAACCGAGTCCACTTTGGGTTGGATTTTAGTCCAGATTGAGCTCGTTTCGTTGACCTGAAAATGGGTCAACATGAGATACAAGTCAAGTATGAAACAATACGGGAGAAGTATTGTTCTGGGATTCCCGATGGTAGTACCATTGGTGGGCAGTGGTAGTATTGTCGAGGCGACGATGGTACCATAACCGCCCAGTTTTTTGGGCGGCTGCTGACGTGGTACCTTCGCTGCTTAGTTTTTTAAGCGACTTCTAGCAATGGTACTGCTGGTGCTGGCGGTAGTACTACCCGTAATCGATTTTTCTGGAAAATGGTGAATTTTGGCTCTATTTTTTCAAGCCAATTGGGGTCTATAAATATCCTGAATATTTTTTGCATTGGATAGCAAAAATGTGAAGAAAAAATTGATAAAATTATGTTGGAATTGATTGTGATATCCCTCCCTCTTGTAAAGAGTGAATTGTGGAAGGGTTGGGTTGAAAAAGAAGCTTAAAGGTTCCTCTCCCGAATCTGAGAAAATCAGAGTGTAAAGGTTCTTCTCCTTAACCAGGGAAAAGGAGAAAAATGTAAGAGGTTTGATCTTCACTCGTAGGCGAAGATCTCCCGAATCTGAGAAAATCAGAGTATAAAGGTTCTTCTCCTTAACCTGGGAAAAGGAGAAAAATGTAAGAGGTTTGATCTTCACCCGTAGAAGAAAATCATTAGTGGACACCGATGAGTCTCGATGAAGGAGGACTTCGAAAGTGGACGTGGGTCAAGGTTTTGGCCGAACCACTATAAATTATGAGTCTTCATTTTTATTTTGACATTCATTAGCTAAATCGAGATTTTTTTTTTTTCTGATCTTAAATCTAAATCGCTCGTGTATTTGATCTCAACTAATTCCAAAAGAAACAGTTATGATTTCGGTTAGTAGTTTGAGCAAATCTTTGGAATCAAGTTTCACTTAACACTTCACAAATTCACTCCCCTCTTATGATATCTGATTCTAATAACTTCATATTAGTGCCAACTTGACTACATATTATAGTTATATAGAGGGGCTAGCGATCCAAAGCTAAAATTAGATGAGATGAGTGGTTTGAACCGGTTATAATTCACTGCCCATCTGCAGTTTCCTTGTACTCACCCGGTGGCAGCAAAACTAACTTGCAATCTCTTCAAGTTGGACCAGCAGATTGGTAGCTGTCTTGTGGCTGACACATTTTTTTTTTTTTTTGGTCTTTGGATACATGTACTACTGTTTTGTGAGGAAAGCAGAAATCCATACGCCTCTGAGCTTTCACCTTCCTGTGGGAAATCAGTGTGCCTACTGACCTTGAAACTGAGGGTTTGATGAGTTATGTGACATTGCAAACAACATACTGCATAAGTCTAATTGCTGCATAAGTCTACTGCAAACAACAGTAGTATGGGCTGACAGGAACATTACAGTTTATATCATGATACAAAACACAACACTTCTAAGCAAGCGATAGTAGTTAGTTACATGAGGGTACCACTCTGATGTTGCAATTACCATAACAACACTTGTAACCATGAGTAAGAGTAATCAAGGGAATGGATCATTGATAAGATATATAGAAACCAACCAAGAAGAGCATAACATTCAATAATTCAAGTCATCAACCGGCATTGCATTTGATCATGAAAAGGAAGGGGGGGGATCAAAAACCAACAACTCGAGATGGACTCTCGATATTTCCTGCTTGTTCACCAAATTATTACCCTATGGTCATTTTTTTAGTAGAGAAATTTTACGTTTCCATTTGTAGGGGCGGGGGCATGTGGTAATTGATGAACTACAGGCCCTGATCGATGAGGTAATCACCCAACCTCTCCACAACCATGTTGCACTGTCCTGGAGTCATTGGCTCGTCGTAGAGGCCAAAGATCAATGCTTGGTTTGTCTTCTTCACAGTGATGCCTCCAGATCCCTGCCACCAGAAAAGAAAATTGCTTTACAAGTTAAAACCTCAAATCATAACTCTGATCTGAAGGCTTCTTAAGATAACAACAATAAACAAGTTTAGCACACTAAAGTAGTCCAAGGAAATTGAAGATGAATTAATTCTATTAAATGTAGTCATGAAAATTTAATTTTCTCACCTCACAGGAACTACATTTTGATAATAATCATGCACTTCCATGCCTCCAAAATTATGTCATGGAATGAATATACATACGACGACAAACGTTTAACCGTAAGATTCAGAATACAGGATTTATAAGAAATGAAACAAATTCTCTATCCCTAAACTGTGAACTCCTGAAGTATCGGCAATAACAGCAAACATTGATGTATATGGCTAGTGGAAAGCAGTAGCATAAGGGTAAACACAAGAGAGTAAAAGGACCAAAAATGTCAACCAAATGATTTCAACTCAACTCAATATATAGTGCTGAGATCAATATTAGACAATCATCGTAAATTTTCTAGATATTACAAGTTTATGCCGTGACAACAAACTCAAGATGTTATAAAAACCGAATTCTCAACACTAAAAACAACATGGAATTGATCCATCAAAGCAGGCATCTCAAGAAAAAAAAAAAGTGCAAATAAAAAATGAACCCCGTCATCATAGGATGCTAATCTATCATATATATCTAAAATTCACCTCTTGTCATATGTCTCATATTAACAAAATTCTAATAGCCTCATGCACAAACTATAATGTAGATGAATTTAATAAATTCAAGCCTGTCAACATGAAGAAAAATTGCGATACTTAGTATTTACATATCTTATATTCCACTACGAGGCCACCAAGAATAGTCGAATCCACTTCGAGCAAACAATCCAACACATATGATAAATTTGTAGAGATTATCATCATCCTAAATCCTAAAAGGAAGCTGGGAAAGTTTGCTACAAGATATCAAAAATATTCAGAAATAGCATGATCACCTTCTTTCCACGGATGACAACTCCAGGCTCTCCTTGAATGACCATGTACTTTATCGATCCAAGAAATAAGCCAATGGGGGCAAGTGTTCCAGGTTCATTGAAATCGTTTATGATATTGGTCATCTCCTCAGGCTTAAACTGATCGATGGCAGTAGTAAATAGAAGCATCACTTTAGAGACTGGAAGAATAACAACGTGCAAAGGAGAGCAATTCAAGCATTCGTATGCATGTTAGCAGACAAATCTTGTCCCATGGACTTATAGTCGCCGGCTTTGATTGGATCACCAGATGAAATCAATAAGGTATCATGGATAAAATATTAGAAATTTTTACCAAATGATAATAAGCATGGATCTTAACAACTTACATAATTCTACAAATAAGCAACAAATATTTTTACGGAATCCGTAACCATTAGATTCTAATGCTGGCATACTGATAATATAAGATCCAATAACTGGGGTTGCGAGCATAAACATGAATCTAGATTCTAACACTGGCATGATGGGCACAACTGATTGAAAGAAGAAGACCAAATGCATAAAAGCAGTTCAGCGATGTATGAAATCAGATTTTCAAAATTATGAAAGAAATTCCTGGAAAAAAAAATTGTCATTCAAGATTGTACCAATCAATACTATCCTGATATCCTCATTAATTTCAACATTTAGAATTAACGAATGTGACCAAACATCGATCTTCTAGCATTGCCAACATAGATCATATTGTTGTACATTAACAAGATTTGCTCTTTCCAACAAGTCGGCATGCTGCACTATTTCATGCAAGTAAATTTCTTGTAGATTCGTTCGTAGTATCACAACTGATTAGATCAAGTCATAAACCATACTTATCCACATCCCATTTTCAGAACTTGAATCACTCGTCAACAACATAGCAAGCCGATCCATCGTATTAATGCAGATGACTCAAAACACCCAACAAGATCAGATCGATGCTTCATGAAATGGCTTGATCGGGGTCGAGATAAACCTGGGGAAAGGACGCGCTCTGCGCCCAGACGCTGCCGTCCTGGCCGATGATCGCCGCGGCAGTGAGGTGGTGGCCCTCGATCTCGCACATCAGGTGGTCGTCGACGTATGTTTGCCACGACATCGCGTCTCGCTCTCTCTCTCTCTCTCTCTCTCTTTTCTTTCTTTTTTCTCCTTCGTCTTATTCTTTCGCCTTGCGCTCATTCGTCGGCTCGCCCGCGCTTTAAATTTATTAGCTAGTGCGGGGTGGGAGGGGAGGGCGAGGGAAGAGCGGATCTCGAGTGCTCGCTCCTCCGCCCATTCAACCCACCCGATTGAAGCCGTGCCCTTCATGTCCGGTCCCGCTTTCCCGATGCCGCGATTTCTTCCGCCCCCAACATTTATGTGTAATTACGGAACAGAACCCGAGGAACGTCGAAAGAGCGAGTCTGACGGTCGTGATCGGATAGCCGACGCTTGGGACCCACGAGATAGACGGTGGAGAAGGGACGGTCTCCTTGGGTCGATTTCTTCCTCCACAGGCGCATTCTTTTGCCCGCGGATTCTCACGAAATTACCTAATTGAATACACTTGTCCTTTTGACGGTCCTGATCCGGTATTGAACGTTCGGGGCCCATAAGTTCGACGGCGGAGAACGCACGTCTAGTGACGCCATAAACTCTTTCGCACCTGCCTTGGAATTGGGAGCGACCACGTGTGGGTCCCAACTGGGCTCCCACCTCATCGATATGATCTTTCTAGTGATAATTTTTAGTTTCTCTAAAAACGGGACAGATGTAAAATTACAAAAAAAAAAAAAAATCTAACAATTTTTTAAAATTAAGTTTTTTTATAATTCATATATTTTAATTTGATAAAATTATATTATTATTATTATTTTGCATAGAGTAAGTGATGAAAATATAATTTGAAGTCAGGACTTTATGATGATGATCTATCAAAACGTCTTCGCAAATTAAGTAAGCCAACACCTTCAAATTCTATGTTTGTTTTCTGCCATCCAATTGTGACTGCTGCTTATACTAGATCCAATCACATATTATTTTCTTCCTCTAAGAAGAAAGAAATAAATACAAAAAGGATTGAGCATGAGGTGATAGAGACATCATTATTGTGGGAATTCATGTGAATATATGCACTAAAAGGTGGCAACTCGAGGATAAATCAAATCATATGAAAACATTTAACTAGTTTAGGTACAACAGGACCAGTTATTATTGCAATCGTTACTTGTTCATGTCCCATGCCGACCAAACATGGTGCAACATCAGATTGGATTGAATGCTATTATAGTATTGGGAACCAAACACTGAATGCAATTATAGTATTGGAGTCTGATCACAAATTAGAGACAAGAGAGACAGAAACAAGGCAGCCGACATGGATCAGGGCGGCCTTCATCCTTTTAGGATAAGGATGGAATCCACATATATAATATATTATTGGTACACATACATACAGATCATTTACTTAATGGCATTTAGCCATTTATTCAGCACCACCCATGCCATGTGCCATGGTTCTTTTCAACTAGGAGGAGATCAACTGGGGCTCCCCCTCTCCTGCTTGGGACCTCAATGCAATCCTGAGCATCCATCCACAGTGGGATACCAAGTTATGATTTCAGTGGGCAACCCTGACAGATGCTTGAGATAAAGATCCCATGTCGGTGGTGAGATTGGGTGGGTTAACCTGGATAGATGCTTGAGATAAAAGATCCTACATTGGTGGTGAGAACTAGAATTGATGAATTTGAAAGAAATGTGACATGTGTAAAGCATATATTGGTCCTTTCCTAATAGTTGTCTAGGTTTTAAGATTATTCATGACATCAAAACAGATCATGGATTCCAATCCTATATGACACTTCTGTTCTCATGGTTTCATTCATCTTAATCAGACTAGATATCAGGGAGAGGGTTCAAAAGTAAGTTTGACATTAGTACATACTTTTCCTCTTCTTTTTTTTATCAGATTTATAGAATTATAAAAAGTTCCATGCAATAAACAATTCCACTGGTTTGATAAATCTTGTTGATACCCAGACTAACCCATGCAATAAACAATTTATAGTACTTGTGCTTTTGGTGACCAGAAAGCTCAAAGAGACCAGAGAATTTGTCTTCCACAGCTTACACTGCTATCTTTGTGGGACAAAGTAATCTCCCAGGTGACCCACCTAATCCCACAGCTTACACTGCTATCTTTGTGGGACAAAGTAATCTCCCAGGTGACCCACCTAATCCCACCACCAGTCAAGAACAGAAGATGTCAGCAGAATAAAAGCCATTTTACACAGATGGCTCATGCCCATTCCAAGGAGACATGCCCACTAAACTTGTCTGTCCCTACACAGATCATGGTGGGGAAGGGTGTGTGAAGTGGTCAAGGCAGAAGGAGAAAGAAAAGAGAAAGAGATAGGCATGGAAGGATATGGATGAATCCTACTCATAGGAACTTATCCATTGCCACACAAGTATTATTAATAAGATAACGTGGAATGCTTGAGACAAGGAGAGACCATGTCAAAAGGAGCACCCACCACATGAGGTCCAGAAGTCACATGACAGGTCTGGGTTTCCTAGGTGTGGAATTGATGACCCTGATGAGCCATTGATTTAAATTCCATACACATATTTGATACTAATAAGCTACAGTGGTCACCATTATAATAACCACAAGCACATAGAAATGTTCCCTAGTGGGATCAGATCTATGAGCTATATAGTGTGGCATACCATCCCTAACGAGTTAAGAGATAAGGTAGAAAGAAAGCGTCCACTGCATCACCTCCTTCAAACCATCTCTAAGGTTTTCCTCTGCAAGAGTGGACATGGTTGAAGGTCTCAAGCAAAGGTGTCATGGAGTTCACTTACGTCGCGATGAAGACGACGACGAAGAGCTATTCGATTCTGACCCCTTCTCCAGCAACTCTGATGATGAAGATGAAACACCTTCAACTCCGAATCCTTCACCACTGTCACCCCAGCTGAATTCTGATAGACCTTTGTACGAGTTGTCTTCACTAATGGAGCAGCTACCTATCAAGTGAGTATGTTAATGATCTGAAAAGATGAATGAACTCTTTAATAGAAGTAGGATATAGATACATTAGACTAACTTGCAATTGGATTTGGGTGGTGTAGGAGAGGGCTGTCGAAGTACTACCAAGGCAAATCTCAATCATATACATCGCTCTCTGCGGTTAGCAGCATTGAGGATCTGCCCAAGAAAGAGACTGCTTACAGAAGGAAGATGAAGGCATGCAGGAGCTATGCTGGAGGAACAGATGCAAGCCATAAGTCTGCACATTCTCCTGGGCGTTGCAGCAAAACCATATCGAAGAAGGTTGTTCCCAGGGTTACTTCTTGTGCTTCTTTGATGTCCAAAAGCAGCAGCAGTAGCCTTCTTTGTAGCAGCAAACCACCTCTCATTACTGTACATAAAAATCCATGTCCACATTAAAATCCCTCATGTCTCTTGTGGTTATCAGGGTTACTTCACTTCTTGTACTTCGATGACAAAAAAGCAGTAGTAGCCTTTTTTTTTTTTTTTGGAGCAAACCACCTCTAATTCCTGTGCATAAAAATTCATGTCCTCATAAAATCCCTTGCCATGTAATGTTTCAGATCAGAGCAATTTTGTGTTATGTTTTCCATGTCTCGTGGTTATCAGTGTTGCTTCTCTTAGTTCTTTGATGTATGTCCAAAAGCAGCAGCAGTAGCCTTCTTTGTGGCAGTAAACCAACTCTAATTCCTGTATATAGAAATCTGTGTCCTCAATGAAATCCCTTCACATGTAATGTTTCAGAAAAGAGCAACTTTGGTGTCATTTTTTCCATGTCTCTTGTGGTTCTTGATATCAGAAAGATACAAAGCAGGAGTATTTGAGGTAAAATTATCATTAGAATTTATTGTCTGGAGAAAGTTAATCTCACCTCTGTTTTTGGAGAAGCATGTTGCTTCTCCAAAAAATACCACTTTGGTTTCACATGCTTATGTAAAGAGCTAATGTTCAAATTGAAGGCCCCTTTCAGGCTCATCATTGGACTTCAGCAACCAACATGACCATAATGAGAGGAAAATTGACTTGTTCATGATGTGATTTTATGCATTTAGACCAGATGTTAACCTAATTGTGCATTGTATTTTACACAAGTATACCATTCCAAATAAATAATTGGTTGCCTCAACTCAGTTCCATTCCCACCAGTCAATTGCTTCCCATTTTGGATGCTGAGAATATGAACTTCTAAATATGGCAAGAGTTAGAATATGGAATTCTACCATAATACTATGTTCTAATAAAGAAATTGTTTGATGCTATTAAGGTTTAAATATCGGTTTGATACTAGTTTCGAGAACCGGGTATATTGGTGTGCTATATCGGATAATATGTCAAACATTACCATTTGATATCATCTAAAAAAAAAAAAAAAAAAAGAGTATATTTTGATAGAAACATATTCACTTCAGTCATAGCTCGACTAATGACAACACAGTCAGCAAGAGGAGGACAGGGCCTCGATCAACGATTGAGCCACATAGATATCATTCCAATATAAAATGCTAAGAAAATATTCTACTTATGCCTCAGAATATTCCTCTCAAAGAAACAACTATAAAAACTTTTCATATCACAGTAATCAAGGTGAATGACTGTTTACTAAAAACTTTCACTTCGTTCTGATATTGACTTAAGCGTCAGAGGAACCATGTTGAGGATCTCATTTGACCTTGGTCTTTGTGCAAGTCGACATCTAGTCGAGCATCCAAGACCTTTTCGACTCTGCCTGAAGATTTCTTGCACACGCAAACCCGAACCAAATCAAGCTAATCCGAACATCATCGACATGTCTCACAACATATATAAAAAATTAACATAACTGAGGCCATAGAGCTTCTTACTCGATGATTCAACCACTAAGCTAGCATTTGTAGCTGGTTTTTTTTCTCAGACAATGTCTGACCAATGTCGGCAATTGTCAATGAATTGCACAAGAATGCTTGATGAGAAGACTAGTCAAGATTTAGAAGTGGCATATCTACGAGAAGACAAGTTCAGATTCTAGGATTCTATCCTCAGCACGAGAAGTAAATGCACCAAAGGTGGGTAGTCATCTAGGTTGATCAGCTGATGTTTGTGGAATTCTGTGAAGGTTCTGTACTTATTGGTTGAGTGAGAAGTGAAGGCCCCAAAGGTGAAATCCTCACTGAGGTTTTTGGAGCTTGTGTTTGTAGAATTCTCTGAAGGGTATGTGACTTCTACTTCAGCATGAGAAGCAAAGGTGCCAAAGACTTAGAGAAGGTCTATATTTGAAGAAGATGCAGCAGGAAAAGCAGGTTGACAGGCAAAAATATCAATCTTTTCCTGCATTCCCAATGCGAGAAGTAAAAAAGAATACCAATAATGCTTGCCGACTAAAATCACATTCATTTGCTCTTAGCACTTTCTGTAAATTGAATTCAGGGTATGATGCTGGTGAAGAAAATAACAATATTTTATAATTGAACGATAACATTTTAACAGAAAAAACAAAACCTCAACCTGACCGTGAGGATCTGATGTTGGCCACCCAGTAAGATTTCTCCATGAATCCCGTTGGTTGGTGTTTGCATCAACAGATCCTGTAAAATCAAGTAGGTGGATGGATCATCATAAAAACATCATAGGCACACTTGAATAAGATTTCTAATGGGTATAAGATAAGTTAATACTATTTAGCGGATCCAGTAAAATCAGAAGACAATCAAAACTTTTGTCGATCAAAAAGAACGTAGTCTAGGGCTTCACAGTTACAGAGCAAAGAGAATCGTTCATCGTTCTTACCGTCGTAGGAGCGACGAAGAGGCACGAGATGAAGGGCGATCGCAGGAGCCAAATCAAAACCTGGCGACGGTATATAGAAGGGAGCGAGAGAGAGAGAGAGGATGAGTGGCGGAGGAAGACGGTGCCGCATTGTTTAAGTGATGTCTTCTTGATCAGAGATCAGACAGTTATCGATGACTGAGCGGGTCCGTGTGTTGCGTTCGGGAGGTTGATTCACCCGGGAAACTTCCACGGTGATACGTCGTCTCATGGACCCAAAGGAGATCCAATATTTAACACTCAATCAGCTCGCAGAGGTGACATCGACCCTGAACAGCTGCTTCTGTTTTCAGGGGTCAGATCATACCAATCGGATCGGAAACACGGAGTTGGATTCGGATCCCTGTGTGAGCTATGTCCATATCGGATTCCGACTAGTTCGTGGGTATGGAAACCCGATAAGCTTTGGTCGGCTTGTTCGTTTTGGGCCTCCCATTTCATTGCCACCCGCATGCCAAATTCTAATGATTATTTTTTGATAAAGAAAAATATTATGTTTTAGTAACCAAAGCCTAATTGAAGTTGTTTCAACTTTTTTTTTTTTTCTCGTTAGCAGAAAACAAAAAACTCGATGTTTGCCACATCTTTTGTATTATTTATTTGGTTAATAAATCTTTTTTAAGCACGAAAAATATGTTTGCTACAAAAATAAGAAAACTATTTTCTCAAAACATTAGTTACAAGTTTCTAAATTAAACTCGATTCAAATCATTCAAACCGTTAAGGATCTAATTGAATTGAATCGATTTATGATTTAGTAGGGTTAAGATAAGATAGGTCTAAATCGAAATCAATTTGGACCTATTTAACTAAATCGATTCAAAATCTATTAATCGAATTTAATTAATCAGAATCTTATCTAATTTGATAGACAGAATGAGATTTACAAAATCGAGCCCATATAATTTACGAAATTATGACATCAAAAATACTTCGACATTTATAGCTCTAAATTGATCATCAATTTATGGAACTCAGAGTTTTTTGGAACTTTGGATTGGTTTGATTAATTAATTTGAATCAATTAAGGACTTAAATAGTATACTTAATCGAACTAATATTTTTAAATTAAAATGAATTTGATTGAATCCAAACTAACTAATCGAATCGTTTATAATTTTTTAAAAGTCAGTGAATCAATTTAGATTGAATCGATCTTGGATCGATTTGGTATGAACTAAACTTATTTAAAAACATTTTTCAGAAATATATTTTTTTTAGTCTTTCCTAATATTAAAGATTGTTTTATACATAATTCACATGATAATTAATTTCAATTTGCATACGCTAAAAGTTGGCTTGCTATATTCTAAGTTTAGATTTGTTCTATATTTTTTTCGGTGTAATATCTGTGATATGAAAATTCTTAGGATTTCTCTACTTGTATAATTGTTTATATCCTTGTCCATCCTCTATTTTATCATATGACAATTATCAAAGTTTCACATATTCTAATAAAACTATTTAATTGAACTTATTTTCTAATAAAATTGAACTGAGAAAGAAAAAAAGAGAAGAAAAGAGGAAAAGCAAACTATGAAGACCAAACCATAATCAAATAGTTCTTCAGAGGCTTCTTCACCGGCTCACTAGTTTTAACTCTACTCGCACTGGAAAGCAAATTAGAATACTATATGATACCTTTTTTTTATTTAGGCTTTTCATGTGATGGCAGTGTATGATATAACATCCAAGCATTCTGATACCATTCCAAAAGAAAACCGTGTGCATGATGGACTTCGTGAAGTAAAATTCTGAGACCAGCAGTTTAAGCCAGAATACTGATCAACTTGCAGTCATGACTCTACTGGGTGCTCCATCGGCAAGATGATGTTAGTAATGCTACTTGTTTGCCTAAAGCGCTTTCTTCTACTTCTAAAGAAGTTTTTAACTTCTCAAGTTTCTGTGAATGTTTGAGGTTTCAGTGTGCTGGTGTGCAACTATATTGAGATTTATTTACTAGCAAGCTTGTTCAGGTAGATAATTATGTTTTGTGAAACATTTCTTCAGATCATCAGTGTTCTTGATTGCATTTAAAGCCAGAATGGATTTGAACGCAGATGTCAAGCTCTACGATCATTTACAGTGAGGTTTCAGTGGTACACTTTTTATCTTGTTGTCAGTTTTATCACTGTTTCCTGACTAATCTCCCTGGTCTCAGCGGCAGTAGTCATCTCCCCCAGGGATCTCCTCGCACCTGTAGCCGCCGAGGAACGAGTCGTTGGGTCCAACCACACATGTAGACCAGTCGATGAAGCTGTTCATGTTGACAGTGATTGACGACGACGCTGCCGAGTGTTCATCCGACGGGACACGAACTCATCCGCAGTTAGCTCGTCGGCGAGAACGGCACTCCATGGATGGGCTGTAGAGGCATCGAGAAGACGTTGCTCGGTCAAGGACAGTGAATGGAGTTTGCCTGCTTCTTCTTCTTCTGCTTCTTCTTCTTCTTCTTCTTGAGATCGGTGTTCCAGTAGTTCTTGACGTCGTTGTCGGTTCTAGAACCGACAACAGACCACCTAAATCGTTCGGGAGATGAACGCATGATCTTGAATTAAGAAGAAAAGCTTGGAAAACCTGCTTCCGAGTCTGTCATAGAGAATGCAGATGACGCTGTCTTCTTCTTCGGTGAAGCCTCCGTGCTTGATGTCCGGCCTCTGGTAGTTGAGCCATCCAGCGGCAGCTTGTGAAGCATAGTGTTTAAGTGTTTAAATAGGAATTAATAATGAAAATTAAGTTTATTCATTCATCGTTTATTTATAAAACTTTTTCAACTAATCCATGAGATTTTTTAATTTAGTTAGAAACATTATATCTAATCATATTTGTTATCATGTCTTCATAATATTGAGCGATCATGAGATTTTTTAATTTAGTTAGAAACATTATATCTAATCATATTTGTTATTATGTCTTCATAATATTGAGCGATCTTGAACTGATATAATGAAAAAAATTTACGAGCAAGAGTTTGCGTGCAATGACGATAATGTCAAACTTGCCGACGCAGAAGGAAACAGGCGACAGGAGGCACTTTTTGTCGATTTCAATATCGAAGGAGGAGGAAGAGTGATTGAACCGACAACGGGAAGGCTAGACTCGATTGCAAGTGAAGCTTGTCGGGTTCTAAGCGAGGAAATCCATAAGATTTATCATGACAGTTGCAAGAGGAGCTGACGTAGATGACCTTATCGAGGAAGCGATTCTGAAAAAGGAAAAGAGACCAACAAGAGAATAGAGGAGGAAGGGAGCAACGATGTTGAATGAAGCCTCCCCGATGGATACAACGGTCGAGAGAGAAAGGGCCCACCGATGAGAATTTATTGTATCTCTCTTAGAGAAAGAGGGACTATGATATAATGTTGAAATAAAAAATAATAATAATAATTAAGATTGAAATTCATTGTTTCATCATTTATTTATATAGATGAAGATTATGATTTTTCTCACCTAACCCACCATATTTTTAAAAATCATATATGTTATTAGACGACACGAGACGAGTTCCCTCGCTCTCATAAAATAATAATAATAATAATATTAATAATAATAATATTAATAATAATAATAATATTATTATTATTATTATTATTATTATAAAAATTAAAAAAATATATATGTAGATGTTAATCTCAATTTAGAGGCAAACTATGGCCGAATATTCATAACGATAACAACATATCATAATGCCCAACTATTTTGATCAGTCGTAGATCTTTTATCATCACTCAACTCTTTATAAAATAATATAATATAAATTATAATATATATATATATATATATATATATATATATATATATATATATATATATATATATATATATATATATATATATATATATATACATATATATGAGCGATTCGAAAATTAATAGGGAAATACGTGCACGATATTGTTTCGGGTTACTTCTTCTCTTTTTGTAGAGGGGGGGGGGCATCCGCACAAGAGTTTCCGGTTACTTATTACGGGGTTAAATAAGATATTCCAAATTCTTTGACGGGTATAAGTGAAAAAATGTGGTTTCAACAATTCCCCCCTCCCTTGTCGTGCTTCTATACAAGGCTTTAAATACGATATTACAGACTCTCTAGGGGTGTAATTGTAAAAGGCTATCTCAGTTCTGTTTACCAATTGATTTCACTATACAGGATGTAATAAGAAATTCCATATGTTGTAGGGGTATCAGTACAAAACAAACTGTCTAATTGGTTTCCAGTTTACCCATCAATAATTCTCTGTCCTCACTAACCCTACTCTCTCTCTCTCTCTCTCTCCTCGCGGAATCCATCTCCATTGCTTCAGATCGGGGCTGAGATCAAGAAGATCCACGTGAGAGAGGCGATCGAGAGGGGAAGCGGAGGAAGAATTGAAGATGAGCGTGATCGACATCCTCACTCGGGTCGACGCGATCTGCAAGAAGTACGACAAGTACGACGTCGACAAGCTCAACGCCGACAACGTCTCCGGCGATGACGCCTTCGCCCGCCTCTACGCCTCTGTCGAGGCCGACGTCGAATCCGCCCTCCAGGTCTCGTTTCTCGACTCTGTTGGATTTCCCTCTGTTGTGGCTCGACGGTTTGGCTGATCCGATCTGGCGATCTGGTGTAGAAAGCGGAGATGGCGTCTCAGGAGAAGAACCGAGCAGCGACGGTGGCTTTGAATGCTGAGATCCGGCGCACCAAGGCACGGTTGTTGGAGGAGGTCCCTAAGCTGCAGAGACTGGCCCTCAAGAAGGTCTGATGCCTTCGATGCCGTTTTCTCATTTTTTTTATGTTTTCTGATGTTTTATTGCATTTTTAATTTGTTCCTACAGCTCTGAGTTTGTGACTTCCTTGCATTCGATTTCAAATCTAAGCCCTTATTCAAAATGGAAATCAAGTTGGGAAAGGATACTGCTGATGACATAAGAGCATATAGAATTAACTGAGAGTGGAGTGGTTAGTCTGGCACGTATGTTGTGTTTGTCTTTCTCACTTGGATAAAGGAGAGAGAATTTTGTAAGGCTTTTATAATACCGTACCTTCCATACGTTTCAAAATGCTAGGAAATTTTAATAAGAAAGTCAAGAAAAAAATAGATCTTTAGCTGAATGAGAATATTGAGATGTTTGAATAGTTAATTATTATGAACGATGGAATACGCAAGAATATTGCATTGGTGCAGGAGAAAAACCCTGGATTCTTTTCAAGAACTGGATGATAGAATATGGTTAGAAAAAGTGGTTGTTTTTGCATGTCAAGTATTTATGTCCTTGTGGAACCTATTTGTTTGAATTATACCTTTGTCAGAGCTTTGCAGTCAACCAGTGACAGTATGAGTGCTATAAATTTTTAATTAATTTTTATTTATTTTTTGCTTAGAAACCTTGAAAATGTATAGGGCCACTGCTGATTACATTATATATATTATATAAAGTTTTAGGTTATTGCTTTTACTAGAAATTCCTCAGAAATAAAAAGTCGTGTTCTAGTCTCATGCCATCATGAAAGGCAATTTTCATTATTAATGGTTTTTGTAGCAAGTTTGAAAATAGCATTAAAGGCTCTCATGTTGTAAGTTTCCTTTGATTTATTCTTAATACATTTTCATTTGCTCCGCCTAAATTGTATTAATTGAAAATGTACAGGGGCAAAGATCTGAAAACAGCATGTTTTAGTGCTCCTGTATTCCTAAAGACTTTTTCGTAATATTTTCAATATTTTGTTTCAAATTTGAAAAGCCGAAATCTTTACTATCTTTCTGATCTTCTCTAACTCTTTCTCTCACAAGACAAATGAACAAGAGATATTTTTGTTTCTGTTGTGGATATATCTTGGTTCCAGAATTTTATTTCTCAATCAGGTCGTGTATTATAAATTCTTTAATTATGTAGGGCCAAGGGATCTAACTCTCTTTGGTGATATTGTTTAGCTGGATTTTTTTTCCTGTTTTTGGTACGAGTTTAAAACTACTGGATTTAGTCTAATGTTGATTAAACAAATGTTTGACTAAAAACTATCAGCTACACTTTTTTAGTTGTATAATACTGTTGGATCAGATGCATGAGGATATAGCTGCTGCTATTAATTGCATGTAAGAAGTTCATGTGCTTGCAAGGTGGTAATTTTTTATGGCCATTGAAGTTGTATACTAATAGTAAATTGTTTTCTTCTTGATAATATACTTTAATTACTGATTTTAGTTGTTGGATCGATTGTTTCTGTAGTTAGCTACTTGCAAGCAAGTGCACTATGTTGATGATGCATTTAGTGCTACTGATGTCGTTCTATTACAGGTAAAAGGGCTCTCAAAGGAAGAACTTGCTACAAGAAACGATTTGGTTCTTGCATTGCCAGACAGGATTCAGTCGATTCCAGATGGCAGTACAAATGGAGCAAAACAAACAGGAAGCTGGAAAGCTTCAGCTTCTCGCACGGAAATTAGATTTGATTCAACTGCAGGTTATCTTATTTTAATTGATGTTAAGTACATCCTATTGATTGTTTATGAAATTTCATATTTGGTTAATGATAATTTTATAAATCCATTCGACCAAGTTTATTGGATGTCTTAACATTCTAATTTGACAAAAGACCATATGGTAGTGCAATCAATGAATTTTTCTCCATACGGCTAGCTATACAATAATTCTAGATTTTGAAGTGGTGGTTTATGTACAATATAATTTTCTCAGTAATGTGTATCGAGGTGCCACGACAAGTGGTCTATGGTCCTCTATATAGTAAGGCGAGGTTGCTAGGAGATGTAGATTGATATTGCTACTTCTAGCAAATGGGCGTAATAAGTTCCTATTATTACAAGTAAATAAGGAACAGTGGCAATTGTGTATGGATGTGATATAAAATTTTAGCGATTATTTTGTTATATTAATGGATGTTACGTATTTGAGGGATCAGAGGGAGAGCAACGGTGTTGCATTCATTTTCATTTGGTTGTCAATTTATGAGTGAATCATCTAATTTAAATATGTCAGATATTTTTTATGCAAGAAGGATTGACTGATGCAAATTCTACAAGCAGAGTGAGACTAATGAAAGCCTCTATAAGTTTTTCTTGGTTGAAAGATGGAGAGTAAAATAACTATGATTTGGCTAATGAGGTTTCATATGTTCTGTATAGTCCATTAAGGGTGAATGTGCACTACAGGAAGCATGCCTTTGAACTAGATCGTTCTTCAGACATGAGTATCTAGAATTTAACTGTGACTTACACTTGGATTGTACCAGAGTCTGCAGTGATTAAATTCTCCTATTTTTATAACAAGCCTAGAATATTGGTAATAATTCTTATATATTATTTACAACTTTGACATAAACTTGACAGGACATTAATGTTTTCTGATGTCGGCTAATTTCTGATTCTTTATATTTTTGGACCTCATACAGATCTTCCTCTACAGGTTGTTAATTGCTTCAAAAATCTGCTTCGACTGCATTTGCATTCTAGTAATTCTATCAAGCTTGTAGTTAACATATGTTGCAAATAGAGTTCTTGAATTTGTTTGGTTAGTGCCTCATACTTTTTCGATTTTATAAATTTGAATGATCCAATAGAACATCTAACCAAACGATGCTTAACCCTTTCAGAGTTTTGACATCTTGGAGAGCTTAGAGTTTCTAAAATATATCCCCTCTATTGATCTAGTACTCTTAATACTTTCATGTGCAGAATATTCATTCATGCATATTAGTTGTATACTCATCGATATGAATGAATTTATGTAAGTTTGATATTTGACATCATAACTTGGAGTGACTATCTAGATAAGGGGGGAACTAGAAAAAGATGCAAAGGAAATGGCAATTTCTAAGGTACACAACTGACCAATTATGCTTGTATATGCTATATGCTTTTGGAAAAGATCATACCAGAATATTGTCAGACTGATATCGTACCTTTCATTATGTCATGATTTGTATTATATAGCAACAGGAATAAAAAGCTCCATCAGTATTGAGGTTTTGTTATTACACCAGTGTACTGTTACATTATCAAACTGTTATTGTATGGTTGATGCATCGCCCAATATGTGAAACCTGCTTTTCTTAATCTCTTCTCTTCTTTTATGTGTCATATATTGTTCCTGTATTAAGGTTTTTCATTTTGTTTTTCTTGGAAGATTGATCTTTTCCTAGAATAAATTTCTTTGAGCAGATGGAAGATTCGAGAGTGAGTACTTTCAGCATACTGAAGAATCTAGCCAATTCAGGCAGGAGTATGAGATGCGCAAAATGAAACAGGTAGTTTTGTTTTTTCTGTGTTTTTCTTTCTGAACTTGAATGACATTCAAGACATCATATCCGTTGTCTTTAGATGTTCAGCAGTTAACACAAACACGTACTTTTGTCTTTCCCATGATAAGCAGTAATATTTTTATGGCCCATTTGTGGCATCTATTGGTTAATTTACAATACTCTCTATGAACATCTTCCTGAAATTTCTGCTTTTTTGCATTCAACTGAATAAATTGTCTGCATGGATGGAAGTTGTCATGGGAACAAAATAATCTAGTATATTTTGTCATGGGAAGAAAATAATCTGCATTCAACTGACCAATTCATATGTTCTTTAGTGGTTGTTCTGCGCAACTAGTGATTGCATTTGAAAGATTTTGCTAACGAGGAAATATTTTGCAGGATCAAGGCTTAGATATAATATCTGAAGGTCTGGATACCCTGAAGAACATGGCCCATGACATGAATGAAGTAGGATGTTTATTTTTTGCATTACATTATGAAAATGAAAACTACTCTAATTCCCTTGTATCGTACAGGAACTGGACAGGCAAGTACCTCTTATGGATGAAATTGACACTAAGGTCAGATACTTTGCTTCCACCAGACTTGTCTATGTAGAAGCGAGATAAAATTTGAGGGTTTTTTTTTATTTTTTATTTTTAATGAAGCATCAGTACATTGTGCAGGTTGACAAGGCTACCTCAGACCTGAAAAATACTAATGTCAGACTCAAGGATACTGTCAATCAGGTAGCTTAATAATTTCACTTAAAGGCAATAGTGTTGGATATAATGTAGCAACACTTTTTTTCCCACCAACTTGCAATTTCATCTCTAATTAGTTCCCCGGTTATATTTTTTTCAGCTAAGATCCAGTCGCAATTTTTGCATCGACATAATATTATTGTGCATCATCCTTGGCATCGCAGCTTATCTATACAAGTAAGCTTTGCTGCTGTGACTTTAGATTACTGCATAATGAAATTTATTCACCATATTAGACTCAGTTTCATTATCTCCAATTGTTTTTTAGATTCTGATCTCATGTCATCCTTTAATATGAATTGCATAATTCTTTAGGGGAACGAATTACACGAATATTGAGATTAATCATATGTGCAAAGCAGAGTTTATTTAACTCTCTTCAAATATTAAATCCCTTTTTCACTTGATGCAGTGTTTTAAAGAAATGAGACGATTAGGAAACCGGTATCTGCTGTTTGTTCTCCAGCTTGTGTTTTCTCGATAACAAAGCAAATGCTGTAGGAGTTGGTGTGTATTATTACTGTTTGCTGCCGCGTTCTATACTTTTGCTCGACTTCTTATACTGTATATTCACTTTCAACAGACACACTCTTCTTTGTGTGTTGGAACACTATTGGAGGAGACACATCATCATGGCTTGTGGGTTTTTAAATCTCTCTCTCTCTCTCTCTCTCTCTCTCTCTTTGGATGGTTCTGTATCGAATGGATCAAAATAATGATGCACGAAGCAGCAGATGAAGTTGTATAGGTTGCAGTAGCCATGAAGAGATTACACAAAAAAAAAAGGAGCAATTATTCTGAAACACCGCCACCACCACTTTTGTTTCTTCTTTTGTCAACCGCTGAGAGCAATTATATCAATTCTAGTTTGATGGAAAGCACGACATTAAAGCCACAAGTAAATATTTTTCGTAACAACGCACAAAAAACACCCGAAAAATGATTCCTTCACAACTCGAGTCAGCCTTTATCCTAAACTTACTGCAATCAGTTCCTAGCCACGATATAATTTTCACAATGCATACATAATACGGATGTAATATAGCTGGCATTTACCAGGCACGATATAATTTTCAAAAGAAAAAAAAAAGTAACACAGATCTGAGACAAGAATGGAAGAAATGCATATGTTTAATTTAAAGAACAACCTGTGCCTCAGCGGAACAAGGTAAGTAAATCTAACTTGTGATGCTCCTCAACTAGATTCACATGGTCGTCCTCTTGCGAAAACATCACTATGCTCCCACCGAAGAAGCAACGATTACATTCGCTCAAACAATATAGATTTACTAAAAAAACAGTTCAGCATATTATAGTCGTTACTAGCATATCACATCACCCCTTTTTTTTTTGTCCCCAAGGCAAATTCAGAACCCCGCACCCCCAGGGAAAGAATCAAGTAACCCCGAGGGGGTGAGTGGCAGCAGCTCAACCATTCCTTACCTCTTTTGCCTTTTTGCCACAACAGAAGAAAAAGAAGAAAAAAAAAAAAACAAACCATAGTGATCACCGCATTTTGTAGTGTTGGGTTCTAGAAACCTGACAGTGCTGTCCATTGATAGAGTATTTGAGCATAATGTCCACATCACGTGGATTCTTCTCATTGGGCTCCACCGTCAAGCTACCTACCACTGCTTCTCCCTCACAAATTGTCAGCACATCTTCAAGGTAAAGAACAGTTTGTTTCCAGTGGGTGGCCTTCGATCTCGGACCTGCAGAGAACATACATTATGATAAAAAATTAATGGAATCAATCAATAATGTAACCGTTAACAAGCATTGCAGCCCTTGAGAAATAGGCGATGCAGCAGAATCTAACAGCTGAACTATTTTTCTTCAACGTGTATGTCACATTTATATGTCGTAAACCAAAAGACCACCTATATGTTATAGATGGCCAGTGTCTTGCAACTGCAACGATGAGCTCCTCTACTATGCTTGCAATATCCAAACCTAGCTACAAACTCATCATGTCAAATCCATCCTTTCTGACATTTCACTGACTAATTTCACAAACAGGTAAAATTTACTGACTAATGAAGTATTATCATAAACCCAATTTCACAAACAGGTAAAATTTACTGACTAATGAAGTCCATACCTAACTCAAGGTAAACTTACATCAGTTTCAGAAAATACTCCCTCATTTGAAAAATAACTAACTGACAAGTAAAATATCCCACATTATGCAGAGTATTGACTACTCGAACGTGGATATCAGAAATCTGAAACATATAATTGAAGATCCACAACTAACTCTCAAGGTAAACTTACATTTTTAAGGCATACTTGCATACGAGCATCAACAAGCCAATAAATCAATTATCAAGCATCAACGTAAATGACAAATTAGTATATCTCAAAAAATAGATTGCAACAAAGAAGATAACGAACCAGTAGAAAAGCCCATCAGCTTGTGACATTTGGTGAATGAAACATCAAAGTAAGCCACAAGAGCATGTATGTAGTCGTTGCGTTCTGCCACTAGTTTAAAAGGTACCGTAAAGGAGACATCGCCAGGTGCCATTTTAGAAATATCCATTGTCTAAAAGAATCAGCAAGAATGGTTCAGACAACTGATGATCAAAGACATCAAGGGAGGAGAGATGTACAGAAAGAGAGAGAGAGATGACAACAAAGATCACCTTTAGTAACTGGCAATTGGTAACGATTTGATTCTGGTCAACTGTATCAACAAGTGGTTCGATCATAGCCTGTTTCTTGATACAGCTCATGTCAAAACCATACACATTGTTCCAGACTGAAGCAAGAAAAACAACTCCATAAGAAACAGTAACCAGCATAAGAACATAACAAAATAGGGTTTGCTATAATAAGATCTTGAAGCACACCTGCAATGATCAGAAGGCCTTTTCTTTAGAAACTAAAGAATATCTTACACTAAGTGGCTGATGCTGACAGCAAATAAAACATAGAAGGAAAAAGGCTCACATTCGATCTTATCTTCTTTGTATTCAGCATCCTCAATTGCTGTCAAATACAATGAAGCTTTGTCTGGTAAGACGATCCCATTGTTGATCTACAAGAAGAAAGAATCAAAAAATTCATATTTTTCTTGTGCTTGTCTTGGATGGGTCTCAGTCATCACGTTTTTGCTTTTTAGGACTCCAAAATAACCAAACAAAACAAAAGAACATATCAACAAATGTATTATGTCAGAAAAGCTCAAATATATAATCATCATTATGTAAAAGTTTTATCATGAATGACAGAACAACACAGCAGTCAACCAAATTTGACTTGTTAATATAATAAGCCCATTCGTCCAGATAGAACCTCAATTTATATGTAAACTTCCTCAAGACTAGAATAATTGCCTCTCAGTTGCAGGCTCACGAATTATATTCGGATTGGCATAATGGCAACAGATAGTGTGGGCTATGAGTACCCACCAAATCCTGCAACTAATTTAAATCATGTTGCCGCTTATTCTCTCACACAAGTGAAGCATTCTCCTAGTAATTGCAAGTCTCTGAACAATTAACCACAGTCAATTTTCCAAGCAACAACATATCTAAAAAAAAAGCAGAAACACAACAACTGCACTTTCATTGACACTCCCTTTTTGTTGGAACACTGAATCCCAAAGAATGTAGATACTGGTTCTTACAGTTCATGAGGTGCATAGATTGTTCTTAAATATTCTGTACTTAATTGCAGTCAGTGGAAGACAGAACAAAAAAAAGATAATAGTGCATGTCGCTTTCTGCTTCTCAAACCCATAAGCTCCTAGAGGATGTTTAATCTGTTGATCTTCTCATCTGCCATTTTTTTTAGTACAATTAATAAGGTTTCATATAATTGGTCGAAAAATGGAACCTATGATTGGCAATGTTTCGCTTGCATGATCAGGGTCATTTCTTCTTGTCCTTGACCATTTTAAAAGAAAAATTCTTTATACTATTATCAAGGTTTTCTTGTACTTGGATACTGATTATGCATTTTACTTGTTCAATTCAAGCTTAGACCTCGAACTTTTCTCAGATTGTAGCCCTAAAATTGACAAAACTTATCAGTGAAAATGTTTTGCTTGCATGATCATGGTCATTTCTTCTTGCCCTTGGTCAGTTTAAAAGAAATTTATTTTATACTAACATCAAGGTTTTCTTGTATTTATATACTGATTATGCAGTTGACTTGTTCAATTCAAGCTTCGACCTTAACTTTTCTCAGATTGTAGCCTAAAAAAACTATCCCAATGTTCCTTTGACAGATCTTCAATACATGGTAGATCAAGCACAACAAAAGAAGATAATGGCAAACCTAATCATGTAGCACAAAGATATGTACAGTACCAAATAGGTATACATGGCATAGAAAGAGAATAGAAGCGAGATATGTGAAACGAAAAAATCATTGGAGAAACACTTACAAGCCACTTATCACGTGCATAAAGAACTGTGTTTAGCATGTTCTCAAAAAGTAGGAAATAACCCATCCACTCAGAGATTATCACGTCCACATGGGCCACTGGAAGTTCAATCTCTTCTACCTTCCCCTTTAGCACTGTTATCACTGAATTGAACATAGAACAAACATAAGATATAAGTTAGTAGCAGAATCATCCAACATAAAAAGAAGATATAAGCACCATTAGAATATCCATTTGTCTGAACAATTTCTTTTGCCATGTCAGCCATAAGGGAGCACTCCACCTGCAAAGGAGATTTAACTTCACCAATTGAATCACGGAAAAAAATGTACAAAACTAGTAATGATAGTCACATATCTTACCGAACCAGGTGTACTATCCTAGCTTGATACAATATGTAGGTAGAGACTGCCTAATCTTACTAATAAAAGAAAAGTTGTAGAAGCAGTACGAAAGGGAGGACATTCAGGTTTCACAGAAAGACTAAAATTAGGGTTCCTATATGTATTAAGCTATGTTGCTGAAGAATTTAATGTGTCAGAAAAGCATTTCTCGATGAGTCAGAAGCCATAAATTTCCAACCATTTCTGTGGCTATTCTACTTACTACAGAAAGCTTCAATCTCATAAACTTGCAGGAGTGCAATTTCCGTTGGATTATTACTTACAGCATATACATGTTTTGCCCCTGCTTTTGCACAAAAAAGAGACAAAATTCCCGTTCCTGCACCCACATCAAGGACGACCTTGTTCTTGAAAAGAAAGCTATTCTGATAAATAACATTTTGATAGGTCTTCGTCCTAACAACATCTTTCAACATTTCCTGCAGGATACATATAGTGAAAAGAAATTAATGCATAGACAGATTTCACACTTAAAGACATTCCAAAATCCACTGACACTGATAGGATACAAATAAATGTATTAACGGAAGATAAACCAAAGTTAGTAATGTCATAAATCACACATCGATGCTGAAATCAATTCAAAGTAGTTCCTATAAACCACTAGGGAAATGTCTAAAAATATGTTAAACCCTATCATCTCAACAAATAGGAATGAAAATTTAGTGCATGCTTATATGGTGCCACCAAGCTTCTTATATTGCATATACAACAAATGTACAAAATTGATACTACGACTTCAAAGGATCAGAACAAGCAATGACAGAAGTCATATGCACATAATCAACAAAATGCACTCATACCAGACCTAATGTAGGCCAACTAGCATATACAACATGATCCTTCCAACAAAATGAATAAGATTCCAAAACATACAACCACACAAAAACTAAGAGAAAACTGAAAAAATAGTACAACCATCAGAATAGGTTAACCTAAAAGCATAGGTGGTTACATAGTGCAGCCAAGTCAGAAACCAATGATTTCTAGACAGAAAATTGTGCAGTGAACAGCTAAAGAGAAAAATGTAGATAATAGCTGAGCTAATAGACAATCCTAGTTAAATGTTCCAGCGATTAATAAAACACGATGACAATAAAAGCAAACAAAGAAAGGAAAAGGTGACTCAACTAGATTCACATACGAGGAAACCATTGACTGAATAATTCAAACAAAAATAAGTACACCTTCTGAACAGCAGTAATTTCATGAATTTCATTAAAGTATATGCATATGATCACCACTTATCTACCATGGTTACCACTAGTGCCTCATGAATCAGTGCACAAGGAACTTACTTCATGGATACCTGCATAGAGAACAATAAAAACACATAAGTCTCTCAATGATTAACATATTTAGAGCCTAAATTTAAACCGATACAATTTTTGTCACATTAAGCAAAAAGTCACATGTCTCAAATTTTAGCAGCCTCAATCATTAAAACCATAGAGGGAAAACAAAAAACTTGACCAATCCTCAAAGTGACTAAAGAATAAAAAAGATAGGAAGTCTTTAATTTAGACATGAAATCAACTGAGTATATACCAGCAGATGAAGTTACAAACATCAGTGTTTCAGTGTTTTGTATTGCTTTCAACAGAGCAAGCATATTAAGCATATTATGAAGATCAGCATGTCATGTTTTCCATTGCCCTCGACTGACCACCTTACCACATTACTACAAGTTGAGACAAAAACGATCACAAACTCTCAGTTTTTTACTTCACAAACCCCGAAAAGGACCCACGATCATCAACACACAATAAAGGAAGATTACTTACGGTACATACAAGCTAAAAGCATCAACAAGCGCAAAAATCAAATTTGTAAAGCAAAGGTCAGATAAAAACGAAAAGAAAGACAAAATCAAAACAACTTACTGCCACTAAACTACCACATCCATTAATATATTTAGTTCGACTCTTCTCTTCCGCGAAGAAGCTAATAAGCGGGACCGAAAAGGGCTTGTGGATCAGAGAAAGAGAACGAGCGATACCAAAGTGGGAATACGAATCGAAGTAGTAGTCGGCGCTGGTCTTGTCGCTGCCGATCAAGGGCGGGTCCTCGAGGTTGGAGCTCTCGGCCTTCTCCTCGATGGCCACGACCTCCGGCGCCTCCTCCTGCTCCTTCCCACCATCGAGGTTCATCCCATCGGCGGCCGGGCCGCTCTTCTGTCCGGAGGGAGTGAGCGCCTTGTTTCCCCCCTTTCGCCGTCCCATTGCAGAGGGTAGTAGAGGAGGCGCAGCAGCAGCAGCAGCAGCAGAAGAAGAGCGCGTTAGGGTTTGGGGCCTGTGGACTTTTAGAGGCACACCGGGCGGAACGAGAGGGCTTTATAGGAACAGGGAACCTCTAATTAGCTTCTTTCAAAACAGGAGACAATATGTTTCACCTATCATGAGATGCCACGATGGCAAAAGTTTGTCGAATAACCCAGAAGCGTGTTTCCCATCCGGAATATGCCATCTAATTGATTGATGCATAGTCACCTATAAAATGTTATCTTCCGCTGCTGCAAAAATATTGAAAAATGTTATATATCGATTATAATATGCGGGGTTAAACATCTATTTTTACTGATTTTTGTATCCTTATAATTATATATATATATTATTTTTATATTTTAAAAAATATAGTATATAAATATTCTCGAATGTATAAGTTACAAACGTCAGAAACTGATTCAATATGATTCAATAGAACGTTGATTTATAATAAATTATTTAAAATTAATAATATATATATTTTTAGTTTTTTTTTAAAGATATATTTTAAGAAAAAGAAAGCGATGAAGGTGGTAGCTACTGATTACAAGTGTCATGCAAATTAATTACATGAGTGATAGCACATGTGACATGATATGTGCTCTTTTTATCTATTATTATTATTGATATGTTCTCAGTTTATATTGTATGTTACATATATTGTGATATCATCATGATACAATTACGATAATGAGGTCGATTCAACTTTAAACATAAACCTTAAACAATTTCGGTCATAAATTACTTGAGAGAGACATCAAGATAATTAAATAGACATTATACTTGTCATATTATGGAAGATGCTGGTCTCATAACCGCTCGTGTGATGATACTAAGGGTATAATATAAGTGCTCATTGGAAAATGAGTTCACTGATTGATCCGCTTACATAGTGTTAGATAGTTAATGATACATGATATTAAACAACGATTTTATAGTCATAGTTATGTGTTTGATCTTTAGACTTGAGACACAAATGATGTTTTGTTTGTGTACTTTTTTATTTAACGTCGGACTTATATGTATAAAAGTTCAAGATGTGACACAACCGGTTATCGAGATTGATAGCCAACCTTATAAAGGCAATTGAGTATTAATAGAAGATTATCTTCTCGATATCATGAGAGAAATATCTCGTGTGTTCTTGCTCAAGCAAATCCATAGCCAAGGTCGTTCAAATTGAGAGAGAAGAAATTCTTCAAAAGAATCTGATTAAAGCGAGATTAGAATGAATTTCGTATTAGGCCTGATAGTACTATGCCCAATATGCATCTCTGAGATATTAAATGGATGATGAATTATAGATATATGGTAAATTTGGATAGATATGTTAAATGGATTAGATCTCCTGTACCATTTGGGAACTATGATGTAGTTGCCTAGTACATCCATGGTCGATTAGTTGAGTGAATTATTATGAGATAAAATTCACTAAGTTAGAAAAAATCCTGAATCAGAAAGAGTTCTAATGGGTGCAACTCATAGCTAGCTCGATATTGGACTTAGAGGTTCACATACATATAGTGGATGTTACAGCGAGTAGAAGATTGTATATGAGTTATTTAATAAGCTTATGTTTTATTAGATGAGACTAAACATTAATAGATTTCTTATATGAGGCCTAATTGATGAAAAATTAATATTATTGGATAGAGATCTAATAATTCAAAAGATGAGGGTAATTGGATAGAGATCCAATATCTACTAAGGCAGAATCCAATATTATTTAAGAAGCTCTTTATAAATAGGAGGCAAAGGCAGCCAATAAAGATGATAGGCTGCATCTTTGGCCGCTCCCTCTTATTTTTCTCTTTCTTCTCTTCTTAGCCGACCACCCCTCCTTATTATGTGAGGACAATGAAGAAGAAATAAGTTATTCTTACACGTTCACTGCAAATGTGGTGCACAAAATCTACGAAGAAGATGCGCAAAATCTATTAATTTTGCGCTATGATTGGAGGAGCATCAAATATTAATCTATCGTGTGAATACCACTAGAGAGGAGTACATATGACCTCATTCATCCTCTCCTATTGGATTTAAAAATTTCAGGGATATATGATCTCTCTAGATAACACCTCTCACACGATTCATAATTTTTCAATTTTGTGATTTTTCGCGCACCAATCATTGCATGGCAACATGATACCACTAAAACATTATCATAAGCATCATATTCAATATGTATGTGTGTGACATGTCATATTAGGGTACCGAATCAAAACCCTTTTTTATGATAATATTAAGTCGTAAGCATGAGGTAATTAAATTGACTCATATGACCTTCCATCGTTACGGGAATAAATTGAATTTTGACATAGATTGAGTTAGCCGAGTCCCTTGAGGCTCACCTATCTTTACAATTTGAAATCTTACCTACGATATAGAGATGTCACTAGTGACTTTAGGACAGTATGCTTGGTTGAGTCCCTCGAGGGTATATCATCAAATCAGATTCATCTTGTAATGATAGTGATAACTTAAATAAACATCATAGTTGATCGAGTTTCTCAATGCTATGATGGTTCAGAGGCTTAATAGGGCGTGAATCACAATGAGTAGTAATTGACAAGAGTTAATTATTTTTTTAGGCTTAGTGTGATTGGTTGAGTCCCTTGAGGTTACACTAAGATATCGATTGTATCCCGATCCCGATTTTCATGATTCGAGATCAAGCTTACGACATAGAGATGTCACCGGTGACCTAAGGACATGAGAAGCTTGGTTGAGTTCTCGAGGCTTAACAGGACGTGAATTAAAAGAAGTATTGATTGATAAGAATTGCATACCTTTTTGGGCTTAGTACGATTGATCGAGTCCCTCAAGGTTATATTAAAACGTCGATTGGATCTTGATTCTCACTAGAAGTATATCGAAGACTTTCATTTCACATGTCAAGAGTGTCGTGTGATTCACTAGAAAAATAGTGGGAGTAGATTAAGATATATGTTTGTATCTTACTTGTTTACTTTTTGTAAAATCTATATATTATTTTTTTATACTATATTTTATTTGAAACATGTTGCTTGTAAATCCCCTACGTGATATACTTGGTGACAATTGTTCTCAAATGAGGAAAAATAACTTATGTCTTTGATATAATATTGCTCGTATCGAAGGAAGGGGCAAGTGAGAATGAGATCGCTCGCAATGTAAAATATATAGATGATTCAAATTTAACTAAATAATATATATTGACCTGTATGACTCTTAAGCTATATACCTTGCCCTCACCTTATGTTGTCATCAATCGCTAGTCTCGATCGTTGTTGGCTTTGTTGGCGAAAGAGGAGTCATCGTCGTCATCGTCGTCGTCGTCGTCGTCGTCGTCGTCGTCGTCGTCGTCGTCGTCGTCGTTCACTAATATAATATCATCGTCTTAGTAGAAGCTTACGAATAGAGTGAGGAAGAAAGAGAAGAAACAAGAGTAAATTTGCCAAAATGATGAAATGACCGATATCTCCTCCCACATCACACGTAAAATCACAATATTACCCCCTTCATCGACCAAAAGAGGACTCATCACGACTCGCTGATCCCCAATTCTCCCGTCTCCTCCCCAGTTCGATTCCGAGGTACTTCTCTTCCGCCTCACTGAGTTGTTGATCGAATGTGAATCCTGCTTCTCGTTTCCATATCTTCCATGCTTCTAAGGTTTTCCTCGGTCTCCGATCACAGCGATCTTATCTTTTTCTGCTGGGAATCGTATGGATTTTCGTTGATCTTTAATTTCTTTCTTATGTGATTCTGCTTCGCCTTGTATGATTTGGTTTCACCTAATTCCACAAATTAAGGAGTTCTTCCCTCTGCCCTACTCTCTTATTAGGGGTTCTTTGATATTTCGGTGATTGCTTGGAGCATATTTCTGTTGATTGTGACGGTAGATTTAGTCTTAGTTCTTAGCGCTACCAATGAGAACGGCGTGATGATTGTTTGCGCAGCAGATGGCGTCGAAGTTGCACCAGCTTCGGTCAAAGGCTGTTCAAGCCTCGGAGTTCATTGCCAAGCATGGAAGCACTTACTACAAGGAACTGTTGGAGAAGAATAAGCAGTACATTGTTCAACCGCCAACCATCGAGACGTGCCAAGATCTGTCGAAGAAGCTCTTCTATACACGCCTTGCAAGGTCAGTCTTCATGTCGATATAATTTCATTTTGGTCAGTACCTTTATAGGGCATATGGACGCTGAAGATTGGGGTTTTGATGGGTGTGATTGATTGGAAAGCATTTGGAATCTTGAGTGATTTGAGGTCAAATATCAACTCAAATTTAAAATTGAATAGCTATACCGTGAACATGAGCGATAGCTAAAGGACACCGGAGATTAACAGGTCGCTTTATTTTCCTTCATTATTTGTAATTTGTGAAGAAATTATCTGCACTTTTCGTGCTGAACATGGCATGTCTTACATGTAAAGTGCTCTTCTGAATGTAATCTGGTGTTCTTTCTATCATTTTCGATGTTTGTTGATCACTTTTGAATCAGAATCTTATTTCCTTATTCAGTCCTAGCAAACATTTATTTTTTCTTTTATATGTTTATAAATCTTATAAAAACACTAACTAGATGATGCCAGACTCACGCTATGGCGTTGGTCACATGATGATTGATGACATAGCAAATCTCTTTATGCCTCTTGTAAAGTTCTATAGCAATTGCATTGTTTGGACCAGCAAAAGAGACATCATTTAGTTTTATTGTGACAGGTTGATGCACCTAAATGTTACTGGTTTTCTCTTTTTTGTTTTTTTCTAAATCAAGATCTCAGTTAAGTCAGTTGATCCAGTAAATTGCTTGATAGGATGAGAGAAATGGATCCTAGAGTTGGTTTTAAATTGATTTCAGTTGGACTCTAAATGACTTGGTGTACGAGTTGGGAGTCTGATCAAATTTAGGAGTCCGTACCTGTAATGTTCACTGGCTTTGGGTGCTTCACATGGCATCAAATGTATAACTGAAGGTGCCTATCTCATAGTATAGACACATTGTGATAAGACCATAAGTTTGCTGTCAAGTAAGATGCAGGGACTCAAATCTATAGGGAGTTGGTGCCAGCTTTATCTTTAAGCTAATTATGTTTTGTTCACTTTATTTAATTTTTGTTTAAGCTTATGTCCTAGTGAGTCTCGGAAGAACATCTGATTGAGAAAATGCGTAAAAGATATATCAAACTATCAAATCAGCCTCAAAGGGGAACTGTGAGTTGCCCTTATGAGAGAGAGTTTTTTGGAGGCCATATTTACAATTTTATCCTTTATTTTTTTTTCCTTCAAAGTTTCTCTATTTTTTATTCTGTGAACTGTTCTCTAAGGCCATCTAACTCTCTGGTTATTCGTCAATTAAAAAAATATTTTTCATGTTATCTTCCTGCTAACATCACAAAACTTGAGATTTCAAATGGATCTTCGGTTTACTGAATTTGATTTAACTAGAAATATTATCTCGTGCAGAACTCAACAACAGGATAAAGTTTATGTAACCAACGCTAAATGGTTGTGAAATTATGGCTTCTTCTTCTTCTTTTTCTTGTTGTTGTATTTATTTCTTTTTTTCAATAAGCTACTCTCGTTCACATATCAGTGGCTATTTGTCTACTGTTCTCTGTGCAAATAGTTTTAGAGACTGTTAATTTAAACCTAAACCTCAATTTTCTCTTCCTATTGCTTTGAGGCTATACCATAGACTTGGATGTTCCTTCCTGTCTCACAGTTTAAAATAGTGACTAATATAAAGTCTGTCTTAGCTGCTTTTATGGAGGAATGTCTTGAAGCTTTTTTCCTTCATGACTAACGGGGTATGTGTTGTGCTGCTACTAAACAAAATAAAATTCCCATATGATGGGATTTTTTGTGCCTACTGTTGATAGACTACATGTCAAAGAAGAAAATTTAACCCTAATCTTAATAAATTGATGATAAGATCATGTCCAGTGTTGCTTGAATTTGATTATCATGTTACTTCTTTGTCTAGCAATTTGGTGTTACTTTATAGATATATGTAATCTTTTATAGTAATATGATAAGTTGTCGCGTGACAATACCCTAGGTGTTTGACAGACTTTGGTTATATTCGTATTGAAGTTTCTTCATGGTTCCCACTGTGGGCTACTAGCATCATTTGTGAGGGAGAGACAAGTATTTGCCTATATTGAATAGTAGCTAATCTGGTAATGAAGGATGATTGTAGTAGCTAATTCATTATTGCCAGATTTTAATCACGGATTGTTGTTCATTCTTGACAAAATAATAACTTCAAAATCTTTTAACAGCTTTATCCTTTTAAGGCGTTAGTGATCGGTATTTTTCACCTGTGAACAACCAAGATGCCTTGTAGATGACATGCCTAAAGGCTATTTATTGTTTTAAATAATAAAGGTTTTAGTTATTTTGATTTAAATGCGCATGACTCATATATTCCATCTTTTTCTTTTGTTACATGTGATAACTTTTTCTACTAGTTATAACAGATTTTGTACTTTTAAAAAATTTTGTTATCTTAAAGATTTATGTTCTCTCTTTTATCTTTATTTCATCTCTTGTAAACAGTGGTCCTATGCTTGATTAGAAACAATCATTTCAGTACCGGTCAATATGCTAGTTTTCAAATTAGAGTTAATTTCAGATAGAGAACCCTTTAAACAACATTACTGAAACTTTTGCCTTCAGTCTTCCTGCCCGAGCGTGCCAACACTCTTGAGAAACATTGTTTCTCTTTTCCCCCCTTGTTGTGCGTGAATTTGTTGTGTTGTGTACAAATTACACACACCCTGGAATCTAATTTGTTGAAAGCTTTGTTGATGTTGGTGACAAGTACTTCACATGCTGGATGGTTAACATGTGGAAAAATTATCTTCAACTATGGTCAAGTGGAAAAATTGTAGCTGTTTGATGTACTTACCTCCTACTACACTATTTCATTTTTGAGTTTAGCAGTATTTATGCTATGCCTTCTTGCAGATTCTTATGCATCTGCCCGACATGAATTCCTTCTCCTACCCTTTTGTTTTATTCAACTTCAGATTTTAGTTCCTCACTCCTTGTCCCCTTTATATATCTCTATGATGATAAAAGATTTATGTAGCCAAGCCCAAGTAATTGGAACTTTACTCGTGGACCCTTCCTTCTACCCCAAATAGTTGAGACTTTATGGTTTTGTTATTGTCGTCGTCGTTGTACTCCTTGATCCGTCCCTCCCACCCCCAGAATTGCAAAGTCTTGGGATTCCCTCTCAACTTCTGAAATGGGGTTTCTCCTTGTTTATAACCATATCTAATAGGACTCGGATGAGATTTACAATCGTGTCATACTTGTCTTAAAACAAGCAATCTGCAGTACTAATGCCTTTTCTCTCTACAGCATTCCTGGTCGTTACGAGTCATTCTGGAAGGAGCTTGATGGCGTGAAGCACATCTGGAGAAACAGGCAGGATCTCAAGGTCGAGGATGTCAGCATCGCTGCCCTGTTTGGGCTCGAGTTATATGCATGGTTCTGTGTTGGCGAGATCGTGGGAAGAGGATTCACTTTCACAGGCTACTATGTCTGATGAGTCGACTTTTGGATCCCAAAGTTTAATTTCTTCTTAGATGCTCAAGCTTCTGACCTCATTTTGCATGCACAATTTTGTTCACCCAATACATTTTCTTAAACTGGTGGTCAGCAAAACAAGCATAGTTGCTGCAAATAATCTGCTGGCTTGTTCCTCTTCTGTCAGTCTATGTATTGGCTGTTGTCTAACACTTGCAACCCCCATTCTAAGAAAAGCCCCTCAATGTGAGTCGATCGGTCTTCACTATTCCAATATATCAAAACATGTGATGTACATCCCGGATCGACTGCCAATCTGCAGGTATGTTTGACGATTATGTGCATTATATTTCAAGATTATTAATCCCTTTGATTTAGGATTTTGATATTGATTTATGGTGATGCATAGAATAAACTTGTGTACATGGTGCATTGTGTTTCATAAGGGCCTAATGTGAAGAATAACTAAATTCGCTGCCCACCACTGTATAACACTTACGTTAAAAGTGAGATGCCGTTGATAATGTCAGATTTAGAACGATAAACAGTTTTTATGATTTATTTATATCTAAAATAATTTTTATTTTTTTAAAAAGGTAACATATAAGTTACTTAACAATCGTTCAAAATTCACTTATGTGACATATTGATTTATAATAAATAATTAATATAATAATATATATAATTTAAATTAATATCATCATCAATGATGAGATAATATATTATCTCATGATGAGATAATTTAAATTTATATCATCATCAATGATGAGATAATTGATGGAAATGACCATCAATAGTAGCACCAAATCACTATTACCTAATAAGGTGTTATATGCACGTAGCTTATCCCGCGTTGACGATAAGCTTAAGAGCTTCCAATCTTGCCTCAGGTGGATGTGCTTCAATCAGTCTGACATTAGACACACAATAGTCTTATGATTTCTCTTACTCCTGAGCATTTGTTTCCATTGCCTTCCACTTCATCCTCTCATATGCCCTCACCTATGGTGTCTACGATATGATGGGCTAGTTTTCTCTCACCTCCGCTTCTGACCTCTCTTACTTTTATCTCTTCACGTTCATCTGTCGTTATTACCTTCGTCGTTTCTTCAAACTTGATGAGCGGAACTTATTATATTTTTTTAAAATATATAGATTATTTTAAACATAAGTAAATCATAAGGATTTGATTGGTTTATCGTCAAAACACAGGATAAAATGAATCTTAACCCATAAACTTTTCAAAAATAAGAAAAATTTGTGTATGATAAAATTATTTTCTTATCATTCTTAGATAATAGAACCTAATTATTTTATTAAATGAATTAAAGATTAGTTTGACTATACGTTAAATTGATCCAAAACACACTTTATAAAGCCCACAAGATCATGACACCTCCTTCACAGTCATTTCACACAACATAACCAACCGTGCTTGCCAAAGGTATATTTTACCGAAACAAGCATTCCAAAAGTATATTTCTTTACCAAAAACAAGGCAAGAAAAATGAGACAAACAAGGATGAGTTGTATGCAACAATCTGCCCTCTTGTGTTTGCGCTCCTGTCGTTATGTATGCCTCTAAAGTCAGCTATTTTAATATTTATTACTTTAGGGCCAAAAATTATACTAAAATTTTGAAACAAATTAAATTTGAGAATTTTTGATGGAGCGTTCTAACCTTATTTTTTTTCTTTTACAAAACGTCCTTGGCTACAGGAAAAAAGTTATTTTGTCATTGTCTCTATCGAATTTATCATCGCTTCAATCGAATATATCATCATCTCTATCTTACATCCTCGTTCATAACCCTCGTGTAAGTAAGAAGAGACTCTCGAAACTAACTTCTTATATCATGCCTATCATTTTCAAAATAAACATTCAAATAATTTGATTTCTATATAAGTTATAATATTTTTAGTACATTTCAAAAATATTATAACATCATAACAAAGTGAAATTGATTGAACAATATTAACAAAATACTTATGGTTCTTATTTCATGAATCAACATCAAAATCTTAATTTTTGTACTGAGTTACAGTATTTTTAGTAATATTAAAAAAACATCATAATGCAGTAAAATTACTGTGATGAGTTAAAAAAAAAAGATGGAAAGGGAGGCAGAAAATAGGTAGGTGTGCGACTCTCGAATTAAAAGTATATTAAAAATTAAGGAAATATGAAAAAAAAGACATATGGGAATATATATATATATATATATATATATATATATATATATATATATATATATATATATATATATATATATATATATATATATATATATATATATATCTTTCTTCTCGCTCAACTGTTCCCTGTTACCATTCTCTCTCTCTCTCTCTCTCTGCCCTCCCCACCTGTTTTCCCTGCAAAATCTCTCCTTTATCCCCTGAGATTCCCCTCCCGATCGAAAAGGGGAGGGTCCGGCGGTCGAGAGGGGTTTTGATCTCTTGATGCTTTGATGAATGGAGTCGGATAGCGTCGATTATGTCTCATTGACGGATGGGCTTGATGACGAGGAGGTCACTCAGCACCGCCACCCCTTCCCGAAACCACACGGCGGCGGCGCTCCCCCTCTCCCCGGGATCGCGCCCACCACCAGCGTCCACGAGCTACTCGAGTGCCCCGTCTGCACCAACTCCATGTATCCCCCGATCCATCAGGTCGGTATTTCGTATGTTGGAATTTTGAGTCGTCTTCAAAGTGATGGTGATCGGACGATTTCGAGATTATGCATTCTTGACACTGGGTTTTCCCAGTAGATATTGGAATTTGATGATCAATAGTTGTGATTTTTCTGATTATTTTGTTAGATGTGATAATAAGGGCAAGTTTTTGGGCTATTTGGACCAATAATTTGTGAAAAAGCTTCGTATTGAATGGTTATCGTGGTGACTTATATTAAGATCATGGAAAATTGGAAACTTTATGATAGTTGAAAGATCAGATGCAGGTTGATTCGGCTTAATTGCGACTAAGTAGAGAAATTTGACTTTTGTGGTTTCCCCCCTGGCAATGTTAACATCTATTTGGTCAATCTTGTTTCAATTCGTTTTTAATTTTGAACGTGTGTCGCAATGATACTGTATTAAAAATAGGGGACCATATAGATCTTGTTTCAATTGGTTGCTTGACATGTGGATCCAAAATTTAATTAAATGATTCAGAGTAGTTGTTGATGTTAGGACATATACGATGGATTTAAAATTTCATTAAAAGAGACAGCGTTGTTGTTGATCTTAGGACATACATAAACGATGAAAAAACCTTTTGATGGATCTAAATTAATTTATTGATCCGAAACGTGATATGCTTCTTTATTTGTCCTGTCATCGATTCTTATGCTTGGAAGTTCTTGGCCTATACAATTTAAAACTGATTCAGATTTATATACCATAGCATATACACTGACAAAATTCTGGATCTGATTTTTATTTCACAGCTAGTTATTGCTGGTTGAGGTTTATGCAATCCATGGTAGAAAAAGTACTGGAAAATGGAAATGTTTTTTGTGGGTTATAGTTATGTTGTAGCAATGATGAGTCTGCTTTATGCTTTCCTTTCCATTTCATTGTGTAACAGCTGAGTGAGGATCTGGTTAGGTGCCTTTTCATAGTTGACTTGGGAATTTGTGGGTTATTTTTAGGCTCTTAAATGCTTTGCTGAAGGATTTGTCGCTATCTCGTTTCTTTAAATTGTTAGCAAAATATAGACAACTTTTGCGAGACTAGAGCTTATTTGCATAATCATGATCTCATGGAACCATGTATTTAGGCATATGAAATCATGGTTGGATAGACTACTTTGGTTTATTGGCAAGGATAAACATGTTTGCTATTAACTACTTTGGTTTATTGGTCTCATTGTTAGTAGTCAAACGTATGCATTGTTTCTTCGATGGTTTAAGAAATTTCAGGTTGTTGCAATGGTTTCAGACAATCTGTAGCAGGGCCAACAATTTGATATAAAATCATTGAGAGAAGAAGCTTTGTCTGTCAGTGGGACAGAAACCTAACAGATTGGGATTGCTTCAGCAGTTTCTATGATCCGATCTGTTTTGCCACTTTGACTTGAAAGAGCTTTGATTGATTTGTACTTATCCCGAAAATGAGTTTTGGATTGGGAATGGTCGACCCTGATCTATTTTCTGTCGTTCCATGTTGGGATTGGTCAAGAAAAAAAGAATGGTGATTTTAACGTGACAAAATTTGAAAGCTTCAGGTGTATAGATAGTAGTATGATTGGAAATCATTGAAGCCTTTGGATTGCACCATTCATGTCAGATTGGGGCATTTGTTATCTCAGTTTATTACATAGTATTTTGTGCAAGCTTTGTTATAGTTAAGCATTGCCATGGTGCTGGCATGTTCTGTGACCGCAGGATATTAGAATATGTTGGTGCCATGACCAGTTATGTGCCTGCTACAAATGTGCATACTCGGTTCTAAATGATTGGCATGGGAATGCTACAGCAAATGGCTACATGTCCAGTGGATCCAACCATATTGATCACTCTTGTGCGCATTAAGTTAATGCTTCATTGTGGTTATTATATCTCTTTATTGTTACTAATGACATGTTTTAAGCATGACTGCATGACTTACCAGTGTTTTTAAAAGGTATCGGGTGCTCGCCTAGGCGAGGCCCGAGCGCCTCGCACAAGGTCTAGGCGATGTGCTTGGCTGAAGTGCCGCCTGGGTTCTCACCTAAGCCAAGGCACCAAGCGCCTCGGGCAAGCGCCCGATTGAATCCAACAAGTCGAACCAGATTTTGGACTTTCGTTCGGTTCAGCAGTGACTTAGTTGGTTCAATCAAACCAACTAAGCCCAACAGTAAAGAATTGAAACTCATCCCCCCTCCCTCGACTTGCTTGGTAAATATCCATCGCTGCGTTCTTTGCAGCTGACGGAAAGGTCCAATCTTCCTATTCAGCTACTGACTTAGTCCTTTGCTGCTGACATAAAGGTTTGAATCTTCCTCCTTTGCTGCTGCTTTTTTTGTGCGTAGCTCCCTCTACCGCCTAATCTTTCGTGTGCACTCCCTCCATTGTCAAGTGACAGTTCCACAGCTTTCTCCGTCGTTGATGTCGCCATCCGCAACTTCCTCTGACGCCGTCCAAAGGTTCCTCCCCCGACTGCACACTATTATAACAACTGTTGAAAGTGGATTAACTGCTATTAAAAGTGGACTGTTAATCCTTAGAACTGATAATTAAAACTATTATTATCATATTTTATATTATATTTTTTACATATTATATTATATATTTTTATATATTTTATAATTATATTATTTTTTTATATTTAAATATTCTAGAGCGTCTCGCTTCGCTTGGGCGGGCGCTTAGGCGCTCAGGCTTTTTGGGACCTTGGCACCTGGTGCTTTTAAATACACTACGACTTACAACCATTTTGATTTGAGCTTACATTATGCATAGGTATGATAAAACAGTTCAGGTCTGACTAAGATGAACTGTTTAACGCTTTTCCAATGCTTGTAGACCTCCTCTTGCAAATTATGAATTATGAACAATTTGATCAGTCATTGACCAGCAAGTATGATGATTATGTAGCTTCAGAAAACATCAGATAATGTGTAAGTTTCCTTTCGACTGTTTTGTAATTCCTGTGAGGCACCATTTTCAGATGAACTGCTTCCTTTCTTCTTGATTCTATTTAGTAAATGCTGCCTATTATGCACCTGGAATTACAGAGTGCCTGATCAATTTGATAAAGGAAATATTTGTGCAATTGATATATTTAGGTGCATTATAAATGTTGCCCTGTTATTAGTGATAAGGAATAAATTGGTATCACCTACTAAATTTCTGGCTGCTGTTAATTTTTTGTTCCTGCATTGAAATCATGTTTCCTAACTTTTGCAGTGCCGTAATGGGCATACACTCTGCTCAACTTGTAAATCAAGAGTGCATAACCGGTGCCCTACTTGTAGACAAGAGCTTGGGGACATCAGGTGTCTAGCACTTGAAAAGGTGGCTGAATCACTTGAGCTGCCTTGCAAATATAGCACACTTGGCTGCCCTGAAATATTTCCTTACTACAGCAAGCTAAAGCATGAGACACGATGCAACTTCAGGCCTTACAATTGCCCATATGCTGGATCCGAATGCTCAGTTGTTGGTGATATTCCTTTCTTGGTCGCACATTTGAGAGATGATCATAAAGTAGACATGCATACTGGATGCACATTCAATCACCGTTATGTCAAGTCGAATCCACGAGAGGTTGAAAATGCAACATGGATGCTGACTGTAAGTATGCTTGAGGCCTTTAAAGTTACGACCAAAACTGTCCAAGTTCTCACGACCACTTTGCAATTGTTACTATACTTCATTGCATTCATCGTGTGCGAGTGTACACAAATTGATTAGATTGGGAAGGAGGCTGAATTTTCATAATATTTTGTTGAAATGGAATCCATCAACTGCCAGATTGACCCTTTACAGATTTACAGCCTTTTCTGGGAGTTCACAAATTCAATTCTATTATAGAGATATATAGAAAATGGAATGTTTCTGCATAAAGAAAATACAATATTTGTAATCACACTGATCTTGATATAGTTTTGAATCAAATTCCTCGCTCGGTGTTTTTTGCCATCCAGGTCTTTTACTGTTTTGGACAGTACTTTTGCTTGCACTTTGAAGCCTTCCAGTTAGGCATCGCTCCTGTTTACATGGCGTTTCTTCGGTTCATGGGTGATGAAAATGAGGCAAGGAACTTCAGTTACAGCCTTGAAGTTGGGGGCTATGGCAGGAAGCTAACATGGGAAGGTACTCCGCGTAGCATCCGTGATGGCCACCGCAAAGTCCGAGACAGTCATGATGGTCTTATAATACAGAGGAACATGGCCTTGTTCTTCTCTGGTGGTGACAGGAAAGAGCTGAAGCTGCGTGTCACAGGCCGCATATGGAAGGAGCAACCAAACCTTGATTCTGGAGTGTGCGCCCAGTCTCTATAGATGAGATCCAAAACTTGTATGTTGCATTATGTCGATGAAATGTGTGGCTGTGTGGTTGCGGTGTGGTGCTTAACCGTGTCGCACTTTGACACAAGTTAATGCGATAATTGTGAATAGAGGAATGGATGTTTTAGTGGTTCAAAAACATGCATCCTGGAACTGTAGTGATTAATAACAGTATCTTCTGTCAGTACAGTAGGATACATGATTTTGAATATTTTCCCTTTTATTTTATTTTAGAACAAGAAGCTTTTCTGTTCCTTTTCCAGATGAGTTTATTACGACCTCACAAGTAGTCTTCTTGTCGTTTTCCGAAATAAATCGAGTTTGTGTATCAGAAGTTGGGAGGGTAATGGACTGATCACAGGGTATTTATTGAGTTTTGGTTCTTAGGAACTTTTGAGTTATTGGTTTTTTACTATATTCCTGAATCTACTCAATCGGATGGCTTTTTGTCACCCCATGCACTCTTGTTTATGACATCAAAGGCCAAGTTCAGTTGTTGGCTACTAAGGAGAATTTTGCTATTTCAGAGGCTTTTGTCCGCTTAATATGCTTTCTTTCTTCCTCTTCTTTTGTGGCATCGAGTAAAGAGTCTTCTAGCACATTGGAAGGAGTTGCATAGGGGCTATTGGAACTCCCCAATACCAACTCTTGTATAACCTCTCAATTTAGACAATATATATCTTCTGATGGAATACATTAGATAATTGTTATGATACAAACGTTAATGTTACATGGTTTATATGGTAGAAGAACAATCACTCTGATGTTTACTAATGATTATGTTTATGGCTTTTTTTGTAGCTTGGTGATGTTACAGATGGAGCCAGCCATGAACCTTTGTTAATATTTACTCATGCAAGACAACTCTTTAATTATGGTGAGTTTTGTGTGTCCAGGTATCCAGAAATGATGCCAACATATGTTGACCATGGTTTCACCAAGTTGCACAGTGTATCTTTTCAAGGTATTTTGTTCTTTGGAATATAGTGAGAGGACAAAAAATTATCCCACATTTAAAAGAGAAAAAAATAATAAGTGAAAATAAAACGAAACATGATAAGAATAATAATAATGTCTCTCCTTGGAATTCAGTGACTAAAATATCAATTCTATTTTATTACCATTCATTTAAACGTGATAATAATAATAATTTACCAAGGAAACATGATAAGAACAAAACATTGAGCCAAATATTCTATTAATAATTCGTGTTGTTCCCCATTCATTTAATACTGACACCTATATCTGCTTGATATGTTATTCTGACAATAAAATTTTGTCGATAATGAGAGCTTATGAGAAAAAATATATATATATTCGAAATTGAAAAGGAAGTGGAAAAAAAAGAAGAGAGAGAGAGGCTAAAATTTGATTGAAAATATCATCTTACGATAAAGTTGCTTCTTTAGAGGACTAAAATGATTTATTTTTTAATATAATTTTAATTAATCTTTATTTTGAATTAATGGAATGTGTTTTTATCCACGTACTACTTTTACTCACTTTTATTCTCGACTCAATTAATTGATGGTTATCCTAATCCAAATTAAGCCGATGACCTTTTTTTCCTTTTTGCGCATAATTGCTCCAATCCAATTAAAGTATTTTTTCTCAAACAGCTATTTAGCTATTAATAATTAATTCGTCCCAAATACAACAAAAATATCTAATTTTCTGTTCGAATCTGTTCCGAATCAGATGGATGGATAATCCCATTTCGACCTTAACGGATCAAATCGGATACGTACAAAAATCCGTATCCGCTTGTTAACGGATCCGACTTAACTAACCTGCTATTCTCGTTTTTTCGGCCCGAAAGGGTGAGTTCTCTCCGTTACGCCCGGGCGAACCGCGCATTAACGGCAACCGTTTCGATTCCGTTGCCATTTCCCTCTCTTTCTCCTCCGCTTGCCTTCCTCCTCCGTCCCCCCTCTAAACCGTGACGATGGAGGAGGAGCGAAGCGGATGACTCGCAGCCAAGTCCGGAACGAGAGAGAGAAAAAGAGAGGGAAATAGAGAGATAAGCGCGAGATCGATCCCCGAACGGAGCTCTAAATTTGGAGCAGCCTCCCCCTACCCGATCCCGCGCTCCATCAGCTGTACTCCTCTGCCGATTTAAGGTGGCCTCCGTCCTCCATTGGCCCTCGGTTCTTCCCTTTCTGTAAGAATCCGTCCCCCTTGCATTCGATTCTCTGTTCAGTGATTGATATATATATATATATATATATATATATATATTTTTTTTTTTTTCTTTTCTGGTTTTTCTTTGAAGATCTTTTCAAATTTGGACTCGGTTGATCCCCGGGTGCTAATTCTTGGCTGAAACCCCAATTGTTTGTACAAAGGCGGTTGGTTTTGCTCGTGTTCTTGTGATCCTTGTCCGATCACATTGTTTCCTTGTTGCAATCCATGTTTAGTTCTTCTTCGGCGGATCCTTTACGACCTCTGGTTGGTTTCCAACGTTGGATTATTGTGGTTTTCCTCTTGTCCCCTTCAAATCTAGAAGGGTTTGGACGGGATTGGGCTTTATTGTTGTTCTGGGGTGGATGGATTAAATTGAGAGGAAAATGATTTCCTTTTTGTTTCTGTGTTGGTCGTGCCGCTAAAAATCAAAGCTCAGACGGTTCTATGGTTTTCCTTGCAGTGAAAGGGATGTCATCCGCCGGAGCCACTCTTCGGCCAATCCGGGAAGATCTTGAATTGTCAGCATGCCGTTCCAATGGAGCCGGAGGCCCACTTTACTCTCCAGAGTTGATAACGATATACCTCGCAGTTCTGGGTGCCCCTGTGATCCCCATGCGGGTCTTGGAGTCCGACTCCATCGCCTCCGTAAAGCTCAAGGTCCAGAGCTGCAAGGGCTTTGCAGCCAAGAAGCAGAAACTGGTGTTCGATGGCCGGGAGATGGCCCGGAATGATTGTCTCATACGTGACTACGGTGTGGCCGACGGCAACGTCCTCCATCTTATCATCAAAACATCAGATCTCCGTGTCATCACCGTGAAGACTGCATCCGGAAAGAAGCTCAAGTTCCGCGTCGACCGGGGGCGAACCGTTCGTCACGTCAACAAGCAGGTTGCAGATGATGTTGAAGATGAACAGTGCGTCTTGGAAGGGCGGCCTCGGAAACAGCTTCGAGAGCGGAAGGAGATCCATGACATCTGCACAAACAACAATGCGTTCATCCACCTGCTGGTGCATAGGTCGGCAGAAGCCGGCACCGGAGCTGTGGAGAATGACTTGGGGCCACTTTTCAGGGCAGCGGTGGCGGAAGGTAGGCCTCCGGGCAGGGATGCGTTGATCGAGCCAGTCATCGTCAATCCGAAGGTCGAATTGCCTCGATTGATGAAGGATCTGCTGGGCGCCACTCTTTCTGGATTGGAGAAGGGAAACCCACCGATCATGTCTTCGGAGGGCACAGGGGGAACCTATTTCATGCAAGACGTCTCGGGCAACGAGTACGTCGCCGTCTTTAAGCCGATCGACGAGGAGCCGCTGGCCGAAAACAACCCTCGAGGACTGCCTCCGTCGACGAATGGGGAAGGGTTAAAAAGGGGGACACGGGTAGGAGAAGGTGCCCTCAGGGAAGTGGCAGCGTACATTCTCGATCATCCCGTCAGTGGCCGCCGCTCATTCTCACACGTCGACTTTGGATTTGCGGGGGTTCCTCCGACCGTCATGGCTCGGTGCTTGCACGGAGGCTTTAACCATCCCGCCGGATGTCAACACGAAGCGATAGACTTCAAGATGGGATCGCTGCAAATGTTTGTGAAGAACTATGGGAGCTGCGAAGACATGGGGACACGGGCCTTTCCGGTGCAAGAGGTTCATAAGATCTGCGTGTTAGACATTAGATTGGCAAATGCAGATCGGCACGCCGGAAACATCCTAGTCTGCAAGGAGGGAGAAGAAGGACGGTTAGCGTTGGTTCCCATCGATCATGGATACTGCCTACCTGAGAATGTGAGTTTTTTTTTTGTTGCGCTTTTATTTATTCAGTCAGATACCCATTAATATTAATATTAATAGAGGAGGATAAGACGATAAAAAAAGAGTTAATCGATGAGGAATAAAATGACATAGATATGTGCTTCTTAGAAGAGAGAATAGAGAGAGAGAGAGAGGAGAGAGATAAAAAGTATCTAAACAACGACCTTTGTAGTCGTCGTCGTTGCAAGTACTTGTTGACTAGACAACAAGTCAAGGATTGCACATTCGAGTGGCTCTTTCTATCCTCCTCCGCCATTACAGACTAGTGATGATGATGATGCATATGCTTTCTGATGCAGTTCGAGGATTGCACATTCGAGTGGCTCTACTGGCCTCAGTCTCGCCAGCCTTTCAATCCCCAAACCACAGAGTACATCAAGTCGCTGGACGCCGAGCAGGACATGGCGCTGCTAAAGTTCTTTGGGTGGGAGATGTCGCCCGACTGTGCTCGCACTCTTCGCATCTCCACCATGCTTCTCAAAAAGGGCGCCGACAGAGGTCTCACTCCCTATCGTATCGGAAGCATCCTGTGTAGAGAAACCATCAACAAGGAGTCGGAGATCGAGGATATCATACGCGAAGCCAAGGCTGCTGTTCTTCCGGCCACCGGCGAGGCCGCATTCTTGGAGTCCATTTCTGAGATCATGGATCGCTATCTGGATCGACTCACCGTATAGACCCGCCCGCCCATCGAAGCCTTCCTTATATTTATGCGCGCGCAGCCACGGGCGTATGTATGCGACAAGGTTATCGTTCATGGGAGTTTGCGAGTATGTGAGAGCAGTGAGTAATATAGATAGCTGTGATGCCCCCCCCCCCCCCCCCCCCCCCTCTTTGTGTTGGATGTGATCATATGCTTCACCATGACATAGGAGGCGAGAGGTTCTTGGGACCTTCAAACTGCCGATGCTTGCGTCTCTCTGTTCGGTTCATGTCTCATGCATTGTTGTTGAGATGATGAACATACATACTACACTCAAGAATCCTTGTAGATCCATATTTTATACCTCCATATATATATATATATATATATATATATATATATATATATATATATATATATCCTCATAAATATATCCAATGTTGTCAAACTTGAAATGATATCAGTTGGGACATCCTATATATTATTATAAAATTGATGAGTCCGTATATAAGTATTATTGTTTAATATAATAATTTTTGGAAGTAATGAAGAATTAAGTTTCCTTTTAGCTTGGTTGCCGAAATCTTTGAGAGCTATCCCCTATAGAGATCAAGGAGGGTCGATCCCCTATAGAGATTGAGGAGGATCGATCCCCTACAGAGATCAGTTATCCCCGATAGAAACCTCCGGATTCTATCAATTTGGTGTCAAAGCAGCGTTCTTGACATCTCGCTGTTCATCTGTCGTTGTCATATTCATCTACCGCTGTCATCTTCATCTGGTACTATCATCTTCATCTCCGTTGCCATCTTCCTGTTGCTACCGCTACCATTTTCCTATTGCTGTCGCTGCCATCTTCCTTGGTTGATGTCGCTGCCATCTTCCTTGGTTGATGTCGCTGCCATCTTCCTCGGTTGTTGTCGCTATCATCTTCATATTGATGTTGTTGCCATCTTCTTGTTGCTGCCACTACCATCTTCCTGTTGCCGTCGCTGCCATCTTCCTTGGTTGCTGTCGCTATCATCTTCATATTGCTGATGTTGCTATCTTCTTGTTGCTGCCACTGCCATCTTCCTGTTGTCGTCGCTGTCATCTTCCTCGATTGTTGCCGCTGCCATCTTCCTTAGTTGCTGTCGCTACCATCCACCCCTGTTGCAACAACTACCATCACTCCATGTTGTTGCTGCAGCCTACAATCTTAAGGTAGCTATCTAACTCTAGATTGTTGCATTCATTGCCATTTTTACCGCTTGATGCCATCACCAACAGCAACCATCTATCACAGCCATCTAACCCTAGATCGGTGCCGTCTACACCACCTTTATCCCATGTTGCTACCACCATTAGCAACAACTATCTTATACCCCTAACTTGTCAACAAAAGGACTTAAACATTACAGATCTTCAATCCTACATGATGGCCTTAGATAATGTACTTGACGCAAAGTTTGAAGCCTTCGAGGCCTGCATGAAGGACAAGTTGCGAGCACTTTTCCGGGAATTTAGATTTGGCCAATTAGAGAGCCCGAAGAGATCTCAGCATGAAGAAGGCTCATATCGCAAGAAGAACCAATCTGAGAAGAGTGATCAACCGTAGGAATCAACGTACCCATGCATGATAGTGGAGTTCCCTAGATGGGAAGATGGAGACCCAATCAGATGGATCTCGTGTGCTAAAAGGTACTTCTGCTTCCACAAAACTCCTGACGAATATATGGTTGACATCGTTGTCATACACCTCAAGGAGACGCGATCCAGTGGTACGATTGGTTCGAGCATATGCACGGTTTACCTATATGGAGGCAATTCAAGAGTGAACTGCTGATCCACTTTGGATCGTCGGAGTACAAGAATGCGGACGACCAACTCACGAAGATTCATCAAACCTCGACTGTGCAAGAATATCAAACCAGGTTTGAATGTTTTTCAAATCAAAATCATGATTAGTCTAAAAAGCAACTATTAGGGACCTTCATCGAAGGACTTAAACCGGAGATCTGATGTGAAGACAAGGCGTCATAACCGTATACATTGATGTCAGCCATCTCTGTCGCCCGTATCCAAGAAGAAAAGCTAAACATCAATGTCCGAAGGACCAAGATCGTGAATCGACCAACAACCATCAAGCCTTCGACCTCCCATACTACTAACTAAACCCCTCAGCCCAAGAGACATACCTAAGAAGAACTCCGAGAGAGAATGACAAAAGGGTTATCTTGGCACTACGACGAACCATAGAGTAGAGATCACCATTGCAAAAAGGGAAAGCTTTTGATGATTGAACTGATTGAGGATCCAGAACCCGAGGACGTAGATTATGAACTTCAGGAGGAAGAACAACATCTGGCCATCAACATCGTATATGCCCTAGTCGGCTATGCCAACCCACAAACAATGAAGATCGACAGATTCCTCAATCACCAGCTGATCATAATTCTTATCGACACCAAAAGCACCAATAACTTCATGGACAATAAGGTTGCTACTCGATTAATGCTCCGGATCGAAGATTGCAGCAGGTTTGATGTGCCAGTCGCAGATGGCCAAACCTTATCTTGCAACCACAAGTGTTCGCGGATGAAACTAATCATACAAGGTTAAGAGATCACCTCAGATTTCTTCCTATTGCCATTAGACGACTACGAAGTGGTGCTCGACATTGAGTGACTATCTACTCTAGGTGATATTTCCTGAAACTTTTTCAAACTTCTTATGAAATTTTTCATCCACAGAAAATAGGTGATCCTACGAGGAAAACGTAAGACAAAGTTTTGACCATTACAACTCAACGAATGGAGAGGGTGCTGCACAAGACACATGTCGGTTTCCTAATCCAATTGCATGGGTTAAAAATTAAAGATCTGACAATGTAAGAAGACCTAAATCTCTCCTCTTGCTTGCTAAATTTTTAGATGTATTTGCTGAATTTAAAAAACTAATGCATACCCAACTTCGACAAGGTGTTCGTGATCGAAACCGACACATCAGGAGCCTGAATTGTTGTTGTCCTAATGCAAGACGATCGACCACTAGCGTACACCAGCAAGGCTCTCTCCTCATCTCATCTGAAGCTACAATCTACGACAATGAGATGCTGGCCATTATGCACACAATGACGAAATGGAGACCCTACATGATCGATCGTCGCTTTCATATCAAGACCGATCACAAGAGACTAAAGTACTTTATGGAGCAAAAGATTTCCTCCCTTGAACAACAAAAATGGGTAACAAAATTGCTGGGATTTGATTACAAAATTGTTTGCAAAAAGGAAAGGATAACTTGGTTACAAATGCGCTTTCCCACCTACCCAAGTATGTTGAAATTGCAACTGTCTCTCTTTCGATTTGTGACCTCACAGAAGACATCAGGAAGGAGTGGCAAGGCAACTTAGAGACCAAAGAGATCATCAAGAAAGTGGAAGAGGAATTGAGCTGAATAGCGCACTATAGTTGGGACTCGAAGGACCTACGATACAAGGGTCGAATGGTGTTGGTGCCCAACTCCCCTTACCAAACCGCCATCCTATGGGAGATGCACAGATCACCATTGGTTGGATACTCTGGATTCTTTCAGAACTATAAGAGAGTTAGACAAACCTTTTATTGGAAAAGCATGAAAATGACCATTGCTAAATTTGTGGCTCACCGTGACACTTGTCGATTATACAAAGGAGAGACGGTAGCAAGCCCAAGAAAATTATAGCCTCCACCCATTTTAGACTCAACTTGGACCGACATCTCCATGGACTTCAGTGAGGGGCTGCCAACATCTTAAGGGAAAGTTTTACAGCCATTAAAGAATGATCACATGACAACCCAAGTCAGAATGAAACAACCACTAGACAAACGTAGGAGCGAAAAGAAGTTTCCAGGAGAGACAACACCAAGTCTTGAAAAATCGTAGCCCCACCCACTTCGGACTTTGTTTGCACTGATATTTCCATGGACTTCATCGAGGGGCTGTCATCATCTCAAGGAAAGACTATTGAAGAACAACCTCTCGGTCGCCCAAGCAAGAATGAAATAGCAGGCTAAAATTATTGACAAATACAAGAGTAAAAGGAAGTTTGTTGTTGGAGATCGAGTCTTCCTTCACCTTTAGCCATACTAGCAAAAATCCATGAAGTCTCGAGCCCTGAGGAAGTTGTCTCTCTATTTATTCGGACCCTACAAAATTATGGAGTGCATTGAGCTATACCTTACAGACTGGATCTACCCACAGACTAAAATTCTTTCAATCTTCCACATGTCATGTCTTAAACTGAGGCTTGGAGAGGACGAATGAGCCCGGAGCCACCTACCTGATATCTCGACTGATGGAGATGTCCAAGTTTAGCCGACTACCATATTTGACCACAGGATCATGACGTGCTGTCGACGCTCCTCAACTAAAATATTGGTGCAATGGACCCAAGTGTCTGTCGAAGATAATACCTGGGAGTCCTCTAACAAATTGAAGCTCAAGTTACCAGAGTTCATGAAGGTTCAGCCTTGAGGACAAGGCTGATTTGAAGAGGGCAGGTCTGATAAGACCCTAGTTGGGTCGGGTCCTGGTTTATTGAGTTGAGTCCGTAGATTGGGCCCTGTTGGTCGGCCTAGACCTGACATTGAATTGAATATGAGTTAATTTGAGTCAATTTGAATAAATCAACCCAAATCCTAGTGGGATTAGGATTCAGCTAAATTAGAATCCTAGTGGGAGTTGATTGGATCCAAGTCCTAATTGGACTAGGATTCGGCTAGAAGGAGTTTGATTAGGAGTACGAGTTGGAGTTAGAGTTTTATTTCTAATAGGACTCTTATTATAAGTCCTTGTTTAGGGGGTCTCTTCATGAACCTTATATATAAGTATATAAACTTTCTCTTCTATATCAACTCATCAAATTTATTCAGCTTGCTGGTCATATATTAGAGAGTTGAACCCCTACAGGGTTCGAGGAGGGCCAATCTCCTACAGTGAGCAGTTATCCCTAATAGAACCTTGGGGTTCTATCAAGGCCCTCGAGATGCATCACCTGATGCACAAGCCTTCAGGATGGTAGCCTCCCGCGCCTTCATTTCCTTAGACATCTTCCAAGTCACAGCCTTCTGCTTCTTCTTCGACCAATTTTATTCAGCACTATGCCATCGTCCCTCGGGACTCGGTTCTTCAAGTGCTGGGGTTGTTGGTTGACGAGGATGTGGAACTGAGGAAGCATGGGGCATCCCCTTTATTGCCTTGATGCTCACCATCTCTACCAAAACACATAATAGGTTAGCAAAGCGAAGGAACAGAGGAGGCAAAAGAAATAGAATGGAACAAGAATGTGTCGGTCGAACCCCAAGGGGTTGGGTTGAGGCTCGCTTCGACCATTCAGTCCTTAGTCATATTCTTAATGGCCTAGGAAGAAGATAAGATCTCATTCAAATGCCCGACCTACTTGGACTGCTCGTCGGACAAGAAGGGGGGAATATTATTGATAGCCTAAGACGACCACTCGAGACTCAACTCCCACCCCCGACTACAACTCACAATAAAGTGATTTGTTTTCTACCCCTTGTTGTTTGAGGGTGCTCTACTAACATTGAAACCACCTCGGGTGATCAAATGGTAGCCGCCCTATCCCTTACAAAGGTGAAACAATGCTGAGAAGAGGATTAGAGTCAGGACAATCCTCGCGCCTCGACACTCCCTAAGGAATGCCACGAGTAGGGCGTCATCTACGACAACGAGATCTGGTACCACTTGAGGCATGCCTCGATGACCAAATGTAGTGAGAGCCAAAGCCCTGCCTCAAGTGCATCGATGGTCAGCCAAACCCATTCGGGAATGAGTTATAGAAATGCTCCTCGGCCCAAGGAGCATGCAACTCATAATCGTCGAGATGTTGTAGCACTCTAGAATACATCCGAGAAGCTGCTTGGTCACGACCGAGTCTCAATCGTGCAACAACTTCATTACTTGAAGAGCCTTTCGTGTTCATCAGGGACATGTTGCCCAAGGATGAACTCACTGTTGAATCCCAAATTTTGATAATAAAATCAATTGATGAGGTTATGAACTAATATACTTTTGAGAGAAGTGATTCAAAAAATACTTCGATCACGCATGAACCATCATCGCGTAAATTGTCGAAGCAGCAAAATCAGACGTTGGGTTGGAGAAGTATCATATCAAAGATTAAATGTGGGGCTGGAGGGTTGGTCGACGTGTCGAAGGATGTGCTTCGTGCCATGAGTTTGGGTATCATGTCAGAATGATCGAGTATTGCACCAAAAGATCGAATGTTGTGCGAAGTCAACATACCGATAGATCGGGCGATACATTGAAGGAAAGAATGATGCATCGGAGGTTCGGACGAAGTTTCGAATGATCAGATGACATGTCGGAATGTTGGACAACGTGTTGATTGCTTCATGATTGTGCTATATATGTGATTGAGTGGTTAAGTCTTGATTAAGGTTGTTGGGGTCAAATTGAGTTATTATTAGGCTGAAACCATACTAACTTAATTAGGAGCCCATTGGGCCTAAACCATGGCCAAATTAGGCCTATTAGAAAGCAAATTCGATGACCTGAGGTTGGCCTGAGTGGTGGTACCGCTTAAGAGTTAGAAAGCACTACTTTGTGCTTTTCCAGGAATGTCGACAGTGGTACCGCTAGAGCCCAGATTCTCGGGCTTTGTTCGATGATAGTACTACCCGACGCTCGTGGTAGTACCGCTAGTACCCCAAAAAGTATTATAAAATCTCTTTGAGCTGGTTGAGTCTCTTACTCCTTGAGTTTAGAAGTGTTTCTAGGTTATAGGAGGGTTGAGGTCTCATGTAAATGAGAGTTGTAAATGTTCTTGCTTAAGCCTGGTAAAATGAGAAGAGTTATAACAAGAGTAGTTGATCTTTACCTGTTAGAAAGAAGATTGATAGTGAAAGGTGGTAGGCTAAAGATAAGAGAAATCGAGAGTGGATGTAGGTCGGGACGATCGAACCACTATAAATCAGTTTACATTCTTCTCTTTGCTTTAATTTATTATTAATTACTAATTTACTTCACTCACTATTATTACTTCACTTTTAGTTAAACGCATTTCCGATACAGATTTATTGATCAAACTTTAAAAAGTTGAATCTTTTTGTAATAGTACTAATTTAACCCCTTCTCCCCTCTTAGTGTCATTGTGATTATTATATCAAAGTCTGATTCTCTTAGTTGGATTACACTCGAGAGATTCAATAATATTTTTTAGCAATCATGAGGGTCACTCTATCATTCGTCATTATATGTTCAATGGGACGAACTATACTTATTGGAAAACATGAATAAGGATTTTCTTGATTTATATATATTTTGATTTATGGAACGTCGTTGAATGTGGTTTTAAAAAATCGTCTAAATCGATGAATGAATAAAATGATTTTGAGAAGAAAATATTTTTCTTAAATAATAAAGCAGTGAATGTTTTATTTTATACTTTAGACAAAAATGAGTTTAATTATGTTTCTACTTGTGACACTGTACATGATATTTAGTGTATACTTGAAGTTCCTCATGAATGCACAAGTAAAGAAAAAGAATCTAAAATTAATCTTTTGGTACATAGTTATAAATTATTTAAAATGAAGCTAAGTGAAACCATTGGTTACATATACACCCGTTATACGGTTGTTATCGATAGTTTAAAAGCTCTTGGTAAATGCTTATGCTAATCTTGAATTGGCAATAAGATTTTAATATCTCTTTTAAAAACTTGGGATCTAAAGGTAATGACTATCAAAGAAGCAAAGGACTTAAACAACTTTTCTCTTAAAGAACTCATAGGATCTTTAATGTCCTATGAAATAACCTGCAAAACACATGATAAACAAGAGGAAAACCTTCCAAAAATAGGAAGGATATTGCAGTTAGAACCTAAGAAGACTTCTCAAGCGAAAACTCAAGTGATGATGATGATGACATTGCACTCCTTACAAGAAGACTAAAAAAGTTCATGAAAATGAACAAACTTTACAAGAATAAAAGTGAATATAAAAAAGGATACAATAATATGTTATAAATGTAAAAATCCAAAGCACTTCAAAAATGAGAGTCCACAACTGAAGAAGAAGTCAATCCAAAAGAAGAAGAAAGTATTCAAGGCAATATGGGATCAATCAAGTACATCAGAAGAAGAAGAACAAATCAATAAAGACGAAGTGATAAACTACGTATTGATAGCCTTCAACGTTGAGGTATATAATTCTTCTGAAACATCTTTATTTTATGATGAATTATTTGATGCATTTCATGATTTATATGATGAACTCAAAAAGATTGGTAAGAAATATAATTCACTAAAAATGGATCATGCATTACTTACTAATAAATTTGATATATTAAAAATTATGTATAAAACATGAACATCTTGTACTCCTTGTTATAAATATGAAGAGTTAAATTTACTCAAAAAGGAAATTATATTATTGCAACAAATATTAGAAAATATTAAAATTAAAAATAAATCATTAAACATGATTCTTGCTAACCAAGGTTATGTACATAGAAAGAAAGGAATCAGCTTCATGAGTAGTAACACTTAATACAAGCTAATAAAATTTGTAAAAGGACCCACACTATATATTCCCCCTAAAATTAAATATATTTTTTTATGAAACATTTGGTTATTTTGCTTGTCCATGCTCTTTTAAAAAATAGCTCTCATTAATTAATTTGGATTCCTAAAAAAATAATAAATGATTTGATGTCAAAAGTAAAGAAAAGGTAAATCTAACTATGAAGGACCCAAAGTTAAGTTGGTACCTAAAGTAAACCCCTCTTTATTGTAAGTATGTCTTCATATAAGAGCTATGAGCAAAAGATGATATCTTGACAGTGGATGCTCAAGGCACATGACTAGAAATCCAGCACATTTCTCAAAGCTCACTAGCCGAGATAGAAGATATATCACATTCGGAGACAACAATAAAGTAAAAAATCATTGGCATTGGATATTGATAACAAATCAAATCTTTTGATTAAAGACGTTCTTTTAATAGATGATTTGAAACATAACTCATTAAGCATTAGTCAACATTATGATAAAGGGATAAAATATTAAATTTGAATCATTTGTTTGCATCATAGAAATACCAAATAAGAATAATTCTATGATTACTTTAAGAAGCGATAATGTTTATACTATTGATCTTGATGATTTTTATGATGAAACTTGTTTTTCGAATTTAAACGATAATGCATGGCTTTGTATAGGAGATTAGGAGATACAAGTATGAAATTAATCTTACAAATTAAATCTAAAAAACTTTAGTTATTTTTTTTAATGGGAATCTATCCAATTGTTTCCAATAAATTTTTTGAAGGTAAGAAAAATGATTTTGATAATGATTCTGAAATTGAGAATTTGAATTTGAATGAGAATTCTCCTCTCCAAAGCAACTTAGATATATTTATTTCTAAAGAAATCTTACCTGAGGAATGAAAGTATGTAAATACACATCCTAATATGTTAATTATTAGATATACATCAAAAGGTATTCAAACTCATTCTTCATTAAAAAAATCTTTGTTCAAATGCATGAATCAATATTACTATTTGTTCTCGTATGATTTTTGTTTTATTAAAGAAGACATTTTTTCAAATAAATCATGATCTTTCACTTCCCTTCTTGATATTCCTAACTTGAGATCTATATCGTATGAATCAAGAACTTGTACCAACTCAAGATAGGCATGCTTGATTTCCCCTTTCCTTTGGGTACGATCTTTCCATTGAGGTTTCGGGGTAGGATAAGGGCGCCTAATCAAGAGCTACTTTTGCAATCGTGCCCCTGTGATTACACTCGTTCTAAAAACATCAAAGGTAGTCGCAAAGAGAAGTATAAGATCTTGGTACAGTGGGTACTTGAGGGAAAGCATCAATTTTACTTCTCTTATAATTCTTTTTGCTAAAGAAGAAATTTATCCAAAAGATCATGATACTTCTCGATATTCATGATTTGAGATTTAAATAGTATTCATTTCCTTTTTATTCTTTCTTTTCGTTAATAACTAAAAAGAAGAATTATCTAAACAAATTATCATCTTTCCCTTAACTTCTCAATGTCTAGGACTTGAGATTTATAACTCTCTTGTATTCATGACTTATGTATTCTATTATTAAAAAAAGAAGAAGTAACTAGTATTTGTGTTTGACAAAACAAGAGAAATAGTGATTCATGCCTAAGCTTATGATTTGAGATTTAAATAGTATTCATTTCCTTTTGATTCTTTCTTTTTGTTAATAACTAAAAAAAAGAATTATCTAAACAAATTATCATCTTTCCCTTAACTTCTCAATGTCTAGGACTTAAGATTTATAACTCTCTTGTATTCATGACTTATGTATTCTATTATTAAAAAAAGAAGAAGTAACTCGTATTTATGTTTGACAAAACAATAGAAATAGTGATTCATGCCTAAGCTTATGAGTTGAACAAGGATACTTGTGATGCTTTTAAAAAAATTTATTAGTAGTAACTCATGCCTAATTTTTATTATTTTTTTAATTTAAAGCTTAATTGAATATTTGGGCTTATAATGATAATATCACGATCAAATTTATCTCAACTTGAATTCAAGAGTTTCATTGAAAATGTTCTATTTTGAATTCAAGTTCAAGGGGGAGAGAGAAGTAGTAGCTTACACTTTTTTTTTTTGTTGATAACAAAGGAGGAAAAATAATTGTAATATTTTGATGACGTAGCAATTATGTTGCACTCATATGCATATTATATTTGATGATATTAACTTATGATATTTGTTTGAGATGTGTAACTATTTTGATATTCTAACTATAGATATGATGTGATTATTTAACTGAAATTATGCATATGATTCTTGCAATGATTACTATTGAAAATCACTATGATTTATATTAAAATTATTTAATTGAAAATTTGCTTCTGATTCTTGCAATGATTACTATTAAAATTTACTATGATTTCTGATTAAAATTGTTTCAACTTAAATTCAAAGAGTAGCATTAAAAGTTTATTATAATATTTCAAAATGACATATAGATAAGAGGAGTTTAGTTAAAACTCTATTATCAATTGGTTATTATCATAAAAAACGGAGAGATTGTTGAATCTCATATTTTGATAATAAAATCAATTGATGAGATTATATGCTAATATGCTTTTAAGAGAAGTGACATAGGAAATACTTTGATCATGAACATGAATCATCACAGGGCAAATTATCGAAGCTGAGGTATCAAACGTAGGGCCAGAGAAGTATCATGTTAGATATTGAACATCAGGCCAAAGGATTGGTCGTTCCGAAGGATGGACTTCATGTCATGAGTTTATGCATCAGGCCAGATGGATCAGGTATTGTGCCAAAAGATCGGATGTTGTAAGAAGTCAACATGCCAAGAGATCGACGATATACCGAAGGAAAGGATGATGTGTTAGAGGTTCGAACAAAGTGGCGGATGATCATATAACACACCAGAATGATGGACAACGTAGTGATTGCTTCATGATTATGCTAGATATGTAATTGAGTGGTTGTCTTGATCAAAGTTGTTTGTGGTCAAACTGAGTTGGTATTGGGTCGAAATCATGCCAACTTAATTAGGAGCCTATTGGGACTGGACCAGAGCTGAATTGAGCCTATTGGAAGGCCAATTCGGTGACCAGAGGTTGGCTTGGGCGATGGTACTGCCAGGCCCAGGTAGTGGTACCGCTTGAGAGCTAGAAAGCATTGTTTTGTACTTTTTCAGGAATGTCAATGGTGGTAACCGCCCGTTACCAACGATGGTAATGCCCAAGCAACGGTGGTATCGACTAGGCCGACGGTGGTACCGATAGAGCCCAAATTCCTGAGCTCCATAAATACCCCACTCATGCTTGCTTGATGGAGAAAGAATTCTTAGAGATAAAAGTGTTATAAACTCTCTTTGAGTGTTGGTTGAGTCTCTTCCTCCTTCCTGAGTTTAGAAGTGTTTCTAAGTTGTGGGAGGTTGAGGTCTCTTGTAAAAGAGATGTATAAAGTTTCTCTCCTAAGTTTATTAAAAGGAGAAGAGTTTGTGTAAAAGGTTCTCTCCTGAGCCTGGTAAAAGGAGAAGGGTTGTAACAATGGTAGTTAATCTTTGCCCATTAAAAATAAGATTAGTAGTGAAAGCTGGCGGTCTCGAGGGAAGAGGAATTGGGAGTGGACGCAGGTCGGGACGACGAAACCACTATAAATCAATTTACATCCTTCTCTTGCTTTACTTTGTTATTACTTACTGATTTACCTTACTCACTATCCTTACTTGCACATTTGGTTAAATGCATTTTCGATACAGATTTATCGATTAAACTTTATAAAATCAAATCTTTTTACGATAGCACTAATTCACACCCCCTTCTTAGTGCCATTGTGATCCTAACACTCACAACCTCTACCCTTGGACTGCCCGAGGACAATACCCCGACCTCGGGCGACGATTGACCCGATGAAGAAGAAGAAGAAGAGGAGCACAACATCCCAACCTGGACTGCTAATGATCGAGGAGAGGAGGGCTCGAGACCTTGTGGAGGTATAGTAGATAAGCAAAATGAAACCATCGCAACCATCAGGAAACCGTATCCCTGATACAACCCTTGGACTCCCCAAGAGAGGGAAAAAACTCACCTCACCATCATGACTCCCGGGAACAAGCAACTGAATTCAAAGTCCAATCTCGCCGACAGGTGAGCCCACCAAAATTAGCAATTCTCTAATCGAAATATGAGTTTCCTGCTAGCAAGCGTCCGACCAAAACACATGTCTCCCGCCAAAAACAAATGTTGCCAAGGATTTTCAAGCCACACATCCCGCCCCCTAAGAAGAGTCCAATTCCCACAAGGTATAGGGCCCACCTTAATAGGGCCCCAATCGAGTGAGTCCGAGTTATACATCATGGTTAGTCATGACCCTAGTTATGCATCTCGATCAATCAGTGCATAATTTAATCTCGACCAATCAGTGAGTTATGCACCTCGACCAACTAGTACTCTAGTTATACATCTCGATTAGTTATGAGCCTAAGTTACGCATCTCGGTAAGTCATGAGCTCGAGTTACACATCCCGGCCAACTAGTGCCCGAGTTATGCATCTTGGCCAATCATGAACACGAGTATGCATCTTAGCCAACCAGTGCTCAAGTTATACATCTCAACTAGTCATTAGCCCGAGTTATGCACCTCGACCAACTAGTGCCCGAGTTATACATTTCGGTGCCCGAGTTATGTATCTCGGCCAGTTGGTGCCCCAATTATGCATCTCGACCAGTTAGGAGCCCAAGTTATGCATCTCGACCAATCAATGTTCAAGTCACACACCTCGACTAATCAATCGTGCACACCAACCGATCAATGCTCGAGTTGCACACCTCGATTGTCTAGAAATCGCTAAGGTAGATTTGTGCCCAAATTGTGTATCTTGGCCAATCATGAGCCCAAGTTTGGTCTATGACAAAAAAAACCAGAGAAATTATGGATCCAACTGAGAAAAGTGTTAAGTCGTACCTCAAGCCCCTCTATAAGGAACTTGAGGCATATCTCTGGGGGAAGAGAGAGAGAGAGAATGATATGACGTAATCTAGCATCGTCGCCACGACAACAATGAGTATTCACATCAACAACGATGTGCAACCCTAGGGTCGATGTGGTGCCTCGGAGCTAACACGACGTGTGTGCCCCGACACCTTGGACTCGTATGAGCCAATGAACCGTACCCACACCGCTTGAGACTATACAAGACGACGTATCCCAACAGGTGGCTACCCGAGAACGCACGACACGAAACCGTGTAGGTCGATCTACATGGTGCGGAGTGTCCAAGCTGACCACCTCAAGCATCGACGGCCATTAAGAGATCACGTACGGTCTACCCTTGACCATAGGTATAAAAGGTTGCCTCTTGGCCAACGCCAAGGGTCGGACTTCGAATACTCAAAAACACTCTCAATCCTAGCCTATGCAAGAGTTGGGAATCCCCCTCCCGACTTTGACCTATGCAAGAATCCAATGCAAAAGACAGAAGCATTCCTAGTTCTACCTAGGATCAACTCAACGGACAACATCCCGACCTTCTCCACCCAAGAAACCACGTTAACGGCCTTATGCACTTGAGCTAACCTCTTAGCCACAATTTAAAAGTTGTGCAACGATATTGATACAGCACTCACGATAACAGCCAAAGACAACTAGTAGGCTGGAAGCAGCCATATCTGCTAAAACAAAGACTGAAGAAATGGTCAAATAAAACAACATTGTAGGTTCAGACTAAACTAGTGTTCTAAATCAGTTGTGAGGGGTTTCCTACTGTCACATAACATTCACAGCTTGGATTTGTATATGGGCTTGCAATCAAATTAGAAGGGGTTTCGGAGCTGGATGGATTCATAAAAAGGAGGAAAAACCACTATCCATGCTCTTCAGGCTTCAGTTGCATTTAGGAGTTGTAATCTCTGTGGAGAACAACAGTGTCAAGCAACAGAGTTGTAATCTCTATAGGTAATAACAACAAAGCCAACGTGAAAGAGTTCACGATTACTGGATTCTGAAATCCAGGTATACAGCACATATATCATCATCTGTCACCAGTCATTGGACAAATCATTGTTATGACATGTTTTAAACTTTCACCAGCCTCAGATCGACTATCCAGTGGAATTTAGAAAAAAGAAAGCAGTATTTAAGAGGCTGAAAGAAAATTCCTATGGGAAGAAAAAGCAAAGATCCTTTTGACTATAATGCTTGTGTCATAACAGAAGCATATTTATTCATGAAACATTATATAACAGACAAATCAGCTGCACCTATGCCATATTTACAAGTTCACAGTATGTAATCTCACTGAATTCATTGAAGGACTGGTGTGACAATTTGCAGAGCTTCTTCAGTTAGGAGGGTCGGGCGATCTGTATCCCCAGGGGTTCTTGGTAGCCCAGTTCCATTGATCGCGGCACATCTCTTCGATGCCATACTTTGCTCTGTGTTAGCCATCATTTCAACATCCATACAAGAAATTAGACTCTGTCAACCAGAACACTAGTGATAACATATTGAGAAAAGGAGGAATGGATTCTTTGGTCACGCTAAGAAACAATGACCAACAACAGTAACAAAGAATATGAGAGAGTTGGCCTACAAGAATGTCAAGTATTACTGCATGAACTGAAGCATAAAGTACATACTTCCAACTGAGTTCCTTCTCTGCTTTTACGGTGCATGCATAAAGAGTTTCAGCATCACCAGGACGCCTTCCAGCCATGACCAGAGGAATTTTCTGAAAATAATCTAATAAGTCAGGACTTATAGAAGAAAGACATGACATGCATCACCATGTGGCTTGACTCATCTCCAATCCAGAATCCTACAGCCGGCAATAGGTAACAACACAACACAATTTACTCAAAAGCAGAAGATTTGGTAGAGAATTGATTTTGAGTCATCTAATGAAATTTATGATATGCATCTCAATATCAAGTTATCCTACACTAATTACACACAATTGCTCAAATAGTCGGTCGTTTTTCTTCATCTTAGGAAATCAAGTTGCCTGAAACTGTAATACCTTGCCAGAAGCCTTCTCGAATACTGCCACCATTTCTAAGACAGATGTTCCCTTTCCAGTTCCTAGATTATAAACTTCACAGCCTGCAGCTTACACTACTTTGTCAGATTAAACATATCGAAAGCCTTGCAAGCAATTAAGAATCAATACATGAATGCTTTAAAAAAACATGGTGAGATGTCCAGATAAAACACTGATGGTTAGGCATCAAATATGAAGTTTGAAGATTAAATTGTTGATCCGTGTCTTTAACTATATGAGTCACCTCACTTGAAGGTGCTTACTGTCCGGTCTTTGGTCTGTAATACTAAAAGCTCTTCCATTTTAACAAACCTATGTTAAAACATAATAAAAGTTCTACATCATAAATCATCGCTCATTAAAAACAGAAATGCTAATGTAAGCCCAAATAAGAAAGGACTAATGTGAATGTCTCACTCTGGAAAGTATTAATGTTGTCAAACATATACGAAACTGTTCCAGCCTATTTCAGAACAAGTAGATAAGAGTAGCACTAGGGAAAATGTTAATGGCGTGCAAAGATTTCTAGGAATGTTAAAATCTTCCATCGTACCAAGTTGAAGCATGGTTATACCTCATAGCTGACTCTGAAAGGATGATACAAGATTCAGATGACAATTATAATAATAATTATGCTGCATAATTCTGCACGAGCTGAGTTTCAAAAAATATAAGCCACATGATGTTGAGAATGCTTTTATCATCCATTAACCCAGATAACACACAGGTGACCCATAGCAAACCCCACAGAGATAGTATAGACTTTGGATGGCAACGAAAATCATGATCCATGAGACATTCTCCATTTAGATACAATTGATACTTGACAACACAATAGCTATATGTTCACAAGCTTGGAATAACAATGTTTGCAATTGCATACTGGAGCTGTATCGGTCCCTGGACAGACCAATATGTATTATCAGTGCACATGACGAGCAAGAAGAGGAGGAAAAAGTAAGAGAAGAAAAGGAAGAAGAGTAAGCATACCCGAAATTAGTGGCACACGATGGGCCTCAGGCAACATCAGGCCAGCAAAGAGGGTCACATAAACCAACAATTTATGAGTTATATAAATTTTTTCTTTTTCTAATATGTCGAACCAGACCATCCAAAATGGAGGTAGTCCGCATCTTGGTTCGGGCTTGTGACCTAACTAAGCTGCAAAACCACTAAATACCAATCAGGAGGAGCCAAACAGGGCGAAACAACCCTAAACGGAACTGATATAGTTTTGTGAAAAAATGGCTACGTGGGTCAAGGATTTAAATCTAGGTCCAGTGTTGGCTTTGGAAATTAATTAGATCGCCATAATGCTGCTATACTATGGTATAGCAACCAGGAACATCCTGTATCACTTTTAAAAAATAAAAAATGACCACATCATACTTTACATTAAAAAAAACAACCAAAAACAACAAGAGTGATCATTAACAAACTTAGTTTTTATTTACACAACTTCAACTTTAAGGACTCACCAAACAACCATTCGAGCTACCAAAACCTAACTTTTCATGCATATAAATATAAACAGGACCTATAACACTGGTTACTTGGGTAATAGTCAAATATTTAGTGCAGGTGAAATTTGGTGTTAGGTTGCAAGCATTACTTCCTAAAATGTCGCTGAACATTATACATCCTGAAGAATAAACAATAGTCTGAACTATATAGGTTAAGTTTGTGAGATGCAAACACCAATGTGTAAAAAATAGCCTAAACTTCACCAGAAGCAAATTAACTGAACCCAAATGGCTGTAATCAAGAAACTTCAAAAAGTAGTTGGGCCAGCAATTACATAAATAAGTACTACAAATTTTAATTGCATCCAATACATACCTATGTTGGGGTCCTCAAAGAACTTCTGCAGGGCTGCAATATGTCCATCTGCTAGATCAACAACATGGATGTAATCCCTTACCTGCAGTCGTTTTGTGATGACCATAAGAAGAGAAACTGCAATAACTAGTACTAAACAATAAAACTTTTGGCCCTTGAACCAAGCAATTTCTGCATTAGAAAATACTAATGTTGTATCTTTAGAACACTCGACAGCAGCATATGAATAAAGCAGCTTACTATCAAAATCTGCACTATAACTACATCTACAGTTTCTCAAACGTACATTTTCATCCAAAATAGTCATAGAACTAGTTTATAAAATTTAATGTTATATACATTAACAACAGAATCAATATCATAAAATAAGATCCATTACTTGCTTCAATTAAGATGATCGTCTGTCAAGCTGGTTCCAGGAGGATAAAACCAAGTATCACAATATTGAGTACATGTCCTTGAACAACTTAAACATTAAAGAGACCAAAAATAAAGAGAATGATATATAATTCATGAAAAACATACCCCTGTGCCATCCTTGGTTGGATAGTCATTTCCAAATACTGCAAGTGTAGGTCTCCTACCAACAGCAACTTGCTGGACAAGTGGCATGAGATTATTGGGAATTCCACAAGGATCTTCGCCAATTTGTCCACTGGGATGAGCCCCAACAGGATTGAAATATCTTAGTAGCATTATCTTCCAATCACCATCAGCATGATGGATATCACGACATATTTCTTCAATCATAAGCTGCAAATATTGATATAAAAATCTTCAGAGCACACCAATAGGTACATAAAGGTAAAAAAATGAAAAATAAACTGTACGCAAAGAAGAAAGAAGGAACCTTGGTTCGACCATATGGGTTCATTGCACATAAAGGTGATTCCTCTGTACAGGGCAGATCCTTAGGCCATCCATAAACGGTAGCTGATGATGAAAATACCAGCTGAGACGTTTGAAAAATCAGTCACCCAAATGCTTTAATGGTGAAATATATGTACATTCATATCACTGAAACAGTGACCCCAAAAGCCAATATTTCATCAGAAAGGTCATAAATAGATACTTTAAAATATATATTAATTTACATAAAAAGGTTATCACATAACAATAATTACAAAGAATTCAATTTCTTGGCTACATGTATGTTTACATTAAACAAGGAAATCATCAAGAAAGCAAATCCTAACAAATGCCTATTGCATTGATCAGTATGGTAAAAGAAAAAATATATAAATTCATATAATATATATTTATTATCAAATATCAACTTAAAAGGTTATCCCACGAAAACTAGCTTGTCTCATCCTGTGGTGTGGTTCCTTCACAACCCTGAGATATGTGAATGCCCAAAAGGTCAGGTATGTCTGTGTAAGAGCCCATGGGAGAAGGTTTATGAAAGGACCTTACCTGAACTAAAGTAGCCTTCCTTGAATGCCTCTGGGTCCCATTGAGGTGCCCATTCCATAAACTTAAAAAGAACTATTGGGTAAAACAGAAAGCGGTATACACAAAAAGACACCGACAGTATGAGAGTCACGAAGTCTGCAAAGAGTAGCCATATAGATAGTTTTACTAAAGCAGAGAAACGCACGGCCCATAGCATGACCTCATTCCAGATAGAATCTATATTTAGGATAATATTGTACATGAACAATTGAACCTTGTCTCAATGTCTACCTCGCAATATGACACCATAAAATGATAAATGGCACATCATACTCTATCGAGATCTTGAGAAATGTGCTCTTTGAATAACATGTTTTAGCTCTCCACAAAAACTAGATAAGCATGGCAAAATGGACAAGGCACATTGGCCCAGCCTGTGGTCACATGGCCAACTATGAGGGAAAAAAGAAGGCAGAGTGTAATTCATAAGATTCCTTTGAACACAAGAAATTGTGGAAAACAAAAATGTGCATTCAGTGTATAACAAGCATGCGTTCTTTGGCTTCTTCAATGATGCAACTATTGAAACAGCATAGGACCTTCTCCTTTTACTTATTAGTTACATAACTGGCAGAGTGAAGAAATCGATAAGCTACACCTACTTAGCAAAAACGGGTTCATGTGAACAACCATTGAGAATGAGATAGGTTGTTTCAGAACACTGAAGAATTTTTAATGATGTTCTAAATGTTTTGTTTTTCTTTAGTCTTCTAAGAAGAAAAATCTTGGCCAACAAATCAAGTTTATCCAGAGATATACCTTTTTGCATCCATGTGCAGCCATTACTTCCAAGAGAGTAATTGTACCAATGATGTTATTTTTGTAATAAATCAAAGGTTTCTGAACACTTTCACCCACAGCCTTTAGACCAGCAAAATGTATAACAGCATCAAACCTGACGACAAAAATCATAGCTTCATATATGAAGAACATAAATTCAACAGAAGATTCCGAAAATTACATGAAGAAATCCACTGATATTCACATTTAAGAAATACAACAATAATAACAAAAGGAAGCTATGTTCAACTATTTGGGGTTGACCACAAAGATCTTTCCCTTTCATTGAGTTCTATTTAGAGCAATATCACTAGTTCAACAAAGAGAGGTCACGTATCTTTTTTATGTTTTTCTAATTAAACTTTCTTATGTCTCCTACTGCTCATACTACTAAAATTGTAAACCTCATCTAACAAAGGTTTTATAGGTTTCTATAGGATATGTTGGTACCATTTTAAATGATTCTCTCTGATTTTATCTTATGTTAAAATATACCTCATAATTCATAAAAGTAACAACTTCTTATTATGTCTTTTCTGATGATCCCATACTTTCATCTCATTATCCTCAACCCAACAATGCTTGTTTTGTTGTACATATTGCTGTCTTGATATCCAACATTCCAACTGCATAAAGTATCTGGCTATTGTGTTCAGTCGCAACCTACATGGAAGCACAATCTTTATTTCTGGTCTTCTAGGTTGAGAAATTTCGGGTATCAGTCGACAGAAACAAGGATACTCAGTGAAAGGAAAAAAATGTGTGAAGTGTTCTTAGGGTAATAAATGTCCGTAGTCCAAAAATATAGGAATATTCTTTAACAGTTCATTACCTAATAAATGTCCATATACTGATTCTCATGATAGTACCTACCTTTATATTTATCAATCAAATGCATAACTTCAAGAATTCAATTAGGTTCAATTTGGGTTCAAAGTGTTAATTCTAAGAAACTTTGACTTCCCACATGATTTCTTGATTTTTGTACTGGTTAACTAAATTTGCTTGATTCCCAAACAACAGATGTATATGGTAAGAAAGGGCATGAGAAGCTACTTAATAACTAAGATATCTAGACTTTAGAACAAAAACCTGGAACATAACTACAACGAACAGAAAACTTTTACTGATTTTTAAGGAAAGGCCTAAAATATCCCACTTTTTCAACTAAAAACAGCTCAAATTTCCTTTTTAAACCAAATATTGACTGCCTAAAATGTATTCTAGCAATCAAAAGTCACATTTGCCAATAAAATAGCATTTAAATAATGCCACACGTTCTTATATTTAAAAAATTAACAAGTAACAATGTGACATGACCATCAAGAAAACTACACTGCCTACTTAATGTAAGTGATCAAATGACTTAAGTATAAATTTCAAGGAAAAAAACACTTACTTTGATGTAGCAAAAACTTTTTCCAATGCTTCCTTGTCCCGAATGTCAAACTGCAGAAGCATCCGCATAATAAAGCAATCAAATCCATGAAAGAAGAACCATTACTTTTGCATTCACTACGAAGCATAATCAGGAGGACAACAGGATCAGAAACAAAATATATATAAGCAACCAAAAGAAAAACACCACCATCACAAATCAAAGCCCACATTGATATAATTGAGACCATAAATTATGATAACAAATATAAAATGTTTCATTTTCATGGAACCTTATTATGGGTCAGGAAAATAGTCAAGAAATCAACTTCTAGAAACAAATAAAAATTTAGTCAAATAGTGGAACTAATAAAACAGAAACCTACCATTTCATTATCTTGTTTAGAAAAGAGAATGCGTGCAAGGCTTATGAAGATGAAATTAATCCTATTATAGCAGCTAAAGCTCAATCCAATAAAAAAGTGGAATTACAACATATAGGATCAAGTCAAATGGTTCAGCAAGAGTACAACTATTTGCTATCATCGAGAAAACATTATTTTGTGAATAATCAAAGCTGAGCTGAGACATTTTTATTGAGCAACTGAAATAATATTTAAAGAATGGTTGTGAATTTAGTGAAACAACTTGAAATTAAGTACCACACAACTGCCTGATTTAACGAAAGAACGCTTGCAGTAGAAATATGCCAAGAACCCTAATTTTACAAGGTCACTAATTAGAACGTGCAGTCACCGTCCAAAAATTCCAAATCATCAAAAGTGAAAAATCCACACATCCGTAAGGATACGGTACTCTACGACTTTCTGATGCCTCGGAATCCAAACCGAAACAAGAGCCAAATGCGCCATCTCTGACCAAAAGTTTCGATTTTGCTCGATGGTTTCGGGAGAAAAGATAGAAAACCAAATCACCACGACGAAAGCCCATCAAAACTGGGGTCTTTCAATAAAATAAATCCGAGGAATAAATCACCTCCATTAAAAAAAAAAATCCGATACCCAAAACCCAGTCCCCGCCCCGCGTCACACAACAATAGACGACGATTACCCGATGAAACGCGAGGTTCTTGCCGAACTCGCCGGCGAGTTGGGCGACGCGCTGGACGGCGACCACCGATGAGTTATCGAGGTTATCCACCACCACGACAGAGAACCCTTCCAGGAGGAGCTGCAGCACGGTGTGGCTCCCGATGTATCCAGCACCGCCCGTGACCAACACACGCCGCGCCATGACCGGAGAGCGGGACTGAGGCAGCGGAAAACGAGGCCGAAGGTAGGGATTTGGGATGAGAGGTCGGAGGAGGAGAAGTTGGGGCGGAGAAACGTGGAGTGGAGAGAGAGAGAGAGAGAGAGAAGAAGAGGGAATCGGGAGTGGACAATTGAATTGGAAGTGACGGTGTCGGGTTTGTATTTATAAACGTATGCTTTCGCCGTTTGGTTCCGTTTTGGCCGCCAAGATGACACGATGGGAATGGCTTTGGGATCGTCGAGAGAATATTACCAGAATACGTTTCCTTGCTCATTTATTAATGCTCCTTGACCTGGCTCAACGCCTAGCACGTGGGCCCCAAAGTTGGTCCAATAAAAAACACAGGTAGATCGTCGAGGAACTCACTCGTTTATAAACCCCTCCCGACCTGGAACAACAATGGGTCCCACTTGTAGATGAATCGAGATAAACGGATAAGCGAGCGTCTCCCTGGTATCGCCTCCCGGAGGTCGTTAGATTTTTGTGCGCATAGCTCAGTGTGGGATCCACATAAAATCTATATGGATTGCAGTTGGAAGTCTTCGAACAGCGACAGTGTCGGCCGAGGATGCGTGAGCGGGTGGTTCTCGTTGACGACGCCGGGATCGGGAGACTCGTCGACCGACCTTTGACCGTGGGCGGTGGGGGAACAAGGAAACGACCCGAGAGAAGGGCGCGTGTCCCCGGAGATAGCGGCATAGGATGGGGACGAGAGGAAAGCAATCAATGGGTGAAGACAGCGGCAGCGGCGGTGGCTTCCGAGAAAGCACGCAACACGATGAATCGGCCGACAACACGTCGAGACATTTGCATGGGGATTAAAATCAATGGCATTTAACTATTTAAACATTTTTTCATATATAATTTTCTGACATTTCTTGTCTGATTAGACTCACTACTCTGTTTTCTTTTACTTCACCGAATGCATTGGCAAGCAGTCTGATTCATTGCTGACGAAGGCAAGCAGGATCCGCACTCCACCACTTGTCCTCTTTCACTTGATGCACGAAACCCTGACATCTTTGGCATCCTTTGACTGGCTGGCTCAGTTTTCCTGCACAGAAGCTTTTGCAGCTTTAATTTGGATGATGTCAGATTCCTAACATCCATTGTTTAGTCGTTAAAACTTGTTATTTTATGATCATCTGCTGCAAGAAGATCGACATGTTTTCTCGGTCTACTAAAGAAGATGTCTGATGGCCTGCATCCATCCATGTCTAGTTTGTAAACTAATCCTGAGTGTTAATAATTTAGTCCATCATGCTCTCTCATCAATGTGCCATTTGTGAAGTGAGAACGATTGGCAAAAGTAGAGCATAGAGAGACCCCAAAGCTTGCAGTAAGAACTTGATCATATAAGGTCATCAAGAAAAAAAACAAGGTCTCCATCTGATACATAACCTGGAGAAATCATCACTTCTGCTGAGTATCTTAAACAGATGACCACAATAAAACGAGACTAAATCCATCTTCCTTCATCCACCAATTACCACAATACAAACTGTTGGTAGACCTCACCCTGGTGTCTCTTGATTGTGACTAGAGTGATCCATAACAAAAACAAAAAACAAAAAACAAAAACACCTTGATTGTAGCAATAAGCTAACCATACCCCCCACTGCATACTTCTCTATTAAATCTCAATCCAAGCCTGTGAGCTCAGGCTAGAAAGAGAATGGCCTTACAGGGAACTTCTAAGGCCCCAAACAATGGAATTTTGCTTGCATTGGCCTGAAACCATACAAGCAATTTGGCAGTCATAATTCCAACAATGACCTTTTGGTAAAACATTAGCTTATAAGTTCTGACATAAGTATTCCAGGGACAAGAAAGGTTAAAAGCATGTTAAAGCAGCTAGCAATTGAATAACCACAAGATGTACCTTTAGTGGCAAACGAAACAAACCATTTTTGCATCTTTTGCAGACTGCAAAGAGTGCCCCCATTTGAAGAACAGACTAGTAGCAACCACAGAGCAATTTCTGTATAGAGTTGATGAAATGGGAAACCACAGTCAACAAAATTTTCTTCATTTAGCATAGTTGGCAAACTGACGGCGAGGGCCCCCACGTGCTCCGCCACTTCCCTGTTGCTGCCATGCGACATTGCGCCTTTTGTGCAATCTGACAGCATTTTCATGGTTTACCTTCTGGGACATCAGCCTCATCCTCTGCTCTTTCATATTTGCAAAGAGAGCATCTAAGGTTTGAGGCTTCGGATTGGCAACTGCCTTATCCTGCATGAAGCATCCAAGAGACATCAGAAAATACATCCATCCATTCATCCATTTGGAAGCAAAAAAGAGAATCCAAAGGACAAATGAACCTAACATCAGGAGAATAATTACAACCCAATTTGTCTCACAACTAAAAACTTCTTGTATTTGAGTTGAATGAAAGAGAAAGACACCCCTAGGAAACCAAAAGCTGAAAAACTGCTATGTTATAAACACAGGAACACCAGGATTGCAGACCCGATACTAGGGAAACCTGATACTAGCAACAAAAAATAGGTATTATATGGCCGGAACAGGTATTACAAGGAAAATAATTCATGTAGTGATAAAATTGGTTCTTATATAGTATCTCATGCAAATCATCTTATAGATTGTAACTCTGGATATTGGCATGCATACAAAGAAAAGAATAATACTATCAAACATATATAGATTTTACACTAAACAATTTGTGCTTTTAAGCAGCACTCTTTCAGAAAGAAATCATGAAATGTGGTATAGATCTACTTTACCACGAGAACAGGAGGAGTTCATTGTGCTCATACAAAGTTTACCTTTACATTGAAGCCATTATCATAACCTTTTCTTTGAATTGCTGTGGCTGTAACCCTGCATAAGGAAGTAAATGTAAAATAGTCGAGGATAAGGTTATTAGAAGTTGAAGCACATGACTTTGCAACATATAGAGACTTTCATTGTGGCATTGAATTGCAACCATAATCATAATAATGGCTTACCATCATCTCTTAATGCAAATAGAGAATTATATTAACTAGTCAAAACAACTAGATAGTAGAGAAACAACTGCCAAGACATATACTAACTCAGCCTCCACTTTCCTGACCAAGCTCTAACATATCCTTGACTGTTCATTTTATTATTCAGAAAACCCGAGAGATACAGACAAAGTGGATGCCAAATAAGGATGCAGTACTTAATATCACCAAGCAACAAAGAGTACCACTGACAATGATCCCAGAGTCACTGACCCTTGTTTCCTCACAAAAGTACCAGATACTCCATAAGGATGCTTCCAGATCAAGCTTCAATAGCGTGGTAATGCTCATCCCACCAAATGCTACTCTGCTGAATACCAGAGTTTCAATGTAAACTAAACCTAACAGGAGTTCAGCTGCACCAGAAAATTTATGAAAAGGTTTTCAGCCTAAACACCATACTTCAACCATTTGTTAACCTTCACTGAACGGTTCATCCACCACGACTGCAGACTTTTTGGAGACTTCAATAAAAACAGACTTCGGCCTACATATGACTCAAAAACACATGTCCAGAAATATCATATCTAGCACCATATAAAACCAGCGCATGAAGCATTCCTCACAAATTTACATCCCTATAAATAATCGATGCTCGATCAACTTTTTCATACTTGAGGGAATTCAAATTAATCCTGCAAACCTGAAATGATTGATGAAACTCATAAATGCAAAAACTCATGCATAGCATATTTGATAAATTCAATCCCATGAACTGGCACTCAGCTGAGGATCCAACTGATTAGATATGAAGGGAACAATTCTTGAATGGAGCAGAGGCAACAGAGGCATGCCATAGGCATCAAAGACTTCTCTCACTTAGAAATGCAAACTAGCATTTCGTGCTTTCAAAATCGAATCCGTTTGGTCCCTTCTCAATGTTGCAACAATGTCGAGCCTCAACTTTGACCAAGAAACAAATACTAAATTTGTTTTCTAAAGTTGACTAGAAAAATCGTGCACGCATAGAACTGTGCAGGAAACCCCATATTTTGGAGGAGAATTACTGCTCTTTGAAAACAATGAAGCGACTCAACCACATTTGGTTGCATCTAACCCCCATATTCGCCACACCATCTATATACAGCTAGGAGAGATGCAAATGTATGCTGAGATTTGTTCCCACCAAGTGGCCAAAAACACACTAGAATGAAGATGACAAATCATATCTTGGAGATCGACAAGTCAAAAGTCAAACTCCCCAGGAATATATTATGGTATCAGTTCTATATTGAAATATCATACGTGGCAACCAATCTAACAGCTCAATAGTCCAATATAACTGCAAACAACAACTGCAGTAGCATGGTTGCACAAATGTGGACATTCTTTGAACAATAAAATAACCACATTTTTACCTGTAAAGGTACAAGTACAAGAAAAAGTTATAAGATTACAGTCCAATAATTAAAAAAAGCTGAGGCCCAAGAAAGCATGACAATTAAATACCTTGGTCCATTCCGATTTATCCTTCGGTTGCTAAGAGGCATGGCCACAGCCTTCCGGGCCACCTCTGTCGTTATTGGGAACTTATCACTATGAAAATTTGACCTTCTCTTTGCAAGGACACCCTATACATGTACAAGTACAATAAACTAAGAAATGAAGCACTTCCAAACAATATTGTAGATTTTAGAAAATAATTACTTGTCTGATCGATGATCTCGAATCTATGAATCGCTGCATCCTGGTGTTACCATGGGAAGCATTGCCATTCTGGAAACCTTGACTTTTGATCTAAAAGCAAAGGATATGATTTCGATTGTTGGAAAAAAAAACAGCTGTCACAGAATACAAAGGATACTCACCGGTGGCCTTTGAGGTCTTTTGCCTTTCATTGGGTTTTTCTTTGACATTTTAATAATATCATCTACAACAAGCATTTAAAGCAAAGTTAGGAGCAAATAATCATAGAGAATCTTCACATAAAAAAAGGTATGCAAAGATACTGATATACCTAAGGTCATATCCATCTTCTTCTCAGTCAGGGCAATGGCTTCAGTTGTTAATGGCTTAGTTGCCATCTGGACATTCAAAGAGGAAAGTAAGCAGCAGTACTTAATGAAAACAAAAGGAATGCAGCTTCAGAAGCCTTAATCCATTATTTTAAGTCACTAAACCTTTAAACAGATTCCAAATTAATAAACTAAATCTAATCATCTAAAAATAACAAAAGAAAAAAAATATAATTATGTTACATACATAACCAATGGCTGAATTTTTTTGGTTAGCAGCAGTCATCGTAGCTAGACTCTTGAAATATTAGGGGAATCATCATACGCAATAGGGAGGAAAATAAAAGAAAAAATCTTATGCTTTCAGTCACTAAATTCTAAAGATCTTCTAAGATAGCTGCATTGAAAAATTCTACATGAGAAAAAGTTGTCGAACTTGCTTTTCTACCAAAGATCATAAAGAGAATCACAAACTCGGATCATAAGATTGCAAAATCCCACAATTTTTAAAAAAATAATCTTCAGATAAATAAATATAGTTAAATAACTTTATAAAAACTTTTTTGCTGAGTTAATGAATCTCATATATTCTTAAGTTAATAATTACATTTTTATCTAAGTGAATGCATAATCTTATTTTTGAATGAATTATAATTTTCTTTTAGTCTTTTTTTATGGGTTCACAACAGTTTGATTGATATCTCCACTCAATATAGGTTGAGTTAAGAAGAGATTAGGGCAGCTTTCCAATACTAAATATTTAAACCAATGATTCGTAATTAAATAACAACTGAAAGAATAATTGTCAATTATAGTGATCAAATAACCAACATAATCATTAATAGAATATTACAGGATGGCATAGTGTATCTAAAGAATGATTAAGATGCAGAAATGGGAGAAAATATAATTTAAATGCAAAATCTTATTATTTTAGTTGAGTTACATTTAAATTATTTTGGGTAAATGGTTTCTCAACCTGATTAGGATTTCTGTAATAGAATATTAGCCAACGACCTTTCCCCTTAACAAAAAATTATGTGTTGCCATAACAATTCATCAGGCATTTACAATATGAGCCAACATTACAAGTCAGGCATTTACAATATGAGAACATTAAACTGAGACAAATATTCCAGAAGATCAAGCTCCAATTATTTTCATGTTCTAGATGTGTATCTTTAAACTGATAAGCAGGACATAAGAATGTGATCTTGGTTGCCAACACCTCCCAATAGCCTTCTGCTCTCAATAAAGACGAATGCAGGCACACGTGTCGATGCAACCTTTAAGGCGAGAAGCAGTAGCAAGGTGATGAGCCTGCCCGGAGCGACCGTTCACCTTCCCGATAAGGGGACAACACAACATCTCAGGATCGTGAGATTCACATTAAATCAGACCAGATCCATGCAGTAACCGCTTAGGCTAAAGCGCTTCGCCCGCGAAACCAGCCTCTAAGAGGACGACAGTGCAACATCACATCATGACAACTAAAAATCTGCATCGAAAAGGCGCAAGGCGCGCTAGCGGTCGCCACAGTTCAAACTTCTCGCCTACAAAGGAAACTTCACACCTACAGATGCCCCGTCGAGGTCTCAACCGTCTTCATTGTCGACCATGTTTCAACCAGTCCATTGTCGACCATGTCTCAGCCAACCCATTGCCGACCATTTCTCGACCAGTCTATTGCCAACCATGTCTCGGTCAATCCATTATCGACCATGTCTCAACCAATCCCTTGTCGACCATGTCTCGAACAATCCTATGCCGACCATGTCGCAGCCAATCCATTGTCGACCATGTCTCAGCCCGTCCCTTGCCAACCATGTCTTTGTCAGTCCATTGCAGACCATGTCTCGGCCAATCCATTGCCACGCACAACTCGACCAATTCAATATCGAGATATGACTCGACTAGAGCACTTCCGAATTACCCCAGCTCAGTCTGATGCCTGAGGTACGTATTACAACCAACTTACCGTCTGATCCACACCTCGGGCCCCAGCTGCATCCCAACCATCGCGAAGCCGAGCCTGCGACGAGGTAACCCACCGATCGATGAGACCAACGACCTAACCAACAATGGCTCTAAGTCGTGCCCTACAATTCGCTCGAGGCACGACTCCCTTTTGGGGGGGGAGAAGTGGGGGGGGGAGCGAGGGAGAGAATGATATAGCATATTCTGGCTTCCACTCCATGAGGCCCCTAGGCTGCCACGGGGAAGAGAAATTGACACACCGAGCCAACTCAGCACCATAAACATGGGGCAAGACAGTCGCCTGTCACCCATGTCGATAGCCCCAACTTTACTCGAGAATGTACGGGGCGATGTAGCCTCGTGCTCGATTACTCGGGAAGTGAAAAGCAATGTCGAACAAACTAGACGACATCTATGCCTAATGAATGGGCTGACCATCTGAGGCGTCGATGAGTATTAAACGCATGCGTACGTCAATGCCGACGTTCATTAAATAGCTACATACATCGACACAAGGTAAAAGGTATAAAAACACCTCCGAGAACAGCACTGGAGGTGGGACCTTACACACTCACACCCTGCAGCTCTCTCTCTCTCTCTCTCCCCCTCAACTCCGGCTCTTACTAACTTAAGCATCGAATGGGTCGAGTTGGGAGAACCCCCCATCTCCACGCCCGACTCCGACCATCGTGCAAGACCCCGATGGCCAGGAGGAAGAAGTGACTCTGAGCCACATCTCGGGAAGTCAGTCAGGCAACCTCCCAATCAGATCTGCTGCGAACTCACTTCAACTCGAAAGCAACGTTGGCAGTCTTGCACGATCAGATCGGACCAAACTGTGCTGACATCTCGGCCGCAGCATACGGAGCAGTAACACATCTCAAGCATAAGAAAACTAAAGTCAATCACCTTTAGAGAAGCCTCGAAACAAGCAACCCATTACACCATATAGCGATCCATCATCCGTCCTTACATATTCCCCTTAAAGAGAATATCTATTTCCGAAACTATATAATATTTCAAGGACTCCCATGACCTCTATGCAGCAAAAGTTCCATCAGCTAACAAAGCTCTGATCAAACACCAAAAATGGCGACCCAACCAAGAAAAAAAATTGAATTTGCATGCCCTAATTTACATTACTAACACGAACATCGCATAAACGAGGAATAGAGAGGGAAAAAGATCCTGGACCAGCCTTTTCAAAAGATCTATACAGAAAGACCCACTAAGAACGAAGCAATCAAGATCCAACGTGCAATCTGCGGTAAACCTCGAAGAGGGCCAAGCAATCTACTCGTTTCTACGACGAACCTAGGGTTCCAAGGCTTGACAGCCTGGGATCCAAGAAGGCGACTCGGGAACGTAGGGTTTCGAGCCTAATTCCTCAACGAGACGGAAAATAGACCATAAATGGTAAATAGACAAAATCGTCGAAAATAAAAGAAAACAAGGGTTAGGAGAGCGGAAAGCGAACCGGCGAAGGAAAGGACAAGAAAACTCACCAGATCCACAGGGAGAAAAGAACGAGGAGACGAGGGAAGAAAATTTCTTGCAGCTTATTGGCGAATTGAAGGGTCCGGCGGGCGCCCGAGGTCAAAAGGATGGGAACAAAGCTCCAAATTTCACAGCTCCCGAAGGAATTATTAGGGTTTGCTTGCAACGACGAAGCGAAAGCCCTAAAAACCGCACCTTTCTCTCTCCCACAGCCCTCATTTATTGACCTCGTATGTGTCTATTGCAAATATACCCCCTAAACGATGCCCATCAACGTTGATAGCCTTTCGCATTTAATGGTTCAACACATGTAAAAGTTCACTAAAACCCCTGACAAAAAACATATTTTCCTGTAGGTACTTTTCCCGTTAAATTCTTGTTCGTAGGTCCTTCATAAAACCATTATTTGCGTGTATTTTCTTGTTCGTATATATTGTTTATGGTTTCTTCATGTAATATTCACAATGTCATGCCATCATTAGGTCTTTGGATTTATTCTATTGAAGTGTTAATTAACTTAATATTATTCGGATTCTTGGATGCGTGACCATTTATTGGTTTTTTTTCATTTATTTGGTACAATCAACCAACGTTTGTTTATATGATAATATACAGTCAATGGATCTATTTGAATTGGTAAACAACCAAAGATGATTAAAATAGAAGTTTTCTATTTGGATGAAAAAAAAAGAGACACCCTATTGAGAGGATATTAAAAGAAACAAAAGAAAGATTAAAAGAGAGTGCGTGCTACTCTTTTCTCCTCCTTTTGGAGTCAAAGGGAAAAGAGAGGTCGACTTTTTCTGTCTCTTGTTTTGGAAAACGAAAGAGAAGGAAAGTCTTAATAATTAGTTTTGTGAATTTGTCTCAAGCCGTTTAATAAAAATAGATAATAGTAAAAAGCACGGGTTGGAGATGTTGAAACTTCACTTGTAATTAAGAAGATACAAAACTTTTTTTTGTTTTTATCAAGGTTGAGATTATTCATCGGTATTTATCGATCCGATCAAGCATATTAATAAAATCATATAGTCTAATAATAAGTACCCTCGCAATTGACTGACCCTTATAAGTGTTAAATACATACATTAATATGAAAAAGCTAATCGCTTCTTATATCAATCCAATAGACACTTGAAATAATTTTAAAATATATGCACATAGTATGTATGTATTACATAATATAATGAAAATAACTTTTTTTTAGTAAAAATTATTACTACATAAGTAAACTTTCTACTACCATATTATGAATAATCTAATAAAAAACTTCAAAAGACTACCCAGTATTTTTTTAAAAAATATATCAGGTTTGAATTTTGGATATATCGAATCGGTAACCTAATATTATACGATGAGTAGATCCGTAATTTAGGTTTCCGATAAATAAATCTTATACACGATCGAACTAATAGTTTAGGGATAAAAAATAATAATAATTATTGGACGAGGATCTTATGATCAAATTAAATTAATGCATTAGATGTAAATTCTTAATCGCTCATGTGTCAGAACAAACAAAATAAAAAGACAAGGAAAAACATATTTATAAAGGCCTCGGTTCGTGTTCTTGGGAGTGAGTGGCAACGTGTTGTTGTTGCTATGACCATTTTACAAAGTGGCAGCGAGAACGAGGAACAAAGCATGTCGTTGTTACTACTATGAACATGTTAAGAGTGAGATGGACCTTTAATTTACCCAGGGGAGCTCTCAGCAGGTAGGTACAGGAGGCCCCACCCGTGTGTGTCGACTGCACCACCAACAGTGAGAGAGTTGGAGAAACAAAAGTAATGTTAGTGATGGGCGGAAAAGTAGGAAACAAATAAAGAAGAAGATCGATTCCATGCTTAAATTTATGATGGAGTTGAAGAGATATAGTGTGACTAGGGATTGGATCATCACCAAATACGTACATTACCCATCCGGCTAAATGAAAGCTATAATCAACCATATCATCATAGCATGATGAAGAAGAGCATTTGACTGACCAAGACCATCTTTTTCTCCTCCCTTTTTTCTTCTTCTTCTTCTTCTTCTTCTTCTTCTTCTGGAGATCTATCTGTACAAGAGGTAAGACAGGAAGGATAGCCAGTTCTGTATCAACTGTCAGGAAGGGATTGAAACTACAACCCCCCTCCCTCCCCCCAAGCAAAAGAGAAGATAAATTTCGAGCCATCATCATCATCATTAATCACTCTGAATCACTATCCAAGCTCTCCATCGCCTTCAATCCAGCAGCTCTCTTCTGCACACACCAAAACCAGATATCATTAGAGCCGCCGTAAACACTTGCCTTAAACAACTCAGGTCCCCACCATAAAGGTAAAATAAATAAATAAATAAAGTCAAAAAGAAATATGACGAAGAGGGGAGGGAGGGGAGGGCATCTATCTATCTTAATTAAGCTCATCAATGCAGACACCGGACATCATTATGTTTTCAAACCAAACGGTCAAAAAAGAAGCGTCATGCACATGATTTATACTGGTGTCTGTCTCAGGAAGACCGAGGCATACATATGATGTTGATTGAGATGGTTAAGGGAAAGAGAGTTACCACCTTCTTCACACTTTTCTTCTCCCTCACTTCGTATCTCCCTCTTGTCAAGTCCGAAAGCCACATCCCTGGAAAACAGTACTGAACAACACACCAAAAGCCACATCACAATCCCAAACGATTAAGACTTCAGTTTGTTTTATATATAGTTTCTGTGGATCAAGAATGAAAGATATAATAAATAATATGCCATGGCAAAACACAAACTGCAGCTAAAGGAATAATAAATAAAAACACATCACTAATGCAGTTCAGTTTATAGGAAAAAAAAAAATTTAATGGATGGGATGGAGAAAAAGGAGCAGAATATTTAGACCTGGAGGGCTTTCTCTATGTTCTTGGCCCTCTTCTTGGGCCTGTGGGGCAGCTTTGTCCCCTTCATCGCAAGGAAGTCATCCTCTTTCTCCTTCCTGGAGAGGGATACATAAATCCTCGGCCACTCGAACTTATCCAGATCCAGCTTCTCGCCCGCCGTCATGGTGCCGCCGCCCGCTTCTCGGTCCGGTGCCCGCTTCGATGCTTCTGGATTCGCAGAAACATCTGCCGCTGTGCAGCCGTTCAGGGTGGCCTTGGCTGAAGCCTTACGGGACTTCTCCAGTGGGGATCCCGGGCATCGCCTCTCAGAACGAGTCAGGCCGCTCAATGAATCCTCGGTGCCTCTGATCATGGGGAGATGGCGCACAAAACAAAAACAAACAAACAAACAAACAAACAAAAAAGAGGGCTTTAGAAGAAAGCAAAGCAAGCAAGCTGAGTCGAAGAGGGCAAGAACCTGTGAGGCTATTAAATGCCACTCAAAATGAGATGTAAAGCAGTATTTATAACCTACAAAGCCAAGCATACAGGTTTTACTGCCTTGAATCCAGGCAATAAAAATTAAAAAAAAAAGAGTAGTAGAAGCTCTTAAAAGACACCACACTCTAAATCATCAAAAAGCAAAGCCAACTGATAACATGTATCAAAAACAACGACGAAACAAAAAACAATGCCAAGATAAAGGGACGCAGATGCATTATGGTGGGTCAGCAGCAAACCCAATCTCCCTGTGCAATAAATAAAGGGGAACTTGGAGGGGCAGTCATGATGTAAACCGAGCAACAGAGAAAAGGAGAGACTTTGATAGAATAAGCTTATCTTGTAAGGACACAAATGCAGAAATGGAGATACGACAGAATTAGAGTTCATTTGATTTGATGATTAACACAAATGGACGCAGGAAAGTTCCATGAAATTGCTTTGATCAAAGGATGGTGGTGTGCTTTATCCTGTTAGGACAGGGCTTGTAGCTGTACCACATATGGATCAAAGCCTTGCAACTGCATCCACAAAAAGCAACATCTAACATGGAAGAAATGAACAGCAGCTTTATAAAAAGACGGCCACAGATTCTTACATTTTTCCAGTCACTTCATACCTAAAGGGTTATCTTTATCTTCTATCTGACAATAATATTACACGGGTTTTAAGAAACAATTCCTGGCGAAACCACCAAAAAAGAGGCTGCTCTCTCAACATGGATACATGGACACAAAAATAGTGGACAGAAATGAAATAAAGATTGACACTTTTTTATATATATACTATAAACTTAAGATACAGAAGCGCGCTAAAATAAATAAAAGATGTGATTTTTTTTTTTCGCTTCACTTTGTATTCAGAAATAGGTTGAAATAGTAGCAAAAACATGAGCAGTAGAAAAGGAGAGGTGGAAGGGAAGAGTAAGATCGAAGAATATGATAAGAAACCACATGCCTGGTGATCGGAGGACGGTGGTTGGCGCCTCTCGGAAACGAGCCACAGGGCGGAGGGGGCATCACCCCGGCCGCCGATCTCCGCTGTATTTTGTGCCTCGAGTGGGCAGCGGACTCGTCCCCCGCCGCCCGGCTCTCCGCCCTCGAGCCGCGGGACCTCTTGTTGTGCCCCCACTGGAGCAGGACGTCGCCACCTCCGTCAGGGCTCAGCCCACTTACCTCATGATGATAGTGGTGGTTCTGACCCTTCGCCGCCGTAGCAGTGAAGGAGGAGGGCGGCCGGTCGCTGGACCGCGACGGTGACGAGTCCGAGGGGAAGGAGCAGGGTTGGTCTCGTGGTGGGGAGGGATTGGCCGATCCTGACGCGGATCGCGCCAGTAGAGATGGCTCTCCTTCGGAAGTGTAGTCGAGAACCGCATCGTGTTCCTTGCAGGGTCTCAAGCAGGGTTTCCTTCCATTACTGAGGGGAAGCACATCCGGAATCACTCTCTGGTATCTGCGCCACAGAGATTTGTATGTAAGAGGTCGCTGTAATGGCATCAAATCTGCATCATATCTCAATAGATCCAACCGAATATCCTATATACGAGGCCTAAAAACAAAAATGGAGATCAAAATGCCCTCGAAATCTATGGAAACGCCGAAAAGGAGGAGGGTTTTTGGCTCAAATTGAACAAGAACAGAGGCTTTTGTTGATACGAGCACCCGACATTGACGAATCGCAGTTCCAACGGCAAACTTTTACCAGCCGCCAAAGAACTCTAAATTTGGAGAAGAAGAGTGCTTCAACCAAGAAGCCAAACAGAAAGAAAATACATCACCAGCAAGCCAGAGTAGGCTTATGCCTCGCTATCAATCCAAGAACAGAAGGGAGAATGAGGGCAGCGATCGCAGTGTCCCAAACTATGTCCGGAGGAAGAAATCATCTTAAAAATGCGTGAAAAATAGATCGATATAGATCATGAGGGAAAGTTCAAATCTTAGAAGACGACGCGATCCTTCCAGCGCTGAAATTGGGTCATAGGTGGTCTCCTCTCAACAATACCGTGCCAAAGACCGCAAACCAAAGACACAGTGGAAGAAAGAAAACGATCCTAAATCCTAGAAAACGATGGATCGCAACCATCAGAAATCTACCGCCTCCTCGGAGAGACATTCGGCGACGAGTACCCAGAACGACGATTAGATTTGGAACTGTTTGAGCCAAACTAGAAGCCCCAACAAAGTTTTGCTGCAGCCGATAAAGGAAATCGGCAGCTAGAAACCTTCAGGAGCTGGCGGTCCAATCACCAGGAGGAAAGGAGCACATTCCACCTCCTCCGCCGTCCCACCTTCCACCGATTCCAGGCCTCACGAAACCGAATCGGGAAAAAGAACTCCAAAATTAGATCGTTACTAACGAGCAAGAAAAACACGGAGATCTGTGCGAACCTCATCATGCCCCAAAGCGGGATCGATTCAAGGACCGGTCTCACTGCAATTCATTTCACCAGGAACTCGCACATTGATGGCGTCCTTCGAGATGCGACAGCTGCCTCCTCCCCAATCTAGCGTCGTTGCCTCCACCACCGGCGCTATCTGCCTGAAGCAGAAGAAACCAATTTGGGAGGAAAAGAAAGGGAAGAAAGCAGACAGGGGGAGAGAGAGAGAGAGAGAGAGAGAGAGAGAGAGAGAGCGAGCTGAGCAAGGGTGGAGTAGAAATGGGGATAAAAATAGCGGCTTCGGAACCAACATGTTTACAGGATGCCTCCTCTACTCTTTTTTATTTTCAGATTGACCCCTGCGGGTCTAAACTGCAAAACCAAAGCGATGCGGGTCTTCGATCGATTTAGATATCAAAGCCGGTCCGATCGGGTCAATCTCGAACACGATTCGATGACCTTTGCGAATTCGATCGAGTCATGAGTTGATCGATCCAAAACCATACGACCAAACAAAAGTTAGGATCCACATCTTTTATATTTTCTTTCTATATTTTTCATGCAAAGTAAGATCACTATATTACAATATAATTAATTATATGTACCATTATATAAACAAGGGTTAAGTTTCATATTAATCATATAATTTTGGTTGTGAATCATTTATAAATCCTTATTGCTTAATCGTATATAAAATAATCCTTACATTTTTTAAAATGTATGAGTTACCCTCGTCAAGTTTGAATTAACAAATATAAAAATATACTTACGAAACATGATAACTCATAAAAAAACTATTAATATAATGATATATTTAATTTAAATTAAGAAAAATAATTTATTTTAGCCTCAGTAATTTTGGTCATGAACCATTTAAGTCATTATAATTTTACTTTTATCAAAAAATAACTCATATATTATTAAAAACATAACTTATAAGTCTCTCTCGTCAAATATGAGTTAACAAATATTCAAGTCTACTTACAATACATGCTAACTCATAATAAATTATTAATATATAAAAAAATTATCCTATAGAAGAATAGAAAGCGACGAATGTGGAAAGACAAATGTATCAGAGGTCAGAGGTGGAGGTAAGAGAGAAATAGACTATCACATTATAGGCATGATATGTAGGGGCATAAGAGATGACAATATAAGAGACGATGGGGATGAAAATGTCTAGGATGAAGAGATAGACCGTCACGTGCCTAGTGTCGAATTAGTCAATGCACGAAGGTCAGGTCGGGTAGGTTCCCAACGTGACCCCTCCGAAGGTCAAGTTAGTTCATGGGTTTGTTCCTTTTTTGCGATCCCCCTGCCCCGTAGAGGTGCATGAGCTTTTATAGTGGGTGTTGTAGATCATTCGTAACTGATAACCTTATTGCCTTTATGGCTTACCATACCACCATACCCTCCCACCATGCTTGCTGTACTTGCAATGAGGCGTGCGTTTGCAGGTGGGGGGTGCCGACCTTACCTGTGTCAGGTCTGCTGTACGAGCACTGGCGCCCCCGGTATATCCGGCCGGTTACCTGCGTCGGGTCGGCCACGTCGGCGGGCCAACTGTCCGAGGGTATGATGACTTGGCGGCCAGGTCAGCATTTGTCATATCATTCTTCCCCCCCCCCCCCCCGGGAAGACCTTCTCGAGGCGCCTGATGAGGGTGTCGAAGATGAGGTCTTGCATTTAACCGCTGGTTCGGGATCGCCCTGAACTAGTTCTGAGTGAGGCGGTCGATCAGGCTGAGCAGGAGCTCAGGAATTACGATGTAACAAGAGTCGATCCGACCGAGCATAAGCTCGGGAATTGATCCGATCGAGCATGAGCTCGGGAATTGTAATGCAGCAAGAGTAGATCCGACCGAGCATGAGCTCGGGAATTGTAATGCAGCAAGAGTATATCCGACCAAGCATGAGCTCGGGAATTACGATGTATCGAGAGTCGATCCGACCGAGCATAAGCTCGAGAATTATGTGTGATAAAGGCCGTGTTTCTTTTGTCTCTCGGGGCCATTTGGATTTGGTTGTATCCCGAGAAGACATCAATGAAGGAAAGCAGCTGATGCCCCGACGTGGCATCCACAAGTTGGTCGATGCGGGGAAGTGGGTAGCAATCCTTCGGGTAAGCCCGATTGAGGTCAGTATAATCAACGCACATCCGTCAATTTCCATTCGCTTTTTTGACAAGTACAACATTGGACAACCAGGTCGGGTATTTCACTTCTTCGATAAGCTGTGCGCCCAATAGGCGAGTGACCTCGTCTTCTATAGCCTTATGTCGGTCCGGAGCGAATTTCCGCGGACGCTGCTTCACAGGTCGGGCGTCGGGGGAGATGTTTAAGTAATGTTGGGCGATCTCTGGGTCGACCCCCGGCATGTCGTTTGGGGTCCACGTGAAGACATCGTAGTTCTTCCGCAGGAAATCTATCAGTTGAACTTGTTGATTCTCCGTAAGCTCCGACCCGACCTTCACCAGCTTATCCATGCGGTTCTGGCCCAGTGGCAGCTCGAGGACTCTTTCCGCGGAGTGGGTGTCTTGGGTGTTTTCCTCTAGATCTGGGGGCATGGGGCCGAATGGTTCAGTTCTTGGTCTCTTGCACAGCGTTGTCGCCGTTAAGTAGCATTGCCTCGATTCCCTCGGGTCACTTCTGACCTCGCCGACCCCGGCTCGAGTCGGGAACTTCAAGACCCGGTGGTACATTGACACGACCGCCCTGAGCCGATTGAGGGTCGGGCGCCCGATGATGGCATTGTACGCAGATGGGAGCTTGACCACCATGAATGACACCATCAGAGTCTTTGATCTCGGCGCCCCCCCGAACGTGACAGGGATTGTGGTTATTCCCATGGGAGAGATGGAATCCCCAGTGAACCTTGTCAAGGTAGATGTTAGGGGGGTGAGATCTAGGTCGGTCAATCCCAACCGTTGAAAGGCATCGAAATACATGATGTCAGCCGAACTTCCCGCGTCGATCATGACTCTCTTGACGTAGGCGTTGGCCATGCGGATTGAGATTACCAGCGCGTCGTCGTGAGATGAGTGCTCCTCGTCTTCCGACCTGAACGTGACGTCGAGGTCTTCATGATGTAGCGACCTCTTTCCGGCCTCGGATCGCGCGTATACTTTTCGCGCCGAGGAGCTACTGCCGCCTGATGCTGGTCCGCCGAAGATGACATCGATCTATTTCTCGACCGGGCCCTGCGGTCGGGGAGACAGGTCTCGGGACGACCAACCGTTAGAGAGGGATGGTTGTTCGCGGACGTATCGCCGCAGGTGCCCGCACCGGATAAGGTCTTTAATTTGGTACCGGAGGTCACGGCATTCCTCGGTGTCGTGACCATATTCTCGGTGGAAACGATAGTACCTCCTCTTGTTGCGCCGCTCGGGATGCGACCTCATCGGGCTTGGTGCCTTCAAGAGCCCCTTCTCCCGTATTTGGAAGAAGATCTCCGTTCGGGTTGAGTTGAGGGGAATCGGGGAAGGTCTGGCTGGCATCAAGCCCGACCTGTCCTCTCTTTTCTTCGGAGGTGGGGCTAGATGCCCACGAGACTGTTCCCCCCGAGAGCGTTTCGTCTCGTCCCGGTTGCCACCTATTAGTGTCTCGGCCGCCACATATTGGTGCGCCCGTTGCAACATCTCGGGCAGAGTTGTTGGTGGTCGCTCGATCAGCGACCAAAAGAACCTTGACGGTTTCAGCCCCGTCAGAAATGCTTGGATGGCCAGGGACGGATGGAGGTCGGGGATGCCCTGTACTTGTGATGTGAATCTTCCTACGAACTGAGAGAGGGGCTCGTCGCTCCCTTGGGCCATCCCGGGGAGTGAGGCCGTGGTAGGCCTCGGGCGTGCACTTGCCAAAAAGTTAAACTCGAACTCTCTTGCTAACACATCAAATGATGGTATGGACGCGGGTTTGAGACGAGCATACCAGGTTCTGGCTGATCCTCTAAGGGTGGTCGGGAAGACTCGACACATCAACGCCTCCGAAGTGTCGTAGAGGACAATTTGGGAGCGGAATGTGGCGACGTGTTCCATCGGATCGCCACTGCCATCGTAGGGCTCGAGGGCTGGGAGCCTGAAGGTGGCCGGTAGGGGCTTGGACTGTATCTCGGGGTTGAACGGGGAGCCACATTTAGAGCTTTCCCCAGTCTCTTCTTTCGACCTGAGGACTTCCTTCTGGACTTTGTCAAGTCGCTGATTGACTCGGCGGACTTGCTCTCTCAATGAGTCAGTAGAGTCGGTCGATAAGGTGTCGAGATCGAGCTCAGTCGGTGCTGGATTGTAGGAGCGACTTTGGGATCGGGTTTGCGTCGGGGTTGGCGAAGCTGGGACCCGAGGTGGTGGTACCTCGGCGACCCGAGGTGGTGGCACCTCGGCGACCCGAGGTGATGGCGCCTCGGCGACCCGAGGTGGTGGCACCTCGTCGACTGGCGAGATTCCCAGGCTTGGGGCCGTTGGTGACTCCGTTTGCGGGAGTGCTGGTTGATGAGCCATCGAGTGCACCAGCTGGGGTAGGTATGTGACTATGGTCTGCACCATCCCTGCTAGTGCTTGGACCTGGCTGGTGAGGCCGAGGAAAGCCTCTGCCGTGACCATGAGTGGCGCGGTGTTTGATGCGGGTGAGGGGAACCCCGGGTCGGTCATCATCCTCCAAAAACGGTTGGGGGTTGGCATGGCGGCCGCGACTTCCTCCGCCAGTCGAGGGTGGTTAGGTTCCGTCTGGCGCTCTGTGCCCGAATCCGTGAGTGGGCGTTCTGGCGACATGGGCCCTTCTTCTAGCGCCAAAATGATAAAGACAATTCTGGTGCTTGCCTAGTAGATGTGTTCCGCCTCCGAGTTTGCTGAGCAAGCATTTGCTGGTTCAGGCCCGTGTGCGCTAGCTCGCCCGCGGTCTTCTCGGTACAGAGTTGGAGCTCATCCGGATGAGTGGTGATTTAAAGCTCGACTTGGGAGGTCGGCTGCTGGAGTGGTGGAGTCCGGGTGAAGAGGGAGTACACCAATTCAGGTCGGCCGCTGGCCCCTGCACGAAGGTCAGGTCGGGTAGGTTCCCGACGTGACCCCTCCGAAGGTCAAGTTAGTTCGTGGGTTTGTTCCTTTTTTGCGATCCCCCTGCCCCGTAGAGGTGCAGGAGCTTTTATAGCGGGTGTCGTAGATCATTCGTAACTGATAACCTTACTGCCTTTATGGCTTACCATACCGCCGTACCCTCCCACCATGCTTGTTGTACTTGCAATGAGGCGTGCGCTTGCAGGTGGGGGGTGCCGACTTTACCTGTGTCAGGTCTGTTGTACGAGCACTGGCGCCCCCAGTATATCCGGCCGGTTACCTGCATCGGGTCGACCACGTCGGCGGGCCAGCTGTCCGAGGGTGTGATGACTTGGCGACCAGGTCAGCATTTGTCATATCAAGTGGGATTCATAATGGACATGATTTAATGATTCAAAAATTTTCTTTCCTCAATCTCAATCTCGATTAAAGTAAAAATATAAAAATTATGATACTAGTGAAATTGAGGATACCCGAATTCCCAAGGGCATAGGCATTGCCTAATTTGATTTCGGAGTTAGATAACGCATGAGTAGGCCAGATAAAACCCCTTTATAACTTATTTTATTTATAATAGAATTATTTTAGTACTTATAATAAATACTTCTAGAACCAGTAAACACTATTTTACTAAAATTCAATCATTTATAGTTCCTCTTGCATTTATATTCCTGATCAATGACAATTTATCATTCGTAAATGTTTGAGGCTTTTTTAGAGTATATACAATTACAATTCTAATTACTTCTAGTCTTTGAGGTGATACAATAGCAACTATTACCTTAATTACAAGTATATCATGATCATTAGCACTTATGACTGTAATACACATCAATTATCCACTATTTCAAAATCATAATTTATTAAAACTTAGTTTCTAATAAAAAATATTTTTGGCTTGTTGTGATCATATATACTAGTTTGATACCATAATATATATATATATATATATATATATATATATATATATATATCATATTCGGAAACAAATAGTAGTAGGTTTTATATGGGCTTCCATTCTCAGTGGCTTAATCCTCATCAATCGAGTGGGCCCATTATGGAATAGTGTTGGTGTGGCAAATACCACTTAGACCAAACATATTTGTATTTTAAATATGTATTGACGTAAGTGTTGTTTGAGAAAATTATATATTAAAGGTTTAAATATTTTTATGATATTTAATATTCTTAAATAAAAATTAATTAAAAATTAATTAAAAATTAATAAATGTATATAATCTTATAAAAAAATTTTATGGCCCAAAAATATAACAAATAAAATATAAAAAATAAAATATAATATATAAAAAACTGCCTTATAAAAACTATAAATCATATTGGTTTCTCACTAAATTATTTATCTAATTTTATGGTTATAAAGTCACAAGGCACTTTTGAAATAAAAAAAATTTATATTAGCATCTGGTGAAATGTTAATGCTAAACCTAGGTAACATCAACATTTAGAATTTAAGCATTTTCAATACAACATTCAAGTCAGATATAATTTAAATAAAATATATTAATTTATATTTGAAATATATATTGGGCTCTTAATGCACAACATACCCCTATATGGACCAATGAATGAATGACACTTTCAAACTTTTGACATTTGTTAACTCGAGTTTTCTCAATTAGAAGATATTAATTAAATTACCTGATAAAATATTTTAGCGAATAATCGCAAGGTCCTGGAATCAAATATCGCATTTACTACTTATCCTTTATGAATTTTTTGTCTCAAGTAATAGCCAATAAGAATACGGAAATACGATCATGATTCAATTATATCATTACATGAAATGATATTAAACTTCACGTATGGGGGGGGCTAAGTGTTTTTTTACAAGTCTAGATTAAGTACGATATTCTTAATTTAGATTGCAAGTATTTTAGAATAGTAATTTAATATTATAAGTTTAATGAGTCGATTGTCAATTGGATTGGATCTTGTCCTCTTTTTCGTTCTTAATTTATATTATATATATATTTTAATTTTCAAAGAAAAAAAAAAGAAACAGAAGAGAGATGAAATTTTAGTGATCATAATTCCAAAAGAAATTGAACTAATTGTCCTCTGTGTTCACTTCACTGAACTCTAATTTAGTTTTAAAGGGTTCAAACACCATCGCAGAGTGAATAACAAATAACATTTTTATTAATTATTTTAATCCAATATAAATGTAGTTTTTTATTAATTTTTTCTATAAAAAAATATAATAAATATTTTTTATTAATTATTCTGAATGACAAATAGAAACTTGCATGCATGTGAGTCCCCGAAAGCAGTGCTGCCATTTCACTGCCGAAGTAAGCATGCCTGAGAGAGAGAGAGAGAGAGAGAGAGAGAGAGAGTGTGTGTGTGGGTGGCAGCATCATTCTTCCATCATTTGGTAGGGCAATCTTCGGCACCAATGAAAGCTAAAGCGCTCCCTCACTTTTCTCTCTCATCCTCTCTCTCTCTTCGTCACTTTTGTCATTGTGGACTATGACAGGGACCTCTGCACTGTCTCCATGGCAGCGGAGCAGCTGTTCCTGGATTCAACGTTGATGCATGGCAGTTTTTAGATCAAGCTCACAATCACACCGAAACTGCTAACATTACATCTGAAGCTGAAGACAGTACAGGTTGAGAGAGAGAGAGAGATCAGTGTGATTGTTTTGCTTGTTCGAGCATCAGGACGACCTCCCTCATGTTGGGCCTTTCCACACTGTGCTCCTGCACGCAGAGCATGGCGACGAAGAACACCTGCATGGCTTCCTCCATCGGCACATCGATCAGCCTCGGGTCCATGACCTCCACCACCCCCTCCTTGTTCCAGCTCGTAATCATCCTCGCCCACTGCACTATATCCAGTCCTTCCTCCCCGAAGTCGCCCACCGGCTTTTTGCCGGTGATGAGCTCCAGGAGGACCACTCCGTAGCTATACACATCGCTCTTCTCGTCCACCTTGAGAGTGTACGCATACTCTGTTCCACAAGAACCAAAGCAAATGGTTAAGCGTGCTGTTCTCTTGTATTGGGTCTTGAGTTATCGAGCTCATCAAGAGTTGCATCGATGGAGTTCAGATCTTGCAATTTGGGTCAAAAAGGTGAAGATGTGGTGGTGTACTGAAAGCAAAGTAAGCATGGGATTCCATGGCGGCAGAAGGATGAAAGGGATAAAGCAGCAGCTGCCTCATTCAGTGTGTCTTCTCCACCATCAAAAGAATAACCAATTTGGATTCTATCACAGTCTGAAACCAAATTGAAGCTGTGAAGATTGCAGGAACAGTAGGGCATACCTGGTGCAATGTAGCCATAAGAGCCAGCAATGGCTGACATGCACTCGGAGGCTCCTGTGTCCTGCAGGTACTTGGCCAGGCCAAAGTCTGCAACGTGAGCTTCGAAGTCCAGATCAAGCAAGATGTTGTTGGACTTGACGTCCCTGTGGAGGATGGGAGGAGAGCAGTCATGGTGGAGGTAACTCAGCCCCCTGGCTGCCCCTGTTGCAATTCGGAGCCTCATCTCCCAGCTCAGATACCCTCCTCTCTTCCCGTGCAGCACCTCCCCCAAGCTTCCGTTGTGCATGTACTCGTACACCAGCAGGTTCGTCTCCTTATCGGAGCAGAAGGCGAGCAGGCGCACGATGTTGCGGTGCCTGATCTTGCCCAGCGTTTGGATCTCTGCCGACAACCCGTTGTCGTGGGTAGAACCTTTGTTGATCCCCAGCAGTCTCTTCACTGCGATCCGATCCCCGCTAGGCGTCGTTCCTCTGTACACGACTCCGGCTCCTCCTCTGCCGATGATGCAGTTCTCCTTGAGGCACTCGACGACGTCGTCGCAAGTGAATTCGAGCTTCTGGAACGCCGTCAGCTTCCATGAGTCGGTGAAGCCTCTCTTCATCATGGATTGCGTCTTGATGACCACTGTGACGGCGAAGACCAGAGAACATGTTAAGAGTCCCAGAGCAAACAGGAGCCTGAATCTTCCAGGGAGCTGGGACTTGACACCGTGATGCTCGCCTCGTTCCATCAGTGGAGAGGATGACGAGCTGCATGGATTTGAATCTGATCCACATAACTGAGGGTTGGCGAGGAAAGATGAAGCGTTGAGATAAGCGAACTGCCCGGCCTCCGGTATCTTACCGGAGAAATCGTTGTGCGAGAAGTCTGCGGAAGTGAGGCTCTTCATGCTTCCCATCTCCTGGGGAATGCTCTCGCTCAAGCGATTCCATGACAGATTGAGGTAGCTCAGGATGCGAAGCTGAGATATCCGAACTGGAATCGGTCCGGCGAGCTGGTTGTGGCTCAAATCCAAGTAGGTCAGCGAGGAGCAGTCACCGATCTGGGGGGGGATTCCGCCGGAGAAGTTGTTCCTGCTCATGTCTACCTTCAGCACCTGCTTCAGAAGGCCGAGCTGAGATGGTATCTCCCCCGCGAACTCGTTGCCGCCGAGGAGAAGAATCTGCAGCGACGAGAAGTTCCCGATGGAGGAGGGAAGAGGCCCGATGAGCCTGTTGTTGGAGAGGTTCAATAGGCCTAGCTTTGCAGGCTTCTGCGCTGGCTCTTCCGCTACCGCTCCGGTGAGGTAATTGTTCTGCAGCTCCAGCAGAGACAGCTCCGGCAGATAGAGGAAGCCCCGAGGAATCGATCCGGTCAAGTAGTTCTGCCCCATGCGGACCCTGGAGAGCGTCATGCACTCACCGAGGTCGTCCGGCAATGGGCCGAAGAGGAAGTTGTTGAGCAGAATCAGTATCTCCAGCTTCTTGCCGAAGCAGAGGGATGGCGGGATCTGCCCGGTGAGCTTGTTGGAGGAGAGATCGAGCTCGCGAAGCCTCCCGTTTCGACCCAGCCCGGCTGGGATCGATCCGGTGAAGTTGTTCTGCCACAGCTTCAGGACCTCCAGACTCGGCAGCTCCGCCACGAACCGTGGAATCTCGCCGTGAAGCCGGTTCATGAACACGTGCAGTAAGGTGAGTTGATGGAGCTTGGAGAACTCCTTGGGGATCTCGCCGGTGAGTGCGTTGTTGGAGATGTCGAGGTATCTCAAGCTGCTTAGGTTGCCGAGCTGGAGAGGGATTGCACCGGTGAGCTGATTCGTCTGCAGGAAGAGAGTGTCCAGGTTCTTCAGATTCCCCAGCTCCGGCGGGATCTCCCCCTCCAAGCCACAGCTGGAGAGGTCGAGATGGAGCAGAGCGATCAAGTTGCCGATCTCGGCCGGGACGCCGCCGTCGAACTCGTTGTAGTAACCCAAGTAGAGATGCTTGAGAGTGGTGACATTGCCCAGCTCAGGAGGTATGGAGCCGCCGAGATCGTTCCCCGCGAGCGAGAGGTAGGTGATGGCACTGAAGCCTCCATAGGCGACCGGGATCGCGCCGGAGAAGTAATTCCCGCCTAGGTCCAGATGCCGGAGCTTGGGCAGCCTCGGGAGGGCAACAGGAAGCGGCCCGGAGAAGTCATTGTTGTAGGCATCCAAGACTTCCATCTCCGCCATGTCGGAGAAGCTCCAGTTCAAGGTGCCGTTGAACTGGTTGTTGGAAATGTTGAGGTACCTGAGGCGGGGGAGCTCACTGATACCGTGAGGAAACCGACCGGAGAGGCTGTTTCCGGCGATGGAGAGGGAAGCGAGGCCCTTCAGCTGGGCGATCGCAGGGGAGAGGGAGCCGGAGATGTTCGAGTTGGCCACGTCGAGCGCGAGGACTACGCGCTTGGCGTCGTCGCACCGCACACCATCCCATGCGCAGAGGGCTGCATGGGCCGATGAGTTCCAGCTGGGGAGTAAAAACTGGGAGTGGTGGAAAGAGCGCTTGATGGAGAGCAAGATGGAAGCTTGCTTTCTGAGGGAGAGGCTGAGGAGGCCGGTGGAGGAAGCAGAGGCGAGGTGGAGGTGGAGGAGGAGAGAGGAGAGGAAGAGCAAGGCTTGTGCGGCGGAAGCAGCCATGGAGGGGAGGCTTGTGAGGCAGAGGAGGAGGTAGATATAAGATGATGGGGGAGGGAAGAGGAGCCTGAGAGAGAATCCAAGGATGGTCAAGAGGAGCATTGAAACGGACATGGGTTTGGGTTCTTCTCCTTCTTTCTCTTCTTTTGGGGATCAAAAGGCTTTAAAGCTGAAGGTGGCTTTTTTGGTTACACAATTCTCTCTCTCTCTCATGCATTCCTCACCTCCATTAATGTGGTTGAGCTTCTCGGACCACATCATTACATGAAACATGTAGCTCAAAAAATCCTACATAATGACATGCGATTGTTCCGTTTACATCAGCAAATAGCTACTATCCAGGGGAGCATAGATAGAGGAATTCTTGGGAAAAAACAATACGACACCCATATCCATGGCTTTAAGGAAGAGAAAGTGAGAGTTGGATTTGTCAGAAACGATCAGCCAAGGCTGAAAAGAGAGAGGAGGGAGGGGGGGGGGTCCAGTGGTTTCCTTAGAAGACCAAAGTGTGGTAAACATCAAGGAATGCAGTGTCGAAACTGAGGGGACAAAAGTCATTTTGCTGATGTACATGGATCAGAGAGGTGGTGCGACACCAGATTCAAATTCCTGTGGTGTGTGCATGCTGTTCTGAGACAACACAGAGGTGACACTGACCACAATTTGAACGTTTTTTTTTTTTTTTTTATAAATTTTTTTCTTCTCTTCTGTCTTCTAAACATAACACGGTCTGCAGTAGCGGCAAAAAATTACATCTCTTGATTCACCTTCTTCTTCGACCGAAGCAAACTTTCAAAATATAAGAATGAACAGATAGCTATATCTCATTAATAAAGTTAAATAGCCTTTTAAATATCTTAAGACATTCTAACCAACAAAAAAAAAGAGAGAAAAAAAAACTCACTCATGTCAGGTCATGTCATGTCATGTACAAAAACACACAACACATCAAACAAAACTATATATATGAAAGTGTTTATTTATGAGGCCATATTGGCCCAATGAGGATGATGACAAGTCAGCCCGTTATGAACTCAATTTAAGCCTTGAAAGCCCTCTGATATACCTCAATCGAACGGTCAGCGTCTGCGATTTCAACATTTTATTTAATGGCAATTATCCGACGGCTACGATTGATCGAACAAATAACACGTTCATCTCATTTACAAAATCACACAATTTGAAATGAAACTACCGAGTGCATTTATAAGCCCATTTGGGCCCATTAACGACCCATTGAAGCCTAAGGAAAGAAAAGCTCTTTGATGTCCATCGATCGGACGGTCAGCGCACGCGATATCAACAACACCTGTTGGGTTTCCGACGGTCCCGATTGATCGAACAACCGATCGAAACGATTAGGTTTTGGGTTATAAAAGAGAGCGGCCGCGAGAGGGAACGGCGCGCTCGTCTCCTCGTTAGGTTTTCGCCGGAGGGAAGACAAAAGTCTCCCTTCTCCCCGCACCATGGTATGCTCTTTGATCTCTTCCTTATCCTTCGCGCCCTGTCGGAGAGCTTTCTGCTGCTTGTCGTAGTTACATTTGCTTGCTCATTTACATGTCGTAGAGGGGTTCGACGTCTGTTGGGTGTTACTCAAAATTTGGGAAATGTCGGAGAATATTTGAAAAGCATGGGTATGACCGGATAGTGCTTTTGTAATATTTGAAATTTGTAGTGTGAGAAGTGGTTGAAATATGGGTTTTAGTGTTATGATTTGGTAGGAAGACATGAAGATTTGTCTTTCCTTAGATTTGTGGTGTTTTGTGTCAAGGATGGTGTACGATGAGGTGCTCAGGACGGTGAAACTTCATAAGAGAAATAAACGAGAGTTAGTAATGTTTGCATTAGGGAGTGGCTTTGTGATTTGATGCAAGGAATGTAATCTACGTGATTGAAGAAAAATATTCTTAAGAAATCTTCAATTTTTTGTTAATGTTTAAATGTAAGGAAAAAAAAACTTATGTTGATTACAATTTTTAAAAGAAGTTGTGGAATGAAGATCCAATAAAGCCACATGCTAGTGAGAATTATAGATATATAAGTCCATCTTCTATAATGCATTTTATCAGAGAGAGATAGCTTCTGGAGTTGAAACTCATCTCTAACTATGCATCTCCAAAAGATACTTCAACTCTTGATAGAAGTGTGCTTCTAGCTTGTCATATGTTGGTTTTTGAGAATCTAAGACTAGTTTCTCCTTGGATTGTACATATCTACAAAGTCATAGAGGGCCAGTTCAGAAACTTAGGGCAAATGAAGGTGGTTTTTTCATATTTATTTTTGTGATTAGCTTATCATTTGTTATTTGTTATCTGTCAACGTTAGTTCTAAATATTGGCTAATCTAGATTGGTGACTAGTGTGGCTTTTTTGGTGTGGACTTGTACCAGTGCTTGGGATCGACTAGAACAGTAACACTGACTATTTAAAAGTTGATTGAGTTCTCTCTCCTGATCATGGCTTCTTTTTGTTTGACTTGAATGCAGACGAAGCGCACCAAGAAGGCTGGAATTGTTGGCAAATATGGTATGCTGTGCTCTGAATCAGCTCAATAATTTCTTCTCCCTTCTACGTAACAGTTTCACCGGTTGCGTGCTTATCTAAGTCACATTTCTTGGCTTCAGGTACCAGATATGGTGCCAGTCTGCGCAAGCAAATTAAGAAAATGGAAGTTTCGCAGCATGCAAAGTATTTCTGTGAATTCTGTGGAAAGGTATAATTTCTTTAAGCTGTGTGGTTGGTCATATTGAGGCACATTGCATTACATGTAAAACCTAGTTACAAAAGACAATTAAGTTGGCTGAGCTCTACGTTCCCCTTCTCCCGAAACACAGCATTGAAGTTTAAAAATTTTGTTTATATGGATCTCATGATTCGATGCCTTCAAATATGTGTCGTGTCATGAGTAAAGTTTTGGCCTAGCTTGTGTTGGATTGTCTTTTTATATGAGTTAATGTGGTTTCTATATGGTTTGTGGGTTTTTGATGGTCATGTGCACATCATTGCTATCATGAAGTGCTTGCTGAATGTTGGTTCCTTGATTAGATTGGTGCATAGTTTGCCTGATGTGTTTTAAGAGATTCATAGTAATAATTCATGTGTGAATTGTTTATCCTTTTTTTTTTTGGACTTTAGGTATCCCCACACCTAGAATCTGTTGTCCTCTATAATAATGTTAATATAGCTGGAAGCACTTATTGTAGATTGAGTATATCTGACCACATATTGTTTTTAGAATAAATTGTTTCTGTGTTTGGTGTTTCATTTTATCTTCTACACTCTTTTTCGTAAATTTGTAGCCGCTACTGACCAACATATCTTAATGCTCTTGATGATATTTTCCTAGTATGCTGTGAAAAGAAAAGCAGTTGGGATTTGGGGATGCAAGGATTGCGGGAAGGTGAAGGCCGGTGGTGCTTATACCTTGAAGTAAGTGTGTTGGTCTTTTGTGCTTTGGCGATTTGCCTATGTTCTTTTGCTCTTTCATAACATTGTCTCCATGATGTCCATAGCACTGCCAGTGCTGTCACCGTGAGGAGCACCATTCGCCGGCTGAGGGAGCAGACCGAAAGTTGATGCAAACAATAAGTGAGCAGGCAATTCTGGTAGAAAGGTGATCAGAAGTGCATCCCAAGTAAGCTGGTGTTTGGCTCAGTCATATTTGGTGTCTGATAGTTGGACAATATGTTCTTTGCCTTGGTACCTTTGAGGCATCTGAATTCTGAGTCTACTTCGATTGGTTTGCTTGCCTAGGAAAACATTGGTGGTAAGGGTCTCTTGCATTTTTTTTATTTTGGAATTGATATATTTTTTTTTTGGGAGAAAAAGAAAAGACACCTTCAAACGTTTTTCCAAAAAAGATTATTTGCCTGTTGGGAGTTGGATATCTGCCTAATGAAATGGATGCCTCGACCACAGGTTTCTGCTTGCAGGATGAGTGTATAGATGATTAACCTTACATCCTGCAGCAATGAACCTGCCTTGAGGATGTTTAAAGGTTGTAATCTGTGTTTGTATGAGGCATCACATTCTAAAATATAGTTATAGGTAGTAAAGAGGGTAATTTTCTTCACAGGTTTTTTTGTTTTGGGGTTTGCCCCGTAAGTTGTTTCTGGGGAAGGAGGTAGTGGAGTCAAAGTAGACGGTTGTTAAATAATATAATTTAAATTTAAGTAGGTTAAGTTGTTAAGTGAGATTCAAGTAGGATTAGATAAGAATTTTAAGTGTAATAACCTATAATGAGAGTCAAAGTGGAATCATTGATAATTTTTCCATTAGCATAAATTGATTATTATAAATAATATATTATTTTATTTAGATAATTAATTGTTTATTAGTGTATTATGGTTAAATAAATGATTAAATAATTTACATTCTATTTGTGAAAAGATTAAAATAAATATAAATTAAAAATAAACATTAAATTATTAAGAGATCTTATCTTTCCGAGATATGAGGTAGGATTTCCTATTATTTTTATCAATTATGTTTTATGTTTAGATATCTTGATATTGAGATTGGTATAATTTTATGATATATAATAGTCTTTTTATTTTGAATTTTTTAAATTTATGATTAATAAATAATGATAATTAATTTGTGATGTTAGAATGATTATTTGATTTATATTGATTTGTGATTTATTTTGTAATAATTTACTATATTGAAATTTAATTTGATAATATGAGTCTAATTGGGGTCTTAATTGAATTGAATTAATTTGTTAAACTTGATTGACATAACTCATATAGTTATGTACAATTAAGCCCATGTGACAATGTATAGCTCAACCCATATGAATAAGCATGACTTAGCTCATGTGATATGGCCAGACATGACCTAGTCCATGTGACAATATACGATTTAACCCATGTGGCCAAGTATGATTGAGCTCATGTGGTCAGGTATGATCAAACTTTTATGGTCCTGTACGACCCAGCTCATGTGGTAAGGTACAATCCAACCTATGTTGTTAGACATGACTTAGCTCGTGGCACTAAGTAGAAGCCAACCTATGTCGTAAGGTAGGACATAATTCATGTGGTTAAGCATGATCTAACTCGTATAACCAAATACGATCTAGCCCATATGATCATGTATGACCCAACCCATGTGACTAGGCATAACCCAACCCATGTGGCCAGGTATGATCCAGCTTATGTGGTTATGTATAACTCAGCCCATGTGATAAGGTATAACCCAACTCATGTTGTTAGGTATGACATAGCCTGTATGGTTAAAGTGCGACCCAACCCATGTGGGCAAGTAGGAGCCAGCTCATGTGGCAATATACTACATAACCCATGTGCCCAAGCATGACCCATACCATGTCACGAACGGTCGTCGCTCAATCGCCACTCTTCGCTTAACGAATCATTCGTTGCTTTTGTTTGCTTGTACAAATGTTTGACAGTATGTTTTGCCTTGGTTTTGTGTGATTTTGCTTAAGAAATGCGAGCATAAACAGTTTGTAAGGCTGTAGAACGATCGCTCGCTGCGTGGAGCCAAAACAGGCCAAAATTACCCAGTTTTGGATCGTTTTCATGTGTTGCGGCGATTTGTCCGAGCAGTGCAAAACGTCAGCCATCTCAGTCGTTCGGAACCCCCCTGGGTGGCACAGGGCTGGATGGGGCTTCGGGATAGTATCGGGTGTGAGATTCATCGACTGTTGAACTCGTCTTGTGTCCAATACCTTGGGGACCGTCGTTTGTGGACTTGCGACTATTCCTACAGTCCTCTAAAGTCTTGTTTTGCTCTCTTTCTCACTTTTTCTGTTGCACTCAAGTTGTTCGACGAATTGCTTGTAAGAGCTGCACTCTTTGCGAGACGTCGGACTTGTCCGTTGTTCGTCTTCAAAACTAATCAACTTCTCTTTTGCAGGTCCTTCGGGACCTGCACGAGGTTGCAAGTGGGCTAACCCTTCGTGGGCAAATACGCTTTGGCGTTTTCATGACTTAGGCAATCCTAGCTAAGTTCGGAACATCGGGCAAAGGTTGCTTCGCGACTTAGGTAATTTCAGCTAAGTCTTCAAGTTTGTCGCTAGGGTGACGTATGGTTTAGGCAAATTCAGCTGAGTCCGTGACATTGTGGTATCAGAGCAGGCAAGCAATTCAAACAAGCAAGCGAAGTGGATTCGCAATCTCGCCATGGCGAAGCACCGTGGTGAATCAGGCAAGATGGGGCAAGCCAGACCTTTGCCCTAGGTAGCCGTAGGTGGGCTGCAAGTGCATACTCGGTCGCAAGCTGCTGGAGGCGCTCATGAGGAGCGTGGCAGTGAACAAGACGAGCGTGAAGTTGGGTACTCTCCGCGAGCGAAGGAGGCACAATCCGGTGCGCCAACTGGGAAAAAGAGCCATAAAGAGAGACTTACAACGATGGAAACTCGCTTCGATGTTCTTGAAGCGAGCTTGGAGGAACTCTACCAAGGGCAACGAAGACTCCTTGGGGTGGAGAGCTTGCAAGAAGAAGCTGAATCTCGGATAGACAGGGTTGAGTCCTTGGTCGACCAACTAACGGAGGACACCAAAGACTCGGTATGACATCTACACGAAGTTGTGGAGGAACTTATGGCGAAGGTGATGATGCTCACAAGAAATCTTAATGCGGGAGGGAACAATACCCGTGTTGCGTCGCCACAAAGCTTTAGAGCACCTGAGCCGCATTGCTACGGGGGTGCCAGAGATGCCAAGGAGCTCGAAAATTTTCTTTTCGACATGGAATATTATTTTCGTGCTATGAGGCCCGATTCGGAGGAAATCAAAGTTTTCATAGCGATAATGTATTTGAACGAAGATGCAAAACTTTGGTGGCAAACCTGTTGGGAAGAGATCCAGCAAGGTCGATGTCATGTGGATACCTGGGAAGACTTGAAGCGAGAGTTGAGAACTCAGTTCGTGCCCGAGAACACAGAGTTCGTCGCCATTAGGAAACTGAGACAACTCCGCCAAAGTACATCCATCAGAGACTATGCGAAGTAATTTTCAGCCTTGATGTTGGATATACAAGACATGTCCAAAAAGGACAAACTATTCAGTTTCCTCGATGGCTTAAAACCATGGGAGCAACAAGAACAACATGTCATCGATGTGGTCGGAGCAATTGCAGTCATAGAAAGGTTAACTGACTTTGTTTCTTCGGAGGACTTGGGAAAGAAGAAATAATCGTCGGAAAATCGCCCAACAAAATGCTCTCGTGAAGGAGTCTAGGGGCGAACAAAAGAAGAAAAACTTCTACAAGGGACCAAGCTCAAAAGGCAACGCCCCGAAATTTGGCGGATGCTTCTTACGCGGAGGACCGCACATGGTGAGGGAGTGCCCATAGAAGCATACACTCAATGCTTTAATTGCATCTATACCCCCCCACAAGTCGGACAAGGGCAAAGTCGTCGCTCTTAGTTCGAGCAGTTCTGAATCTAGTAGCAACGATGATGAGTCGCAAGGATCTCGAATGGGAGCAATGCACTTGTTGAATGCATTGCGGGGTCAAGTGGGGGAGAACGCAAAGGCAAAGCTATCAAAGGTAGGGAGCAGCAAGCTGATGTATGTGGACATTAAGCTAAATGGCTGAACAACTCGGGCAATGGTGTACATGGGCGCTACCCATAATTTTATTGCTGATAGAGAAGCTAACCGACTTGGATTAATCTTGGAGAAGAATCTAAGTCGTATGAAAGCTGTAAACTCGGAGGCCAAGCGAATCTCCGGACTAGCAAAGGGGGCCCTTATCAAGATCGGAACATGGAGTGGAAGCACAAACATGATGGCGGTACCCTTAGATGACTTCCAATTGATTCTTGGAATAGAATTCATGCATGTAGCAAAGTTGGTGCCTATGCCATTTTTGAACTCCTTGTGTCTAATTGGAGGCGACGACCCTTGCGTGGTTCCAGTTTCTTGAGGAGGAACCAAGAATCCACAACAAATATCAGCATTACAGTTGAAGAAGGGGGTACTGAAAGGTGAATCGACCTTTGTAGCAGCCATAAAGCTAGAAACACTTGATGGGGAGGCCATTCAAGAACCTGCTGCGGTGGCAAACATCCTGAATGAATTTTCAGATGTGATGTCGATTGAGTTGCCAAAAACTGTACCACCACGTAGATGCGTGGATCATCATATAGAGCTGGAGCCGGGAGTTAAGCCTCCAGTGAGACCACCATATTGCATGGCCCTCCAGAATTGGCAGAACTCAGAAAGCAGTTAGACGAACTGCTAAGCAGTGGTCTCATCCGCAGTTCAAAAGCACCATTCGGAGCTTCAGTCCTCTTTCAGAAGAAACAAGATGGGAGCCTCTGATTATGTTTGATTATTGAGCCCTAAACAAGGTGACGGTGAAGAACAAGTATCATATCCCGCTCATCGCGGATTTATTCGATCAACTGGGCAAGGCCAAGTATTTCTCCAAACTCGACCTTCGGTCGGGGTATTGGCAGGTGCGCATTGCAGAAGGCGACGAAGCGAAGACTACCTGTGTGACCAGGTATGGAGCGTTTGAATTCTTGGTGATGCCTTTCGGGTTAGCCAACGCTCCGGCCATATTTTGCACTTTAATGAACCAGTTTGTCAAGGAGTGTTTGGACAAGTTTGTGGTCGTCTACTTGGACGATATCGTCGTCTATAGTCAAACACTTGAGCATGTTGAGCACCTTCAAACCATTTTCAAAGTTCTCAGGGAGAATACTTTGTTTGTAAAGAGAGAGAAGTGCTACTTTGCTTAGACAATTTTTTTTCTTGGGGCATCAAATCAGCGATAGTTCTATCCGAATGGATAAGTCCAAGGTGCAAGCGATGGCAAACTGGCAGACACCAAAGAAGGTGCAAGAGTAAAGATCCTTCCTTGGTTTCGTCAACTATTATCAGCGCTTCATTATCAGATATTTGAAGCGTGCAGCTCCACTAACAGAGTTGCTAAAGAAGGAACAGTCGTGGAGATGATCAAACAAATATGAAGCGACATTCCAAGACCCAAAGACTAATGTATTAGAAGAACTAGTACTCAGATTACCAGACTATATGAAGTCCATACCGATGCTCCTGACTTCGTTCGCTATTGGGGGAGTACTTATGCAAGAGGGTCATCCAATGGCCTACGAGAGTCGCAAGCTCAATGAGACCGAGCGATGATATCCAATGCATGAAAAGGAGATGACAACGGTGGTCCACTGTCTACGAGTCTAGCGACATTACTTTTTTGGAGCACCATTCGTGCTAAGGACGGACAATGTCGTATTGAGCTACTTCCAGACTCAAAAGAAACTCTCCCCGAAACAAGCACAATGGCAGGACTTCTTGGCCGAGTTTGACATGGTAATGGAGTACAAGCCCGGAAAGGCAAATGTCGTGGCTGATGCATTGAGTCGAAAAGATGAATTGGTGAATGCTATACAGTTGGAAGGCGGAGACCAAGCAAGTCAGTTACACTCCAACTTTCTTTCTAGGATCAGGGATGGACTGTACAGTGATCCTTAAGCAGTAACCCTGATGCAATTTATCAAAGAAGGCAAGACACGACGGTTTTGGGTCTAGTAGGGACTCATATATACCAAAGGGAACAAAGTTTATGTTTCGCGAGCGGATAATTTGAGGCGTGAACTCTTGAAAGAGTGCCATGATTCCCTTTGGGCTGGACATCCAGGTATCCATCGAACAATGGCTCTCGTGGAGAGGGCCTTCTATTGGCCGAAGATGAAGACTGATGTGGATGATTATATTCGAACATGCCTTACTTGCCAACAAGATAATGTAGAGTAGCGTAAGCCGATGGGACTTTTGGAGCCACTGCTCGTACATGAAAGGCCATGAGAGAGCATCTCTTTAGACTTCATATCAAGCTTGCCGAAAGTAGGGGGACTCGGATTGATACTCATGGTAGTTGATCAATTTTTAAAGTATGCAACATTCATTACTGCACCCTTATACTGTTCAGCAGAGGAGGCGACTAAGTTGATAATGAAGAATGTGGTGAAGTATTGGGGAGTCTCACACAACATTATCAGTGATCGAGATTCACGGTTCTTGGGACGATTTTGGACTCAACTGTTCAAACTGCTAGGGTCCAAGTTATACTTCTCCATAAGCCTCCACCCCCAGACGGATGGCCAGGCTGAAAGAATTAACTCGCTCTTGGAGCAGTATCTTCGACACTACGTGAGTGCCAACCAACGAGATTGGGTGAAGCTGTTGGACATAACCCAATTCTCCTACAACTTATAGCGGAGCTCTGCATCTAACAAGAGCCCCTTCAAGATTATCATGGGACAACAGTCGTCAACTCCTCACATCTTGGCTATTGGCTATATGAGTAGTAGTCCATCAGCATATCGTTTTGCAAAGGAATGACATCGAAATGCAGATATTGATCAGGCCTACTTGGAGAAGGTGGCCAAGAAGATGAAGAAGTGTGCAGACTTGGGAAGGCGACCACAGGAGTTTAAAGGCGACTTGGTGTTGGTGAAGCTTCAACCAGCATCACTACAGTTCTTTAGACACAAGGTGCACAAAGGATTAGTATACAAGTATGAAGGGCGTTTCCCAATTATCAGCAAGGTGGGCAACGTCTCCTACAAGTTGCAACTACCGACGTGGCTCAAAATTCTCAATGTTTTCTATGCAAACAACTTAAAAGCCTACCATTCAGATATGCAAGATGCTTCCCGAAATATTTTAACTTGTCTATCTCCCATCAGAGCCTCATATGAGAAGCGAGTTGAGATCATTTTGGTGGATCGTAAGACTAAACTACCCAGCGGCGGAGCGAACTGAATACTTGGTGAAGTGGCAAAAGCTCCCCCAGACAGAAGCCAGTTGGGAGCCAGAAGATGCCCTATGACATGAAGAAGCCTGCGTCAAAGCCTACCAACAAGCGTCGACAATTTAAGTGGGAGAGAATGTCACGGACAGTCATCACTCAACTGCAACTTCGCTCAGCGAACCATTCGCCGCTTTTGTTTGCTTGTACAAATGTTTGGCAACACGTTTTGCCTTGGTTTTGTGTGATTTTGCCTAAGAAATATGAGCAAAAACAGTCTGTAAGGCTGTATAATGATCGCTTGTGTGGAGCCAAAACATGCCAAAATTGTCTAGTTTTGGATCGTTTTTGTGTGCTTCAGTGACCTGTTCGAGCGGTGCAAAACAACAACCATCCCAGCCCTTTGGAACCCCCCGTGTGGCACAGGGCTGGATGGGGCTTCGGGATAGTATCGGGCGTGAGCATTCATCGATTGTTGAACTCGTCTTGCATTTGATACCTTGGGGACTGTCGTTTGTGGACTTGCGGCCATTCCTACAACCCTCTAAAGTCATGTTTTGTTCTCTTTCTCTATTTTTCTGTTGCACTCAATGTGTTCGACAAATTGCTTGTAAGAGCTGTCTTCTTTGCGAGACGTCGAGACTTCCATCGCTCGTCTTCAAAACTAATCAACTTCTCTTTTGCAGGTCCCGAAGGACCTGCACGAGGTTGCAAGTGGGCTGACCCTTTGCCGACAAATATGCTTCGACGTTTTCATGACTTAGGCAATCCCAGCTAAGTTCGGAACATTGGGAAAATGTTGATTCACGACTTAGATAATTCTAGCTAAGTCTTCAAGTTTATCGCTAGGGTGTCGCACGGCTAAGGCAAATTCAGTTAAGTCCGTGACAATGTGACTATGTACAATCCAGCTTTTGTAGTCATATACGACGAACTCATGTGATAAGGTACACCCCAACCCATGATGTTAGATATGACAGCCCATGTGGTCAAGTAGGAGCTATCCTATGTTGCAAGGTATGACCTCATCCATGTGGTCAAACCCAACCCATGTGGCCTCTGTTGTTAGGTGTTGACCTAGCCCATGTGGTTAAGTACGACTCATCCCATTTGGCCAAGTAAAAGCCATCCTATGTGGTAATATACGACCTAACCAATGTGGCTAATCGTGACATAACTCGTATGGGTAGGTACAATCCAACCCATATGATCATGTACGACTAGGCCTCGTGGTAAGGTACGATCCAATCCATGTTATCAGACATAACCCATCCCATGTGGTCAAGTATGACTCAATTCATGTTATCAGACATGACCCAGCCCATGTGGTCAAGTACGACCCAATCCATGTTATCAGATATGACCCAGCCTATGTGGTCAAGTACGACCCAACCCATGTGGCCAAGTAGCAACTAGCGTATATGGGGAGGTATGACCCAACCCATGTGACTAGGCATGATCCAGCTCATCCACTTGAGACAGACATATGCGGGTACACGTGACTCATCCAAGACTCAGATGGGGCGATTAACACTATACGATATAGTCCAATTTACAACTATATAATATATGACTATGCTAGTGGTCTATATTGGAAGTGCAACCAATGAAATGAGCTACCGCCCATCACAGTGTGGAGCCACAATGGATATACTCTAGCAAATCATACATTAAACACGAACTATTATAATATTGGATCATATTATTTCTTGGATGCATGCGTGAAAGAATGGATGAATATAAATGAATGATTATGGATCCATTCCGAGGGCAAGTATGGTGATTCCCTTTGGGGATTAGTGAGTCGTTAGACATGATGAGTAGACGATTCATCCATCCAATGTTCGGAGGAACGTGTCCATCACTTGGGCTGGTGGGGGATGCCACTCCATCCATTGTTAGGAGTGTGTCTCTCTATTGGTTGTTGGAAGAGTGAATCATCGTATGTGATGTACGCCTTTAATATATGATTATTAGGTATGTGTTGTATATGACTAATGCATGATTTCGTTTATTACATAGAAAATTATCATTATTTTTTAATACATAAATTTAATGATCAATCGATATATTATCATTTCTTATTAAATTATTAATATATATTTATATTTTACAAATAGTAAAGATTTGTTTATGATTTTTTGAGATTCCTACATGTGATTGTTGATATATTTTTATCTTATATTTATTTTCAGAATAAATTACTATTTTTTGATAAATCTGAAGCTTGGGTTGCAAAAGACCCTATCAAAAAGAGAGAATTTTTTTTTTAGTTAATAAAATATTTACTATTGTAAAGAGATTTAGATGAAAAAAAATAATATTCTAGAAATTATAAATAATAATATAATATCTCCTCCATGAGACTCTCTGCGTAATGGAAGGTGTAAAGAATACGGATGCAAAGTGAATTTGTGACGGATACTAACAACTTCCCTCTTTTGATCCAGTCCCCACGGGGTCATCGAGGAGATGGGGGGGAGGAAGACTAGGAATATGATGGCAAAGTTTTGGGATGGGAGTATCTATCAATTGGACCAACAAGGCAATGGGGACAGCGAAGCAATATGTGAATCAGAGATTTAGGTAGGACAAAGAGATGGAAAGGAGAGAACTGTGACCGACAGAGAACCAATCGGTTGTAGAAGTGATTCGAATGAAGGTATGGGGCCTTCCTTCCTTTTTGCCATCTCTTGATAATATAACTACTACATGAAGTGGATGGATTACTGGAAACTGATCGAGTTAAAATGTACCTCTGGCTTTCCCTCGAGAAGAGACTGGGCCCCTGCTGTGAATCCCTTCCCTCTTAAAATACCGCAGCAACATGGCGGGGAGCAGAGCAGGTCCTCGAACAGTGATGCCAACAACTATGCATTCGTGGGAGAGTTAGTTAGTTGACACACATGATGGGATGATAGATAGATAGATAGATAGATAGATAGATAGTTGGTGGGGTGTCCTACCAGCAGCCATTCATTCCATTCAGAACTCCAAATTGTGCTTTCTTTGGTTGTTGAAGGGAGGAGGCAGCAAATGAAATCTGCACCTCCAGCAACAACAGAACCCGGATGAGATCATGCCGATGAAATCTGCAAACCTGACAACTACTCAATAGCGTACAGAAACTTCTTGTACTACAAAATATGCATATTTCATCAGAGAGGTTTTCAACTTACGGACCTGATCGATGGTTGGGTGTATCAACCAGCCATACCCGTTCAGACCTATAAACTATGCTTTCGGTTGGTTGGTTTGTTTGGGACCATCAAAATCTGCACATCATGAAATTCCCATCTAATAATCTCTCTCAGATAATGACGATTCAATAGCATACAGAGATAATAAATATCAAGAAACTCAATTGTACAATTTATTTATTTATTTATTTTATACAAACAAAAAAACATAATAAAGATTCTTCCTAGTCACACATAAACTTGATAAATTTAACATGACGCCTGTCATTTAAAAATTTACTGCTAATGGAGGATGCAACAAAGGTCACATAAGCTGGAGATGCATTTTGTGTGGGATGATAGATAATTGAGCATCCTTGTAAGATGTGTCATGAGCTAATTGTTAGGATTATAAAAAATAAAAAATAAAAACCCAAGGGGATTGATTACAGAGGAAACCGTTCTAATAATTTCAAGCACTGGCCATGATCTGCAGACCTATCAGTAGTACAAAAGGCATAAGGTCTCCATTGTAAAGGTCAAGTGCCTGTGCATCAAAATTAAACTAATAAAACATTCAAAAGGTAGACGCTGGCCCTGTGCATCAACACCTAGAATTTGTAGCAGCAAGACCTTCAGAAACAAATAGGACACCTTATTCAAAATACAGATTTATATCATGCCTGCCCTCTAAAATGCAGTGTTTCTTGTTCGTCTAACATTTCAGACAGACATTTAAAACATGCAATAACAATTGTCTTGAGGAAGAGACAATCATATTTATTTTAAATACTGATAGTGTCCTAACTAAAGTTCCATATCATGAAAAGATTCATGTCACCTAACCCAAAAGTTGGGATGCCAAGGTTGGTACTTCGCTCTTTACAAGCTGCAGTGACATAAATTTCCCACCTCAGCTACCACTGAATCCAAAGCAATTAAGAAAAAAAAAATAAAATAAACCAAGAGATCAGGATATCCATCAGTTGCGTGTACAGTTCATATTCCCTCAACAAATTGGAAGTGAATGCGTAACTGATTCACTTCTTCCCCAGTTATTGCATGCAATTCTAGTAAATTCAAAGTAAAGGCCATGAGAGTACAGGAGAGCTGAAGGAGAGATTTCCTATAGCTTTGATTAAGTCAAAATTACCAGTATAGTATTAATGATAAATCTGCATTCATTAAGTGATACATAAAAAACACAATGTGTAACACCAACAAGAATTATCCTTCTCATCCAAGGTGGTGGATCAGAATAAAAGGGCAGAGGGCAGAACAAATATATATAATTTAACATTTATCTAATGAAAGGTTTCTAGTGACTAAATAATAGATTTGTACAATGGAGAAAACTCCATTGACATTGTTATACAGTGTTAACTATGTTTATGCTATGAGATCACCAGGGGAAGTAAATCATATGCCCTAGGCTTACTAATATTACCACCAAATCATTGCTGTATGGACACACTAAAAGCAGTCCACAAGGAACAATACATATGAACCAGCATATATTTGATTCATAATAAATGTGAAGAGAGTCAGAGAGATACCTTGGAAAACTTTTGTTGAAAACAATAATAGAGATTTGATTGCTCTTAGTTTGAATAGTTATCTTGTCATGAATAGAACTTGATGGTGGCCAACCCGAAGCACTTGGGACATTACAGCTTCTTGCTCTCGTTATGGACTCCCTCAGGTTCTTGGCTCCTTGCAAGCTGAAGTGGTGTAGATATCAAACCTCCCCAGCTATGACATACAAAGAACTTCAAATCTAAAAGTCAGGATATCGATTGTTGCTTGCATCCTTCCTTCAAATTCCTTCGATTCATTTAAATTGCATGTCTAACTGCTCCATTACCTAGCCAGCTATTGCATGGATGTGAGCCAATTCACAACTAAAGGCCACAAGAATAATTCGAAGGAGAGCTATCTAGATTAGTTTGTTCCAGATAATTAACACAAAATGTAAATGAAGGATCTGCTTCATCACATGACACAAGAAAACAAAATGTGCCATACCAAGCATAATTTTCTCATTTCTATCTTTTACATACAATACATGAGAACAAAAAGGAGGAAGGCAGAACAAACATGTCCAGTTTAACATTTATCAATTGAAAGCTTTACTGTAACCTGTAACCAAACAGAATTGTCATATGATGGGGAAAAGTTCCATCAATATTTGATATACAGTGAATGTTTACTGTTAACAAGTATATTCTAAGATCTCACTACAGGAACTAATTCATATGCCCTAGGCTTGCTACTTCTAAAAGGAAAGAGACAAGTACCACCAAACCGCTGCTGCAAGTATATGAGCACTGCAAGAAACAGTCCTCCACAAGGAATAATGATATCCCATACCAATGAATAAAATCCCTCGTATGGACTAGCATACATGTAGGATGAATTGAAACGAGGCACAAAATGGTGACTTCGATAGGCATCATATGCATGGGGCAGTGCTCGAACAATAGTATTTCCAATATAGAAGGAAGGAGAAAGTGCCTTATCTTTGGAGCTAGAGAATATGTTAAATATAACTTGTGGGACCAAAAATCCATCAAGTACTAAGCCAGCATAGGACATTAAATCGCCCCACAGAGTGTGATGGGGCCAGGTAACATAAACTGGTCTTCTTTTTAATTCCGATTGATTAGATATTCTGTGAACAAACCAGGCGGTCAAGCCCCCAACTATATACAAAGGTAAGCATGTTTTAATAGAATTTTTCTCCGCTATCCACAGATCCCTCTTGCCTTCATCAGCTGATCTTGCAGTCCATGAAAGTTGAAGAAAACGAATTAGCAGTAGGAAAGCTACCATTGTCATGATCCTTACTATCACCTCATTTACCTCAAGCCACCCATCGCTCCATAATAGAACATTTTGACTGCCACTTATTCTAAACAAAGCTTGAAAATTGAGCACCAAAGGGATCATATGCCCCAGAGTGAGAATGACGACCATTGTGATGGATACCGATGGAAGTACTTCTGGGTTATTTTTGAAATGGAAGAGCTGCAATCCAATGAAAATGCATGAAAGTGTCAGAGAGACCAAAACCATGATAATTTCTATATCCATCCTCCACATAGATTGAATTGCCTGGTTCCTGTAGATAGTTAATGAAGTAATCTCCAGATGTTCAAAGAAAAGTGGGTCCGACTTCTCTCGTGTGCTCCTAATTGTTCCATTAAGTTGCTCCCCCACTTTGGAATTCAAAGGAGCAAGTTGTATGTTGATAACAATTCCACAGTCCAAGGACTCACCTTGTTTCGCTTGCTTCGTACCGACCAAGAAGCCTATATGCCGACAACCAACCAAGCAAAGAAACCCAGTTTGAGCATTGTATATTCCTTCTGCTGAGATCTTTTCTGCTCCATTCATAATTGAAGATGCATTTGGAAACTTAAAGTGTATCCCATAGCTCACATTGTGAAGGCTGCGATTCTCCATGCTAACTGAGGGCATAGTATCTACATTGGATCCAAACAAATTACCATAAATCATCTGGTCAATTGAAACTGGGGTGAAGTCCCCCCATGTCATATTTCCCTCAGAATTTTTCACAGACACATGAAATCTAAAATCACGAAAAGCATTTCCATCAGGATATGTCCTTTTTCCCACACTTCTGGAGCTGTCGTTTGCACAAGACTTCTTCACAACTTCTGTCCTAGTGTAATTGTACTTCAAGCCAGGAAGAGAACCCATATAATGGTCAGTGCTCCAGAATGAGACTGCATCAGAAGAGCCAGAATCATCCTCATTGTTGTCACTCCAAATACGGCCGGCAACAGTATACCGACTCTCAATCGACCATACAGCAGGGAACCACAAGCAAATCCTAATTGTGCAATCATCAACAGTAGATCTCACCAAAGAATCCTTCAAGCTCCTTACATGACACGCAACAAGGCAAAGCCGGTTCTTCTGAGGATCCCAAGCCCCTTCACCAACCAGTGCCTTCCCAGGGATCAAGAGACTGCCAAAGTAATAGATACTGGTATTGGAGAATCCAATATACATATGAAACCTTCCATCACCAGAACATTGTATTTGATTGAAAGACATTAAACCTAGAGTAGATTCTGAGCTCTCAGCAAATGGACCACAAAATCCAGATGAGCAATTCTTCACCAAATCCAATTCAAACCGCACCCTTGAAAGACTTTGCATGTAGTAGCAGATAGAAGCAGACTTAAGCCGTAGCGACTCCACAGCAATTAGACGAGCACATGATTTCTGTGCACGAGAGATCTGTGTGTACTCGTAATTCCCCGGTGCATACGCTAAGATAGCAATCGGGTCGAAATGATTCGAGCTACCGACGGCATCCAAGCTCTCCAAATTCCCACTAATCAAGCTCGAATAGATGTCTGTAATGTTTGGGTAATCGAGCATTAGGACAGCAGAAAGCTGTAGAGGTTCACCTTCAAGCGATCGGCCATGGCCAGTCCCCACCATGCAAAGCTTCCCAGCGGTCTCAGACCAGTATCCGGAGAGATCGAAGCTAACCATTCCGCGCTGGGGGAATGTCCGGGGGATCCGAGGCCGGACATGATGGAACTGGCCAGCGGAGCGATCAAGTACGTGCCGGCCTCGGATGGGGTGGAAGCCCCTGCCGGAGCGGAGGGTGAGGGTGGCTATGATCTGGAGGACGCCGGGGGTCTGGGTGGGGAGGATGGACCGGCGACGGAAGAAGAAGGATCTGGAGCGGTCGCCTCCGCCGAAGAAGGCGTCGGCGCCGGAGAAAATACCGGTGGAGAGACGAAAGGAGGCGGCGGCGTCCAAGGAGTGGCCTGAGGTGGGGGATTCCGCGACGACCGTGGCGCAGTGGTCGGCGTACGGGATCGGGGATGAGGAGGCAGAGGAGGAGAGGACGAGCGCGAGTAGAATTACGGAGGAGATGGGAGAAACCCTAACGAGTGGGGAAGAGGGAGTCATCGCCATGGGCGAAGCTGCGAGCGCGCAGGGAGGCAGGACGAGGGTGAGAATAACGGGGGAGAGGGAGGTTGGCCTTCTTATTGGTTGCGAAACGTTATTTTCGTGAACCGAACATAACGAAACATTAACATCCCGTTACAAAGTTTGTAACGAGAAGTTATATGATCGCCGAATCCCAAACCCCGAGTTGGCGTTTCTTTTATTGGAAAAAAAAACATTTAAATGTATCAATAAAAATAAGTTATTGATTACAATGGGTCCCAATTCAGTGCGTATGACGTGTCACCTTCGTTGACCGTTGACGGTACAAAGCAACGAATCTGAGATTACTATGATGCAGCATATCTGTTTTAATCACCCGATTTCTCCATTGATAAATAAATATGAACAAAGAAGTGAAAACAATAAACCAAAGAGGGCAACATTTTAAAACTTCAACTCAAGATCTATTTTGCAAGCTTAATTTTTAAATCTGAGAGTGACAATGTTATCACAGCAGAACCATCAAACTAAATTTGACACTAACAATATTGATTCTAGTCCATTTATCCGCACACATAAATTTCTATTGGAACACCATTGTTTCTATTAGATGAAGGCAAAGACTTGGATACCTCACTGATTGGCGTAGTTGGAGTTCCCTACAGCAGCATCTTGGAGTTGTTGACGAGTTTTCTTTTTGGGAACCCTGCAATGCATTAAACAGAAGAGGAATTTTGAGATAATTAACACATCTTTGTAAAACAACATAATTGGGGTTCATGGATAAGTTTGATGATCAAACAAAAGCTAATAGGAAATTCTAGTAGCAGTTCTATGGAGGCATTTACAAGGCAGAGGACGGCAGCACTATGGAGGCATTTACAAGGCAGGGGAGCAGCACAAATTTTAAAAAATGCCTACATTGTTTCTTTGTGATGGAAACAATGTGGAAGCATTGTCAGTGGAGGTGTTTCATAGATAAGAGATGCAGCTTGACACCAACATTTTACTGATAAGAAACAGCCACATTAACATCAAGCCTTTAATTCCACCTAAATGACTTCCTTCAATATAATTATGAGCCAAAAGAAGAAGGAAACATACCCAAGTTAGTAAAACAAAATATTCTGCTTCATACATGACTAGAGAAAGCCAATCAATATTTGTTGCATCAGACTTTTGTTAAATGGGTAAGAGATCTTCAAAATCTTTTCCTTCCTTTTCAAGCAATTAAATGAATGGAGTTGTACTAGAGGTTCTAGATCATTGTTTGACCATGCCCATGACAGTAGTCTTGATTTAGAACAACACACTCATCTAATCAACTTGGTTTTGAATCATAATTTTTCAGACATATTACAATAGTAGATAACACCATTAACAAAAAATGTTAGACTAAACACCATCTAATGCCCTGTCAAAGGAAAAAGATAGAACACCATTAATAAAAAAAATTTAGATAAAACACCATTTAATGTCCTATTAAAGAAAAAAAAGATATAACACCACAAATGAACTCTATATGAGCATTAAATGATGAACAATATAATTTGAAATTTCTGAGTTCAATCAGACATGTTAAAGTTGAACAATATTGAAGTACACAATTACATAACATAAGCTCTAGTTCCTGGACTGGGATAATAATGCTTTCAGCTTCAATTGTCTATTGCTAATGGTATATATGTTAATATCTATGTGTATCTGATACTAGCTGAGCAATAAACAAAATCTAGCTAAGTGAATAATGGTGCTTTCAGCTATCTTCCTGAACATACCATTTGAACAAGATTATGGAAAATTAACACACAATTTGAAGCATAGCAAAGGAACACATGCACAATCTATTCGAAGATCAGAATAATAAACTAGAAATATTTACATGGGATATTTACATGATGAATAAGTTAGACAGTTAAACCATACAGCTGGTGCTTTCTGAACTCTATAGGTCAAAATGTAACCTAAATGCCTTCTGGGCAAAATTATTGAGCAGATCCATGTTAACTTGAACTTGATTTAACAATCATAAAGTAGTATCTGCTGTGTTGGCTATTCCAACTTCAGCCTTCCGAGGCAGAAATTCAGTGCAGTCAGCCCCTTTGATAGCAAACTCCATCAGAAGATCCTCAAATAATTTTTCTAGGGAGCTCTTGAACGCTGGTGAGCAACTCGTATCATCCTTACAAACATCATGCACGCCTTCACCACCAACACATCCAACTTGTGCACCACCCATGTAGGCTTTGCATGCCACAAGAATAGCATGCCCGCGATTTCGGAAATGTCCAGCCACAAAGTCGTCAAAATGCTGTAATCAGAACATGATAGACATCTGAGGTTATGAAAGTCATATTAAAAGCACTGCAAGCTCTAAGATAAAGAAGTTTAGCTTTTCAAGAGAACTATAAAGCACACACAGAGAGCTTGCAAAAGTTTTAACTTTTAAAAGTCATCAAAAAAACAAAAAAATACATATGAATTGTTCTAGTTGTATCCAGGATGCAACAAAGGGATGTGCACCTCAAAGTGCAAAAAGAAATATGTATATAATGATGCATGATTCATACCATTGGAGGCTTCCTTAGTGAATATAACATTGTTTTGCATGACAAGAGAAAAGTATTCTCATTATAAATCAGAGATTTCTTCTCCCCATAATCTGTATTAGCTGTTTGTGCATATCCTGGCTCATTGAAGAATGGCTTGGCATTGAGAACAAGGGCCTGAATGGATATCAAGACCTGCAGCATTGTTGAATTTAATGGATTCCATGTTTCGCATCCACTGCCAGGCCATGTATTGAGAAGGCTAAGGCAAACCTTCCCACAAGCATACAAGTTTGGGTTTAGTCTGAGCCCACCAGAATGATAATGAACCATCTGCATGATATTAGAAAAGAATCAATCTATTTCTTGCGACAAATATAGAAATCATTGATTGCTAGAAGTATAATAAAAGGAATTACACACCGGAGGGGTTTGGGGATAGTTCGGAGGAAAGTAAGCGTCAAAGAAGAAAAGGCCATCATGATATGGAGTTCCAGGTGGTCCAATTATAACAGCCCTTAGAATGTCCATCCTACCCTCATAAATTCTAACAGATATCATCTCTGTTCAGGACGTGACATGAGAACCACAAAGTCAACAATATGAAATGAAACAAGAATGAAAAACAAAACAAAAGTGAATCTGATCAGCTTGAGTATCACTCATTCGGTTTCTAATTCTGGCAAAGCAAAAGCTCTATGCTGTCAAGAATTTTATGACACCATATTATAACAACATTAGTAACATGAACCTCGCTACAGTGACACTTGAGAAACATGAAGCAAATGACATGAAAACAGTGTAATGAGATCCAAGGTTCGCCGTACCGGTCCATACCGGCGTACCGAGTTTATCTAGGTATGGTACGGTATCCGGTACCAAGCGGTAAACAAGTGTATACCGCTTGATATAATATAATATAATATCATATTTTATAATATAATATATATTAAAAAACAAAAAGGGGGCGACGTCTCATTACTCATCCCCGCGCGGGGAGAAGGAATAGCCCGCGAGCAAGGAATCACCCGCGGGCGACGGACCACACGGGGGAACCGGGAAGAGCAGTGCACGAGAGGTATTTTCTCTCTCTTCTTCTCTCTCTTCTTATTCTCCCTCAATTGACCGCCGACGGTCGATTTCGGCGATACCGTCCGGTAGCGGGCGGTCCACGTACCGATCATCTAGCAAACCGGTACGTAGCGCCCGATACGGGGCCTTACCGCTCGGTAAGGCAATCCTTGATGAGATCTATCATGTAGGAAAACAAGTTATTGTAGGCATCCAAAGAAACAATGCAGGATGAGCACAACATAATATTCTCCAAAAAAATATTCCACTAATTGATGTTAGAAATGCAAGTGTCTGCTTAAAGAAAGACCAATCTTTTCAACTTACATGTTCCCAAGATCAAAGAATGCATAAAGCTAGTGTCACATACATGCAAGAAGACAGAAAAATACCAGATAACAGAAAATATATTGTGGATAAGTCAGTCCAGCTTATAGTTCTAACCGTTTCCTTCAGACATTAGCATGAGAATATGATATAACACTACTATTTGAGGATAACAGAGGCAAGTATCTGACACAATTGTGCGGCTGATAGACACATCAACTAATTTGGGTTAGTGATATTTCTTCCTAAGATGAGAAGAATGAGGAAGTCAGTCTTTTCTTATTTCCTGCTTTCCTTTTTCTTTTCAGCCTATAAGCTTTCAAGAAAATTATGCTACACTAATTCAACTATCACAAATACAATGGACAAACTTACCATCTAAACACATAATAGGATATACTGGCAATTTTCACAAAGATGTAACATTGAAATCTAACAAGATCTACGACAACAAAATTATAAATATCCAGAATTGACTGTGGTGCAGCGTGTGTAACAAACTCACCAGGTAGATCTTTTTCTAAGACCTTCCACTCATGCTGAATCCTCTTTGACCAATCTTTTGAAGGCTGTTAGTATAAAAATATCAGGAAAAGTTAGCACAACATTTAGAACAAAAAGTTGCATAGAAATGTTTTGTATTACTGACCCTTTTAGTAGATGGAATAGTTTTTAGAAGATCTGGTCTGCTGAAATAATGATCTTCATAATCCTGAACAGTATCAAATTGTTTAAATGATCGATATTTCACATTAATTTCATCTTCAATCACCATCTTGTCCTTGTTCTTGCGTAGCTCTTTGGTAGAAGGAACTTCCAGCCATGGTACAGTTAACTCAATGCCAGTTGGCAGGTCCAGATCATCAAATTTAGCAGCCAAATTAAGATCAGAATCATTGTCAATATCTTCAGCATCATATTCATAGTCATAGTCATCATCATAAGCATAATCATATTCTACATCATCATAATATTTAAGATCCAGTTGTCCTGCCTCATAGCTCTTTAAATTATCCAGTGGTGCGACATGTTCAGAATAATTATTTGCACTCGAACTCATAAAGTCATCGAGCAAGATATCCTAGATTGACAGAAAAGGAATAAATTCTTTCTTATTCAAATTAGTTGATAATTTGGGAAGCAAAACAACATGCTAAAAAATTCTGAGTGAGAAGTTCTTTAGGAATAAATGAAGAACTTTACTAGGTTTAGTTGTTCTGGACAGCTTTTATCACTTCTGACAGCTTCTTTGTTCTTGTAGTCTGAAGTGCTTTCTCCGATTATCACAGCATCATCATCATCATCATCATCATCATCATCTCCATCAACATGAGGAACAACCTTAAACACAAACATAACTAAAAGCTCAACAAGCATCTAAACTTTCCTATATAACAAACTGATTATCTGATGATCCAAAAAATAAATCAACAATGAGAAATAAACAGTTGCAATCAACATCAATATGCCATTCAGATAGCTTCTATTAAATGAAGATAAATAGAAAAATTGGTAATGAAACTCCAACAAGGCTTATGTATTTTGTCTAGGATATCAAATCAACACTAACAACAACACCAAACCAAGAAAAAAAAACAAAGAAAGGACGGTGAAGGATGAAAATGATAAAAAGATTAGAAGCAATACGACAAAAATAACACTGCAGTTCATCGATTTAGGATGTTAATTATTGTCCATGTCAAAACAATACAATTCATATCATGGAAATAAAAAGCGGTTGCATATATCTTCCTGCACAGAAGATAACTTCAAAAACAGAAAGCTGAGATAAAGGTGCTGCAAATCAAGACTTGCATTGGCCAAGAATCTAGCCCCTCTTGGGCAAGGCAGACCCATGAAGTGGAGGCCAGATGTTAAAACAATTGCATGCTCGAGATTGATGCAAGACTTGCATACACACAATTCTTCTTAGCATCCATATAGAGCTATTATCAATGACAAATAAGCTCCATCCCTAAAAACGAATAAGATGACTTCTTTTAATCAGAAACTGCTACCAGTTTTTAGTTTATCACGGTCTTACCTTTGAAGCATTCGTAGGTATCAGATATCAGTGGACGATAAACAGAACAATAAGCATTTCTCAGATTTAATAGAACGTAGATTTTCTATGCCAAGAAGCACATTCACGAGCCAGATTTAACGAATATCCATCCAATTGAGAGGGCAATGCGTCATCGATGAGTTCCACATGCAATAAAATGGACGTAATAAAGGAGAGGCGGACAAATATGCGTAATAAACTCATTCCTAAGACGTGATGCTACACTCTAGGGTTTTCCTTTTCCGACCCAGAATAGGACATTGACAACACGATGACCTATCCGCAACCCACCCCTCAAGATCGGATTTTTATTGGACCCATCAACATCACACGAGATGATTCGATCGAATAGAAGTTACGGAATCGAGGAACGAGAGAAAAGAATGGGGAGGGAGATCGACACCGGCACCTGGCTCCGCTTCCGCTTCGGCGGGCTGGAGGTGCAGGCCGACGGCGAGACCTCCACGATATCGGGATCCTGGTAAGACGAGCTGCCGACGAAGAGGACGAGTCTGCACGGAGGTCGAAGAATTGTGAGCGAAACTGTTGGTGGGGAAGACGAGGGGCGGAGGGAGGGCTCACTCTGGACCGGCGGCGGGCGGATGCTCCATGGCGGCCATCGGCGTTGATTCCAGTAGGGTTTCGGCGATCTGGGAAGGGCAGGAGGAAATCGGAGTGAGGCGGGGGGTGGGGAATCGGGAACGAAGCAAATAGATAGTATGATCGGACGACTAAAAGGAACGACCGAAACGAGGAGCGAGGAGGGAGGGAAAAGGATGGTGAGTGAGAGGCGGATCCTCTCCAACTACTGTAGCGACGTGGCGTCAATCGGAGCGTTCTTCGTTTCGAAGTGTGGAGTGGCCCTCTGCGGATGGACGGGTACGATGGGAAAGTGAGTTACAAGCATACTTGCAGGTGATCCTAGGGCGGAACTATCCAAGCTTGTTAGCTTACCATGAGAGTCTCACAAGATATCTCTTGAGCGGTTTCTTAGGAAAAAGATCCAAGTCGTTTTTTTTTCTTTTCATATTGCACCTCTGTCATTTTTAATGCTTTTAGTAAGCCCTTTTTCCTTCTTAAATAAAATAAATATCATCGTTAGCAACTTTCTTAGTTTCATCATAATCTAACTAAATCGAACCAGCAATATCGATTTAATGTTAGGCCAAATCGATCGTAATATTTTGAATAGAGTTATAGTGTTTTTTTATTATTAATTCTATTCGGATCATTGTAGTCAAATTTTAATTAGTTCAAAGACATTGTAAACAAATCTTGATTAATTGAAAAGAGCACCCTTTTAAAAGAGATAAATTATAGTCATCATAAATAATTTATTATATATTATAATGTGATGATAAATTATAGTCATCCTAAATAATTTATTATACATTACTCAAATCAAGTAATGTAATCATGATTAGAAATAAATCTAGATTTTTTTGATGGCTGTTGGTGGCAACAGTTACTAATATCTCTCGAGGGATATTTACAATCACAAATATTCTATTTTTAAAACACTCTAATTTCAATGTTGCCTTCTAAGAATTGAAATAATAAATATACATATTTCAAATCCCCTAATGTTGCGTTAGTGCTGTTGGAGGAATGGCATCACTGCTCATTGTTTATTAGAGAAAAGAAAAAAAAAGAAGACCAACAACAATTGACCATATGATTTTTAAGAAAGATGAATTAGGAGGCAGGCATGCCATCACTGCTAAAAGAAAAGGCAGCATCATGTAATTATTGTAATTACTATAATAAATTATTATTATTATTATTATTATTATCTTCTTCTTCTTCTGATGGAAGGAGAGACTCCCTCATTTGGTGTAGCAGTGGAAAACCTGTTTCACTCCAGAGTGGAAGTCAACAGTGGCTATATGTCAATCCAATGCAGATTAGACACTCGCCATCCACTAACATCCATCCATCCATCCCATGGGTGTCCATTCGGATCACTGAACCGAGTTATAGTGCCCTCTGCCTCACTTCCGATCACTTCACTTCGTTCTCTCTGCTTCAACGATGAAAACATTCTACGGGTATCAGACTGCACCATTAGAGGACTAAGAAATCAAAACCAGAATGTAGCGTCAGAAGTCTAAAACTAAGATGGGATGGGATGTATACGTCTCCATATGTCACAGATAGTCTGCAGAAAAATGTACCTGCATATATATATAAAACGTGGAGATGATGAAAGAAATGAGAAAGGACGATCTCCAGTATCCATCTTCTTCCACTTGTGTTTATGATAGAAGCGTCTGGTTCTTCTCCTCACTAAAAGCAATGATCACTACCTATTATGTTTATTTATACATACATATGGAGGAGACAATAGTGGAAACTTGATTGATTTGCAATAACAACAAGTGACTGGAGTTCATCAACAGCTTGCAAGATGAAAATGTAAACCAAACTCTAAAATCATTTGGAGAGCTGCTGCTGGCTCTGAAGAACTCTGGCATCATCCTTGGCGACAATGCTCTTCCAGAACCAATGCTTCTCCCAAAGCCGTGACATCTCTTCGATCGGAACTTGCTTTGTTTCGGGTAGAAGCAAGATGACGAACAAGGACATGATCACAATCAAGCCAGCAAAGAGGATGAAGACCCCCCACCTCATATGGCAAAGCATGGCGAGGAAGCACTGAGCGATCGCGGCGGTGAAGAACATGTTGACGCACACCACAACGCTTTGACCTGCCGATCTCGTCTCCAGAGGGAAGATCTCGCTTGGAACCAGCCAACCGAGAGGTCCCCAGGACCATCCGTACGCCACCACGAAGGAACAGATTGCTATCACCAGGATCACAGCCAATCCTTTGGGGAGCATCACCCCATGACCAAATTTTAGTGCAAGAATTATAGCGACAATTACCTGTCGGAGACCAGAAAGAAGAAAAAAAAAAAAAACTTTGTCAGTCAGAATCGGAGGAGATTATCTGGCCGCCGGCGACGTCAACACTGTTGCATTGATGACTGTTCTGAAGCTGCAGGATGGATACATTCGAAAGAGTCGTTGTTCTCGACAAACCGAAGCACATCAGTCTTTTTTTTAAAAAAAAAAAAGTTATCACCAATCATATTTTAATTCTGCTAAATGGAGAAAACATGCAGCTATGTCAGGTTATGATATCAAATTCGAAGCACGGAAGATGTTAAAGATCAAATTTTTTCTTTTTTTTCCCCCATTGATTGGCATATTGTTAGTTACTAAGCAAGCGACTTGGCATCCAAATTTTAGAGCGAAAGGAGTTGGATACTACCGAAGCTGCTTACCATGGAGGTTATCATCTGAATGCCAGCTTCGATGAACAGAAATCTCCTTCCCATCCTATCGACGACAGACATGGAGACGAGTGCCCCGATCACAAGCATAGAGCTCGTAATGATGGATGAATAGAGAGAAGCCCCGGAGCCCATGCCCAGGCTCTGAAAGATCACCGGAGAATAGAATAGAATCGAGTTCATTCCGGATAGCTGCTGGAACGCGGGAATGCCAAGAGCTCCTATAACGAGCTGGGGACGATTTTTTGGCTTCAGGAGGTTCCTGAAGGGATGCTTCACCGCTCGCGCTGCTTGGCTGGCCTCCTTGAGGTCCTCAAACTCTGCATCTACCTGCTTGGTCCCTCTTACTTTTTCCAGTATTAATCTTGCTTGGTCCAGCTTACCTTGTTCGACGAGGCTGTTAGGGGTTTCGGGAAGGAAGGCACCGCCCACGAACATCAGCGTCGCTGGCACCGTGGCGAGGCCAAGGGATAGTCTCCATCCCCATGGGTGAAGCTTTTCTGTGAAGTAGTTTATAATGTCGGCGACCAATATACCCAAGCAGGTCGTCAGCTGGAACAACTGGTTGACCGCCCCTCGGATCTTTGGTGGCGCTATCTCCGAAAGATAGAGGGGAACAGCCTGTCACAAGCATCACAGATGTCAGGAACGCGTCGAGACATCAAAAAAAAAAAAGTAGTAGTAGTAGTAGTAGTAGTAGTAGTATTCGGGTTTTTTTTTTCTTTTCAATACCTGATTTCCAAATCCGATGCCAATTCCAAGTAATATTCGGCCGACGATTAGCATGAAGATGTTGACAGCTCCTGCATTGATAGCTCCGCCGAGGAAGAAGCTGACCGAACCACACATGATGCTGATCCTTCTTCCATATTTCCTGGTCACCGGCGAGGCTCCAAAAGTGGAGACGAGTGCCGCGAAGTAGAGGGCGGAGGTGAAGAGAGTCAACACTTGATTGTCGTATTTACAGTAGTCAGTTTCATGGAGATGCGCTTGCTTTCTCCGGTAGACACGGGGGAAGAACTCCTTCAAGAAGTCGTCCATGGAAGTCACTCCACCTGCGGGAGGTTCGGATGCTCGGTGAACTCGGACAAAAAAAAAAAAAATTTCTCTCTTCGATCACGAAATAAATCCTAGCAGACGTTCAGATTAATTGTTGGGAAAAGGAAACTCTACTCATCATCCTCGAAACTTCTCTCTTTTAATCACGAAATAAATCCTAGTGTGTGGGTGCAAAAACCACAAGTTATATTGTAAGAACACGTATGGATAAGACAATAAGTTTCGAATATGATATGATATTTCCGACTGCAGTCGATGGCACGATTGTTTTGACAGTGCCGTCACAAAAAAAAAGTTCGCCGGAGTATATACTCGGACGTTCTCGGTTAAGATAACTGCAAACAGCGAAGGCCGAAGTGAAACCTTTCGTTTGCGCAAAGAAGGAAAAGGATATCCGGAAGTCAAAACAGCAAAAAGAAGAAAAAAGTAACTCTAAAAAGTGTGCAGTTCCCAATTCGCAGGAGAGTGTGTTCTTCCGGTCTTTTTCATGATTACCCCCAATAAGAAGAGATTCATCTCTCCGCTCCGGCCGGGGAAGAGTTAAATACCACATAATTTTCATGGAGATAGCCGAGACACACACGAATTCCCAGCAGTATTGATTCTCCAACGCCACCCGAAGATCTTATCGAGGAACCATCGACAACCAAAACTTTCATTTCACAGCGATGCCACATCAGATGAAATCAACTCTCCACCAAAAAAAAAAAAAAAAAAACACTAGAGAAGACCAGGAAACGCGAAGAAGAAGAGGGGGGTGGGGGCACGAGACGCCCGAGCGGACTTACCGGAGACGCCAAGATCGTAACCAAAGAGGGATCCTCCGAGGGATCCCACGATGCATGCCAATATGAAGTAGCCGGTGATCCTACCCTCGTAGAGATCCGCTCTCCTGCCCGCCTCGCCACCGACAAAGCCCCCTGCCATTGCTCCCGTCTCCCCGTCTGTCACTCAGCTTCTTGTAACTGCAGGAGCAAGCCACATCTCTCAGAAGGGTCAAACTACGGAAGGGAGCCGAGAAAGAAACAAAGAAACATGAAGCAATACTTAAGATGATTAGTGTTATTTTACTAGCAAGTAGGAGGATGCCTGTCGATGAATCAACAGATAGACAATTCATGTGAATCCGTAAAAATAAGAGGCAGGCAGGCAGGCTTTGACTACTTGCAAAGAAATCAATGTGTGATAGGGTTGGATATGTTGAAAGAAACAATTTTGTTAGGTTTGGATACGTTGACAGAAATCAACATCTTGGCGGCTTGGTTTGACTTCTCTACCACTCACTGTTCACTTTACTTGTTAAATTCGTAATATGACAATTTACAGGATCTTTTTTTTTTTTTTTTAATGATAAGTGAGGTAGTAGATGAACAGACTCAAATTCTTATGGAATCGAAGCGGACGGATTTGTTGTTTCCCACGTAATTTAACTCAATCTCTCATATCATATGGAAAATTTAATTTTAGCAGCTACGACAGAGATAATGTTTCCTTTTACAGCAGCAATCTGGCAGTAACCATATCTGTGGCCATTTATGACCAGTAGTAGTATCGTGTGAATTATTTGTTTCGGATATCAGTGGTCAGAATTGAAGGCTGATGTAGGATTATCCAACGATGTGACGCAACCGAGAATTATGTTTCCTTTGTTACGTATAATCTATTGACTCATTCTGATATGAAATAGTTAATGAACCGAATAATTAATTTATGGTCAGCTTTTTATTAGGGGGGTTGGGGGTTTCAGTGATCGGATAAAATAAATAAATCCAAATCCAATTCAGGGCATTAACTTTATGTTTTATCTGCATGATCGTGATCTTTTACACTCCCAAGGTTAAAATATTTTGTCTTCCAACATGAACTTAAAATTGAGGTTCCAGAAAAAAAAAATAGAAAATATTTGGTTGAATTGAATTAGATTTCAATTCCTATTATAGAACATGTCAAGAATTATACGATAAGCTCAAGGAAAGGATATGGATAGTAGCCACGCATTTAATGGAGGAGGAATTATTTATTATGCTCCTCGGGAATTTAATATAGATCTCAATAATCAAAATCCTAACTAAAATAGTTCAATTGTCTTCAACCAAAACTCAACTCAATTAATCAACTTTAAATCCTTATAGAATTGATATAACTTAGATTTAATTAATTTTTATTAGATCAAATGGGTTTGAATTAGTAATATTATTCTAAATCAGAACTTGTTTAAACCAATTAAACTTGTAAACTCAAACCAATAAAGAGATAATAAATTAGATTATATCGCATAATGCTAGTTCAATCAGAATCTACCCACTTGAGTCTTGGATATGATACATTCGTTGCAAGTAATTATCATTCGTAATAAGATTGGGTTGAGATATAATAGGTTGAATAAAAGAGTAACGATATATCTAATGTTAGTAGCTATAGTTAAGCGGGTCTAGTTTCACGGGCTGAGTCAAATCTTACCATTTGAACTTAGCCACACTTAACTCGCGGGTCGAGTCATGCCTAGCCACCTAGGTTGGGTCATACCTAATCACATGGGTTGGGTCATGCTCGATCATATGGGTTCGATCGTACTTAGCTACATGAGTTGAGTCGCGTTTGGTCGCATGGGTTGCACTATACATAACTACATATGTTTGGTCATACCTAATCATATGAGTTGGATCGTACTTTACTATATGTTTGACCATATGGGCCAAGTCATGCTTAACGATACATTGCCATATAGGTTGGGTTATGTCTAACCATATAGGCTAGACCATACATTACATTGGCCATATGGGTTACGTCATAATTAGCTACATGGGTTGAACCATACTTGGTCTTATGGACTAAATCATTTCTGATCACATGGGTCGTATCATACCAAACTATATGAGCCGAGTAATATTTGACTATTTGACCATAATCAACTTAACTCAACTAGACCCTAATTTGATTCATTTTATGAAATTAAATTTTAATTTTTTTAAATATTATGAAATAATAATTAATATCAAATCTATATTTTTTTTCTTCATTAATTAACTAATTTAGATTTATGATTTCAAATTTAAAACTAATTAGATCATAAAAAATTATGCATAATTTTATGGAACATAAATATGTCCAATTGAATAGATTAAAACTATTATTAGATTAACTAATCATTATAACATCATAATTCAATTATTATTATTTATTAATCATAAAATTCTAAAATTAAAAATATTATTATGCATTACATAAATTATAATTAATCTAGCATCAAATATTTTAAAATATAAAAAAAATTAATAACAAAAGAATAAAGAATCTTACCTCTCCTCGACGATTTCTCTCCTTTCAGAGTAATCTCATTCTACAACCCTTTTTTTATAGAAGAAGATTATCATACCTAAAAGGTAAATAATAATTTAATTTTTATTTTTAATTTATTTTCACACATAAAGATACAATTGTAATATTTATTTTTTATGGTTCACTCATAAAATAAAATTTAAAATATTTACTTTCTAAAAATAACTTCTCTAGGAAATAAATAAATAAATTAATTAATTGATTGAAAAAAAAATAATTTATCCATGTGATTAAAAAATTAATTATGATTATTTTCTTAACTATATATAGTATATAAATAAAAAAGTAAAATAATTTAAATAAGAAAATATATATTATTTATGATAATTAATTTATGTTAAGGGAGAAATAATCATCGCTGCCTAATAATGTTATCAAACACCAACACCGGCGAACAAGTCCATAATATTTATTATTATTATGTTTTGGGAAGGTAATCGACTTTTCCAAAAGGGTTGACGTAGCTGCCCGTCTCCGCTTCTGGCCGTCGTCAAAGCGGGGTGGGATTTGTCCTCCCGCGCCGAGTTATCGTGCCCTCTGCTGCCGTCGGCCTTCTCGGAGCTACGCCGATGGTGATCGAGAAGCCTTCTGCGGCCGCCGCCGATGACGCAATCCTGCTCGACAGCAAACCTCGGTAGATGTGGCTTACGACCCACGTCCGAGCGTGCCCGTTGGACGAGCATCCGCAACACAGCGCACGCCCGTGTGTCCTTCAACATCGTCCGAGTCAACGGGGTGACATGTTCATGCATGAAGATGCTTCCTTCTCCACTGAATTCAACGCAAGGGGGCACAAGAAATGTAAAGAAAGGGTTACAGACTCCCCTCCAGTTCTCCATTGCAGCAGTTGATGCTCGTGAATAAGAACTTATCAGCAAATCTTGCATGCATCGTCATATTATTAAGATAAGGGTTACCGATTTGTTATGATTATAATATTTTTTTTCTTCTATTTCTATAATCTTTTTATTCTTGTACTAGAGCCTATAAAATAGAGGCTAGTACATTATAATGCATCAATCACATATAAATCAATGAGTACGAGGCAATAGTTATGACTTGGGAAGATGAAAAGCTTTTTTTTTTATATTTTATCTTGGGAGTCTTGTTCATTGAGTCAAAGCAAGTTTGATAGTTATTCTATTATATTTTTTTAGTTACCATACTATATTTTATTTGATAAATTATTGTGGATAAATCACCATTTATAATTTATTCTCGTATCATATGATTCAATGGGCCACAAGAAAGACTCACATGGATCTCTACCCCACTGGGGCTAAGCCCATTTATCAAAACCCTCATCCCTTTAGTCATGAAGACCACCCTTTTCAAAATTGCTTTAGAACTCATTATAATGGTAACTTGCAATCTTGATATCGTTAATTTTGTGAATGCTAGATATTGAATGGCTACTATGTTATTCATAGTTACAGTTTTAATTAATTAATATTTTAAAAGTATTTTGTTGTCTATAAAATCACATGAGATATAATTGATTCGTTAACTTACTATATATATATATAAATCACCGAGTAAAATGTGGGCTCATCTTATCCTATAATCTAGCAGCTAAATTCTTCTCCCACATTTTATTGATGAGAGCTTACTAGACACTGATATATGCTTATTCATAAGAAGATGTTATAATAATCTAGTAAAGAAGCATAATAGCACATAAGACATGATAACTCTTGGAGACTTGTGTTGATGTAAGATTCCTACACGAGAAGCACATTATTAATCTGAAACTAGCAAAAGCATTAAGTTGAGTGGTGACACACAGAGAAACTGGTTTTCTAACACAATAAAAAAGGTGTTCTTTGAGACCAAAAAAAAAAAAAAAAGTCTTAATCCATCCGAGCATTCCTCACAAATGAAGTAATCAACAGGATTCACATTTTTCTTCAAAGGTTTTTTTTAAAAAAAAAATAATAAAATCACTCTTCTAACAAGAAGAGTGATTTTCACGTTGTCTTCTTCCCGGGTTATTTTCTATCAGTATAACCGATACTGTCTTGTCACGGACTTAGCTTATGACCATCTGATGATAAGATCGATTCGATGGCCGTCAACCCAATCCAAGCACAGCAGGAGTTCCTGGGTCTCAACTGGCCACCATCAATGTTGGGAACCTAAGCACCAGGAACCTGATGATGAATCACTGAGAGAGAGAGAGAGAGAGAGGAAAAGGAAAAATGATGGAGGAATCTGAACAACAACCATGTGGGATGTTGTTGTTCCTTCTCAAGGGTCACTCTCTCTCTCTCTCTCTCTCTCTCTCTCTCTCTCTCTTCATGCCCTGAAACATTCTTTGAGCAGTGACAAGCGTGCTGCTGGTGGAGCCACCGGATCGAATGCTTTATTCTGGTAGTTGACGTATCCTGCTCACCACCATCTTCTCCACATGAGGTTTTGGCACACCACCCACAGTCTACTTCCAATCCCAATTCCCCTGTACATACCCTACTGTTGTTTGTGTGGTGAGCCTTCTTCTACCTCAGCTCCTTCAACTTTCTTGGATGCTTGATTCTACTTGGCTTGTAGACCTACCGACTTATGCTCCTTGCAACAACATCTCTTCTCTTCTACTCTGCCAAAATAAATAATAATAATAATAATAAAACTAATGGATCTGAATCACTAATCTAAATAGCGTAATCTCGAGGTAAAATGTACAGTCTCCATTCTCTTTCCACATTCGATATGAGACACTAAACTTGGGGTGGGTGTGTGCATCAGTATATATTCATAAGATCATACTCGAACTAGCGAATTAGCATAGGACATGAAAGCCTATTAGATTCTACCTGGCTTGTAGGCTAACTTATCTTAACACGCTTCTCCATTTCTGCAACAGGATCTCTTCTCTGAGAAATCAAGATAAGTGAATGGACATATTAGTATTCTATGAAATATCAATGCCAAAGAAACATCTATGCTGCAACTAGAAAGAAAATGTTGCATGTATAATAAATAATAAAATAATAATGATGATGATATTGTCTTCAAATCATATCTTATGCAATCATTAAGAGTGGCCAGGATTTTGAAAAGATTAGGCAAAAATTTGGTCCTATCAGAGACAAAAGAGGAATAAATGGGAAAAGAAAAGGTTGCAGCAAAGGAAGGCAGGGAAAAAGGGTGAGAAAAAAAGATGCTCCATGTTGAGTAACACAACTTACTTGCATGGAAGTGCTTGTTCTCGACTGCAAGGGAGGGAAGGGAACAAAAATGCATTTTTTTTTTTTTTTTTTTGGTGCCTGGTAGAAAGCCTTCTGACCTCCTGCTCTTCCTCATCCTCCCAAAAGATGAGAGCATGTGCTCATGTGCTTTCTCCTCATCAGAAAGTGGGCTGTCAACAATCCAGCGGAAAAGGTTGAGGAAATTTGTCATACACCTCGACCGCACAAAAAAAACACAAGAATGAGCCAGTGCACCACCATGTTGCATCATTCCGTGGATGATGAATCCATGGCAGATCGCTGCATCAGCGCTTCCTCCATTTTGCTTCCTTTTCGTAGGTGGATTCCTTTCATCTGTATAACCCGTGTCACATCAGTCCGATACAAGAGGCAGATGCTTGGACTCTTCAGCTACAAGCCGGCCATGAAAGGGTGAGGAAGAAGCTTACAAACCTTGGAATCTCAACTCCACAAGACACTCCGCAGCATGGGAAAAGCGTACGCTTATCATTCCTAAGAGATGATCTTAGCAAATGTGTCACCATTAGGGACATAAAGATCCATGGCAAGTGCAAAGGGCTGATTGAAGCAAAAAAGAAAAAAAAGAGAAAGTGTCCAATGTGAATACAAACACTTGATGACAAGTGTTGATGTTAAGGATATATAGGAATGAGGTAATGCCACGAATGTATGAACGAACATATCTTAAGGAAACTTAATAAGATTAACAAAAAACTAAAATAAAACGAAAGTAACGTTAAATTAAATAATTGGAACCTCATTAGTTTAGTTATTCGATTCAATTAACCGATTGAGCCTAAATCAAATCACTCCTTGCAAAAGCATTTTTATCTTTATGGATAAAGCTATTATTCCATGTGAGGAATAAAGCAACGGATTGGATGCTCTGCCGGCCGGTCAGTATCACATCCTTAATTCTCTTTGGGCCAAAAGGATGATTGGCATTGCATTAACATCGGATGATATGAATCCAATTCGGATTGGGTATTAAGTAAAAAAAAAAGAAAAAAAAATATATCATATATTTATTTATTTATATATGCTTGATATATAAATAAAAATCATATACATATATATATATATATAATAAATATTTTAGATAAAAATAAGAAGATATGGTACGTTATCACTAGATCAATATTTTAGATAAAAATTTATGAAGCATCAACTTTTAATAAATAATAGGTCTAATATATTAATATGAAACTAATATTTAAGGCGACTGAATCTAGTATACGGTCACCATAATAATGCTTTCGGCTGTAGAAAAAAAAAAAAAGTTTTTTTATTTATTTTCTTTCTTATTTATGCTCATCATCCAAGTCCTTTTTTTTTTCCCCAAACTTTTCTTTATAACAAACAAAATAGATCCCATAATTAAAAAGAAAACTAAAAAATTTCTACTTATTTTAATAGAGATATGAAGATAATATGTTTTTCCCTCAACCAAAAATGTGGTTTCCTGTAGATGTGAGAGAAACATTGAAGAGAAAGAAGTGAAGGGGGCAGATAGATTGTTTGTGCAGCTAGTGTTTGTAGAGAGAGAGAGAGGTACAACCTCTTCTGATGCTTCCAACAAAATTTTTTTGCCAATATCCAACATAGAAAATAAGCAAGAAACAAGCTTCCACACAGCTACAACTACAGAAGTTGGCAATCCTCAGCATGGGAAAAAGAACTGCCAAAGATGTTGTTGGTCGTTCATACTCTTCACTTTTTGTCATAGAGTCTGAAATCCTTCATAAATATATCTGCTAAGCTAAGATGGTGAATGCGAAATAAGAAATGATGGATTAAGAAGCTTGCAGGAAGCCATTAATTGCCAAAACCATCCGATGCTGTTAAGATAAACCAAGTTATTTGACGAGTTTCCAATCCAAAGATTGATGCCATGGCAAGCTTAAAGCATCTGCATCTGCATGCAGTGAGACTAGTCTCGTCACATATTTCTAAATGACAACACTCGAGTGAATTGGTCGTAAATATAAATCTTCACTCTATAATTTTAACGAAAAATTCATCATTTTAGTCACTAGGGTTCTATAATCATGAGAAACTCATCCCTAGGTCATTTTTCTTGTTGATGAGACAACAAGAATGGTAGGTCACCTGTTCCTACGTTCAACCAACCACTATGCTTGTCTCTTCTACCTGTACTTAACAATCTGCAAAAAAAAAAAAAAAATGTATGAGGAACTGGCGATCCTTATGTTATTATTGGCCACTGCATGTTTGCGAGAATGGTCGTCATTGTTCTGCCCAAAAATGTGCAAATCGTAAACTTTTCTTGTCCACCAACAATGATTTTATAAAAAAAAAAAAACTGATCAATATTTTAGGCGTATACAATTTGTTTAGTTAAAAAAAATAAATTCTCGGCATTTTGGAATCATGCGAAACCACATGCAACAATCTCCATGTTTGAAGACCATGCATGCAAATTGCCAACCATCATGGAATAGGAAGCCAAGCTTGCATGTAAGACAGACAACAGAAGAAGGCATGATGATGACTTCGCATGACTAGTGAGTCCATCCATGGACGAGCTACCCTACTACAAGTGAAAAATCTTAGGGGCATATTTCAACCTTGTCTCCATCCTTTTTTTAAAAAAATATTTTTATTTTTTTATATTTTTTAGACCCGACGTATCCCTTGTTTCTGTTCTAGTGCTCCGGTAAAGAAGAGACCAAGGACCATCATGCAAGTAGCCTGACGAGTAGGGTTCTTCTTGTTGGAACTCACCGGAGGTAGATAGATGATAAAAAAAAGCTAGAGAAGCTGGTAAAAAAGAGTATCATGAAACAGGCATTTAGGAACCCGATGAACAAGCATGCAGAGAACAGCAAAAGGATGTATGACAAGCATTTGATTCGAGAAAGGAAGAAACAAAAAGCATGCATAATGCTCTCCTTTGGAGAAAGTTTGGAGTACCAATCTCTGGATATCTTAACTTCATGGGGAATTACTACTACATCCAGTTTCATCACTGTTGATCGTTCCTCTCTTTTGCATTGAATCTAATACGAAGCATAGGAGTTTGAGATCCATGCATGCATCGAAGGAGACATCCATTGTAAATATCGAGAGCGATCACGCGCCCCTAAATTCCAAAGAAAAAACAATGTTAAATAAAGCATTTCAACCAAAAGATAAGCGAAGGTAAAATAGTAAAAGAGAAGAAAAAAGTGGTGCCATAATGAAAGATGAGCATCCTTTGTGCCACGATAAGATCACTACTTTGCTTTTAGGGGGGTTTGATAATGAATGTTAACCTTAGATCAGCTACCGCCAATAATTGAGATGAGAGGGAAAACAGATTAAGAATGCATAAAGCAAAAAAGATCGTATGACACAGTTCTTCAAGTTGCATCTGATTTCTGTTTCTGGAATACAACCGATCAATGTAGCTTTTTTGCAATCAAAGCTACCTTTCGGTAGCATGAGATTGATCCATCGGAGCCACAAGGACAATGAGTGGGGAAACTCCATTTCCAATCACTGGAACTTCCACTTCTTTCCCCTCCACCTAATAGACTCCATGTTTTCTTGAGTTAGAACCAAGCGATGCACCAGGCTTCTGCTTCCTGAGAGGTGATCGCAACCATGCACAATTAGAGAGATTCTTTGGTGGATCTCCCACCATGCACAATTAAAAGGTGACAACATCTTTTAAAAGTCCCTCAGAAACGTAAATTATTTCCTGATAACTTATCAAGAGCAGTTTAATCATGATGATTAGGGGAGAGTCTATTTGATTAAGGGTTGCGGTGTGGAATATGGAGGTGGTGGCAGCATAAGACAAGGAAGAAGGATGGGTTCGCTGGGGAGAGGAGAGTAATCAAAGGAAAAGAGTGCTTGCAAAGGACATGGCGCACCCGACCACAGATTTTTGAGCTGCGTACGGTCTCAAAGCTGCATCTCCTCAAGAAATATATATATATCTTTTCCCCCAATGAATAATGTCCAATGCTTTTGGGCATTTTTGTTTATGGTTTGTGGAAAATGTTAATGCTCACTGAGAATGGTTGGAGTTTTGTCTTGTATCGGTGAAGAAGATAATACTTCTTATTAAGATTATATAAGCATGGAGCATGACCATTGGAGAAGTGATATCACTCATGATTAGGAGTTTGAGGCAATTATTATTATTATTATTTTTTTGGAATCTTGGAGGATATAAAATTGATGAATGAGATGAAGATGTACATGACATTTAGGGAGTGTAGATTGGAGAAACGGATTGCCACTTATGCTTGGGTAACTCATGGTGAACTGCTACACACCTTTGACGGACACATGTGACATGGACAGCCTACCACTTTGTAGCATGTTTTAAGGAACACTGCACCGAAATAATTAGGTTGTTTTGTATATTATACGCATGTCTCCATGAACCATTGAGTGTTTGATTTCTTGAATCAATAGATATATTATGGACCCAATTAAAGCTTAGGTTGTTAAAATGGAGGCTAATATAATGATCAAAGATATAAAACTTTGCATATATTGTTTGAATGTTCATGTTTTTGTTCTTCGGAAATATAATTTTAATGATGGAATTATCTATTTTTATCGTCAACGATGAGGTTGACTTATTTATTATTTTTTTTCTTCATATTATTGGATTTATAAGAGATAAAATGACCTGAGGCGATATAGTTCAAAAGCTATAAACCAATTAAGAAATATTTTCTCTCTAAATAAATAAGAAAAACTTTATCTCGAAATAAATAATATTTGTGTATCACATCTTAATCCATTCCTACAAATAGTTATATCATGAAATTGGTCAGATAATCAAGTTTTTATTGATGAAAAAAATCTCTAAATATTTAAAACGAAAATATATATTAAAAAAGATTAAGATTCTTTTTAACCCTTGTAATTTTAAACATATATCACCTACGCGTTTATGATTAACTCGTATCTAAAATAACTCATATATTTTAAAAAATATAATAAATAAGTTTCTCCCATCAAGTCTGAGTTAACAGACGTTATAATTTGGTTATGTGACATGCTGATTGGTAATAAACTATTAATATAATGATATATATTTTATATTAAAAAAAATTATTTTCGCTCCTATGATTTTAGTCATGGACCACTTAAGCCCTTATGGTTTTGCTTGTATCCAAAATAATCATTACATTTTCAAAAATATAACATATAAGCTTCTATCAGTTAAGAATACCGTAAATTACACATGTCATTAAAGTTAATAGCTTATTGTGACTCAGTATATTACGTAATCAATTTCTAACGTATGTTAACTTAGACTTGACCATAGGAGTTTATAAGATACATTTTTTAAAATATAAGGATTGTTTTAGACACGATTAAACTATAAGGGCTTAAGTGATTCTTGATCAAAATCACAATGACTAAAATGAACCTTAACCCTTAAAAGAATCATTTGTCTTCTAGCCACAAGAATATCTTTAACATTTTTAACTAATATTATTTGTGTATCACATCTAGTATTCAAAAGAAAAAAAATCTCTAAGTATTTTTTAATGAAAGAATATATTTAAAAAATAACATTAAGACTTAAAGATAGAATCAAGCAAAAAATCATAGTTTTCTAGCTTTATCACGGAACATCATGCAAGGAGTATAATTCCTTAGCTTTAGCATGGATCATCTACATGTAGAGAAATAGACTACAAGTTCTTCTCCATCTTAATTGCCTACAAAAAACAAAGCTCAAAGGATATGTTCTTCCTTCATGCTTTGGGTAATCGACTCTAATATTCTCACTTTTGCACTTCATGAACTACAATAATAAGAATGTTAAATTCCAAGTAACCATTCATTCTTAGTCACACCACTAATGAACTATCAACTGGCCACCAACATGTAATTAATTATTTGTTAACTATGGACATGTCTTCTATATGGGTGGTCCATATCCTCTCACCTAGAGAAGACTAATTTCCAGTGTGCTATGGTGACTTATCCCTTGTCACTCCTTAAGTACTCCTCCATGCATTCAATAGATTACAAAAGATAAAACAATGTTGACTACTACAATACATACTTCGGCCAATCCTACCACTACAAACTTGTAGCTTCTACCCTAATTAAGAACTAATATTCCCTAAAACATTCTTTCACTGTGAAACTGCCACTACCTTTTGTTTGCCCACTTTGTGATAAAGCAAAAGAAAGGAGGGGGAGAAAAGCAAGGAAAAGAAGGAAAGTAAGAGAAAACATTAAATAAAAGATGGGTGGAAAGGAAGCTGCTCTCCATACCATGTAAGCATAAGCTACAAGCCCTGAGCAAAGATGGTATTGCTTTCTTCTCCAAACCTCAACCAGTAAATTGAAAAGAAGCAAAGGTTGACCTGGGTGACAGGGAAAAGGAGTGGGGAGCTGCAGAAGGATAGGGCGGAAGAGGAGCTGTAGGCATGAGTAGAGGAGCCTATCAGAGCTCCATAGTGCAGCAAATGATGGGGAGAAGCCCTAGCTTGTGGAGCATGAACAACAACCTGATGCCACCTTCTCAGGAGATGTCCACTCTCTTAGCTTCTTCCTCCTCTTCCCCTTCTCCTTCGTCTTCCTCCGTCTTCCCTAGGTACCCAAAGCCTGCTGGTTTTGCCCCCATGATCCCTTGCCATGAATCCCAAGAGCTACCTGAATCATGGAGCCAGCTGTTGCTGTAATACCCTTTCCCACTCTCTCTCTTTCTCCCTCTCTCTCTCTCTCTCTCTTTCTGCTGTTGCTAATATAAAATCTGTTCTGATATCCCATGCATGGTGGGAATACAATTTACAGGGGGGGATTGGAGGAGGAAGATGAGGGGCGCAGCCACACTGGTAATTTCCCAGTGAAGAGGATGGAGAACTGGGAGTACCAAGTGCCATACACGCCAGCGAATGCCCACATGGTTGACATCAAACAAGAGGGCTCTGAGGTCGGACACCATGCCTATTACCATGGCAAAGAGCAAGGAGCTCAGGGGGGTAGGTCCTCGTGGAGTCAGATGGTGCCAGCTTCCTCTCCCAGGTCTTGTGTCACGACAAGCTTCAGCAACAACATCTTGGACTTCTCCAACTGCAAGTCGCAGAGAAAGCATCACCAATCTGATCTTTCGTCGGAGGTAAGAAAGGGAAAGAAAGGGTTTCGTTGTTGTACATGTTCTTATTGTTATAATCTCGCTCTTAAAATAGGCAACTCAACGATTAAAAGAAGAGAAGAAATGTTATATTTGGTATACTTCAGATCCATATAAGTTCTCGTTATAGCCAATATTTGTTGCATATGCTCTTGCTCTCTGGTGTGCAAGTTCTCACTTTTCTTTCTTACTTTGCCAAGTGCAACAGCAACAGTGGTGCAGCTTTGAAGAAGGCTAGAGTTCAGACCGCCTCAGCACAGTCATCTCTCAAGGTTTTTTATCTCCATGCCTACATACTAGTTGCTCTCTCTCTCTCTCTCTCTCTCTTGATAGAAAAGATAACTTGTATCAAGTGAGAGAAAGCATTTGATGATGGTTTATGTGTGTTTCTTCCCAGGTTAGGAAGGAGAAGTTAGGAGATAGGATAGCAGCTCTACATCAGCTAGTTTCTCCATTCGGAAAGGTACTACTACCAGGCTATGTGCACCATAGATCTAGATGCGAGAGGGTCACTCACTACCCGGCTGCAAGTGTTGCTTCTGCTGCTCATGGCTCTCTCTCTCTCTCTGAGTCATTCTTCCTGGTCATCAAATAAAGAAGCCCTGACATGGCTCCCTTTTGCAGACTGACACTGCGTCTGTACTGTTAGAAGCCATTGGCTACATCAGATTCCTCCAGGGTCAAATTGAGGTCCAATCTCTCTCTCTCTCTCTCTCTCTCTCTCTCTCTCTCTCTCTCTCTCTCTCTCGCATGAACAAAAAGAAGCACAGATCTTTGGGCATGGATGAGGTCGGGCGTGCGATAAAAGCTGATGCAATGGCCAAACCATCCTTTAGTTATTGTTGTCTTGCGTTGTCATGTGTTTCAGAGATTAATACCCTCTTCACCCGACTCCCAACCCTTTGCTTCATGCAGGCTCTGAGCTCCCCGTACCTGGGCAGCAGATCAAGGAGCACGAGGCAGTCCGTAAGTATCCAACATGCCCCATTCCTTCACTGCTCCCAACACTTTCACGTCTTCCATTAATTAGGGCTGAAGCATAAGCAGACAACAGCAAGTTTCATGAGCTCTCCCGCACATGCTTGCATGCATGCATGGAGATTCTACTACTTATCATGTGAGCTTAACAGTGGGATGCTTATTCTCCAGGGTAAAGGAGAGAGGAGTAGTATATTTGTGGAAGACCCTGGAGTACAGGTAACATGTGGCTGGCTACCTCCTGCTTCATCTTCTTTTTTCCTCCTTTAAAGGGGAGCGTCGAAAGAAGAATAAAGCTGCAACTTTACAGCCCCTTCAACATGATTAGCTATTTATTGGCAGATTTAGGAGATATCAAAACCCATGATTAAATCCAATTTATCCTGTTCCTTTGAACAGCTGTTGAGTGCTGATGGCTGCATGAAGAGAAGAGGTCCACCGGCTGCTCAGGTACATCGTTAATTAGGTGACTCAAAGTAGCTTTTTGCCCTGTCACTAAAGAAAGGGTTTTGATTGATTACAAATGATGTCTTTCTTTCACATGTTATCGCATATCGTTCATATCAACAGGATGATGATGGTGGTGATGATGAAGATGAGGATGAGGCCAAGGACTTGAGGAGTAGAGGACTGTGCCTTGTGCCTCTGTCCTCCACATTGCATGTTGGGAATGACAACGGAGCCGACTTCTGGGCTCCTAACCTTGGGATGGGGTTTCAATGAGAAGGGCATAGTAGTAGTCGAAGTAGTAGTCTTCACATCAACTTATGCTTGTCCTCTTGACATCTCACTGTAGTAAGCAAGAGAAAGGAAAAAAAAAAAAAAAAAAAGGCAAGGAATCTTACACCTCATGGTTGAAAAAGCTTAGGACCCCCTCTTGGCTCTCTCTCTCTTACTTGTACTTTATTGGATGTGGCAAATGTAGCATATTAGGGATTTCAATTAGTGAGAGTATATGTAGACATCAGGGCATGGGTTTGTAATCTTCAGACATGGAATGAACCAATTGTCTCCTTGAATTCATTTCATTGAAACTGTACTAATATTGGCCACCAATTGTGCATTGGGTGTTCCAAAGGCAAGAATACCTCAAAACTAAGCTATTGCAGAATTGATCGCAATACCTTGCTAATGCTGTTGTATGTATTGTTGTTATACATATAGGCTTGAAGGGCTGCTCGTTATGGTTCTTATAACTTTAATCTCTCCATTAATTTGGGAATTGCTGCTGATGCATGTATTTATTTCGTGTCATTCGGTATGATGAATTCGGGTGTTCGCTTCTTCTTGTATAGTTTACCGAAGTCGAGTCAAAGCTTCATCATCCTTTCTTTGTGGCTCTTCTCTGATGTGTGTGTGTGTGTGTGTGTGTGTGTGAGAGAGAGAGAGAGAGAGAGAGAGAGAGAGAGAGAGAGAGAGTGATCATTCATCTTGGAACATCGATGCGGATGCCATGCTCCTCTTGGAATTCTTTGCTTGGTTTTTTTTTTTTTTTTTTTTTTTGGTTCCATGACTAAAACTTACAAAAATACTTAATAAATATCCTAATAAAATGGTCTACAATGAACATCCATGATCAACTTAAACAAATTATAAAGCAACTGTATGTTGCAACCAACAAGCTTTAAAAGATACCTAGAAATATGTGTGTGGTAAAAAAATATAAAATAAAAGCGCAAACACTTTTTTTATCATGAAATTTCAAAGGATTTCACATTCATAACAAATGAAGAAAAGCAAAAAAAAAAAAAAAAAGTCAACACCACAAAAATAGTAAACATAGGATATCATGACATACTGGATATTAAATTCTTCCTCCTAATGTTATACCATTCTTTCTTTGAGTAGAAAAAAAAAAAAAAATCAAAAATGAAGTTTGTAATATATTTAAAATGAAATCAATGAAGCCTTAGATAGCATTTAAGTCCAACTCCCTCTCTACTATCTTCTTCTTATCATCGACATGTCAAATCATGCTAAACACCATTTGATCTCTCCTAGTGTTAGACCTCTAAATGGATTCAAATAAAGTTAATATCGTTTAGAATCTCTCTTATGTCACGGTAAACCATCATTTTCTTCAAATCTTTCTCATGTGTTTCTTTAAATAATGTTGGTTTAGAATCTCCTAATGTCAACTACTGCATTCTATTACTTCTCCGCTTAGTTATTTGCTATTCATTCCAAAATCAGAGCTTGCTTATATTTATCTATTGCTTCCTCGAAGAATTCGATAAATAATGTCACAACTGAGATGATTCATGTATTTGTCAATTGAGGGTTTATACGAGCACCGTTTGCCGCCGTCCTCTGCCTCTCCCACGATGAAACATCTCGCTTCGCCTGCCTCACCGCCGACCACTTCCTTCGCCTCTTATATGGCCCGCTTCCGTCGCCACCTACCTACGAGCACTTCAGCTTCCCCGGCTACTGAGTCCAAGTATTGAATGCAGCCTTCTTTCTTCTTCCTTAACGTATGGAATGTAAGTTTTTCTGGTCCCAAACCGCACCTTCTCACCTTCCCACAAAGCACAAAAGTTTTCATATTCTGGTTGTAATTATCAATTAATAAAAAACTCCTAATTATGATATGATTCCATATGCTCTTGATAAAAGTGATTCTTTTAATTATTTATCATAGATTCTTTATTCTTACTTATAAAAGGATAAGACATTCTACGGACAAAACATCCTCTCGTACCTCCTTTTTGTCCCTAATCCATCTCTCATAGTTGATTTGTAAGAGATAGAAAGAGAGAATACGAATCTAACTTTTATTGTAGATCGATATCACTATAGTTTTTAAATCCAACGATGACACCCCTACATATCAAATAAAGGCTTTTTGACTAATATCAGAATATACATATTACATATTTGATATATTATTATTTGATATTAATTTTTAAAATTAAAAATTTTCACATAACAATACCATATTATAGTTTTTATACTTATAATTGATATCAGAGCTATGTTTTAAAATTAAATATTTTAAATAATAAAGATATTTCATACCTATTTTATATTTAGATATACTTATTTGCACCCTTCACTTGTAAAAAAGTACTATTCAAATATGATTTACAATACTTAAACTATCTATTTTTTTCTATCTAATCTATCATGTAGCCTACTTGCAAGTGATACTATGTTCTTTGTCTTTAATCGATGGACCACTATTGACAGTTTATTGTCGACGATAATATTATTTAGGGTGATGATCTCCGGTGGTCGTCAACCCAATCACTGGCAGTGGTTGAAGACATAGTGGAAGCGCCATGAGGTTGGACAGTTGATGGATGGCCTACCTTCATTGTGGTGACTATAATAATATCATTGAGTGTGGCTACAATAGCATCACAACCTGTGGTAGCTACAATAATGTCGTTGTGGCATTTGCTAGTTACAGTCTATATAAATTGGACACCGAAAGCCTTGATTCCCAATAGTTATGCAATGGACACATTGGCACAATTGTGCATTATAGCAATTGTGGGGGTTGTTGGTTGGCACATGTGCATGATCACACAATGGGATTATCGGTTGGAGACACTCGATCAACAATGCACCGCAAAAGCGCTCCACTAGTGAGGAATGCGATAGCATAAAGTAATAGTAGTTGATGTTAATAAGAAATCATCTTAAATAAATCTATATTATTATTAGAATCAATCTATCAAGAAATGAACTCTTTAAAATTTGATTTAAAACTTATATGTTTCCTTTTTCAAACTAACCCTTGTAGTCTATCTTTATATGACCTTTTTTTTGTCACAAAAATAGTTCCTTAGAATTTTCTTTTATAAGTGTAGATAGTACTTATAAACTTAAGTGATTTACGTTTTAATTTTTTTCTATTATCATCAACTCTTTGAGTAGTATCCAATATCTTTATGAGTCTTTCCTATTTTAATCTCAATTATTTCTTACCACATATACAAGTCAGCTTATTTAAGTTTCGTTTATCCTTAATTTTATTATAGTAAATTTTAAATAGTCAAACTAAAGAGGAAATAAGATTAAGAATAAATTATATAAGAAAGAACTCAACTCAATTCATGTCTAATATTCTTGAGCTTATAACATAGTCAATAATATTAAGGATTTAATCTTAAATTCCTCAAATACTATCATACTAAATTTTAATTAGTTTTTAATTAATATGTCAGTCAATGACTTATTAGTAAATTTAACTGATCTTTAAATATTCATGTGCACTAAGTTTTTTAGATCTTTTTGATTATTTATCTTAATTATTTTTCTTAATAGTTATGTTAGTTATCCTTTCAACTAGTCTAAATAAGGTCTAATACACTCGATCAACAACACACCGCAAAAGCGTTCCAGTGGGATGATCGTCAACTTATTTAAGTTTTGTTTATCTTTAAATTTATTATCGTTATAAGAAATCATCTTAAAATGAGAGCAATAGTAGTTGATATTTATCGCTTATGTCTAAGATGATTTATCTGATGTTATGTTTCTAGAATTCTAAATATTTAAATTCTTTATATAGAATTATCAAGATATCAGTTTTCTTTTAATGGTTGTAAACTTAATATATCTATGATTTAATAAAAATTAAAATTTGAATTGTTTATGATGGTTTGTACCTAATTATGTGAATATTAAGTTTGCAATAGTTTTGTAATGAAATATTGAATGAAGCATGCTTTCAAAAACTCCTTAAGGTTTTATATGCTTTTATCTATTGATATATGAATATCTATGGCCTCAGGCTATTAACAACTTTAGGTATACATAAATAAGATTAAAAAATAATTAGATAAAAAAGTTAAATTTATTAGATCTGAAAAGTTTAATAAGTTTTATGATAGGTATGAATAACATGATCATAATTTTAGTTAATTTGTTAGATTCCTTAAAAATTGAGGTATGTGTACTTAGTATACTTTACCACATGTGTTACAATAGTAGGGGATTTTTTAAAGACAAAATTACACTTTTATGGATATGATTAAGCATGATAAGTTAGTCTTCTGTATCTAAATCAATGTGTAAAGAAGCTTTGAGGATAACTATGTATATCTTGAATATGGTTCCAAGTTAAATATATCAATTCATTTGAAGTTATGAACTAATAGGAAATCCAACTTGAGACATTTACATATTTGGGATTGTCTTATAGAGATAAAAATATTCAAATTACATTAAAAAAATTGAACTCAAGAATTATTTTTAAATATTTTATTATTTATCCAGAAAAATCCAAGAGATAATATAGATTTTATTGTTGTAATCATAGTATAAGGATAACTAAATTTGATAATACAAATTTTTTAGAAAAATAGCGAATCAATGAGAATAAAAATCTAAAATTTAATCTTGATATTAACCTATATAGGTTGATACTCTTTTATCATTTTGAATGATTTTTGTTCCTCAACATACTGAAAGAATTGATGAAGGTGAATAGTAAAATAATATTGATGAACATCCATAAGATGTTGATGTCATCACTAATGAGGTTATAGAACAATCACAATTGATAATTTTGAGAATATTTTAAAAGAAAAATAGACTTACCATTTTTTCTTATTATATGGTATATTTACAATAATTATATTATGACATAAGAATAAAAAAGATCTCTCATTATTTTCATAAGTTAGTAAAAGTAATTATTCTGAAAAATATTATAATACAATAAAAGAAGAGTTTAAAATAATGAGCCACAATAGTATATGAGAACTCATCAAATTACCCGATAACTATAAAAGATTACGTCATATAAACATAACTAAAAAAAAATTGAACGATGTAATAGCTAGATTTATAGTCAAAGGTTTTACTCATAAAAATTACATTGATCTTTTTTAAAATAAACTCATTAAGATTCGTAATAACATTGGTGACTCATGATGATTTTGAGGTACATCATATATATGTGAAAATAAGTTTTTTGAATGGGGATAAACATTTGTATGGATTAACCTAAATAATTCATAGAGAAAATAAAAACATATAAAATTTTGTATATAAATTTAGGAAATCCATTTATGTCCTTAAGTAAACCTTATATAGATTTTCTTGATACCATTAATTCTTTCATATTTTGTAAAAAATACTATTTATTAATATTTATATCTAAACATTAATTGGTGCTAGTTTATTATATTAGTTTATATATTGATAATATTTTATTTGGTAGTATTGATCTAGGTTTAATGTACTAAGCGAAAATTTTTTTATTAAGAATTTAAGATGATTGATATGAATGAGGTATCTTATGCTTTTGCTATTAAAATATTGAAGGATAGATTTTAAAGATTACTAGGATTGTCTCACAAAAAATATATTGATCGAGTCTCGGAGAGATTTAGTATACAACTTTATTTAGTAAATGATAAAAGTAAAAAAATTAATTAAAATAAGTGTTTTTAAAATAACTTAGAAAAGAATCGGATACAAAAATATATTTATTATGTATACACAATTGGAAGTCTATCATATTTTCATTCTTATACTTGACTAAATATCAATTTTGAAGTCAAATATTAGAGTTACATAAAATACTAAAAGACTACAAAGATATGCTCACATATATGAAAATAAATCAAATTAAAATAATGATATTTTCATATGTTGAATCTATAAATTACCTTGATAATCGAAAGTCAACTTTATATTTTATGTTTATTAGTTGAAGGAGTAATTTATATGAAATATATAAATTAATGTATTATTATATTATCAATAATAAAAACTGATCTTGTAGCATGTTTTGGTGTGATCAGACTCAATTATTAAGCTGCTAAAGATATATTATGATATTTTATAGTAATTTTCTTCTATAAGAAACGAATTTGAATTTCACTGTATTGATTATCAATCCATTAACTTATGAGTTATAACCTAAAATATTTAAAAGAACATATTACTATAATTGGTTTGTGAACGATCCATAAAAGATATAATAACATATATTTGAGTAGACATTATAATTGTCATCCTTATTTATTAATTAAAATTATTTATTTATATTATCTTATTCATATTTATATATGTACATATTATAATATAATCGAATGTGCTAATATGATTATCATAACAAGGCAAATTTAGTAGACTTATTGGCTTGTTTTGCAAAATTAGTGTGCAAATATAAAATTTTTTTAAGATTCAAAATTTAATTAAATAAAATTATTTTTTAATTATTTTATTTTAATTTTGAATCTTGTTCATATGTTACTGTGTTCAATTGGTGCCATATTTAATTATGTAAGATATATTATAGATATAATTAGATTTTGATTATTGTTATCGATGAATAGAAATGAAAATCGATTAGGCTAGAATTTCTTAAGAAATTATACAAGAGAGACTCTCCTAATTACTTATCGAAGACTTTTGCTCTTGACTGTAAAATAATACAACCTCTAGCGACAAAACAATATGTCATTAAGATATTCTAGATTTTTTTTTTTTTTTGATGCTAATCCATATCTTATAGTAATCCTATATGAATAATATAAAGATAGTAGAAAATGAGTTTAGCTTTTTTTGTAGATCGATATTATTATAAAATTTTTGAATCCTACAATATGCTTACATATTAGATAAAATCTTTTTGAATAGTATCAAAAAGTATACTTCATAAATTTGTTATTACTATTTAAATTTGATTTTTTTTAATATTAATTAATATATATATAATAATAAAATATTATAAATTTTATATTTACATTTTATTGATAAATATTTGATACATATTAGAAGACAAAAAAGTATTGAAGCTTTTTATGATACCACCAACGTCCGACAGCTCCCATAACCAAGAACACCATCACTCTTCCTCACAAACAAGAAGAAGATGATCAAGAAATGCATGAAACAAGAAACAGAGAGCTTCCGAGTACGAGAAGGAGAAGAGAGAAGGAATAGCACGGATTTGATGTCATCAAGTAATATCTAACCTTGAAGTTCTATTTTTGAGGGAAAGAACAAACAAAAACGAAAGCCATCATCATACTTAAGACGATCTCCCTCTTCTCTTTCCTGCTCATTCATACTGTCATCATCTTGATGAAATGATCCTTCACGAAAGAAAGATGAAGAGACAATGATGGAGGTCGACAGTGAGAGTCATGTCCAGACAGGGAGAAGAAGCTAGGAAGAGAGAATGATACAAAAGCTGGAGTTGCGTACGTGACTTAACTCCACAGGTTCTTATCGTCTCCTGGTTGAATCCATGGCTGCCAAGCATTCGTCTCTGTCGCTGTGCTGTGATCAACACACCGTTCTTATTCCGACCATCAAATAGATATTATACATGCAGATCACTGCATTGCAGTCGATCAAAATCACACCGCCGCCTTTTGCGAGCAATGATTGCTAGCAAAGAGAGGCTCCGGCAAAAGACCCACCCAGGGTTATCAACGAAGAGGTCGAGCGTCGAAGGGAAGGGAAGGGATCTGAAGTTAAAGTCGTGACTAACTGACCCCCCTTCGTCTCCCATATAGTCGTGACTTCAGTCGGGGTGGGATGCAGCGTGGGCCTCCTCGACACATCACGTGTCGCTCTCCCGCCTCAGACGTCGTTGCAGCAGCGCGCCTACAGATCGCCTGTTGTGGTCGAGGCAAGGAAACACGCGTTTCCTCCACTTGTCCCATGGAGCTTCACTCTGATTCGGTTCGAACGATGGGATCCACCGTTTAAACACGAGACCCTGTCTGAGCCCAAACAAGGAGTCCTCTCTTCCCCCTCCCTCCCTCCCTCCCTACTCCATGATCTCTCCTTTGAACCGGAGCGACGCCATGGCTGACACCCATCAGCGGCGTCCCCTCCAACCTCAATCCAACGCGATCCCCGGGCACGTCGAGGCGCACTACGTAAAGGCCACGCACAGCAGTCACTACCACGACCTTTTCGAGAGATCTGAACGGGGGATATCAAACAGTGCAGCTCTGAGAGAAAAGAGAGAGAGAGAGAGACTCGCCGTCCCTTTCCCCTCGCCACTGTTGAAATGACTGCCGTACCTGAGAAAGTTGACCTGCTCACAAAAAGGCCACAGTCTTAAAAAGACCTCCTTTTTTTTTCTCTCCCCCCATTTCCTTCTCTTCCTTCGAGGATATGATGGAAGTGTTTCTATATGATTGAAGTATTCATTGTTGTTCTTCCTCTCATTATTTTGCCAAGAAATTATTTTCGTTATTCAATCTTTGAAAGGGTGATAGCATAGATAAGATAAACAGAAACGAGATCCAAAAAATTAAGAATTTTTATTTATTATCATAACCATTTATACTTTCTTAATGTTTTAAAAGTCTTATGTCTCTCTCTACCTTAGATCCTTCTTTTATCTCTAATTATTACTCTGACTTTGACTAAAATATTAAAACCAAGAGTTTGACGTTAACTAAAAAATTAATATATGATTTAATTTAATTTTCAATATAATAAAAACGTATATAAGTTTATTACTATAGCATATAAGTTAAAAACGTATATAAGTTTATAATTTTCAATATAATCTTGCCATTATATTAAGGTCATCCTCGTCCTCAATAATGTCCTAAAGAGTAGCATAGAAACGTATATAAGTTTTTACTATAGCATATATAATAAGCTTAATTTATGTGCACTATTTATTACGTTTGCAATATGCAGCCTAATGACAATGACAAAATTAGGTGTGTAAACTCTCATAAAGGTAGAACGAACATTTGTTTCTCATAAGATGACACCGGAACAAACTTTAAAGACAAAGGATATTAGAGATAGAGAGAGTGAGAGAGAAGAATAAATGAGATGAGGACAAGTGGATAAGTCTATCATGGGATCTGTGTGGGGATAAATGTGCTTGTCATTTGACATTGATACCAAGAGCAGAAGTTGCAGAGAATTTTCCTAAAGCAGGAGTGAGTATGTGGCCATTTTTTTTTTTTGGGTGCCCTGTGGTGAATGATGGATGGGAATGCATGACATCTCTCTCTCTCTCTCTCTCTTTCTCTCCATGCTGCAAATCCAAAAAGCAAAGATTGGTTGGGGTTGATACAGATGCCAAGATCTTATCATATCCCAAATTCAAAAATGTGTACCATGTGAAGCCAAGTGAAGGTAAGCAAGACAGTGATGCATTCTTTTGAAAGTTATCATCATTCTTCATAGGATGGGATGATATGTTTAAAAGAGAAACACTGTTCAACAAAAAGTCAAAAAGAAGCTTTGGAATTGTACAGCCATAAAGGACTTTAAAAAAAAAAAAAAAAAACAAAAGTGAAACATTTCTCCTAAAAGTTTTAGAAGTTTTGAAAGGAAAATAGTTTCTTTAGCAACTCTTTCTTAAATCAAATACTAATTACTTCGTTTGATGCATTTTGATGATTAATGTATCGGCATACATAGGTTTGTTGATAACCTCAGGTTCCACCAGTCCACCAGCAGCATCTTTTTTATGTAAGCTTTCTATACTCTTATAAAAACACTCTATTACAACAGCTGATGTTTTAAATTCTCATCTCTATCTAATTTGCTTAGTCAATAAGGAATTTATTAATTTGATTGAGAATAAACATGAACTATTATCAATTATTGACAATGAAATCTCTAATCCTTCGAGTGTTTATAAAGGACAAATCTGGTATCTACACGTTAATTAATTTCTTTTAATCAAAATCATTTGCCTAAAATACTTTATCCCAAATTTATTATTGTATTTTTAATATAAAAAAAATAATTCCAAAAATTCCAAACTATGAACTCACGACCGGGGGAGGGGAGTGGGGGAGTAACAAACAAAGTCGTGGGCTGAGTCGGGACTCAGCTCCTCGGTGGCGGGTCCCATCACAATGATGTGCCTCGTAATGTGTGAGCTCGCTCGTATGATGGAATCAGTCAGAGGGGGCGATTAATAAGAAAAGCCTGTATCCGGTCCCATCCCATCCCATCCCATCCCATCCGCAAGTCAGTCATGCACATATCCATCCCCACCGCCCCTTTCCATCTCACCCCACCAAAAGCAGGACATGAGCAATCCATGATATTGCCATCATGTCATGCAGTGGGAATTTTATCCACACCTCTCCTTGTCCTGCTACATATATATTAAGATAATTATTATTATATACAAACAAAAAAAATATTTTACCTATCAATTCTTTGTTAATTTTAAAATAACATATTTACTTCGTTCAATTTTAATGTAGCATTAACATCCATCCTCTTATAATTTTTTTTTTTTGAAAGAAACAATAGAATCCTCTATTCCTTCTTCTTCTGGTTGGGTATTTCTTTTACAAACGAAATATTTTTAATATATATTTATATATTTTTATTTTTGAAACAGTCATAATCATCACTTGACATATCAAGATCCACCCTTTTTTTGTTAATATCCATAAAAGAAATTTAAGTTTATTATTAATAATTACCATCATAATAAAGCTTTCGGAAGTTACTAATGTCAAATATAATTTAAACATTATATGATAGTTTAAGTTTATACTTTAAGCATTATATGAGAGTCGAATAATAACAATTAATTATAATATTCATGTGTTTGAATATTAGAGGGATATATATGCAAAACTTAAACTTGGAGGGATAAGTATGCAATTCCACATTCAAACATATCCTCTTCACCTCCCTTCTTTAAATTGCCCTCTTATCTCCTCCTCTTCAGTAAACCAGACAGTCACATATCAAGAACTCGAGTAATCTTAGAGAGAGAGAGAGGGTAGGTAGTGAAGTATCATCCTCGCTACAGTTACGCTTGGAATTGCCATCTTGTTCACCACAGTGAACTTGAGGAAGCAGGCAGGAGAGGGAGAGAGACAGGAGACATGAAGGACTCCATAAGGTGTTGCATCTCATGCATCTTCCCCTGCGGCGGCCTCGACGTGGTCCGCATCGTGCACGCGAGCGGGCGCGTCGAGGAGATCAGCGGCAGCGTCAGCGCCGGCGAGGTCATGCGGGCCTACCCCAAGCACGTCCTCCGGAAGCCGCCCTCCGCGTCCCTGGACGGCGTCGTGTCCCCCAAGGCGGTGATACTGCCGCCCAGCGCCGAGCTCCAGAGAGGCAAGATCTACTTCCTCATGCCCGTGGTGTCTTCGGACAAGACCGTGACACAGACGACGACGTCGGCGACGAAGAGGAAGAGTTGGAAGAAGAAGGTGGGCAAGGAAGGAGAAGGCAGCTGGGAGACTTCCAACGACAAGAAGAGGCTGCTACCGGAGGTCCTGCAGGAGAAGGCGTCAGCGCAGAAGAACAGGCGGCGAGGAAGGGTGGGGGTGTGGCGGCCGCATTTGGAGAGCATCTCTGAGGTCTCCATTGATCTCTGAGCATTCTATGATGTGTTGTTTTCCATTTCCTTCTCCTCTCACCATTCTTTTGTCATGGTGTCTCTCAGCAGAGATGTCATTTGTTCTTTCTTCTCTCATCCGCATCTTCCTTCCCCCCCTTCCGCGTTTTCCCTGTTGTAGGTAGATAAAACTAGGTTTTGTGTTCATTCCTCCTTTTGAACTGTAATTGCCAGAAAGCACGGTGGGATTTGCAGTATATGATATGAGACAGAGAGAGAGAGAGAGAGAGAGAGGGGAAGTGTGTGCAGAGAGGATCAGAGAATATTGTCAGAAGGAGGACCCCACGATTCCTCCCACACGCTAAACCTTTTGTGCAGTGTTGGAATGCAATAAATGAGTGGCACAATCATTGTTCTACGGTACTGCCTCTTTGTCACTTTTTTAGGACTGTTAGATTTCACTATCTATTGTGCCAATTATTTGGCTGCAACTCACAACAGATAGAACAAACGAACAAACAAGCCACAAGGACAACAAGTAGTAAGGAATCTTGTTCCAAACAAGGTAGGGAGGGGTGCTTAAGTATTTGTCCTTCCTTCATCACAGAGACTCACACACGTAGTTACGTGTAAGCAGCCATCTTTCCTCCCACCACATGAATCCGAGTCTTCGGTAAGGATATAAAATGTAATAAGTTTCATTTTTTAGTATCAGACGGCACGTTTTGATTGTTGATCCTACATGACAAAATCGATCGGCTCGAATTATTTTTCCGAATACTATCGTGCTTGAAATGGAGGGGAAAAGGTCGATTTGATTATAATTAATTTTACCTAATGATAAAAAATATATATATTTCTGCCTCGTATCCGAACTTTAGTCTGAGGGTGTATCTCAATCCCGGTTTGTGGAGAGGTAAAATTAGTGTTGGTTTATTGGTTGAAGACGAAAAATACTCGTTAGCATTTAAAAGTTCAAGTTTAGTTGGTTGAGTTGATGATGAAGACAAACATCAAGAAAACTATATATATATATATATATTTTATAGTACCGATCTTCTTCTACAAACATGAAGAAAACTATTTTTTTTATAGTACCGATCTTCTTCTAACCTCTGTATCACCATGGAAGTTATCATAGCATGTCCAGTAGATGCTGGTTGAAATTTGCATCTTGAGTTTTGATTAATTGAAAATAATAATCATAACATTTGACCCAATTATGATTAGTGAAGGGCTTGTCAAAATCTAGAAGCAAAATGTTTGTTACATGTGTTTGCGAATTTGATTTTTTTTCCTCTGCTAATAAATACTTCAAGTGAAAAGGGATGCTTTGATCGCATCATGTTGGGTTTTATTATTATTATTATTATTATTATTATAATCCCTGATAGATGCATTTATAATATAAGGAAACACTATGACTATGTTGGGGGATGCTTTGATTGCATCAGGCACGTTAAGTTTTTTTAATTTGTTTTTATGTTTTTGTCTCTTGTCATCTTCTCCTCAGTGAATATATCATGCACAAAGGTGACATTTGGGTTGCATCAGGTGCACAAGATATATTTTATTTTTCTATTATTAATAGACATTTTAGTCACATAAAATTCCTTTTTTTTTTGTTGTGATAAATGCATACATGCAAAAAAGAATACTTTGATCATATCAATCACTTTAAATAGTTCCTAGGTCATATCACACATTTTATTTTTTTCTTTTAGATGGATGTATCATATGTGTAAAAGGTGCTTTAGTTGTATAAGATGTTTTGGATATTTATTTATCTTAGATGGGCATATCATGCATAAAGGAGATGTGTTAGTCACATTAGGCACTTGGAATATTTTTTTATCCGAAGTAAGCACATTAAACACAAATGGAATGCTCTAATCATATTGAGTGCTTTGCATATTTCTTTATCTTATGCTGATACATCATATGTAATGTGAAGCTATGATTGTTTCAAACACTTTGTTATTTTTTGTCTTGAATAAACACATCACGATCAAAGGGGTCTGGTCCGATCTCATTGAGTACTTTGAATGCTTCTTTTTTTTTAATTCTTAGATGAATACATTATACATAAAAAAAGATGATTCTGACATAATTGATCTCATTGAGCGCCATATATATATATATATATATATATATATATATATTTGTTTTACAACCTTAGGTTGATGCATAAAGAAAAAAAAACTGTTATACCGCTTTCAATCGGAAGGTAGAAAATATTCTTATTCTATAGTGTGCTTCTTTTATTTATACAAAATATGATATCGGATACATTTGGTAAAACTCCTTCAATAATTAAGTTAGTTTTGATTCATGGTTGTGAATTAAAAATATTCTCATTTGATTCACGATGAAGACATTGATGGACGGGTACTTAATATATACTCCTTCAACGATTAACTATGTTGCTCGTGCTTTCTCTTTTTGTCATCTCTAATATGCCATATGGATGTGACCCTCGAAAAAGTCGGAGATAGGAGGAGTTCCAAAGGTAAATTGATTAGCGCTGATGAGGTTATATATATATATATATATATATATATATATATATATATATATATATATATATATATATATATATATCACTTTTGGTATAAGGAAGATGTAGGTCCTCATTCTTAGAATGGTTTAAGACTTAGGCTAAGAATACCAAAGACCACCCAAACCTGGAGAGATGATTGGCTGGCCTCCAGATTTTTCCTTGTGCTCCTTTGTATGCATGCAATAAGCTTTTGCTTCTTCTTCAACAACAATATTTTTCTCTTTAGGAGGTAAAAAAAAAAAAAAGAGTTGGAGAGAGAGGAGGTTTTGTTTGATGAAGTAGATTTCTCTCGTTGGTCAGTAGGCCAATCTCTTCCTAAAGCCCATGGGCTCGAAAACGATTCGCAATGCCATATCTAACCGTCGGTTTCCTTTTTATTCCTATTGTGCCCCCCATATGCATCCTATCTAGAGGGGTACTTTAGTAACTACCGTACGAAGTCGCTCTTCCCTTTTATTATCGCGGATATCCTCGACACGAAATGGAGTACGATGCGTCGCGTCCGACGGAGAATACGAGGGCTTGGTCTGGTCCGTTTCGCCGTCGGTCAATATCCACCCGCGGCAACCGAACCAACGGCGGCGATGCTCCGTCCCGGTGGGCCCCTGCTTCACCCACCCCTGATCGAGCGCCAACGTCGTCGCTCGCGTAGCCGCCGGCGGTCCACGCTCTCACGTGACCTTCACGTGTCCCCGACCCCCTTCAGCCGGCGCCTTTCGCCGACTCTTTTACTTGCCTCACCTCGTCTCTCCCTCCCTCCCTTCCTCCGTCAAACCCTAACCCTAACCACCTCGAATTAATAATAACAGAACCAAAGAGAGAGGAAGAGATAGCAGCCGAGAGAGAGAGAGAGAGAAGGGAATTAGCGTCTGGGAACGGGAAGATGGAGGGAAAAGAGACATCGGCACTGGCGAGGTCGCCGAACCCGGGGATGCCGTACCGGGAAGACTGTTGGAGCGAGGGGGAGACGTCGACGCTGTTGGACGCATGGGGCGACCACTTCGTCGAGCTCAACCGCGGGAACCTCCGCCAGAAGCACTGGCATGAGGTCGCCGACGCCGTCAATTCCAGCCGCTGCGCCGGACGGCGCCCGCCTCGCACCGACGTCCAGTGCAAGAACCGGATCGACACCCTGAAGAAGAAGTACAAGGCCGAAAAGGCTCGGATCGCCGTCGGCGCCGAGAGCCAGTGGCAATTCTTCTCCCGCCTCGACGACCTCATCGGATCCTCCCCTCCCTCGGCCGCCGCGAAGAAATCCTCTGCCTCGCGACCTCTCGCTGTGCCTTTCTCCTCCCACCGCAAGGAACCCACAGCAGAGCCGAGGGGGAAGAGGTCGGCCACTGCCGGGTTCCCGGTGGACAACCCCCTTTTCAGACGCGCGGCCGCCGCAGCAGCCGCAGCGGCTGAGACCAACTTGGAGGAGGAGGAGGAGGAGGGATCGTTGTCACTGTCGAAATCGTCATCGGGATCAAGAAGGGGGTGGAAGAGGGGAAGGGGCGAAGAAGGCAACGGGATCAGGGAATTGGCTAGGGCAATCACGAGGTTTGCGGACATATATGAAAGGGTGGAGGGGACAAAGCAGGGACAGATGATGGAGCTGGAGAAGCAGCGGATGGAGTTCGCTAAGGCGCTGGAGTTCCAGACGATGCAGATCATTGTGGAGTCACAGCTGCAGCTTGCAAAGATCAAGCGTGCCAAGCGATCGGATACTGGTAAGAGATTTGTTCTTTTATTTTAACCTTTCCGAGGTACTGTCATGCTTCATATGCCTCCCGTGAATTGGGATTTCTCCGTTGTGTTTATATCTTATTTGTTCATTAAGAGACATCAATATATAAGTCGAGATGGTCATCTTATTATTACCATAGAACGTTCTTATTGATTGTTCATTCGTGTCGATGTAGGCGTAGCGGTAACCCTTTTCTCTGACTTTGTATCAGTATCACTTTGATTTCACAATTAATTTCAAGTCACTAGGCATTTGTGAGAGCAGAAAACCTGCTACTCTGTGGGGAGGGTAAAATAAATTAAATCTAAATGTAGAATTTGTGCTAGAAGCTTGAAGTTCAAATCTTTTTACTAAGCCTTTTTGAATATGGTTATTTAGAATTGATGTTTAAACTGCTATATATACTTTGGTATTCCATGGCATTCAATCTGTTACCTAGGCACTTCCATGCACTAGATGTCCTTCCCTGGCGCCTACCATTTTTGCTGTGCCCATCCAGATCAATCTATGGAACATGGGGCTCTTGGAAATGTATAGTAAGTGTAAAAACCAGCTTCCTACTCTCTAGGATGGCAATTGGTGAGCAACTCGAGTCTAGTTGGTGCTCTTTTAAATTATAGAACCATCCGATTGTTATCTTTTTTTCTATATCTCTCTCTCTCTTTTATTTTTTGTCAGTTGGACTCCAATCTAGGTATGGAGAAGGCAATAAGTACAACTTTCTCTCTGTAGCAGGATAGAAATATAATGAAATACTCTATAAAATTGAAGGAAAAAAAAAAAACAAGAAGATCTTTTTATTGACCTAATATGACTAAAATCTAATCAATGTGAAGACTCAAACTGGGCAATTAGAATTCAACAACTTGGATCTTTTCTGCAGCAACCTTAATCCTTTCAGCCTATTGTCAGACCGATTCTCCTGTCGTGAGTCAACTCATGCTCAGATCGCTGGCTTGCTTGTGATGGAGTCTAACCAACTCCAACAATCTTTTGATGCTTTTTGAAGTTTTTTGTGCAGCGCCAGCAGAGGTTTTCTGAATGAGTCTATGATTGTAGACTTCGTATGTATCTATAAAACAATACAACTTACGTGAGAAATATGTTTAATTATGGACTACATAAATGATTCTTTTGTAGCTGAAGCCATTATGGATATGATCTAAGGTTTTATATTGGTGAAAATCGATTTGTGTTGCAACTCATTAAGTCAAATAGCATACCTTATACTTTTGTATACTGATAATACAGTTTGGAGTATATCTAGCCGACACCCTGATGTAATATTGTTGGTATTCTGCTGTGGATTTTGTTTTGCTTTCTCATCATGCTTATGGTCTTCCCAGCACTAAATGCTCAGTCATGGTCAGATTAACATCTCATGTGATTTATCTTCTAAATTTTTCAACACTAAATGAAATTAGATAGTGACGCTCCATAAGGGACTTTCTACCTATAACCTCTACTGACATGTAGACGAAACAATTTGTGCTTCTTGTTGTAGGTTATTTTAGTTGCTTTATCACCATATCTTGAGGCATTTGTGGGCTTCTGACCTATTCATTTGATGTCTTTCTCTATTGCCAATTAACTTTTTTTTTTTTTTCCTTACAATAGTAGGAGAATGGAACTTTGCTTTAATTGTTGAATGTGAACTTTGGAAAGAGATTTGTCTGCATTTAGCATTGAACACAGCTAAATGTGTTGTTATTTCCCGATAGAGTTTGCTTCCTTGAGGAATCTGCTCCCTTCTGCTGTAACCGCACAGCTTCTCATATGGTCTTGTGGTTTGTTTCCCCAGTAGGGAATCCTATCTTTTTTTTTTTCCGAAAATAGCAAGTGGTGAAGGCACAATGTTGGTTATGAACTTTGTTGCCTATGAAGAGGAGAAAACAACACTTAGGTATCATCAATTTTAGGGGGGGAAATGTGGTAGCTTATTGGCCATAAGTGTCACAAATCTTCACTGAACACAGTTGAATATTGTAATACATATATTATTTTTCTAATTTGAATTTGTTATCGCTTTATATTTGAGTTGTTTATTGTTCGATATTTCCATTTGTTGGGTGCGCGTTCATGGTTTTCTTTTCTTTCAGAAAGTTATTTGTAGTCTGATGTCAATGGAGCGAGAGGATGACGGTCATGACGATATATGTTTCTTCATGAAATTCATCTTCCATGAAGCACTTGGGAGGACCCATCAACAGAACATGTAAGCTTGTTCATCAAAAATCTAATATTAGCTGAATTTTTACTCTTTTTGTTTACTGGTTGGTATCCAGAAGATGGATTTAATTTGCTCCATGGCAGTCACTGGTATCTAATGCATCTTTTGACTATTTTAGGCAACCCCGCTCACATTAGCTGCTTATGCAAACAAGATTGTGAATGCGATTTTTTATCAAATGCATGCTAATTTTAAAGGATTTTTTTTGTTGCACCATAATCAAAATAATTTTTTTCTTTTATTTTTTGATAGTGTTTTAATCAGTGACTTAAAAAGGTACACTTACATAGTGGTCGGGCGATGCGCTAGAGTGAGGCGAGGCGAAGCCTGAGTGCCTTACATAGTGGTCGGGCGATGCGCTTCAATGAAGCATCACTTGGGCGCTCGCCTGAACCCAGGTGTCGGTGCCTTTGGCGAGCGTTCGATTGAAGCAAAATAATCAAACTAGATGATTATCTCTAGGTTGGTTGAACAATAGCTTAGTTTGATTGAATCAACTAACGCTCCCCCTCTCTCTCCTCGACCCCAACTCACCTTTGCTCTTGTCATTGCCTTCATACACAATTGTTGCCTCTGTTGTTGATGCACAGGTCTAATGCTTCCTTTATCGTTGACGCATGGGTTTGAAAGTCTAGTTTTCGTGTGTAGTTTCCTTTGTCGACGTTACTTCCGTATGCAACTCCTTCCACCATCGAGGGATAGGATCGTAGCTTTCTTCGCCATTGTTGGACACATTTGCAACTTCTTTCGCGATCGTTGGACAAATCTGAAGCTTCCTCTGCCCATGACATTGCAGTTCACAGATTTCATTGATGTTGCTATCGACATTCGAAGTTTTCTCTGTCATTACTACCATCGTCCGTAGCTTCCTTCGCTTCGCTGTTGTTGTCCGGAAGTTCCTTTGTCACTATCACCTTCTCATTCCTAATGTTCCACTGTTGGTAACTCTTTTCTCCCATTTAACTAATGTTAATAGTGGATTAAATACAATTAACAATAGATTGTTAATCCTTAATTGATATAAAATTATTGTTATTGTTAACTATTGTTACCATACAATAGTCTCTATTTAGCACTATTAATATCTAATTATTTAGAACTATTATTAGAGTTACAGGATTAATAACAAGTGGATAAAACAATTAAGAAGATTCATTAAAAAAAATTAAAAAATGGATTATGCTTAAAAATATAATTACTTAAAGGATCCTAAATATATGTATTTACTTGCATTTTCTTTGATAACACTATTAGATGTGATTACAAAGCATCATCAAGTAGATACAAATGAATGAATCTTATGAAATTTTATTCGAGGATAATGTTCAATATGATGATGAAGGAGATTATTCAGGAAGTGTCAATGCCAATAGGAAAAGAGTATATATTAAGAAGGGTAAAAAGGAACTGATAGACTTATATATGTGTTAAGGATGTATATATTAAGAAGGGTAAAAAGGAACTGATAGACTTATATATGTGTCAAGGATTAAAGAAGTAATAAGTTCAAGCAAGAGCAAAATTCATAAAAACAAATATAGGTGATGCTATATGATAAGGAAATAAGAGGAAGAATAATTCAATATATTGCTCATTTTTTCTATCAGGACTTCCCCTTGATACTTATCGTTTGAACAGTTTTAAAGAGATAATTGAAGCTATTGAAAGATATGATGAGGGATTAAAACCTCTAAGTTATTATGAATTACGAATTCATTATTATAAAAAAAGTTAGATTACACAAATGACTTATTAAAGGATCATAAAGAATCATAGGTAAATATTGTTGCTTTATTATGCTAGATGCTTGGACCGATAGGAGTCATTCTGTATGACGTATGGTGTGAAAGTGCACATATATTATGATGACATGTGGTATGAGAGTGTATGTATATGTTATGATATGAAGAGTAGAAGTTTATGAATTTGATATGTTTCTTGCAAGTGTATATAAGTATTTTAAATTATTTCAACATATAACTTCATCTCTTTATTTTACATATGCTATGTTAGGACGAAATGTTTATCATTAAATATATTTTATCAATGATTTTAAAGTTTTATATACATGACATAATATATGCTCATATAAATAAAATTATAAAGGTATAGTTACTAAGTGTTACTCACTATGAATCCCGAAAGAATTTTTGAGTATGTAAGGATTGAAGTGAAGATGAAGTTATTTTTGTAATTTATATGTTGTGAAAAGATGTCCGTCATTAGTGAGATGCAGGAAGAGAGATTGTTGATGATAGGACCTAAGCTTGACCACTTCCGATGTAGGATTAATCGAGGGTGTTTCAATCACCCCTACTTAAAGGTTTGATGTCCTCATTCAGGTCCATTATAGTCCAGATTAAACCTTAGCATTGTGCATATGAGGCATAGCCTACCGGTGTCTCTATACTGTGACAAACTTATAAGGAAACCGTTCGAAACATCACATGCGCAACGAAAAAATATAGACAAAATTGGTTTCCCAAAATAGATTTATCAGATTGTTGTGTGATGATCGGGAGCATAAATCTTGTAAAATAAAAAAACTGCATAAGGGGTGTGAGACATTCTCATATAGGGAAACTCATATATCCCCTAAGATCGTAGATCCTAGTCCGTAAATGAAGGACCTCTCGTGAAGTCCTCTATACCAACGATGGATGCAGTTGTTGGGAAACTTAATGCATAATGCGTAGCGGAAAACAAAACAAGAAGGCCTCCCACGTTTATCATGTCGTCGTGCGATGGTTGGTGCACGAAAAATTGCAAAGCTGAAAAATAATGTGTGTCATGTGTTAGATATTTTACCTAGGAAAATCGTATATCCCTGAAAAATTCAGATCCAAAAGAGTGGATGAAGGAGGTCAGATGTCCTCATCTCTAGCGGTCTACACATGGTGGAAAAAGCGACGATGCTTGTCCCATGCAGCGCAGAAAGCTCACAGCTTTTGCATACCTTCTTCTCAGCTCACCACCTTGCAGCAAGCCTAGAAGAAGAACTCACGCACCAAGGAGAGGGGTGGTCGGTTGAGAAAAAAAGGGAGAGAGGAGAATAGGAAGGGGCGGCCAAAACTACATCCTATCACTTTTCTTGGTCACCGCCTCCTCCTATTTATAGAGTGCCTCTTAAACCCTAATGGATCATTACTTAGTAGGAGTTAGATCTTAATCTAATTACCATAACATCTTGGATTATTGGATCTCTATCTAGTTAACCTCAATTTATCTCTAATTGGGCCTCATCCAAGAAATCCATTAATACTGGGTCTCATCCAATGAAATAAGAGCTTATTAGATGACTCATATCCAATTATCTACTCGTCGCAACATTCAACATATGTGTGACCCTCTAGGCCCAATACTGAGTTGGCTATGAGTTGCACCGGTTAGAACTTCTTCTGACTCAGTGAACAACTCATCGATTATGGACATGTTAGGCCACCAGGTCATATTTTCAAATGGTACAGGGGGATCTAATCCATTGGACCTATTTGTCCTCAGTTACCGTGTATCTATAGTCTCTCATCCATCTTATATCCTAAAGACCGTATTGGGCATGGTATTGTCAAGCCTCATACGGAATCCATCCCAATCTTGCTCTAATCGGATTCTTCCGGAGAGCTCTCTCTCAATCCGAATGACCATGGTCAGGGATTTGTCTGAACAAGAACACACGTGATATTCCTCTCGTAATATCGAGAGTGGACGATCCTCTATTGACACTCAATTGACTTTGTAAGGTTGACTATCAATCCCGATAACCAATTATACTAGATTTGGAACTTTAATACCCGTAAGTCTGGTGTCAATGAAATGAGTACTCAAACAAGACATCCTTAAGTCTAAGGATCAGATCCACAATTAGGACTACAAAATCGCTATCTAACGTTATGTATCATTAACCATATATTATTTCATAAGCGAATCAGACAATAAACTCATTCTCTAATAAGCACATGTACTGTATCTTAAGTGTCCTCACACAAGTAGCTATGAGACAAGACATCTTCATCATATGGACAAGTATATAATACACTGGTCTATTCGGTTATCTTGATGTCCTTCTTGAGTAACCTACAATCGGGATTATTTAGAGTCTATGTTTAAAGGTAAATCGGTCTCATTATCGTGATCTCATCACAGTCTAATTCTCATTTCATAGATCTAAGGACACACACACACACATATATATATATGCATCAGAAATATATAATGTGAGAAAATATCAATAATAATAATATAAAAAAAAAACTATGTAGCATGTCACACTTGTCGTCATGTGATTGGTTTGCAGGGCACCTGTAACTAATAATCTTTCACTCAGCGATTTAAATAGGTGCTCAGGCGCTCACCTAAGCGCATGGCGAGGCGAGGCTAGGCCCGAGCGACTCGCTCAATCCCCAGGCGACGCGCTTTAAAGAGGCGTCGCCTGGGCGCTCACCCGAGCCCAAGCGACGGGCGATTCGGGTGAGCGCCCGGTTTAATCCATACCGAACCAGGCTTTTAGCTCTGGTAGGTATATATCTCTCGTTACTCAACCCTAATCCTCATCTCGAATCGGGATTAACATCTCGTTGCTGCCTTATTTGTTGTCGTTGTTTTCGCCATCGTCGATGTTGTTGTCTTCATCGTCGTCGCTGCTCTCGCCCGAATGCCCGAGAGTCTGCTTCAGTCGCTTGGATTACGTCGTCGACACCATCACTGTTGTCGTTTCTCTTCGCCGTCGTTCATTGCTGCTCGCCGCCATCACTGTTGTCGCTTACCACCATCGTTGTCGCTCCTCTCGCCTTCGATTAGGTCAGCTCGTCATCTTGATTCTACTGTTAACAATATATTAACACTTAATAGGATACTGTTGAGTTGACTAATTATTAATAGTATACTATATTGTTAATAGTATAACAGTATATTGTTAATATACTATTAACACTTAACAATATATTAATAATATACTGTATACAGTATATTATATAATGTATATTAAATATTAACAGTATATTGTTAATAGTATAATGTATATTAAATATTAATAGTATACTTATTAATATTTATTAAATATATAGTATACTGTTCATAGATATTATAGTATACTGTTAATGGATTGTTAACAATATATTGTCCATAGATATTACAGTATACTGTTAATGGACTGTTAACAGTAAACAATATACTGTTAATATACTATTAACACTTAATAATATATTAATATTATATTGTATAAACTGTTAATATACTGTTAACACTTAACAATATATTAACATTATATTGTATAATATATATTAAATATTAATAGTATAATTGTTAATGGACTATTAATATTATACTGTTAATGAACTGTTAACAGTATATTGTTAATGGACTGTTAACATTATACTATTAACAGTATACTATTAATTTATTATTAATCATATACTATTAAATAATATACTAATAATAATAATTTTTTATTTATTAGATTAATAATATATTAAATCGATTTTAAATTTTAATAGTACTAATCATTATTTATTTAAAATTATTGTTAGGGTTCCAAGATAAATGACAAGTGTACAGAGTAAATAAATTCTCTAGTTACATAAAAAAAGCTACCGCATGAAAGTACAACTATCTAAAGGATCCTAAAGATCCTAATGCAGTTAGGTGCATATTCTGTAATAAGACTACTAGAGGTGAGATTTTTCGTGCAAAACAATATATAGTAGAAAATTTTAAGAATGTAGCAGCTTGTAAAAAGTGTCCACCTAAGGTAAAAGAATAGTTGTTGGCTTACATGAATGAGAAAAAGATACAAAAGAATGAATCTTATGAAAATTTACCAGAGGATAATGAACATATCAGGGATGATGAATAAGATTATTCCATAAATGTAAACCCAAATGGAAAAAATATATACGACAAAAGAGAAAAGAAGTTATAATCACTACTACTAAGAAGGGTAAAAAGGGACCGATGAATCTATATATGTTTCAAGGATCACAAAAGCAACAAGGGCAAGCAAGAGGTTCAAAATTAAGACAAACAAATATAAGTTATGTTTATGATAAAGAAATAAGAGAAATAACAATTCAATACATTGCTCACTTCTTTTATCAGATTGGTCTTCCACTTAGTACCACTCGTTTATACAGTTTTAAAAAGATGATTGAAGCTATTGGAAGATATGGTACATGATTAAAACCTCCAAGTTATTATGAGATATGAGTTTCATTGTTGAAAAAAAGATAAGAGTATACAAATGATTTATTGAAGGATCATAAAGAATCATGGGCAACACATGGTTGCTATTATGTCAGATGTTTAGACCGATAGAAGACGTAGGAGTATAATTAATTTTATGGTTAATTATTCTTTAGGAACTATATTTGTGAAGTCAATAGATGCTTCATCTTTTATGAAATCTGAAGACAAGATATATGATTTGCTTGACAAGTTTGTAGAAGAAATTGGAGAAAAAATATCGTCCAAGTCATAACCGACAACGGAAGCAACTATGTATTAACTGGTAATATTTATTTTTTAAAATATTTTTAATATTTTATTTATTTTTATCTTCAATTAACTCTTATAAATTTTTTTATCGTTTATCTCAGGTAAATTACTTGAATAAAAAAGATAGCACTTATATTGGACTCCATGTGTGGCACACTGTATCAATTTAATGTTGGAGGATATTGAAAAGATCTCGGACATTAAGAAAACATTAGAAAAGGATTGAGAGGATTTACAGGCAACAAAGAATTGGTGAGATATGATGTTACCCGATTTGTTACATCATTTTTGACATTACAGAACGTACATCGTTAAAAACATAATATGATAAACATGTTTACTTCTGAGAAATGAGTGATAATTAAATGAGCAAAAGAAGTAAGAGGTAAGAGAGCCATTGATATAATCTTCATGCCATCCTTTTGGAATTATATGGTTTACATATTAAAGGTAATGGGTCCTCTTGTTCGTGTCTTTCGATTGGTGGATAATGAAAATAAGCCTGCATTGAGATATATTTATGAGGCTATGGATAGAGCAAAAGAGACGATTAAAAAGTCTTTTAATGAAAATAAAAAAATATGAGAAAATTTTTACAATCATTGATGAAAGATGGAATTGTCAGCTTTATCGTCCTTTACATGCAGTAGGATATTATTTGAATCTAGAATTTTTTTATAAGATTACATCTATTGGGTTTGATACAGAAGTTCTAGATGAGTTATATTAGTGCATTATAAGATTAGTTCCAGGCGTAAAGCCCAAGATAAGGTTATTCATGAATTATATTTATATAAAAATGTTGAAAGTTTTTTGGAATTCAAGTGGTAGTTCGATCTAGGAAAACTACATCCCCAAGTATTAACAATTTGATATAAATAATTTCATCTGTGGTATGCTATTATGTTATTGCTAATAATAACATAAATTTTGCAGCTGAATGGTGGAGTCTATTTGGAAATCCCACTCCAAGATTACATCAATTTGCTATCAAAATATTCAGTTTGACATGTAGCACTTCAGATTATGAGTGGAACTGGAGTATCTTTGAGCATGTAAGGATTATTAAATATTTTTATTTTAATTAATTTATTTATATATATGTCTTAATATACTTTTAAATTATATAACATGATAGATTCACTCGAAGAGAATAAATCGATTGGAACATCAACGATTACATGATCTTATTTACGTAAAGTATAATCAAGCTTTGAATGCTCGACATGAATTACGAAATAGAATTGACCCAATCTCGTTACAAGATATTGATGATTCAAATGAATGGTTGGTGGGAGAAATGAGTGCAAATTTATAAGATGTCAAAGATTAGCTTGTATTTGAAGATGATAGATTGACATGGGGAGATGTGGCAAGAGCCTCAGGTGTTGGAGAATTACAAACATATATAAGACATGACAAAATAAAAATTGAGTGCAGCAACATCAAGCTCAGCTCCTGTTATTATTGGAAACATAGAGAATGAAACATATTTTGATGAAGAGGGAGGAAAAGAACAAGAGGACAAATTCAATGAAGATGATTTGTATGAAAATGATGATGATAATGATTATGATGAGTGATTTTGATGTAAAATTTTATTATTTTTAATTTTGAAACTTTTGTTAATGTGACATTGTGACTTGTAGTTTATGCTTCATATTTGTTTAATTAAATATCATATTTTATTTAAATAATTATATTTATTAATTATATTATATATTTCTTTATATTTTGGCACCTTCGGCGTTTTGGGACCCTAGCGCCCAGCGCTTTTTTAATCACTGCTTTCACTTGATCTAAAACCAATCATTTATGTGTCTGATCCCCATCAAACCTCTCTGACACTCAATGACAATCCGAGACAATAGCTTCATTAGTGGATCTACAATGTTATCTTCGGATGTAACTTTTTTCATTGCTACATCTCTACGGGCTACGATCTCTTCGATTAGGTGAACCTCTTTAGAACGTGCTTAGACTTCTAATGAGACTTGAGTTCCTTTGATAAGCAATCGCCCCGTTATTGTCACAATATATAGGAATCAACTCATCACTACTCAGTATTACTCTCAAATCGACGATAAACTTCTTCATCCAAACTCTCTCTTTTGCTACTGTCGCCGCAACAATGTAATCTACCTTGCTTGGAATTCTTCCAGCTTATTGCTCCTTCATTCAGAGTGAAGACATACCTTGAGTTTGACTTCCTATCATCCTTTTATGTTCCTCAAACAATTTACGAAGATGAAGGAGGATAAATCTGGCATCCATCTTTTCATGTTGCCTTTATAACTTGGGAGTCATAGAGCCCAACATGTAACACTTAGCAAGAGTGGAATCATCTATGTACTTCACGTAGCCAGCAATCTCATCCTCACTCATCCCTTTCTCAAGCGCGGGCACTATTATGTAAAGGACATATGTGATTTTCTTCATTATGAATTTGATTCTCAAGTTGCAAAGTCAATTCATATAGTTTGGACTAATAAGGTGGTTGACATCAAGTATGTCATGTGAGAGATTTGCAAGCTATATTTGTTAAAAAAATAAAGATGCATTTCAATCAATAATATGCAGATTTTGGATTTTGATTTTGAAGAACAATCAAGATATGAACTTTTATCTTAATCCACTCCCATAATTTTTTTTACATAACACACAACACTCTCCGACATGTGAATCAAAAATCTCTGACGGATTTCTAATGAGGATCGAGATTCGGTCGATGTCTTAGCATGACCTCGAGAGACTTGACCAATCAAATTAAGCCCAAAAGGTAGATAACTCTTGTTAATCACAACTCATTATGATTCTCGTCCTGTTCGACCTCCAAACCATCATGGCCTCGAGGGACTCGATGAACCATGATGTTCGGTTAAGTCAGCACCATCATTAAAAAACGAGTCTGATTCGATGATATACTCTTGAAGGACTCGACCAAACATACCATGTCCTCACTATATATGAGCCTCGAGGGACTCAACCAGCTCAACTCATATCAAAATATAATTTTTGCTATCACGATGGAAGTGTTGAATCTCATATTGTGATAATGAAATCAATTGATGGGTTATTGATCTAACATATGTGTTAGAGATGATTGATGCATAATTAACTACGACATAAAGAGAATTACAATCAGATGGTGGGCCAGAGTCAAGTCCGGGCATAGAGCCGAGGTTCGGACGATGCAATGGGGACTCGTCGAGAGACTTGTCGGAAGCTTGTCGAAGGTATCAGAAGCTCGCTGTGAGTTCATCGAGAGCTTGTTGAAGGTAATCGAGAGCTTGCCAGGATAGCGTCGGGAGTTCGCCAGAAGAAGACCAAAAGACTCACCGGAAGATCGTCGAGGGTTGTCGAAAAGCTTGACACGAGTCAGGAGGGCCTTGTTGGACTTAATGGTCACATGATTATAATTGATTAAGTCATAGTTAGCATCGATTTGGGTTTGAGTTCTACGTGAGTTAGATTTGAAAGAAATCCAAATTAATTCAAGTGAGGAAAATTGAGTTCACATTTGGGATTGGACTGAGCTCAGGTTGAGCTCAATTGGTTGACTTGGAAAGGGGTCAACTGAAGGTACAAGTTGGAATTGGAAAAGTGAAAGGAATCACTTTTGCAAAATTCCCGACAGTTATACCGTCGATGGGCGACGGTTGTACCACCCAGGTTGATGGCTGTATTGTTGCCGCCCTATTTTCTGGGCAGCTTTCAGTGGTTGTACCATCGGTACTGGCGGTTGTACCACTTATACTCGGATTTTCTGAATACATTTAAATTTTAGCTTCATTTCTGAAGTCAATTAGGGTCTATAAATACCCTAAGATTTCTTGCATTTAGCATAACACATTGGGCTAAAAACTATATGAAAAAATTATGTGCTAAAATTGTAACAAAAAGGAAAGGGGCAATGGAGTGAAGGAAAGAGTTCTTGTAAAGTCTCCCTTGTGAGTTTGTAAGGTTACTCTCTTGAGCCCGGGAAAAGGAAAGTGGGTAGTGTAAGAGTTTGATCTTCACCCAAAAAAGATTGATAGTGGACGTCGATGGACCTCAGAGAAGAGGACTCGTAGGCCAGGTTGAGAATGAACCACTATAATTTGTGAGTGTTCTATTCTTGCCTTATTTACTGTTTTCAATTGCTCTTAATTAGCTTATAGAAATATTAGAGTATCATTTTCACAACTTCTCTTAAATCATTTTCAACGAAATGCAAAAAAGTATTTTTTTATTTAATATTATTATATTAAAGGTCACGTGGGTTGATCTAATTATCTCATGTTTATCGACTTAATATTATTATTAGAGGTGATTTTCGATTTGATTCGATCTTGTAGTTATATATATATATATATATATATATATATATATATATATATATATATATATATATATATACATACCTAGTAGGTGTAGAAATATATATCATATATATACACATCCACACCATATAATCATCGACCAAAACCTAACGTGATCAAGGTCGAACCAAAGGCATGATCATAAACAAAAAAACTCTATATCTCATCATATCTTTATGCTCGGTGATCGTCAATCTCATCATCATCAGTCCTCCCGACACCTCGATGTGTCTCCATGGTCAATGATTCTCCATATTGTTCTCATATATCCCGTTGGCACTTCCATGCTCTCGCCACGTCTTCTCATTTAATTACAATTTAACGACAGGTGTGTAAACTCAAAAATATACATATCACATAAATGAGAAATCTTGATCTTAACAAGGAGAGGTACAATACTAAGGGAGATAGAAATATATGCCGAATATAATGAGAGAGAGAGAGAGAGAGGCTCGTAGACTCAATAATAATCACATACACATCATCACACATAACCCATGATCATCATACATGACATGTACATATTCATATTGGACTAACTAGATAATTTTTAATTTTAAACTATTTAATTAATTAGATTTGGATTAACTTTTAATCCAATTTGGGAATTCTATCATATCCATATGGTAGGGTGGTCCTTGCGGCCAAGAAACCTTGGCCGCATGACATCCTTGGGCGATCAAAAAACCCTAGTCGCCAGGTTACCCATGCGACCAGGAGTCCCTCGTCACAAGGCTACGATTGACTAGGCCGAGAGCAACATGACATCCTTAGGTGATTAGAAAATCGTAGCCACGAGGGTTACCCATGCAACCATGAGTCCCTGGTCAGAGGGCTACGGTTGGCTAGGCCGAGAGCAACAAGGGCCGCTGTCGGCCATACAGCTTTTGGCTAGGTCGACAGCAGCTAATACTACTTTTGGCTAGTTTGAGAGCAGCTAATGTTGCTTTCGGCCAAGGCTGTAAGCAGACTTCGGCCAAATCTGTAGGGTAGCAACACTTTTTGCCCTTTTCCGTTAATTGTTTTGACGATAAAACACTAGCCAGCTGAACCCTTCAGCCGCTAGAACACGTACTCTCCAAATCTGGGATCAGCGATAAAACTCAACTACTTTACGTAGAAATCGATTATATACAATTCAACACAGCATGCAATAAAAAATTGATTATCACACGAGCAACCTGGCTATATATATATATATATATATATATATATATATATATATATATATGCTGACGTTCATTTGTGTGGTCGAAGAAAGCTAGAGTTGCAAATTCTTTTCTATTATAGGTATAGCAGCTCAATTATGGGATTATGGTATCATAAATTTATGCTTTAGAATGACAAGCTAGAAACACAAACTAAAGCAGAGAGTTAAAGACTGCTTATGAAACGTTTGAAGCAGAATGTCAAATAAAAAATGAGAATTTTCTTTGCAACAAAGAAAAAGGAATTCTCACCTCAATAGCCATCACACAAGTGTACCTTTCTTTGTCAAAAAAAAAAAAACACTAGATCAAAGCCCATTTCTTCTTCAAAAAGAGGGTCATTGTCTTATGAGGAATGAATAAATAGAACGAAGATAAATGATAGCTTCAAACTCATAAAATGGTCCAATCTAAGAAGCAATCCAGGAGGCCAACAATTTTTTGGTTAAACGAAGTTAAAGACAGTTATACAGGAGCTATGAGGTCTTCCAAGAGCATAAATTCCGCCTAAGAGATGGTGGTGCATAAGCTTGAATTTAGAAGAGGTGCAGGTTACCGCATGATCGTTTTGTCGATGGTCACCGCATGATCGTTTTGTCGGTTGGGAGAGAACTCCTTACTGGAGTCTTGGAAGGACTAACCCTGAAATGAACAAAAGTAGGGGCAAGCTAGTTATAAAGAAAAATTAGTGAAAACAGTAACATTGTTTCCCTTTTCTTTTTTCTTATGATTAATTGGGTGGTAAGATGAGGAGCTACCTAATGGGACAGGCTCCAAGAACCACTCCACTGCAATTAAGAGCTGCAAGGGCACTCTCCGCCTGCCAAAGCACATGTCAGCAGAACATCCTCCGGTGAAAATAAGCACATAACTCGATCATGCAGACAAACTCAAGAAAAATATACACATATGCAGAGAGGAAGAGAGAGAGAGAGAGAGAGAGAGAGAGAGAGAGAGGGATTATGAAATATCGTTGCGATCTAAATGTGAGTTTTATGGGAATATCAAGGCTTCAATGCATAAACATAAGTTTCCTAGGACCATTAGGGAACCTTAATTATGGTATCATTAACAATTTAAAGCAACTCTAAAACAATTAAATCCATTTATGATGTAAAGATAAATTATTATTAGTTTTTACCTGAAGATTCACTTTGAAATGTAGATCGACCAACAGTTAAACTGTTCAAAGCTTACAATACATATATATAAATTTCCTTTGCATATGCAGCTGTTAAACAGTAGACTTTAAACATATTCTCTAGATTTTGAGTATTATATAACCCCTAACATGGTATCAAAAAAACCTTCTAGGATGTAATGAAAAATAAGTATGAAGTTCTTCCCTACCTAGTGACACTAGAATCTGGATATAGTGATCATTGTTGACTTACAAAAAATATTTAACTTATGTAATCTTAACAATTTCAATAAAGGGAATCATTCTAGTTTAGTTTGTTTATAATCTCTGCCAACTTATGTATCCAACTTAAATTTAAGGGGATATGTTGAGCTTTACTTGATTTTTCTGGCAATCTTTTCGAACAGAAAGGTACTTCTGCAAAGCTCATATGTGAAAAAGAAGCTACGTTTACTTTTCCATCACATATGAAAATGAATTCTGCACAGCATGCCGAGGAACAAATAGTAGCTATGCGAGTCGAGCCCATAGGAACATTTGACAAAGAAATTGCAACAGAATAACACAATTTACCTCAACAAACTCAACAAAAGCTATGCGAGTTGAGTGCAGATGATCCCCTAAAATCCTCAGACGAGAAACCTGCACGAGTAACATCATTGTTACAAAGTAAACAACCACTACAAACATGACTATTTCAACAAATCTATCAGAAAGTAACAAGATTCAAGGAAAATGTGCTAACCTCACCACAAAACAACTCAAAAAAACCTTTTAAATCTGTCTGACGAATCTGTAAAAGATGTACTACCATCATTAGTGATACAGAAATCAAGGCTGATTAGAAACAAACTCATCACACTGCATGATAAAACTAATTTCTGTGTTATCAAGAATAAACAATCAGCCTCTTTCCGTTCCAAATGCTTGGTTCTGAAATCCACAATATTGTAGTTTTTGAAAGCGTTAAAGCAGTCATAACAAGTCAGAAGTGTTCTGCCTACCTGTTTATCAATATCAGTGCAATAAATTGTCCTTGCACACATTTCCCTTTCATCTGCAGACTGTATTCAGCTTCAATTCTGTGAATACTTCCAGAAACCCGTCCATAAAGATAAACAAAAATATGATGATAATGAATATGCTTACACGTGGAAGAAATGTTGGATTCACAGGCAAGATAGCCGTCTTCGATGGCATGACTTTGACGGGATAATAACCAAGAACAGTTCCATCAAGATCTAGTGCTTGCATTGCACCATCTGCAGGAAAATTAAGAAAATCATGGTGTCATCCAAGAAGCACATAGATGCTAACTGAGCACAAAAAAATAATGGATGAGGTAGGTCAACATACGCTCATTAGCATACTCTATGAATGCAAATCGGAGGAAAGAGTTCAGGTCACCACATATACGGCAGTCCAATACCTTCAGCATGCAAGGTTCAAAATAGTGAGCGAAATCAGTTACATCATACATGCATTAAAAAATGATACAAAATTAACTATGGAATCTGGGCAACATATTAGGAAGAACAAGTAAATAATAATAAAATGTGAATAGCTCCAGAGTGTGCTGACATTCGGAGGAAGGGAAGTGGAAGATACATTATATGGACAGAGCTGCACTGGAAACTTTAGACTCGTACACTAAAATTAGATAGCACCTACAAATTAGATGTAGTTGCTAAGAAGATCAATACTCCAGATAAAATGAACTTCCATGTGATCAGCTAGATCACATATGATGTCAGAACTTGGACTCATGAGATTACTGACCCACTAATATACTCATTTGCTAACATTGTTAATTTCTCAGGACAAGCAAAAGTGATGTTAGGCAGAAGATCTGTTTGAACCAAGACAAACTTCCATAACCAAACGCAATTCAGTCCCTTAAGTGACTCGTTAAGACTGCAACGTGAAGCGGTACGTACTTAGAGAGAAGGTTGGTGAGGATTCTTGAATCATACAAGCTATAAACTGACCAACTCAAATCATCCTGTTATGCATTTTGAAACTACACAATGTACCCGTGAACTATATCATAATTGGTCAAATATAACAAAATGGTGGCTAGTTCATCGACAATTGGTATATTGTTTCAATCATGTCATTGCAATAATCAAAAGAGTTGCATACTAGTCAATAAAGAGGAAGAAGACAAGCTAATGATGAAAATAAATAATATCACAAGGTCACATCAATTCAGGAACATTAGTGACAATGAAACTATAGATTTCGTTAATTGAGTAATATTTGGAGGAAATAACCTTCCCGCAGTTTCCAAATAATGCAGCAAGCTGTTCTTCGCTGACCTGGAACATATTGATCAAAGCATCTGAGTTAGCAAAATACGTAGTGTGGTTTAAGAAGTTTCTGAGTCCAATATCTTAAGTGAAGCAAGCAATTTATAGTCATCACAGAAATTGGTGGCCATTAAGGAAATAAAAGGAAAGATTCTTAGATGGCTTTACATGCTGATCAACGTCAGAAACATAGACAGTTCGCCTGATGCAGTCCTCTTTCGGAGCTCCATGAACTCTGTCATTAACCTTCCTCGGCCTCTGATTGTAATTGTACTTCCTCTGTGCAAAACAAAATCCTAATGTTAATGATTCTATCTCAATTAAATCTGCCCCAATTGCTAGGAAAAGTAAGCAAAACCCTGAACCCATCCGATTTCCCGCATCAAGGCACGATCGCAGCAAAGAGGTGCAAAATAGAGAGGAAGCGGTTACCGAGCGAGGCTGATGATTGCAGGACGACCCATCGTCGCCGTCGATCATCATACCGAAAAGGCGCATCGAGGCCACGAAGGCCGGCGCGTCCGCGGAGAGTCGCGTGACGGCCGGCCGGCGGGAGGACGGCACGAACTCCTCGGCCGAGGGGTTTAATTTAGAGAGCGCGCGGGTCAGGTCCGCGACGTCGGCCGGCCGGTCCGTGCCATCCCGATCGTCAACTGCAGCCATCTCCTCCGCCGCTGCGACCACCGAATGGCGGACGCTAATTCCCGATCGGAGGATGGAAGAGACGGTAAAGCAGAGATGAATCCTGGGCCCTGCCGCTGCTGCCGATTCCAATTAAAAGACGACATAAAACGGACGAAAGAAGAGGAGGAGGGAGAGAAAGAGAAAGAGAGAGAGAGAGAGAGAGAGTTACGGGAAGGCTTCAGTTACGAAATGGAGAGCTATGGAATGAGGTGCTGCTGCAGACGTCGCTCCATTTAATAGGTTCGCTCTCGTCTGGTTGTTTCGGATGGTAAGAGGGGAGAGCCGTTGTGCGGTACGAAGCGCGTTGAGCTGTTGGTGTTATTAGCAGCGAGACGGAGTAGTTGTGCGGTACGTCTCCGATGCTGCTACCTACCTGTAGAAGAGGAGGACTCATGTGGGCCCCATACGAGTCCCGGATCACAGCAAGCAGACGTAGGCGACCAAGGGAGAGGCCGTTTGTTGCTTTCTCTGAGAGCTAAAAGTGAGAGGTACATGAGTCCAAGATTACCAGCCTTTCCTACATTTCTTTCTCGTCATCAGAGCGGTTAAAGGGGGGGAGGTCACTTATTTTTCCTATCAGATGGTCTCTAAGCAGCCTTTTTCTTTTTCTCTTAAGATGGACCAAACGAGGGAGGCTTACGAATCACAAACTAGGCGGGAAGTTTGGTAGCGATTCAGCTAGAAGAAGAATTGACGAGATCTGCAGGACGCGCTACTCCGAAGCAAAAGGCACACTTTTTCTGGTACCAATAGGCCGGGTTTTCGTTGTCTCCATTCATCGTACGTGGGGGCGCAGCGGGTAGAAAAACGTCCAGTACAAGCGATAGGACTTCTGCACATTTAAGAATGTCATCTAATTCTCCTGATTGTGGAGGCCAGTAGCTCCCCTCCCACAATGGCTCTCATCTTGCCTCCGTGAGACAAACAGAGAAACAATGAAAAGATCTACCACCGGAATATGATCGAACTGGACCAAGGTAAATTTACGACTATAAATCTAAAAGCCCAAAATGTTGATGGTCACATTTTATAGCCTCATATGAATCGAGGAATAATAGAACAAAGACCACATGGGTGTGTCACTTCTATCCTCCTCTTTTATTTTTCTTTTCTTTTTTTTTGGATCCATCCCAATAAGACCATACGATGCCCATCCAAAACAAATAGTTTCTATGTTGACAAAGACAAATGATAACTTGCTGGGATAAACACATTTATTTCCCACATTAATTGAGAAGAAAGAGAACCAGGACATTATAAATGCCAAAATCACTTCTATGATATTTTTCAAGGTACAATCCAAAGGGACAAAACCATGAGGTCCCTTTGGATCTTCATGAGGATCTTCCTGACACAGGTCATTTTGCTTGACATAGTTCAGTTACAGCCTAATGCAGATTACCAGCTAACTGATGACGTTAATGTTGCAACTGTTCAAGATAACATTCTACTTTGATGCTACAAAATCTCACAGAAAAAAAGACAGCCAAAAAAACCCACAACTTTCCTACTAGTATTGACTTTTATTCATACCATTTAATCCTGTCCAATAGATTAAACCAAATAGTAAAAGGAATAAATTGCTCCAAGAAAATCTTCCACTACCAAGAAATCCACAGTTCCATGTCCACTGCCTGTGTCCTCAAATAAATTAAGACTCATCCATCTACAATACAAGATAAACTCCCTAAGCTACAACTTCAAATGTTGAAAGGTCACCATAATCACAGTAAACAACTATACAGAATTTTCATTTACCATAAAACTTCGATTCAGAAAAAAAAAAAAAAAATTAGTTCTGGCATCAAGGGGATAAAATTGTAATTCCAGTTCCAAAGCTTCCACTATAAGAGAGAACAGACCAAAATAAATGAGAAATCACCAAGTTTCCACAAATCACAACTAAATTAACCAGCGATTGTCAGCTAGCAAATACAAGATATCAGAAGCACATCTCATAGATCCAACAAACAGAATAAGCAAAAACATAAGGCATATGGATTCAATTCAACATTGATGTTTGACAAAAAAAAAAAAAAAAAGAGACAATAATTATGACATTATTTCAAAAATTAAGCTGCTGATAATAATGAGACAACAATTAACAAAAATCATGTATCCATATGATAAATTAGAATGAAAATGACACCTTTTTTTTTTTAATTTCTGTGGTGGAAGCATGCCAGAAGATGAGGAACATATGTTGAGAATATCTGAACACCATAAAACTAACAAACGATATAGAAAATCTTGAGAACAACAAGATGGGGAAGAAAGAAAAACGAAGAAAATTTAGTGGTTCATCTAGCTGAAATTCACAAAGCAATGTGAGTTCCTTCCATGTCTTAACAAGCTACCTTTGTCTAAATAAGCGGGAAGTTCTGAAACCAAATTATTGCTTGGACCCACTGGATAGTCATCATACACCATCATTGCCAGCTGATGGAAATGCAATATATCAGTATATTCCTTAAATTTGGTGATGCATCAAATTAAGAGTTCAAAAACACAGCACTGCAATCTTCACACGAAGGGAACAAGCTTTTGGCCTAGGCTTACTAGCTTACAGGATGAGTCATCTTGAACTTAGCTGAAAAAAGTAATATACATATATTCAAGGAAAGCAAAGGCGTTACAGTTCTGAAGCCTAGGTCACTTAGCTGAAAAAAGCAAGTCTTTTGCCAATTGGCATCTCAAATGATGCAGAAGTTTAATTTAATTGCAAACTTAGAATGACAGTGAACACTTGCATTTATATGATTCCCATTTCCCAGTAAGAGGAAATCTAAAAAACACTTGCATTGACAGTCAGAAAAAAAGAACTTACAGGCATAAGCTACCAAAACTCCCCTCCAGAACAATTGCATGTTTCCATTCAAGCGGACCATCCCCAATCCAAAAATTACAAACAAGACCTCCGATAGGACATATGTTCTCTACAATGCAAGGTCTACTATTCTGGATATCTATTATTCACTATCATTCTATCATTACTGAAATTTGGGCCGAGTCACTAACAGGGGATTATTACTACAAAAAGTAATATATTTTATATTTTTGGTTGCAGTTAACTAAAAATATTGTTCACTTTTACCATCTAAATCCCATAAGCTAAGCAATGGTCCAGCCGTCCAAGTAAAGAAAAAAATATAGAACATGATTACACATGTTTATTTACAGTTATTGCTCCAGACCAGATATGGGTGCTTAATCCTCTAGAAAATTTATCTTGGAAAATAGTCAAATCAATCAGAAGGTGAACAATATAACCAGATATTTAACCAATAAAAAGATAAAATTTTCATTATGCCAACCTGTATTTGTGAGAAGATCAGATAAATTATTTGCTAGATTCCACCTAGTAACTGTCACACGTCATCATTCTTCCCAGCTGGTTGAATGTAGAAAAATCAGTATGACTTTTTTCACTTTAAGGAAAAAAAAAAATCTAAATTATGGCACCAAAGAGATTAATCTGGTCGAATCAATCATAAAGAGATGTGACATAATATAAGACTACAACATGGCCAACATACTCTACAAAAAAAAGAGCTATGACCAAGAAGGATCTAGCACCCAAAAAGAAAAAAGAGGAAATGAACAATCAATATTAATAATGGTTACAAAGTTGTGAGAATAATGCCCATAAAAATCCAAAAAATGAGCTATGTTAAGCCTACAATCAAGACATGTACCCTTATATATACAAATATTCATATTAACAAGTTCACATACCTATGCATCTTAGAGGATTTTATCTCTATCACTTTAGACTCTATAAAGGCTTCTTATTTTCACTTGGAGTCCATAGGCACCCATAAAGCATACAATATAACCTGCTTATCTGCTTTGGCAAATCTCATCCTTATGTGTTGAAAATAATTTAAAAACCATCACTATAATATAACATCTAATATTAAATTGTCCATAAAATTCTTTTCTGGGAAAGGAAATGCATCTCACAGCAAGGAAATTCACCCCCATGATGTGTACTTTCTTTCTTTTTCCCTTGTAGTGTTAACCTTGAGGCACAAAAGGAGGCAAGCCTCAAAGAAGTACTAACTACTAGTAATCATTTGATTGGTCGCTCAAAAACACTAAAGAATTTTCACATAAATTCCAACTGAAGAGAAGAATGCTTAGTGGACTTAACTTCAACCTTTGCTTAATTCCTCTGCAAGCAGAAACTTATCCATAATCATGCAAGACAGAACGGATCATATAAGTATACAGCCATTAACTCAGAAGATGGCAGATTAGCATCACCAGCAGAAACCAAAGAACAAGCCGAAAACGATGCAATTATAAGTGATTCATTAAACGAAGAACAAATAAACAATTTGCATCTATGATAACTGATGATTAACTTGCAAATACAAGTAAACAAATCGCTGAAAGGAATTAGATGCAACAACCATTACAAGAAGATTAGCGTAAGGCAGCCAAAGAAGGGTTTGGAGTTTACCTTCAGAAAGCCACCCAGAACCTCTGCGGGAAATGGTGAGCATTGATGTCATCAGTGCCGAGGCCGTGGCGCTGTGCATCGGCAGCAGGGACTCCAAACAGAAGCTTGTCTCAATGGGAGACCTTACATTGTCAAGAACAGATAAGCATCGTCGCCCAAAGCAAGACAGAGGCGAGAAAGTAAAAGATCAAGATCGAATCGCTATAAGAACGGGAGCCGATACCTTGGGAACCGAGAGGCAGTGGCCGCCGGCCTCGACCTGGGCAACGGGCGGAGGGAAGGACGGGAGGCCCCGATCCTCGCAGCAGCAGTGGGCCGGAGGGAAAGCGACCGGCCGAGCAACCTACGGGCGGCGACGGCAACGATCATGACAGGCGGAGTAAGCGGGCTTCTTCCCTCGAGCGGGACCGGGACCGGGACCGGCAAGGCGAAGGGAGCGGCGAGGGTTTTGGGTCGGCCCGGATAAGGTTCCCTTTCTCTTTGATAGATCAATTTACACGTCTAACCCTTCATTTTATAGAATTACATAGTTGCCCTTGTATATCTCTTAATTTATCCTATATCCCGATTAATTCAAAAAATATCAGGTTGCCATTATTTAAAATCGACTAGTCTAAATGCGTGCGCACACACATATATATACGTATATGATATTTCTAATTAATGGTCAACTGACAACTGAGATAAAATTTAAAACTTTAAGATATATATGTGTGTGCGCACGCATTTAATTTACTTTTTTTCGTTCCTACCAAATTAAATTTATTGTGGGTTTGTGCTAATGTTGTGGGCAAGAAAATTATTTGTGGCAGAAATATCTGGAAATTTTTATGAAATATTTAAAAATTTAATTCTTCATGATATCTCATAAATTTTTTATTTTTGGATATTTAAAAAAAATTATATATTGTAAACAGTATCTTATTTTAATTTTTCTCGAACAATTATCCAAACTCTCCCTCCTTCCTCTTCCACTTTCTTATTCTCTCTCTCTTTCCTTCACTCTTCTCTTTCTCTCGTGAACGGTGGGTCATGGATAGCCGACGACGAGAAGCGACGATGGAGGGATAGTTTGAATATGTTTTAACTAAAGATATTTATTTGAAAATTTTTAAATAAGGATATTGTTTGAAAAATAGATAGTTGCTATCGAAATCGCCCATTATTTTTCTTCGTTCAATTTATTATTATTATTATTATTATTTTCGTTTGACTCATTTCTCAACGCTACGCTTCAGTGCTAAGCATCAACTTCGATGTTGGTATGTATCATCACATGTTCTGGAAACACGAGCACAGTTTCCGAGGCAAGGCAACCCTTAAAAACGCGAATCACGAAACCTAACCGCGAACCGTTAAACGGTCAAATCGTCTATGGATCCGTAAATGAATTGAGTAATATCTTTATATACATTAAGTAATCGCAAGTAGCTGACTTGAACAATTTGAAGAACGACAAATTATTGACTAATTTATGAACAATATTATTCTTTATTTATTTTTGGTTAACCGGAGCATGGAAATTGATGATCGAATTCAATTTGAATTTGGACCCAAAGACTAAACTATGTTCTTGATTTCTGTAAATTATGGATTCAAGCACGAAGAGGTTAGAGTCGCTTAAGACTTTAATTAACTTAGGTACCAGGCTCGAAATTAACTCAATCGAAGGTCGAATGATCTCCGGTCCAGTTTGAACAAAGACAACTTAGTTCAACCCAACCTTTGCATGATTCTAAAATCAACTCAACCAATGTCATAATAACTCCATTGGTTCTCTCCCTGATCCATTGAGGGAAAAATTTTTGACGATCTTATTCCTTCCTCTAAATGAATTTTGATAATCATTGTAAGACTAAAGAACTTAAGAGAAATATATATTGAAAAAAATGAATACCTAATCATGCAATTACAAAGAGTTATTGACTTCTAAATAGAAAAGGTTTCTCAATAAGAACCTAACTTTTTTTTTTTTTTTTTTTGTGTGTGTGTGTGTGTGTCTAACTTGGATTAAACTAGGTTGAGTCTTTATGTTAGTCGAACTTGAACTTGAGCTTTGAGCTTAAGCTTGAGTCAGTCAAATTTGAATTGAGTTTTGAGTATGACTTGAATTAAGTTTGAACTAAATTGAAGTAGGACTTGAATCAGATCTCTCTCTCTCTGATTGATTGATACACATAGTTTTCTTTGCTGATTAATATAAGGACGGAGAGAACGTAGAAAAAGAATGAACTGACAGCTGCAGGTTGGTGATTGCAGCTAAGTTGCCTGTACCATATCAATAAACTAATGCTGTATCATTCAAGTTTCCACCTTCCCCAGTTTTTAAAGCAATTAATCTCTTACTCCAGAAAAGAAGATCTCAACTCCAAACAAGTCATGGATTCAGAGTGGCAATGTGTAGACATGCTTGCAGGATGCACAAGGAAAACTATGTCTCCTTGAAAACGATGCCGTACCCAATGACATTAATGCTTTGCCATCAACATCAATGATACACATAGTTTTCTTTGCTGTTTAGGTAGAACTACTTGTTGAATTCTTTGTTTATCTCCAAGCATGCTATCAGAATTCCTTTATTTTTTATTTTTTTTTGCATATTTCATTGCACATGCAATCTCTTCTCTTGAATACATAAATGACTCGAATCCATCATTCTTGAAAAATATGTTTCAACTACATGTAATCTCTCTCAGGTATTGTAAAATTGCAAGTGCTAAGCATCGAAGATGGATCCAAAAAGCCAGCTAATTCCAGCCTTGCTATATTATACTATACTCTCCCTCTCTTTCTTATATAGCATGCAACCCTCCGGTCTCCTTCCACTGCATCTCACCACCACCACCTCACACACCATGGCCTCCTCATCAGTCTCCGCGGTGCTCAGCTTGGCCACATTGCTCATCTTGGCCGCGCCCCTGGTGCGATCCCAGCCGGCCGCCGCTCCGCCAGCCCCTGCCGGACCGCTCAACCTCACCGCCATCCTCGTCAAGGGCGGGAATTTCAACTCCTTCATACGCCTCCTGCAGCAGACACGGGTGGACGAGCAGCTCAACAGCCAGCTCAACAACAGCTTCAATGGCCTCACCATCTTCGCCCCCACCGACAACGCCTTCGGCGGTCTCAAGGCCGGCACACTCAACAGCCTCAGCCAGCAGCAGCAGGTCGCGCTCGCGCTCTACCACGTCCTCCCGCGCTACTATAGCCTGACCATTTTCCAGACCGCGAGCAACCCGCTGCCGACGCAGGCGTCGGGGAAGACCGGCGTGTACACGCTCAACGTGACCACCACGACGAACAACCAGGCCAACGTCTCCACCGGCGTCGTCGAGACGCCCATCAACACTCCGCTTTACTCCGACTTCCCCCTCGCCGTCTACCCCGTCGAGAAGGTGCTGCTGCCGTACGAGATCTTCGGCCCACAGCCTCCAGCAGCGGCCCCAGCTCCGTCGACGAAGAAACCCAACTCCCCGCCGTCCTCGTCGGCCGGACAAGGTGCTGATTCACCCTCCGAGGGCAGCACCGGTTCCGGCGCGAGCTTGAAGGGAAGGGAAGCAGGGTGGAGCTTCATCGCGGGGGTTGGTCTTTTGGGCATTGCAGCTGGTAATCTGCTGTAGGAGTCGGAGCTACCGCACTCCACTGTATCATTCATTGCATGGCATGGATTCGTCGAGTGTTATCCTTCATCGTTTCGCTCTTCTCCTACTGTATCTACTTGCATTCGTGTACTGAGTTTTCCTCATCATCGGATTCTTCCTTTTCTTAATTTCCTCCTCATTAATACGTGATTCATTCGTTGCAGCCTCCATTTAGGGTGTTCATCGGTTTTCCAGTTAATGAGTCAAAGAGGCAACTGACACGGGCATGTGCAAATCACACAAAACTCTTCCTCGGGGTGTTCATGTGAGACGGAAACCAATTCCAACAAGTCAAATTAACGTGGAACAGATCAGCTGGAAGCATCTTTAATCAAAGTCAAACTGAAAAGATGTGCTGCCAACCCTTGTGTCTTCTTCAAGAAGAAAAAGAACTCACTAGATTTAGCAAAGTAGTAAAAGAATGCACCAAACCTCAATAATTCACCCAGTCAACTAAAACTTTGACTCAACCACCACCTAAGCAGTTGACTAAAATAGTGGATTTTTTTATTTTTTTATTTTTTTGCTAACCCAAATGGATCCTCCATTGAGGTTGCATCTGAATAGGGAGAGCCAGCAATTAATCCATATGTTCCAAATGGCTGAGGCATCCTCTTCACCAACTTAACTTGGCTTTCAACACATTGTTTCGTCAAAGAGTGAAGAAATAACTTGAAATATATGTGGATGGTCAGTCTGGTGCTGTTGGCTCTTTCTTCCATGTCTTCTTCTTCTTCTAGTGGTGTTTATGATGGGTCCCACGAAGTTAGGGAAGGAAGATAGCTTAAAGATGGCTGATCCAAACAATAGCTTTGGTTGAATTCAGCTGATAAACTTTAGCCCTGCCAAAACAAACATATACTTTGGTGTTAGAAATCAGAAGAGAAACCCTCAAAATTTTTAATTTAGTTCTTGAAGTGCAGAGTACAATCAAACGCGTATTGAACGTACTACTACCTCAAATTCGAAAGATGACAAAGAAGCACTTGAACTATTTTTCTCAAATCCACAGTTATATAATAATTGATACTATATCAACGTTCCACTTGGACTATTCCTTCAACGGTTATGATTGATGCTATCTATATAACACAACACTTATGTTTGGTTTTGGAATGTATGCTGTATTAACCTAGCATCCAGAAGGGTGTTTTTTTAATTAAATCAATGATTATAAATTAATACTATACAAATATTAATGTATTTTTACATTTTAAAATTAATTATGAAGCTGATTATGAGTTCTTTATATCCACAACAAATAGAAAAAAAAAAAATACTTTCATCGTTTTAGTCCAAGAATATGTCAGAAAAAAAAGAAGCTAAATATGAGACATAAAATTCCTTCTCAAAATATTTTCGAATGAGCTGGGTCTAGTCAATTTCATCACATCTGATTGATGATAAAAAAAAATAATTATTAATATAATTGGGTTTCTCTTAATTTAGTTATGGATGTTATATTCTGATATGATAAATATTGGGTCCATCCAAGTGACTCGATCATGTCAGCTCGAGGATCACTTCAGTTTGACCAATCAGCTCTGTCATATCAGCCCGAGGACCACGTCGGTGCCCCGGGATTGTTGGGCCACGTCGGCAATCTTTGAAGGCGCTTGACGTAACGTCATCGACACAACATAAGACTGTACTATCAATCAACAGTTTCACTAAACGAGGTCCCAAGAATCGACGATGGTAGCAACCAACGTAGAATCATACCTACAGGTTGGTTAAAGGCATTGCTCCCATTAATAGTCTCAGTATGACCTCCCTCCACCCTTCAGGTATAAATACCCTCATTATAACAAACATGAGGATCTCTTCTCGACTCTCAACTCACACTCCCTCGATTTCTTATTTTCACACCTCGAGAGCTGGCTTAGTCATCAGAGGAATAACACCGGGAACAAATAACCCGGACTGGGATCTTATTATAGGAACCAACTGAGGGGCTGAGCACTCCATTGACGGATCTCCTGACCTGGGGCTATATTGGTCAATGTTATTTCAGACCCAATCAAACCATGTCGATCCTCAAATCCAACTTGAATGATCTTACACATATCACTACTCATCATCCACAACCTAAAATCCAGTAAAATCTTATGACCATATACATTCTTTAAGCCGTCTAAAAATTATTTGGATATGTTATCCAAGACTTGACTTCTCCTACGTACATCACCGCCCCGGGGGCGCGAATCTTAAAGGTGCCATTCGCGGATCTCTCAATATCAATATGAGTTATTGTTATGCACTAATTGTATAATGAAGATAAATATAACTTCCCACTCCACCATACAGAGTTTGCCACGTCAACAGAAGGCAGTCTCAAGGTCGAACTCACCATCACAGCCAATATATGGTCGCCACCGTGTCCATGGACCTCCAGTACGCTCAATTTAGACGTGCAAGTCGTTTCTACGAAGTCAAGCAAACCTTTCGGCCGTTTCATTAAATTAAATTAAATTACTTTAGCAAAGACAAGGATTGTAAAGGGGCCCACGGATGATATGATCTCAGGGCGGGCGTGTTAGACTGCCACGTAGGGTGTGAGAGAATGGGGCGGCGGCGTTTAGTACTACTATACGTATAAATATAAAGGAGTAATTGCGGGGTTAAACCACGGAGAAAACATTTATCTTCCGCTGTAACCAGCAGCACGCATCAATTAATACCTTCGCCTTTTGCCGCGTCCCCTGTTGCCTTTCTCTCGGCTTCCTTCCATCGTTCATTGTGGATGATCGATTAAAGCGTCTCTTCTTCTTCTTCTTCTTCCTCCTCCTCCATGATTCTCTTGCCCTCAACCTGAACTCCTCGATTCCACTACCAATTCCCAGTTTCAGGGTTTTACCCTCGATTCCCCTTCCCCGATCACGCACCTGATCGCTCGATCGGCCGCCATGGGGAAGGGTTCCAAGTCGGCCTCGCACCAGCTTTTCAAGGACAAGGCTAGGAACCGGGTGGACGACCTCCAGGAGATGTTCACCGATCTCCAGTCCGCCCTCAAGGAGAGCCGCGCCGCCGACGTCGCCGTCCTTGAGGAGCAGGTCCACCAGATGCTCCGCGAGTGGAGGGCCGAACTCAATCAGGCATCCCCCGCGACCTCCCTGCAGGTAATCCAATCTAAAAGCCCCTAATTTTGTTTCCGTCTTCGGTTTTTCTGTTGGCGGTCAATTGGAGTCGTGGTTGATTCTGGGTGGACAGGCGAACACCCCCGACACTTCGGATCTGTTCTCGGAAACTCTTCGGCTGTTGCAGCTGAGCGAGGAGGAGGACGACGCAACGAGCAAGCTGACCGATTTGGCATTCAGGAACACTCCGAAGCTTGAGCAGGTGGAGTTCCAACAAGCTGATGTTGGAGCCACGCAAGGTAGAGAGGCTGCTACCTTCTTTCAAGAGGTGAATATGATCTGAAGTCAGAATGTTGTTTTTTATTGTATATCAATAAAATGTTTGTTTTCATCACGCAATTAAATATGGTAATTGTACATTTGAATAAATATATTAATACTCAGAGATGTGGAAATCCAACTTTGTTACTGTCACGGTTTTAGTTGGAGAATAGAATCTACAATTTCAGTGGAACTTTAGGGAAAGAAGAAAGTTACAGGAATACAGTGAAACAAGAGTTGATGCAAGCATTGAACCTTCATTAATTCAAGAGAATGCTTCAGATTTCTCAAGAACAATGAGGAATTGCCAATTTGGTAAGTCTAACAGTGTGACATGAAAAACCATTTCCTTTGGCATAACACAAGGACCATTTGGTGCAAGCTTAGTTGATCAAGTATGACAGTTTTCTAGTCAGTCCTTATAAAATTATAGATGAGATTACTCACGTCATCATCTAATTATAAATAAGATTATGAATATTCTCATCTTTTCTGTTCCCTTCATCAGACTACATTCTCAGTTTAAGCAGATGAGTGTTAGCAACTTCAATCCAGTAATCGTTTCATCCTGATGCTTGATGACATAATTTTCATGTCCTTTCTTTCTCATTTACTAACACATCATTTCTCATCATATCTGGGAGGTGTTTTATTTAGAGTTGTTGTGGGCATTCATAGACCAATCAGCATTCTCACAAGTAACATCGTGCATAGCAACATTTATTTACATAAAAAAGCGAAAAAGGAAAAATGACAACACACTGTGCTCATCTGAATTTTATGAATTGTGGATAGTTCTTAGAACTGCTAGAATGAAACAATTAATTCCACTCTTTCTAAGTGCATAAACATTGATTAGAGTTGGGGTCCTAACTAGTTTCAAGGAAAGTGGAACTTTTTGGGTAGGAATCACAACAAACCATTCTTGACACTATTGTTGGAGCTCAACATCCTGAGTAGAATGTCAAGTGCGAAGTTGTGAAACTTGAGTTGCTGCAACTCAAAATAGAAGTGGATCATCTTTGTCTCTATCATTTATTATGAACTTATACATATCTTTTCACATTCTGCAACAATTTGAACATAGGCATCATATGAAACTGATTGCACGCCAATGTTTGCAATTTCGACCTGTACCGCCCGGTACATACCGGTCCGCCAGGTTACCGGTGCGCGGACCGCCCGCTACCGGGCGATTCCATCAAAAATCGGCCGTCGGCGGCCGATTGAGTGAGAAATCGACCGTCGGCGGTCGATCGAGTGAGAAATCGACTGTCGGATGTCGATTGAGGAAGAAAAAGGGAAGAAGAAGAGGAAAAGAAAAAAAAAAAAAGAGGGGAAGAAAGAATACCTCGCCAGCGCCGTCCTCGCCCGCTTGCCGTCGCCGCCCGTGGGTCGCCTGCGCGCGGTCGCTTTTTCTCCCGCGCGAGGAGACAGATCGAGGCGACGTCGCCCCCCCCCTTTTTTTTTTTTTTAATATTTTAATATTTTAATATTATATTATAAAAAATATTATATTATATTTAATACCGGGCGGTACGCACTGTACATACCGCCCGGTATGGGTCTCGTACCGGTACCGACAATATATCGGTACACCAGTACGGACCGGTAATTAAAACCTTGTTGCACGCTTTTATTTGTCCTACATAACCATGCTTATTGTTTTTGACAATTCATTTTCTCACAGTTGTGGTGTATTTCTATCTTAAGGAAAATCTGGTAATCCATGCAAGGCAAATCCTTTAAGTTTCAAATTTCCGTTTTTTGATTCCACGTGGCCACATGAATGGTGCATTGGAGTCTCTTAAAGAGGTGCCGATGTAGATTTTGAGATATGAGTGATTAGTTGTTAGTTTCAACTTCTTATTAGGTAGAGTTTCACTTACCATCTAATTACAGATGTTCCTGATAGATGATTGATTGTCATCATTATTTCATTTGCTCAGAAATAATTTATTTCGTTAATTTTTAACTGTCTTTGTGCATGTGTTTTAAGTTATTTCTTTTTGTCTATATAGTTTTTCTTTGGTTTAGATTATAAGCAGTTTCTCTGGCTGCCTAGTTCAAGTGCTATTCAGAATATTGAGGAAGATTTTGTAAGGCCATCAATTTGATGTTGTCTGACACCAGCTTCTGGCTTCCATGTGATCTCTCATAGTATAACTAACTAGTTCTGCAACTTGATAAAACAGTTTAACGATCCTAAATTTCTTTGTTACAATAATATAATTTTCATGCACTTTTCATTGTCCCAAAGTTATCGAAACATAATCTGGGATTCTAAATCTTGTAGCATTTGACACTTTCTTGATTATATCAGTTTTAGGGTTCAAAACACAATGAAAAATCTGCATTATTCTACCCCGTATAGCAGGTGTAAATATTCCTAACAAATAAGTGCATGGATTATTGAGTTTTCCAGTGTGGAGTCTGCCTCTGACAGCTACAGACGTCTTAGGAGGTGGCAGCAATTAGCCCAGTGGCAATGATGGTGTCTAAGAACACAAAGAAGGAAGAGGAGCAGGATTGCATAGAGAAAGACAGAGGAGACCGAGGAGAGATTGAGTGTGTGTGTGTGTGAGAGAGAGAGGGAGTCCTGTTTCACTGCCACAAAGAAAACTTGAAAAAGATTGCTAACTTATATAAATTTTATCTCAGCCGTTAGAACAAATAAATGACACATTAAAGTTCAAATAGTTAACAGCTGAGGTTAATGGACTTGGATTGGTCAAAATTACTGTGAGCTGAGATGAATGGGCTTGAAGTTGAGCTGGTGAATCGAGCTCTTAACGAGCCAAACACAAATGAATCCGGTCCAGTTTATGTACAGCTTCTTAATGCTTCAAACATCTGCGGGCTGTCTGGGTTTATCTCAAATGCTTTGCAAGTGGATGAATCTTGTGTCGTCAAGTGGTTCGAGCTTCAGTTGCTCATTAAAGTCTAGCTGGTTTTTTAACTCTAGTTTAGTTAGAGTGCTTGAGAGGAACTTTCTGGCCACTGGCCCTCTTGCTTCTGGATTTGATTTGTGTTTATTTAGTAATACTTTTTATTTAACTTAAAACTTGTTTTTTTAATGTTCTCTTTATGCAACATGTGACATCATACTTTTGATATAAACTTGTACCCAAATTATAATAATCTCTCCGACAAACATGTACATCTAATGTTTCTTACCATCCAAAATTGTCATACACATAATGGGCAGTGTTCTTAGAAACATGCAAAAAATTTTGGTTTATTTTGTGCAGGTTTTCCTCCTTGGGTTCTTATAATAAAGGAAATCGAAAGCTCTGGGTTTTCAGTTGTGAATTTTATCACTTAAGTTTTCTTGTTGTTTTGTGATGTTTGCTTTTCATGTTCTAGTCATTAAGAACTTGGATAAATTTCTGACAGTTCAAACATCCTCCCTGGTAGTCCTTGCCTCGTGACAATAGGATTTTTTTTTGAACAATTTGTCAGGATACAGATGCACAATATAGACATTTCACTCTCTATATGGTATGGGTATATATATTTCAATAACATGTTAATTCACTTTTTGTCAATTTATGGTGGTGATTGTTGCAATTGAAAGTTTTCAAATTGGCTTCTTGCAGTACCATATGCATCAGGAAGTGGCTGCACAGGAGTTCCTGTATGCTGATCATTATGAAAGCAACCACCCCAATGGGGCACATGATGCTGCTGTGACCTGCCTGGAAGGGCCGTATCATTTTGATTATCAGCAATACAATATGCATCAAGAACTGTCCCATGATCTTTATATCAACCCTACCGAGCAGAACAGCCAAGATGTGTTCCCCCATATTTCAGATGTACTGCCAGCTATTTGCCCTCCACCTTCTGCATTTTTAAGGTCAAAGTGTGCTCTTTGGGATTGTCCAAGGCCTGCTCAGGGCTCAGAATGGTGCCAAGACTATTGCAGCAGCTTCCATGCCACTCTAGCAATTAATGAAGGTCCACCTGGTATGGCACCAGTGCTGCGCCCTGGAGGTATCAACCTAAAGGATGGTCCACTTTTTGCTGCTCTTAGTGCAAAAGTACAAGGAAAAAATGTTGGTATTCCAGTATGTGAAGGTGCTGCAACTTCAAAGTCTCCATGGAATGCTCCAGGTATGGTTGTACCGCATCTTCAGAGACATTTAATACTGCTCTTTTGTTCATGATTTCAAGTCAGCCTGTCAACTCATTTGAGAACCATTTTCTGAATGGATGGTGGAGTCTTTTTTCCTCCTTTCAATGAATTTCATCTGATCGCCAAGAATTTTTGTGTTATGGTGCAGATCTATTTGATCTTTGTGTTCTTGAAGGCGAATCACTTAGAGAATGGCTTTTTTTCGACAAGCCAAGGAGAGCATTTGAGAGTGGTAACCGGAAGCAAAGGTCACTGCCGGATTATAATGGACGTGGTTGGCATGAATCTAGGAAGCAGGTAATGAAGGAATATGGGGGTTTAAAAAGGTCCTATTACATGGATCCACAACCACTCACTCACTACGAGTGGCATCTGTATGAATATGAGATCAATGATTGTGAAGTGTTCGCGTTATATAGGCTAGAATTCAAACTCGTCGATTCAAAGAAAAGTGCCAAAGCTAAGTTGACCAGTAATTCACTTGTGGATCTGCAGCAGCAGATGGGGAGGCTCAAAGCAGACAACAGTGTGGATTACACAAAGAATACCATGAGCAGGACAAAAGCTAATCAGAAAGACATTGCTGGAAGCTTTTATACAGATTCAGGTGTGGCAGATCAGAAAGAGAATTCTCTTGCATGCTCTCAGCCAGATGGCTTTTCTAGATGAGAAATCTGGTTTTGGGCCAACATCCAATATGCTTATCCTATAGCTAGCTTGAATAACAGTTATGGATCATAAGAGAATATAACTAACCTGAAGCTGCTGCATCTCCATAGCAAGTGTTCTCTCACTCCTTCCATATAATAATTTGTTTTGCCTTGAATGTCAGTGTGCAGCCTTGCTGTTTGTTTCAACTAATTGGTTGCATTTGCCCGACTAAGTTTTTGGTATTAAATAACATCATATATAGCCATAGTGTTGAGAACTGGTATCTGTTTAAAAAGATCATGTTGAAGCAGAGTGCTTTATTATTTTCAAAGCTAGAGTATGTTAGCTACTGTTCTCCAGGTTTTGGATGTCTTTTAACAAGAAGGGCCACTAACTGGTTGGTGCACAGCTTTTCAGAATGGTAGATGCAAAGTTGCACCAAAAATTATATATTTTTCCTGGTTCCCATGGTATACTATGTTTTCCTGAAATTTCAAGAAAACCTAACTTGTTTTCTGGTTCTGAGGATATATATCTCGATCCTTTTGTACTTTAGGGTCTCTAATTCAGGATAAAGCCTGTACAAAATTGTTTCTGTGTTTGAAAGCAACTTTGTGTTTTAAAGGTTACAGCCCAGAATGAAGATTAGTGTTCCTTTTTTGTCAGCTTGGTTGCAATACTATATAGTTATGTATGAAACAGCCAGGTTAGACAGTTACAATTATTCTGCTATCCATGGTTTGTGAAAATATGAATTGCCCATTCCTAGTAATTATTGTTTCTCAGAATATGTTAAATTGAAAAGAAGTGAAATTTGATTGTCATGTTATTCTATAGTTCTACATCGAATACTGGTGACACTACTGTTTTTGTTGTGTGTTCATCCCTGCTTCTGAAAGTTTCTACAACATAGCATTTGACTATCTTTTGGATCCTTCAATGATTCTCTTTATTTGATTTTTATTTTGTGCTACATGAGTACATAAAAGAATTGTTACATATGGGGTTAGATATGCTTATTGAGATGCAACAATAATCAAAATTTGGATGACATTTGAGATACCTGCAACTGCAGTAATCAGTGTTAAGGTATTATGAACTGGTCTGATGGTTCTAATCTTTGGGAAGGATAACACAGCTTAAGAGGTAAGGTCATAGTGCAGAATAGTCCTCAAACTGAAGACTAATTTTTTTTAGAAGAGCTGCTTTATATTACACCATGCAATGGTAGTTAATTATGGTATTGATGGAGATTAAGCAACAGAAACTACATGTGCTTGAAGTCAAACATGCTGTCATTTGCTTAACTGAAGCTCATATGATGCGACCGAGTGAGCAAATTATGATGCCTCTAAAAGTCAACCGACCTGACTTGTTGAGTGAGCAAATTCCAAGCGTAGAGAAAAGGTGCATATATACTGATCTCTTGAGATGCTCAGCAGTAGTCTCGTGAAGCCAAAGAAGCATCTGAACATAAGAATACTAAACAAAGCAAAAGACTCTGCAACTTTATTCCATTACTTTGGATACCCCCACTCACTTATTCAATGTAACTCATGTCATAAGGTTCTCTTTTCTGTGATTAACAAACTAAAGATATGCGGAAGGGTTTCCGTAGGAGACTTCACTAAATTCTTGTCGATTGAAAGTATAACAAATCAACAAGAAAGCGAGGGAGATGAGAAGAGAAAATTGTGAGCTTAAAATGATTCCATTTTCTATTAAAAAACTCAGGTGCGTGAGGCTTCGATCAATTTGTTATATACAATTAGATTTTATTTTGTGTATTTATATGTACGTATATTATATATATATATATATATATATATATATATATATATATATATATATATATATATATATATATATATATATATAGTTAATCAAATATTAAAAATAAGGAAAAAGAAAATAGAAAGAGGAGGAGGATAAGGTTCACATCCAACTTGGAAGGCAAAGAAGGCTTCGAGTTCTATTCCCACTCCTCAAGGTGGATTCCTTACCTCTGGATTCTCCAACCGTCCGATCACATCAGAATGCGAACGTTGGACGGCAGATGATGGGCGAGACTCCCCGGGGCACAGAGGTTCCAAGATCCAACGGTTGCTCTTTTTTGCTTTAGGATTCGTGCGGGGAACGGTTTCTTTTAGCACTTCGCCCCCTGGTGAAAGAAGTATTGCAACGCTGGTCCACCGCCCCACGGCCGATTAATAGAGGCGGCGGGTGGGAGCTGGGCGTCGTTGAGGTGGTGACTTCTAGTGGTCGGGGGCGGAGAGTGACCGGAGTTCTTCTTCTTCTTTCTCGTTCTTGATTGTGGTGTGATCATGGGGAGGGGGAAGTTTAAGGTGAAGCCGACGGGCCGCAGGAACTTCTCTACTCCCGAGGAGTTGGGTACGACCATCACTCCATCGTCTTCCCTACTCTTCGTCCCTTGACATGCATCGTTTTCTTTAATACTCTTTTGTTTCTAGGGTTTGCGGTGGATCTGTACTTCTTGGATGTTGATTGCAAATTTTCCCAGTATCTTATAGCTTATCATGTTTTTGGCTCGAGATCATGAAATATCCAGGTGGGGGTTCACCTTGTTATAGCTAGTCATTGATAAAGATGAGGGAGACTGTGGCTTATGATTAGATACCGATGAAGTTATTTACTATGATGCAAGGTACGGTATGTCGGTATAGCTCGGTACGCTCGGGGGTACCGAACGGTATATATAAATAATATTTTTATGATTAAAAAAATATTATTTTTTTAATCCCTGAAATATTAGAAAAAAAAAGTTGGGTTAGGGTTTGTAAGATAGAAATTGGTATAGATTCAAACAAAATTAATGTAAATTAGGTAAAAATAATATTACATATCTTTTTCAAGCTTTGAAGAACCGTTTTGAAAAAGTGAGAGAGTTTGAGAAAGAGTGAGTGTGTGAAGTGAAATGAGAGAAGGGTGAGTTTAAATAGAGTTAGAAAGGGTTTTTCGACTGTTACAGGGTCTGTAACGGTCGATTTTGACCTTTTACAGGGTCAGTAACGATTGAGTTTGACTGTTACAAGGTCTGTAACGATTGAGTCGACTGTTACAAGGTCTGTAACGATTGAGTTCGATCGTCACATGGTCTGTAACGATCGATTTTGACCGTTACCGAGTGGTATCAATCAATTTCGCCAGTTATATTTATGTAACGGTCGATTACGACCGTTATATACCATGTAACGATTGGTACCGCCTGGTACTGGGCGGTCCGCGTACCGATAAACCATCGGACCGGTACATACCACCCGTACCGGGCGGTATAGGACGGTACGAAAACCCTTGCTATGATGTTTCTTGTTAAAGTAGTACTTGCCATTTTATGTATTCTTCTTCAGTTGCCATATTGTTGATATGGCCAATGTGGGAACCGTATAATGATTGTGATCTCCTATTGCTTTTATGTTCCAATCTCCTGCTTCTAGCCTGCAAAAATTTTTGACTTAACTGTAATAGTCAGGTTGGTTCTACACTACTATTGTTACTTTAGTATCATATGTGTTCCCAGTGTGTTTAGGTGGTTAATAGGAGCATGTGTCTTTAATTATATGTATCTGTTTGTTGTAGATGTAGTTGAAGTTCAGTGTTTATGCTTACTCTTTGCTTATTTATTATAAATGCTACAAGCTCTTCTGATATCTCTCTGATCTTAAAATGATAGCAGATGCAGGCACCTCAGCTTGTTCTCGCACCATCGGACAGGTTAGCCTCATGACCAGTAGTCCTATTGGTTACATTCCTTTGGGAAATGCAATATTACAAGTTTTAATTTTCAAAGACAATGTTGCACTTGATGCATCTTAGTCATTCTTTTCATTACATATGGACAGGTGTTAAAGGAATAACTAGGTTGTTGATGGGCCTTTCATGCTTATGAATGATGTGAATAATGCTTTCACCATCATGGTGCTTATGCTTTTTTGTTGTTCAAAATATTGATTCTATGCAAAACATATTATGCAATTGCCTCTTTGTAAGCCATCCCTTCTTCTCTCATATGATTCTATCTCCAGTCAGGCAAATTGAATCAGTGACCAAGCTATTTATGTCCTTTGTACTTCTGTGGTCCTTTCTTTAACTGAACCTTTTGTCTAATTTCCAGTGCTTGGATTTGGAAGAGTATTCAGACAGTTCCCATGATTCTGCTATTGTTTCTCAATATTGTATTTTGATGTAAGATATTTTGTCCGTTCCATTGCTATGTTTATTATAAAACATGATGATCAATATGCTGGCAGACAATTTTTTTAGTATAGCAGTCTAGGATGAGACGGTTTATGCAGATCTTGAAATGATGTTTGGGCATTAAGTTATGGTGAGAAAGTGCCATTTTATTGGCTTTATTGTTGGTGCCATTAGTCTCCGGTAAAGGAAAGAAAGAAAGGTATAATAAGTTTTGCTCTTAATTAGAGAACTAGATAATAAGCATTGGTAAAGGCAAGATAAATTGGTTCAGGTTGGTGGTGCTGAGAGAGATGCACTTCGAAGAATATAGATTTTTTAAAATTTATGTACAATCTTAAAGATGTCGGTGGAGTCATATAGAAGGCTTAGATGCTACAATTAGGAGATTATGGAAATTCATGACTGTGTACTGTGCCCTAGTAAGATTTGCAGTACTAGTCCATCGAAAATGATGGAGATGGTCTGCTCTATTTACATTTGATCTCAATTTTTCAAGTAGTTTTCTAATCAAAATTTAGCCTCTATTATTTTACTATTTGAAATTTTGAACTGTGCTTAGCTGCTCAAAACAGCAACATATAAAACAGTAACTTCTGTTCAGTGGTACTCATTCATTCTGTAGGCTGGTTTTTGGCCTCCATTATGTGTTCTGCTTGCTTTGTCCTTAGAATTAAAACTTATTTCGTTTTAACTTCAATAGGATCAAACTGAATACAATAAAAAAGAGGGATCTGAGGAGAAAAGTGGAGAAGATTCTGGAGAAGAGGTTGAGGTGAAAATCTCCTTTAATCATGTGTTATTGCCGATGTTTTTTCTTTTGCCTAATGGGTTGTGAAATATTTTTGATGCTGATGAATCATCATATTCTTGACAGCGAAGGAAGGGCACAATTTCCTTGATTGAGATCCAAAATCCAAACTTTGTTAAGCCGAGAACTACAAATGCTAAAGACGCTAATGTGAGTTGAAATGTTCCTTTTACTTTTCGTTTCTTGTAGAATCCTTCACTGGTAACTGAATGTTCCTATACACTTTATTCACTGATTTTCCACATGTGCTAAATTCTGACTGAAGCTCTATATAGATTATCACCACTTTTGTTCTTGTAATGACGCTTCTGATTCATTCATTGGCTGCTACCTTTTGAAGGTATTCTTGTTTCAAAGTAAATTGATAACACATTATTTTTATCTTTATTCTTTTCTTGGTGTCATGCCATCTGCATACTGTCTTTGTGTTGTTCTCTTTTAGCATGGTTTCCTTCTGACCAGGGGTTTGAAGTCTGCATGTACTATTTGTTTCTCATATGGTCATCATTTCAAACAAGATTGTGATACTATTAGAGCATGTGTATACTGCCTACTATCCATAGATCTGATCAATTATTTCTGTTGGAACATATATCTCATTGCTGGAATCATTCTGTTCATTTTGATTTTTTTTATTATTTTATTTGATGATATTAGGCTATGCAAGTCACTGTGAGTCTTAATACTGGTACTACACTGGTCCAATAGGTTGTGGAAACTGTATCAGACCAATATTTATTCATTAATTTTTAACATGGTGAGCATTATACTGGTCTTCTCATGTGTTCCATGATTTTCCATAATGGTGATAATAAATGTTTTGTCTTGGTAACTCTGAAGTTATATGCAGCTTCTATCTTGTTTCTTCTTAAATTTTGTTATCTCTTCATTAAGAAGTGTAGTTACGTGAATCCGGTTCTGGATAACCAGTTCTTGATGATCTGATGTCTATTAATGTTATTGCATATTAACGCAGCTGGAAAAAGCAACTCAACTGACAAGACGTGAAAGGTGTGTTACAGCTGGTACTTATGACTCTTATAGGTCTTCTTTGCCAAGTTTCCACCTGAGCTGTTTTCATGATTAGCCTTAAATTGTATCTGTACTTTGCTTCATTTTTCAGTTGCTTATTAAGGTGGCTAAAATAATTTGTGGGTTCCCATGGTCTAAACTTTGGTATTACTCTGAAACTTCTTTTTTGGCACACCAATAGGGAAGTTGTTATTGAAATGGTTTCATAATCGGAATAAATGATTTTATTGTAATTCTTTGATATGTGGTCTTTGTTTTCAGGTATTTTCATGGTCTGATACATATTTTTCTCTGCAGTTGTCAATTTGTTACTAATCTGGTTCATTTGCCAAAGATAAATATGGCAACAATATGATTAACTTAGTTCTATTATTTTTTCATTGAATGTGGTCCGTCGAGTGTTTTAGGATTGACATAAATATATCTTGTAGCTGTAATATTTTAGTTTGGGAAGCAATATTGGCAGCATCAAAATCTTGTTTAAATCTGCAGTAGATTCAAGAACTGCAGTTGGGACCATTAATACTAGTAAAAAAGTAAACAGTTTTTTTTGTCTTTTATAGTACAGGAAAACATTATTATTACTGGTCCTTTGCCTAGTTACCTCAGTAACATCCTGTATTAGCAACATACTTTAAGATGAAGACTTAAAAAACTTATGAACATGTATTAGCAAACAACTGCTTTTGACATGTAACAAATGCAGTAAACCCTGACATCAATGTTTTGGAGAAGACAGCTCAACAAAGAGGAGATGGAGAAGAGCAGTGATTAAATTAATCAATCCACTTTATCATGGATCTATGATTATTTTCCACCAAATTGTTGCACAACAGTTGGATTGAAAAGGCCGACGAAGGGATACGATGATATTGGAGTACAAGAGAAACTGCTTTAAACTTTACCCCCTTTAAAGTTATCAAGGCTTAGACTATACTAGTAGTGGGTAATGAGGTCATTTATCATGCTTGGTTAGGTTAACCAGTCTTTATGTTGTATTCTGTAGATAACTTGTGTCAATCAATCTTCACAAAAGAAAGATTTGGAGACTAATATGCAAAAAATACCCTTTAATTCCAATTTAATTGTGGAGTAGCGATGCGCATAGTGAAGCCATTGTTTGTAGAACTGAGCCTTACGTTGAAACATCAGTTATAACACTATAAGATTCCATCCACAGCAGTTATATGGACTTTACGGAGCAGTTTAAATGGTATAATTCACAAAAGTTGTAGGTAGTTTCAGATTGATATACTCTGTGATATAGTTTATTCTTGATTTATTAACATTGCTTGTGAACTTTATTAAGCTTGTCGCCCTCTTTTCTACAGGGAGGAGATAGAGAAACAAAGACGATACATGCGGCTGCAGGAACAAGGGAAAACAGAACAATCTCGGAAGGATTTAGGTAACATTAGACAAGTCCCTTTTTTGTGTATTTTTTTTTTTTTTGTGGACTTTAAGGGCATAAGTTTTCTTTAAACCAATGCTGTGCAGAAGTAACCTGTTGATCTGGTGGAAATAGCTCATTGAATTTACTTGGTTGTCAAGCATCACCGTGTAGTGGTCTATTACATTTGAGCTCCCAAGGCATCTTTTGTTACTCAAAACATTTTAATTATGAAAATCACATGGCAGGTTATTCAAGATGGCTTCTTGATTTTTTTTTTTGGGTTAGTTTTAGATTATCAATCGACTCACACATGCTTTTAGATCATTGTAGGTACAAGGAGCAAGCGATTAGTATACTTTCATGACATGGATAAGATTGGCTACTAACTTCCAGCCACTTTGGACTGGTTTCTAATAAGCCCCTTTTTAGCTGCAATAGTATTATTATTATTATTATTATTTTTCATTCTGACATTTGGTAATACTTCAGCCTGTGACTTTATTATTATTTTTTGAACTGTTGAGCTTATGAAAAAGAATGTTGATAAAGGTTATGGATACCAGATGGTTGGTAATGTTTTCTTGTAAAAGTCATGGTTAGCAAAATGTGGGAGTGATGAAAATAGTCTGTCACATTTGCTAATTAAACATTTATCTGTTGCAGAGCGTCTGGCTTTGATACGCGTCTTCAAAGAGCAGAAGCTGCAAAGACTGGTATGTATCTCCCCACACAAATGTCTTCTTTTGTACCCAAATTCTACTCTATCAATCATCGAAGGAGTGAAATATGAAGCACAAAACAACAGAGGATATGATATCCACAGTTCTCAAAGCTTTTTCAGTAATCGGAATCAACTAAATTCCATTGTACATCTGATAAACTGTTCCCTTATGGCCGCCAAGCTCTATAACACGTCATTTTATGAAATCTTTCATTGGAAAAAAAATACACATGATTACCACTTGTAAGATGGACGAACAACTTTTGGGTTTTCCGTATATGCATTTCTAAGTACTTGTATCACCTTCCAAGAGGAATAAATAGTTCTTCTTTTTCTTCTTCTAATTCTGTAAAAGTCTCTCCGTAACATTTTGAATATGATTCAGATTGTCTGATATTCCACCAGTTAGTTAGTTACTTGAGGGTTCTACAGATTTATTAAAAGAGAAAGAGTTTTCGTTTCTTTTTATTTATTTATTTATTATATATATATATATATATTATTATTATTATTATTATTATTATTATTAATCAATCTAGTTTAGTTCATGTGATGGAGCAAACATAAGATAGCATAATAGGAAAACTGATCTGCCTCCTGCATTTTGCAGCCAAAGAATTGAAGAGAGCTGAAACTGGTGGTAGCTGCTGCGACTTGGAGATTAAAAAGGGTGCTTTGGGGTCTCAGCCCTAACCGCTCTAATAAGATGGCCCAAATGCATTATGGCAATGCTGGAATCACTTGCACGCCTCAACTAGTTAGTTTCTAAATGTGGATGTGAAAACAAATATTTCCAATCACACACACTATATCTTCTTATCTCCACAATGCATTCTCTAATTAATTGATAAGTAATTGAAGTCGGAGGACATGGCATCATAGATAGTATATCTATTCATCAATATTTTCATCCATCTAAAAACCTAAGCTGATCAATAAGACAATAATATATATATATATATATTATATTATGTTCTCACTTTTGATGAAATGCCAAGTCCAAATCCTAAATCAAGTAAGTTACATCATTACAGTCATCAAATTTGAGGGACCAATATTGCAGCAGCTGCTGTTGTGCCCACCCACCTCAATTGATGTAAATTAGGATCAAATTTTCGCATCAGAATTAATACTACAATGTCTCAATTTTTTGATGATTTTTCTAAAAAAATATTTTTATTTTGTTATGATAATTTTAACTTATTATAGTGTTTTGACTATCTATACTATAAGGTTTAATTAAAAAGACTATGAATGATCTAAAGAAATTTTCAACTTAAGTCAAACTAATTATATGTCTAAATATATGATGTTGTAATGATTTACGTGCAATGATACCTAAAATAGACACGATATGATATTACTTTAAATAGTATTTTTCTACACTATTTTTATAATAATATCTATACTATTCTTAACATCTTAATAAAATACTATAAATATTATTAGAAAACATTATAAATAAGCGAAATCTCTCTCTCTCTCTCTCTCTCTCATAACTTCGCCCTGATCTCCTCTTCCGACTCCCCATGGCTTCCCAAGATCACCACCACCACGACGGCCAGTACCATCACCACCACCATGCTCATGAGTAGATCCCCATTCTTTTTTCTTTCTTTCTTCTATCGACGCTTTCTATTGTGCGCTTCCTTCTTCTCACTCACCTGCTGCTGCTGCTGCTTGTGGTTTTCACGCAGGGAAGGTTCCGCGGCGGCGGCGGCGGCGGCGTCGTGGGTCGGCCCGGACGGGAGGGTCTACCACTCCCACGACGGCCTGGCGCCCCACTCGCACGAGCCCATCTATTCTCCCGGGTTTTTCAGCAAGCGCGCGCAGCCCCTCTCCGACAGGAACTTCAAGGAGCGCGCCTTTACCGTCGGCATCGGCGGCCCCGTCGGCACCGGGTACTCTCCGCCGTCCTCTGAACTCAAGTTAAAGTGACTGTAGATTCTAAGGATTTCTAGAAGAAGAAATCTTTGGTCAAGTTTTATAGTGATATTTTAAAGATTTTAGCTCATTAATTTCTACATCGTGATATTCTTTTAGGGCATCCCATTTAAAGGGATCTCTCGGCTTCCTTTGAACCAAATCTTTAGGTGAAACATTGTCTTAAGTTTTTTATGCACATATGACTTGAGTCTGTAGGACCAAAACAACATCATAGGGCATCCCATCTAAATCCTGAACACTTGGGGCCCACTGGTGAAGGACAAGAAATTTAGATATGGTGGCTGAGATATGCTCTAATGAGGCCAAAAACCAGAAGTTTTGATGGGCTTCCAGTTAAAATAACCAACAATCCAAAGAAATGCAGGAAGAAGCTTAATGAATAAGATGCTTGCAGGGAAGGTGAATTTGAACTTTAAACTTACCTAGTAAATTTGCTAATGTTTATTATAATTGTACCAGTACATAGGAAAGACAAATCAAAGTTTTCATCTGGAATGCAATTTTGAAGGTGCATCTTGAAGTTTATGATCCAGTGCAACTTACATTTTTATGATAATGCCCAGTTTTTATGTAGTACGTTGGTCTTATGGTCTAATAACCCATCATCTAGTTTTCAAAATAATCTTTGATGTACTTACGTTGCTTTTCATGAATGTGCTATGACTTCTATCAATCAAAAAGAGGATCTATATGATATGACTAGTCTTTACCCAGTATAACAATTAACATCACTATTGTTGCATGATGCAGGAAAACAGCTTTAATGTTGGCACTATGCCAGTTCTTACGTGACAAATACAGTCTTGCTGCAGTACGTATTATGTTTGAGAAATGCAGTTTTGAAGTTTTTTTTTCGCTGTTAGTTTCAATCTGTCAGTGGATGAGACATTGCTAAACTGTTGCTGTTTTCTGAGGAAACATGGAAGTAAAGCTTTTGCAATTCAACTTCACCTTAGTGGAGCCTGGTGCACTTTTTTTTTTAAACTTCTTGACATGGTAGTTAGTGCTATTCTGAAATCAAAGAGGTTTAGATGGATCTGTATAAAACAATGATTTGTAAAAAAAAAAAAAAAACATAATTTCTGTTATATGGTAACAATGGTGAAGTGTTTGAAGGTATCTCATGAAGGTGTTGCACCGGAATTGATACAAATTGGCAGGTTTAGGTGCTGAAGCTATTCTGTAGAAAATAGCGCTTTTGTAGCAATTGTACATGTTCACCTTTTGCCTTATTTAATTCCTTTGTTTTAAGCTTTCTGCTTAGTTGGAAAATTTTTCATTAAACATAGGAGTCAAGAATATTAATTAAAATTGTTGAGGTTATTGCGGATGTTGCCCATGCAGCATAGGCATTGGAAGTGACTATCACTTTATAGTTTATACTCCCCTATATGATGTGTCTAAGATGGAACCTCTTGAGCAAAGTTACAAAAAGGATGTGGTTGCTACTAAATGTGCGGCCTAGAGTACAAAACTCCCGCCATAGATAGAGTTTGGGGAGGGTAATGAATGCAGCCTTGCCCTTACAAACAGAGAGATAATTTCCCTATGATCACTACTCGTCTAATTCAGTTTTGCCTGAAAAGAATTCTTTGTTCAGACTGCACATCTGGCATGTAGTATTTTCTTTACTTCCTATTTGTTACATATTACATAGTCACAAGCAGAGGAAAAAAAAAACTTACAAGCAAGCATGGGGACAATTTCCCTGTGGCTGCTACTCAGCTTATTCAATTTTGCATGAGACATACAGATTCAAAAATATCTTGCTCAGACTGCACATCAAGCATGTAATATTTTCTTTACGTCCTAACTCATTCGATCAAACTCCTTGCATGTTTATATGGAAGATCACAAACTTCATTAAATTTGTCTGGTTTCTCTATTTAATTTTTTTTTATGACGATTTAGGTAACAAATGATATATTTACAAAAGAGGATGGAGAATTCTTAGTGAAGCATGGAGCACTTCCTGAGGAAAGGATTCGTGCTGTTGAAACTGGAGGCTGCCCACATGCTGCTATACGTGAAGATATAAGTATTAATTTAGGCCCTCTTGAAGAGTTATCTAATTTGTACAAGACAGACATACTTCTTTGTGAATCTGGAGGAGGTATTTCTCTTAACTCACACCTAAGCTACAAACTTTGTATACATTAGTGCTGTATATTATGTTTGTCTTTTATGCATCATATACATGAAAAATAATATGGCATCAGTTTAAGGAAAAAGTTGAGGCCTTGCAAATTCTGGTATTTTAATTAAGATGTCAATATGTCGTGTCAGGTGGTTTTCATGTCAAGTTAGATTTTATGTACTAGAACGAAACTTTTGACCCATATGAACATGCTTAAATGTTCAAAACCCAAACCTCGATCCATTTCATGGCGACATCACCCAAGGTGGACGGTGTTACTAGTCTAATAAATTGGTTAGGCTGAATTATTTTGATTTTTAGATGATTAACCCATTTTGCAACAAGATTTAAGATTCGTACCTGGATCGAGCACATGGCACATGACCTAATCAACCTAATGATACAATTTAGCCTACATATATGACTCAAATATGAAACTATTTAGGGTGTTCTTGGGAACATATTTACATTTTTAATGTGCATTTCAAGAAAGAGGTTTGAGTGGTTGTGTAGCTTTGGAATGCTTTGAGTGCTTAGTAAACAATATATGAAAACTACATTTCAAATGTGTATTGACGTAAGTGTTGTTTGGTAATTTATATATTAAAAGTGAATACATCTCTGAAAAGGTGAGTTAGAAATTGGAGAATAAGGTTGGTACCATTCTTGAGATTAGTGATGCAATGAAGTATGCGTCCAATGGAGCAAGTGGTGCGGCAGACTTGCAAGAGGAATCAGCAACGATTGAATTTAAGAGATAGGGAGAAGAAATGCGGGTTAGGGTTTCTATTATATAGTGGTAATCTTGTGATTTTAGAGAATGTCATAGGGCACTTTGAAAAATTTTAAAAGCATTTCATAAATGTTGAAATGCTAATGCTACCCTAAGTTAGTATCAACATTTGAGCATTTGCAATGACAAATACAATTTGTAAATAAATTATCAAACATTAATTCATATTTGAAATGTGCACTGGGGGCTTCAATGCACATTTCAAATGTGTTTCCAAATGCACCCATACATGCATATAAAAAATTACATGTGTAACATGTTTAACTTGAGTATTAATCAGGTTAATCATGTGAGTCCCTAAAATTCCATCTCAATCAATCTGCTAATCAGTCTAGTTGTGTCAACCTATTTATGACCCAAATCCATCTAGGCTATAGGCTAAATGCAAAGATAATCATCTTATGATGGTTCTTTAATCGGATTTCTATTTGGGTCAAGAATATACACACCTACCTCAGATCTTCTTATCACCTTGCATGTTCCACAATTTCTTTACATATTTGAAGTCCAAAGTTGATTTCTCAGTCTTACAAGTACTATAGCTTGAAAGATTTGCTGGAAAAAAGCAGATGAAACTCTGAGATTGAGCCCTTTTATTTTGATTATATAGTTCAGAATATATAAAGTAGACAAAATTGTTGCACATGCTTACATTAGGTACAGAATATATAAACTAGATATAATGGTTGCACAAGCATATAGGTACATATTTGTTATAGATAACTTTCCATTATTGTTTTTTGTCCATAATGTTTTGATACTTGACACATGATGTTTATTCTATTGCTTGGTCATGATATTTGGAAATACCACACTTTGATTTATATTATGTGCATATAAAGGGAGCATTGATCTTTGGAAATACCATACTTTGTCTTATATTATGTGCAGACAAGGGATGCATTGTTGTTGATTTAGTACCTAAAGAAGTTTTTACTTGTATTGCACGTAATGGTTAAGGGTGTTGAAAGCCAATTAGTGGGAAAGGCAATATGAAACTTTTGAGTTGTAGATGCCCATAAATTGTTTTATGTGGAGGCATAAACTCGGGCCCGTGGTTTCATTGGTAAGCATATACTTAGTAGTTGTTACATGAGGTGTCTCAGGTTGCACCTTGTGCCATATAATGTGATGAGGCTTTTTTGAGGAGAATAGTTTTTTAATGTGAACTTACCCACTGATGCAGATAATTTAGCTGCCAACTTTAGCAGAGAATTAGCAGACTATATAATTTACATCATTGACGTTTCTGGTGGTGATAAAATACCTAGAAAAGGTGGACCTGGAATCACCCAAGCAGATCTTTTGGTATGTAAGATTGTCTGTGCCTTCTTTTGTTTTTCACACTACAATTCCTTATGCACTTTGCTCTACCACCTAAACTGTGCAGTTGAAGTGTAAATATCATCTGATTATCTACATTTTATATCTTAGGTAATAAACAAGACAGACATAGCACAAGCAGTCGGAGCTGACTTGGCGATCATGGAAAGAGATGCACTACGAATGCGGGATGGAGGGCCTTTTGTTTTTGCTCAGGTTCGTTAAACCAGCACAGAGAACCTTTTTTTTACTGGCATATGTTATCCTCTTATTTTGAAGTCAAGTAATGCTAGTTTCACTATATTGCTGAAATACTCCAGTTAAAGGCTTTATCTATAATCAAGTTATTGCATTTTTATAATTTTTTTTATTCTGTTGTCTGTTTGATTGAATTACTGAATTGGTCTTTAGAAGGTTAATGACATTTGTTGTTGCCATTGCTTTCATGCTTAATCCTTCATTTGCTGTGTAAACACCCAACATCATACATTGACACTGTCAATTTCCATCTTATTTCTTATGACATTGTTTCCATGCTTAAATCACATCATACATCAATAATGTTGATTGCCATCTTATTTCAGATGGAAAGTTCTTTTTTCTTTAAATTATAGAGACTTAGGTAATGGGCCCAAATGCAACAATGCTCTTATGAAGAAGCTTCTGCATCATCGACACTGCCACACTCTAAAATATTGTTTTTTCCTGGCTTCATGATGATAAGAAACACTTGTAAATATGGATGCTTACATTAGAATATCTTCTTGATGCAAAATGAATTTAAATTTCTAGTGGATGATACAGAGGTTTTCCTTGTTCAGATCTTGTTTTTTTTTTTTTTTTGTAGTATTTCAAAGCTTATGCAGGCTACCTATTTATTTGCAGGTGAAGCATGGAGTTGGTGTAGAGGGAATTGTGAACCATGTCCTACAAGCATGGGCGGCTGCGACCGGTAATCACTGCCGTTGATTTTAAGCATGCAGTTCGTGATAAGCCTCGATGCACATCTTGATGCCGTACCTAGAGTTGAAATGTGTGAAGGCCGAAGAGCTTGTACTTACTACGTACGATCAAAATGCTTTTATGCTTGACATGCCATTTAATAATTTGTATCTGCACTTGTGTGATACCCACAAGAAACACTCCTTGTGGTTGTTGATCATGTTAGCTGCCAAGGGTGGAAAACAAAGAGACTTAGCCGAGTAGTTCACCGGTGACAACACTTATGTATCATTCTACACTTGATATTGGCATGCAAGAAATAGCAGGAAGACGGTGAAATGTTCCAAACAAAACCACAGCAAACAGCAATCTGTAACGACAAAGTGTTAGGCCAATGAAATCTGTATGAGATGGTCGACAGCAACAACAACAACAAATCCTAATGTTCTAAGAATTCGAGGTTATGTATCTTTTTCCATTATTGAATTCTGCATAGCTAATAAGTGCTTCTTATCACATGATGTGGTTAATATATTTAACATTTACAGTGATAGAATTAAGATGGTTTGGAATCTCGAAACAAGAATTATAGATGCAGTCAGTAGTCAGTCAGAGGCCAAAATGAATCATCTCCAACTAATATTAACAGAAGATGCAGAAGAAGATGTAAAAAGGAATTATTAGAGGAAAAGAGAGAGAGAGATGATGATGTCCTTCGCTTCATCGAAGGATTAAAAAAAAAAAAAAAGGATCTCTGCAGTCAAGGACGAAATGTTGATTCATGTAGTTCACAGTGCATGATAAATATGGTTGCTTCCTGAGATCAAAACACAACCATTTCAGATTGTGTAACATCAAAATCACAGATGTCTGCAAACAGCTGAATCTAAACAAGGAGACCTTAAACAGACAATTAATTACATGGAAGTCTTTTTTAACATATAACTGACCACATCAGAATAGAAGATATATTGGCTTCGCAAGATCAAACACAGCCACTTGAAAGGTTGTCAGCTGAAATGAAATCTGAGCAACAAGTAGCCTTCGATTGACATGAACGTCAAGTAATTGTCATCAAAGAACACCAAATTGTCGTCAACGATATCAAATATGGAGAATAAAACAATCGCATGTGATGCCGGCATTGTAATTACAACTAGAAATGATCGGCATTATTTTCTCTCTATGTTTCTGCTCCGGTCACTGTACATTCCACGACCGCCCTGTGGGCAGTCCCTCGAGCGCTTCAGAGCTCCTTCTGCGAGGGATCTTAGCTCCGAACATGCGTCGCCGAGGTGGTCTGGTCTGCCTTCGACCGGAGGCAGGCAGGACAGGACAGGAAGCAAAAGCGCCAATCAGATGTGGCAGCCGCAGCAGAGGAAGAAGCAGCAGAAGCCGGCGACGAGGACGACGGCCTCAAGGAAGTAGAGGACGTGGAAGGCGAGGTCGTCGAGGAGGGAGAGCCGGAGCTTGGGGCGCTTCCACCCCCAGGAAGCCGAGAAGCTTGGCTTCCACGGCCAATGGTGCGTCTTGTTGAGCTTCCTGAACCAGCCGCGCTTCCACACCATCGTCGGCCACCGCCGCCGGAAGGCCAAACCTTGGAGACTTGCCCGGTCAGAAAAGCTTCGCCAGCGATGCGTGGATGGCGAGCAGGCGACGTGAGAACGTCGACGCGCGATGGCATTTAAAGAAGGTGACGGCGCAGTGGGGCAGTAGATTTCGGAAGGTAGGTTCGTCAACACGCGCTTTTGGGGGGCTGTCTAAGTCAAAGCTTAGCTGTCAAGTAAGTGGAATTATGATGGGAGTTATGGAGCAACAACACTTGGATTTCTTAGGTTGACCTGCTGATGATATAATGGTGTATATATATATTATTATCAGAGATTGATCCATTCAAAATGCTGGTCAACTTGCAGTAGTAATGGTGATACAATGGTAGTAGTAGCTGAGGAGGAAGTAAGTAAGATGTGGTTGATTTAAGCTGGTGTTGTTCCTACCTACATCAACCATGCCACAAAAGCATTGCTAATTGTCGCGGGTTCTCATCATAACTTGCGTATATTGTTCGTATGGAATCAGAATCCTTCCTACTTTGACAAACTCGGTGAAGTTGGCCGTCATAAATCAATCATACACCTAATTGGATTATTATATATAGCGTTGTTCTCTGGAATCCCAAAGACAAAGAACAGATGCTCAATGTCTGGTTCACATCTCCTTTCCAGTTTGTCTCTCAGTTTCTTCTTCAGTCAATGTAGGAAGGAACAGATGCTCAATGTCTGGTTCACATCTCCTTTCTTCTTCTTTTTTTTGTTAGCTTGCAGAAAGAGGAATCATATCATTCATTCCGTGGATTATTAAAAGTAGCTACAGAGAGAGGCAGGGAGGAATATGAACAACTTGTATGCGGTTGGATGGAACTCGACTGGAATATTAAATAAAATTTTGAGTTTTAAAATAATTCCAACTGTTCTCTTGAAATGCTTGGAAACTGGTAAAAACTTCTGCAAGGCACAACATGATGAATCCATCATCAGCCTTTGATGACGAGCATGCATGATTGATTGCCTTCGTCTACAGATTGGCAGCAGCTATCACCAAAGCTTGTTGATGTTGGAAAGCAATGACAGCTGATGCAAGGTTGAGTTGGTAGCCTCTACAAGAGAAGTGATGACGAATTCCATGTTTAGATTCTGGTAGCGATAATACATTAATTGCACTATCACCAATGTGGTCTTAGTTTATAGTGATGTTAAGCAGGCGTCTATTATTATAGTATAGCAATGAACGAGTGAATGATTTGGAATAGAATAATTTTTTATTTGAATGCAAAATCTTGTTTTTGTGCTCTTGTTAGTAAATTTAATCGTATTTCTATTTATGAATCGATTTTTGATATTTGACACACAATAGAAATCACACATGAGAGGACTAGTAAAGTAAAAGAATATAAGATTAATATTTTAGTTCATAATTATGAGTTGTTTCGAATGAAACCAAGTGAGTCTATTGGAGACATATATATCCATTTCACGGATGTCGTCAATGGACTTAAAGCTCTTGAAAAATATTTTTCTAATTTTGAACTTGTTAGTAAACTTTTAAAATTTATTTCTAAAAGTTGAATTCTTAAAGTAGCCACTGTACAAGAGGCCAAAGATTTAAATAACTTACCTCTTGAAGAACTAATTGGATCATTAATGACATATGAATTAAATTGTAAAGCTCATGAGCTTAATGAACCCCTTCCAAAGAACATAAATGATATAGCACTTCAAAACAGCAAATGACTCATCGAGTGAAATCTTAAGTGATGAGGACCATGATATTACTTTATTGTCTAGAAAGTTTAAAAAATTTATTAAAAGGACAAGAACTATAAAAATAAAAATGAACCAAAGAAGGACAATGTCATATACTATGAATGAAAAAAATTGAGACATTTAAAAAAATGAATGTCCTCAATTAAAGAAGAATGTGTCACCTAATAAGAAAACACTTTCGGCAACTTGGGATGACTCAAGCTCATCGGATGAAGAAGATCAATTCGAAGAAGAAGTTGCTAACTATGCTCTAATGGTGATACAAGATTAGGTTAGTGATTCATTAAGTATTTTTTTTTCGAAGTTATTAAATATGTTCCCTGAATTGTTTGATAAGTTTAGAAAAATTAACAAATCCTATAAGTTGTTTAAAAATTAACATGATTTATTAGTTGATAGATTTGATAAAATGCATGATTCATTAGTATCACATAACTCTTGTTCTAAATATGAAATACTAGATAATATTAAAAAAAATATTGATTAAGACAACATTAGAAAATTTTAAAATTTGGAACAAATCCCTAAATATGATCTTTGCCAATAAAGATCATATTAATAGAAGAAATGTCATAGGCTTTGTTGGTAATATTCAACAAAAACCGATCATTTTTATTAAAGGACCTACCTTAAGTTTGCCATCGAAAATCAAATATAATTTTTGTAAAAAAATAGGACATAAGGCAAATAAATGTCTATTTAGAAAATATAGTCCACACCAATTAGTTGGATTCCCAAGAGAACTTCATACAACAAAAAAACAATTAGAAAATAAAGACAAAGATATTTATGAAGGACCCAATGAAAAATGGGTACCTAAATCAAAAATATATTTCTTATAGGTTTGTTTCTAAACTAAAGTTAGGAGCACTAAATAATATTTTAAATGCCTAAGACGTATAACTTGAGATCTAACAAGCTCACTAGCATAAATACTAACAAGATAAATTAATAAAAATAAAAATAAATCTTCATTATGATGGTGGGTAACCCTTTCATTGCATGCTAAAATTGGAAAAAAGAAATATGAACATAAAAGGGAGATTCTAATGATGATTAATGTATTGATTTGTGTGATTATATTTATGTATGTTGTCTTGAGATTAAATGACTAAATATTGAATTTGAACTTATAAGTCATATACAAATCATTTTTCTTTAAAGAAAAAATTTCTTGATAACATGATAGAATCTTCCAACATAAAAAAAATCATTGGATTTTGGTTAAAGAATATCTCATAGTAATGACTCCACTTGAAAGTGATTTACTCATTTGGATTTGTCTTATCATAACCTTGATTGATGATGCATCGTTAGAGAATATTTGAACCTATTGAAGAATCACCGAAAGAGACGTTAATAATCAAGGTCAAATTGAATTCAAAAATTGAAGTGGACTATTACCGTTTAGTTTAAAATAAAACGAAGGAGAGGGAGTACCAACGGTGGCACCGTTGGTTCAGCGATTGAACCGACCAAACTTGCCCGACTGAGTGCGGTTCAACCGACCAAAACCTAGACTACAAAAAGCCCACTTAGGGCCGACGGTGACATTGACCCTAAGCACCCTCACCCCTCTCTAAAACCTCTTTCGCTCCTTCCTTCTCATCTAAACAATCAAGGAAGGCTCCCTACTCTTCAAAACTATGGATTTTTACCTTTCTCTAGAAGATCTAACTAAAGGTAACTCTTGAAAACTTCTCTCTCAGGCTATTAAGTTGCTCTTATCATCCTTCTTACAAATCTATGTAAAATGACCCCTAGAAGATCCTAAGGGACAAGAGAAAGAGGAGAGAAACCTATAAGCATGTTATGAAATTTTCAATCCTTGAATTTAGGAATGTCCATAAGGAAAAATATATTGATCTAGATGACCTAAGAAACATAGAGCCAATCCAATGGTTTGCAAATCTAGATGCTCCACCCATTCTTCAAGTAAATGAACCTATCTACCCGAGATTAGTTAGATTATTTTATAACAACATGCATGTAGATGACAATAAAATAATTTCTCCATATCTTTTTTAGGACACCACATAGATATTATAGATAATCTAATTTGCAACTTTATACGCATCCCCGAAAAAAGAAATGTTATTTTAAGGGATAATGATATATGGACTCTATAGGTATAACATACTCAGAAGCTTTAGGAATTGTTTTAGGAAATCCTAATCTAACTATTGTACCAAAAAGTTGTGAACACATGCTACACTTTAAAACAAAATTGTTTCATCATATAGTAATGAGTATCTTACTTCTAAAATAATTCCACTATAATGAATTGAATCAAATGAAACTAGGCACCTGGATAATGAAGGGACAAGATTATTGCTTTGGGTATCTCATAAGGCAGAACATGATTGATCTTGCAACTGAGGACATGATGCTATCTTATGGTGGATTAATCACTAGACTATTACATGCTCGTGACATAATCATTCCACTAGTGAAGAAATCATTAAAATAGATAGGTACAATGTAATCAATATGAATCTTTTAGAGAGATTTAGGTGTGTTGAAAGACATGGTACATAAATTAGCCTAGAAGGACTGATTCTCCCCCAACCTGAACCTGAACTTGAACCTGAACTTGAACCTGAACCTGAGACACCTATCCTTAGGAGAAACTCATCTCCACCTACCAGTCCTCTTAAGGCACTGCCCATGATACAGCCAGCACCTTCTTTTTTTGATGAGTCTATTGTGAATCGGCTGGAACGAATTGAGCTACGCTAATATGAATTAATAACTAAGATAGAGCAGATCCAATGATAACTCTACACTTTATCTAGGCATTTTGGATTACCACCATATGAGTAATTGTAATCGGTGTAACTTAATATTTTATACTAATCATACACTCATGATGTACTCTTTTTTTATTTACACATTCTTATGGTATGAACTTAATTATTCATAAACTCTTGCTACATGGAAGTATCTTCTAATACTTTATGTTACAAACTTATTGATATTAGAATTTATTAACACTTAGCATCAATTAGTAAATATTTTTACAAAACTTTTAAATTAAGAATAATTTGATTTTCTTAAAAAGATAACTTAGAATATTAAATCATAAAAATATATGAATTGCTAATCTAGATTTGATGAGATTAAGTTTTTTTGTGATAATATTTTTGAAAACTCTCTCCATGTTTTTATCTTATTATTTATAAAAAAGAAGAAAAAATGCATAAAGATGATAAATTGTTACATTTTAAATTTACAAGAGATGATTTTAAATACATAAGTAGTCTTTAAATCTCTTGGACTTTTGAACTTATCTTGATAAATAAAAAATAGATATTTCTCCTATTTATGTTGATAAACAAAGGGGATAAATAATTGATGACTTAAGGGAGAGAATTTTAACTTGTATGATTGATGCATTATTTTAATGCATAAGTTTGAAATTCATGTTATATACTTTAAAATTTTGTTGATTCATTGTTGGTTAAAATTAATATTATATCATTGATGATTTGATTTTAAAATTCATATCATTTCAATATTAGATGAATGGATGTTATGATACTTAAATTCAAGAGTGGTTAGTTCTCTTGAATTTAAGTTTTTCTTATTTGAATTAATGGCATGGATTTAGAGGGAGTTAGGTTTAACTTCTGTCATCATTAAAAGGGGAGAGATTGTTGAATCTCAAATTTTGATGATGAAATCAATTGATGGGTTGTTGATCTAACAAGATTGTTAAAGTTGATTGATGCAGGATTAACTATGACAAAGAGAATATTACAATAAGAGTTTTAGCTAAAATCAAGTCCAAGCATCAGGCCGGAGTGAGGATGATACGGTTGGGAACTCGCCTGGAGTACGTCAAGAGCTTGTCGAGGGTATCGGGTGTTTGCCAGAATGACACAAGGGAGTTCGTCATAAGAAGACCGAGACTCATCGAAAGATAATCGAGGGTAGCCGAAAAGCTTGCCGGGAGTTGAAAATGTCTTGAACTGTATTTGAGGCCATATTGATTATAATTAATTAAGTCATAGTTAATATCGTTAAGGTTTAACTATGACGGTGAAAAGGAGTTACAAACCAGACATGAACCTAGGATCAAGCTTAAGCATCAGGCCAAGGTTTGGATGATATGGTAGGAGCTCCCCGGGAGTTCCCTAGAATTTTGTCGAATGTATCAAGAAGATCGTTAGGAACACGTCGGAAGATCGTAGAAGGAAGACCATGAGACTTATCGTAAGGAATGCCGGAGGTTACCGGATTGCAAGAGTGATGTCATTAATTAAGCTTGGTGGTCATGTATGATTTTAATCCTTAAATCGTAGGTTAAGTTTGAGTATGAATTGAGTATAATTTGGAATGAACCTAAATCAACTCAAAGAGGCAACCGGTTCCACTATGGGGATGGATTGAGCTTAGGTCGAGCTCAATTAGTTGACCAGGGAGGTAGTCAACTGAAAGTACATTACGGGATGTGAAAAATGAAAGAAATCACTTTTTTGAGATTCCCAGCAGCTGAACCGTTGGTAACCAATGGTTGCACCACCGCCACCTAGGTTTCCGATAGGCTGACAGTGGCTGAACCACCTAGGATGATGATTGTGCCGCATGTACCATATTTTCAGAGTTGCTTTAGGCGGTTGCACCACCAGCACTGACGGTTGTACCGCTCGTACCCAGATTTTTTTGGATACGTTTGAATTTTGGCTCCAAATTATGAAGCCAATTGGGGCCTATAAATACCTCAAGTTTTCTTACATTTCAAACAATAAATTTTGGGATTAAAATTATATGAAAAACTTGTGTGAATTGTAAGAAAAAGAAAAGATGAAGGGAGTGAGGTAAGAGTTGTAAAATTCTTGTAAATAGTCTCCCTTGTAAGCTCAAGTTTGTAAGGGTTTAGTCTGCACTCAAAGAAAATCGGTAGTGGACACCGGTGGGCCTCGAGGAAGAGGACTCGGAAGTGGATGCAGGCGAAGATTGGTGTCAAACCACTATAAAATCGTGAGTATTCTCTATTTGGCTTATTCTCTACTTTCAATTGTTCTTAATTAGAAAATAAAAAATATCATCTTTCGATTGTGATTTTAAATCGTTTATTTATTCTCCTTCAAGTTCAAGAAACGCTTCTGATTTTATTTTTTATAAAACAAAATATTTTCGTTAAAACATAATTTTACACATACACTAATTCACCCACCCCCTCTTAGTGCCAATTGATTTTAACACGTTCATAGTTGATGAGTTGCGTGAATTGTTATGAGATAACAATTCACCAAGTTATAAGGAGTTCTGAGTCAGAAGGAGTTTCGATAGGTGCAATTCATGGCTAGCTCGGTATTTGGTCTAAAGGGTCACACGCATATGGTAGATGTTACGATGAATGGAGGTTCATATATGAGATATTCGTACAGCTATTGTTTTATTGGAAGTTCATGTATTATTATATCCTATGGATGGGATACAATAAGCTAATAAGAGATTATTGGGTAGAAATCTATTAATCTAAGAGGCTTGGATGATTGGATGAAGATCCAATACCGAATTGGGCAATATCCATTAGAATTAAGTTGACATAGACCTTTATAAATAGGAAAGGACCACATGGCAAATGCTAAAAACTTTTTGGTGACCTCCTCCTATTCTCCTCTCTCATTTTTCTCCTCAACCAATAGCGCCTATTTGAGGTGTGTGGACAGTAATAAGGGTTGGCCTTGGAGAAAGTGTAACCCTTTTGGTGTGTATGGAGAAGATCGTGCTATGATTTGAGAAGCATCGTCACTGTCATCTGAATCACCGCTAGAGAGGGAACTAACTAATATATTTTTAATTTAAATAAATTCGGTTCAATTCAAATGATTAATCGAATGAAAGAATATCCATCAAACTAAAAATTATTTATAATCATCAAAATTAAATTATTAATAAATCAGTCAGTTTGGATCGTACCAATTCTATTCTAATTGGATTCGATTTTTAGATTTAGTTTGAATACCCCATATGTGTTTAATGTTCCATCTAGTTTTCCCGGTTAAGCTTCTGTGCTGACATGACGATAAAACTAAGTTGGTGGGTCATGGGAGTTGATATCGACCGAAATCCACGTGTCGGTCTCACGCAGGAAAGCCATCCACAATATAAAGAACATAACCTAATCCACACTATACTCTCACTTTTAATCAAACCCATAAAAAAATTCCACAAAGTCTTGCATCAGAATCCAATCAAATCCTTATTGACAACAGCAATAACGTAATATAGGATCGGAACATAAGCCAAAAAAAAAAAATCTCCACATAGATTCCATTAGAATATTTCTTCTTTTCCAATGAACTCTTACTACTATAATATGGTTGCCTCTGTGCTGTTGACAATCTCCAGTTTTGTTTCTTTTTACTTCATGCCTTGGAGTAGAGATGCAAGTCTGAACTAACTGTATGCAAATTTGTAGACTTGGGGAGACAACTATTCCTGCATGCAGCTTTGCTGCAGTCTTGAAGACTGCTTCTTGTAGACAGCAAGCTTTTCCAAGACAAATATCATCATCAAAACTGATGCTTTCTTCCTCCTCCCTCCTATACAAGATGTAGGTATGCAGGCCCACAAGCCATGCTGCAAGAAATGTAATCATCACTTTTTCCCACAACTGTGAAAAGGTTGATGAAGACCACCACCACCACCACCAAACCCTAGCATTGTTTGACAGGAGTCACTTTCAGATGCTGAGGGTGAAGTAGGGCTGCCTCTTTCAGTGTAACTCATTTAGATACCTTACTGTTGACAGATGCTGGATGATTCATTCTCTTTGATCTTTCTTGGTGGTACAGCATTGAGATGAATTGTTTAGGAAAGCAGAAATGGGAAACTAGTATTTTAGCTAGTCTGATGTTGTTTAGGAAAGCAGAAATGGGAAACTAGTATTTTAGCTAGTCTGATGTGGACTGAACAAATGTAGCAGTGCTGGAAGAAATTGAAGAGTTATAGGTGCTTCTTTCATCTACAAGAATACAAGCTAAACTACCTTAGCTGTAACAAATTTCCTTAACCTAACTAGATTCTCTCTTTCATCAGTTGAGGAAAATCCTGTTAGCTGTAACAAATTTCTCTAACCGAACGAGATTATCTTGTTCGTTGAGGAAAATCCATCTCTTATCACTATATAAATAGATGTTGAAACTTCAATAACAAGTGTATTTTTATTTTCCCAATTCACTTTCAACATGGTATCAGAGCAGCTTGCTTAGAGCAAACTCTCTTATTGCTATCAAACGACAGCAAGTTTCCATCACTTCCGATCGCGTGCAGCTTTTATCGTCGACTCCAGTCCATCTACTGTCGCGACATCTGCCTCCGCTACCGACGGAACCAACGAGATCAGAACCGATCTCCCAGCGAACGCTGATACTGTTGTCGCAACTTTGGCATCCTTTCTTTCGCCAGAATAGATCTCCAGCGAAATCCCGACCGCCTCCCCAGTCTCCAGCCTTGCTCCGGCACATTGGCACCAGCGGTCTCCGACCCTGCAAACGCTCCTACAAACGCAGCACCCGCGAATGCTCCAGGGTGTCGCTGCTTCCTGCCGACACACAGTAGATCGAAACAGAGTAACCATTACTCTGTTTCCTCTCATTCTTCCTCTGCTTTGCTGCGATTGGCCCAACAATATCGCAGCGCACAGCCAACGACGCACTTCTGTAGCCCATCTCCTCTCTATCGCTGTTGCTCCTCTGGCCGCTGCTCCGTTCCGTCGGTCTTACTCTGCTTCCCGTCGCAATTGCTGCCCGCTACTTCAGTATCCCTGAGTCTTGCGGCGTCTCACACCTATTCGCAGCCAGCATCACTCTTCATCGCCGGTTGCTTCCTCTTCTTCTCTAGCCCCAACAACCGGATCTCTATTTTATCGACAAAACAGAGCATCCTTTTCTCTGTTTTCTCGATACAAATGCGCAGCTGCTCGCCCCGTTCTGGACGCTGTGCCTCCAACACCAAGCAGCGGCTACCCTCTTAGCAGTTCTAAAGAGCGATCCAAACGCGGACACCACAGTCGTGTCTCCCAGGACTAACCGCTACCTCTCCTGCCCGCTCCCCCTCACTCACTCTGCTTACGATGAGTTGGTCAGCTATGAACGCCAGACCAATATGATGATTGAAGGAGAAGCCTCAAAGTCCCTGAGAAGTCACTCAAGAAGCCTTTTCCCTCCCGGTGTATCCTGTTGGATTTGAGGGGAGTGCCGGGTGATCTATTTTAACAGTGGCTGCACTCACTGTGTCGTATTCGGAAAGGTTGGTTCCAGTAGAATTGTTGCACCCGAACATTTCTATTCATCGTATCAGGACGATGGTAGAGTCTCCTTACCTTTCATTCCTCATTTCTTTTACCATCAATCTCTTGGACGCTTTCGTCATATTATTCAAAAATCGGCTTCCTACTCTCGCTCTTACTCTATCTTTTAACGATTTTTTACAACTGTTTTCTCGGCGAGATTACTTACCTTTCTCTCTTGGTTTCCCTTTGACTTGGTATTGGTTCCTCGATGTCTTCCTTCTCTACCTCCGATACTCCAACACTTTTTCCTGTTGGCGATCTTTCTCCACATTCAGGACTCACCTCCATCGATGTCGCCTCCTTGATTCCGTTTAAATTATCCAAGGGTGGTAATTATGCGTCCTGACGGGCCCAATTCTCAAACCTTTTATTTGGTTATGATTTATTGGGTTACATTGATGGCTCTCTTAGTTGTCCACCAGCGATGATACATGTTCCAGGAGAACCCAACCTAGTACCGAATTCTGCACACAAACTTTGGTTGCGCCAAGATCGGCTAATACTCCAACCAATTCAAGCTTCTGTTGCGGGATCCATTGCTCCACTTGTTGCCTCTTGTGTCACTGCTGCGGAAGCTTGGACCAAGTTACAAATTACCTTCGCGAATCACTCCCGGACTCGCATGCTTGGACTCCTATCCAGCCTTAAGCAGGAGGGAAGTACTATTGCCGATTACTTACAACATATCAAAATGCTTATTGGTGACCTAGCTTTGATAGGTCATTCCCTGACTGATGAAGAAGTTCTTGTCCACACACTTAATGGATTGAGTCCCGAGTTCAAAGAACTGGCAGTCGCACTTCGAGCACGTGACTCTTCGATTTGCTTTGAAGAACTCTATGACAATCTCACCGACTATGAAGCTTACCTAAAGCGTGCTGATAGACTGTCAGGTTCCTTGCCAGGACCTCCTATCACGGTTCAGTTCAATCAGAAGTCCAACTGGCAAAATCGTAAATACCGTAAGAATGCTTCAAAAGATGTGACCAACTTTTCTTCCACTTCTATGGGTCCCTCTCCATCATTGCCGCCTCCCCATTCTCTGCACTTCAACACTGCCGTTCAGCCGTGTTGTCCTCCTTCCATGCTTTAGCAACCAGTTGTCTGCCAATTATGTGATAAAGTCGGTCACTCGGCAAAGGTTTGTCGGTCTCGACCTCGTCTTCCACCTCAGTCGGCCTGGCCTCGGGCAAATGTCATGATGACTCCCTCTGACAATCAATCTAATTCGATTGTGGACTCTGGTGCTTCCCACCATATTACTTCTAATCTCCAGAACCTGTCGCTCCACAACAACTATGGCGGAACTGAAGATATTATCATCGGTGATGGTAACAGAATTCCTATTACTCATTTCGGTACAACAAAGTTTACTTCCAATGCCACTTCTTTTACACTCGATAATGCTTTGTGTGCACCCCACATTAAAAGAAATCTCATCTATGTCTCTCAGTTCTGCCAACAAAATAATGCTTCTATTGAATTCTTTCTTGATTATTTTCTTGTCAAGGACTTGAGCACGGGGGCATCGTTGGTTCGCGATCCGAATAAAGACAACATCTATGAATGACCATCTACCTTATATCTCACTTAGCCTACTGCTAACGCCTCCACCGCTGCTCCAATCGACATGTGACATCAACGTCTTGGTCATCCCTCAACCCCTGTGTTGAACAGTTACTTTCTCGCTACTCTATTCCTGTTTCTAAATCTGGTTCTACTATTACTTACTGTGATGCTTGTCTTAGTAATAAGAGTCGTCAATTACCATTTGGTACATCTTCTATTTCCTGCTCTAAACCGTTTGAGGTTATTTATATTGATGTCTGGGGCCCTGCGTCAGTTGTCTCTTTTGACAAGTTCAGATTCTATGTTGTCTTTGTAGACTATTTTACAAAGTACACATGGTTATATCCTCTTTGTCAAAAATCTAAGGTTGTTGTTGTCTTCTCTAAATTCAAGAACTTGGTCGAGAATTATTTTCAAACTACTATTAAAACTGTCTATTTCTGATGGTGGCGGTGAATATCAAGCTCTTGCGTCTTATCTAGCTACCTCTGGTATTCAACATCTCAAGTCCCCACCATATACCCCTCAACTGGTTGGCTCTGCTGAGCGTAAGCATCGTCATATTGTTGAGACTGGTCTTACATTGCTCCATCAGGCTTTCATGCCTTCTATCTTTTGGTCCGTCGCTTTTCAAACTGATGTTTATCTTATTAATCGCTTGCCTACTCCTCTCTTACAATATCATTTACCATTTGAAAATCTATTTCAAAAACATCCTAACATCCAAACCTTAAAGGTTTTTGGTTGTCTATGTTATCCATGGTTACGTCGCTACAATTCTAATAAAATGCAACATCGATCTCGACCTTGTGTTTTCATAGGGTACTCTCTTGAACATAACACGTATCGATGTTATGACCCTCACTCTGCTAAAGTCTTTGTCTCCAGACATGTTACTTTTGTGGAGACTATCTTTCCCTTTCGAAATCATCGACAATCTGTAGTTCCATTGGATCGCTATGAACAATCTTCCTCCTCCATTTTGTCTTCCTTAGATCCAAACTCTCTAGTTACTTCTGTTCTGCGGTTTTCCTCTCCTCCGGCTCCTCCCCCCTAGTGTCTTTGTCTTCACTACGCCAAGGTACTTCTATTATCCCTTCGTCTGTCTCTACCAGTACTGACCTACAACCCTTACCTCCTAGCCCTACTATCACCTCTCGGCATCCTATGCAAACTCGTTCCAGGTGTGGTATCTTTAAACTACATCGAGTTCTAAATTTGCATGTTAGCACTGAATCCTCTTTCGACTTTGTTGAACCTACTTCATTCTCTCAGGCTCAGAAATATCCTCATTGGCGTAATACCATGTGCGAGGAGTATGATGTCCTTCTTCACAATACTACTTGGACTCTCACTCCTCCTCTCTCCACATAAAACATTATCGGGTGCAAATGGATTTTTCGAATTAAGTGGAATCATGATGGTTCTATTGCTCGCTATAAGGCACGTCTTGTGGCTAAAGGATTTCATCAACGACCTGGCATTGACTTCATTGAGACATTTAGTCATGTTGTCAAACCTACTACTATTCGACTTCTTCTAAGTCTGGTAATATCGAAAGGCTGGTGCTTACGTCAGTTAGATGTTAACAATGTCTTTTTACAAGGAACCCTCACTGAAGATGTTTTTATGGAACAACCTCCAGGCTTTATACATCCTCAATATCTGCGGCATGTTTATAAACTTAAAAAGACCATCTATGGACTTCGTCAGGCTCCACGAGCGTGGTATACTGAACTTGGTCTCTACTTATCTTCAATTGGCTTCATCAACTCTAAGTCTGATGTTTCCTTATTTCTACGCCAACATCGTGGGAGCACCATCTATCTCCTCATCTATGTGGATGATATTATTATCACAGGTGATAACTCAACGGAGGTTCAGACATTTATTACACAATTGGCAGGCCGCTTCTCCCTCAAAGATCTTGGTACCTTGCATTACTTTCTCGGTGTTGAGGCTACATTTACATCTTCTGGTCTCTTTCTTTCACAACGGAAGTATATTCATGATTTACTGTTGAAGACAAACATGCAAGATGCTAAAGCAGTCTCCACTCCTCTATCTCCAAGTACATCGTTGCATCTCTATGATGGTAGTCCTGTCACAGATCCTACTCTATATCGACAGGTAGTTGGCTCCTTACAATATCTAGCACTCACTCGTCCCGATGTCTCCTTTCTGGTTAATAAATTGTCTCAATTTATGCATCAACCATCTACTTTGCACTGGACTGCTGTCAAACGTATTTTGTGTTATCTCAAAGGGACTATTGATTATGACATTTTTCTTCGCAAGAATTCTCCCTCTCAACTTCATGCCTTTGCTGATGCGGATTGGGCCGGTAACGTTGATGATAGAACCTCTACATATGGGTATATTGTATTCTTTGGTGCTAATCTGATAAGCTGGAGCTCTAAAAAGCAAAAGACGATTGCCAGATCTACTACCGAGGCTAAATATCGGGTTGTTGTCGTCGCTGCTGCTGAACTCAATTGGATTAGCCACTTGCTTCAGGAACTTCAAATTCATTCTGTTTCTATGTCTGTTATTTACTGTGATAACATCGGGGCCACTTATCTTTGTGCAAATCCAGTCTTTCACCCCCGCATGAAGTATGTTGTTATCGACTTTCACTTTGTTCGGGATCAAGTAGCCCGCAAGCAGCTCCGTGTCTCTCATGTCCACATAACTGACCAACTGGTCGACTCCCTCACGAAGTCTCTAGCACGTAAATTATTTTTCTTCCATCGATCCAAGATCGACGTCCTTGACAGGAGCTCGATCTTGCGGGGGCATGTTGGCTGTAACAAATTTTCTTAACCGAACGAGATTCTCTCGTTCATCAGTTGAGAAAAATCCTGTTAGCTGTAACAAATTTTTCTAATCGAACGAGATTATCTCGTTCATCAGTTGAGGAAAATCTATCTCTTATCACTGTATAAATAGATGTTAAAACCTCAATAACAAGTGTGTTTTTATTTTTCCAATTCAATTTCAACATGCACCCTTATTTCCAAAAAAGAATTACACTCTTAGAGAAAGTAAGGTCCCAAGTGTTAAGGGATATATATATATATATATATATAATTCCCTCCTAGATCCAATCCAATTCAAAGGTAATGAAGAGATGATGCTTTATAATTGCATCTTATGCTCTTGGATGAGAAGCAAGCTCATGCAACAAAAAATGAATCACTTCATGGATATAGAATTCATGAATATGAATCAATTTCTTTCATTGATTAAACAGAAGCAATTCAAACGGCAAGTCTCACATTCCTTCCTTCCTTGGAATGATCAAATATGAAGTTGAGTCTTAACTGTAACAAAACAAAACCTATTTTTTGTGCATATTGATAGTTGTCCTCTAAATAAATCATTTGCAAACCTGAATCCTAAATTACTTCAGAAAATAGCAAACTTTTTTATTCTTAACTTAACCAACCCAAATTGTATTGAGAAACTAGTGAGCGTGATTGCACACTCAAAGGCCACTACAGATTCTGGCATGGTCCTCCAGCAGATTGACTGATTTGGTCTCTGATCGAATTGTTTGAACAAGTCTACTTGAGAATTGAACCCTTTGAATCTTGTGCGACCATGTAAAGTGAGGGGGCACTATTTCAACTTGCTTGAGAAGCCAATCATCGTACCAAGGTTTAGTGTGAAATCACTTAAAGGGTGACGACTTGCAGCTAAAAATAAAAAAAAAAAAGCTCCTTGGAATTCCCACAAGAACAAGAAAAAGTCAAAAGCTGATTAGGTTGGGAATGGCAACACCTGCCCACACATACACTAAGCACACCTTCAAAGATCCTTGGCATGCATGGAGCAAGCTTGTGTGATTATTTAATGTGATGAAGCAATATGATGGTCCAAAGGGAATAAGAGAGAGCAGAAAATGATCAAACTGATCTTGGCAAAAGGGTCAGTCCTTTGACCTAACTGATGAGGGAACACAGCCTTTGAAGCATTGGTTCTTGTAAGACCAATGTCCTATGTGCTATCTCTTTTGAATACAAAAAAGATGGACACACACCTTTTGTTTTAGTCCAAAATTTCCAACACCATTATTGCACAACTTGCTACCTTTTGGGCCAGTATGGAAGATGCATTGTGGCAATCCTATTATATGGTCCAACACTCTAGAATTTGAAGACCAAGTCCAGTCCTTCCTCTGAGTGAATGTTGAATGAGCTAACACTACAATGTTTGAAGCTTTTTTTCATGAAATCTGCTTGAAACAATGACATGCACCAACGGCATATGCAGGTTGTCTTTGCTGAACTTGACTTGGTTGCATGTCAACAAATTGTTCATTCACTTGTTACCGATATGTCATAGATTATGTGTAAGAATCTGGTATTACTGACAGGTTTAGGTTAAACCTGGGTGGACATGATAAGTTTGATAGGAAGATGAGTTGAGTTCAGATTTTAGAAAACTGGGTGCATCTAATATATCATAATGATGGTTTGACTAGATCCACTGATGGATTAATATAAGTGTAGTTTATTTTCACAGGATCTAAAGGAGGATTTATGTAGCTTCATCCATCTTCATGGTGGAATTCATTCTAGTTAGTGAGATGATTATGGAAATAGAGTGTTAATTTCCATCAAGCAAGAGGAACAACATACAAGTGTTGAATCAAAAACATTGTTTTGGGTGGGTGTCTTCAAATCCCACTTACCACCAAATCCAGCAACTCCACCTACATCAAAAGCAATTGGCCTTCTTCATGCAGTCATCAATCTCAAGCTCTCTCTCTCTCTCTCTCTCTCTCTTAGAAACCTTCAAGTAAAAAATATTAGTATTAGAGCTTGATTCAGATAGTCTTCTGCTCTCAACATACCATTTTGTAGCAGATTTGAGCTGGCATTATCAAATAGATAGATATTAAGCAACCTTTAATTGAAAGTGTTGTCCACACCATATTTAATGCGCGAATATCTTCTCACTAATGATTCTTTGCTAATCTGATCAGTAACATCCAATTCACATGAATTTTTATTACCAAATCTTTTAAACATCATAGATCATATTCAACATACCAAAGTTTCAAAATGTCATCAGTTATTATCTTATAAGTCGAATACTGTTGCTTGACCAACTCTTCTCCATAACAAAATCATGTTTAGCAAGTCAAATAGTCTCCTCTCAATCTTTAATCTCTATTCTTATTTAGGATAAGCAGATATAGGAAATATTAAAACATGTAATGTGTGAATAGTATGTAAATAACTTTGCATGCAAGCATCAAAATTTCATGCTCAATTCAACATCTACCATGTTCTATGTGGCTGTTTCTAACCTTCTGCTGCCCTTTGTCTCTCATATACTTATAATCTTAAATATGATGCTCGAAATTTCTATGTATAATGGACAGTAAAAAGTTGAAGCTCGCCCATCGAAGTGTGGTATGTGCATATCTCGTTTCTGTGTGCATTTTTGATGTGAGCAATGCTCAAGACCACCCAACAAACATTCTAGTGAAGTGTAAAGACTGGGAGTAGTTATGTAGGTCTTTTCTTGGGAAGAAAACACTTGCAACCAAGTCAAGCATTAACAGAGTAAAACCTCAAGTAGAAGATTAGAACATCAAGGAGAGATTGGCAGGGAAAGGTTTTTTTTTTTTTTTTGTTGGTGTTGCTGAATATTATAAGCAGTACCCAGCAAAACTTTCTCGTGAATCGTACATATTTGGTGTAGGTGTGTAGGTCTTCTCTCGGGAACCCTAATCAAGAAACCATGTCGTGTTGGAGACGTTGAGACCTGCAAACCGTTTGCACCAAAAGTCAAACACTAGCAGAGTTGAACCCTCAAAGAGAAGTTTAGCACATCAAGGAAGAAGAGTTTGGCAGTAAATAAGCATGTTTTTTTCCTCTATTTTGCTGAATATTAAAAGATGTATTCAGATCAAGACAGTGGTCCAATCTTCGATGCATAGATGGGCTCTATCACCGTTGACTTATTGCTCCCATGCTTTAGATTAAAAAGTACCCATTCTCATCTCTAACTGTACAAACTTCAAGATTTTGTAGCCATAGTTTCACTGATCATGAAGAGTTCTGAAGCTTTGAAATGCACCAACTCATTGGGACTTTTAGTGCCGTGCACCAACTCATTGGGACCAAACCCTTTAACATAGACATCTCTTAATCTCTTCCACCGGTGGCTTATGACTTCAAAATGTGAAGATAGTAGGGGTGTGTGTGTGTCTCATGCTGCCATGATCAATCACCATGAAACTCTTGCATGGTTCAGCAGCCAATGTTTCCCTCCATAAACATCGCATGACCATCACGCAATGGGTACGTAAAGAGTTACATGGCGACGCCTCGTGGAGGAATTTAGACCATTTGATCGTCATCGGACGGACGCCAGCGTCGCACCTGGTCAACTTCGGCAGCAACCACCACCATGACGCCTGCCTGTCGTCACGCGCGGGGCCCGCATCGGGACGACCGGTCAAAAAACGGTGCGAATAGACCGACGCGTGTCGGGAGGATCTGCGCGACGTTTTTGACCGCTGCGCGTTCCCCAGCCTTTTAGCCACGTGACTGACCGCCTGTAGCCGGTGGGGCACTCGTGGTCGCTGACTCATCCACTGCTCGCATGTTGACGGTGGACCAATTAATTTATATGTAAACAGGATCAAGGGAAATGGTTTGAGAGGAGGGGAGCCATTCAAATGGTCCGCAAGGAAAGCTAAAGCCGCACTCTTCCTCTCCGTCAAGCCCTTCCCATTGATTCCTCGCTGCCTACTCCTCGTTCTCTTTCACACACCCTTCCATGTCTGGGGAGGATGGAGAGCTCTACCACCATGACCACGGCTTCTTCCAAGACCGCGACGAGTTCGCCTTTCACGACGAGAGAGATGATCTGTCGTCGTTCTTCGCCCAAAATCAGGGCGGCGGAGGCGCCACCGACAGCCTACAAGCTCTCGACCCGCACGCGGTGTCGCCGTACTTGAGCTTCGATGACTTCCTGGGTGGATCGGCGGTGAGACACGGGACGCTGGCCAGCGCGTTCGATGCGTCGTGTCTGCATCCAGATGTGTTTGGTAATGGCGAGATATCTCTGGTAGACAGTACTGCAGTCAAGTCCGGTAATGATCTCGCACCGCTGACTGGGTGCGGCGGCGGAGGCGGCACGTCCCCGTTGTCCCCGAACTCTTCGGTGTATTCGTCATCGACTGAGGCGGCGGGGGAAGACGACTCGGGGCGACGCAAGAAGGATCAGCTGAAACAGGAGGTGGATGAGGAAGAGGAGGAGGAGGAGGAGTTGGAGATCAAGAAGCTAAAGCGACAGGGTAAAGCTGGCGAGGAAGCTGAGAGAGACAAGGTTAAGAAACAGTAGGTGCTCGCCGCTATTTTGCTTGTTAGATATGCTTTCAGATCGAGTGGTTCTCTCGTTGATTCGTCATCTCTCAGTGTGAAAGCCTCTAGGGTTTCTCACCCTGCCTAACAAAACAAAGCTTTTAGGGTTTCCCCAGTTTGATCAACTCTTTTGTTCTGCTCCGATCCATGGTTTCTATCTGCATATGCATTGTGAGATCCGGTAAACATAGATCTCAAGATAATTGGCAACTTGGTCATACAGGAACAAGCCGAGGAAGAAAGGAGAGAAGAGGCAAACGGAGCCTCGGTTTGCTTTCATGACCAAGAGCGAGGTTGATCATCTCGAAGATGGCTACAGGTGGAGAAAGTACGGCCAGAAGGCAGTCAAAAACAGCCCTTTTCCAAGGTTTGCCCAATCCATGCCCCCTTATCAATCGGATCGACATAACCTTTCTTCTACGTCTCACCCATTGTTGCAGGAGTTACTACCGGTGCACATCACTGAAGTGCCCGGTGAAGAAGAGGGTGGAGAGATCATACCAAGATCCAACGGTAGTGATCACCTCCTACGAAGGGAAGCACACTCATCAAAGCCCCGCAACTGCTCGAGCAAGCGCACAGCAGCTGCTTGCGCCGCCTCCACCTGCGGCAGCATCGACAAGCTTCCGCAGTCACCTTCTGATGCAGCAACCGCGTGCACCGAGTGCCATCCAGCAACACAACGCGAATGTTAGCGTCAATCTTCCCGGCTTCCAATCTCCATTGCAGCAACGTCAAGTCGCCGACTACGGTCTCCTGCAAGACATCGTTCCTTCCTTCACGCAGCACGGCCAGCCATGACGAGGCTTACTCACTCTGCTTCTTCTCTATCTGTCTGTAACTCGACTGTTCTTGTACATGGATGTTCTTAACTAGCAGACCATGAGATTTTGTAGACAGAAGATGGATGCAGATCGGATCTGTCTGACGAAGTGAGATGAAGCTAGATGATGACAAGTGGGTGGGTGCATACCTGAAAACAATGGTAGCTATCCATGACGACCTTCTTCATATTATCACAGAAGGGCACATCTTCATTGATGGATCTGTGTTTCGTATGATTAAATGCATGGTGAAGTCATAAATTGAAACGAATTTTAAGTCGTTCATTCATTATCAATATGAATAATGTCATATCATGTCACATTTACTAAAAGAAAGCGATATTATGTTTAGATGTTGTTTTTTCTCTTTTAGACAAAATATTTTCTGCAGGTTTTGCTTTCAGTAAAAATGATTGAGTTTCTTGGTGATTTGTTGATCCATTTGCATTTTATCTTACTATGTATTGCCTAAAACCAAGATGTTGACATGCACATTTCAACAAACATCTGGCTGGGATCATGGTTTAAACCAATAGGTTATTATTGTATCATCTCACGCTTTAATGATTGTTAAAATACAATCCATTTAATTACCATAAGATACTGCACAATTATCAACTGAGCAAGTAAGTCTATAATCCTTTTATATATATATATATATATATATATATATATATATATATATATATATATATATATATATATATATATATATATATTTATCTTCCTCTGATACTGTATAATGTCCAATAGTAAGATGCTCAAGTCATGTTTGATTTCCATCAATGCGAGATATGAAGATAGACTCTTTGTCTTTATATTTATATTTATTTTTGTTACTCGATCAGGTCTCTTATGTCACAGTTATTGTTATTATGCTAAGGCCCATCTCCCCTGTTCTTGGGATCTGATAACAAGTGTTGCTATACCTATCTCATCATTGTCTCATAAAAATAGTTGGATGAATTATTCTTAGAAGGATTGCATTGTATCATCAATAACATACTGCAAACAAACACCCAAGTTGATGCATCAAGCTTCAGCTTGAATCATGGAGTGCATCAGGCAATGGCGGCAGCAGCAGCGTCCCCCCAAACAAGCCCTTCTCCATGACCCAGTCCTCGATCATGGCCTGCGCCGCCTTCCCTTGGTCGGCCGGAACCAGGTGACCGGTCCCGTAGACGACGACATGGCTCAAGCTCCCCCAGCGCTGCACGTACCCGGCGAGCTCGCCGTCCACATCCCACACCTCCCTCTTCGCTCTCATAAAGCTCTGCAGCCCCTCCCAGTTCATCTCCTTGATCCAGGCCTCTGTGGATACCACGCCGTCCCTGAGGTCGAACACCCCCTGGTACAGCAGCACCCTGCTCTTCCTCACCAGCTCCTCCACCATGAACATGGTGCTCTTCATCACGTCGGCGTACAGGGCCTCCCCCACCGCGTCGCTGCACTCCTCCCACGCCACCCCAGCGGCCACGCCCAGCGCTTCCTTCACCTCGGCCTTGTTGAGGAGCACGGCCACCATGCCGGTCTTGTAGGGCCTTTTCTTGGTCAGGTCAAACAGGGTCGCCAGGCCCGTGGCGTTCTGTAGCCACCTCAGGACCCTGTCCCTCGCGTCCGCCGCCTCCGGCCACTTCGCCGCCAACACGAGCTTTACGGCCTCGGCCTGCAACTCCTCGAGCCGGGCTCTCTGACGCTCGTTGATCAGGCCGGAGAAGTAGGCGGAGGCGGCATGGGTGCCGACCTGGACGATGGGGTGCGTGAGCCCGTTGCCGATCGCGACGCCCCGGAGGTTGAATCGGCGGTTTGGCGGCAGCTGTGCGTTCTGCCGTAGGATGTAGTACCCGGCGGAGGGGACGTATTTGCCAGCGTAGCTCTCGCCGGTTATGTAAAGGGGCCGGAGAGGAAAGGAGGGGTCCGAGTCGAGGAAGTGGCGGAGGGCGGAGATTAGGTGGGCGGCAACGGCGGACTGGTTGCGCGGGATGTCGGCGAGGGAGGGGGCGACGCTGAAGCCGGTTCCAAGCGGGTTATCGATGAAGAGGAGACCAAAACGGCGGTTCCAGGAGGCCGGGTTGCTGCGGAGGGCGGGGGAGTCATGGGAGACAAGGAAGGGGCCGAGCTCGAAGAGGTTGCCGAGCATGGAGGAGCAGCCGGGGCCGCCTTGGAGCCAGACGAGGAGCGGGGTCTGAGGAAGAGGGGAGAGCGGCTGCTGGGCCTCGTAGAAGGCGTAGAAGAGCGCCGCCGATGAAGGCGACGAAGCGGCGCCGATGGGGAGGTAGCCCGACTTCGTCGGGCGGACTTCTTCAGGGAAGAGAGAAGTCGCGGTGGCGCGAACGGAGGAGGGGGAGAAGAGCGAGAAGAACAAGAGGAGGAGGAGGGCGATGGAGGACTCCATGTGGATGAGAGATGAGAAACGACGACATCAGGTCGAAAAAGAAGAAGAAGAAGAAGGGAGAGCATTCATTGGTGGAAACTGCGCACAATGACTTAGAAAATTACAACAAGAGCTTAGAAACCACATATTCTTTTATGTATTAAATTTAATTCTGCAATAGTATTGGAAAATATCTTAATTTTGATGCGTTTATGTTCGTGATTTGATTGAAATCTTATAAATCAACAATAGAATAGGATAATAAGTCTCGTTTAATATTCTCCCCACCCATTAAATTAAAGAGGATAATATGGCATAGTTTTAAATGTGAAAGGATTTTCATTAAGGTATTTCTTATTGGTATGTGTTCTAAAATACAGCATAAGCTAACCTAATTTGTGATCCCAAAAAGGATTGAGTGTTTCTTTTTTTTAATTTTCTAAGCCCACGAGTTCCTCGCTACAATTAACTTTCATATAACGACAAGATTCATGTTCATTTAGGAACTCAATCGATGATACTAATTCGCACATATCTAAATAATTTAGTAGTTACTTTTTAAATTTTAACTAAAATTTTTTAAAAAGTCTAGAAGGCCCTTTTTTTCCATTAGTTTAGAATAGATGAACTTTGGGGTATCCGCAAACTACAATATATATATATATATATATATATATATATATATATATATATATATATATATATATATATATATATATATATATATATATATATATATATATATATATATATATATAATGTGGCTTTACTGATTTGGTTATGCAAAGTAGATTTTTATTTTGCTAGTTTAAATTTCCGTTTACAAAATACTGAGTAATTTTTTTATTTCAGAAACTTATTTAATATGAAAACGATTAGAGTCTTCTACATTTGAATTGTTTCAGAACTGAAGTATAGACCGACCTACACTGGATGACAGTTCGTTATGCCCTTCCTTTAGCAGGCAAAGACTTGAAGATTGTGCCATTTAGATCGGCAATAATACTAGTGTTCATTAAATAAAGTTAACATTCACATGGCATTCACGCCGATCGCCAATTTGACCCTCCTTGAGATTCATAAAATATGTCATCAATATCACCCACTTGTGAGACCCTTTGTGAATAAAGTATGAGCCTCTTTTTTAAGTTAGTTTATAAATGATGATAACGACAAAAATAATTAACATAAAATTAATTAATTTTGTTCAAGCTAGTACCATCGAAGTCTAAGTTCATTCTATTCTATTTTGCTACAATTAAAAGGACTAGATATGCAGGCATACTTATAATTTAGATTTTTTGTATCTAAACTGCTACTTTATGAAATGTATTAGGCGAGCAGAAGACGGGGATTCAAAGTGTGGTGACATCACAGATCAATAGCTCAAGTATAGCTTACACGATAGATTGCAGAATACATGAATTCAAGATGGCACAAGGATGCAATTAGTGTGTGTACCTTTTCTGCGGCATATAGAAGATGACATCCTGGACTAGTGAACAGACAAGACTGCTGCTAATTGTTTCAATCGTACAAGTCTCAGCTGCAGATAAATCTGCAGCGACAACATATCATACCAAATGCCAGATAATCCACATTGCTTATTCATAGAAGCTGGAAATGGACTCATCATGCGTTTATAAGGGAAGAACAGTATGCAATTACTGATCACCGCTATTGTTGTCACCGTTATTCTCGTTCACACCCTCAGAAGCAGCATTAACCCCATCTACAGTGGAAAAAATGGTCAGATCCACAGGATTTTTACTGGACAAGGAGAAAGGAGATAATTAATACCATCATGAATACCATCATTTTCAGTGGAAGCATAAGCTGAGCGCCGGGAGCGTACTTGCTGCTGAGGTGTAGGCTGGAACAAAGTATCAAAAAGAAGAAGACAAAAAAAAAAGAGAAAGTGATGAATCAAGACTTTTTATGTTAGATATGTTTCATTTTTTAGCCTAAATGATACATTGCTTATACACACACTTGCACATAAAAGGTAAGGAGGAAATATGGCTCAAAAATATAATATCAAGTAGCCTTGTGAAGAATAGGTAGGCATAACTTTGAAAACATCATTGTACCATGCACCATCAGGGAAAGATGGATTACCTGCAACTTTGGCCGAAGTGCCTCAAGGGGCCCTTTGGGCTTCTGAGCATGTCCTCCCTGCTGTGGTTGTAAAGGGGAAAAAGGAGTAGATTTAGAGCAGAAGACTAATATTAACAGCATCATGGCTAAGGCCAATCTTTAAGTCTTAGTTTAGCATGATGCAGCTTCAAGCTTGATAACAATACCTTCCCTAGAGCCCAATCAGCAGAGTCGAAGTAAGCTCGTTCATGGTCCTATGAGAAGAAATGTTAAATATGATATTCGACAAAAAATATTCAAAATAAACTAACATGCATTATTAATCGGCTTAATTCAGATTTTCTTTTTCTTCAGCGGAGCCATTGATTTATTTGTGTTTATGAGATGAGACCTCTCCCTATGACAGGTTTTGCCATCTCTTACTTCTAGGCTTTAAATATCTCGATCTTTTGGAAGGCAACTACTTGGATGAGTTTAAATTGTAAAAATTTAGTTTATCTTTCTCCCTGGCAACTATTTTTTCAGATCCTAGGCAAACCCCTAATTTGCCTAAACTAATCTTACAAGTTATAAAGCATCAACACAGATTATATTTTATCAAGTCCTCGATAAAGCCTTCTGAGGCCATGATAATGACCTTTTATCAGCTCACTTATATATTATATGAAACAACAACTAGTACGATAATTGATTCAAATTAAAAAAAACTTCTTACCTTGGATATCAATGGCGGTTTCTTGGGTAAAATTCCTCCATACTTTTTCTTAATTGCTTGTTCCTGCAAACAACTAGTTGTATAAGGATGACATTACCGAAATATTTCCATAAATCAATGGATATACATCTGATGTATCCTTGCAAGAGATACAAAGGAACAGGAAAAGAAAAGCATAAGGTCACCTCCTGTTCTGCTGAGGGCATGGCCTTTCCCTCACTTGGGTTCAGTTCAATGCCCTCAGAGACATCATCAACTTTCATGTCTGACATGATGTCCTTGGATGATTCTTGTCTGCAATTAAGAAGGCTCAATAAAAAAAAAAGCGACAAAATGAAGACTTGTACGATGCAGGATGTGTTCATAAAGCAGGAAGACACAAAAGATGGTTAAAGCAACAGTCAGCAAAATGACCAGAAGCTTAAAAGAAGAAAAACAAACTAATGTTGTCCGCAAAATATCTCTCAACTGTGTGTACTAAGGAATCTTTCACATGACTTCCTTGGTAACTCAAATGTACACCTGCTCAATCTCTAAGACAGCCAGATATGCACCTTTGGGTACATAAAAAAAAATTATTTTTGGCTTTAAATGCATTTCTATACATACTATAAGAAATGTAAATTAAACCGTACACCAACTTAAATGTTTCTTTTTGCCTTTAAATGTGTTTCTCTAGATACTATAAGAAAACATGAAATGTAAATTAAACTGTACACCAACTAACATACACTTCTCCGACTCAGCAAAAGCCCATCTCATGAGCTACCAACCACATGACCTCAAAAGCCTACGATCATGTCTACACATAATGAAACTAATAACCGAATCTCCTGACGTGACTAGGAAGCAAGCTAATCTAGAAAATCTCTATTAAATACATAAGAAATATACTGAAAAGAACACATTAAGCATGTCATACAGTACCAGTACAATATTGTGTTGAAGTGCCCATGCAAGTACTACAGCACCACCTCGTTTGCTCTGTTCTTTTAAATATAATATTCCATGCAAGTCTTAAGATGACTTATTATAAGTCCAGATGGCCTCCAATTGGTGAAGGCTACTCTATGCTTGCCGCAACCAGGAAAGATCTTCTCCTAATTGGTTTATAAGTCTTATTTGACCATTTAAAGCCTTTCCAAATATATCCTCTGCAGTCTTCAGTTTTTCCTGAGAAGCACTGAATTAAGTAGGTGTTAAAAGGGCTGCAAATCAACACTTAAACCTTCCGCATCGTCCAACCAACCCTGCTGGAGATAGGACCAACACTCTAAATGTGGATAAAAAGGCCAATCCAGCTCATATCCTGACAGCAAAGTTTTTGCTTTGGCTCATCATATGATGGACATTACCTGAAACCAATTCAAGTAGGACCAGCTTTGTAACGTGGGGTTCTAAAATGATTTCCCACAACATCAACTAAGCCCTCCAAACTAGGCAACCCTGCTAGGTACAGGGCCCGGATATAATTCGAAGTTGAGGTACATCTTACAGTATGCAGCTAGAAATGCTTTCCATTTCCTCCTCTTTCCTTTTTCTATCTTCCCTTTGACCACTATAATGACAGAACGGACACTAGAACGTGTTTAAGCCAATACAGACCACCACAGCGGTGAGGCAATGGAACGCCTGCATAGGGCGGAGATCAAACCAATAACCTCCCACCGAGGAGAGACCCCCATAGTATGAACCCGGAGCACAAATGTAGAGGTTAAGCCTCACACATCAAAAAGAAAAAAAGCATTAGTTAGGCGATCTAGGTCTCCGCAAAACCAAAACATTAGGCTCAAGATTCGGCATGCATGTTGTGGATCAATAAGAAAATGTCAGATCTCACAAGATAGTTTGGCATCCGGAAAGGCGAACAGAAATCATGGGAAGAAAAACGGAGCCGAGGTAGAAGAGGAAGAGGAGGAGGAGGAGGAGGAGGAGATCGGGAAGAGAGGAAGAAGAGAAACACTTACAGCGTGTCTTCGCCGTCGCCCGCCGTCGCGGTCGCGGCTGGTGTCGCTGCTCCGGCGTCGCCTTCCGTCTCCGCCCGCCGAAGAAACCTCCACCGGATTGGGGATCCAATCGATGGACTAGGGCTCGAAACAGGGCTTATATGCGCTGCGAGTGCAAAGCTTTGGGCTTAAAAGAGGCTTAAGCAAACGTGGAGCCCACACATCCCAAGTCAAACGCCACTCCATCCGAGCCAGACAGACTAATGGCCTACAACGCGGCCCTACCACATTTATCAATTAATTTTGTTGTCGTTACGAGGAGAAGGATGAGGACGATGATGATGTCAATATTATATTTAAATTAATAGTAATATCAATTAGTTTTTTTATAAATTTATTTTAATATTTATTATTTTTGATATAAGATTAAATCAGGATAGTCATAAGTTACAGTATTAGTTAAGGATGATTTTTTTAAAAAATAATTTAATAATATGCATTTGAACAAAAAAATTATAGTTAAATAATTTCATTCTTTCTATTTGGGATAATGGAGCATGCACTAATGAAAGGATAACATATATTTAAGAAATATGTTGGGATTTTGATAAGTGATTGGGTGATATGGAAGTCCTCCTAATTCTAGTAACTATCATTGCTAGAACAAAACGAGTAAGTAGAAGCTGTATCTTTGTCTTCCTCTCGAGGAACTCTTCCCCCAACACAGTTTAGATTATATTATTTTTTTTAATTAGATTAAATATATTATAAATCTGATTATAATTTTTTATATTAATAAAATTAAATTTAATTATAATAAATCTTTTTAATAAGATGATCTTGATGGGAGGGACTATCACATATAAAAGGATAAGATCTCGTAAAGATAAAACAACTAAGTTATGAATATTACAAGCTTAGTTATCCTTACTTATCAACGTCGCTACAGCTTTTAAAATTGATGACGATACCCTTGTAAATTACATAAAAACTTTCTGAATGACATAAAAATATGCACTAGTAAATCTTGATATATTGTTATTTGATTTCAGTTTTTAATATTAAAATTCTCTGCATAATATAACATAATTATCATGATCTTGAAATCAAATATCATAAATCTATTAATTAGCACCCTTATTTATATATATATAAATGTTATTTGGTTTTGATTTACGATACTCAAATGATCCACTTTGTTCTCGAACTGCTTTTTTATTTAATCACCTACTTGCAGGCGATAAGAGACTTCTCAAGTTTAATCGATGGACCACCATCGATAACTCGTTATCAACAATAGTATTCTTGAGAGTGGTGGTCTCTGATGGTCATTGGCTTAGTCACAAGCAACGACTACGTATAGATAGTAGTACTATATGCAATGGAAGCACCATAGGGTGTGATAACCGATGGCGATATCGAAGACTGTGTTCTGGGTGGTTCAGCCGCCTGACACAGTCTAGGAGGCTGTGTTTGGGCGGTTCAGCCACCTGACACAGTCTGGGAGATTGTGTCTGGGTGGTTCAACTGCTTAGTCTGGGCGGGTCAACCGCCTAACACATCTTCGAAGATTATGTCATCTTGAAGACCATGTCTTATCTTACCTTGGGTTACTGAAATGACTGTTATAATAAGTCCAAATCTGTCTCAATTAAGGCCTAATGACCTTTTAATCGAGTTAGTAAAATTAACTCTCATTATGATACTAACTACGACACTCAACGTATAATTTTCGTTGTTCGATCGTCTATTCGGCGAACTCCCGGTATCCTTCCGATGAACCCACGGCGAGCTCCCGAATTCCTTTGGTGAACTCCCAACGAACCTCAAGTATTCTTCTAGCGAACTCCCGATGAACTTCCCGGCAAACTTCTGGTGAGTTCTCGGTGAGCTCTCGACAACATCGTCTGAACCTCGGCCGACCTCCAGCGAACGCTCGGCGAGCTCCCTTTGCATCGTCTGAATCTTGGCCCGATGCTCAAACTAGACTCTAGCCCAACATCTGATTGTATTGCCCTTTACTGTCACAGTTAATCCTGTATCACTTTCTTTAATACACAAGTTAGATCATAAAACTCATTAATTGATTTCATCATCAAAATCTGAGATTCAACAATCTTCCCTTTTTTTACGATGACAACCAATTGATGACGAGAGTTAACTGTTACTCTTCTGATGTATATACCATAGGATAAATACAACAACCTTGAATTCAAAAGAACCCATCACTTTTGAATTTAAGTATATTATTTTCATAATTTAACCATTAACGATACCATACATAATAAAATTTTTAAAGTATTCATTTTCTTGGTATCACATTATAAATAATTTTAATTGATATGTTTCACATAATAAATATTTTAAATATTCACTTTATGTCATTAATCATGCTACCATACATGATAAAATTTTCAAATTAATCATATCACATGAACATTTCAAAAAATATATATTTTTTACGTCATCAATTATGTCATTTCTCCCCTTTTTGTCATCAATAAAAAGGAGAAATATTCAATTCATATTTGAACATTTATCACAAATATCCATCATATAAACATTTATCATTTTAAAATATTTATCAAAAATATTCAAACATATCATTTATCATTTTTTATCAATATACTATTTCTCCCTCTTTTGTCATAAAAAAATGAAAAAATTTCAACATACATTTTCTAAACAATTCAAAATAAATATTCATTATATGATAAAATTGTAAACACAATATGTATCATATATCATCAATTATGTCGTTTATCTCACTTTATTATCAAAATAGAGAAATATTCATCACATATTTAAATAATTAAGTGTTTAGTACGTATGTCAAGATATTTATCATAAATATTCATTAAACAAAGAAAAAAATCTAGTCCATTTATTCTTCTTAGTAAAATAAGAAGAAAAATTAGAAGATAGTTTAATTCATTTCATATCAAATTGTTGTATTCCCCTTTGTAAATAAAATAGAAGAAGAAGAAGATGATGGAGCCAAAGATCCAAAAATTTAGTATCACATAAAAAATGAAATATAAAGAGGGGAGGATACGTTTGAAAATATTCATGAAGCCAAGAATCAAAATATTGAAGAAAATCTTATGAGTCTTATCATAAGAAAATTTTAACGTGTATCTAAATTTTGAAAAGTAGGAAAGGATATCATGATAATATCAAATTTTATATAATAATTTTTTTATTCTTAGAAATGAATCAAATGTCTTAAAATGATCTTAGGTTCCTAAAACGTTAAAATTCTATAGCCCACAAGCTTGCTAACAAGGCAAGGATCGAAAGGCATTCTTCTTGATGGAACTTGGTTGATTTTTAAATGTATAATTTTTTTATTTTTCTTAAGAAAGTAATCATTACTAGAATATATGATATTAGATGAATCATAAGCATATATAATTGTTTTTTTTTCCATGTAATAGACCAAACCTATCGTAGGATAGTACAAACTTAACTCAGACACAACTTGTTTTTATAGATTCTCCAATAGGCAAAGTTGGTTTCCTGGTAAGATCTTTGGATAGAATATGTATGGTGGTTAGTCACAATACAATTTAATAAGAATCTATTATATATATAATTAGACAATTGTGATTATGATTCTTGAAGGAGTCAAATTGACAATAATAGATGGCAAGGACATTCAACTTAAATAAATAAATAAATAAATAGATAAAAATAAAGACTCTTCATGGAAAGTAGTACAGATCTTTGGATGAAAGATGTATTGTAACTAACTAGTCATAAGGTAATTCAACAAAGAAAATAAATACCACAGAAGAAGATGTATTGTAACTAACTAGTCATAAGCTAATTAAAGTAATTTTTATTTTTATATCACTTTCTTACTTTGATTCATATAAAATCTTACACATTTATAGGGTAGCCAACAAAGTGTGCTCATTAGTTGGTTTGGTAGGTCACAAAAAAAAAAAAAAAAAAAGAGGGAGCTTCCAAAATCTGGAGGCAGTAATGGCATAATGAACTATAGTCTTTTTATTTTTATTTTTTTAATGATTTGCTGAACAAAATAGAGAATCTATTCGTTTGTTAAAGCAATACAGTGTTTTTTTTTTTAATTTTTCTTCTAGAGAAAAAATAATTCTTTTTCTAAAGTTTCCAAGTTGATGAGGGTGATATGGATAATTGCAGTGGATTTCTTTGTAGGCTGCAAGTATCAGAAACAATTAACCACAACCATAATGGAGGGACTTGATGCCATCTGAAACAGTAAAGCATCTTATCCTCTCTTTTTAACTTATTTCCCTACTTGTGTTATTAATCCGTCATTTCAGATGGAAAAAAAAAAATTGTGAGTGACACACACATAGACTACCCCTCCATTGCATTGCAACAACTTGCAAAATGACTCGAGAGAGGACCACATAAATAATAATTGTACAAATCGATGAGAATAATATCCAGTGATTTGTGCATGGTGGATACAGATATGGATTCTTACCATTTAGCTGGAATCTTGCAACAAAAGAAACCCACCTTATCAAGAATCTGGTCTGCATTTTGTTCAGCATAGTAGCAATTCTTATCTTGGGCTCATCTCTTGAGGACCTCCCAACTTTTTGATCCTTAGGCCACACAGTCTGGATTCTGTCGAAGCGAGCTTTCCCTGCTGTGACCTGTGAACACTCAAGATACTGACTGTAAAACTTTCAGCAACTTCAATGATAGAAAGACTTCAGTCGTAATTTAAAGTCTGAAAAAAGTAGTGCTATTCTTCTTCTTCTTCTTCTTCTTCTTCTTCTTCTTCTTCTTCTTCTTCTTATATGAGCAAACGAGACAGATTACAACGAATCGATTATTCCGACGCTGGTTTCTTTTATCTCATAGGTGAAGGGTGAATCTGCAATGGGTGTCTGTGTACGAAATATTATATCTCAAGAATCTGCAACAGTTGCTATAGGCCTATAGGAGGGACCTTTGAACCAATGGAACAGCTACTCTTTTGGATCTTACGCTATACCAAACAATGAAAGGAGCATAAAAAAACCTGCAACTGGGCGAGAATCAATGTCTTCCCCAGCTCAAGAAGAATGTCGAGATCCTCCATAGCAACTTGGTGAAAAGAGGAATCTGCACTTGTGCCAACTCCATCAAAGAGATCATGGTTTGTTTGGCTCATGCATCTCTAAGCTCTTGATGTCATTTGTGTAGAGGAAGAAGATATTGCTGCTGAATTAATTGGCCATCCATTCGATTGCATTGCATCCGCCTGCAATAATTAATGCATTTGCATGCTTCATGATCCATCCTATCATCAGCATACTCTCCTTGTCTCTCTGTGATCTACTACAGGCAGAAGAGTGAACCAGGGTGTGGTCGCAGAGAGAGACTTTATTTTTTTATTTTTTATCCATACATGTCCGTCCGTGTGGTGTTAACACCAACAAACACTGTTGTCATGTTACTCCCTCCTTGCTTATATAAGTAGCACCCTCCTCTCCATATCGGCTCAGACAACCCCAATTCCCTCTCTCTCTCCCGTTACCCCCCCTTGGAGCATTTCTAATCGAACACCCGCGTGATGGCGTCCGGTTCGGTGACCTCCTCATGGACGACGAAACAGAACAAGATGTTCGAGAAGGCCCTCGCTGTGTTCGACGAGGGCACGCCGGACCGCTGGCACAAGATCGCCCGCGCCGTCGGGGGGAAGACGTCCGACGAGGTGAGGCGCCACTACGAGCTGCTCGTGGAGGACCTTCGGCGCATTGAGAAGGGCTACTTCTCGTATCCCGACTGCCTCTCATCTGGCAATACCAGTACTCTCCTTGACTCCATACATATATATGCATCTCCTGATAGCTACCTACCTTTGTTCTTCCTGTTCTAAAAACAACATGTGTTGCAGTCATCCAAATCATGAAGTCTTATGTATTGTTTTTGTTACATCTTTGTAAGCAACCTTGGAGTTTTCTGATCTCCCTCTTTATTATTATTATTATTATTTTTTTTTTTTTTTTTTGGCAGGTTGAAGGAGTAATGGAAGCATGAAGAGATGAATTGCTACTCTTAGATTTCCACTATGAAGAACAGATGCTCACTGATATTGAGTAGCCCTTCTCTTTCTGCACTCGTATCCTCTTAATCTGTAAACAGAAGCACTTGTATGCATGTAGTTTGCTGCTGCCTTGGTGTATTTAAATACAAGTCTGTAATATATTTCTAGAAAAATTTAGCCATGGGAGAAGATTTATTATTATTATTATTATTTTAATGGAATGAAAGTAAAAAAAGAAAAGATTTATGTTACATGAACTCTCAAATACTCTATACTTGTTGGTTTTGACTAGTTTTATGACACCCAAGTGACACAATCAACCTACAACTTAGAAACAAAATGTAATATGATATCATCATGCACACAAATAACAAGAACCACTCACAACATAAAGTTAAAGGACATTTTATTAGTACACACTATGCATCATCTCTTAGACCTATATATACCCCGATATCCCATCTTGTCCGATACTATGAACTCTTGGAGTAGAAGATAAAGTTGGCCAATGCCTTAGTAGGCGTTGCAGGCCATGTAAAACACTAACGGAGACGTCGAACTTATTAGAATATTAAATCATAATTTATAATTAGATATGATTTTAGTTTAGGATATAAATCGTAAATTGTCATATCTAATACAAGCTTTAAGTTTTCAAGTATTTTATCCATTCTCCTAAAAAAGCAAAAAAAAAAAAAAAAATTGTCATTCCTCTACAATGCCACGATGCCTGCCTTTTGAGAGATTTTTTTCTATAATGTTTTTATGCACACCTCAGTCAAAACCAAAACACCAATTTGCAGTAGCACTGCATCGGACATGAATGATATAAGTCGGACTGTGTTTTCGATCACTTCTTGATGTATTTATTCATCACATTACCGACGAATCATAGTGCACACAAGTGATCACAAAGCTCAGCATACTCTCGAGAGTTGCAGTGTTCGAGGAAGGTCTCCACTATGTTCTCCGGCGTCGAGAGAGCGGGGAGCACAAGAACAGGACAAGCCTCATGTCGCCGTGGAGTAGGAGAAGACCGGGAATGCAAACAAAGCAGGCAGTCTCTGAGTCGTACGAGGCCACCATGGACGACGCCATGGCAGGAAGCTCGACACTGTCATCACACGTTAATTCTGCTCTTCTTATCTCCCGCATGCACATTCATTTTAGTCGTTCCCCATGACACAGCTGTGAGTGAATCTTGATGAGCTTCTTATATGTATCGATGCTAAATAAATCCTCACACGCTTAACATACATGAAAAAACCTGAAGGAATTGGCCTAATCCAACCACGTCCTCTTCCTGTGTGACAAGAACATTTAAGAAAACCCCAAGCTCAAGCCTCCCCAAGTTATAAAGAAGCCAAAGAACAGGCTTCAATCATTTTACTGCGCCCCTACAACTTTTTGGCTGTGAATCGCAAAACAGGCAGGAAAATAGCAGGAGATGTTTGATCCCTTTAATGCAACCATGGTGGAAGTACAGACAAGAAAAAGGCACTTGCATGCTGGCTCGATGGCACCAGTGCCAAGAAATGCTTCCCTGTAACAAAGTGAGTGAGAGAAGCAGCATGCAATGTCATAAAACTTGCTTTGCTTTTCTAATCCCCATCCCGATGCCAGTAAAAGAAGGGGCTGTCCCTAAAAGCTGAGACTTCCATTTTGGGCTCTGTCTTTAATGGAACAGTGTGATGTGTGTGTCTGATCCCAAGGATGGATTAGCTTAGTATTGGATACAGTGTTAGATTTGCTCTAATAACCTGCACCGGATGCCATGAGTTTCATCATCATCTTCTTCTTCCTCTTCTTTTTCTTTTTGTCTTATCAGTTGTTAGATCATGAGACAGTACCATCCTTGGATCCCAAGAAAGAACTTAATGCATTGCTATGGAGTTTTACTTCATATGAGTGGTCAATGTCGAAAACAAAGAAAGAACAATAAATGCAGGAATAAATGTCGTAGAAGAAAGGAGATACCTCAAGGGAGGAACAGTACCCACGTTGCGAAGTTCTTCTGGCCACAAATGCAGCCACCACAAAGAACTTGGAAGCTCTCTGACCTCAAACAATCTCTACCACTAAACTGAGAAGATGGGGGTTTATTCTAACTTCTACTGGTAATCTAAACGATCATACAACCCGAATCGCTGCAAATTTTCGTTTAAGAATCAGTGCCTAAGTTGAGACAAAGGGAAAGCATGGCAAGGATACTTCTTCTTCTTCCTCCTCTTCCTCTTCCTTCTCCTCATCAATCTGTTATTACTGCTGTTCCTGGTGCTGTTGCACCTGCAGTTGATCCTGCTCTAGAGGCGGCGGTGGCGGCTGTAGCTGCTGCTGCGGCTTCGTGTTTGCGTGTTTGTTGTTATGCATCCAAACCTTCAAAACTTGTCTCCTCACACCAACCTCGGCACAGAACTGCTCCACCACCGCTTCCTCCTGCTTCAGGATCCGCCACCCGACCCTCTCAGCGAAAGCCAGCATCTTCTGCTTCTGCTCCGCCGTAAACTTGGTCCGGAACCGCTTTCTCATTGCGGTCGCGGGCGTGGGTGCCCCCGCTTTGATCCGCTCCTCGCTGGACGACTCCGTCGTCGTCCCTCCGCTCCCGCAGGTGTTGCCGCCGAACGCCATGACCGCCGCGGATAGCGGGACAGCCAGCGACGGCGGGCTCGAGGGGAAGCCGAAGGGGAACGGCTTCTGCTGGTTGTAGGGGTGGGATTGCGGATGGGGAGGCGGGAGCAAGAGAGGAAGATGAGCGGCACCATGTTGGTGGTGGTGGTGGTGATAGGAGTTGTCGCCATTGACATCGGTGTCGCCGTCTTTGCGGTGGAAGCTCCGGTGGCAGCCGCAAGCCGCACATTTCAGCGCCTCGGGCGTGGATGGGCCGCCCGCTGGCATGAACTCGCCGCAACCGTCGAGGATGTGGCCGCCGATGGCGGCGGCATGGTTCCGCAGGCACTCCTTGTACTTTACAGAAGCATCAGTTGTGGTGGCCGCCGTCTTAGCTTCGGCGGACTGAATGGAGGTGGGGAAACTTGCACCAGCTCCAACCGGAGACAAGACAGAGATGGGAGCTGGATCTGGATTTCTTGTGTTAAAATGGGAAGAACTATTCTCCTCGGTTGCTGTTGGTACGGTGGAGTTCCCAAATGAAGCGCCATTTCTCTCACCACCAGTAGCAGCAGTGTCACAGCAGCCTCCTCCTCCTCCTCCTCTTGAGGGTATAAGAGAGGAAGAGAGGGGAAGGATGGGTTTAGAGAAAGCAGATCCTCTGATGGGAGGAGGATTGTAAACCAAGGGAGAGGGGGAGGAGGAGGAGGAGGGAGGAGGTAACCCTAAGTCACCATCAAGGTTTCTGAACTCCATGAGTCCGACCTCAATATATAGCTATAGCTGAGACTTAAACCTTTCACCTTCTGCACTGCACCACTCCTCAGGAGGTGGAGGGGGAAAAGAAGGAACTCAGTGGGGGAAGGTAATCATCAGCTGGAAAAATCTTTGAGGGAAGAAGGGCCCCTTCTCCATGACACACACACACACACACACACACACCTCTTTATTGCAGCAAAGATGAGAGGGACTGAACAAGAGAGTGCAGTACTAAAGCTATAGGATGAGTGAGAAATGATGGTGAGGCTTGGAAGGGAGTAGGAAGGCTGAGGGATTTGGTGCCCTACCTGCCATCAGAGGGGTGGGGAGGATGAAACCGAGGGTGGAATGCAGGGAGGGAGAAAGAGTGATATAAAAAGCTTACTGTAGCTGCTGCTCAAACGAGAGATGGGGATTGTGGGGAGATCTGTGTGAGGGATGCAAGCTGAGGAAGAACCGACAGGGTCATGCTTCACCACTCCCACCCCCTGCACATTGGTCCCATCCACAATTATTATCTCTCTCTTCTTTCTTATCTCTTATCGTCTCGCTCTCTCTCTCTCCCTCCGCTGGTGACATTTCTTTTGTAGCTTTGTGTTTGTGTGTGCATGTGTGGTCTGTGAGCCTCTTAACTTTATCCTGTAGATGTAAGAAAAAGGATTTTTAGCTTATCTTCTGCAACAGACCTTCTTGTGTGATGCTGCATGCACCCTAATGAGGTCCATCATCCTCCTATATCTCCTTGTTGATCACGGTGAATGGATCAAAGCTGCTAATGGGGTCGGTCCCTCCATGAATTCCCACCACAGCAGTCTTGTTGGTGTGTCAGATTCCAAGGTCCAGAAAGGATGCACCCACTCTTTCGAGTCAACCCTTGTGTTCTTCCTCCTCTTTTCCGCCACCTTGTTGTCTAAGCAAAGCCTTCCGATCTTTTTCTTTTACTCCCTGCTTGGGTTTCTTCTCACCTGCATACAGTCATCCTCCTCTGCTGTCATCAGCCTGCTGCTGTGTGTAGGTGGTGGACTGGGTGTCCTTTGCGAAAGTGACTGCTGCTGCACCCCAATTGATTTGTTGAAATGATGCAGCATTCATGGTCAGTACTGAGTTAAGTGCATGCTACTGTTCACTTCTGCACACTGATCATGTCAACAGTCTGGGCTTTGATGCCTGCCATATGTTGTTGTTGTTGTTGTTGTTGTTGTTGTTGTTGTTGTATCAGATGTCATCTCCCAAAACCTCAGGTGCTAAGTCTCCTCAGAAATGAGATGTTGTTGTTGTATCAGATGTCATCTCCCAAAACCTCAGGTGCTAAGTCTCCTCAGAAATGAGATGTAGAGCTTAGGATATCTGTCATAAATAATTTGGGGATTTGCTATATATATATATATTATTGTAGGAAAGCAAGAAAGCTTAGTTGGATATGTTGTAGAACAACAACTATCTACAACAATAACTTTTGTGTCACTATCTACAAGTGTTAGGCAAAGTAAGTTTGTTAAAAGCCTTGATCACACCATTACAGTGATTAAGAAGTTGTGTTGGAGGCTCAACAACTATCTTCTTCTTCTTCTTCTTCCTCTTCTCCTCCTGTATGGGTTGCTTTTTGTTGACTGCTTTGCTGAGTCCAGAAAGGAAATAATGTGTGTTTTCAGATAAGAATAAGATACAAAAGATATTTACATGAAATCAATTCGTGTTACCGTTGAAAAATTTTGTGGAGTAATTATTTTCTTCTCCTATTCCACTCTTTCGATACAAGTGGATAAAAGGTATTTAAAATGCACCAAATTGAGATTAAGAAGAAGACTTGCATCATTTTTCAAGGGTTGAAAAAAAAAAAAAAAAAAACGAAAGAAACGAATTCCAAATGACTTGTGTTTGAAGAATGAATATAAAAGAGAAAAAGAAAACAATAGTGTAAGATTAGATCATGCAGAAGAGAGAGTCAAAATAATGGAGGTGTGGGTGTGGGGTGTGGTGGTACAAAGGGAGATGATGGGATGTCAATGTGGGTGTGAAGAGAGATGTCCTTTTTGTTGCTAGCTGGAAACCATGTCCTTCTGTGTGTGTGTGTGTGTGTGTGTGGGTGTGTGTGGGTGCCGTGGAATCCAATGTTTGCCCTCCCCAAATGACCAAATCTTCAAAAGCCAAAAGAAGGATGTGATAGCGTATCCATCCATCCCCTTCTCCCACCACCGCCCACCCCAACTCGGGGAGACACATCAGCCAACCCATTCCCCCCAACTCTCCATGCATGCATGCATGCATCGCCACCACTGTTTCCTCCTCCTCCTCCTCCTCCTCCTCCTGTCCTGAATATAAAATAAATTGTACATGTCATATGTTCTATAGACTCTCTCTCTCTCTCTCAGCACAAAGTTACCACAGAAAGAGGGCAATATTGACCTCTTGTTGGCTGAGATGCAAGCATGTCTGCTGAGGGGGGATCAGTATGTGAATGACATTTACAAGGTCATATCAAATATATTATTATTATTATGTCACAAAACCCACAATTTGCTGGCCTCGGCTCGCAGAACCCACACACCATCACATCAAATTAATTGGAACCAAGGAAGAAGTTAATGCCATGCCATGCCGATGTGAAAGAGAGAGAGATTATGGGCAAAAAGTCAGGATGTCCCATCACTGTTAGATTGATATCAGCTGTTCATGATCTATTGCAATTGATGCAACAATACAAGTCTTTTAGTTTCCTAGACATGATTCATACCACCAAAAAAACATATATATATACATCTTATATTTCCTGTCTACTACATAATTTTTGGTTTTTGTTTTCTTCTTCCAATATTGTAGAGAGAGAAACACCAATTTCATGCGTGAGATGGTAGGTAGTGGGGAAGCTTCTGCAACTCACATCTTCCCATTCTTCTCCCTCTCTCTACAATTGCAGAGGCCTCACAACAAAATATTGGCTCCAGAAACCACGAACCTGAAACAGAGGCAGGCAGCCAACAACCAAGTTCTTGTATGCCACCACCACCATTGGGCAATTGTGTCATGATGACCACTGAGCAGGTGTGACTGATCACATAAATGGAAGTGAAACAACAAACTGGGACACCTCCTCCTCCTCTGTCCATAATAATCTACACAGATTGATGAGACTTTTTCATCTGTTGGCCCACCTCATCACTCAATCTAGCCTCTTTGATATTATTGAATTCTAACTCATGATGAAGCTATAGTTATCACAATTCACAAGCATGCATGTCAGATCTCAAGGCTCGGAGAAGACAAGTCTGCACAGGCACTTCAAAAAAAGAAAAAAAACAAGTCAGATTACAACCTTTGACTTCAAAAAAAAAAAAAAAAAACGAGTCTAAAAGTCTTTCAGGATCTGCCATTACAACTGTTAACCACTAAAAAATTGAGTGGTTCCCAATTTCCATCCAAACAGGAGAAATCTAGTTCATTTCAAAGTAGGTGACTGACACAAACCTACAACCCTATTGCCTGTGTACCTTTGGATGTCCTTTCTCTGTCTCTGCATGACTGCACTTCCAGTTCATGTACAAACTCACCATCCTCCCTCCCTCCAGCTTGAACTTTATTCTTTCTTCCTGAGCGCTTCTGGGCAATTATTTTATCCATGTTAGAGCTGAAAGTAACATTCAGCTAACTACAACACTGCTGACCAAGAACTAATAACAACTTTCAACAATCAGTAGGTGCTTGTTTCAGGAAGCAACCTTAACATTTCTGGAAGTGATGCATCAAAACAAAACACATTTCTCCTTTATATGTCATCAAATTGAAAATAACCACCACATATACCATCTGTAAATATGCACTTCAGTAGTTACACCAATACCACAACATAAATGCAAATGCGTTTGTTTAGATGTACAATAAACATAATTCGGACTTGTCATGCAAGAGTTAAAAGGGCCATTTTGGCTGCTGCATAAGGCATGTGTTGATCTACATCAGAGTCAAACCCAACTGTCCACAGGAACACAACAACACTTGTTCATATTCTGGTCATAATTGAACAAACCACATTTGGCATTGTTCTGCACACCAGCTATCTTTTTTAACTATACTTTTAAATCATCATAAATTTAACAAAGATAATCATATATCACATAACCTAAAAAGGTAACAGATAGCTTAGGTACTGAACATTGACAGTGTTCTAATTTCTGCTTTGTGCTATGTGACAATGAAAAAGGAACAAGCTCTTTGAATCATTAAATTGTGGATCTTCCAAACAAACAAGTTATCTTATTAATGTGGAGATAATAAATTTGTTGGAAGTAAAACCTAGCCCACAGCCATAACAAGCATCTCCATGTACTGGAAAGAAATTCTCGATATTAGAACAACCAAATAGAACACAAGGAAAATAATAACAATAAATAACAGAACGCGCACTGATTTTAATTAATTAACTTTATATCATCACTTGCAGAAGATCCATCTCAGCGTTTGTGTGTTACGGTTCTTAAACCAATAAGGAAATCCATAGTGTAAACACAGGCTTAAGATTCAATGCTGACCCTTAATTAGCCTAAATACAGATATACTAAAATTCACATTCTAAAAAACTTATATCCACTGTTTACTTGCCCAAAGTGTCTTGTTTCATGTATTCTATCCACATACCAAAAAAATCATGAATAATAAAAGTGTTAGGATGCTCGATATTTTATTGCATCAAAAACATGTGTCAATTAATCTTAAAAGTACAAGAACATCAAACTTATCACACATAAAAAGGTGACAGGATGCTCAATATCAAATTACAACACATAAAACATGCCAATTATATTAATAATTCCAAGAAAAAACAATATTGAAATCTAAAACCAGCATTTGAAAAAGAGAATAGATGGTCAACTCCTAGATCAACTGACTTATAACCCCTAGATAAACTGAATTGAGATATAATTTCAAGTTTGGTGGCTGGTCAACTTGTAGATGGTCAATTAACACAACCAACACCAATATTAACAGAGTTTCATAATAATGATGTTCTTTTCACAGAAATTATTTCAGTCTAACAATTAGCAGATAATTTTCTAAATGACGAGCATGTAATCTGGATATAAACCCAAACTATCAGACCAACCGAACTAATTCAATCCTTTTCTCTTGTCTCAAGATCCAAAAACTTATAGCTTCAGATATAGACCACTGAGATTATTGGCCAGAATTTTGTCTGAATCTAACTCTACCCAGACCTGTATAAACAAACCTAATAAAGCCTATATATCTATATGTGCACAGCATTCATCTATCGGACTAGTGATAGCCACGTCAGTGAAAGTTCTATATTATTTTTCTTTCCACATAATCTAGAACGACACCTTTTTTGTTGGTGAAAATTACAGCTAATTATCTGGAGCTAACATTATACAAACCTGATAAAAGTAAACCTTTCACTAAGTTACAGATAGATGCATAGCCTTTATACTGTTAGACTAGCAACATCACAACATCAGAAAAAGTAGTTCTGTATTTCTTTTTTCCATTGAGAGAACATAAAATGGACACATTTATGTTTTCTATAAATGCTGCAATGCATCATTCATCATTTATCTAAGATCATAAGGAAACCATCATGAGTACCATCAGCTACTACTTAGCACATGTGTTACTGAAAATTATAGAAATCAGGTATAGCTCAAACAGATTTCTGTTGCAGATTGAGACTCAGGTTCAGATCTTGGGATCACCTTACGAGAATCAAATTCTAGGTCAATCCGACAAGCCAATGTCGATATAGAGATGCAATCTTAAGAGGTATAGACGTGCTACTTAAGGATGACACACTCTTCCATAAGTATTCAGTGCTGTCACTTGATAAAACAAATAACAATTGTTACATCACTCAAAAACCTCTTAATCTAGTGCATGTTACATGCGTAAAATGCATAGTTTTCAAGCAGAAAAGACACGAGGAAGGGGTTGCAGTCCTAGAATGGCATGACTTCAAAAGAAAAGATTAGGTGCCGTTTTTCATCCAAAACAAGTGTTGCATGGACACAGAAGCAAGAGTTGTACAAGAACATGTATCCAACTGTCTCAGCAAGCCATAAAGTATAGGATCTGTATATCTATTTAAAAAAATATATATAAGAAATATATGATATACAGAAAGAAAAAGATGTGCATATAAACAATCCAAGATTATGTTGTGAGGGATGGAAAATGAGATATTTGAAGAACATTTGAAAATTGAGAAACGTGTATGCATAAGTATTTAACTTCCAAATCATGTAACACTGATATGCCACTAACATGCAGCAGTAACATGCAAATCATGTACAAACAAACAGATCTGTTACACAATCAAGCATTTTGCACTTCATGCATCATTCTCATATTAATGAATATTGAAACGACACATTTTATTCCTTCTAATATATTGCTTAACATGCTCACATCTAACGAATTTTAATTAGTGTGTGTGCCAAAATGTGAGGTCATTTAGAAAGATAGCATATGAAATAATAACAATCAAGAACAATTAGGGCGGAGGATTAGACGAGGAAAAACGTTTATGATAGTATGGATATGTCCAAAGAAGATCTATAGATGTGCCAATTAGGCAAGCTGAATAAACAAAAAAAGGTAGTGCAAGGAAAGATAAAGTTCTGAGAAGACATCAATGATAATAAAAAGAAAAATAATTGCTCTTTAGTTTGACATTTAATATTGCCTGCAACAGAGTTCAACGAGTTGTAAAATCATGATACGCTTTGGCCACATAACTCGAAACAATCAGTAAATACTGAATAACAACATCAGATAATAAAATCTTATGAAAAATAATACAATGTCATAAAGAACAAACGATGAGCACAATTTGCACTTTGATTCCATTATTTAATAAAGTAGCATTTTGTTTTGGGTGAAGAAGTCTAGCAATAATTAAAACATCTCATGATACACCAATTACATGGAGTCATCTACATGAATCTTTTTCTGCCATCGAACTCATTGTATGGTCACCACTATATTGTTGCCATCAAGTGACAATGCAAATAAACAAGCATGATAATATCCAATCGCACATACTCATAGATAATTTTGCAATAGAACGGCAAGATCCTAACTATGGATGATCATATTTGTTCTAGCTTGTAATTTACAGTCACTAGATGACCAACAGTATTACAACATTATTCTGTTTCCACCATCTGCCAATGAAATGTATAAGTGCCACAGTTGAAGTACCATACAGATGAAAGGCTGCCCTAACCAGTGGCATTGGAAAAATTCTCCACTTACCGAAAAAAAAAAAAAAAGAACACAACAATGGACATGAGATGGATTACACTAAGATAGCAGACAACTTCAGTGCAGACAGCAGCTCAGCTCATTGAATAGAGGAAACAAAGAAGAACATATATCCATTTCAATAAGCCAGTTTTGGTGGAAAAAACTAAGCAGTACCAGTAGTTCTCATCCAAGACTGGGAAGCATCTGAATTGGATCGACAAGCTGTTGTTGCTGCACTATTCCTTCTCCCATGGTAGTAATATCGAGTCCTCCCCCTTCAGTGCTGGATACAGCCATAGTGGATGTGCCCTTTGCCTCGACGAGGCGCCACATGTACCAGGAACCAACGGAGCGATAGGGTCTCCACTGCTCGCAGAGCTGGTCCATCTGCGAAGGCCGCGGAACTTCCTCAAGGCCATAAAGCATCTGCACCCCCTTACGTACGCCGAGGTCCCCGACGGGAAGCACGTCCGGGCGGTGGAGGGAGAAGATCATAAACATGTGGACGGACCAGGCGCCGATGCCTTTGACCATGGTGAGCATGGTGAAGAGAGACTTGTCGTCCATGGCGACGATGGCGGCGTCGGAGAGGATACCGGTGTGGTACTTTCGGGCGAGGTCGTGGAGGTAGGAAGCCTTGCGGCCGGAGACGCCGATCTGGCGGAGTTGATGGGGCGTGAGGGCGAGGACGACGTCGGGCACGACGCCGGCCTCGCCGCCACAGAGGGAGAGGAAGCGGGAGTAGACGGAGGCGGCGGCCTTGAAGGCAAGCTGCTGGTAGAGGATGCTGCGGGCGAGGGCGTGGAAGGGTGGGTGGAGACACTGGAAGGCCGGGAGCTCGTGGGCGTCCATGACGCGGCCGAGATGGGGGTCGGCGGCGCGGAGGTGGCGGAGGGCGACGACGATCTCCCCGTCGGCGGACAGCGGGCGAGGGATCACGCGGACGGCGAGGCGGCCGGCGGAGGAAGGGTTCTTCTTGGAGGCGTCTTCGGTCAATACCGAGGAGGAGAAGGAGGAAGAAACCTTTCGGATCTTTCGTGGGCGGAGAGAGATGGCGGTGGTGCTAACAGCAGCGAGGTCGGCGGGGAGGTTGTTGGGGGAGGAGGGAGGGGCGGCGGCGGTGGTGGTGGTGGTGGAAAGGGAGGAGGAGAGAGATTGGGTGGCATGGATGGTTTGTTCTCCCATGGGAGCGGAGACGGAGAGGAGGTGGTGGTGGGGATCGGGTTGCGGGCGGAGCCGATGGCCAATCATCCCTGCAAGGGTTAAAAAAAATTACTCATTAAAAAAAAAAACTATAGAATTGTTTTATGGGTGAATTTTCGAGAAAAAAATAAATTAAATTAGTTTATTATTATTATTATTGAACGCCCCAAGTTTACAAAATTTTCAAACACCACCTTTCATTTTTTTTTTTAAATGATAGAAATACTCTTGTAGAATCGGCTAGGTTCACCTTCGTTTAAACTAGCAAAAAAAAATAATAATAATAATTAATTTACCATGACTCGATTGGGAATCTACATCGTACATAATTTTTTTTAAAATTCCAAAATATATCTGTAAGATGTATGATCATTCATCTTCGACGCTAGTAATATTTCACATTTGTATTCACTCGTACACATCATTTTTAACTCATTCTTGCACCATAAGATTTTAGGATTTTTTTTTTTTTTTTTTTTTAACATCATCATTCAATTACCTCCCTCCTTTCAGTGTCATCCATCGTCGAGTTCTAACACATTTTGATCATCGATTTCTAACGTTGTTGCCATCGACTTCGAGTAAAGAGTTATCTAAAACTCTCTTACATCAATCGAAAGTTTGAAACCCAAAAATACTCGATCAATTATATTTTTCATATATCTAAAATAAATCTTCTAAAATACTTTATCAGTTGTATTTTTCATATATCTAAACATTAAGTTAGCATACACACTTCAAATGTCCATTGCTAATAATAATAATAAAATAAAAGTCCCCTTCAACTCATATTCTTGATTGATAATATCATTTTTGGGTCCATCAAAAACAGGATATCAGATATTAAGAGTTGATTTCCTATCAATTATAAAACAAAACATTGCATAAAGACATACAGAAAATAAAAATATCAAACTATTCAAATTTTGAAAAAAAAATAAATCTAATTAATTAGAAAATTTATTATATAGGTCCATGTGGTTGAAATTAAATTTTTTTTTCTAAAAATTTCATAGCATTTATACCATTTCTTCAGATTGGTGATCCAAATTTTGGAATCCAAGGTATTGGATATCAAGAGTTGACTTTTTTTTGGGCGAATATTTTTCAATAGCTTAAGACATAAATTAGAAACTTAAATATCAAAAAATATTATATAAAGACATTTTATTTTATCAAATAAAAAATCATGGAGAAAATAAAGTGTTTAGAGTCTAAATAAATCAGAAAAATATTAGAAAACTTCTCTAAATTAATTTTTTTATATATATATAGAAATCCATATGGTTGCAATTGAAGGTTTTTCTAAAAACTTCACAGCATTTGCACTATTTCTTGAGGTCAATACTCTGATTTTGAGATCCAATCAAAATCATGATATAGTATATTAGGAATTGACTTTTATGGATCAAACTTCTAATTATAGCATAAGGACATATTTTGATAGAAATAGAAAGATATCATGTTTTGATCGAAATAGAATAAACATGAAGAAAATAGAAAACCCTAAACTACTCAAATAAATCAGAAAAAGTATCAACAAAATATTTAAATTTAAAAATTTATTATAAAGTTCCATATGGTTATAATTGAAAGCGTTCTTAAAAATTTCATAATATTTGGAATATTTCTTTAGATTGATACTATAATTTTAGGAGTCCAACGTATCACATGTTATGAGTTAACTTTTATAGACCAAACTTTTGGAAGAAGAAAAAATTATATAAAGATATCATGTTTTGGTTAAAAAATAAAAAAAACATAAATTGTTTAAATTTTGAATAAATAAAAAATCTCTAAAATAAAAAAAAATTATTATAGAAGTCCATGTGGTTATATTTGAAAGCTTTTTTTGAAAATTTTTATAACATTTGGATCATTCTTTGAGATCAATACTCTAATTTTGGTGTCAAACCAAAATCAAGATCGAGTACCAGGAGTTGATTTTTTCTGGACCAATTTTTTTTTTTTTTTTCCCCATAGTTTAGGGAGTAGCTCTAATGTCAAAAATAGAAAAAAAATGTGGAGAAAATAGACTAACCTCAAACTATTCAAATTTTGAATAAATTAGAAAAATATCAAAAAATCTTTAAATTAGAAATTTTATTATAGAGGCATGGTTACAACTGAAAGCTCGCTTAAAAATTTGATAGTATTTAGATTATTCTGAAAGCTTTTCTGAAAAATTCATTTAATTTAGAATCATTCATTGAGATTAAAACTCAAATTTTGGAGTCCAACCAAAATCACGGTATCATATATTACAAGTTATCTTTTGTGGATAAAACTTTTACCATAGCTTAAAAACATATTTAGATGCTCAAATATCAAAGTTTATTACATAAATACATCATGTTTTGGTGGAATAGGAAAAAACATAGCGAAAATACAAAAATCCCAAACTATTTAGGTTCTAAATAAATCAAAATAACTTTGAAAATTATAGAATTCATTATAGAGATTCATGTGGTTGTAATTGAAAATTTTTCTAAATTTTTTGTAGCTTTTGGATTATTCTTTGACGTTGATACTCTGATTTTAAGGTCTAACCAAAATCATGATATCAAATATTAAGAGTTGACTTTCTTAGATCAACTTTTTTTATCATGGCTTAGGGACATATTTAGAAGCTTAAATATTAAAAAAACATTACATAATGGTTTCATATTTTAGTGGACATGAATAAGAATGGAGAAAATAGAAAAAAAAAACCCTAAGTTGTTCAAATTTTAAATAAATAAAAATATTAAAAAATTATAAGTTAAAAATATGTTATAGAGGTCTATGTGGTCACAATTGAAAGTTCTAAAAATTTCATAACATTTCGACTGGTTTTTTAGGTCGATACTCTAATTATAGGGTCCAACTAAAAAATCAATGTATCTTATTCCAGTATTTGACTTTTGCAAATTAAATTTTTACCATAGCTTAGGGACATAGTTAGAAGCCTAAATATTAATTAAGAAGTATTGCATAAAGACATCATATTTTGACAGAAATAAAAAAATAATAAAGTAGTTCAAATCATTTGAAATCTTCCTGAACAATTTGCAGTGCACCCATATGGACATGTATTAGACTTTATCTAATTTAAATATTATATTCTTTACTTTTTCTAATTTTTATTAATATTTTTGAATTTTTATTCGCGAATTATCACCTCTAATCTCTTTTCGCTTTATATAGCCATTAATGATATCATCGAAGTCTTATTATACCTGTAAAACCACCAAAGCCTCGTGCAAAAATGTTGACCTAAGTTTTATTATACCTGTAAAACATATTGTCAATTAGTTTCATTTGAATTATCATTGATAATTTTTTAATTTCATCGTTGTAGTTTAATTTGTTAGCAACAATAGATCAGATGATGAGCAAAAGCTCTTCTACTTGATGGTTATAGGATATGGCTGTTGTTGTTGTCGTTCTTGATACCATGGTCAAAGAGTTAGCATGGCTCGGTTCTTCCCGTGTGTGCAAGCTCGTCCACGTTGATCGGGAGTGGGTCGTTGGGCTTGTCTTAGGACTGTGTCTTGAGATGATCTTCTTCCGGTCGATGGTTTGAGCTCTTCTCCTTTGGGTCCACAACACATATCTTGTACGAAAGTCTCATCGGGGTGGGGGCGCCCGACGTGACCCCTCCGACGTTTAAGTCGGTGCCCCGAATGACATGAGTTTTGGTGTAGAAAAGAGTCATAGAGTGTCCCCCTTCCCTGCCCTTAGGTGGAGGCTTTATACATAACAGTTGAGGGGCCGATCGTACCCTCAGCCTTACCTCTGACGTCAGGTCGGGCATGGTTGGCATATGCGATCGATTGTTGTTCGTTCAACAGACATGGCGCAAAGGCATAGTGCACCATTCCTCATTAAATGCATCTTAGCATGGCCTCCATTGTCGTGGCGGCCAAGCCACTACTCCGCCACCTCGGCCTGGGCTTACGTCAGTCGGGTTGACGTCGGATCTTGGTGGTGTCATGGATTGCTGAGCTAACATGGGTCTTAGTGAGCTGGGTCAGGCCACTATTTGTCATATCATTCCCTTCCCTCCCCGCGTACCCCCCCCCCCCCCCCCCCCCCCCCCCCCCCCCCCACCCCCCCACCCCCTCCCAACCCCAAACCCCAAAAGTGGTCTTCCTAAGACGTTCTACAGGCTGTAGGGAAGATCCCTGGCATCAACTGTCGAGGGCTTGAATCTTTCTCACGGGGTTGGGTCAACACTCGACTTGTCTTTGCGGAGAGATCTGAGAAAAGACCATTGGAAAATCATTGCAGGGCATGACTGAGATATGCGGCTCGGGCGAAGACTGATGAGACTGACCGAAATGCATGACTCAGACAAAGATTTGTTGGACTGGTCGAGATACACAACTCGAGCAAAGGACATTAGACTGGCCGAGATACTCGGGCAAAGGACACTGGACCAACCGAGATACACAACTCGAGCAAAGGACATTGGACTGGTCGATATACACAACCCGGGCAAAAGACACTGGATGGGCCAAGATACATAACTCGGGCAAAGGATGTCGGACTGGTCGAGAATTGATGTGGGGCATGGCCTAGGTACACGTCTTGGGCCAAGATTGATGAGACTGGTCGAGATGCATGACTCGAGTAAAGATTTGTTGGACTGACCGTGATACATAACTCAGGTAAAGGACATTGAACTGGCAGAGATACACAACTCAAGCAAAAGACATTAGATTGGTCATGATATACAACTCGGGCAAAGGACACTGGATTGGTCGAGATACATAACTCAGGCAAAGGACACTGGACTAGCTGAGATACACAATTCGAGTAAATGACACTAGACTAGCCGAGATCCATAACTCGGGCAATGGACATTGGACTGGCCGATATACACAACTCGAGTAAATGACACTGGACTGGTCGAGATACATAACTCGGCCAAAGGACATTGGATAAGTTGAGATACACAACTTGGGCAAAGCACACTAGACTGGCTGAGATACAAAACTCGGGCAAAGGATACTGGACTGGCCAAGATACAAAACTCGAGCAAAGGACGTTGGACTAGCCGAGATACATAAATCGAGCAAATGATGCTGGACTAGCCGAGATACACAACTCGGACAAAGGATAGTGGATTGGCCGAGATACAAAACTCGGGCAAAGGACACCGGACTGGCCGAGATACACAACTCATGCAAAGGACACTGGAATGGCTGAGATACACAACTCGGGCATAAGACACTAGACTGACCGAGATACATAACTCGGGCAAAGGACACTAGACCGGCCGCCGAGATACACAACTCAGGCAAAGGATGCTGGATTGGCCGAGATACACAACTCGGGCAAAGGACGCTGGACTTGTTGGTTACAAGTGCCCTGCAAGCCAATCACGTGAGTGATAGCACGTGTGACATAATGTGTGATCTTTTTGCTTATGATTAATATTGGCATATTCTCACATTATATTATTTGTTACATATATATTATGATATCTTTGGTTCTGTGCAATGGGAATCGGATCATAATGAGATCATGATAATAAGATCGATTCACCTTTAAACATAGATCCTAAATAATCTCGATCATAGGTTACTCAAGAGGGATATTGAGATAACCGGATAGATCGATGTACTATATACCCGTCCATATGATGCGGCTAGTCTCATAGCCACTTGTGTAGAGACACTAAGGATATAGTACAGGTGCTCATTAGAGAATGAGTTCACTGATTGATCCGCTTATGGAATGTTGTATGGTTAATGATACCTAATGTCAGATAGTAATTCCATAATCTCAGTTGTGTATTTGGTCCTTAGACTTGAGACACCAAGGATACCTTGTATGAGTACTCCTTTCTATGACGCCAGACTTACAGGTTTGGAAAGTTTCAGATCTGGTATAGTTGGTTATCGAGATTGGTACAGTTGGTCATTCAGATTGAGAGAGAATGAGTTCTCCGGTAGAATCCGAATAGAGCAAGACAAACTGATTCCGTATGTGATCTGACAATACCATGTCTAATATACGGTCTCTGGGATATTATTTGGATAAGGGATTATAGATACATGGTAACTGTGGACAGATAGGTCCGATAGATTCGATCCCCCTGTACCGTCTGGGGACTATGGCGTAGTGGCATAGTATATCCATAGTCGATAAGTCGAGTAAATTATTATGAGGATAATAATTCACTATATCAGAAGGAGTTCTGATAGGAGTGACTCACGGTCAGCTCAGTATCGGGCCTAGAGGGTCGCATATATATGGTGGACATTTCAGCTGATAGAGGATTGGATAAAGATCCAATTAACCCCTATTCTCATTAGATGAGATCCTATACTGATGGACTCCTCGCTTAAGGCTCAATTAGAGGCTTAAGGAGATTATTGGATAGAGATCCAATAATGCAAGGTTAGTGGGTTATTGGATGGAGATCTAATACCCACTAAGGTAGGAGCCCTAGGATTTTTGATGACTCTCTATAAATAGGAGGAGAGACTCATGGTTGATAGGCTGCAGCTTTAGCCACCACCACCACCTATTCTTCTCCTTCCCTCTGAACAAAAGTTGCAAGATCAGATTGGAAGAGTTTCGCTGCAGAGATCCATCGTGTGGATACCGCTAGAGAGGAGGACGCTTGACCTCATTCATCTTCTTCATCCAGATCTGGAATACAGGGATATACAATCTCCCTAGGTAAAATCAATCTCTCACACATCGTAGTTTTTTAGTTTTTACGATTTTTCTCGCGACCCCAATCTTTTGTATTACGATTTGATCTGCATGGGAAACCAGTTTTTGTTTTGATTTCCGTTGCGCATATGATGCACCCGCTGAGGTTTCCTAACAGGATTGGCCGAGTTACATAACTCGAGTAAAGGACGTTGGACTGACCGAGTTACACAAGTTAGGCAAAGGACACTGGAATGACCGAGATACATAACTCTGGTAAAGAACACTAGACTGGGTGAGATACATAACTATAACAAAGAACACTGGACTAGCCGCGCATGATTTGCACGCGATTAGCGCGTAACGCCGATGGTCAATACACGTGTAAGGCTGCGTGGACACATGGCAAAATGGGAAGTGCAACATTGTGAAGTGGGCCTCTGAGGCTTATGTGGACGCATGATGACATGGAGTCTGGACCGCCGAGCTAGCTTCTGAGTTCTAGGGCTGATGTAGTGGTCCTGCGCCTTGTGGCGTGTCTTAGTTAATGCGATTCATATATTTCTTAGGCAAAGTCATTGCGTCGCCTCGGGAAGTCGAATGATCTTTTGTTGAAACGATGTCTCTCCCCTTATAAGCTTTATCATGATGGTGGTGAGAGATCACTTTCATTTCATGCATTCCTCTTCTTGATCTCTCAGATCTCATGTCTCGGTCACTCAGATCGCCCCCCCTTTAGCCACTTTTGTCCGATCAGGTCGGAATGGCCTCTTCCCCTTCGTATACAACTTCTGGTTTTTCTTCTGCCTCTTCTTTCCCGATTCCTTCGCCTCTGGCGGAAGATTGCCACTATGGCAACTCTGAGAGAGCTCGGTTCGAGCTCGTCCTCGGGCATAATGACTCGATCGGACATTAGGGCCATATAGGATTAAGAAATAATGAAGTTGTGCTACGACTTCGACTCGACACTCTCCGTCGAGTCCCTCACGATGATTCGGAAGCGTTTCAGCATTCCAGATGAGTATGCATGCATGCTATTCTGTCCGGGCAACGCCCATACCATTCATGTCCCAGGGGATTTAACATCTCGGTTGATGCCTTAGAAGTGGGACTTAGATTTCCTCTTCACCTAGTCGTAGGGGAGTGTCTTAGTCGATGAGCGGTCTCTCCTAGTTGGATAGCGTCAAACTCATGGCGCTATCTCATAACCTTCCTCGGGGAATGTTGAGGGTTGAGAATAATCCAGACTCCGGATATGTTTATGTTGCGATTCCGCTTGTGCAAGGGTTAAGGCGAGTATTATTTGACGACTCGGGCTAGCTTTAGGGTCGGGAGTGCTCCTTATAATAACAAAGGTTAGAAGACATGATTTTTTGTACACAAGTCATCCCCAGGGTTGAGACTTTAGTCTCGAGTGATTAGCCTATCTTATAAGTAATGTGCCCTCGTATCTGACCGACGAGAAATCCGTCTTGGTTGAACGGGTTAAGGATATTTCCAATAAATGGACCAACCTGTAATGATTTAAAGAAGTGGGCGATAGTATTGTATCCCGCTAAAGATGATCAATTAGTAATGAATTTTTGTATATTATTTTTTATCAAAGCAACTATAAGTTAGAATGGTCTTTAGTATCAACCGTCGATAATCTAGAGAATTTGAATAAGTTTAATTGGGTAGCAATAGTTCATTATTATATTATTATTATTATTATTATTATTATTATTATTATTATTATTATTATTTATTTATTTATTTATTTGGTGGCGAAGAACCATAATGCATTTTTTGAGCATGTCGTTTAGCTGTGGGCAAGATCTGCAGCTTGGTATTCAAACTGGAGATGGTTGGGTAATAAAGGCACTTGAGAAAACCAATTCCTCCTTTAGTAGTATTATTACAAGTTCTTTTTAAGCTGTTTGTTCATCAAGTTCACAAGTCAAACAGAACAACAATGAAATACAACTGGAAAGCACAAGAATATGGTTTATTAAGCGCAATGATAGAAACAAATAGTGATGCTGTTCTCGTAATCGAGCAACGGGACGTCTGAACTCGATCATTCATCTTTTACGAGTGCGAGGAACTTGTTGAGGTGGCGATTGTAAGCACAGGGCCTCTCGACATGAAGAAGATGCCCTGCTTTCGTGATGCTCTGCAGTATGGTCTTCTCCCCCAGCTGTCTGCATATTATGAACGAAGAAGACGACGGTGGATTAGTTTTGGTCAGCAGAAAAGGTGTAGGTAGGTAGGATCGAAACCCCCGCTTTTGTTCTGTTATCAGCTCATTCAGGTTGTCATCGCACAAGAAATCTGTCAAAAAAATTCTACTATTGTTCTTATGGAACAACCAACTTGTGTGGAAGAATGACAGACAGACAGCCAAATGTGTTTTCACTTTTAAGCATAATTTATTTATTGGTTGTCTTTTTGAAGGCAAAAAAAGATGGAAGTAAGCAGATGATGGATTCGAAAACTTACTCTTTCATGTCCTCGGCAAGCTCTAGGTTGAATATGTTGTCATTCTCTCCCCACAACAAGAGTATCCTCTGGCATCCCATGAAAAATGAAAACACCACAGTCTAAATCATGGATCTTGAATTCCACATTTTAATGTAGCAGCATACAGGAGGTTGCAAAGGATTGCATGGTCTTTTTTTTTTTTTTTTTTTTTGGTGAACTAGAACTAGTGCAGGTAATTGAAGGAATCGGACACCCATTACCTGATCCAAAGAGGGAACCTTGGCATCTTTGTTGCTGATCACCAAACCCTCGAGCAGCTCTGCCCTCTCCTTCCGATTGCTAAACATCACCTGCTCATATCCGCACCGATCAGTGGATGGAATCAATCCGCAGGCAATTTTGCATGCATGAATGCAGTCAGTAGTAAGTAGTACCTCGAGGTAGTCCTTGTAGAGGAAGTCCGGGAACCACAGCTTCCTGTGCATGGAGACGGAGAGCAGGGCCTTGAGGCCCTTGATGGACTCCGGCATGAGGAGCTCCGAGGAGGAGGCGAAGCCGAGCTGGTCCAGCGTCGTCCTGCTGATGGAGTCCGTCATGGCGAAGACGGAGCCGGAGACGACCAGCGACCGCACCAGGTCCGGTCGCATCTCTGCCATCTTGAACGCCACCATCCCTCCGTAGCTGAACCCCACGGCGGTGCACCGCCGCACGCTGAGCTTGTCCAGCGCCGCGGCCAGGCACTCAGCCTGGAAGGCCGGGGACCGGTCGGCGGCGTCGGTGGTCGACCCCCCGAAGAAGAACAGGTCGGGGATGTACACCTCGTACTGGTTCACCAGCACCCCGAACTGGAACTGCCACGTGACGATCCCTTCCGCTGCGAATCCGTGCACCAGTACCACCGCCGGCTTCTCCTTCTCTTTGCCTCGCTGCTGCTTCTTCTTCTTCCTCTTGTCTTCCTCCTCGTCCCTGCTACTATCGCTACTCGGGTCAGGAACTACTTCTTTGTTGGCGGGCTTCTTCTTGGCGGCCATGACCTTCTCCTTGGGAACCCACATGCTGATGACAGTCCCGGGCTCGATCTCGATGGTCTGCCGGCGCAGCCCCGCACCCCGCACCAGCCAGTGCAAGATGGGCTCCTGTGCTTGCACCCAATTCACCATCTTTGTCACTGCCTCCTGCTGCTGCTGCTCTCTCTCTATGTATCTCTCTAGACAAGCCTAGCTTACTTCATGTGCATTCTCTTGTAGGGTTTATAAAGAAGGTGGTGGCAGGGAATGGTCTGAAGGAGAGGAAGCTTGTGCAGGGAAGAAAGACTGAATGCTGCCATGGGTAGTAGTTCTTGGTAGCTCTCTTACCTTTGCTTTTCTTGAGTCTCCACCAAGAAAGCTCACTCATCACTGTCTCCGTTGTAAGAATCCTTTTTTTTAAATAAAAAAAAAATTGATCTTGATTTAGAATCTAAAACATTTTAATTTTTTTGATTCAAATGACTACAACTTGGTGCATTTCTTTCCATCTTAATGCTGCTAATATAAGATGGACAGTCAAATTGGTCCATTGCTGATGAAAGCTGATGCTGAATTGGGTAGCTTGCACAAGCCCATTAAATGAACCCTATTCATGTATTTTTGCTCACTATCCAATTCATGAAGCAATTGATTTGTATAATTCCTATCAGTTTGATCACCTACTTTGCCTACTTAAAACGGTGGACATTATTAACGTGGTGGGGGAGTTTGCGTGTGTTGACTTCTTTCATGGGAGGAGAGGAGTGGTTAGATTTTGGCCTCCAAACCGTACCAAAATCTTAGCTCATCATCAATCCATTGGCCTATCGTTTCTACATTTTAAGCAAATAAAATTAATCTCCTCCAACCAATGGAATTATAATTTAATGGTTAGATTTTGGGGTCCAAATCATACCAACATCTTGCAGATAAACATGTATATATGTATGTATGTACATTTGAAGCAAATAAAATCTTACTAATAACCTCTTCCAACTAATGGAATTATATATGTATGTACTTTAACTCACCGTTGTTTACTTTTATGTGCATTATTATTATTATTATTATTATTATTATACAACAGTGTGGGAGGAACCTATTTGAGAACCAAAACAAATTGTGTGGTCATATCTGAAGTGGCCATTTGTCTCTTTTCCAACACTGTTCTTAGATCGAGCATCAAAAGTTGCATTGAGGGTGACCAGTGAACGAACGATGCCTCTCTTGCTTGCCATCTTGCCGACTCCAACTTGGACTCTCTCAGGAGGAGGCTCTCAACTGTTCTATTGTCTCTATCTCTTAACTTTTTACATCCAATGTAGATTTAACATCACAATGTGTTGCCAACGCAAACCTATTCCTTCACTGTGTGTTTGTGCTCATCGTATTTAGTCTATTATTATTAATTTGGACTTATATATTTTTTGAAGTTTTGTGTTTCAAATTTGTCAACTCAACGATGTTAGTTAGCATCAGAATTTTTTTTTTCTTCTTCTTTCTATCCTATGAATTGGTCGTTAATCCATGTCACAAAGTCAAGACGATATAGCTTGAGTTCTTGAAAGTTGTTAAGCGATATGAAAAATTAAATCTTTAGTTGGAGAAGTATCATAGATAGACGATCTAATACGACTATTAAGTAACCATAATACTAAGATTTGGTCAAAGACTATCTATCTTTAGTCACATATCAGGTCAATAATAAATCATATATCTGTAGGTATGGTTGGATGAATCTACTACGATCAAATTTTAAACTCATAAAAAATATGAGTTTATCTCAACGGTCCGAATAAATTTTTGAGACAGAGGAGAGGGATGTGAGCAAAAAAGATAAAAATTCCAGTTTGAGGAGTTGGTGCAGCAGCTCATCCACCTTACAAGTCGCCTCAGATACACCGACCAACTGTTGTCCACAGCTTCTGAAGGGTGAGTGAGATGCACAACTGTTGTGGCGTGATTCACAGGGTGTGCAGATCACAGCAGAAGCAAGCATGCATGCATGGTTGGTTCATTCTCCACATCTCACATTGAGAAGCTGTAGAATTGGATTTTGGCTTTTTTTTTTTTTTTTTTTTTACACCATGCTTCTTCCATCAGAGTACTACTGGTGTCGGATATCGCCCATAGAAATAGCCAATCTGCTACAGCTGACGAGAGTAGTACACCAGTCCTTGATGTGGCTGCAGTCTCCATGCCTGCTGCTGCTGCTGCTGCTGCTGCTGCTGCTGCATACATATGTATCGTCGGCTGCAGATTAACCTAATAACATCATATCATAGGATGCATCTCAAGACACGCTGGTCTTTATGCATCGACGAGAGAGAGAGAGAGAGAGAGTAGATCTGATATTTTTCATATCCTCATTACTGTAGGGTTGGTTATTCTTAGCCATCTCTCAGCTTTACATGCGGACGAGGGAAGAATATGGACAGGTCTCGGAGAGCACCTCCGGGAATGGAGGATAGGGAGATCACTTCACCCTCCGACTCGCACATCTCCGTTTGTTATGCCCTGCCCTTTAGTTTGTATGTATATATACCATGCTAGGAGATAGAGCGTGGATCCATCTATATCTTCTTCTTGCTCTCGTCACGTAAGTGGTTCGTTCGTGTTGTGTCAATCGAAAACCTTCAGACGCATCTGCTGCGTCTTGTTCATACATATATTTTCTTTAACAAATGTCCTCTGTTATCAAATCGTCGATAAAATTATAATGGTCACATAAATGTCGTCGATGACTCCTCCAACCTTATAATAATGACAACAACATCGTGACCGACCGAGAGTCCACCCCGTCTGAAACCATGCATGCATGCATGCAGTACACCAACCGGGGCGGACACCTCCTCCGCCGCGGTGCAGCGTCACTGCAAGCGGTAGACACACCATGGGCGGCCGCGAAGCAACAGGTTCTGCTGCCTGCCTTCTCGCCCGCTCAAATCAGCCGCCCGCGACTGCAGGCCGGCCTCCACCACCAGTTCATGTCCAACGCCAGCGGGCGTGGGGACAACCGTGACGCCACCAGGGGGAGGAACACTCTTTGGCTCTTCTTGTTCGTGATGTTTAGGGGTTTGGGAGAGAAAGTGGAACTGTTGGTGGGATGCCCTTTTTTTTTTTTTTGTTCTCGAGCAGCAGCAGCAGCAGCAGCATGTATGTACGTGAGTTGGAGGAACGAAGGAAGGAAGCCATGAATTAAGCTAAAGCTTCAAGGATGATGGACTTGCTTTGCCGACTACTACTTACTTACCTACCCTACTCCATTAATTATTATGTTTACAATTACAAATATTTAACCAGCATAAATGGCGATTCCACTTTCTATACCTAAAATATTACTCTGATAATCTCCTAAATAATAATAATAATTAATGATTCGAAATTCATACAAAAGATATTAATATCTTAATGAGTCATGTTTGGATCAGATATCAAAACTTAAAAATAAATTATAAGAAAGGTTTTATCCTGACCATAGCAATGGCTTTAGTCATCATCATCATCATCATCATCTCAAGCACAATCTAAGTCAATTGGTGATAGTAACAAATTATAGTCATCCACGGTGTGCAATGCCCGGAAATCATGAATTGTGTCTTGTGATCTTTTTCCTGCACTTAATTGTCATGTTCATGTCTCCTATAGTAATAATAAGAGCCATAGGCTGTTGTTTATTGAGTATAGATATGCCAAGCACCAAATATAACGGAGTGAATTCCGATGTAGAAAGACCAACATGTCATTATTGCCTTGCAAAACTAGGCAACCAATTTTGTCTTCATGCAACACCAACCTCTTCTCTTTTTTCTTACACTACGTAGACATGAGTTCCATTAACTCTCTCTCTCTCTCTCATATATATATATATATATATATATATATACTTTTTTGTTGGTAATATATAAAGAAAAGTAGACCTTTGGCTCAGATTGAAATCTTATTACCAGTCTCGGTATGCTACCATGAGCAATAATAAACCATTAAAGATATGGGAGCTAGCTAATTGTGCTCATAAAATGTGCCTCTAGTTTTTTATTTCACAAATAAAAAGTGTTTTAGTTCCTTCATTTTAATTTCAAGCATCTACTTTTTTTAATTTTATTTTATTTTTTTAGCTTCAGAAATGTCCTCAATCACAGAAGTTGCAGATATATATATATATATATATATATATATATATATATATATATACAATGAAGTGTCTTGATTTTAGTAAAGCCTGATGAATTCTATATAAGTTTGCTCTCTCTCCTTTAGTTCGAGTTGCACTAAAGCCAACTCTGCTCAGGTTTGCATTTTCTACTGTTGTTGTCACCCTCGAACAGATATCGAAGGAAGAGAAAAGCCAACAAATAGAGACATGAGGGAAGACTTACTTTAATGCCTGCAGATTCACGAGACCAGCAGAATTCACGAGCTCTACAGCACTAGAAGACGGCTCCAAAATCATGTGCATTCATGGCGGCCAGCATCATCTCCTCCGATCTTTAAGTGACATTTTGTAGCGCAGTGAAGACATCAAAACTTCCCTCTTCTTATCTGACTCTATGAATCAGAAAACACACTGTAAGTTTCAGCAGAAGTTAAGTTCACAAGATTGTTGAGTGATGCATGTTTGAACTTAATACTTGGAGCAATACAAAAGGAGATTAAACACATCTCCTTCTAATGATTTCTCAAAGTGCAAAAGGAAAGACCATTTGTGTACTACTATCATATCACATTCTTCAAAGTAATCTGGTTTTATTTATTTATTTTTTTTCTTTTAATCTCACCGAGGACCCAGGATGTTGCATTTTTGTCCTTGTCGTCTCTGGATTTATGCTGAATTGTCACGATTATTTCTTCACTAGGAATCTGGATCTTGTTTTCTTCGCTTGAGCTGTTTTGGTTATACCTTATTTCTTCAGCTAACCCAGCTGAGATCTCGGATTAGCAGGAGTCTGGGCATGACTGGAGGAGATACATAATAAGTTTGAAAATGAACTCTTTTTTTTTTCTTTCTTCTTCTTCTTTTTCCATGTTTTGCCTATTAACAAAGAAATGAATGGCCTCAAAGTTCCAGTATATATGTGAGCATTGCAAACATGCTAATCTTAATCCAAAGCCAATAAAAATATGACTCTTAAAACACCAGGTACAATTTTGAAATTCCTATTACATAAACTGAGCTAAACTATGCCAATAAAGTTTATGGGAATTCAGGCATGAGTCAGAATTTATTTAACTTGGTTATATTTTTCTTCTCATTTAGAAATAAAATAAAAAAAAATAAAAAATAAAAAGCTACCACTAATAGATATGTGAATTTGCAAAGGAAAACAAAAGGGCATAATCCTGCTGCAACACTTGACTTCCATGGGAGGGCAGTCCAAAAGATTAGTAGTACTAGTCTGTAGGTCCAACTTTTTTTATTTCCTGTGTCAGGGTCCCCCCAAGACTTCACAGTGTGATGTTAAATCTAATATACTAGAAGAATGGAGATTGTACTTTTTGAAGGGTAGTCAAACATTTGTGTTAGTATTGATTGAACTAACTAACATTGAAAGGCTCTTCTGAGTGTAGAACTTCATATGCATATGTTAAATTGGCACTTCAAATCCATTATTTTCTGACTGTACCATGGAAGAACAATGTAATCATCAGTACTTACTTTTACATCTCATTCCAGGGGGAATTGGAAGAGTTGCTGGTTAGCAATACATGATCCATCTACTTGGAATCTTAGTAGCTTCATTCAGCTCACAAGAATTATTTTTTTTGTTGGTTGTGTACCAGTAGGCATAATAATGGTGTTATAAATTTTGTGCATAGATTATAGATTAAAAAATAAAATAAAATAAAATGTACAATGCCAAAAAGACATGCATTTAAGGAAATCTCAGAATAGGGAACAAACATAGAAAATTAATGAAAAAGCTGATCCAGATCAGAAATTTCAACCAGCTCAGAAACCCACCCTTTTAAAAAAAAAAAAAAACTCATGGATCCTTTGGTAATCTGCTAATAATGGCCATGCAAAAGAATAGGACCACTTATAATAAATAATATGACAAATGCTTCTCATGATATGCTTAATCCAACAATGCTGATTCTATTTCATCAACAAACAGATGGCTTCCAAAATGCTCATCTACCCTCAATCAATCATTCAGCATAACTCTACCAACCGACTGCTCTAACCAGAATCAAATTGGCCAAGACAAGTTTGCTCTTGAGATCACTCACTCACTCACCCATGGATGATGATGATGATGCTATATTTGTTGAATGGAAGAAATGGAATACTGACCTTTGGTGGTACCATGGTTGGAGGAACGATAGGTAAACATTAGGGCAGGAGGGTCCCCTCTTCGCCTCCCAGAGTGGACAAAGCCAGTAGTATACTCCCGCCCGTGACCGCCGGCTGCATGTGATCAGGAGGAGATGCTACTGTCACTGCCCCTCTTCGACCCCTTCACGTGCCCCCCTCCCCTCCCTTCTCCTTCTCCTTCTCCCTTCGGCTTTGGCTTTTGCCATCCACAAACCACAACCTACGTACCGAAAAATTTGAAAAATACTTAATGAATACAGCAGCACACAACAACAACAACAACAACAACTAATAAAAAAAAAAATGAACAAGCACTCCCACACATACACACACCTCATGTTGCATCCTAAACATCTCTTCCCTGTGATGCTGTGCATGTCTGCAGAGGCTGATAGGATACAGTTATCCCTACGGATTGTCACAAGATGTGTGGATGATTCCCCCTGCGTACAAAAGAATTAAAAATAATAATAATTAGTGCAAAGGGTTGGGAAGACAAGAATGTGACTGGTGATGACAAACAAGAAAAAGTTTGAGGAGGACATTTTACATTCCTTGCAATAATCAGGCTTTCTCTCTCTCTCTCTCTCTCTCTCTAATGGTTTGTGCAGGTCGTGAGTGGTGTGTGTGTGTGTGTGTGTGTGTGTGTGAGAGAGAGAGAGAGAGAGAGAGAGAGAGAGAGAGAGAGAGAGAGAGAGAGAGAGCAGGGGTTTGTGGCTATTTAAACCGGCCTTCCCTCCTCCCCCCTCTTCTCACCTCCGCATCCACCTTCTGTTGTCTTCCCTCTCTCAGATGGCTGGATGTAGGCTGACATGCTTTGGGTTGCTCCTCCTCCTTCTGGTGTGCTCGAACTTTGATGGCTGTCAAGGGAGGAAAGGAAAGCATTGGAGGCAGAAGAAGCCTTCTTATTCCTCCTTGGCCAGAAAGAAGGGAAGAGGAAAGAATGGCGGTGGTGGCCACAGCCATGGCGGAGGAAGTAGTCACCAGAGCCCAGCTCCGAGCCCCAAGCCAAGCCCCCCGCCGCCGCCGCCGAAAACAGGGTATACGACCAAGGCAGCAGCCACGTTCGACGTGCTTGATTTCGGAGCCAAGGGAGACGGTGTCACAGATGACACAAAGGTGGCCGCCGTTGTGCCTTCTCCTCTGATCGATCCCTTTGTTACTGCTGCTTACTTGAAACTAAATCCATGTTACCACTCATTACAAACCCACCACCACCATTGCTCTCTGTTTTAATGCATTAAACACATCTGCATGGTTCTCTTCTGCATTCCTAGTTTTTTTTTTTTTTTTTTCTTCTTCTTTCGTTGAACAGAAACAACACCCACCCACCCACCACCATAATCAAAATCATCAGGAACTCAAAAAAAAAAAAAAAAAACAGATAAAACAAAACCGTACATTTTTTTTTTTTTTTTTTTTGTTTCTTTTCACCTGCTAAAATTTCTAATGTGATTGTTGGAGAACTTAAACAAACCAGCTGAGTCACGTAGACAGACATCTCCCAATGCTATCTAAATCCAGCATGTAAAAACAGAATACCTGGTGGGAAAAGGATCTGACATCATGAACTGCTGCGGTTGATGCAGGCTTTCCAGGCTGCATGGGCTGCTGCTTGCAAGGTGGGAGGATCCACTGTGGTTGTTCCTGAACAATATGAGTTCCTTGTAGGGGCCATCTCCTTCTCTGGACCTTATTGTCAACCCAACATAGTTTTCCAGGTAACCCTCACAACTCAGCTGTGTTGAAACAAACAATTTTCAGCACAGCAACATACTGGATTTGCTAGAAACAAGTTTACTACTACAAATAAATATATATTCTATTGCTAAGGGTGGCAATTGGGTTTGGTCATGTTCCAGTATGTTGGCCTGGGTTGTGCCCCACCACTTCTTCAAAGATATGATGATACACAGATATCAGGACCCAAAAAATTTACATGTCCAGAGTCATTGTATTAATTTGAAAGATTTGATACATAGGTTGGTCTCAACACCCAAAACCTCATGTCCGCCACAGTCAGATTTGTAATCACATTCAGATATAGTAGATCTGATCAGCTTGTGAGCCATAAAACCAACCACCACTGCAACATAAGCTACCTGTTACAGAAGCAAAACACAAGAAAAGCTTTAATCTAGTTTACCCTTTTCTCCAACATAAGTATTTTTTAACTTTTAAAAAAGAAAAAAAGAAAAAAATCATCATTCTGTAGAAAATGGAACCACACATGAAGCAGACAATGAACTGTACCCTGAAGAATTGCACACACTCTCTTGCAGCTGGATGGGATGATTATTGCTCCAACCGATGCCAGATACTGGGGATCTGGGCTACTGTGGTGGATCGAATTCACAAAGCTTAGAGGAATAACAATTCAAGGCAGTGGAGTCATTGAAGGGCGAGGCAGTGTCTGGTGGACAAATGCCGAGTCTGATGTTGATCCGGTAAGCCTCATGACCCATCTGCCCTCCATCATGAACATACAAGTACATCTCCCTGATATTATGGAAACATTATCCAATTCTGCTCCCAATCTCATGATTTCTTATCCATTAATCGTTGAAAAAAGCTGATCCGTGTTCATTTTCTGTTTCAAGAATCCCTGTCAGCTTAAGAAATAATTATCGTCACACTAAACATTGAACTAGAACTCCCCACTTTCATCCTCCCGTGTTTTCACAATCAAATCTCATTCTAGCAGTAACTCTCATATTCATCAGATATTACTGTGGTTAAAAGACTCATAGTGCACTCATACTGGATTTCCATTCCAAATGATGAAATCTTTGACAGATAAATGAGGAGCTCAGTAAAAATCTGCCGCAGATCAAGCCAACTGTAAGATTCTATTCTTTGCCTTGCTCCCACAAAATAACCAATGTCCAAGACAATATGAATAACATTTTGAATCTATGTTCGTATCTAATCCTGTTTTGCAGGCTTTGAGGTTCTATGGGAGTTACAATGTGACAGTAACCGGCATCACAATCCAGAATAGTCAACAGTGCCACCTCAAGTTTGATAATTGTGAAGCTGTCCAGGTCTTCAACATGACAATTGCATCACCAGGCAGCAGCCTCAACACTGATGGAATACATCTTCAAAATTCTCGAGATGTCATGATACATCATACCAACATGAGCTGCGGTATGGTAGACTAGCTTGTACAGGGAGTTCCTTTCTGATGACATACAGAATAATTATTCTGGCAACTGTTCTCTCTCATAAGAATGTGAGATCATAGATCAATTGACTTCATTTTTTTTTTTTTCAAACAATTTTAGTCCTTCCCTGTTCTAATAACAGCTCAGGTTTTTTTGCAACTCCTCATGCTGTTAGGCATCACCACTCCTCATGCTGTTAGGCATCATCTTTCCAGATGTTTATTTAATACACAATAAGGACCAAAGAATTAGGATTTTTCCACTGGTGGGAGACCAGATTCTCTCCCCACTCTTTCACCTGCAAGAAAGTACATTATGTTTACCATTCATATAAACAAAATTATCCAGCACTTACATCATACTGCACTTATATGTTAATGTAAATCATTTTGCCAATGTAATGGATTTTGTGTTTCCTACAATATAGGTGACGACTGCGTCTCCATCCAAACTGGGTGCTCAAACATTAACATACACAGAGTAGACTGTGGTCCTGGCCATGGAATCAGCATAGGAGGCCTCGGAAGAGACAACACCAAAGCATGTGTTTCTAACATAACAGTAAGGGATGTCAATATGCACAACACCACGACCGGTGTCAGAATCAAGACCTGGCAGGTAACATGTTCAAGCAGCTCCAGGAAAGTTATGATTATTTAAACACTTCAAAATTTTGTCAGATAGGTTTCTAAGTAAAGGCTTGTTCTCTTCTGTCAGGAATTTACAGTTGACGTAGCATGATAGCAACAATAATCCAAATTCTTTATGCTACCAATACACTTCTTGGAATAGCTACATTTTTCAGTCCTTAAGCTACATGGAGGTACTAATGGTTACCTGTATATGTATTGTATCATTGCAGGGTGGATCAGGCTCTGTCCAGAACATAATTTTCTCAAACATAATAGTCTCAGAGGTTCAAACTCCAATTGTCATAGACCAGTTTTACTGTGACAGAAGCTCTTGCAAGAACCAGACATCAGCGGTGACACTGGCAGGCATTGCATATGAGAATATCAGAGGGACCTACACAGTGAAACCAGTGCACTTTGCTTGCAGCGACGCCTCTCCTTGTTCAGACATCAGCCTAACCAAGATTCAGCTTGAACCACTGCAAGAGCATTATCACATGTATCAACCATTCTGCTGGCAGGCCTTTGGTGAACTGTACACGCCAAGTGTTCCTCCAATTGTCTGCTTGCAAAATGGAAAACCAACAAGCAACCGCATCTTGTCTGACCGTGACTTATGCTGATACCACCATGGTCAAGAATTACTGGTGCACATACATGTGTGGTCGTTTAATACTTGCGACCCCTTCACACCATTACAAGTAAATATCTAGATTGTCCAGTTAGCATATTATTACAAGAGTTTATATTAATATTCTAATGAAGATATTATACATACACTGTTGCTCACTGAACTGGTGCTCTACCTATGCTGATACATGGACAAAGGCCATGCCAAAAGCAGTTCCCACATAATGGAGTGAATATGGATCACTAGTACAATATGATTCGGATTTTGAGAAGCACGCAACAGCCCTGCTAGTTATTGATTATTACATAGATAAGCTACATAAGAACCTTTTGAAAAATTACATACATACTAAGCCTTTGTTTCTGAACATTTCTGTGACGGCTAAAATTAAGGGTTTTGACAATAAAAGGCAGTAGGAAACATATTAAGGCATGCAAAATCTTATCCAAGCAAAGAAATAAAAAGTTCCGGAGGTTGTGCAATCAGCTACGTGCTTTGGAGAAAATGAATGAACAGGTGGTTCAGTAATCAGCTATGTGATTTGGAGATTTACACACATTTATCATCATATGAAAAACAATGTGCCTAATCTTTCCATGATAGATCAACAACAATTAACATAACTCCAAAATGAAAATATCTAAAGATTTGATGATTTGATCTCACGTTACACTAAAGACCAAATGAAATTATGGTTTCTGCAATATTTGATAGCTCCCGCAGAGAGATGAGCTAATATATTATACATACATGTCATAAGAGTCTTAGGATCACCATAAAGTACTGAATTGAGGAACTGAACCTTTTAACCTGAGCTTCTATATGTGCAAATAAATATGAAAAAATATCACAAAAAAAGTTGCAATCTTTTGACATCTGAAGCATAAGACAGGGTCTCCATGAGTTCGTTAAATCTTTCAATTTACAGGCTGCTGAAATATTTTGTTTGTTTTTTTAAATAATCAAAGTGATAGGACTCTCCAGAATAGTCCCGCATCAAGTGCAGGTTTGATGCAACCTAGAAATCTAGATTAGGGTCCTACAAGTCTATCTGTAAAATGATATCATGCTTGGGTTTCATTTGAAATTGAACCAGGTTATATGTTTATTTTTGCTGATTTTCTTGGCTCTGCAATTTTAAAGGAATTTGTTTAAGACTTCCATTGATTTCAACTTGAAGGAATTTTAGCGCTGCTAGCCAGATTATCTGCTAAGATTTAAATAGGACTTGGAAGCATAACAACTGTGGCTACTTAAATGCTTTGTAACTTCCAAGTCTACCAAGTATCAACATGAATAAATTAGGATACCTTTGTGGTCTTCAACCAAGAGATCTTACTCTTTGACGAGTTATTAGTAGTTCAGAATCCAAACGAATTGCAAAAGCATAACCAATATCACATAATATCTTGTTTTAACACCAAATCGCTTAAAGACACTCCAGAGTTCTCATTCTTTCCGCATTCTCCCAAATTAACAGCCATATACACAATATATTGGAATCCAACCAAGTTTTGCGCCTTGTAACATTGGGCATATGTGATGCAATTTAGCTTAGTGATTTCAAGCATGATAAACCCAAGAAAAGGATGACGTACTTGTAAACGGCATTAAACATCTTCTCAACCAATTTCTTCGAATTCTCATCAGACGTTTTCATGAGCTTGTTCCTCGACATCAAGCCCCGTTAGGATGCGATATTCGACGGCGGCTCGAAGCACGAAATCACCAGCTAAGGAATCTCATTTCTTGCTAGAGAAGAAAAAAGAGGCAAGAAACGGAGGAATGGCTTGCGGAAAAGCGTCGTCGTCGACCGTAGAGGCAGACGTCCAAGCCGGAGAATCGCGAGCGAGGGTTAGGGTTTCAATGGAGAAGCAACGCAGCGACCATAGTGTCGCACCAGAGCAGTCCGACTCGATCCGGTCGAGCCACGATTCGACATTCCAATTTACGTAACCAATGCTTTTACACATCTATTCTTTTATTATTTGTAAATAACGTATTTGCCCCTTTGTGCTGTACATGTATGTAGATGGAGCAAAATAAAATAAACGCATTCAGAAAATAAAATGATAAAAAGGTTATTTTAAAAACATTATTTTCATTTTCCTTTTCATATAATCCTTTTTATTAATCGTATGACGTAACAGGAGGTGACAGGGGCTAAATAATAAAAAAAACTATCATCTAAGGGCTTTTAAGCAAATTTTTAATGCCGGTGACCGACCGCGGTGTCGTCTCTGTCGCAGTAGAGGATTTGCTGTAGAACACGGAATAAGTTTAAGGATTTGCCGTAGAACTCGAAATAAGTTTAACTAATGAGTTGTCGACGCGTCCACTATATAACACCTAGTGTTGTCCGTGGTTTTTGTCAGTTATTGGTCGATATAGTATCATCTGCTCTATGACTTGCAGCGGATACCGTGTCGTCTACGCCACCGCTCCTTTTTCCCTCTTCGTCGCTTATCCATAGATAAAACTAAGTGACGGCCCATCGCGATCCAGAAGCCGCGAGCGAGAAGGGAATCGAGATGCTAAGCTTTACAGGGAAGAGGCTGTTAGGGTTAGGGCATCGGGTCTCGGCCGCCGCCGTGGCCGGGCGGGGTTACCACGAGAGGGTGGTGGACCACTACGACAACCCCCGGAACGTCGGGTCCTTCGACAAGACCGACCCGTCGGTGGGGACGGGCCTTGTGGGCGCGCCGGCCTGCGGCGACGTGATGAAGCTCCAGATCAGGGTGGATGAGGATTCCGGAAAGATCGTCGACGCCTGCTTTAAGACCTTCGGCTGCGGATCTGCCATCGCCTCCTCGTCTGTCGGTTGGTACCTTCGCCTCTCTCCCGATTCCCTCTTATTTTACTGAGTTCCCCTTGATTGAACTGCTTGTGTTTGCAAATTTCGAATTTTCTGTTCTTCTTCAATTATTAGGGACTCCTCGTGGACTTGAATTTAGACTCTGATGAATTTTTCTGGAGTATTGTTTTGGGGAAGTTGTTTTTGTTTCCTCAAATGTGTTTGATGTGGGGGTTGTGGAGAACGGTTTAATTGAACTAAAAGCTACTTGAACTTTCCTTCTTTTTGGGAACCCTCGATCCAAAGAGGTAAAGTTCAAGGATTTGGACTGTGTTTTTGCTTTTAGTGTCTTTTGGGACCCTAGGTAAGGTGGATGAAATGTGTGATTGAGGAATTGAGGTTTGTGTTGTGGGTGATGGATGGCTCCTTTATTCACGTTGGTACAACAACAGTGTTATTTGATTTTTGAGAATTTTGTGGCCTCAAAAGCTGGGAATTGAAGAGTCAGTTCCATCATCCGCTGAGTTTCTTCAGCTTGTTAGAAATGGTATTTCTTCTGCTGGTTTGTCCTGATAAAGAGAGTAGCAGGTTGGACATGTTCTGGCTTCTGTGGTCCGTCATGGCATCTGATGGCATGGTGTGACATGTCCGCATCATCTGATTGTCCAAATTTGTGGAAATGGATTACACTTGTTGCGTGGTTTGGTTTCTGTAGGGCAGTTCATGACAGTGAAGCTTGTGTTAGCAAGGATTGCTGAGCCAGTTGCTATATGCCATATACGAAAGATAGCAACGTTCTGTGTGATGAAACATGAATCCTTTTTCCTGACCCTCAATAAGTTGTCTTAAATTCTTTATGAGTTATATCTGAAAACACAAGCACGTACTGTTTAAAAAACAATACTCACTCCTTTAAAATTTTGTTGTTTATTCCCTTTTTGAGAAGTGGCTTAATGGGTGGTTTTGTACTAAGCAAAGTGCAGGCATTTCAACAATTTTTTTTATCAAGTTAAGCCACTCTGTTGCCAGCATAAAGTTATTGAATTATGCATTCTTTACCTTTGTCGAATAGCTTTTCTGTCTAAAATTGCTGAATTTTGCATTTGTTTCAGCTACTGAATGGGTGAAAGGGAAGAAAATGGAGGAAGTGCTATCCATTAAGAACACGTAAGCAAATTTCCTTTCTTGCGTTTCTTATATGTAATTGAACTGTGTGTGCCTCCTACTATATCGTTCATGTTTATTTCCTCTATCATTCTTATGTTATAGATGTTTTCTGGTCTTGAATATTGATTCATCCTATTCACTATTTGCTTACTTTTGTCTTTCTCTTGATATTGAAATTTATGGTTCTGAATCCTAATTCTCTTTTACTCCCTTTCTTGAACCTTTTTTTTTTTCTCTTTTTTGCCTTGTATGATGTGCTTAAATATGTTTGAAGTACACAAATCGTTGTTTAAATTTGCTGTGGATGTAGTAGCTAATAACTTGGCACATGTTGCTATTTGCATCCCTTGATTTATGTCACAGACATGGTTGTTAGTGACTTGGTTATGATGTCACTTTAATGGCTTCTCTCTTTAGATGATCTTCAGAACTTGTACAGTTATAACATATTTATGAACATCTTAGTATCATGATTATTTCAAATTGTTTGGAACTGTTAGTTAAAGTATGTTATAGAATTGTCATTTAACAATAGATGAAAGCAACATAGGTCATTGGGTGACCTTGGAAGTAAGGTAAGTCACGCTCACAAACAGATTCTAAGAGAAAAATCCAAACTGTATCATCAAAGTATACGCACTTAAAAGCCTAGATTAGCACATGGTGGGTTGGGATGTTACCTTCACCAATAGGTTCATACTTTTTTTCCTTGTAGTATTGCTACTCACTCTGTGGGTCAAGTTCAGGTCAGGCTCATCGGATAGGTGATGCATAATTTAAGAATACTCCAAGAATTCAATATAAACTAAATGAACTGGATACATTAGCAAGATGGAAAAAGATTTTATTCTTATTTGATGGAAAGTGCTGTTATCTGTTAGGAATCCATATGATGGTCAAGAGGGAGTAAGTCTAGTTTTGTCAATGGAAGTGAATTCTAGGTCACTTTGTCTCCTCTTTTTGTTCATCTCCATCCTTCTTTATCTGATATCCATAACACACTGTGTCTTTGAATATTATTATTTCCCTCTCTCCTTTTACATGTGCTCTTTCTTTTATCTGAAACCCTCATTGTTACTTTCTGAATTTCATTATTCTTTTTTATTTGTTGCTGTCTGGTTCCTACTCATTGGTTTTTCTTGTATAACTTTTTTTCTTATTGGTTGTGTAGTTAAATATAATATTCTTTATTTTGATCATATATTAGGATAATTTTCAGGCTGAAGTTGAAGCTTGACATTGGTTTGATGGGCATTTTTTTTTGGGGGGGGGAATGTTGATTTATGATTTGATTTGACCTTTCTGTAAGGTTTCATAATTCTCTGTTAAAGTTACTTCCGGGAGAACTTCATTTTGACATGTCTTCATGTTATTTTCTGCCATAAGAGACCAAGTTAACTAATGTTCCTTTTTAGTTCAACCATCACATGGCAAGCAAGTCTCCTCGTTGGTTTGTGTGCCAAAATGGTTAGAGTAGATATGTGCTAAAAAAAAAAAAAAAAGATGTTAGTTGCTAGCTCAACACTTTTTCTTTGTTCTTGGGGGGGGGGCATGATATGTGCTGCTACAAGACTTAATTTATTCCTGGATGAGCTGACGTTTGTATTTTTGATCTCCCTGGTAACTCCATAACACACACCCTCCTGAATGTTGCAGGGAAATCGCAAAGCATCTTTCGCTTCCCCCAGTGAAACTCCACTGCAGCATGCTTGCAGAAGATGCAATCAAGGCGGCAGTAAAAGACTACGAAGCAAAGAAGGCCAAACACTCGGGAAATGCCGACCAAGTTGAGAAAGCGTAGCAGACCTGAAAACATTTGCAGGCAAATGCAGACAGTCATCCTTTCTATTTTCACCTCTCCGTCTTCTACGTACGTACCCACAATAATAATTAGCCGATGATAAGTGTTGGAGTCCATGCGTGTCTCCTGTACATGTAAATCGCAAAACCGATGTGCTACCGCAATCACTTTAGCTTGTGGTAGTTATGCGAGGTTTTATTATGGAGTAAATGGTGCCGATATGCTTTGCTGCTAGCTATTGACTTTATTAGCATCCGTTCTCTATTTATGTATGCTCTTCCAAGTCTCTCACCTGTGATTCTCTTTGTTCCGTATCAATGGCTTTGTGTACGTACGTTTACCCCACCAAAATTTTTTTGATGACATGACGAATTATCTAGCCGAGTGTAGCTGTGTTACGAAGCAGATTGGTGGTGTTCATTCCCCTCTTCCCTCCAAACAAGCTTTTTGGATTTTGAACCAAATTAGTTGTTGGAGATTGAATGGCTGAGAGTTAGATTTTAAGCGTCGTGATGGACTAAATAATCATTGCGATCGATGCTTTCATTCATGCAAAAGTGATCAAAGATTATAAACATAAAACTATAATATGTAATCTGTTATACGTAAATGACTTACCTGCCAAAATCGAAATCAAACATAATCTAATAAAAACAACAGTAACCTCGTGATAGTAGATTGGATAATTATAACCAACACCTCGAAATTAGTTTCTAGATAAAATATATCGAGGTTCCACATAATACATATATATATATATATATATATATATATATATATATATATATATATATATATGAAAATTAATGTTTAGATTTATACATAGTCTAAGAAGATAATTATTAAAAATTATAAAGATAAAAACTTTAAAGAAGAAGATAAACGATAAGATTGTTATTTTCCAACTTAAAAAAAAAAATTGGGTTCTAATAATCATGCAAAACCAGCGTGAATCATCGAGTCACAAAAGCCTTAGCGTCGGGTGGGTTTTACTCTCTTCTCCTACTCACAAAATTAATTATCAGATTCGGATAATTAATGACTCGCAGAAGCTTGCATCTTCTTATGAAAAGGATAAGCCACAAATGCTATTTTTCACTTAGTGAGAAAGCAAAAAAAAAAAAAAAAAAAAAAAACCTCCCTTCTTTTTAAGTTATCCTATTATCAAGACGCAAGTAAATAAATATCAATTGTAGACAAAATTTGATGGCATGTCACAATAAGTAGCTACCGCTAGAGATTAGAGTTTGACGTTTGTTCTAAGAGAGATCTAAAGTAAGGAGATAGGTTGTAAGTACTATAGTTTAGTCTTACATCAAAATCAAAAAAGAAAACCTTGAATAAATTTTTTGTACTATAAACCGAAGGCTAAGCATTTTTGAATCAATAATTCAAGTTTAACCAAATTAATAATTTAATTATTTCATCATATCATAACGTCACATCAACTAGTTAGATGTTTAAAGTTTTATTATCATTCACAGACAGGTGTTGTATATTCTTGTGACGAGAGTTGGAGTAGACATTTTCCTAAACGAAGTTGACTAGTGAAACAAAACTACAAGTGCTAAAGATAAAAAAGGCTATGTTATGTGGGTCACTCCTTGGTGGTCATTTCTCAGTAATTTCAAAAACTTAAGTTGATAAGAAATGATCCGATATATTTAGACTTTTAATATCTTCTTTCAGTACGAACATAACGATACATCTGTAAAAAATTAGAGTTAAAAAGTTTCATTTTAGTTTCTATAATTTTGATTATCGAATATTTAGGCCCTTATAATTTATTTATATCTTAAATAATTTAATATATTTAAAAATATAATATGTAAGTTTATTCCGTCAATTTTGAGTTAACGGATGTTAAGGTTGTTTGATTATATTATAGTAAATTATTAATATAATGACACATATAAGAAAATAATTCATTTATCTTTTATGGTTTTGACCATCGACTACTTAAGTCATTATAGTTTTGCTCGTATTTAAAGTAATTCTTTATATTTTTAAAAACATAACATATGAGTTACTATAAGTTAAAGTTTATTTACGTGGTATGTTGACTCACAATAAATCATTAATATAATAATATATATAATTTAAATTTAAAAAAAATTGAAACCACCATCAATGGCGGGTAGCATCAAGCTATCATTGTCTAGCAAGACATCATACGCACATAACCTATCCCACACTAACAACGAGCTCAGGAGGTTTCGGTCCTACCTTAAGTAGATATGCATCGACTAGTTCGACACTAGACACACAATGATCTCATGATCTCTCTTTCTCCTCCTGGGCATCTTTGTCCCTATTGTCTCTTATTTTGTCATCTCTTGTGCTCTCACCTATCATGCCTATAACATGGTAGTCCAACTCTCTCTCACCTCTACTTCCAACCTTTTATATCTTTATCTCTTCGCCTTTGTCCGGTACTATAGCCTCCGTCACTTCCTCTTCCTCGACAAGATTCATATTTTTTTTACTTAAATTATACGAGTCATTATATTAATAGTTTATTATGAGTTAGTATGTCATGTAGGGAAACTCTAATGTTTTTGAAAGTTTAATGGTTATTCTAGGTACCAATAAAACTATAAAGGTCTACGTAATCTATAGCCAAAATCATATGTACTAAAATAATAAAATAAATAAATTATATGTATCATTATATTAATGATTTATTATGAGTCACGTAAGTAAGTAGATTCTAACATCGGTTAACTCAGACTTGACGGGGGCCTTATATACTGTATTTTTAAAAATATAAAAATTATTTTAAATATGAATAAAACATAACGACTTAAATGATTAATTACAAAATTATAAAAACTAAAGTAAACTTTTAACCCTAAAAATTACTGGCCATTGCACCTCCTATTCAAGTTTCTTTTTTTCTTCTTCCAGGAAATACCTCATATTTTATTTTTTTTCCAAATGATGTTTTATGTTTTAAATATTATAAAAATATATTTCTTATCAAACAATCTATAGACGATTGGTCCAATGGTTTCACAGATTTCAAATGGATGAATTGGTTTGCACAATAACATGATCCGGTAGATTGGGTGAGTGAGCTCATTAGAGTGTTAGGATTATGAGTCCATTTACGTAAATCACAGTCTTTAGGATTAGGAGTCTATTTATATAATTTATAATGTTTTTTAGTGTGATGATCAAAGTACTATTAACTATTATTAATTTTTAATCATTATTTTGGTGATATTTATAAATTATTATAAATACCTATTTGAATTTTAGTATGACATATCAAATGCTTTCTAGTATATATATTTTTTATTTAACTTACTTATAGTGTTTTTCAATAATATTATGGTATTTTTATTAAAATACTGAAAGCATTATAAAACATTTTAAGTGACACCATATTGTGTCACTTTTATGATCGTTGCTGCTATATCATTGTAATATCATAGTTTAGGATTTATAGTTCCTTTGATTAAGGTTATAGTTCATTTGGAACATTCTCAATATTTTTAGATAGACTTTATAATGATTTTGTTGTGATAATCAAAACACTATAATAAATTAATTTTTGATCCTTACTATTCTTAGACTATTATTATAAATGCCTATTTGAATCCTAGTACTCTAAGTATAATATCAAAAGGTGTTACTCGTACACTATTACAATATAAAAATTTTAAGTTTACTGTTAGTTTGATTGAGGTTAAAAAATATATTTGAATGATTTAATTAGTATTTTTAAATAGGTTTTTTTATATAGTATTTTTATTATGATGGTCAAAATACTAAAACAAGCTAATTTTATTTTATTCTCATTTGAGTGGTCAAACTATGTTGTAGATCCTATGAATGTAATTATGCTATTGTGTAGATTGGTATATACACAATCTCGCACGACGTTATGGATCCTTAGGGTGTCTTCGAGATTATTTAATGAAAAAAAAATCATTAGAATTGATAAGAGATATTTTTGATATTATTTAAAACAAGAGTATCTATCATATGAGAAAATAAAATACAAATATTTTTTTTAAAAAAAAATCGCTTTTCTTCTCTCTCTCTCTCTCTATTTTTTTTCTATTTTTTTTTTTAATGCAGGAGGTTGGGAAGCTTTCGGAAGAACTAGTGGTAGTGAGCAATTGCTATTTTTTCTTCTTTTTTTTATTTTTGAGGCAGAAGGATGTAGACAATTATTATTCTACTTATTGCCATGATAGATTCTTCATAAAAGCACAAGTCACCAGTGAAAAAAGAATAATAAGCATTTGATGGGAGATCTATGGAATGAGTTGACAAAGTCAAAGCATAGGAAAATGGGCAACCAATGGAATGAGTTGACAAAGTCTAAGAAAATGACATAATTTGCAACCAAAAGATACTCCATTTCCTGAGTCCATCTTGGATTTATAATGTTCATCCAACTTTACTCAATCACTTTACAATTTACCTTTTATGTGATAAACATTTAAAAAAAAAAAATTATGATCATAAATCTCTCTTTGTGATCATTTTTTTTATTTTTATTTTTATTTTCCATTCCTTTTGGTGTGTAGCGGCTAATCAAGGCCTTAAAACTTCTATTAAAAAATTAAATTGAAAAGAAAGGGTATTTATTACGATAGGAGAGAAAGAGAGTGAGGTTTGATGTGTGCTCTCTTTCTTTGACCACTTCTACGCCACAAAAAGTACTCAGCTGAGCATGAAATATTGACCATTCACCAACAATTTTGACTTCCGAGCGACTGTGGGCAGCGAACAGGAAAGGCCGGCGTGTGGGTCTCCATCAGATTCGAAGGCGTCGATGACCTTTTTGATGGGAGACAAAAAAAAATGCAGGACGAGTGTCTCACACTCACAATAGCCTGTGGAAAAGGATCGAAGGCATGCGAGGTGACACCGTCGTCCAACACGGACTGCTTCACACTCCACTGTGATGCTATCTATCTATCACCACCACCTCCACCTCCACCTGTGGCAGCTCTCTTTTTAATGGATGTCTTTGGGCCACCTCACCCTCCTCTTGCATTCGCAACTCCGTCAACAACACTAGAGAGAGAGACGGTGGTGAAGCAAGACAAGACAGTAGAGAGCAGCCGTCTAGGTCCGACTGCAGTGCAGTGCATTTTGGTGGGGGGTGCATTTGGTTTTCTGAGGGGGGAGAAGGGTTTCAAAGTCATACTCAAGAGTTCCCTATCATTCATGGAAGGCTATGCTTAACTCTCAGTTGACGAAACTGGTCTTCCTTCGCATTTTGTGAATTAATCTTCCTGTAGCTGCTCCCAAATCCAAGGCCCAAAAAAAAAAAAAAAAAAAAAAAAAAAATGAAAATGACCAACAATAGAGAGATAGAGACTTCTCCTTGAATATGTAATCTTTTTTTTTTTGTTGCTTTTTCAACCTAACAAAACAAAACCCACCATAGAAAACCGCTGTCAGGAGGCTTTCTAGGTTCCATATCACATATTTAGCTCTTCGTCTCCAAAGCATAAAAATCCTTCTTTTCTTCATTAGTTTGCCCGTCTCTCCCCTCCCTCCCACTTGTGCTGCCAAAATATCTTGTGTGAGTGACATAGTGTGGTCTATGGTTGTGGCATTTTTCTGAGTTTTTGCTGGATCAGAGGGAGTTTCATCAATAATGGGCAATTGCTGGTTCACTGGGAGTCCATCTAAATACAGAGTATCTTCTACTGCAAAGTCAGGTTCAGTTTCTTAAACCTCCTTGTAATTTTGATTTTTTATTGAAAAGAGTGAAGATTTGGAGCATCTGTTACTTTTTAATTTCTTTCATAACCAACTCGTTTCATGATGATGAGAAGCTGCTTCAGGGATAGCATCCTGAGTCTAGATCATCCCTGATACTTGCATTTTTTCTGAGTCTGGTAGTTCTATGGTTCTCATTAGAGAGATTTGGAGCATGAAATTGTAGATTTCAAGGGTTCTGTGTTATATTGTGATGGGAAACATGAACAAGTTTGCTTTTTTATTTCAAACTAGCAAATTTACTGAAGACATGTCCCAGATCATTCCTTTTTTCGCTTTGGTTTAATCTTTTAATTCATGTTATGAATAGAACAACCAGTAGATGTGAGTATATGTATGCATAGAGATTTTCCATTACAATCTCAAAACAATATTTTTCTCTTTTTTCATTAGAATCCCCAAAAGACCAGAGTCCTTCAGTGAAAGAAGAGCAAAAGGAACGCAGCAAGCTGCCCTCAAACCCAGAGGAAGTTGAGGATCTGCGAGGGAATACCGCGACAAACCCACTTATAGCATTTACTTTCGATGAGGTTAAGACTATCACAGGAAATTTCAGGCAGGACTATGTTTTAGGTGGAGGGGGATTTGGTAGTGTTTATAAGGGATTCATCACTCGATATCTCAGGGAGGGGCTTCAACCTCTTCAAGTAGCTGTGAAGGTCCATGATGGTGATAACAGTTTCCAGGGTTACAGAGAATGGCTGGTAATTGCTGTTGATTCTTTACTCTGTTTTCATCACTGTTAGCGAGTTCTGATGGACACCTGTTATGTTTGTAGGCTGAGGTTATATTTCTTGGGCAACTTTCTCACCCAAATTTGGTCAAATTGATTGGTTATTGCTGTGAAGATGAGCATCGAGTTCTGATATATGAATTCATGGCTCGGGGAAGTGTCGAATCCAATCTCTTCTCAAGTAAATAAATCTCTGGAAAGTTTTCACCATTTTACTGTTAGTACTTTCAAACAACACAAAAAGCAGATTAAGCACATGTTTATACCATGAAACCTACCTTACTGCTCTGGGCCATTGATGACAAATCTCTCTTTTTTCTTTGGTAGCAAACTCCAATTTTTGTTTTGATGCTTTGAGTGATATTAGTCAATGCTATTTCTTGCTCCATGTGCTTTTCTGACTTTGACTTGGTCAATTTCAATAATTTTTTCCTTGTCCTGTCCTCTAGGAATTTGTTCAATTTTGGTATTTGATCTGGAACTCTACCTGCTACAGAAATTCCTGGGCCCTCGTCATAAAGAAGTCATTACGAGTCATTTGAATCCAACTTTAAGTGTTTATGTTTTTCCTTGAGAAGTTTCATCAAGGTTTCCTGTCATATCAGGACCCATTTTTCAGTGAGATCAGGTTCTCTTGAGGTATAGCAAAGATACTTGAACATCAATTTAGCTGCCTATGACACAAAAAGATGCTCCCCTCTGTCTTGATTCTTGAAGAGGGTAACAAGCTAAAAGTTATAAAATAGAAATAAAAGGTCATTACAACTAAAAAATGCTGATGTTGTAACAGCTTTTGCTGCTTTTTTTTCTTTTCTGTAAAAGCTGAATGAATTGAGGCTGGATCATGTTTTCTGAAAGAACTATCATGAAATAAAACTTTTGGGTAACAAGAGGAAGTCATGTGTAAAAGCTGTTTGAGACTATCAAGGAGATACTTTCTTTACGCAAAAGGTCATTTCTTTTGGACCTTCTAAGTTTTGACTTTGTGTGAGGAATCATTTGGAAATGGAGTTAAAATAAGATTATTTCTTTTTATAAGATAAAGGACATCTGCGAATGAAGGAAACAAGTAAATATTGATCATCGTATGCTATCCTAAAATTGGATGTTGTGTTTTGTATATGGATCTGTTTATCCTAAAAATAAGATTATATTTTTGGGACTCTTTTGCTCACCCTTTGCCTCTATTTTTTCCTATGAAAATGTTTTCATCTCACTTTATCTGATTGAACAGTGTTGCTCCCCCTTCCTTGGTCTATCAGAATGAAAATTGCATTAGGTGCCGCTAAAGGGCTTGCTTTTCTTCATGAAGCTGAAAAGCCCGTCATATTTCGTGATTTTAAGACGTCTAACATTTTGCTAGACCAGGTTAGTACATTGAACTTTGAATATTCATTTTCGCGGCTATAAAGCAGGATGTCATGCTTAGTAGGATATTGATCATGTAAAATTCATTGAACAATTTGTTACACCGATCCAAAAAATGTTCCTTCCTAAAATTTGTACAGCCTGATAAATGTTCTGCCCGAAGACAAGAATTGATTGAAGTTCATCACCTAGATTTGTTCTACCTAAGAAAGTTAAAGTAGTTCACGATTGTTTATTTATGAGAAAGAATATCGATTGTTTGTTAACTAGAAAGAATATATTTTTATACTCAGCAATATGGCAGAATGCCATGCTTAGCAGGACACGTAAAACCCATTGAACAATATGGTGCCCCAGTCCTAATATATGTTCATTACTCCCTATAATATCATACAGCCATCGAGTTGTTTTGTCTGAAAACAAGACTTCATAGAAGTTCATCAAATTGTTCTGCCTAAGAAATTTAAAGCAGTATACAAATATTTATTAACTAGAAAGAATAATGTTTTCTGCTCTGTTCATCATTTATTTTACTTTTCTCCTGCACTAATATATTGCAGTAGCCATGTATAATGTAGTTTCTCTCCGTTACTAGTTCTTTGATTTAGCAAAGAAATGCTGTGTAATTGGTAACGCGTATTAAAAAGTGCAAAGCAGCACATTTATCTTTGATACAAAAGCAAACCTAATAGATTTTTGTTTTTCCCTTATGAAAGCATAACATCAATCAATACAACTACTATAATATCTTATCTAAAGCTTCTACTTGTTACATTAATTAATCATACAGTAGCTATGATCAGACTAGCCTGGGAGACTTGAGGCTGTTCTTAACATCATTGATTGGTTGCTACCATTTCAACAAGTTCAAATCTTGCATTCTCTTCATGAAGGAAATGGACCATGAACTGATTTTCAATGAACCATCAACCAGTCCTTGCAATGGTGGTATGCAAGGTTCACAATTTTGTGTACCAGTCAAGGTATGGACCAGCTATCCATACCAGTGTACAAAAATATTGGTACACCAGTACATACCGAGTTTTTCAAAAACCTCAAAAGCTGAACAAAATAAAAAAAAATGAAATTACCAGTTATAGGGCTTGTACCTGGGCAATACGGGATGGTACAAGCCTTCCACCTGACATTACAGTTCCTATACCAGGCATACCACCCGATGTACCCTAGTCTGCATTCCATAGGTCATTGGGTCATAAATACCGCTCACACTGAACCGTACCAGAAGTATTGCAAACCTTAGTCATATGTTCGATTTTGGTGCTTGTGTTGGTAATTCGGAGGTAAATGTTTACATATATATGTAACAGGCAAGTTGTGGTGAAAAAATCTCTAACTCTTTGCTGGTCTCAGAAAGAGAAAGAAGAAAAAGATAGGAAATTGATTAACATGTTCTTCGAATTCAACATACTTTGGACCTCATGAACACTGTTAGAGTCCATAGTTAAAATATTGTTTCTAGCATTGCAAGCATCTCTTCAGTTGACAGCTACATGCTACCACCATGGGTTGACTCTTTCTCATGCCATTATCACTAAAAGATAGTTCTGCATGTTCTTTTCTGTTTCTTGTACATATAACGAGCATTAGAATCTATACTTGGTCTCTTTATAATTCATAGGACTACAACACAAAACTTTCTGATTTTGGGCTTGCAAAAGATGGGCCAGTTGGTGATATGTCTCATGTTTCTACTCGGGTAATGGGAACTCATGGATATGCAGCACCAGAGTATATTATGACAGGTAATGTGAAGACAGAACCTCAATGACTTTGTAAAGGGTGTTTTCCTCATTGGTTCTCTTTGTTAATAATGATTTAAATGTCATTGTATTGTTTCAGTGAATTGCAAGTATACATGATCAAGTTTTATTCTCTTGATGCACATTTACTCTATGTTCATAATGAAATGCACTCTTCTGAAAATGTTTATGGGACATGAAACCTTACTGTTCAGTATCCTACTAGATTTTATGTTGGAGATTACAATAAAATATGATTTATATATATACATTAGATCCTAGTTGAGGAACATTGTGAAAAGAAGAAGACAGATAATGGGAAGTTGAGGCAGATTTAGGCCACTGTTTCTGAATCATTGTAGCCTCAGGGCCATGGAGGAGTCAAAAAACAGGTGCAGATGCTCTTGTTTCATTATGCCAACCAATTTGCCATTACAAAGGAGTTTCACATTGGAAATTGGTATTTCTTTCCTCTTTAATGATAAAATTTTGTAGATTTTCTTTAGGTCACAATGAGAATGGCATCAGATGGTCGGTAAATGTTAACTGAATCACTTGAGAGAGAAGGTTAACAATGACTTCTTCAAACATTTAATAGGAAATGCCTATAATTCATATACTAGAATTGAATGAATAAATTAGTCTGTCAGATGGTGATTGGATATATGGAAAAGTAGAATCTTGGGTCACAAAGAGTGATTTGATTTAGAAATATTAAGCTATAAATGAGACTGCAAATAAATGTTTTAGCTATTGCAATCTACAAGTTTCACCTAGGATTGAATCTGATAAGAGTCTGCTATCTTCTGCATTGTAGATACATATAATTGGGAAAGTTTTGGTTAGTTTAGGCTGACCTGATAAATTTCTCATTTCATTTAGGGCATCTGACTGCCATGAGCGATGTTTACAGCTTCGGAATCGTCCTCCTCGAGCTCCTAACTGGAAGGAAATCGGTAGACAAGACACGGCCAGTGCGACAACAGGCACTTGCCGACTGGGCGGCACCTCTGCTCTCTCAAAGGAAGAGAGTGCTCAACATTGTTGACCCCAGATTAGGAGGAGAGTACCCAGTAAAAGCTGTTCAGAAGATGGCAATGCTGGTTCACCACTGTCTCAACCGGAACCCCAAGGCAAGGCCTCTGATGAGAGACATCGTCGACTCCTTAGAACCTCTGCAGGAATCTGTTGAGTTCCCAAGTATCGGTTTCATTTATACTGTGGCATATGATTAGCTTGGGGAAAGCACTGGAATGCGAGTTTTTGCTTAAAAAAGATCGGTTAGTGCTGCGCTAGGCTCCCTCCAATGTGGAGTTTGACCTATAAGTAGTCTGTTATCTAAGGGCAAATGGTGGAACCAAAGATTCTGGTGTCGTCGGTTATTGACAGTTAAGAAGTTTTCAACAGAGGGGAATGGAAAAAGGATACTGTTCACTTCAGAGATGAATGCATGACATGTATAGAGAATACTGGTCGTGTAATGTTAAATTTTGATGTTTAATATGAAATCATGAGTGCATATGTCATGTTTATCCTTTGAGGCATCCATATATTGCAATCGTTTTTTTTTTTAATTTTATATTTAAGCTTCTAGTTAGGTCAGAATCAACCACGGCCTTCTTCGTAAGATCGACTTTGAGGGCCTCGGTGTTGCGCATCAGGTTCAACAGCTTGTCCTCCATCTAGTGCCCTCGAGTCTCGCTCAGCTTCATCTCTAGCGCCTCTCGTCGACGTGTTGCCTCTTTCAGCTCGATTTTATAATGGTCGATGAGGGATTGGGCCTCATATGCTCGTTGCTCAACTGTAGCAATCGCGCTAGAGCCTGCGTCGGCCTTCAGCTCTTAAATCTCCTTTCAAAGACCATCAGCTTTATTGTCCATAGCGTTGATAATCTGATCGACATCATGTACCCGGTCAATCAAAGCCATATAAAAATGTTGGCTCTGCAAAGGTAAGACGAATATGAAAAAGGAAACAAAGGGAAGACGAGACAAGACATACCAACACCATAGTTTTGCGGCTCGGTCAATCAGAACCTCGGATGACAATGTATACAAGTCAGCCACCAATCGAGGAATCTGCACCTCCTTGTCTTGCTAAACCTGGGTACCATGTGTCAGGGGAGATAAATGCAACTCCAAGGGGGCGTTTGGATCATGCTTAGGCAGAATGCTCATCCGAATGACATGATAGTCCCTGTCGTCCACTCCGGGCGAGCGCTGCACAACTCCCTCACCGACTTCAATCTTGCTCTGGGAGCCGACGCTTCATCGACTAGACTGGTCGGCCCCTTGCCCTTAGCAGCCTAGGACTTTGAACCCTCACCTTCACGACGAGATTTGTGTCGACATGTGACTTTGGCCTTCTTTCTTTGGCCTGATGTCGCCTAGGTCAAATGTTTGCTAGAAGCCTCAACGGCCTTCTTAGTCACCTCCTCCGACCTAATCTCTTGGACTTTGGTGGCGAGGAAGGGACAACAGCGGGTTGAACTAGGGTTGGAGCAACGGAGCCCGGGCGTCCTCCCCCCATCTTCGGCAGGCCGTGCACCAAGTTCAAATTCACCATATCTACAAAAAACCGAGCAATATGTTGGTAAAAACAACAACTAATACTAAAGTGCACACATACAAGGGGTAAGTAACGTACCCCGAAAGGCTAGACTAAGGCTCACCTCGACCAACCACTGCTTGGTCATCATTCGGATTGCTTGGGAACCTGATATAATTCCCTTCAGCCACCCGACCTGGGTGGATTCTGTTGGGAAACCTACAACGGGTGCATCACATGCGCAGCAGAAATTAAAACAAAAACAGTTTCCCACGCAGATCAAATCATCGTGCAAAAGATTGGGGTCGCGAGAAAAACGTAAAAACCGAAAAATCACGATATGTGAGAGATTGATTTTACCTAGGGAGATCATATATCCCTGTATTCCAGATCTGAATGGAGAAGATGAAGGAGGTCAAGCGTCCTCCTCTCTAGCGATATACACACAATGGATCTTTGCAGCGAAACTCCTCCAATCTGATCTTGTAACTCTTGCTCAGAGGGAGGGAGGAGAATAAGAGGTGATGACTAAAGTTGCAGCCTATCAACCAAGAGTCTCCTCTCATATTTATAGAGAGCCACCAAAAAACCCTAGGACTCATACTTTAGTGGGTATTGGATCTCCATCCAATTACCCACTAACCTTGCATTATTGGATCTCTATCCAATAATCTCCTTAGGCCTCTAATTGAGCCTTAATCAAGGAGCCCATCAGCATATAGTCTCATCTAATGAGAATAGGGGCTAATTGGATCTTCATCCAATCCTCTATTCGTTGAAGCATCCACCATATGTGTGTGACCCTCTAGGCTCGATACCGAGTTGGCCGTGAGTTACTCCCATCAGAACTCCTTCTGATATAGTGAATTATTATCTCCATAATAATTCACTCGACTCATCGACTATGAACGTACTAGGCCACTGCGCCATAGTCCCCAAACGGTACAGGAGGATCGAATCCATCGGACATGTTTGTCCACAGTTACCATGTATATATAATCCCTTATCCAACTAATATCCCAGAGATCGTATATTGGATATGATACTGTTAGGTCATATATAGAATCAGTTTGTCTTGCTCTAATCGGATTCTAGCGGAGAACTCCTTCTCTCTCAATCCGAATGACCCTGGCCAAAGATTTATCTAAGCAAGCACATATAAGATATTTCTCTCGTGATACCGAGAATGAATGATCTTCTATTGACACTCAATTATCTTCGTAAGGTTGGCTACCAATCCCGATAACCAGCTGTACCAGATTTGGAGCTTTCCAAACCTATAAGTCTGGCGTCAAAGGAAGGAGTACTCATATAAGGTATCGTTGGTGTCTCAAGTCCAAAGACCAGATACACAACTGGGACTATGGAATCGCTGTTTGACATTAGGTATCATTAACTATACAACATTTCATAAGCGGATCAATCAGTGAACTCATTCTCCAATGAGCACCTGTACTATATCCTTAGTGTCTCCACTTGTAGCCGCCTCCATCATATGGACGGGTATATAGTACAACGGTCTATCCGGTTATCTCGATGTCCCTCTCGAGTAATCTACGATCGGGATTAATTAGGATCTGTGTTTAAAGATCAATCGATCTCATTATCGTGATCTCATCATGATCTGATTCTCATTGCACAGAACCAAGGACATCACAATATATATGCTACATATAATATAATGTGAGAATATGCCAATTTTAATCATAAGCAAAAATATTACGTAGTGTGTCACACGTGCCATCACTCGTGTGATTGACTTGCAGGGTACCTGTAACTAGCAGATTCCTCATCGCCAAGGTAAGGGGGACGTTGCTTATAGCATGGACTGACCACTCGAGCCAAAAACCCCAACCTCGATGACAGCTGATATACAGATACCGTGTCTTCTAACCCTTATTGTTAGAAGGTGCCTCTTCGACCTTAAACCCAGTCCAACCGGTTAGATAGTAGACACCCTGACCCCCTACACACCCAGAAACAAGATAGGAACAAGTCCCGAGATGTGATTATCCCAGCCCCTTGACACTCCCCTAGAAATACTATCAAGTAACGACAAGAGTTCGACGCTATTTGGCTAGGCGAGATTCGCCACCAACCGAGACACTCCTCTATCACAAGGTGAAGAGGGAACCTAAGTCCCGCCTCAAGGGCATCAATAGAAATGTTAAAACCATCGAGGAAGGAATCATAAGGGCGTTTCCCGAGTGCTCGGGCGTGCAAATCATACTCGTCCGGATGCTATAATGCTCCCGGACCGTTGCTAGCAATTCGACACTTAAGACTGAGTCATAATTGTGGCATGACTTCATGACTTCAAGGGCCTTAAGGGCCCCTAAGTCCATCAGGGTCAATGCACCCGAGGATGAACTCGCCTTCGGCTGATTAGCCGCAAACCCACTAGAACAGACCCCTTCCGCAGGGGGCAAAGAGACTAAAGAAGAGGAAGATGAAGAAGCAGAAGGAGAAGAAATCAGGGAGATCATTTCTAACCAGATCAAGCGAGAAGAACGACCGAAGGAGGGTCCGAGGTCAACCCTACTAACCGAGACTTAGAAGACCGAGAGCTAGAAGAGAAAGACAGAAGAAATAGAAGTGGCCTCTCACCACCAATGCGATGAAGCTTATAAGGGGAGGCCTCACTTCACCAAGGGACGTTTCGACTTCCCAAAGTGGCACAATGACTTCGTCTGGGAAACATGTGAATCACATTAAGTGCAGCATGCAATAGGGCTGTAGGGATGCCCGTAAGTCCTACACCTCAGACGCCAGCTCAGCAGCATTATTCCCCGTGTCCATCATGTGCCCACGTTGCATAACCTATGTGTTGACCATTTAATTTGTGTGTTAACCACACGCAGGCTACATGTAGTCAGTCTATGCCTGAGTTGTGTATCTCGACAAATCAGTCAGTCTTTGCCCGAGTTGTGTATCTTAACCAAATCAGTCAATCTTTACCCGAGTTGTGTATCTCGTCAATTTAGTTAGTCTTTGCTCGAGTTATGTATCTCAGCTAACTCAGTCACCCTGTGCCCGAGTTGTGTATCTCGGCCAATTCAATCAATCTGTGCTCGAGTTGTGTATCTCGATCAAATCAGTCAGTCTTTGCCTAAGTTTTGTATCTCAATCAATCAGTTAGTCTTTGCCCGAGTGGTGTATCTTGGCCAATTCAGTCAGTCTTTGCCCAAGTTGTGTATCTCGGTCAACTCAGTTAGCTTGTGCCCGAGTTGTGTATCTCAGCCAATTTAGTCAATCTTTGCCCGAGTTGTGTATCTCGATAAATCAGTCAATCTTTGCCTAAGTTGTATATCTCGACAAATCAGTCAGTCTTTGCCCGAGTTATGTATCTCGGTCAATTCAGTTAGTTTGTGCCCAAGTGGCGTATCTTAGCCATTTAGTCAGCCTATGCCCGAGCTGTGTGTTTCGGCAAATCAGTTAGTCTCTACTCGAGCGAGGTATCTCAGCTAGTCCATCAGTTCTCGAGACCAGTAACCCGGATAGTCCAACAGTTCCTGAGATCAGTAACTCGGACAATCCATCAGTTCTCGAGATCAATAACTCAACCAATCTACCTGACTCGAAGATCCATAATGAACTCCACACCTCACGACGATGCCCCGCCAGGTTTCTCTCTCAAGCATCCTTACGAAGACAGGTCAAGCACCAAACCAAGCTCTCAAGAAGCCTCGACCAACGACGACAAACGCCAGGATCTTCCCACACCCCTCTTCAAGGCGCTCCAGGAAGACACCCTGGGGGGGGAAGAAAATGATAGGGCAAGTTGTGGGCTGACCCAGTTGACTAAGACCACTCCAGCTTGACTAGCCATGACAGCGCAGGTTCTAACACTAATCCAACTGGCATAGTACCTGACCGAGGTGGTACAGTGCTGATCGGGCTACCACGGACGCAGCAGAGCTGGAACACCCATAAATGAAGAATGATGTGCATGCCCTTGCTCCACGATGATCGAATGCACGACAATATAGGCACTCGGAGAAATCTCACATCAGCCCTACCCAGCACTTCAGCCTTACCCAGCACATCGACAATGGTAAGGACGGGAGTATAGCCGATCAGACGCCTGACAAGTGTAAAAACCCTCCTGGGAACAACACCAAGCGGACGAGGGCTAAAACTTTCTCTTTATACTAAACTCTTAAGACTATCTGGGTCGGGACATTGACTTGACTATCAGAGGGGTCATATCGAGAACCCTCACCCCGACGAGGCATTCATGAAGGATCCCTCGACAAGCCTCGAGAAAGAGGAATCCGAGGTGCGCCACCAAGTAGACCCACTGAGGCACATTAGCGAGCAGTCCCAGCCAATCTCTCCCGAACCTCTCAACCACTTGCTGATCAACACAGACAAGCTTTCACACATGGGTGGGACCAAGTCGTGTTAAATTCTCAACTATGACATCAAATTCCACAATAGATTTGATTAGCGATGAAAGAACTACTATATTCCTTATGATGTTTATTCAATCTTAATAAATTATAATGATGGCCTTTTTAAAACTTAGTCATTTAAAAACTATCTGTTTCACCATGAGCTACTATCATCTATTAACAATAAAAAAATTTATATTTTGCTTTTATCTTATAACTTCTAGTTGCAACATGTTTAATCTCAAAATTTATTCGAGAGATACCGTTTCAAAACTTTTTGAAATTGAACCTTATATTGAAACACTTGTACAAAAATATTATTTGACTTATAAAATAATATATATTAAATAATATAAGAAAATAACTTTTATACCATTCAGATATCATACTTAATAACAAAAGATCATTGTAGGAATAATCGTCATCCTCATTAAAAGAAACTAGTATATTTAATAACATCATCTTGATCATAATCATATTTAACAACCACTTGTTTAATATTATCATACATGTCCGTACTTAAATAACTTACTCATCAACAACATCTAACGCATCATAAATATTAAAGTTTCTATCGCCTTCAATCTCTTCTTATATTTTTTTTTTCAACTAATTTATTTTCAAAACCATCACCACTATTGTCATCTTCATCATAATAAAATAGGTCATTCAAGTATATGAAAAAAGTCCAAAAACCTAAACTACTTGGCAAATAACTTTCACCCAAACTTGGTGTCTCACAATATTATAAAAAACATTTAGGAATATGATCCTCCTTACAATAAGATGATTAGAAAGAAAATAGTATTTTTTGCAATCCATGAAATAATATAACACTAAAATGGGTAATAACACGTTGGTTTTTTTATTTCCAACAAGATATCATGCACTCATGTAATATATATTTTTTTTAAATTTAACCTTCTACTTAGCTCCTAGATGCCTAGTAAAAGTAGGCCTTCAAAAATTATTTTCTAATATACATTTTTTTTATTTTTAGATAATTCATCGCATTGCATGACTTGAAAAAATATTCTAAAATTTAGATGATGCCATTCAAATTAGATCCAGATGGATGATGTTTTTCAATTTTAGGGGTTTTTTGATATTTTTTATTTTTTATTTCCAAAACCTTTTATTTTTTTTTACAAAAATATTATGCACTCATGCAAGTTTTTTATTATTTGACCTTCTAATTAGATTTCAACACCTGGTAAAAATTTGGCCATCACATTTTTTTTAATTAATATGTGATGTATTATTTTTGGATTATATATATATATATATATATATATATATATATATATATATATACGCCAAGCCAGTGTAGCTGGGGTTTCTTCCTCGGTGCGCCTTGGAACCCTAGAAACCCTCTTTCTTGTTCAAAACCTTAACTTCCAATCATTGAAACCGTACAAATCCATGAAGAACCACAAGGGCTCAGGCGGCAAAGGACCTTCGCGAAAGGTCCCCTTCTCCTCCTCTGCCTCGGGCGGTGGAAGTCGGAAGTCCCGACGGAAGCCGGACGACAAGTCAACGCTGGGCCGACCTGTGTCATCCGATTCTAGGCACTCGAAGTCCAAAGCACTCCCCTCCACCTCCCCGGCCCTTGTTCCTAAGGACCATCCAACCTCGCCGCCCGTCCCTGCCGCCTGGCACCGCCTGTTCCCCATCTCCGAAACTGCCGGCCCGCCGTCGTCGCCGCCTCCGTCGTACGGCTTCCACAACCTCGAACGTCGCACCATCGTTCTCGCCGATGGCAGTGGCCGGTCCTACTTCGCCCTCCCGCCTGACCCGCCAATCGACCCCATGGCCGATAAGTTCCAGTATGGCCGTCCGGGGTTTGGTTTCGGGCCGGAGCATGATCCCGCGCTGGGGTTCGACAAGCACTTCCCGCCAAATTCTGACGGGAGGTTCAGCCCGGACTTCCGACAGCCAACGCCCTATGGCCGCGGCCGTGGGCTTGATGGCCCAAGGCGTCACCTGGAAGGTGGGCCTTCCTCTCTGAAGAGGAAGTACAGCGAAGAAGATGAATTCTTGTGGCACCGGCAGCATGTCATGCAGCATGGGAACCCTAATGGGATCCCTGTTGGCCCTTCAGGATCTGGTGGAGACCGGATAAACTACTTGGGTGGCAACAACAGTCCTTTCCGAAGGGACCATCATGATGAGCTAAGGTTGTCAAAGCAAGCGAAGTTGGCTGGAGAAATTTATGAGGAAATGCCCCAGAAGAAATTTCGACCTGATGATGTGCCTCCTGTGTTTCTGGATTTGGATATTCAGGCTTTGAAGAGGGCCTTTCTTAGGTTGTCAAAGACGATAAATGAGAATTCATCCCAGAGAAAGAAATATTTGGAGGATGGAAAAAATGGACCTTTACAGTGTGTCGTTTGTGGCAGGTTCGGTTACGCTTAATTTTTTTTACCTTTTGTGTTATCTTTTTTGTATGACCAAGCTTGATTTTCTTTCCTTATTGATTGAGAATATGTTTTCTTTTATTGATACTTCTTTTTATCATTTGCAATCTGGTAACATTTTTCAATGTGATCGGAATTTGGATCTTTGAAACTGTGGGTATCACAGTCTCATGGCATTCTACTTTCACTATATGTGTTTGAATGAATGCTTGTGCTTTAGTGCTTGCTACTCATGCATTTTAGCTAGAGGTGGTAGTCTTACCTTAAACCGTCAGATCATTATGATCTGAATTTTCCAAGGTATTTGTTGCACTCACTGCTCAGTGCTCAGTTTCAGATCAAAAGCTTGTCCCATTAGTAGCTTGGGTTTGTTCAAACACACCTTTCTTTGATATAAAGATGGTATTAAAAAAACAAAAAACTATAATTTATAGTGAAGCTGCAGAGCCTGAATTAGAACTGAAAGACATAAATGTATCTTTTGTTCTCTTTGTATTCTTTTTCTAGTATCCTTTTGATCTTGTGAAGGAGAATTTCTTTCATCTTCCATTTTGCTATTCTTTATTGTTTGCATTACAAAATTAAATCTAAAACAGATGTATACCAAGAATCAAGAGCCTCATTCTCCTTTGGTTCCATGTTTTTTCTTACTATTTACATGGACTCACTGTGGCTGTGATACATTAATGTGCTACTGCTTGTGCAACAACTGGAAGCCTACTTTTGTTGCTTTGCTTAAGGCTTCCACTTCCATTGTAATAAAGCTGACTAAAAGCCCTTTACTGACAAAGCTCTAGGAGTTGTCAATTTCTATGTTAACTAGGACAGTGATCAGTGCCCCATGTTCCTGCTTCCGTTCAGGGGAAAGAAGAATCAGACACCAGGTTTGAGGCGTATTTACAGTCTTTTAGTTGTAGTTAAGTTTAATAGGGTTTGAGCAACAGGGGAAAGAAGAATGGAACACCTGCTTTCTAAGTCATTGTTGCCTTCTTTGTTTTAGTTTTACCTATCCCTTGGTTGCATTTATAATTTTGTTACTTGGATTTTGAAAACAATTTCAGCTGGTTCTTTTTAGTTATTGTTCTTGCACATGCTTCTTGATTATTTCTATCATTCCTTTGTTCTTGGCAGCCCTCAGTTCCATTTTTCATAAGCTTTTGACACTATTATTGGAATATTGCATTGGTTATTTCAACAAATATTGCTTATATTCTTATTTGTATTTGGTTACACATTACACATTATAACTAGATATTTTCTATACTCATTTTTATTTACTTGTATGTGGTTTATCATCTGAAAATTTATCACTTTATAATTTATTGATTTTTGGTTTTCCAAAATTTTGGGACCAATTGCGTAATTATTTATGACTTTGAGGCCTTAGTATTTCATCATTTTCTTTATAAAACTTGGTTATGTCACTGGCCAAGTGAATGTTTGGATCTGCATTATTACTGTCTAGAATCTAAGACTGTTATTTGATGACTGATTTTTCTCCCAGTTTATGTGCTTGATAAAGAAACTTGACCACCTGTTTATATGCTCATACTTTTAAACTTTTGATTGTGAACCAGTGATTAAAAAAGCGCTAGGCGCCAAAAGGCGCCAGGGTCCCAAAACGCCCGAGGCGCCAGGCGCTCGCCCGAGCGAAGCGAGGCGCCAAAATATTTAAAAATATATAATATAATTAATAAATATAATTATTTAAATAAAAATGTCATATTTAATTAAGCAAATTTGAAGTATAAATTACAAAGTCACAATGTCACATTAACAAAAATTTTAAAATTCAAAACAATAAACTTTTACATCAAAATCACTCGTTATAATCATTATCATCATCATTTTCGTACAAATCATCTTTATTAATTTCGTCCTCTTCCTCTTGCCCTTCCTCTTCATCAAAATGAGACATTCTCTGTGTTTTTAATAATAACAGGAGCTGAGCTTGATGCTGCTGCACTTAATTTTCTTTTTGTCATCTGCCTTGTATATGTTTGTAATTCTCCAGCACCTGAGGCTCTTGCCACATCTCCCTATGTCAATCTATCATCTTCAAATACAAGCTCATCTTCGACATCCTGTAAGTTGGCACCCATTTCTCCCACCAGCCACTCATTTGAATCATCAATATCATGTAATGAGATTGGATCAATTCTATTTCGTAATTCATGACGAGCTTTCAAAGCTTGATTATACTTTACGTAAATAAGATCATGTAATCGTTGATGTTCCAGTCGATTTCTTCTCTTCGAGTGAATCTGTCATGTAATATAATTTAAAAATATATTAATATATATAAATAAATAAATAAGTAAATAAATTGAAACAAAAGTATTTAATGATTCTTACATGTCAAATTGAGTATTTTGATAGCAAATTGCTGTAAGCTTGGAGTGAAATTTCCAAAGAGACTCCACCATTCAGCTGTAAAATTTATGTTATTATTAGCAATAACATAATAGTATATCAATTACCACAGATGAAATTATTTATGTCAAATTGTTATTACCTGGGGATGTAGTTGTCCTAGATCGAACTGCCACTGGAATTCCAAAAAGACCTTCAGCATTCTTATATAGAGATAATTCATGAATAACCTTATCTTGCGCTTCAGCGCCTGAAACTAATCTTATAATGCACTGATATAACCCATTTAGAACTTCTGCATCAAACCCAATAGATGTAATCTTATAAAAAAATTCTGGATTCAAATAATATCCTGCTGCATGTAAAGGACGATGAAGCTGACAATTCCATCTTTTATCAATGATTGTAAAAATTTTCTCATATTTTTCTTCATTTTCATTAAAAGATTTTTTAATCGTCTCCTTTGCTCTATCCATAGCCTCATAAATATATCTCATTGCAGGCTTATTTTCATTATCCACTAATCGAAGGACACGAACAAGAGGGCCCATTATCTTTAATATGTAAACCATATGATTCCAAAAGGATGACATTAATATTATATCAGTGGCTCTCTTACCTTTTATTTCTTTTGCCCATTTACTTATCACCCATTTCTCAGAAGTAAACATGTTTCTCAGATTATGTTTTTGACGATGCACGCTCTGTAACGTCAAAAATGATGTAGCAAATCGGGTAACACCATATCTCACCAATTCTTTATTACCTGTAAATTCTCTCATAATGTTCAAAGCTCCAATATGATTATAAAGAAAACCAACAACAAAGATTGCCCTTTCTAATGTTTTCTTAATGTCCGGAATCTTTCCAATATCCTCCAACATTAAATCGATACAGTGTGCCGCACATGGAGTCCAATATAAGTGTTGTCTTTTTGATTCAAGTAATTTACCTGAAATAAACGATAAAAAATTTATAAGATTTAATTGAAGATAAAAATAAATAAATTATTAAAAATATTTAAAAAATAGATATTACCAGCTAATACATAGTTGCTTCCGTTGTCGGTTATGACTTGGACGACATTTTTTTCTCCAATTTCTTCTACAAACTTGTCAAGCAAATCATATATCTTATCTCTAAATTTCACAAAAGATGAAGCATCTATTGACTTTACAAACATGGTCCCTAAAGAACAATTAACCATAAAATTAATTATACTTCTACGTCTTCTGTCGGTCCAAACATCTGATATAATAGAGCAACCATGTGTTGCCCATGATTCTTTATGACTCTTTAATAAATTATTTGTATACTCCAATTCTTTTTTTAACAATGGAACTCGCATCTCATAATAACTTGGAGGTTTTAATCCTGTACCATATCTTCCAATAGCTTCAATCATATTCTTAAAACTGTCTAGACGAGTGGTACTAAGTGGAAGACCAACCTGATAGAATAAGCGAGCAATGTATTGAATTGTTCTTCCTCTTATTTCTTTATCGCAAGCATCACTTATATTTGTTTGTCTTAATTTTGAATCTCCTGTTTGCCCTTGTTGCTTTTGTGATCCTTGAAACATATATAGATCCATCGGTCCCTTTTTATGCTTTTTAGTAGTAGTGCTCATAACTTCTTTTTTTCTTTTGTCGTATATATTTTTTCCACTTGAGTTGATATTTATGGAATAATCTTCTTCATCATCCCTGATATGTTCAACATTATCCTCTGATAAATTTTCATAAGATTCATTCTTTTGTATTTTTTTTTCATTCATGTAAGCCAGCAACTCTTCTTTTACCTCAGGTGGACACTTCTTACAAGCTATTGCATTTTTTAAATTTCCTACTAGATGTTGTTTTGCACAAAAAATCCCACCTCTAGTAGTCTTATTACAGAATATGCACGTAACTGCATTAGGATCTTTAGAATCCTTTAGATAATTGTATTTTCATGTTCGATCCTTTTTTGATGTCACTGGAGAATTTATTGAGTTGCTATGTTCACTTGTCATTTATCTTGGAACCCTGACAATAATTTCAAATAAATAAGAATTAATATTATTAAAATTTAAAATCAATAGAATATATTATTAATCTAATAAATAAATAAATAAATATTATTATTAGTATACTATTTAATACTTCAAAATACTGTTAACAGTATACTGTTTACTATTAACTATACTGTAATATGGATAATATACTATATATGTAATAAATATTAACAAGTATACTACTATATTGTTAATATTTAATATATATTACACTGTTAACAGTATATTAACAATATATTGTTAACAGTTTATACTATTAATATTTAATATACATTATATAATATACTATATACAGTATACTGGTAACATGTGTTAACAGTATATTAACAGTATACTATTATACTATTAATAATATAAGATACTATTAATAATTAGTTATAATAATTAGTCAACTTAATAGTATACTGTTAATTGTTAACAGTATACTGTTAATTGTTAACAGTATACTGTTAACAGTAGAATTGAGATGAGCTGACCTGACCACGAGAGGAGTAGCAGCGACGGCGACGACGATGGTGGCAAGCGGCAGCAGTGACGACGGTGAGCTGCAGCGAACGACGACGAAGAGAAACGACAGCAGAGATGGTGTCGGCGACGTAATCCAAGTGACTAAAGCAGGCTCTCGGGCACTCGGGCGAGAGCAGTGACGGCGGCGAAGACAGTAGCAGCGAGGCGGCAGCGGTAGCAGCAAATACGGCAGCGACGATCGGGATTAGGGTTGAGTTAACAGCAAATATATAGCTGCGTTAGTTTGTTCGATTGAACCAACTAACGTGACAGATCGAACCAGAGCTAAAAGCCTGGTTCGGTCGATTGAATTAAACCGGGCGCTCGCCCGAATCGCCCGTCGCCTGGGCTCGGGCGAGCGCCCAGGCGGCGCCCTTTTGAAGCGCGCCGCCTGGGTGACGATTAAGGCGCTCGTGCCTCGCCTCGCCTTGCCTCGCCTAGGAGCTTAGGCGAGCGCCCGAGCGTTTATTTAATTCACTGTTGTGAACTGGACTATCTTGATAGTGTATTATTGTTTGGTTTGCAAATCGCCTCGAGGATTAGATGAAGGCGTTATTACATATAATTTCTAGCCTGATGTAGTGGCTGGAACTAATGAATCCTTAAATTGGATTCCTCCTTCCTTTTCATTTTCTTTTAAAGAGTACCAACATTTTTTGAAGTTTATGTGTGATTAGAACAAGGTTCCCCTTACCGAGCGGTAAGGCCCCGTACCGCCCGGTACATAACGGTTCGGCAACTGGCCGGTACGTGGACCGGCCGCTATCGGGCGATACCGCTAAAATCGGATGTCGGCGGTCGATTTCGGCTGTCGGCGGTCGATTTCGACCGTCGACGGTCGATTGACGGAGAAATTGACCATCGGCGGTCGATTGAAGAATAAAAAGGGAAAAGAAGAAGAAGAAAGAAGAAAGAAGAAGTACCTCACCGTTGTCCTCACCTGCGCGCTGCTCGCGCGCCCTAGCCACCCGCGCGCCCTCGTTGCCCGCGGGTTGCCCGCGAGACGTTGTCGCCCGCGGGCGACTATTGTCCCCATGCGGGGAAACGAAACATCTCCCTACGCTAGGAGAGAGACCGAGGCGACGTCGCCCATTTATTTCTTTTTTAAATAGTTTTTAATATTTTTAATATAATATAATATAATATAATAATTTAATAATATCAGGCGGTATGCACTGTATGTACCGCCATGGTACCGGTACCATACCGGTACCGACAACATGTCGGTAGACCGGTATGGACCAGTAAGTAAAACGTTGGATTAGAATGTTGGTGGCCAGAAATATCTTATACTGCAATGTGAGGGGAATTTGATTATTTTTCTCTTTGAGCTGATTAGTATTATCACCTTTTGTGGGCAATGTTGATAAAGCATGCATGCCATTAAGGTTGTTGCAATTATTTGTGTTGAAAAAACTATTAGAAACAACATTGATGTTTTGGTATATTCTTTTTCTCTGTAATGTGCATTAGGTATCCAAAATTCCAGTACCGCACCCGGGAATGGATTGCATTCTTCATGTGTAGATTTTGGTTCTTGAATTCGTAATACAGAATCCAATTATTTGAGAATGTCACTTTGTTTGTCTAGTGGGAATTTGTACTAGGAACGAAGCTGGGGTTGTCATAGTGTGAATGATAATTTCTTATTAAAGGTTTAGCTGAACCCTTTAATAGGTTGTAGCGCACTCTTATATGTTTCTGCACCACAAATCAAATGAAAATTTCTTGTTGGTCATGCCTGGTTGTAAATGCTGGTGCTTTTTATTACTTAACTTCAGGATTAGAGTTTCTGTCTTTCAGATAATAGTTGTCTGACACCTAAAGTTTATGTTTGCTTGACATTCTCCATCCTGAATTTGAAGATAGTGGCCCTGCTCGTTCGACATTTTTCACTATACAATGTGATAAAGAAGATGCTGATATGTTAAACATTATATCTAGTGTTTATTGCGTTGTAGCTGTCTAAAGAATAGCATGGGACCATGGATTCCTTTGTGCATTATTGGCCCTGCAAACATGTGAAAGGTAGGTATGTACCAGTCTTGGGTTCTGCTTGGCTTGTCTGTGCAGAGATTGGTTCAGTATGCACAGGCCAATTTTGCTCAGCATTCCTGGGTCAGTTAAGGGATGGCATGGTTCTTGTCTGGCATTGGCATCTTAGGCATTCCTTTGATCCTTAGGTTTTGATTATTTATGTTCTGTCTGCGTCTTGATTATCGAACCCTTACAGGCCTGATAGTCACTGCTTAATCCCTTAGAACTTGGTTGTGGATTCATGGTTAGTCTCTTCTTTGCCAATCCATGGTTGATACAGTATCCTTTTCTTCAGCTTTTACTATGACAGTAGTTCATATGAGCAAATAATAGTTTTTATTCTAGTTATTCTTTTCCTTTTGTGCTTCCTTTACTTTGTATCAGAAAGGACAAAGACACTTGATGTTTTCTTCTCTCAATGGATACTGGTTTATGTAGAGCTTTTGTGCTTCAAATCAAATGATTAATTTTCTTTTTAAGTTGGACCATAACATTTAGAATGGTACTTCCATTGATGCTGCTTAAATCTCCATTTTAGTGCTGGTTATTAGTAGCAAGTCTTTTGAGGTTGTCATGAAATGAATACCTCTGAAGTTCTTGCGATTTTGTAGTTGTCACAGAGTTACATCCAAGAAATCAAATTTTGGTTGTACCAATTGGTGCAAATTGGTCTTTACTAATCCAACCAAGGACCAGTGTTTGACCATACAGATAGGTACTTTTTTATTTTATTTTATTGGTGATATCAGGTCATATGGGTTGGTAAACAATTACTATTATTGGGCATGCTAGTACTAGCCTAACTGGTTACCAAGATTGGTATTGGACCAAAAATTAAATTCTTCATTGCAATTAACAACATGCTCATGCATATTCTCGTATTCATCTATTGGAGGGAGCTGTATTGTCGGAGTGGTTACATTGACATTCACTGTTTTTTTGTTTTCTGTTTGTGATTGGAATTGAAGAACCAACTATGTTTTTCTGTTTTTTCAGTTGTTATTATGTAGCCAATTTGGGTAATTGGTTTTCCATGCTTGTTTTGATAGCAAAATGGGTTAAGATTAAGAGTGATCTAGCAATGAATCTGATGATCTTGTGAAACCCTTTATGACTAATATCTTTCAGGATAGGATATAATTCTTTTCAACTAGTAGCTAGTGGCTACGTATTAACTTTTGGTTTATAGTTTTATTGTTCTCAAGGTTTTCCATACCGATCCGTACCTCCCGTATTGGGCGGTATGTATCCCAGTCCGCCAGGTTACCGGTATGCGGACCGTCCACTACTGGGTGGTAATGCCAAAATCGACCGTCGACGGTCGATTGAGGGAGAAATCGGCCGTTGGCGATCGATTGAGGGAGAAAGAGGGAAGAAGAAGAAGAAGAGGAAAAGAAGAAAGAAGCGGAGAAGAAGAAAGAATACCTCGCGTCGTCCTCGCCCGCGCATTGTAGCCGCCCGTGGGTCGCCCGCGAGCCGTCGACGCCCTCCCTCGCGATTTTTCTCCTGCGCGGGAGAAAGATCGATTTTTTTCTCTTTTTAATATATTTAATATATAATTTAATATTATATTATATAAAATATTATAATATATTTTAATATACCGAGCGATATGTACTGTGCATACCGTGGGGTACCGGTACCATTCTGGTACCGATAATATGTCGGTAGACCAGTACGGACCGGTAAGTAAAACCTTGATTGTTCTACCTTTTTAGGAGATGGTTTTTGTTTTTTAATTCAGCGTCCTTGGTTTGCACAATTACAGGGCCTCTAAGGATTTTGCTGATGTGCATGGGCTTATCATGCACACATACAGCTCACAGAATGCCAACTTGCGTGTTGATCATCTTGGGTTACACAAAGCCTTATGTGTTCTTATGGGATGGAATTATTCAAGGACCCCTGAAAACTCCAAGTCATATCAATTATTATCTGCTGGTGATGCTCAAGCAAACAGGGAAGACCTTATTATATGGCCCCCAACAGTGATAATTCATAATACAAGTTCAGGAATGAGAAAAGATGGTCGCGTTGAGGGTATGAGTAATAGAGAGATGGATAATAGACTTAAAGGTACATGTGTTTACCCAGTCATTATTCTCTTTTAATTTTATTGATTGTAATATTGAGTTTGACAAAGAATTATAGTTGCAACCTACATATCTTTCATGCCTATCTTGTTTGCTCAAATATTGGAGCCACCCTACTCTCTGTTCAAGTCATGAATATTTCTGGCTTGTTCAGATTATTTATATTTGGTAGTTTTTCTGTTCCAAATTTGTTCTTAGTTCTTTCTGTTCCAAATTTGTTTTTAAAGATGAGTCATTGTCTTATTCTTGTTATTTGCTATTTTGCTTCTTATTTGTTGCTGACCTGTTGCCATGATACTTCTTTTTTCTTGTCACTATCATCCTCTCGAACTGGTCTTTCATAATGTTGTATCTATCTTACTAAGCCACACTTCAGTTTCCTCCCTGCTTCCACTCTATAATTGTTTTAGTAAACGTCATGGCCCATCATTTTTTCATGATTGCTCCTTCTGTCGAGGCATTTGTTTTGTTTTCTTTTGGTTAACATATACCACTAGATCTAATTCTTGAGCATCATTGAATAGCTGCAAAAGAATGAGTTTTTTATACTTTTCCATGTATAGAAGGCCCAGACTATAAACAAGGTCCCTTAGTTTCTAATTCCTGCAGATTTTATAGTGACTTACATTTTGTAATCAGTGTCAAGAGATTCAAATTCTAGTATTAGTACATGCCGCACAATATTATTGGATAGATATGCCTATTGGACAGGTACTATGCAGTACACCACTAAACAAAATTAAAAGATTGTTTTAAATGTTGGTAATTATCCATATTGTTGGTTCACCCATGTACCTATTACCTTGTCGGATTGGTCTATTCTATGGTCCACAACTTCAGATACTGTGTTTATGGTTTGGACCACACTATCTGTGTATCGGTATCCTATCGGACTGGTATGTACCACCCATACCAGGCAATATGCATTGGTAGGGCAAACCCTGATATGGACCACATTGGTTGGTACTTGCTTCCAACATATTAAATATTATTTTATTAGTGTACCAGTGCAAATCATATGGTAAGGATGGTATTGCCCTGGTTTCATAATATTCTGCTAGATGCACCAGCAGTTAAGTCGTTTTTACAGTTGATAAGAGCAAGGTTTGCAATTTCGACCTGTACCGCCCGGTATGGGCGGTACATACCGGTCCATCAGGTTGCCGGTATGCGGACCGCCTGCTACCGGGCGGTTCTGCCAAAAATCGATCGTCGGCGGTCGATTGAGGGAGAAATCGACCGTTGACGGTCAATTGAGCAAGAAAAAGGGAAGAAGAAGAAGAAGAGGAAAAGAAGAAAAAAAGAAAAGAGGAGAAGAAGGAAGAATACCTAGCACCCGCGCACCGTCGCCGCTCGCGGGTTGCCAGTGCCCGCGCGCCGTCGTCGCTCGCGGGTCGCCAGTGCCCACGCATCGTCGCTGCCCGTGGGTCGCCTGCCCCGCGCAGCGTCGCTGCCCGCGGGTCAAGGGCGCTTTTTTTCTCGTGCGGGGAGAGGCGACGTCGCCCCTTTTCTCTTTTTTTAAATATTTTAATTTATTAATATTATATTTATATAAATTATATTATAAAATATTTATATTATATTTTAATATATCGGATGGTACATACTGTGCATACCACCCAGTACCGGTACCGTACCAGTACCGAGATGAACTTGGTACACCGGTACGGACCAGTAAGTCAAACCTTGGATAAGAGAAAGTATTTAATTCCATAATCAATATCATTCACTTCCCTCCGTATTGGTCGGCTGGTGCACTTCCGAATCCCAAGGATTGGAATCTTCTTGGGATAAATGTACTCTCCTTTGTCTTCTTGAGAATCTGCATGAATGACCAGCTTCCTAGACGCATTTAAGTACAATGTTATTCTTCATCTTGCTTTTGTCATCTTTGTTAAGAGCCACTGCTGCTATCTTTAAGTAGAGGACCCATGTGCAACATGAATCAGTAGGCAGTCCCATATAGATATAGTTTGAAGGTGTTCATTGATGCCTATGATATGACTTGCTTTTATGGATCACACGTACATAGTTTCTTCAGTTTGGTTCTTCTTGGTTCAGACCTACATGGCTCAGGGTAGTAAGTCTAGTTGTAAAGTGGAGACTTTCTCGTGCATTAGATATCATGGTGTCAAATAAGACAAGCACAATATATAGGAGGATATCCTTTATGCTTCTTTTCTATCTTCTCCATCTGTTGTTTAATGGATTGATCTCGATGCATAGGCTATCTCAGGCTGAAGGTTTGGAAAATTTGGTCTCAATTTAGTATCAAAGCCTGTATTCTTCAGGATGTTGATCTTCATTTAAGGATTGATGCTGTGGTCCTGAATCCTGATTGACCCCAACAATTAGTGTTTTAACTGATTTCAGCTAAGTTTTACTAAATCATAGTCCAATTTTGGTTTATCTTGCTGATTTTCTGGTGATTTTAAATGATTACACATTTTTTATATAAGATTCTAGCTGATCGCAGCTAACATAGCATAAAAAAATCCCTGTTGATCCATGATCGATAGACTTTATCTGTTCGAGGTGTTCCCAGTCAATCTGGGTGAACTGTTGCAAATTCCAACCCAAAAATTTGATTTGGCTGATCCTGTTAAGTCTGTCTGACCCATGGTTTGTGGGGTTGATAGACTCCACCAATAAGCATTGTGATCAACTTAGTCGAACATGAAATCCTCTATTTTCTGAAGGGATCAGGTGGACCATCTTATGTTTTATTAGCCCTTGATTATGACAATAATCAATTGATTACTATCTGGTTCTTACTGATTTGAGACCCTTCACCTAGTTGAGTTTGAAATATTTCAGTAATTGCAACATGTTTTATCAGGTTCTAGTTTAGATGTTGACCAACTATAAGTGGTTATGACCAAGGTTTTTAATCTCGTACCATACCAACATACCGAGCCTTGTTTGGTATTGTACGGTACTGTGTACCGAGCGGTATGCCAGGGCATGCCGATAGACTGTGTATTCAAATGCAGATGAGTCCGCAATATCCGCCAAATTGCGTACAATTGTAGTATAAATTAATATCAATCTAAAGGTAAACTTCTTCTCGCTAACATCTCGATTTTATCAATATATTTATCAAGATATTAATTCTAGAGAGAGGGCTTTTCGACTCAAGTTTGGCAAACACAGCTCAACTTCGATGTGGTATTTAATTAAAGACCACTTTCAATGAGAATGGGTTGGTTCAACCACCGCGGCCATCGGATGCGGGTTAGTTGACTCGACACGATCAGGCAGGACCCGTGACCCCCAAGCAATAGATCTCACCATGCACGATCGGTGGTCTCCATGCGTCGATAACGAGCCATCACCTTAGAACGCGGGGTTGCTGTAAGACATGGGATCGACCTCGACCAACCCTTGGGCCTCATTGATCCTCTCCATCACCTTTCGATGCCTGCCACTTGGTCGCCTTCCGCTGTCGCCGTCGCATCCCTCTCGGCGAGCTTTGTTGCCCTCCCACGCACTTGTCCAGCCTCGAGACGCATAACCCATCCCTCCCCTTCGCTTTCTCCTTTTCTCTCTCTCTCTCTCCTTCTCCTCTCTTAGGATCAAAATGTTGGGGTCTCCATCTTGACTCCAAGATCCAGGAAGAAGAATCTTATCGGTAGCAAGCGGTCCATGTGCCAATAGGTTGGCGGACCAGTATGTACCGTCCATATCAGGTGGTATGGTACGAAATTAAAAATCTTGGTTCTCGCTGACTTCCGAATGACACTGTCATTTACTGGCTTATCCTGATTGAACTTGAGGCCATCCATTTTGACTTTTAGTAGGTTCTAACAAATTGTTGATTGTTTCCGATAAACTCAATTCCTTGTTCTTAGACAATTCAAGAAATTCTGATCTTGAGTCCTGCAGAGCACAATTCCTATCACATGAAGCTCGGTCGAACCCTGATGCTATAGTTTGGTGCTGAGCACTAAACCAAAACCAACTTTTCTGGATCTTAAGTTATTTGCTGTAAATTTCTATGGCAACATGGGAGGCCGAAGTGATTTCAGCTAATTGGTGAATTTTATTAAATCGTGCTTGGAAGTTATGATTATTTCACCTTTTTTATTGTTCACATTTGGTATCTGATTGTGTCTATGGATTATTTAGTTTGTGTGAAGTGTTTGTTGTGCAGGAGAAGCTTGAGTAAACTCATAAATGATCAAATTATTATGTATTGGTTCTTATTGAATTTCATATGTTGTCACTTCTGACCAAGGTTTTCCATACCGCCCTGTATCGCCCGGTATGGGCGGTACGTACCGGTCCGATGGTTTATCGGTACGTGGATCGCCCTGTACCCGGCGGTACGAACTACAGACCCTGTAACGGTCGAAATCGACCGTTACAGACCCTGTAAAAGGTCAAAATCGATCGTTATAGACCCCGTAATAGTCAAAATCGACCGTTACAGACCATGCAAAAGGTCAAAATCGATAACGGTCGAAAAACTCTTTCTAACTCTATTTAAACTCACCCTTCTTCCATTTCACTTTACACACTCACTCTTTCTCAAACTCTTACTTTCTCAAAACGGTTCCTCAAAGCTCGAAAAAGATATGTAATATTATTTTTACCTAATTTACATTGATTTTGTTGAATCTATACCAATTTCTATCTTACAAACCCTAACCCAACTTTTTTTTCTAATTTTTCTGGTATTAAAAAAACAATATTTTTTAATCATTAAAATATTATTTATTTTGTACCGACGCCCAAGCATACCGAGCTGTACCAACATACCATACCGTACCGGCCAAATCTCGGTATGCCGGTATGAACCGGTACGGCAAACCTTGCTTCTGACATTAGTGTACTCTATAAAACAAATTATGTCTCCTCAGGTAATGATTTAAGTAAGCAGAGGTTGACACTTAAAAAGTTAGCTTTACTATTTGGATTAAAGGTCTTATCACTTAACTTTTACGCCTAAGTTGTATTCCTTCTAGGTTCTGATTCATTTGGGAGTGACCTGTTTAGAGAGAAATTGTGCACATATAATGTCCTCAACATGAGACTAGACATGCTGTTTGATAAGATAGAGTTGCTATTAATATGACTTCTTAATTTGAGCCTTCTACAAAGGGGCCTTACATGGGTGAAACAAGTCATCTCTGTTGGAATTTTTTTAACAAAAATAAGATCTTGGTGGTAGCTGGCCTTTTAGTTAGCCTCATGGTTAGAGGGAAGGTAGGTTTTCGTGGGTATGGGTCTTCTCACCCCACCAAGGTTCTGAATACTGTACCATACTGGTGTATCGATCAGCTATCGCTATGGTACATACTGAGTTGTACCGAGCATACCGATACATGGTACACTAAGGTGTATTAATGTACCACACATACCAGTCCTCTATCAGACTGATATATACTGCCCGTACCGAGTTGTATGGTACGATATTGCAAACCCTGCTCCCCACCACTATAAAAATGTTGATATGTATCTTATAATATAATGCAATCGGCAAATTCTGTTATGACTGTCATGTATGCTGTACTTTAGTTGTGCACTAACGCAACAATAAATTTGATGTCTAATGTCAAAATAGCCTTCTCTGTCATGGACTTACATGATATTAATTAATGTGATTTATTCAATGAATATCTTCTATTCTTTTCTTCATAGGTTTTTTCACAACAATAAAGTTGTGCAGTGTGTAGTGTAGTGTAGTGTAGTGTAGTGTAGTGTAGCGCAAGGTGCACGAATAATCACCAAAATGAACTGTAGTTGTCATTTGTGCTGCTTTGGATGTTAAGCTTTGCATTCAAATTTAGATTATCTCCTGCATGACATCCTGTGGCCATTGTCTTGAGATATTAAAGGAATGAAGATGCATGCATGTTAATGTTGATACTTGAGACTTATCTATGATAAGGGTGATTTATCTAGGATAAAAGAACAAACTGGTTAATGGCATATTGTATTTGTGTATGGGTGCTAGCAGATATGTATCCTAGAGACAAGTTATTCTGCTAAAGGACACTGGCACTTCTGATGAATTGGGTATTGGTCTATAATATTGTAGATCACACCTTTTATAAATTTGATGTTCTTTTGTTGTTCATGTATGGCACATGTCATATAAGACAATAGCATTGTGATACCAGAAACTGGTGTTCATCTAGTCTGCGAAACACTCCTAATCAGTCCATAGATGTATTCATTTAGTATCTTGGTTTTGCAGACCGCTTCTGAATAACATGGGTCGGTAAACATTAAATGGTTGTATAATATGTCCCTTTTAAAAGTAGATTTCTTAATTCTGGTTTACTGCTTCTCTTCTGCTTTTGCTTCACCTATTGCAACATGTTACTCAGACCCCTGAAACTACAAACCTGATTTTTATCTCCAGTGAAGTAGCATTGGATGTTGATGTGATAGTGACTGTGTAATTACATAGAGATTTTAAAGGTCAGGTTAGCTGGCAGTATGTTTGCATAATAGGATCCTTTCCTCCTAATTTTCTTCCTAATGTGGATATCTTCATTACATGTGTACACATAATTATGATGTAGACAATATTGGGTCCAACTATTTACAAGGAAAAATTCCCCCTTTTTCCAAGATATTTTAGAATTGTTTACCTACATATCATTTTCACTGAAACATCTTTGTGTTCCTTCTTGATATTAGCAAGATAATCCACACAACCCTCTGTTGACATTTACCATGAAATTACCTTTCACCGCCCACTTAGAGTGCTAGTTATCTGGTGATTACATATTATGAACTTTGTAAGATGAGTATTTAACTATAGGAGGAGCACCGAACACCTATAATTTCTATGTAAAAGGTTGAATAGTGATTTTTTGTGCACTTAGTCACTCATTATCATATTATCCTGTTGTTTCATATTTTTGGGTTTGTTTTCAGATTTAGGCTTTGGCGGTGGCAAGTCAAAGTCAATCTATGGAAAAGAGGGCCACACAGGTATCACAGTCGTGAAATTTGCAAACACTCCAGCTGGGATGGAGGAGGCTGAGCGACTGGCAGAGTACTTTGAGAAGGACAACTGTGGGCGCAAAGGTTGGGCACGTGCGCAAGCTTCTCAGTTCGTCGATGATGAGAAGGATCCTTTGCTGGTCAAGGCTGATGAGACAACTGGTGAGAAGAAGAGGATCTTATTCGGGTATCTGGCAACCACATCAGATCTTGAGATAATTGATCTCGATACAAGGAAAAGAGCTGTCATCAAGAGCAGAAGAGAACTCGATCTATCCGACTAGCAGTGTTGACATTGTTACATCTAAAGATACGGCGATCACCTTGTGCTCACAGGTTTAATTCTCATGGCAAGGGAACAGGTGCTTCCATGCTTATTTTTTCTCCAGCAGATTGCAATAACATACAGAAAAAGTAATCACTTGGTGTAGGATATAACTGAAGGTTCCCATATCAAATCTTGTGTCAGTTGAGCACCTCAATTGAATGTTTCTGCATATATTCTTCTATGAGCCGGCATAATTGTTAATATTGTTTAGACAACATCGTGGAATGTGCTAATTGACATCTATATCATGGAACATATCCAAAGATTGAAATTGACATTTGAATCTTTGTTCAAGGATGGTTCATACAATTCATGAGTTATATTTGATCCAATTTTTTGGCAGATGTAGTGGATCTGAAGATATCAGGTTCAGTATTACAGGAAGGTTGAGTGGAATTGATCAGCCTTGAATTGTTCCAAGATCCATTTTGACTGGACTATATAGGATCATTCCCCGCTCGAACCCGGATCCGTCTCTTAAGAAGTGTCGTATATAAGGATATATTGGTCATTTCGGCCTCCGTTATTCCTCTTGAACTCTGCCAAAGGTCTCTCTCTAAGGTCGGCCTACCTCTCCTCTTCCTCATCATCAAACTCACATTTCCGCTAGCCGAGATCTAGCGCCATTTTCTGCCTCTATTTTGTTTCTCCTGGACTTATGGGCTTACAGGATTTGTAACTTTGGTAGTTTGGTTTTAATTTGATGATTGGTATTTGGATTTCTCTGTTAAGGTTTTGGCAATGGAGATCGTCGGGATTAGGTTCAGTTGAATTCTGCTTTCATGGTTGCTAGGAATTTATGATTTCATTTTGCCTTGGGATAGTATTGATTGGTTCTCTTGTGATCGGTCTGATGTCAAAATAGTAGATCCAGTCTTAAGCTAGAACCGAGGGTTTCTGCATGTGAAGGTTCATATGTTCCAGAACGAAGAGATGGTCTTTTGGATTATTGGAAACATGGACCTTCATAGGGCTAAACCCCTGGAGATAGTTAATTGGTCAATTGAACCCACTCCAGGTGACTAAGCTGACAACAAATCTAGTGTTCTTTTCTAATAATTGTCAGTGGTTAGTGTATCACATAGGTTTAGTTAGATTTTCATTCATGAAGTCCTTATGCGAAGTAGAGTGAGCATAAATATATTTTTATGATTTATTTTTCTGGTTGCTCTTAGAATACAAGAAAAATAGAAGAACTCATTGAAAACTTCATGTTGGCTTATCATTATTATTTTTTCATGTTGGTTTATTACAGCCTAAACTTTGGCTGATTTATGGTAGATTGAGGTGAAAACTGTTTTTTATGCAAATTAGATTGAGAATAAATCTATGATCAACAAATCTGCTGTATGTTTTACCAATATTTACAGTTTGTACTTAATTTTCTAAATAAGTAAAAAGTTTTACTGGTTTTGTACCAGTAGAGTATTCCTTTACATGATTGGTTTGACTTTCTATTTTAAGTGTATGTGTTTATGCCTTGAGGTCTTTCTGGCTGCTCTTAGAAGACAAGAAATGAGAAAAAGGACAACTCATTGGAAATTCCATGTTGGCTTATTACAGCCTAAACTTTGGCTTTCCTTGTTAGATATATGGTAGATTGTGATGAAGCCAGCTTTACACTAAGTTGAGCGAGCATAAGAAATCTATCATGAACAAATCTACTCTCTGTTTTATCGTTATTATAGTGTATACTTTAATTTTCTAAACCTGTACAAAAGTTTCACTGATTTCATATTCTTTTATATGCTTGATTTCACTTGCTATGTTAATAACTTATGTTTACCACTTGAGGTCTTTCTGGTTGCTCTTTGAGAACAAGAACTGAAGAAAAGGATAACTCATTGAGAACTCCATGTTGGCTTGTTACACAGCCTAAAACTTTTCTTGGTAGATGGTGCTGGAAGTCAGTTTTTATGCAAAGTAGAGTGAGCATAAATCTATTATCAACAAATCTACTGTATGTTTTATTTATATTATAGTTCTGGATCAGTATAAAATATCACTGGTTTCAAACCAATAGATTATTCTTCATATGCTTGATTTCACTTGCTATTTTAAGAGCTTATGTTTATGAGTTGATGTCTTTCTGGCTGCGTTTAGAAAACGAGAGATGATAAATAGAAGGAACTTATTCAAAACTTCATGTTGACGTATTACAGCCTAAACGTTGGCTTTACTTGTCAGATGTGGGTAGTTTCATGTGTTCTACACGTCACTTGCATGATCTCCATTGGCTTACATTGATATTTTGAGTGCAATCCAATACTAATCTCTTTTGATCTATTTCTTTTGCTTGACATATACAGTGACACGCGCCTCCATTTCAAGAAAAAACTTGTTCATTCAGATCCCATCAAGATTTGTTGCTTCAGGAACAGGTAAAACAAATGCCAGCACTGTGGATATGTTTTACTAGTCGGTCTGTCATCATCATCCTCTTCAGCGCCATGGCATCCTTGGACCTGTGGGGGGCTATCATCTTCAACGAAGCTTCCCCAGCATCATCTGGTGTTTGCTCAAAGCTTTAGGGTCAACGTCCGGAGTGTCTGAAGCTTTTAGTTGTAGATTTGTGAGTTTAAAAGATTTTTATTGGCGTAACATGATCTCTATTAAATCGCTAGATCAAAATTATTTAAATCTAAATTAATAATAATACATCTATAAAACTCAAATATGTGAATTAAAATCTTATACCATTTTGATGTGGGATTAAATTGGGATGTTACAATCTTTCTTTCTGTAAGGATCAAGCCTTAACGTAGTGCGTATGAGATTTAATTTATAAATTAATTCTTATATCATTTATCATAATTTAATCTGATAAAATGATTGAGAGAATGTCATTGTTTTGAGTATCTATTAATCGACTTTGGATGAATATTATTAATCGGTTTCTGAGCAACCGATTACAGTGTCATTTTTGAAGTAAATGATAGATGTTGATTAGTTTAATGGGAGTCGAGAATGGATAGTATATTAATTATCCTTAATAGATGTTGCCTTTCTTGACGTGAACTTGTGAGTCTTATTGTTGTGGGATTTTATCCCGTGGTCGAGGAGTCAGTACGGTTTGGTTTTATCTATGTGCGTAAGCTCGTTCACGTTGTTCGGATGTGCATCTCGAGATGCTCTTGTTCAAAGGCTTTCGCGAGGTCCCGCATGAAGGCTTAGTCGGGGTGGGGGTACCCGACGTGGTCCTTCCGATGATCAAGTCAGTGCTCCAATCGAGATGGTCTTAGTGTTTAGAATGTAGGAGTTTTTGTGAGAGCCTCTCTTTTTCCATGGCCTCAAAGGTGGCTATTATACATACCTAACAGAGGTCATCCGTACCAGGTTCTTTAATGTTGTTATCGTCGTTTGCTTCGATATAGTACGACCTTATATGGTCTCAAGGTCCTCATCGAACTTGTACCTGATGATGTCACTGCTTAGGAACAACTATGGTTGGTTGTGGGCGCGGATTTGTGGCAACAACTATGGTTGGTCGGGTTAACGATCTTGGGTTTCGACTGAGTGTCACTGCTTAGGAACTGAACTAGCCGAGCACTGTTGCTTTGGAACTGAACTGGCCGAGCATTATTGCTCGAGAGCTGAACTGGCCGAGCACTGTTGCTCGGGAACTGAACTGGCCAAGCACTACTACTCGGGAGCTGAACTAGTCGAGCACTGATGCTCGGGAACTAAACTGGCTGAACACTGTTGCTAGGGAGCTGAACTGGCCTAGCACTGCTGCTCGGGAACTGAATTGACCGAGCACTGCTACTCGGGAACTGAACTTGTTGAGCACTACTGCTCAAGAGCTGAATTGGTCGAGCATTGCTGCTCGGGAACTGAACTGGCCGAGCACTGCTGCTCGGTAAATGGACTAGTCGTACACTGCTGCTCAAGAACTGAACTGATCAAACACTATTGCTCAGGAGCTGAACTGGTCGAGCACTATTGCTCGGGTACTAAACTGGTCGGGCACTACTACTCGATAAATGGATCGGTCGAACATTGTTGCTCGAGAACCGAACTGGTCGAGCACTAGCTGCTCGGGAGCTGAATTGGCCGAGCACTACTGCTCGGGAATTGAACTAGTCGAGCACTGCTACTCGAGAACTGAACTGGTCGAGCACTGTTGCTCGGGAACTGAACTGGCCGAGCACTACTGCTTGGGAGCCGAACTGGCCGAGCACTGTTACTCAGGAGCTGAACTGGTCGAGCATTGTTGCTCGAGAACTGAACTCACCGAGCACTATTGCTCGGTAAATGGACTGGCCGAGCACTTCTACTTATGAGCTGAACTAGCCGAGCACTACTGCTCAGGAGTTGAACCGGCCGATCCAATCTTTTGCATGATAATTTGATCTGCGTGGGAAACTAGTTTTATTTTGATTTTCGCTGCGCATGTGATGCTCCCGCTGAGGTTTCCCAACAATGGTATCAGAGCCAAGGTTTTTGTGCGAAAGATTGGTTTTAAACTACGTGTGATGAGATTGAATCACGTAGAACTGTTCTACACGTTCTTACTACGTTTTCGTAGCAAAGGCAATAAGGTGCAGGGGCGACCGGCCACGGCCAGACCCCTTGTAGGGGTGGTCGGCCACGGTCGGACCCTCGCAGGGGTGGCAACCTACGGCCAAGGCCCCCTACGGGGGATAGTCACTTGCAAAGGATGACTAGGCAGCCCGCAGCCAGGGTTGGCTGCAGTGCGACGCCCGCAAGGGCGATCGCTTGCAACACGATACTAGCAGGGGCGACCAATGGCGCATGCCACAGTGGAAGTCGCTTGCGACGAGGCCGCAATGGGGCAACCCCCGCGACCAGGGCTGTTGCCAGAAGGGGCAACACCTACGCAAGGCGGCATCACCCGCCCGCAGGAGGTGCCACCCGAGAGTAGCAGCACCTGCCCGCGGGCAAGGGCAACGGTCGCAGCGGCTGCAAGGGCAAGGCAGCTAGGGTTAGGGTTTTTGTTTTCTAAAAAAGGACTATTCTGCCCCTCTGAATTTAAAAATTTTTAAGTCTATCTTTTTATCCATAATTTTCTAAATACCCTCAATAAATTTAAAAATTCTAAGGATTGTCCTTTTGTTCAAATTTTAAAAATATCCTTGATAATTTTAAAAATTCTAATTATATCCTAATTTTTAAAAATAATTAATTAAATAGTTTAATTAATTATTATATATCTAGTAATCTTATATGTGATGTGATGTACATGTGATATATGATATGGATGGATGATCATGAGGCATGTGTTGTGATGTGTGTAATTATGATTATTATTATTATTATTAGGGCTTGCGAGCCTGTGTTTTTCTCGTTTATTATCGGGCCTGTGTGCCTTGCATGGAGTGACGCAGCGGGAGCGTAGAGGTGATAGTGAGACCCACGATGCCGTGGTGGGAGATCACGATGCAAAGTGGAGCGACAAGGATCCAACGGAATCGATGATGACGAGATCAACGATCACAGGGCATGGAGATGCGTCGATGCACACATAGATCTTATTGTAAGTAATTAGACTCATTGGCTCAGGCTTAATCATATTAAGTGACGGCTCATGATCATCTGGTGTGGCTTACACATGTGATGTGTCATACACCTACTAGATATATATATGTATATATATATATATATATATATATATATATATATATATATATATATATATATATATATATATATATATATATATATATATATAATGTATATGTGTGACACGACATATTAGAAGACCGATACAAAACAAAAATCCCTCCTACGATAATATTAAGTCAACAAGCATGAGGCAATAAGATTGACCCACGTGACCTTCCATTGTTATAAGAAAAAATTAAATCACGACATAGGTTGAGTTGGTTGAGTCCCTCAAGGCTCATCTATTTATGTGATCGAGTTCTTGCCTATGATATAGAGATGTCACTGGTAACCTAAGGACATGTGATGCTTGGTCGAGTCCCTCGAGGGCATCTATTTACGTGATCGAGTTCTTGCCTATGTTATCATCGAATCATACTCATCTTATAACGATGGTGATGACTTAACTGAACATCATGGTTGGTCGAGTCTCTCGAGACCATGATGGTTCAAAGGCTAAATATGATAGGAATCACAAGGAGTTGTGATTGACAAGAGTTGTCTACCTTTTAGGCTTAGTGTAATTGGTCGAGTCCCTCGAGGTTGTACTAAGATGTATAATGAATCCCGATCCCCACTGGGATTCTACCGAAGACTTTCATATCTCATGTCGAGTGTGTCTCGTGATTCGCTAGGAAAATAGTGGGAGTACATTAAGATAGAAGTTCATATCTTAATTAGTATTTTCTGTAAAATCTGTATGTTATTTATTTGTGCTATATCTTGTTTGTCAGAAACATGTCACTCACAAACCCCCTACGTGGCATACTTGATGCCAACCGCCTCATTGGTCCAAACTACGCTGATTGGCTCCGTAATTTAAGAATTGTTCTCATGACAGAGAAAATCACGTATGTCCTTTATACAATTGTGCCCACACCAGAAGAAGGGATAAGCGAGGGTGAGATCGCTCGCTATGTGAAGTATATAGATGATTCCAGATTGGCAAAATGTTATATGTTTGCCTCTATGACTCCTGAATTATAGAGGTAACATGAGAGCATGTATACAGACTATATCCTTCTTTATCTCTGCTAGCTGTTTGAGAAATAAGGAAGAACTCAAAGATATGAGATATCCAAGAGACTTTTTTAAGCCAGGATGACAAAAGGGACATTGGTTTAGAACAATATCCTAAAGATGATATAGTGGATCGAGAAACTCACAGGTCTAGGAATAGTCCTAGAGAAAAACTTGTGCGTTGATCTTATACTTCAGACCCTACCATATTCATTTTCTCACTTCATCATGAATTTTAATATGAGCAAGTTTAAGGTGACCTCCCTGAGCTCCTCAATATGTTGAGGGAAGCTGAGAGTGCCATCAAGAAGGAGAAGTCAGTTCTCTATATCGGTGAGACCAAGAAGAAAAGGAAGGCTAGTAAGACCCTTAAGAAGGGCAAGGGCAAAGGAAGATCGGGTAAAGTAAAGGTTGCCAAGAAAGACCTGGCAATAGACAAAGGATAGTGCTTTCATTGCGGCCAAAACAAGCACTGGAAGAGGAGCTGTAAGAAATACCTTGTAGATAAGGCGAAATAGAAGGTTGAAGAAGCTTTAGGTATATTCATGATCAGTCTCCACTTAATAGATTTTCATGATAACACATGGGTATTGGATACCGGAAGTGCTTATCATATCTACAATTTGTTGCGATTTCTAGCAAGACCTAAGAGATTGGTTAGAGGCAAGATGGACCTCAAGATGGGCAATGAAGCAAGAGTTGTTGTTGGAGAGGTCACCCGATATATGCCTAGTGGAGCTATTATTACATTAGATGTATGCTATTTTGTTTCCTCTATTATCAAAAATATTAATTTCATCTCTTGTTTGATAATTAGTGGATATAAATTAATTTTTTAGAATAATAATTATTCAATAATTATGGATGATAAGATCATTACTAGATGAACCCTAATAAATGGCTTATATGTGTTACACTTCTCCACACATCATGAATATAAATACGTCTAAGAGAAAAAGAGATGATGTGAATAATGCATACCTATGACATTATAGGCTATGTTATATACATGAGAGAAGGATTCAAAAGTTGCCAAAAGATGGATACCTAGATCTAGATCCATTAGACTATGAGTCATATGCAACTTGCGAACCTTACCTTTATGGAAAGATGACCAACTCTCCTTTTAGTCTAACTGGAGAGAGAGAGAGAGCCACTGAATTATTGAACTCGTACATAATGATGTATGATGTGGTCCCATGTCAACTCAGGCTATAGGTGGTTACTTATGCTTCATTACATTCACTGATAATTTCTTTAGGCATGAACATGTGTACTTGATAAAGTACAAGTTCGAGACTTTTGAGAAATTCTAGGAATATAAAAATGAAGTAGAGAATCAGATTAGAAAGAGTATTAAAACTCTTCGATCAGATTGAAGAGGAGAGTACTTGAGTACGAAGTTCACCTATTTCCTCAAAGACAATGAGATTCTATCCCAATGGACACCTCCATATACACCTCAGCTCCATGGTATATCAGAAAGGAAGAATCACACACTGTTAGATATGGTACGGTCTATAATGAGTTTCGCTGACCTACTCATCTCATTCTGAGGATATGCTATAGAGACAACTTACCTTCTGAACAAAGTTCCATCAAAGTCGGTAGTGTTTACATCATATGAGATATGAAAAGGTAAGAACTCTGATCTTAAGATGGTTAAGATTTGGGGCTGTCTTACCCACGTTAAAAAATACAATCCCAACAAGTTGGAATTAAGGACAAAATGGTGTAAATTCGTGAGATGCCCTAAGAAAACTTATCGGTATTATTTCTATCATCCCAAGGATCGAAAGGTCTTTGTTGTCAAGAGAGCTATGTTTCTTTAGAAGGAACACATTCTTGGTAGAAACAGTAGGAGTGAGATAGAGTTGAGCGAGGTTGGAGAACCAAGCTCAAGCACTATTCCAAAGTTCGACTCTATTCAGGTACCTAGCACACAAATTCCAACTTTACACAGGTCTAGCAGAGTATCTCACCCTCCTGAAAGATATGTGAGATATATCAGTAGAGATGACTCTTAGGATGTTGATCCTCAAACCTACGAGGAGGCTATTATAAGTATAGACTCCGGGAAGTAGCAAGAAGTCATGAATTCTGAGATAGATTTCATGTACTCTAGCAAGGTCTGGAACCTTGTGGATGCACCAGTGGATTTATGTTTAGAACACTGGAAGGCAGTAAGTGCATCCTTAAGTATTTGAGAAGGACTAAGAATCTTTTACAAGTATGTGGAGGAGGTAGCCTCCAAGATGAGGGCTACACTGACTCAAGTTTTTAGTCAAACATTGATGATAGCAAATCAAACTCAGGGTATATTTTCACCCTGAATGGAGTAGTAAGCTAGAAGAGTTTCAAGCAAGATACTACTGTTGACTCGACCATATAGGCGAAATATATTATTGCAGCAGAAGCAACAAAGAAAGAGGTGTGGATGAAGAAGTTCATCAGGGATTTAAGATTCGTACCAAGCAGCGTGAAGCTGATTCCCATATAATGTGACAACGATAGGGCGATAGCTCTAACATGAGAACCTAAGTCTCATCAGAATTGTTCTGAAGGGGTTTCACTTAATTAGAGAGATTATAGCCCGTAAATACATAACAATAGAAAGAGTTTCATCCGAAGATAACATTGCAGATCCACTGATGAAGCCGCTCGCTCAGATTGTATTTGAGTGTCACAGGGGTCTGATAGGGATTAGACACGTAAGTGATTGACTTTAGGTCAAGTGAGATATTGTTGGTTACAGATGCCCTGCAAGCCAATCACGTAAGTGATGGCACATGTGACACGCTGCATGATTTTTTTGCTTATGATTATTACTGACATATTTTTATATTATATTATTTATTATATATATGTGTGTGTGTTGTGATGTCCTTGGTTCTGTGCAATGAGAATCGGATCGTGATGAGATTACAATAATGAGATTGATTCACCTTTAAACACAGATCCTAAATAATCTCGATCATAGGTTACTCGAGAGGGACATCGAGATAATCGGAACCCATCAACATGATGGATGTGGCAGGTCTCATAGCCACTTGTATGGAGACACTAAGGATATAATACAGATGCTCATTGGAGAATGAGTTCACTAATTGATCCGTTTATAGAATGTTATATGGTTATTTATAATACTTAATGTCAGACAGTGATTCCATAGTTCCAGTTGTGTCTTTATTCCTTAGACTTGCGATACCAAGGATGCATTGTTTAAGTACTCCTTTCTTTGAGACTAGACTTACAAATTTAGAAAGTTTCAGATCTTGTACAATTGGTTATCGAGATTGATAGCCAACCTTATGAAGGTAATTGAGTGTCAATAAAGGATCATCCACTCTCAGTATCATGAGAGGAATATCTCATATATGCTTGCTTAGACAAATCTCTGACCATGGTCATTCAGATTGAGAGAGAAGTTCTCTAGGAGAATCTTATTAGAGCGAGCATATGACAGATTCTGTATGTGACATGACAGTACCATGTCCAATATACAATCTATGAGATATTAGTTAGATGAAGGATTATCGATACACGGTAACTGTGGACAGATAGGTCTGATGGATTCAATTCCCCCAGTACCGTTTGAGGACTATGGCGTAGTGGCCTAGTACATCCATAGTCGATGAGTTGAGTGAATTGTTATGAGGATAATAATTTACTATATCAGAATGAGTTCTGATGGAAGCGACTTACGGCTAACTCGGTATCGGGTCTAGAGGGTCACACACAAATGGTCAATGCTTCAGCGAATAGAGGATTGGATGAAGATCCAATTAACCCCTATTCTCATTAGATAAGACCCTGCACTGATGGGTTCCTTGCATGAGGCCCAATTAGAGGCCAAAGGAGATTATTGGATAGAGATCCAATAATGCAATGTTAGTGGGTAATTGGATGGAGATCCAATATAAACTAAAGTATGACCCTAAGATTAGTGGATAATTGGATGAAGATTCAATACCCACTAAAGTATGACCTTAGGGTTTTTTGGTGGTTCTCTATAAATAGGAGGGGAGACTCATGGTTGATAGGCTGTAGCTTTGTCCTCCCCCTCCTATTCTCCTCTCTCACTCTACGTAAGAGTTGTGAGATCAGATTGGAGAAATTTTGCTACAGAGATCCATCATGTAGATACCGCTATAGAGGAAAACACTTGACTTCCTTCATCTTCGCCATCCAAATATGAAACATAGGGATATACGATCTCCCTAGGTAATCAAATCTATCACACGATGCAGTTTACTCAATTTTTATGACTTTCTCGCGACCCAATCTTTTGCACGATGATTTGATCTATGTAGGAAACGGATTTTATTTTGATTTTCGCTGCGCATGTGATGCTCCCACTGAGATTTTCCAACACACTTCTACTCGGGAACTGAACTGGCCAAGCACTGTTGCCCGGGTTTTGGACTGGCCGAGCATTGCTGCTCGGGAACTGGACTGGCCACGCACTACTGCTCGGGAACTAGACTGGTCGAGCATTGCTGCTCGGGAACTGGACTGGTCGAGCACTATTACTCGGGAACTAGACTGGTCGAGCATTGCTGCTCGGGAACTGGACTGGTCGAGCACTATTGCTTGGGAACTAGACTAGTCGAGCACTATTGCTCGGGAACTAGAGTGGTCAAGCACTGTTGCTCGGGCTCGTGAGTGGTCGAGCACTACTGTTCGGGCTTACAACTTGCCCAAGGCGTAGCTCGAGCTCGTGAGTGGCCGAGCACTACTGCTCGAGCTTACGACTTGCCCAAGGCGTAGCTCGGCTTGTGAGTGGTCGAGCACTGTTGCTCGGGCTTACAACTTGCCCAAGGAGTAGCTCGGGCTCATGAGTGGCTGAGCATTGTTTCTCGGGCTTGTGAGTGGTCGAGCACTGTTGCTCAGGCTCATAATTTTTCCAAGGCATAGCTCGGGCTTGTGAGTGGTCGAGCATTGTTGCTCAGGCTCATAATTTTCCCAAGGCGTAGCTCGGGCTCATGAGTGGCCGAGCAATGCTGCTCGGGCTCATAACTTACCCAAGGCATAGCTCTGGCTCGTGAGTGACCGAGCACTGCTGCTCTGGCTCATAATTTGCCCATGGTATAGCTCAGACTCGTGAGTGGCCAAGCACTGTTGCTTGGGCTCGTGAGTGGTCGAGCATTGTTGCTCGGGCTCATGAGTGGTCGAGCACTACTACTCGGGCTCATAATTTGTCCAAGGTGTAGCTCAGGCTTGTGAGTGGTCGAGCACTATTGCTCGGGCTCATAACTTGCCCAAGGCGTAGCCTGGGCTTGTGAGTGGTCGAGCACTATTGCTCGGGCTTGTAAGTGGTCGAGCATTGCTGCTCATGCTCATAATTTGCCCAAGGCATAGCTCGGGCTCATGAGTGGTCGAGCACTGTTGCTCGGGCTCGTAAGTGGCCAAACACTGCTGCTCGGGCTCATAACTTGCCCAAGACGTAGCTCGGGCTCTTGAGTGGCTGAGAACTGCTGTTCGAGCTCATAATTTTCCCAAGACGTAGCTCGGGCTCGTGAGTGGTTGAGCACTGCTGCTCGGGCTCATAATTTACCCAAGGTGTAGCTAGCTAGGGCTTGTGAGTGGTCGAGCACTACTGCTCGGGCTCATAATTTGCCGAATGTGTAGTTCGGGCTCTTAAGTGTCGAACGCTATTGCTCGGGCTCATAATTTTCCCAAGGCGTAGCTTGGGCTCGTGAGTGGTCGAGCACTGCTGCTTGGGCTCATAATTTGCCTAAGGCATAGCTCGGGCTCGTGAGTGGCCAAGCACTATTGCTCGGGCTCATAATTTTCCCAAGGCGTAGTTCGGGCTCGTGAGTGGCCGAGCACTACTGCTCGGGCTCATAACTTGCCCAAGGCGTAGCTCAGGCTCATGAGTGGTCGAGCACTATTGCTAGGGCTCATGAGTGACTGAGCACTGCTGCTCGGGCTCATAATTTGCCCAAGGCGTAGCTCGGGCTTATGAGTGACTTAGCATTGTTGCTCGGGCTCATGATTTGTCGAGCATTGTTGCTTGGGTTCGTGAGTGGCCAAGCACTGCTACTCGAGCTTATAATTTGCCTAAGGCATAGCTCGGGCTCTTAAGTGGCCGAGCACTATTGATTGGGCTCATAATTTTTCCAAGGTGTAGCTCGGGCTCGTGAGTGGTCGAACACTACTGCTCAGGCTCATAATTTGCCCAAGGCGTAGCTCGGGCTCGTGAGAGGTCGAGCATTGCTGCTCAGGCTCATAATTTGCCCAAGGCGTAGCTCGGGCTCTTGAGTAACCGAGCACTACTACTCGGGCTCATAATTTGCCCAAGGCATAGTTCAGGCCCGTGAGTGGTCGAGCACTACTTCTCGGGCTCATAACTTTTCCAAGGCATAGCTCGGGCTCGTGAGTGGCTGAGCACTGTTGCTTAGGCTTACGACTTGCCCAAAGCATAGCTCGGGCTCGTGAGTGGCCGAGCATTATTGCTCGAGCTTACGATTTTCCCAAGGCGTAGCTCGGGCTCGTGAGTGGCCAAGCACTGCTGCTAGGGCTTATGACTTCCCTAAGCCATAGCTCAGGCTCGTGAGTGGCCAAGCACTGCTGTTGGGGCTTACGACTTCCCCAAGGCGTAGCTCGGGCTCGTGAGTGATTGAGATGCATAACTCGGGCATTGTTTGGCCGAGGTGCATGACTCGGGCATTATTTGGCCGAGGTGCATGACTCAGGCATTGTTTGGCTGAAGTGCACGACTCATGTACTATTTGACCGAGGTGCACAACTCGAGCACTATTCAGTCGAGGTGCATGACTCGGGCACTGTTTGGCCAAGGTGTATGACTCACACATTGTTTGACCGAGGTGCATGACTCAAGCATTGTTTGGCCGATGTGCACAACTCATGCACTATTCGGTCGAGATGCACGACTGGAGCACTATTGGTCGAGGTGCATGACTCAGGATGTTGAATCGCACTCGAGCAAGGCCTCGGATGGTGGTGGAAACAACTCGACACATCCGAGCGTCAGAGCTACCATATTGGATCACCTATTGTCGAAGAGCGATGATATGCTCTGTTGGGTCGGAGCCGTCGTATTCTTCATGAAGGGGGAAGAGGAGTTGCCCCCCGAGCCTGAGGGTATGTTGGGCTGTTGAGATCTCTTCAAGATGCTCGTTGGAGTTGTTCGATTGCGGGCAATCTTATGACATCGGGCCCTCCTAGCACCAAAATGTTGTGGAACTTTATGCAGTGGCCGAGGAGTCAGCACGGCTTGGTTCTGCCCGTGTGCACAAGCTTGTCCACGTCGATCGGAGAAGGGCGAGAAAGCTCGAGAGAGGTCCACAGGTCTCGGATGTGCATCTCAGGATGCTCATGCTTGGATGTGCGTCTCGAGATGCTCTTGTTCGGGGGCTCCCACGGGGTCCTGTATAAAGGCCTAGTCAGGGTGGGGGCGCCCGACGTGGCTGCTCTGACGATCAATTCAGTGCCCCGACCGAAATAGTCTGAGTGTTTAGAATGTAGAGAGAGCTTTTGCAAGAGCCCCCCTTTTTCCACAGCTTCAGAAGTGGCTTTTATACCTGCCTGACTGAGGTTGTCTGTACCAGATTCTTTAATATTGTTGGTGTCCTTTGTGCCGATGTCGTACGGTCCCGTATGGTCATCACGACGTGACCGAGTGGGAAGACACGACGGGTCGACCCACTTGAACTCATCTCCGAGTTTAGCTCATTTGAGAGTATCCGATTTAATGGTTTTGATATGCATGATTATTTTAAAAAAATAAATAACAATTAGAGTAGTGGTGAACTTAGCCCTATTTATTTTGTTTTTAATTTGCATACAAAATTTCCTTTCAGTAGCTATTTTTACTATTTATTTCACGTAAAATTGTGATGCAATCGATGAATCATATATTTTCAAATTAAGTGAATATTTAGCTGAAGGTTTTCGGCCAAGTGATCAAACGCGGCCGGAAGCCGTCTCATTGGATGACACCTGTGGGCTACGCACTTATAATGCGGGGCCCGCTTAGAAGCCAATGGGACGATGCTTTTGTGTGTATGGTGATCGGAGATAGGAAACCTATCCCTACGTCAAAAAGCGAATAATTATATATATATATGGAGAGGCCGAGTCATCACCCGTATGACCGATTTGGTGCCGAGTCGTACCTCCGCATGTGCCTCGACCGGTGTCGACTCACCTGTACGATCGCGAAGGAAACACAGTGTGCGCGTACGATCGAGAACGAAACAGAGCGTCCGCACTGCACCGGGAAGGGGAAAACAAGTGGTCGCGGCAGCGTCACCTCTCCTTCATCCACCGCCGCGCCCGGATGTGGATTCCGCAGGCCTCGCAGAAAGGCGCGACCCTTGAGCGTGGATTCTCGCCTTCCGGTGCTCAATTTGCTTGGCCTGCAAGAAAGATGGCAGCTTGATTAGGACGAGCCCTTCTTCTGATTTCGGCGATATTGTTCTCAAACAGTAAGGAAAATAAGGGTTTTTTTTTTTAATGTGTGTGTGCTTGATTCATGGTTGTCGAGACTAGATGTATCCTACGATTGCACTTCATATTCTCCACAGGTCTCTTACAGAGACCGAGGGGTTTGATCAAGAAAGAAAGAAGGAACAAAGGGAAGAAGACTGGAATACGCAGAATCCATATTGATCAAAAAGGAGAGATTTTGTGGTCCTTTTTTGTTCTTCTTCAACATGGTAGCCTCATCTCTCTGTTGATTGCCAGTCCAGGTGAGTTAATGGTCTCACAACATCAAGATGTAGTTTTTGAACTGCCATTTGTGCTACTTTATTGTCTTCAACCCCATCTTTTGGCCGCAGGTAGCCTCATCTCTCTGTTGATTGCCAGTCCAGGTGAGTTAATGGTCTCACAACATCAAGATGTAGTTTTTGAACTGCCATTTGTGCTACTTTATTGTCTTCAACCCCATCTTTTGGACGCAGAGAGAGAGAGAGAGAGAGAGAGGAAAAGAACCAGCTGCTTTATCCTCCTCCTTTTGTTCTCTGTTGCGCAAGTCTTCCATTTTGGTCTGCCTCCCTATTTGCAGCAGCTTATTTCCATGTTCCTGAGATCAAAGATTCAAGATATTATTCTGAGGGAGAGGTCCAAGGCAGTCAGCAGGAAAAAAGAGTTGATGCCTGATACCACCTCTTCCCCACCTCCCAACCCTGCCTTCACTTCTCCAAATCTCCTTGTGGAGGGCTGCTCTGTGAGGAAGAGTTCCATGTACCCTGAGGATGCAATAGGTCCCAGGTCCATGCTAGCGACCAAACCATTCTCAGCCACTGGGGACCGGTCCTCATGTGATCGTCGCAAGACAATGCCCCTGTTTATAGAGAATGCAGCTGCCACCACTGTTACTGAGAGTAGACACCATCCTTGGCACAATCGAAGCTCACGAGCCATTGGACTTGCCCTTATCGATGCTCTGAGCAATGAGGAGACTGGTGATGTAGGGTGTAGGATGGTTGTCTTCGGGTCTCAGCTTAAGATTCAAAAACTTCCTGGTCCATCCAGCTCCATATCTCCTGCGCCCGTTGAGTCTCCTCGGTCTATCATGGAGTTCGGTAGCAAGACTAAGACTTGTCAGATGGATTCATATTTACCTGGCAAAATGGTTTCTGATTCAGTCTCCTCTCCTCAGTTGTTCATGGGTCACATGTCCCCAACCGAGATTGAGCTCTCGGAAGATTACACTTGTGTGATATCGCATGGGCCTATACCGAAGAAAACGCATATCTTTTACGATTGCATCATTGAGAGCTGCGACAAAGAGTTCCTTACCATGAAGGAGAGTACATGTTTGGAACATCCGTCAGGATATGGTGCAGATACTTCATTGAGCTGCTGTGTTTCTCGCAAGGAGGATATTGGGAAGGGGAAGTTAATTTCTCTTTACAGGTTGGTTAGCTAGTCTCTCTACATCTCGTAATATGGATACTTTGAATTGCCTAGTGTCAAAAACCAGATGCTTAAGTTTGTTTTGAAATGATTACAACAGTTCTTTTCCTTGGCTGAGTTGAGTTTTGTTATTAGCTAATAAAATCACCAGTATAAGTTTTTGATACTGTCATAATTTTGAACCTATGAACAGTTTTACTTTTGATCTGATATATTATTAATAGGAAGTCAAATACCACTGATTTTTTTTTTTCTTTAGTCTAGAGCTAATTGTTCTTTGGTTCATTCTGCTGTTCCCCGAGTATGCAAGTCTCTTCATTTCTGAAGCTGCAACCTTGCAATGGTCATCGAGAACCACCTAGGGTTGCTGTTGCCCACAATCCATGATCAGAACTTTAAAAAAAAAAATCTTGTAATATTTGAGAATGCAATAAGTTTGTAAATCAAAAACATCCATTAGGATAGCCACTGCATGTCCCCAATTGTAATTAATGTATAGATAAGGTCCAATTCTATCACCATAAATATGTTGTAATTGATTGAGACAAGCAGCTTGAGCCATAAGATCTCAACTTTCTAGCATCAGCTCTATCAATTTTCTTTCCATTATTTATTGAGGGCAATATCATCAACTTTTAACCTACAAGACGTCAAATCTCTATTTGAAAATGATATTCTTTTTTATTGTTTCCAAAGTCATTTTTAGATCTTTCTTTATCTGTCCTCACACCACTAGTCCTAACTGACTGATTTTGTCTTTGTTTAACCATTGTATTTGTGTATCTTCCTCATAGATGCTCATGCCACCACAAATTGCTTTTCTTCGTTTGACATTGTTCTAAATTTAAAATCTTGATTGCCAAAATTTTCTTTTCTTATTCCTGTCTTCACAATATAAATTCCTGATATGGCTGCATTCCAGTTTCAGGCTTATTGAAGAAAATTTAGCTTCTGGTTTAAAAATTATGGCTCCTGCTTCTCTTCTGCCTTGGGATAGTGTCATTTTTCTCTTAAAATAATAGGTCTGATAGAGTGTGACTTGGTTGATCCATGTTCTTCTTGCGGAGGAGAGAAAGCATTGTGTAGCCATGAATGCGGCTACCAAAGAGGAGAGAATGCCCGACAGAGTATCTGAAATCACCATGTTCTCCTTCCTGAAATGAAAGCCAACTTTGGGTGTCTGGCTCATTTGTTTAGTTTCTTTTTCACAAGTTTTCTGGGTTAAAATCGGGATACTAAGAGCCATCATAAGTAATTTTTTATTGAATTAGTTGGGGTTAACCATAAATGAGGCTGGCTGGCTGGCTGGTATGGTGAGATTTTTTTTTTTTGCAGGTGCAGGTTTTTTTTTTCTCTGATTGCTTGTGATTTCTGTTCTTGCTTTTTTTTTTTTTTTTTTGTTCATGCAGGTGAGGAACCAGTAATAATTTCTCAATCAGGATATGTTAGAAACATTTTTTTTTTATGTAGAATTCTCTGATAGTGATATCAACTAGCAAGCATGCTGTCATTCAGAATTCCACCTATAAATAAATAGATGGCATCTACATTTGGTCAAATATCAAGGATTTAAACCTGTAGCGTTAAATTGAGATATTGTAAGAAGAAAGTTCAAGATATTTTTTCTATTTATATTTGTCTTGATTTTTTTTTTTTTAATGTGTAGTTAGTAACAACTTATTACTAGTATTTAAGAAAAAAAAGAGTACACAAGTAGTCAGGAGGAAGAAATAGTTATAGACAGCATTTATTCAAGAGTAAATCTATGCGGATTGACATGGAATCCTTGTTTTTTTTTTTGACATTTCATTTGCTTGAATTCCGGTGATACTCCTCCTAATATATATATATATATATATATATATATATATATATATATATATATATATATATATATATATATATATATATATATATATATATATATATAATATAATATAATATAATGAGATAGATGGATGGATGGATGGATAAAAGGAGAGTACACAACACAGTTGTAGGAGGAGAAGAGGAAGACATGCATTACGAGGGGGTTTGTGTGAGGAGAGATGGAGAGTGGCCGCCCTTTTGCTGTTCCTACTATCTCGGTTCTATTTCTGAAACCGAAACTTCGTTTGGTGACAAAGGAAATGACTTGGTTTGTCGATCAGATTTCTCGACCGGAAGGCCGGAGTTAGTTGATGAGCTCAAGTTTGGATTGGCGCCACTCTTACCCACACAGAACGCAGGTCGTGAAGGAGACTGGAGGGAGACGGTCTCGGAGTTGAGCATCACCGCCACCGTCGACATCGTCGGCCTGTCGTATGGATTCTCTTGAACGCATAACAGCCCAACCTGGACGCATCTCAACACATCGCCTCCTTGGTACTGCCCACCCAAGGCTGGGTCTACGATCTCCATGGCTCTTCCTCCTTGCCATTTCTCCCATATCTATGTCACAGAATGATTTATTATTCATCGTCGTCGTCGTTCGTATGTATGTATGTATTGTGATGTAATTGTTTTATGACAGAAAAGAAAACCACTTACGTAGCTTAGAAGGTCCTCGGCGACGTCGGAGTCGTAGGTACCACTGTTTTTTCTTCCGGTCAGAATCTCCAAAACCAAAACGCCGAAGCTGAACACATCCGACTTGATGGAAAACTTGCCCTGCATCGCATACTCCGGCGCCATGTAGCCGCTGCAATGAGAATGATCGATCAACATCAAAAACAACCCCGAGTGAGAGGGTCTTTTCAAATATGAGTAGACAAAAAGACTATTAGTAGTTGTTGTGCTACGCACAAAGTTCCCACGACTCGGTTTGTGGTGCCCTGAGTCTGGTCGCCACCAAAAAGCTTTGCCAAACCGAAGTCTGAGATCTTGGGGTTCATCTCTGCATCTAACAAGATATTGCTGGCTTTTAAATCCCGATGTATGATCCTTAGCTGCGATTCTTCGTGCAGGTATAGAAGGCCTCGGGCAATTCCGGTGATGATCTTGTATCTGATTCCCCAATGAAGCTGTTCGCCTCTCGCAGGATCTGTTGCACGAAAAGGATCTTAGGACCTCAAGCACTTTGGCGAAGAAGAAGATATATATATATATATATATATATATATATATAGAGAGAGAGAGAGAGAGAGAGAGAGAGAGAGTGAAAAAAAAAGGAGAATAACCAAAAAGAAAGGTGTCGAGGCTTCCGTTTGTCACAAATTCGTAGATAATCATCTTCTCTTCCTCCAAGCAAACTCCCAGAAGCTTGACAAGATTCCGATGCTGGAGTTTTGCGACCAAAACCAACTCATTCTTCAGTTCTCCAAGTCCTTGCCCAGAAGTGTTGGACAGTCTCTTGACCGCTATTTGTCTTCCATCCGGTAGCAGTCCCTGCACAACATCTTATAGCGTGAGGACGGAGCAAGAGCGAGGAGATTTTGAACTGGAATAATGAGGAGGAGAAGGCTGGGGTTGTTGTACCATGTACACTGCTCCGAATCCACCTTCTCCAATTTTATTCTCTGTGGAGAAGTTGGCTGTCGCAAGTCGTATCGTCGATAGATCAAACAGTAGTGATTCAACACTGGGGATCTGCTCCTCTTCAGTTTCGTCTATGAAACACCAAGCAATTGCAAGCATGTTAAAAAAAAAAAAATTGGAAAAATGGTGACAAGAAAAGAAAAAAAAAGAAAAAAAAAAGAAAAATTGCTTCCAAGTTCTCTAAGGATTCTAATTGTTTCATATTTTTGTAGGAGGACAAACACACTGTTGATATAGAATTTTCCAGCAGCGTCTCCAGTTGGCGAGAGAGGAGGAGGAGGAGGAGGAGGAAGATGAGGCAAAGAGTGAGTTATATGGTAACCCTCAGAAGCACCAAGTATTGTTCAAAGCGCTTCTATTGCATTTGCAATGAAGGAAACAGGAACATGGGCAAGTCACTTACGAGGAGGTTTCTTTGTCTGCTTCCTCTTCCTCCAGTAGCAGACGCAAACAATGGAGATGAGCATCACCACCGCAGTCGCTGCAGGTATGGCAATAGCCAGAACTATTCCTATTGCGTTCTTCTTTGTTCCTCCTCCTCCACCACCTACGGATGGCCACTAAAACTCATCATCCCGTTTCTCAATCAGAATCACCTCAAGCACAGACAAATGCAAGAACAAAAGAGAAATTTGGGAACCAAAAAAAAAAAAAAAAAACGATGATTGGTGATATAAGATATCGAGAATGAAGTATTAAGGTTATTTGGAAATACAATTACAGTCAAAGATCAATGAATGAATGATATTAAGACAAACTTTATTAGGAACTATGAACTGAGATCAGCTTGTGTCCTACACACCTAATATTGTTTTTTTTTTTTATTAAATATAATATAATTTAACAAAATAATTAACCGACTAAAGTTGGTTCTAGATGACTTAGACGTACCTACTTGAATTGGATGTATGTAATCATCCATAATTTTTTCCCTTAATATAAATTAATTATCATAAATAATTAATTTTAAATAAATGAGCTAAGTTAATTGACCATACCTACGTCACACATGACCCAACACATGTGATCAAGTATGATCCAACACATATGATCAAGTATGATCCAACACATATAATTAGGCATTACCTTAGCTATAGTCTAGCTCATATGACCAATCATGATACAACCCTTATGATAAGGTATAAATCAACCCATGTGGGCACTTATGGCACAACCCATATGTATATGTACAACTCAGCTCATGTGGTCAAGCACCATTTGACTCATGTGGTTAGGTAGGACACAACCCATGTGGTCATGCATGACCCAACCTATGTGGCTAGGCATGACCTAACCCTGAGCGAAGCGTAGCCCAGTTTAATGGTAAGACATAGCTCAACTCGTGAGTGAAGCTTAGCCTAATCCGTAAAGCTAGACATCATGTGGGTTAAACACATTGTCGCCCCTATATATTTTACTTCAACCCAACCTATTACTTATGACATATTCAGCGCACGTGACTCATCCAAGTCTTAGGTGTGTTAGTACGGGCTTAAGTAGCACTATATGATATAGTTTAATTTTCTCTCTATTTATTTGTTTAAGTATGTGATATAGTTTAATTTTCTCTCTATTATATATTGGTTTAAGTTTGCTAATTGACTGGATTATACAAATTTGATCAATTTAAGTCAGTTTATGGTGATTTCAAACTAACTTGACTAGTTAAAACCTACTTGATCTAATTAAAACAAATCATATCTAAATTAACCAGTTTAGAGGAATTCTAAATCGATTTTTATAAGGATTCGAGGTTGGTTCCATCAAGTCTTAATTGAATTGAGTTTAATTTCAACCAATACTATTATCCAATTAGGTTTTTGGTTGGTTGAAGACTATTGAGATATTGGTGTATCGTGCTTTTATGATTTTATAAACTTAAAGATTTTATTTAAAGATATCATTTAAAAATGATTATTAGTTTTTATTATTATTTTAGATTAAGTTTATTATACTAATATGATTTTTACCATGTAGTAATGTAACTATGTAGTAGTCCACATAGGAAGTATAACTTGTGAAAGGTGCTATGAATCCATTATTATAGTATGGAACTACTAATAGACATAGTCTAATAGATCATATATGATCTCTTATAATATTTTATCATACTATTTATTATATGCATATATAAATGAATGAATGTAATGAATAATCATAGTTATATCCCTATTGATGACAAGTAGGATGATTTTCTTCGAGGATTAGTAGGCCATCAAACATGATGGTTAAATAGTTCCTATATCTATTATTGAGATAAATATGCTCTCACTTGGACGGGTGAGGGATATCACTCCGTTCGTTATTAGGAGTATGATATGAGGGCTCTCCATCCGTTGTTAGGACGGAACTATATTGTAAATTATACCTCTCTGTTCAATGTTAGAATAATACACCATCATAAGTGATATACATATTTATTATTTGACTATTATGTATGCTATCGAGATGTGTTTTATGTGATCGATACATAATTTTATTTGCTACATAATAATAATAATAATAATAATAATAATAATAATAATAATAATAATAATAATAATAATAATAATTTTATATATATGAGTTTTATAATAAATTAATATATAATAATTTCATATTTAATTATTCATATATATATTATAAAAATTAAAAAGTTACAAATTTTTTTTTTAGAGTTTTAAACGTTATTATGTTATATTTAATCCCAGGTAATTCCTAGTAGATTTAAAATTCTTTTTATCACTTATGATCCTACCAAAAAATATATATATTTTTTAATAAAAAAATATATATTATTATAAAAATAAAGATTTAAATAGAAAATAGAAAATATAAATATTAAATATTAAAATAAAGAATTTATTAGTTATTTCTCTAATAAATGTGGGATAATGACGCTGCATTATTTACGTATATAAATTAGATTATCTTCTGAAAAAGTATAAATTCGGAGGCCAGTCATTTTGATGACCGATTGACTGGGCAGGAAAAAGCTTTTATTTCACTTCTGCTGTCTTTTGAACTGATTCAAAGTTTTGGTCATGTCATCCAAAAAAGGACAAATGGCTAATAACAGTAGTGGGCGTCTTCACCACCACCACCACCCACCAGTCTACTTAATACTCGTTTATATATATATATATATAAATTGGACTATGTTCAATTTTTTATTATTATTATTATTATTATTATTATTTTATAATAACACACCTAATATTTATTTACATGTATGTGGATTCCAAGAACCATGATTTGTAGTAATCAAACTCGAATTCGACAAAGAACATATGGTATTATGGTACTTACCTGGTTGGGGAACGGCCGGGGTAGCAAGTGGCGGAGAGGCCGGCGGCGGGGTCGGTTCCGATGCGGTCTCCACGGGAGCGGTGAGCGCCAGCGTGGGTTTGCCTTGGTAGAAGTAGTACACCTCATACCTCATGTTGCATCTCACTCCGATCACCCTCCCTCCTTCCTTTCCCACCAATAGACTCGGTAGCTGGTCGTACAGACCCCGCAAGCACGTCCCGCAATCTGTCCGCGACAGATCCGGAGTGCACTGCACCAGGCCGTACACCGTCGGGAACGCCGACGTGAAGTTGCTCACCGTCCCGGTGGCGAACTTCTTGGCGGACTTCTCCGCGCTCTCTGTCGTACGGTTCAGCAGGAGAGTCAAGAGCTTGCTGAACCGATCCGGCCGGGTGACGTTGTTGACGTTCCACATGTAGAACTCCGGCGAGTTGTCGGTGTCGGATAAAATTCTCGCGTTGGAGAAGCGGAGGAGGCAGAAGTCGTACCAGATCGTAGCTTCCTTGTCGTAGGGGCACATCTGTTGAATGTCCTGGGTGGCAGTGCCGACGCAGGAGCTGCACGCGCTGGAGTTGACGTCTCCCCGGCAGAGGGAGAAACCGTACACTTGGTCGGGGAGTTGCCCCGCGGTGTCGCTGGTGAAGCCAGAAGCGGAAACATTGGAGGCGAGGCTGGAGAGGAGGCTGCGCAGGTTGGTCTGGTACGTGCTATTGGCGCTGAAGTTTCCGGTGCTGCCGCAGATATTATACAACGGGCTGGCACCGATCACAGGGGAGAGGAGGAAGAGCAGCGGCGGCAGCAGCAGCAGCAGCTTGAGGAAAGGGGAGGACGACATGGTGATGCTCTTTGGCCGGTTGGTGTGAACCAGATGGGAAATATCTATCTATAGCTAGCAATAATGCCGAAGCAGTGGGGTCCATCCTCGTGTCTCAGAAAATTACGGGTCAAACCATGGCCAGCTGACGTGAAATCAAATTATTCGTGTCAGACATCGCCCACGATTAATTAGATCAATCTACGTAAAAAAATATATTGCAAACAATTTAGAATAACTAACACACTACCGAAGTAACTAACTAATTAAAATATAGAAAAAAAGGTATTATTGTTTATCTAAAGGAAACCCCCCCCTTCCCACGGAATACAGATACCGGAGTTGACTTAGTCAAAGTCGTGTGGTTGAATCAGCTCGGAAGGTGTGGCACCTTTTTCTACGCGATCGATGGGTGGGAGCGCTGCTGTCTGTCTGCATTTACGCTGGTGGAGTCGTGTCCTTTTCAATCAAGAAATGTATTGGCCAAACGACGACCGCAGGCAGCATGGAAAATTGAGAAGGGAAGAAGAATAGGAGAGAGAACATGAGATAGGACTGACTCTCTTTTGCTTGATCAATTATTTCTTTGTTCATCACCAAAAATTTGGATTGGACTGGACTGGCTGTTGCTCCTCCTCTCCAGCCTCAACTTTTTGAAATTTCAACATAGATCTAAGATTTCTGAATACAAGAAATTGATCCACCACCACATCATAAACTGACAGCCAGCCCAATGCTACTAAACATTAATTGCCCCTGATAGATAGATAAAAAAAAAAAAAAAAAATTTGCCTTCTTTACATGTCGATTCTTCACGGGGCATGTTGATCACCAGGTGTGACAGGTCCGGCTAAAAAGTCCTCCTAACCATTTGGCTGGCTGAGATGCTGTCTGTCACCAAGTAATCCAATAATGTGATGGAAAACAAGCTCACAAAACATAAATAGATTCACAAACAAGACATGTGATTTGGGCACACTTGGATGCATGTTGTGACTCTGCTCTTCCAGACTGAAGAAACCAAAGGTTCCAACTTTGTCGCCCATAAAAACAAACAAGTCCATCTCTTCCATAGATTGATCAGATTGGCAAAAGAAATAACAGGAGAACATCTCCTAGAAAAGATAACAGGACGGACACCCAACCAAACACCTCTCCCCATTACATGAGCTTTGACATCCTCTTTTTTTCATATAGGCCTGAACCTGATAGTAGCCAGAAAATTCTAAGAAAAAAAAAAAAACCAACTGTAGGACATTCGGATGGATGAAGTAATGAATACTGATACCATTGTTGCTTGGCCCTAGCAAGTAATGAACACTAATATCGATGTTGCTGGGCGAGTTAAACAGTCCCCGGGTATTATTTCTTCAAAAGATGACTTCTCGGTCATCATCCCCATTGGGGCTCGTCCTGATATTATTTCTGCAGCTGCCAATCCCTGCCCTGCCCGAGATTATGATACAAAATAGTCGCAGGCAGGCGCTGCAGCATCAACCATTTGCTACCTCGAAAACTTTGACCGCAGAAGACCAAAGAGGCGTGGCTGTCATGCTGACGGCAAACATCAGTGTCTTGAAGTAGATATTGGGATTGGCAGCATCAAATTCTAACACTACCGACATATGTTAAATACAAATGCTCTCACTGTAAAAGACCCTCTGATCCCAGCTATCAATACAGTTCCGCCTACCTGAAACAAATCAAATCTCCATAATGATAAAACATCCATGGATGGATCAGCTACTAGTGACTGTTACAAATAAACCACTCTGAATGTGCAAGATAAAGAAATATTTGATCACCTTGCAACAAGAAGAAGCCTACCTGTCAAAGTAGCCTAAGTTTAAAGAAGACCGCAATGTTTTCTTTATTTTTCACAATAAAAAAAATGCAGTCGATGGTGGAAATACTAAGTGGTGCCTATGATTTTGGTTCTTTTGTTCTTCATTTTCCAAAAATATAGATATATATATATATATTTCAAAAGACAAAAAAATTAATTAGTTGCATCAAACAACATTCTCTATCTCAAATTACTAACTACCAAATGATATGACCAAATTAATCTCCATGCCTTCAGAATGAAGCACCACCATTTTATATTTGTTTATTCAATAAATATCTTGATGGATGGCTTTAGAATTAAAATGCTTTGTTGTGTATGATTATCTGCGGCAGAATTGAAAATATTTAGCAACATTTAGCTCATTGCAACTTTAGCTCGATGGCACCTAAGCTATGGTACCCTTCTTTTCCCAGAAAAAGATGCTGATAAAAGCTATTTTTTCCCATCTGCATCAACATATCATTCTAGAAGCATTATCAATGGCATAAATGCGTTGCTCCAAAATATTTGAAATCTTTGTTAAATTATTTTAGATTTGTTATTCTAGCTTTATTAAAAGATATCTTCAAGGATCTCTGGCATCATTTAGGCCTCAAGGATAAATTCACTTCTTCACGGCCACTCAGTCGTTTAGGCCTCAAGAATGAATGCCCTTCTTCAGGGCAACTGATTTTTTTTTTATTCATCCAGATATTTTCAATATATAAAAAAAGCAAATGATCCTTGTCTGCACAACATTAAACTTACAAATAAAAAGAAAAAAGAGTTAGCCAGAAACTCGAAATTAATGGTAAGCCAAAAAATTATGTTGTGAAGCATTTCCAAATTCATTTAGGAACAAATGCAAATTCACTTCAGTCATCCCTAACATGTTAACAACTCTTCTGAAAAATTGCATGAACTTTCCTAGAACTATTGTCTGAACCTAGCTAATTTGCAGTTGATGACAAAAAAAAAAACGAATACATAACTTAGGACATAGTCAGCAGCAGAATTGACATTCATCAGCAACAAAGTTCAAAAAGCAAGCAGAAGTATAGAACGAAGCCCACATAAAACATTATGCTTCTGCCCTACAACGGCAGTGATATACCCTGGTGATTACGATATAAGAAACTTGTACCATTTTAAAGGGCATAGCATGAGCAAGAAATACTAACATAAAGGGCATAAATGAAGTAAAGCATAAAAGTAAAATATAATCATGATATACGTTTTGACTGGGGCATGGATACTGGAGGTCTTTCAGCCAGAACTCTTTCCAAATGAGGAGCAATCCAACTTAACCAACCAAAGTGCAACTGCAGAAGCTGTTTGGGGCATAGTTTGAAATTGCATGATAACATCATCTGCAGTCATATTAGAGCCCATGGTGGGGCATTGATACAACCACTGTTCATTTATGGCACCAACAAGATCAGTGAGAACCTGCAAAAGAGAAATGAACATAAAAGTCAATTCTTCATACTATAGGTACCGAAATTAACTGATCAAATTAGAAATTAAATTATGATTATACAATTAAACCTGCAAAAGTTCTGCCAAAGATGCTGCACGTCTAAGCCGCTTGACCCAAAGGCTTATGAGCTGATGTTGTCCATGTACCCGTTAATGCTGCCTCTGGCATGCTCACCTAAGGGGGGAAAAAGAAACAGGAAAAAAGAACTTATATTTTCCCGAAACTCAAATAAAATCAACTTTAGATTATTTTAACAGTTTAATGAAAACTGGCATTCAATTATGCGTTGATATTTACAAGAGGTGAAAAATCAGTGAATATTAACAAAAAAGTTATAAATAGGTCACCTCGATTGCATGGATTTACTGCCTTCAGGACTTGCAACAGCGAAGACAGAAATTTATGCTTGGGAAACTCACTCACATCTTCTCGTTCCCCACATGCTGCTATATGTATTGCTTATCTTTCTTCAAGATCAAAATCTATCTCAAATGTAGTATGGCAAGTCTTACAATGTTTTTCGCCTCTCCAAAATAAATCATGACAACTCACACAGTGAGACAATGATTCCAAGGTCCTACCGTACCTCACAGCATCTAAAGTGGAGTAAAAGGAATTCCAAACCCATTTATCAAATGCTTGCAAGGGATCCCACTTTTGCTTCTTTTCTTCACTGCGCCTCTAAATTTCAAGATCTATAGCACCCGAAACAACTGATAAATTATCCAAGGACTCTGAAGTAATTAGAACATTATCAACATCTGAAGTTGGTGAAGATCTTATCTCCACTACTGGCATTTGTATCAGATGGCTCAAAACTTTTTGTTTGTCTGTTTCCAATTGCAGCAGCCATATACTCATACATTGCTTAACGGAGAAATGATTTCCTCCTCTAAAGAAGCAACTAGACGAGCTTCCTGCATACCCCTGCTGTCTAAGATGGACAACAAAGCCTGTTACAGAGCAACAGGTAACAATAATGAATGTGTCAAAATAGCTTCACAGCTACCATCAAGAGGAAACATAAAACTAGTAAATATAAAGGCAAGTGAACAAACTGTGCTGTATCAATGATCTGCCAAAAACCATATTCTGAAGACCCGAAACAGACCCTTCGATGGCGAGGATCACGTGCAGAACATGGGCCAAGGAAAAGCCAATAGTTGTTGTACCTACGACCGGATCCTAAAAATATGGATTGGAGTGGGTGTACATCTTTACAGGCTTCTCTGTCTTTGAAGCTATTAGTCTCTGAAGAACTTGACCGGCATCCTCTCCTAGAGCTAGAAGCATTTGCATTTTCTAAACCTGGTGTATGATGTAGAAGGATTGGCAGGAGAAGTATTTGGTAGGGATGTTGCGTCAATATCACACCCATCTCCCTCCAACAATGACATTGGAAATACATGATAATTTGTCAATGATTTTTTTTTTTTTTTTTTTTTGGCACCCGATCCATGATACCATGCATTTGGTATAGCTCTCATGGGTTCCTAACATATGTTAGTAACATTTAAAAAAAAGGAATCAGTATATAAATAACACGACATATAATTTGCTTAAAAAGTTTACTCATCAAAGTAGCATTCAACAAAAGACAGTAGGTTTTATCATGAAAATCCACTTGGGACTGTCTGCCTCGAGAGGAAGCCATCAGCCCTTTTATGAGGATAAGGTGTGACAGAAAAGGTTCAAATAGATCAATCTAAACATTACTAAACTAAAATAACTTTACTAAAGAAAAAACCTCACGCTGTTCTTCTCTTGCGCCTTTGGAACACCAAAACCCTTGGCTCCCCTGTGTGCTTTTCGGTTTGATCTCTAAAACCCTCGGGAGAAATATCTTGCGGCGGCGGAGGAGGGAAATGCCCTTCGCGTTAAGGGATATTACCGACATGGACGTCGCTGAATTGGAATTGGATCGATCTTGAGAGGATCTTTTGGGCGGCTCCAGATGAGATCTTCGATTTCGCTGATGTTTTGGGAGGCATAATGTTAACTTGGGTAGAACTCAGTATTATAGTATCAATTACTGGTGATAAAGAAAAAGATGGTTTCTACCAGAAGACAGGAATACTGTCAATAAATTAATCCCCATCCCCCCCCAAAAAAAAATAAACACAAGTAAATAGGAGCATTAATCAAAGGGTACAGCCATTGATTCACATATTGCGCCCATTAGAAGGTACATGCAACTCCGATGCCAACATGGAGCTAATAAAATAAAATAAAATAAAAACGAAAGGAGGGCCCCCCCTAATTGACGACCATCGCCGTGAATCCACAAAGATGCAACAAAATCACAGCCGTCCATTCAGCATCAGCTCAGCACAAGCGACCAAAACAACGGCGATGATGGAGTGCCGGAACGGAGCGTCACAGCAGACCCGCGGCGCACCGGAATGGAAGCGGATCCTGTCCTCCACCGTCTTCTTACCCTCCCGGTCGATCGCGACCTCGGCCGCCAAGCTCACCTTGTGGCGCCGGCTCCTCCACGCCACCGCCTTGTACCGAACCGCCGTTTCCACCGCGATGCGGAGCACCGCCGAGCTGTTCGCCACCGCCGCCCAGGGGCCCTTGGAAGAAGAAGAAGGACTGAAGAAGCCCGCCTTGGATGCGGTCCTCTGGTGGCCCTGATAGAACCCGGGGACAACGGCTGTGGCGGAAAGGGAGGAATTGAAGGGGGAGAGAGAGAGGGAGAGACCGAGGTCGTCGTGGTAGACGCCGAGCTCCTTGTTACGGTTTTTGACGGCGAGCTCGAAGGAGGCCACCACAGCGCCGGCACCGGAGGCCGAGGAAGAGGAATTGAGTAGGAGAGAGAAGGCGGTGAGGTAGTAACGGGGCTTGATGGGGCGGTAGGTGAGGTAGAAGAGAAGGGCTAGGAAGAGGATCGTGAGAAGGAAGACGAGGCAGAAGCGGCACAGCCCATGGCTTCCCGACATGCTACAACTACTACCACTGCCAGAATCAAAAACACAAGACGAGCAAATGATGCGTAGAGTAAAGCTTAGAAAATATTGATGGAGAGAATAAAAAAAGTACATACTCCTGCTGTCGATTAGACTATGGGACCCCACCCAAGCTGAGACTTGAGGAGGCCCTCTGAGTGGGCTTATTATTCCTGGGAGAGTCACCGTTTAACGAACCACTGTTTTATTTCATCATGGAAGACCGGAGGATGAATTCAACACAACAACTCATCTCTTGATCTTCCACTACCTAGTGGAAAGCACAGTTCCTTCTGATCTCCCCCTGCATTGCCTGTGACGACTCCGACCTTCCCCATCTTCATCATTGATTTGCCCAAGTCGCAGAAGAAGCTTGACTCGGGGGGGGGGTGCATCAAGTCGAGAATAAACGTAATCTCTGGTCTGTTTGTTTTTTCCCTGGAGGAACAGCCCCGTCTTTTTGGTCTTCAAATCATAGTATTTGGTGTCCGACGACGTCGAGCTGCCCGGAACCATCTCCACCGCCGTGTTGATACCCGGACTGCACTTGTTTCGCAACTCCATCTCGTCGAGAAGGCAGATGGGATATTAGCTACAGCCTCAGAGCCCTTGGAGACGAACCCATCTCGCCGTCCGGTGTGTGTTGCCTGAGATGGAACAGAGGAACTCCACAGCATCACCACAGACTGCAACCGACCTTGCCTCCGCAAAATAAGAGCTTGGAAGCTGATTCCAACTTTACCAAGGACACAGCATCCCTGGCTACGCGAGCCACGATGTCTGCGCACGAGACCGTCCCGGCGGGGCAGGTTATCTCCGGTGCCGCTTTCGCCGCGTCGATGACGTAAGACCCATCGAGGCTTTGGTTTTGGCATCGCCTCCTTCTCGGCCAAATTGGTCTCGGTGGAGTTGAGCAGCACCGAGCCATCGCAGCCCTGCGCAACAACACACGTCACATCGTAATCTTTCATCCTTTCGACGGAAAACAGAAACCATGCATCGTCGTAAACATAGCAGTGCAACTGATCGATTACCCTAACAAAGCAGCCATGAAAGTGCAGCCGAAGCAACGGAGCAGGGACAGTGGAGTCAACCGGACTATGGCCTGGGCGTCCGGGCACGACGTCTTGTAGAACCCAACCTTGAGGCCATAGCCATTGGCTGAACAAAGGAGCAAGCTCAAAAGTGCCAAGTAGTATGGTAGAAAGCTTTGAGAACACCAAAACCAACGGCCATCTATTTGTACCTGAGGTATGGATGATGCCCGTGGTGGGCATAAGCCGGTGGAAACTCTGCGGAGCGACGCGGGTGTTAGGTATGTGGAATGCCGAATTTTATAATGGATCATTGAACGAGAGCTGCGTCATTACTCACTTACGCTTCCTTGTCGTCTTCGTGTCCGTGTTGATTCGGAGCTTTTAATGGCAATGGCGTCGGATAACACCAGAAGAAACCGGCAAACTCATCTGTGATGTATAAACTGCGGACGAACACCCTCGTACCCCTCGAAATGGTTAACATTTTTTTTGTCGTATATATATATATATATACGACAAAATTTGCAGTACAATGGTATGAATTTGGAATGCCAAAGAAACGATAATAATATATATATATATATATATATATATATATATATATATATATATATATATATATATATATATATATATATATATATATTTAATATGAAACCTAAAGCTTCTGTCCACCTGCAAGGAAGGTGGAACACCCTCCCTCCCTCCCTAACATGGCCACATTAATCTTGATACCCACCCATCATCGTTCCTTAAACCTGAACTATCATGATTTAATCTCCATTTTTGCTCACTTTTTAATGTGAGACAAATCCATATATTTCTAGTTCTTGTTTACGAGGCGGAGCTCAACGAGGCCTTGTCCGAGGAACACTTGCGTTGATGGGCTTCAGCACATCTTTATCTCTCACAACATATAGTCAGTAAATCTTCTTGGTTGCAGATGTCAAGCTTCTTCTTCTTCTTCTTCTTCATTGCCTGTAGTATTATCCTGACTCTGACGCTGCACCTGCTGCTGAATCAGTCAATCTGATATGATTAAGAGAGATGAGCGACGAGAAGAAGAAAAAATTAAGACTCAGCGAGAGAGTTTACAGGAGAGCAGGATCAGCAACAGAGAACACGTCGTTGTCTTCTTTGTCTCCATACTGGCTGCTGGTACAGCCAGTCAGGCTTACAATATTCTTGAAAAACGATAGCCTATCATTTGATTTTTTTTCTTCTTTTTTTCAATTTCATAAATGATTCAATCTAGCTTGCTTAATTTGGATCGAATTAAGAAACCAAACCGGGAGGTTGATTTTTCTACCTCCGAAAACAAAGCCAAGGTTGGCAACACTTGAAAAATAATTTTTTTATAAACATAAAAAATAATGATTATGCTGCTGTTATGCAGATTTATAGAGTCCGAAAGTTAGTCATCGAGTCCTCCAAAATTCTAAACCGCAATCGAATTCAAGAAGATGAAAACAAATGCTTATGTTCATAAACATAAAAAGTCGTCATTCTACGACCTGGTTGATCAAACGTCTTCGTTTATGTGCTGGAACTAACGATGAATTCAATATAAGCTTACATCTTGATCATATTGTTTAATGTCATCAAGAATATGAAAGAAAAAGAAAACCATCAAGGGTGAAATATTTTTCTCTTCAATATTGCTGCATGGCTTAGTGGAATTAAGCTTTTCTTTTCCCCCATGGAAAAGCTCAACTTATTAACTATATCAAAGGCACTCTTTACTTCGGGAGCATATCGAAAAGTCCAATCGAGAGAGCCAATCCCTCTCTAAAAAGATGATGAGTGTTTGACATATTTGGCCAACTAGTTGACCCTCACATTTCCCTTTTCCTGCATGTATGGGAAAGTTAGATATATATATATATATATATCAAAACATTTGAGTGATGCCCGAATATAAAGAACAATATGAAGACTCACAGTATCTACTACACATTGGCAAAGCCAGAACACAAGAAATTGGACGGTTGATATATATATTTTCCTGGAGGAAATGAACGCCACCGGCGGAGAGTTGTGCCAGTTATTTTGAATAATATCAAAGATACATAGAGAGTTACAAGGAATCAAGGCAACCCACCGAATGCCAATCCGGGTGGTGCAATTGCTGCCTACGATTCTATTGCACAAGAACCTTTAAAGCTCACTCCCTCTGATTCGAGGAGCATGCCTCTAGTTGACAACAGAACACTGCCTCCTGATCTCACCTGCTGAGCCAGTGAGGAGGCCGATGTTTCCCATGCTGATCATGGAGTCCCCAAAATCCTTGAAGAATTCCGACGCTGAAGCACCGGCGTGGCTCAGGACGTATGCCTTTGTCAGGGGATGCTGCAGGAGTTCCGCATCCGAATGGAAGAGACCCCTCCGCTTCGCCACCAGCTTGTAGTAGTCGGTGTCGAATGTCCTGAAGCTCCCGGGATCCATCTCCACAAAGGTGACCAAGTCGTTGGGTTTGCAGATCGTCCTCAGCTTTGCCAGGTAGTACTTGTCGAGACTGGGATCGACGTCGGCGAGGTTGGCCTTGCCGGTGAAGTTGTACAGGCGGGCGGTGAAGGCTCCGCAGTGCGAGATCCCGATCGTGTGCCCGCCTAGTTTACCAGACATGAATGTTCAGATCGATGCAGCATATCTACACCCCCTTGAAATCGAGATATGAGTTCTTTCTGGTCCCCGAAATCATGATGTTGTTACCTGATAAGACGACGAGGTCCTTCACGCTCAATCCTTGGGCTGCAAACATGGAGATGAGGGTGGTGATGTTGGCAGTGGGTGGTGGCAGCTGTTTGGTCTCGTTGGCAATGGATACCACGCCATCCCTACGGCCAGTCGGCACAGGCCAAAATGGCCCTTTGCTCTGAAGGAAGATTATAGCCACCGTTAGTCAACCAATCGTACCTCGAGATCCTATATATATATATATATATATATTACTTCACTGTGTCTCATCCTACCAAAACCACCGCATCCCTCGCCACCAAAGCTAAGATATCAGCGCAGGACACCACCCCTGGACAGGCTTTCTCCAGTTTAGCCTTCACCCTGTCAATGACGCCGTAGCCTCTGAGTGAAAGATTCGGACGTGCGTCCTTCTCAGCTACATTGCCCGTCGTGGAGTTCAACAGGACCGAGCCATCGCATCCCTGCATGCACACAAAACCACCAATTCATTCATCGTGAACTCAAAAACTCTACATTAAAATGATGGCTCGACTCTTGAGGTGCGAAGTAACACCTACCCTCACAAAACAGTCGTGGAAGTGCATCCTCAAGAGAGGGCCGGCGAGGCTGGGTGCGACCTTGATGATTTTGGTCATCTCCTCGAACACGATCGCTTCCGCCTTAGGGCATGCCTTGCCGTAGTAACCAACGCTCAACCCTTGTGCGTCCGCCGACCCCGAGAGCGTAACGCAAAGAGACAGAGCGGCCAAGAGCATCAAGAGAGTCTTCGAGGCCATCTTAGGGAGCAAAGCTGTTGAATTGGTTCCTCGATTCTGAGGCCATGGAGGAAGGACTTGGAGGTCTTATATAGAGAGAGTCGGTCTCATGAGTCCTCACAGCTAGCTTCTGAAAAGGTCTCTTCTTTACTTGTTTCTTCATTAATCTTCATCTCTCTCGCATACCACCATTGAGATTCTTTCTTCTAATCGACAACTTATCCAGTGGTGTGCGGTAAGTACGGCAAAGGAGGTTCCATAAAACCTTTTCGGAAGGGTTGACTTGACTATGATAGGGAGATCAGTAGACATTGACTCCCTCGTGAATCTATATAACATGACAATCCTGTAGATCTACTACTGACTCAACCATGATTTTTGAAATATTCTAAACTGCTGTCATCGCAGAATAATGGCACCAACATGCAAATTAGAAACTTCGAAGTAAACCGCATCGTTCATAAGCAAGCATGTGATGTTAGTATACTAATCACGATTCCAACTCTTATGCATGTGATGTGCCGCCGAGCAGTCAAAATTACGTGAGTGAGTCATGCGGGGACGAAGCACATTTTCTAGGGTTCTTCACAGCACTACTACCTAAGAAGGTTAGCCGCACTATATAATCTTGGGACTGTGCTCTCTCTATCTTGCCACGACTGCAAACCTTCAAAAGATTTCTGTGAGTAGCCACATCCTCTCAAGAAGTTACTGCTCTGCGTCAGACGATGAAGAACAGTAGCTACTTGTGCCTCATCTTCCTGCTGCTGGGACGGGTTAGAGATGACGCAAAAAGAGTATATATATTGGGCTTGTTGGATGTATACAACTTTGCTCTGTTAATTAACCACTCGATTGGTGATATGCATCGGCAGCTGTGTGTGTCAATCCTTTTTAATATTTTTGGATCACATGCATTACAAGTTTCTGCATTCTAAAACATCATAGAATAAGAAAAGAAATCAACCACCCGATTGCATTAGTTTTCTAAGTAGGTGAAAAGCCAGTTCGATCTGCCAATGCTTGGATGGATCTCGTTGTATGGCTCCATTTTGCCATATATTTGATGCAAGCTCACGAACCTAAAGACCTTTGGATTAGATAAAGTATGTCGCTAAAGACAAGAGGAAGGTAGGAGAGGCGGCCAAGAGCATGTTAGTGAGCCACACAATAATAAGGTTGTTCCTCCACAAAAAACCAAGACAGTTGTTCCGATATGGCTTTCAAAGAAGGCACAGTTCTATACTAAACTCTAAGAACACCGAGTGTTTAGGCCTATTTGTCCCCAAGAACTTTAGCTCGATCATGCTGGTAAAGCTGCATGAGGACGCCTGGAATCCGAGCAAACTGAAGACTAGTACAAGTTAGCTTATTTCATTTAGATTGTTAATTAGTTGGCGTAGGCCAAGCTCACTCGCCTCCAGCCTAATCCACAGAAACCACGGATTTTGATCCGAAAAATTTGTGTTTGCTTGCTGAAAGTGTTCGAGTGTGATTAGCATTTCAGATTATTATAGTTTAGCTGCTGCCTTTGGGCTCCATCATGCTTCTCATCTAATCCACAAAGAAAGTAGGAGAAGGAGGATGAAGTAGTAAGTAGTAGGTGAGTTGAATCTTCATGAACGTCGGATGGTGAACTACTTGTCGATCGATGATAGTACATTGTGATCAGAAACAAGCAAACAGTAGATGTGGTTCGCAGTGCCAAGTAAATTGATAGAAAAAAAAGCTGCTTCTGGATTCAGGCTTTGACAAAAAAAACCACAAGTCACATACAAAAAAATAATATTGTTGCAAAATCTAAGATCTTAATCACAGCGGAGTCGTGTTCGAGATAAGGATCGGAAGATCGAAAACCAAGGAGGAAGACGATCTCCGTTGTTATGCAAGTCTGGCGTGGCAACCCTATCACGCATGAAAAGTCCATTAATCTCCGGAGCTGGTGGCCGGTGCAGAGCACAACGTGCTGTTCTACCGGCAGACTCTCTGCCGGTCCTTCAGCATATGATGTATACATAGAGACGACACCAAGTGCGTGTGTGATAGATTCTAAATGTGAGATGGTAGTTTTTAAAGTGCTTCACGAGAACTCTAAATGGAACGCCGAGGATGACGGGATGGGTTTCTGTGCTTCGCAAAATGCTGAAGCTTTATCTCCTCGTTCCAATTCCTTTCCTGACAAGTTGCTTGATTCACTCTTTTTGCTCACCAAGGCAGCAAAACCATGTTGACTTCCAAACGAAGATCTGAAGCAAAAAAAAAAAAAAAATTCTACATCATTTCCGGCCATGTGAGAAGTTTGCTTGAGGTTTCAACTTGAAATGTGCCTCCAATTATATATATATATATATATATATATATATATATAGTTAGTCAAAAAAACTCGTGTGTACTCACCGCAGATTAAGGATGTAGTAAAGTGCGTCTGTATTTTTAAGACAAAAAGTAAACTCCTAACAATAATAGGAAAAAACAAAAAAGTCAAAAGGATATTATGGCTCACCTAACTCGAATTAATGGAAGGGGAAAGCTGTGATGATAACGTGCCCCTTTGATTACTTGTCTTCCAAAGCTCCAATCCAAGTGCACAGACAGACAGCATCGAGCAAGCATATTGTGGAGTTGACTTGGAAGAACGAGTTGTGCCAATCAATGCTTAGTTTGTTGTTGCGATATTGGGATTCGAAGCAGAGCAAAAAAATAAAATAAAAATAAAGAAGGAATTGGGATACACTGAATAGCGATTTGTTGGGGAAAAAAATAAAAAAAAAAGTTGTCAGAGTATAAAAACCATGTCGATTCTATATAATATTAGTAGATTGCAACGCTGATAGATAGATAGATAGATCTATTAGATTAATTAGCTTGATATGAAACTGTCCAGTTTAGATTCTATATTTTTTTTTTGCAGTTTGTTCTTCAATATCCATTCAGCATGAAATGGGCTCGCTCATTCGAGAGTAGAAATTAAGGCCCATTTCCTTTTCTACTGTTTACAGGATCCCTCCCTCCCTAAAGAACATAAGAGTAACACACAAAGCATCAGAACAACTATAATATGTCTTAAATAGTTCCTCTCGAATCTCCTCTCCACAAGTTGTTTGGAGTCGAGCTTCCCTCTGATGAAACGAGTGCATGGCTTGTAAAGTCTTAAATAGTTCCTCTCGAATTGTCGTTGCTTCGTTGGTGCCTCATAGGGACGTTTCTGGTGCTTGCCTAGTAGACGCGAAAAATGATAGGGATATTTCTGGTGCTTTCCTAGTAGACGCGTCCCGCCTTCAAATTTGCTGAGCAAGCATTTGCTGGTTCAGGCCCGTGTGCGCCAGCTCGCCCGCCACGCGGTCCTTTCAGTACGGAGTGGGAGCTCGTCCGGATGAGCGGTGATTCAGGGCTCGGCGTGGAAGGTCGGCTGTTGGAGTGGTGGAGCCCGGGTGAAGAGGGAGTAATCCAATTTGGGTCGGCCGCCAACTCCTGCAAGGAGGTCGGGTCGGGTAGGTTCCCGACGTGACCCCTCCGATGATCAAGTTAGTTCAGTATTTTGTTTTCGCGATCCCCTTGTCCCGTAGAGGTGCAGGAGCTTTTATAGTGGGTGCTGTAGATCATTCGTACCTGATAACTTTACTGCCTTTATGGCTTACCATACCGTTGTACCCTCCCACCATGCTTGTTGTACTTGCATCGAGGCGTGCGTTTGCAGGTGGGGAGTGCCGACCTTACCTGTGTCAGGTCTGCTGTACGAGCACTGGCGCCCCCGGTATGTCCGGCCGGTTACCTGCGTCGGGTCGGCCACGTCGGCGGGCCAGCTGTCCGAGGGTGTGATGACTAGGCGGTCAGGTCGGCATTTGTCATATCATTCTTCCTCCCACGGGAAGACCTTCTCGAGGTGCTTGATGAGGGTGTCGATGCGACCGAGCATAAGCTCAGGAATTGATCCGACCGAGCACGAGCTCGGGAATTGTAATGCAGCAAGGGTAGATCCGACCGAGCATGAGCTCGAGAATTACGGTGTATCGAGAGTCGATCCGACCGAGCATGAGCTCGAGAATTGTTCCGACCGAGCATGAGCTCGGGAATTGTAATGCAACAAGGGTAGATCCGACCGAGCATGAGCTCGAGAATTACGGCGTATCGAGAGTCGATCCGACCGAGCATGAGCTCGAGAATTACGACGTATCGAGAGTCGATCCGACCGAGCATGAGCTCGAGAATTACGACGTATCGAGAGTCGATCCGACCGAGCATGAGCTCGGGAATTACGATGTAGGGCTCTTGCCAAGGATGGAGTCGGGCGCAAATCCAGAGATAGGGCGAAGTCGGGCGCAAATCCGGAGATTTGGCCGAGAGGGTGAAGTCGGGCGCAAATCTGGAGATTTGGCCGAGAGGGTGAAGTCGGGCGCAAATCCGGAGATTTGGCCGAGAAGGTGAACTCGGGCGCAAATCCGGAGATTTGGCCAAGAGGGTGACCTCGGGCGCAAATCCGGAGATTTGGCCGAGAGGGTGAAGTCGGGCGCAAATCCGAAGATTTGGCTGAGAGGGTGAACTCGGGCGCAAATCCGGAGATTTGGCCGAGAGGGTGAAGTCGGGCGCAAATCCGGAGATTTGGCCGAGAAGGTGAACTCGGGCGCAAATCCGGAGATTTGGCCGAGAGGGTGACCTCGGGCGCAAATCCGGAGATTTGGCCGAGAGGGTGAAGTCGGGCGCAAATCCGGAGATTTGGCCGAGAGGGTGAACTCGGGCGCAAATCCGGAGATTTGGCCGAGAGGGTGAACTCGGGCGCAAATCCGGAGATTTGGCCGAGAGGGTGAAGTCGGGCGCAAATCCGGATATGCGCCTATGCGACAATATTATATATATATATATATATATATATATATATATATATATATATATATATATATATATATATATGTATGTATTTTCCGTCCCCTGCCTAGGGTTTCGGTCATAGTTATGGCGCATTTAATGCGCTGAGTGCTTTTTCGGGGTGGCGGCGCTTCCTCTTACCTCGGGAAGCTGAAACGACTCCCCTGGGTGCTATAAGTTAGCTGCTGGGTTGGGCAGAGACCTCACTTGCTCATTTTGCCCTCTTCCTGCCTCCGTCTCGGACCACCATAGCCACCCTTCGCCCTTTCATCTCGGCAACCCTTTTTAACAGGTCGCGATGACCTCGTCGGACTCCTCCACTAGTGTCAGGGTCGTTTCTCCCTCGGGGTCGGGGGGGTCTAGTCATGGTGATCCCGAGGTTAGTTCCTCGGGAGCGTCTTCCGAGCCACCGTCGCCTGTCGACGCGCGGGTTCAAAGGGACTTGGAGGTCATGATGTCAGATCATGACCTCGACTCGGCGGTGACTGAGGGGTCACCTGCCGCGATCAGGGCACGGTACAGCATCCCGACTGAATACGGGTTGCATGTCCCAGAGCCGGGGCAACGTCCTTATAGCTTGGACGTTCCCGGCATGTGCATCTCGGTAGATGCCTTGGAAGCCGGTCTTCGGTTTCCTTTGCACCCTCTGATTGAGGAGTGCCTAAAATGATGGAGAATTTCTCCTAGCCAGGTAGCGCCCAACTCGTGGCGTTACCTCGTGGTTTTTTTGGGTGAGTGCCGAGGAGCTGGGATTATCCCGACTCGGGACTTGTTCATGGCGTGTTTTCGCCTGTGCAAGAGTCGGGGCGGTTACTACCTCACCGCCCGAGTTGGTTTTAGGGTTAGCGGGGCACCTTCCAGCAACAAAGGTTGGAAGTCCCGCTATCTTTACGTTAGTGGTCTGGGTTGGGGATTTTGGTTCAGCTGGTCGGCTCATCCGATCGGCAACGCCCCCCCTTATCTGTCCGAGGAGGAGACCGTCCTGGTCGGCCGACTGAAGGGGATTCTCTCCTCTTCTCGTGCGATCAAGGAGATGACCGAGCTTTGACTCGCTGAGGCGGGTTTGAGTCCGGCCTCCAAGGGTACTAGCATTTTGCTTTGCTCAAGCTTCACTAATCTCTTACTGACCTGTAAGTTGTGATGCAGACCGGATGGATCTCGGGGAGCTTCGCGGGATGCCGAGAGTGGCTGGCGGAAGGGCCCCTCCGAGCCGCCCCACTGCTCGTGAAGCCGGTGCGTCCCCTGCTAGGGAGGCTCCGAATGCTCCGTCGAAAAGGCCGGCTCCCCCCCTGACTGAACGGGTCGACGTTGCGGGGAAACCCCAAAAGAAGACGAAGGTGCTGTCAAGGAAGCACAAGTCCCAGGTCGGCGAAGGGGGGTCTCGCTCCCGCTCCAAGGGTAAGGAGCCTGCTGCATCGTCCGAGAGGCCGGAGGCACTCGCTGAGTCCGAAGAGGGGGTCGCTTCTCCGGTCCATGAGCGCCCGAGGTCCATGAAGGACCTCTTTAAGACAAAGGTCTACAAGGGCGACCAGGGCTATTACGCCCTGCTGATGTCTGACCTGGGGCATCAAGACCCCGAGAAGGAGCTACAGGCTCGATGGGCGGGGCTGAAAAACTCGACGAAGGTGTGACACACTTCGTCGGCCGCCGAGGAATATGAAAGGGGGATTCTCCATCCCCAATTGGCGAGGGAGCTGTACACGCTTCCCTCGGAGGTTTTGATGGCCCGAGCCACCAAGGAAATTGTCTTGGTAAGTCTACCGACTTGTGCGTCCATAGTGTAAGCTTTTCTTGCTTTGTTTTTTTTTTTTTTAAGATTGTCCTTTCGTGCAGAGCCAGCACTTTCAAATGACACTGGTTGACCGGGTCCATGATGTTGGTCGACTGATCACCTTCATGGACCATCGGGTCAAACAGTTGCAAGAAGAGCTCGATGTCCTGAAATCTAAGGGCGGGCCCGAGGCGGTTGCCGAGGCCGAGGAACGGGCGTCCAGACTGAAGGAGGAGCTCGAGAAAACAAAGGCCGAAAGAGCCGAGGAGCTCCTCAGACGCGAGGCCTCGGAAAGAGAACTACGGGGCCATCTGGGTGACGCCCAGCATCTGCTGAAGGAGGCCCGTGTCAGGGCTCGGAGGATGGATGACGAGCTGCTGCAGTCCATGAAGGACCTGGAGCATGCACGAGCCGAGCTGCCGGGAAAGGCTGTTGCAGAGTACCAGGGGTCCCTCGGCTTCAAAGAGGGTCTGAAACGGATGGGGCGGGTCACTTATGAGTACGGGTATCGGGTGGCGCTGGCTCGCTTTCGTGCCCGGTACCCCGATGCTGACATTGAAGAAGATCCGTTCACCATTTACCCCGAGGATGACTCAGTGCCGATGGAGCGGCAACAGGATTTTGACGACTCGGCGCCTCCCGAGTCCTGACTGTGTTCTCTACTTATTTTTTTTTTTTGAAGCTTGTAGCTCGGGTCGGGTAGCCCTCATATTGGCCCTTGTCCTGTTTTGTATTTTTCCCAAGTTAATACAAGTCAAGACGTTTTGCTGACATAGTTGCATTTCAACTCGGCATGAATGGTAATACAACCCAGGTCACTCTGCTGACATTGTCATGCGTAAAACTTTCGTAAGTTTGTTACGTGCCAGGTTCTTGGCAACACCCGTCCCTCCATGGTTGCCAATGTATAAGTCCCGTCTCGGATAACATCTATAACTCGGTAGGGACCCTCTCAGTTCGGGGCCAGCTTGCCGCGGGACCGGGTCGGATCGCTGACCTCGGTCTTGCGGAGCACCAAGTCGCCCGACTTGACGTGCTATGGGCGTACTCGTCGGTTGTAGATTCTTGCTACAGCTCTTCTATAGGCCAATGCTCGGAGATGAGCATCAGCCCATTTTTCCTCTAATAGGTCGAGGCTTCTACGGAGCTGCTGATCGGACTCCTCCTGATGTTGGGTTTGGACTCGAAGGGTCGGGAAAACCACCTCGGGAGGTAGTACGGCTTCAGTCCCGAATGCCAAGCTGTATGGTGATTCCCCCGTCGGGGTTTTTGGAGTTATTCTTAACGCTCATAGGACACTCGGGAGCTCCTACACCCAAGAAGTCGTGGCGTTGGAGACCCTTTTCTTCAACCCTTCAAGAATGGCTCGGTTTGTTACCTCGGTGAGCCCGTTGGCTTGGGGATGGGCAACCGAACTGAACTTCAGTTGGATGCGGTAGCTTTGGCAAAATGTTTTGAACTTTGCGTTATTGAACTGCGTGTCATTGTCGGTGATGATCGCCCTCGGGAGGCCAAATCTGGTTATGATGTTCTTCCATACGAACCCTTCAACTTGCTTCTCGGTGATGGAGGCCAGCGGCTCAGCTTCGAGCCATTTGGTGAAATAGTCGACTCCGACTATCAGAAACCTTCTCTGTCCTGAGGCTGGGGAAAGGGGTCGAGGAGGTCCATTCCCCATTGGGCGAAGGGCCAGGCACAGTCGGCAGTCGTGAGTGGTACCATCGGTCTATGTTGGAGTCGGGCGTGCTTCTGGCATGGCTCGCAATTTCGAACGTAAGCTTGGGCATCCTTTCGTAGTGTGGGCCAATAGTAACCTTGCCTGAGGACCATGTGTGCCAAGGTGCGAGCACCGACATGGTCTCCACATATTCCCTCGTGGATCTCAGCTAAGGTAGTTTGCGCCTCAGTCGGGTTCAGACAGCGAAGTAGGGGTCAGCTGAAGCCTCGCCGGTAGAGGCGGCTATCGATGATGCAGTACCATGATTCCGTCCTTCTGATTCTTCGGGCAGCCGCCTTATCCTCGGGGAGGACTCCCGCTTGTTTGAAGCGGAGGATCTCGTCGGTCCAGCCTCCGTCTTTCTGATCAACAGTCATCATGGTCGGACCGATGGAGGGCCCGATGGTCCTTATCATTGCTCCGGTTGGTGTGTCGATCGCGTGAGAGGAAGCTAACCTGGCCAAGGCGTCTGCTTGCGCGTTCTCGCTCCGAGGTACCTTGGTGATGGTACACCTTTGGAACCGAGCTGTCATCAGCCGCACCTCGGCCAGGTATTTGACCATTGCTGCTTCCCGGGTCTCGAATGTGCCGTTAACTTGCCCAGCGACGAGTTGGGAGTCGGTGAATATCTCTATGTCTTCTGCTCCCAGCTCAGCTGCGACCTTAAGACCGAACAAGAGCGCTTCGTATTCGGCTTCATTGTTTGTAGCTCTGAATCCTAATCGCAAGGCATGTTCGTAGATGTGGCCGGAGGGGTCCTTGAGCACCAAGCCGACTCCTCCTCTTCCCGAGTTAGCAGAACCATCGATATGTAGAGTCCATCCAGGGATCGGGTTTTGCAGGACTTGTGGCGGTGTGAGCTCCGAGAGGAAATCCGCGAGCACTTGGCCTTCGATTGCCTTTCTTGGCTCGTATTCAATATCGAATTCCCCTAACTCTACCGACCACTTCAGCATCCGACCTGCGACATCAAATTTGGAAAGGATCTGGCGCAAGGGTTGGTCGGTTATTACTTTGATAGGATGCGTCTGGAAATATGGCCTCAGCTTTCTGGAGGCCAGGATCAGCGCCAAGGCTATCCTTCTATGGGGGCATAGTGGAGCTCAGGCCCCGCCAGAACATGGCTAGTGTAGTAGATAGGCCTTTCCCCGGCTTTATCAAGTGTTACCAGGACCGAGCTAACCGCCAGGTCGGTCGCAGCGAGGTATAAGCCGAGGGGCTCGCCATCCTTCACCGAGGCTAGTTGCGGCAGGTTCTCGATGTGACTCTTGAGTTGGCGGAAGGCCTCCTCGCATTCGGGGGTCCATTTGAAGTCTTTTGCCGACTTCAGTGCGCGAAAAAAGGTTGAACTCTTGTCTCCGGCTCGGGAAATGAAGCGGCTTAGGGCTGCTAACCTTCCCGTAAGTCGCTGTACCTCCTTTACAGTCCTAGGGGGCTGCATCTCCTGTATTGCTTTTATCTTGTCGGGATTGGCGTCGATTCCTCGTTGATGCACTATAAAGCCGAGGAACTTCCCGGATGTGATGCCGAAAGTACACTTCGCCGGGTTGAGACGCATCTTGTATTTCCTCAGCGTTCGAAATGTCTCCTCCAGGTTAGAGAGGTGGGTCTCGGCATGTCGGCTTTTGACTATCATGTTGTCTACATATATTTCCATATTCCTTCCGACCTGGTCCTTGAACATACGATTCACGAGACGCTGGTAGGTCGCGCCGACATTCTTCAATCCGAACGGCATCACCTTGTAGCAATATGTCCCATTATGTGTGATAAAGGCCGTGTTTCTTTTATCTCTCGTGGCCATTTGGATTTGGTTGTATCCTGAGAAGGCATCCATGAAGGAAAGCAGCTGATGTCCCGACGTGGCATCCACAAGTTGGTCGATGCGGGGAAGTGGGTAGCAGTCCTTCGGGCAAGCCCGATTGAGGTCAGTATAATCAACACACATCCGCCAATTTCCATTTGTTTTTTTGACAAGTACAATATTGGACAACCAGGTCGGGTATTTTACTTCTTCGATGAGATGCGCGGCCAACAAGCGAGTGACCTCGTCCTCTATGGCCTTCTGGCGATCCGGGGTGAATTTTCGCGGACGCTGCTTCACAGGTCGGGCGTCGGGGGAGATGTTTAAGTAGTGTTGGGCAATCTCTGGGTTGACCCCTGGCATGTCGTTTGGGGTCCACGCGAAGACATCGTCGTTCTTCCTTAGGAAATCTATCAGCTGAACTTGTTGATTCTCCGCAAGCTCCGATCTGACCTTCACCAGCTTGTCCATGCCGTTCTGGTCTAGTGATAGCTCGAGGACTTTTTCCGCGGAGTGGGTGTCTCGGGTGTTTTCTTCCGGACCTGGGGGCGGGGCGCCGAACGGTTCGGTTCTCGGTTTCTTGCACAGCTTTGTCGTCGTTAAGTAGCATTGTCTGGATTCCTTCGGGTCACTTCTGACCTCGCCGACCCCGGCTCGAGTCGGGAACTTCAAGACCCGGTGGTACGTTGATACGACCGCCCTGAGCCGATTGAGGGTCGGGCGCCCGACGATGGCGTTGTACGCAGATGGGAGCTTGACCACCATGAATGACACTAGCAGAGTCTTTGATCTCGGCTCCCCTCCGAACGTGACGGGGATCGTGGTTGTTCCCACGGGAGAGATGGAATCACCAGTGAACCCTGTCAAGGTAGATGTTAGGGGGGTGAGGTCTAGGTCGGTCAATCCCAACCGTTGAAAGGCATCGAAATACAGGATGTCAGCCGAACTTCCCGTGTCGATCATGACCCTCTTGACGTAGGCATTGGCCATGCGGATTGAGATTACTACCGCGTCGTCGTGAGAGGAGTGCTCCTCGCCTTCCGACCTGAACGTGACGTCGATGTCTTCATGATGTAGCGGTCTCTTTCCGGCCTCGGATCACGCGTATGCTTTTCGCGCCGAGGAGCTATTGCCGCCTGATGTTGGGCCGCCGAAGATGACGTCGATCTGTTTTTCGACCGGGCCCTGCGGTCGGGGACACAGATCTCGGGATGGCCGACCGTCCGAGAGATGGGGTTATTCGCGGACGTATCGCCGCAGGTGACCGCGCCGGATAAGGTCTTCAATCTGGTACTGAAGGTCACGGCATTCCTCGGTGTCATGACCGTACTCTCGATGGAAGCGACAGTACCTCCTCTTGTCGCGCCGCTCGGGATGCGACTTCATCGGGCTTGGTGCCTTCAAGAGCCCCTTCTCCTGTATTTGGAAAAAGATCTCCGTTCGGGTTGAGTTGAGGGGAATTGGGGGAGGCCTGGCTGGCAGCAAGCTCGACCTGTCCTCTCTTTTCTTCAGAGGTGGGGCTAGATGCCCACGAGACTGTTCCCCCCGAGGGCGTTTCGTCTCGTCCCGCTTGTCAGCTATCAGGGTCTCGGCCGCCACATATTGGTGCACCCGTTGCAACATCTCGGGCATAGTCGTTGGTGGTCGCTCGATCAGCGACCAAAAGAACCTTGACGGCTTCAGCCCCGTCAGAAATGCTTGAATGGCCAGGGACGGATGGAGGTCGGGAATGCCCTGCACTTGTGATGTGAATCTTCCTACGAACTGGGAGAGGGGCTCGTCGCTCCCTTAGGCCATCCCGAGGAGCGAGGCTGTGGTAGGCCTCGGGCGTGCACTTGCCAAAAAGTTCGACTCGAACTCCCTTGCTAACACGTCAAATGACGGTATGGATGCGGGTTTGAGACGAGCATACCAGGTTCTGGCCGATCCCCTAAGGGTGGTCGGGAAGGCTCAGCACATCAGTGCCTCCGAAGTGTCGTAAAGGGCCATTTGGGAGCGGAATGTGGTGACATGTTCCATCGGGTCGCCACTGCCATCATAGGGCTCGAGGGCTGGGAGCCTGAAGGTGGCCGGTAGGGGCTTGGACTGTATCTCGGGGGTGAATGGGGAGCCTCCTTTAGAGCTTTCCCCAGTCTCGTCTTTCGATCTGAGGACTTCCTTCTGGACCTCGTCAAGTCGCTGATGGACTCGGCGGACTTGTTCCCTCAAAGAGTCGGTAGAGTCGGTCGATAAAGTGTCGAGGTCAAGTTCACTCGGTGCTGGATTATAAGAGCGACTTTGGGATCGGGTTGGCATCGGGGTCGGCGAAACTGGGACCCGAGGCGGTGGCACCTCGGCGACCCGAGGTGATGGCGCCTCGGTGACTGGCGGGATTCCCCGGCTCGGGGCCGTCGGTGTCTCCGTTTGCGGGGGTGCTGGTTGATGAGCCACCGAATGCGCCAGCTAGGGTAGGTATGGGATTATGGTCTGCATCATCCCCGCTAGTGCTTGGACCTGGCTGGTGAGGCCAAGGAAAGCCTCTGTCGTGACCATGAGTGGCGCGGGGTTTGATGCGAGTGAGGGGAACCCCGGTTTGGTCATCATCCTCCAAAAACGGTTGGGAGTTGGCATGGCGGCCGTGACTTCCTCCGCCAGTCGAGGGTGGTCAGGTTCCGTCTGGCGCTCCGTGCCCGAATCCATGAGTGGGCGTTCTGGCGACATGGGCCCTCCTTCTAGCGCCAATAATGATAGGGACGTTTCTGGTGCTTGCCTAGTAGACGCGTCCCGCCTTCAAATTTGCTGAGCAAGCATTTGCTGGTTCAGGCCCGTGTGCGCCAGCTCGCCCGCCACGCGGTCCTTTCATTACGGAGTGGGAGCTCGTCCGGATGAGCGGTGATTCAGGGCTCGGCGTGGAAGGTCGTCTGTTGGAGTGGTGGAGCCCGGGTGAAGAGGGAGTAATCCAATTTGGGTCGGTCGCCAACTCCTGCAAGGAGGTCGGGTCGGGTAGGTTCCCGACGTGACCCCTCCGATGATCAAGTTAGTTCAGTATTTTGTTTTCGCGATCCCCCTGCCCCGTAGAGGTGCAGGAGCTTTTATAGTGGGTGCTGTAGATCATTCGTACCTGATAACTTTACTGCCTTTATGGCTTACCATACCGTCGTACCCTCCCACCATGCTTGTTGTACTTGCATCGAGGCGTGTGTTTGCAGGTGGGGGGTGCCGACCTTACCTGTGTCAGGTCTGCTGTACGAGCACTGGCGCCCCCGGTATGTCCGGCCGGTTACCTGCGTCGGGTCGGCCACGTCGACGGGCCAACTGTCCGAGGGTGTGATGACTAGGCGGCCAGGTCAGCATTTGTCATATCAGTGCCAAATAGTTCTTTTAAGTGTTTACGATACGTAGTCGGATTTGTGATGGTACGAGATGCAATACCAAGAAAAATTATGATTATAAGTTGTACATAATTAAACGACTATCATTTGGTAGCGAAGAAGAATGCTTCTAAATTCGAAAGGGAGAAGAAGAATGGCAAAGTGTTTTCACATCTATGACGGATTCCTCGTGGGTGGATCAATGTTACTTACATTCGAATTTATATATATATATATATATATATATATATTGTCAATTAAGTTAATTACTCTCGCTGATGTTGAATGATCAATTCATGTTTCAGAAAACTTTGGCTTAATAGGCTATGCTTACATGAGATTTGTTTGAGAATTGATTCATAAAAAGTTACTTAGCTAGTTAATATGTTATTAGTTTTATTGATTAATGTCACCAAAATCTATAAGGCGGTAGGTGATCGTTGATTTCGTATCATATCCCATCGTTTTCTCTTGCATCATTTTGACCAGATAATAGAGAAAAATTAGCCCAAGCAATCCAATGGATGACAACAACTTAAGGCAAATAACATTGTCAGAGTCATCCATCCACCTCGAATGCATTTGGTCAGTAAGTATGGCAACGTCGACAGAATGCACAAACTTAGATAGATAGATAGATAATATGGACGACAACAATTTTGTAGCTTCTTTGCTCTATCTATTTAGATAGATAGATAGATAGATAGATAATATGGATTGACTAAAGATATCAGCTAGCTTAGTTGATAGAAGAGTTGGAGTGCTGATCCATTTTTTTAATCTCATCTTCATCGCTTGCCGCTGATTTAGATGAGCTCGGAGGTCAGAAAGGTTGATGAACTCAGAGCGGCTGAATCAATCAATCATTCATTCAATCATTCATTCGCCTCCCTTTCCTCTTGTTTCCTTCTTTTGCTTTTTCTTCTAAGAAACTTAATATTTCTTCTTGGCTTCCGTTCCATTTCCGCCGTTTAGTTTGCTGTTCAATGTGTCTGTCACCCAAGTGGCCGCTGTATTGGCCGCAAGCAGCATCCGCTTCCGGCCAAGGAGCCTCATCAACACCTGTCCCTTCTTCCACCACACCCATTCCCACCGAAGAGGAGGAGCACAAAAACTATAGGAATTATACATGATGATAATAACAACACCACAACAGGTCGCTGCCTCCTCAGCTCTCGTTTCCCGTCTCAGTCGCGTCCGAATCAACCCATCGGCTTCCGCCCACACGTCCATTTCCCTCCCTTGCTGCTGCTAATTGTTGCGTTCGTTCGATCGAGCAGGAAATCTTCTTACCTATTCAGCTAAAAAAGGAATCCAAGCTGGGCCACTCCATTCTTTATTCTTAAGCATTCCTTTTTTTTTTTTTCTTTGTATACCGACATAAAATGGGGAGTGAAGAAGAAGAATACTCTCACCTGCTTTTTTATTTTTTTTTCTTCTTTTGCTTCCTTTTTCGCTTCATCGTCATCCTATCCTTGCTTTTGACTTGGCGTTAAAGTTAGTCCATCATATATAGTGTTTTGCGAAGGCACCTTATACATTTAATCGAGTCTCTTCATCGCGGCGTAGCGAAAGAATCAAGCAAAATCTCACTCGGAGAAGCCATGGCGGCTGCGGAAACCACGCACTCGGTGAGTCCTCCAGTTTTCTGTTTCTTTCAGCTCCGACCTTGCCGCCGCTCCCCCACACAACTGTTGTATCCATCAAACTTACTCCCGCTAATTCGGTTCGTCCTCCGAAGAGTTCTTCCGAGCTCGCATCCACCCGAGAAATGAAGCCGAGTGCTTCGGAAACGGACACGTCCGACAGCTTCGTTGCTGTTGACATCGACGAGCTCGAGCTCTCTCAGCAACTCAAGGCAGACATCAAGGATCGTTCCAGCTCGACCCCACGAGTCGTCTCGGTATGCGTGCGTGTCTTTTCTCGGTGATTTCATGTTGATTTTTAGTAGCAGATTAGATTCTACGGAACTGGTCTTTTTCTCAAGGTGATGAAGAAGAATCTTTCGAGAAAAGGATCACAAGGCAGCGGCGCCGAGCGAGAGAAGAAAAAGACGGAGCAAGGCGAGCATCATCAGGGCAGCGGTGAGTGAGTCAACTCGTTCGTCCGTCGGACGGCTAATTCTGATTGGGGTTCACCCCATGAATGCACGCGCAGGCGACAAGTCACCTCTTCCGTTACGCGTGGCGACGGACGGGGAGGCGGCGTCGCTTTCTCGTGCGTCGGGCCCAACAGCGGAAGCGGGCCGGTGGAGGCGGGTCGGCTCTCGGCGTCCGCCCTCGCCGTGGCTCGACCCGAGCCGAGTCGTAATCGTATTCGCCACCATGTAAGTAAGTTAATGGCAGGTATTATTGTTAGTGTCCCCTTTCAACATTAAGTCAAATAATGATGATCGACGTTGTCAATTAAATTAATAAATCTCGGGTATCACCTGACATGCTCGCTCGAAGAGTGCTTTAGCGATAACATTGTGTGTGCTTTATTTAGAACTATGTGATCGTTAGTGGTACATAGGTGGTGATTTATTTGAGAAATGCAGGATTAAACGGCACAAAGCAACGATCCAATCTTTACTAGACATATATATATATATATATATATATATATATATATATATATATATATATATATATATATATATCATTGGTGAGGCGTCACTTTCAGGAGGGTGAAGCATCATACATGATGGTCCAGTGATTCTAAGTTAATGGTATTTTTCTATAAAAAAATTAAATTATTTGTTTAGATCATGTGGTTCTCTTTAGTTATATAAAATATATTAATTATATTTTAATTATAATTATTAATTAATATAAAAATAATAATTATGATATAATTTCTTAGGAGATTATCTCGATGAGAATGACACTACTAATTATTAATTCTAGACTTAGTTCTTCTCTCATCTCCACTTAGTCATTATTCTATTGTTTATAGTGGTTCAATAAAAATGATAGAAAGAGAGGATACAAGTCTAGTTCTCTTTTCAAATCAGTAGATAATAATATGATTGTAGGGTAGATAATTTTTTTTCTAATTGAAAGGTACACTTATCTAAATTTTAAGCTATGGTTATTTACTTTTAGTTCTTAGCATTAAAGTTTTTTCATATAATAGAAGCATGATAATAATTTTTATGTTTATAATTGGTCTTAAGGACGTTTTGATATCAAAATAACTTAAATCATAAAAGATTAGATCTATTTATGTGATTAGTTTTTTCATCTTTTCAATTGATATTGTTTTTTGAACTAATTTGTGATTTATTATGTCTGATATCTAAATCTATTCCTCCGTGCTAAACTTATAGAAGTATGAAACCATGATAGAAGTATGCTACTTGTATTTGTTTGGTAGATTATTTTTTGGCAAACTATTTAAAATAGCATTGTTAAAAAAAAGTTAAACTTATCAAATTTTAACTTTTGAGATAATTAGATAAAAAAATTAAAATTATTAAATTTAATAATGATGGTGAATTTTATGGTAGATATAATGAGTTAGGTTAGAATCCTAGTAATTTTGCTATATTTCTAAAAACGTAGAAGATTTATGCACAATATACCTTACGATATATGCTATAATAAAAATGTATTGCTAAGAAGTGGAATCATACTCTTATGGACATCAAGAGCATGATGAGTTATTCCTCTATACTTTTCGATTTTAATTATACTTTGCACAACATGTAAAGAGCTTATAGTAGGTTTAGCAACCCTATTTTAATTGGCTCTTATGATTGTTTTAGTTTTATAAATTCCAGTTGTATGCAACTATTATGTAGAGTCAAAATTGTTTAAATATAAACAATCTCAATAGTCATTTTACGGGTTTTCTAGCTTTGTAAAGTGACGTAGAGCGTCAATTAGCACAACATCTTGGAGCTAATTGGGTGGCACATGACTGGATAGGCCTTTGGGGTATTGTTTAGGGTTGGTTTACTGTCTTGTTATGCAGTAATATCATATAGGCACTTGTGGAGACTTTTAACCATAATAGATCACATTGGGACTTTTATCGTGTGATCGTTCAAAGATTACAAAGTCTATATTTATAAATTTTATTATTTATCAAGTGTTTGTTGAAATATTTTCTTATGAAATTCCAAATTAAATGCTTCCTCTAATACATCTTTTCTTTATATATACATACAAACACATAGGGGTGGTGCATGACTTAGATAAGATTAACTAAATCAATGACACTTAGTCCATGTGGGTTGAAGTTGTTAGGATAACTATGTATATCTTAAATAAGGTTCTTAGCAAGTTGATTCTATGAACTCCATTTGAGTATAGACTAATAGAAACTTCAGTTTGAGATATCTACATATTTGAGGTTTCCTATGGAGATATGAGTTTTCAATCCACTTGAAAAAAAATAGATCTAAGAACTATTTTTATGTTTTTATTGATTATCCAGAAGAATTCAAGGGATATATCTTTTATTATCCTCATTATAATACAAGGATATTAGAATTTGATAATGCAATATTCCAAAAAAAAAGATAAAATCAATGAAAGTGAAAAATCTCAAAAGATTAATTTTAATTTAGAAGAGATATGATGATCTTTTATAATTTCATATTTGAGATGTTGTTATTCCTCAAATCATTGAACAAATTAATTAGAGTGAATAATAAAATAATATTTGTGAATTTTAATATGATGTTGATGTAATTACTAATGATCTTATAAAATAACCATAACTGATAGTTTTAAAAAGATATCAAAAGGAAATGAGATTTACCATTTATGATGATTATGTAGTATATATATATATATGTAGAAATCAAAAGGTTCTCTAATCATTTTTGCAAGAAAACGTGACTCAAGAGCTAATATCAAATGATATCAAGTTAGACTTATAGTCAAAGATTTTTTTAGAAATAAGACATCAACTATAACTAAACCTTTTCTCTAGTTTTTAAAACGGACTCACGAAAAAAAAAAATTCTTTATGAGGATCCAAATGAAGAAATTTATATGAAATAATTTGAAGGATTCTTAGATAAAAAAGAAAGTTGGGCTTACAAACATAATAAATTCATTTATGACCTTAAATAAATTTTTAAACAATTATATATAAAGTTTTATAATGTAATTACTTTATTTGGATTTAAGAAAAATAATTTTAATCATTGAATATATTTGAAGGTTATATATGGATGATATTTTGTTTATCAATAGTAATATTAGTTTATTGCATAAAATAGGATTTTTCTCATCAATAATTAATATGGTTGATATAAATGAGTTGTCATTAGTATTGAGATATTCAAATATAGATATCAAAGATCGTAAAGACTATCTTAAAAAGTATATATAGATCATTAACAATACAAACTGAATTTGTGATATATTTGGAGCTCACAAATGAAATTGTATGACTATGTAATTTTACCTCAAGACTTAGTATGGTCGACTCAATTGTCAGACTAATTATGATATTTTATAATAACATTGTAATAATTTTCTCCTCTAAGAATTATAAGTAATATAGTGGTTAAAGATAAAATACTTAATGGTTATAGAAAGAGTAAAAATAATAATAAGTGTAAATTGAGAAACCTAAAGTATTTAATTAAGTATTACTTTGATTATTAGTATTATTGAGTATTACTTTGATTATTGTTGATATATTTACTAAAGTTTTATAGTATAAAGTATTTAAAAAATATGTTATTAGAATAAAATAACTATATATTTAAAAATATATAGTTATTAGAATAAAAGTATTTAAAAAATATGTTATATATATATATATACTATTGTTAATATTTTCTTATTTATTTAATTAAAATTATTTATTTTTACTAACTTATATAAATAATAATAATAATAATAATAATAATAATAATAGATTATCTTGATAAGATAAATTACATGTGTCATTGTAAATTATATTAGGAAAGATTAATAATATTATAGTACATAGAACAGAATATAATATTAATGAATAGTCATATTGATAGTTGGACTTAATATAGTATTATTATGTTTATTAGACTTATTAGTCATTTTATAAAATTTATGTGTAGGTGTAAGATGCTTTTCGAAACTTTTAAAATCTAATTTAGTTAAAAAAAAGTAAATATTTTTTATTTTTATTTTAAAATTATTTTTTTATATGTTAACAATTAATGGATGAAGTGAAAGAATATTAATTTATGTGGTCTTGTTTAATTATGTAAGATATATTATAGATCTATTTGGATTCTAATTACTATTATCGATCAATTAAAAGGAAGTTATATTATAGTAGATTCTATGCTGTCATATATTCTTTAGTCCTTGTTTTATCACTTACAGTAATCCTACTTATTGTTGTAATATTTAGATCGGATAACATATGAAATAAATGTTTTCTAAATAAAGTCGAATGTATGCATATTTAAACTTCGATCAATGATTATTTAGTTTTAATTATTGATATTAATTTTTTTATATATATAATAGAAGTATGACTATAAAATTTTTATATTTATATTATTATTGCCGATCAGTATAGATAGACTTAAGTTAGCTTTCTAAAAAGTGTGCAATATATGTGGGTTCACTTGACTGTCATCAAAGCTGTTGTGGAATCTGAGTGTGTTTAATAAAGAGGAGTATCCACCTTTTTTTTTTATTTTTTTTTACTTTTTTGAATTTAGAACCAGACTTTATGTGTGTGAATTTTAATTGTGCAGGTCAAGTATGGGAACACTGATACTGTTGTACTTCACGCTATTCATGGGCAAGGTGACCAGCAGTGGTGATGAGAATGGCTGGTGATATGCTCCTCCTCGCCACCATTATAAAGTACATAATGGCAAAAGGGAATATTAGATTGCAGACATACTTTGGATCTTCTGAATCCCACTTACAAAAGTGAGAGAGATCAAATGTAGAAGAATAAAGCTCAGATAAGGAGACAAAAGAGAAAGGAAAAAAAAAAAAAGTAAGGCTGAAAGGATAGTTTGATGGTACTAGAATGAGAAAGGTGACGAGTTGTATGTTGTGTGGAGAAAGATAGAGATAGAGAACAAAGGTGTCAGTATGTTGTGGATGTTACTTTTTTTTTTTTCCTTTCTGTTGCTTACCTACAGATATCCAGTTTTCTTTCCTGGTATGATGCGCACTTTGGCTGCTTTGTTCTTCTACTCTTTCAGTGGTTCCCAATCTCTCTTGTCCAAATGCTGCTTGTGGAACGAAAGCATGCGGAGGAATAAAAAGAGGTTTTGGTGCTGATGGCATTTTGTGGTGAGAGGCACATATGTGCTGCTGATTGTATTATAAGTTGTATAATATGCAATCAGAAGGCTCGTTTTGGGAAGCTTCCAACTCCTAAAAGAAGAGAGAGAGAGAGAGAGAGAGAGAGAGAGAGCACTTACAGGATTCCAAGCAGAATGTAAACAAATGTTCTTTGAATCCGAGATGCATGACCTGAAGAAAAAAATGGCTTTCACTGCATTGTTATATTATTTGCTGGCTATTCAAATATAACTTTCCTTATCCTAGTAGTCTTTTTGTTTAACCATTAAGGTGGTAGGTCGGTTGGAAAACAGTAACCATAGCAAAACCATTTAGCTTGCAGCATTCTTCTCCCTTTTAAAAACCAGTTATTGCCTGTCTGTATTATGTATGGTCTTATGTAACCAACCAAAGAAGCCAAAATCCCAGTTGTAATCCAAAAAAACACTAGGAGCATTTATTTACCAAGCATCACCTCCCCCCAAAAAAATGTCTCTTCAAAATATGTGAAATCCAATCAGTGGACACATCCATTTACATGAGTTGTGAAAAAGTGAACTATAAATATATTGTTCAAAAAAGGCTTAGGCACAAATCAAAGCTCTGTTGATTATCTTCAAGTTGAAATCACATGAGATGGGTTCTGAAGTACATACATCTCAATGATTTTTTCTTGGGAAAAATCGGTAAAATATCCTTCCCCTACTTTAAATCCTTCCTCGGATGCAAGTTTCTGAACTTGGTGTTGCACCTGATCTGCTCCCGTGACACTTGGATTCAGCAAATTACACGCCACTTCAGTGCAGTTGGCACCATGAGCTAGACCCATAGCTTGCACAGATTTAAGTCCTCCTCCTCGCTCACTTACCTTCCTCGCTATCTTACGAACAGCCTCGATGTTAGTAGACCAGACTGGCACGTTGTAGTTGTCGACCCACCGTGTGGCCCCGATGACCACCACACCTTTGGCTAGTGAAGACTGAGGAGGACCTCCTGCATCAGGCTTCAATCCTCTCAACCCACCTGTCCATTGATTTCCATTTGAATTGGGTTTGAAGTAGCCCATCTCTCTTCTTATTGAATCAAGAGTCCTTCCTCCCTCATGAGCAGCTCCATACAGATAGGTAGGCACTGCATTCCATCACAGAGAAGATCACTTAGCTCCTCAACCAAGACTGAAAATTTTCAAAATGTCGAGAAAAAGAAGCAATGTGAACCTTGGAGCTTGTGGCCAATGTCAGTAGCCACAGACTTGGCAATCCCAGCAGCTCGGTCCAGGGAACCTTTTGCCAAAGGATGGAAGCAGATATGGTCGACGACTCCAAGTCGGGGATGAGTTCCACAGTGCGTCTCAAGATCAATAGACTCTAATGCTGCCTTGACCATCTCGAACACAGCATTCCTCAATGGGGTTACATCAGACAATGGGTCCGTGGTGAGAGGTGAAACAAGTGTGTATCCAACTCTATTGTAAATCTCATCCTTGAATTTATTAATTACAACAGCTTCTGGATATGCTTTAGCTGCTTGCTCAATCAATGCCAGAGAAGTGGGATTTCTGCTTTCGGATATGTACAGCTTGCAACAAGCAAGCATAGACTTGAACATCTTGGCTGGCACCCTGCTTTGTAGATATTGAATGAAAAAAAAAAATATATATATATATATATATATAACTTCTACGCAGGAAGAAGAACATCCAAATTGGGTTAGCTAACCCAATTTTTTTTTTTTTATAACTTTCTATCTATAAGAGCTGCGGCCGGGACTGGTCAGCAAACCCATAAATCAGTTTAGCTAAGCATGACCTAAGAACATCTCTGATCCAAATTCATAAAATTAGTGTCCAAAAAAATTGCAACAGAGAGACAACATGCCAGATTCTTTTAAAACTACTCTCTAGTAGATTCATAAAACAATGCTAGAAAACTTATCATGATTTCTCATCAGTTTTATTCTTTTTATCTCAATAAAAATATATTGGGAAAAATTAATGAAGGAAAGATTTATATGTTCCGCCAAACTGTTAGTCAACAATGATAGGCTGTATGTCCCCAATCTGAAGGTGATGAAAAAATTGACCAAGTTCTAGCTACTTCTTTTGATGCGTCATCATCAGTGGTAGGACCGATAACAACATCATCAAAGAGAGGGACTACAAATAGGACTTTTGAACAAACTAAAAGAGTACAACTAAAAGCCAGAAGCAAGCACAAAATTAAAAGTGGAAAAACAACATATTACAAGCAACACATGACAACCGATCAAGGCATTGTACATTGGTTGGTCACAACTCAAAAAACTTGTATTGTCTAATTTGCGGTCCAACACTTATAAATCCTGGGCAATGAAGAAGGACTTGTCTCTAGTCTATTTCATCTTCCATCTCGCATATGAATTATAATCCAACAAAGCGATGATTTGCAAATTCATTGCCATATTTACACAGCAAGACCTATCTGCTGTGTTATGATGTTATAAGAGTATTTACAAGTTTCATTAATTTAATGTGTCATCAAAACCCGACTCGTCACTTTCGCAGCCAGCTAAGCCTCGAGCAGATGATTGATTGGATCACAGTTAAATTGCTGACTGCAGTTTAATAAAAATATATGATAGAAAAAAAATATAATATGTATATGTTTGAATTTGATTGGCCTGATTGATGCCCATGGTAAATGAACCTGTGATCTTGTCCTTGAATTCCTCTATCGGAAGCTAGCTACAAGTTCTTAAATGGATCTACTCCCTCTGGGATTGAAAGGAAGATCATTGTGCTCAGAGACTTAAGCTCTTGAGGAAAATGCTGCGGAACAAACCCCCCAGTAGATAGTTCTTGCATCACACGAGATGATTCTTTACTGATCTATCATGTCTTGGTGTGTATATATATGTTCTCATTTCCAAGGAAAGAAACACCAAACCGAGATTTCAATTCCTTACCCGTAAGCTGTTGGAGCACCAGAATTCTGTAATTTGCAACCTACCAACAGTTCCCTTGCGTTATCTCTTCAATTGGTTCAATTCATCAGCAGTGCTCCACAATAAACCAAATCTGAAATTTCTACTCCCAATTTCATCGTGGTAAACGTAAATTGCACTTCTTTTCGCATAGCTTGTTCGGGTGTATTGTATCAAATCAAGCGATGCTGAATAAGTTAAATGGAACAACAATTCATGAATGAACGGAAATCGCCACAGGCAAAACAAAAACAAAATAGAAGAAGAATAGGTCGCAAGGAAAGAAGACGATAAGCATTGCAATAGCAAAAACGTAAGCGACAGAAGGAAAGAAATATAACAAAAACTGGAAAAACAAAACAAAAACACTGACCTCGCCGGAAAGGAAACTCGACGGCCCGTGCTTCATCGGCGCCGCCACCTCGTCCCTGCGGCCGAGCACCACCACAGTGCTCGTGGCGGTCTTCTATGGAGCGGCAGCCGGTGAGTCAGTCCCACGGCTCAACGCTAGAAGTCGGCGGACGGGTGGTTCAGAACAAACTGGTGTTGTTTCTCGTGAATTGACTATAATGCCCTCAATCGTTGTCCACTTGATATTTATCGACCTGTAAAGTTTTGGTCAGTTTTGATATTTAGCATTCTGCGTATTTTAATCCAAAGAGCCACAGCAGAAACGTTGGGTGCTGTGCGTTTTCTCCGGTCCGTTTGGTTCGCTGGAAAACCGGCCGGCTCAATTTGGTGGCAGAATATGATATTTTGCTTGGTTCTTAGAATCTTGCACATAACAACTTCGATCAATATATATATATATATATATAATAATAAAAAAACAACTGTGGTGATGCATTGGGGGTTCAGAGTCCGCTGCGATGAGCTCACTTCTCTCTCCCTTAACCCTTATCGCCCGCCCGCCCGCCGCTGTCCTTGGAAGTTGAAGAAGACACCTCCATTGTCAAGATATGATCTCGATCTTCGTTCTTTGTTCTTGTCATTTTTCTGTAGTTCAAGAGTTATGTGTTCTTGATCTATGATCCACTTGTCCCGCTCATGACTGTCACAGTTGATTCCTATTGAAGTGGAAATATAAGCAGTGGGAGTGAGATCTAGAAAAAGTTATTTTTTGTTTCTCGGAATAGGAACAAACGGTACCATTATTTTCACCTGATTTTTCGCCTGGGCTTTATGTTAACAATTTGAAGCTTGCTTGATTTTTGGTAGGTAGAATTCTAGAGCGGTGACAATCTGGAAGCATGCAAGAGAATTTGGCTTATGTACAATGATATACTACTTGTCATTCATGAACATCCAAATTGTTTCAGGCTTGTTTTTGCTGTTGTTGAACATGAACCCAATCACTAGTGGTGTCCCAAGCAGATTCTTTGAGAAGATGGCAGCACTCAATGTTCTTGATCTGAGTGACAGTGATATCGAATCAGTACCCTCATCATTGAATTGCTTAACAAATCTAGGGATGTTTCGTCTGGACTGATGTGGAAAGATGAGGGATATTTTGCTTTGGTTGGGAAATTAAAGAACCTTAGAATACTTGTCTTGCAGGACTGTCAGAGCCGTAAGTTGCCAGATGAAATAGTTACTTTTGGTGAATGAATCTAAAACTTTTGGACGTTTCAGATTGTTCTTTACTGGAGATACCAGGTAACTTGATATCTAAGCTGACTAGATCAGAAGAACTTTTGCATGAAAGGTTACAATGTGAGTGAGGCTCTGCTTATGGAGGTTGTTTCTTTGTATTGCTTGGTCAGACTTGAGTTGTCTGTCAAGGAGGCCCAACATTTTTCTCAACATCTTGTTGTTCCTCATAATGTTCCGAAGGACTTAAGCCACTTCATTATTTATAATGTTCATGACTGGTATTCAAAGGCTTGTATACACACACCAGAAACACTTGTTTCGAAAGGGAGTGAGCCACCCAATGACTTGGGCTAAGCTTTTTCTTAAAAGGAATTAAGGCTAGATGACTGCCACTGGGCTCTCACAGATCTGGCACAGTTAGATGAACAGTGTGGCTTTGCATGTGTGAAGTATCTGTGTTGTGAACTGCCATCAAATGCAGTGTCTTCTTAAGTCAACACAATATACTCCAGCAAACGCATTTCGTGAACTTGAAAAGCTATACCTTTGGAACATGAAGCGTCTGGAACAGATCCGCCAGGGGCAACTTCCGGCTCAATCATTTGGAAAATTAAGGACTATGGATTTAAAAGGTTGTTGCAAAAAAAAAAAAAAAAATGATTGTCATATTGCCGCAAGACTTACTTCAGAGAGTGCATTCAAGTCTGGAAGAACTTGTTAATGATTTTGCTGTGCCAGAGGCAATACTAAATATTGAAGGGCTTCCCTTCCACAAGGATCCATTTTGCTGCCAAATTTACAAACTGTAAAACTATTGAACATGCCCAATTTAACCAGCTTCTGCACTGGAGCTGTTCCTCCTGGTAGCCTGCGGAAACTCACTCTGATACAAGTAGCTAGCTGCACGAAACCGGGCTCTCTGTTCTCACTGACATTGAACTCAGCTCATTCGAGATTGCTACCATCAGGTACTCTTACAAACTTGAAGAAATTAAGGTGTCGATAAATTAGAAATAACTGTGAGCTCCAACACTCGGAAAGATTGGAGATGAAAAATAACCACTCGATGAAGGCAATTATTGCAGAGGAGAACGGTGTGAACACATGCATGTACTGGAGGATGCATTCTTTTGTGTGGTGTGAAGATTTTACAAAGATGTCAATATTGCACAATTCAGATAAGTTTATTTTTGGTGTGTTTTAGTGCTTGTTTGATCAAACTTTATATAGTTCTTGTGAATCACAAAGCAGAATGTGGCAAATACCATTTTGCCTGTCTCTTTCCTGTACCAATGTGATACCTAAAAGAGTTCCATGGTGGAAAATAATGCAGAAATGAACCTATGCACAAAATGTAGTGATTTCTTCGGTGGTTGTTTAGCTATTCTTTCAACTGCTAGCGAGGGACAGGGGTCAGACGATTGGGCCAAACAGTACCTTTTCATTGAAAGTTCATGCAATATTTAGGATCAATTCCTGCACTTACTTGTTTCTTTTATCTTCTTCGGTAAGAATATACTAATTCATGTGCATTTGGTGACTAAAAGATGGACAGAGAGAACAAATTATTATTGAGGCTAAAAGGTTACATTCCCTCTTTACACTTGTTTCGACATTTAAGCTACACTTTTTTTTTTTTTTTGTTTAAATCTGAACTGCATCAAAGACCAACACTGATAGATAGTGACAAATTAACATTAATTTCCTAGGTCGAAATATAATATTCTTGGCAAAAAGTTCAAAAAAAATATGGAAGAACACACTAAGAATCTGGGGGAAAAAAAAAAAAAAAAATGTAGAACGAACTTTGCATCTGCTGTGGTCAAGCGAGAAACCTTGTAAGCCCAATCTTGTGACCTGTTAGCCGGACGTCTTGCTGAACTTGCTGTCTGTATTCCCCAAAGCTGAACTTTCTGTAGATGGCTGGCTGTGCACTGCTCTGGATAAATGTTTCTTTGGAGGGGCAAACGAAGTAGGCAACGGAGAACCTCTCGAGGTGTGGATTTGACATGACTCTGTGCTCCACACTCTTGTATAAGCCATTGCTCCATGCCTGCATTCACACAAAGCAGCATTGTCTTCTTGTCAAAAAGGCTGTGGCAATCACGTTAAACGCTTCGTTCTTCGATTCTGCCTAAAAGCTCAAAACGTCTCACTTTTCCAGCACCCTTTCATAAATAAATAATAAATAAAAAACTTTGTTTCCTCTGTACTGATGATGAAACCAGCTGCAGGAAACTAGTCGCAAGAAAAAGAACACCAACTTTCCCTTGTTCTTCGATTACTAGCAAGTATTGTTTGTTACCTGGAATAGATCGCCGACGTTGACGATCAGGGCGTTCGGATTAGGCTTAACGGTGACCCATCGCCCGGCCTTCTTCAACTGCAACCCACACACCGTGTCTTGGCACAGGACGGTGAGGAAATCGCTGTCGGTGTGAGGAACCAACCCAAACACTTCACCGGGGAGTGGGCATGGCGGATAGTGATTCAGTCGCAGATAACACGTATTGCGCCTGCAGTTTTCCCTGATGTACGTGCCATCGCGTCCCAATCCTTCTGCAAGCGTATCGACCAGTTGATTCGCCAGCTGAGCCATTGCCACACAGAACTCCTCTATCACACACCTGCAATTGGCAGTACAAGATGGCGGCCTCACTTGACTCATTCCCATATTGTATCTATCCATCAATGAATGTTTCACAACAATTACTCGACATTTAGGACTCCTGCTGTTTGTTAGGAGTCCAGAATAGCATTCCTGACAAAAAGTCCTTATTCACTATACTACTTTACTATATATACCTGATGATGAAGATGGTTCCGATATGCTTTCACAGAAAGAAAACAGTGGAATGAGAGATGTAGTAACAAAGCATATTAGTATATTAGTATTGCACGGTTGATGTGGATTTCATGTTTCACTTCGCCTGAGAGTTTTGTTTCTTTTAATGTAATGAAAGGAAATTAATTTTTAGAAAAAAATCAAAGCATAGGAAACCCATGTTATGTAGGAAATAATAATAATACCTGCTGGTTCTGGCAAGCTTGTTTGCGGAAGACAGAGGAATGTGATAGGCCTCCGACCACGACAGCTGCTTCAGGCTGGTCGCCGTGGGTGTCCCCCAGCGGTAGCTGTCGTCGGAGAAGTCGAGGACCTTCTTCTTGAACGGCTGCCGAAACATGTTTACCTGTTGTCGTCGCAGCCTCCCCAAGAGACTGTTGGACACGCCGTGGTTCACTATCTGGAAGAAGCCCCACTCGGCGGCGGCAGTGATGATTTCTTGTTTGCATTGCTTCGCCTCGAGCTTGCTGTTTAGACGGCCGAGGTCGATGAGCGGGAGGTCGCACTCCACCGCCAGTAACTCCGCTTCCTCGTTCCTACTTCCTCGACAGCTGCTAAAGAGGCTCTTGTAGGTGGCAAAGAATGGCGGATTAGAATCCATCACGGTTGCATTGTGATCTACACCGTCCTGCGAGGAAAGGCATATATATATAATATATATATAGTATGTGTGTGTGTGTGTGAAGCTGAGGGCTTAGTAGTAGGAAGGAAGCAAGTGGTGGTAAGACCAGGCTGGTTTGGTTTACACAGCAGAAAACCACCAGCAGGCCCACTTGTTTATATAAATAATAAACCAACCATGAGTTTGGTAAGATATAATAATAACGTACGCAGGGATGATATGAACCTGTAGCATGTACACCAAAAGACCATCCCATAATATTAAATGTAAAAAGGATTTAGATAGAGTTAAACAGTAAACAGAAGCGTTCCTTTAAAAGACAGTGAGTGAGTGAGTGAGATATAAGAGGGACTGTAGTGGAGAAGAAGATGAGAGGCTCGATTCGACTTCGTCGACGGCGACAAAGAAGCCGCAGGAGACCATGTCCTCTCCATCGGGAGGGGTACGTGTTTTGAGGATGCGCCTCGCCATTACAACAAGGGTTTCTGTGCCTCCACCGGACGCCACATGGGACTTGAGGCCGCCGTGGTGCACGGACATGGCCGATCACGCGGCGTTTCCTCCTCTCGGCGAGTTCAAAACCACATGGCTTCCTTACATGCTCGGTACGACCAAGGCAACCAGATGTGCTGCCCATACACACACACACGCACACTTGTGCTTCTACCCCAACCTGCTTTCCTTTGTACGTCTATTTCTTATATATATCTAATTATTATTCATATGTTTGTTATATTGTATTATATTGTAGGATGGAGAAGAAAAAAAAAATCACATTAAGAGCAAACGAAAGAATCGGAAAAGTTTCTCGAGTCCCAATGAACTGACAGCCGTCTGTGTCAACAACTCTTTTGTTTACGTGGTATGCAGCGGCTATCTAGTTCTTGGAATAAAGAACCATTCTGAACTGTGCTTGCAGAAAGATCAAGAACAGTACCTGATGGAGCTCCTGTGCTTCTGAAACAATTCTCACGATCTCCATTCTTCTCAAGGACACTTATTTGGCTTCCTGCGACTCACCACACACAGATGACCTTTTTTTTTTTTCTTTTTATAACCTGCTTATGTATGTAAACAAGGCATCGGAACTACTTGTTGGAACATAAACCGGTGGATAGAGATACACCGCCTGCAAGGTATTTAGATTGGTACCTGATGGATGTGGTTCCGAAACAAGACCTTCGAGTCTTCCCGAGGCAACTTCTTTAGCTTCCTTTGCTTATATAGAGATTGCATCGCAGGATTAACTAGTGAAGAAAAAAAATCTTGGGTGGGTCCGCAAATAGCAAAGAGTGAAGGCAGCCGCCCGCTGACACAGCGCTGAGAGCTTATCTGCCCTCTTTCATGGGAGAGGGAGTAAAGCCAGCCGTCGCTATCTCCGCCACCGAGGCTTTGCACACGCTTCACCCACGGCTTTAATCCCTGAGTTCATGAGATGAGGCAGCGAGTAATGAGCAGAAACTTGATAAGGATGCTGTCATTCATATACATACACCAAAGACCTCACTGATAGATCGCTTCCCGGTTCATGGAAATGCTGCTGCTGCTTTCTTGCTAGAGCGGTGGCTATCCTACTAATCCTACCTACTTAACGTGTCCTTTACTGCCTCAACGAGTATGAACTGTTCGTGTAATAAATATTGTCATCGAGCATAGTCTGTCTGAATTGATCGGTAAAGGTTTGAATCCCCAAAAATTTAATGTCCAATACGAACACCCTCCTCATGGCATCATAAATGGCACCGAATCCTCTTTGTTAACTATACCTTCAATAACTCTCAACTCTCAGGTCGCAAAATTTGTAGTCTGACATCAAAGCTCGTTATTCTCGATAATTTTTGGATGTTGGTTTTATACTTGTTTAAGTGTAGCGCTCAAGAGTTCGTGATATTGCAAATACCGTAAAATAAAGGAGCCGTCCATGCGTGGCTAACGCTAAGAAGAATACCGAGAGTTCTGCAACCACAGTAATGCATATACCGATTGGATGACAGAAAGGAAGAGTTAGGAGTCGGTCATCAGAGATTGCAGTCAAATTTGTGATTTGTAAAAATTAGTATCGGTAATAGGTAAGTTTTATTCCATCTGAAAAGAAGAAAAAAAAAAAAAGACAATAAACTATATGTTTTTCTACTCTCTTTTTTGTTGTGATGGAAAGCTAATGATGGGGAAATTTCCCCGGGTTAAGAAATCTAAGGAAGAAACACGTTATTTATAGGCGTTTCATCGAGGATCTTTTCTAGAAATCTTCACTTTTAAGTGGTCCTGAATGAATCCACTCGAAGTGCGGCCACCACAACTGTAACATCTATGCCCCATTAATTATGGCTGCATATACGTTGTTTGCATTTGCGTGTATGTGTGTGTGTGTGAGAGAGAGAGAGAGAGAGAGAGAGAGAGAGATGAGCATATATGGTGGCTTCCGCCCAACTAGAAACAATTTGGGTGTGTCCTTGCAAAGCATCTCCCTGGAACCTTTTTTTCGAGCGAAAGAGAAGACCTACAGGTATGAAAGCTTAGTTTTAGAATATAATCGCTGCACGCAGACTTGTACAACTTGGAGCAGTTGTAGCTTGGATCAAAATTTTTTTGGGAGATAGCCACGGATTTAAGGATTCTGAGAAATATTGTATTCCAGTTGTAGAGCTCCATATCGAGCAACACAAGATTTCCGAGAAGCCCATGGTTGGTTGGACCTACCGATACGATACATATGCCCGCCCACCAACCAGTTTCAGAAAAAAAAAAAAAAAATAATGGATGGGGCGGCGCCACAAGATAATGAATGACATGGGATGCGTCATAGATATAGATATCTACACGCACATACGCAGCAGAAGCATTATTGTTTGCAGGAGAAGTCTTCAGAAGCTAGCAGAAGCGGTTGGGGAAAAGTCCGTCAACAAGAAGAAGAAGACACGAACTTACTCGGGGAATTTAGCGGTGGAGAGTGAAGGTGCAGGGGAAGAAGGCATGTGCGGAAGGAAGTGTGTTGTTGTTCGTCGATCCATATCCCATCTGCTGCTGCGACTTGCGTGTCTGGTTGTCAGAAAGAACACGTTCGTCGATGGGATATCAAAAGGATATGTAGCAGTAGTAGTAGTACACTTTCGTCAAAGGAATCGGCAAAAGAGTGTTGACGTTGGGATCATCACAATCCAGCAGCGAAGACCTAACTAAGTCGAGAGGAAGGAAGTGGGGGAGGGATATGATATGGACGGAGATGCTGCAATAATTAATTAGGTCCGGAGAAAGGGAAGGTAGCGCCGCCATAATGATACAGGGAAATCAACAGTTGCTCCAACTTTGCTCCTTTTTTTTTTTTTTTTTTTTTGCACAAATCACAGCCATCATCTCTCCGTCCCTCTCGAGGGATCGCCACTGTTGCCTCACTCAGTGGGTGTCCGTCCGTGTCGGCATGAGATCCAAGGGGTTGACTCACGTGGAACAACCATCCGACGCCTCCCCCTCTCCCAAACACATCTGCAATGATTGGGAAGGGGAAGGCGTGGTTGGAGTCATCGCTACGTTAACTCTCTCCCCCTCCCCCCTCTCCCAAACACATCTGCAATGATTGGGAAGGGGAAGGAGTGGTTGGACTCATCGCTACGTTAACTCTCTCTCTCTCTCTCTCTCTCACCACAAACTCCTGTTCCATTCCGCTTCAATCAACGTTGTGGTTCGCCGGTCCTTTAAACCATTTGATGTTCTTCTTCTTCTTCTTTCTTCTCAGCTCAGCTTGCTTGCTAGCTGCAACGTTCACACGCATGATTCCAATAAAAAGCCTTACTGTTCCAAGCACCTCTATGATTGCACGCTTATCATTGGTTGAAGATGACCTTCCATCTAAATCACGAGGTGGAATTTTTTCACATTCACAGTAGATGAGCAGTGACTCCGAAGAAAATTATCCCACGGCACGGCAGAAGAAGAAGAAGAAGAAAGGGAAGATCTGAAACGAGATCTTCTAGATATCATGGAAGATTCGTTCATATCTCATAAGAGATTCATAATATCTTAAAAAGGACAGACCCCCCCCCCCCCCCCCCCCCCGGTCCGTCCTTGAGAGAGGATTGAGCGTACGTTGTTCGGCAAGATTTTGACGGGGCCAAAGCATGCAGTCAGCTGATGAAGATGGTGGTGACGCAGTTTGCATCCCCCCCTCCCAACTATTAGTTCGATTCATTCCCCTCTCATCACATCCGCACTCCACATATCGCAAATTATATGATGTCAATTCAACCACGTCAATCATAGATCATCATTGCAGATGCTCCATCTTCCATTCATCTGGATCTACTCAAATCATTAACCTCTGTACCTCTTTTGGAACTACGAAAACCCTTTGGCTTCCTCCGCGTGTGTTGTTGGGTGGGTGGCTTCATCACCCCATCCTTGACGTTGTCATTTTTTTTTTTTTTTTTTTTTTAACAAAGTTACATCCCACGCACCGAGAGTTGATATATTTTGTTGGGACCTCTGCGGTTTTAACTAAGGATAAAATTATTATTATTATTATCTCATGCTTCCTCCTCCTACTTCATCTGCCAAATTCTTTATTAGGCCTGGGTTGGTCCCTCCCTCACAGGCTGAGAGAGAAGAAGAAGAAGAAGAGATTGAAGACCCATGACCTTCTTTTCCTGCCTCCCTCTCGGTCCCAGCTTGTGTCCCTTCCATATAATTGTGCTGCTTGCTACAGGGTACTCTCAAATCAAAGTTCCACATCATAATATGAGTGATGCATCTTAGAACAACTAGGTGCTGTATCTTCACCATACATTTTGCTTCTTCTCGAAAGAAGCGATTCCCAAAAAAACAAAAAAATCTCTATGATGAACCAAATCCATGCTTCCCAAATCACCCCCAATCTGATCTCCTCTTGCCGACATAGTGATGAGGAGGAGAGTGATGCTTCTCCAAGCTTGACCACTGTCGAATTAATTATAAAGCCCTGCTGCTAATATGCTATACTATATTTTTCTGACCACAACATTCAAGATACCATATTTTTTCTGATTTAGACGATCTAAAAAAAAATCACCATTTATTTATTTATTTTATTATTATTATTTTTGGTTACGACGTTATTGAAACTGCCATAAGGCCTCTCTCTACCTATGACAACTTTATTTTTCATAATATACATACGATGATGTCATTTTTTTTTAATTTTTATTCTTATCATATCTAGAACAGCATAAGAAGATCGCATCTGTGATCTATAAACGACGACTCCATCAAGAATCTCTCTCGGAGTTAAGAAAATATTTTTTTTATTCTTTTGTTCCTGAAGAACTATGCTAGCTAGCTACATTGGACAAGACATCCGTCACAGGTAAGCTAATACCCATTAGCTGTGACCAAAACAGCACTTACGAGTTCAAGTCTACAATTAATTCAATGGATTGTAGACGAAAACATATCTAAAGAGACTGCATTATTTAGTATTTATTTCAATAAATTGTGGTTGGTTTAAGAACTTGAACGGACTATATATTCAATGTAAAAGTTATGCTCATTCTTTGGTCATTTTTATGATATAATCTTTTGCCAATTTTTCCTCTTTTTGTAAACTTTATTCCTATTTCTAATTAATACATGATTTTACATATACTTTTTAAAACTTTTGTGCATTAGTTGGTGGAAAAATTTGCATTTGCATCAAATATGCTTTTTGGATTTATATGTATATATATTTATCAGCTGTATTTTCCTTCATATATGTGTATAATTTTTCAAATTACAAAGGAAACAATTATTTTACCATTCTTACCACTTGTCTTTTTGGATTATCCATAAAGTTATGACCTTCAACTTCCGGAATACATCAAAGTCAAGTTTTCTATAAAAAAAAAAAAAATGTTCTAGAAGAACAAAGTGAGAAAATATTTTAGATTCCCAATCCTTAAATCAGTTGCTATTTCACGATTTCGTGGGGTTAACACAAATTTAAATTCCGATCGTCATAATCATTTTCTTTAATCCCCCTCCCCCATTTTGGTGTGAATTTCTATATTTTCCTGCATAACATACTCTTTAAAAGAAATCTTGAAATTGGATTCTTTAGGGGAAAAAAAAAAAAAAAAAAAAACCTCTCTTCCTTTTATTTTTTTGATAATTGTTCGTTGTAGTTCTTTTATGAATATACAATTTTTCATGACTGTGATTCTAAATTACAACGCTTGGCTCTTCCTTGGAGAGAAAAAAAAAAAATAGATCATTAAATATTTTTTTAGTAAATGATAAGTAATAAAAATGGGATTCAAAGTTCAAGAGTTTATATTAAAGTGTCAAATCTTTATCGTCTAAGTTAGCTGATATTTTTGAAAAAAGTATGTCATTTAACTCTGACTCAAGAGTTTTTTTTTTTTTTTTATTCTTGAAAACATTTATAAAGATCCAAATCACAAACATTAGAGACGAATGGTGTCTCACTATCGCTTCCGCTTTGTTTATGGGCTCACTGGATAACGTGACTCCAATCTTAACCCAAACAAACATCATCTAAATTGGCCCCAAAATCCTCAAAAACATCTTTGGGATTCGTGCAACCCTTGATGGTGACGTGGCGTCGACGTGGGTTTTCTGTGCGGAAAAGAACACCACCCCACGCTTTCTCGTCATTCAGACACGCGCCAGGATTCTTTTTAAGCAAAGGCGACCGTTGGATCTCCACGATGAGACTTTTAAATCCGCCGTCGAAAATAACATGCGATCGCATGTACAGAATGGATGCGTTCCAAGTGTCTCGGGAGCGCCCGTGATTCTGGAAAACAGAATGAATGCGTCGAGTGGCCGGCCGCTGCGACGTCGGCGCGCTTCGCTCCCCCGGTGGTGGTCGACCTAGGGTTTCTCCCGTTCCCTCCCCATCTCAATCGCTTCCCATCGCCGCAGATTGTTGCTAAAGGGGAAAAGGAGAATGCTTTTCTTCTTCAACCTTCTTGTCTCATGGCCGAGTCTCGGGTACGTCCCTCGCATTATCTTCTTTGCCCTAATTTCTTGAAGTGTTTCAAGTTAAACGTTGCTTCTATTTTACTCGTTCGTATGAGTTTACCGTATCTTTGATTTATTTAACCCTCTGATGCGTGTCATTTAACTGAGTCTTTAAACCCTTTCTGACGCGTCTTTTCGGCTGCGATGGTTAGATGAGGCGACGGTCATTGAACCGAGCAATGTAGGTCGAGAATAAAGTTATTGAAAAGATTATATCCTTTTTGTTTGCTTAGGACTTGTCTTTTAGTTGATCATTGAAATCACTCTATGTGCGCTCTCTTTTTCCTATGAAATCTTTTCTACATATCGTTGATATTTAAAGATTTTGCTTTCTTTCGTTTGTTCATTTCACTGTTTCTAACCTATGATGTGTGCCATTGACGGGTCTCTAAATCCTTTCTGATATATCTTTAGCTGCCATGGTCGGATGAGGAGAAGGTCATTGTACCAGGCAATGTAGGTCGATAATAAATTTCTTGAAAAGATTGGATCTTTATAGCTTGTTTGCTTAGGGCTTGTGTTTAAATTGATCTTTGGGATCACTCTGCATGTGCTTTCTTTCATGTGTTTTCTGTTTTCAGGCTTTCGGTTGGTTGCTCTTTAGGAAGCCATCATCATCAAGTATCTATAATGAGTTGGATAGTTTATCTGGTAATTAAGATTAGTTATGAAGTGAAAATATTGAAAGGCAAATTTATTTTATCAGTGTGCCTCCTGAGCTCAGTCATTCTACCACAGGTTATTCAGAAATCGGTAACTATGTAAACTTTTATAGGCACGCTAAATGGACTAAAATGCCATAAAAGGTACAATACATCTACAGTTTGATAGCTGGGGAGAATTTTGTCAGCCCCCACCGCTTATCTAATCACTTAAGAGAAAGTCACAGATATCACAAATATTTTTCCATGGTTAATTTTCACATACATGTCACTTAAAAGGTAGAAAAAAATGGATCTATCCTTTGTATTATTGGTTTTATATGCATATCTTTCCAATCGTAAAACAAACAAAAATGTCTGTTGTTTGGATGAAGTTTAGCCAAATCATGCTAAACTAGGCTTGAATTTGGTTAACTTGAGCATAGGCATTATGCATTCTTCAAAGAGTGGAAAATAATGGACACACCCCATTAAATCTTGGTTGCCCTGCATATTCCTCAAAAATATAACAACTATGTCCGTGTTGTCTGGCTTAGTAGCTACAGTATAGCCAAGAATGGTTAAAATGTTCTTCAAATATCAAATTTGGATCTCAGTTAAATGGTAGGGTTACACCTTTTCAACATGGCTATCATGGGCTTTATTCAGAGAAACAAGCTCTCCACATGTGAGGATACAGTTACAAACATCTGATCCTGCAGTGGGGGTCTTGTGCACTAGCCACTAGCCACTAGGCTGCCTTTTGTTATTTGGAAACAAATTTTATGATTGTATGAATTAAGTGGACTTATTTAGGATTGGTACCCTTAGTTTGGTGTCAGTTTATTGGTCTTGTATCACACACCTAGATGTTCTCCATCATCGCACCATCACTTCCATGATTTATTTCAATAAAAATTGCTGCACGCGCATTATAATGTAATTCTTGTGCTTGCTATATACACATTAATTGTGTTTTAAATGAGACTTGTACCTGAGTTTATGTTGCTGATCTGTTGCATTATGCTCATCGCATATGATTCCGGTAACTACTGTTTTATATATTACAGGTGATAATTGGTACCCTAGTTCCATGTCAAAGAAACCTTGTTGCTTGCTGTTCAGCCTCAAATGTACCAATTTTTGAAGGAGCTAATTTTGTTGGTCGCAACACCCTTAATGTCTCTGACAAGCGAGTTAGTCGCAAACATATCAGTTTGCAAGCATCATTTGATGGCTCAGCTGAAGTTGTTGTGGTTCGTATATTACCTAAGTAACATTAAATTTGTCAACAGCTATTTGCCAACCATCATTATTGATGATAGAATTTACTAGTGACCTCCCAACTGTGCATATTGTTAACCTTGTGCTATTGCTTGTATTTCTCATAAGATCTTATTAATCCAGAGGATTTAAATGAATTCAAGCCTGTATATTTTTTTACCAATTTAGTAATTAGATATTATAGAATTTCTATTAGCTATCTGGTTCAGATTTTGCTTGGCCTTGCAGGAAGGACCAAATCCAATAATATTCAGATGTGGGGGTCAACGAAAGAAGCTCTTCTCCCAAGAGAAAGCAAAGCTTGATGATGGTGACATTATTGAGTTGATTCCTGGTCATTATATGTTTAAGTATGTAAAGGCTGGAATTGAACATGCATCATCTTCAAAAATAGATTCAAGTGTCTTAAAAATAGAAAAAAGGCAGTGTGATGGTGAGACTTCAGTCATTAAAAGAAAGCGACAAGCTGATGAATATGAATTTTCTTCAAGTACTTTGCAGGTGTCAAGTTAAATTACTTTTCATCTATTACATTCTTTCTAGACTGTTGATTTTTTTTATTTTTTTTTTGCATGAGCATATCTTCTATATATTATGAAGGGATATATTGTTCCATTCATGTTTGGTTCTGTTTTTTATTTCTGGTTGAACTGTACTGTTTACTCCATTTTTAGGAATGGAATGGAGAATGTTAAGTTGGTAAGGACTTTGTCTCTGTGTCATGACTTTAAGGACACTGGATCAATGTTAGATAAGTTCTAAAATAGTATCTGCAGGCTTGATATGGAATTAGAAGCTTGCAAGGTTAATTCAGGCCACTTTTGTGGACACCTCCAATCAGTTCTTTTCGATGGGTTGGAATTAGCAGCTGGGAACCTATGATTTCTGTCATGATATGTTTTCTTTGTATAGATATTACTAGTTCTTAAACATTGATTTGGTAATTGGAAAAGGACATCTTAAACATTGTTCTGGTGGTGGTGTACTGGACCCACTTGCCAAAAGTTGAGGGTTCAAATCTTCACCCAATATATTTTCCCATTTATCAAAGGTTGAGGGTTTGAATCTTCATTTGATATGTTTTTTGAATGTGTCAGGCTGTTAGCTAGCTTAACTACTGAAGACTTTGACAGTATATCATAAGGTTTTGGGCTCAAATCTCGTCTTAACCACTTACCCTTTGCAAAAAAATAAATATATACTAGTTCTTTTTATTGTTTACCAATTCTTGCATACTAATATGGAACTTTGTGATGATTAAGTTCATATTTCAAATATTTTTGTAGACCATCTGGATAATGCTTGTTATTTGCTCAAAGTTTAAGTGCAGCATAATAAGTGATCCTGATTCCAGATTCTCCTAGAATCATGCTGATAGATTATTCAAAAAGACAACTCTTAAGGCATCGTATAGTTACTAGTTGATTATATGAAGACCGAACAAACTTCCCTGTTGTAACACTTAAGGGAACCTATTGGATGAGGTATAGCTGAAGAAGATGAGCCTTGGTGCCATGATAAGGCTGCGTCTTTATCACCTGGTTGACCAGGTATTTACCCTTGGAAACAGCCTGCTCTACTTGGAGAGGTAAGGCTGCATATGTTGAGCTCTCTAGATCTGGCATTGCAGGAGTCTTGTGCATTGATTGCTCATTTATTTTTTAAGAAACATCTCTAACTAGTATATGATTGCAATTGAATGATGCATTTGGAAATTTGGTGCTAGTACTGTCTCACTCTTAGTCTCTTATATATATGTGTCATGGAGTATCTATATGACTATATCTGTTTGTCTCTTGGAAGTTTGAAGGTGTTGACATATATTGTTCTGTATTAATATCTCCTTTACTTGGGCAAACTTGCTAACATGTTCTATCTTTTCTCTTTTTTCTTTCTGCTTATGTATAACAAAGGTAGATTTCTGATGTCTTATATGATTAAGCAACTAACCTCCCCGCCCGCCCCCCCAACCTCTTTTTGTTTTTTGGATTATGCTAACCAGAGTCAGTTGTTTCTATTTGGATCCTTCAATTATCTGGTTTGTATTATCAGGAAAATGATGGCTTGAGACAAGACAATTCGACCAAGGCTACCAAGTTATGTAATCCTCAGTTCAAAACAGCTTCCTTTACATCATGTGATGACATAGAAGCCATTCGTCATTTTAGGGTTTCCAAAGAGAGATTAGCTTTGACATTTCGGCTCATGCAAGTACAAGGCCTTCCTGCATGGGCAAACTCCTCCTCAGTTACTATTGGAGATGTCGTACAGGTATGCTTTATTGGTATCTTCTACTTCATCTGACATAGTTTGTTCCTGGCTAAATGGTATGCATTAAATGCAGTTCTGTTCCCAGCACCAAGATTGCAAAATTGTTTTTCTACTAGATTCTTATGTGCTGGACTGGTGTGGGACATCAGTGTGAGTCAATGTTTCAGTGTTGAGACAGGCATCCACTGAGAAGAGAAAAGGAAAAAAGAAAGGACAAAAAAGAGAGAACAAGGAAAAAACTTATAATTAGATATAATAATTTTGAATGCATAACTTGTCTTCTTTGTCCTATGTCATTTATTTACCTAAAACCTTTAATTTGGCTGGGCTGCATCTGGCAGGTCTAAAAGGGACTACACTTTACAAATAATTAAGAAAGCTCTTGGAACTTGGAAGTAATTGATGGAGAAAACATACTCTTTGATGACTACACTTATCTAATTGGCATTAGTTGGTTTAGGTAAGGGAAAAAACAATACATTGGAGCAAGGTTCCAAATACCGTACTATACTGGTGTACCGATCAGTTGTCGGTATGTTACGTATTGAGCTGTACCGAGCATACTGACACATGATACACTAAATATTGAGCTGTACCAGTCCTCTATTAGATCGGTACGTATCGCCTGTACTGAGTGATGTGGTATGGTATTGCAAACTCTGCGCTGGAGAGAATTACATGGCATCAGTCATCATGCTACAGTGACATTAAAAGTAACTATTGTGGGTGCTTAATGAGGAAAGGGAAAATAAGCTGAATTAAAAGTATAAGTAGTTTCAATTTGAGGCATAGAAGAGATCCATTTAATCATAAAAAATTCGTTATAAACCAAGGTTTTCCATACCGATCTGTATTGTCCGTACTAGGCGGTACATACTGGTCCGCTAGGTTACCGGCACACGGACTGTCCGCTACCGGGCGGTACCGCCAAAATCGACCGTCAGCGGTCGATTTGGGCTATCGGTGATCGATTGAGGGAGAAATCGATCGTCGGCGGTCGATTGAGAGAGAAAAAGGGAAGAAGAAGAGGAAAAGAAGAAAGAAGAAGAGGAGAAGAAGAATACCTCGCGCCGTCCTCGTCCGCATGCCGTTGCCGCCTGCGAGCCGTCCTCGCCCGCATGTCGTCGCCACCCGCGGGTCGCCCGCAAGCCGTTGCGGCCCACGGGTCATCCGCGGGCGATTTTTCTCCTGCGCGAGGAGAAAGATCGAGGCGACGTCGCCCCTTTTTTATCATTTTTAAAATATATTTTAATATTTTTAATATTATATTATATTATATAATATCATATAATATTTTAATATATTTTAATATACCGGCGGTATGCACTGTGCATACTGCCCGATACCGGTACCGACAAAATGTTGGTACACGGGTACGGACTGATAAGTAAAACCTTGTTATAAACTTTCTAAGTCAAGGGTTTCATAAAAGGATTATTGCAACTTAATATCAGGCAATGAATTGAAGGAATGACTGAGATGGGTGGTCCAGAAATATTTAAAAGCAACATCTAGTATCTTGGTTGAACGAAAAGGAGAGGCTGAATAAGTTATTTCTCATAGAATATTTGCAAGGCAGGGCATCGTTGTCTTGCGTGACAGAGAATATCTCTCTTGGTGAAAGTAAAGTATGTAGGACTATTAGATTCAATGATATGTGAGACTTGGTTAACTGAGATGCACTTGGATGCTCTCTTTAAAGTAAAGTATGTAGGACTATCCTTGCTCTGTATTTTAAGGAAAATACAGAGCAAGAAACTTTGCATTCAATTTCAGGGTGCAGTTAGCTTCAAATAGGAAAGCAAGTAATTGTTTGAAGTGGATTTCATAAGAAGTCTTCAAACTTGTAAGGAATTATGTCTCAATTAAAAAATTAAATCTCTGGCAGAAAAGTAAAAAATAAATGAAGACCTGGTCGAAGACTGGTGAAAATTATTAGGAATTTTCTGTTATAGGGATAAAATTTATTTAGCATCTAGTCTACCCAAGATTTCTCCCCCATCTGATTCTATTATTTACCTCTGCCGCAGTAGCCTACTCAGCTGAAATCTGAACCAATTCCATTGTTCATTTTCTTGAAAGATTTACATTTTCTTTCTGTACCCATCATACTCCTATTAAAGAGATGATTTTATATTGCAAATAAATCAACGATTAAGCAGCTTTGAACAATTGAAATCCATTGGAGTCTGTATCAACAAAATTCATCATATTTTTGTTAGATTGGATGATTTTATATTTAAATGTAACTACAATTGAGTAGGGTTGAACAGTTGAAATGCCAACTGCAAGTTTTTTTGGTTTAATTCAGATTGTATAATTGTTCAGTTAGTTGTATGTTTGTATTTTCTTGTCTTATAGTAGCAAATTTATGCCTGAAGGGAAAAGGATTATTATTCAAATCAAATATTGTAAGGTTGTTTCATAAACAAGATTAAGTTTGACTTGTTTGCCCCTTAGCAGGGGAACGTGCTTGTTGCTATTCTTTCAAATTACATGGTGGACATAGACTGGTTGATTTCTGGTAAGTTTTGCCCTTTACATGCTGGTTCTTTCATTTGATCTTTTATTGAACAGGGATTGAAATTTCATACCATACCGAGCGGTACATCTCTCTATATATATATACTTTTATGTAATTAATATATAAAAATATAAAATTTAATATATAAAAAATATAAAAATATAAAAAATAAAAAGGAGGCGTAGGCTGCCTCGACAACATTGCTTCCTCTTCTCGTCGCCTCATATGTGGCATTCGGCGAAGAAGGCAACGAAGACGTCGAAGGCCGCAGACGTCTCCGGCCTTCGACGAAGAACGCTATGAAGGCTGCAAATGTTTCGGCGAAGAATGTGGCTAAGAAGAAGCCACAAAGTCGTAGACTAGGCGATGAAGGAGATCATCTCTTTCGCTGCTCTAGTCATTGCCTCGCCGTTACCTCTTGGATCGGGATCGTCGAGGGAGGGAGGCGTTGGATCGGGATCGAGAAAGGGCTTCGCGTCGAGGTTCTGTCAATTCTCCTTCTTCTCCCTCTACTTCGAACGCCCTCTCCTTCTTCCTTTTCCCTTGACATTTCTTCTTCCCTTGTTGCATCCAGGTTGATACCCACCCAGTAGCAGGCGGTCACGATCGAAATCGATCGTTATCGACCTGTTTCGGGTTCGATCGTTACCGCCTGAAACAACCTCGTATAGTTCGGTACGGGGCTATATTGAGTGGATCCCCCGCTACTTGGCAGTCCGCGTACCGGTTCACGGGTGGACCGATACGTACCGCTCGGTTTGGGTGGTACGATTTGAAATTTAAAACCGTGTTATTGAATATTTCTCTCTAGCTCTTCATTTGGGGAAAATGGTTAACGTAAATAGTGGAAGTGTGTGAAAGAACAGTCATAGAAATAAAGAGGATTTCGTGTTATGGATAGTCTTATTGACCTTAGTTTTGTTATTAATTCTCGATGATACATGGATATCTAAATGACCGATAAGTTCTCACATTATTTTGGCAACACTTTATTCATTTAATTGTTTATAGAATATTTCTCTTCAACTCCTTATTTGGGAATATGATGAATGCAAGTAGGCTAAGCATTTGAAACCAAGATATTATTTTAATAAATCAAGAATTTCATGTTATGAGGTTTCGTTGAGTGATCCATACACATTTTCTACTTTCTAACGGCTATGTAATTCATATCCTTCATATGCATATCAAAAACTGATTATTTTATAAGATATGCACTGTTTCTGAAGTGAGTATAAAATACAACGCAGGAACACTTTCTCATTTTTTTTTCTACTTTCGCATGCTTCTTTTGAAGGGCTTTTAGATGAATGTTCACAGGTTGGAAGCATGATTCTACCATATAATATATATATATATATATATATATATACACATATATATATACACATATATATATATACATATATACACACATATATATATATATATATACACACACATACACATATATATATATACATATACATATATATATATATATTCAATCATATTTATTATTTACTGATTCACTTGTGGAAGCATGATTCTCTTTGACTTTTCTTATAATATTCTATTGGGACCGTAGCTATTCTGTCTAAACCAAGGATTGACATACCGGTCCCTTCTGGTGTGTCGATATTTTATCGGTACCGGTACTGGGCAGTACGCACAGTGCGTATCGCCCGGTATATTAAATATATTATAATATATTTATAATATAATATTTTGTTATATAATATTAAAATATATTAAAAAAATAAAAAGGGGTGACGTTGCCACGAATTCTCTCCCCGCGCGGTGAGAAAAGAACCCGCGGGCGGCGACGGCGCTAGGGCAGCGTGGGCGGCGATGGCTCGTGGGCGACCCCCGGGCGGAGTCGCCGCTAGGGCGGCGCGAGGTACTTCTCCTCCTACTCTTCTTCTTATTCTTTTCCTCTTCTTCTTCTTACCTTTTTCTTCCTCTATCGATCGCTGACGGTCGATTACTCCTTAAATCGACCGCAGACGGCGGAAATCGACCATCAACGACGGAAATCGACCGTCGATGGCCGATCTTAGTGCTACCGCCCGGTAGCGGCCGGTCCGGGTACCGGTCAGCTGCCGGACCGGTATGTACCGGGCGGTACGGGTCTTACCGCTCGGTAAGGAAAACCTTGGTCTAAACATAACTCGAATAGTCCAATAAATTGTTTAACAATTGACAAATCAGACCAAGGATTCATTGTGTTTGTCTGGTAGTTCATAGCTGGATTGATATGTGCAATGTCCCATTCTGTGGTGACATGATACACCAAGGCATGCTAGGATAATAGATAGTTGTCTCCAACATATTGGAAAAAAGGGGGAAAATAAACAATAGAAATGACAGAATTTAATACTCTAAGGTTGTGATATCAATTTTTGAAAAACTTCAATATGTGTTCATCTTGAGGGTGGGGGTGGTGTGGCCATTGAAGCTAGAGGTGGATCATCAGTGATGAAGTGCCCTTGGTTTTTGGTAATTGGAATTGGACATCTTGAGGAAGACAGTTATGGTGTTATGGGCCATGGTCCATGAAGGTTTTCGGAGGAATGGGAGAATAAAAATACACCTAATTGGGTTGCAGAATTCGGGCCAAAATTTTTACCACTTTGGCTAGTTATTCACAAGTAAAGCTAGCCAAAATATGAATTGTGATGGAAATTCTTATGCATCAGCTGAAATCATGTGTTTCTTCATGTCGTAATCACTCAAATTGCATCCTAATGATGCCAACAAACTAAAGTACAAGGTAAAATTGATTTTATTTTTTGTGTGGAGACTAGGTTGATTATCAAGATAATATATCGGAACCATTAGTTCTTGTACAGTTGTACTCATTTCTCTAATTATTTATATCAAATGCATGTACTTGTAAGTGCATCAGAAAATAGTAATTGAAACAATAGAAAAGAAAGTTAATAATAGAACAAAGAGAATGTTTTCATTTGCCTTTACATTTTGAGAATTTTTCCTTTGGTAGGCACTTCATATAACATGTAGCTGACATTTTAGGTCAAAATTAATCTCAATTAAGCTTATAATATATGTTATTTTTAACAAGAAAGGGGTGTGATGTGATTTTCTCTAAAAGAAAAAAAAAATATTTTTTTCGATGACTAGTTACAACTACTATTATACTTCTACTCCTTTGCACTTTGGATGATTGATGAGGAAACAATTTAAATGTATCATGCATCTGTTTTTTTGTTTGGTTAAATTTTACGCAGGCTAACATGCCAAGCTTCTTATATAAGAAATACATATTTTCCTCATTTGTAGCATGCCCAAGCTTGAGGAAAGTCCCACATGTCCTTGTTGTTCATGGAGAAAGTGGTGCTACAGAAGATCACCTTAAGGTATATATCCTGTCTATAGTGTATTTGTCACTCTTTCTGATCTTTTCCTTGTTGCATACACTGACAAATCTGTTAATGTGGTACAACAGAAAGTAAAACCTGCAAATTGGGTCCTTCACAAGCCCCCACTTCCTATAGCATATGGAACACACCATTCCAAATTCATGCTTCTTGTATATCACAATGGAGTTCGTGTTGTTGTGCACACAGCAAATTTAATCTATGTCGATTGGAATAACAAAACCCAAGGATTGTGGATGCAAGACTTCCCTTGGAAAGACAACAATTCATGCAAGGATTCTTTTTTCGAAAATGACATGGTTGATTATCTCAAGATGCTAAAGGTAAAGAATTTGATGACTGTTTATTAACACGTGACAGCAGTTGTATATTGGTTTTTTTGGTTTTATCTGCAGAATTTCTTTTCCTTTTTTTTGCCAAAAACAGTATAATGCATTTGAAATAATTGTATTATATTTCTGGTTTCATTTGTTATGTGATAGGACATATCTTTTAGATCTTCGTGGATTTCCTAATTTGTATTCTTTGTACTTTTTATCTTCCTATAAGTAAATCAGCTTATTTTTTAATTTCCTTTCCCTTCATTTGGTGTTTCTCATCCTAATACATTTTTATCAAGCATTAAAAAATGATATTTTCATGTTGATGTATTGTCTTATTTTACTTGTTTCATCTCTGTTATTTGCTTGTCGACAACTAAGTTTTTCAAATAGCATTAAGAACTTATCCAAATTTATGATCATGTGTCTTTGTCAATATTTTTTACCTTTTCATAGGTAGCATAATTACTCTTTTAAAGGCTTTTCATTTTTAGTTTTTATTGAGCTAGATGCAATGTGTTATAATTGTGAACTCAGCAGTTGATGCAAGTTACAACTCCTTCCACCATATGGATTCACCAGTTTGCAGATTGGTGAAGTTCTTCCTGCAGAGGGATATCTGTGGCAAAATTTCAATAATCAGTAGCTTATATCTAGGGTGAATCTTTAAACAATCTTAGTTAGGGATTTGTCAGTTAAAACTTTTGGCCAAGAATAGATGAAGCTTGAAATGGGTCATGCGTTTGATAGTTTCAGCTTAAATATGGTTAGATAAAAAGTAATTCCTATGTTAATTTTATTTGTGAGAGATTGTTGAAAATGGGCTGTAAGCATTTGAGTGGAATGCAACTGGTCATGTCAGTTGCAAGGGGTTGTACTTCTCCTTTCAGCTGTCACTTTTAACTGAACTGCATGAGTTTGACTTCTCATAGTTTGGATCAGTTATCTCTTCTTTGTTCCCTGGGTGAAGTTCAAGCACACAGTGAAAAGAAAAAAAAGATGAAGAGGACAGTAGGTGATTCTAAGTGGACTGTCTCCAGAAAGCCTTGTTAATATAGCAGGAATATGCCAAGCACTCAGTGAACTTTAGAAGCATGGATGAATGGATGGAAGCATGACTGCACCACTCTTTAGAAAGACATCCTAGCATAAAGTGACCAGGCTGGTGGAAGTCTTCCACTAGGAATGCCTTTAGAGCTTCACAAAAAGAAGGAAAATTGGGGAAACCGGACTTTTTTTGTCAAATTTTATTAATTGGCTTTCTGCTTCATCTTAATTTATGAAGTCTTTCTATGGTAGATTTTCGACATCCACTGTTGTTCTGTTCATTCTTTGATATATTGGGACCAAACTGCCCAAAAGTTTCTTCTAAATCTGTGTCCTTCTTGCATACCAATGAACGGGTGAGTCGATGCTAGATCTAAGGAGATCTACCCATGTGCCTGAGGGATTTAGATTGAAGACACAAATCTTCATAATTTTTTTGTTTATAGACAAAGGATGAAACAGCAGAAATAAACTTTGTGGATTGGTGATGGAAAAAATGTCTCCAAGCTTTCCTTATCCTCCCAAAATGAGAGTGCCAGTAGCTATCCCATTTCAAAAATAAGGATAGGAAAACCCCATTCAGCGATATGGTGCTATGCTTAGTGAGCATGTATTTGGCATGGCAAAGAATCTGCATGAGGGATCTTGTGATATTCGTCCAAGATATCACTGATCACTCATTGGTATCGCGTGTATCTTGCAGCAAGCTGTGCACACATGGAAAGGAGGACCCTTGTGAAAAATCGTATAAGTAGCTTGAGAAGTGTAAATAGCAGCAAATATATTTTCCTCTGTTACATGGAAAGTTTCCACATTTTTCTAGATTGCAGAGGGTTCTTTCTCTAGTTCATAGAAATGATTAACTTTGTTCTAGATTTGTTTTGTCATTCTTGCTGCCTTTTCTATCTATTACCATTTATAAAGCTCATTCTGGTTTTAACCAGTGTCATAATCATGACTCCCATATAAAATTAACATCATCTTTTACATGTTTACTTGCATTGAAATATGTGCTATCTTAAGTAGTAAGCTTTTCTTTTTAATGTGCTTTGTTGAATTAAGACGTCACAATCTAACTTAATTACTTCTGTAAATGGACATTCAGTTGCCTGAGTTTACTGCCAAGCTACCTGCAGTTGGAAATGTCAGCATCAATGCATCTTTCTTCAAGAAGTTCGATTATAGCAGTGCAATGGTATCTTTTTACTTTCGTCATGTCAATAAATGATTTTGGATTATTAGAATATACAGTTATTTATATTTTGGAATATGTCATAAGGTCTTCGACGAAATCAAGCTAACTGCATGAGCATGATTATAGTGTTAACCTCATTTTATTAATGTAATACACTCCAAATACTGAAAATTGTAGAAAGTCACTTAAAATTATTCGATTATAGTCGTCATTTCCTTTTTCTTGATTTTGGTGCATATCATATCCTGTTCTTTAGATCCTTGTTGAATATGGACATGCCATTAGTCAAAATGTTACCAAAATATTTATTCTTAAGCCAGACTAGTGTTCTTTCTATCTCATTATTTTAAACATCAATCTAATATTCCAATCTTTCTAATCATCCACCCTTTCTTCATATCTAATAGTTTCATTGAAAATTTTATATCCTTGCTTCAGAACCTGACTTCTTATTGAGTTGTCACTATCTATTGCCATTTTAGCTTGTCTCCATGTAATATCATCTTATGTGTCACTCATTCTTCTTAAGGTGGATCCGAGATAGTTTGAGATGATCACATGGGGCGTAGCCAGGTAGATTATCCTTAGTGTTGCATTCTTTTTTTTTTCTTTTAGTTCCATGACTAACTTCCAAGCCAATGGCTTAGTTTGATCATATTCTTTTATCTTCTTGTGTTCCATAGTATTTGCCATCAAAATACATCATGTTCCCTCCCGTCAATTACTATGTATTATTTCCATAGCAAAAATTTTATATCTTGCTTAACCTTACTGTGATGCTTATCTTGTGCTTTCTTCCAATCAATTTGACTAGCAATATTTTAGTTCACAAAGATATGCATACTGTTGATCACAGGAACTGTCATATGTGAACATTGGGGTTTCCTTGCCTACCCATCACCTATAAAGGAAAGCAGGTGTCCATGCATAATAGCTTAAATAACTACCACAGTAAATAGTTGCTTTCACAGCAGGGATTAGCCATCCTCCTAGCTAGAGATAGCCTTGTCATTATCCTCCATTCTGGCATAAAACCCAATCTCATACATAAGCTGTGTTATTCTTTGGATGGAAGCCTCTAGCAAGGTTTAAGGACGCCTACTATCTTATAATCTCTGCATAATTGTGTAGAGGTTTGTATGGTCGGTTTAAAAACTACTATCAGACTTTAAAGTTTTATATGGTCATTCTTTGTTTGGATGGGAGCCTCTGACAAGGTTTAAGGATGCCTAATATCTTATAATCTCTGCATAATTATCTGGAGGTTTGTATTGTTGGTTTTAAAACTACTATTCAGACTTCAAAGAAACTTAATGTGCTACGGACATTGCATAACCATCATATTCCAGTTACAGAATCTTATATAGTAAGATACATTTATAGTTAGCTAAAACTAAACTTGCTAGCAAATTTAGGACTAGTTTACTTGAAATGTGATATCACCATAGTATATACCAAGTCTGAATTGACCCTTATTTTTTTTCTGTATTTCCTTTGTATTTCTATGTCCATTTGCCTTTAGTTTCAAGAATAAATTATAGAAAAATTCATTGCTTCTCTGAAATTGTGGTTTTTAGGTCTCAACTCTGTATTAGTTCTTTTGTGGGCTTCTTGTAAATTCTCTAGTTCATTAATTTATCTTGTTTTGGTCAAAATACTTAATGATTGTTTCACATGTACTACAAGTTTCATTTATGGTAAACAAATCATTATGATTTTGGAGTTCATCATAATACTTGTTTGATAAATTTTATGTGCCAACTATGATGTTGCTTTTGCATTATGGTGAACAGTTCACAAAGATTTTGATGTCAGGAATAATGCTTTTTCGGCAAGTTCCAATTTTATGATTTGGGATTTTAAAACTTCTATCTGTACCTGTTTGTGCTTAGAGATCTATGTAATTATAGTATTTAGATATTAGTATCTTGGAATCATACCTTTTTTTACATACAGGTGCGGTTGATTGCATCAGTTCCTGGATATCATAAGGGTGCTAATTTGAACAAGTGGGGGCATATGAAGTTACGAAGTGTTCTTGAGAATTGTATATTTGACAAAGAATTTTGTAAATCCCCTCTTATATATCAGGTGACAACAGTTTGTTTTATACAGCTTGAGTTTCATTGTACATTTTGGTGTATGTATGTTGTGAAATTTATTTCATATATTCTCTTTAATGACTTATTGCACATGCAAAAATATGTGGATGTTGAACAATTTCTGTTTTTTTTTTTGTAGTGTCAGATTCTTTTTGGACACTTGACAGTAGCTAGCTTTTGACAGCTTACAAAAGGTAGTTTAGGTAAGCTACAGATAGATTTTCATGAAGATTAGTAATTGATATGACATTTCAGTGACACTAGTCTAATATCAAGTTGATATTGGTGCCATTAGATCTCTAGCCTCCCTCTATGTGATGTGGTTTTGGGCTTATATGATTATATCATATATGTTTGAAAATGCTATATTATGTTTGAATCATTAGAGGAAGTTCAGAGAAGGATTCTCCTTTTCATGCGCTCTGCAACTCAATCAGGAAGGTAGAATAGGTTAGCTGCAGCTTGAAGTCCATGGACAAAATGGGTTTCAACGCTTTAGGGAAAAGATGTCCCTCTTGTGCTGGTCGCAGGGAAAGCAGTTGAGATGGAGGGAGCAGTTCTCCTTAAAATGTCCCATATGTTTTTCATGTTGCGAGTAATGCAGTGGCTTAGACCCTTGATCAGGTAAAGGGGTTTTTTTTTTCTCATTCATGTTGATGTTCCAGGTCATGTTGTATTGTTTTTCATCTAGTTACAATTCAATGTCAAATGTTGGTTTCCTTTTAATTGGGATATATACTGATTGATGTCATTCTGGTCCTAAATTCTACATATGGTCATGGGCTGTATATGTTATGTTCTACAGACAAGTTTATTCTATGATAAGTTATTTTTCATAAGCATAAAAAAAAAGATTGGAGGTATGTCTTCCACTGGTTTAATATGCCTTGGCTGAACCAGTAGCCATGGCAAGTGTACCAACACTGTCTGGTTTGTTACTAGTACTGTGGAAGTGTAAGAGGGGACCAGTATGGATTCAGTATACCATATGACAATCCTTGTTGGTGCCATTATTTTTATCCCTATTGTCTGATTCCACTTGATTTGTGATAACTTATTTGCATGATCACCAATTTTTGTTTTTATGAAGTTGATGGCAGCCTTGGAGGATTTCTGACAGAAATATAACATGTCATTTTTGTATGCAGTTTTCCTCTCTTGGTTCTCTGGATGAGAAGTGGCTGTCTGAGTTAGCAGTCTCCATGTCGTCAGGTGTTTCAAGTGATAAATCTCCACTGGGGATTGGAAAACCTCACATAATCTGGCCAACTGTAGAGGATGTTAGATGCTCCATTGAGGTATTACTGCCAAAGTATATATGGAATTTATTTTACTGCAGTCCATCAATGTACTTTGTCCATGTCATAGTTTGTTGTTCTGTTATAGTCATTATCCTGATCTGTTTTTCTTTATTATTTACCCTTCCTGGTATGAGATCCACGATCTGTATATGAGAGAGATTCCACACAAGCACATGAGTGAGAGAATGAAACGAAAGCTGCATAAAATCACTCTAGTTAGTTTGCTGTATACTTTTACCATTAAGGCTAAATTGACTTAAAGTGCCATTGATTGGTGGCTGTTTAGTTACACTTCAGCTGTTTTAAAGGTCCCAAAGCTATATCTTAGATCTTATACATGTTATACTGATCTGAAATGAGCCATGACCTGCATATACACTAACAATGAATACTAAAAAGTATGTCAAATCGCTGGATCTCATGGTGAAGTCAGCTATACAGAAAATGGAGCTCCAGTTTGGCCATAATTGTTATTTGGGATGAGTAATAGAAATTACATTATTACACTGCTTAAATAGAAATATCGAGTACAACAGGACCTTATATCCTCTTCTTTCTTTTGGTTCATTTCTCTCTGATATCTCTTCTGTATGTCTACCTTTTCTCATTGCAAATTAATCCAAGGTATATGCTTGTATTTTTACTTGTACTCCAGTGAGCCCACTTAAGTAGCAGTCTACCCTGTTTCCTAAAATCTGCTGATGTGAAAAACCTAGGAATTAGACTTGGAAGAGACCTCAAATATATATAAAAAGGGGCATGGTTGAGATCTAATGTGAAATGATCATTAACTAGACAACTCTTAACGTTCAAGATAACTAATTGATTGAATCCAAATCCAATTAGGATTAGATCAAGTATTTATTTTTTCTTTAATCAATTAGTTACCTCTGAGTTCAATCAACAAATACTTGATCTAATCCTATTTATTGGAATTTGTTCTATGGATTTTATGGACCTTCACTCTTATTTAATTTTTAAGTCCTTTATACACTGCTCCATGCTCAGGGTTACGCGGCTGGCAATGCTATTCCAAGCCCACAAAAGAATGTAGAGAAGGATTTTCTAAAAAAATATTGGGCGAAATGGGATGCTAACCATGTAGGTCGCTGGTATGGCCTTTTACTTTAGATTTGATCATTTGAATATATGAAAACATATATTTAAAGGGTTTCTTTATTTTAGCTTATCTTTGAGTTGATAGGTTTTACTGATGTTTTTTACTCTAATTTACATGGTTTGTTTGCAATATTTTGGAAAATTGTTGGTGGCAGAAGGGTGAACAGGATATTACTGGCTGTATAAGTGTGAGGCAGTCAATTAGTCAGATCACCTACCACAGAATTATAAATGAGTACTAGAAGTCTACATTATTATATAGGAAGAAAAGTCAATCCACATGAATATATGTCTCATCTAGTTCCTAAATTAAAGCAGTTGTTACTCAAATGAGACTTCAAAAAGGGAGAAATTTTGGCTATATGAGCAGCTTCTACTGCCTCAGTACAACAAAAATGGGGAGAGAAGAGAGAAGATAATAAAGGTAGGAAAAAAGAAATATAGAAAGAGGAGATAAAGAAATCACCTTGGATTGTGAATATAGCATGTATTGGACAATTTACAACGAAGTACAATACAAGGGTGATCCTCAGTAACAGTCTAGTTCAGCTGTGGTGGTGTTTTTTCATGTTGATTGCATTCATATACATGTATGCATACATCATCAATCAATATGCTTTGTTTTCCATATAATTTTCTTTTGAATTGTATGACATTACATTAATTGTTGCATATACTTTTGATGGAACAGTCGTGCAATGCCTCATATAAAAACGTACACTCGGTTCAATGATCAGAACCTTGCGTAAGTACCCCCATTTTCCATCACTCAGTACAATATAAAGTCATTTTGAAATATTTTGATTTTGAATTTTTATGTGTTGAAACAGATGGTTTCTTCTCACTTCAGCAAATCTAAGCAAAGCTGCTTGGGGTGCATTGCAGAAGAACAATTCACAACTTATGGTACGGTCTTATGAGGTAAGTTCTTTCCGTAAGCATTCTCTTGGCTTAGTTACCCTTGGTTGAATCGAACCTAGCATCCATCATCTTAGACCTAGGGTGATGTGAGGAAACCACTAAGGTGGAAGACATGTAAAGTGAACCATTAAGTTTTACAAGGAGGGATGATTAGTTTTCCTTCAGTTAATCTACACCATCTTCACTGCATATTTCCTGCATATTTACAAGGTGGTGGTGGTATGGTCTTTATATTTTCATGTCATGATCCTTTTTGTTTTTGGGGGTGGTTCAGTTGGGGGTACTGTTCTTGCCTGCTTATGTGAAGGACCTTGGGAGTTGGTTTTCATGCGCAGGCAATGATGATGGTGGAGGACCGGAACAGGTAAAATATAATTCAACTCCCGAACCGCCGTAGGCTACTCGCCATGCTCTCTAAAACACACTTTGTTGATCGCACAGGAGAAGTCCTCCAAACCATCTAGTAGTAGTACTAGTGGTGGTGGTCTGGGAACCAGGTTGACAACTCTCTGCTGCAAAGGAAGTCATTTAAATGATGATACCTCTCAAATGATACAGTTACCTGTGCCATATCAACTCCCTCCTCAGCCATACACCTCCCAAGGTATTATTCTATGTTCTCCTCCATCTTAGTTTCATTCAGATTTAAAGGAGGGAGGAAAAGCGGAAAAACAAAAGAGGTAAGCTTTCTTCAAAGTTTGATTCATCTATGTTTATGTGCAGATGTGCCGTGGTCATGGGACAGGCGATATAGCAAGAAGGATGTGTATGGGCAGGTGTGGCCGCGCCATGTCGGGCTGTATGCGAAACAAGACACTTAGATGTGGCTTTGATGCATCACATGATTCATCATAATCTTTGTGATGACGGACTCTGAATGAAATTGTATTTCTTAATAGGTCGAAATTCTTATTGACTTCTCTATATAATGTCTCAAAATCAAAGTCACAATCGTACTTTAAAACTCGTCTGTGTGACCTTCCGAATTATGATTTTACATCAAATTGGTCTCCTACGTTACAAACAATGTTATGTTGTTAGGTAAAATAATGATTATTATTTTTTTTTTGATCTTTCGTACTATGTTTCAAAATTAAAATCACTCATATTACAGATTTTACATACTCCGTTACATAAAATAATTTGAGGATGTGTTTTTGATTTAAAGATTAAAATTAAATAGTCCTCAAAGTGATTTTTATGTTTTTTTTTTTTCCTGAATGTTAAGATTTTTAAGAGATTAAAATTTTAATTATTTAAAATAATTAAATTTATAATAAATAAAAATCATCGTCAATTAATTTTAAAGTGTAAAATAAATTTAAACAATACTGAAAATTAAGATTAATTTTTTATATTTTTTATTTATTTAATATTATTATATTAATATTTAACGAATAAAAAGTGTATTAATTTTGATTTTTTAAAGTTCTCTTCAAATAGTAACTCCTCCTGCCTTTTGCGGACAGGAATTTTTGAATCAAAGTGGTTTCAATCCATCGTTCCTTCGTTTTGCTCTTTCTCCGACGACCCATTTTGCTCTGCTCTGCTCCTCATTCATGCTCTTCTTCAAACTCCTCCATCTCCGCCGCGCCTTCTCCACCTTCCCAACCTCCGCCAAATGGCGGGCGGACCTCAAGATACGATCCCTCGCCGACCAGGTATCTTCGCTCCTCCTCCACCGCAACGACTGGATCCCCCTCCTCCGGTCGAAGCCCTCCCTCCTCCCCAAACCCGCTCCCCCCGACTACTTCGTCCTCCGAATTCTCTCCAACACCCGATCCCACCCCCACGTCTCCCTCCAGTTCTTCGCCTGGGCGCAATCCAATCTCGGCTTCCGCCCCACCCTCCGATCTCTCTCCGCTATGGTCCTCGCACTCGTCGAATCCGGCCTCCTCCACGACGCCAGGCGGCTCCTCGATCCCGTCCTCGCGTCCCTCCCGCCGCAGGCGGTGATCGATTCCCTGGCGTCCGCCTCCCACTGTAAGGATTCTCGTTCTAGGGTTCTCAATTTTGTCATGGAATCCTACTGCCGTTCCGATTTGATTGCCGGCAGCTTGGAATCTTTCAGAAAAATTGTAGCTTTTGGGTGTCAGATCACCACCTGTAGCTGCAATGCTCTTCTTGATGCTTTGTGCACGTCGGGTGGGGATGGGATTGGGATGGCTCGGTGTTGTTACGCCGCTGCGATGCGCCACGGCGCCACGGCAGATTCTCGCACCTGGTCGCTGCTGGTTCGGCTTTTTTGCGTTGAAGGGAAGCTCGAAAGGGCCGTGCTGTTGTTGGGCTCAGGAGGGCCCGGGGTTTCAGGTTATGATCTGGTTATAAATTGTTATTGCAAGAAAGGGGATTTCGAAGCTGCTATTGGCCTCTTGAGTAGGATGCACGAAGTCAATCTAAGACCAAGGTTCAGCACTTACAGTGCTATCCTCGATGGTGCTTGTAGGCATGGTGATGGCCGACTCATGGCTTTCATGTTAAGAGTGATGGTGGTGCATGGTTTCCTCCCAACTGTTCCTTGCTTGGATTTCGATCACACTATTTGCAGACTTTGTGAAATGGAGAAGAGCTATGCAGCGAAAATGCTTTTTGATAGAGCTAGATGTCAAAATATTCAAGTAGGGAAAGCTGTGTATGTTAGTCTGCTCAAGGCATTGTCCAATGAAGGAAGGGTGCAGCAAGCGATGGAACTCTATGTGATCATGTCGGAAAAAGGTATCAAAGTGAATCCTAGCAGTTGTAGTGTTTTTCTTACCAGTATTTGTAATGGAGCGCCATCAAGGGAAGCGGATCAGGTGTTAGAAGATGCCATCAAAAGAGGGTATGCACCTAAGATCTCCGATCTTTCAAAATATATAGCGGCACACTGTAGTAAGGCTATGTGGAAGGAAGCTAATGTTCTTATTGATGCTGCTGTGGAAAATGGTATCGTGTTGGATGCCTTTTGTTGCGACGAGTTGGTCAAGTACTATTGCACAAACAAGCTTGTTGATTTAGCGATGGAATTGCATTATAGATTGAAGAAATTGGGTGGATATTTTGATTTATGCTCATACAATTTGCTCCTCAGAGCACTTTTTGGCGAAAGAAGGATCCAAGAAGCTGTCCAAGTTTTTGATTATATGCAAGAAAAGAATGTCTTGGATAGTCATAGTTTCGTGATTATGATTTGTGAACTTTGTCAAATAAAGGATATGCGGAAGGCCATGAATCTGCATGATGAGATGTTGAAGCTTGGCTATAAGCCTGATGATGCCAGTTACAAATCTCTAATTTCCCATTTTTCATAAACAAGTCATGGGCCTGTTATCATCCTCAGTGAATTAAGAAAGCAGTTTCTGTATTGTCTGAATTCTTCAAATAGGAGTTTCGGTTCCGACTATCTGAATGGATAACTTAAACAAAATACTCGTTGGAGCTGTATGTTCACAGGGCACAACTGCTGATTTGTTGTAAATTCTTCTGCAAACAGTTGGTATGTGTAATTATTCGCCATATGTTAAACTATGAGTTTCGTAGTGTTGACTTTACTTTTTTTTTTTTCGAAGCTGCATCCATAGTTAAGTGCTTAATATATACTTATTTGGTAGATGCTGTATAGTTTAAGTAGTTGACATATGAAGGTTTTGAAAGCTGTGCTCGGTGTTCTTCTAGTGAAATATGAGATAAAAATAGTTGTAATTGATGTGAATGAACCTAAATGTAGTAGTGAACTTACTGTTGAATGAGAATCAAAATTATGAAATCTAGATGTATATTGATGGAATAAGGTATGATGACTGTACATTGCAGAGCTGATTAGAGCATTATGCCAAGATTGATGAAATGAAAAGAAATTTGAATCATAAATGTAATATGATGAGTTTACATATTTGGATTTACATGCTGCAGATTGTCCTTGTGACCATCTGGGCATTGCGTCAGAAGCACGTTGGATATCATGTCCTTCCTTGTCAACTGATTCCATCTGAACATTGCATGAGAAGCAAGCTTCACATCGGAAGGTAGTGTTCTCATTTATTCATTCATCATGAAATGTAAAAGAGCTTAGGTTTGTAAGTTCCAAGATGCCATAGAAAATCTTCAAACGACTGAAATGTTAAAATCAGGATTTGCTAATCTCAAATGATTGTCTTAATTTGTTACAGGCGGCGAAGAGGGAATATGGTCCAAGACTGATACTAGGAAAGGGGGCGGCATAATGTGAACGAGGAAACCCAATCTGCATTAATGGAGACACTGTGAAGCTGCATCGACGTCGTGTGGGCACTTAAGACTAGCATCTGTGACAGCAAACAAGCAAGAAGATGCCTGCATCATGCTCGTTCATATGTATGATTAAACTAAGTGTAGCATTTGTTGATGAGACAGCATGAGAGTATCGGTATCTTTTTCTTTTTTTTTTTCTTTTTTTTTTTGTTTAGAGAAGTTGTAAATCACGAGGCTGATTGAAGTACATCATGAAATAGGAGCAACAGAGAAAAGCTTTTAGTCTTGGTGGCTGGAAATTGCCAAAAGTATGAGAAACAACCATATGTGTATTGCTTCAATTCAGAAAATGAAAACCTACTTGTAGTGATATTGGTTTGAAGTTGCAATGCTGGTTCTCTCCCTCATGTCTTGCTATCCATGTCTTATTATGGAGGCATTTGCCGCGGCACAATGATTTGTTCATTTCTATGATTGACAAGCATAGCATAGCATAGCATCCTTCCGGGAGGAACACATTGTGTTGAGTGTATGAAATGTCAAAGTAATCTCCAGTTGTAGTCGAAAGTATTTTGACAGTTTATTGTAAGATCTTAGGTTTGAAATTTATCTTCGTCACTTATGGCTAAAACAAATGCAATACAAATGGACAATATATCGAGTTCATGTGAACCTCCCTTCAGCAGTAGGGAGGAGGAATCGCTTCTGTGCCATCATCAAAGCCATCCATGGACGATCATTACGTGCACTTTTTGCCTGCCTGCCATTTCTACACCGGGGATTCTTTGCCTGGAAGCTCAGCAGCAGAGCAATGGATGGATGTCAACTTTGACCATCCATGCAAACGCTACTTCTTCAACCACAAAGGAAGAGGGCGGAGGGACAAGCACAAGAGGAGAATGGAGGAGCAAGTCGGGAGAGTTGGCAAGCCCTTTATGGATCACTTTTACAAACATCCAGATGTGATCTTGCAGAAAGCGAGAGCTAAAAATTCAACCATCTCTGGTGAATGCTGACATTTATTTTGCAAGATACAATGGCCATGGTGCTTGCAACTTATAAGCCTTCCAATTACCAAGTTTCTTAAACCAATGCAAGCAACCAATACATTTGGAGCACTCACGCAATGAACTCTCCCAAAAATGCATATTCTCATGTCCGAAACCATGAAAGCGTAAAGCAGCAGCAACGGGTATCAATTGGGTGGCAATACTGCTGTTGAAAGAAGATGGAACCTTTTTTTTTTTTTTTTTTTGGCTCTAGACCAAAGGAAATTCCATTACAAGCACACATCCTCAACTCTCTCTATTATGTCAATAGAAAGAAATACATCAAATAGATTAGGATCAACTGCTTGTTATGTAGCGACGACTGTGGGGGCCTCAACTTGCATTTTGAGAAGATTGAACTCTAAAGCCATTATAGGCTTTGATAGTAAAACTGCAATGCTTCGATTCCGCTCTTCATTTTCGGTTGACAATCTGTCATCTACATTTTTCTCTTTTGCTCTAATGTCAGTGGAGAACTCATCAAGCTGGATAATCCTTGGCCTTGATACTTTAGCAGCTTTCACTGCTCTCACCCTGCAATGTGTATCGCTTTAGTGATGAAGTAAACCTGAGTAATCATATGAACACAACAAGCTAGACAGGATTGATGAAATTGCAAGCTCTCAAAAGCATTACTAGATCAGGCAGAATCGATGAAATTGCATGCTCCTACTTTTTTTTTTTCGCTCAAAGAAAGGACTTCTACCTAGTTTCTACTCCTAATCATCCAATCTAGTCGAGGAATTATGACAATCTACCTCTGGAACCTAATTTATAAGAAAATTTTTCCCTAGATAGAGAGACTCGCATTTGAAAAAAATAACCTTACTTATATATGTAAGGACAAGAGGCATATATGTGTCTCTCTTCAATCAAAGATAAGCAGCTGGTGGACAGAAAATCACCATTGCTGCATTTTGGAAGAAGAAAATTCAAAGAAAAAAGAAAAAAAAAAAAAAAAAAAAAGAAGAAAGAGGCTTCTGGAACTTCATCCCACGTACCGGCATTCAATTTGGCAGGAGTACTTGAGAAGCTGAGGGTTGTGCATGGTCTGGCCACTGAATTACCACACGGATGGCAAGCTACGCGTGAATCAAAAGATGGTTACCAATATAAACTTCGATATTTGTAGGAAAACTAACCTAAAGCTCGGAAGTGATATCCTGATCTTAGGACCCATCCAACGGTCACCTGCTTTAGATTATGGCACAATGTAATAGAGCATGAGGCAGATAAAGCAAAACGGAAACAAATAAATGAAGAACAGACTGAAATCACTTTAAATAAAAAAATTGGTAGCCTATATTAAATATATGTTGATTAATTAGAATTCCACCGTAGCGATACAAAACAGCTGGGTATATAAGAAGGGACCAAAAGTATCTACTGATGTACTAAGTATTAAACCAATTTATTTATCTGAAAATAGGAATTTAAGTCAAAATAACCATGGCAGGAAAATTCAACTGTATCCTATTTTGACAGAAGACATCAATCAACCAGTTACAATTGAAATAATTGAGGTGGCACACATAAGTTTTCTTCTGTTTTATTAGATTGAATAGTGTACATCTGAAATGATTAAAGTGGCATGGTCAAAGCGGCAAGGATTTTATTTAATGACATTATATTTGTTAACTCACCAGCGAAAGGTAAACTGATGCTGCAAATGGATGTCTGAGAATAATCCTCCATCTCTAATACTTGAAGCTCACTATGTTCTTTCGGCTTAGAGTGAATAGAACTCGTTTGGTGCTTATATAATGGTTGATCTGAAGCTTTAGTGTTTCTCTGTTTTGAACAAGATAGTGAGAATATACAAAATCAATTAGCTATTGAACTATGGATATTTTAGAAACAGTCACATTTAGCAAGAAATATCCTGAACAAGAACAAATGCATCAAAAATCCTGAAAATAATGAGAAAAACCAGTGGTGGAAAAGGAAAATTCATATCCACCCCCTCCTTCCTTGATGTGGAGCACTTGAGAAGATGAGGGATGCAATAGAAAAATCCAAAAGGCGCGCCCCCCCCCCCCCCCACTTTAAATTCCTAATAAAATGATGCATATATTTTTTCAACAACCTTTTATTTGAACCAACGGATATTATTGTTGGTCTTAATGCCATTGGACTACTAGTCTGTAATAATTGTATTAGATCCATCCAGGTAAATTTTGATAAACATATCCTTCGATATACACCTTCTGTCAAAAATACTTCATGTAGATCCTCGTTAATGATACAAAAACAGCAAGGCAATCAGATCCCTCTAATATAAACCTTCTATCTTCATTTAAATCTATAAACATCTCCCTTCCCAACAGAACCTGCATCTTGACCTGCCATAGAGCAACCATGGTGATGTGATAACCATTGGAAGAGAATCCTAGCATGTACAGGTGCAGCAAAATAAACCAAAGCCACTCTACGTGATCCATCTGATGAGCAACAATAATAATCCATATACAACCCGATCTCAATACAAGAACTCCAATTACGATCATGAATAGTCAAAAGCTTATGTACCAAATTCCAGATAGTTGACCGTCAGGAACCAACATCCCCAAATAAACGCCTTTCTTCTGTTTTTGGAAGTCCCATAGATAATCGGATACCCGCAGCTCACAAACTTTACAATATACACTTCGCACGTCATCAAGAATTTGAACTTGCCATGCCGTATTCAGTTTCACTCAATCCAAGAACTTGAAAACTGTTGCAACACCAACATTTGCTGCATAAACCGATTCACTCTCCGAAAAAGAATTTTAAAGATAATAACCATCCTGTTTCAATACAAGTTAATTTGATCAACCATATGTCCTTTAACAAATAGGACTAAAACATGACCAAATTTCCAACAATTTAACCCAGACAATGAAAGAGATCTGTTTGTTGGATGGCATATCCATCGTATGATCGGTTTCTACCCCGATCTCCTTTATACAATTTCGGCTCAGACGGCACACACCACTCATAATTAGTGTCTCCTCTTAAATGTAAGGCCCGATTCTATCCCTCTAAATACAACTCAGTTCTCTAAAGATTGCATGGAACTGTGAATTTCTGAAAAATATGAAGAATTGAAAGTTGATGCAAATACAGAACTGTGTACCTTGGAGAAAATAGCAACATGGCTTGGGAGACCTATTTCCTACAAATACCATAAAATAAATGGTACCACTAGATCAATCAGACACTGACAAAGAACAAAAATAAACAAAACGGGGATGGTCCTCAATACCTTCCTGCCATGCCTGCAAGCCTCGTGACTGTTCACAAGCACTCTCGAAGCCCACCTTATATCAAATAAGACCATATATATATATATATATATCAATCAATCCATCTGCACACTTGGATCAAACTCTTTCTAATTTTCCAACTTCAATTCCTTCAATGTACCAACTAAAGGGAAATATAAAAAAAAATAAAAAAAAAATCATTACGCGCATGATGTCGGGGGATTCCACACAATACCAGCAATCACAACAAGCTGCAGACAAAATAAATCTGGCAGATCAGTGGTACTAAAAATTAAAAGCAGCTACATTAATTACTATCTAGTTTAAATTTTCTTTAGACGATTAAAACAAAGGCCTCTTTAAACCACAATCTTAGCCGGCTAATTAACAAGTCCTCCAATCATCCTAACTAAAATGAATTCTCCTAATGTAAGCAAGCTCTGTGCATGGAAACAGGAATTGGAATCTTAAGTGAAAGGAAGAGAGAACAAACCTCATCGAACACTCCAGCCGGGCTGTCATCATAGTGAGCAAGAAACAACCCACCTAGCGTATACCTGTAGAACAAACAGAGGATTTCGTTACAGTAAGGTCATGAAAGTCCTGTTCAAACAACATCCTACGATTCTGTGAACAGCACTCTCAATACGCATAAAAACAACATCGTAAGACAGGTTAACACAGATTAGATGATTACCCAAATGCTTCAACTAGCTTCAGCTCCTTGGGAATGAAAGCCCGAGCGATTTCTGCTTTAACCAGATGCAACTGGTACAATGCTCTACAAATAAAAAAATGTGCACCATTACCATAGTATGGCTAACACATATCGAACAGTCTCTTCTGAAGACAAAAAAAAAAGTGTGGCGAAAGCCTCACCTTCCTCTGAACAACCAGGGCGGCCCAATGCCATAACCTGAAGGAGAAGACGAGTAACAAGTTGTTCCTGACTCTCCCATTGACTCCCAGTTCAACTCCAAGCAGCTCTAACTTCATCTAATCCGGCACCTGCATTGGGCGCATATGCAACCAGAAACCAGCAATCCTTAAAGAGATAGATGCATTCACAACAAAGTACAGAAGAGACTAAACCCTGTCAAATACCACAAATTTATTAGCGAGCAAATCCCAGAGAAGAATCTGAACCATTTCATCAAAACTGAGTCTACCGGGGCCAGAAAGCTTGTTCAAACGACCTATCAAGCTAAATATCCACAGAGAAATCCTCAGTAGGAGTGGAGCAATATTCCACCCCCATAGGAGCAAAAGCCAAGGAAAGGGAGAACATGCAAGTGGAGTTCGTACGCAGCAGCCAAAACAATGGGAAATTCCTCACCTCAGGTTTAACTAAAGGCCTAACTCTGTGTCAGCGGTGAGAGAGAGAGAGAGAGAGGAAAGAGCAGAAGCAAAGCTGGAAAGATAGGAACGAGTGGCTCCTCCTCAGTGTAAGTGGGGCTCCGCGTTGGGATTTGGTGGATTGAGTTAGTCACAGGTGGCGGGTGGCGATTGGGTGCCCCACATTTCCGTATCCAATTCCCATGCACCTCCGGTCAGCCCACCCCACTAAGAAGCCGCGACTTCACGGCGGCTCTCCACGTGTCGTCGGGACGTGAACCGAACGACTGCGGGGCCCAGGTTTCATTACGGATCCGCTCGCCCTTTGACACGACCCGGCCCGCTTTGGCCCACGGGCTCGTAGCCTGTCATGATACCATCGACATGATAATATTAAAATAATACCACATTTTTTTTTTGTGTGTAACTAACTCAATACATATAATAAAAGATGATGATAACGTTTAATATTGCTCGAGCCACATCGCTTCATCATTTGTATTCGGTCAAGTCAACATTATACTATTAGGTTAAAAAGACTTCCACCTAACTCGCTCAAGAAATCCCACGTACGCATCTTGACCAAGTGAGCGCCGACTACCATTATTTATGATTGATTGCTATCTATCTTTCCGGGACCTACAGACAAAGTGACCCTACTTGTGTACATACAACAACTCATAAAGTCTCCCATCTTTGCAGACCGAGTTCAGAAGGGGTCTCGTGGTCGCAAGTATCAATATATAAATGTTAAACACAATGAAGAAACATGGGCGGTACTGAGATCGATCCACTGTCCAAAAAAAGATGCTATATAATCAATCCATTTGAGATAATTAACAGATTCTTTGAGGTATCCGCACCATCATTCTTCGTTGGATGGGTGATGTGGTGAGAGCAGAGCATAGAGTGCAGTGTGTCGTCATGGAATTAGGGCTCCTCGCACAGTAATAACTACGTCACACCAACGCATGGTCATGTACGTATTGCTGAAGCTTACAACAGATACCGATGTTTCATGCATGCGCTAATGGTGTATGTAGTATGATCGATCACATGCATGCATGCATTCACAACAATGCTGCAGTCAGTAGACGACGACGACGACGACGACGACGACCTTTCCATGGTGAAATCCGGCATTCGACTCCGTTCTCCACACTTGTCTATGAGATCGTATGATGGAGAGCAGAAACAGCAGGTCGTCTGCTCCAGCTCTTCCCATCCATGGAAGTGAGAGGATGGGTTGGTGTCTGAGAAGCTCGCTGTTGGGTTACATTAATTTGCAGACGTACGTACGCTGCTCGGCTGTTCCAACAGGGCTTCTTCTATAATGCACACTGTAACATTTTAATTTCATATGACAGCCTGGTTTCTCGTCCCTCCCCCCCCCCCCCCCCCCCCACTTTAGAAAGAGAGGAGAGGAGAGGAGTCCCTCTCTCCAAAACCACCACAAGTCTCTAACCAATGCTCAGGCACCAAAGTTCCTCCTTTGAATCTCCTCCCCTCTCTAATATTCTAATTTTAAAGACCTCCGGTTGTCAATCTCTCCTTTTGCCTCTTCCCTTGTTCGTATTCCTTTCTCTCTCTCTATCTCTCTCTCTCTCTCTCTCTCTTTCCTTCTCTCTCAAATGGCGTCTTTGATGGCTTGAAACAAGCTATAGATATCTCCGTTTATGATATTTGCACCATCCATCCAAGCAAAATGAATCAGGATGTGGTTTGGAGGATGCGGGAATTTTTGCTTTGAGATGTTCGACGGTGGATTCGAAGACTTGGCTTTGCGTTAAGCAATCGCACCGGCATCTCCGCAGAGGTATCGTTGCGAGGTATCGCCGCCACCGTATATGAATGATCTCCATTTTTCTTTCCCCCAGTAGTAGTAGTACTTGTAGATTTGATATGTTTTTATTTTTTATTTTTCAATTAAATGAAAATTATGTTAGAATCAAGAAGATGTTCGATTAGTTTAGATGGCAAGCCAAACAATTTCCGCAAGAAGAAGGCACGACTAACATATTATCTGTCGTCGTTCTTGCTCAATTTGCAGCAGAAGGGTTTGGAAGTTTTTGAGTTATACCTTCTCCAATGGCAGCCAAGGTGAAAGGGTTCTTTAAAGGATTCAAACACATGTCGCAAATCTTTGGTAAAATGTTTCTTAGGCTTTTTCTCATTTATTATTTTTACATTTCACCTCAAACTATGGTTGATTAAGTCAAAGAGATTTTTTTTTTTTCTTCTTTTGATCCTCTTGGGCAGTTGACAAAGAGCCTGAAATGGAGATTGGCTACCCCACAGATGTGAAACATGTAGCACATATTGGTTGGGACAATGGCTCTGGGTATTCCCCTAGCTGGGTAAAGAACTAAGTATCCAAGTGTGATTCACCCCTCCTTTCTTTTTCTAATCTATAAACCCTTCTTCTATTTGTCTTTTTGGTCAAGTACAGATGACCGAGTTCAACACATCGCCTGATCTGTCACCAGCACCCAATTATGGCAAATCCAGGGAGCCATCTTGCTCTTCTCAAGGTACCTCTTCCTTCTCTTTGTAAATTCTGAATACAGCACAAACATTTTGGAGATGTAGATGAAAAAATTTGTGTCATAAAAAAAGAAAACACTAAATGAGAAATATGTTTCTTTTGTAAAGAAATAATATAGGAAGACACCATCAACATATCTATAATTGATTCCACAACAACACAACATCCTCTAAACACACTTCTTGGATGGGTATAAATGCAAACCTATACTGCCAAGAGCAGCAGCAGCATTCATCAAACTGCATTACTTTCAAGTGTATACATATTTATATATATATATTTATGTCATGTATCTAATTCAACAAACCTAAGGCGCTAACATTTTTCAAGTGTTAATACGCTATCATGAGAAGATTACAAATTGCAAGTGCTTGCAACAGAGTATCACCAACCGAGAGGACCCCAACTCTCACTTCGGCCAACCGAAGATGGTAGTGGTCAACCTGAGGTTCCTAAAGATCGCAAAAAAAAGCGGAAAAAAAATAAAGCTTCATCTCCTCCATCATCTGCCACAAGATCTTCAAAAGTGTCATCCAAACTGAGAGCTTCATACGCCAAAGCAGTCGGAGATGATACTGAAGCACAAGACCAACGTCGTGGCGTTTAAACTACGTATATTTGTATATGTCTCTTGTTTTAATGTGATAAAAGACAAAAAAAAAAAGATGTACCTTTCTTTGTCGTACAGATTTGGCCATGAAGTGCTGTTTAAACTTGGTTATCTGTCTCGGAATAATAGATTCGCCAACTAAACTCTAGCAGTCCTTTAGACTACCAGGGTTTCGTTGCTACTGCATCACTCAACTCTATGTGGTTGGTGAAGAGAAAGAGAGAGAGAGCGAGAGAGAGAGAGAGAGAGAGAGAGAGAGAGAGAGAGAGAGAGAGAGAGAGAGAGAAATCTAGCAGTAATGTAGAGCATTGATACTGCATCCCTCAACTCTAACCTGAAGTTCTATATGGTTGGTGAAGAGAAAGAGAGAAAAATCTAGCAGTACTATAGACAATTAGGGTTTCGTTGCTACTGACTGCATCACTTAAACTCTAACCTGAAGTGAAGCGAAAGAGAGATAAAACAAAAGAATAGGAGATGTATAAATTCGATTATTTGGTACGTACAATAAGTATTGGATGCATATGTATGTATGCTCGACACCAAATTCTGTGTTGATTATTTGGATCACAATTGTTGGTATCATCAGTTTAAAGTGAATGCAAGTGGAAGCCATGGCTTCCAATGCTCCAGAAAGGCCTCATAGCGGATGATGCTAATCCAAACAGTAAACAAACAAAGAGGAGGAGGAGATATCCATGGAGATGGACAAGCTGGGAAAGTACTTCTTCCGAGACCATCTCTTACTATCACTATTTGTCTTTTTTATATTGGGTGGGATATATCAGAAGTGGAGCTAATCTTTCTTGAGATGTTGTTGTTTGTGTCTTTTAAGGATGATTTCCCAGCAGTGAAATATTTCTTTTTTTTACAAGTGAAGATATCATCAATCCCATAGCATTGACTCATGACAATAAATATATAGCAATGTAAAAACCCGGACGACTGGAATGGCTCCGAGAAAAAAAAACAAAAACCAAATGAGTCACTGTCACACGGCAGAAGCCAAATAAAAATTGAAAACACAACATATATAAGAAAAATAAATTTAAATTGGAAAACATTTTTAGATTTTATTTCGTAGATTCATCACTGGCCAAATATGATGATGATTAATTACATTATCCAAAACGTAATGGATATGGATTTAATATGAATCAGGTGGTTATCGGGCGAAGCCAACACTGGGTGGCTGCAGAAATCCGACCCAATCGGATCGGGTAAGGGCTGGTTCCCGGTCCGTTTTCTCCGGTTCTTTGTCGGGTTGATCGAACCCGGTCGGTTGTTGCTCTTTAAGCCGTTCGTTTTTTTCCCTTCGTGGCGAGCAGAGAGAGAGAGAGAGAGAGAGAGAGAGATGGAGGGGATCGTTGTAGGGATTCTTTTGATGCTTCTCCTGTTCGCTCTCGTCCCGCTGCTTTGGTGGAGGAGACGTCAGGTCGCTCGTTCCCCTCACGACCACGAAGATGAACCCCAGCCACAACAGGTGATTATTACTAATCGTTCTTGATTCTTCATTCGAGGTCTTTTATTTTAGGGTTTTCCGCCGTGTTTAGATGTGCTTAGGAAGTATCTTTTGGGATGATATTTATCATCGGACGCTTGATCCGGGCCATCATCATTCGATTGGAGCTTCTTTTTCTTTTTTGAGGATACACGTTCGATAGAATTGTCAAAGAACCGTTACATAATTGACGGAAAATTTGTAATTTCTCCAGAACGATTTGTCTTGGAATATCAAAACCTGTTTACCGTGATTTAGAAGAAGGGGGGGCGAACTAGAAGAGATCTGGCGTCACCTCTTTTTACATAGGGTTTGCAGGAATCGTTGGAATTTTTGGAGTATGTCCGCTTCTTGATATATTGACCTTAAAGTTCACCTGAGACATGGTGGTTTTGTAATTAGTTTGAATTTATTGAGACGAAGTTGGTTAGGAGCATCAGAAACCTAGCTAACGAGATTTAAAGAATGGAATGGAAAAGAGAGAGAGAGAGATCTTCTTGGCTGACTTCTGTTTACATAAGGTTTGCAGTAGTTGTTGGAATTTTTGGCCTATGGCCGATTCTTGATACATTGACATTAAATTTCACCTAAAACATGGTGGTTTTGTAATTAGTTATAGTTTCTTGAGACGAATTTTAATTAGGAATATCAAAAACCTAGATAATAAGATTTAGAAGAATGAAAAAAAATTAAAAAAGATCTTACATAGCTTATGTTCGTGTAGGGTTTTCAGGAATTGTGGGAAATTTTGGAGTATGGTCACTTCTCGATGTTTTGACCTTAAATATCATCTGGAACATGGTATTTTTATTTTCTTTCCTCTAAGGCCATTTTGGGATGCACCTAGGTGGCAATTACAATTAGTATCTTGACAAGCCCAATAGTTTCTTCTAAAATCTCCAGCAATTGGTAGCTTACTGGTAGCTCTAATATCCTTGAGTCCATAATTAAGTGTTGTCCATTGAACTAGCACATGCTTGCTTTAGATTGCAAAATGGGCATTGACTCTTATCTTTCAACTTTACAGATCCTAATTGATTTTTCAATGTGTTGATGTTAATTCATTGTTTATACTTGGAAAATGGAGTTTGGCATTTTTTTTTCTTCAAACTTTGTTTCATGATATTGACATTATACAGGCAGAGAGAGTGGTTCGCCCTTCCGGTGCTCGTCGCATGCGTCGCAGGCCAGCTGCTGTCAGTTCATCTGCTGCTTCGACCAATGAAGGTAATTATCTTTTTGACCAGTAATTTGCCAACACTAGGTATATTCACATTAAAATTATTATTATTATTATTTTTTGTAGGAAACTTACCTGAGACATCGGCCTATTTTGTGTCTAACAGTCATTTTCGAGTTTTAACATATATCAACTTGATGAGTAGTTCAAAATCTATCTCATATATTATTTTTCGTTTCCGTGAACTGAAGTTTCATATCATCAGGAAGAAAACTAACCTTATTTTTAGTTTAATGTTTCGCTTGTGTCTTATGTAAGGATTAGTTATTGAATAATCCAAGGTTTGCCATGCCGGCCTCTACCGCCCGGTACGGGTGGTATGTACCGGTCCGATAGGGTACCAATACGCGGACCGCCCCATACTGAGTGGTACAGATTTTTTGTATAATATTAATATAAATATATATTAAAAATTAGAAAAAAAAAATGAGGCGTCGCCTCGCCTCGTGGGAGAGATGAGGCGGCACCTCGTCTTGTCGCGCGGGGACGAGGGCAAGGTGCCACCTTGTCTTTCCGCGCAGGGACGAGGCAACACCTCGTTCTCCCGTTAAAAGACGGGGCGGGGCGTTGCCTTGTCTTCCAGCTTGGGGATGGGGCAACGCCTCGTCTTCCTGCGAGGCGAGGCTATGCCTCATTTTTTTTATTATATATTTTTATATTATATTACATATATAATATTATATTATAAAATGTTATATTATTTTTTTAATGTACCAAGCGGTATGCACTGTGTGTACTGCTCGATACTGGGTACCGGACCGATCAGATATTGGTATACTAGTACGGACCGATACAGCAAACCTTGGAATAATCAAATATAAACTTAGGTTGAGAGGGACACTGAATTTATTTTGAAAGGATGACCTAGGAGTGAAAATCAGAGTATTTATGCTGACAAGGAATTCACTTAAGAGCCAATGTCCTTAAGTCATCTCAAGACCTGTTTGTTTTTTTTAATCGGATCTATCCTTAAGACAATATGTTCTACTTGACTGGAAAAAAGCAATGTCCTTTTTATATTGTTGTTATGAGTCCTTCGTTGAGTGGCCAAAATACTAGATGCAGCACTGTAGGTCCTTGAAACGTGTTAATTCAGAGATATAATTTCAAGGATTACACTTTTACAACGTCCAATTATTTTAGTGAAGTTGAGATTTCAAAGTCCAATAATTTCAAGGATTACACTATTACAAATCACAGGTTGAGATTTCAAAAATTGGCCAAGTACAAAATGGGAATTTCTGGCAGAACACCCTGTTGGAACTTAGGAGATCCTGAAATTTCTTATCCCCGTACCAGTGGGCCCTTATAAAGTTTTAGATCTCAGTTCTGATAGTTTTAGATCTCAGTTCTGATAGTTTTTGCAGGTTTTAGTGAACTTAAGAGAACCAATTTGATCTTTATTGGTCATTGTTTTGAGATTTTCTCTCAATAATTTTTATTTTGAGCTTATTAGTCTCAGATGAAATTAGTTCTGTGTATATGAGCAAGTATTTTGTTCAAAACAATCATAGTGTCTCATCCAATTATGGTTACTACCTTCGCCTTGTGGGAATAATTACATTAGGTGCCTTTCTTGTTCTCTTTAATATTACAGCATCTAATGAAATGTGCACCGTTTTGTATATTGAATATACTATACATCAATGAGTTGTTGGCAAAGAAAAGGTAAATCCATTGTCACTACATAGTTGCACTTAATATATTTCAATAATAGTTCAAATCAAACTATTGATATTTTTGGTTTATCAAGCTCATGAATCAAAGATAATCTTCAATATATCAAATCTGGAAATTTTGAATTACTTCTCATTTGTTAGTTGTTAATTATTTTTGGTGATTGAGTAATCAAAAAAGACTTTATGCTTCTCAATTGACTTTATTTTGACGATCAAATCAATGCCTTATTATTTAACTTGTGATTAGACAAGTTTGAGTTCATCATAGTTATCTTTTGGATAAAACCTCTGGGCAATCTCATTCATATAATAATTTTGGTTGCATCTGTTCATGGGTGCTACTTGTTGGAAAGATACTCTTCTTTCTTTGAGATACATGGAAAATAAATATTTTAAAAATTAGGCCCTTTACTTCAAACTATCCAGAGAGCAAACGGGCCTTGTATTTTGGGCTAAAACTATGCATTTGGATAAATTCAGAGAAGCTAAGGGGTGGCGTTTTGGTTTTGAACTCTTATTCTTTTTAGTTAAGGGTTTGGAATTCTTGTAGGATTTTTATATTTGAAGCTTGTTACTAAATCAATTCTGTCTGTCAGCTTTGATTTGGAGTTGGAATATAAATATAATGAACAAATGTAATTTCAGAAGTTATTGATGATAGTGATGAAGAGGTTGCAGAAGCTGATTATGTTGCCAAGGCATCAAAGAAAAAGGAAAAGAAGAAACAGGAGCGTGAAGAGCAGCGACAGGTGGATTACTGTGCTATTATTTTTCTGTAGGTTTTGTAAGCTGATTCTGAATGGCCATTTGAAATCAACAACTATGTAAGGCTGAGGAGGCAGCACGTGAATCAAGAAAAACAAAGCAAGATCACTATGCTGAAATGCGGAGGAGAAAGGATGAGGAGCGTGAAGCACAAGAGCGTTTGATGGTCCGTAACTTTGACATTTATTTATTATTTTCAGATGATAAGCAACTTATGTCTGTCTTGAAGCAGTTTTATTCTTGAAATAGGAAGAAGAAGCTATCGCTCGGAAGGCCAAGGAAGAGGAAGCTGCGGCTTTGGAGTTTGAGAAGTGGAAAGGGGAATTTTCTGTTGATGCTGAAGGTACAACAGAGATCGAGATGCAAGATGATAACCAGGGTTTACTTGCAAATTTTGTTGAATACATCAAGGTATATATATATTTTAATTTTGATGGACATTCCAATCTTTTCATTGTTAGTTTTTTCAATGACCTCGTCACAGAGTAATTTCAATACCACATGATTTATACTGAGAATTAACTGAGAGATTCTGGTAATGAGAGGGGTGAAGGTCTGGTGTACAAACTATATTCTAATTACCAAACTAGAAGCAATGACTCTGAATCAAGGACAAAGTGGTCTGGACTTCTTCCAACCCCATGTAGATATACATTGCACAAGCTTAACTCTGGCTGCAGTTTCTTTGATTACAGTTTATGTCAAAGTAGTATTGCTTGTCAATACTATTATCCAATCAGTTGTTTAACCTGTGACAATGCCCAGCACCACACCCACATGGAAAAACTTGTGGAGCTTTAGGCTGACATACACCTTCGGCAAGGAAGGTGGAAAGTTAATCCATTGAATCTATGTTGATCTTGATGCACGTCATATGTTGTTTGTTTGCTCATTTGTATGTTTATTTATTCAGTTGTAAAAAAAATTGCTTGGATTGCATTAGAACATTGAAGCATGTTTCAAGTCAACTGATATAATTCTAAGGTCTTTGCATTTTCAGTTGATGTATATATATTTGAACTGTTTCAGAAACAGAAATGTGTTCCTCTGGAGGACCTTGCAGCAGAATTCAAACTACGAACGCAGGTATGGCCAAACACTACTCGGTCATTGAACTTCCGGTGCTAGGTTGTGGACTTGACATGTTGACAGTTGGTCGATGAGTTGTATATTATGAAAAATACTTTTCCTTAGGTCATGTTGTAGTCTTTTTATGTTTGCTTGCACATCTTTTCTGCTTATTGAAATTGTATGGAACTTTTGCAGGACTGCATCAATCGGATAATGACATTGGAGGGCATGGGTATGTGTTGCACACATGCATTTTAAGTTGCTATTGCCATTCTTCTCTTGGGATCGTTTTGGTCTCTGCATGCTGATTATACACACGAGCAATGAGGGCAGTCATTTCTACATAACACACGATGGGTTTACTTCAGATGACTCTGATCGCTTAGTGTTGCAACTCATCTTATTTTCCTCGGTGATTCAGGGAGCAATTTCATTGCAAGCTGATGGTTTTCAGTTAGTCGGACTTACACGAACACTTGTATTGAATGTCCAGGGAGATTATCTGGTGTCATGGATGACCGTGGGAAGTACATATACATTTCGTTTGAGGAAATGAGGGCAGTCGCGGACTACATCAAACGGCAAGGAAGAGTTAGCATCTCGCATCTAGCTAGTAAATCCAACCAGTTTATCGACTTGGAGCCAAAGCCTCAATTTGATGAACCTACAGCGCCCCCAACGATATCTGCGGCATAGGAGTTCTTTGAACATTCAAGTGTTCCCATATGAAATCATAGCGCGCTCTAATCCTTGTTCCCCTTTTTGTTTTGTTCGTTTCTGCGATCAAGATTGAGGTCTAAATATGGATTGCATGTTCAGACGGGTGAGGGCCTATTTTTCACTGAGTTGGCATGATATCAACATGTTTAATGAATTGAGATGAAAGCGACACTCACTGGCCATGAAATCTAAGATACGGACTTTATATGGCAATTCTATGATGTAAATTTTGGCAAGATGATTCTGATGAATTTAATCTTTATTAACAGTAGATATCGGAACAGGTTCATCGGAGTGGGGCCACTCCGATGGTGTCCACCCATCGGCCGTGCGCCCCTTCATGAGTCGCTCCAGTGAACTTTGACTCTGCATTCGCTGATGGAGTTATATCATAGACTTTGTTCGTCCGGGATATCTACTCTGCAAATTCAACCCTTGTTTCCCTCTTCCTCACCTTATCGGCCTCTCATTTGGTCTTTCGTTTATATATATATATCACAGAGGCCTAGATAACTAAGGGTTATATGCTCATATATATATGAAATTAAATTAACTTAAAATTATGATATTTTTTAAGTATGATTTTATAAATTATCTCGATAATAAGAAGTCTACTTTACGATTTATTTTTTAAGTGTGATTCTATAAATTGTCTCGATAATAAGAAGTTTATTTTACGATTTATATCTGTCTGTATCAATTAGAGATATAATTTATAAAAAATATAAAATAATATATTATTATATTATTAATAATAAAAGTTAATTTTGTAGTATGCTTTGAGGTCATTAATCCAACTTTATGAATGAAAAATTTTGTCTAAGGATTCAAACTTAATGTCAAGTCGTTGAAGATACTTTATGATATATCGTAGTAGCTTTATTATCTAAGAATGATAAGTACTATTATAAGTCTATATATTTTGATATAAAATAGTTAATGGGTATAAAAAAAAAGAGCATGATAACAATTAATGCTAGCTAAGAGCTTGAGTTTTACTATATTGATTGTTGATCCATTCACTTTTAACTTATAGTTTAAAGTGTTTTAAAAAATATATTTTTATAATTGAGTAGATATTATAATTAATATTTTTATTTATGTAATTTATTTATACTATCCTATTCACATATATGTATGTATATATTATAATTGAATATGTTAATAGGATTATCTTGATAAGATAAATTATATAAATTATTTTTTACTATATTAAGAAGGGCTAATAATAATGTTGTGGTATATGATATGACATTAATGATATGCGATACTTGCATTAGTAGTTAAATTAAACGTGATATTATGTTTATTAGATATATTGGTTTATTTTATAAAATTTATATGTATGTTTAAAATATTTTTTAAAGTTTCAAAATCTAATTAAATAAAATTATTTTTAAATAAACTTTTATTTTATTTGCCGTGAGCGGAGGACGTGTCTCTAAAACAAAAATTGATGTCACTGAGACCTTCAACTAAGATTACTGTGTACTAGTCAAGGGTCAAAAAGCCCCAGCAATAAAAAAAAAGCACCGGATTCTAACAGCTTTAATATGGTGTATTCCGGTACCATCCTTGGTGATAGTTGTTGAACGTAGAGGTGTCAACCAGGAACCCCAAAGCTCATGTGTGAAGCTACGTCGACACATCCCCTCGTACATTTAAACAATTAAAATCCATATAAGAAGGCGCCATAGGTCGATCAGTGCCCGTACAAGAAATATGAGTCGACTCCCTCTTGGAAACTCAGTGCGATGTTGCACAATGCCAACCCACATGGGTCGATCAGCGCCCGTGCAAAACGTACGATTCGATTGCCCGAAACGACGAAAGTCATGAATAGGTCACGTACGATTGACTTCCACCCACAGGTATAAAATGAATCCTTGACCAATGAAAAAAAGGGAGGGGAGATCACCTAACTCTCAACACTTCCCTTTTCGAAGTTAACCTTTGGAGGGGTCGGGTTGAGGAACCCCCGATACCAATCTATGTATAGGATCCAACGGACGAATCGCCTTACTCCTCCGCTGACCACCTCGGGAACAGGCGATCACATTTGATTCACCTTCAACATCGACAACGACGAGCTACATGAGCCACCTTGCGTGTTTAGATTCGGACCAAGCCGTATTGATGACTCGACTACGACATAAAACTATACAACAGCTACCATCAGCAGACTACCGTCTTCGCCTATGGTTGTTTTGGAGCGATAGATTCAAACTCACTACGGTCGGACACAAACTGAGAAGCATCCGAGTCGCTGACGACGCACTCTGTGGATCTTCGAGCTGCTGAGTCAGCTTTGGTTGACCTGCCAAATCACTGTTCCTCTCTCTCTCTACCAATTTCTAGCAAATCGACCTGCCGTTCAACACTTACAATCTGATCAGAGCACTCGGATCTCATTTTATGTGCAGCAAAAGGATCGGATGTGAGTACTTCGATTCATGCAGCTGTGCTATTTGCTTATCGGGCATGGAATTGAATTGTTGTGGCTGTTGTTGCACCAAAGTATCTCGGAGTTCCTTTCGAGTGTAAGATTGAACACTTGAATAACCCAAAAGATGCTTAGGAGCTCTTTTTAACTGAAGCTTCCTGTCATCTCATTTACTAACTTGACATCGAACAAATTACACAGGAAGAAATGTCTTCCACAGAAGAAATCATAATAAATGAGGAATAAAATGGCTATTGCTATTGCTGCATTTGCCGAAAACTTACACCAAGGAACGCGTAAACACATCATTCCTAATGGGATCGGCAAAAAATTTCATGCTTCCATGTCAAAACTGTTTGCCCAAATCAATCTTTTTCACAAGCCGTAAGGTGGTGTGCAAAACGGAGTCCAGTATTCCTGCAACCTGAAAAACCAAAGTAACAATTCAGCAAAGTCCGCGTTCTGAAGAATAACACAAGGCAAACAGCATGCATCATCAGCTAAGCACAACAGGCGCACACCGTGAATACACCTCCAATGATGGCGCAAACATTGGTGACAAAGTGAGAGAAGGATTTCGGGACCTCAGTTACCAAAACCTGGTATTTAGATCAGCATCTCAATATGGATTATCTAAATTTTGTTCACGTTGATAAAGCAACGGATGCCAACCTGCATGGGAGAAGGCTCAAAATGGAATTTGGCTACAGGAACGTATACACTGTGCACCAAACTACTGTGGGCTGTGTACTCATACTCCTCAAGCAATTTGAGCTCCTGAGAATATCTTCTCGACACTATTTCAGTCTTTACAACTTGGAGATAATGCTCAATCTGCAAATTTAGACGAAGGCCAGAGTCAGAATTTATTTAGTAGTCAGAAAGTTATCTGTCGCTCAACTACAAAAATCTGTGTTTTAAGCTACACAAATAGAGGTTGCATCAAACGCCACCCATGTTTTTCTTTTTGTTGCTGCTAGGTCACTGTGGTTTGCAAAACATCTTCATTTATAAAATGTTAATCTTGATGAAAACAGTTATTTGATAGCAAGAAAGATCTAGGATAATTTAGAATGGCAAACTAAAAAAGCCTGTCTCCTTTTTCCATGCAAATTCTTAATAGGTAAATTATGTTTAATGGCTTCCATAAATGACCATCTATGTTTAACTATCGTGAAATGCATAAGTGAGGAGATACATGAAAGGTTAAGATCACTTCTTTTTGGTTCTTATATCATGATTTGGATTTCCAGTCAGTTGACATCAAACAAGCTGCCTAGAGAGAAGGATGATGGAGAATCCTATAGAAGAAAACCACAAAAGCAACAGAAGAGATGTTATTGGAACTTACAGTAACATTTGCATTAGCATGGTCATGATTAATAATATATGATCGGCCCATCAACTGATCATGACTTCCGCCAAGATATGGTGTTAGTCTCTTCACTTCAAAAAGCATCCTCTGCGAGAGCTTTTTACCAAAAGAAAATTGTGAAATAACATGTGAGACATTTATCTGAGATGGATCAAAGGAGTGTGATCCAGAGTGAGCTGAGATGACAAGAGTACCAGGAACCTGAATAATTAGCAAACAAAAGCAAACTTTATAATTAAGGCAAAAGAAAAAAAATTCTTGCATCTCTATTTTATCATGTAAAAGTGAATACACAAGCATGAAACTTAAACAATTAATTATAAAAAAAAAACTAGCATTTTTGACATATTTGCATCGGGACAGTATAGAGTTATGCTATAAAATGATCAACAAGCTCAATTTCATCAAAGTAATGATTGGCTTGTATGTACGAGTTAACAAGCAGAAAGCACTAATACGTCACCCAGTTTAGCTGAACAAAAAATAAGGTCAGCTACCTCTTGTTACAGTTGTCCATTGTCTAAAGCAAAGATGTAATCAATGATATTTGAACTGCACAGTATCTCATACAGAAGTGACAAGGTGTTTACCTTCTTAACACGTACAAATCCTTCTATTCTGCATCCACTAGTCAATGGTGCAGGACGTTTTGCTGTCTCCACAGAGTGATTTGACTCATCAGCCAATGCCATATTACTAGAGTATCTTGGAATGGAAGCAACAAGAGTTTCCATTGCCTAAAATTTCCAATTCAACAATAAGTCCATAGAGTATTAGTTTGGTGAATGAGATCAAAGCACCTAAATTTTATAAACATGAAACAGCATAAGAAAATAATGTTAAATAATAGCATCAGCAGTTAAATAATTCAACGAGAGCAACCAGCATATACCGCTACTAAACTATCTGTGTCACGCTCTCCATAATAAGATTCATGTTCATGGTGTCCATGGTTTTCCCTGTGACATTTGACAATGTAACAGAAATTACTGAAAGTAAAACATATTCAGTAATCAAAGGGATACTGTAATTTCACAGACTTTCTAGTGAATTTCAAAGAAGAATCAGAAGTTACTAGAAAAGATGAATGAAAATCTACTTTCAGCTTATCAGAATTGCAGTCCATAAGCACAAAGTTGTTGCACACAAGAAAGAAAAAGACTGTTAGAAGCCATAAGATGCACCAAATTTCATGGAATGTGTCATTCATGCCCATCCTTAAAATGATCATACAGGCCGGCAGCAGAAACAGAGCTAAACAAAAGGTTGCATTTGTTCGCCTTCTTGAATCAACAAATGAAAATTAAGCACTTAGATCCATCTTTGAAGCAACATATGAAAATATCCCAACTCCAAATCCACTAGCATGATTTATCAAAAGAAAGTGCCCTTGATCAATCCATTGAACAACTCTGATGATGTGAACAAATCCATTGAGAGAATCTCCTGTCATCCTCACTTCTTTCCTCCTTTTTTTCACCCAATCTACCTTGGGTTGGATGTTACCTTAGTGGCACTATTCCTGTTTATCAAACCCATTGTTACAGAAGCTAACATCAGCAATGTTAATTATCCACACAAAGCCAAGATCAGCACACCGCAAGCAGAGGACCCATTAGATAACAATGATGTGCAAGAGTTCGAGGATTACAAGACTTCTCCATTTAATACCCAATCCATGATAGCAGGAACCACAACAGCAATGTACTTAGTAGCTATAATGTGCAGTTGGACAAGGAGCATGAATATACTTGTGCCATTAAGGAAATTATCATGGGACCACAACCACCGTAAAAGTTTATGAAGGCAAGGGTCAGAGGAAGACAGTTGATGACTTCAAGAGATGAGAAAGCTTAGCTGAGGTCAAGTCAGAGATACTTTTCTTCTCATCACAACCTTCCTACCAATGCATATTTCATTGGCCACATATACATCATGAATTGGTCCTAAATTGTTACATTTGAAGCTTGTATGGCTCTCAACAACAATTAATGATGATAGGTGTACTATTCACCAGTCATCATAATTGTACTACATATAATTGGTTTCACATCAGCAGCCACAATGCTCCTAAACTTATTATGCTGATAAAGCAAAATTTAATGACCAAGATGCTACATACATCACTAATTGATTCAACAGTGGCAAAATAGTTCATTAATATCAAATGCGAGGAAAGAGAAATCAAGAAATGCTGTAGCATAATGGATCCAGACCGGTTCCCCATGTACCATACCGCTACATCCTACAGTTTCAAAGATGAAGGAGAAGAGCAAGGCACGATGGAGGAGGAAGCAGAAGGAATAAAAAAGAGGAAGGCATGGTGGAGGAGGCAGAAGGAGAAAAAATAAAAAGGAAGAGAAAGGAAGAAAAGGCCTGTGGAGGACGAGGAAGGTAAGGGACCATTGGAGGAAGAAGGAAGAAGGAAGAAGAGGAAAGAGCGTACCGGGAAGGTAGGCAGCGACGAACGACAGTGGACGAAGAAGGAAGAAGAAGAGGGAGAGTACTAGCAAGGTATGCGGCAACGATCGACAACGGCGACAACGACAAACAGTAGTAACGAGGCGATGTTGATTCCACATGCCTTACGAGAAGAGGGCTCGTGTTCATGAACCGTAATCGATGTTTTTTTTATTTTATATTAAGTTGGTCCGGATCATTGAAATAGGGTAGTTTGCATACCGATCCACACCTGGACCGATGCATACCACCTTCGTTTCTGAGCAAAACAGACTTTCTTGAGAGAAATATCATACAAATATCATACATTATATATATATATATATATATATATATATATATATATATATATATATATATATATATGATGTATGGTTAGTAATAAGTCTTAAACACACATTTTAAATCGTTATTGAAGCACATATGGATAAAAAAACATGGTTCAAATGGGTTTGGAATTCGAACTTGTCAGGCCAACTGGTACTAGTCCTGTACCAATTTGGCCGAAAACCAATATCAGCAAGAGGCCAAGATTGAAAACCATGATGCCAACAACAAATTATACAACAATACAGTAAGTGAACATATTTAAGATTTCTAGGCTTCTAGGAACTCGACTTCTTATATCATATATATCAAAGGGGTGAAATTTTCCTGTAAAAAATGAAACATTTAATTCATATGACGGGAGAAACATCTTCCATCCTTAGCCATAAAGATATGTGGCCATAAAAAAGGGATTAAGTGGAACAGGATTAGCCAGGTAATAAAGTTGTGGAAACACTTTTCTCTTTCTTACTTGTCCCTCTATATCTAACTCATTTCCTAGCAAATAGTACACTTGGGCAAGGTTCGCCAAACCATACCATACCGACATACCGAGCTCAGCTCGGTATGGTACGTTATGCTGGTACCAAGCAGTATGTCTAGACATACCGCTCGGTACGTGTGTATACATATATATATATATATATATAATAAAGTTAAAAAAAAAAAGGGGCGATGTTGCCTCATTCCTTCTCCCCACGTGGGGAGAAGAAATCACTCGCCGCCGACGGATTGCGCGGGCGAAGGGATCGAGAGAGCAACACCGACTCCAAGTTCTATCTTTTCTTCTCCCTCTTCTTCTTTCTCCCTCCGCTAATACCACCCGAAATCGGCCACTGACGGTCGAAATCAAACGTTACTGGCCGATTTCAGATGGTAACGGGGCAGAAACAACCCCAATCAGTGGTACCGCCCGATAGCGGGTGATCTGCGTTTCGATCAGTGGGCGGACCAGTATGTATCGGTCAGTACGGGTGGGATCCATCGGTATTGCAGTCCTTGCACTTGGGCACTTGTGTTGTATGCATGTCCATGAAAATTGTAATACTAGGTAAATTTGTCAAATTGGATTAATAAGCAACAAGAAATCCTATGGCATATGTTACCACCATAAAACAAATAAAAAATGAATCCTACAAGTAATTATGCAAGATAAGTAGAATTTACTTCAATACTGACACTGCATAGAACTTAAATGCTTTCAGGTGCTACTATTGTATGAATATGCAAATAAAGATTTGGACACCAACAATCTATCTACAATGGGGCATTCATTACTTCAAAGCTAAATACTAAGAAACTATAATTAGCAAGCTTTTATAGATAAATCACTTAAATACCATAATAAACCACATTATTTTACAAACTGTAACTTATATATAAAGAAGTTAATTTAACATATCTGTCATCATAAATGTAGAACAGTTTGAAAAGACTTGCGCTTACTTTACATCACTTCCTTTCATGAAAATCCGAATAGATGGGTAGCCTTGAATATGATGCCTGCAAAGTTTTTTTATTGTGCCAAATTAATATACCTGAAAAAACCTTCAAAAATCAAAGATAACATACATGACATCAAGATTCAAAGCATGAGCAGTACTGGAATATTTAACAATCATAAGGCAAAGTTATGTAAGTATAAGCAACTAAGTTTCTAATTCAGTACAAATGATACATATTTCATGATTCAGTTTTCCACAGTAAATATGTACTACAAAAAAGACAAAGTCAAATTAAGAATATAGTTCTTCTGATCAATGTTCATCCTACCGGTCCATACCAGCGTACTGAGCTCTGCTCGGTATGGTACGATACAAGGTTTTACTTACCGGTCCGTACCAGGCAGTATGTATAGTGCATACCGCCCGGTATTAAAATATAATATTATATTATATAATATAATATTAAAAATATTAAAATATTTAGAAAAAAAAGGAAAAGGGGGGCGATGTCGCCTCGATCTGTCTCCTCGCGCGGGGAGACGCTCCGTCTCCTCACGCGGGAGAAAAAGCAACCGCGGCCACGGGCGACGGCAGACGAGCGAGGACGGCGCACGGGCGAGGTATTCTTTCTTCCCCTCTTCTTTTTTTTTTCTTTTCCTCCTCTTCTTCCCTTTTTCTTCCTCAATCGACCGCCGACGATCAATTTCTCTCTCAATCGACCGCCGACGATCGATTTCTACTTCAATCGACCGTCGACGGTCGAGTTTTGACGGAACCGCCCGGTAGCGGGTGGTCCGCGTACCGGTAACCTGGCGGACCGATGTGTACCGTCCGTATCGGGCGGTATAGGTCAAAATTGCAAACCTTGGTACGATATACCAACCGAGCGGTACGCATAGGCATACCGCTCGATAAAAATAAAATATAATAAATATAATATAATATAAAATTAAAAAAATTAAGAAGGGTCAATGTTGCCGAGGCGAAGTAGCCTCGTTCCTTCTCGCGATGCAGGGAGACATTTCTTCTCCCCACGCGGGGAGAAGAAATCGCCTACGAGCGACGGATCGCGCAGGCGCCTAGGCGATGGATCGACGGACTCCAGGTTTTTTTTCTCCCTCTTCTTCTTTCTCCCTCCCTCAGCTGATACCGCCTAAAATCGGTCGGCGATGATCGAAATCAACCGTTATTGGTCGATTTCGGGTGGTAATGGGGCAGAAACAGTCCCAATCAGCGGTACCGCCAGTATACTGGTCAGCTGGCAGACCGGTACATACCACCTGTACCGGGCGATACACGTCGAAACTGTAATCCTTACTTCTGATCATGATTCTTATTCTTATCATCCAACAAGATTCATTTGTCTTCATTCTTCTCCCTGTTTCTAATGATTTCATCATTTATTCAATGTGCTTAGTTGAGGCACAATATACCATAAAGTAAAGAAAGTTAGCTTATAGTCAACCTCGAAGTAAGTCCTAATAAGGTTCCAAGAGAAATTAAATGGTTAAGAGAAAACAGTATTGAATGTCATGTAGAATGTTTACATTCTTGTTCGAGTTCTGAGATACCTTATGATTTGACCCTCCTAAATCCTCATGGTCTTTCAGCAATTCTGAGATAGCACAAAAGCCAATGCTAAATGCAGCGATGTAGCTTTTGGTTAGACCATTATAAAGGTCAAGAAATAATATTATAAAAATCAAGGTTTGTCAAAATTGCTAGGTCAATATGGTTTGGCTGGTATTTAAGGCTACGACCATGCACTGGTACATGGACCAGTCCAAACTGGGCGGTCGAGTCTAATTCTTTATTTTTTTGTCTTCTAATTAGGATTTGGGACAGGGACATGACTCATGAGGAGGCTCATGCAGCTGCCACTTGCTGCCCACACTCTGGTAGGCCACCTCCTTCACTGCCTCCTTTTCTTTCATTCTTTCTTCTTCCTTCTATTTTCACTTCTTCCTCCACTTGCCCACCACCAATGGTTCACGGTACATTCTAGCATACTGACACATGGTACACCAGAATGGACTGGCACAGTAACCTAGAATGCAAAGTGCAAACCTTGCTTAAAATAATCATAAACTTGTTAACTCTTTGATCATAATGAAACCATCTGGTTATTTCTATTTATTGTAAGAGCTATTAACCAAAAAGCTGCTGCAGTTTCCTAATATCATAGTTACAAAAGCTATGAAACAGACTCATCAACCAAAGGCTCTAAACTTTGCAAAGTTAAATAACATAACTGGAAATTTTCTACTACCTCATGTGGTTAGCAGCATAATACTAAAGCTTACTGCATTTAAGACTTATAACTAATTTAATTAACATGATAAAGTTTAAACAAGAGAAGTCGCTGCCATGGAAAGTACCTTCTGCATAGTTCTCCTTCTCGTGTGCAATCAACTTTTCCCAACAAAATCCGTCCATCGATTTTGGGATCGTATCTGAATTCAACGGAAAAAAAAGAATAACTCTCAAGAAAAGAGCAAAAGAATAAGCAAAATGGGAACAGGATATAGCTGAAAACAATACCTCTCCTTTATTATTTTAGCTGCTCTCGCCCATGATGGTTTCTAAAACAAATGATGGAACATACAAAGAATGAAAATGAATACAGCCCTTTCAAAGCATTCATTTAAGAAAGAATGTAAGCATGCTCCATTTTGATGACACACGATTCACAAGTCTAACAGCACAGTAAGAGGACAAGCTGTAAATATAAAACTCACCTCTACATGACAATTTTTCCGAGAAAACTAGGTCTCTTCATTTTGGTTGCTCCTGTGCAACCTAAGAGACCAAGGTTCAAGTCACGGAAACAATCTCTTTAAATATTTAAAGATAAGGCTGTATACATTGCCTCTCTTCAAACCTCACATTGGTAGGAGCCTCATGCACTAGGTACACCCTTAAGGCATGAGTAGAAAAGACGAGGCCAGAGGGCACAACGTGTCGTGAAGCCACCACTGGACCATATGCTAAGGTCTGCTTTTGGGCTATGCTGGACGTTAATGATGATGTAAAGACCTTAAATAAAGAAGATTGTAACACCCTGATTTAATCCCATATCATATGTGAGTTAAAACTTAAATTGTAAGGTCTGATGGGCATATTACTATTAACTTGAGTTTAGGTAATTTTGTTAGTTATTTTCAAAATACTAGCAAAGGAGATTGTAGCACCTTTAATTATAATCTCTTTAGCTTTTTCCAAAGCAGTAGTAGGTATTTGTTGTCAAAAACAAGAAAGCAAGTGCACTGATAATTTCGTGGATGCCTCTTTAAGTAATCATGTTCATTCTACTTCTATCTGTCATGAATATGGCAAGTAAAAACTAAATCTCGAAGATCAAAATTCTACAACATGGATGTGCCCGCCCACATCTAAATCAGTAGATGCCATCAGCAAATAACACCTGTTGAAACAGCATGCCAATTCGAAAAACAAGAAAAAGAACAGGCGAAGTTTACTAGATAAGAGAACATAAAAGAGTGAAGTAGCTTCAAGCTACATGAATATGCCCAGCTGCTCTCTAATTGAACAGCACTACATCACTATGGTAGTGGGATCATCTCTATTAAACTCTCAAAACATCTGGACTTCAGGGCTGATTATAAAAAATTAAAGAAAAGTTAACTATTGTTTTTATGTTTTTTTTCTTTTTTATTATTTGCTCCCTCCCTTTCTCTCACTATTATATTCTCCCCATATTATACAATGATCACTTGTGTCAACATAGCATGAAGCTTTGTAACAGACAAGAATACATAATCTGATGGATGTAGAAGTAGCTTTTCATAAATACTAGATCAAATATCTGTCCAACACACTGTATAACGTAAAAAACGTTCATCATATATCTTATGCAAGGCTAGAGAAGGCAACATTACCAAGCGATTGCTCCAATAACACCATGGTGCAAAGAAATTAACAACTAGGATTGAATACCTGCAAAAAATTATTAACAAATGTGTATAAGGAAAATGCTACTGGTGATAACTAATAGATGGGCATGCTCCTACCAAACTTGTACATATGACATGGTGTGTCATAAAAAAGAGGCTACGATCATGTACCATGATAGAATATCAAAGGGCAGCGATGGAGCAGTAGGGACTAGGCAGCAGGGAGGAAGAGAATGGTAGCAAGACCGAGAGAGGACATGGGAATAAAGATTTTTCTGAAAAAAAGGAAGATAGCTAAAAACAATAGAATAATAAGGATACCAAGTGGTAGGCTTACCATCTAGTATCCATCCCCATATCTAACTATTATAACCAGACAGGAAGACTGGTTACCTAGATATAACCCTTGTTCCAGATTGGACCAACCGGAATCGCTCAGTGACTCAGTCCACATTCCTTCTAATTGAATACGTAAACACCGGCCAACTGGCCCAACTGACTTTTTAATCACTGCTTCAGCATACTTCCAGATTTTAGCCAAAATCCTAAGTTTTGGGTGTTGATAACTCTTCTCTAGAAAAGCAATGACTTATATATTCAACCTCATAGCTGATTTTTTATGCCATCAAGAGAATGTTTGAACCTAACTATTATGTCAGCCCTCATCTCATTGGCCTTCATGTTCAAGCTTCAGGCAAACTGTCTTACACCTAATGGCTGTCCTCAGGATAGGCAATCATAGAGGGGAAAAAAAACAATGTACATCTCAGATGGATTTCAAATGTAATCCTGTCAATAATAATCAACCAACTCTATGTCTAGAAATTTATAAAACACAAATACATTAATTGTTAAGGGAAAAAAATCCATATTCTCTAATACAGAGTCAGATTGCTGCTTGAAGTGATTAGGTTAGAATCAACTTAAAGTTTTGACAAGCAAACGAGTTAACCTTGTGCAGTTAAGTTTGCTCAAATAAGACCTAGAAAAACAATAACAAGTGTTTTCAGATAAGATCACCCTGGCTGGCTTCAAAGTATTTAAATATAGGTTTCCCTTCGGTCCTAGTCACTATGACTCCAGAATCAAGTGAACCCTGAGCCTAAAGCAAGAATAGAATCGTAAATCGCAAATCCCACCTCCTGTAACTGTAAGCAATAAGAATAACTTAAGTATCATGCAACCATTGTATAGAGGATACTGATGCTACTAATGAATCAAAACAATATCAGGTATATATAATTATTTAATCAATTTAAGATTAAATACTTACTGATGTGCATATTTCTCAAAATCCTCAGCAGTCAAAGAATCTGAACCATCAGCGTATTCTTCTTCAGAATCATCTCCATGTTTACTAACTTTTGGAATCGGTCTAGAGTGAAACTCGGCTCCGGTTGGAATTAGATTCGGATCTATCGAAAACTTTCGAACTGTTTTTGTAATATTTAACCTGTTCTGCAAATTGTTGAATGTGGATTACAGTTAAATCCAAACTGAAATACAAAAATAGCCCAGGTAAAGCTATTGAAGCTCACTTTGTAACTAGAGGAAATCAAAGTAGAACATGTCAGATGTCAGATAAAAATAACAGATAAATATTGAAACATTTAATATAATAAATATACATTGTTCTACTAGCTTTTAACAAAAGCAAGAAAAAGAAAAAAGCCCATAGCCACAACTTAAGCGTAGACAAATATAGTGAACAAGTTTTGTAAACATTTACCCTTCTCTTCCAAAGCCTGTCAATTAGTGGTTGGATCTCTAAAGTCAAGATATGAATAGGGGTGTAATCACCTCTTTTGGCTAAATTCCAAATACCATCATAGTGATATACATTCATGGTCTCAACTGGTATAGCCCCTTACATATTGTCGAGCCTATGGGACCTGATATTAGAGGTCTACAAGTCATTGAATGGCCCCAATCCCTTAATGACCTATTCATAGGCAACACACATTATCCACATCAACATTACATCATTCTTGTGATCATTGTCGAGAAATGAAGACTCGATGACAAGATGCATCCCGTCACTAGTTATCACCTGCAAGGCTGAAACCGTTGTTAGTGATCATCACTGAGAACCATCATCTACATCAGGGATCAACTCTACATTTTGTAATTCCTCATGCAAATAATGAACCAAGATCCATAGTTGTCATTACTAGGGCGAAGGGGGACCATTGCAATGGCATGTTGGCTAAGCATGGGAAGAGAGGAATACTGAATGAGAAAGGAAAAAAAAAAAGGATAAAATGTTTATAATTTTTGAAGTTGTAAATGTGAGCAGGATCAGACATGAACCCATTTAGTTGCAAATTGGAGTCCAATAACTTCTGGATCTTGATCAGATCCTGATTCTCGATTCCATAACTCACAATCCATTATCCCATAACTTGTAATATGCCAAAACCTATTGTGGATAATTATAGCTAAAACAACAACAACAAAGCCATAAACTTCTAATTATTTAGGTCCACATGGATCTTTTGCTGGTTGACTACATGAACCCTAAGCTATGGATAACACATAACTAATCATCATATTAAATTGATTAGGCTCAACCAAGAGTTTATATTAAACTGGTCAAGATATGTCTAGACGGATCTGATCCAAGTATAATTATGTCTAATCATATGCTGGCACAATAAATTGCTCTGCATAGAACTTCATTTTAGATAAAAACCTTTTTAAGATTGATACATAATATAAGTTCTGTCATGGATTAAATTGTAAGATTGTCTAGAAAAGGTCATGATCATCACAGATATTTGACATTTAATGTATAATCTATTTATCATATTCAATTTATTTATTATATTATGTATATTATTATTTTGGATATCACATACTAAGTTGAATTATTAAATTTGTCTATTTGATTATTATATTGTCATCTGGTCCAACACATTCAAGCATGTTGATGATGTTGCACAATGTGCCATGATTAGTTGATAAATTAGAGAAGCATCTAGTAGATGTACAGGGATTGCAAAATACATAATAAAAGAAGGCATCCATAGAAGAAATGATAGTATATGATAAAGACTGAAACTTACAGTTCCAAGGACATCACTCACATCAACGGATGCAAATTCACATGATAATGCCGGGAAACTACAAATAAATTCCACATGTAGATAGTCAGAATATTCAAGAAATATGATTCTATAGCAACAAAAAAAAGCTCAAACACCAATAGTGACGATAGATAAAGTCCATTTGCATTAACCATAGCAAGTCCAATGCATAAAATGTCAAATTAACAGATAGGCAACCTTCCAGATATTTGACACAGAAGGAGCAAAGCACCATCTAGAAAATAATAAGATGAACTTGAAATTAGTTTTCAACTTATATACTATAAAAAGAATAGATTTCTGAATTATTGAGTAAATTAAAAATTGTAGCAAACGCTTATGAGTTCGGAGGAGTTAATGTTTTGACTATTATCTTGTGTCCTTAGTACTCAAGAAAGTAAACTAGAACTGCCCATGATCTCTGGACATGATGCATGAAGTCATCCTCAATGCAGTCCATCCATCCAATTTACTCATCTCTAATCATTCATGTCCATGTATACCTGACATAATTTAGATTATAGGTATGATGATGAAGACAACAATGATGAAACTTGGGCTACCGAGCTGGATCATCAAGTTAAAGGACTTCTTATGTTTGTCTCCTTTAAGATGAGTTGTGAGACATTTTCTTTTCTCTTTCTCAATAGTCATCAAATTATTAAGGATGAAACATCTTGCACACTCTGTCTTGATCATAGTCCAAAATACTGTCCGGAACCAAGATACAAACCAAGCTTTTTGCGCAGTCCAATTCACAGATTATCTCTCAGTGACCTAGATAAACCAGGGGAAAGCCTAATTCAATTTCTTTTTTAGTGTAGGGTTTTAATATTACCAAACCCCCCCGCCCCCTTCTCTCTCCCAAGGAATCCCCATTCGGTCAGTACCTTGTGCCACCCACTGCTCGCTCGTCCACTTGCAGGTACTTCTCCTCCTCTTTTTCTCCTACTCCTCCTTACTTCCCCCTTCTCGGTGTCAATCAATAATGTTGGTGGGTACCATGCGTTGGTATTGTTGGTACTCAACCGATACTAGTCAAGCCAGGGATCAGTATGGTAATGCTACCAAAACTTTAAAACATAATTTCGATGCCACTGTTGATTAATATAATTTGCAGGATTGGGACCTTTTTTGCATATATAATAGGATCCCATCGTGGCAACATGTATTTTGGCTTTTAACTTACTAATGACATAAATCAACTGCTACCAAACGAATTTACAAGTGTAGGCAGTGAAGCATATCATGTCACAAAGATATTGGTAAGAACCAAGGACTTCCATTTCACATGGACCAGTATGAAACGAGCAGCACATATCGGTCTGAGTGCTAACCAATATGTGGACCCACCCCAATCAGGTCCGCCATATAAAAGAGAAAGTGGGAAACATTAAATCCCACTTTCGCGCCGCCTTCACTTCTCAGGCAGCCATGATCAATGTTGCAACTTCTCACTATGACTTCTCACCTCTGTCTTCTCACCACGATCGATGCCTCCACTTCTTATGCAAGCGACTACCGACAACCTCTGCTTGCTACAACCTCCCTGCATGATCTTTGCCCTAATCACTTCTCAGGTATGCCTCTTCTCCTCTTCCTCTTCCTCCTTCCTTCTTCGTCCTCCACCACACCAAAACTATAAGTGTCAGGATAAAAAAACCAAAATTTGGCCTATGTTGGTTAGCACAGAGGTGTGCCAACTACATGATATGACTATCATTGATGTGAATGACTTTTCATTATGTTTTTTCTTTTCATGTCTTTACTAAAAAAAACCTTCCCAAAACATAAAACTACATATAAATATCATATTTGTTCATAATTTTGTCCATGTCATGTTGTGTCCTACACCTACTTCCAAATTTGTGATGTGTTTAATCAAGGTTTTCCATACCACATGAAATCGATCAGTAACGGTCGATTTCGACCATCGCCGGTCGATTTCAGGTGGTAACAGTCGAGGGAGGGAGAAAGAAGAAGAGGGAGAAAAATACCTAGAGTCCTCTTCGCCCACGCAATCTGTCGCCCGCGTGATCCGTCACCCGCGAGCAATTTATATTATTTTATATTATTTTATATTATATTGAGCGGTATGTCCTGTGCGTACCACTCGATATCGAGTACCGTACCATACCGAGCTGAGCTCGATACGCCAATATGGACCGATATGGCAACCTTGTGTTTGATAACCAGAGGTTATATGTTAAGCTAGAAGGTATGGTTACCATTCACATTATGTAGCACATTAACAAAACAAAGTTGAGAGTCTTTAAAGATGTGTTATTTTGTTATGACATTCTCACATAATCTTAGAGGTCCACGAAACTCCCAACTTTTTGATACTAAGGTCTTATAAATCAAAATCTCCCAACAATAGTAGCTTTAAAGATAAACTGTTGGTTTTTAAAGAACTTAGCTATCAGAATCCCCGTTAGCACATATCTAAAAGATGGATGTTTAATGCAGAAAGGGAGAAAGTAGGTCATGGCAGCATGAGAAAGTGTCAGCAAGCATATATCTGTAGATCATGGCAGCAGTTCCAAATCATTCACAAGATAAATTTCAGAAAAGAAGAAAGGTGTGGTTCAACCTAATGTTAAAATCCATGAGCAAGAACTCCCCATCCGAACTCCTATCAACAATAATAGATGTCAATGTGCTCACTGTCAAATAGTTGCTCAACTCCTGAAAAGAAAAAATTGAGCCACAGTTATGAAAAGCAAAAAATCCACAAGTATGACATAGGAATTATTGTTTGCTAAGAAGATTGAAGTGGATAAAATTTTTGATTTTTTTTTTTCAACCAAAAGACTGAATTTAAAGATAGCTCCCATTGTTCATGTAGGAACATAAGCACAATAAATTATTCACTGTAGCAAGAGCCCTTATGTTAAGATGGCTAATCACAACCAAAAAGGGTAAAATTTCATAGAGAGATTCTTGTTTCAGATATTAGATATTACACCAAAACATGAAATTTCGTAAGTAAAGATGACAGTGGGATAGGCTTTTCGCAGGACCTAGGCATATCTGACACTTAAACCAGGTTCCAATATCATTTAAGTGGGTTAGAGACAAACTAGGATGGCAAAGGAGGTACCTAAGTTGAGTTTGGGTATGAGTTGGCAAAACTAGGTGGTTAGTCAATTCTTGTTCCATACCCTACCATGTTCATTCATAATGTGAACTATGTACGGTGGCACTTTTTTCTCAGACTACCTAACCCACTTAAAATTGGGTTATGTACCCTTTAATTGAGTTTAGAATGTTCAGATAGGAAGGTAGGTACTTTTATCAGGCTCAACTTTTGGTGAAATTTCCAATTACCAACCCACTGTCATCCCTAGTCATAAGGGCACCTAACAGTCTTCTATACTTCTATTACAAAATATGAAGAGATCATTGATAGGGGACAAAATGAACCATCCCAAGACTGACACATGGACACCTCCACCTCAGCGGCAAAGGTCACCACATCAGCAGGTCAACTACAATGTGTAAAGTCGCATAGGGAGCACTTGAGCTGTATTTCGTTATCAGTTGAGCCACATCAGCAGAGGTTACATCAACTTAGCAGGTGGTTGAGCAATGTCAACAGATGTTATGCCACATTAGCATGCGGTTAGGCCACATAAGCAGACGTTACGTCTGACATGGCAGGTGGTTGAGTATAAATACATCCTCTTTCATCTCTTTTCTCTTTTTCCAAACACCAATTTCCACTATACTTCATACACCACTGACTTAGGCATCGAAGGTACTGAGTCGGGCTACCCCCGACCTCAATCTTCTGTAGGGTCCCAGGCGACACCCCAAGGGATCAGGCGGCATCCAGATTCCAGCGATTCATGACTCTCCGGTCATCCTCAACTTCTTGGGGCGAGGCATATTGTTCATCATCGGGTCGGAATCAGGTTGAGTTGTCCTTTTCTCTCTTGATTGGTTGACCCACCTCGGAGTTAACAATCATCATAGCCAATCTAATGATTTTTTCAACATCATCATTTTACCGCTTTCTTATTCTAATTTCATCTGCTAATAATTACTATTCATATATGAACAAGGGTTGTATTATTCTTTTAAATTTAAAAAACTAAGCTAATGAAAAACCAAACATTTCTGGGCTGACTTTATGGTAACACTGAAATTGAATGGGGTTGCACACAAACTTCAAAGAAGAAGAACCAAGTTAACCATCACAGTCTGGCTATTTATTCCACAACTTCCTTTCTAATAAGAGTGCAGGCACAAGGTTTCCCCCAAGGTAGAAAAAGAAAAAGAAGACAATCATGTAAATGAGCAAACAGAAAAAGGAAAAGGACAAACCATTCCAAACAAAAACATCATGGCGACTGCTGCTATGATAGATAATCCTGCACCTGAAAGTGATGCCTCTGTCAAATCTCGAGGTATTTTCCTGTAATTGAAAAAGAAGCATTGGTTGACGACAACAAGTAGCAAAGTAGCTTTGCAGTTGTTCTCTAAAAAAAGAAAAGTATTGCCTGGTTTGAAAAACTGATTCATTGTGAAGTCATAAATATATGGTTCAGAAGCGTCTCATAGTTTATCATCTTCATCACAAGGTCGTTTATTCTACACCAGTATGTAAATTTAATTTATAAACTGAATTGGGATCAAGGACATGGATGAAAAAACATACAAGTTGTATTAGTTCATCAATCTAACATGTCACGTGACACGGCTCATTTTCACACTCCTAGCAAAATTTAGCGATTGGAATTAGCAGAGAAGCACTAGCATTCCCCAATTTATCCTCAGATAGCTGAAACAACGATCAAGAAACAACAGAACCAACGAAAAATCAACTAGAAATGTCCAAGATTCCACAGTCCCTTCACCAATCTTCATTCCGGTGAACGAAGAGTCAAGAAACAACAGAAGTAACGGGAAAAAAAAACAATTAGAAACGTCCAAGATTCCTCCTTCATCTCTCCAATCCATCATCCCAAACCGAAGGAACATCTATCTACTGGAAAACAACAAGAAAGGAGTCACGGGATCAGGAGAAGCGTCCGTCCGCAAGAAACAGCATTTTCTGCAGAAGGAAGCGGGGAGGAATCGGTGCGTAACCATAGGATCAAACCTGTAGAAATCTACGGACTTGAGCTTGCTTGCGGAGATCATGGCTCCCGAAACTGGGAGATTCCTCGATTTCTCGTCAAATCAATTAGGGTTTTCAGATCTTAATCCGATCTGAATTGAGGACGAGAGCGAGAAAGAGGAGATCTCTTGTTTTCTCCCTTCCGCTTTTTAAGTTTCTATAAACCTCTTGATTACTTTTACCCTCGAATAAGAACCCAATCCACGATGAAAATTCTATTTTTATATATTTATATATATATATATATATATATATATATATATATATATATAATAAATTAAAAGGAAAAGGTCAATGGATTTTTGTTTATTCGCAGTTAATATTTCCAATAAGGAGTCCGACGACACATTAAATAAAAAATCTTCAAATTTTGAAATAGGAATTTTCAAGGAAAATGCAAACTTGTGTAGATCGAAGTTTATTATTTTGCATGGAAAATGATTCATACAATATAGAAATCTGTGGAACTATTGACGATAAACTACATTTGTGGAGTTCAGCATCATTGCATAAATAGGTGAAATAAGGTCTCAGGTAATTTTAAGAAATATATATTTAATCTGAAAAGAAAAATATCTAATATCTAAAATGATGCCTTCCATATTCGTTTTCATTTGTGGTGCCCCTTTTTTCGACTTGGACGAAAAAATCCTCATACTTTTACCTAAATGATTTCATCATACATGCATGTTACTTACTACTCATAAAATCTTTAATTATGATGTTTTGATTATTATAAAAAAATTTAAAACAAAAAAATATATATATTAATCATTTTAAAAGTATTAGTTCTATTCTATAGAATTAATCATTGGAGATAAATTAAAAAGGTACTTAAAACTAGTCCATCGCTTACTCCATCAAAATACTGAAACAGTAAAAGAAACATACAATGCATGGTCTCAAATTGGAATCTGTGGATCGAGGACTCGCAGAAACAAGCGCTTTACAGGTGAGAAAATTGTGATCATTGGTTTCTGGTCATTCGCAAGAGTTTGAGAAACATCAGTTTTTAGCTATAAAACTTTTTTTTTGTTTGCTTATGCCTGTCACCTTACTTGGTAGAACGCATTTATACTCTCAGACGATGCTTTCGGTCTGAGAAAAAAGACGATATCGATTGAGACCACAAAGTCTAAGCACACACACACACACACACACACACACACAATGTTTCGGTTAGATTAAGAAGAAGATGATGATGAAGAAGAAGAAGAAGAGTACAAGGTGATGAGGGTATAATTTTTTTTTTTTTTTTTTTACCCCCGCAATGTACAGGGTAATTCCTAAGCGTAGCAAAGATTTTTATATGAACCCCAAAAGACCACCAATACTATCTACAGGAACGAAACAAGAGAGAGTGCTCCTCGACCTTCCATGCTATCGATTGAACCAAAGAGTCTAATCCTACAGATAGCTTGCTAACATGGACAAAGGAACTAAACAAAGTCCTCTTTTTCTTCAGCTCTGTATGCTTCGTCGGCAATATTAGATCCACCTACGATTTCCTCCTGCAACATCCAGAGGCGACAGATCCCGGTAATAAGCCAAGACAAATTGCTTGAACTGAAATCAACAGAACAGCTGCTGGTTGGTTATATATCACCTGAGGTGATTCCCTGTAATCTCATCTTTCTTGGTCGAGTTCAGAGTCAGGTAACTCGAATCCGTTTTTACCTGTTCTAGGCAATGTAATATCGTTTTCGTTAGATTGTTTGGAACACCAAGGAATCCCTTCAACACAAGTAATAATAGAACGGGGAGGTGGAAAGAATACTTACCTTGGGGCTGTTGACGGGTGAGCTAGCAGTATCTTCCAAGGAGTCATCATCCAGTAGTCCCTTCCCCCTCTTACTCTTCTTCTTCTTCTTCTTCTTCCTGTACTTCTCCTCCGACACCTCGAGACCAGCCGATGAGGGGTCGAATGCAACACACGAAGCAGCATCGGAGACGATGGAAGACCCGCTGACGACGCCGGAGGATAAGCCACCGGCTGCTTTCCTCTCCTCTGACGCCATGAATTCCTCAAAGTACATGGTCCACCCACTCTCTTCAGAAGAAGCTGAGCCGTCCTTGGCACAGCAACCGCTGTTCATGGATGAGTCGATTGATTCCCCCATCCTCAACGACGGAACATGGTGGGCTTGTTGTGCATCAGGGAAGAACCGTCTGAGAATTATATATAGAACAAAAGAAACACAGACAGATCAAACGGAAAAGATAATTATAAGAGAAGAGTATTATTATTATTATTATTATATATATATTCGGCGTGGGGGGCAGAGAGGGTTGAAAGACTCAGAATCAACAAGTTGCCGGCAAAACGCCGGAGTGGGACATGCAGCAAGCAAGAAGAGAAGAGAAGAGAAGCAAAACAAAAGGGATGATGGTTTTGACATTACAACTCTCGTACCTAACCCACTCCGACTCTTTTATCTCTCGACCTTCTCCTCCTCGAAATCCACCATTCGATCTCCTCCGAGTTACCTACGACTTTGGTCAGTCCTCCCACCGTTTTTACCGTTATATTCAAGGGTTTAGATTGGATTCTTCGTGACTCAAGAACAGTTCAACTCCTACCAAGATTTTTTTTGGTTTTTTGGCTCTCTACGATACTTGTTTGTACACAAGAAAGAAACACCACTGGGATCTTCAGCACCTTTCTCCCTGATGCCAACTAAACAAATAAATAAAAGGGTATGTGATCCAAGATTTCTTTTCCTATGATTTCCTCCAAGAAAAGAAGACGAAGGAGTCGATCGGATCGGACACAGTAGATGAATGTGCAAAGGAGGAGAGGCCATTCGGCAATAAGACAGGAGCAGTTGGCAAAAGATTCCAATATCTGTTTGTGTAGTAGCTAATCTATTTCAGGTCATGATCATAACCATTAACATTTCAGCATCAAATTAATGAATGTTTTGTTGCCACTTGTCTGAGAGACACATTTGATTACAACTAGACAATGGTTGGTAAAGAAAGATTGCTGTCTTCAGTTCAACATTATGGTATCGACACCATCCGAAGGCTCTCCTTGATCGCCAATCTGACTTCACCGTCACGTTAATGAACGCAAGGTTAACATTGATTATAATTACTAAACACTCATTGATATGAATGCAAAATGCTGACATAGTTGATGTCCCGAACGCAATCTTCTACAACCCAAAGAATGAAACCAATTACACCCTTAAGTAAACTGAAACTAGCGAAAAATAAGATTTCAGTTTATGCGCAAGCATTGCAGTGGCAGCAAATGATACAAACCACGACTGCTAAGAGAAGAAGACATGCCGTGAATTTTTTATATCCAAGAATGTTTCTAAAACATCGGTGTCTATGATGTTTCTGTGCTCCGAGTTGCTTAGAAGACAAAAAGGTTCTTTGTTATGTCATGCCCTTTCTCTTTGTTGATTCCCACAAACCAAACCTGAAGGCTTTTTTTTATGTCAGCTACAGGTTTAATATAACCTGTTGGCTTCAGCTCAGGGAAGAAAACTTGGTATCTGATTGGGAGACCAGCATTTGATTAGAGTAAGATAAAAAAAAAAAAAAAAGTACTTGCTTTGAGGACATAACAGTGCTTAATTTATCAGCAAAGTTTTTAGACCTGAACAAAAGTAAACTATTAGTAGCATATTCTAATTAATTAAAAGTCAGTTTATGACACTTCCAGCATAATTAACCTAGAAATATTGTAATGTTTATTATGCTTTAAGCAAATCAACATACATGGAGTCAATCATATTCAACTTCTTTTTTTTTTTTTAAAGAAAAAAGTAAAGAAATGTTTTCGTTATATATATGTTCCTGCATGATTTATTTTATAGAAACCGATGAATATATTAAAATCCATAAGAAATTGACAATCCTTAGTCAACTGCCCTAGTTCTTATGGCTGTGTTTTCAGTTTCTGCATTCCTGTAAGATGGGAAACAAAAAAAAAAAAAAAAAAAAGTCCAAATTTAGAATTGATCTTATCGACTGCAATGATGAGTACACAACTGTGAGGAAGTGGATTTTTAGAAAATGGTTGTAGCAGTAACAAAGAAACAAATACTCCCATCTCTTTTTAACCATGTCAATTATGGAATGCTCTGAAAAATGATTATATTGGTTCACTGTTTGATAAACTCGAGTATAATTGTAAGAAGAGATCAATTTCACAATAAAGTGTGATGTGCGTGAGAGCAGTTACTGCCTCTTAATTTGGCGTATGAGTCATGGCTTCTAAATACGAGGAAGAAGGAAATCGATACTGGCTGGTCACGGTAGAACTAAAAAGATATGCATACTGGAGAAGAAGATGCAGAGAAAACCAACAGCAGGAACAACCAAACATCTCATGGTATGCTTGTTGATCGTTTCAGTACCTATGGATTTGTGATTCATTGCTAAGAGAGAGAGAGAGAGAGAGAGAGAGAGAGAGAGAACGTTTAGTAGTGCAAAATGACCAAGAAAAATTATTCAAATGTGCCATGCATGGCTGCGTATTATTATTACATCCACTGTTTTCATTGCCTGGGTTGACGCAGTTCGACACATATATGGAAAGCGCCGGAGAGAGTGGTGGAAAAGAGATTACAAACCTTCTTATTCTTATGATCTCGTGCTCTGGCGTGGCCTGTTTCGATCCGGTAATGGCGCCCGATTCCCATGTGAATCATCAGTAACCAGACATGGGTGAGAAGCTCGCCGCCCTGGCTCAGCTGCTTGGCATGAAAATACTGGTTGCATGTGCCGGCGGCGAAGCACAACATCTCCACCCACACGCCGCTGATGATGGTCCATTTCTTCTTCCAGGCCCCTTCCAATTCCAAAGCTTCTTTCTTCTCCTTGGTGTCGTCCCCTATTATATCATTTGCGAGCTTGCATGCATCGAACAGCACCGACTTGCTCCTGTCCCCTTTCACCTGTATGGGTTCGAACGTGGTTTCCACCTTCAGCAGCTCACCAGAAGCTGCCTTTTCCCTCGTCGGAGTGAGGGTTGCGGTGATCGGGATTAGCTTTAGAGGCGCCGGTGCCGCTGGCCTGCTGAGTTCGGCAGCGGAGACATGGGACGACGATGCAGCGCCGCAGCCATTTGATCAGTTGCTTCTTGCGGGAATGACGATTCACCTCCTCTGTGGCCTTGATGGCGGTGGGGGTCATTCTGGTAGCAGAGATATGTGGCGATGTGCCACAACAGTATGCTCTCATCGAACTCCTTCTTCACGCTCCAGTCGAGCTCCGGGTAGCCCATTTCTCGTAGGATCCATTCGCCTCTGCAGGCTTGCATTCACTTGTAGCTGGTGGCCTCTCCCCCGGCGCAGGAGGCCATGTCCTTCAGCTGCTGGAAGATGAGCTGCTTCAGATCATTGCTTACTTCGACATGTTCCACGTACAGCCAGATATCCCACAGCTCTTTGCAACCCCAATAATTCCATGATCTTTCGGATCCAGATATGCCACTGTCCTTTCAACCTCAAGAATTCCATGATCCTTTGGATCTTGCTGGGGATCGAACGTCTGAGGCAGATGCGGATCAGGCTATACTTGCCTCGTTGAATTGGACCACCAGCTTTTGCAATTTTTTGGAAATCCATCCCCGAAATCTAACGATTTCATCAGCCAATTTTTCCAAGAGTACTGGTAGGCAAGCGATGTAGTGCCGCCGCTCAAACTTGTTTATCTCCTGCAACGCAGCGATGGTCCAGTCGGAGAACAGGAGCACGACGATGGCGACGGCCTCGAGTCCGACAGCGGCAACGAGGAGGACGTAAGTTATCATGACGTCAGCTTCGTTGAAACCATGCTTCTCGCTGAGGTGGAAGAGCACCAGGGCGAGAAACATATTATTGTAATTTAATATTACAATTCATATTATAGTTTAGAGTTGGGTTGTTACTCATTTTATTTCATGTTTGTTACTTATATTTATTTGAATTATAGAACAAGCCAAGCAACTACTATTTATGCGTTTTAGTCCCATTTTTGTTGTGCTAACGTGTTAGCTTCAGGAGGATTCTATTGATTTCCAAAGGATCGATCCCACACGTCCGTCTTAGAGAAAGCTATTATTGTGCCCTTATTTTTTTTGAAGAGACTCTTTTAAATATCTCTGATCGATAAAGATTCTATTAGTAAAAAGAGATGGATCCAATTATTATAGCTTCCACCGAGATTACGACCGTGACACAAAAGATAGTCATGACTTGAAATAACAACTTGAAGAACTTATTCATCAAGAACACCTCGAGCGATTTCGTCCGGAGTCTTCACCCCAACCTCGAGGGTCGGTGGAGAGATAGATTGATGTCATCATTGGTGGATCAATCTCATGAGGAAATATTTTCTGAAGTCTAAAGATTACGCCCAAGCCACTATTGAAAAATGCATACGTACGAGGAGAAATGACTCGAATATTACCTTCAAAGAGGAAGATGAAGTATCTCGACCCGAACCACGATGATGTCTTGATAGTCTTTGTGAGGATGATCAATGCTCGAGTGAAGATGGTCATGATTGATATAGGTTGCTCTATTGATATCCTCTACTTTGACGCTTTCCAAAATGCAATCGGAGACTGACAATTGGAGAGTTAAAAAGCAACCTACACATAATATTTGGAGACGAGCCATACTCCATAACAATGACAACCAGATTCATAATAGTCGGTATCCACAATCTACGTTGAAGGCACTGACAATTGGAGAGTTGAGAAGCAATATATTTGGATGTATCTCAATGTAGATACAACTACTACATCCTTGTTAGTGCCTTCTACCTTACAAACATATAGTAATTGAAATAACAAAATTAGATGCACTATTCCCAATTCCTCATATAATAAAGATAGCTAATCTAATTGTGAAAACTCTCTATATATCTAAATTATCAACTTAAAAAGTTGAAGCACCAAGAATATACCACCAAAAAAAAAAAATTATTGTTCAATGTTAGACCGATTGTGCGACACAAATGAGCCCACGGTCATACTGTGTGGGGTTCAGTTTACGATGTCAGGATTGAAATCAAACAATACGAGATCTATTTACGATGCGTACCTTTAGATACCATCTGATTGAGATCCAACTAGATCTTCAAGAGCACCGTTTGTCGGATCTGAATAACGCTGCTTGATATCGATCTGCAAGAGGAACTAGAATATATCTATACCCCTTCTCCTCTCTTCATATCCTTTCACAGGACCACCTTAATTGATGATTTTGGGGAGATCGAGAGAATAACCGCAATCTCTCGACTCTATTCCTATTGCTGCCTTTTCGTGTCGTGCATTAGGTTTATAGTAGGTCCTGTCTATTTATAGGCGAGAGCAGAGGGTCTAGGATAAGTTATTCGGAGAGTTCCTTCCATCAAGGGCATCCCCTAAAATATCTCAATATAATATGGACTTTATTTAATATTGGCTAATATCTTTTATCAGAATCCAAATAATCCATAATATATCTTATTCAATTAATAAAGGACCACATAATCTTACATTCTTCAATTTGGCCCATTAATTGATAAGATATAAAAGATATCTAAAATCAAAATAAACAAAACAAAATTTATTTAAAAATAATTTTATATAATTAGATTTTGAAAATTTTTGAAAATCATTTTATACATGGTCATGATTTTAAAAATAAGTCAATAAGTCCAATAAGCATAATAATACTATATTCAGTCCAACTATCAATGTAAGTCATAACGGTTGTATGTTATCAATGCCACACTTCCTTCTCTGTACTACAACACTGTTAGTCTTTCCTTATATAGTCTATAATGACCCCTATAATTTATCTTGTCAAGACAATCATGTTTCTTGCATTCAACCATAATATGCATAATCATAAACACAAACATGATATCAGAAATAAAGAACTTTAATTATATAAAATAAATATCAATAATAGTATCCATTTAAACATGCATCACCATATCCTTTATGGCTTGCTTACAATCCTCATTCTAAGAACATGTTATTTAAATATTTTACACTATAAAGCTTTAGTAAATGAATCAGCAATCATCATAGTGGTGCTCAAAATTTCAATTGACACTTGTTGTTTCTGAATTCTTTCTCTAACCACCAAATACTTTATCTCAATGTGCTTGGAACCACTAAAGTATTTACCATTCTTAGAGAAGAAAACTGCTATAGTATTATCGTGCATTAGGTTTTGAGAAGATCAAGAGAATAACCGTAATCTCTCTTCCTATCATTTCACACGACCACCTTAATTGATGGTTTTGGGAAGATCAAGAGAATAACCGTAATCTCTCGACTCTATTCCTATTGCTGAATTTTTATATCGTGCATTAAGTTTATAGTATGTCATGTCTATTTATAGGCGACAGCATAGGGTCTAGGGTAAGTTATTAGGAGAGTTACTTCCATCAAGGACATCCCCTAAAATATCTCAATATAATATGAACTTTATTTAATATTAATTAATATCTTTTATTAAAATTCAAATAATTTATAATATATTTTATTCAATTAATAAAGGATCACATGAATTCATGTTGCAGTCAACTAGACAATACCCATTATCATTCAATTATTTAAACCAAGTTATATGGAGAATAAACAACAGCTGACATTTACCAGTAGATTGCAATCGGCCATCCAAATTGAATCACAATGGACAATTTTGCAAGCTTAGCTTGATTGAATTATGATCACTAATGATGCACAACCGACCAACTGAAAAAAAAAAAAAAAAAAAAAAACAATCAAGAAACAGCAAAAATAAGATGGCACAGAGCATTAACAGCATGAATATAACTCTAGTGCTCCAACAACAAGTAACCAGTATATGTGACAATTTCTACAAAAGCCCTGGACCTGATTCTTGGATCTCTTGTGTGCCAGACACTTGTGTTCATGTTCTACAAGTTGATTTCCAAGTCCAGAAAAAAAATCTTAGAAATGGAGATCTTTGGTTTAAAGAACAGCACAAATGAGCAAGAGTTACATTAAGACAAAAACAATGATATATTATACACAAAATTGGACGCATTCCTAACATTATGCATCATTAGTACAAATATATACAAGAACAGTCACAATTATCATCCAATATAGAAGGAAACGGAAATAGACACTGCAGATTTTATATTACAAATCCATAGTTTGTGGATAAGACGTAGCTCAGTGTAAAGTAAAGAACCAGCTGCTGGCCTTCAATGAAAAAATTGAATGTGCCAATAGGAGGACCTCCCTCACTCTTGAAAGCTACAAATACAAAATAAAAAAATAATTAAAAAAAAAGCATGAGAGTATCTGACTCAGTAGGGAATCAAAGATAGGACAGGACAGATTTGATGAGATAAAACCATGAAAGCAAAAAAAATTGGTTCAACTTGAGATCCATGAATGTATGAACATTCAGGCTTTTGCAATTACAAATCTTTTGATAAGCATTCAACCATACAACTGCTCTATTGCTCATATGAGATAGAACCTGATGCATAATACAATCAGGAGCATGCATAATAAATCATCTATAGGAACTTTTGTTAATCTACTGGAGTCATGTGCTTTTTCCAAGCAGCAAATTCACCTGCCTAGAAATCAAATTAATCGAAGAACATGTTATGTTGCAAAAAGAAACACCAATTCCTGAACTTTGTTTCCCATCTAACATCATGAAACATTTTATCCACTCTCACCTGTTCTGCACAATGTGTGAACCAGGCAGGGCACTTTAAACAAAGAAAGTGGCTCTCCTTTCCCAAAAATTCTTCAGTCCCTTTTTCCCTGGAAATTCTTCAGAGATGGATCTTCTTTGCATAGAGCCATAGACTACTACTTATATCTTCTTCCAGGCATTCTGCTATTTAGCAGACGATCAAAGGAGGTCAGTGCATCATGAAATTTGCGAATTTTAAGAAAACCCTTTACCATGGCAATTTCATTGTCTGAGCAATTAGCCTTCTCCATGACCAGTTCAACAACCATGTTAAGCTTGTCCTCCATGGCCAATGCAATAAGACCTTCAGCAAGCATTGAAAAAGAAGAAGATTCTGGCAAGAATCCCTTCTCTGTCATCTCCACCAGGAAATCTACAGCTTCTCCAATCGGTCCTCCTCCACGACACAGACCACGGAAGACAATCTTATATGTGATAGCATCTGGCTGCTCAGCCTTCTCTATCATCTCCCTGAAGAGCCTGACAGCTTCTCTAGTCTTTCTCTGCTTAAAGAGTGCCTGGATCACAGGGTTATATGCTTTAGGAGTTGGGACCATTCCTTTCATATGTATGGTTCTGAGAAGCTTACAGGCAACCTGAGTCCTACCAGCCTTGCACAGACCCCCTATCAGAGTTCCATATGTAACAATATCAGGTTCACAGCCGTTTGATGTCATAGTTTGAACTATATCTGCCGCTTTCTTTATATCCCCTCGTCTGCAATGATGTGTGAGCAACGAATTGTATGTGAGCTTATCGGGTTTCAGTCCTTCGACTATCATCTGATCCATAAGTTCTGTAGCTTCATCAACCTTATCATTCTTACACAAGCCATCAATTATGGTGTTATAGGTTACCAAATTCCTTGAGACCCCATGTATCTCCATTTGGTGAAATACATCTTCAGCTTCTTCAATTCTCATGTTCTTGCATAGTCCATCGATGAGTGTATTATATGTCACAACACTTCTAGCACAACCGTTCGACTCCATTTCCTTCAGCAAGGCTACAGCTTTCCCCAACTTCCCGTCGGAACAAAGGTGATCAATCAGTATGTTGTAAGTAAATTTATCCGGTGGGCATCCACTAATTTTCATGTCCTCAAACATATGCAGTGCAATTTTGAGACTGCCAGCCCTACAGAGCCCACTGATCAAAGAGTTGAAAGTATATGCATTTGGTAAAAGACCTCTGAGAGTGAGTGCACGAGCGAGTTCCATAGCCTCGTCGAGTCTATTCTCTGCACATAAGGTGCTGATTAGAGTATTGTAAGTCACCATATTCGGCAAGCAGTCTCTCTCTACCATCTGATCCAAGACTGCCGTTGCTTCCTCAATCTCCCCCAATTTACATAACCCTGCAATTAACGTGTTATAAGTTACAATATCAGGATCATAACCTTCCTGGAGCATCACATCTAAGATATCAAGTGCATGCCCCACATGGCCAGCTCGGCACAGTCCGTTTACCAGAGTGTTAAAAGTAAAATTATCAGGGCAAAATCCCTTGGTAGATTCCTCTTGTATAAACCCTAGAGCTTCCTCTAATCTTTTCTGCTTGCAGTAGCCATTTACCAAGACGTTAACTGTTACATTGGTTGGAGAGCATCCCATATCCAACATTCTGGTCTTTACCCTCAGTGCTGCCTCCATATTCCCCTCCTCGATGAAGCCCTGCATCAGGGTGGTGAAAGTTATCTCATTCGGAGCCAGATCATAGCTGGACATGTCCTCCATCATCAGGATTGCTGGTTTAATCTGATGAGCTTTGCAGAGAGCTTTTATCAAAATATTAAATGTAGAAACATCTGGCTGGAGTCCTCTATCAAGCATCATAGAATACACCGCCTCAATCAGCTTAATCTTGCTTCCCTCCACCAATACATTGAGCAGAAAATTGCAAATAAATGTGTCTACTTCAACTCCAAATTCGTCCATCAGATTGACAACTACATCAGCAGCTTCATCGAACAGTTGAAATCTCGAAAAGCTTTCTATAAAAATCTGGAAAGTACCTTGGCTTATCTTGCAGTCTGACGCCTGCATCACCTTGAGTAGAGCTATCATTTTCTCAAACGAGCCTTCCTTTCCGAGCTGGTGAAGGATCTCTTCGTACACGGGAGATGTAGGCGTAAAATGCGATTGTTTTGAAGCCCAGTTAAGCAGCCGAACCGAAGATTCTGCATCTTTCTGCCGGCGAAGGCTGTCAAGAAGGTCTTTCAGGGTGAAATTGGGAGGGACTTGATGGACAGGATCAAGGTCATAAGCGGTCGACAGTGCCGCGAGACCTCGGATCGATGCACACGGCAGGAAAGCTGACGGTCTATGCACCAAGGGATGGGATATGCAACTCGGTTTACGAGGAAGAACACAAGGATGCACGAACAGCGTCGAGAAAGCCATTGAGGAAATTTCTCAAACAGCTAGAACGCAACGACAGGTGGTAGGTGCTTGGAGAGAGAGAGAGGGTGTCACCTGAAGCCGGTTGAGACCGGAGGGGTGTGACGAACTCCTATCTCCTATAGTGGTGTGAGGTGGGACTATAAAACTCTAAAGAAAGGAGGAGGCACCGGCGAACTGTGTTTCAGGTAGAATCATGTGTGAGCCATGAGAAAGAAGAAGACGGAGAGGATAGACGCAAGAAGTCGACAGGTGAAGGCGGCGGTGAGGAACAACTGGATGCTGGGGGGGGGTGAAGAAATGCTATCCAAATTGCAGCAGTAAAGATGATGGAAGAAGAAGAAGAAGAATAGAGATCGTGTACACGGAATTGGGATAATTCAGCAAATGTAGTGTGGATAAAACCCCCAAGCACTTGCGGCTGGAGTTGTTCACACACTTCATTCTACTTATATTGCTGCTGCAAGTACCGAGTTCTGCCTCTTATGGAGGCCTGTGGGCTTTGGGACTGTGTTGTTGTTGTGGGCTTCTCCCTGCCTCCTCCTCTATTCCATGAACACATGAAAGGAAAAGGAAACATCTTTCGTTTTCTCTTTCTTATTGTTGTTGTTGTGCCTTTCAGCAAAGAAAACTATCAATATGAAGAGGACATATTTCTACCGGCACTGTTGTAGACTTTATTGATGGATCGGAGTCAATTGCTTAATTATATTTATATATATATATATATTCTATAAGTTGTGTGTTTTGGTGTAGATTGTAACAGGATGAGTAAAGTTTAATTATGGTAAATCCTGTGAGGAGAAAGAAAGGGACATCCTCTATTTGTGAAGACTTAAAGATTGCTTGATATATTATTTAGAGTTTGCTTCTCCCTTGCTCTTTGGACAGACACTATGTCTTTTGTATTCTGACCAACAGAGCATTTTATTACTTGCGTTACTTAGTTGATATATTATAATTATACCTTTTGAATGAAAGAAAAAAAAGAAAAAAGAAATGTATGTGATGGATGGAAATGCATATTGCACACAACAGTTTTTGATCTTGAAACTATCATTCTCTCTGCAGCGAAAACAAATTTGAATGGCTCTCAAACGACAAAGGATTCATCATCACCACCTTGTCGTGGAGCTTGTTGGTATTTACAAATCTTACACAAGCAGCTGGCGGCGTAAACCAAACCAGAAGAGGAGGAGACCGAGAAGAAACGAGCAAAGGGAAAGAAGAACCTAATAGTCGATGATAGGTTCTCCGATGGTCAGATTTCTCTCCACCGTCCATGGCAACTTGAACAGTTTGGCCGCGATAAACTTGAAGATCTTGTTCACGTTAATGTTGTGGGTGCTGCTGGAAAAGAACAGAGTTGCTTTCATCGCTCTTGCGTATGCTCTGGCCTGCGTACACCACACAACACACACACACACAAATCCCTTTGCTCATTTCTGCATCAAACATAATAGCACTCACTCCAAGGTGACACACGACTAGTTTTTGATGGCTAAGGTCAGTTTAGAATCTGAGGCTAAGATTTCCAAGATGGAATGCAATGCAGATCTGTATCCTATCTGTCTTGAAGAAGAAGAAGAAGAAGAAGAAGAAGAAGAAGAAGAAGGCACCATCTCCTTGACTTCAAGCAGCCACCACCACACGTAAAGATGGTGGAAGAAGTTAGGAAAGCAGTGCTTTCTGGAACGGAGGAGACCTGACACGTTTGACCTGGTCATCAAGAAGACCTGTTCAAATGATGATCTAAATACCAGATCTTGGTGGTGCCTATCGAATGATACGGTTTCATCGTCTCCATGGAATCCTATCCCTCCTCTCTATTCTGAGCTACAGCAAACTGAGATGATGGCTTAGTACCTGATTCACGATCGTCCATTGCATTTCAAGAGGAAGCCCAGCAAAATCATCAAATTTGGTTCCTATTAAGATCGGAATCGCCGTCTGAATGAATCAGACAAAAAAAAAAAAAAAAAGACTTATGTATGATCAGCATAAGCAACCATTACGTGGTTGTCAAATGGAACAAACAGGGAAAAACGTCAATACCTTGTTCCATCTCCTTGCTCGATGATACCAGGCGACAGCACTGAGGAAAAAAGAAGCAGCCCACACAGCATCAGCATCGATAACATGATCCATCGGTCACTAGTGAAACGTATGAAAAGGAGAAGAAGAAGAAGAAGAAGAGATGATGCGTGGTGATGGAAGGAAACACTAACTTGTTTAGCGTACATCGATTGGTGAGATCGAACATTACAAGAATCGCCACTGCATCTTTGCAGGCAATGGGCACATGATCCAGAAATCGATCATCGCCTACAAAAATTCCAAGCCTAATTAATCATCATCAAGGAAGATTATTTGTGTCTGGAGAAGATATAAATCTGATCCTTACCTCCCACATCCCATAGCCTAAAGGCGATCCTCGCTCCCTTTGCTACGAAGATCTTATCCATTAGATTCAGTCCTGCCATTTCTACTCCCCTCTGTTCCTCCACATCGCCCACGTACTTCATCTGCCACATACAGCAACAGCAATATTAGCAGCAGAAAGAAGAAGGACAAAGTCTCTTGCCGATGATCGAGAATTGCATGTCCATATACCATGAAGCTGGTTTTTCCGATGTCGCAATCGCCGAGGAGGCTGACCTTCAACGACAGCAGGTCGGAATCCACCGCCTCGACATCCGTGCGCACCGACGCATGTCCCGTATCCACCTTGGGGATGTCCCGGGCCACCGTGGGGTTTGGAGCACTTAGGTTGACCTTAAGCTGCCGGTACCGACCATTAGGCGAGGAACAAGAGAGGAGGTGGCTACGCACGGCGTGGAAGAAGCGGCGAACAAGGCGAGCCCACTTGGCTTCGAGATGGACCAAAGCGTGAGTCATGGTCATAAGGTGGTGGTGGAGACGGAGGAGGAGGAGAGTTGAAGGCCAGGCTTGGCCATCAACAAAGGAGGGAGAGGGGGGCTATGTAGCTGTTGGTGGTCTTTTGTTTTCCTCTCCTCCTCCCTCCCTCCCTCCCTTTCCCTTTTGTATTGTGGTGCCCTCCATCTCTCTCTCTCTCTCTCTCTCTCTCTCTCTATATATATATATATATATATATATATCACTTGGGCGTACGTGGTAACAAGCGGATGGTACGTGAGGAGATGGTTGACCAATTATGAGAGAGACATGATTCGTTGGTGCAAAATGGTAGATGTGCTTCGTTCGATGGGCAAAGAAAGTGTTTGTGGGGGGAATTGTGACTGCGAGATGTGCATCGAAGTCGGTGCTGAAAGATACGTATCAACGACATGGAGTTACTCCATTGCCGTCTCTTTGCTCTCTAAGAAAGAAACATCTTAACAACACAGAAACTTACCGCGTGCCATTTCTTGCTTCTCTGAGTGTGGAAAACAATGGCAGGGGAATACGGCCAAATATATGTGGTTTTTCTTGCTTCTCCAGTATTAGATGTTTGCCTTTAGTGATTGCTTAATATGTTTTCTTTATTTCTTCATTCCATTCCATGCTCGGCTGGTTGGCTTTCATAGAGCTCAGAAATTAGAAATTAAATGACAAGTATGAAGCTACTGAACTTTTCATTTGTCTTTCCTGAAATATACAACTTTTTTTATTGCCCTTTTGCCTTAAATTGGTTTTGATATTGATCGATATTCTAAATGTGACTTTACCTTGAATATTGTCGGTGTTCGTCATAACTTGGATGAATAGGATCGATAGTTAAGTTAGTTTAATGATAAACAACGTAAAACTATATCATATCTTATGAACATGGATCTTAATGTATTTTAGTGTAAGGCTAAATTGACACAAGACACTTTCAACGTTAAGGTGTCCCAAATTACAATTGATGATTTAGAAGATCCCTTGGAAGTAGTCCATCACATCTGGATATGATGTCAAGTAGGTAATAAAATGTGATACTTTCAAAAATCGGATTAGATCGGTAGATACTATGATAAGAAGTAGAATTTTTTTTTTTTTCTTACAAGAGACTAAGTGGATAGGGAAAAAATCTAAAGAGATTTATAATACTAGATTTAAGATTTAATATACTAAAAATCTAAACACATAAAATGTGTAAGAATTATTATTGATAAGGATCTTAAGAACAATTCTCTTTTATAAAAGGATAATATATTTTGAATATTATGCTTATGCCCCTCAAGTTGGATTGGATGATCAAACTAAAAGAGAATTTTAAAAAAGCTCATATAACATCATTCAAGAAATGCTTATGATAAAAAATAAACTTATATAAAAGAGTGTATATTGGCTTTGGTTATGGGGATAGAAATAATGATGATGATATGATTTTAGATTTTGTAACTGCATATGATATTGTAATTATAAATATAATCGTTAAGAGGAGAGTTAAATATTAATTACTTATAAGAAGGGTCACAATCATAGTCAAATAGACTTTTTCTTATTAAAATTGTAGATAGTTATTTGTATGGATTGGAAAGTTATAGCTGGTGAAAGTTCATTAGTTATTTACTGTGAAAAAATGAAAGAAGAAAAATATAGTAGAATAAAATACTAAGACCACATCATAGAATTTTAGAGATGATAATGTAAATTTTTTTTTAAGAATGAGATGGAAATTTGAGAAGACTTGAAATATAGATGAAGATAATATTAATATTATTTGGACTAAGATGGTTAGCATGATTAGGAGCTTAACAAAGAAAATTATTAGTGAAACTAAAGATAGAGATGTAACCTTAAGAGAGTGTTAGTGGTGGTGTGAGGAATTTACAAATTTTTTTCTCTCTAAAAGATTATACTTAAAGATTGACAAAATTATAAAATTTATTATGGTGGGAGAAAGGTATATCACTAATTATATCAATGTTACTAAAGATATATATATGTTAATGTAGCTATTAGTGCTAGAATGATTGAGTGTATATTTGGTAAGTTTCCTATTAATATCGGATTACATCAACGATCCGTTCTTTACTTTTTCATATTGATAATGGATGAATTTACTAATCACTTATATGATAGAACTTTTTGGTTCATGTTATTTACTCATGATATTATCTTAATTAATTAGAGCCTACGTAGAATTAATTATAAACTAAAGATTTTAGATTAACTAGGACTAAAATTTAAAATATAATTTTAATGATTCAAGAAATAGATAAGAAAATATTGTTAAATTATATAATATTTTTTTTTAAGTAAAAGCTTTATGTATCTTAGATTAATTATTCAATAAGATAGAAAGATCGATAAAGATAATATTCATAAAGCAAAATATGATTGTTAAAATGATGAGGGCCATTAGGAGTTGTGTGATCATCTTATAATTTGAGATTAAAAAAAATTATATAAGATTTGAGTGTTGGGCAGCTAATATATATATATATATATATATATATATATATATATATATATATATATATATATATATATATATATATATATATATATATATATATATATATATATATATATATATATAAAATTTATGTTGCTTAGATAATAATATATTAAGATGAATGTAGGTAAAAAAAAAATATTTTTATTCATGAATAAATAAATATTTGAAGATAAGATTAAAAAAAATTGTTTAAGATTGTATGAATATGTACTGATGAGACTTTCAGATATGATAGTAAGAAAAGATAAAATAATTAATATTAGTGGTTCAAAAAAATATTAAAAAATTTAAAAATATTTTAAAAACTATAAATAAAGATTTAGTACCATTAACTTAACTAAGCATATGGTTTGTTTATATATCTTGATGATGATAAAAGATTCATGTAGCAGATCAAGATAATTATGATTTATGATATTTGTATTGACCTATATTCTATAGGATTAGGTTGAAGCAGACATGCAACTCGACCAAATCCAGTATATTTTAACATTTGCTGAAGAAAATATAAGATGATGAATCATGCTTATTTCCGAGGGAATTATATCAGAGGAATGAACAAAGAATGTGGTCCTGTGATCAGTGATTGGAGCAGTAATATGGCTGCTACCATGACCAAAGCAGAACACAGGTTTGGTGGTTCACATAGTCCCTCCCTCCACACTCCATGTTCAAGACAAGGATGAACACTTCCAGTCTAAAGAAAATAATGATGTGTTAAGTAAGAAGATGGGAAGAACACAGCAAAGATCATGCTGAAAGCCAAGCCTTTGAAAAAGTTGGGGAGGAAGGAAAACCAAAGAAGGCACTCAATAAACTAACCCCAAAAGCTTTTGTTGTGGCATCTTTTATCTGTGGCCAGACATTTAATTCATCACACTTTCTAAATGTAAAACATACCTATTTGTGTCAGTCAACATTTCAAATCATAAAAACTATCTAATTGCTATGGTGTTTGTTGCCTAGTCAATTTAAAAGGAAGAAACAGACAGAAGCTTCAAGTAAGTCTTTTGCAGGACAGCAAACTTATTATAAGATTTCTTCTTCAAAGAATCTAGACATCCATCTTTTGCAGGGAACAACAACTTGTATTATTTACTTGACCAGGTTAGGTTGGTGACATCTGTCTGCATGCTTGATTAGATTTGCAAGAAATCTGTAGCACAGGGTATCTGATTCTATTGCCTCTACAGAAATTTTTTTTTTTAATAAATCTGTGCATTCATTATGGAGTATTCTTTTTTCATGGTAGACTGCTAGACCTTTGGACTCCCATCCATTTTGACCCATTCAAATAATACAGGAATCTTTGAAAAGAAAAAAAAAAAAAATGTTTGCTAGCAGATAAAAACCTCAATCCCTGAAGATCTTGTTAGAGGAATTAGAAAACATCTAAATCGACTTAGATTTTTTGTAATCTTCTTTTGAATTTGAAACTGCAAGCTCTGATAACTTTGTGGCAAGTATTTTATTGAGTAACAAAAAAAAAAAAAACAATATTTGGGCTTTGGTAGGACATCATTATCCCAAGACAAAAAACAAGCAGCAGATGCATCCAGGATTGGCTAGAAATTTATTTAGGTGGTTGGTTCAAACTTCAAACCAAGAAGATGGATTTGGGACTTGAGCATTTAGTGATCTCACTCAAGTGACAAAACAAAGAAAGAGACCTTCACTATGGCACTGCACTCATGCCCTCTCTCATCAATCAGATCCTCATTTCTGCTTGCAAGCAATGTTTTGTATATATTACGGGGAGCAATGAATGATCTGTGCAACTACTTCCTTCTTACAAGAAACATCATCATCACCACCACCAAGTGAAGGAATTCTTTAGCAAAGGGTTTCCATTTGTTAAAGGAGGTAAAAGATTAGAAGATGCCTGAGCTTCCACTTTAACAAAGCAGGAATCATCATCATAACCTCTCGCAGGATCATCTAAGACAGACAGCCCTTTCTTTAAGAACTCATGCAGAAACTTTGAACAAAGTGTTGTCTGTCTTAGATGATCATGCGAGAGGTTATGATGATGATGCAGAGCCATTTTGTTGAAAGAAACACTTTGAGATGCAAGTGATATTAACTCATGCAGAAACTTTGTCACTTCAACAAGATAGAAGAGGCAAAAAAAACACATTACAATCTGAACCCATCGTATCAAATCAAATCGCCAGGGACCTTTTGGATCAATGAACAGGCAAAAGAATCACTTGGTTGTCTACCTAAGCAGGAAGGTTTAAGCCAAACCTCACTCACCTTTACCTAACTGCACTGTACAATAATACAACAGTTTGACAGTGTTAAGAATCTGAAAGAAAGGATTTGTGCATGTTAGTGGGGATATGACAAGTAAGAGTGGATTACTACTGCATGTAATTTGGAGGAGACCACCCAAAGTGTTTCTTGCATTCAGCAACCTTTGTCAAAAATGTCAAATTTTTTTTTAGAGGTTTGTGTAAGGATGTTGTGATATCGCCCAAGTCGCTTTAGGCCATCCAGATCCGACACGAACTGGGCCACACCACAGCCCAGTTCGACTACCGCAATGTCGTGTCGTGCCCAGGCTCGCGGTCTGATTCGGGTCCGTTCTGGGCCTATCGCCGCCCCCATCGCTGGCGCAGCCCATACGACCTCCCCCGCCTTCTAGTTTTCTCTTAACATACGTCGTATCTAAAGCCTCCACAATTCTGACATAACTACTGCGTGTCCCGTGGAGGACACAGCGACGCCAGCCAACAACAACAACAACAACAACAACACGCACCGAGAAACCGAAACCAAGAAAGAAAACGTAAGGTCGTCTCCCTTCGCCAATCTGTCGTCCTCTTTTTCCATCTCTAGGCTGCTGCTGCTCCTGCTGCTTCTTCTTCTTCCCGTCTACCATCTCCTACCGCAAACCCTAACTCCGAATCCCCTCGAAACCCACCAACAATTCCATCACGGGAGGTCATGCAATCGTGGGGGTTGGGGTGGAAGCGCCCCTCCGAGATCTTCCACCTCTCCCTTGATTACGGCGATCCCGGTGCCAATAATGCCGACGACGACGACGACTTCCTCTCCTCCTCTCCTCCCCTTCCAACCCTGCCGCCGCCGCCGCCGCCGCCGCCGCCACCTCAGCCGCCATCGCCCCGGCGCCCTTCCTCCGAGGAGCTGGGGTTCCGGATTGACCTTGACTGGACCGCTGGCGACGAGGAGGAGCAGATCGCTCTCCGCCTCCAGTCCCAGCTCATGGTCGCGCTTCCCCCGCCGCAGGACGCCGTGGTGCTGGATCTGCGTGGGGACGAGGAGCGCGGCTGCGTCGAGGTGGAGATGAAGGTGCTCAAGCGGCGGGAGCCCTTGAGATCGGTGCGGATGTCCAAGGCGGCTGGGTCGGGACAGCAGACCGACGGGGTCGGGGTCTTGACGCGGTTGATCCGGTCCAATTTAGCGCCGTCCGGGCCGGCGAATGGCGTCCAGGGGTTGGCCGATCACTGGAAGAATGTCACGGTGTTGAGCCTGTGCGGCTGTGGCTTGTCTGTGAGTATTATGCTGTCCCATGCTTAAACATCTTGATCTTTTCTGGGAGCGACGAACTTTGTTTCGGTAGATCTTTGTCTTTGTCATTAGATCTTGGTGCCTTGCTATCTGTGTATAAATTCGAACACGATCGTGATGATCATCATTGTGCTTCACAGTTTCAAACTTGAGAATTTTCCCATAAAATATTTCAAGAATTGTTAAAAAAAAAAAACTTAAACATATGGTGATCTGTCCTTGATCCCGTGGCATTTTAGTTGAAACTTTGAGTTGACACTCCTGGAAAACCTTCATCTTAACATTTTTTGGTCTCTGCAATAGTCTACCGGAAGTTGTGCATTTGGGAAACTGAGTTGAAGACATGCTTTTGAGGCCACTGTTCCTTCTTCTGCAGTTGCCTTCTACTCTGGAGCAACAAATTTGTCTTTCTCCACCACATTAAAACTAAACTTATTCTGCAATATATATTTCCAGTCCAACAGCTAGAAGTTGCAATTTAACACTATTTATGTCAGGTCACTGTGTGCTTTTTGTCATCACACAAACTATTGCAATAGACCACTTAGCTTTATACTAAAATTCTTGTGTGGCTATTGAACATACTTCCATTGATACAAACTGTCTAAATTTTAACAGGTTTTTCCAGTGGAACTAACAAAGCTACCACTTCTGGAGAAGCTATATCTTGACAACAATAAGTTATTACTTTTGCCACCAGAGCTTGGTGAACTGAGAAGCATGAAGGTGCTAAGAGTCGACAACAATATGCTTAGTTCTGTCCCTGGTAAGCCTGAACAATAACATGGTATACATCAAATGTTATAGATTTTACCTAGGCAGTTTGCTTAAGTTGTTAACTACTTTCTACTCTATTGTGTAAGACCATCTGAAACTTCTCGCACATGGCTTGCGATGGATCAACTTTATTTATTTATTTATTTTTGAACAGTTGAGTTGCGGCAATGTGTTATGCTGGTTGAACTGTCATTGGAACATAATAAACTTGTCAGGCCGCTTCTGGATTTCAGGTCATTTAATTGGCATTTCTTTTAATGCCTTTTCATGTTGTTTTAGGCCACTCAATATATTATTAGCCTTAACATTTCTCTTCAGCTCTATGGCAGGGCTATGGCTGAGCTTCGTGTTCTAAGACTGTTCGGTAATCCTCTTGAGTTTCTTCCAGAAATTTTACCATTGCACAATCTTCGACATTTGTCACTTGCTAATATTAGAATTGAGGCCACTGAAAATCTGAAATCAGTGAATGTGCACATAGAGGTAACAGATTCTTGCAATTTTCACTAATCTTCTGCCGCTCCTATTTATTTGTTCATGGTTGTCGTCGGTGATTACAGACAGAAAACAGCTCCTATTTTATTGCATCAAGGCACAAGCTCAGTGCCTTCTTCTCTCTTATTTTCCGGTTCTCTTCATGTCATCATCCACTGCTGGCATCTGCATTAGCCAAAATCATGCAAGATCATAGCAATCGTGTGGCTATTAGTAAAGAAGAGAATGCTATACGACAGCTGATAAGTATGATAAGCAGTGATGATCGTCATGTGGTATGTGGTTTCTAGGATGTGTATACAAATATATAGCATATCCATGGACTTTGAATGGAAAGTTCAAGCACCTGTGATGTATTTCAGGTTGAACAAGCATGCTTTGCGCTCTCATCATTGGCAGCAGATGTTTCTTTGGCAATGCAGTTGATTAAGTCTGACATTATGCAACCCATCGAATCACTTTTGAGGTCAGTGGACCAAGAAGAACTGATCTCCGTATTGCAAGTTCTGGTCACATTAGCATTTGCATCTGATAGCGTTGCTCAAAAGATGCTGACCAAGGATGTCTTGAAGTCTCTTAAAGCACTTTGTGCAAATAAAAACACAGAGGTAAGACTTTTCTGTTATGTGATGCATTTGTCTCTTTTTGGGGTCAAATTTGAGTTTAAGATGTTGTATTGTTTTTGTATGGCAAGATGTTAGAACTACATTGCTATAATTTTCCTTTTAACAGGTGCAGCGTCTGTCATTACTGGCTGTTGGCAATTTAGCTTTCTGTTCAGAAAATCGTCGCACTCTATCTCATTCTGAAAGCCTGCGCGAACTTCTATTGCGCCTCACAGTTATGCCTGTGCCACGTGTAAACAAGGCTGCAGCACGTGCTTTGGCAATTCTTGGTATATTATATTTTTTGTATTTTTCTGATGGTTACTTATAGCTTAAGTATATGATCTGTGTATACCTGAGAAAATTTTTACTGTTTCTTTGCTTGTTCTAACTAAAGGTGAAAATGAGAATCTGCGTCGAGCAATAAGAGGAAAGCCTGTTGGGAAGCAAGGATTGCGTATACTGTCAATGGATGGTGGTGGTATGAAGGGTCTAGCAACAGTTCAGATGCTTAAACAAATTGAGCAAGGAACCGGAAAGCGTATTCATGAAATGTTTGACCTGATATGTGGTACATCGACGGGTGGTATGCTTGCGGTAGCTCTTGGAATTAAACAAATGACCTTGGATCAATGTGAAGATATATACAAAGAGCTTGGTGAATAGTCTGGACTGCGGAATGCACTATTTCTCTTATGTTGATTAGGTGTAATATTTAATTTTCTGTCATTGCTCACTTTCAGGAAAACTTGTCTTTGCTGAACCTACTCCTAAGGATAATGAAGCTGCAACATGGAGGGAGAAATTTGATCAGCTCTTCAAAAGTTCATCACAAAGTTTTAGAGTGGTTGTACATGGGTCAAAAGTATGGACATCTTTAATGTTTTCCTTCCAATGTTTTTCTATGCTGCAGCATAGCTTACACCAAATTTTACATGCAGCATAGCGCAGATCAATTTGAAAGACTGTTGAAAGAGATGTGTGCTGATGAAGATGGTGATCTTTTGATAGAATCTGCTGTGAAGGGCATTCCCAAAGTTTTCGTAGTGTCTACTCTAGTTAGTGTGACGCCGGCTCAACCATTTTTATTCCGGAATTATCAGGTTTGTCTGTTTGTAGTGTATTATTTGCTTAGTGCGAAGACATAGTTCCGTATTTATTTGAAGGTAATTATTAATATTATACATAGAAATGTGGATTTTATTACTTAGGAGTTAAGAGTAAGTACCTCTTTCTTCAATTCAAGATGACGTTTAGATTCATGTTATTTTTCTTTCCTTCTGGACTTGCATTATATTTTATCTTGCTCAATTGTCAAACCTACTTATGTGAAAGTTGAATGCCAAATGGATCATCTTCTAACCATATGAGTCATAAAGGGAGTCATTATTCATCGTTATTCATTGATTATTGCTATAACATGAACCGGTTGGTGTTTACCAAGAAACACATTTTCGGTTATGACTAGTGCTTGTATATTATTTAATCTATCTGTTAACCATTTACTTGGTCTTTAACTTGCTGAAAGGACTTGTCATGTATCGCTTAATAATAAGACATGCTGACACAATGAATCTTGTATGATATGTTTGCTACTCAGGTTGTCTAGTGAGCAAGGGTCCCATCAGGGTTACCAAAAGTTGATTGGCATGTGCATTGAATGCTTATCAAACAAACCACAGAGAATGCTTATCTATTGTGAAATAGACTCAATTTGCCATATAACATATATTTTCCTTCTGTAGTATCCAGCTGGTACCCCCGAGTCGCCATTAGGAATGGCTGAAAGTCCAGCAGTTACTGCAATTGGAACAGCTATCCCTAGTGCACAAATCGCTAGTCGGCGTGGTGCTTTTATTGGAAGCTGCAAGCATCGGATATGGGAAGCTATAAGAGCATCATCTGCTGCTCCATATTACCTTGATGATTTCTCAGATGGTAATCATATCTTTAGACCCCAGTCTTTTCTTTTTTATTCTCACATTAGTACTTATATTCATGAGGTTTTTGGTATGTGGCTGTTATTTTACTTCTTTGAAATTCAGATGTGAATCGTTGGCAAGATGGAGCCATTGTAGCAAATAATCCAACCATATTTGCCATAAGAGAAGCACAGCTCTTATGGCCTGATACACGCATTGACTGTCTAATTTCAATAGGATGTGGTTCAGTTCCAACAAAGGTAATTTATTTTTTCTTTGCTTCCTCCTTTTGAGTATACATGGTCCCTCTGGCTCCAGTATTATACTCTGCATATAGAACCATGAAATTTAATTCAATGCTGCAGTGTTATCAGCTGACCCACAACAGTTGCAAAATCAAATCTTGGTGAAATAATTTAGTATATATACTCATGAATTTCCATATTGACATGGATGGATTTCTGGTATAATTGCTGTATGGGTGATTTATGCTTAACTGATTGTTGATGTTATTGAATTGAACTGATTTTACTTCTGCAGGTACGAAAAGGTGGCTGGCGTTATTTGGATACTGGACAAGTGTTGATAGAGAGCGCATGCTCTGTAGATCGGGTGGAGGAAGCATTGGATACTCTACTACCTATGATTCCTGAAGTGCAGTATTTTCGGTTCAACCCAGGTTAGTAGTTGACTGTGAAAAATGTTCAGAAATTTTCTAGCTTGCTAAGAAACCCTTGTGGGCTTTTGATATTGTTGCTACTTCTTGTTGTGCTGACAGTTGATGAGCGATGTGATATGGAGCTTGATGAGACTGATCCTGCTATCTGGCTTAAGTTGGAAGCTGCAACAGAGGAGTACATTCAGAAAAATTGCGAGCTCTTCAAGAATGTCTGTGATCGGCTAGTTCCACGAAATGAACATGAAGAAAGACTACCTGAGAAGTTGAATGGTCAACAATTTTCTAAATCAAAATTATTCAATTCAGGTACTTGTCAATTGTCATATAACAACTGCTGAGATTGTCCCCTGATTCAGTCTGATTTTTCCTTTTGAGTTCCATTAATAACAAATATCTTCTTTTTCTCCTCAAGGGCTTGATGAAAGAAGCCCTTCACTAGGATGGAGGAGGATGGTTCTACTTGTAGAATCTTCACAGAGTCCTGACATTGGAAATACTAATCATCATGCCCGATCACTTGAGAAGTTTTGTGCTAGTAATGGAATCAGGCTCTCCCTAACAAATTGTACTTCTGGATTCTCCAAGCCTGCAACTAGATTTCCTACACCTTTCACATCACCATTATTTACTGGAAGCTTTCCATCAAGTCCACTTCTATATAGTCCTGAATGTGGACCTCAGAGAATTAATCGGATTGATCTAGTTCCGCCTCTTAGCTTGGATGGTCATCCAACAGGGAAACCATCACCCCCAACATCTCCATTGGTCTCAAGGGAGGCTTCTTTACATGTTCGATCATTACATGATAAACTGCAGGATTTGCCTCAAGTAGGCATAATACATTTGGCTCTTCAAAATGATTCGACAGGTTCAATATTAAGGTTAAAATCTTCCTCCTTGCGATATTATTTAATCTACAGTTTTCACTTTTTTCATTAGTTATGTCCTGATTCTGTAAACTTTCTGTCAGTTGGCAGAATGATGTATTTGTGGTTGCTGAACCTGGCGAGCTTGCAGATAGATTTCTACTGAGTGTTAAACTGAGCCTGTCTCCATTGATGCGAGGAAGACATATAAAGGAAGCTTATTCCTTATCTAAAGTTTCGTCTGTAGCTGATCTGGTTACAAAATGGCGATGCTTTCAAGTTGGAGGTATCGTCCACCGTTATATAGGACGCCAAACACAAGTATGCATTTTCTTTACTTGGTGTTGATTTTATATCTGTTCCATCTTTACCAGGAAATTTCATTGTATATTTATTATTACGATGGTCACTGAAGGTAATGGAAGATAACCAAGAAATTGGTGCATTTATGTTTCGGAGAACGGTTCCTGCTGTTCACTTGACATCCGAAGATGTTCGCTGGATGGTAAGTTTTAGGTAGAGTTGCTATTGGTTTACTTTGCATCTTCAAGAAAGACATGCAGCTATTGTGCTTGATCCTGTGTTGAGTGAATAATGGATGCTTTTGGTATTGCGGTTGGATAGTGCCCACACTCCTATGTCTTTTATTTTGCATGTTATGTTTTTAGATTTAGTCAGTGCTTGTCTTAATAGATGTCATCAGTGAGCAAAAAGCCAGAAGCATTTGACATATGCTGATCAGACTGGAACCACCAGCACAGCAGAGAAGAATTAAAGCCTTGACATCATGTCCAACATACTTTTCTTAATCAGATCTTCATCGGACTTTCTTGCCTTGTGTTGATTGACTTGGTGCCCTTCCGATGACTTTTGTTATCTTTCTACCAAGGTTTTCCATATCGATCTGTACCGCCCATACCGGGTGGTACATACCGGTCCACCAAGTTATCGGTACGTGGACCGTCCGCTACCGGGCAGTATCGCCAAAATCGATCGTCGGCGGTCGATTGATCGAGAAAAAGGGAAGAAGAAGAAGAGAAAAAGAAGAAAGAAGAAATAAGAAAGAAGAGGCGAAGAAGAAAGAATACCTTGCGCCGTCCTCGCCCGCACGCCGTCGCCGCCCATGGGTCACCTGTGCGCCACCGCCGCCCTCGCCCGTGCGTCGCCATCGCCCTCGCCCCCGGGTCACTTGCGAGCCGTCACCGCTCTCGCTCGTGATTTTTCTCCTGCGCGGGGAGAAAGATCGAGGCGACGTCGCCTCTTTTTTTCCTTTTTTTAATATATTTAATATTTAATATTTTATTTTAATATTTTATTATATAATATTATAATATATTTAATATATCGGGTGATATGCACTGTGTGTATTGCCCGGTAGCGGTACCGATAATATGTTGGTACATCGGTACAGACCGGTAAGTAAAACCTTGCTTTCTACTATTTTCTTAATAATTCTTTCCAAGTTTGACCTTTAAAGTTCAATCAGAAACTTAATTTAGCATTCTGATAAATATATGTTTGATGCAATCACCAGTTAATTTTCTAGTCTTGTCACATTCAGGGGATATGAGACCGTGTCCTTGAGGTCATCCAACATGACGTACACAATAAATTCTTTGTTCTGGCATTTATTAGACCTTTTGTTCTAAATCTAAAATTAAACATCGCATAGAGGTACAGAAGTATACATGCTCCTATATGTTGAACCTTTTACTTGTCTTAAAAACTACCAATGAATGTTTCTGTCAATATGCTCTGGTTTTAAATTTTGTGGTTGAGAAAGGGGAAGGGTTAGTGTATTGCGATCAAGCGGCTTTGCGGTAATCCAGCTTGTCGAGGTCAGCACTTGGCTTGATTTTACATTGCTGAAAACAATTCATCTCTCCATCTTTTCCTAAGAAAATTACAAATTTGTAATATCTAATCTTTATCTTATTAAACCATTTGCAATGTTCAACTTGTATGCTGTAATCTTTGTCTTCATATGGTGAAAACCACTGTTTTCCTTTTTATTATTTTTTTCCTTGATATGAGCAATGAAGTAACCTCTTCATGTTTTTTTTGTGTCAAGAACAACTTTTAAGATTGTCTTGACATTTATAAAGTTGTGACTGGTGACTATGTTTGATTTTACAGAAGACCTTGGAAATTTGAATTTGTAGGTGTACAAAATGTGTGAAATTCTAGAATGGCCATGGTAGTATCAGAATTGATTTTTCAATTGCTTGCTATTTCATGTAATTAGATACAGATGATGCTCGGTCTCACTTTCTATTTAAGAAATGCACTTAAGTTGGGTTTAGCGCAAGCTATCTTATCTCCAATCTTTCTTCAATGCCAATTTGTTGTGGTTTTGCAACAAGCTATTTCCAGTTCTTATAAAATGATTGTCCAATTTCTGTCTGTAAATGTATCTTCGTTACAGTTGTTGAGATTCCTTACTGCTTTAATCTTTGAATTCACATTGCTAGGTTGGAGCATGGAGAGATAGAATTATAATATGCACCGGAAAGTATGGGCTCGCACCAGGCCTGGTGAAGGCTTTCCTAGATTCAGGCGCCAAAGCTGTTGTCTCATCGTCACTCCAACCTCCTGACGTGCAGTCCATACAGTTCAATGTGCTGGGCGATTACAATGGTTTTGAGAATGGAAGGTTTGAGATTGGAGATGAAGAGGCCGAGGAAGACAACGTACCAGAACCAGCAAGTCCAACAAGTGACTGGGAAGATAGTGATGCAGAGAGAGGTGGTGAGCCGGTGGTCATCTGGAATGGTGACGATGAAGAAGATCTATCTGAGTTTGTATGCCTTTTATATGACTTGTTGATCCGTGAGGTGACAAGAGTAGATGTTGCTCTACAACATGCACTCCGCTCCCATCCGAAGTTGAGATACAGTTGCCATTTACCAAATGTACACTAGTAACAAGCTAAAATAATCACATTACATGATAGGATCAATAATATGAGTTACATGATGATGAAGCGAGAATTTTGTTCCCTTTTCTTTTATTTTTTGCAATAGAGTGTATGTTAGAGAAAGATAAGAACAGTGATACATTTGTATTTATAAGTATGCTCATGCAGCATGCATGCATATTTGTAACCTTATACAGTTAAAGTTTGATAAAATTTTTAGCTGAATTCTCTCATTTCTACATGTTTTGTTTCTGTATGACGACTGATTTGCGTGGACATGCGTTTATATAGTCTTCAAGGTGGAAGAAAGCTTTTACTCTATCCCCTTCATCATTATAAAACTCACAATCTCCCATCCAAACATTATCACACATATAAATAACTGAGATGCCGTCCGTCACCCACCGAAGGACCTCACTGGCCCAAAGATTTCTCATATTTCCCAATATACAAATGGACTGTCTACTTTCCTTCATGCTGGGTTGGGTCTTCTTAGAATTTTGTTTAAACTCTTCTTCATCGTTGCTTTCTTTCATTCATTCTCGAAAGAAAAGAAAAGAAAAAAGGCTGGTGGTTTCTGTGTGGTTAAGCTGAATACTTTCGGTGTTGTGTTGGGAATAATAGATCATCGTATCAGAGACAACAGTGGATGATGACATAAATCCACAGCCAACGACAGGATTCTCGGGAGCCGCCTAAGTTGGTTGCGCCGCCGAGGCAGAAGAGTTGGGAGCAGATAAGCGAACTGAGAAAGGTAAAAAGGCCGGGCGGGTGGACCAGCTTATCTATCTATCTATCACCTTCCCATTATTTGAGACCATTCCTTTCTAATTCTGTCCTTTCCTATCATCAGATGGTAGGAAATTATTATATCCATTCACTAAGCTTTAAATAAAGTTCTAAGTTACTGACTTAATCACAAACCACAATCCTAATCTTAACAGTAGAGAGATTATTAATTAAGCCAAAATGGTGCATTGCAGGTGGAGGACACACACCACCATCCTCCAATTTAGTCTTGTGTTTTGCTAAACAAAGCATTTATGCGAAAGGCAACCACCTACCAACTGCCCCCCCCCTCCAACCACAAAGCACAACAAAAAGACTGCTTTCAACATCATCATCATCCTCCCATTTTCTTTTTATTTTCGCCTTGAAGCAATGGCTGATGAGCGAGCTGCTCCTGTGGGGGTGGGTGCTCAAGGAACAATAGGATGGCTGGTCTCACGAGAGATGGAATATCTCCAGAGCCTAGATCTAGACTGCCATCAACTCTCCAACCAGAAACAGCATAAGGTGAGCATAGATGTAGCCTCCACCAGTGGAGGAGGAGGAGGAGGAGGAGGAGGATCTAAGCAAAAGCCAGGCCCGAGCAGGGCTGTCGGAAAGAAGAAAAAGAAGGTGGCAGCCACTGGAGGATTTCTTCCCAGTATCTGTTCTGCCATGGATGTTGCCGATACAAGCCGAATCGAGAGAATTGCTGCAGGAAGTGGCGACAGGAACCCCAGGACTGACAGTAAGAAACTGCCCGAGGGCTAGGAGATGGATTCGGAGAGCTTGGAGAAGCTGAGCTTCTTGAGCCGGCTGCTCATGGGGTTGCTGCACTTTAGATCTACTACTTTCACCATGTATGCGTGAACTTTTTTTTCCACCTTATCAGCGTCCAAATTTCGGCTTGTAGGGCTGTCATCTGATGATCTTAGAATTGTAGCATGGCGGTGTCCCTTTTTTCGTGGGGGTTGTCGGGATTTTTGAGCATCTTCATGGCTTGAACAATGTGTATGTCCGGTTCCACTACTGCTACCGCTGGTGCTGCCATACTCATTAGTTTGGTTTCTCCTTTGCAATGCTCTCCTGGGATTAGCACCACAGGGTATGGAGACAGGACCAGTTTGCTGTTTTCTTTGAGCAGATGAAGATGCTTGTTCTGAACGTTTCATGGATTCTATTTCTCGAGTCATCAAGGAGCCAATTGTGCCGGTTGTGCCGATCTTGACACAGCCTCCATCGTCATTGGTGGCATCTTCTTTCTGAGCCATCTTATGCTGATAAAACAAAGGAACTTTGTCAGGTCGGTAAGTTTGGTTTTCACAGAGTTTGCATAGTTTTTACAACTGCTGTCGGTGAGAAATTCTCATAAAGTTCAATGAAAAGTTAGTCTATTCACTGCACATTTAGCTTAACCATTCCTCATAAGAAGACCAACTTCGTTTGACTCATAAAAGGTAACATAAAAAAGCATCTTAATTGTTACTAAAGAAGCAAAAAAGGATACAGATATTGGAATTCCACCAGCAACACCGGCCATCATTCACAGTCAAAAACTAGCCACGGTATCTAATATGAAAAGAATTCAGGATTAGAATGCTACTGCAAATCTTATGCGTATCATGAACTCAGCTCCAGTGATCTCTCAAAGAAACATGAATAAAAAAGATCTGTAGATTGCAATAAAGATGGAAGAGAGCCTCGAAGGTCACCATGCTAAACGACATAAGTACCCTGAACATCACATAATAAGCATCAGATATGCGTAGAATCTTTTAAGATTAAAATCCCTGTATGATAATTTCGCAGAACATATATATCTTGATTTATTAGTAAAGATACAATGTGGACTCAACTCTTGTTGAACATACAACCACAGATAATAAAACCAGAGAGAGGTGAAGTGAATGCTATATTAATATAATGGGGAAGAAAAAAAGGAAAGATACTTCAACAAAAAGCCTGTGTCAGATGAAAGATTGAAACTGAATTTGAGACTTGCTCGATTGGCATTTGAAGAGGGGGGGAAAAAAAAAAAAAGATCTGTCAGATGATTGTTTCTTGTCGACCCTAATGAAGTGACAAACACTGTCGGGTGTACACAACCATGCGAAGAATCAAGTCAAAGAAAACTAAAAGGACAAACTTGAAAGGAACCTAATTGTGTCCTCCCTGCCTGTTGCATAAACATTACTGCAACTCTCTTACAACTTACAAGCATTCTCGGAATCTCCATAAACAACGCTAATGTATCTTTTATCATCTTCCTCCGCGTGCAATAAACCCTCAAAAGTTGTTTTTTTTTTTTTAATCAGAGGATAGAAGTTCAAAACTGCCTTTAACCAAACTTAGCATAAGGGAAAATTTGATCGCAGTTTCTACTGCCACAGAACTCTGAGAGAGCACAAATCCTCCAAAGAAAAATCGGAAGGTCATACCGTTTATAACAACAAGAGGAGTATAGCCTAAGGACAGGTCATGATTCTTCAGGAGAAATTACCCTGAAACCAAACAGAGGAAACTAGCTACTACGATCTTATATTCCCTATTTCTCTGGACATTTGTTTTTTTCTTTGGACAGGAAGACTGTGGAAGTCGATGATCTGATGATACCGAGAAAAGGATAGAAGCAGAGCATCAGAACCACTGATGACAATGAAAAACAAAGAAATGAGTAAAAATGAAATTAAAAAAAAAACATTGGCGCATTACTGAATCCATCATAAAATCCTACAAGAACACCTCTACAAATGATAGATCTCCAGAAGGAAAAGAAAAACTAAAGAGACAAGAAAACGTTAGGCATACCAATGAGGATTGGTGGCTGGGTCTTCTCTTCTCTCTCACCACCCCTGTCTCCAGCTACTCAAAAGGAGCTGAAGAAATCAACCAAAAAGATCAAAGAGGGTATAAAGTCTCTTCTTTGGTTTGGGTGGGGAGCGGACCAAAGGGCGCGATGTACGGAGTCTTAAAGCTGTAAAGCGTCGCTATCAGTGGATCGTACGCGAGAATTTAGACTTTGCCCATGTCTCCCTGTCGGACTGCTATCCGTTGTTCTCAAGAAGCTATTTTGTTGAATTGTTCTCGTGGAGAAGGCTATTACATTCCGATGCAGGAAAAGGTTTAGGTCTCTTGTCATGTTGTGAACTTTAATGTGTTACTTCGGCTCCGCAGGAACAACTGACGTTTAAGTCTTCGCTTTTTGTCGTTCTTTTCTTCTCTTTCTTTCGTGGCCGGTCAACAACTCCTCGTTACCGCCGCCGCTTATGGGACGACATAAACCGGACCGGACCGGACCGGACCTGGTCCGATCTTATCCGCCGACGAACCGGCTAATGCCCTGATATATGATGATTGGACCGGACAAATAGTAGCATGCATTTTATTCAATCCAAAATTATTCTCTATCGTATTATAATTTTATATCAAAATAATCTTTCGTATTATGATTTCGTATCAAAATAATTTCTTCTATTAAAAATAAGATTACACCATTAGGTAAAATAATGATCGAAATTCTTATTGACCCCTCGTACTATGTCTTAAAATCAAAATCATACGATTTTATATCAAATTGACCCACTGTTAAAAATAAGGTTACACCATTAATTTGTTGGACACTAATTTTTTAATTATTTAAAATAATTAAATATATAATAAATAAAAATTGAACCTGAATCAGAATAATTCAATATTTATTCGATCGGAATGAGTTCACCGGTAACTAGTTTTCTAATCTAATCGAAATATCAAACTAAATCAAAGAGCAAACCTGAATGGAAACAATCCAATATTGATTCGATCAAAATGAGTTCATCAATAACTCAATTTTAAAGACTATAAATAGTCATTTTAATCCAGTTGAATTCACTATCATAATCCTTAATGGATTCAAGTCAATCCAAATGCCTAATTTTATAAATAGCATGAATTCATTTTCATAAATTTTTATCATATCTATCCAATTCAAGTTATAGTAATTGGATTGGAGCTATATCCAACCAAAAAAATCAATTTGACTGGCCAACACTGCATGGAGCAAACATCCACAAGAGAGTTAAAAGGACAAAATTAGCATCATTCTTATTCCTTGGAAATTATTTGAGCATGTTGCTACTGAGCTAAGATGGCCTTCAACCCCCTCAGAAGGGGTTGACTAAAACAGTAGATTCACGAAATCAATCAAACAGTGGAGAACTCAAACAACATTGTGTGCTTGTACTTCTCACCAGGTTGAACCACAATAGGTGGAAAGTTTGGTTGGTTGATGGCATTTGGAAATCCCTGAGTCTCCAGGCACAGCCCTGCATGCTTCTCATATACTGCGCCACCTTTACCCGCAACACCGTTTACGAAGTTGCCGGTGTAGAACTGCATCCCAGGCGCATCGGTCCACAAGTCGAGAACCCTTGAGCTCGAAGGATCTTTTACTCTAGCTGCATGCCTTAAGCCAGATCTCTCTTCTCCACATTCAAGCACATAGTTGTGATCGTACCCAACTGGAACTTCATGGATTCTGCTGTCTATCTTTCTTTCCGAAGTAAAATCAAATGGGGTACCCGTGACTGGCATGATTTCGCCTGTCGGGATTAAATTTTCGTCAACAGGAGTCACATGAGATGCCCATATCTGAATTGAGTGATCAAGAATATGTCCGGAGCTATGCCCAGCTAGATTCCAGTAAGTGTGTTGAGCTAAACTGACGGGAGTGGCTTTGTTAGTTGGCACAGCTTCCATTTCAAGCTTCAATGATCTATCGGAAGGGAGCGAATACTTAGCGGTGACAGATAGATCCCCGGGGTAACCTGTTTTCTCAGTATTGGAGATTCCACCAGTCAGATGATTCTCGCATCATTTCCTTTTTCTTTTCAATTCAAGTATCGTCTTACCTTCCTCTCCATCCTTGCTATGGTACTTCAAGGCTATTGATGGGAACTCGTCATTGTTATATTCAGCAACCTCCCAAAGCACCTTGTCAAATCCGATCTTCCCACCTGAAGAAAATAACTCAACGGATCGGTTGTTGCAACTATTCCTATCCAACTTAAAAAGCAAGGAACAAGAACTGCATTAATTTAAACCATTAAAGTGGTTATATTTGTCTACAAACCAAAACAATCGATAAAAGAATAGAATCAGAATTCTGCAATCGGATCACAGTTTTACCGTGAAGGCTGTTTGGTGGATTATTGATATGTAACGAATAATCCAACCCATTAAGTGTAAATTTTCCTTCTTTGATCCTATTGGCAACGCGTCCAACGATACAGCCAAAGTATCGTCCCGCACCTTTCTGATCAGGACCACAACACAAAAAAGCAGAAACATATTAGCTTATTGACTATAATATGCTTCAAAATGAGGTCAAATAAACAAAATAATTTTTATGAAGCACACTACAGAACAAGCATTGATAAGATAAAAGGTGAGCATGACATAGTTGCACCATAAAGATACTAGATTTCAGATGCTTAGTTTAGATCCGAATTTAAGTTCAACGGACAAAAGATTTACACATGCGCTGTCGAATGGATATCTAACATCCCTTATGTCAAGATTCAGAAGCATCACATTTCACTGACACTACTCTTTATGATTCTATTCTTTGATATTTGTAGAGGTAATCTGCCATTCATCACACTATACCATTTACCCATTTAATGAATACGAATAATTATCTTCTTTCAGGAACTAAATGGATATGATTTCCCTGACATCACTCAGGTTCTCTACATGTCATCTTCTATCCTAAAAACAAATGAGAATAGCTCAGAGGCTTCTGGAATTCAAACACAAGGCACCCGATTTCGTGTGCTTAAAAATTGTCGACGATTTTGTGAGGGTTGAATTAGGGACAACTGAAGAATGCGTCTAGATATGACAAACATTCATAACCAAGGATGGTTATTACGTGAAATTAGGCAACACTACAGAAGTCAGGTTCTCCTCCAGCATTTGCAGCATTAGCTACAGAATGAAGGCAAAAGGAAATTTTGTTCATCATTTCTGATAATTAAAGCTCAACTGTACCTTGTAAAGTGTAACCACAAACCTGATAGTTACTTCAACGATGACGAGAAGAAATGACCAAGAAAGAAGTGTAAGGAAAACGAGGGACAAAATCAACTTCAACCATCACCTCCAAGGGACAGAACAGCTTATGTCACAAGAACGGAGAAATGTTGGCAAATCGTTCCGACACTAAAAGAAGGATCTTTATACTTTCTTTTCTTTCTTTTACAACAAAATCCAAAAAAAAAAATTTTTTTTGATCAGGTTCATTAGAAAAGCTTACTTGATACGGTTCGACGGTATCGAAACCAAGTACCACATCAGCGAGATTACCTAAAACCCATAAGAACAGCATAAAAGAGGCAACTTTAGGTTATATCATGGGAAAAGAGGACGAAACCCTTCCTTTAGGGTTTGATAGAAGAATAAGAGTGGGGGAATCGGGTCAGGAACTCAGCACCATTGGCATCGGGAACGAGGAGGGACGTGATGGTGGCTCCGAAATTGGTTACTTTGACGGTGATGGTGCCATTGCTGAGTTCGTAGAGCTCCGCCGCCATTGGGTTCTTCACTAATTCGGTTCTTCGCGCCGGCTGGATCTTCCTTTACCTGGATCGATATCTGAAGGACAAGAAATGGAGAGGATGCGGAAAATGATCACGAAAAATCCGATTTTTGTAACTGCATTTCCATTCCGCGTCGAAATGGTTTACGGCGACAGCGATGCAGACGAACAGAGAACGACGCTGCTGCGTAAGGATTCATCCAGCTATAGTTTTTAAAGAAAACCAAAAAAGTCTCATGCACAAATGGGGACCGATGCTTACTTACATCCGGAGAGGATCCCAAACTGTTCTCCCAAGATATCGGCATCACCGATCCCGCGGATACCGGTAACATCCTCGTAATTAAATCCTAAACCCCAAACCGAATCAGATTCTGTACTTCCCCTAATTGGATTCGCCAAACCCTCGATCGGATCGAGATTGGTGGTAGAAGGGATCGAGATTTCCATCTGGATTTTATCCAACTATTATTTTAAAGAAAACCGTGAAATTTTCTGTATCTCAACCGTCCATTGCCGTTTCCCAAAACTGTAAACCGTCCGACAAAAACTTGGAAGCATCCAATACGGCCCCCATTAGAGAATCCCAAACGGTTCTCCCAAGACCTGAGAACGGTTTACCTCATCTCCCTTCCCTGTTTTATAATCTCCATTAAATCGACCTGAGATCTTCATCTTCACCAAGTGCTTTTCCAGCTGCTCCGTCAGCATCGGATGACAGCAGTCGAAATGTAAATTTTTGAGGGACGCCGGCAGGCCCATCTCCGGCAGCGACTGTATCTGTGGACAATAATATACATGCAAAACTTGTAGGGAGCGAAGCGCGTCCAACTCCGGCGGCAAAGATCGTAGATTCTTGCAACTGTAGAATTCTAGTAATTTCAGACCCGTGAAACCTCGCAACATCACGGATTGCGGCGAGGACGAGATTGTGAGGTTTCGGATGGACGGCAGTGTGTTTCTTAAAGGCGACAGTTTGAGCAGGGCAATGTCGTCGATTTCTAAGTCAACAAGTGACAAGCTTTGGGCATCCCCCTGCTCGTCCCCTCCTTCGTTTACGAAAAGCTTTGGACATCCCGAGATCGTCAACCCTTGGAGCGATTTGAGAGCTCCTAACCTCCTCTATGGACATCAACTCAATCCAATGCAGAACGGTGAGGATCTCAAGTTGTTCCAGGCGAAGCAGAGCTTCCACCGGAAGAGACACTATGTGGGGACAATCGCGTATCAACAACTGAGTGAGTGAGGTGAGGTTGTGCAGGCAACCGGGGAGCGATTTGCCGAGATTCCCACTGACACTCAACTCTAGTTGCTTGATCGACGGTGGGAGGAGGAGGAGGAGGAGGTCAATTATATCATCGTCCCTCCTCGTGCTCATCAGCTTGGGGCATCCAAGTATCGACTAGTCCTCAAGGGAGGTGAGATCTTTAAGCCTCTTCACAGGCAGCCACATGAGTTCTCCACATTCCGATATCTTAATGGAACTGATATGTGGTAGGTAATACGATAGCAATTCTTCCTCCACATCGCTCCGGTTTACCCAAGTCCTTCTACTTCCATCGGTTCCTTCCCATAATCCCGAGAGCTGCTGCGTCACCTCAAGTTCTGCAAGTGGAGTAGGAAAGAGAGGTAAGATTAGAAGCTTGGGGCACCTTCTGACTTCGAGTTTACGCAAGGAAGGGAACAACTTTCTGCCCTCGATCCATGACCACTCTTCCAATGCCGGCATGTCTCTGAACACGACCTCTTCCAACCTGAGAGAACACCTGCCCTGCGGGCCAAATAATTCATGGCCTATCTTTTTCACCGATGGATTCCCATGATGTGAAGAACCTTGAGATCAGGTAGCTGTCCAACTTGGCATTCTCAATGATTTCTCCTTCGAAGGAGGAACCCTATATCTTGGAGGATCCTAGTCCGTTTACTTGATCATCCAAAATTGGATGCCCACCAATGGAACGATTTCCAACTAGATAGCATACGCTATCTCACTCCCGGCAAGCCTCCTATGTTAGCCAGGGAGAGGCACCAATATCAGCCTGCACCTTCATTAGTGAATCGATCGATTGGCTTTTCAGTCGACGATATTCATGACACCTTCATTCTGGCGCTAGAAGAAGGGCCTAAAGTCGTAGGCGTAACTTTTTGCTCTTCCCAGTAGACCTTCCAAGGCAAAGAAAGGCTCCTCCTCGCTGTCTCAAAGAGCGGAGGCAAGCCTCGCACTTACCTCGTCATGAGTGCTCTTCTATCCTTGGCATCAAAAGAAGAAGAGTCATGGAGTACAAAAAAAAAAAAGCAACTTCTTGCCCAGTAAGCGTCAGTCTGATGCAACGACATACTTAGGAACCACACGAGCAATGATGGTGGAGATCGCATCCCGTACCCCAGTGTAATCGCACGAGCACCTAAAACGATAAAGGAGGGCTTTGATCCCCAAGCAGATCAAGCCCATGGTAGAGTACCCCGTCAGAAAAGGTGCAAGCTATCAGGATAAGACAACACATCATATCCCAGGTGAGATGCCTTGTAACAACCAAAAGTTGCTTCTTAGGCGACTCCGATTTCGAGTGGATCTGATCTCTCACTTTAATGCGATTGAGCTAGAACCTCTAGATGAATTTGGACCCTAGCTTTAACGTAGTTGAGTCTTACCTCAGAACGACCAAGGACTAAAGCCTTAACAACCTTACTCCTTTGCTCTATCCACGACAATAATGCCTTCTCAAGTTGTTGCTTGATTTTATTTATTCACGGATAAGCCAAAACCTACGCTTCAATAGTCTTGTGCCTTCGCCTCATCCTCGACAGCGCGCTCCGAGTCTCCTCAGGCCCTCACTCGACCCTCACGACTCTTGATTGTTCCACGACGATCAAATTGAGACCCGCTATGGATGCAACACCCCCAGTCACCCACAAGACTCAAAGAGGGGTGCATCGCTCTAAAGCGTGTCAAGCCTTGGGACAGCAGAAGGATCCTTAGTAGAGGAGCACCATAGGTATCATAGCAAGTCTAATTTATTGCTTCGGTGCGATCGAGCCTAGCCACTAAACTGCTACCCTTAGGGCAAGCCTCCATGCTCACCCTAGTCATGCACTCAGTGTAGAAGGTCGATGACAGCACCTAGGTCGAGCCTTTTGCACTCCCCCTAGTTATGCACTTAATGTAGAAGGTCGAGCGCTACCCTTAGGTTGAGCCTCCATGCTCTCCTAGCCATGCACTCGGTGTAGAAGGTCGAACTTTCGGTGTAGAAGACCGATGGTTGCACCAAGGTCGAGCCTCCATGCTCCTCATAGCCATACATTCAATATAGAAGGTTGAGCATTGCCCCTATGCTGAGCCTCCGCTCCCCCTAGCTGTGCACTCAACATGAAGACCTAAGAGTCACACCTCGAACGAGGAAGAGTTAAATAGGACTCTCTCCCTAGCCAAGCACCTCGGTGTGAAATTCAGAGGGCTGCCTCGAAGCCGAGCCTCCGCGCTCCCCTTAGTCGTGCACTCAGCATAAAGACCCGAGGGTTATAATCTCGGATGAGTAAGAGTTAAAAATGACTCTCTCCCAAGCCAAGCACCTCAGTATGAAAACTCATAGGATTGTACGTAAGGCAAGCCTCTACGCTCCCATAGCTGTACATTCAACATGAAGACCTCGACACACTCAGAGTAGCTCAATTGTCAAATCACAAACTAAGCAATAATAAATGATAGAAATAATCCAACCTTTGTCAAGTTTTCTATGTCAGCGATAGAGAGACATCGAGATCACTCTACTAGTTTTTTTTATGAAGAATCGTATAAAAATAACTTATCAATCGATGCTACCCATCACATCATCAATATTAAAAATGTGCATAATAATACATCTTATTAATCACGTTGTGTGATTTGAATCCTCGAGTTAATTGACCTGTGACTGCCAGAATCCATGACGATATCTAACGCCGTCGCAAAAACCCCGCGAGGACCGGACCCTAACCGAGCCTTCTTTTCCTCTTCATTGCACTTTGCCCATGGCGGTTTTCAGAACCCTAATAAGATCTCTCCGCGCCCCTGTTCCTCCTCTTCCCCTGGCCGCCTTCTCCAGTTCTCTTCTGTCTCCAGCTCTCGCCGCCGCTCCGTACCCCTTCTCCTTCGTCCTCCGGCTCACCTCTGTGCCCCCTCCACTCTTCTTGCCGCCCTCCCGATGGGTGCCCTTCTCGGGGCCCCTCTTCCTCTCCTCGCCCCCGTGGATGCTGTCGCAGTCGGCGACTCCCTTGTACCTGCGAGGAAAAGACGCGATCTTCCCCAAGGATCTGCTCCAAGTTCGGAGCTTTCCGATTCCGTTGGGGCTAAGGTCGCTGGGAGAGGTCAGAAAGGGGTTTGGCGACGTCGTTAAGTGGAGGGAGAAGGGGGGTGTTGGAGGAGAGGTGAGCGAGGTTGTGATTCGTGATAAGTTACTGAATCTGCCAAATTTAATCTCGATCAGCAGGATGGTGTCCGGTCCTTTGATTGGATGGTACGTTTTTCGTCTCTAAAATTTGTCCATTATAGTTAGTAACACAGATGTAAAAGAAAATTTGATGTCGTGCTCTTGTTTGCTGGAATTGTTTGATCTTGTGCCTGGAAAGAGGGTTGTGATTTAGGTGGTCTTCTCGCAAGTGCGAAATAAACCTTTTTCATTAACCCTAAATGACACCTTTCTTTAACACTCCGGTCTATTTCCCATTTTCTTCCTCTTTGAATAAGGGTTATCAAGAAGACCTTGGTCACCTAGTAAACCTGGCTTTTCAGGTTCAGTTCCTGAAACGAGAATCATCAAGTAATTGGGTCGTGCATGAAATTTCAATCTAGTTTGCTTATGAGATTGAGGGTTGGATGTCATCAGAGCTGTGTACCATCACCCCCCAGTAATTGATTACATAAGTATGCAATATGTTCAATTTTTATATTGTGCTAAAAATATGATATTATAATTATTTAAGTTTCACTGATATGCAGTATATTGAATAAATTGAAAATGTGGCTGCTGTTCTTTGTCTTGAAAGAAAGAGCATACCTTCTTAGTGAGAGATGTTAGAGTTTCAGTGGTCATCCTATGCAGGCTGCCATTAGATAGGTGTGAGGGTCTAATTCAAACTTTGCAGTGCGGTGAGAACTTAAAATGATTTGACTTGGATATAGGATATAGCCATAGTACTAAGGTCAGCAGATAACTGCAAAATGTGCACTTGCATGTGCATTCTATAATCTTCTCTCTGTGAAATTAATCCTGCTCCGATTCATTTGAAGGTGCAGAATGCACATGTGTATCGTTAATACTTCGGTTGGTCAATTGAATTGGTCATGTTAGTTAATTTGCATTTTCATTAAGAAAAGCATGTTGCTTCTTTCATATCAAAAGATGGTCTGTATTGTGAAGTCGGAAATTGCAAAACAGCCCTGCTTACTATTGAATTGGCTGCTAAGGGTTTTGGCTAATGAGTACACTAGCTAAGGCTTGTCACTTTAGCTAGAAAAATTTGTTAGTTCTCATGATTATTGTTCTTTATACTTTTGCATTATTCTACCTTCTATTTATCTTATGTTGGACATCCATGTTTTTGTGTTGACTTTCCATATTGTATACTTCCTGACTCCCACTATATTTATGTCCGTATATTAGATCAATCTACCGATTCACATTCATGCCTTTGCCAATGCCATTTTGAACATACATGATATGAATCTTGATACTATGCAATCAATCAACAAACCAATGCTTGATCCTATTGCCTTCACAATTTTAACAAAGTATTTGATGTAGGATGATTGTACATGATATGTATCTTCCGGCTTTTGGTGCATTGGTTGTCTCTGGAGCGACTGATTGGGTTGGTGATAAAACTCCAAGTTTACTATTCCCAACTTATTGTACACTCAACTTCCAGTTGTTAGTCATTACTCTGATTTGTTCTCTCTTTTTTCCCCTTTTAGTTGGATGGGTTCCTTGCAAGAAAGATGGGTATTAATTCAGTGTTTGGGTCCTATCTTGATCCGCTTGCTGACAAGGTTAAACTTTCTTGGATGAGGATTGTAACTTATGAAGTTCCTTGTCTGATACGCAGTGATCCTTTTGGTTATTGTGCTTATCTTTACTCTTAATTATGCCAGTGCAGGTTCTGATTAGCTGTGTTGCTTTAGCTATGGTTGAAAAGGAGCTCTTAAATCGTAAGTAATGATCAAAACCTTCCGACTGGATCTTCCTGCAATTTACTGAGAAACATTATGTTTAAATTTTTCCTTTTTTTTTTTTTGTTCCATTGCTCATTCAGTGAAATTGTTCAAACTATGTTTATTTATTTAATAGACAAAGCAATCAATTTAGCCAAACTTACACCTCTTTATCTAACAATTATGTATACTTATACCTCACAGCATATGTTGCCAGTGAAGAGCCAAGCTTAATTGGCAATTAGAGAGGTTTTCCTTTTAAAGCGTGTTTTCCTTTTTATGTTTGATTTTAGATCCGGACACTAGTTTTAGTTTCCAAGAACTGTATTTGGAAAAAGCAACATGGGAAACCACCTGACTTTCTTTGTGGCTTCTGAAGCTGCGCTTGTTGGCTTGGTGGTTCTAAGAGATGTTGCTCTCGTCAGCGGTGCCGTTTATAAAAGAGCTTCTAGCCTGGGATGGGAGGTAACATCTACACAGGCTATAATAGAGGTTTCATTCTGATTAACTTACTAATGATTTCTTCGACAAATTTCTGTTTCAGTGGAAGAATTGGTCTGAATTTATCAATCTTGATGCGGCTCATAGGGAGAAGATAGAACCTCTCCTCATAAGTAAGGTATGAATTTTGTTCATCTAATCCAGCTTTTGTTACATAATGCTTTTTTGATGAATATGTTCACATTATTCTTGGGTATGGAAATCTGTCTCAACTCTTTTAGAGTGGAAAATGCAGGTGAACACAGTGTTCCAGTTGCTTTTAGTTGCTGCTGCTCTTCTGCAACCCGACTTTGGCTCCGCAGAAACACAGGAATATATAACCTACTTGAGGTATCACATATGTCATACTTGGATACGTATAATTCTTAGCTCATGCACTCCAATTAGTCAACCTGCACCAATATTGATACCTGTGGTACCAAGTACATTCCTTCTGGCTGCTCCGTCGGATGCATTCGCCATCTTAGTTATTTATTGTTCATCTTTTTCATCAAGAAAGAATAACTAAATGTGTTTATTTGCAGCTGGTTGGTGGCTTCAACAACGGCTGCATCTGCTGCAGCCTATGGAGCTCAACATCTTTGTAGATGATCAACTTTCTGCCCCAGAAGAATATCGTGGTGATCAAGATCAACCAATTGCATTTGCACCTGTGGCGACACGGTGCAATGAAAACTCCAGGACGCGGGAGGCACAGGTTCAAATCATCGTGCACTATGAGTTCTCGTCCGAATCATCACTTTCGACCTGTCCTACATGTGCGATGTTTCACCTGTCTGGGCTGATGCATAATGTAATCTTTTTAGCTAATGCACAATGTTAAGGGAAGATGAACGCATAAAAATTTCAGTTTTGTTGTAACTTGCTCCCTCTGTGCTTCAGATTGTAAAACAAAAATTTCTGGCATAAAAGAGATTACCTTGTTCTCAATTCAACCTATCATTTCACATCCGACCCTTTTTTTTTGTATCATTTTGTAAGCTAATAAGTCTCAAGATGATCATCATGGTGCTTCAATTTTTAGCCATTTTCCAGATCACTAAAAGAAGGAACTTTTGGCAAAGCCTGTATTCGCATAGAAACTTTTAGGCGTTGGATCAAACAAGGGTGGAATTGGCCAACAAAGGGAACATAATTTGATTCCCCTAGAAATCAACATAATCATAGTATGCGCTGTAATCATGCAGTAAAAGTTGGGTCTTTCGATTTTGGACATGGAACTACAGAGGTTTCCAAGAACAATTCCCTCTAGTAATCCCTCATACAGAGTCCAGGATGGCGGCTTGAACAAGTCTATCATAACACATCATATCTCAAGTGAACCCCCAACGCAAAAGACATCAATAAAAGTCGCAAGCATATGCACCTTCTAGGAAGAAGAGGTAATGTCGTCTACATCAGTTTGTCTGTGTTAGATGAGAGCTGACGAACCAAGAACACGACATAAAACTAGAGAAAGTTACTAGAAAAAATTAAGAGGAGTCATGATGATCTCATGGTAGTGCTTATGATGAACAGCTTTTCTTCTCATGGAAGATTCTGCCATTAGGACTTGACTAAAGCTGATTGAACATGTCAACCATTCTAAAATTAATCAGGATAGGGGTTTGGGTGATGGAACTTAGAAAATGAGCAGGTGTGGCAATATAACCTGACGACTGATATGCATACCATATGAACTAAGATTTCAGAAAAAACCAATTTGCTGCTTCTACCACACACCTTAAAATTTAGACCAGAATCAAGATTTTTGTACTCCAAGGAAATCATCAAAGCAATTTGATTAGTCTGTCTAGTTATAGTATGCATAGATGACCAAGTTATCTGGTTGGTGAGTTAGGAATGAGTCTTTGGATGACCAATCAAATGCACAGAATCCTGTCGCACATTCAAATGCCAAAGTTAACTGCAGTTATGTGCCAACTTCTTCCCATTCAATTCCAAATGGCACACTATAAATCATATCAAACTATGTATGTGTTCAGATACCAGCCAGTTTAAATGAAACTATAATTTATAAGTTGTCATTTTAGCAATAATCGCAGGAAGATACCTGCCATTATTTCCAAACAGATACCGCGGGCAGCACTCTCCCCTTATCGTCTTTTGATGATTCTGCAGAAGTCTTAATTTGCTTCTTTGCAGCAACAAAGACTTGCATCCATGGCAGGATTAGTGATAGGAAAATTATTTGCATCAGCTTCCATTTCTAAGTTGGCTGACCGGGTTTGTTCCTACACAGAGAAGCAGCTCAAGTATCAGAAAGGTGTCCAGGATAAGCTGAAGAAGCTGGAGGCCGATCTCAGATACATCCATGCTGTGATTCATTCAGCTGCGCACTTGCTCATTGAGGACACACACTTAGCAACCTGGTTGTGGGAGCTCAAAGATGCTGCACTTGCTGCAGAGGTTGTGCTTGACTGCTTTGATTACCAGCTCCTCAGAAAAATGGTGCAGGGCAAGACCAAGGTGCACAAAAACTTCTCCACTTTCTGTTGGTTTCACTCAGTCTGCTAGTACCTTTTTCAAACGTCTAATTTTCCATGATGAAGGGCTAAATGAACTGGACAAGGTTGTCGAAAGGTTCGATAAGCTTGTCATCCAGATTGTGACCTTCCAAAACATGAAATTAGACATGCGTGCTCAGAATCGGCACAGAGTTCTAAGTTCTGATGCACGAAGTGAAGTGCCAGAGTGGAGAGATACTACCTCAATCCCAAGTGAATCAGAAATTTTGGGCTGAGAACATGAAATCAACAGTTTAGTATGCTTGTTGTCAGAGCCAGGTGATGCATCAATATCCAATAATGCGAGGTTCTCTGTTGTGTCAATACTCGGGATTGGAGGGGTGCGAAAGTCTACTCTTGCACAATGCGTCTACAATGATAACAGGATTGATTATCATTTTTGATCTGAAATTATCGGTTTGTGTCTCAGAAAGATTTGATGTAAAAAGGATCACAAGACAGATGGTAGAGTCTGTTTGCTGTCATGATCAGCATCATATCACAAATCTAGACATGGTCCAAGCTACTCTCAAGGAAAGGCTAGAGGCAAAGAGATTCTTAATTGTCCTTGATGATATTTGGAATGAGGTAAGAAGTGGTTGGGAGACCATCAGGAAACCATTTTACTCTGGAAGAGAGGGTAGAAGAGTTTTAGCAACCACAAGGATTCCAAAGGTGGCAAATATGATGGGGACCAAGGCCAAAAACATAGTATTCCTAAAGGGTTTAAATGATGCAGAGTACTGGAAATTCTTCTATAGATGTGCATTTGGTGAAGCTAACCCTAATGATCATCCCAAACCGGAGTTGATTGGCAAGCAAATAGCTAAAAAGCTTGTTGGCTCACCATTAGCAGCCAAGACAATTGGAGGTGTACTGAAGTCCAAGCTAGAAGAAGAACACTGGAGGAATATCATGGAAAGCAAATTGTGGCAAGTGGAACAACAGAAGGATGACATTTTCCCAGCTCTCAAATTAAGTTACGAGCAATTGCCTCCTTCAGCCTTGAACTAGCGTTTTGTCTACTTTTTTTTGTTTCCCAAGAACTACCACTTTGACAAAGACAGATTAGTCAGAATATGGACGGCACAAGGTTTTCTTCAATCCAATGAAGCAGGGAAGAGAATGGAAGCGATAGGCCAGGACTACTTTAATGAATTACTATATAGGTCCTTTCAAGACACCGAATTGATCAAACTGTCTAAAATATATGTTGTTCATGACCTGCTGCATCACCTTGCAGAATCTTTTGTCTGCTCATGAATGCTTCAGAATTGAAGATGATGAACCAACAGACATCCCAGATCGGGTGTGCCACATGTATATTAGTTCAAGTAATATGGCTAAGGTCCATGAGAATCTACGCAAGCTGAAAAATTTGCATAGACTCATAGTCAGTGGTAGTTTACTGGATAACCTCTCCAGGTCCAATCTCATAAATTTCATAGAAGTAGCATTGAAACAATTGAAATGCTGGATGAATTACCTGAGAGTATTGGTCACTTGAAGCATCTCAGGTATCTGGAAGTCCCAGGTAGTCAATTATTAGGCCTGCCGAAGTCAGTCTGCAGGCTTTACCATCTACGGGGGTTGAGTCTCCAGTTTTGTGCACCGTTGCATCAAGGCAGGCCATTACCTACAGGAATGCACAAATTAATAAGCATGCACTATCTAGACATAAATCAGGAGGAAGTCTCTACTATCAGTGAAATTGGTAGATTGATATCTCTGCAACCGCTGAAAGAGTTTCATGTAAGGAAGAAGAAAGGATATGAGCCAGGACAGTCGAGAGACATGAGGGAACTTCGAGGACAATTAAGCATTACGAATCTGGATATGGTTGGAAGTGCAACAGAGTGCACAAAGACCAGGTTAGATAACAAAGAGCACCTTAATGCATCGCTTTTGTTCTGGAGACAATCGGAGAGAAGAGACAATAACCCTGACAACCATGAAAAGGTACTTGAAGCTCTTCAGCCACATCCCAACCTCACTGAGCTGAGAGTCACAGGCTATATGGGGATCAAATCTCCATGTTGGCTGAACCATAAATACCTTGGTATCCAATCTTGCACATCTGGAACTAGAGGATTGCCAGGGTTGGGAAGCCTTGTTACCACTTGGATTACTACTTTTCCTCAGAATTCTGCACCAAATATCTCTCAAAGCTGTAAAGCATATTGGCCCTGGATTTTATGGTGACAATGTTACAACATTCTCCTCACTGGAGGAGCTTCTGTTCAGTGACATGATCGAATGGAGGCAATGGTCAGGAATAGAGACAAGCCATCAATTATTCCCTCGCCTCTGTAGGCTACATATCAATCGATGCCACAAGTTAAGAGGATCACTTGTTATGCCCACTTTGCTTGAGAAACTTCATGTTGTGTTCTCAGATGATCCTACCTGGGAATCACATGAAAAGCCAGAAGTTATTCTATCCGATGTTATCTGGGACTTACGTGAAACTAAAGATAATTCATCAATTCTGAAACTTAGCATAGATAACATCTCACTGCTCACTGATTGCCTTCCAGCTGAGAGTCTTTCCTCAGTGCATAGACTGGATGTTATTTACTGTAGCTCCCTTGTATTTTTTACTGATGAATAAGAGAAGTGGTTACAGAAGCTAACCTCACTCAAAGAACTAAGAATCACTGACTGCGGCAATCTAACTGAACTGCCAAGTGATCTGATAAACCTTGCATCTCTGGAGACATTGCAGATTCAGAATGCCCAAAAAGTTGACCAGCTGTCCTAGAAAGGCCTGCGAAACTACCTGAAGCATTTATATGTAACAGGATGCCATGAAAAGCTGACAGAAACAGTGCAAGAAAAGATCTGATCCTTTCTAAGACAGCATCTCTCACATTTTTAACATTACTGTTTATCAAGAACACATACTATTGGGTGCTGCATGTGCTTAATTCAGCTCTTGCAAATGTAGTAGTAAACTGCATAAGCAAAATATCATTGCGGCGTCACTACAGTTTGTCTTTTTAAAATACTTCCATACCCATTTAGAGCTTGTCTCTTATGTAAGTAGCCGAATTATGAATTATTATATATCTTCTACAGCGAAAAAGATGGAATTAGAAAAGGACAAAATCTAGACACGGTTGAGTTATATGGTTTCTGGACATAATCTAGGATACAATAGTAGATACGCTGAAGAATGATAAGGTCAAGTTGATGATATTGTCAGTTGCTAATAATTATAGCAGGCTAATCAACTTGTACACTAGATAAATCAGTTAATTACTTAATGCATTGGTTGATAGTATTTTCTGTTCATTTGCTCCATCCATTGTGCACTACATTCTCTATTTAGAAACATCCCATAAAACAATTTGGCTGCACTACTTTGCATATTTATTCTGTACGAAAAATGTTCTAATCAGCCAGGTCATATGAGGTCCTTTCTCCTTGAATGGTGATTCAACAGAGCACCAGCCTAAGGTGCAAGCTAATTGGCTCAATTCTTACCATGACACTCTGCACCTTTGCAGAATGAATAGAACAATAGCGATTTTTCTTCTTAAGAAAAGAACTGCAGTCTCCAGAACTCATTACTATTATTATTTTTATTTCCTTGTCTACATGGGTGATGCCATGAGGGGACAAAATTGAAGATATAGAAAGCCATAATTAAGTGAACAATAAGGATATTAACGATACAGACACACCTTATAAGGATTGTCATGTTGATCAGCATAAACTGGAACATACCATGCTAGAAAAGTAGTGACACATGACAATGTCGGTGCATGCTATATGATGAGCAGTTGAGTTCTATATATACATATGGCTAGGTTAATTTTATAACTTGAACTAGCGGACATAAAGGCATGCCAACAGGCACGACACAATATAATGCCATGCAAGAAAGGTGTTGACTTGCCCCAATGTTATAAAACAACAAATACAAGTCTCAAAAGATAATGCATTCATTAGGAGTATGAGATAAGAGTCCTGCTGATATTATATTTAAGCGAACTCATGTCTGCAGATTAAAATTCATAATGAGACCAATTTCATGTATTATCTGCATGAGGTAGTTTTCAGATGCTGCGTTGCCACTGGCGCATTGAAGAAGTCTGTAGGAAACTTATTCATCCATCAAAAATCATAATTCTTTGCAATATTTGCAGATAGCAATACCATGCAGGGAATTTAGCATTTAGGACATTGCAAAACTACAACAGCCTGCAAGATGCAGAAGCCTTTTATTATATGTTGGCTGTTTCTACAAGCAAAGAATTATGATCAGCATATACTTAAGAAGCATCCGATCTCTAACTTTAACCATTAAATAGTCAGCATATAAAGATTGTTTACTATCAAAGAACATTTCATGTAGTTGAAGAAACTAAAAGCATTTGATTGGCTAAATGTTAGTCAGCAAAACAAGTATAGCATCTCATTTTCAGTAGACTAACTACTAAGGAAAGCACAAACTAGGTGTTCTTATGCTAGGTATGAACCTCAGCCAGTGATTCCAGGGCCGTTACTCTTGCCTCTATTGCAGCAATTTCTTTCTTGAGTTCTTTTATCTCCATTTCGTGCATTGATTCCTCAGCTTTTGGTGAAAATTTCTTTCCTCTTCTCTGTTTCAGTTTCTCTTCCTGTTCCAGAGGAAGAGTTTTGTCAGGTACCATTTTCAGTATCTCTTCAAAAGAGGATTCTCCAGAATCTCTATAAGCATTTCTTATAATTGCCTTATCATTCTTGTCTGCAGAATTTTGCTTCTTTAACATTTTAATTTGCATTTCTCCAACGTTTTCATTCACAATTTTACCAACAAATGTCTTATCTTCCTCATCCTCCACATTTTCGTTGTTCAAGTTTTTAACCTGTTGCTCTCCAGCATTTTTTCCCTCGACCTCTTTTTCCTGGGAATTTTCTTCCTTGATGTTTATTTTTTGCACATCTTCTATCTCAGTAACTTCAGCCGACAGCTCATCCTCCTCGCCCTCGGTGTTTTCATGCTTGAACTTCTTGAATTTCACATGAATCTTTGATTGTTTGCCTTTTGTTGAATTTTCCTCTTGTTTGGTAACTTCTAGTGAGAAACCTGATTGTGCATGTTGAAGAGCTTCTCCGCTGTTTTTAATTAACGTCTGCTCACATGCATATTCTCCAGCAGTCCGCATCTTGAGTTGCTTCTCCTCGTCCAGTGTATCAGTGGAAGAAGATCCTTCTTTGGCTCGCTTCCTCTTGCTTTGCCATTGGGTACTTGAATTCTGTTTTAGTATATCCTTTGGAAACTTTTGAGATAGCTTTGGCATTTTATTTGACTTTTGTTCTCGAATAGGTTGCATTTGCTTCTCTGAAGATTTTGATACATGTTTCTGAGTTTTTATGCGTTTGTTTTCCCTGCTTTCCTGATTATCATTACAAGCAAGCCAGTCAGAAAGTCTGGTGTCACTATCATAACACTCTTGCACGGTTCTTTTCTTGCGGAAAGTCAAAACCTGGCCTGACTTCATCTTCTTAACACCCCTTACTCTACTGGCAATTACTTTCGCACTCTTCGAAGGACTATTTGGTTGCTGCACACTACTAATCGTGCCAGTTGCACGAGGCCGAATCTTCTGCTTCCACCAAACTGAATACTGGAGAGTGACATCTGATTCAAACAGCTGGGGAGGGATGTAGAACACAATATTTTTCCTGGATATGTCATAGGTCTCCCATGCGGCTTCCCAGGTCGAATTAGTCCGGACAACAGAACCGGGAATGTCCTGATCCAGCCCGAATTGCATCGCCACCCTATGTGGAGAATATTGCTCGATGCAATCTAGCCCGACTAGCTCGCTTCTCCTCAAGAACTGGGCAAAAGATTTCAGCTCCACGTCTGGGGTTTCAACACTATGAATCCACAGCCCCTTGTACTTGTAGAAACATGGTTTGTGCCAATTCCTCAAACCAACGGTGTAAGGACGCCACTGGAACTCATTAGGCGATTTAAGAACTGATTGCAATAATGCCAGCTTGAGTTTCTTTCCGACATTATGCCATCTCGCTGCTCTTGGTTCACGGTCGTTGACTTCATTTAGTCCTGCAGGCCTCAAGGCCACAAAGTGCTCCCAAATCCACAGCTGAAGTAGATTGAAGGGAGCCCATACGACCAAAGATGACACCTTTTGCCTACCTCTGTCGGCTAAATAATCCTTCACCTTCCCCAAGTCTCTATAGAGGCTTGCGAGCACTGCAGGCGCAAGGGCGATCCTCGCGCCTCGTGCCAGTCTAATGGCCGCAGGAAGCACGCTCTGCGTCACAATCTTGAAAGAGTGGGCGGGGAAGACGAACCTTGACAGCCATAACGCGAGAAACGCATTGTGCTCTAACTCGTCACCTTCGCACTCCATGTAATGCATCATCCACTGATTATGATTAGCCCTTTTGCTTGGAGACCGACTGAAACTTTTGCGCTCAGCCGTCATTTGCACCTCGATCTCTTTGAGCTCCCCGTGCAAAGGGCCCCTTATGGGCTCACCGGCCACCGGAAAGCCCCCAAGAATCATCACATCCTCCAATGTAACAGTGGCCTCCGCCCAGGGGAAGATGAACGTGCTGGTATCCCCGCACCAAAACGCTGAGATCGCCAAAATTGAAGACGAGTCTCTCCTGATCCTGTAGGTAGAGGCGTGTATCGCATCAAAGATCCCAAGTTCCTTCCATAAACCGCCATAAATGGGCCGCAGCTTGTCAACCCACTGATTCCACTTAGGCGACACGGACGCCCACCCATTGAAGACCACATTGGAATCATGGAGATCAACAAAGGAGGGCCTTTTATGCCTCGGAGGCAAAAATGGAACACCGAGGGGCCTCAAGAACCAACCTTTTCTACAGACGGGTTTGCGGCGGCCGGTGAAGGCCACCATTTCCTCCTCCCTTTCCTCCACCAAGTGCTCCTCTTCGCCTTCCCCACCCATTGCAGCTTGACTTCGGTGAAATGGCTCGAGAAACGAGAGGAGAGGCAGAAGAAGAAAAATGACTGATGGTTACGGGAGATGAGAAGGGGGAACGGAGGAAGGGGCGGCCATGGGAAAGGAAAGGGCTGGAGAAGGGTGCTTCACCGGGCCGTGCATTCGGCACTAAATTCATCTCGACCATCAGCAGCCATACGAGTCGGCGCGTGTCTTCTTGCAGCGCCTGCCGGGCTCAGGCAATCCTCGTGGGTGTCGATGAGGATCCCCTGTGGAGGCCAAGACAGAACGTGGCCGTCTCGTCAAACAAGGGTAGCAGTCGCCACTCTATTTTGTATTGCGCTAATGCCTGCGGAAACGAATTCCCTGTTTCAAAACACACAGGGGATCTCCAACTGTCCTCCCGCGCATCGAGCTTAGGCATGGCACATTGTCTGTGTGCAGAACCTTAAAATGGTCGATCCCACGATTTAAGTCACGGCGCATAAAACGACTCCGGTTCGCGGGATGAGGCCATCGTTTCAAGATACGGGTTAGATCACGTTGCTAACATACGTAGAATACATTGATTTCACGTTGCTAACATACGTAGAATAAATTGGTTATTGCTTCCTCTCATCTAAACCCTAAACAGCAGTTCCCATCAAAGAGGAGCCTTTATCTAACTTAAACAATCTGCTAACTAATCACACACACACACACACATTATGAAAGAAAGAATGGAGAAAAAAGAAAAAGAAAAAAAAAAGGATGAGCATCAAAATTCCGCAAAACTTGGTCCTCACATAGTTTGGGGGGAAGGGGTGTGTTACTGGATTTTTGTGTCGTGGGAGGAGAGTCAGTATGACATGATTTGATCCATGTGCGCATAGGATCATTCGAGTTAGATTGAAAGACTTAGGATGACTTGGTACAAGACATCAAGCATCGCTCAGTTACAGCTCCTCAAGTTGGAATGCCCATAGGACTGGCCTAGGTCCTCGTTTGGATCTTACAAGAAGGCCCTCGTCATGGTAGTTTGTGCCCAACGTGGTTCTTCCGACGACTAAGTTAGCTCTCGGGGTATAAAAGCAAGAGATCGAGATGTTAAGAAGGTGGAAAGAGTTTCGAGCCAAAAAGTTTATCAGGAAGCACTCCCTCCTATGGGTTAAAGTGAGAGTACTTATATTTACGGAGCGAAGGGAGACAGCACCGAAGTGTTTAATAGGCGTGGTGCATTCGGCTGACTTGTAGGTACGGCTCTGTGCGGGTCGCTGCCTTTGTCGGTTTCCGAGGTCTCATTCGATGAGACCGTTGACTATTAGTATGACCCGCCGAGCAGACGACGTCACGTGAAGGGTCGCCCGCGCCTATCTAGTTGGCCCAAGAGCCCTAGAGTGCCGACGTGATTGTCGAGCTAACATGATCATGTTGACAAGTCGAGCCGACGTGATTCTCGAACCGATGAGCCTAATATTTATCCATTAAGGTGGGACATTTTTCGTTCATTCATATATGGGGTATGGCTGTATTGGGTTTAATATAAAATCGAAATAAATAAATTGAAACAAATGCAGTTATAGGTCATAAATAATCAAATTGTCTTGAGAAAAAAAAAAGAAGTCTCAAATGGAATAAGAACAAGATTCTGATTAATTTTTTTAACTTATAGTTAGATATAATAATAGTATTTGCTTTTGACAATTTGTTGGTCTTCTTCAGCCATTCACTGAACCCCGAAACCCAAAATTTTGAAGAATCATCAAAAAGACGGTTGGCCTTCCCCTCACCTCAAAAAATCTATCGTTTGTGTTGTTAATCAAATTTCTTATGAGATAAAAGTCAAACTATGATAAATTTCGACATTTCTTGCCAACCAATTGCTACCGATTTGAATTGTAAAATCAAACATTTATATGACCAATTAAACGGTGACAACAATTTTTTTTTTTTTTTTTTTTGGGGGACCAAAATTAGCAGCCATGGTTTCTACACCTGAAATCTATGTGCCATGTGGCCGCCACACTTTTTAATTAGTTCACTGGTCAAAATATCCCCGTCGAGACATCAACTCCAATTCTTCTCCGTTTTGTTCTTCAAATCATCAACATATAACCAAGAAATCGTCCAAAGATCCATCTCAAGCAAATCCTTCTCTGCTCTCTCTCTCTCTCGCTCCCCATCGACCGATCTTGCTAAGAGAGATGCACGACTTTTGCTTCACGATCCCGTACGGACTCCTCGTCCTCGTCGGCGGCATCGTCGGCTACGTGCGCCGGGGGAGCACCGCGTCGCTCGCGGGCGGCGCGGGCTCCGGCCTCGTCCTCCTCCTCGCCGGGTTCGTTAGCCTCAAGGCCTTCGAGAAGCGCCGCAACTCCTACCTTGCCTTGGGCCTCGAAACCGGTAGGAAACCTCCTGGATCAGCTGATCCGAGTCATTTCTTTAAACCTCGCATCCTTCGTTCCTTCTTTGATAAAGATCAGATCTTGTTGCAACTTCTGGGGTTATATATGTTTGTCAGTTTCTTTTCTTTTTGTCTGAATAGGCGATATGGCTATTATTGATTATGGTGCCTGTTGCTTGAATCTGATCTTAGAGGAGAACAATCTTGAATTTGATGAGGTCTTTGTTCATTGATTCTTGTTGATGGAACATTTAATTTTATATTTTCTTGTCTATTAGATGATTTAGATGGTTAGAGGACATCAGAATTGCCGACAATATATGAGCGGGCTTCAGCCATAGGTTATTGGAATGAGGATTCTTGTTTTTCAGTTGGTAGGGTTAGAACTGTAGCCTTTGGTACGTTTGTCGAATTTCATAAGCACCGGCGAAGCCATTGATGTAAATGAGCCTTTGATAGATAATTTGATGAAATTATCTAAGGGCTTCGTACCTTTCTGTTCTACAATTCTACATGATCTTGAGCTCCTGATGTTGGTTGCTTCCTTTTGTAAGGGTTGGATCCTTGTGAGCAGCTAAAGGTATACGTGTGTTTCTATAAATAAAAAAAAGATGATTCCTGTACTCAAAGGGTCCCCTTATGGTAGGGTATCATACTAAATATTGGTTGGCTTCCAGTTGTAAAATAAGTATACTTTTGATTCCTCCAGATATGTTTGTAGCAATTTAAAAGCTACATTAAATGTAATATTCTACAATTTTCAATGTTCACCTTAGTTGTATGCTTAGTGGCTAATTTTAGAAGCAGCTCAATGCCCCTATACGAACAGTTACTCTATTTTGTTAACTGTTGATTGCTTTTTGATTTTGGAGTCTTATTTTGTAATACTGGCTGATCAAGAGGTTATTCAATTATGATGGCTCTTCTTCTCAGAAGTTGACTATCATATAATTTAAAGGCACAACTTCAAATGTTGAGAGTCATGTGCTTAATTGAAAATAATGACATCTTCAAATCAAAATGGTTTTATTTCAATTTTTGTTTTTTGCTGCTTAAATTGCCACAGTTTTTTCATACTTGTCATTTTGACTTAAGTTTCTCAAATTGATAGGTTATTGACATGCTTAATATTAATTTAAGTTCAACCTTATGCTCCATTTGTTGGTTTTCTCGTCTTAAGTTTTTGGCTTATACTCTCTTCATTTGTCATTACCTCTCGACAGCTTGTGCCCTTGCCCTGACATTTGTTATGGGGAAAAGATACCTCGAAACCTCCAAGATAATGCCAGCTGGAGTAGTTGCCATTCTCAGGTATGTTTGAGTTTCCTTTCTCTTCAAACTGTGTCGAGAACTATGGTAAGTTCCCATGTTTGCCTTATATACTAGAACTCCAACACTTGGCAACATATGAGGGCAGGGTTCGCACTTTGTGTATGATATGCTTCTAAGCATGCATCACTTCGTGCATTCTTGTGTTTCATGTACTCTGAATTAATTATTTTGATCTTGTAGTATCTTTTTTTTTTCTCTTTCATTGAACCTTTCTTTCGTGACTTTTTAGTTACATTTTTCTGAACTTATACCTAGGAAATGAGAAAGGGATCGATCTTAATAGAGAATGTAAGACAGAAAGGGGAATGGATATTTTAAGACATGAGATGCTCTTATCTAGTTGATGCTTTTTTTTAAAATACAATTTGTAACATAATATAAGATGAGGACCGAAGGCAAGCGCTACTCATGTCATTATTTTTAAGTTGTTGTTATACTTTTTGCATCAGATTTTAAATTGGCAATTTACAGAGTATATTTGGTATTAAGATGATTCATGTTCATAAGATTTGTGAGATGTTATAAAAATACTCAATCTTGTAAATCAGGCAACCTCTTAACTAACGCACCTGAGTTATTTAGCTTTGTAAGATCATCATATTTACAATGATAACAGAAAAAAATGTCACTAAAATATAATCTAAATTCTTTCACCAACATAAAGTCCTGCATTATCTAAGTTTTCTGCAAATATTTTCCGCACTCCTATGCTTTTGGGCTTCTCCCAAGAAATCAACTACTGAATTCAGGTCCTGGTAATCTTGAGGGTGAAGTTGAACCTTCTTAAAACAAGCGAGAAGGTTTTAGGCCTGATATACACTCAGGCTTCATCATCTTATGCTCACTCAAAATAGGAACTAAATTATAGTTGAACTAGAGACAAGCTTCATCTTGTGGGATTGACATGAAGAATAGTGACCACGGATGTAATAATGTCAAGACTTTGCTGCAAAACTTTGTCAGCTAATAGTCCTTAATCGTTTGATTTGTCTCACAATAATCTACTAAGATAAAGTGGTTAACCTAATGCTCCATAAGTTAATGTGTGGGAGTGTAGGAATAGAATTTATATACTAGCGCATGAGTAAATGTTTCTTAAGCTTTGGTCTGAACAAATTTTTAGTCTTTCAACGTGCCAACTGTTTATTATTTTATCTGAGTAGCTAAAGCTTTCTAGGATATTTGAAAGCAATATATCCCTGCGAACTTAACACTATGAGTCTGAAGAGTACCGCTTTGTTTTCTTTTCTTGATTTCAGAAAAGGAACCAATAGCAATTTGCTATCTCTTCTAGAAGCAGCAAGCTTATTTCAGTCCAATTCATCACTATAACAGGGTTAATCACATGTTTTTTAAAACAGTTTTTCCGCTCTAAAATAATTGCTGAAGGAGGTTTTCTTCTTATACAACCAAGTGATAGAAGACGCATGATCTTTTTTATTTTCAACCACATCAAAGTAAAATTATAGCACTTAGGAAACTGTGCGAGTGGTTCTGACTATTTCTGAATTACTTGTGCAGTGCTTTAATGTCTCTATTCTATCTGTACAAGATCGCAACTGGAGGTAATCATATTCCACCCAAGGCAGATTGAGATTGACAGGTTAACATGTATCATCCATCATCTCCTCGGTGCTTAAAATACAGAATTATAACATTTACAGACTTGTTGTTATATCTCAAATAATAATGCGGTATGCTACTTGGATAAAAAGTGGGTAATTTGTAATTTTCACATGATTAGTTGACATTACAGTTTGAAATGGGGTTTGTTAATCAGTGTGTGCTATCACTAATGAAAAGGAACTCATCAGGTGGGTTGGGTTGGGTTGGGTTGCAGATGAAACTATACCTTCCAATTCTTAGTTGCTGCTAATAGTTCTTTAGGCACAGGCACTGGTTGTTTAAGTGACCTGATGCCTGCAATGGAAGCATCCACTGGTGGTGCTTCTAAAATAGAAGAAGCTTATTAGAAATTTATTCCATGTGGCTAAACTTTATCGGCTAATGCCAGATATAATTGACGAGACCACAGTAATGCTATTGTCGAGTACCAAACAGTAAACATTTATCCCACTGGTTGTGTTATATTATTTACCTTTAGAGATAGCTTTTTGAGTAGGCACAGGCAAACATTTTATGGTTGCTGGTCCTCAAGTTGGTGGCTCTGCCTGTCTTTGACTGACTGAAAGAAAGACCTCTTCTTACCTTCATCTTTCATGGTCCATAATAATGAGAGTTTCAACATCACAGCTTTTTGTTAAAACTGATGTGAGGAGGTCTAAATGTTATGTCAAAATCCAAGTCGACACATGCAGTTGGCCTAAACTTAGTGGGTGTCTCACTCTCACCAAGGGACTGCCCTCTGTCACATTTCTTTCTGTTTGTTTTCCTGGAATTTGTTCACTTGATGTGTCCTACTAGAGTTTTTTTATTTATTTATTTATGTCAGTCATTGGAGATCGATGTAAGAGAGATATTATGTTTTGAGTTTGAACACAAACAACAGGCCTGTGGATGAAGAGGCTCGCTCATAATGTGTTCAGATGTCAATTAAGAAAAAAAAAATACATATCTTTAATAGCTATATCAAAATTATATCTGTATTATAGATTAAACGATAGCAAGTTAAAGTCATGTCTTAGTAAGTATATTTTGATAATTTTTTAATAAATAGCTTTTGATATTTATTTTAGTATTTTTATTTAGTTTTCTCATCAAAATTTTAGAGTATCTTTTTATTGTTTAGTACATCAAATTTTTTAAATTAATGATTAATAAAATCATTGCTCAAGGCTAATCTGATATGAGGATGGTATTAACATCATTCTACAAGATATTTATTTTTGGAAAGAATAAGTGTAAAAAAAAAAATGGATAGTTTGCTTTGCTTAAGTTGTAGGGTAGCTATACTAGGTTACTTTGATTTTAATATCACAATTTGATACTCCTCTCACATATCATAAATATATAGACTGAATGAGGCATTTTTAATTTTTCAGATTACTAGATGGACTTGGATTTAGTCAAGTTAGCATATAAGGATTGTTTTAGAAAATTAAGATATTAAAATGATAATCCCAAAAGGGTTAAGGCACACAAATATAAGAATCTTTGTATTCAAATTAAAATTTTAATCTTATAGAAATTTTAAATTATATATCTTTTCTTTTTTATTTTTCATAATATATTTCTTATCTTTCATGAATGAGGTCATCTTGAATTCATCTCTTTTTTATTTAGTCAATTATTTCAACAATATGATCAAACATAATATCATTTCTTTAAAGTTGTTTGATAAAATATATTAATAAACAATAGATAAGATATCTTAATATATGATAGAATTTATATAGTTAAAAAGAAAGTCACGATATATATAGTCAGGTTTGCACCAAATAAAACTCTCAATGCATATCTTCTAAGTGTTGGTCTATTTATTATAGTTATACCCGAAGAAAATATTACATGGAGTCCATTGATTGTGCCTCGAATTTGAGCAATATGGGTCGCAAGTGATGAGGTCCACTAAACTCCATGGTTAAGGATTCAAGCGCTCCCTCTACTAGGTGCTTGACGAGCCTCGAGTGCTCTTAGGTGATCAGGGTTGCACCGGGCCGGGGCACCTCAACAGGCACCAATGACAATTCAAGCTGTTGAGGAGCTGGGGTCATCATCGATTGGACCAATTGAGGTAAGAGCAGGGCAACGATATGCATCATCTCTGTCAACATTTGCACGTATTGAGTGTAGTTCAAGAAGACCTCAGTTGGGACGAGCATGTAGGCTAGAGTCCCCACCGAAGGAGAGAGGCCTAGGTCCTTGAACAAATACTAGTATTATATTAGGGCCTATGCTAAAGTAGATGAGCTAAGGTCTAGAAACGTCACCTATTGTCTTGCGTGAGTGAATGTACTATGGGTTAGTGGCGTGGAGCATCCTTGCTCGATTACTTATTGAGTGGATTAGCGGGTTGACGCTCCTATGACATGGACCCTCTTTTTAGTGACAAAATATTATGAAAAAATATCAGTGACATCAAAGCCAACCCGATGTGGTTTGGGTTTGCATGTGCATGCGGGGTGAGCCAACAATCGAGATGTTACTAGTACTTCTTCAGGGGTTGAGATGAATTGACTCATTTGCTCCAGAACATGTATACTATAGTCAGATCAGTTTCTCAACTCGATACTTCTTATATTTAAATTAGTACTAAGGTAGATGAGATAAAATTAGTAAAAAATAACTAACCTTAATTATTATATTGAAGATGAATATTTTAATAGGTAAAAGGTGAAAGAAGATTTCCTGAAATATTTCATGGGTGGACAACCCCTACAATCCTCTTTTTCGATTGATGTCCACATGGGCAAACAATGGGGCAAGTTGTCTTCTAATTATCAACCAGACTGCCACACATGCAAGCACCCGTCAAGCGCTAATGATCGGGAAGATTTCTCCTACCAATGTTTAATACATTATTACATAATTTATTAATCTCATGTTTGGGTTTAAGTTAAAGTGTCTTTCTTATATACCTTATTTAATATAATGAATGAATATTATTTAAAAAAAAATTATGATATTTCACGCTAACTGCTTCTATAAAAAAATAAATATATAAGCCTAAAATTTAAAGCTTTAACAAATAGTTGATTATAATATATGACAAAAATCAAATTTAAAGATGTAAATATTAAGATCACCAACTTTATAGGGTTATATACGTTGCTATTAATATAAATTAGTATTTTAGTTAATAATTAACTTATAATAACCTCTATATTATGTATATTTATGTGTGATATTTAAATTTGAAGTATTGATTTGACTATATATAGCCTTAATTCCTCGATAGAGTAGTGTCATAACGAGAAAAGGGAAATGAAGCCATGATAGACCTGGTGATAATATTATAAGAGCTCAAAGGGTTTAAGTTCTAAAAGAGGACACAATGGTCAACTATCCAACCTTGATACCACAACTTATCGTTTTCTCATCATCGATTCAAATGAAAAAGATTAAGCACTAAAAAAGCGACATTAAGCTTTAGATTATTAGAATTGAACTCGTGTCAGATGAGGATTAGATAAGTGATATTAAACTTTAGAATTTGAATCGAATTATAACCAAAGCAAATCGATTAGAAAATGACAAAATCTATGATGCGACGGAGTTTGACTTGGAAACATCCTTACTCTATGAAATAATCAAATTAGGTCATGAAGTATCTCATTTTGATTGAATCGGGTCATGAAATATCCCCTTTCTATTCTATGACACAACTGAATCAAACTATGAAACGATTCTTCTTTATAATGTAGTCGAATTAGATCAAAAAATAATTGAATTTAGTCACAAAATCGTAGAGTCTATCGTAAAGCACCACAACTTTTCAATACAATAAAGTATCTCAACTTTATAAAACGATCATAAAACACCACTAAATTACAATGAAAACATTTTGTCCCGATATCCTATGTTTGAAATATGCAGTGAAGGGGCATATGATATATGAAAAGTGACATGTAGACCTTGCATGCTAGTTAGTCTTGTGCATGAACATTAATGGGACGCGCAATATAAGACACCAACATTAATATTTGACACGTCTTAAACATTTGTTTGGTGATGGTGTATAAAAACTCACTTAATAAAGATTGATGGTTAAAAACTTTGTCTGATATATTTTTTTAGAACTGGTGGTGATATACTAGATACACTTACCAAATATATATATATATATATATATATATATATATATATATATATATGATTAATTTTATTTTATTTAAGATGTTTTGATATGAGAGAAGACTAATAAATGATGGGATAAGGAAGAGTCCGGCACCGCTCATGGGCTCCGGGCCTATGCACGCAAACGGATTGGGCTATGTGAATCCAAAAACCGGTGGGCGGGGCGAGGTTTTCGGCTTCGCGATCGGCGGTGACGAACTCGATGATCTCATCGTCAACCCGTCTTTTAGATTCGATGCGCGCGGCGTCGTCGGCTCGAACGGGCCCCCCCCCTCCTCCTCCTCTCCGCGTCGCCACGGAAGGCGATCCCTTCCTTCGCACCCTCGCCGCCGCGCGACCTGCCCCTCGCCCTCGGCCGTCCCTCCCCCCGGCGCCTTCCGCCACCTCGGATCTGTTCGATGGCCGTGGCCTCCGTCGCCGCCCTGGAGCGGCACGATGCCGGGGATTGGTACTCCGTCCCAGATCTTAGCCTCCGTGACCACCGCTTCACCGTCCCCCTCGATTACTCCGCCGCTGCCGGCTCTAGCATCACCGTCTTCGCTCGCGAGGTCGTCGCTGGTACTGTTTCCCTGCCAGATTATCTACGAGCCGTTCGTCTTGATCTTTAATTCTCTGTCTAGTTAGGGCTTTAATAAATGGTCGTATGCCAATCTACTACATCTCATTTCCTAATCGTTATACGAATGTCACTCTGCCTGAGCGATAGCTAGCCGACCAAAACATGAAATAAGGGGTTGGATCGAGTGCAGGAATGGTTTGCTTTGGAGATGTAAAGTCCGAGAAATGTAGAACAACTAATTATTCGATGCGTTTAGTGGTTTTGAGTAAATCTGGCTGATTAATCGTTCCTCGATTTTGGAGGGTTTGGTTCTGATTTGGCTTTAGGGTAAGAGGCATGCCAATCTTAGGTGCTGTTGCGAGGTCTCCACACATAGGCCATTTAGTAAACACTTCCATGAACTTTAGGTCGAGCAATCACCGGTCTCTTTCCTGAAATATGCTATTAAGTCTGAAGTCTGAAGTCTGAAAAATTATATTTATTCATCTCCAGTTTAAAATATGCATTTATCTTGCAGTTGGTAAAGAACAACAACAACTGCCATACTTATTGTACCTACAAGGTGGACCTGGATTTGAGAGTCCTCGGCCTACCGAGGCTAGTGGATGGTTGAAGAGAGCATGTGAAGAGTACAGAGTTGTTTTGCTTGATCAGGCATGATCTTGAGTTCCGAAGAATTTCATTCTTTTGTAGATTCTTTGTTTCACTTTGTAGCTCACAGCTTGTATGTTTGTTGTCTCAGCGAGGAACTGGTTTATCAACTCCTTTAACAGTCTCATCTCTTTCACAAATCATCTCTGCAACAAAATTGGTTGAGTACTTGCAACATTTTCGGGCAGATAATATCATAAAAGATGCTGAATTTATTCGTAGCTGTCTTGTACCAGATTCTGGAACCTGGACGGTGCTAGGGCAAGTATATATTCTCCCATTAATCATTTATTTTTTAATTTATTATTATGAAAATAATTGACATTGTATTAGTTTTTAGGAGAATGGGACGATCAGTCAGGTTGATGTTATTATGCCACTTCTTAAGATGCAACATGTACTGCAATATTTATCACTTCTTAGTTTGACTTGTAGTGCAACGAGTTGTGAGCAAAACTAGAGTGTCTTTGAGCATGTAAGAATCACAGAATATTTTTATTTCAATTAATTTATTCTTTTTTAGATAGATATATTAATATATTTTTATTTATATGACATGATAAATTCACACAAAGAGAAGAAATCGGTTAGAGCATTGATGATTACATGATTTGGTTTATATGAAGTATAATCAAGCATTGAAGGCTCGTCGTGATTTGCAAAATAACATCGATCCAATCTCATTACAAGACATTGATAATTCAAATGAGTGGTTGGTGGGGAAAATATGTGCGAACTTGCAAGATGCCGAAGATGAGCTTGTATTTGAAGATGACAGCTTGACATAGGGAGATGTGGCAAGAGCGGTAGGTGTTGGAGAATTATAGACATATACAACAAGTTTATCTCTTGCCATTGTTGAAGAGGAGGAAACCTATTTTGATGAAGATGGACAAGAGGAAGAGATGATGATATGTTTGAGAATAACGATGTTGATTATGATGATTGAATTTGATGTAAAACTTTATTGTTTTGAGTCTTTTGACATTTTTGTTATTAAAAGATAGGTAATGTGTCTTGGTACTTTAGATATTTTTAATTTAATCATATTTTTATTTATGTAATCATATTTATCAATTGTATTATATATTTTTTATATTTTAATATTTCAGAGCATCTCGTTTCGCTCAGGCGAGCGTCTAGCGCCTCGAGCATTTGGGGACCTTGGTGCCTTTTGGCACCTAGTGCTTTTTAAATCATTGGTTTTGCTAAAAAACGAGAAGATATCAATTGATGTTCCTACTTAAAGTATATTATTATGTTCTAAGCAATGTTTTCAAAAGGGGTAAAATTTGAGGTGGATGCTAATTCCTAAGCAGTGTTCTTTATCGTTGTTATGTTCTAAATAGTGTTGTCATATCATTGTGACATATGTGGCTAAACAGAAATATGCTAAATAGGTATCTACTCGTGGAGACCTATGCTAAGCTGTGTTTTCAATTGGTGCTAAACAGTTCTAACTAATGCTAAACAATTCTGGAGAGTGGACTGAGAAGATAAGTAACCGGTGGTTGTGGAGGAAGGTGAGGGTGGTAGACGAAGCTGCAGCGGCAAACGGATGAAGTTGCAATGGCGGATGAACATCGGACGAAGGCAGCAGCAGTGGATGAGGTTGTCGACGGCAGCGGACAAGGTTTTCGATGGCGACAAATAAGGTTGTTCATGGAGGCGGACATAGGGGTTTGCTTTCAGTTCTGTTTTCTTTCAGTTGGGGGGGGGTGGTGGTGGTTAAGGTAACTACATTAGTTGGTTTGATTGAACCAACTTACTCGTCCAATCAAACCCATGCTCAAAACTGACCCAATATGTTTTGGGCACTCGCCCGAGGCGCCCAACTTCTGGGCTTAGGCGAATGCCTAAGTGGCATTTCATTGAAACACCTCGCCGCGAGGTTTTACGAGGCGCTTGAACCTCGCCTCTCCTCGCTTGAGCGCCTTCTGAAAGCACTACTTGTGAAAAATATTACTCTCTGTAATGCAAAGGTAATGTCATGTAGCAGAACTTTCATAAATTTTGGTATAATTTTTATCTTTACATAATTTTATGAAGTTCAGTTGTCGACAATAATGGTTTCTCTAGTGCTTTGAGCATTTCACATGTCAGAGATCTGCTAGACTAACACTCAATATACTATTTTGATCAACCTCTTTATTCTAAATATGACTTCTTGTAGAACTTTATAATCTGAGATCTTGACGATCTAAATCTGGTACATTTCTTCACCTATCATTTATAGTTTATATCTATTTGATACATTTTATACATTTTGCAGTTATTTGCAATTGATTAATTGACTCTGCATATTATTTTACTGGTGTAGAGCTACGGTGGCTTCTGTGCAGTTACCTATATGAGTTTTGCTCCAGAAGGCCTAAAATCTGTTCTTCTAACTGGTGGGCTTCCACCAATTGCAAAGGGTTGCACTGCAGATGTTGTATACAGAGCCTGTTTTGAACAAGTTGTGCATCAAAATGAGAAGTACTATAAGCGGTTTCCTCAAGATGTTAAGGTTATTTGTGATCTTGTAAATTATCTGGCCAAAGCTGAAGGTGGAGGGGTTAGTCATATTATTTAAATTCTACTCTTTTTGATTTCCTAATATTTCTTTAACTAGAGCATATTAGTTTATATCTGAATAGGTGTCTCTTCCATCTGGAGGTATTTTAACCCCAAGGGGGTTGCAAACTCTTGGACTTGCAGGGTTAGGTTCTGGTGGCGGTTTTGAGCGTCTACATTACATGTAAAGGAGCAATCTATTTTTAACATGTGACACCTTATCATTTATATCATGGGCTTAATGTATTTTTACTACAGGTTTGAAAGGGTCTGGGATCCTGAACTAGTTCCAGGAACGGGGAAGCGAATAAGTTACTATTTTTTGAAGGCTGTAAATATCATTCTTTGCACTTTTTTCCAGTTTGTTTTATCGTAATGCATAATATATTTGAATGCATGCTCATTTTTTTCCTTTACTAATTTTTTCTTGTGTATGATCTCTGAAATAATATATTGTTTTTAGTTCTGCATGTTTTTGCTCTTATTAATGTCATTTCTATTTCAGAATCTAATGGTAGGCTGCTCAATTTGCAATGATTGACTTTATATCCTTCTGACAGTTTGAGAGCTGGATTGACTTTGATACAAACCCACTCTATGCTCTTTTGCATGAATCAGTTTACTGCCAGGTGACTAGGGTTATCTCTAACTAAATGAGTTTCTTTAGTTGACCAGATGTTATAACATATTAACTTCATGCATGTTTTTATAATTTATCTTTTTGTTGCTTGTTCCTGTTTTTGATGTAGGGAGCTCCTTCACAGTGGTCTGCACATAAAATAAGGGGTGAATATGATAGCATATTTGATCCAATCAAAGCTGCAAAAGAATGTCGTCCTGTATTTTTTACTGGAGAGGCAAGTGTTGGTCATGCAGAGGCTGAGCATTTTTTATTGAAAAATCATGGTCGATCTAAATTTTCACAATAATAAAAATATTGTTCATGAAGCAAAGTTTCTGAAGTAGATAGTATTAGTATTTGTGGGTTTTTTAAATCAATTTCTAGAACTTTATTGTGGAACCCCCAAATGCATTTAAGTGATGTTCAATAAAGAAATACTGATTTCAGTTAGCTGGCAATAAACATATAGTTGTGGGTATTTTACCAAAATCTATGCTACATCAGTTAACTGAGATCCTGCTTTATGCAGCAATCTCAGAGTTGTAGCAAGCTAATTGAATTAAAATCATTGCCTGTGGATACCAGAGCATTTCGTCTTTCTGGAGTCCAGTGTCAGGTTGAGCTAATGAAGCTTGGTTGCTGAAAATTTTTGGGCCTAAACAATGAGTTATAGGTAAAATGGTCTTATTTACTTGATTTTAACATTTTTTGGCTGTACTCTTGTCCCTGGTAAAAATGTTGTGGCATCAGACATTGTAAAAACCAGGGGATTCGTTGTCTGAGACCTCATGAACAACTCGGTCTTCACGGTGACTTAGAATAAGTTGCTTTGGTAGATGGCAATGGTAATGTCCTTTCTGTTTAGTAGGAAACAAGGTGAATCTCTAATCTTATCACTGTACGAATCATGCATGTGAGTAATTATTTAGGGGCTACACTCAAAAGCCTTATCCATCCTTCTTTGCCCTTCCAATTTTTGTCACTGTTCCAGCATCCCAATTCAACTATTAGTCAACAAGAAGAATCACTGATGCAAGAGCGAGTTTGTAATCCTACCCTATGCAGGCTCTGTCTGCTTTGGTTGCACTGAAGTTCTTGACTAGGAAAGTTGTTTGGTGCTTAATGGTTATTTCATCATCATCTTGGAAATTAATGAAATCAGAGGATATAACTTGTAGATACAACCTTTTTTTTGCTTATATCTTTTAAATTATAGGGTTTTGAACCTCAGCCATATAAAACTGGCAAAATTACAAAATGTAGATGTATGATCCTTAGCAATCAAGAATGTGCAAATGTTTTCTTGTATCATTCTAACTCTAGTTTTACTTTGTGTATAAGATATATTGGAAAATAAAAATAAGAACTCTGATTCCATGCCAAAGAGACTAAAACTTTCTTTTGCATCTATTTGTTATACAATTTCTGTTTGAGGTACCATGTTCTTTTTAAGAACCTTTGGAACTTTGTGATGTTATTTGAACAAACTTTGTGTTGCTTGCCAAGTTGCATACCACATTTTCAAGCCTGTTAGGGTATTCCAGAAGCATTGTTACCCAAAGTCACCAGTCATATGGTTGCTTTTGGTTTTTGTGAAATCTAATGTGTGCTTTGGGATTTACATACAGATGATATTTCCATGGATGTTTGATGAGATTCATGCCTTAGGACCTTTCACAGAAGCTGCTCATTTGTTGGCTGAGAAGGAAGATTGGCCACCATTGTATGACATTAGTAGATTAAACAACAACAAGGTCTGAAACTTGACAAGTTGTGTCGAAGTTTTTGTTGTTCCTTGTATTTTATTTTGTTGGAGCACTTCTTTTTTCTGTTTTCTGGATATTGAGATCATTGCATGTGATACTAACTTGCAGGGTAGAGGGATACATGTAATGAACTAAAGCAGTACATATATTGGCTCTTGATGGTCATAGACACATGCATGAACCCATGTAAACATGCACATGCTTTTGACCACATAATTTTGCATTTTGAATCTTTTCCTAGCAGCATTTGTCCTGATTTCAATAGTGATAATGTTATTGGTAAATCTTTGCACCTGGATCATGCGAAATTACACCTCATGCAGGTTCCTGTTGCTGCTGCTGTTTATTATGAAGACATGTATGTCAACTTCAAACTTGCAATGGAAACGGCTTCTGAGATTGCTGGGATCAGGCTGTGGGTGACAAATGAATATATGCACTCTGGACTCCGTGATAATGGTTATCAAGTTTTGGAGCAGTTGATTGGTATGCTGCAAGGCAAGAAACCTTGGTTTTGATTTCAGATTGGAGCAATGATGATGTGAATCCTTCCACTAGTAATTTGCATATATTTATCAGATGCAGTTCATCTTATGATAGTCACAGATGGTATTTATTTTAAGCATTAGCTTCATCTTCATTTGGATCTAGAAACTGGTTTCTGTACTAGTTATTTATCTTGTGCTTTTACCATTGGTTGTCCAAGTCTTGGAGTTACTTCACACGCATCAACCATGAAATGTAGCATATTATCGCTGAGTTCTACAAAGACCTTTTCTAGATCGATTACAATTTTCAGTGTCATGCTCCTATTTGACTAAAAGCATTATTACAATACTTGATAAATTTATCAAGGTTTTCTGCTTCTCAGACCTTCCCTACCTGATTTATTATGCAATAAAATAAAATTGAAGCCCTGAATCTGTTTTGGGATCTCGGATCTCCTACTCTGTTGTTTGTTGGTCTTGATCCATTGCTTACCAATCTCATCTAGTATTGGCATTAGTAGCTATCCTTGTCTTATTTTATATTCACGTATGTAACATAAGCAGTGCTGTAGGGTGATCAACCATGATTATGCATGTATAAATGGTCTAACATTCTCTTTAGCTAATATCTTCTGCAAATGCAAGGTAGAAGCACCTTTGCGGATATTCTAGTTCATGTGCTAATTTGTACTTGTGTTTTTTTTTTCTTGATCTCACGTTACTTTGGGTTGAAACATGATATTATTACTTTTTATTTCTCAACTCAACTTTGATCGTTTTCAAAATTGTATAGCTTGTAACAAGAAGGTTGTGTTATTCAGATGGTTGAATTGTAGTTTTCTAATCTTGCACTTACATTCACATCTTTAACCATTGAGCAATTCTGTTGCAAAGAACTTTTTTTCCTGTCAACTTTATTGTTTCTGCTGAAGCAAATTAACATATAAACTTAATTCTCTGTTGGCTACCATTTTTCTCTTTCATGAAGTGATATATATATTATATATATATATATATATATATATGTAATTGTAAAGACCAGCTTTGACAGTCAAGGTTGCATTATTCACATGGATCATATGTAAGTTGCAATTCATTTTCGAGCTCCATTTCAAATCAGCAGAGGTCAGTCCCAGTCTAGAATGCACACGGATAAGTTTGAGGACACTGTAACCACGTAAGTTTAGGAGCAGCTTCTTAGGCCTCAAAGAGTTGAAAGAAGTTGGCATGCATGTTAAGGTGATTGAGATTTGTTGGCTGCATTATTTTTTTTTCTTCGGTTATTGATAACAGTAACTCCTTATAGGAAGATTACATATATCAGTGGAAATAGTATCGCATTGCATGGTGCTCTCTTCATATCGGAATGGTTTGCAGATGAAGAAATAGGGAGTATTGATCTGTCGTGGTGGCCTAAGCTAGTTGAGCATGTTTACTTGCCTGACCATAGATAGGTATCATTACTGTATTATAATTTCTGAATGGCTTGATTTATTGCTTTGGCTGTTTTTATTTTTTCCTAATGCAATTTTTGTTCCATATGGAGTAGATCTCTTAACTAGGTTTTTCATTGGATTTAATTGAGATTATATATGTTTTGATTCTCAACATGGTAAGAGAGAAACATTGTTAGGTTAAATTAGCAAATCAGATGGATTCTGGAATCCACTTTTTTATGGTATAAATGCACTGTTCTTTAGTGGTTGTACAGCTTTCGAGTCTGCAAGAGATGCAGTTCACAAGAGCCAAAAGCCAAATAACAGTGAAGGTGGGAAGCTAATGTCATACATATTCAAATGGAATTTGCATGGTTGTCTGTTACATGGTTAAAATTGTTGTTGACCCCTTTTATTATGTTTCAAAATTAAAATCATCCTTAGTATTTTAAAATTTGTGTAAGTGAGTGACTATTTGGATTATGATTTCACTTCAAATTGATCTTTTTTATTATTTTTGTAGATGTTAAATAAATTTTTTTATTAATAAAAAAGTAACGATGTTTATTTTGAAGGCATGAGATCGTCACAGCAAAGGAGAAGAGAGACACAGTGGAAAGGCGAAGGAAACCCGAGATCGAAGTAGCATAAACTAACGTCGACAATGGTGAAAAGAGCTAGGGGTAATGGAGATTGGAGAAGAAAGACAGAGAGGAGAGAACGAGTTAGGGCTTGGGGACTGTTTAGTTTTATTCACCAAATTAAAAATAATCTTTCAAATTATTTTGGATTTTGATTTGAAGACATAGTATAAGGGGGTCAACAAGAAATTTGATCATTTTTTTACGATCATGAGTCGAGGTGCATGACTTGGGCTTTGATTGGTCGAAATGTATGACTCGGGCACTGATTAGCCAAGGTGAATGACTCAAGCTCTGATTGGTTGAGGTACATGACTCAGGCACAAGTCTACTATAGCAGGCTTTGTGTAATCGAGGTGCACGACTTGGGCATTGACTGATCGAGATGCACGACTCAAGCACTGATTGGTCGAGGTATATGACTCGGGCATTGACTGGTCAAGATGCATGACTCGGGCATTAATGTGTCGAGGTGTATGACTAAGGATCTGATTGATCGAGGTACACGACTGGCATATGTCCACTTTAGTAGGCTTTGCGCAATCAAGGTGCATGACTCGGGCATTGATTGTTGAATCTCAAATTTTGATGATGAAATCAATTGATGAGTTTATGGACTAATATGCTTTTGAGATAAGTGACATAGGAAATACTTTGATCATGGACACAAACCATCACGGTGCAAATTGTCGAAGTAGGAGAATCAAACATTGGGTCGGAGAAGTATCATGTCAGAGATTAGACATTGGGCCAGAGGATTGATCGACGTGTCGAAGAATGAACTTCGTGCCATGAGTTTGGGCATCGAGCCAGAAGGATCGGATGTTGCGCCAAAAGATTGGATGTTGTCGGAAGTCAACATGCTGATAGATCGGGCGCCAACGCTAAAGGAAAGGATGATGCGTCGGAGGTTCAGACGAAGTATCAGATGATCAGATGACATGTCAGAATATGGACAATATGTTGAAAGCTTCATAATTGTGCTAGATATATATGATTGAGTGGTTAAATATTGATCGAGATTGTTTGGGGTCAAATTAAGTTGGTATTGGGCCAAAACTATGCCAATTTATCAAGAAACCTATTGAGCTTGAACCAAGACTGAGTTGGGCTTATTAGAATGCTAAATCAGTAGCCTTGAGCAGGCCTGGATGGTGGTGTCGCCAGGCTCAAGCGATGGTATCGCACAGATAGTCGACATCCATTATTTTGTGCCTATCAACACTATCAGTAGTGGTACCACCCGGGTAGGTGGTGGTGGTACTGCCTAGGTCGACGGTGGTACCGCCAAAGTCCAGATTCTTAAGCTTTGTTTCAGTGGTAGTAATGTCCGACGTCGGCGATAGTCCCGCCAATACTTTAAAATATCAGGGATTTAATTTTTTGGCTTCATTTTTTTAGCCCTTGGGGGTCTATAAATACCCTACTAATGCTTGCTTGATGCAAAAATAAAATCTTAAGGATTGAAGGGTTGTAAACTCTCTTTGCGTAGTGTTTGCGTAGTGTTTGAGTCTCTTCCTCGAGTTTAGAAGTGTTTCTAAGTTGTATGAGGGTTATGGTCTCTTTTAAAAAAGAGGTGTAAAGGTTCTCTCCTAAGCCTGTTCAAAGGAGAAGAGGTGTAAATGTTCTCTCCTGAGTCTATTAAAAAGATATACATTATTGTAACAAGGGTAGTAGATCTTTGCCCGATGGAAGAAGATCGGTAGTGAAAGTCGGTGGTCTCGAGGGAAGAGGAATCGAGAGTGGACGTAGTTGGGATCATCGAACCACAATAAATCAATTTACATTTTTCTTTTGCTTTGCTTTATTATTGCTTATTGATTTACTTCACTCACTATCCTTACTTACACTTTTGGTTAAATGCATTTTAGATACGGATTTATCAATCTAACATTGAAGAATAAGATCATTTTGTGATAGTACTAATTCAACCCCTCCCCCCCTCTTTCTTTTAGTGTCATTATGATCCTAAAAATTGGTATGAGAGTTTGGTTCTCTTACTTGGATTAACACCCAAGAGAGATTTAATAGCTTTTTCTAACAATCAAGAGGGTCATTCTATCACTCATCCTCCTATGTTCACTTGATGAAAATTTCATGATTTATACGATGAACTTAAAATGATTAATAAAAAATATAATTCACTTAAAAGGGATCATACATTACTAATAATAAATTTGATACATTAAAAATTAAATATGAAACATCAACATCTTGTACTCCTTGTTGTGAATGTAAAGAGTTAGACTAATTTAAAATATATATATTATTGTAATAAATATTAAAAAATTAAAAATAAATCACTAAACATGGTTCTTGCTAACCAAAGTTATGTACATAGAAAGAAAGGAATAGCATTGTAAGTGGTAACACTCAACAAAAGCCAACAAAATTTGTAAAAGGACCCACACTATATATTCCCACTAAAGTAAAAAAATATTAAAAAAAAGATTTAGTAATTATACTTATATTTTTTTTTAAAAAAAATATAGTTCTCATAAATTAGTTTGAGTTCCTAAATGAACAATAAATAATTTGATGTTAAAAGTCAACTCAGATAGATCTAACCATGAAGGATCCAAAGCTAATGAGTATCCAAAATAAACCTCTCTTTTTATAAGTATATCTCCAAATAAGAGCTAGGAGCAAAATGTTATATTTTGACGGTGGATGCTAAAGGCATATGACTAGAGATTCAATACATTTTCTCAAAGCTCATTGGTCAAGATGGATGATATGTCACTTTCGGATACAACAAAAAAGAAAAAATGACTTAGTCTGATCCTGAGTGCTTAGGGCTATCCACGTGACTTCAGGGGTGGAGGAGGTTGGTGTCAGGTTAGGTCAGGTTAGGACGTCGTCCGTTGGGTCGACCTAACAGTTTGGTCTTCCTTCCGTGTTGGGTTCCTGCACACAGGCTAAAGTCGAGAGGGGGATTCTCAACTCGACCTCTCCAAAACTTAAGTTATTAAGAGGTGGAATTGAGAGTGTTTTGGGTGTCCGAGGTCTGATCCCCTACGCTGACTAGGGGGTTGGCTTTTGTGTCTATTGGCGAGGATCTATCGTACGCGATTTGTTAATGATCGTTGATGCTCTGGGTGGTCAGCTCGTACACCCTGCACGGCACGGACAGACCTACACAGTTCCGTGTCGAATGGTGTCATCTTGTACGTTCCTGAGCGGTTCTGTGCTGTGCGACACCATCTCGTACGACCTCGAGCGGCGTAAGCATCGTCCATCGTCTCGTATGGGGCCAAGGTGTCATGTTGGTGCGCATGCGCCACATCGACTCCGAGGTTCTACGTTACACATGCTAGCCTACATAACCCTCATATCAAGGGATATGATAATTTGATTTTTGATGATCTAAAATCATTACCTAATATTTATTCTCTCCAACCAATCGGGGGCTTTCCATGTTTTTCATTCATGCTGCCAAGCATTTGAAGAAATTATGATACTGAAGAAATTATCTTTTGCAGCCAATTTGTAAAAAAAAAAAAACACTGTTTCATCGTTAAATTAGACTGTACCTACCACTCAGCCTATCCCTCTTAACCTCTTACAGCTTAGCTTGTAGAAGAAAAACACTAATCCTATCTTGAAAAGAAAAAAAAGCACAAACATAAGTGTTTCACCAACACGGTCATATCGTGAATCCAATCAAAACGAGCATTTTATAAACTGCTAAGACTCCCTCCTACTCTTGCTGCACCTCAAGAAAGCCATGACTGTCAGTCACCCCGTGTTTACATCACTTCTAAGGCTCTTTAAGATCAGATGTCAGTCCCCTTCTCCTTGCGTTGCATCCTGCTTGTGATTCATCTGTTCAAAGGTATATATAGAAAATGCCGTAGGAACTTGTCAAATGGTTGCTGGGTCATGGATGCTTGAACACTCGGTGTGTTGGCAATTTAACATTAGAAGCTGGTCAGCCGAAACACCGGCTGAGAAAGGTGGTGCCGGAGCTTGTGCTGACTGCGGACTAAACAAGTACTGGTTAAGGGCAGACGTGTAAGCATAACCGGTTAGACTCCCCCTCATGCGTCCTGTCGGCTGCCAGTGTTGCTCATAGGGAAGCGCAGGCAACCCATCAGATCCAAATGAAGGTGGTGCCCGACCTGCATCAGTGAGTGTGGGAACAGATGCAACTCCACTCGCGAAAGGAATACTTGTTGCTCCTGTTTGTGGTATTGCTGCTGCTCTCTGCGCTGCATGCCGGGGAGCCAATGGTGAAGCACCTATTTCAGTTGCGTACGCAGCATTATGTGATACTTGCTGGGCCTGGCTTGAAGAAAGCTGTGAAGCACCTGATGGATTTGCGAGATGATGTCTTCTTTGATATGGTAGCTGAGGCGGGTGTTCCAATAGAAAGTGGACTATTGCACTATAAGCATCTACTCCTCTCAGCCGGCCTTGAGGTGTTCGAGTGCTGATCATATTAGCTGCCGAAAGGCCAACAACACCCTGCTGCACTGCCGAGTTGCTGTGGGGGTGTTGTTCCTAAACAAAAAAAGAATGACTCAGCAGGGGTAAGTACAAATAAATGAAATATGACACTGGCGAGGCATGTTTTACAGACTTGCCAATCAAGCGCTGAAACATTAGCACAAAATAGATATAAATGCGTGACAAATATATCTCACATACACGAGGGAGACTACCACACGGAACATTAGCCATGTGTACAACTAGAACCACAAAAATAAGGCTTCCCGAGATATAATATTATAAAAAGATGGCAACAAGAAAGAAAAAAAAAAAAAAGCTTAAGCTTACAATCCATTTTGCAACATAACAAAATTAAACTCGACTAATCAACTTTCCAGCTAAGTTAGATGACCAATGAAAAGCTTGTGGTCTTCGTTTGCAAAGAAAATTTCATGAACAATTTTTTCATAAGCTCTCAGAATTGTCAAGGTTATTAGCAGGTGTCAGAGTCTAATACAAGTTCACAGTTAAAAGACTTAATGGGAAGTTTCAGTGCTGGCCATAAAAATAACATTTATTTAGTCCAAGTCAAAAGTAGTTCTAGAAAAATGCAAACGGAACGGATACATAAGAATGTTGACCTGCTCAAAGTTCAAGATAGAATCAACTTGTTTGAACATCTCCCGTGCTCCCACCATTCCTCCCCACCCCAACCTCTCTCTCTCTCTCTCTCTCCCCTCCCCCCCCCCCCCCCCCATATTAATAAAATCTAAAATCCTATTAATGAAATGGGATATCAATCCTATTAAGAAATATTAAGATTTTTTGACAAAGCATTCTTCTTTCAGACTAGCTTATTTTTCCTCCTTTCACCATTCTTTTCTTCTTTTGTTTTGTTATCTTCTTTCTTATACTTATTTCATACCATTAATGAAATAAAATTACACTGATAAATGATAAAATGAGAAAAAATTATTTAAGATGGTATGAACATGTGCATACGAGACCAACGAATAAGATAGTTAGAAGAGGTAAAATGATTAATGATAATGATGCAAAGAGAGATAGAGGAAGACCTAAAAAATAATAATTATTATTATAAATAAAAAGTTAAAAGTACTCTAAACTTAAATAAGCATATGACTTTTTATATATATCAATTACAGCCAAAGATCTATGCACCTGGTCCCAAATAATTAGGACTTGCTGTTTTGTTATTGTTGAATGAAATAAAATTACAGCATTGCCACTTTTAAAGGCTTTAAAGAAAACTATTCCACATAGTGCTTTAAAAAATATGACTTGAATTTTCAGTCTTCTCAAAATGTTTATCATATTAAACAAGACTTACCTTCCAATTGGAAATATCCATGATTAATTTTAAGGAGATAAGACTCTGGACAAAATCATCTCAATTGAATTCTTACTAACTCTATACATATACATATATATGTGTGTGTATATATATATAAACAATCACTGTGATTCTATAAGAAAATATAATGACAATTCAGATAATCATTACCAAATGATAATCATTTGAAAGATGCACTATATATCAGTTCAGATGGCACATCTTCCAGTGCACAATAAAACATTGCAGTGAACTATATTCCATTATACTATATTCAACCACAACATTATGGTCGTGAGCTTTTCACATTAGAATGTCATTTCATTTCAGCAGACTTACCTGAGCCATGGAATGCAATGATGCTGCAGCGATGCAGGAAGTCCTTGAGAGTTCATTGATTTGCATCTGACCACTAACTGAATCTAGTGCATCTGCGACAGCTGTTAATGGAGAAAGTGTTTGGTAAGACAGCGGCATAACCGTTGGAAACCATAGAATTGAAGCTCAACAAACCTGTCTGCGCCGTTCGAGATGAACTGGGTATCTGTGTCTGTGCAGGAAATGCCTGAACCGCTATTGGAGTTCTAATAACTTGTCTCCCTGCTTCATTGTTGTTAATTGAACTTACCTCATGCAACGGTTCCAATTGTACATTTTCAGCAAGCTGTGTCACTTGTGGTACTTGCTGAAAATTCAATGTAGGATGTGAAAGTTCAAATCCTGCAGGATCCCGATTAAGTACTGGAGAAACAGCATCAGTATGAATAGGATTCAGCAAAACATTAGGCAAAATTGACGCCAAGGTTCCCAGCGCGTTAGCATTTGCACCAACCATTCTGCCTGATTCAGAGCTAGATACTGAAGACATATTCCTTGGCCAAATACCACTTTCTGTGTAGTAAGCGGGTGCTTGAGTGCACAGAGAAGTATTAATAACTGATGCTCCAGAAGCATACAGAGGGATAGGAAGACCTTCATCATCCCTGAACGGTTTCTTGTCTTCTATCTCACAGCCATAATTTTCAGCTGTGTGTGCAGAATTTTGGAAAGGTCCAACTTCTGGACTCTTTGCTATAGTCAGATCTACAACACCAGCTAAATTATTCTGGTTCTCAGGATTACTATTATCTTGCTGTTGAGATCTCCCTTCATGCACTTGATTTATACTTTCATTATGCTCAACAAATGAATTCCATGATCCATCAGCAAAAATAACTATATCAGCTACATTCTCTCCTACCTCTTGTAGTATCTGCAATAGAAAGTACATCATGCAACTTGCTGTCTAATTGATACCATTTCTAGTGAATATACCAATTACTTGCCTTGGTCATCTTTTGATCAATACGTAGGTCAATACAGCTAGTAGGTGTGCCACAAGATGGGCAGCGCCAGGATGGCTTGCGGGAGTTAATTTCCATGAAACTGTCATAATCAAAGCACTAGATGTACTTGCAGAGTTAAATAAAGGGTTTCATAACTTTTTAACATCAGTTTAACAAGAAAAATAGAATCTGACCTGATGATGTTTGCAGAGATGTCCTTTAACAGGAGTTTTGATACGCTTGAAACTGTATGTAATATACCAGAGAAATACGAAAGTTATCATACAAATCAATACAAGCAATATCTTGATGTGCATGAAGTTGAGACGGGCATATTGTGGGCATTTTTCAACTTATCAGGGAAAAGCAAATGAAAGGTTGTCATTAAGAGCAGTGGTATCTATGATGTATCAAATGCTTAAAACCACCCATTATCATACCAAATTCATGTTAGTTCCAATTACCATGAGGTTGGTGAAGAGCGTAATCTATATCAAAGGCACCATGGATCATATATTCATTGCTAATTGGGCCCATACATTCTGTAGCACCTAACCCACTAACATGTACCATGTATTGGCATCAGCCTGCACCAACTTTGTATGTGTCATATATCGCACCTTCTGGGTATAACATGTAGGCTGATATATACATGACAGTTTCTCTAGGGTGCTCAACCTCATGCCAACTATCTAATTGTAGAACCAATATACAGGAGTCTGTTAGAAACTTCTATAGGTATAGAAAGGTTTACCTTAGTAGCCTCACTTGAGCTCATATATCCAGTGAGCAAACCTCCAAATCCCGTTGGCCAGACTCAATTTTGGATCACCAATGAGGATGAGTCAATCAAACCGGAGGTCATGAGATGACAAAGTCCATAAAGACCAAAGTTAAGCCAGAACATAGAACACAATCTTTCTCTTGATTTGAAAAGGTTGCTGGAAATAGGGTTAAATGGCAGAAGAAAATCCCTGCATCTGATCCCAGACAATTAACGACCCAAGACCTTTAGGTACTCAAGTCAGACATGGGACAACTGAACTTGATAAATACAAGCCCTATAGCTCCTTGCCAAATGACAATACAACAGTAGCTCACGTGGTGACATGGCAAATGAAATATTTTTACATTGTTATGATGCTTGATAGAAAATTTCATTAAGGAATACAATCCAATTAACTAGCTTAACATTTATCACTCAAAACTTCAAAACATGAAAAGAAAATTGTTGAAACACCAAGAAGATTCCAATTTACCTTATTGGGCAATTGAGTGTTATTCTTGATGCCCCCTCAATTATGTCAGAATCTGGTATCACAATCAAGAAAACATCTTAGTAGTGGATCCCAACTTTCAAATGCACAATAAGCAATTTTATGACCAATAACATAAGACAGACAAAGAACATTTTTATCTGCAGAAAGAGATTATGATAACTGCATATGCACATCCAAGTCAAAAGAGAAAGTACCCTACAAGGGCAATGGTCACCTATCAGAAGTTCAAACAAATTAATCAATGTCTGATCTGGAAGGAAACAGATTGTCAAATCAGGTCATCAATCAAAGTTTCTTTGTTAAAAATCTAATCCGTATTCAGCCCAATCGGGTCAGATGCTAAACCAAATCAGGTCAAGATTTGGTCCATTTACAGGCAAACCTTTAAAAGATTAATCAAAATCATTGTTTGTAGCAAGGTTTTTACGTACCGATCCATACCAGTGTACCGAGATTTTGTCAGTACCAGTATGGTATCAGTATCAGGCGGTATGCATAGTGCATAGCGCCCGGTATAATAAATATTTTATCATATTTTTATAATATAATATTAAATATATTTAAAAAATCAAATAAATGGGCGACGTCGCCTCGATCTCTCTCCTCGTGCGAGAGAAGTTCCGTCTCCTTGCGCGGGGAGAAAAGTCGCCCGCGGGCGACCTGCGAGCGAGGTATTTCTTCTTCTCCTTTTCTTCTTCTTCTTATTTTCCTCTTCTTCTTCTTCTTCCTCTCCCCTTTTTCTTCTTCAATCGACCGCCGATGGTCGATTTCTCCCTTAATCGACCGCCGCCGGCCGAAATCGACTGCCGACGACCGATTTTAGTGGTACCATCCGTTAGCGACCGGTCCACATACCGGTCAGCTGCCGGACCGGCACATACTGGGCAGTATGGGCCTTACCACTCGGTAAGGAAAACCTAGGTTTCTAGTGTCTTGGCATTTTAGATAGCCATTAATTATGATTGAAGGGGCAAATTTTGATCATTCTCAACTCAGACAATGGCTGAGAAGGATTGACATCTACTAGTTAGGTTCTTCCAAGTATACTGCGTTAAAATGATAACCTTCTACATAAATCGTTAGTCATAAATTATCCTTTGTCACTTATACCACTGATGTTTGGGAATACATTGATTGCTATCTAGATAAATTTATGCTCTAGATACAGGAAGACGATAATATTTATAAAAGGCAGATTTGTGACAACATAGTCAGGAACAACAATTGAAGTTCCAATATCAAGCTCATGCCGAAGAAGAACTCGTGAGATACAACATGATTAACATCACATAACAAGAGAAGCCCATGATACCACATGCCAAGTAAACAAGCACACCAGAATTTTGATGCATACTGGTGCAAAGTGCCAAATACCTCTGAGATGCTTGTACTTTTGTGTATAGGAGTTACTTCCTGGAGGAGAGCTAAAGTATATAAATCAAAGTTTCAAACTGAACTGGATAAAATCTTCAGTAACCAATATAGTTTCATGATAAGAAAATAATGTGGAACATTTGTTTGAATGTACTGAGCATGTTTTAGTATGATCTCAGATGTTTACTGGCAACTAGAACAGAGGTGTACAAGACCTATATCATGAGACTGCACAAGCTACACAGTTGCTGCTTTGTGACTCCAGGTCTACCAGTATCTGACTCAAATTATTGGTACAAAATATGGAACAGCATAGAAGCTGATATCTGACCTCTTCTATTTCTCCTCTCATTCTTCCCTTCCAAATCGTGTTTCACTCCTCTCACACTAAAATGTCAGTACTTAAATCCAATTTCAACAATAACATTTTCCGTGACAAGGGGAGCTTAAGGTTCCTAACAACTTCATGACTTACCTAAGTCAAGTAGATTTCAAGATTCATGAGAACTGACACTAAGTCATAGGATTACGATCAAAAGTTGATCAAAAAAATACATTAAAAATTATATATATAATTAATATATAATTAATATATAAAAATATTGTTATAGTCATTCTTCAATTTTTGTGCATCGAACAAGAACTAATGTACATGTTTTAATTAGGGGATTCACACAAAAGAAGTTAGATGGGATTTGCACAAATGAATAATTAAGATTAAAAAATGGATGGTTTAAATTGCCAAAAATTCAAAGTGCTAACTGGTGTGTTCCACACCATTTTGCTTGGCTTGTCTGCTGTGACGGGGGTATGTACCAAAAATTTAAGTGAACAATTTTGCTTATCTTGTCTTCTCTTCTCGCTTACGGTTCAGTCCTAATTGTGAGAGCCTCATTGTGCCTAGTCATCCTCCACCGTGTGCTGCTGTCGTTGATCGGGTATACTCCTCTTCAAGGTCTTACATACCGGTCCATACCGGTGTACCAACATTTTGTTGGTACCGGTACGATACCAGTACCGGGCAGTATGCAAAGTGTGTACCACCCAGTATAATAAATATTTTATTATATTTTTATATATAATATAATATTATATAATATTAAAATATTAAAAAAATCAAATAAAGGGGTGATGTCGCCTCGATCTCTCTCCTCGCGCGGGGAGAAAAGTTGCCCGCGAGCGGCGAGGGCTCATGGGCGACCCGCGAACAGCGAGGGCTCACGAGCGACCCGCGGGCAGCTAGGGCGCACGGGCGAGGTATTTCTTCTTCTCTTCTTCTTCTTTCTTCTTTTCCTCTTCTTCTTCTTCCTCAATCTACTGCTGACGGTCGATTTTTCCCTTAATCGACCGCCGATGGCCGATTTTAGCAGTACCGCCCGGTAGCGGCTAGTCCACGTACCGGTCAGCTGCCAAACCGGTACGTATAGGGCGGTACGAGCCTTACCGCTCGGTAAGGAAAACCTTGCTCCTCTTCCCCCCGCCTCCCCTTCTTCCCCCCCCTCCTCTCCTTCTTCCTTTTCCTACCTTTCTTCCTCTTTCTCCACTGCCGCCTCTTCCTTTCTCATCCTCCCTCTTCTTCCTTTCTCGTCCTTCCTCTTCTTCCTCCATCACCACCTCTTCCTCCCCCTTCTCTTTCTTCCTCTTCTTCTTTGAATCTTTGATACATAATGGTGTACCATGTGTTGGCCCATTGGGTACTGGTCAGTATATACCAGGCCGACCAAGGACCGGCAATATTGCAATCCTTGAAAAAATATATACAAACACTGACATACTTGTTTCTAGCATCTTCTTCTAACCTCCGGTCCTCTGTAGTGGCACAAGGCCAAGGTTGGCAGCGGCAACCAACTACAATCCCAGAGTGAGGGTGTCTCAATCTTTTAACATTTCTTGCCTCTTGAATCTACAAAAGATGTAAAGAGCTAAACAGGCCCTTTAACTTAAAAAAGACTGACTCAGATGTTGATGTTGTAAACACTTTATTCTTGAAGTATGCCACACTTACTAATGAACAAAAATGGACTTATATTGAAACAATTTGACCTTACCCAGTATGATGAGATCATGCTCACTGTTCCCTAATGGAGCCCAACACTCAATTCATATTCCACCTTAGGAAACAATATGCTCCCAGTGAAACATCTTGCCACATACTCAAATCCTTAAAGATACAATTGTATAGAAGGCACACCCATTTTAAATGGTTTTCCTGACCCAGCCACCTTCATTAACTACAAGTGAGGTCCTTCCTGCCTCCTCTTTTTGCTTGACCTATATACCCACCTTCTTTTTCGAGGCCACACACCATCTCCCCTCACAATGAAGGTTCTAAAAGTAGTTTAATGGGCTAGTTTAGAGATAATAGAATGCTGTCTTAAAAGATCACATGGCAAAGAATTATATAAGAAATATCCTCGGTATGAATAAGCTATTAACATAATGCAATAATAGTGCCTTCAGGACTCATGATTAATTTAGCTGGTATGGATACAAATATAGCTGGTGCCTTCAGGATCATCAAAGCCAATGGCATGTACCAGTTTTTGAGCTACTAGGAAGAAAATCAACAGAAGAATTTCTGCATGCCTTCATTGAATAACCTAAGATAGTGTTTGATGCAACTTAAGCAACAATTAAGAAAATTACTAGACAATCCTTAAAATCTGTTTAGGCTCTGAACTCAATAAAATTTATGAGCACAAAATCCGAACAAAATAAAGGAAACCTGTCATAGTAACAATATCAACCACATAAGATAGTCATTTACAAACTTAAAGATGCCACAGCAAATCACAACAAAGAAACAAAGACTACACTTGCTTACCTGAAGCAAGTTTTTCAATCACCGGATGGACATAATCCTCCAGTCTAGTGGCACAGGGAATAGTTACCTTACTCATAAAGGCTATGGCTATCATGTAATTACCTATTTTGAATTGAAAAAATAGATTAGAAGCATTATCCATAGGGAGAAAATACAAGTAAAAAGTATATACCAGGATGCAAGTACCATCCATAGCAAGCAAAAGAAGAATCAGCATACCACTGAAATATCCAATAGCCTGTATAATATTTGTGCCATATTTAAGCATTTTAGTAATATCAGTTGGAAATTGAGGTCCTGTCTCCTGTTAATAAAACAAAAACATACAAGATATGATGAGAGTTTCTCATTGTTTATCAATGACATGACTACAAAGATAAAAGGTGGCATGCAGTTGTATCAAGTCATCGAGTCCTACAAACCATTGAAACATTTGTCCTTCTTTCAACACCCTTCCCATTTACCAAAAAGCTGCAATATAATGTGAGAAACCTCAATACCATTTCACAGAACCAGAATGGGGGAGGTGCAAACTGATATACCTCACATGTTGTGGGCTTATGATACATGATGATGTCTCTAAATTATCCGTTTGAGCAACAAGCAGACACTACAAGAGAAGAGAGCATATCATATCCTCGTTGTATATAACTCAGATTGCATGATAGTTATAACTAAGAACAAGAATTATTCATGCATAACCACAAACAATGAACTACCATATCAAGCTCAATACAAGTGATACAGGAAATTAATTACTTATCCTGTCAATAGAGCAAAACCTATTAAGAAGCAATACTTTCTTTTTCGTACCAACATTAGTTATGCTATATGTAATTAATGCATGCATTACATATCCACACATCAATATTCAGCTCCTCAAAGCTGTTATATATAAGTAAAATTATTTGTATGTTAAATATTTTATGTATTAAATATGAGAGCTTATGATATAACAAAACAATTCCAAGTATCTCAAGAGAAACACTGGTTCAAGAGGTGGCATATAGCATACATCCACACATGCTAACACAGTTTAGCTCAAAACATGCATTGGTACTATGTTTTCTTTCTTTTCTCGTCTTTCTGTTGTTTTGTTTTGTTTTGAGATTTTATAGGAAATCCCTTAATGTAATAAAGATTTCATAGGTTCAGCTATTTGGTTACCAGAAAATCATCAGGATCAAATGATCATGTCATTCAATCTCCTAATAACTATGTGCAAAGCCGGAAACATAAAGATCTATATGTAGTATCATAATTAGTAGGTAAAAACTAACTCTATATGTAGTGCAAAGTCGAAAACTAGGTAAAAACTAACTCTATATGTTGTCTCATATTTACATAACTCCAAGTTGTTTGAAGCAAATAGAGATCTAAATTCCCCCAAAAAACCCACAATTATTAGTTCATTGCTTAAATCAACTTACATGATTTTTCAGTATCTGTAAACCAGTCCCCACTTATGTCTCCCTTCAAAATCATTACATGCACTGTCTGACTCCAATAGCCACTTCCAAACTTCATTTTAGCAACTTTATATAGTTCAGATTTCTAATAATTTGTATATTCTTGATAAATATTACAGGAAATTCAAAGTGCCAGTGATGGTCGGCAGCTAAAACAATGTAATACGACAATGCCAGTGTACAGACGTATTGGTACCTACTGGTACCACCTAAACCAACAAGAAAGAGGGAGAGAGAAGGATGGAGGGGAGGAGGAGATGGTGGTGGTGCAGGAAGAGGAGATGCAACAGGGAGGAGGAGAGTGAGGCTGATAGAAAGAGAGAAGGAGAGGAGAAAAAGAAAAGAAAACAAGACAACTATAGTAGCTATAAAACAAAAAAATGACATTGGTATTAGATGGTAAGATTACTGTCCAGTATAGTTTAGCACCAATCTGCTTAACACCCCCTATGATGTCTACTGGGTGGAACAGTCAATTTCAGATTAAACCAAGCAAAATCATCCAACCTACAACCCTGACTGGCTGTTGGACTAGCAATATCCCTATTATAAACCATGCAAAAAAGAAAAAACAATCTTTTGCAGTTAAACATATAAGCAGCAAATTTTGGATTCTTCATTATTTAGTAGAACATTGATGCTGAAAATACGATAATAAGAATTACAAGATAGTAAATTCTTGAAATTATAGAATGGACCATATATCTTATATCTGAAGTCAAAAGACGAAGGTCATCATGAGATAAACCAAATTTTGTCTGGTCTCAGCCAAGAATTGCCAAGATCAGTCTCAAAGCCATAGACCTAGTAAGAGATCATCATATAAGCCAGAATCAGGCGATCCAAATTGGAATTTGCTGATGCTGATCCACCCAAACAACATGGCCAATTATCATCAAGCCAGGCCAGTTTTACCTACTTCTCAACCGACCCAACAAACGACATGTTTTTAACTGACCTCAATGTTGGCGTATTTATGTTTGATCGTGACTAATTTCTGACATCCTGAACGATTTTTAGTTAAACGGTAAAAACACCATTTCATAATCTATAGTAATAAAAAAGGCCAATCCAAAGAAATCCAGTTCTAAATCTCACAATCAATTCCCACAATTGTTTTCAATCTTGTATCAGCCTCAATTGATATTGAGCTCCTAACACACTGTAGCCTAAAGCATGAACACTGTCCTATATTGCCTCTGGAGATGAATGCTGTTGCTCGCCTCCTCAGTCACTGTCATGGAAGGGGTGAGAAAAGGCACCAGAAAAATAGCAATGTTTGACACTGGACTTCTTTTTCTTTCTCTTTTTTTGCTCTGAATTAGGTTATAAGATTTTTTCCTGTTATATCAGCTATGTTTTTTTTCCTCACACATAAGTTGAAAGTCAACATGGCACAGCAAGTTGGCACGTGCTGATAGACAAGTTTGGAACATTGCTATGACTGCAGCTACTATCTATAGAGGTGGATGAAGGTGGAAAGCTAATCCAAACAACAAAGATGACCTAATACATTCCAGTGTCAGTCATGTGAAGAACATCATAGTTATAGTTACCTTGCTATGTGAAAAAGCAACAAACATCAAATGAGAACGCAGTGGAAGAAACAACTCAAATTAGAGATTAATGCAATCCAATATATATATATATATATATATATATATATATATATATATATATCAAAACAAAATGAAGCCAAAATTTATAAAGATAACTAAGTCAAAGAATTGTAATATAAAATTGAACTAGAACAAAGTCAAGCATGGGCAAGAAAAATTGATATATTTATCTCATACACCAACTAAAAGGACAAATAAATACAAATGAGCCTAACAAACCATATGTTGTGAGGATCTGTCAATTTTGTCTTTCACTAATTTTTCCAAAATGAATGAAATTAACGTTAGTAAACACAATTTGACCCTTGAGATGCTAGAGTAATTTGATTAAAGAAATTGCTTACAATCCTCTCATCTAAACGTATGTTCTTTGGAATATGGAAATCAGACATTAGAACATCATAACCAGGCTGCAAGAAATAAAATAAATGAATTAGCATGCCAGCATCACATAGAAAATTCAAATTTAGATGATATACAAATATGAAACATTTAGCTATATATCAAGTCAAAATCTTAAAAAATGCATTATTTTGAGCTAGAATAGGTAAAGGATGCCAAGATATTTAATAAGTCAGTGCTTTTTAAATAGACTGTAGGGTCAAACCTATCCAGACCCAACATTGGCAGAATGCACTGAGCCATCTTCTTTTTGAGTCAATCAATTTATCTCATTGTATAGCAAATTAGAAAACTAAGAATAGAAACATATGAAGACATACAACCCGAATATATAAGCAGAGAATGAGAGAAAATAAGGAATAATTAAATAAAAGCAGAGAAGCAAAAGTTTCACCTTGCAAATGCATATTTATAACATATTCCAGAATATTTTTGATTTAGAATCCGAACTTTTTAACCAGTTAAAAGGCATCATGCACTTGTGCAATTAATACTGAAACACTCTACCTTTGTAATATTGACTAGGGTTCACGGTACAGATTGATTGCCTCTAGCATATGAAAGTAAACCATCCTCCTTTTGTTTAAGTTGGAACACTATAATGTTCGGAAGCATGGTTTAGAAATGCTCCTAGTTCTTAACTCTTTTGATGCTATATCTAGTTTAAATAATCTAATACACATCTCATCAATTTATTTTCTTTCATGTCTAGTACTCCTGGCTTTAATCAGTTTAACATGATGGCTTATTACTTAGTGCATTAACCTTGGATATCTCTAATACCACCATACTGTTTTACATCTTCTTTAAAAAGAAAGAAAAACAATCCATCTAGAATCCCCAAAATGGTAGAATATGTATATATGCATATTAAGGAAAATCATAGGATTTTCTGAAACATGGAAAGATTCACAACTACTGATAACAGCAAATACTGTACCACACCATGTGTACCCATGATGTGGCATATGGTCTAAGCAAGGGGTGCTAGACCAATATAAGAATTATCTTTTGATTTTTGAACATGATACTTTATTAAAAGAGTATCATCTATGGCACTTATCATGATGACATCTAGAACCATAATAATATATCATTAGCATAATATCTAGATAAAACATAACAACCAATAATCAAGTGAACAACCACAATACATCATAACTTGAGACGCTTATCTAATAGATCAACAACACAATAATTGTACTCAAAGAAATATCACCCTATTAAGATAAAACCACATCAAACGTTAGTGGGACAGGGCTAAGAAATCTATTGTCACAAATATTGAATTTGTAGTTGCCAATAATATTACTGATACTAAGTCATGCCACGCTGATAGACTTGATGATATATGTGAATGAAGTCATAAATCCCATTTACGGGACAGACTAGATCTGGAATTGGCTAGACCAAAATAAGGAATAAATGTGTACCAGCATGTACTGGCTATTACCAACATGCATTGAACCCATCCAATCTATATTTTGGTTGTTGTATAGGTTCCATTTCAGCCCGAAAAAAGCACAAGTAATATGCAATGATACATATCCCACATACAGCTGAAGTAACAAACATTGCAATCAATGACAAGAAAAAAAAGTAGACACAAAAAAGTAACATACAGGAGTTTAAATTCATAAGATGTTTGATCAGAAACATCATTCCAGAACTAAAAAAGAAATAAGTTACCAGACCTTTGCTTCAAAAGAAACAACTAAACGACAAAATTGCAACTGGGGATAAAACCTGCAGATGGAAGGAAAGGGGTAAGAGATGCATAAGGTTGTGCATAAAAATCTAACAAAATAAAATATCAATGACAAGCAAGAATTGCCATACCGGTCCGTACCAGCATACCGAGTTCAACTTGATACGGTACAGTACTCGGTATTGAGCGGTATGCATAGGACATACCACTCGGTATAAATATTATATTATATTATATAAATATTATAAAAAATAAAAAAAGGAGCGACGTCGCTTCGTTCCTTCTGCCCATGAGGGGAGACTTTTCTTCTCCCTGGGCGGGGAGACTTTTCTTCTCCCCACGCAGGGAGAAGAAACCGCCCACCGACGAAGAAATTGCCCGCGGGTGACGAATAACGCGGGCGAAGAGGACTCCAGGTATTTTTCTCCCTCTTCTTCGCCCTCTTCTTCTTTCTCCCTCCCTCGACTGATATCGATCAAAATCGACCAACGACAATCGAAATCGACTATTACCGCCCAACAGCGGTCGACGATGGTCGAAATCAACCGTTACCGATCGATTTCACATGGTAACAGGCGGAAACAACCGCTACCTGGCGGTACCGCCCAGTAGCGGGCGGTCCACATACCGGTCAATTGGCGAACCGATACGTACCGCCTGATACGGGCGGTATCGCCCAGTATAGAAAACATTGATGGCAAGTAATAAATGTAAGTAACGAACTTTATCACAAATATCATGTCAACAAAAAAAAGTAATAAAACACTTTTCACCAAGGTTTGTAATTTCGATATTTACCGCCCGATACGGGCGGTACATACCGGTCCGCCAGGTTGCCGGCATGCGGATCGCCCGCTAGCAGGCGGTTCCGCCAAAAATAGACCGTCGGCGATCGATTGAAGGGAGAAATCGACCGCCGACGGTTGATTAAGGGAGAAATCAACCATCGGCGGTCAATTGAGCGAGAAAAAGGGAGGAAGAAGAAGAGGAAAAAGAAGAAAAAAAAGAAAAGAGTAGAAAAAAGACCTATCGCTCGCGCGCAGTCCTCACCTGTGCGCTGTCGCCGCTCGCACGCCGTCGTCGATCGCGGGTCGCGGACGCTCTTTCTCCCACGCGGGGAGAAAGATCGAGGCGACGTCGCCCCTTTTTCTCCTTTTTTTAATATTTTAATATTTTTAATATTATATTATATTATATTATATTATATTATATTTTAATATACTGGGTGGTATGCACAGTACCGTATCGGTACCGAGATGAACTCGGTACGCCGATATGGATCGGTAAGTCAAACCTTGCTTTTCACAAAGTTAAAACCAAAGTTTGCAATTTCGACCTCTGCCGCCCGGTACGGGCGGTACATATCGGTCTGCCAGGTTACCGGTACGCGGACCGCCCACTACCGAGTGGTTCCATCAAAAATCGACCGTCGACGACCGATTGAAGAAGAAATCGATCGATTGAGAGAGAAATCGACCGTCAGCGGTCAATTGAGGAAGAATAAGGGAAGAAGAGGAAAAGAAAAAGAAAAGAAGAGGGGAAGAAAGAATATCTCGCCCGCGCGCCGTCCTCGCGCGCCTGCCGTCATTGCCCGCAGGTCGCCTGCGCGCCGTCGCCTGCGTACGGTCGCCGCCCGCGGGTCGCCCGCAGCCAGGGCCGCTTTTTCTCTCGCTTTTTCTGTCGTCACTGCCCGCGGGTCGTCTGCGCGCGATCGCCGCCCGCGGCCGCGGCCGCTTTTTCTCCCGCGCGAGGACGCGCGCGGGGAGACAGATCAAGGCGACGTCACTCCCCTTTTCTTTTTTTTAAATATTTTAATATTTTTAATGTTATATTATATAATATTATATTATAAAAAATATATATTTTATTTTAATACCGGGTGGTACGCACTATGCATACCGCCCGGTACGGACAGGTAAGTCAAACCTTGGTTAAAACTATAATATATATGCATACCTGGGCATAATCTTGGAAAGAGTATCTTGAGTATTGCCCACAATTGTATCACTCACTGACATACAAAAACTGCTACAAAGCTATGTACCAAAAATTCTGTAATTAGAAATACTGCACTTAAGGCTAGCTAAAAAAATACAGTATGATATAAGATAGTTTTATCTCAAATATCTTTGAACCTCATTTGCCATGCTGAGTAGTTCATTAACATCTGGAGACAGAAACCATCTATTTTTACAAGCATTCTGCAGAACATATTTTAAAATAATGTTATAAGATAGTTGCAAAATATGTTATCTAAAAAGTTAAGAGAAGCATACAATAAATACTTCCACATAGTTCTTCATGTTGTACTATACTCATGGAGAGAAGAAAAGAGGTTCATCAACAAGCAAATGACATATGATCTCACAACAAAATTCACAGCATTACGTAAAATTCTATAATGCTAAAATCTCTAGAAAGGCCAGCACAATGATCAGTTCTGATATGCTTCCTAAAACAAAATCTTAGGGAGATTATTACACTAATGGATTAGCAGTCTATACCAGTTGGTTTAAGTGATACATATTGGCTTAATGACATTAGTGGAAATGGACTTCCCATAAGGTCGCATACACCTGACCCATGTGGAGTGCAGTATTCAAACAGATAAAAATTGATAACAGACGGTACATGTAAATATGGGTTCATAGTTCATACCCTGTTCTAGTACAGCCAGTTCAATCATACACCCAGCTCATTGCTATGATGGGACTACTAGCTATCTAAAAACATTGTCCAGAGACATATCCATAAGAATTATTTAAGTTTAATTGGTTTATTCAGAAATATCATCAAGTCTACTAATATCACATGATATGTGACCTACAATTGAGAACAAAGATCAATTGCAACATGGATATGGGTGCCAGTAAGCCCCCCATTATGATCAACATCATTTTAACTTTGTAGCCTAAAATTTTGTTGCTTTTGATACTTGGTGACATCATGTTTAAATCATTGAGTTAGCATGTGCTATTTCTAGTTGAGTTAGACAAAAATCAACATAAATAACCAACCATAAACAACTTGTTTTGCAAAGTGACATAAAATCACAAAGAATCAACCAGAATCAACTTCAATCCACATCTAGAAAAAGAAAGGAAAAAATTAACAAATTTCCATATTCACAAGGAAAATTGAGAATGACAAATGAGGGCAGGCAAACATTGATCAAGAGGGTAGGAGAACAGACGGTTCGAAAGAAAAGTAGTTAAGAAGAGGAAGAGTATATGAGAATAGGGAAGATTGAGGCAAGGACCTATTTTTGCCAAAATTAATGAGGTACATGTACCGCTTCCTTCACCATCTCTGTAGTTTTAACTTGTCTACTCCTTAAATATGCTAAAACAAAAAGTTGTATAGCATTGCTTAAGGCCAACAACATTTCACTACATCCCAATCCATAACTTCATCTAAGATTTTGCTTTAAAGACAGCATGTTACACCAGTTACATGCACAATCCACCTGAAAATGCACAAACCACAGTGAACCTGCATGCCTTTCTTTCCCCTTCTCCTTTCTTGCTTTATTTTTTCCTCTCCTCCTCTTCTTCTTTTTCTCTTTTTTTTAATTATTCCATCAACTTAATGAAATAAATTGATAGGCTTTATTCATCCTGATTCTGCATGGTCAGCTAGAGTGTAGTATGTTTATCAGGACTGCACACATTCCCCATGCAATGCAGTGGTCAGACTATAGATGTATATTAAATGGCATGTGCTGCTTGTGGGCAAAATAAAGCAGGTAATCATGGCAGAAGCCCATGAAGGATGGCAATAAATTTAAAATTTACAATATTGGCTTCTTCAAGATTTCTGATCAGGAAGTCAAAGATGAGAAAAATTGGCAGATCAGTGACCATCAGAGTTCTGAATGTTATTTATCCAAAAAAGAAACAATTGCTTAAAATTTAATAGGGTAAACGAAAAAGATATGAGAAAAAACTAATATGCTTTTCATTCTTGCAATTACCCAAGCCTTGGTAAGGACCACGTTGCACTAACCAAATAGGCAAAGGACTAGTTTTAAATTTGATAGCTAAGCCACCAAAATCATCAGTCAGACTATTCTCTAAAACCAAAACATGCTAGTGTTGAGTTGAGATCAGGGTGGCACATGATTTGCTAATATCAGTAACTTCTAGCATGCAGAATTGATGGACAATGTTAAAATGATGAAATGTGTCTTGGAGCAAGCACCAATTAAGGTGGATTAGGCATCCAGGAATATTGGAAAAACTTAGCCAGAAATCGGTCAGGTCCAGGAACTTTTGTTCCTTGGTGAGCTATCTCAGATCACATTCTATAGCTCAAAAAGGGCTGGTCGCTATCAGCTAAGATGGCATATGCTCCTAAGTTCATTTTAATTCCAACAAACTTCTCTTATATATATATATATATATATATATATATATATATATATATATATATCCTACTAACAATTTTTAATTTTAAATAAGTAATGAACCTGAGCTATCTTGAGTCAAGATGAACTCGGTAGGCCGGTACCCGGTATTGCTCGGTATGTATGGTACCCGGTATCAAGCGGTATGGTACCCGATACCGAGTGATATGGTATGGTACCCGGTACTGATCAGTACGATATGGTACTCGGTACCGATCGATATGGTATGGTACCCGGTATCGATCGGTATGGTACCTAATACCGATCGGTATGGTACGGTATCCAGTACCAATCGGTATGGTACTATATCCGGTACCATTCAGTATGGTACGGTAATCTTGACATATGCGGTAAACCTAGATCTTGAATCCAACTCAATTGATTATCAGGTAAGATTAAAAGAACAAGATTAATAAGATAACTATTATACATAATAAATGGAGCAGTATTTATAAAATGTAAAACTAAGATAACTGTTATGCATAATAGATGGAGCAGTACTTATAAAAATTAAAGCTAACACATTAAGAGAAATGTTCAGTAGCCAAAAGAACAAGTAGGGTCATAATGTAGATGGTGACTCCAACTCAGTCAGTGACTCAATGACTAATTAAGTATCATAGAGAAAATCATTTTTAAGCAGCTACAAACTATACATATCACATGAAGAAATTCAGAATGGAAACTCCTTGATATGCAGCTACAGGAACAAATAAAAGGACATATATAAGTACAAATTCTTCATCAAAATAACAAACAACAATCAGATTGATTATGCCATTCTCATGCTTCTTGTATACATAGCTGCAAATCAGAAACAACTGTATTGTGATTTTTGAATTCTCGTTGCTCGAAAAAAAAGATCGGTGGAACAAATTACCTTGGCAGATATCATTAGCACCATAATAGCTGATCGGAGTAAAGGATCATTCCGACGTTGATAGACCTATATAACACAATAGTGAAAATATATGAGCTATTGAGATTTTGCAAATAAGAAAGTTCAGTTGATAAAGACAGCTAGAATGAAAAGCAGGAAAGATAACCACAAGACAATATCTGATGCATAGAAATAAAGTCAGAAGGTAAGAAAATTTCAATCAAGTATGAAAAGCAAAGTCAAATATCAATAATATAATGCCTAACAAATGAAAATAAAGCAAAATTCAAGGATCATCATTTCAAGTACCAGACCCATTTTGATTATCTGGTCGGACCAGCATACTAGTCAGTACAGGTGTATCATGTGCTAGTACACTAGTACATATTGGCATTTCAAAGAGGAAGGGTGGGTGGAGGAAGAGGAGGAAGCATGGAGGTGCCAGAAGAAGTAACTTAAAAAAGAAAGAAGAAACAGTGGAGGAAGAGAAGGAAGAAGAAAGAGAAGGTGGGAGAGTATCTGGGAAGAAGAAGGAACGCGGTGACTACAACAACGGCATAATGAAGCAAATTCTGCACCTGTCCTTCTACATTGGTTTAACTTTTCAACAAACTCATAATTGCAAATATACCATACCCTTCTCTTGTTGGATAGCTGTAACCAGCTTTGAGAGAGGAAAACTACTGAACTAGTACTAACTGTGACACTGTTTAAGCAATAATCTATATGCTCTAAGACTTTAAGGGGAATATATTAAAAACCACTGTTTGCAACACTGTATGATACTGTAATGATATTGTCTTAGGCCAGTCCAAATTAAACCAATTTCTCAGCCTTGTCATCAAAAATCAATATTAATCCGCCAAACACTATTGAACTTGACCAAAGTTGGCTACAATTTAGCCTCTCCCTCTTATTTGATGACTTTAATAGAAGAAGAGAGAAGAAACCTAAGGAGGTCAAAGATCACCATAGATGGCAGTAATAAGGGTAAAAGGAGATGAAGAAGGAAAAGAAAAGAGGAAAGTACCGTTGCTGATGACAGTTAAATGAAGGTAATGCATGTACTACTATATTCACTATAATTGCAAATTTGCAACCCCCACACTTGTTATCTGCCACCAAGGTTGTGATGTTAGTCATCCATCACCACCTCATAAGACAAAGGAGAAATAACGAGAAAAAGGCAGAGGACAAAGAATTGCTTGTGATCTCTTAATCAAATAAAATACCACTAAAAGGACAAAGGAGGTGTCCTAGGATTCAAATCAAGGGCAATATTTTCAAAAAGAATCCTTTTTTATTAGTTTCCTTAAATTACCCAATACTTCACATAGATAATGTTATCAAAGCTATAGGACCATAATGGGGACCATCAATTATATTAAAAAATGCCGGCTAATAAGTTTTGATGTTTGTAATAGTTATTTACCATGATAACATATTTGTATGATATGACATTTATTGTTATCATTCATAACTTTATCTTTTATATTTTAGGTCCATATATGAGTTAGGTTGGTGCCATGACAGAGTTGCTCTTCTATGACCTAAAAGACTAGAATTCAAATTTTAGAATTAGCTTTTCTGTTTGCAATGGTAGAACTGCTTGCATTGATTCTTCCAGGCGTTGAAACTCAATTGCTTACAAAAAAATACTAGATAGATTGATCCTTCACAAACCCAGTATGATGGAAACTTCATGCATTGTTCCACCGTATGCTTTAATTCCATACATATTTTTGAAAATGAGATACTATAAGGACTATGATAAATAGAATCTATAGCTAAACAAATTTATATGTTTCCTAGTATTTTTGTTATATTTTTTATATATTTTGATTTTTTGTTTTTTTTATCAATCTTGATCTTGTGAATCTAAAATGATCAATCACATCAGTTCTAACCGTTTGTAACTAGACAATCTTAAACCTAATTCCAATCTTCCAAACCTCTGTAAAATTTTCAAGCACAATGTCAACTCACTAAGATAGAGTATAACTTCATTTATACCATTTTTTTTTTACAATTACTCACGTATTGGAAAAGTTGCTCATCATCATAATGAGTAGCAGAACTCTCTGTTTTGAATGTTATATTGATGACTGAGAGCATCCATAGAATACCTTGTTTTAATTCTAGAATTATTCAATGTGCATCATTTCTCCCGGGGCAAAGTTCACAGAAAAATCTCATAAATTAAAGAGCTTATCCAGATTTTAATCGTTAAACAACCAACCATTGACTTGTATTCAACAGAAGAGAATAAGAATAAGCAACTATAAGCAACATCCACCAGTTCTTGCCAAGTCATTATAAATTAATGTTAACATCACATTATGATTGGCAAGTGTATTTCATCTCATCACTTTCTTACAGCACTACAAATTATAACATGTACTAGAAGGTAGAATGTTTTCTTGCAGACTAAAGAATACTTTTAAGCTTATTACCTGAATTATTATTGAAGGAAGACGATTGGCAATTCCAGGAATATCATTGACTGAGAGTGCATAGTCAATACCTCTGTATCCACCAAAAAATATTATCATGAACAAAGTACCTAATTACAAGATGTTACAACTTATGAATATTTTACATGTAACGAACAAACCAATAGTTCAAAAAGTTCAGTTACCTAGTTTGTGATATCTTTCCAAGCAACATTTATATTTCAAAATGTGTGTTAGAGACATTCCATTAGACAAATCAATTTTCTTTTGCTCGGGTTTAACTGGATTGTTACATCAAAAGATGACTTCAAGATGAATCAAAGCCTCATTTTAATGTCATAAACCATGTGAAAGAACTTGAAACCATCTGGTATCCTGTCATGATAAAATTTCTACATGGTAAAGGTTGAGGATTAAAAAGATTCAGAATGTTAGCCAATATTGATTGCTTATAATCCTGTATCATCACCTGAAAACACTAAGCATACATAACTTGTAAACACACCTAACCATATCAAATTAACTCATAAAAATATTAAGGATTTTTCTTATATTGTCACTTTCCTAGTCATAGATTAGAAGGCATTCGGCCTTGTGCATATTTGCTACCTGACTCGATTAGTTCAAAATAAAAACTCCATGTAAAGACAAAAATACCTTCATCTTCTTCTCTCCTCTTTCTAATTATCCCATTAATACCACCTAAGCACCAAACTACATATCGCCCTCCCATCCACCACCACCAATATTGATGCAAGGATGCATAAAAAAGTGACAGAGAACCCATGGTGGTGGACCACGTACGAAATAATATGTTCATTCATTTTGTTGTTTGCGATAGTGATGATCTTTCGTGAGGGCCATAAAATGTATTTGTTTAGAGTTAAGAGAGTGAAAGAGATGTAGAGATAGAAGCCATAAATGACAGAAGAACCATGAGCGAATTAATGTTACATAGAGAGAGAAGCCATAAATGACAGCAACTGGTACACAGCTAGAACAATGTTAACCTACTTCTCTACATAGAGATAATTAATGTACCTTTCAGTCTATGAGCAAAGCAACCAGCCTATAATAACCATAATGGCACAGGTGTGCTCAAGACCATGTCATCATTGGGGAAGAAAGGAATGCTATGTTACAATCCGAATCCAGAATGGTTCAAGTAAAGAATAGAACTCCCTACACGAGATTATAGCTTGCGGGGAATAATATATTTAGGTTTGTTGCAGACAGTTGATCAACAACCGGTGCCCATAAAGATGTCATACCGCATCGATTGCGGCTCAATAGTCACACAATCTACACAGGAAAACTAAAGTTGGATGCGATGGAAAAGAGAATCCGGAGGTATAAAACGAGCTAAATTGCAATTCTATACAAGACAAACCGAAGAATCTCTTCGACCAAGCATTGAAGAGAACTTCCTTTCGTTTCTCTAACCGTCGTAACCCAAGCGAATCTAGAAACCTAGACATCAAAGGATGAGATCATCTCGACCCTACATTTCCCCTTGACAGTTAGGTTCTTGAATCCCGCAAAGCCACAAACAAAAGACGAGCGCAAGTATCAGAAAGGAACAAGGAAAGAGGACAGATGAAGGACCTGGCGAGGGCGAAGATGAGGTGGAAGAGATCAGACGGACCAGACGAGATGCCGCCGCGGAGGAGCAAGTCGAGACGGTCCGCGACAGCCCTGAGGCGGACGTGGTTGGCAGCGACAACCGTCAAACGATTCTGAGATGCGGCGGCGAGAGCGGTAACCGACTGCTGCGGGGTGTAAGCAGCCGGCGCCGCTACGCCGGGCCACTGGAGTGACGGAGACGGAGCGGATGGCTGACGAAACGCCATTGCCTCTCTCTCCTCCGATCACCGACTGTGTATAGAACAGTTTTTTCCTGCAACTCTGGGACTTACTTGCGCATCAATCTCCTTGTGGGGAGAACCATGTGGGAACCACTGTTATTAGTCCGATCATTAGAGAGGTAGCTGACTGGGTAAGAATAACGGGTGAGAAACTATTAGTATTGTTCTCGTAACCGACTCTGAGCGTCTTACGTTTCAAGAAACAAAGGGGAAATTTCATTTTTACCCTCTCTTACTGACACATCTACGAAATTGACTCCGGCTGTTTTGAAATAATAAGTATTAAGGTCACCTTTAACTTAATTTTGGCCGCGAAACACATAAATCTTTATAATTTACTTATATCTAAATTTTTTTATTTTTTAAAAATATAATATATAAATTTATTCAGTGAAATATGATTTAATAGATATTAAAATATATATTCACTAAAAAATTAATAATATATTTAATTTAAAATTAAAAAATTAATTTTAACTCTTATGATTTTGATCATAGACTACTTAAGCTCTTATGATTTAACTCGTATGTAAAATAAACTCTATATTTTTAAAAATATAACACATAAACCCTCTTATAGAATCTAAGTTAAAATATGATAGAATCTAATTATGTGATATGTTGACTCATAATAAATTATTAATATAAAAATATATATAATTAAAAATTAAAAATTGAGACCAAAGCGAGCACCAATAGTAACATCGAACTTCTATTGCCTAACAGGATGTCGTACGCACGAAGCCTTTCTCGCATTGATGATGAGCTCAAAAGGTTTCGATCTTATCTTAGGTAGTTGTGCATCAAGCAGTCCGACGCTAGGCACACAATAATCTCATAATCTCTCTTCCTCTTTCTTATATGTCTTTGTCTCTATTGTCTCTCACTTCGTCCTCTCCTACACCTCACCCGTTGTGCATATGATGTGATGATCCAACTCTGTCTCATCTCTCCCTCCGATCTTTCCTCACTTTGTCTTTCCGTCTTTATTTGTTACTACGATCACCATCGCTTCCTCTTACTTAATAAATTAGATTTTTTTAACTTAAATTATAAATATCATTATATTAATACTTTATTATGAGTCAACATATTATGTAATCAGATTATAATATCTATCAACTCAGATTTGACGAAAGAGGCTTATATGCTACGTTCTTAAAAATATAAAGGTTATTTTAGACACAAATAAAACTATAAAGACTTTTATGATATATGATTAAAACCATAACATATAAAATAGATTATTTTTTATTTTAAATTATATATATTATTATATTAAAAAAATTTATTATGAGTTAACATATTAAAGATACTAATGTCTGTTAAAGATTTAAATGATCCATCATAAAGATTACAGCGTTAAAATCAACCTTAACCTAAATAATAATAATGATAATAAATAACTTAGTTTATCAATGATAACTTTTCACTTTAAAGATACGATTCATTCGTTTCTTTAAGATATGTGGGCTAATTAATAAAGTATTTATACAGGTAATAGATTGTAGAGTCATGTATACTATTTGATGTAATAAAATTATTTTTAAAATACTTTATTCGAGGTTCGAGGCAAAATTTATCTCAATGTATTTTCATACCAACTCAAACGTTGATTTCACAGCTTGATTGAGACGGATTAAAAAAATATATTGCCCGGGATGCACACAAGATTAAATATAAATTTGTAAGAAAAACAATGTCCATCATATATATCGTTTATAAGTGGACAAATCAGTGGCGTCTATTTTTTCATGCTGTTACATGGGCAATTTTTCAAAAAATATATATTAATAAATATTTGGCAAAAATTATATGTTACCATGTAAAGTAGATATTCATATTTATTTCTTTTAAAAACTAAAAATCTTAATAAATATTTGGCAAAAATCACATGCACGCTCGACATCTTTTACGTTTTTCATCAAATTATATATATATATATATATATATATATATATATATATATATATATATGGGTAAAATTTAAAAAAAATCTCTATTTTTTAAAATATTTGATAGAGCGAAAATTTCTGAACTTACGCCTCTCTAACGAGAGCCGCCACTACTTACCCCATTCACCCAACTGTTGCATGTCTCACTTGCAATCCTTGCATGAGACAATGGCGACGAAAGTGTGTTCCACCCTCCTCCTTCCTTGCAACCGATGACGATGGTGCATAGGCTGTTAACTCTCCTTCCTTGCTCATGGTCAATGACGTAAGGAGGGAGTCCTATAAGAAATAGCAAAATTTAAGATGTAGTAAAGAGGGAGGAGATAGGGGAATAGGATAGTGAGAAAACTAAAGTCAAAGAGGAGGAGATGGAGGAAGAGATAGGGAGATAGAGGGGAAGGAGGAGGCAACTAAGAGGGAAGAGGCGAAGACAAAAATGAAGAAGAGACGAAGGAGGAATGAGATGAGGAAGTGAAGGGGAGGCCAAAAGATAGAGGAGGTAAGGAGGAAGAGACAGCAAAACCGAAGGTTTCGTTGGATTAATTAAAATTGATTTAATTTTAAATGGATCAATTGATTTTTTATTATTTATAAAAAATAACCAAAGTAAAAATAAATAGGAAAGCGATAACAAGTTATAACGAGTTTTTTTCGATAAAATGCCCTTTATTTTATATTTTTATATTTATTTTGTCTAGAGTTATATGCATCGTTGGGCCAATTTGGATACCCGTAGGCCAGTCTGTGTTGGTCCAGTCAACTATAGGCCACAGGAGAAGAAGCGGGGATAGAAGAAGAGATAAGGGGAGGAGAGTGAGAGCGAGAGCGAGAGCGAGCGGTGAAATCTTCACTCTTCGGTTATTTCTCTCACCACCGATTTGTTTGCCAATCGTTATGATATCTGTTACCGTTCGAGGTGGTGAAATGTATTCGAGCTCGATTCCTCTGAGGAGGTTCGGTTCTTCTCTCTCTTCGCGCTGGGGAAGAAGGAACAGGAAACATGCTTTTCCCCCTAAAATTTACTGAATTCTGACTGGAATATTCTCTGTCGGCAGTGGCTTATTGATCGCTCCGAGCTCTCCCGACTCCTCTGTCCGTCTTGGTTTGCGCCCAAATTTGAAGACCCGAAGCATTCGTTTCCTCTCCAAAAGGCAGAGATCTCCTAGGGCAAGTCTATCTTCTGGTATGCCCCCTACTTTTCTTCACCAATGTAGCTCTTTATCTCTTATGTTTCCTGCTTCTTCTTCTTACCTTGGTGTTTCATGGTTCGCTTGCACTATATATTTCTGTGATGGTCAGAATAATAGGCCTTGTAGGCGAAAATTGACGTTGAATGTGATTTATATATATTTTTTTCTGTTTTCTCAAGATTTGAGGATTGTCCATGGCTTCCATTATGAAGTGAAAAATCTTTAATTCTGAATCTTTATGAGAAGGATCGTTGGTCTTAATTGAATTAGGCGTGCGGTAGAATATTTTTTCGATAACAGAGAAACATCCAGAGAGGAATAGAAGATAGTAACCAAAAAATAAATAGATAACTATCAGACTCATTCTGGCTCAAGGAAAACACTCCCAGGCCTTACACCTTCTCACGTCTCTCACATGAACGATGGAATCATACCATCGAAAAACAAATGTGGCATTGCACCACTTACACTCAACGTAGGAAAAGAACTCATTTCATTGATCCATTTCTGATTGATTTGAATTACAATGTTCTTGCCCTCCTTTATAGGCTAAAGTACAAGAAAAGAAAAAGAAAAATGTAAAAGTAAAAAAATTACAATTGAATCAAATCAAATATATGATTTGATCTTCCCTTTGAAGAGGCTAATATTCTTGATTGATATGCTTCCATCTTTGTAGAAATCAATCTTCACAAAATCTTTTATTAGGATTTGGAATTTTTAATCACAATCATAATTTGATTTTTTTTCATATTCTTTTCACATTTTCTTCTTCCTTGAGTAAACTAGGAAACTACTTCAGAATTATTCAGTATGTTGCTATGTGTTAACTTATGATATGAAAAATAACCCTTAAACTAATCAAATTTATTTGAATAAAAGATAGATAAGATTGATTCTGTGTCATACGCTTTTGCTATGTAAGAACTCGCCCCGAGTTCATATAATTGAGATATGGATTGGCCTTGATGATAGAACACCTTGGTTAAACCAAGAGCTTTGCTACCAAACTGATGTAGAACGAGAATGGCAGAATATTTTTTTGATAATAGAGGAATATAAAAGAGAGGAATAGAAGATAGTAACTGAAAGATAATCGGAAAACAAATGGATAAGTACCAGAATCGCTCTGGCTCAAGGAGAACACTCACAGGATGAAGGGCTCGCACCTCCACATGTCTCGCACGTGGATGATAGAATCATGCCATCAAAAAACAAATGTGGTCTCGTACCACTCACACATAAGATGGGAAAAGAATTCATTTCAGTGATCCATTTCTGATTGATTCGTATTACAATGTGTTCTTGCTCCTTTTTATAGGCTAAGTACAAGAAAAGAAAAGAAAAATATGATAGTGAAAAATTTACAATTGAATCAAATCAAATATTTGATTTGATCTTCCCTTCGAAGAAGATAATATTCTTGATTGATATACTTCCATCTTCATAAGATCAATCTTCACAAAATCTTTCATTATGATTTAGTCTTCAATCACAATCATAATTTGATTTTTTTTCAAATTCTTTTCATATTTTCTTCTTCCTTGAGTAAACTAGAAAACTAGATCATAATCTTCCTTGCGTGGGGAGGTAAATATCAGCTTTGTTACTACCAACACATTCAACAAATTAAAATTTAAAATAATCTCCTTAGACTTATGTATTACTATCTGGAATTATAATTACAAATTGCATAAAAATTACACAAAGACAATCATGGGGATTGATAATTGACTCTAATAGTGAATCAGCCAGTTGATTTTTTCTCATTTTGATACATGAATATGCTTGCTTTAGTATCAATGTATATGAAAAAATGAGAAAAAAAAACCAATAGCTTTCTGACACTATCAAATGGTTCTTTCTACATGTCTCCTAGCCTTTTGGATTTTTTTTTCTTTAATTGCATTTTGTAAGATGGTTCTTTCTACATGTATGGTGACCCATGGTATCATGGGTTGTTTTTTTTCATCTTGGATTATTAGAGTTTGAGTTATAGAAAAAGTATCTCTACTTGAGCAGTGAGGCTTTGGATGTTGACCCTCCACAAGCATTGCATCAGCAGGAGTGTCATGAGCTAGGACACCCACACCCTTTTTTCAGTGTTTTTTCAAGTTGCCTTGGCTAGTAATTGAGCATTGTTTTTCAGGATTATTTGTCAATCCTCCCATGGGGCCTTCTTGATTTTGACTTGTGCCTCTTACCATCTCTGATGATTGGGTAAGTCTTGTATATATAAACCTCCAGCTCCTTTGCTAAGGCAGTTGAGTTCCACACTTCAATCTGTTAGTATAACACTGTTCAAGGTTTTGATAGTGGTATAGGTACATAATCTAGGTACATCAATTATTACATTTGTTGGTGTTGGCTGCTGCAGTTGATACACTGGTCTACGGGTACGGTATGCTATGATATTTGACACCAGGTACTATTTGGACATTATTTTTGTCAGTTGCATTATGCAAATTGTGAGATGGGTCAATTGTTGCTGAATTTCCTTTTCTCATTTCATAACAATTTTAGTTGGGGATTCAGGTTACCTTTCTAGTTGTATGCAGGAAGTTACATGTGAACATGTCATGTTGCCTTTTCTTTTTCTGATTTCTGATCTCTCCTTTTTGTGACACAGGCTGGGAAGAAAGCAGCAGTGCTTGGTTTTGTTGGGGCACCATGGACAATCGCTACATATATTGTGGAAGGGGGCACTACTCGCACATATACGACTATAAAATGCATGTGCCATACTGCACCACATGTCCTGAGGGTTCTCCTTTCTCATCTAATTCGAGCAATATCTGACTATATCATTTTCCAAGTGAAATCAGGAGCTCAGTGCATACAAATTTTTGATTCTTGGGGTGGACAATTGCCACCTCATGTTTGGGAACAATGGTCAAAACCATATATTAAACAGGTAAGGTCAATAAAATGATTGTTAAGATATGTTTGCTGCTGAATTATTTTTTCATCCAAAATTTTTGTTTACTGAAATTTTTATTTGGATCTGGCACCTCATTGATTTTTCTTTTTTATATGGGAATTTACTTATTATGAATGACGTAATTTATGTAAGACAGCAAGTATGGTTAAATCCTTTGATCGCAAAAAGGACAAATTACCAGTTTTGCCATCTGATAGTACCTTCAATCATACAGATAGTGAGTTCAGTCAAGAAAGAATGCCCTCAGACACCACTTGTGTTGTATATCGATGGTAATGGTGGTCTAATTGAGCACATGACTGGAACTGGAGTTGATGTGGTTGGGCTTGACTGGACGGTGGATATGGCAGATGGAAGGAGGCGTCTTGGCAATAATGTTAATGTGCAGGGAAATGTTGACCCCGCATATCTTTTCTCCCCACTTCCAGTTTTGACTGATGAAATCCATAGGTCAGTGGCATTGGTTTCTAGTTAGTAAAATATGTATAATTATTTTAAATTATGTATTCCTAGCAAGCTGGCTTTCTTCCTATGCTTTAAATGTTCTAAATAGCATGTACCAGTTAGCTCTGTGCTTTTAGGAAAGGTCATTTATCGTTTTAAATCCATAAGGAATTTATGTTACTTCTGTTTGATGCTTGAACGTTTTTGAAGTCAGATCATACATAATTAATGCCGCTTAAATAGGCAGATGTAAATCACTTTGTTTCTGCAGATGCAATGGAAACTCCAAATTTTAAGTCAATTTTGACAACAAATGGCCATGAGTCAACTTGTTCTAAATTTTTATGACATTGAAGCTCTTCTGCTCTTATCAGGAATTGTTTTGTTTTCCAGAACAGCCTCTACATGTTATCCTTATACTATCTATTTTTCTTTTAAGTTTACAATGTGAAAATACTTTTTCTAGATTACATTAATTAATACATGTTTATCCAATCAATGTGCTGTTCTTAAATCAACTATTTGAATTTCTGGGGGCTGTCGCTGCTTGTGGTCACCAAAGCCATCTGTTTTAAATGAAGCAATTCTATGTTACTTCAGAAGCAACTCTGTCAACTTCTTTAATTTACTCTTTTCCTTACTTTATTCTGAATGTTCATTATAGTCTAAAATGTTCATTATAGCACTCTTTTTATTTTATTTACGACAACCCCACCCCCCCCCCCCCCAAAAAAAATCAATTTTTTAGTGATTGTCTACAGCAGCAATCTTGGAAGTGGAAAGTACATGCAGTATCTTTAACTTGATAGACATCTTGCCTGATGGTATAAGCAAGTCAAGAGAAAGATGATCGTTCTATTTCGCCTTAAACCTGTCCATTTCAATTCACTTCATCACCTTGTTATTTCTGTGTAAATTCATTTTAACTACTCCAGAATTCCTACTTGAGACTGTTTTTTACTGATACAAAATAAACAATGGCATCCTGGACACTCATTTGTGCATAGTAGACATATCATGGTGATAGTGGTGGTGTCTGAACTTTTATCCTGCCTGCACTTCTTTATGCCAAGGAAGACATGCTATTCTTGACGTCAAGGCTGTTTTAAACTCATTTTGAATGTTCACTTGAAACTTGACCAATTGAAATGTTCATTTACAGGGTGGTGAAGTGTGCTGGCCGACGGGGGCATATACTCAATCTGGGTCATGGCGTTCTCGTCAACACCCCAGAAGAGGCCGTTGCTCACTTGTTTTTTTTGTCGTGAGAGGCTTGAACTATGACTCTCTTTTTGAAGATGATGTGGTGGTCGACGACTTAGAGCCTTTGACTCGATTGTGAAATTTGAGATGCTAAATCGGTGAGTCCATTTCAATTGCTTTGTTATGTTGCAAATTTGCAATCTGGAGGATAACCCCGTTTTCCTGTTATTGCCTTGTCCTTATATTAGGAAGGCTTAAATTCTCAGACAATGTCTTTCTTTAACTCTCTGTCCTTTTGTTACACTGATTCGAATGTTCCATTAGGTGATAAAGAAGAGTTATGATGGCATTTGTGGTCCGGAGGTTGAGGTATGATTTCTTTTTAAATTTAGCATTTGGATTTCCTTATTATCATTAGTGTTAATTTTAACATTAATACTTTTTTAAACATGGCCAATATAGATTGTTAAAATCTAGCTTAAATCTTCACAAATATAGCATATAGACTTACATATTTATGCTGGTTTCACTAAAATAACCTAGATGTGCGTTAAGCTAGCTTAATTCTATTCGAATATAGTGTTGATCTAAAGCATATTATCTAAATTATACGGATTCATGTCAGCTATACAAAATATATTCCTCAATATTTATGGAACATAGTATTTATTATAGTATTTTTTGAGACTTTAGTTAGTCCTAAGATCAAATCTCGTTTTCGTTATTTTACAAAAAAAAAAGAAATTTTTTCATAGGACGTAATATTAATTTTTTTTAATGTCAAACATATCTGGAAGGTTCGATGCACAAGGGTTGTATAGCTCTTTGAGGTATTGCTTTAACATCCTACTCTGACGAGATTGGACTACCACAAAGCTCACAAGGTTGGATTGCTATTAAAGGATTTAATATATGCCCTAACATCCTCCGCTTAACACGTGAAGGAAGTGGCAATGGTTCCAAAACCAGCTGTGTTCATCATTTAAAAGAAAATAATGTGAACCGCGGGACACAAATGGCCACGACGATGACCCAGCGCTACCGTTTGTCAAATTAAATTGTACCTGTGAGTTATATTTGCTTCTCCGTGTGCGTTAATGTGGTCTGCCTGAAGGATATAAAGAAGAGGGAGGAAGGGACCTTCCATCTGCCGTAACGGCGAGACCCCATCCTTGTCTACCCCTAATTGGACACTGACCACAATACACGCAGAGATAGGCATAACAACAAACACTTGGTGGTCCTCCTCCTGTTATTGTAGATTCTTGTGCGTTCTCGGCGCCGCTGCCGGGGGTGGAGGAAGAGGACAAAATAGGAGGCCGCATTCATGTTAGCGAACATGGATCTGCTCGCTGGGTGCTCTCATCAACGTTACATATGTGGACAACTCGAAACAGGTAGAGAAGGTGCCTGCTATCCTTTGTACTCGCTGTTTATTGGCAGTGTAGGATGAGGTGCTAATTACTCAACGTGCGTGGACCCCTCTTTTCCTGCTCTGTTGTCCCAATCCCCAACACCCACGTCACCTGCTTCCTCCATGAGCCTCCTGGCATTTAAGACGTCAGCCTGCCACCGCCCCGTCTCTCTCTCTCTCCCTCTCTCCCGCCGCCACCCCCCGTCGAAAACTTCTTCTTCTCCCTCGATACGGCAGGCGCCCTTCGACCTCCGCCGTACGCCCCGTCGGCCGATCACGCCGAATATTGAGATGCTTGTTTCTCTACCTTCGCGTGCCCCGCGAGACATCCTACAATCTCCGCTCCCGTCACTTAGCCCCCCATTTAATCGATGCAGCTTCGGTTCCATCGATCATAAAGCACAGCGTGGTCATCCTCACCGTTGGATTGCTTATTATCCTAATTTTTTCATTATTCTTTCTGTTCTGATTCGTTTGTCCATAAAAATTCCGCTTTGTATTTTTTGAATTATTATTATTTGGATGTGATATCGAATTTACGGTTAAATAATTTCCGTATGATTATTTGAATTTTTTTTGAAGGAATATGTTCATTATTTTTTGAATATTGAGGAAGAAGATAAATAGAATGGAGGAGGTGGCGGAAGAGAAGCCTACCTCGAAGCCGATGCTGAAGAAGCCACCGGGGTACCGCGACCCCGCGGCGCCATCCCCGGCAGCGCCGAGGCCGCTGCCTCCGGCCTTCCGCCAGCCCGGGAAGCCACTACCCCAGCAGCGCCATCGCCGACCGCGGCGCTCCTACTGTTGCCGCGTCTGCTGTTGGGCCTCTGCTGTTGCCCTCGTCTTGGGTACCTTACTTGCCGTCGCCGCGGGGCTCGCCTACCTCTGGTTCCAGCCGCGGCTCCCCTCCTTCCGCCTCGAGTCCCTCAACGCCACCGAGCTCCGCGTCGTCGCCAGCCCCGACGGGACCTTACTCGACGCGGCTATTAAGGTCGGGATCCTGGCGACTAACCCCAACGGGAGAATCGTGCTGGAGTACGGCGACGGGGACGCCCGGGTGGCGGTGGCGGACGACGATGGTGACGTGAGTGTGGGGGCTGTGGCAATCACGGGGTTCGAGCAGGGGAGGAGGAATCGGACGGTGGTTCGGTTCGCGGCAGCGGCGAAGCGGGTACCTGTGGATGAGGTGGCTGGGGCGAGGATCCGAGCTGGGTTCAGGAGTAAGGAGGTGCGTTTCGGAGTGGAGTTGAGGACGAAGGTGGGTCTCCAGGTGGGCGGTAAGAGCACCGGGAAGGTGCTGATTCGGGTGGGGTGCAGCCCGGTGAGTTTAAATCAAGGGGTGAGCGGTGGGACGCCGCCCAAATGCCTCGTCTACTTGTTTAGTTGGTGAGCTAGCTGCCTCTCTTCGTTCCTATTTAGTATTTCTCGTCACTTCTTACCATTTGACTCTTTTCTAAAACCAGATGTCTCTTCTTTTAATGTTTATTAATTTTTGGAATACCTTATTCTGTAGTGCTAGGAATGAATTAGTTTTTATTTATTTCAGTATAATTAGTTGGTCTTAAACCATTTGAATGATTGACATGTAAAACCTTAGAATGAGTTTGCCATGTCATTTTTAGTCTGTACTTACCAAAGAGGAAAATTTACTTTATCCTAAAGAGATGTGGCGTAGGAACTGGATAAAATGTGACTGAGAAATCAAAGTCATCTCACCATGCATTGTTTTATTGCTTTTCTTGACAATGAGGAACTTTTGATTCCCAAGCTAGCAAGGAACTTGTAATTACTTTAGGAGACTTGATTGATCCAATAATATGTATGAGGAGAGGTAGAGGAAGACCTAAAAGGACCTTAATAAAAATTATAAATAAAGATTTAAGTACTTTAGATTTAATTAAACAAATGGTCTTTTGTAGATCTCGATGACTACGAAAGTTCCATGTAGTTGATCCCAAGTAGTTGGGACTTACAGCTTTGTTTTTGTTGTTGTTGTATTGATCCAACAATAATTTCTAGCCAAAATCTGTTGCTTGATATATTATATGAGATTTTAGCAGGATGACTAGATTGGTTTTGTTTGATTGGTTGGTTCTGCTTAGGTCTGGTTGACCATTTGCAGGTTGTCACTTGGTTCCAATTACTTGAAGTTGCATTGATCTGATCTAGATCAGAAACTGATCAGTTTAGTGTCCCTTGGTTTGATTGAGAATGGTCCAAGAGGCTTTTGTTGTGAAATTTATTGATGGTTCATTCTTCTATTGCATTGGTAACAGCGTCTTGAAAATTCCTTGGCATGTCCTTACTTTTTACACCATTCTGAATCACGCGTCAGGAATTATTAAACATCGGGTGCCTAAGATCTCTACTTGAGTCTGACTTGATCAAGATGTAAGGTCAATTAAGATGGAAAATTTCTTGTAGTAATTGCCACTTCAAAGATTATTTGAACAAGTCCTTTATAGTATCGGGTGTTATGCCATGTGAGATGCTTTTGAAACCCTTTTTCTGCTTATTTTGGATACATGTAGGAGATCTTTTTCTGGGTCCATTTTGGAATGTACTAGTCATGTACACAGTGTATTGTTATCACATGTTAAAGCTGCAAATACTGCACTACCTTTTTCGTATTGGATTTGCTACAAGACAAGCTTATTAAGACAACTATAGAAGTGAAATGATTCTATCAACTTTTCCAACCAATTGGATAAACGAAGGTATAGACAAATATAATGATATATATTTCACCTTTTAGCTTGAGATAGATTATATGTTTACAAGCAAAGGGGCCAAAATCCATATTTCGTGTCATCATTAGCAACATTACATTTGAAAGTATCTCGCAAGGTCCTAGTCTTGACTCCAACTTTCATCACTTACCCTTTGTAAAAAAAAAAAAAAAAAAACATTTGAAAAGTTTATTCCGGCAAATAATTACATTAGTGGGTAAATGATTCTTTTATGGTTAAAGATAGAAATTGTCATCATCTAGCTAGCAGACAGGGTGGTGAAGATACGGTTGTCCCTACCGCAAGGAGAGTCCATATGTTGTTCAGCTTTGTATTGGTCATGGAATGCATGCATAAGGATGGTTTTGAAGCCTTAGTTGGTTTAAGTATGCATGTATTGTTAGTGTATTTATTCTCTGAGGCTCTCCACTTGTTGCAGCCATGGAACCCATGAATGGACAGACATCGATGGGCAACCTTGAGCTAATCTTAATAAGGGATTCTCGTAATGGTGTATTGATTATGTGGTTTGATTAAGATGTTTCACTAGCTTTTTTCAGCTTCTCATTTCTCCCAGTATTTTATACTAATTCTTCAATTTATATTGTGTATCAGATTAACCTATGAATTATATGAAGTTTGTGCTTATGTACTTTCAATGGACAATCAATTTACTCTAGGAACACATGACAAGGGCAGAGCATAAGGTTTAATATAGGGAAGCCACATATTAACCTAAGTACATTATTTTTGCCATTAAGCAAACTTCTTAGAGTGACATATATGCACAAGGAAAGAAATAATCTGATTATTAATTAAATGAAGATTGCTACAATATACCCATAAAAGATATGGTTATATGCACAAAAGTAGCTTTGGGATTTAATGTGTTGGTACAAGGTGTCGAAAAGAAAATTGACTGGCTGTTCAGATTGAAACAAGTGAAGTAATGATGGATAAAGCTTGACCGTTTGGCACTTTGAGCCAGATTTAATTAAACATCTAGAAAGTCAGGTAGAAATCAATGTGATGGATACATAGGATTTTCAAAGTTTTCTAACTTCTAGGAGTTTCCTTATCAAGTTATTATGTGTGTCTAATATTTAAGTAGGCAATTTATAGAAGATGTGTGAGGTCATATTATCATCTTCTAAAACTTTTAACTAAAAGTTTATGATCTGAAATTAATAAACAGCCTGTACAAAATGTGTTAAATAATTTGTGCATGCTCACTAAATGTAAAATTTCATTTAGACTAAGTGCATTCTTACTGGTTGTTCTTACTGTCTTGCTTAAGAAGAATGACATATTTTTCATACAGAATAGTTATCGATGATAGCATGACATATTTTTCATACGGAATAGTTATTGATGATAGCATATCTTGTTGCAGGTTCCTTTTCCTTTGTTTATCAATCTAATATTTCTGATCATCTATATCATCTGATGTGTTTCTTGTACACGATCAAAATTTTGAATCTTGGACCAGTCTTGCTATTCTTAAAGCTGACTCTATGAGCTTACTCTCTGCTTTGTGGTGTGATTTGTTCTTCTAACAATGTCAGGATTAATTTGCATTGAGAGAGGGCTTCCTATTTGTATGTCAATGGAGATGGCATCTGCTGTCGCTGTACGGTAGATCTTTATTTGTTCTACGGCTCTTCGAGTTCAGCTTCAACCTGTCAAATTTACAGCAAGCTCACACTGTATCTTCCTAAAAAAGGTTTGTATTTACACAAATGATTATCGAGAATACTAATTTGCAAGAGGCACTTGTCAATTTGTTTTAATAAAAGTGTTCTAGATAATCAACTTCTGGCAGTGTTAATAAGCATCATGATGCAAGATTTATGCCCCATGTATCTCAAAAAAACAAATTGTACTTCAAACTTCAAAATTATATGAGAACATGCTTGCAAATCACCTCATGGCCAATGTTCCCATGTTCTCATTTAGTTTTGCTGAAAAATGTGTAAATAGTGTGAAAAAATATGTGAAGGAAGATGTCTGCTACCTACTTGTGGAATCTCAACAGTCGAAGTTCCTGAGAATAAGCAGACATTTCAATTTCTTGTGAGTTCAAACAAAGCTCTAGAGATCTTTTTATTAAGCCATTATGTCAGATATTATGAATACGAATCTTACCCGCTTTCATATTCTTGAAACATTTTGTTGCAACCATCTATTGCAACAAGATAAGTTGCATGAATTCCTGGACTATATCTGTAAGCTGTCACATAAACATAACTGTGTTAGAATTCCTTGTCCTTCTAATATTAGTTTATTCTTCGACATTATTGCTAACCCAGTCTTTATCATGGTTTCGGATGATGTTGTTGCAGTTGAACTCTCTATTAGAGAAAACTTGATGACTTCAAATTTGAAACAAAAAACATGTAGCATTAGCTGCTATTAAAACTAAAGTTAGCAACAATTTGCAGTTATTATGCATGAAGACTCTTTCATCTCCGCCCTTCTCCTCGGTGCATCCTTCACCCTCCGCTCTTACTGTAACGAGTACAACGCTGTCGCCAGGATGCTCTCGGTTGCCGTGGAGAGCGGATCATCGACGTAGGTCGACGCTGGAGAAGCGAAGCCTCATTAGAAAGAAAGGTACGAGATTTAGCTTCATAACATCAAAATACCTTAAATGTATGGATCCTACTCATCCTACTGTTAAAAATAAATTTATAATACAGAAACATTAATGTCAAGGATTAAAATCTAACATACCTTAGATCCGAGAAAAGAAGGTGCTTATAATCGAAACATCTCTATAATTTTCAACTCATCTTCCATCCATGCAAGAAGCTAGTCCTCTTCGTCTCCCTTACTTCTTGCAAGACTATCCTTATTGATGGAGTTGTGTTTCTAAACATCACAAAAACACGAGCCTCTCCTATGTAAGAGAGGGTCTTTATAAGTATATTGGATATTCCCTTTTATCAAGATATATTCAAGATTTGGACATGCATAAATATCAATATTTAAATATTTGATTAGAATCTAATCATTATCCTTAACATACCCAATAAATTAGGTTATAAGCCTTATCATTCTCTCACTTGACCCATAAATCGAGAGAGATAAAAAAAATATATTAAAATAATAATAATAATTTTACTTGATTGGATTTTGAGTTTTAAAAAATAATTTATACGTGCATAATTTTATAAAATATATTGATATATCCAACAAATACCATAATACTATATATAGTAAGTTAGGCGATCAATCGAGTCATAGTGGTTATATGTCATTTGTGTTATAATTCTTTTTATTGTACTACAACATTTTTAGTCATTTCTAATATAATCCATAATGACCCATATAATTTATCTTATCATATAATATGTACATATATAAATAAAAAATATGATAACAAAAATAATAATTTTAATTATATAAATAAAAATATTAATTATAATATTCATTCAAATATTGTCACCATATTTTTACAGATTACTCACAAACTGAATCATAAGAATATATTTTTTAAATATCTTAGATCGTAAGACTTTAGTGAATGGACTAATAATTAATACATTAGAATTCAGATTCACAATTAATATTTATTTGTTTCCAAACTCTTTTTCTAATCACTAAATATTATATGTCGATATGCTTAAAATCGTTGGAGTAATTATCATTATTAGAGAAAAACTATTAAGATATATCATAAAATATCTTCAATGGATTGACAATTGAGATTAATCATAATAAGTATTGAGATAAAATTTCACATTCATATACCTTGATTAGTAGTTTCAAAGTATATCATTAAATCAACTTTTACTATCAATAATATAATATATATATATATATATTATATTTTTATAAATTATACCTATAATTAATATAAATATAAATCATAAAATAAATTTACTATTATTGAGATAATTTATAGAATCAACATGTGAAAATATTATCATTTCAAACTGATCTAATATCTTAGAAGTGGGTATATAATTATTCATCTTTATAGATATTTTATTATTTTGTTTAAGATCTTTCAATATTTAATTCTTAGGTAACCCTAATATCTATTTAATATTCTGACTATAAAACTACTATTTGGTCTATATAGGTCTGAACATATAGTAGGTTCTCAAAAACTACTATTTGGTTTATTTGATTTACATAGGTCTAAACATATCGTACGTGTTATCATGTGTAGAAATAATGTAAAAAAAAAGAAAAATATATTTTTGATTCTCACCATCCAAAGATATTAATTTCTCATAAAGATAACTAAGGGTTTGGTAGTTCAACATCATAATCTATCGGATCAGCGAGCTTCTGTTTCACTCATGAAACAATCAAATATCTAAAACCAGAAAGAGAAATAAGAATGACCGACTTGAGACTAAATCGTTACACTACGATTCGTTCCAAAGAGTTCTCGGAAACGAATAGAACTCCAGATCTGAAGAAGATCTGATCGATCTCCTTGCTGATAGTTGAATCAAACCACGAAATCAACAATTCAGCACTACCAATGCAATTGAATTCACCAGAAAACGATTTAGATCACTAATTTTAGCGACAATCTTAGTAAAATGCCATGAATCTGGATAAGAGGGGGACAGCGAGAAAGAGAATACCAGTAGGGGCTGGAGTGCCGATCGACAAAGGTGGAGGGAGGTGAGATACATGATCAGGGGTTTCTTCGTCGATCGCTCCACCTCGTTCCCTTCTTCCTTTTCTCTCATCTCCTCGCTCAATTTTGAGACCTCGAAGGAGTTCAAGCAACTAAGTGGCCGCACCCCCATTCCCTCTCTATTTATAGGCGCCAACTGGGAACAACCATTTAAAATATTTGTGGGCCATCAATGATTCCCCGTCATTCTACCTTCGTTATAAATATGGTTAAATCATTGGACCCGCAGTGGGTGGCAAGCTGGAATGGAGGTTTGGTGCGAGGGGTTCCAAAGAAGAGTACAATAAATATTTTGGATTTATCCATTGAGAAAAATGGAATAAAATATAGATCCCTAATAAAAAAAATCATCAATATTTAAAAGGACATTTTTCATACATCTGTCAAAATAATAAGTGATTTTGATTTATCCATAGAAGAAATTGAAACAAAACGTTGATCCCTCAAAATGATTCATAAATAATTTTTTTAAACACTCTATATACTGCTCCATTTCTTTTTTCGTAGTTTGCTGTTTTTTGTATCTTTTTAGCAATGTAAGAGTAATCCTTGAGTCATCTTCTCAAATTTCTCTTCTTTTTTGTATGAGTTCTCCAAGATAAATTTTCTCCTCGATTTTGATTTAGGTAATGCATAAATAAATTTAATCTTATTATTCAGGATGTCTACACGCTCCATAACTATAATCTTGGCTAGTGGATTGAATTTTTAGCTGTCCCATGTCTGATCAAAACATCAACCTTTCTTTCTTTATTTCTTGAGAGATACAGATAAAAGATTTAATGTGGTTTTTTTTTTTTTTTCCTTTGTGTGTGTGTGTGTGTGTGTGTGTTGGGGGGGTTTATAAGGTGCTTGAGATGAGAAGCTCGATCAAAGCAGCCTAAGAAAAAAAAAAGTTGTCAGTCAATTGTTGTAGAAGGTGATTCCTTTCAGTGGCAGAACTCATGCAAATTAACTGTAAACCTCCACATGTATTCTGGAGAAAAGAAATGCCGATACTACTTAATCCAACAAATGCAGATGATAATCTTATTCATGAAATCATAATGCCTAAATATAAAGAGACTGAAAGAACATGACACACAGTGCATGCAGGTACTATATATATATTGTGGAGAAAAGTACAGCATCTTTCTTCCTTATCGTTGAGTCGGAGAGCATTGACAGGCTACGGAGCTAATGCAAATTAACTGCAAGGTAATCAAAAGATAAAGACTAGTACAGGATGAAGTAAAGCCAGTGAAGCAACAATGCAATGACATTATTATCTGTTCTTATAGAGTTGAGCTGCTCTGAAATGATCGTCGTGTGCTTGCAGGTTGAATGCCTCAACCTGTCTTCTCTTCCTGCACCGACTGTGTATGCATCCACTGTAGTGCTGCTGCTATGGAGTTGGTGGTGACGAGACATGGTGCTGATGGTCTGGTCCTCCAGGGACGTCTCTATTTGGATCCGCCTGCATTGCTCCCGAGCTCCCACCATGGAAGCAGACACTGCTATGGTCTGGAAGGCCGCCATGAAGATGCTGCATTCTAGCTTCGGTCCTCATCATCAAACAGATCAAGAAGAAGGAGAATACCAGTTTCTTAGACATGCTGAGCTCCACTGCATGTCGTGTTTGCAATGCCAATTACCAACACCCAGCAATCGCATTTATAGTGGTGTGAGGAAGGAGTTGACCGCGCAAAGCGGCAGACAGTCGTCGTGGCTCACTCCAATCGCCCTCATCATGCAAGCGTTATCTCTCACCCTTTGAGCTGGAGCTTCGACTGCCTTCCCTGTGGGAATAGTCTGAGGATAAGATCTTTAGACCGTCAATTAAGATCATGACGATTGACTTCGTTACAGTCGCCAAGATCTCAAAGCACACCAAGAACATGGATTGGAGAACTGCTAAAAGAGTTTTTTTTTTTTTTTGTGCCTTCCTCGAATAAGAGAGCATTTGTTTGTCGGAATGTGATCTCCATGGCCCGACCACTAACTAGTCAAAGCTGCATTCTTCTCTCTCTCTCTCTCTCTCTCTCTCTCTGATGTGGAGATAAGCATTGTTGCGGTCAGCTTCCATCAGAGAGAGACTTTGGGCTGCTGCTTGCTGGATTAGGACTGGCGACGGGAATGGCCAAATGCATTGGTTGACCCCACAAAATCTATCGTACTAATCCTTTGATCTCATGATCACAGTGTTGTAGTTGGCGATATAGTCATTGAGGCTTTCTTGTTGGCTACATTACATACGTTGGACATCGTAGGACTGCACTAATCCGTTGACCTCACACCGAAACCTTAAAAAGCAAAATCCTTTTTCCTCGTGATCGAGTTGCCACGCATTACTCAAAACTTATCCTCTCTCTCTCTCCAGTGCACGACAAGTGATCCCTAACCCATCTTATTATAAGACGTGATCTTTTGGATACATTTCAAGTTGCACTCCGTACGTGCAAGAATTGTCCAATAATGCACGGTTTTCTTAAGGTGGCCATTAAGATAACACTCACACTCTTTCATCCGTACAAGTTAAGAGATCCTGATAACACACACACACACACACACACACAGAGACCCACCCACGATCGAATAGATTTAAATTTGTGGGTTGAACCGGTGCCGACTCTAACGTATATTATCTTGATTATTAGATGTTTAGCTCACCATTATTTCATTTTTTAACGTAGTGTCAAACCCATAAGACTAAATATTTCTAAAAAGCTAATGTAGTTGTTGTTGAGCTCCAAATCGTAATTTTGACCTACCATTCCAATTAAGAGGGAGACGATGGAATCATATACGAATAGGAAAATATAAAGCCACACATATTTACTGTTAAATCAAAAAAAGAAAAAAAAAATGCTATCTAAGCAGACCACACGAAAATGCTCAATCCATTTTTAAAACCACGCATATAAATAAGTGACTAGTTTTCTTAAAGATTAGATTTATCAACTAATGCAACAATGTCGATAGAAACTTTTGTATCGTCATTCCTACCTAATGTATCATCTTTTTGCTCAAAAACAATAAAGTGCCAACTTAAGACACCTTATTGTCTCTAACGAGACTTCCTGGTGGTATTGTATCCATAGTCAAAAGGTTCGATCTTCGAAGTCTCATTTTTAGGATAAAAGTATATAAAGAATAAAAAGAAAAACTAAAGACAACTTATGTCTCTAAGGAGCTTAACCTTATGTGGTTAAGCTATCTTGTGCGTAGTGAAAAGGTTCGGTCTTCATGACTCATTTTTATGTATAAAGGAAATAAAAAAAATATTAAAAATAAAGAGTAATTAAGACTATGTTTGAAATTATATTTATATTTTTAATATATATCTTTAAAGTAAAAGACTTGAGTAAATGTATAATTATGGAATACCTTGAAAATGTTAGGTAAATAATAATATTAAAACTATATTTTAAATGTGTATTGACGTAAGATTTATTTAGTAAAATTATATTTCAAATGTTTATCGAATATTATATGACAAAATTTATTCTTGTGATATTGTTAATATCTATTCAAAATTAAATATATATATAATTTAAATTAAGAAGTAAATAAATAAAAATATGTATTCTTACAAGAAAATTCATATGACCTAGATATTAATAAACAAATAATATAATCATATAAATAAAAATTATTTTTTTAAAAAAATAAAAAAATAAAAATTCATATTATAGAGGTCATAAATCATATTAGTTTCTCGCTAAATCATATTGACAATCTTATAATTTTATATAATGTCATATGATAGATACTCTGGGAATTTAAAAACTTACATTAGCATCTTGCAAATGCTGAAATGCTAATGCTACACTCTCTTTCTCATATGATAGATTCTGGAGGAGAGATGACTCTTTGGTGGGATATGGAGAGGTGGACCATATTTTGCTCACTGCTCTATTATGATACAAACTATAGCTTTGATGTCCAGTCTATGGAAGGAAAACAGAAGACATTTCTCTCTTCAAATTTGAGTATGATAAGAGAAATAAATTATTAATTTCTGTAACTAAATTAATAGTTTATAAATTCAAGCATTATAATTAGTTTGTTGATATAGCAGTAAATTTTTGGATATCTTATTCATCTCCTTTTTAGGAAGCCGCTATCTTAACCAAAATATTAATTTTTTTATAAAATTATTTTTATTTTAGACAAACATCTCAAATGTCATAGGAGAAAATAAAAAAAAATTAAATATAATTTTGAAAAGTAAAACTTGGAGTTATGTAGCCACTGCGCTGTCCTATCATATTTTTCCGACCCTGTGATAGTGATAATGGGAAGAGAGATTGGAAAATAATGTACGAATCGTGTTGAAAAATCCTAAAAGGAACATTTATAAGTTAGCGATGCACAGCACTCTTGAATGGGTCTAAATTGAATGAGCGATGCATCTAATTGGGCCGACACTGGGCTGGTCTTTGAAACAAGCCCAATCAACATAGGCATTAAGGGCAATCCCCTGCCTTCTTATCCGACGCCACTCTCCGACCCCCGTAACTCACGCACACGGCTCGAAGGACTTCCCCCGTCCTCCCATGGCGGGTCTGCTCGCGCCCTCCTCCCCCGCCCTCCCTGCTTCCAGAATTCGAACCCTCCCCACTCCTCTCTCCCCAACTTCACTTCCCGGTAAGTCCACTTGGTATTCTATCTCTATTCGACAAAGGAACCCTCTCCCGCTGCATCACAATCTCCTTCCTTGCTTCCTCCTCAGCCGGCATTTGCCACCGGAGGAACTTAAATGGCTGCGCTCGAACTGCGCACAAGCACCGAGCCCGCCGCTCCCTTGTCTCCAGTGCCGCCGCCACTGAGCTCACCTCCGCCGAAGAGGTGAGTCCTTTCCCCAATTGCCGGAGGTTGAGGTACGAGCGTTTGCGTGTTTAACGCTGAGTTTTGGTAGGGGAAGAAGTTGATGATCGGCGAGAGCCAGCGGCCGGTCTTCCCCTTCTCGGCCATCGTGGGGCAGGACGAGATGAAGCTGTGCCTCCTCCTCAACGTCATTGACCCCAAGATCGGCGGCGTTATGATCATGGGCGACCGCGGTACCGGCAAGTCCACCACCGTCCGTTCCCTCGTCGACCTCCTTCCCGAGATCAAGGTGGTCGTGGGCGACCCGTTTAATTCTGACCCCGAGGACCCCGAGTCCATGAGCATGGACGTCCGCGAGCGCGCCGCCCGCGGCGATCCCCTCCCCGTTGCTGCCACCAAGATCACCATGGTGGATCTCCCGCTCGGCGCCACCGAGGACCGCGTCTGCGGCACCATCGACATCGAGAAGGCCCTCACTGAGGGCGTCAAGGCCTTCGAGCCCGGCCTGCTCGCCAAGGCCAACAGGGGCATCCTCTACGTTGACGAGGTCAATCTCTTGGACGACCACCTGGTGGACGTGCTCCTCGACTCCGCCGCCTCCGGATGGAACACCGTGGAGAGGGAGGGCATCTCCATTTCCCACCCCGCTCGGTTCATCCTCATCGGTTCTGGCAACCCCGAGGAAGGTGAGCTCCGGCCGCAGCTCCTCGACAGGTTCGGAATGCACGCACAGGTGGGGACGGTCAGGGACGCCGAACTGAGGGTCAAGATTGTGGAGGAGAGAGCTCGGTTCGATAGAGACCCCAAGGGGTTCAGGGAATCTTACCGGGCGGAGCAGGAGAAGCTCCAGCAACAGATTGCATCAGCACGAAGCTCGCTTGCATCGGTGCAGATAGATCGCGACCTTCGTGTGAAGATCTCTAAAGTTTGTGCGGAGCTGAATGTGGACGGGCTGAGAGGGGATATCGTCACCAATAGGGCTGCCAAGGCTTTGGCTGCATTGAAAGGGAGGGATAAAGTGACTGCAGAAGACATAGCCACTGTCATTCCAAACTGCTTGAGACATCGGCTTAGGAAGGATCCTCTGGAGTCAATCGACTCGGGTTTGCTCGTCATTGAGAAGTTCTATGAGGTGTTTACCTGAGCTAACTCCAAGAGGTAAATTGCAAGGACCCAAGCAATTATATTTCTTTCCTTCTCAATGTTTTCTAGATTTTGTTAAACAATTATATGATAATTTTGAATGTCACGGCTTAAGAATACTCATGAATTCAGTATGTAGGATTGGGTTTCTTATCATTAGTGACTTTGATTGATAACTAAGGCATAACAGTTACACATCAAAGTACTTTGTTATTACCTGATTCTTGCACTGTTTATGTTGCAACTGTGGTGTTTTAGTTTTGCTGGTGTCACAAGACAAACTAGGATGTTATAATGTTGCTTGTAATTTGGTTTATATGTATCTTAAAACTGGCTGTTTCATGTATCAAAGTAGTATCAATAGTGGTAAAACAAAAATGTGAATGTTTAGGACTTTCTGTGTACAGAGGGCAAGAGTTTAAGGAGGCAGATTTCAAATAATCATCAAATGATGATTGGCATCAGAAAATATATGAACATTGATTAATGTTGTCCTCACCCAGTGTCATCAAAAGGGTGAGCAACCATGGCACCATAGTAGCATTGATTAATAATTTTTGGGATATGGTGTCACAAGTCAGCCATGTAGAATGACCCAATTACCTATGTGATCGTGGTACATTTCAAAATTTTTATAACCGAGATCTATAGGTGAACACCGATGGCTTTAGACAAAATTGAAATATTCTTGTAACCAAGGTTTTCCTTACCGAGCGATAAGGCCCGTACCGCCCGGTACATACCGGTCCGGTAGTTGATCAGTACGCGGACCAGGCGGTACCGTTAAAATCGACTGTCGGCGATTGAACGAAAAATCGACCGTCGGCGGTCGAATGAGGAAGAAAAAGGGAAGAGGAAGAAGAAAGAAGAAGAGGAAAAGTGCCTCGCCCGCGTGCCCTCGCGGGTCGCTCGGTAGCGTCGCCGCCCTCGCCGCTCACGGGCGACTTTTCTCCCCGCGCGGGGAGAGATCGAGGCGACGTCGCCCCTTTATTTACTTTTTTTAAATATATTTAATATTATATAATTTATATTATAAAAAATATTATAAAATATCTAATATACCGGGCGGTATGCACAGTACCATATTGGTACCGACAAAATGTTAGTACACCGGTACATACCGGTACTTAAAACCTTGTTTGTAACAATAAGAGGTTCTTCTTGACAACTCTGAAAACGACAAGTATGAACAGTATTAGATGTTAATTAGATGTATCAAAATTAATCTTACATTGTGATTCGGCTAGACTGCAGTGAATTTTTAGGGATGAACAGTGAGAGAGACACAAGTGTTATTGATGTGATAATATGAGATGTTTAAATCTTGGATCTCTTGTAATATTAATGCATCCATGTGAAAGATACTGTATTGTTTAAAGTCTTCTTTTGATAGTTTCCTTTCTAGGGCTATCAGTATTAGTAGACTAAGTAATTGATGATTCAGTAACCTTCAAGAACTTATGGTACTTGTGCAAAAGGAGATAATTAATTGGTAGCAGGACATGATCTAACCAGACGGAGCGAGACAACAATCATATTGTAGGTGAACATCAGAACTGAAACTGAAGATAATAGAAACAGTTGAAATTTTCACACTCAGATCTTGGGTGAATTCTTTCCTATTAAAATTAATAGATACTATGGCAAGCGATAAATTCCCAGTTATTGGGCCTAGCTAATGAATATTTTAGTGTTCATCTGAGGACCTAACTTTATGTACCAAGAGAAAATGTAAATTTCCAACCTGAGTTCTGTTGAGGACAATATGACCCTATGACTTGACTCCAACAATAGGTTGATATCCAATGTTAGGTGTATTAGTGGTGCAAGGAGAGGTACATGGAGATCTAAGAAGGTTTTACCAAAAACTATGTATGAAGATTTAAATACCCATAACTTACAAAGGTTATTGTTTGGTACAGTAATCAATGTTACCAAAAGCTCAATATAGCTGACCCCAAATTGTTAATACACTATGACTTATTATTGTAGATACCCATGGTTATTTGTTTCAACAATGAACTATGCTGGATACTTGATACTTTCTTTTCGTTTTACGGAATGGACCAACAATTTAAAAGAACTAATAGCAAGCATGAATATGCTCGAAGTTACACATACAGGTGACCAAATGATTCTAATAAGCATTAAACTCATAACTTGGTAGTTGAGTGTACTCTTGGAGCCTATGTACCATACTACCTTTAACGCATAGCTTATTTTCTGAGTTTCTTTGGTGCTTTTATTCAAAAGCTACTTTTTCGTAATTACTATCCTAATAAATTAATATTCTTTGTCAATGAAACCTTTTGGTAATTAGGTAATAAATTAATATCCTAATAAATTAAATTGTTCCCAGTATGATATGTTCTTATAGCTTTATGTGTGGCAATTTTGACTCTCAAGAATGCACCTTCTTTTGCTTGCACATGCCATTCTTTTAGGTAACAATTTGTTCTGTTAGTTGATTTTGTTTTCTATGGATATTACCCTGCAAACCTCTACCATTTTCATGATTTTTTTTATTCTTCTATAAGAAAATTCATCAATAAAAGCAATTGTGAATTTGCTGGGTAGGCTGCTGGAGTAAGTTGAGTAAGTTTAAGAGTTTAGATATCATTATTTTGGGACAAAATTTTCAAGAGATTCTTCTACTCATAGAGAAGGCAGCAACTGAAGATTCAAGAGATGATAGAAAAGATGTTTATACAGAACTGTAATATGCATTATTTATAGGATTTTTTTTTGTGTGGATAGAGGAACAAATGCATGAAGGACTGACATCACCCGTGAAGAGTCTGATGGATAGTGTTTTTTTGGCTTTCATGCAGATTATGTAAGGTAAAATATGCTAAAAATAACACCATCAATCCACCATAATCCCATCCATTTTGGCGTGAACCGCTAGTTATGTGGGTCAAGAAAAGTTGACCTGTTGGTGGGTCAGATCGTGGTTTGGATCAGTCATCATCAGCCATAGATGCTTACTTGTCCATCTCAAATAGAATCCTATCCAACTCATTTGCATCCCTACTTCAAGGGATTCTGATTTGGCTCCTTGTTGTTGTTGTTGAAGGATTACAATACAGTTCTATAGATGTGTTCTAAGAATGTCAACAAGAATTAGATTCCTTAGGTTCCTGAGGGATGTTAGATGTGAAAAGAAAACTGTAGATATCGGCCATGCGAATGTAGTATCAGCATATTATAAAAAAAAAGAAAAAATTTCTCATTTACATCTTTCTAAAATTTCAGGTGTAAGATGAAGAAATCATCAGAAAAAAGGTTGCTTAACTGTTGGCCATTATTAGACATATATACAATTTAAGTAGCTTAGATCAGTCTTCATTTGCCACCATCAATCTCCTGAAGTCTGCTAATGTTATCCATCAGTAGTTGTAAATAAAATGTTCTTTTTAAGTTTGTAATTGATGTGTATTTTCCCTCTCCATCTGATTTTTTTTTTTAGCATTTCTTTCATTTTTCTTGTTTGATATTAACATGATTTTGTGGATGCATATTTCATTCTTAGGTCATTTTCTTACTGTTCAACACGAGTGAGTGAGTGGTTGGTTCTCCTTCATGAAATGCAGCTTTTAGTGAAGACTGACGAAGACTTCCAAAATGAAATGCAGCTTAGTTTTTAAAAATTTTGATTTTTCTATTTTGCTGAATTCCAGAAAGTTGTCTGCAGAGGTTTACTTTAGAAATTTTATGTGTTTAGATATTAAAGACCGACTCAATTGGAGGAAAAAGATCCTAATTGCATGGTTGTCAATTTTGCTCCTCCGTTGTAGACTCAAAACACGTTGTCAAGAAATCTGAGTGTGATCAAAGCTGGTCGTTTGTTTCATAGACTCGTGTGCTTGATAAGGAGGAGAGAGAGAGAGAGAGAGAGTTATGAGCTCATGTTTTTGTTGTTTACCCATACTATTTTCTCTTCTTTATCCCCCAATCCTGTATTGATTTTCTCATATATACCATTTTAAATCATGATATTTACATGCATCTCCCTTGCTCAATAAAAAAATTATAATATTACATGCATGTGGTTAACGGTTTCGGCTCAAAAATATTTAGACGTTTAGTAGGGTTTTAATCATTTCTTATGAGTTCTTGGTTTTTTTTTTGTTATAGATTTTTAGGAATAGAAAAAATTATGATTGTATTGATTTCACTCATAAAAAGTTTAAAAATGATTATTTTGAAACTCACCATCATGATCATAAAATATTTTTTGTTTTGAACAAGTTTATAAAATTTTAAAAAATAATTAAAAGAATCATTTTTGTGTGCCAAGAATAACTAAACCTCCGATGGGGGTTTAGTTAGTGTAAGGGTTAATTAAAAGTTGATTTGAAAAACTTGCTCAAATAAAAAATCTAAAGCGATTCAGTTGAAATTAAATACGTGAGTGATTTAAACTTAAGACAAAAAAATTTTGATTTAGCTAATGAATATTGAAAAGAAACATGGAGAAGGCTCACAATTTAAAGTGATTTGGCCAAAATTTGACCTACGTCCATTTTTCGGAGTCCTCATTCGTCGAGGCTTATCGATGTCAACTAATGATCTTCTTTCACGGGTGAAGATCAAACTCTTTACACTTTTTTCTTTTCACAAGTTTAGGAGAGGAATCTTTACAAAATTTTCTCTCCTCCTTCACACTCGCTTTACACTTCTAAACACTAAGGGAAGCTCTCAAATTTTATATAATTTTTAACCAAGATTACGACCAATTTTCTTGCACTTATTACTTTATTGCACTCCAATGCAAGAATACTTGGGGTATTTATGGACCCCAATTGATTTCAAAAAATGGAGCCAAAATCTAACCAATCCTATAAATCTCGGGTACGAGCGGTACTACCATCGACACCGACGGTACTATCGTCGAAAGCACCTAGAAAACAGGGGCGACGATGGTACCATCGCCACCCATCGATGGTACTACCATCGATAATCCTGAAAGCGGTACTCCCAGCAAGCTTCCTAATCACCTTCGGCGAACTCCCGACGAGCTCCCATTGCATCATCCGAACCTCGGCCCGATGCCCGAACTTAACTTCGGCCCAACATCTGATTGTAATGTCTTTTCACTGTCATAATTAATCCTACATCACTTTCTCTAACACACAAGTTACATCATACATCAAAATTTGAGATTCAATACCACCGCTTTGAAGGTGATCTTTGGCTCGTCCATTCGCTTGGGGCGTTTCTCCATGACGGCTCAAGCGTAGGCCTTTCGACCCGACGCACTGTCCCTGCTAGACGCCAGTTCGCCAACGATAACGTCAATCTGCTTCTCTATCAGACCCTAGGGGTGTGGGAAAGCTCTCGGGCCTCTTCACGTAGCACTCGAGGTATCCCTTGCGTACGAGCTCCTCAATCTGATTTCTTATGTCATGACATTCCTTCGTGTCGTGGTCATAGTTTCGGTGGAAACGATAATACTTTGCCTGATCCTTAAGCTCTCATGGGGTTGGGCGTTCTTAGGAGCCCTTTCTTTGATATGGAGAAAAATTTTCGTCCTAGTCAAGTTTAGAGGAGACGGGGGTGGCCTTAGGTAGGATGGTTCTGGCCGATCGGGTCGTCTCTTCGGGGGCTCTAGAGGTTGCCCTTGAGGTTTCTCTACACAAGGCCTCGTTGTCCTCATGCTTCCCTGCCACCAATGTCTCGACGACATTGTACTGGTTGGTGCGTTGGAGCATCTCGAACATGTTTGTCGATGGCCTTTCGATCGACGACCAAAAAAACCTAGATGGTCGTTGCCCCATTAAGAACGCTTGCATAATCAAAGAGGGATGAGCGTTGGGTATTGCCTTGATTTTCGTGACGAAGCGAGATACAAAATGAGAGAGGGGTTCGTCATCTTTTTGACTCGACTGAGGGGCACAACTGCGGATGGCTTCGGTTTGGCATTGGCCAGGAAATTGAACTCGAAATCTCTTGCTACTTAGTCAAATGACGAGATCAAAAAGGGCTTCAATTAACTATACCACATCCGTGCGGGACCTCAAAAGGTGGTCGTAAAAGCTCGACACATTAGGGTATTGGACGTGCCATACAGGGCCATCTGGACTCGAAAGGTGGTAACATGTTTCGTTGGGTTGAAGCTCCCATCGTAGGCTTCTAATGTCGGCAGGCGAAAGCTAGGGGGATCGACTTGTCTTGAATTTCCTAGACGAAAGGGGATCCTTGAGAGAGCCTTCCCCACGTTCTTCCTTTGACTTGTGGAATTCTCTCTGGACTTCATCCAATCGACGTTTGACCTAGTGTAGTTGAGCTCGAAATGAGTTCGAGGAGTCGGATGATAAGGTGTTCGGCTCGGGGCAGCTCACGGGAGCCGGTGGGGCCTCTGTAGTCCTGTGCTCGAGCGGAGGTCATCTAGCTCCGAACGACTCTTCATCCAGTGGGTAGCTATCTCAGGCTTACCTATCGGGTACGAGAGAAAATTCGAAGGTGCTTAAAAAAGAGTCGATTGGAGGTGTCCACGATGGCACAGTTTTCATCTAAAACAAAGAGATGCAAAGCCATCAAAGCACACTCGATGCGAAGAATATATTTTAACAATCTAACAAGGATCATAAAGAAGCAAGATAATTTATCATGAAATTAGATTACCCAAACAAAGTGACTGACTGTCACCACACAAGCATAATTCAAGCTATGACCAAAAAATTTGGGAAGGCAAAAAGAAAGCACCTATTTAGCTGAAATAAATTATGCATCTATATCAAAATGAAAGAAACAGGTCTGCACATCATACTCACCTGCGATTCCTGAAACTTAGCCTCAAAAACTGTCAACAGTTTTGTCTTGTAAACAAAACAAATGCAATCATTCAACCTTATAATATGATAAAATAAATATATAGGAAATTCATAAGCCATGGTAGAATGACTTGGATGTCCATCTTGATTGATTTGAAGTAAATCATGAATCCATGAAAACTAAATATAACTTATTTCTTTGTAGGATCAATAATTAAATATATGATTCCTAATCATCATAACATGAACTCAGGAAACATCTTAACAATACACACTGATTGATGTATGTAAGAATTACATATATTCCTATTCCTGTCACAATATGACTTCAAAAAAAAAAATTGAAATTATAAGACCAGTGCATTACATAGTCAATAATGCGAATTTGTAATAGTAGAAAACATAAACAACTAATAGTACAAACATTTTGAAATTACAAAACCATACGTAGTTAATAATGAGAAGTTAAATAATAATAATAATAAAATATAAACAAATAGTATGAACAAATCCATGACAAAACAAAACTAACATATTTACTCATGGGAAAACTATATACAATTTACATATTACTAAGTTCAATTTAATTAAATATGTCTATAAGCATCAGAATATGATTTTAGGAAATATTTTACAACAATACATACTGACGTAAGAATTACATATATTCCTAATCCTAAGTGTCACAATATGGTTTTAGAAAACAATTTGAAGCTACAAAATCAGTGAATTACATAGTTAATAACGTGAAGTTGTAAAATTAGTATAAAAAAAAATTATAATAAACAAAAAATCAACGAAACCAAATTACAAAGTTGTGATAACAAAGAAACAAATAGTATAACCAAAAACAAAATAAATGGTCTGGACGGCACACAGTTAATAAAATAAAGTTTCATTGACGATTAACTAAAACATAAACAAATAAACAAAAAAAAAAAAACAAATGGTCCCTATGGGGCTCGAGCTGAGCCGAAGGTCTGTATGCTTGGTACAAAGTTGATGACATAAAGTTTTGTTCATGATTAACCAACACATAAACAAATTATAAAATATGAAGTTGTAAAATTAGTATAAACAAAAATATTATAATAAACAAAAACATCAACGAAACAAAAACAAATGGTTTAAAAAAAGTTGTGATAACAAATGAAACAAATAATATAATCAAAATAAAAATATAATCAAAACATAAACAAATGAAACAAAAAATAAAAACAAAATAAAAACAAAATAAAATGGTCCCGGCGGGGCTCGAACCCGCGACCTTCGGCTCATAAGACCAACGCTCTAACCAACTGAGCTACGGGACCATATGTTAATTTATTGATCGATCCTTTTTATAAGATGGGATACACCACATGGATAAAATTAATTATTCACATCAGAAGCTAAATAAAACATTCACATCGAGTTCAAATGTAAAATTATGTTTATGAACTAGAATTTGTACCCATTAGTGGATATATTATAACCCATATACTTAGTAGCAATACTTACCATAGGGTAATAACAAGAGTAATAAGATGCCTAGAGGACATCATGAGTACCAAACGAAAGCAAGTGCATTGAAGTTTTTTTTTTTATTTAAAAAGGAGTTAAAGAAGGTAAGGGTTGATTACTTGGTGTCAAAGTTTTATGCGACTTTGCAGGTAGATTTCTCAAGAAAAACAGCCATAGATTGCCCAAGTCCAATTATTAGCTTGATCTATATGGCTTTCAACCAGCAACTAGTAAAATGTTGAAGGAATCTGGACACCTCCATCATTTGATGTGTGCTAATGATTGATTCAAAAGACGAACGCTATAAACAATCGTTGATGTTGTCATTCTAACTCAAATCAAAGCAAAAGATCGAAGCGACAGAGCATAGACCATAAACCCTAAAACAGGAAATCAAACAAACCTGAAATTGAGCGGCAAACCTAGAAATAGAGAGGACGAATAATTTCTCGAAGCGGAGATCTTATCGAGGGCCATCGAGGCCTTCAAACTGGTGGATGATGATGATGGCGAGGCAGCGGACGAGGGATTAGGAGGAGAAAGCGCAGGAGGGAAGAGAGAAAAGGGCGCCTCGGGCCGCGAAGACGAAAGGTTTGGGTATAAAATAAGTCTAAATATTCCTATTCATATTTATATCTTAAGAGCGTGCTTGTCGTTATGTGGGCTCGAGGCGGGTCGATCCAGTTGTGTGTATATAAATATATAAATATAAAAGATAAATTCAAATACATTCCTCTGAATTAAAGTTTTTTTGTGATATCCCTTTAAATATAAGAAACTGCATATATAGTTAATCTCCATTAGCTATGATAATTTAGGCTTTACTATGTATCAGTATCCTTTAAGAACTAATTATAATATCAAAAACATTAAGATTTTTGTTTTTTATTTAATTATATTTTTTTAACACAAATAAACTAATGTTGAACATAATAAGTCGTGACCTGAATTATATGAAAATTAATGACAATAAAATAAGTGGAGAATTCTAATATCTGAAGGATAAGACTTACTATATCAAACTTTATAATGATAAATATATTATTTTTAGAATTTATAAGAATAAATACGTTGGCTCCTTACGTATTAGAGTCTAAAAATAGCTCAAGCTAGTAATGACAACAGGGTGGGATGAGAGAAACTAAAAATTAAGAATGAAATATGACATTTCACAACATAAGATAGGTGTGAGAAGTATTTGATTAAACAGCGTGCCGTCAATATCTTTCACTCTTATGTTGTGAACAATCCAACAACCACACGACTGCTGATTAAAGATTTGAGCAGCACTCACCAAGTTAAATAGCACAAAAAAGCTTAGAAGAAAACTGTAAAAGCTTTCATCAACCAGCATTCAGAAGTGAGTGGTTAATTCACATAACCAGTTTTCACTTTATGACCACCCAAACACGAAGTCGAGAACGTAGACAAGAGCCAAGGAGAGTGGGTACAGCGAGAAGGCCACAAAGCAAGTCCACAGCGGGAAGGTCGTGCGGAAGCTGGTGAAGAGACCCATCACAATGCAGACGATCAAGATGACCAAGATCTCAGCCGAGAAGTCCCAGGTTAAGTGTCTCATGTAAACAAGAGCCAAGAAGACGGCCAAGCAAAGAAGGTTGTTCATGGTCACCCCTCCATATATCTGCACAAGCATATTTTGGGTCAGAACTCAATGTCACGAGAGGTTCATGATGGTTTCTCAGTTCCACAATTGGACAAAGCTATGCTGTGGATGGAGATACTAAGTCTCATGAAATGAAATCCTGGCTTTGCGCAATGAGCAATTTGAAGATGATACGATTTATTAGCATGAAGTTTTAGTTTATGATACTAAATTGTACAGCATGCAGTAGAAGAAATTTATAACATCTACAAAATAACACAGCACAATTTTTATGGCAACTGAAAGAAAGAATGTTTGCTTAAAGACAAAATTGTGCTGAAGAGTTTCATATTTATGCAACCAGAAGGCAAAAACTAAGGGACAAAATCAGGACACATTTTGATGGGTTAGGTTTGTTATCTTTAAGGTTAAGCAAAAGTTAAAAGAATCATCTCAAGTTGATCTTCTTATGTAAACAGCATGTTGCAACTTATACCGGAAATATGATGATAAACTGTCTAACTTATTAAAGAACATAAATATTATACAGGTTTCACATGCAAAAACTGCAGCAGATATTTAACAAAAATAAACGTGTGCTGCTGAGCAGCAATTTGAGTTTCGTGATAATAAAGTTGAAATGCTTAATGATCTGGACTGTTGCAGTTGTCAACTTTATTCAGCATAGAAACTCCCATGCTTTTCGAAGTTATGAAAATAGTTACTCCAACAATTTGTCTTGGTTCAAGTGTATTTTATTTACCAAAAGAGACAACATTCCCTGATATTGAAAGAGAGTATTATAATAAAGAAACAAACGTTAACTAAGAGACGGTCAAGAAAGATAAAAGTTTCTTTCAAAGAACAAACAATGATAAATGTCATAAATCAAAATACTTTTCTGATGTATTGAATTTTATATTAGTTGGAATAAAATATTCGGACATACCTCAGAGAAAGTTAGTGAAGAAGTTCTTTGCTTCTTTCGGCTGGCAAAAATGATCGATGAGACAGCCTCACTGGAGTTGGTAGCCAGAGGCATCGCAATGAATGAAATGAAAAAGGACGGTATACTTGTAGCAATTGAAAAATTGTCAACAGCATCTACAAGAGGATCAGCAAAAATAGCTGCAAGCACTGTTCCAAGCAGTAAAAGTAGGATAGCTTTTATGCAAATCCACATGGGATTATCAACGTTTTCTACAACTTCATCACTCTGATCGAGAAGCATATTGTGTTCATCCCTTGTTTTCTGCATTATCAAAAGTCCACAATTATCCATCCAAATTGCATAGATGTCAACCACAACACTTTTGCAGAAATGAAAGAAGCAACTTACCATGTGAAATTCATGCATGAATTTTTGTGAGTAGGCACCAGAATTTGCCACGGAATGTTTAGCCTCATCAATCCATTTTGTTAATCCCGCAATAAACTCATCTTCTTCAATTGAATAATTCTGAGACGTATCGAATTCAATCATTATTTTATCAACAGCATCATCCCTATCCAAATCTATTTCGTCAATTTGTATTCCTATGATAAGTGCTCTTAACTCAGCATGTGATAAGGATCCATTTGAGTCCAAATCTAGCTTATGGAACAACCTGTGACAAACCAACAAATCAGATCAGGAAGATAATTAAAACCAGCAAGCACCCTATAGTACTAAATGGAGAATGAATACTAACCTTTTCATAACATCTATGTTAGGTTTTCCATCATTAATGAGTCGTCCAAGTGCTTGCATCTGAGCATGTCTTAGAATTCCTGATATCACATGTTTGTGCTTTGCATAAGCTAATCTTCGCCTCTGAATCCAAGGTCGAAATACCTGGTCCATACACAAGTTGCTCAAAAGAGTTCACTTCCTCTTTCAGTAGATGAAATTATAATAAAAACTATCAGTAACAAGACCTTAAATTATGTCCATGGCCAATATGTAGAAGATAAATGTATGAAAGATGTGACATATGAAATGAAATCTAATAAATTGGACAACTTGACTAAAGCAATCTCATTAAGAAAGAATGATAGCATCTATGTGGCTATAATCTAGGCTGCTGCCACTAATGTGAATTGAGACCTCTGTTGTAATAAGACATCAACCATAAGGCATAAACATCAAGAGTAGCACTCAGTAACAACTCTAATGGTACGAAATTATAATCTCACTTTTCCATGATCAGTTTAACGAACTGAGAATTTAGTTACCCACGCTAATAACCACCATTGAATCCTTTAATTATGTGATATAGAAGTAATTTCTAGAGGATTCCTCAAAAGCATGCTGTCCCTACTAACTGGGTGTGTTTTTCAGACTTACGACTTGTTGTACGTTCTTTTTCTGAACTAGATCATGCTTCATAATTCCAAACATATGGCAAATGGTGAATATGATATTTATAGTCAATAACATATTACATTTGTATCAAAAGTTACCTGATAAAGACAATAAGAAACCAAGAGCGCAATTGCAACTATGAGAGAAAGCAGAACTGCTAGACGCTGTCCAGAAGGAAAATTGAAGATTCTTGGCAGTTGCACAATTATAAATGGAACAATAGAGATGGCCATAATCCTTGCAGCATAGCTTGTCTGACGATCAGTTGAAACTCCAGACCCTTTAAATATATCAGAAATAAAAATTTCAGTACTTAAGCAGACGACAGTTGATTGTAAGCTACAATCTTGAAAAGTCAATGCATGTAAGAACCTTAAACTTGATCATTCAAAAATATGCAAGATTAACTTATTTCAGATTTATAGTAACAGCTTATGGGGTGCTTAGCTGAAGAAAAATTGGAAAAAACAAAACTATTAATACTAATTTAGCTTAATACAAAATGTTGCCTAATCATAAAGGAGGTTCTTCAGAACCTGACAATGGAGTTCAAGTAGCTTACATCATTAATACTAAGGAGGTAGGTTGTGTGATGTATTGGACATGCAAAAACTCATTTAGGTTGCAGAAAGGAATAACAGGGATCCAGGTCATAACAGAAAGAAGTAACTAAGCAGGTCACAGAATATAATGAATTGGGCAACAAGAAGTACTTGAAATTTGAACACTAATGTTATCAGAATAGACCTGTAAAAAGGTTCAAACTTGAACCTTCAGCGAGGTGATTGAGCTGCTTAGACCCACAACATAAATTAGAGCAAGTAACATCCATATACAAACTCAAGTTTCAGTGTAGGAACAATAGGAAAAATTATGGTCATTGCTGTGCCATGCATGTACATGGATGAAAAAGCCCATTGCTCTTATTGTGAGCATGAATTGCCAAATATGCCTCTACATTGCACAGGCCTAATTGCATCCATAATTTTAAATTTCACAATTGCTCTTTATATATATTCTTCCTTGTCTGAATTCTATCTGTTGGCAGGACGGCCCAGATTGGCCAATGACTGACAATAATCTGGTTGACCATGTTCATAGGTTAAATGGTTGATCCATACGAAGCCCAAGTGATGTAATTGCTCCAGATGGGTTACTAGGAAACCCCAATTAATAAATGATTAGGTATAACAAGCTAAAATCTTTGCTAGAAGATGAGAAAAGCAACAGCTGACTCAGAGAACAAAAGCCCAAAAAATGCATAATAGAACTGAGATAGCACTTACCAAATAGGCTGAAGACTTTTGTATCTTGTGAATCAATTGAAGTTGAATTATCTGAAAGGTCACATTTACCAACGATAATACAAGAACCCCAGAGGACTGTCAGCAGCATCACAGTTGATCCAGAAAGTAGACCCATTCCAATTAGGACTTGATTTTGAGCCGTTTCTCTGCTCCCAGAAAGACCAGATACTACAAAAAAGTTGTGTGTGGTTAGATGGAAACTTCAGCTAACTAATAGAAGTGCATCAAAGGTGATTATTTCTGAAGTCCGGTCACCAATTCATGAAACCTCAATTAGATTAATTCCACATGATAACTCAAATAAGCTACAACTTGATATGAGAGGAAAAATAAATGAGAATACAACCTTCTCTCTAATACAAGGAAAAATAAGACATCTCTTGTGATATGAGAGGAAAAAGAGAAGAAAGAAAAGAGAGAGGAAGAAAAAGAGAATGAAGGGAATTGTTTTTCTCCTTAGTTTGATTCCTTCTTCCCTTTCGTGTTTGTGAGTTTTCTCTTCCTCTGTTTCTCCTAAATCTTTTTTCCTTTTTTTTATTTGAACACTTCACATATAACATGACAAATTCTCATCTGTATCTAAAAGCTTTTCTGGCATGCATGAAAAATAGACATTTAATTCAATCCTATTAAAAAATCCACTTTTTCCACACTACATGTCAAATGCAACTTTACAACTCTGTTCAAATTTCCACATTTTCCACACTCGTAATGTCAAAGGTCCTGTTCCCAACCCAGAAGGTGTGGTTAACAACGACCTTCGCAAATGGTTCTATAGGAAATCATGGAAAGCAGCGTTGAAAAAGTTCAAATCACAGACAAATGTTGAAACTAGTTTGGCGTACTGGCCCCCAAGTAGTTGTGCTGATACCAACTATGGTCCACCCATCCACGAAACAACAATATAAATACCCAACCTTGCTTCTGTCTGAACAAAATCAACTCAAGAAAAAAATCCATCTACTTCCCATTACTTCATAGCCTACCAAATGCAAGAAAGCAAAAGACTTATCAAATCAGAGCTAAGTGATAAAATCCAAATGCAACACAATACAAATACCAAAGAAAAAGGGAACATTTCCCTCCCCCACCCCCCAAACCCCACCCCCGTTGCTTCAAGCACTACCAGCGGCAGAATCACAAATTCCACTAGATCTGATCGTAACTGGTAAATTCCATCTTCACATAAGAAACAAGGTCGCAAGGATCAGAGATTAAGAGAAAACAACGTATGTTCAACGGGGAAAGAGTGACTTGTACCAAGAATTAGCATGGCGTCGGGAAGAGCCCCAAGGATGGGGAGGAACAGTCCACCGACGATCCCAGGGCCCATAATCTCCAGCAGGAGCTCGCTTCCCGAGGAAAGGTACATCGCCGCCTTGTACATCAGAAACCCGTAGGCGATGACGAGGAACATGTTTCCGACCACGGTGGTGGTGCACGGGAGGAACCCGTAAGTCTGCTCGCACTGCTCCGCAGCAAACACCCGCGAGCTCCGCGGCCGCGGAAGGCTAGGGAGGAGGAGGACTTGGGACTCCGAGGCGGGGCGGGAGGAGACTCCATCGGAGAGCAGCAGATCCGCGGGCGCCTCGTCCGCCGGGGACGAGATGAAACGGCCGTGGGCGCCACGACCGGCGAAGAGGAGGAGAGGGAGAAGGCAGAGAGAGATGAGGAGGAGGGAAGGAGGGAATGAGACCCTTCGCGCCATTGCAAGGCGAAGACTACGGGAAGGGGAAGAGGTATGGAGGTCGAAACGGCGAAGAGGAGGGCGGTAATTTATGGAGCAGCCGCAGTTTTGCAGATAAGCCCCTTTTATTAGTGGATATTGACTCGTACACCCCCCAGATTAAGCCTTTTTACGGTGTGATCGGCGTGAAAGGTGGAGATGGCAATGCCAAATACGTAATTAAGAAAGGGAAAAAATATAATAATAATAATAATAATACTACGTGATGAAGATATAATTATGATAAAAAAAATACTAATACTGATTTAAAAATAATTTTGATTAAAGATTATCTGATTTATAAACTCGATCGCACAAAGTAAATCTTTTCAATGAAACAGTAAATTCAATTCACAAGACTTCCATCAATCTTATATTTGGTTATATATTTTAATGAATGAAGGGTTAACATATCTGATTCCAAGCTGAATTAAATTAAATTAGGTAATTTAATTTAATTTATTTTATTTATTTGGGTTAACATAAATCCTTTTTAACGCAATACAAAGATATTATAACATAGTATTTTTATACTATTTTATTTTTTTGTATTACTGAAAATATTTTAACTAGTATTTTTAAAAACATTATAATCAATTGATCCATAAAAAAAAGAAGAAAGAAAAAAAAAATAAGAAGATGAGTTTTAGATATTTCAGGTATTAGGTAAAAAAATAAATATTATTAACATTTTCTGAAGCTGACTGAGGTGCACTTCTAAAATAAAAAGCTCAAAAACAAATGTTTTTTTCTTTCAAGAATTCGTCCATTAATATATATGATCTTATTTTATATTTGACGCACAAATTAAAAAAAAAAGACTTACTATATATACGTGGGACTTAAATTGGGGATAGAGAGGGACTAAAATGTAAAAAGGTGAGGATAGAAGTCCCCGACGAACTCGCCGCGGAGAGGACACGGTGGGTTGGGTGTCTCGATGACGACCGGAGTCCAAAGCAACCGCCGCGGAACACACGGCGGGAGGGAGATGAGTCAGCCAGCGGCGGTGGTTGGACGTCGGCACACGGCAAACTCGTACGTTGCTTTCGGTGGGATTGCGGTGTTCTTCAATTACGTTGAATTTTATCCAATCTTCTTCCCCCCACCCCAATAAAAAAGAATAGTGCCACATGAAAATGACATTTTTATTGTGATTATTATGAGATTTGAATGATATTTTTCTCCATGTTTTAGAGGTCTTTATTTTCATAAAAATATAAATAATTATTATCGAGGATTTATATTATTTTTGTTTCTGGTCCAATTTGATTATGTCACATGATTTAAATTTTTATTTTTTTACATTGACATCTCTCTGAGATTTGGATGTGAGTATAGGAATGCTAAAAATAATTTATTGAATCAAATGTTATATATAATCTTTTAAAAATTTGTCATGAAAATGATATTGGATTCTCATGAATATGATATTTAAATGATACTAAAGTTGATCGTAACATCTTATTATCGAGGATTAGAGTTTTTTTAACAACTAAATTAGTTGATATCCTTAATATAGTTTTTTTATATAAAAATTATGTTTTCAGTGACTCTAGTATAATTTAATTATATCCGGTAATTGTACTTATTTTTAATATCCGTTTCTTGCATTAGAATCTGTCCTGATGTGAGATTTGGATGTGAGTATAGAAATATATATATAATTTTTAAAATTGCTTATTTAATTTTTAATATAAAAATTGCTTATTTAATTTTTAATATCAAAATTGCTTATTTAATTTTTAAAAAATCATAAAATTAATTTGACAAAATAGGTAGGCAATAATTGAGTTTCTTATTTTGGATACCCTCCGAGGAATTTAGATTTCCATAAATGGGTCTATTTGAATAAAAAGGGAAATTAACATTTATTTTAAGTGACCATCTCTCCCATTTAAGGGAAAACAAATGCTATTTGAAACAGTGTTGTTCTCATTCTTTTTGAAAGACTTGAACAAGTCACGAATCTATTGACTTTGGTTAAATCGTTGCTTTGTGACTGATTTGACCGCCGGCATCGTGTGAATCTATACGTAACTTATTTGACCCATTCTCCCCCTTCGAGAACGTTGACTTTTATGAACCCTACCTAACGTGAAGGGGAACACATACAATCAAGCTATCCCATCATAGCACAAAGATAAAAATATTGGAGAGGCCAATTATTCTGTCGGTCTTAAAGATTCATCAATAAATCTTTGTCACAAATACTAAGTTATAATTTCTGTTTTAAGAGGACATGTATTTTTATTACTGTAAAATGAATATTTTCATAGCTATGAAATGAAACTGATGATTGAAATTGAAATTGAAATTGTTGATCATTATCCATTCCTAGAAAAAATATCTGTTTTATTTTTCAATATATCAAAAATAATAATATAGCCGAGTCATGAGAGAAGCCTCTCATTTGGGTTTTTACCAAGAAGCACTAATAGTATTTTGGGAATACAAGAAAAATATGAGCACTGACGGTAAAATAAAAATAAAAATAAAAAAAAGGACATCAACTGAAAACAGTCCAAGTGATAAGTTATGTTGTAACAAAATAAATTTTTCTAAACGAACGAGATTATCTAGTTCATGAATTGAGAAAAATCTGTCTTTTATCACTGTATAAATAGAGGTTGAAACCTCAATAACAAATGTGTTTTTATTTTTTCAATTCATTTTCAACATGGTATTAGAGCAGCTTGTTTAGACCAAACTCTCATCTATGATGAGTCCTGTCACAGATCTCACTCTATATCGACAGGTAGTTCGCTCCTTACAATATCTAGCACTTACTCGTCTGCTATTGAACTTAATTGGATTAGTCACTTGCTTCAGGAATTTCAAATTCATTCTGCTTCTATGCCTGTTATTTACTATGATAACATCGGGGCCACTTATCTTTGTGCAAATCCAGTCTTTCACTCCCGCATGAAGCACGTTGCTATCGACTTTCACTTTGTTCGGGATCAAGTAGCCCGCAAGCAGCTCCGTGTCTCTCATGTCCACACAACTGACCAACTGGCCGACTCCCTCACGAAGTCTTTAGCACGTAAACTGTTTTTCTTCCATCGATCCAAGATCGATGTCCTTGAGAGGAGCTCGATCTTACGGGGGCATGTTAGTTGTAACAAATTTTTCTAACCGAACGAGATTATCTCTTATCACTGTATAAATAGATGTTAAAACCTCAATAACAAGTGTGCTTTTGTTTTCCCATTTCAACATATGTATCTTAATTTTAAAAAAAAATCTAGAAATATATAAAAACTCATAGAAATTAAAAAGAAATGCAGCTTAAAAGATATTTTTCATATCAACTTGAACTTAGTTCTACTTTTCCTTGTTTTCTTTAACAACTATGTTAATGGGAGCATGTGGGTCACTATTGAGAAATTAGAACCATAGCAAAAAATAATAATAATAATTTTTTAAAATTATTTTTAAATAATTATATTTTTTTCCAAGATTTTTTAAACCATAATTTTAAACTAAAAAATACCAACATTGCCCTTTTCTATTGTCATTCTCCATCATTGCCCACCTTTATTGTTGTCTCTTATTGTCCGTATCATTGTCGACTCTCTACTCTGTTATCATCCTTCACTCTATTGGACTTTTTTCCCATAGTCATCGGATAAGAGGAAGTACCAAGCAAAGGACACAAATAAACTCTTTACTTTATATAACCTAAAATTTTGGAGAAAAAATATTTAATATTTTTTAAAATTATTCCTTTGTAAATGAATATAAATATTATCTTTTTTTCTTCCTTCTCATCTTATTTCTCCTCAAAATAATATTGAGTGACATCCATGCCAACAATAAGCAATATCAGTAGTAGCCATGACATCAATAAGCAATATCAATATCAATAATTCTGATTGACTAACAGTCCATCTCTATATAAATGAAAGTTTATTAATCAAGAATGTCATCAGAAAAAGAAATTAATATTCAAATTCAATCAGAATTATTATTTTCTTCAATATGATATGATTATAACCTTTTTTTTATTTCTCTATTTTGTTATTTTTACACTTGATAAATCAATGAACTGAGTTCTGCTCTCACCTTGTGTGTTGAGTGACATGAGATAATAAATTACTTTTTCGATTAAATGATTTCATTAGAGACTCACGCGCACAGGTACAAGATTAGTTATCCAAGTTTTTTTATTTATTTATTATCTTTCTGCTATTATCTCTTTGCTTTTGTTTTTATCTCTTTATCATTAAAAAAAAAAAAAAAAAAGCCCCCGTAGCGACATGTGTCACCATCATATGCTTTTCCTAGTTAACATAGAAAAATAACATCATTGACGAAGAACAACTCCACGTATCCTCACAACTACTATATCATATTGTGTTGCTCCACTTGATATGAAAAAAAAAACACGCTTATTATTGCACCTAAAATTTTGATCTATTCCAGCTTGCAACGCAATGTTTGACATTGCAGAGATGACACTAAAATTAAAAGATACTCTGCAACTAGCAAATTATCAAACACTTGGTATGCAGAGTAGGTGGGGAGGAGACCTACTCGGATACGCTCACGGACCGCTGAACACATACACATGTGGAGCTTCCAGTGTATCTGCATTCATATAGGGTAGAGATGTGCCCGCAATTTAGCGTCAGATAGTAGGATGTTCTGCGATTGACATATATTATCAAACACTTGGTGTGCAGAGTAGGTGGGATGAGATCTTCTACTAGGATGCGCTCATGAGCCGTTGAACGCATACAACATGTAGAGCTTCCAATGTGCCGGCAATTTCGCGTCGGATAGCAGCATATTCTACAATTGGCAAGTCGTCGAACAGTTAGCGTGCAGCAGGCTGGACGAGGTCCTCTACTAGCATACGCTCATGGACCGTTCAACACAAAAACATGGGGAGCTTCCAATGTATGCGTATATATATATATAGCATAGAGATGTGTCGACAATTTAGCGTCAGATAGCAGGATATTCTACGACTAGCAAATTATCAAACACTTGGTGGGCGGAGGTCATCTCATTGGCCCCCTCAACACATAGACGTGGAACTTCCAATGCGAGTGTGTAGATAGAGGTAGGGCAGGGCAGGACACACATTACCTGTGACTTTTGTCTCCTTGCACGAAGTTGATGAAGACGACAGACAGGTAAAGAAGGATGACAAACATGAGTACGATGGTTGTGGACAGAAAGGTAGGCATCATCTTATCCAAACGCTACTTCGTGTGTCCTCTTTATACCCATCGCCATAAAGTGGAGTTCGTCTTTTATAGCTAAGTCGATTCGCCCATTTGGGAATTAACTCAAGTACCTCGTAGGCGCGCTGTACAACAGTGGAGCACTCATAGTTTGTCCCCACGATGGCGGAGACCTTTGAGACATTTATATATCAGTTAAATCATATATATATATATATATATATATATATATATATATATATATATATATATATGCATTTCTTAGTCTTCAAAGATACAAAATTATCATGCACAAATTAAATTGAACAAAAATATCATTCGTGATTGGTTGAGGGGAATCACCTGGCAGTACTTGTCTACATGTACTTCGCAACCAAAACAAATATATCATCCATCATCTTCTCAACAATATTATATTGAGAATATAAATATCAATATCGATGGATGACCAGACTAAACACTGTCTTCGTCTCAAAATACTATAGTCATACTCTAAATCGAAACATAATTATAAATTATCGTGTTATCCATCTCATCCACGGCTACGGATAAATCCAAGACTATTGGACCATTGATGGGCCTATTGGGCCTCATCCGATGAGCTGGGTTGCAATCTGAATTAATGTGGATAGATTTCTTGCATATTAGCCTTATTTTTAGATATTAACCTAAAAGTAGGAAAAAATAAATAGGTTTTTAAATTAGCTAAAAGAAAATAAGAAAAAAATTACAAAATTAATGTTTGTGTTAAATAAAACATCTTTTCGAAGTTCTCTTACATGATCACACAATCAGTTCTTCTCTTAAGACTCATCCCCCTTTTTTTTTTTTCTTTTCACTCATAATGTTTTGGTCACTCGTAATCAAACGTGTTAATGCCATAAAGCGAAATTATTTTTCTATTTGTTTGATGTCATTTAACCTACTTTTGATAGCCCATGATTAATCCAAAATCATAATGTTTCAAATTAGAATTGGTATTGCGGGGTTCGATTTTTCCTAATTTGATGGTTTCAAACCGAATAATAATATTAAATAAATGATAAAAAAAATAATGATCTTGGTTCATAATTGGAACTGATGTAATCATCATTAGGGCTAGCATTGGTCAAATTAATTTGACATAATGAGTACATTGAAAGCATTAAAAGTTTTTTTTTTTTTTTTTTTGAATCTTCTCTAACTCACAAATATTACTATTGAAATAGTGAGAAATTATCAAGATGCTTAGTTAATGTGCTTGAGAAATGGCCAAATGGGGTCTATTACTATAAGGAATTTTGCATATCTTATTCCATAGAATCAAATGGTACCTATCTATATATTATCAAATGATTAAGTCATTAATTATGTAGAGAGGTGTTTAAGACTAATGGAAACAACAAGGCAGAAGAAAAAGAAGAAGACAAAGACGACGACGACTAATGGAAACTTCTCATCACCTAATGATGAGGTGAAGCATATGGTTCCCACCATTACAAAAGCTCTTTTCGCATCTGTTTGACATATCTACTCGCAGGTGGCGGATCTTCTCATCACCTCAAGCTTGGCTAAGTTTAGTTTTGACTCGAGCATTGACTCATTACATGGTGGAATTCCAAATTCCAGTGTTTAAAGACTTGAGGACAGATGCTTTTGATTCATGATGACTGATGCAAGTAGTCAAGGATGTCTACTACTACTACTACTACAACTACTACATATTACCCTGATACAGCTGATCCGAAGAATTCAAATTTCAAGGTCATTAGATCAAACAGGAGACGAACCTGCAGCTGCAGCAACAGCAGCAGCAGCAGCCGATCTCACTGAAAGGAGGCCCGCCGGAATTTGCAACTCGCGGTTGTCGTCGCCTCCGACGCAAAGAACTCATCGGAGGTCCGGTACTGCAGGCTCTTCCTCGCGATGTCCCGCATCGCACTGGCCAACGACAGCTGCGGGTTGAGCCTGCTGCTGTTGAATCTCATGCAGAGGGCCATGTGAGCCCGCAGAGCATCTTCCATGGCAACAGCAGGACGCAGGCGCTTCTCCTCCTTCACCGCCTCGGAGCAAAGGCTGCACACCCAGTGGCCGCAGAAGAACTCCTTGATTCGCTCGATGTAGATGCGGGTGCAGTCCTGCGCCATCCCGCAGCACTCGCACTTTACGCTCTCCACTTCATGGCTCCTCTTCTCGACCTCCGCCACCGCGTCGGAGTATGACCTCCGTAGCTCTTGATCCTTGTGTTCCAACACCAAACCGTAAGCGTGCATGAGAGAACAGCAGCTATTAAGTTGTGCCACATGATATTTACCTTGGAAGAAGACATGACGGGGTGGTGGTGTCGTTGCATGGTCTCTTAAGCTGCTGTTTGATTCATTGACGTGCTCAGACGTCGAAGGGAGCTACCAATTTATAGAGGAACTGTAAACATCACACCGGGATATACTTGAAGATTTGGTGATGGAGGCAACTTGTCATTGAAAAGGAAAAGGAGAAAGGGGAAGAACACAGGTTGCAGTTGGAGAGTGTTCGTTCTTCTTTGCGGCTGAGAAAGGTTACAGTGAGATAATAGCTATCATCATTCTTTGAATCTTTACTCTTAAATGGCATCGAATTGTTGACCTGTGTGATTGGAGCTTGTGATCCATCACGAGCTACAAGCAAACCGTGGACATCTATCTATCTATATCTATATATATATATATGCTCTCAGCTTCCACTATTCTTGTCTACTTGTCTATCTCGTGAATAGGAACGTAAGGTGATCATTGTAAGAATATGGACAGTGACTTGGGAAGTAATGGGGATTGATTATTATTAGATGACAGTTGGTATGGATAGATAGATAGATAGATAGATAGACAGATTTAAGTCTATGGTTTTTGGTGAGATATGTGAGCCTCAAAAAGAGATGGAAGACCTCTTTCTGAGACACCAAATGTGGCATCCTTTTTACGTTGCCGAGGCGTCATGAACACCATAAACAAATCAGAGTCAAGGAAACGTAAAAGCTGAAAGGATCACTGGTGTAAGTGTTACACCAAAATCTAGAAACTTTGATTGCAATGATTCTGACAAATGAGTGGCCACGCGAGCAGTGACCTTCTTGGTGAGCGTCATCCATACAAAAGGAGAGAGAGAGAGAGAGATGGCAACTCGAGGGATCCGTGAAGAGAGATAGAGAGGGGAATCGAAGGAGGGATCATTAGGGTCGGTTATGGTCCCACTTGTGGGAGTCCCATTCCAACATTTTTCTCCTTCAAAGATGAAAAAGAAAGAAGAAGCCGCCGACCTCGTGAGCTTCTCTTTGGGGGCAGTGGAATGGGTTTGAGGTGATGATGGGGATAGAGTCGGACGTGTTGGACAATCCACGGAGTAATAATGATCTTAGCAAAACTGTAATATTAAACCCTTTTCTAACGATGTGCATCGGTGGTAAACTAATTCTTTTCAATCATATGCGGTCGGTCCTCTATTGATAATTTATCTAAAGCCACTCTACTTTTTTTTTTTTTTATTCATGTCAATCTCCCTCTTCCTTTCTCCTATTTCTTGAAAGAGAGAGAGAGAGAGAGAGAGAGAGAGGAAAGAAGAATGAGAAAGGGAGGGAGGTCGTCATCGAATCTAAACTGATCGGGTCTCATATAAAACCAAAATAATAAACTTAAAAGATCAAGAATCTATTTATTAAAAAAAAAAATCTCAATCTCAATAAAATCCATTTAGTGAGAACTTTTCTGAATAAATTATTAATATTTATTCATAGTTATATAATCAAAATGTATTTGTTATTGGTTGACAACGGATCCAATAACCCGAAATTGATCATATATCCGATCCAAAATTTTAAAAAGTACCGAGTCCTCGTTGTCAATGCAGCAACCTTGGGTTGTTGAGATGCATAGATAGATACAATGGAATGAGATAGTTGATAGAATATAACTCAACCCAATAGTATTATTATATTAAACAGCAGAAACATTTTTTGAGAGGCAGATCACAAACTTTTTCTGGACTCGAATTCCCCACCTGTGTGAATGTAAAGGTAACAAACATTACAGAAGGGAAGATGGAAAAAGTCTGCAATTGATGATCAAAGATACAGGAATAATTTAGGAAAAAGTAGCTGAAAAATTAAGTAAATTGTACCAGCACACACATAAATTGATCCATATTCAGCAACATGCAAGACAATCCAATCCCTCACATAAAAATATCTGAATCAATCTGCTGAAGATTTGGAAATATCTGCCTCAGTGTGGTAGAATATTCTGATGAGGTAGCCTGCAAAATTATTTTCCCCAAAGAGAAACAAATTAGTAGCTGCTTCAAGATTCATCTATCAGTTCTACTAGTCATCCTTTTTACAATTTCATAAATTAAAATACCTTGATCATCTAAAACTTGACATCAATATCGACTCTATTTTGTTCATGAAATTAACTCTGCAAAACTAGGATGATAATTTTACTACATCGAAAACCTGCTGCATCATGGCATCACCACCCGTGACAGTATTCAGGGGTGTGATCCATTCTCCTAAATGGCAAGGACCGGGATTATATTTTGTTCGTGAAATTGACTCCACAAACTAGGACGAGAATTTTACTACATCGAAAACCTGCGGCATCATGGCATCGCCACCCCTGACAGTATTCAGGGACGTGATCCATTCCCCTAAATGGCAAGGACCGGGATTAGTTGTTTCTTGTTCCCACACTAAATGATTTTAAAAGACCAAAAATAATCCAAAGTCCACATCATAACAGGCTTCACATGCACAAATAAGACATGCCTACAAACATCATGTAGCAAAGAAACGATGCAAAAAAAAAAAAAAAAAAAAAAGGAAACAAAGTTCCACAGAACCATGATAAGCACCTGGAGGTCATTAAAACTCTTGTAATATTGCTAATATAACAAAAGTAACATGCTTGACAAGGCTTCTTTTGCAACATAGTCTGCTAGCATTATCATTATAAAACTGAGTTTGATGAACCACAGTCTGCCATTCATATAGCATTGCTGCAGTTATCATTCTTTTGGATTGATATTAGATATATTTATCCTCCTTTCTCAATAAACTTAGTTTAGACCACTGTGAACATGTTTTAGACTTAAAACCAAGCATGACATCATAAAAGGCCAGGACTAAATTCCATTGTATCCTAAACCATTAAGCATTTGATGGCTGCGGGCTATGTCAAGCAACGAAGAAGAATTAACATGAACATGAAACCAGCTATTTTAAACACCTATAACCTGGAATAGACAGCATAGTTGAGAAAGGAAGCTCATATTTATATCTTGAGGAAATAAGCTTTTTCCAAAATAGTATGAAACACAAAATTAAATGATGTCAATGAAGGAAGAATTAAACAACTGAAACTGCAGAGAACATACACATGGATTGCGCTCAAGATAAATGGTTGTTAGCTTTTCCCTTGAACCTGATACAGCTACATCTATTCCCTTCAGCGAAGGTATTTGGTTGTCGTTAAGCCATAGGTCTTCTAATCTGCAAGGCATATTACGTAATGCATGAAGCAAACAGAAGATCGCTGAACTATAATAATAAAAAGAAAGTCCTCCATGCCTTGTCAACTTTTCGATATCACTAATAGCAGTAAGTTTATTGGATGAGATGTCCAATACACGAAGGTTCTGTAAGGTGGATAGTCCTTCCATCTTCTGAATACCATTATGACTCAGATACAATTCCTCTAGTGCGATGCATTCCTGGAAAAAGATTAAGATGAATCACTTTCTCTGTAAAATAAATATAACAGTAGCACAAACCAATGGGTTCTTACCTGAAAACCCATCATGGATGTCAACCGGTTGCTCTGCAAACTTATTTTACTGATGCATTTCAGCCCACACAAGTTGACCATCCGAATACGATTTCGCCCAAGCCATAGCTCTTGTAGATTTGTCAATGTTTCCAAGTTCTCCGTTACCTTCAAAACAAACATAAGCATAGGCAAAACTTGAATTACATCATCAGATTAATGTAGAAATATCAAAGATCACTATTAATTTTTTTCTATTTTTAAGTTTAACCAGTTTAAAGGTTCAGTTTTCAGGACTGGTTTTTCCATTTTTTTTTTAAACCTTCTTGTAGAAGCTACTGATATATAATACTCACCCTTAATCTATTTGAACCAAGTTCAAGGATCTGCAATGAATGCAAGTGTTCAAGTTCCTCCATCTTGTTGACTTCATTCTTTGAAACATAAAGCTCTTTGAGTGTGTTTGATACATTGGACAAACCATTTAAGGAAGATATCTCATTAAAAGAGACATCAAAGACAAGAAGGTTCTTGAAAATGCTAACATCAGGTATTTTCCTGAGCTTGTTATCCCGAAGCACTAGCTCCTGCACAGTAAACATATCATCCGATAAAATAAAGATGATCTAAATTTATTTGCATAAAACCCAAAACATTCACTATTCGCTATTTCAGTGCATCTTAGTAAAACGAGCTACGAGAATTCAACATGAATAGTGATCAGGGATGTTACACTTCAGTTGTTCCTTCGTGCCTTTTTAATGTAGTCTGATCAGAGGAAAGAGAGAATGCTCGAAATTGAAAAGTGAACAGGTGTTACTTTTGTGGAACACCAAGTCTATAGTTTGAGAATACATCTTCAGTTTATTATCTTGAAGAGAGTGCAACCCTTTGTTCTCTACATCTAAATGAAGGGCTTTCGACTTCATTTTGAAGAAAATATGTCAAAGCCCAACAAAACATCATCTAAATCATCTAATAAAGAAGGAGAACTCAAAATTGGGAACATTCACAAGCAAATGGTTTCAGAAAAAAAAAAGTATGAACTTTTTAATTAGACAACCTACTGAATGATCGTAAAATACAACGGCTATATTTTGAAGGATGTAAAATGATGATGTACTATGAATACATTAGATATACGAAATCCAATATAAGGTGTATGGCAAAAAGTTTCTCTTTTATGGAATTGACTACAGACAACATATGTCTACTCTTTTCCAAACCAAGGAAAGCTAAACAAGCATAACCTTCTTCCTTACTTGCAATTATAACTCACAATTGTATATATATCAACTTTTAAACAGAAGAAGCAAGGTAGCAGGAATACAAGCAAAGACATTACTCTACAGCATGAAGTAGCTGTCCGTTTGCATCCATTTAGCAAAAGTCAATTGCATATCTTACAATAAGAGTCCAATCTGTTATTTGAGAAATTTACGTGTTGTACTTAAAGAAAGTACTGCCTAACCAACATGCTCTAACCAAAAAATGTGCAATATATGCGACCACATGCTTTTGGTTACTGCTTATATGCTTAGCTTCCTCTTATTTCTTTTACTTCTCTCTCCAAACAAGAGCAGAAAAAGAAAAATATACAAAATCAGGAAAAAAGAGAGGATTCCCAGTTGTCAGTTTCACAAGGTGTTCAGGTTTATCTTTCTTATAACAGTTGAACATCCCCTCTCTCCAAACAAAAGCAACCATTGATTAACTATGAGCAGTCTTACTACACTCGCAATATAAGGGGTGATCCCAGTGCATCAGGGTTCCATTTATGCAAGATCTAGGAATAGTCGATATGCACAATCTTGTCCGAATGGAGTAGATAAACTGTTTCCACAACTCCAACCTGTGTCACCCAAGTTTCAAAGGGGCAACCTTACCATCGTACCAAATCTCACCCTTACTGGTGATATAAGTCTCTTCTCCACTTCAATTGTAACAAATGCAAAGTAAGCTAGATTATGTCACAAAGTCATCCTAAGTTTGCACCTTTATTCACGACAAATTAGTCATTTTTGGATGAGGATGTCGAGAATGGGTACACCAGACAACCTATTTCTATCGCAATCCTGGTTTGATACAGGTCAACGTACCAGACTGATGCCAGAACGCAAAGCTACAATGTAAATTCTATGATATGGTTCTACAAGCCCATGTTAGAGTGAGATCAACATATAACATATGGTGCAAGAATCAAAATGTAGATATCAACGTATTCCAAAAATTAAACAAAGAAATTCTAAGATTTGTTTCTTATTTAAAAGGCTGTTGCGAAGTGAAATGGATGATCAGAAAAGGGGAAGCTTTACATGCAAGCCGGCGATGACATTCCACCGGGAGATCGGCTCGACGCCATCATCGTCGAAAAGGTTCTGCCGCAGCGAGAGCTTCCGCAGCTGCGAGAGGAGGCCGACCCGGGGGTCCAATTGGGAGAGCCTGTTGGTGGTGAGATCCAGCTCGACGAGGTCGTCCGGGATCTCGACCTCGCTCAAGTCGTGGAGCTGAAAGCTCGTGAGGTCGAGGCAGCGTCCTTGCAGCTCCGCTTCCTCCTCCAATTCTTCCTCTCCCGCCGCCGCCGGCTCTCCTCCCCCTCCGATCCCCGGTGCTTCATCGGCGTCTCGACGAAGGCTCTCCTCCATCGGAGGTGGCGGGGCGATCGGAGAGGTCTCCCAAAGAAGCCAACGAAAACCCTAAAGACTTAACAGAGAGAGAGAAGAGAACGAGAAGACCATCGACGCTGTGGTAAATAAAGAAAACCTTTCTTTAAAATGCGTGTGGAAAATTTTCTTAAGTTAAAATTATTTTCATATTATGAACAAGTCATCATAATGACTAATTTTTTTTTATAAAGGCAACCTTCTTATCACTCAAGGTGTTAAATAATAATGATTGTTTTAATTGAATGACGTATCTATGATTGGGTTCCCATAAGATATCAGGCAAAAATAAGTTTTTAAGTTAGAATCTAAAATTAAGAAAAAAGATCCAGGAGGTTCAAAGAGTTGGATAACCAAATCTATAGAGAATTTGGGAGTTGATATACTCGCAGCAGCAATCACACAAAATTATCGAATCACACTCAAATTGTGTCATGTGTTGTAATTATCGTCGTTGATGATCGAGCATTGCTCAGAAAAAGGCTTTTAAAGAGAAGTTAGAATAAATATTTTACATCTGATACATCACCACGTTGATGACAAATATAAAGCTAGAAAGATTAAAATAATAATAATAAAAATACATTTTTTTTATATATTCTAAATATAATTAAATTAATTATCAAATGTGTATTTTAACAGAAATGTAGGAATCTTGAGAAAGTTAAAGTAGGACGGTTGAGATGGATGGGAATCCGATTCAGAACTCAATACATCCACTTGTGTTGAGGTCTGTCTTAAACCTGCGAGGAAAAGAAAATATATGATTATTGAAAATGGTGGGTTTTGATCAGCAGGAAATTGAGTGAAAACAAGGTGACGACAGCATCATGCAACTTTATTTTATTCAAAACAAACATGAGGTCTAGCAAACAAGGAAAACAGATGCCAGTTCCGGTGAGATGAAGAAAATAAAAAAGCACAGTGAATGAAGATTATGTCACATGAGCTCACAACATAAAAAAGTTCTCACTAAAAGGGGGAAGTTTCTTCATCCTGGTTCTCCCAACTGCAAAACTGGTCCACATCCTCACCAAATGATTCATGCTTGCTTCCTGGCGACAATGAAATAGTAACCCAGGGACACGAGCAGCAAGGCAGCCACTGCTGCTGCAGGTGCAGCCCATATCCAATACGATTGCTGTTTTTTCCTCCTCAGGATGACCTTTGGAACCTGATCTCGACCCCTCGCTCGGTTTCTGGACCTGACAGTTTCTTTCTGTTCTTTGGTTTTCTCCGCAACTGGTGCATCAGCAGCATTCACAGTAGCTTCTTCTGGCTCTGAAACCTTTTCTTCCGCCTCAGCCTCCTCCGTGCTTGCAGCTGGTGCCGATGCCCCAGCCTTCTTCTTGGCTCTCTTCTCTTTTTCCTATAGAGAGCGAGTTCGGAAAATGACAACACTCAAGTGGTGGCGCCAGATATAGAATGAAGTACAGAGAAGAAAAAGAAACATGGATGACTGATACTTGCCTTCAGTTTCTTTTCAGCTTCCTTTTGAGCCCTTACTACCGCCTTCGCTGCTGCTTTTTCAGCTTGCTTCTTTTTCCTCTCCGAGGCCAACTTAGCTTTTGCAATCTCCTCTTCTCTCTTGATCTCCTTGAGTTTTGCAACATCAATCTCAGTTGGCTTTGGAGGCTCCTTCTGAGATTTCTCAGGGGCATAACTATCCCCAGTGCCCACAGGATCTCCCACCGTTCCTCTGGATTCTACCTCAGCTGATTTCTTAATGTTGGCGTCTTGTACCTTTTTGTTAGAAATAACATCCTGCTGTGGAGGTACATGTTTATCTTCCTTTGCTTCTTTAGCACTCGATGCTTGTTTGGCATTCACTTTTGCTGGTAAGGTCTCAACATCTCTGGTTGCCGGTGCTTCAGAGATAATGGGCTTCTCCTCAGGGTTCCTCATCCGACCGTCCCTACTCAGTTGCCTACTGTCAAGTGATGACAATATCCTCTTCTCATAATCTTCTCTGAAGGCTTTATTACTACTCCACTCGGACATAAACTGCTCTACCTAAGATTGGAAAGGAGGTACAATGACATCAGAACAGTTCAGATGACAAATAAAATGACATTTGACACAAACCTCATTACGCATTAGGTCTTCCAGTGATGTTATATCCTTCTTTGCAGCAAGATCCTTTGCACGATTCAACAAGGAACGATTTTGGAAATAAAAAGCATTCTGAAATATCAAAGAGATGCATACATGAAATAGCATTAGGCTGACAATAAAAAAAAAACAAACATAATATACCATCAGCCACATTTTAAAACCTAGCACGAAACAAGTCATCAACCTCCTTTGCATTGCAGCTAAGAAATTTAGAAACATGTGTATCATGCCAATATGTTGAATCCCACGGCAAAGAACAAGTGACTAGTGTCAACCTCAGAAAAGACCACCACCAACAATAACAACAAAAAGTTATAATGCCCCACTACATGGATTACCTTTTTCATCATAGAGTTCTATGTACGACAATATCTCTATATTTATTTAAAAGCATTCAATCTCTTTTTATTGATTCTAACAAAATCTTCTTACGTCTCACTCACCCTCTCCTAAATCAACCATCTTAATCGACTCACCTTCTCTAGTCATATCCAAAATCTATAGATCTCTTTTAAACTTCTTCGTAGCGTCCTAGATGATTCTACCTCATTTTATCCTCTATTATGTTAAAAAACTGGTTGGACCAGTTCAAACTGCATTGCATCAGCCGGGGTGATTAAGAACTACAAACCAAACCTAGAGATTATGCCTGGTCCAATTCAAATTTGATTTACTATATTTTTTTTTTGATAGGGACACCTGCCTTTTATATTTTTACTTTTCCTATACACACACACACACATATATATCCTGATTCTACATGCACTCTTTCTTTTTCTCGAATCTCTCTGCCTCATGCCACCACCTACCTTGCCATCTTTGATACTTCTCCTCCACTACCTCCTCTCCATCCGACTCTCCTCATTCTCGTCCTCCTCTCCTCTTCCATCCCTATTTCTCTTTGGTTTATTGCAATGTACAATGTTTGGTGTGCTGGTATGTATCGGAACTGTACCAGTCCAACCAGGACCTGATATAGTGCTTTAAAAACCTTTATCCTTGGTCCCAACTATTTGGGGTCAGCTACACATAATCATTCACGAACAAAAGTATTCTTATTATATCTTTCATAGTTACTTCATGTATCCAATAATCTAATCTTAACTATACTAACTTTTTTTACAAATTATTTATTTATCATCCAAAGATCAAACTCATAAAGTAAAACTAGCCCAACAACTATCTTATATACATTAATTTAAACGGAACCGAATGATCGCACAAAACCCCAAAAATCCCTCTCCACATAGCTAACTAGTTTGCTCTATATATCACATCTTCATTGATCCCTTAGAAACCTAAAATTCTTACTTTCAAGAACTCTGTATCCATCCATCTTCACTACATATTCTTTTATTTTGTCTTGCTATTACTAAGATTAGATATCATATATTTAGTTTTGCCATTAATCTAAAACCTTTAGTTCATAATAGTCGAACTTGCTAAATCAATAACTATGTGAATAAACAAATAAAGCTAGATAAGCTAGTATTGTTAGTGCAAGCCAACTAGCTCATAGTCAAATGTTAATAATTAAATAATATCAGATGCAACAGTATGGGCTTAGTTAAGCCATTGAGAATGTAGAATCATACTAATCCTACTTAAAAGGGTTGAACAAGGCATACGTTCACCAAAATAATAAGAACAAGGAATGATTAAAACCAATGCACCAAGCATGATTATGAAAAACAACTTATTCATCCGATATTTTTTTATTCAAAAGATTCTTTTGTATGTAATACTTTTGCACCTTATATCAGCTTAAAAAATTTATCATTGATGAGAATTACTTTGTTATATTACTTCACCAAAAGAGTGTGTGAAATTTTTACACCACATGTAGATGCTTGTTGGAGTGATACATATCCAATTGACAAAATTGGGCAAAACTCCCCAATGTATCCTAAATATCGCAAAGAGGAGGGATCTCACCATGCCTATGTTCGTTACCATGATGAAAATATGTCATTTAGACCACAATCCATAGGCATGGTATTGTGCCAAGATGATTCTAGATTTAAATTTTAATTTTAGTACTAAAAAACAAGGAGTAATATAAAGTTGAAAGTTGGATGTAGAAACCATACCACTTCATCACGAGATTTTCTCAACTCAATAAGAGTTTCATATGCCTTATTCCTCTTCTTATTGATGACATCCAACTCTTCCTGTAAGGAACTAATTTCATCGTCTATGGCCTTCAGTTCTTCCTCAAGGTCTTTGATTTTCATTCGAACTGCCTGTTTCTCCTTTTTTATTCCGCCAATGTCATCATTTATTAGCTGCAAGCATGAAATCCAAAATTGATAATATTCCATATGTTTCTTAGAAGGAAACACATTACAACAAGGATTAAACATCTTTGTAGTTCTATTAATTGACTACATAGTATGATAGAATAATTGCCACATACTTTGACCTGGCCTTGAATAGCATCTCTATGACCATAAGAATCTTGAATCTTAGCCTTCTCAGTAGCATTAACAATAACTTTTTCTCTTGTTCCTTCAAGTAATTTTATTTCTTTAATCAACTGTTTTTCTTCAACCAAGGTAAGAGTCTCATGCTGCATACGGTAGTGCAAGCTATAGATCTGTCTCATGAAAATAAGAACAAGAGTCATATACACAGAAAACAGGAAAACAAACAAATAACAGATCAGCTATATCTTACAAGATCATTAAGCTCTTCCTCTGAAGAACACAAACCCACGCCTTTTTCCCTCACAGCAATATTTGCACTACGCAGCTTTCCTAGAGCATCTTGAAGAGGTTCCATTGACTTTCTCTTTTCATCCATAATCATACGGTATTGTTTGTCCTCAGCAGTCAGAGGCTTTAGTTGTGAAATCACATTTGATCTTTCAGACTACAACAAAAGCATTAAACACAGGTGAGATTTGTATGATTACAAGATGCCTCAACTCTGGTTTTTTTTCACTTCTCTCGTGATCACATAGTAGAAAATGCAAGTCCATGACTCTAAAGATTGGCATAACATATGCAAATGATTAATAAGTACAGCTACGCATGAAGCTCAAAAAAAAAAAAAAAAGCAAACACCAACTACAAAATTAATTTATTATGGCATACCCGTTTTGCCTTCAATGCATCAGTAATCTGAAGCCTGGTTTGGGTACTCTTTGTGATCTCCTTGTCAGCATTGTCAATTTTTGCCTTAAGTTTAGGGTCTTCAATGGTCCTGTATCTGATAAAATAAAAAGTGTGAATTTTTTTTGCAGCAGGCCACTCATCCACAGCATCCTTTGGAAGATTTGCATCGGTCAGGTGGTCCCCTTCTTTGGCATCTCCATTTGCACCATTTGAATTATCTACCAAACCAAAACTCACTGGTTCCTCAGGCCCCTGTCCCTGTTTCGTGTCCCCTTCAGTTCCTTTGACATTGTCTTGAGTAGTAGTATCATGCTCTAGGGTCTCCACAACCATGATTCTGCCAAAGAATCTTATGTAGGTCTCAGAATCTAAATGAATATCAGCAAGTAGAACAAGCATGCCCAATGTGATAAAACTGTCTTTTATGTCAAGAAGTACAAACTAATCAAGATAATATTACCATTTAAAATAGCAATGCTTAGATTCTTTTAACAAAGTAGAAGTTACTTAGCATGGCAAAGTATAATTTTCTGTAAAGATCTAGTTCTCTTGATAAATTTAGTGAAACCTTTGCAATATATTTGCATGCTTAACCGACTAAAACATGGTTGGTACTCAAAAGCTTTCAGACAAAATCACAAAGTAGACTTTTTTTACTGAATGGAAATGTCAAAGCAATTTACACCTTAAAGGCTTAATGATGGTCAAAAGATGTGAAAGTTTAATATGAGCAGCACTACCGAACAACATGTATAATCGACCATAAGATCAGCATGTGAGAGAGACAGAGGAAACGAGAGGAACAAACATCCAAAAATAAGTAAAAGAACTAAAAAAAACCGTTATCTTAGATATAAGATGTCAATTTATCATTGACATCCTAGTATGCTTTAGCATACTTGGATTGTCAAAACAGGAATACAGTTTAATCCTTCGATTATAATTAAAAAAGGTAAAAATATGAAATAATATAGATAGAAATTAGAAACTAGAACTTGACGACATGACAAACGTTATCCTATGCATATTCCCTCAACCCTCGTTCTCATCGGGGATTCGCCCAAGATATAACCAGGTTTGATTTTGAGTTTCTGACTACTTCCGACTGTCCTTCTGATTTTCTGCTATTGCATGGACTGTTCGAACGATTCTCCACGTACGTGCACACAAGATGATCAAACCCAATAGTATCTTGGGCAATTCCCAGACGAGTGCCAGCACAAAGGCTGACGGAACACGCTTAGGACAACATTTGTTACACCTCCAAGTTTTAATTTCTAACTTCTATTTATATTATTTCACATTTTACCAGTTTTAGTTCTAATTGGAGGATTAAAATTGAATTCCTATTCTGACACTCCTCTCCAATAGAGACCAAGTCAGTGAAACAACAGAGCAGCAACAAAAATACAAAGGTGTGACCATCACCACATGCCTGATGCAGATGGCAACAGCTATAAGAATACAAAATCATAAAACAGGGTTTATCAAAACATTCAGTAGAACAACAAATTTATCTTCCTATTTTACTGTAGAAAATTAGGAATGACATTTTTAGCTAGCTGTAACCAAAAACAATCAATGTCCACAAAAATGGGTTTTGGGAAGATCCATGCCAACACATTACAGGAGAGGAATTCTTAGAAAGAAAGATCTTAAATAATACAGTTTACGACATAAGTATCATCCATACATGGTTCAAGAATGTGTTGGGACATATGAGGCAGAAAGCAGAAAATGTGCCCCTGCATGATCACAGTTCAATCAATGTATCTCATTATTCAGTCATGTGGAAAGGCCGATCCACAAGCATCCAAGTGGTGGACTACATGCATTTACAGCTCATGCACATGCCACACGATCTTCAAAATTTCTCAGCTAACCAAACAAGCATCAAGAACTACATACTAAATCAACTCCACATACAAAATATTCTTAAGGAATGAACATTAGAACAGATAACAAAAAGCAATAAGAGAAACAAAATGCTTTATTGTGATTCCTCTATGCCACCATCATGTCTAAAGAGCACATTCACTAAATTGATAATGCACGCAATGTACCTCTGGCATATCACATCGAGTCATCTCATTTACAATCTTTTATTTACAGATTGAAGACCAAATCCCCTCATTATCTTCACAATCAATCAAACACTTCGTCCCCACAAATGCACATTTGAAATGTGCATTGAGGACTCGATGCACATTTCAAATGTAAATTGATGTTTGGTAATTTTTTTTCAAATCGCATCTGTCTTGGATGTTGTATTGGAGATGCTCAAATGCTGATGCTATCTCAGGATAGCATTAGCATTTCAACATTTGCATGATGCTAAGGTAATTTTTCAAATTCTGAATATATACCCTATGACTTTATCTAAAATTACAAGATTGCCAAAATAATTTAGTGAAAAATCAATATTATTTATATTTTCTATAAGGTAAAATTTTATTATTTACTTTTAAAGGTTATTGTATATTTATTTATACAATTATATTTTTATTTATTATATATTTGAGCCGTATGAATTTTTTTATGAGATTACATACATTCATTCATTTTATTTCTTTACTTATTAATGCAAATAAATATATATATTTACTTTTGAATACATATTAAAATTATTAAAATGGTATATTTGTTATAAAATATTCAAACTTTTGAAATATAGTTTTACCAAACAACATTTATGTGAATGCATATTTAAAATATAGTTTTCATCTATTATTTACAAAACACTCGAAGAATTCCAAAACTTCACATCCCCTCAAACCCCTTTCTCCAACTGCATATTAGAAATGCAAATGTGGCCCCAAATGCAAATGTTTCTTTCAACAAGAACCAAATTGCAAGATATTAAAATGCTTTGTTGGAACATGATCCTATTATGCCACTCGATTTGGTCAAAAGAGAACATCAACTAATCAACAGCATGATCATTGTTCCTTCAGAAAATCACAAATGGTTTCTGTCAATTACACAGTCATTACCAAATGAAGACACTACCTCCCTCATTCTCTTCAAAATCAAGTGAACGTTTGATCCCCACAACTCTCCTACAACAAGAACCTAACCAAAAAATTAAAAAGGAAATCATCAAGAGATGCACAAATTTGCTTCATCAGAATAAACACATGTCCCCACTCCAAAGAGAATACCCACCGAATTGATAGTGTGCCAATTGTTCCTCTGACAAATCACAAGCAAGTTCTCTCCATTTTCCTCTTTTATTTACCGATTCAAGATTCTTCACAATCAATCAAAGATCCCAACCCCGTCAAACAAGAACAAAAATACAAATTAAAAATGATCAACAAGAGAGAATGAAAAAAAAAAGCTTCATTGGAACAAACACATAATTTTATAATCCACTTGATCCAGTCTAAGGATAATATCCGCTAAATGGGCAGTGTGCCTGCTGTTCCTCGGCGGATCAAATCCAGGTTCTCACTTTACCACATTTCATTTGCCAATCGAAGACTAAATCCCCCTAATTCTGTTCACAATCAATCCAAAATTTGATTCCGATAACGCTTCTTTCTACAAGAATCAAACAACAAATTCTAAAAACAATATCAAGATGAGACAAGAAGACACCTTACTGGGATAAACTTTTTAGAATATACACCTAATCAACAGTGCGCCAACTGTTCCTTGGCAAATCACATCCAAGTTCTCTCCTTTGAACCTTTCATACACGGATCCCTCGCACACTCTTCACAACCAATCGAATATTCGTCTTCTTTCAACAAGAATCAAACAACAAAAAATTGTTAAAGAGAAAAAAATGCTTTATTGGAATAACACATGATCCAATTATGCCACACAATCCAGTCCAAGAAGAATATCAGTTAAATAGACACCACCACCGGTACTCGATAAAATCCCATCCGATTTCTCTCATTTTTCTCTTCCATTTGCCGAACGAAGACCGTACCTCCCTCATTCCCCTTCAAGATCGACCCAAAATTCGATCCCCACAAATCTCCATTCAACAAAAACCAAACCACGAAATTCCAGACCGACACAATGAACGATCAAGATCAAGAAACGATCGGATCACAGTCGGAAAATCACCAGAGCCCTCAAGGTCAACAACACCGCCCCGATCTACGAGCAGATCAGCGGAACAATTGCTTATCCCAACGATTCAACAGATCCAGACGACGGGATCGATATCCTTACCTCGGATCGGATCGAAGGCGGGCAGGCTCCCCTTCCTCTGCGATCGGGTCGCCTTGTTTTGGGAGAACAATACAGAGGCCCTAAGCAAGGAAATCTTACGAGCGGCCAATATAAGGGTCGGAGGAGGCGAGCTCGATTGAGAGAGAGAGCGAGAGAGAGGAGGGAGAGAGAGAGAGAGAGAGAGAGAAATGTCTGGTGGATTGCACATATATTTACTGAAAGATTTGGTAATTCCAATTTCGACGAGGCGGCGACGTGGACAGAAAAGCGATACTTCCGTTCGCGTTCTGCATTCTTACCCAACTAATTGTGTGACGCACCGTGAAGCGATCATGTGGGACCGGCGAGAGCCACAGTTTGTATCTGAGAAATTAACGCGAGTAATTTCGAGGGTAGATGGAAGACGTGTGAACACTCGGGAGTCCTCGGCTTTTCCTTTGCTGTTGGGAAATGTTTTTTTCGCACCTCACAGAGGAAGACCATTAATGAAACCCTAATGATCTTGGCCGTCAAATTTCATTGGATTTATCACCACCGTGATTTGGTACATTTCTTCTGAGTACTGCCACGCTGTGTAACGAGTGAGGTATTTTGTTTGGGTCTCTGTCGTGGGATGACAAAAGCAACGTATTGGATACGTGGCATCCGATTGCTGCAGGTTTTGGCCAGATCACCATAGAGATAGGTCGCAAAGAGCAATACTTTTTTACTCGTTTTCGTATTACTCATAAATCTACCTGCACTGTGGTTGGAGGACCGACGAGCCCACTTTACGGACCGTCGGTGAGACTCGAGGCAGGTAAGCAAGAGGTTGACATAAATAGTACGAAAAGTATATTTATTATGACAGGGCATGGGAGGTACGTATTTTTTGACATTAAAAAAAACATATCCAAAACTCGCATTTTTTTTTTTTGTACGTGGGACATAAAATAGATTTTGATTGTCTGTATTAAGTATTGATTTGAATCTAACCTAGTTGATAAATTTCTCTAAAAATTGTTAGAACTGCAAAATTATATCGGGGTATTTTTTTTATAATGCCCAGCGTAAGTTAGTAATATATAAAATAAGATCTGACTTGAATTATATTAGGTGTTGTGTGGTTGGTATAGCAATGGGTATAAAGTTTACCCATAATTATCATCAAGGTATGTCAAATTCGAGATTGTCTGTCCTTCACGTGACATTCATCAAGCACAACTAATTGACTTTTCCTCGTAGGGCCCTCTAAGGAATGATTGACCAAATCACTTGATCGTGTTAGCCATGTGGAACCTACTAATCGACTACATGGAGTTGATGTGTGGAGCCTGTGTTCCACATGGAATTGATATGTCGGTCATATGGAGTCGAGTCATCGACCATATAGCTAATCGTGTCGATCAAAGTGGAGCAAACGTGTCAGCAAGTGGCATTGACATATCAGCCATGTTATTTTATGCGTAATAATGCCCATCCACTTCTAGGTCTAGGGAGTGTATTGAAATCAAGTTATGTAGTAGTGTTTGATTGATGTTTATCATCGACGTCACATGTTATAGGGTCTTCAAGGCCCCAAAAACTAAGTTGCTCGATGCATCGCTCGATGGTTGTCATGGCAGCGTTTGATGGCCCAATAAGGTTGGATGCAATCGTGCACAATAGGCTGATAAGGCTAGGCACGATAGCGCTCAATGGACTAACAAAGTCGGGTATGATGGTGCACAATGGGCCAATGACATCGGGCGCGATGGTGCATGCATAATGGGTCAACAAGGTGGGGTACAATGACATACAATGGTCTGACGAAGTCGAGCGTGATGATACATAGTGGGCCAACGAGGTCGAGCAAAGTGGCACACAATGGTACGAGCACATGCTACACACTACCTTTCTCGGTGCATGAGAGAATTAGATGGATTTGGGCGTGAAATGACAATTGATCATGTGCCACACCTAGTCGTAGCAAGGTGACATGACAAAATCATTACTCGCCATATGGATATTGTGTGGATTATGACAGATTCAACGAGATCTCCTTAACGATCCAAATGATACTTGAAACATTCAGATTGTGCCACATGTAATAGAGCATTGGATAATATCATGTGCTCTGTCTCTTTGGTACGTTCGGAAACCAAACATGTAGTCAAACAATAGAAACGTTACCCTCAACCCCAATGAATAGTAGTCTAAGGTGATGGTTGCTCCATGCTTCTACTTGCAACTTGGACATCATCGAACAATAGCTTAGGCTCTACTCGACAACCAAAAGGTCTGCAATGTCATCTTCAATCTTTTCCTCTAGCTCCTCAAACTCGGATAAGTCGTCGATCCCATCACCACCCTTAGTGTCGATAGTAGAAGTTTCATCCTCGAAAGCGAATCCACCTTACGGCATGGCCCCACCACATATGGCAGAGTTCTTCAACTCGAACTCCCTAGTGTCAGCCTCTGACTTGGAGATGCTTCAACAAGTTCGATCAAGTTCGAGCAGTACCTACTCGGTCGAGTGATCGATCTTATGTGTCATGTCATTTCTTTTACACAAGCATAGATGTATTGGAGATAGGGCTTTGGTTTTCCCTCTTATCAGTTTTTTATTAAGGCTTTCAATTTTTAAAAATTTTCACCTACCCAGATGGTGTCGAACTCATGGTGTTTTCTTGCGATATTTATTGAGGAATGCGAAAGTCTTTGTATCACCCCAACACGACCCTCTTATTGACCTACTATAGCATGTACTTCAGTGCTGACATATTTCCTCTCTACCTGATACGAATATCGGGTTAAGAGGGCTCCAACCACCTGTAAGGGTTGGAAGAGGAGATTCATTTTTGTCTATTCGAAAAACAGGTAGTCAATCAACTCGGTTTGGTCCACTAGGGAGTACTATTGACTAGTCGTCTAAGGGAGGGGGTTGTTGAGACCCTAAAGTTAGGCAAAATTGTTTTTCAATGCCCTCTCTGTCGTTGCATCCCCCAAGCCAATGAAGGCATACAAAGGAGACTTGGTTGTCTGAGTTGGGTGTTGATTCAGATCCAACCTAGTTCCTTTCTCAAGTCGATCTTAAGGTGAACTTCTCCAAGAAGTGTCCCGACAATCCCTTCTAAAACTTAAGTTAGTAGTCTAGTAAGATAGGTTAGATTTAAATTATTCTATATATTAGGATGTACCTATGCATTCTCTTTTATAGTAGGCGTTTGAGACCATTAAACTCACTCGTTGTATGATAATGGGAGCATGAAGTTCGACCATAATTGACATCAAATTGTGTTGAATCCAGGGTTTTATAACTGCCCTTCACATGGCATTCATCAGGTACGACCTAACTTTTTCTTAAAGGGAATCTAAGGTGGTAATGAATGGCCGACCAAATTGCTCTATGTGTATGCCACGTGGAGCTCATTGGTCGACTACGTGGAGTTGATGTGCCACCCTTTGGAGATGTCGTGTCAAGTATATGGAGCCGATGTGTCAATTATGTAGAGTTAGCTCGTCGCTCATGTAGCCCAGTCATGTAGATCAAAATAGAGTCAACACGTCGGCATGTGGCGCTAATATGTTGGCCATTTCATTTTTACCCTAACAAGATCAATATATAAAAGATTATCATCATATATGACGTCAACCCTCTTTTAAGCGGGTCTGATTCACTATGATCCCATAGAGATAAAGGAATTACAATAAAATTTGAAAGGATTGGTCCCAATTGTCCATATGGTATCATTTGATCATCTCAATTACTATTCTAAATAAAAATTAATTTAATCAAAACGTACAATTAAAATGAATGTAATGAACTTGTTGGAATAACAGTTTTTAACATATGACAAGATCAAAATTTAGTCATCGATTCAACTTGACGAAAATTGACATGGCTTGTTTCTCGAGTACTATCATGAGTTTTTTGAAACTTGAATGATAAAAAAATTTGTTTGAAAGCGTAAGACATTTGTATGTCATATGTCTTATCTTGATTCTAAGATGAAAGATACTTGTATCTTACACCTAGCTTCCAACAAATGACTCACTGGGAGTTGTGTCAGATGAAACCTTTATGATGGTCAAGTTAATACTCATCCACCAGCATATATATAAATCTTGGAGATGTTTTGTTTAGTTAGTTTCAAACTAAAATATAATTGAGAATGTCAGATTGTTACTATGAACATCGACGAGTATAATATTTTCTTTATACGACCTATTGATGTGATATGCGACCTATTCATTATCTCTAGTAGTTGACATAATATGTCAAAGTAAGTGTTGACTAATAAATCATGCCATTTGTCTCCTTATTATACTTTAAGGTAAGGGTTTGTCCGTTTCTAAGTGATGATGTCGTTTTCGAGACCTCCATCATTACTACCTACTCATGAATTGGTTAAATTTAGCTTTGGTTACTTTTGTTGTTTTGGATAGATGCATTTTGCACAAATAAGATACTTTGTCTTGGGTGAATGAGTTGCGAGCAAATGAGACGTTTAAGAATGTGTTTGTCGCTTAAGATGCTTGTTTATCCTAAATGGACACATCACACATAAGGGAGACAGTGCAATGCATCGGGTGTTGTGGATGTTTTTTTTTTTTTTTTTTTTTTTTTGTTCTTTGATGAATGTATCATATGCAAATGAGGTAACTTGGGATGCACCAAAGTGTTTTAGATTTTTTTTTTTTGGTCCAAAGCCGACTCATCATGAGCAAATTGAATACTTTAGGATATGTCAGATACTAACTACTTCATATACTTTTCATCCTATACAGATACATCATATATAAATAAATAAAAAAAATACATTCCTTTCAATGTTATTGTACCCAAATTGGGTGGGAAGAAAATTGAAAGGAATATGGTCATCTTAAATTCGATGAATGAAATGACTGACACTGACTTTAGAGGACCACTTGGTTGATAGAATTGTATTGTTTGTCTATTTCTTGCAATTTGGATTGATCCCTATTCAAATTGTCATGGAAGTCGAGAGAGGGGTCTTAGTGCATTAATATTGGACTTGTTATATTTGGTTTTACTATGATAAATGTCTCTAGGGACCTCTTTCAATTACCAATATGATATGGATCGGCTTAGTGCATTAATATTGGACTTGTTATATTTGGTTTTACTATGATAAATGTCTCTAAGGACCTCTTTCAATTACCAATATGATATGGATAGGCTTAGTGATCTAACACTTACTCCTTCTTTCTCCAATGCCTTCTGAGAGAGACAAGCTTACCAGTTGCATTCATTATAATGCAGACAATCAATAAGAATCGAGCTGTTCTCGATTCCAATTTGATCTAATAATTTTCATTGAAATAAATAAAGAGAGAGAGAGAGAGAGAGAGAGAGAGAGAGAGAGAGAGAAGAAGAAGAAGAAGAAGAAGAAGAAGAAGAAGTAGAACAATGAACAGGGCGGGCGGGGCATAAGCGATGCCTTTGCCCTTATTATTATTGTCACTGTAAATGAAGAGAGAACATGTTTACAATGCGTGAATCTATTCATCCTTCCTCGGCTCGGCTCGGCTTGCATGATGATGCGTCACACTCAAGACCGTAAATTACCTGCAGTCCTCAACCTTGGGATGACCGGTTCAGGCGTACCCACAGCTGCCGTACTCGCACCGCAGCCCCGGCGAGCACACCGTTCCGCACTTGCCGCAGTTCCTGACGTCGTAGGCCACCGCCGAGCACTTGCCGCGGCAGCACAGCTGCCCGAACCCGCACTTGCGGCCGCAGTAGCCGCAGTGGTTCCGATCCGAGAGCACGTTGCGGCAGTGGTTCTTGCAGCACTGCAGCAGTTGGCTGCCATTCTTGGCTTTGATCCCCAGGCACACGTTGTTTTTGCCGGGATGACATCTGTCCCCCTTCGCCGCCGCCAGGAACCGGCTTCCTGCACGCGGATTGAGCCCCATGAAGTGGCTCGTGACCGTGCCGGCGTACTCGTCCTGCGCCGCCAATGCGACGTAGCAGTGCAGAGCGATCGAGCAGATCGCTATCGAGAGAAGGGAGACGAGCAGTCTCCGAAACGGGAGGCCGGTGGTGCCCATTCCCCTCCCTTCTCCGCACCTGCTCGCTCACTCTCTCCCTCTCTCTATCTCTCTCTCTCGCTCGCTGTCTCTTCTTATTAGCTGCATTAGGATTCAGCGTGCATTCGAACATGTAGCGGCCATAAAATAATCAATGGATGGCTTCACGTCAGCCACACCACAAGGTGGAAAGTCTTGCAATTAGTTTGTGTCATGTTGCTGCATGGCATCTCCCGTATGATGGAGATGGCTTTTCTGCAATCTCCACGAGTTCCCTTTCTTTACGCTTCTTTTGTTTCCCCTTCGTTTTTGTTCTCAAAAGCATTCTTTGCGCGGTTAGGTTTACTGAAGCTCCAGACGCCATTAACAAATGGTTGCGTGGTCGTCGAGTGGCACGCTTCCCGGGAGAGTGGTGAACGAATCAATGAGCTAAGGCTTCCTCGGCATTAATGGCCTTCTCATACTGCAGTCTGATGGGAGGTGCCAGCTACATCCATGAAGAGCAACCCTCGAGAGTCGTCGGAGACGCTCCACCGCAGCCTCGCCCTGTTGAAAATAAGAAGAAGTAATAAAAATGCCCAATTGATTCATTGATCCATCGTTAATTTATATAGGTGAAGATAGGAGGATTTTCCTCAACTAACCTACTTGATTTCCTCATTCAGTTAAGGAAATCATATCTAAATCATAACTTACTCTTATCTTCTATCATGCCCCCGCAAGATCGAGCTCCTGTAAGGACGTCGATCTTGAACTGAAGACGTTGATCTTGAACCGATGACGATGAATCCGAAGAAAGGAGCAGACGATTCTGCTAGAGCCAAATTTGACAATCTGATTAGATCAAACTATCATGCCCCCGCAAGATCAAGCTCCTGTGAAGGACACAGATCTTTACCCGATGTGAAGGAGACCGCTGTGTTGTCAACCGCGGTGAAGGTCTGACAACGGTTGACTTCGGCGATCGGTAGATCTGAAGGGCAGCGAGAGAAGCGTTGTGGTCGTAGATTTACTGTCGTTTGACAACGAGAAGGAACTTATTGCTGATGGGGTAGGGAAGGTGTCGCTGCTTGTTGGTGCTGATGCGACAATGGTGGTGCACAAGGAAAATGGCCTCGTGCAGAAGAACACCTCGGTAGAGGAATTGAGAAAGCCGACGCATTAGAAGTCTCCAGCTTCGATATCGACGAGGGACTGTCGTTTGACAACAAGAAGCGATAGATCTAAGGAGAGGGCAACAGTTGTGGCCGACGAGGGCTGTAGTTGCGATTGCAATTGTTGGAGTAAGGGGGGTCGGCAGCGAGCATAGTAACTACCGAAGGAGAAGATGAGGAAGCCACTGTAGTGAAGGTGTGCTTCCCTTTCTTCCCTGACTTCAGGACCACAATGTTGCGGTCCCTTCTTTGGAGGTGTAGAGACGATGCAGAGAGGGATCTGCACCGAAGAGAAGCGACCGAGTTATTGCTGTGACGGCAGCAGCAGCGAGCGAACGGTGAGCCGATAGTAGGCAACAATGAGGTAGGTAGATAGTGTCGCCGATGCTAGCGATGGCAACGGCAAGTGCCAGCGAGGTTGAGCGAGAGGGCTGCCAGACCAGCGACGTGGACATCAATTATAGAGCGGGACCCAAATCTTCAGATCCTCGAATGAAAACGGCGCCGGCGATGCTCTATTTTTTTTTTTTTTTTTTTGTCAGGAAACAGAGATCACGACTTTGCAGAAGAAGAGTCGACAATTGCGGCTTCGCAAAAGGGCAGTCGACGGGGTGGGGATTTGCTGCTGTTTGATAGCAAGAATGAACTTGTTGTGCCCTCTCTACAAAGCATCGAGAGACGATGGGCAGTGGCCCTTACAGGTGCTCTTGGCAAAGAGAACAAAGGCTGCAGGAGGGACGATGCCGACGAGCGGGTGTAGAAGTCGTCATGTACTGCAGATGAGGTAGGAGAGATCTTCGGAGCAGAGAATGTCCGGGAGGGTGGCGACATATGACCCCTGAGTATCTGCAGTTTTGCAGCGGGGTTGTCGATCTAATCGGATTGTCAAATTTGGCTCTAGCAGAATCGTCTGCTCCTTTCTTCGGATTCATCGTCATCGGTTCAAGATCAACGTCCTCAGTTCAAGATCGACGTCCTTACAGGAGCTCGATCTTGCGGGGGCATGATAGAAGATAAGAGTAAGTTATGATTTAGATATGATTTCCTTAACTAACCTACGTAATTTCCTCATTCAGTTAAGGAAATCATATCTAAATCATAACTTACTCTTATCTTCTATCACCCCCCATTCTTTTCTCGTCATAACTAACCTGTTAATGTTGTAGGGATTTCTAATGGACAGCAGCATATGCTTGGCATATTGTAGGGTAAAAACTAGGTTTGGCATGCAGATTTAGAAGATGATATATATTTATATCTATCTATCTCTCTCTCTCTCTCTCTCTCTCTCTCTCTCTCTCTCTCTCTCTATATATATATATATATATATATATATATATATATATATATATATATATATATATATATATATATATATATATACACACACACACATGATTTCCCCCGATTTATATGGGGATTCAAATAACTCTCACACACACGTGAGTATTGACACACCAACTAGTCATTAATAAAATCATATTTTAGTCTCATATTAATTAAGAAGTTGGAGATCAAAGTCCAAATAAAAAGTTAAAAATGGGACTCGCCTGGTCATTATTTGGATACAAGTTAGGACAAAAAAAAAAAAAAAGGAATAATATTTAGTTTTGGGTTCTCTTTTGAAGAATTCTGGTGTTCAAATGGAGACATTCCTATGAAGATTTCTTTGTTATTTTTCTCGTTTAAGTATGAGAATTCCATTCAACATTGTGGAGAATTCAAACTTGACAGCTTCCTCAAAGATTTGATTTCCACCGGTTCTCCTAAAAGCTTTGAGCATTCTGCTCTAAATCATCAGATACAACTCATCATCAAGCTGCAGACAGACATCATGCCATTTTATTGGATCATCATCATACATGGAGGACCACTCCACAAGTCTCAAGGTCAACTCTACTGCGTCGATCAAAAATGCCGATTTCATTAAACTTCAAGTCAACCCTCGTGAAGCCGAAGTCTTCCGTCCGAGAGCTGCATCCTCACGCTGATCCACTTCTTTCCATGACACTCTCAGAACAAAAGCTAAGCTTTTCTTCAGTGATTATGAGCAATAAAATTGATCCAAACACTAACAAGTAAAAAAGATAAGCATAAAATTAGACTGGACCGGTCGATGGGATCAGAAAAAACTAGAGAACGGATTCTCTATCGATTTGATTCACTAATTAAACCATTTATACATCGAAAAAGATCAAAAAGGAAGAATACCCTAATAATAATAAATATTAAATATTAATTAGCATAAAAATATGATAGCTATAATCATGACTAAATTTCTAAAATAATAATTAAAATTTAATTATCATAAATAAAAAATTATCAATATGCCATATAAAAATCCTTTATTTTTTTTATTTTGTATGAAATCCTAAATTAGACCAATCAACTTTATTTAATTGGTTAGTAAACTAAGTATCAACCTAATTAGTTCAGTCAAAATTAAAATTGATCAAAGTCAAAACTTGATCAAGAGTTAACTTCCCCAAATTCTAACAAACGGGATTGATCGAATCTAATCTAATCAAGTAGATTAGTCAAAATATATTTAGAATCATCAAAATATTTGATTCAAGCACATCAAATTAGATAATTTTATAGTTAAAACATAAGTTAAAAATATTTATTTTTAAAAGAAAATTATAATTTTATCATGATATATAGTGTAAGTACCTGATCGTTGAAGGGTAGAACTCTCAAGGACATCAATTGTAATTTTAAAAAATATAAGGGCAAAATTATAATTTTAATAGGTGGAACTCTTTTATTTTTTTCTTCTTAGTCACATTACTATAGCCATCGAATAACACTTTTATGCAAGCGAAGGGTATTAATAAATAAATTTAAATACTAAATAGATTTGATATATCTTTATTATATAAATTATTTGATTTTAAAGCAATTGGCTCTGAAATTAATTATAAGCATAGAAACAATAATTTTACCACTATTATGTGAACAAAAATTAATATTAAAATCAAAATCAAATAACGATAAATTGATGTCATTGAGAAAAAAATGTATCTGATTTCAAATGCATCATCGTTAGATCTAAAATATATAATAATATCGATATGTAAAAAGAACTAAACTCGTCTTATTCTTTCTTATTATCCTTCACATGATCATTACTAGCGACATGGGAAGATTTGAGAATAGATCCATAATCTCAATTTCTAGTGTTTTATCCTTATGAGTTCTTGTCCTTTTATAGATGAGATTAGAGAGTATATAATGATAACTATGAGAGTATGTTTCATCAACTTCATCTCATAAGGAATTATTTTTATTGATATAGAATTATAATAAGAATTAGATCAGATTTATAAGATATATTATCTAATCAAATAAGACTACTTAATCTAACACTTACCTCTATCTATATTTGACATCGTTAAAAATTTACAAAGTTTTTGAGTTCCCAAATTTTATCGATACAACTTTAAATGCATAACCTTGAATAAGGGGATCTGGTACCGATCACTAAACTAGTATTTTAAATAATTTATTGGAGATAAATTTGATATATGTTTTTAAAAAAAAAATAAAGAAATGATACTATATCGAATTAATCTCATATCGAAATTAAATTAAAATTTAGAGGAACCTATAAAAGGCTGATGTGTGTCTAGACTATTATTAATCTGAACTTAAAACATACAGAACTAATTAAATACTATAAAAAAAAAGGTGAAATTCTCACATCATCTATTAGATTAAGGAGTCAGATCTCAGATAATTGATATCAGCATGATGTAATATTGAAGTAGGACGAGAGGACTTATGAAATAGAAAGATTGCTAGGTGACAAAGTTGAAGAATAGATTACTACTGAATCAGATTTAGACATTCTAATTGTGACTCAATTCTCCTCTTTCAGATCGTGACAGCATATAAATTCTCGTTTTTTTTTTTTTTTTTTTTTGCTTTGGAATCTGATTTGCTCGGCAGCAAATCAACCCATGATGGATTGCATCACACGTAGAGGAAGCAAACACCATACTTCTAATTGAGATCAAGAAGATTTAGCTTTCGATCTCAATTCTAGATTTTATATATGTATGTATATATATTATGCATCAATATGTAACATGACATCACTCACTCTTTTTTTCCTTTGTTGTAAGCAAAAGGAAAACTATATTAATTTTTAAGGGTTTGATACAAAAAAAAAAAAGTGAACTATCAACTTACAATTGTGTCAAACACTTCAATCGAAATATAGTTTAGATGTATATATCTCTGATTCCTAAAAGTAGGTATATGATTTATAGTTAATAATGAAAAATTATAATTTTTTTAAATTATATTTTCTTGATTAATAAGAAATAAGACTTTTTGTTTTGAGCTCAAGCTAGCATGGGTGGACTTTCTCCTAATCAATCTTCTGTAGCTTACATTTGATTATTAATCAAAACTATTATTAATAATATTCATGATGATTCAAAACATTCACTGGTTGATTATTAGGGTAATTAAGTTGTTTATAAATAAATTTATTTAATCTGATATGAATACTTGCTGAGATGTGAAATAATTATTATTAATTAGTTAGGTAAAGTTTAAAAAATATAATAAATAAAAATTTAAGTGTTTTTTTTAACTTAATTATGGCACTATCGATCCCAAATTATTCAAACATAATATTATTTGCTGATGATTTAAAATAAATATTTTTTAAAAAAATATATATTATATTAAATGACGTGTAGCATTAATATTCATTACTTGTGTTATAATATATTAATAAATATAAAGTAATTAATGAGAGGGAAGAAAAAGAAGATATTATTGCTTTAATAAAAGCCAAAATCAAGCATTTAAAGCGTCCACTTGGCTAAATTAATGTAATATAAATCTCGCTTTCTTTTATGCTCTCTTTAGTTTCGATCCATTCCTTTCGTTTCTTGTTGGAAATATCTCGAAGAGGATTCCTTCGGCGGAGGAAGAGGGATGAAGATACAGTGCAACGCGTGCGAAGCAGCGGAGGCGGCGGTGCTCTGCTGCGCGGACGAGGCCGCGCTCTGCTGGGCCTGCGACGAGAAGGTGCATGCCGCCAACAGGCTTGCCGGGAAGCACCAGAGGGTGCCGCTCCTCTCCAACGACGGTGGCGGCGCTGTCGCGGGCCGCAGCTCTTCCACTGCCTCTGGCGTCCCCAAGTGCGATATCTGCCAGGTGCCCCGTCTTCTGCCTCTCTCTCTCTCTCTCTCTCTCGCGTTCATGGGCCGCCTTGATCGTTTCTGGTACGACGAGGTGGACCTGGTCGCGATTGGGTTTACTGCTTCTTTTTCCGTCTTCTTTCCCGATCGATCGTTCTAATCTGATTTTGTTCGAGGAGATATTCCTGTTTTATGAATGAATTGGTGTAAAGATGTGATTTTTTTGTGGAACAACTTACCGTCCATGATATCATACAAGAGAGAGACTTTGTGGTCTCTAATCTCTGATGACTTCACTTATGCCGAAACTGGAGCTGAATTGGAGCTTCACTATGTTAGCAGGTAAATAGTATGCCAAATCAAGTTCATGCAAGGGACTTAGGAACATAGCATGACTGAAGAAAGAACAGGGGGTTCAGAACATTGTGCATATCATAGTGCCTGTATCATAGTGCCCATGCATCATAGTGCCTGTAAACAGCATATAAGTTTGATAGCATGGTGATAAATAGCTGATGAACTAGGCATCTGGTTATCACTTGAGTTATAAGATTGGATCACTTATGAAGTTACTTAGGGAACTGTGTCATCATCTTCACACAGTTGGTTAATCTATGCAAAAATATGAATGCTTTGATCCACTTGTTTTTTAGGAAAGTGAGCACAGAGATTACCAATATTTGTATTCTAAATTTGGACGGGGACTCTATAGCTTATATTAATATATTGCAGCTAAAGCAAAATATGGCTTTGCAGGAATAAACTCAGAGAACTTTGTTTTAATTGTTCTCTGCTAAAGAAAGGGAATCAGAACAGCCTGAAAATATTTTAATGGTCATCCAATACATATCATGACCCGCTAATATGAAAATTCTTCGCACACATTTCTTGCAGTTGATCTGTATCGGACCCTTGTAAGTCAATCTTAGTCTTTGCCTACTTCTAATGCGGGACTAATCAGGGTGTTACAATCTCTCATATTCAATGGCTTAATGTCATCTGATGAGTTAACTAGCCTATCAATTTCATTTGGCTCAACCATTAGCCAAAATGCTTAAGCTGAGGTTGATAGTAGTACATTCATCAGACTCTTATAAGTCAATCTTAGTCTTTGTTCACTTCTAATGCGTGACTAATCGGGGTGTTACATATGCTTTTATTGTGATTAAAGATCATATTCATAGTTTACCTGTTTGCTAGTTTTATTGGGATATAAGGGCTGGTTATTTCGTATATAGTGAGGGAAATATAAACCCTCTTTCTTGATTTCAAGACTATTGTTTTTTGAAGTGATTTATTTGTGAACTTTTACCACTGGAGATAGCAAAATAATTGGAAAAGGATGATTGTTTTTTAACGTTTACTTAGCTAATTCTGATCTCATCCAACTGGTCAGGATCAGGATTTTCCTATCCTAACTCCAACTTCATCTATAGATAACCTTTTCATTGTCGGTAGAGTAATTGTTGGAATTACGCTAGATCTTGATGATGAGAAAGAGATAAGATATTGAATGTGGAGGAGGAGAAGGTGTTAATCACTGACTACATCTACTGCTCGTGGGCCACTATTGCTTTTTGCTTTTGGTATTTTCCAGTTTCTTATGAAGAATAATGTTTCTAGTAAGACTGAAAGAAAGGGGGAGAAGAAAGAGGCAAAAATGTTTCGGGACAAAAAAGAGAGGTGAGGCGGGGGGGATTTGGGGCACGAGAGAGAGAGAGAGAGAGAGAGAGAAGGGGAGATGGGTTCATACTTTAAGTTCTCTGTCAAATTTGCACCAATGGTTGGCAGGACTATTACATAACAGCAGACAGTTGCCTCAGTTTTCATTAAAGGTGCAATTGAAGGGGTGTCACCATCTATTGGATGGTAGATGGTGACCCGTAGGATACAGTGATCAGATGTATCACATGGCATGCAAAATCGAGTCATAATGAAATATAATATTTCGTGTAAATGACATGAGATGATGGATATATTTGGAATGGTGTATGGATAATGCATCTAAAGTTGAATGGCTCGTATGAATCACATGCTGAAAAGCAAAACATGGTAATCTAATTTTTGGTGGTGGCAAGCTGGTAGAGTTCACATGCACTTCCAACTTGAACTATGGATTACATAGGAAGTCAGTGATCTTTTCAAAGGAAAAAAAAAATATAATCAAGATGCAAAAACTAAGAGTTTGCGTTCCTAAATCAGCCTATTGATAAAACAACAAAGACCATTTGTAGATTAACTTAGTGACTCATCAATCTCTATGTGGCTGGCCTTTCAGAAAAGCTGTTCCCCATATATAGTCATGGAAAATAAAGTTCCAGTTTTCTCCAGTGTTCGAGCTTGATGATATGGAGCTTCTCGTGCCCAATTTCATAATTGGAAGATGTTCAGAGCCAATGGGTTAACTGGATCTGTGAGACAATCAAACAAGCTGCGGCAAGAAGTTGGCAGCTGTCTAGGTATTTGATCACAAGGAAGGTGTATATTTGAGTTCATTCATTTTTGAAGTACTACCCACTTCATAAACAGCACAGCCCTAGGGATGCCTAGCAGAAGCAATGGATGAAATCGGTGTTGCAATAGAGTTCAATCAAGTCATCTTTCTTTTTTGTTTCTTTTTGTATACGTGGAGGTGGAGTCGAGCTTACTTTTGTCTTTTAGTTGTATGGCTAGTATTAGATGATAGGCTTAGCTCTCTTGTTATGTTAATTCTTACGTGTGATTTCTAGGTATTGTCGCTTCTTGTTTAATATTTTCCTGAGTTGTCACAATACATTCAAGAATCTAAAGCTTTTAGAATCCTTTTAGATCTTACATCCATTGTTCCGTTGTCATTCTCATTGTTATACTTATCATTTTCCACCATCCGCACGGTTCTCTCAAATTGGATAATTATACTAACACTGTCAGTCATCTTCTATCTAAGAAAGTCTGGCTTCCAATAAATGTTAAAATTTCAATTATGAACATGTTACAAGTACCACTCAAATAATTTTTTTTGTGGAGAAAGCAGTACTAGATAAACAAGGAAATGGTTTAAGATACTCTTTCCTTGTTTTCTTGATAAACAAAGACATGATTACAGTGATTCTTTTCTTTGTCTTCCTTTTATGCTGGGCGCAAAAGATTAAAGTATAACTTATACAGATTCTTGGAAACTTAAGTTCAATGCATTGTGCTAATGTGTTTTTTGTTTTGGCGATTATTTGAATGTATTCTTTGCTTCCATCTGGATGCGACGGATGCTTTTGCTAGCTTGTCATGATTTGTGTTTTTTCGAATTGTGACTGATCAATCATCGTATCCATCTTTAAATTGTTGAACTTCGTTATACCAGCTAATGTTTCCACAGGATAAACATCTTTAAATGTTGGTTCTCACATGCATATTTGTTGAATTTCCTGCATTTATATATGATGTTCTTATGTGGCAATATGTATGTATGTGTTTAATGATGTGTCCTTATTGGACTTCTATGCCTATTTTTACTTTGAACATACAGAACTAAGTCTTTGTTTTTCCAGGAAGCTTCCGGCTACTTCTTTTGTTTGGAAGACCGTGCCTTACTTTGCAGGAAATGTGATCTTTCTATACACACAGCAAACTCTTATGTGTCTGCTCACCAAAGATTTCTACTAACAGGGGTGCGAGTAGGACTTGAGTCTGCTGAATCAGTGCCTGTTGCTAACCAGCAATTGCATGCTGCGGGAAAAGCTGTCTTATCACCATCTAAACAATTGCCCAGTAGTCGTCGTCCTATGTCATCCACTGAGACCAATGCAGTTCCATCCAGCCAAATAGCCAGGGTTGGAGGTTCAGTGGCAAGCATCAGTATGTCTGGAATTGTACCTGATTGGCCTTTTGATGAATTCTTTGGCTTCCCAGATATCAATCAAAATGGTTTTGAAGAGCATAATGCCTCTAAGGTAGGCTCTCCATCAGTTGCATTTGATGTGGATGGTGAGTTCCTGGTTTAGGGTAAACTTACATCAGAAACTACATCCTGTTATACATCATGAACCCAATCTCCTATGTAGCATGTGGCAGTTCGTGTCGTCTTCCTTAACGAGCATGTCCTAAACGTGATTGCAGATATGTTACACTTGTTTCATCATTTAGGCTTACAGTTTTTGGTATATGTCAAGATGCATAATGACTCCTCATCAATGTTGCAAGAGGGGATAAAGAATGTAGCTGGATGCTCTCAATTTTTATCATATCTTGAGACATGCACATTTCATCTACTGATGAACATTGTTTGGTCCACAGGCTGACAGTGGAAAGCTCGGAAGCCATGGATCGTCACCACTTTATTGTTCTGTTGACGGCGATCTGGATGCCTACGAATGCTTGGGCCAGCATCCAGAGCACTACTGGGCGGTGCCGGAAATTGCATCCCCACCCACGGCTTCAGGGCTTGGCAGGCAAAGAAACCTGCTTCATCCTGTATCTGATGATGCTGCGTTTGTGCCTGACCTCTGTTCTTCGTCTCATTACGCGACCTCGTCGTTTCGTTCACAGTGTCATCACCGTCAATAATAAAAACCTTGGGGATGATATGGGTTGAAAACCAGTTTGCTAATGCAAGGATTGTTAGTAAAGATGATATGAATTGTTTGCTCACTGCTGAATCCTTTTATCTATATTTTGAGGTACACTGCATCATCATAGATAATAAGCCATGGGTTTGTTTCAGTGTGATCTGTCAGACAGACTACATGGATGCACCATTATTTATCAACTTGCAGTTTTGATTACTGAATCAAATGGTTCAGATTCAATTAACTCTCTTGTATTAGCACTGCATCAAATCATGAAGACATAAAAAATGTCCTATGACACTTTTGATTATATGGTCAAACTAAGCAAGATTGTTGAAACAACAAAAAACCGAGGTTTCGGGTCAACCATGAAAATATTTTTTATATTTAAATAAAAATTATATATTTTTTAACCTTTTTTTTAGGTATCCTATTGGTGGGAGTCTCATATATGTTCTTTTTTAATTAAAATAATTAAATAAATTAATATAGAAGCAGAAACACAAACCTACGCATGCAATTTGCTTATAACATCAGTTGATCGAGGCAATTCAATTAGGCATAAGATAAAAAAATGGTAAATTTCATGAAAAAATCTCTTATTTTTAGTTTTTTTTTTTTTTCAAAAGATGTCTACCTTTTAAGATTTCTCTAGCAGCACCCCTTTACCTAACAATAGAGATCAGCTACATATCCCTTTTCCCCCTCTCTTTCCCTCCTTTTTTTTTTTTTTTAACCTTCAGTGTTTTCAACAAAATTATAGTAAAACACATTGTAACTTAGATAAAAAGAAGAAAAGAAAAAGAGGGAAAGCAAAGGTGGGTAGTTTTTAAATCAAGAGTATATTTTAAATTAAAGGGGAAAAGAAGAAAAACATCTTCTTCCATCTCCAGTGGGTTTTATTTAGCAAAATAATAATAATAATAATAAGATAATATTTACAAGTTCTAATTTTCATATTATACAATGGAGGGTGATGTAGACAGATCTCATGCAGACTTATATAATGCATTTGGGTTGATCAATATTAGCATATTTGGTTCATCTTTTAAGACAGCTGCACACCCTGACAAAGCTCAACTTTTTTTATCCTTTCCTCACATGATAGAAATGGGACTCCCTCATTTAAATATAAATGTTCATTAAATCTTCTATAATATGTGTTCTTTTGTAATTAATCTTTGGTGGATTGATGATAATTTGACAGTTAAAATGAATTTGAGTTGAAACTAATATCTTCAAATATTGATTCAAGCACCATATAATACGTAAACCACTTATTGTTAATCATTTGATGATTGATTTAACTTTTCTAAAAGGATGCTAAGAAGGAGTGATTGTGATATTTTTATTATTTAGAGAAAACTATATATTTATATGAGCAAATTTTTTAAATAAGTTTCTAGTTTTTAGAAATTCTTATATGGAGCAATCTTATTTTCAAAATTTTCTATAAAATACTCCTTTTATATATAAAAAAAAATTATTTTGCTTCTGTCTTTGTTGGATCCATCATCGCCTTCGCTCGTGGCTTTAGCTAGACGTTCACCCTTGTGATACCTCTATCTTTTCATATGTTTCTCTCACCCTCTACTTATCATGTTTACGTCTTGTCTTGTCTTTATCATTATAGTACATGACACAACAATAGAGACAATCAGAGACCTATGCATTAAGATACAAGTGATTAACAATACCTCGCTATAACGTTAATGGGCTGCACAACGACTAATAATGCCTCGCTATGACGTTAATGGCATGCAATCTTATTTTCAAAATTTTCTATAAAATACTCATTTTATATATATAAAAAAAATATTTTGCTTTTGTCTTTGTTGGATTCATCATCGCCTTCGCTCGTGGCTTTAGCTAGATGTTCACCCTTGTGATACCTCTATCTTTTCATATGTTTCTCTCACCCTCGACTTATCATGTTTACGTCTTGTCTTGTCTTTATCATTATCGTACATGACACAACAATAGAGACAATAAGAGACATATGCATTAAGATACAAGTGATTAACAATACCTCGCTATGACGTTAATGGGCTGCACAACGACTAATAATGCCTCGCTATGACGTTAATGGCATGCAATCTTATTTTCAAAATTTTCTATAAAATACTCCTTTTATATATAAAAAAAAATATTTTGCTTTTGTCTTTGTTGGATCCATCATCGCCTTCGCTCGTGGCTTTAGCTAGATGTTCACCCTTGTGATACCTCTATCTTTTCATATGTTTCTCTCACCCTCGACTTATCATGTTTACGTCTTATCTTATCTTTATCATTATCGTACATGACACAACAATAGAGACAATCAGAGACCTATGCATTAAGATACAAGTGACTAACAATACCTCGTTATGACGTTAATGGGCTGCACAACGATTAATAATGCCTCGCTATGACGTTAATGGCATGCACATGGAGGCACAGGTGACTAGAGTGAAGCACAAGGGTAAAATTATATTTTATAAAAATAAAATATTTTATTAAAAAAAATTAAAACTAATTTTTTTTTCACGAATTTATCTTACTTATAGTAAAAAGTAAAATATTAAATAAAATTATTATTATCTATAATGAGTGTTTGACCGATGGGGACGTGGGAAGAATGCCCATCATTCCTTAATTGGGGTTGCAAGGAAAATTGCACGAAGATCAAAGCAGCCGGCCCTCTTTCTTGGTCTCGTTTGGTCTCCGAGGAGGCGAGGCGGTGTTGATAGGGAAGAAGCTTTTCGATCGATTGGTGCCGAGTCCTCCTTCGATCGCGTCGTAGTCGTCGATGCAAGCAGGTAATCGTCTGGAATTCTTGATATTTCCCTTCTTTTGCGCGGACCGGTTCGAATTTGTGATGGTTTAAGGCTTCTGGTGTTGAATCTGGAGGGGAATACGATGGTGTTCCCGTCGCATCTCTGGATTCCGAATCGCAAGCATGGTCTGCACCGCGAGTTCTTCGCATTTGATTCATTTTATCGCTTGATGTATTTATTATTCGTAGAGACAGAATTATGCAGTTTGGATGCGTTTTCTGAAGAGAGATTTTGATCACAGTCTAATAATTACATCAATTGGTGCGCTTGATTTTGATTACAGTATTATCATTCCTCACACATTCGGTTTCCTTCTCAAAGTTTCAATCTTTGAGTCTGCTATGTATCATCTTTTCTCAGCAAATTGACATTTTGTGACATATTTTGCAAATTGTGAATAGAAAGGCAGTATCTTTAGCTCCACACACAAAGGTTCTTTGTACCAGCAATTGCTTGTGATAGAGAGACGGGGAGAGGGTGACTGGAACTAAAAGATGCACTGAGGTGCGGGCCGCGCAGGCTTTAGAGTAAGAGGTGGATTTAGGGTTTTGACGTTCGTGCAGATATTAGCTTTTTGTAGGTTTCAATCGGACTTAGATTTATGTAGATATTACATCACTTTGTAGTCATTTTTTTATCTCCTTATTATGATTTGCACCAATTTACTGCGATAGGATCTTATTATGCATGTATTGCGGTTGGAGTAACCTTCATTGATTCTCCTAATTTGTTACCTCAAAAGTCTCTGCTAATCCATAGAGCTTAGCAGTTTGACGTTCATGTGTTGAGAGTGAGAAGTGGCTTTAGGGTTTTGACACGCATGTAGGCATTGCATCACTTACTACCATAGTGCAGCAGTTTTTGTCTTGTTCCAATCAGCACCACTTTGGTGCAATATGATATTATTGCCTATATTGCACTTTGAGTCACAAGTGATTCTCCTCTTTTGCTACCTCAAAATATATAAATACATTTATTTTACAGTCAATATAGCTTTGTAGATTTTTAGATTTGTAAAGGTCTTATCAGGTTTTTGGCTGGATGCTATCATGTCTATGGTTACTTAGAAGTTTTTTTATGATGCAATCTCAGTATTCATCGGACACCACATCTTCTAAAGGTTATCATGAACATCATAAAATCGGGCTAGAAACTTTATGCTATATTTTTTGTTTTCTCTATATTATTTTTCCACCTAGTTGCATTGACCATAAAAGAATGGCTTAGTACATACTACAAAGATTACATTAGAACAATATGAAGCAATAGCAGTGTGTGTGTTTGTGTGAAGCAGTGTGTGTGTTTGTGTGGGGGGGGGTTTGGGGTGTTGGTGGTTTGGTGGAGATGGGGAAGGTACAATTGAACTAAAATTAGTGGAGCCATTTATAAAGGTATTTTGTAGTGGTTCTTTTCATAATGTTATTTATCTAGTGTCATGCGCTATCTATTACATGGTGAAGTTAACTTTTCAGAGTACAATGATATTAATATTGAATTAGAACAAAATGGAGCAATTGCAATGTGGGAAAAAAAAAGGTTACAATTGAACTTAAAATAGCAGAGCCATTTGGAAAGGTATTTTTGCAGCAGTTCTTTTCTTAATGTTATTTATGTAGTGTCATTTGCTATCGATCAGATGTTGAAGTTAACTTTCGATGATGGAGCTACAGATGGAATGCATGAGCAACCCGGAAGTGAGCTTCTGCAATGGAGGCAGTGGCAACTATTGGATTCGATCCTTCCGACCGGTGGCTTTGCTCATTCTTATGGACTTGAAGCTGCCATCCAAACTACTTTCGTGATGAACGCCATAGATCTTAAGTCCTATATTGTACAAGTCTTGGAGAATACTGGCAGCCTACTTCTTCCCTTTGTATATTGTGCCTGCAAGTCTCCGGACATTGTTACCTGGTCTAAGTTGGATAGGTTGCTCGAAGCAACCTTAACAAATGAAGTCAGTAGAAAAGCATCAGCATCTCAAGGATCAGCACTTTTAAGAGTAGCGGCATCAGTATATCTCGAGGTTCCATCTCTCAAAGAAATGAGAGACAAATTCTTGGGGTCAGGATCTGTTTATTTCCACCATGCACCTATTTTTGGTCTCATATGTGGATTTCTTGGATTTGAGAGCAGTACCACGCAGCGGATGTATATGTTCATAGCAATGAGAGATGTTATTTCTGCTGCGACGAGATTAAATTTGGTCGGGCCTCTCGGGGCATCAGTGTTACAACACCAACTTGCCTCGGTTGCTGAAGAGATGATGAAGAAGTGGATGGACCGGCCTGTTGAGGAAGCATGCCAGGTTGCTCCTATGCTTGATGTTGTGCAAGGTTGTCACCAATACTTATTCTCAAGACTGTTTTGCTCTTGATATCATGTTCGGTTGTAGAACACTGCCAAGTATATATTGAATTTTTTCAGGTTTCATCAATCCACAGTAGGAAATTATCTTTGATGTCAAATTGTAGCCAAGAAAATTGTTCTTATTTGGTTAATGCTGAGAGAATTACAGCTTGTGACAGCCCAAGTATATGTCGAAAGTTTTGAAGGTTTCATCAATCTACAGCCAGAAATAATCTTTGATGAACAAATAAAGGCAATGTTACAACCAAGAAAATTATCCTATTTATTGATTTGCTAAATGAAGAGCATGTAATTAACTGGCATCAATTGCATTCTGTTTTAGTTCATCTTATCAGTCTGTGCCGATATATCAACCAGTTATTGATACGATGGTGTGTCAACCAATTATTGATACGATACGTATCGAGTTGTATCTATATACATTGTCACGAACAGTCGTCGTATACCTGTAGTATCTTGGCTTAACGAATCGTTCATCGTTTTTGCATGCTTGTACAAATATTTGGCAACTTGTTTTGTCTCAGTTTTATATAGTTTTACTTGAGAAATATAAGTAAAAACAATTTGTACTGTTGTAGTGTGATCGCTTGTCATGCCGAGCCAAAATTGTCCAAAACTGCTTCGTTTTCGCGTGCTACGATCTGATTTTTGTAGATCGCAGCGTGGTGTGAAACGTTAGCTATCTCAGACCCCTGGAACCCCTCAGGTGGCACAATACTGAATGGGGCTTCGATATAATGTCGGGCGTTAAACATTCTTCACAAGTTGAGTTTGTCTTCACGTCCGACACTTGGTGAACAATCGTTTGTGGACTTCTAATTGTTTGTTCAACCTTCTAAAGTACTTTTCACTTATTTCTCTTTTTTTTTTCTTGCACTCAAGGTGTTTGCTGAATTACTTGTAAAGCTTTTCTCTTTGCGAGACGTCGGGACTTGTCCGTTGCTCGCTTTCAAACTAATCAACCTACTCTTTCGCAGGTCCTTCAGGACAAACACGAGATTGCATCTAGGCTGACCCATTGCAGACGAATAACACATGAGTGTTTCATGACTTAGGCAAACCCAGCTAAGTTTGAGACATTGGTGCAAGAGTGCTTCACGACTTAGGCAATTCCAGCTAAGTCCTTAACTTTAGCGCAAGGGTGTCGCACAACTTAAAAAAATTCAGCTAAGTTCATGACAATGTAGTATCAGAGCGCACAAGCAATTTGAACAAACAACAAAGTAGTTTAGTAATCTCACCATGGCGAATTGAGCAAGATGGGGTAAGCTTGACATTTTCCCTAAGCACTCGCAGGTGGGCTATTAGAGCTATTGGAGTCGCTCTTGTGGAGTGCGACAGCGAACAAAATGAGTGAGAAGTTGAGTATTCTCCGTGAGCGGAGGAGGCACAATCTGGAGCGCCAACTGAGAAAAGAAGTCACAAGGAAAAACTTACAATGGCGGAAACCCGCCTCGATGTTCTTGAAGCAAGTTTGAAGGAACTCTACTAAGACCAATGAAGGCTCTTTGGGATAGAGAGCTCGCAAGAAAAAGTTTAATCTCGGATCGATAAGGTTGACTTCGTGCAACATCTGCAAGAAGTTGTGGCGGAACTCACATCCAAGGTGACATTATTCACAAGGACTCTTAATTCGGGAAGGAGCAGCACCCACATTGCATTGCCACAAAGCTTGAGGGCACCCGAGCTACATTGCTATGGGGGTGCTAGGGATGCCGAAGAGTTCAAAATTTTCTTGTTCTACATGGAACAATACTATAGAGCTACGAGGCCCGACCCTGAAAAAACCAAAGTTTCGATAGCAATAATGTATCAAATAGAGATACAAAACTTTGGTGGCGAACCCATTTGAAAGAGATCTGACAAGGTAAGTGTCGAGTTGACACTTGGGAGGACTTAAAGCGAGAGTTGAGAACTCACTTCCTACCCGAGAACACGAAGTTTGTCGCAAGAAGGAAGCTGAGACAACTCCACCAAAATACTTCCATTCGGGACTATGTGAAGCAACTTTGCACTAATGTTGGACATTCAGTACAAGTTACAATTACCGACATGGCTCAAAATTCACAACATCTTCCATGCAAGCAACTTGAAAGTCTACCACTTGGATTCACAAAATGCTTCTCGAAGTGTTTCAAATCAACTACCCCTCACAAGAGCCTCATACAATAAACGAGTCGAAACCATTCTGGCATATCGTAAGACAAAGCCACCCAAAGGAGTAGAGCAAATCGAATACATGGTGAAGTGACAAAAGCTTCCTCGAACAGAAGCCAATTTGGAGCCTGAAGATGCCCTATGACATGAAAAGGCCATCGTCAAAGCCTACCAACAAGCGTCAATGAGGGCGCCGACAGTTTAAGTGAGAGATAATGTCACAAACTGTTGTTGCACACTCGCAGCATCTTCGCTCAACGAAACATGTCGCTTTTGCATACTTGTACAGATGTTTGGCATCCTGTTTTGCCTTTAGTTTTATATGGTTTTACTTGAGAAATGTAAGCGAAAATAATTTGTAATGCTACAATACAATCGTTTATCGCACGGGGCCAAAACTGCTCAAAACAGCTATATTTTCACGTGTTGTAGTCTGATTTTTGTAGATCACAACACAGTGTGAAACGTCAGCCATCTCAGACCCCTAGACCCCCCAAGTGGCACAGTGCTAGATGGGGCTTCGGTATAGTGTCAGGCATTGAACATTCTTCACGAGTTGAGCTTATCTTCGCACATGGTGAACCGTCGTTTGTGGACTTGTAACTATTCGTTCAACATTCTAAAGTCCTTTTCACTCCTTACTCTTTTGCACTCAATGTGTTTGTTGAATTGATTATAAAGCTTTCCTCTTTGCGAGACGTCGAGACTTGTGCTCCGTTCGCTTTCAAACTAATCAACCTTTTCTTTTGCATGTCATTCGGGACCGGCATAAGGTTGCATCTAGGCTGGGCCGTTGTAGACGAATAACACATGGGTGTTTCATGACTTAGACAATTTAAATTAAGTCTAAGACATTGGTCCAACAGTACTTCACCACTTAGATAATTTCAATTAAATTCTTAACTTTGTTGCAAGAATACCACATGACTTAGATAAATTAAACTAAATCCGTGACAATACGATACATGAAAACATATCGATGTATTATCTAAGTTCCTTGTTGGATTGATATGTATCACCAGTATTGAGCTATATATGCTATATATTATGATACAGTAAATCTTATTTTGTATTCTAAATTGTTTATGTATTGTACCATACTTTGGTGTGTTCTGCAAAAGCTTTGCATGTCTTTGCCTAATTGAAGTTCATGTTCTACAGAGTATGCATTAGTTTAAGGAAAACAGATGAAATGAATCATAACAATTATTTCATAAGCAGATAAGATTTACTGCAGATTAGAGATTTATCTATCTTTCAACATAAGGATAAAAGATGGATCAACCAACCTGTTAAAAGCTGTTGGCCACTAAGAGAATTGGCCTGTGATGGCTGATAAATCTTAGTGTGGACTAGTAACAGACACTCAAAGCAACACATACTATGATAGAATTTCTAGGTTTGCAGAATAAAAAATTTCATTATCCACAGATGAAATTTCATTAATACTTTGGAGTCCAATGAGAGAGAAAATGCAGTGGAGGTTGAAGAGTTGATACGGTTGAAGACGCCAACAACAGCGAGCAAGTTTTGTAGACTTCAGAGTGAACTGAAAATAAACACAGTGCAGGATACATGCTAACTAAATTAATTGTACATGGTAGATGCCTCCTTAACAGATGTATCATTATATATAAGCTCACTATATAAGTGATTAGGAAGATTCCAAGCACAGGTATTATAGATTCACCAACGTAAAATGCCACTGTGATTTTACAAATTATATTGACTTAAGCATCGATCATCCAGTGGATTTACAAGCTCACTATAGCTGCAGTAGGTGTAGTTTTTAGGTATTGCTATCAGTCGATTAACCATGAAACAGAATACCTGACTGAGAGCAAAAAATAAAAAATAAAAGGCTTAAACCTTATAGCATTGGATCGCCCACTGGCAGTTGGAACATGATCTTCTTACCAAAGCAGCTTGGTGCATGGTGGGGGCAGGAAATTAGATGTCTTCTAGAGAATTGCTGATGGATCTTTCTGTGTATCGTCCACTGGCAGTTGGAACATGATCTTCTTGTCCAAGCAACTTTTAGATGTCTACTCGACAATTACTGATGGATCTTTTGTGTATCTTCATGATGTATGTAGGTTGGAAGCTTAAAATATGTACATAGATCATCTGTACAATGAACTGTGAGAGAGGATCAGAACTCCACTCCACTGTTCAACTGAACAGAGAAGGCAGGCCTGCCAATAGAGTCGAGGGGAGCTTCCACTCTAATGACTATCCCAGACTTCCCAGCGTTGCCGTTCCACTTGGATCTCCCAAGCTGTTACTTGCAAGTACAAAGGTAGATTATAAGTAGAAAAATAATCTAACTCCTCATCAAGTAGAGGGACCTATAAACATGCGTTATATGTAACAACTTCATATAAGATGCCAGCCACTTTCAAAATCATAGCACAAACAAATAACTTACAGCTAGAGAAGCAAAGGCAGACGGATGGGTCGTCGCAGAACAACCGCAGCTTAAACTAAGTTTCTCATCCATAGAATGTATGAGTTCTGCTTGCAACCCAGGATTGCTTCCACCAAAGGTAGGGCACACACTAGCATTAACAAAATAATGGTGTCAATTCAGCCATGCAACAAGTTCATTCACACTATACTCCTAAAGGACGAAAACAATCAGCAGCTAGAAGAAGAAGGTTCAAGATAAACACGCTCCGGAAGATCAGAACCTCTTATCTCATTCATCACTTAACAAACTCCGTATCGACAAAAGAACAGGACTAACAATGGATATATCCACCTAAGCAAAATCAACCAATGTATAATTATACTCCATTCTTGTAAATTTAGCACATAGCCAGCTAAGGTCAAGCTACAAGATACTCAGGCAAGTAACAAATGTATAGTTATACTCCATTCTTATAAAATTTACGACACTTCAGCACTCAAGATTACATAAATTAAACATATGACAAGTCAAGGTCAGTTTACCATATATCAAGCAACAACAGTGTGTTCAAGTTTGACATAAACTCCTCAAAAATCAAGAAAAAAAAGACAAACTAGGATTCCATCACATTCATTATCATAATATACCAGAAAGATTAGCCAACACTCAGACATATATGACTTCCAAGTTATAATTACATGATAAAAATAGATAATAGCAGGTGCAGCTATCACCAACCTGAATTGGATGGTTGGTTGTAACATGAGGCCAGATCTCTTCCAAGCTAAAGCTTGTAAGACTCCAAGTGAAAATGACTTGTCAGGCCACTGCACAACTGGAGTAATACGAGTGCCACTTTTGTTCTGCAAGAAAATAAAGACAAAAATGCTATGAAGCCTAATGATAGGCAACAGTGTCAGGCTTAAGAGGCATCTTTTTTATAGATTGAAACAGGTAGTAAGCACAATGAACATCAAGAAACAAAACAGAAGCAATACGTCACATAATATAGATACAAAATTACCTGAAATACATAACTACGAAACATGAACACAATCTTATGTTGCCTAACTATTTCCAATTGTTGCACAGTACTCACAAGCAAGGTTCGCAATCTCATACCGTACCAGCATATTGGTCAGCTATCGATATGGCATGTACCGAGCTATACCGAGCGTACCGACACATGGTACACTAAGGTATCGAGCTATACTGAATGTAACGGTCCTCTATCGGACCGATACGTACCAAGCATACTGAGAGGGATAATATGGTATTGCAAACCTTGCTCACAAGTACTCCTGAATGATATTTGAAAATTAAGGTTGTAACCAAATCATATTGGGCCATCTCAAACATTTGATCATCCAGAATCAACTGTGGTTTCAACAAGTCAAAACAAATAGCACATAGCAAACTACGCATCATGATATCATTAGTTCAACACTTATGGGTGGGTCTTATGCTGTATTGCTAATCTTATCTCCCGTCTTTCTTGTCTTCATAACAGCTACATAGCACTAGATACTATTTCTGTATTTCACATATGAAGCATCTTCCATATCATCTTCTCATTTACTCTAAATTTTTTGAATGCCCGAGGCTGAGATAAAGATTCTAGTTCCTTCCTTTTGTCGTATCTATGGAAAGGTCACTAAATAAGTTAGGAAGCCTTTAATAGTATCTAACAAAACAAGCTTACAGCATCTAATCATGCTTTGGCTCAATGACTACAAGACCTACACTGAGGAAAATGCCACTAACCAACTTAAAAGCCATCAAATCCCTTTTTACTAATTGAAACTAAGATTTTGTTAGGCCTTTCTCCACCTCTCTTTGAATGCCCGGTCCAAACTTATGCACCATGGCTATTTGGTGCATTATTTTTTTAATAATTATTTTATGCAGACATTTTTTCCTTTTTAATCTTATAATTGCATTAAAATGATGAAAAACATTATGAAGAATATTTTGAAAATGGGTTTTTTTTTACCAAGTTGCAAGGTTTGGACTTTTGTGCTATGAAAAAATATACAATGATATCCACTAAATTTTATTGAGAATTCAACATAATAAAGGATGATACAAAGTTTACACCAATGTAAGATTTGGGAGGTCTTGCCTATGCGAGCAGAGAAGCAAGTTCCGTTATCTAAACAGTGATCATTTAAATAGCAAAACAACAATCTTACCATATAATTAAGAAAATATAACCTTATTGTAAACCAAAATTGGTAAACCTACTTCTCTATTCGATGGTGACTCACCCACTGCTGAAAATAACAGAAGGCTTATTAATCAACTCATCGCCTGGATCTCAATTACCTGAGATGTGGAGTATTCAGGGCCTTGAATGGATGCAGATGCAAGACAAGCCATTTAGCTTGTTTTGTGGTACACGGTGGAAGAATTAGTTGATTCATTATTTTGGTTCAAGGTATGCAGTAAATCATTTAGATTGCTTGCTACATTATATAAAACATTTGGTCTTGTGAAGCAATTATGCATCTAGGCCAATAACAATAACTATAGAAGAACTAAAAGCTATGAACTCATTGAATTTTTTTCCCATTGATTTTTTTCTTGAAAGATTATAGAGTAGGAATATATATTCTTTATATTTAGTTGGTTTGTAATTATAGAACTGCCATTTAAGAAACTGGATCCCTCATTTCTGCACTTTAAATAGTGTATCAAAATGATCCCAGATAAAAGTGTATAATACACTTAGGACAAATAACCTAGATTGCAACTCCAGGGGGTAAAGGTACTCGATCAAATTAAATTATTTAAAACAAAATTCTTACTTGGTATTGTCTAGAAGCTCCAGAAGCTCATTTCAGGTCATATATTCTAATAGAACAACATTGATAGGTTTTCTCCTACTCATTGTGTAATGGCACGAATCAACTCGGCTAGATTTGAAAACCTTACCATACATTAACTATAAGAATCTTATTTTCTGATTCTGTGGCACACAATAGGCGAATCAGACAAGACAAGATAACAAGTTCCCCAACCTTGTTTTTTATGCAGCATAATGCAATTAAGGTGAAAAAAGCATTCTTAGCAGAAAATTTACCAAGATAGTATACAAAGTTCAAACTATTTTTGTAACCTTGCAAGAGAAGCTAAATCTTGATTCTCCTGGATATTGACATTGGGCCTGAAGCAACCCACCAAATAAAGGAAGAAAAGCGCTAGTGGTCAGGCCCTCACCAGCCACATAGGTGAGTTGCCCATTTGGGAACTGCAAATCCAGGAATGTCTGAAAACCAAAACAATCAAAGAAATTAGACTCAAATTGCCCTACAGCTCCAACAATTTGCATGATAGACTTTCTGCTACTGGCAAAAGCAAAACCATAAGGAAAATCTAGAAGGCATACAAACATGAAGAAGGAAGAGACAATATGGATCAAACACATAAATTCCTAGCTTAAAATATAACCTCCAATTTGTTACTATGAAAATTTTTGGATTGACAACATACTGCTAAGTATAACATGAATCAAATAATGGTAAAAACATTATTTGTAAAGAAAAATTATATAAATATTACCTATGAACTCATTTCGATTTATACTTGAAAATCTTTTAATGGCATATAAATCCTTCACTAAGACAGAGTCAAACTGACATGCCATTTTCAATGTGTAAAATACAACTTTTGAATGATATCCATGTATATTGTGAGGTTGTTTACACTATCGCAAACTTCTGAAAACATGTACTTCGAAGTCGTAGCAGAAACATACTTATTTTCTTATAAGACGTGCTTAAAATAGCTAATAACAGTACTCAAGATAAATGTTAAGATAGTGCATAAGTTCACCTGATTTTCGTACATGAAAGGTTAATTACAGTGGATGCCCGACAAATTCATGTTGTCTGATATCTTGTATACACATAAGAATCATGTCAGATATATAACCTGTATGAATTGTGAGTTGTCTATCCTGTGAGAATTTTATGTCAGCTGTATATCCATGTGTCGAAAACGAACGTAAATCAAACACTTCTATAACTCTTTGAGCATAAACTTTAACTATCATTTGAGATAGCTGAACTTATTTTTATCATAAGGCTTCCTAGATCACATTTTATAAAGTTTCCATTCCAACATCTAATAGAACTATATCTCTTTTGTCTCTCCCAATTTATCTCCTTGTTGTTACATTGGACTCACAAAAAATTATCCACGTCGTACTCTCATATCTGTGTCCAAATTCCATTATTTAAGCTTCTATGGCTATTCATTTGCAAAAGAAATCATGAAAAGATGGTTAAGCGAATAGGCAAAGCAGGAAAACGATTAAAAAAATTAGTAGAAGTTTTGGGAGAGGCTAAAATCTTCAAATATAAATCACACAAAAAACTTCTGAACTTACACAAGCAAATGGATTCAGACAGATCATTGACATCAACAGCCATCGTCTATGCTTTGACCATAAAGCTGGACACAGGGAATGCATTCCATTCTGCAAAAAAATTGTGACATATCTATCACTGACAAAGAAAAAATATACTATTTTCATGGATATATGTACCCTCAAAATCATCATCATTTTTAACCCGACATACCTACAGGGAGATTGTGTCGAACAGGAAATTTGAGCCACATGAAGACAATAAATAGCACTCATAGTAGACTCAATTACACAGAATAGGACATGCATATATAAACTGAAAAGATTAAAGGAAATAAAAAAAATCAACGAACAGGATTAAGCTGCAAAAATATAATAATTTGACAAAGGCTCATTGCAAAAAATCAAATTTTACAAAATTTTGATCAGTCAGAAGTTTTTTTTTTACTCTGTAAATCAGAACAGCAAGTGGAGGTTATAGTAAACAATATAAAGAAAAAAAAAAATTTGTGAATTTTTCAGTAAAGCCCATATGCTGAGGACAAACTAGGCAGGGCATGGCCAATAGTGTTCAATCAAGGGATCAAACCTAGGCACCCCACAAGGGCAACAAATGATCTTCTATTAATGGGCTAATCAGCAATTAACCAGTTATAACTAGGTAGAACAAAGTTAAAAAGAAACAAAAAAAATGCATTTATACAACATTACATACAGGACATTTCATGCAATATTTGATCTGTCTCGATCAAGATGAAAGTTACATTCCTGAAATGACAATTGTTCGATCTATATCAGATATGCAACTGAAGAGAAAGATGTTCATAAAAGGATAGACCGGGCATAAATAACTGCTAAGCAAGCTGCTGCAACTGACATCAAAAGGAGTTTCTCACCTTCCGGTCATAACCATACCACAGCAAGTGTTGCTTTGATAAATGAACAGGCAAAAGAAGTGTTGTATCCCGAACAAATAGCACTGGTCCAAGCTGGATAAGAAAAAGTGGTGAACTCTCATTCCTTGAAGTGGACCCACCATGTGATGCCTCTGCTCTCCATAGGTCTCCCCTTGCAACCAATGAACTTTCAATGTCGTTGGTCCTACTATCATATGTTGATGTAATATTAATGATGCCCTGAAATGTGTTACACATCAATATTAGTTTCTAATAAATGCATTGTGCATGGCATAACAAACAAAAACTACTTTCAGCTCTCATGGTAGGACTAAAAACTGCTGAATCTTGAAAGCATATAACAAATCAGACTTGACTTAATAGACAAAAAATAATTGCTACAATACCAAATAAAATAAAAAGAAAGAAAATAGAATTAAAATCAAACGTTATGTGCAATTCAATGTTGGTGGCACAGACACTGTCACAAGGAAACTGAACCGTGATGCATTAGCCCAGTTAAGAGAGACCAATGCAAGAACCATGGTGGTGTCAGAAACAATTTCCAAAAGATATTGAATAGTAACTAGAAATATCTGGTTCCTTCATTAGCTTCATATTTAGTGCATACCAGAAAGCAAAAGCATGATACTGCAAAACAGTCAAATACTTCCTACATACTAATTACTTACTAGGTATTGACATGACTAAAAAAGGAGTTGCTATCAGCCTAAGATGCAAGGATGTTATGGTAAGTAAGTTACTATCTACTAAATAATTCAAGCACTGACTTAACTCATCTTGAATTGTTGGTTACCTAAGGTAGACACCATAGGAACGAGGTAAACCAAATCTCAAAAGAATTAAGTCATGCATGCTCTTTTAAGCATCTCCACTTGTTATATGCAGCAAACAAAACAAAATATGATAAGAATCATGGCTTATATTGATAAAAATTAGGGTAGGTTTCTAAACCTTAGCAGGTGACTAGGCGCTGCCCAAGCACCCATTAACATGCCTGGTCAAACTAACATGTATTTTATGAAGATGAACCAACCAAAGCATGTAGCAGTCATGTAATGATTTCAGAGTGCTTTTACTTTGTGCATACAAGGTGAAACATAATATGTAATTACCTAAACCATGATTTTGATAAATGCTCTTTAAAATCCTTTAAGCCTTTGTCAATGGACCAAACTGATAAATGATTCTTTCATTCCTAAATCTATGTTTCTTGCTTAATAGTTACACAATCTCCATCATTTAATTCACCTAACTGTCAAACCTCATATTAAACAATTAATTAATACAAACAATAACATAAATAAGTTGTGACGGAAGGGAAAGGTGTAAGAAGCCCCACCTGAGGCTTACAGAAACGTCTTGGTGATCTCAAATCAAGCTCAAATCCTTCCTCGTCTTCTAACCCATCCAAGCCTCCCACCGCTGCCACTGGATCCAAGGAACCCCGACCACGGAACTGATCCGCAACCAAACCATGCTCTTCCGAGTCGCCAGCATGGCCACTACCTCGGCGAATCTCCACAGCTTCGTCCCACTTCCTACTGCCGTCCAGATCCACTCCGAGCCGGGCAGCGAGCCTCTCATCCTCTTCTTCGTGCCAGAACGGCACAGGAAGCTGCCGGAAGAACTGCTGCACCACGCCGTTGATGCAAGCGCCCAGCTCGGCGCCGGCCTGGCCGAGGCGGTTTCCGATGCCGAGGATGGCGGATACGCCGTCCGCGGCAGCGGAGGCCGGGAGGATGGGGTCGATCTTGTGTGGGGCAGGCCAGGGGAAGGGGGGAGGGGCCATGTGGGACTGGATGAGGCCGTTGAAGCCCTGAGCGAGTCGATCCGCGAGGTCGAGGCCGTGGCGCTGCACCTCCTCCCACGCCTCGAAGGATCTCTCCACGGACATCATCGGCTACGGATTCCAAATCCTTCTCTTCTTCTTCTTATTCTTCTTCTTCTTCGAAGATCCGATCGATCGCGCGAAAGGGGGCTTAGGGTTCTAATTGAGGCGATCGCGACGCGCAGGCGATAAGGATCGATTAATGGCGAGGGAAGAGCGAGAGAACGAACGGCGGGTGATGGTGATACGACAGAACTCAAGTAGTGGACTGGGAGCGGTGACCGCAACCAAGAAACCGCGTGCTGTTTGTGACCCATTGGGTTTGCACCCCCACGATCCGATCAGAAGCAATGCGTCCATCTCATTGAGCCCAATCTGATCGAGTTCGATCCAATTCGACATTAACATGAATCGGATCGACTCGTTTCTTTCCACAAACTGAATCCGATCGGAACGAGAATGTTTGTACTTGTAATTTTATTTATATATATATATATATATATATATAATTTAATTTAAATTTTTAGACCTGAGAAAAAAATCTTTTTACTACTGGCGTTGAGATTGATCATCAATTGGATGTGAAAAACCTAATCCGACTTATCTCATTATTCAACAACTTTTTTCAAGTTTGATGATCTAAGTTTTGAGATAAAATTTTTGTGTGATTTCGATGAATGTTCAAAGTTGCACACTCTTTCTCCTAAGTTAGTGTTCAAAGTATTTGTGAAAGCCCTAAGTGGTCCGATCAAATCGAGTTTGATCAATTATGACCAAGGAAGTGATGGTCTAATTTTTCAGGACATAGGTCAGAATTTGGATGGAGATAATGCTATTTACATACATAACATCATTCATAAAGTTAATCGATTATAATAATTATAATTATGCATAATTTTTATACCAACCCATAAATATCATTTATGTATCAATATATATATATATATATATATATATATATATATATATATATATATATATTCAGAAATGTTATTTATATCAGAAGGGAAGAAGAATACATAATAAGTTCCCATCATTTTGGCATAAAATCATCTTTTTATTCACAAGATTCAAAAGAATTATTATGAACTCTAATTTGGAACACCACCTTATTAAAATGGATTTTAGTGGGATATGTACTTTTTTATATATATAAAGGGTAAAAGGTGAAGACATAATTTAAGCCTGAGACACAACACCTCTCACCTGAATTAACCTGCACTTTTAATCACTTTTTTTTTTCCTTCATTTAAAAAAGGGAATCTTAAATTGTTTTTGCCTTCTAAATCTTGATATCTTTTTCTCTACATGACATGTCCAGTTAAAATACATTTATATTGAGTAGCACACTTTTGGAAGGCAGCTACATAGAGCATGAAAAGAAAACCCACTTTGATGGGGTAGGGGAGCTCTCAATCACACACTATGGAAAGGTTTTGAGGTCTCTTTTTGGAGATTGTTACTCTTATTGTTAAGGCTACCTTCCAATCAATCAGATTGTTACTTTAATTTTCCTGTTAACAACAAAAAATTAAAGAAAAAAACAAAGAACAACTTCTTATTCTATCTTCATAGTGACAAATCAAATTCTTCTTACCATAAGATTAATTTATAAATTTCATTGTGTTAGACATAATCCAAGCTTCTAAAAAATTATTTAATTTTTTCTCTCATCCTTTCTAGATTTACACTCTACTAAACAAAAACTATTTTTTCTCATATTCTCTTCTGTTAAAACATAGAAATATATAGGATATTTATTGATAAATCAAACTTGGATTACTAATCTTCTAAAGATTTTTTGTTTTCAGGTAGCTTTGGTTCTTATTATCAAGCCTAACTTCATGCATTCTTATTTTTATAATATCATGACTAATTGGATAAATCACATTTTGGCCAAATTTTTTAGTTAACAAATATGTCTTGTTGTAGCTATCCTTACATTCTCATGAAAAAAGAAAAAAAAAAAAACATGAATGGAGCTCCAATCATATGATAATACCATTGCAACATCAACAACAAAAAAAAAAAGATAAGATAGTAACCCAAAAGATGGCTTATAAATAATCAGTATCATTGTTTAGGTATCAGTCCATCATCAATCATAATCTAACATTAGAAAAAAGGAAAAAACATGGCTTTTTTTTTTTGTGATACTTACAGCAATGCTTTTTGTATCATAAAGCAAAAGAGGAAAACAATGTGTTTCTCTCTCTCTCTCTCTCTCTTTTCCTTTGTATGTTAGCTGTTTCTGTGAGATGATGAATCCCTGAAAGCTTAACCACTTTGAGCTGCTGCATATCAATATGCAAATATCATGTCTAATTTGCTTATCAATATGCTGTTTCAGTTAATATATATATATATATATATATATATATATATATATATATATATATATATATGTTTGCTGCTAATTCTCATAAATCATAGCTTTGAATCATGGATGGTAGATGAGATGATCAACAATAACTTGAAAACTAGTTGAACAAGATAATTCTTTTTAGGTTTCTTTCTTAGGATTCTAACTATCTCGTTAGAAAGTAATAGGCATTTTTAGAGCCCTCATATGATTTAAATTACTTGGTGAATTATGGTGTAAGTTATGACAAAGGATTTAGGTAGAAATATGAGTGTTTAGCAAATTAAAACTTATTGGGATGAACATATATCATGTATCATTAGATTTTGGTGGAGGAATCAAATGTGTGTTATCGGAGTTTCTCTCTAGTGGATCTAGAGAGGATGAAAGAAAAGATAAATATTTTTTTTTTTAGATTTATGTAAGAAGATATATAAGAGGATTTATCTATGAGTTTGGGTTAAATCATGAGTACTTATAATTGATCTCACATCATGAAAAAAATTAATTTTTCATTGTTATATATGCATGGAGTATTGAGGTATATTAATCTTATGTTAGTTTTCTGATATATTCTTTATGTATTGATCTTAACTATTCAATGAAATCCACCAAAACTTGGGTAGCATAAGACAAATGGATTTGGTAATATGGCACCTCTTTTATTTGTAGGTTGTAAGCAAAACATCTTCATATCAATTGCTTACAATTAAGAATGTAATTAGCAATATGTTGAATAACAAACATTTTTATTGATTACTGATTAAGATTCCTAACAAGAATTGATGGTTTATAAAATAATAAATGTTTTTTTTTTGTTCAAAAGATTAAAAATAATAATTAATTAGGGAGTGATAGGTATGGCCCACCAATCAACATTTGGTGAAAGCTGATTAAGAATAAGGGTGTTAAGATAATAATATCTCATTTAGGGTATTAAAATAGCAAGCATTTATTAATCCCTTATTAGAATTCCTAATAAGGGTGGATGATTGAGGGAATACCTTAAGATAATTTTTGTTATGAAACAAAAGATTTAATTAATTCAGGCAGGCCTACCTAAGTAGATGTTAAAAGTGATAGAACTACGTTAGCGACTTGGAATATATTTGGAAGTAATATAGTTGTTGTCCTTTTGGCATGAAAAAAAGACAGAAATATTTTTATTTGTCTTCGTCGAAATCAAGATCAGATAAACCTTCACAAACTAAAAAAATAAAAATAAAAATAAAAATTGGGTGCATTAGAACAAACAAGACTTGTTGATCTCACCAGTTTCTTCACCATCTTTGGGTTACGAGGAAGCCCTTATAACTCGGCATGCTTCATTCACTGTTCGTCAACGACTACTCTAAGCTTATCACACATGAAACAGAGCACTAAGCGTCAGCTGACGCAACTCTCAGCTCTCTCACTTCCATTCCATTGCCGACGTGGAGTTCATGGGAGTGCAGGCGCAGCAGATGGCGGGCGGAGGAGGACCTCCTCGGCGCGCCGTGCCCCTTGTTGCTCGGCCCGGAGGGAGGGACGCGCTTCATGGCCGCAGTTAATGCTGCGGCTGTCCTCGCTGAGGAGACCACCGCCGCCGGGAGCATGAGGAGGAGGAGAAGGGCGAGCACCACCACCAGCTTGCTGTTGAGAGCCATGTCATGGACTACAGGAGGAACCTTTTTGAGAGAGAGAGAGAGAGAGAGAGAGAGAGAGACATTGCAGGTGGAGGAGATTTAAATACGAGGAGGGAGATTGAGTTTGATGAGCTGAAGGAAATAATTTGGACTGACACTAAATTCTCCAAGAAAGAACACGTAAATATAAATTCGAGATCTGCCACAGGATTGGATGCGACATAAATCTCATTAGAAATTAAATCTACCTTTTTTAGGACATTTTTTATGTTTTATAAATAAGGTTTTAAGGAACTTTTTTTTGCAGTTGAATAAAGAATCAAAATCCTTCCTCTTATATTTTTATTATTTAGTACTCGATTCGTGGAAAGAAGATAACTCTATAAATACTTTAATACTCTAGAAATATGGTTCTAAACGAAACATAGCTGAATTTTTTTATTGTTTTAATTCATTGAAGAAGTCATAGGCCCGGATTGAATCTTAGTATGAAAATTTTGATTTAACTTTTTATTATAACTTAAGATACTATTTATGTGCGCTTTATCCTTTTTATGTTATTTTAATATTTATTAATTTTCTAAATCAAAATGTTTAATATATTTTGATATTTTTTTTTCCAACATGATTAACAGACAACGAAATGGCTTGCCAAAGAAAAAATTATGAACTTTATGGGCAAATGGGATTTCTTCCCTGTGATGCTAATCTGATGCACCAAACCACTGAGAGAGAGGTGGAAGATGACTTTGGATCACTTACTATTTGACAATGAACACTCCCAACCCATAAAGAGAAGAAGAGTTTGTAGGAAAAAGCACATTCTTTTTCATCCATGGCTTCAAATTGCTTGCCTTGTTCTCTGTGAATGAGCTTGATTTCTGCTCTGGGTTTGCTGCAGGATATGATCGACGAAGGAACACCACCAATTATTACTGGTCTCTCTCTCTCTCTATCTATCTTTGTGCCAACCAGTGTGAGGACTTGATCTCTGTTGCTTGTAAGGTATATATGTTGCTGGTTTGGTAGAGTAGTATGATTAGATGCTGGAATCAATTATTAGTGGTTCTTTCTCACTTTCTCTTAAGTGCAGGATTGAATCTCTATCTCTGTAAAGATAGATGATGATATAAGAAAGGAAATAAAGTTGTACTGTCATCGATCGTCACCTCTCGACGTTCCATATCACACAGTCTTTCGATTTGGATTGAAACTATTAAAAGAAAAATTAATTAGATAAAATAATTTTTTCACTTAATAATATTTCATCAAAACAATTAAAAATACAACCCCGTCGAAAGCCTCTTGAGTTGGGAGGTAGATCATATGAGTAAAAAAGTATTAACAACTAGATAGGATTTCATATTCTGATATAAGATTTATCTTTACACACAGGTATAATGAGTAATTATCTCGAATTAATTTGAATTATCGTGTTCCTCCATAGCATATAAGAAGGTTTATTTATAAAGATAACATATAAATTGAAGAATTTTATACATACACATCCACAACCATATTTAAGTTTTAGGAATTACAGATCACTCAATTAAAATCTTTATTATTAGTATCAAAGCAGGTCATGAGTTTTGAGTCAAAATCATCTGTATATATTGAGATTTCAAAGCATAGTGTCAATCAAGGAGGTGTATGGAAGGCAAGTTGACTTGTTTGAATGGAGATAATTGGGGAAGAACATTGCTGCATTACCATCTAAAACTCACCAACTTTTGGGGACAATGACTAGATTTGAGAGCTGCCTCAAAAGATGCATGGAATAATGGAGTTGTGGTGTTTCAGCTCCTGTCAATTTCACCAACTTTGAGGGTGTAAGGTATTGGATAAGATCCCTGAATACTTTAAATACAATTAACTGAGTGAAGGAAGAAGAGTAAGGACATGGATACCACTTGTACTTGATTCCATCTAAGCCACATCATAATGCAACCTAAGTCCAAGTATATAATTTATAGCTTAATTTATTTGCTAAAAACATAATATGATTATTTGCCCCCAAGTATAAATTTTCCGATAGCAAAACAATGGTAAACTTTTGACTCTATAATTTTCCCCAATTCAGATAGAAGAATTTGATCTGAATTCAGAGAAAGACAAGGAAACACTACTAATGCAAAACCCTAGAGGACCACATCATCTGAAGAAGACATCCACTTCCAGTTGCTTGGCTATATGGTTTTCTCTTGATTGAACCAGCTTCTTGTAGTCTTTGAACACTACAAAGACTCACCATCCAGGCTAGGGGATCCTTCATGCATCCTGTAGAAGGTCAGGCCACATAGTGGGTCATAATTCTCAAGTTGTCCTGACCAATGATAGGTTGTAAAGCTTATCCAAACAAGTTGAAAGAACATGAATCTATATATATATAGGTAGCTGAATTGAATTCATTACCATGCCACTTGTGCTGCACTGTTATATCTTCCTAGCTTTTGCAATATCCAATGTGATACATTCTCCTTGTCTGTTATATAACCTGTTAGACAATCAAACAGCTGCTAGTGATCTATGCTATCAGTATTACAGCACATCCTTTGTTTCAGGTGAAGTAGCAACAAGAAAGTAGCCAACAACTAATTAACACTAAAACACAAAGTAGTGTTGATACAAATTGTTCACTTTGATAAACAAAAACCCACAAAGGTGTTCAATTCTACATGTGTATCTGTTAGGAAACAATCACAAGCTTCTTTTTCTTGAAAACAAATAGGAACTTCGAAAATCAAAAGTCCAGATTTCGGACATCTAGTCTCATGTTTCCTTCCTATTGCAGCACTCGTGGAGCTTCCACCAGATTTACCAGCATCATCAAAGTAGCAGATTAACCTTTTTCTTCAAGACAAGCATGGGCCAAACACCGATTTGGTGATCCATTCTTTCCATCTAACTAAGCCTTCAATCATGAGGGAACACGATTGGATTATTCCTGCTTGAAAGAAAAGCAAAATAAACATTAGCTGATTGTCGATTCCACAGCATCTAGGTGCATTACCTCACAAGTGTTGATACATTTCTCGGGCCAGCAAATCTTTTACATACCACTTCTTTGTGATTTGGATTCAGCAAATCCAGAGACTATAAGGGATCACGGCAATCTGCATCTCTGATGGCAGTATCAAAAGAATCTTTAAGCATTTCTGAGCAATAACATCCTGAGAGCTTGATAAGTGGAAGAATGCCACCCATTTCTCGGGCCACCAATCTTTTACATAGCACTTCTTTGTGATTTGGTTTCAGCAAATCCAGACACTATATGGCAATCTGCATCTCTGAAGGCAGTTCTAAAGAATCTCTACGCATTTCTGAGCAATAACATCCTCAGAGCTTGATAAGTAGAAGAATGCCACCTTAAAAGTCTATTTCCAGTTTCTCAAGTGCCTAGTACTAATTTCTTAAAGAATATCAAAAGATTCAACATCAAGACCTACTTCAGATTCAATTCCAAATTGCTTGAGCTGTAAAACACAAGCAAAAATTACAGCTTTCATATTACCATGCTACCATGGAGGGGTTTCCCACATGTCAGGGGATTGATAGCCGGGATAGTGCTTTGAGCCAAAGAACTGTGTGGAATGATCAGAATACAGAACTAAGGTGATGCAAGCAATATATACTTTTGTTGAACCCATCAAATACACAAAACTCATGCAAGCAATAACAGGGCTATATGTCACATAGATTTCATGCAAGCAATAGAGAATTTTGTTGATCCTATCATGCAACATTCACCGCAGTCAATAATGGACAGCATTGAACATACTGATAGAGGAAACATTGGTCCTCAGTCAGAATTTCATACGTGGACATCAGCTTGGTAGAAAAAGACAATGATAACGGATCAAATCCGCCACATCAAGAATCGGAATGGAAAAATTCATATAATTTACGATCGGGAGAATATTTTCCCTAACCATATGTCAGGGATGGGTTCCTCTATCTCACAACGTCACATACTTGGATTTCCTAACTTGAACATGGAACCTTGTCGGGATGCACTCCCAACTAAGGTCTTCTTGTAGGAATGAAGGTGCTTCAGCCTTGAGGGGCTTCAGCCTTGAAGGACCAACCAGGGAGCGGTTCTCGCGCTGTGGCGAGAATTGGACCATGGACTGGTATGAACTCACCTTCCACACAGGAGAAGACACCGATATCACGACCTAACACATACGTATCTACTAACATAACCATTTACTATCTTACCTGACTATAAAACTTAGGCATGGCCACAGCAAGAAGGATGCACAAAATGGCCACCAAATCAGGTCTCAGTCAAAGCTGCATTTAAACAAACGTCATGTGTGCTTCATTGGGCATACCACTTTCTAAATAACCAACCTCCAATCAATGTATTGCATGAGATGATATCCTTCTTCCCATTTCAACAATCACTTTCCAAGCTCCTGGCATAGTCCCACATTTTGCATACATCTACACGAACGCATTGGCAACAATGAGATTATCCTACCTTCTATCAACCATAGATTTCACAGAAACAGTCTCCCTTCCGAAGCAAACTCAACAAACAGCTTTCTACCTTCTACCATATCAAATCAATATGAATACCAGCTTCGATCTCAGAAAAGTTATTGATTTGGACAACGAGCAATGGACTTAGCAATCAAAGCCGGAACTTTTTGATTCACGCATTAACCCGATGGCCTCATTTAGAATTACCCATATCGAAAAGCCACAGGATCACAGTGCCAGAATCGATCCTCTTCTCCTCAGTTCATCAAAGTGGAGCCTCTTCTCATGGGTCTTGGAGGCAATGATTTAGGGCGCCAAAGTTGGGTTATTGACGGTGATGGGACGCAGAAGACGCTCCGACTCTTTCGTTTCCAAGGATTGTTAGGGCAAAGAAGCCCACTGATGGAGACCTCAACTCGAAGCAAGAGGCGACGCAACGCGAGTTCCCACCTAAATTGGTGGGGGGAGGGGGGAAAGCCAACGAACCGCAATTTATAGCCAATTTTTATGTCAATTATTGCTTAATATATATTTTCGTTTATTATTAGTTTTTCTTTACTTGAAGGGGTAATCTAGTCTTTTTACTTCAACCGGAAACCCTAAAATTCACGATCAGGATTGGCCGTTGGGACTCCATTTAGGGTTGCCTCCCCTCCCTATCGCGACTCTTCCCGAGACGCCAAACTTGCCGTCGAACGCTCGCCGATCTCCTGCCATGGTTGATACCTTCGGTTCTATCTTCCCCCACTTCCCTTTTCCTTATCCGTTCGCTAATGGCGCCGCTGCCCCTTTCCTTCTTCGCAGGCTTCCGAGAAGAAGCTCTCGAACCCGATGAGGGAGATCAAGGTCCAGAAGCTCGTCCTTAACATCTCCGTTGGTGAGAGCGGTGACCGCCTCACAAGGGCCGCTAAGGTTTTGAATCTTGGTCCGATCTTTTCCCCGCCGTCCTTGATGTTTTCCACCATAGTGTTTAGTTCACCGAGTACCTTGATCTGTTCAATTACTGATGTAGAGATTATGCATCCTCCTCGATTCTAGATTTCTTGGAGCGGCCTAAAGGAGGCGACTTCGATACTGTTTAACTTGCATTTAGCATCGGAAGTCCTATATATGAACTCTGTTCCTCTTGTATGCAGGTCCTGGAGCAGCTGAGCGGGCAGACTCCGGTGTTTTCAAAGGGTTAGTATATTCTTTCTACCAGTTTCTAGCACTAGATGGCTCCAAGTTTCGGTCTTGTTAATGAATCTTGACGTTATTGACCTCGCTGCAGCACGATACACTGTGAGGTCCTTTGGGATCAGGCGTAACGAAAAGATTGCGTGCTATGTCACGGTCAGGGGTGACAAGGCGATGCAGCTCCTGGAAAGTGGACTGAAGGTGAAGGAGTACGAGCTGCTGAGGAGAAACTTCAGCGATACTGGCTGTTTTGGTTTTGGTATACAGGAGCATATCGATCTTGGAATCAAGTAAGCTCAAATGAACCCGGTGCTTCTGCTCACTTGCTTTCTGTATGTTTGTAACCGAGCACTTTGTCTACCCAAATAAATGCATTATTCTGCTAACTTGGTTGATAGGGTTCATAGATTTATATCTAATTGCGTGGGATGAAATGGTATAGTTTAGGACTATATGATTCAGTTAATGACAATTTTATATGGTTGTGTTTTATCGTGTTGGGAAGAGATTTCTTTTTTAAGTATACATTCCTATTATATTTTTTTTGGGGTAAGTTTGATGTTTCTTTGAACCAAAATAGGCTGTAAAGGCTGTGAAGTTGAGTGCTTGCTTGTCGAAAGTCCTAAGATTCAGATTGAGTTGGATAACATTGTGTGTCTCGTGGTATTAATACTGTGTTAGCATGTTTAAGATGAGCTTTGGCTTGTTATCTCTGATTGCTGATTTGGTAAAGATCTAATATCTGATGCTTTTTTATTACTTTTTTTTAATTTTATTTTAGGATTAAAATAAATAGAGGCAGGAATATTTTTCTGTGAAAAATGTTAAATAAATAGGATTATTTCTGTTTTGCCAAATGAGCTATTAGTTTGTTTCAAATATCGCTTTTTGAGTGGCTGTGACAGTTCTTGTATCCATTTTAGACCATGTTCGATACTTATGTGCTATTTCAATTTAATAATCAAGTTTTTATAGTATTAATTTGATTTACATCATAAGGAATTTATAAATTTGGTGGCTTTACATTTGTGATCATGTTTTTCATTCATGTACTGCATGAAGTTGCTTTAGGTTTGACTTGCATTATTCTTATTGGGAAGAGTTAATATTGGTAGTGGTGCTGTTGGCTTAATTTTTAAATTTTATAATTTTATTTGTCTTCTTGATTTAGTTTTCTCAAAGTTTTTAATGTTGTTAATTGCCTATGCCTCTATAAGGTCAAGACATTATCTTTAACATAGAACCTAAGCGACCTGGCTCACAACTTTGGACTCAGCCCAAGATTGCTTTATGAATGGCTTGTTCCAAGGCTAATGGATGGTAGGCATCGAAGATGGTGGAATGTGGATGACAAGTTAGGAGGGTGGTCAGGCAGTTGAAGACAAATTGATGGTGCCAGAATTGGAAGTAGGGCGGCGTATAGATGGTGGTGCAGGAGGGGATTGTGTTGGTGTGGAAGTTGAGACTCAAGTTCAGGTGATAGTGGCTGAGTTATGAAAAAGGAGGAAAAGGAAGGAGGGTGGGAGCAAGCATGGAAGAATTTGACAAGAGGAAATAGACCAAATTCACAAATGAAGGGTAGTATGTCTAATCATATTATATTTGTATATCAATAGACGTAGCATGTGAGTCATATGTTCTCTTGTATATAAAGAATGTGTTAACTGACCTGATTTTATTCTGAGTCATGGAATTTTGTCACTGAGGCCTGGCCTAATGTTCACCAATTTTAGTCCAAGTATGTTACAAAGCAATCTGCGAACCAGCGACCAGGGCCATCTGCAACTCCTTCATGCCATCCAACACCCGGTCTGCTTAATGCAGCTTTACTGGCCCTTTTTCCCTCACAGTAATACTCAACCATTGTCAGGAGCTTTTACTGGCATACTGGCCCAAGGAGAAGACCAAATAACGGAATTTAGTCATATCTGAAAGTGCAAGGTAGCAGTTGTGTATCGAAGGGCAACAACAATTTATAATTTGCTAGTTATTTATGTCAACATCAGCTCATGTTATAGATTGCTCTAGATTTAGTTATATTCCTTGATCGATTAAGAGTTCCTTAAAACTAGTAACTCTGTAGGCTTATTTTCTCATTTATGAAGTTAGATTAGTTAGTAATCGAACTTTTTTTGCTTGTTTGAAGGCTTCTACTTTACCTCATTGATAGCACTCATTTGACATTGGTGGTGGCACTTCCACAAACGAAATTAGCTCTTCATTCTCACCACTCAAATGTCTTGGTTGTAGTTGCTTTGCTAAATCCCCCCTATGTTACTTTTGCAGGTATGACCCCTCGACCGGTATCTACGGGATGGATTTTTTTGTGGTCTTGGAACGCCCAGGTTACCGTGTAGCTCGTCGCCGCCGATGCAAGTCGCGTGTTGGAATTCAGCATAGGGTTACCAAGGAGGATGCAATGAAGTGGTTCCAGGTCAAGTATGAGGGTGTCATCCTCAACAAGTCCCAGACAACCACTGGTTAAGGTTCATGATGATCCAGAACATTATATTTGATCTCGTTTTTTCCAGCAGAGTTTAGTGGTTCCATCGAACTCAATTGCTTTTACAATTTGCAATCTCTACTTGAGTATTTTGATCCTGAAGGAGTTGGCAAACTTCATTTTAGTTCAGTAATCAATGGAATTGCTTCAAGTCTGTAATCTTACTATCTCAAACTGGTACGTTAGTGTGGTCAGTAATTATCGGCTTGATTGGGAGTCACCAAAACCAAGAAGTGCAATTTCAATTGCAAAAAAGAAATGCAATTTTAGACCTGCCTGAATGTGTACAGCTCTGATATATTCTGAGGCGTTGGAGGAAGAAAAAAAGACGAGCGCAACCCACGTCTTTAGTTGCCACCGTCAATAGATTGTCGGCGATAAGTCGAAGGAAGGTGAGGATGCTGTTAAGTCATTATGCATCTTTGTCCGCAGTTCAAATTGTAGGTTGCAACTCACTTGCATGAAGTCGGAATCGTTAGTAATTTGGCGATGAATTCATTCTTGGGTCTTGTGCACATCTCTTGTCACACTATGGGAGTTGGCCATGCATGAAGTCGTTCCCTTAACCGCAAGTAGGGAGATGTTGAAGGTGGGGCTAGTGATTGGAGTGAAGTCGTAACAAGATTGTCGTACTGGAAGGTGCGACTGGATCACCTCCTTTTCAGGGAGAGCTAATGCTTATTCTTGTTGGGTATTTTGGTTTGACAATGCTTCACACCCAAAAAGAAGCGAGCTACGTTTGAGCTAAGCTTGGATATGGAAGTCTTCTTTCGTTTCTCGATTGTAGTAAAGTAAGACCAAGCTCATGAGCTTATTATCCTAGGTCGGAACAAGTTAGTTGATAGGATCTCTCCTTTCTTATGTCCTCATATCCCTCTTGTGTGGCGATATGGGGATATAAAAAGAAAAAAAAGGGGGGGAAGGGATGAGTTTTTCCTCGCTTTTGGAAACGTGGATCATCCAAGCCAGGAGAAATGCCTTTGAAAAGAGGAAAGAGGCAGGTATTAAAATTGAGATATTTTGGAAAGAAACATGGATAATTCAATGTGCTGGATCATCCAAGAGAAATGCCTTTGAAAAGAGGAAAGAGGCTGGTATTAAAATTGAGATATTTTTGGAAAGAAACAAGGAAGAGATGAAGAAATGCATTTGTGACAAGTCAAAGAGCTGAGAGTGGGCAATATATAGTCTCATTCGTGCTTAGATTCATGTTCAAATTGATAAATATTGGTCGATATGGATGGATCGAAACATAATTAAATCAACCCCAAACATAAATCTCCCTCCCCAAATACATTATCCACGCCGCATCAATATATGGCAACGACCGTAATGATTTAGACGATTCGTCGTCGCCGGAATAAGTCCCACGATATAACCCAATACACTCGTTGACGTGTGACGAACTATAATGAACCACAACAATACCGAAATATAACACACACTACGGTTCTCCGCGATTTAACTTGGAACAACATTCACACGATTTAATTTCCAATATTTCAACTTATTTGCCTCAATCGAAGATTAGATTTCATATTAACTATCAAGAAACTAATAAGCAGCTGTAAAGTCCTAACCTTATATTAATACAACCTCTAAATTACCCACAAACAAAATAGTGTGGGTTTAGATAGAAGAATATGAATGAGCCAAAGACGAGCACCATCAAAAGTTTAACATATATCCAAACGAGTGCAAACCACCAGAAGCAGTTTAAGAGTGTAGTCAAAACAAAGCTTTAAATGAACAAAAGCTTGCCATCAACAAAATGTTCAATTATACTCTTCCGCATTGCAGCTACAGAAATCAAACAAAAACCACATTTGATGACAGACACTTATAGCACTACCGATGAAGGAGATGAGAAGACCTAAGTCATTCTCTGGGCAGCTTCCTTTGCTAATAGCTTCTCTCTGGCCTTAGCCTTTGCCTGAGATTTGGAACCCATGATTCCACCACCCCACTTCCTCCTGACCTCGTCAAACTTGTCATTGAAGTTGGCCTGGAAAAAGACTTGTAATCAGTATAGGCAAATTTCTTCATGCAGAAATCAAAGACGGTCACATAACTAGTAGTTCTCTACTATTCACCTTAATCGCTTCGAGGATTTTGCTGAATTCTAGTTTGTCCTCATTCTTCACAGTGGTCAGACACAAGACTGATGCTGTTTTCTTATGCACGATCTATCCAAAGTTCAATTTACAAGAAAAATAAACGAGTCAGCAGCACATGAGAATACATTGCTCTAAATCAAATGTCAATGATAATGAGATGCTACTAACCGCTCCTAAACGGGCTTTTCCTTTGACGATACAGTAAGGGATCTCCATCTTCCTACACAAGGCAGGTAGCCACACGACAAGCTCAATTGGATCCACATCGTGTGCGATAACCACCAACTGTGCCTTGTTCTACGAGGTGCATCAAGAAGTTAAGTTGGCAATGACTTTTGTCGGTAATGGAAGCAAGCGAGAAAAAACAATAATACAATCTGAAAGCATAAATCTAAAAGGAGAAGAAAATTACTGACCTGTTCAATAAGGTAAGTGACATGGTTGAGACCATACTTGACAACAATGGGCTTCTTCAGTTCAACAGTCTTACCTTCAGCTTCAGCTTGTGCCCTCTTCAGAAGCCTTTCCTTCTTTGCAGCTCGGTCTTCAGGCCTGTATTTCAGAAGCATCTTGAAGAGATTTGTAGCTACAGAAATAAAAAAGAAAATTAGACACTTTGTTCAGAGTGAATCCTTCAGATCAAATTATTTCAAATAGATCTAACTGAAAGAATTATCAGAAATACAAGAAACTAGAAAAGATGACCAGTAATTTCTGAACATAAGCATCCAGTGCATGCAAGGGGAAAAAAACCTAGCAGTTTTAAGGACATCTTTTATTATCATGAAAGATCAATACCAATACAAATTCATATACTTGTTGATAGGTAGATACCTAAACAGTTCATTCTACAATTCTGAAAGCAAAAGATTTAGCATAAGGAAAAAGAAGTAAAAAATTACTAATACCATGGTCCAATCTTATTTCTTTTATTATCAAAATTAAATTAATAAACATTTATGATAGAAGTGATAAATCATTTCCGCAAATTTAAAGAATTAAAAATCATTATAGAAGCAAATTGGATTTTTTTTTTCTCACAATTACACCAGTTTTCATAAAAGCATGTGCAGCAACGAACCGATAAACACCTGAGTGGCCTCAGTCAACAAGGCAGCTGACTACCAAAAAAAAACACAAAAGGCAATCATCATGGATCAAGAAACCATTTATTTCAAAGGTTACAAAACCACATAAGCTGGAATTGTTATTCATTGATCACTCTGAGAGCTCTGTATACACAGATTAAATTAGTCAATAATAACAACATTTCATAGTAACTTGTCAATCTCACAATATAAATATTTATATTCAACTGGAACAAGACACCTCTGATCCATGTACTAGATTTAATGCAGTTATGGAGAAAGTTGTTGATGAATGATGACTAAGGGAAGATGTGAGTAGAATTAGAATAACCTAAGCAACAGTTACAGGGGGCAATAAACAATTAAAATCACTCAACTACAAGCAATATGATCAGCATGTTCACCACCATGACCATCAAGCTGACTGAAATGATAACCAAATAATATTGCTCTAAACATTCTTACAGTCTGTGGTTTAAGTAATTGTACCCACAGTATATGTCCGCAGCACAAACAACCAAATCAAATAACAAGCAGGAATTCCTTTCAATATCAAACAACCAAATTAAATGATTGCTTGTCAGTTAAATATTACAAAGTTGCCAAAATAACACAAAAAAAAAACAAAATTTAGCAAGCAATGAATGCATATAGATTCCTTTCATCTAATAGTTGATGTGCATAATACGTTTCAAAAATTCAAACAACTAATTAAATTTGAGGCAGCATAAAAGGGGAAGAAAATAGAGATTTTAGCTCACCAAGGTTCTTGTCCAATGTCCGAGTGAACTGATTCAAAGCTGGTGGAACCTTCAGCCGCTGCTTCAGTATCCTTTTCTGCCTCTGAATCCGGACCACCTTCGGCCATTTCACGAATCTGTGCAGATCCCTCTTTGGCGGCAGTGCCCCTCCGATTCCGAACTGCTTCGGGCGCTTCTCAAACAAAGGATTCACAACCTTCTCCTGAGATCCAAACATTAGCATTCAGTAATAAATTTTAAGCTTTAATAGAGTTCTATGTGTAGATGGATAAGAAGAAAGAGAGATCACCGGTTTCTTCTTTGCAGGAACGGGCGCCTTCCCAGCTCGTTTGGGGGCCTGGAAGACGAAAAATCACTCGCTACAGTTCATAAATGACTTCAATCATGCAGAAAATACAAATAGACTTAGAAAAGGATGAAGCTTTTGTAACACGATCGGCCGGGAAAGATGAGCCACGACCGGCTACTTGTCGATCCGATCCCCGCAAAACTACGATACGGCTGTGGACCTAGATGGCCATACAGATCGAGTTCCACGAAGGAGATTGACGAAATGAGATGGCTTTCAGCGTACCATTTCTTCTCTCCGATTAGGGTTTCGAGTCGGGAGACGGCGCAGGGGTACCGCTGTCGCGCGAGGCGGGCGCGGGCTCTTATATAGCACGGCGCACTGCGCGACTTTACCAGGGTTTGAGCAAGTGAGTTACGCGGGCCATCTCGTGTTTGGGCGCAACCCAAGAGGCCCATATAAGAGAAGCCCACAAAGTCCAATAGTCTCCGCCGTTCGAATCGCTCTCCTGGAGAAATCAGACGCTCCATCACCGTCGGATCCTCCCATCACCATCCGTTCGATTCTCCCCTCCCCTTCCCGCGCCCCCGGCGGGCGGTCAAATATAATGCCACCGAGCTCCGAAAGCATCAACCCATCGATTAGGGTTTCGAGCGGCGGTGGGTACCGGAGTTCCTCGGCGGCTCCTCCGCCTTCCGGAACCCTAAGGTCCACAAGGAGTCCTGCAATTTCATCATCTGCGAGTGGTGGGCCGAGCCCTCCAGCCGCATCACCTTCACCGGCATCCGGAAGTCTCTGATTGGTCAGGTACCTCCATAAGGTGTTCTGATTTCCTGTATTCCCAGGCGAAGGCAGCCGCCGCGGCGCCGACGACGTCGTACTCAGATGTATATTGGAGATTCGGCGCTGAAGCAGTGCACGAAGCTGGAGGGTGTTAGCTGCTAAAGGTACCTTTAAGCCTTCATCTTCTTCGTCGATTCTGCAATCCTAGTGTTTGTCCTGCATGCCTACTTTAACTGCTCAAGCTTTGTTGCTTGGAGAATACGACTACATTGTTATAGAGAAGTTTCACTCTATTGTTGCTATCATTTGACTGAGTTAGGTGCCTGTATATGGGAAACTAATTGCTGGTTGGATGTTCAATATGTGATCAAGAGAAAAAGATATGTTACCTCAGTAGCCAGAAATAGCTCAAGAACATTCATTAATTAGGTTCATTTTGTCAAAGACTCTTGTGCTTGTTAGATCAAATGAAGAAATGTTCCAAGTACTTGAATAATCATGGATCTCATAATCTGAGCTATTGGGAGCTTTATTTCTGTATTGACTTGTTGTTGCAAATGTAAGTTTCTGCATTCATTCAATAATGTCAGGTTTTATGGATCTTTGATCCCTAATACTTGTGAGAACCTGATTAATTAGAGCCTTGCTCTACATTATTTTGTGAGTGCAACGGAATTAAATTCTGTGAAAATTTAAAGACTTAGAGCTAGAACATTATGTGAATGATGATTGCACTAGATCAAAGAAAGCACACCTAGGTTTTGATTCGTTTACCAAACACCTCTAGCAAGCTTGCGAAGGTCCGCTCACCACAGATAGAATAATATGTTTTGCACATTTTAGGGTAAATACTCCGAGAGTGATACCCCCAATGTTTCCCGACAAGAGAATAACAATAACGGACTTGTATGCAACACTTTAGCGGCTTCCTACTAATAATGTGGACTTTAGCATTCTGGACAATGTTATCTCGGGATGGGTATATGTTGTGCTTTGATTGAAAGCCATCTAGGATTAGTCTCATACAGAACTTAGGGAGGATTTTGACCTATATGTGAAGCTCTGGTGAAAAGGATGTCAAGACTAATGAGATTTGATATAATAAACACAGTCATGTATTGTTGAACAAGAAATAGAAATGTATAACATTATGACCTTTAGCCGTTAGTCCAAAATACCTAATCCAAATGAATGATGGTAGATCCACTCTAGTCCAAAATACTCAATTCTTCTTTATATCTCAAGGCATCATCAAGCATATTCAGGAGACTGATTGAGCACCGGTATTAAGTATTTTTTTTCTTATATTGTGGCAGGAATGTACCAAAACAATTTGATTATATAAAACACAAGGCATTCGATACAGAGCCTAAACAACTCATAGTTGCTTGCTGTGTAAGCTTAGCTTCTTAGCTGATATCGGTTTGCCTGCTGTTCATTCATCATGATATATTCTCTGGTGGATTTGAAGATTATCCAAGCCTTTTTGGTTGAAAAGCAGAATATTGTGAAAAAAAGTTCCGAAGATCCAGAGGGCTAAAGAGAAGCAAGCCTCAAAAAAACCCAAGGCATGAAGAGAAACCCCTATTGCTTTAAGAGTTCTGCTTTATCCAGAAAACTTTATGTGATCATTATATATTTTAGGACAAATTGCGGTCCATTGATTGCCTTTGTTATGCTTTGTTTTTGCGGAACAGCTAAATTGTTTGTCGCATATTTGATTGCTGATGAATGCTAGCTATCATGGCATCATTTGATTGCTGATGTGCCAGATCTTTTTTTGATTTATATGAAAAAGCTAGGAAGAGATAAGTATGGTCATCAAGCTTGAAAACACTGTTCTAAGTAAATTTAGCTCTCTATTACTTTGTATTGCAGCATAACTTCTGTTCAATGGCTCACAGCATTCATACAAAATTTCTCAGTTGCCCTAATCAACTTTGTTTAGGGTATCAACATTCTCCCATTTAAAGCCATTGTGCTATTATGAATAGGTTGATTTGATGCCAGAAAAGATGTCAAAAGGATGAATTAGACTGATCAAACCCTGTCTTGCAATGCAAGCTGAAGAATAAGAGTCGAACACAATACAAAAAGAAGACGAGATCAAGTGTGTGGCATTACCTTTCTTTCTCTTTTCTTTCATATCAAGGAAACATTATAACGTTGCTACCAAATCTATCTACTTTATTCATGTAATTATGATTACATATCTAATGCTGACCAATGTCCTCAGGTGATTATAATGGCTTAAACTGTGTCACAAAGCAGGTTGGTGAGGAAACAGTAGCTACAAATAAGAAGGCATGGCTGGTCTCTCCTGCCATCCCAGCAGCTCACGGCCATGGCCTTCCTCCTCACCAGGAGCTTCCTTGCCCTGTCTCTCTTCTCTCTGCTTGCTTGCGCTGCCGCCGAGCAGCTGTCGGCGTCGTTCTACGACGACACATGCCCGAGCTTGCAGAGCATCGTGCGATCGGCCATGTCCCAGGCCGTGAGCAGCAAGCCGAGGACGGGCGCTTCCATCCTCAGGCTCTTCTTCCACGACTGCTTCGTCAACGTACGTGTGACTCCTATCTCTCTCTCTTCGATCCTTTCGTTCATATTTTTTGTTTTGGCTCCTGCGTTATGTGTGCTGGTTGTGCTCAGGGCTGCGACGCGTCGATTCTTCTCGTTGGTGGCGAGAGGAACGCGCCGCCGAACAAAGGCTCCGTGCGTGGATTCGAAGTCATAGCTGCCATCAAATCCCAGGTCGAAGCGGCGTGCAGAGCGACGGTGTCCTGCGCCGACATCTTGACCCTGGCAGCACGAGACGCGGTGACTCTGGTCGGTACCGATCGATCGAGGAACGCCGTGTACGGACTCCGTGCTGATAAGAATGTTAACTGTGTGGTGCAGCTCGGAGGACCGAACTGGCAGGTGCTGCTAGGACGCAGGGACGCGAGGACGGCGAACGAGACGGCCGCCAGAGACCTCCCGTCGCCGTTCGTCGACCTCTCCGACCTCACCTCGTCGTTCGATCACAAGGGCCTCGATGCGCAGGACATGACTGCTCTCTCCGGGGCGCACACCATCGGCACCGCCCGGTGTACCAGCTTCCGCGACCGCATCTACCATGACGGCAACATCGACCCCGACTTCGCGGCCCACCACAGGCAGAGCTGCCCGCCGAAGGGTGGCGACGACAACCCGGCTCCGCTGGACCTCCAAACTCCCGACCTTTTTGACAACAAGTACTACGAAAACCTTCTCTCTGGCCGCGGCCTCCTCCACTCGGACCAGGAGCTCTTCAATGGAGGCTCACAAGATGAACTGGTGAGCTACTACGTTCTCAACGAGACGCTCTTCTACGAGCATTTTGCCGCGGCAATGGTGAAGATGGGTAACATCTCGCCGCTCACCGGATCGAGCGGCGAGGTTCGATTGAACTGCAGCGAGGCGAACTGAAGACAGCGATTCCCGTCGTCACATGCACAGATGATACTTTGGGTTGGTCAGGGAAAGCTCCATGCTTAACTATGATCTAATAATTGTTCCAGCGTTTACATTTGTTCGTCGTTGTTGTCGGTGTCGACATTGAAGACATGAATATAACTTGGATTTGGATTCAACTACTCCTACTGCTGCTGCGTTTTTAGTTCATATCACCCCTGTGTGAAGTAAAATTAACGGACAAAGGTGCAATTTAGGAGACTAATCACTTTACCAGGCCTAAATTGTTTTCATCAATATAGAGTAGTAGGTGGTGGTGTTCGCCTCGAAATCATTCCGATTTCGGTTTTGACGGGTCCGAACTGAACCGTGGTCAGGTGCTTCCCAGTCAAAGACATTTTGCACATTTGATTGAAGTAAACTTGCAATAAAACAGGAAAGCCGAGCAGTGGACAGCTTCCATTCTCTCTCTACTCGGACATTGGAATGGAGTTAGACTGCACTACTTCATACTTTGGTCATCACAGTTGTCTACAGAGAGAGAGAGAGAGAGAGAGCGGGTAGCACGCGCAAAGATCAACTGAAGAGGAAAGTGGAGCATCGTCTACAACGAGTTGTCTTAACCCAGGCGATCAAAGCAAAAGCCATGGGAGGTGGAGGTGATTGATGAGATGATGTCGCCAAAGATAGAAGTCCGCGGAAGCTGAAGAAGACGAAAGAAAGCAGAGAGAGAGAGAGAGAGAGAGAGAGAGGGGAGGGATGCTTCTGTTGCAAGCTGTCCACTCCATTTCCATGCATAAGGAAGCACTCGCTTTCCATACTTCTCTCCTACCCAACCTCGAACTTACTGAAATAACACAGCGTGTAAGACCGCGTTTCCTTTTCTCTCTCTCTCTCTCTCTCTATATGTATATATATAGTGGCTCCCTACTCTCCAATGGCTTCTTGACAGAGGTTTCTCTCTCTCTCTCTCTCTCTCTCTTTGTTTGGGCCAAAAGAGACGGTCATTATCTACGTTTGCACATCTGGTTGGCCTGGAGCTTCTCACCTTCCCTATTTGAGTGAAGTCTACTTTTCGGTGAAATGATAGTAATGAAGAAAATTTTAAAATGAGACGTAATTACATATTATCCCCAGGCTTAGTATTTCGGTTCATATATTAAAAAAAATAGTATTACGATTCATATACATAATCTCAATTCTTCTTGTGTCATCGATTTTTTTATCGATGAAAAAGGTAAATAATAATTTAATAAAAAATTTTGCTTTCCTTCTCAATGGACGATAGACCATCGGTAACGTCAATGGCCCACAAAGCCAATGAATCCAATGACATATATGGCCAACGATAAATGAGAAAAAGGGGAATGAGACTTAAAACAAGGAGGGGTGCAAAGCTGTTTTGGATCTCGTTGATCATGTTACGCGCATTGGAGACAGATGTGATGATGGGAGGCGTCATTTGCACTTCATCGTAGGATTCCCTCTTGGAGTCCCACTGCATAAAGGAGTGGTAGAATTCATGCTTGCTACCGTTGACCTAGACTCCAACGTTGGTGACAAGGGACGTGGAAACATATGAGTTGGTCGCACATTGCCCTACACTGTGGATTTTACCTCATGCTTGCTATCGCCAAAATGGACCTCAGCATTAGCAGCAGGGGAGGTGGAGGTAGTGGAGGTGGCCACACTCTGTCTTACAATGCAAATTTTATCGATGGGGTTGGCGATAGAATCAATTTGAGACACGCCAAGTTGGGGCCTTTTTTGTTATGACGCAAAATGTGGTATGGGAAGAAGACAAGGCGAGGCTCGAGCACAAGGCACCCTCATGTGCTGTCGACCTCACACACTGATGTCACTAACCTTACGTGCCACTAACGTCATCAGTGAGTGATATATTGTCTATGAAATTACTTTTTTATCTTTATTATTCACATCAACATTGATGACATAAGAAAAATTGAGATTAAATATTACACTTTTGTAGGTATAGGGATCATAATATTAACTTTTTAAGTATAAGGACAAGAGTGCTAATCTAGCGAATCTATAGTTACCCATTTAAAGAGAACTTTTGTAGTTGAATATTGGTTAGATTATGCATTAAAAGAATATATATATGTATCTAATAAGTTTCATATGTTACGTTTGAAGCAGCCATTTTATAGGAGAATATTAAGAATATATTTGGGATCTGTTAGACTACGCATTAAAAGACAAAAAAATATATACTTGAGAGTATTAAGAATACATATGGATCATATTTGATCTATAGATGCTTGCAAATGCAATTTGGTAGAAAATTTAAGATACTTCGACTCAATTGCAGGAGATACAATCTACACCTACTGAGTGAGAAATTATGTATGATCGTATCATACTAATTTAAAGGTGTTTAAAGTAATCGGGCATGGTAAACACAAGTTTCTCTTATAAATGTTAGGGGTATATCTTAATACTATTTTAAATATAGGATCCTTAGCTTTGCTAGATATCTTAAATTATTATTATTATTGTTTTACTTACAACCTTAAATCAATATATGAGACATGATCCGATTTATATTCACACACAAAAAAAAAAAAAAGTTAAATGGTACCATCACACACACACACCATGAAACCACTTTGCTAACCTAATGAGTTTGTGTAGGTCAACTGTAACCATTAGAATCAACGGTTTCTCTTCTTTTGCTTTTTAGTTGTATTTGTTTTTTCTTAAAATTTACACATGCAAACAAACAATTAATAAAACAAATAAGTAATAAAGTTATTTGTCCCTTTGATTTGCACATGCAATCAAGCAATAAATAAATAAGAAAATTATTTTGTCCCTTCCCAATAAATTGGACTCTTCCACCCACTCTAAATTGTAATATTTTAGAACCCAAGTGGCCCAATGGCAGACATGCCATGTTACTTATTTCATAAACCTAAACTAACATCACTTAACCTTAAACTATTTCTCATTTGGTTAATTCCTTTGGGGTTTTGTAATTTCCAAGAAAAATCACTCAATTAGTTATTGTTTTATTTTTTAAACAGTGTCTTTATTTATTATATATTCTATGAATCGATCAATAAGATGAATTAATCTAATCCCGATTCATATTGTATAGTTTTGATTAGATGATCACTTATCCCATCATTCTAGTGAATGGAGTACGGCACTAATATTGATGCAGCATTCCAATAAAATTAATCGATTAAAATTAAAATCCCATCGATTCCGACCTTATCTTCAATCACGGGACTGCCCAGTGGGTCCCCCACCCTTTTGTTTGTTTGGGGAACAGCTTAAGATAAACTTCTCGAAGGAAGCTGTGATGACAGCTTCGTCGCACCTACCGCACCCGAAAGCGACAACGGTCGTCTCGCTGTACCAATCGCCAACCCACGCCTCACCACTAATCATGTTCCGCAGGGACATCCTAGCGAGCACCAGCGATCGTGGGCCCGAATCTTGAGGCAGCGGGAAGGGGACACTCCTCATCAATGATCGAGAGTTGGAATCTTAAAGCGAATATACTAAAGCCGCCGCCGCACAAAGGATGCAGCCCGATGGCACGTCCCCCACACTCCTCTCGTTGCTGTCTCCAGTGCACACGAGAACGATGGAGACCGCCATGGCCGCATCTCCTTCCAGTGTCGAGCTAGCTGTAAGTAACCATGTGCAGCCGTAGAAGCATCTCCAGTCTATATATATGCTGGTGGAAGGAAAGCTAGAGGCCATTGTTGCCTTTCTAAGCTCTTCCGCCATGGGCTCGATCTGCAACGGCTTCCTCCTTGCGGTGGCGGTGGTGTGGCTGGTGGTGTGCAGCGGCGGAGCGCAGGCGCAGCTGTCGCCGGCGTTCTACGCGACGACGTGCCCCAACTTGCAGGGCGTCATAAGGTCGGTCATGGCGCAGGCCGTCGGCCGGGAACCCCGCATGGGCGCCTCCATCCTCCGCCTCTTCTTCCATGACTGCTTCGTCAACGTAAGCCACCACCATCTCCCTTCTCCTCTTACGATTACTTTTCACATGCATAAAAGCATTCAATTGCATGCGGCTTTGATGTAACAACTCAAGCTTTTATCCAACCCATATATATATATATATATATATATATATATATATATATATATATATATATATATATATATATGAATGATTGGATACAAGATTAACTTAATTGATAAGAATTTTGACTGTGGGTAGTAAGATGGTGGGATCGATTTTGGACTTTGCCACTTAATCTTGCAAAACGACAAAAAAAAAAGAAAAAGAAAGAAATAACTTTGTGGATTCAACGGTGAAATAGTGAATTGTGCAAGAATATAAATTAAAATATATCTTGTGCTATTTTTCAAGGAGTTCGTGAATTAATTAAATTTGATGGAATATAAGTTTTTAATCTGAAAAATAACTATGCCATTATTTCATATAAAGAATTATTGAATTAATTCTACTTGGCATCTACAATTTTTGTCTTTAAAGTACCTGAGAATTAGAGTTTTTTATTAGAAAAGTAACTATACCATGATTTCAAATAAAGTTTCATGCATTATTTTTCGAAAAATATTTAATTAATTTAATTTTACATATATGATTTCTGTGTTTAATCATATAAATTATCATCCCTATTTTCCGCGGATATTAATGATCAATTAAATTTGAAAGCAATGATTTCTGTCTTTATATGACATGGAAATTATAGTTTTTTATTAGAAAATTATACTGCATTTGTTTTTCAGGCATGCAATCCATCCGATGAGAGCTCTATAATTATCAATTATTATACATCTATAAAGTTGATTGGATTATAATTAAACCACTCAATTTTGTCTTAATTACATTGGTTATTGTGACTGTATGGAGAAGGTTCTTTGTTGTGGCCTCAACCTTTCTTTGCCTCCCCAAAAGAGAAAAGTGAGGGAGAGTTCTAGAAAATAAGTCTCTGGTATCACATTATATTACTAAAGCAAATATTATTTGCTTAGTAATAACTTGGTTTTTAACTTCTCATATCCAACTTTTAAGAAAATATTGTGATGGTTATCTCTTTTGTGAGAACTTGGAATAATATCTAAAACCCTACCATCTCCAATCAATGCATCCTTTTGGTTTATCATGATTTATTCTCATGAATTTTCTTTTCAATTGAGTGTTATGTGTTACATTAACTTTAACTATATATATATATATATATATATATATATATATATATATATATATATATATATATATATATATGGGAAAAATCATTGAAGAACATAACTATGAATACCATAATTAAAGGAGGTGAAACAATCAATATTACTAGAAATTTAGATGCTCTTATTATAATGATAGAAATCATGTAATTGAATGCAAGTAGTTGGCAGATTACCACTTATTGGTTATTATTATTATTATTATTATTATATTAAAATACTTATTTTCGGTGGATAACATCACCTTATCATCTCATGATTAGGACTCCACATTATTTGTCAACCTTTATAATATATTGTCCCTATCTAACTATTAGTTGCCATAACAAGTGACAGGGAAGCTTGGTTTCAACTGCCATCCTCCAATTGAGTCCTCTTCACCATCAATTTTGACCCTTGGTTGACTTTGACCGTGTAATCTCAATCCATTCTTCTTCTTGTTATTACTCCTCCTCAGGGCTGCGATGCATCCGTCCTTCTGGATGACACGCCGACGATGATCGGCGAGAAGAACGCACTGGGAAACGCGAACTCCCTCCGCGGATACGAGGTCATCGACGCCATCAAGTCCCGCGTGGAGGCGGCGTGCCGGTCGACGGTGTCCTGCGCCGACATCCTCGCCCTCGCTGCCCGCGACGCAGTCACCCTGGTGAGCCCCTAACCTTCTCCTCCTTTGATGCGTCGCCATCGACAGCCACGTAACACTGACGCTCGTTGGCCGCCATGCAGCTCGGAGGGCCGTCGTGGACAGTGCTGCTGGGCCGCCGAGACGCGAGGACCGCGAGCATGGTCGCGGCGAACGCCAACCTCCCGCCGGCCTCCGACAGCATCGGCAACCTCGTCGCGAGGTTCGCCGCCAAGGGCCTCAGCCTGCGGGACCTGACGGCGCTCTCCGGCGCTCACACCGTCGGTGCAGCGAAGTGCAGCAGCTTCCGGCCCCACGTCTACCGCGACGCCAACGTCGACCCCGGGTTCGCGATGTTCAGGCGGCGGATCTGCCCGGCGTCAGGCGGCGACTCCAACCTCGCCCCGCTCGACCCCACGAGCCCCAGCCGCTTCGACGTCAGCTACTACCGGGACCTGATGGCCCGAAGGGGGCTGCTGCACTCCGACCAGGAGCTCTTCAGCGGCGGGCCGGCGGACAACTTTGTGCGGCTCTACAGCTCCAACGGCGGGGCCTTCAACAGGGACTTCGCGGCGGCCATGGTGAAGATGGGCAACATCGGCCCCTTGACAGGGTCAGCTGGGGAGATCAGACTTAATTGCCGGAGGGCCAACTGAGGAAGACGACGGCGATGGAATCCTTTACTGCACGAAGACATACCGTAGAGGAAATCTGGGTCAAATTTAATTATTAAGCATGAAAAAAAAAAGATGATATTATTTGGATTAAGAATGTGGAAAATGGAGATGCTCTAATTTTCTTTCTGAGATTATTTATGTCATTCTTGTGCTCAAACTGCATTCAATTGCCTCATTAATTGTGACATTATATTCCCCTTATTAAAATTGATTTGAATTTCACTACAACTGTGATATTAATTTATTTCAATTGTATTATCAATTCCTCATTCAGCCATTTTAATTTCAAGGGTTGTAAACTCTATGTTTTTAGAAAACTTAAACTATGCGTAAACTCAGATTAGAATAGATGCTCGACTCGTGAGTGAAATATTTATAGATCATAAATTTTTTTTAGAATAGAATTAAAAATTAAAATCCCTAAAATTTTAAGGTATGGATGATATTACCATAGTTACTATACTGTAAATCTAGACTCTAGTAATATTATCATCGACCTAGGTGATACTATCATCGGTATAAATGATACCACTATTGAAAACGCTAACAAATCACAAATAATACTTGTCAACTAACTCAAGCTATACTACTCCTTCATCCCGGCAATACAATTACCCAGACCTAATTTAAGCCACCAGTTTAATCTTCTAACGGCTCTTATTTGGCCCAAGTTCAATCCCAATAACTTTCTTGATAAGTTGACATGGTATTGACTAATACCAACTCAAATCAACCTATAATGATCTCGATCAAGATTTTGATAAATCAACAGTATATACGACATATTTATAAAGTTTTTATATATTATACATATTTATGTTTAGATACTTTATTTGAACCTTAGACACATCGTATTTTTCTTGGCATAATGTATATTCAACCGACATCAATTTTTTCATGACATCAAATTGTAGATGATATCTATAATTCTAAATCATAAAAATATGATAACATGTTATCATGATTCTATTAATAATAAAGAGACTGATGATGTCTTATAATATAAAATAACTTATATAAATATTTTATATTTATTATTAATTAAAACTTATATAATTTATCATATTTTATAATCTCTCTCTCTCTCTCTATGTATATAAATCCACCCACTATTAATAAAAATTTAAACCAGTTATTTTTTTCTTATTTCTCGAGAAATTTCTTAGCAATACTAGTGAATTGATGAAATCTTAACACTTGTGTTAACATATCTCAAGTCATTAAGCGTACAAAATGAGTTCCTGAATGGTTGATCTAAAACAGTGATAAATAGGAATTTGATGCACAGGGTCCTTTTTTTTTTTTTTTAACTATATCTAAAGAAAGAGATAAGTTTTTTTCTTTTTCTATAGTTCCACTGCTCAGGTTAGTTATATATATATATATATATATATATATATATATATATATAAAGGCTGTAGCACAATTTTTATGCTGCGGTTATAACCTTTTTTTAAAAAATTATTTTCTTGCTTGTTGCTAATCTTTCTATCTGCAACCACTAAGGGAACACATATAGGAAATATATTTTTATTTAAAAAATGTAAAAAAAATAAATATAATTTTTTTTTTATACCTCCAAAGTTGAGGTTTGTGAAATTTAGTCATGATGTGATAACTATGTATCCTTTTCTTCGTACTCAAATTCCATTATTAAATTTAGCCAAAGAGCAGCAGCTCAACTCTCATTTGGTTAGGAGTTGGTGGAATGGTGGGGTGATTCGTCGTCTCGTTTAGTAGTAATAATAACTGCAATTAATATTCCTCTGCTTCGTAATGTTGGCCGTCATCACTCACTCTCCTTCAAAAGCTTTTCCTCAACTCTAATGAATGCCCTTCGTCGTTACATTAAAACCAAAAAAAAAAAAAAAAAAACAATAAAAGTTAATGTAAGATCGCGTCCAGCACAATCCTTGTATTCCTTGGGGAAGTCAAAATTCAAATGCTTATTCTTTATCTACTGCAAAGAGGCAATAGATGCTGAAATGGGAGGGAAGAGGTAGATGTAGCGGTGTGGGGGGGCATAAAGTGACGACGCTGATGCCTTACTTGAGGTAGCCGAGGCGAACGACGCCAATGAATCCAATTGCTTGCTAAAAGGAAAAGGAAAAGGAAAAAAAGGGGAGGTAAGAAGAGATCACTCCGCCCGAGGAGAGTGCGGCGTTCTCCGGCAAGAATTCAATTCCAGCACGAAACCTCAATTATCCTCTTCCTCCTCACACCCTTCATGTATAAGTAGTGCAGAAGTGAGAGGTCTCCTCCTCCGTCCTCAAACCCTCCATGGAAGCCATCTGCTGCCTCCCGGCCGCCCTCCCATGCATTAGGCCCCGCCACCCCACCAGGAGCCTTTGCCTTGCCCCCCTCCTTGTCCGCCACTTCCCCGTATCTCTCTCCCATGTTCCGCTGGAGGAGGATCACAGAGGCCGAGCTTGGGGCGTCGTCTACTTCGGGGCCGCCACCACCACTGCAAGAGGCAGCGGCCGAAGGGTGGTGGTGATGATGATGGCCAACGGCGGAGGCAGCCCGGGGAATGGTGCGGCTCAAGGCCCTACCGTCATGCAGACGACCCTCGATTTCTTGCGAGCAACCTTATCTCCCAAGGTCGATCCTTATCGTGCCTTCCTTGACCTTCTTCTTCTCTCTCTCTCTCTCTCGCACATTCATTAACCATGAGCAGCAAACTCCTCATTCCTACAACTTTATCTCTCTCTTTCTCTCACTCATTCATTAACCATTAGCATCATCAAACTCCTCATTGGCTACAACTTTATCACGAGTCATCTGCTGGTTAACTTAATAGCTACTGTCAGTGAATTTGACAGTGATTATTAAGTGCAGCAATTGGCTATTACCTCCTACTCACACTCAAAATTGTTTTGCCTGTCTCTGATTGCAGGATTACTCGACCGGGCAAGAGGTGGCACAAAGGATGAAGGTTGCATTATCCAAGATTTGCGATGGATTACAGGACGACCCTACCAAGAAAGACAACAAGGCAGCAACCAAGAATGGCTTTGGATCAGAGGACCTATACATGATACTACTCTCCATAACACAAATATACATCGCTCTGGTAAGCATTTATTTCTCTTCCACATTCCACCCAGTCGTAGTCACAGGTACTCGATTCTTGTTCCATCTTGCATTGCATGCATGTGGGAAACGAGAGAGAGAGAGAGAGAGGAGAGAGAGACAGAGAGAGAGAGAGAGAGAGAGAGAGCAACCCACCCATGGTGGCTCCAACTTGGGATCCCATCATCATTAATTCTCACTTCTGATGAAGTTGTTGTTGTTGTTGTTCTATTCTGGCATGGAGGTCCTCACCAAAACGTCCTCCTGAATCCATTGCAGAAAGACTACGGCATGGCTAAAGAAGTATGCAAGGTGGCTCTCGCGACAGCGAGTCCAAATGATGCAAGGCCGCGGCTTCTCATGGTCAGTAGTCTCTCTCAACCTTCATAAGCTCGTTCCCGTGTGTGCGCAATGATGAGCATGCCGAGAAGAAGAGCCGAGAGTCGAGGAAGGGAGCTCCTAATGCATGAGACTGTGGTGTTTGGGTGGCAGGTGATCATTAACATGATGTTGATGGTGGAGAACTTGCTGTGGACAACCCAAGGCTTCGGTGATCCCAAGATGAAGGAGTTGATGAGCGATGCTGCGGAGCATTGGGAAGAGTGCAAAAATTTAGAAGTTATGGACCTCGGATCAACGCCACCTGATCACGATTGACGTAGCGTCACTCGCTACCACCACCTGTGGGCAAGTCTAAATAAGCTTTTGTTCTTTTGTTTAGTGTCTATTATCTCATCATCTCGAGGAAGTAAACATATATATATATATATATATATATATATATATATATATATATATATATATATCTTATTCTCCATTCAATCATTAAGCACGTACCAAATGATAAAATTGAATGTTCGTCTTTTAAGTGTATTTCTCGATATGTTTATTGAGGAAGATATCTAATATATCTAATTTTTATAAAATATATGGATAAAATAAATAAAATAATCTTCAACTTATGTCCAAGGACAACTTCTCTCATTTTCTTCTTTAAACCTATATTAATAGAGCTTGTATAAATGGGTCATACTATTGTTCATAATTTCTATTATATTATGGTATCAGGTCATACTATTGTTCATAATTTCTATTATATTATGGTATCAGGATGGGACAAGCATACGTAAAAATACTTGACATGCAAACACAAGGGAATTAGCTAATCTGCATTGAGGGTAGTTAACACGCACGATAGTTTGAGGGAAACATATATTGAGATACAAGGAAATAATGTATCCAAGATTGACATTCAAAGGAATGATCAACCATTTACGCGAGAGGTACCACGAGGACAAGCAAACTATGAAGAATGTGTATCACACAAAGGTTGGAATGACTGAGTTCGAGCTATGGCTCGACATTGGCAATTAAACTTAACGGTGATTATGGAAAGCAGGATGCTTGGTAAAAGATGAGATCATGCAAAGTGAGATGAGTTGTATAATGATCGAAAAAAATTGTGCAAAGCTCATAATGGTGAGAGGAATTGCTAACTCGAATAATTTAGTACTCGTGCAAGGGCTTGTATGCAGACGATGGAGTATTTGTGACCATCTTAAGGCGATCGAAACTCGGCGCTATGAAGCATTGTAACTTTCTCTTCGACATGAGAAGGATATGCCCGTATGAGACTAAAGTGTGCAACAGGTTCAGTATATTGCTAGACCTTGAAGGGTGTAACAGGGGCTATATTGGCGAAGAGTCACAATTTAGTAAGTGTATCGGGGGAGGTAGAACAATGCATAGTTTGTTCAACAAGACGGGGTAGTCCAACGGGATGGTGGTCTCCGAAACTTCCAGAAGGAAAAATGCGAAGAGTGAAGTTACTCCAATAAGATAGATATCCAAGAGGGATAAGTCCTAATTATCTAGAGGGAGAATCATGTACAACAGATCGCACATGTTGAGGAATACATCGAGGCAACAACTTCACAAATCTTAACAGACTGAGCGAGTTGCAAGGAGTCCTCGTATGATCTCACATGATGTAATGCATTGGTGGATACATTGCGAGATCGAGAATGTCACGGGTAAAAATATAAACAATGTGCTCGATGTAATGTTTATGTTTCAGTCTTGGTTCATACTTTGTACAACAATTAACGACCTAGCAATAGACTTGACAACACTAGTTTGTTTAGCTTTCGTGGTTGTTTTTGGCTTGTAATTGAGAGTTGTGTCATATGGACCCTTGTGGTATGTAATACATCATGATCCTTTGTGTGCGATTGTTCAGAGCTTATTAAGTTCATTTTTGTAATTTGCATTGGCTATAAAGTATTTGCTGAAATGATTTTTTGTTGATCTCGTGTGAAACACATTCTTTAACTGTTTTTTCCTTTGTAGGTCATAAAGGACTATAGCATATTTTAAAGAGATTAACCTTTGAGAACGTTCATGCAATGTTGCAACACGACTTAGGCTAACCTTTGTCAATGCTAATTGGGAAAGAAACATTGATGACAAAACCTCTTCAACGTGATATATTATCTTTTTTGGAGCAAATACAATCAGTTGGAATTCAAAGAAGCAGAAAACGAACGTAAGGTCTACAACTGAAGCTGAATCAAGAGTCATTGCCACCGCTATTACAAAACCAATTGGGTCATGAACCTACTGAAAGAATTAGACATTAATTCCACTATAGCTCCAATAATATATTATGAAAATATCGAGGACGCCTACCTATACGCCAATCCAGTGTTCCACTTGCACACGAAACACATTGTCATAGACTTTTATTTTATCAAAGATCAAGTTGTCAAACATCAATTACGAATTTCTCACATGCACACAATTGATCAACCAGTAGACTCTCTCATAAAACTAACTAATCTACTAATCTTGATAGGGGAAATCTTATCCAATCTTTTTTTTCTAGACCCTATATAAATAGAACTTGTATTTATGAAATAGATAATATTATTTTTTATGCTTTCTCTTCTATCAGATTTTTCATTCAATCGATCGTAGGGAAACGACAAAAGATTAAACACTAATGAAAAGAAAAATAAAAAATTAGAAAGTTATCGACAAGTCAAAAGTAGAAAGAAGCTAGTGGATGAAAATATTCATTTTAGAAGGTGTTATTTATAACTTCTTCCATCGATCGAAAGGAGCCACATGATAGCTTCCAATGTCGTAAAAATATTCATTTGTGTGAGAAAAAAAATATATAAAGACAGTCTAACATCACCAAAGATAGTCATGTTATCATAATCTAAAACCTCAAGTTTTTTTTTTTGTTGTTGAATAATGTATGATCTAATATATATTAATTTGATTTAAACTTTTCATCGTTTTCTAACATGATATCAGAGGCAAGTGGATAAAAAGAATAAAAAAAATATTAAATTGATTTGATCAAATGAAGCTGCATCATTGATTAATAGATACGAATGAATGAATCATTGCGTAGGAATCTGAAAAGATATGGAGTAAGTTTGAATCGAGCAAAGAATAAATAATGAATCCATATATGAAAGTAAAACATATTAAAGATATACACACATGTGAGATGAAGATAGATGAACGATATAATAAATGATTCAGCATATATAATACTTTAAGAAGGATATGGAGAAAAGAATTCTTCTTAAACGAGAGTTTAGCTCCTACACCAAACCCACTAAAAAAAAAAGAGTAACTCAATCTGTCACCTTATAACACAATCCTCCATCGCTTCTACTTTGACCAACAACATAAACGTGGATCAAAGGATTACTTGAGATAATTTAGAAGAAAAATTATCTAATTAAAATTTTAACTAATAAGTTATATCTAAAGTGAAAATTATATAGAATAATGTTATTGATAACTCTATCATGATTACTTGAGATAATTTAGAAGAAAAATTATCTAATTAAAATTTTAACTAATAAGTTATATCTAAATTATATAGGCTAAGGATGAAGGAAGGCATAGACTTAGTAGAGCATATGAACATATTCAAAATAATATTGGATCAATTGAAGAAAGATGAAAAAGATAGGAGGTTGTTGCTTCTTACATCGCTACCTTTGTGGTAATGATACTACGTCATAATAATTATAGAACAAGTTAAGGAATCGTTAGTATCCAAGAAAAATTGATAAATTTGAAAACACGAATCATGAAACATTAGTTGCTTAAGGTGTAGGTCAAAAAGAATAATTTTTTTTAGTAAGGGTATAACTAAGTGTGGCAGGATTAAGATTAAGAGTTAGGTCTTTGGATGATATTATGCTATGAATGCAAAGAGAATAAATATATCAAGTGAAATTATTGAAGAAAAAAAATAAATAATTTGATTTAGTCTATCACAAACGTTGACAAATAATATTAAATGTTATATGTTATTGATTATGGATCTTTATATATAATATAGATTTTTAGTTTTGGAATTCTTCTATCCATCATCCTAACGCAACATATCTCATAATTTGCCGACAATTTGACAGTGGACGGCGTAAGATCAATTGCAGCAGTCGTGAATGAACTCCAATGGGCACCAGTTTTGGCAGGCAAACGGATCGAACAAGAAAGCACCACAGTTGTTCCCATGCATGCAGGGTGAAGTGGTGGTGACGGATACATACCTTACTTGAGCTCGAGGTGTTCGATCCCTTGCTAAAGAATGAGGGAAAGTGAAAGAAGAGGCTAACAACAAGAAACCAGTATTCTGTCTTTGTGTCGGCGCACGCTAAAGAGCCTATAAAAATAGTGGAGTAAGCGAGAGAGAGAGAGAGAGAGAACGGTGATAAGTTGCAAATCCATGGAAGCCATCTTGTGCCTTCCGTCCGCCCTTAGCGCTCCATTCAAAGGGCCGGGCCGCCTCCTCCTCCACCGGCACACCAGGAACCATGCCCTCCTTGGCCGCATCAGCTTTCCCCGGTCGAGACCCCGCTCTCACACCGTCGTGTCCTTATCCCACGTTCCGCCACCGCCGCCTTCGCCGCCGCGTCCGGAGGAGGACAAAGGCAGAGCGGGGCTCACCAGAGCGGGGAAAGGGGTGAAGGTTGGGGCGGCCGTGGTCGCGGCCGTAGCCTGCGCCCTGGGCGCAGTCACCGTGTTGCGCGGTGCACCAGTCGCTGGGGGGCCTGGCACGGCGATGGCTGTGGGCACCCCAGGAGGCGACGGGAAGAGCGTGACGATGACGGCGGGGAACACGGGATGCAGCTCGCGGGGCGATGCGAACCAGCAGGGCGGCGACGTGGGAACGGGAGTGCAGAGAACACCCAATATGGTGCGGGAAATCTTGTTTGGGACTGCTTGCAAGAAGCCATGGGTGTCGTTGCTCGATCATGCCTTCACCGAGGTTCTTCCACCCAGCAAGCGACTCCAGCTGATGAACCTCATCTATCAACTAGTGATCAAATCTCTCTCTCTCTCTCTCTCTCTCTCTCACATAAATAACCACCACAGGAAGCGTTTTTTGAAATCAAAATGATTTTTTTTAATTTAATTATTATTGCATTGATTCGATTTGATGAAAATAAAGACTAATTATTATAATGTGTTTATTGCATTAAAAAGAAAAATTCACATGGAGAGCTATGCCCACTATTTCTTTGGCAGGATCAATCTATCCCGTCGAAGAAAGCACAAAAAATATCGGAAATATTTTCCTCAAAGTGGCTTTCGGGAGACGAGAAACACGAAGTGGGAATCACGTTAACACAAGTATACATCGATCTGGTAACCCATTCTCTCATCATTTCATCTGTGCTTGTAGTAGTAGTAGTAGTAGTAGTAGTAGTAGTAGCAGTAGTAGGAACAACATGGTTTAGTTTTCTTCTCTGTAGAAACAAACATAATAAATCTCCAGTTTCATTGCAGAAAGACTACCGCACGGCCAAAGAAGTCTGTACGCTGATCTCCGGTGACCTTCCTTGGGATTCAAGGCCGCCCCTTCTCATGGTCAGTGTCTCTCACCTTCGCAAAGCTCCCTCCCTACCACCACCACCACCACCTGAGGTCGAGTTAGGCATGACACTGGGGTGGTTTCGGAACAGGCCGTCATCGACATGATGCTGGCAACGGAGAAATTGTTGTCGATGAACACTGGATTCGACGATCCGGAGGTGCAGAAGTTGATCAACGCTGCGAAGGAGTCTTGGGGAGTGTACAAAGAATTAGACCGCGACGGATTCGGGAGCGAGCCCACCTAATATTGAGGTCATCCCTAGAAATCGTACCGTGGTCTAAATAAGCTTTTGTGTGACACATTTGTAATCTTGAGGAAACCATTCATTAATTTGCTCCTCTCTTTTGGCGCTCATCATTTCCCTCTCCATCACCGTGAAAGGCAACCACCATGAAAGTTATAGATTCACAATGTATAAGGCTGTCAATTGCATGTCCACTTCCTGCAGCATCAATTAAAATCATTAATCCATGCATATTTGCTTCGGTGATTAAGATGAGAGGACGAAAAGACCCAAATGCATAAAAGTTACTGTTCAATTTCAGGAGATGAGATGAAGAAATCAATATATAAATAAATAATTCACATGCTACTAATAAAATATCATGATATAGGTAAATATGAAATTATAATTTTATTTTATTTTTATTCTTAATCAATCTATGATTTGAGGATCAATCCTAGATTTTAAGTACAGTTCCCTTATAACCTATACAAATAGGTATTATCTTAACGAATGAAATCATCCCTTTCATAATAATAATAATAATAATAATAATTCTTCATCATATATTCTTCCTCTTCCTCGCTTATCTTTGTTGCTGCTTTATAATCTGAGGTTGCACAAAAAACCAAAGACTTGTGACTCCTCCCTACCAATCTCCAAGTGTGACATGCTCTATAATAGATCTATTCTACTTTGTTGATATAATCAGCCTCCTTTAGTGATCTACTAGCTTCTCCGACGATCATTCATCATTGTGCAGTTCCATTTGGTGGGTGTTCCCTCTTCTCCTACCTACTACTAAGTATTTTCACCAATATTTTCATCCCCTTCTTGTCAATTGTCGAACTCACTAGTACCTCAAATCTATGATCGACCTCTCGACGATAGTCCATTACTATTATCCTTTCGACCACACTATTAGCTCTCGAACACCAACATCTGCATCCTCTTCTTGTCAATTACCGAACTCATTAGTGCCTTAGATCTACGATCGACCTCTCGATGATAGTCTATATATTTAGTGCTAATAGCGAGTCATTCTTTGTATCACGTCATGTTATTTTTGTTGAGTCTACTTTTTCCTTTCAAAATCTTACTCATTTAACAATATGAGCCTTTATAACAATCATGTATCACTGGGTTCATATAAGTACACATCAAACATCCCATCATATTAACTAGTAATTCTCCTCTAGGCCTATACTCTCTTATTACTCCAACTCAGTAGCACCTTATCCCCTTTGCAAATGCTCCATCTTTCTTTTCACCAACTGACTCTATAATGCCCAATGAAGCAATGCCCTCGATGCCACAAATGACATTTTTGTTCTCTCCTTGACCAAGTGACAATGAAATGCAACACTCGTACACCTCGGGTTAGGGCATTGAAGAAATAAGATCGAAAAAACCTCTTTTAACCTTCGTATATGTGCAAATAACATTTTAGGAGTTTGTCATTTTCATTTCGGACAATCCTATACATTCGGGATTGAATCACGTTGAGTTGACGAAGACATCAATGATATTATTTTCCTAATAATATGTATTATCTAAATGAATAAAATAAATTTCTTTAGTAATAAATCTTTTAACCATCATGTCAGATCAATCTGCTTCGGTGTCCTAATACGACAACACTGCTAATTATGTCATAAATCTCTGTTAGAAGAGTATGAAATGGCCATAAAGCTACATTTATTGCAAGAATCTTCAAGCCATTACATTACTTTTATCCCTCACTGTGGCAGGCGTTTCTATACTTTGTTGCCCAAACAAATATCCCAGTTCAATCGAGAACAAAATATCTTCCAATCATTTCAGTTGAAACTCCACATAAAACCCAATGACTCGATCATTTAATCTGAGCTAAAAGATGTCATTTGTTCAAGATGTCCGGATCGAAATGGGGCGTCGATTGGTCCGAGCAGCATTCCTAGCAACAAGAAGTAGAATCAATCTGGACTAAACGCCGACTACCACAAACACATCCATGGTCTCAAATTCGAAGTCAAATCAAAAGATCAGCAAGCAATGATGCATGCAGTTCTGTCTGTCCCATAATTGCAGCCATATAATACATGGTTGCTTACTGCAAGTCCATAAACATACCAAGAAATTGAGCGTGGAAATCGAGTTTGAAGGGGATATCAGGTTATATTGATCAAAGCAAGAAACGGTTAAGACGAGAGACGATCGATTGGATTACCTGGAGGGTCCTGGCGGCGAATTCGACGCAGAACTCTGTTGCGCGTGAAACTGTAGAGGTTGTTCGATTTCCCCTCCCCCGAATCGCCGATCAGCACGATCCTGAACAGATAGCCACATTCGTGATCTAGCCGGTGAGCCATTCCTCCTCCTCCTCCTCAACTCCTCTCTGAGGTCAATCCATCGAGCCGAAACAAATCACACAGAATCGGAATGAAGGGGAAATTGGCGGAGAAATAGAGATCGCGGGAAAGGGCGACGGAGGCCGGAGAACTCGACGCGTTCGAGGGTGAGATGGAGACGAGACCGGGGAGGCAGCAACAGACCATACGAGGGAACGGCATTGGCTCGTGGAAACGGCCGTTTTAGGATCACTATTTATAACCGTTCCGTGTGGTTCTCTTCTCAATTGGGTCGGCCCATTAAGGCTCTATTGTTCCCTCCCACATTTTGATTAAAAAAAAAAATCATTTTGATTAAATACTATACATTAAATTATTACACTCGCTCTTGGCACACAGAGAGAGAGAGAGAGAGAGAGAGAGAGATGCTTTGTTCCCTCCCACATTTTGATTAAAAAAAAAAAAATCATTTTTACACCAGCATAATTTTCATATAGAATTGGTTCTTTCTTGATTTTTTTTTTTGTCAAAACATTCTTGAAAATAATAATTACACATAGTGATCCTCAAAAATCCTAGTACAACAAAAATACTATACATTAAATTATTTGTTACTGATAAAAACTACGAAAATTAAAATACATGTCATTTTAATTAAATTATTTGCTCTTATAGTAAAAAAAATTCTATTCTATTCTTTCTACATATATATTTTTTTTATTAACGTTCATGCGCAGTTAATACATGCCTCCATGCATGGATATTTGTGCATCTCCCTGTTTCTTTTATTTAAAATCTGATTGCTAAATTGCACTTGGTAGAAACTTTTTAACTCCACTAGAAACTAAAAAACCTTGACACTCAAGTCTACAGACTACAAGGAATGCTGTCATTCTAAAACCTCTTATCCAATCAACCAATTGATGAACCCCCCCATAGTGGTCTTCTAGTAGAGTGCACATCACCATTTGACACTTTGTCACACAAACCAGCTTCAGCTCTTAGACACTCCCAATCCCTGGTCATGCATATGTTCATCATCAAGCTGACTTCAAATTTGTCTCAAACAAAACCTGATAACTTGGCACGAGTACAATCCCAGCTGATGAATCCTATCTTCCTTAGATATCATCCCACCTGCAAAACCAAAAACAGGGAAGCAGAAAAATGAAGAGTTAGGCATCTGCAGCTAATACCAATGGTGTGATCTCTCATTAGTAAAAATAGATAGATGTGGATATGAAGCTTTCTATCTGTATGTGTATAGTAAGTAACATACGAAGCCTGACTGTGAATTCAGTAGATAGTTGAAAATCTCAGGCAAGATTAGCATCACAGGCAGCCTAACAATCACATACTTCGATCCCTTTTGGTAGGATCGACCTTCTGAAGTGTGCTGCAGTCTTCAATCTTCAAATTGGCTCCTTTCCAGCTGTTTGTGATATCTTTTGGGGGTGGACCAGTGTAAAGGGGGGGGTGGGGGCATCCAACACAATGAGCAAAGTGAGTTCCATGCTTGAGAAAGAAGACTGCTGGACATGAAAATTGATTTAAACTAAATAAAATGATGGGGGCAGCATAACATCCAGGAGAGGCTTTCGCTTCAAATGTTGTGTAGTACATGTTCATGTCCTGAAAGCCCTAAGTAAAAATGATGGGGACAATAAAGTAAGCGCATAATCTTCCTTTAGCGCACATGAAGATTTTGCCGAATGCTCACATGTCAAACATAATCTTCTTCCTTTAGTGCATAATCTTGTCTGTGGGGACAATAAAAGAGCATGCAGCAGCATGTCAACAAGGACAACAACATTTACGCCAACAACTAAGTGCACATAAAGATTTTGCTGAAGTGTAGGAAGTCTCTTGATCAAAGGTGAAAAGTTGAGCCCCTACAGACAAGATCTCGATGGTCAGAGGATTAACCAACATTCATAAGTTTCTTTAGAACTTATGATTGAAATAGTAAAAGCTAAGCTCTACCAAACGTTCAACTCTAGAGAAATTTTCAACCGAGCTAATGTATTAATACATAGTTGCAAAAGTTCTTTAAAGTATGAGTTAAACTGAGTTCGAGGATCCAAAGCAGTCTTACCAAAAATTAGGGGAAATAAGGTGAAAAACATGATGCAGACATGACCTACATATATATATATATATTGTATCATAACAGCGATCTTGGATAAACTGATAGCAAAGTGGTTATAGAGATGGCAAACAACATGTTGAGGTTCAAAATTAAGGCATGTAAACTTATCGATCATATCGAGGAGATGCATTATAGAAAACTAAGGAATAAGATAAGGGAGATGCAAGGAAGTAGAATTAGTAATAAGGCATGCTATTTTTCAGCAATCTGCAAACTTTCCTAATAAAAAATATGGCAATTCTTAGTGAAGTGAAAGAAAACAGCATTAGGAACCTGATAGATAGAGTTCGACAGTGGGATCAATACAGTCCTAGCATGCTTCTCGCAAGGTAAGGCGAAGGTATCATCTGCCTTCGGCTAGCTGAAACTCCATTCCTCCGTGCATTTCGGTTTGGTGTCAAGTAAAACCGCAGCATACCATTCTCGACATGGTTTGGAGAGTATCTAGCACTTCTATTCCTCTCCAGAACGGGTTCATCTCTACTCTTCTTCTTATCATTCCCACTGGACCTCATGCTGCTCGTCCTCATCACCCCATACCCAGCATTGGCATGAGAAGAGACCCTCGAGCTTACACTGCTGTTACTCCTTAGAATCCTGCCATTGGTGCTCTTGCACCGCAGCTCCGGCCATGACTCCGACAAGGATCTGTCCACCATATTGGATTCTCCTCTGCTACTATTTCTTCGCTGAAGAAGCCCCCAAATGTTCCATGCTTTGCTCCACCTACTACTTGACTTCTTCGCGGAAGCACCTTTGTTAAGGTTCCTGAAAGCTGACTCAAAACTGCCGGAGTAATCATCTCTCAGTGAATTTGAGCTCCAATCTTTTACCTCCCGCTCAAGTGAGGCACCATGGTGGAAGGGGAAGAACTCCATGCCGCCTGCAGGGGATACTCTGCTGTTGGAGACCGGCTTTGGCTCACTGATCTCGACAGGCTGCTCCCTGATGGAGCACGATCGGTCAAGGCTTCGCCGGCGCTGGCTGGATGAATCCAAGTAGTAGTCCCGGGTCTGTGCCGACCCACCTGGGATGGCGGCATCTGCCTCGACGGGGATAAGGTAGTCCGACCGCTGGACCGCCGGCGCAGGGGCGTCCTCCACGACGGAGAGAATGGGAGGGAGACGAGGGAACACCGATCGGCCTCCGATCAGGTAGCCGTCCCAGGAGGCCCTCGGCTCGTCCCAGGAGAATCTGGGGTCGTCGATGGACATCCGGGCGGCGTCCAGAGAGAAGCGGGGGTCAGTGTCGCAGGATCTTCGGCCGGAGCAGTCCACAGCGACTTCCGACTGCGTGTCGTGGAACCGGCGCGACGTTTTGTGGGGTTCCTCCGCCGGCATTGTGGCTTCGCCACCTTGCTTCTTTGGCTTCTGTCTTCTCCGCCATTTCTGGAGCTTTTTGCTGAAGACGGAGGCGGCGAGCCAGACGCTGCTGGCGATCTCCTTGAAGTCCTTTTGCGGTGGCTTCTTCGCCTGCTGCTGCTCGGAGTCGAGATTTATGTGGTCCTTCATCGACTTCAGCTCCATCTCCTCCTCCGCCGCTTCCTTTCCTTCCACATTTATCTCCCCCGAGGTTCCGATGGGCCTGATCTCATCGCCGATCTCATACTCTTCGCATGTTCCGGGAACTGGAGGAGCGAGGGTGGGGCCCGGAAGCCCTTGGTTCCGGCAGTCCACCTCGATCGCTCCGCTCGTGGACGGCGCCGCCGCCGCCGCCGCGGAGGAGGTTGAGGTGGAGGAAGAGGAGGAGGAGAAGGGTGGGACGGAAGGGTTCTGACCCACCCTGTCCCGGTCGTCCTGATGGAAGAGGGACCAAAGGGTGCTGCGGCCGCGGACGTCGCAGGACCTGCGCTGGGGCTCCAAGGCGGATGCGCGGGGCCGCTGCGCCGAGAAGACGTCGCCGCCACGGCCGAACGAGAAGGACTTGGAGCGGCGGAGGGAGGACGGCCCGGCGGCAGGGCCCGCGCCGACGGTGACCTTGGAGAAGACGGATCGGAGGGCAGAGGTGGACCTACGGCCGGAGGCTGCGGCAGGTGCCTCGAGCCCCGCAAGGCGCTCGCGGAGGCAGGAGGCGCAGAAGCCGGTGACCGTCTCGCCCGGGTGCAGGTCGCACGTGGACGAAGGGAGGCGTCTTTGAGGTTGCAGAGGCGGCAAGAGTTGGTGGTGGTGTCGATGGCTCTCGATCTCGACCGTCATGGAAGCCCCCCTCTCCCCTCCCCTCCCCTCTCAGCAACGAACGACTCAACTCTCTCTCTCTCTCTCTCTCTCTCTCTCTCTCTTAAAGCTTTGCTTCTTCCTCTGATGCTGCTGCTGCTTACCAATTAATATAATCTGGTTGTGATCGTAATAGTAGGAGACCACTGTGAGGGACAGTGTGACAGAGGGAGAGGTGGGGGGGGGGGGGGGGAGATAAGGGAAGGAGAGCAGAGAAAACAGTGGAGGAAGGATTTGATACTGTTCAAAGAAGACAGTAAAGCCGACAGAAAAGAAACAAAGGGAGGGAGAGGAGGGGGAAAGAATCGATAGAAATCGGATTCCGAAAGACAAAAAGTAAAAGCAATCACGCTCCCCTCCTCCTCTTCCTCCTCCTCCTCCTCCTCCTCTCACTTTTGTTTCTTTTTGTTTCCTTCCTTCCTTCCTTCTGTTTCCCATTTCTTCATAGCTCTCTCATCCATCTTCATATCATTAATTTGAATGGACTCCTTTAGATTGATTAAGCTGTTGCATTAAAGCCCATTGGGGTTGCCCTTTTCCATCTTCTTATTATTTAAATTTACATTAATCTAGAGAGATCCACGATGATATTTAATGATTTTTTTTTTTATTTTTTTTACACTCAAGTTGAATGATGTACGACTTGATGATTATAACGTGTTCAAAATTTATGGTGAGATATTCTATAATTATAGTACCAAAATTGCAATGATTTAATTATTAATAAAAAAATTAAATCCAAATCATGATAGTGTTGATCGAGCTAATAGTTTTTGAATTTTTTCACAAAATATTAGTTTTTTTAATCACTTTTGTATTTCTTTTTAGACATAAATATTACATAATAAAATAATAATAATAATAATCGCTAAAAAGAGCCTCGGGATTCACGAAAGATGATGTTGATGCGATCGCTAATCTTACAGATTTTTTTTTTTCTTTTTCGCGGTCAACAAAGACAAAAGGCCGATGAGCTCATCATCATCCTCTGCCTCGTGGAGCATTAGTTTCACAACCCTAAAAGACATACATACATCCATGGAAGCAGAAGAGAGCAGCAGCACAGCTCGTCGTAAGCTAAACCTTCTCGGGGGATCTCCAACATTCCAAGGAGATGGTTGCGCTGCCACTGCTGCTGGTTCACCGGCGGGGCCCGGCGATCTGAAAAAGAAGAGAACTGGTGATAGATAAAGCTTGATTGGATTGCATGGAAATCATCATCACATCCCGAGTCCAAAGGCGTTTGAATCGGAAGAAAGCAGAGTCCAATCCTGCTTTCTGCTGCTTTTTTTTTATTTTTTCCCCTGAGATGGGAAAGTGATAAGCCTAAGGAGTTACACATATTCCTGGTGCCAAAGCCAGCAAAAGCAAAGAGCTCTCTGTCTCACTGCTTTCACCAGTGCAGTGCGCCATCGTGTCCTTTTTCCTCCTCCCCCCCCCCCCACCCCACCACCATTCTGCCAAAGAAGAAAAAGAAGGATTGAAACTGGTCCTACTTCCCATCATCGTGCCTTGCCTTGGCACGGTAATAAAAGAATAAAATTCCATTTCTCCAGCATTTTTTCTGTTTTTTTTTTTGGCACACCGTCTTTTGATAGTTTGACTAATCTAATTGTGGCGGTCCTGCGTGAGTTGTCGTCGATCATGACTGATGGAGTCTACTACAGGAAGAGTGAAGTGACATGCTTCGGATGCAACGCAGAGTTAAGTATGCATGGAGCTGAAGCCAACTGTTCCGCTGTTCCTTCGGCTTCGTAGTGTCCTCTACAAATATCAAGCTCTGTGCACCAACCTCTTCTCGCCATGGATGTTGCTCTCTCTCTCTCTCTCTCACTTGATGTGGTCTTTGAACACCGTAAAGACCTTGTCAAGCTTCTCCCTATGCACGCCACGATAGCTCTTGGCCGTCATTGTTCCTTCTTCTTCATGCCCTCCACAGATATCAAGCTCAGTGCAGCAACTTCCCGCCACGGAAGTGAATTCTCTCTCTCTCTCTCTCTCTCGATGTGGTCTTCGAACGCCATCAAGACCTTGTCAAGCTTCTCCCATTGAACGCCACCCTTAACTCTCGACTCTCACTCTTTCTTCTGCTTCACGCCCTCCACGGACATCAAGCTCGGTGCAGCAATTTCTCGCCATTCCACGGCATGATCTCTCTCTCTCTCTCTCTATCTATCTATCTATCTATCTATCTTTATATATATATATATATATAGATATAGATATATATATATAGATAGATATATATATAATATGTACGCCACAACCGAAGAGGACTCGTTATACACCGGAGGCGTCCAAGGGAGAGAGAGAAGCTGGCAATGGCTTCGTCCAGCTCTTTGAGTGCGTTCTTCCCAGTCCGGTGGAACTCGGGGGCCGCGTGTCCACGGCGAACTGAGTCACGCATGCGGAGGGCTCGTCGAGGAAGTCGGCGTGGCGATCCGGACGAGCAATTCCTGCGTCCGCTTCTGGTTTAAGATGGGGAAGAGGAATGGGATGGCTTACTCCATTGTTGTAACTATTTCATGTTTGACTCGTCCCTGTGAGAGATGGGATAATTAACATATTTTTTCTTATTTCATAGGAGAGAATTTACTCTCATTATTAGCATCATGATGATGATGTTTGGATTATAATTCCATGATATTATAATTTAGAATTAAAAAAAATTGGTTAATATTTGGGTTGAAATCAATCTACAGGTAAGTCATGGATTGTAGAGTAAGCCCAGCCAGCACACCATGCCTAACCCATAGGTACATGGATTAACTAGACTTAACCCGACATGGACAGTCTTATGCATTACACATGACCAGTTAATAGGCTATGATGGGTTGGGTTGATCTATCCTAGTATGGTACATGCACAATCATGTGCGGTGCAAATGTCTAAAACATTGGCTTACCCAACCTAACTAACCCATTTCTATAAAATCTACCTCATTACTTTTACTTTATTTGATTTGGATTCACCGTTGATTGAACCAAATCATATTTGATCCGTTTAAATCTATTTAGGGTATTTTTAAACCTATTTGTCTTATTCAAGTTCATTTCACCTGAAGTAAAATTCAATCTTATCAAAATTATTATAGTCTAGATTGATTCCAATTTGATTAAATAAGGATTAGAGACGAGCTCATTTACATTATAATTAAATCGAGTTCAATTTAACTAATTAAGCTAGGGTGAGAGAGAGTTTTCCTTTGAGTTTTTATACTCTTGAATATGTATTTGTCTTATGACTCATAAGGGTTCATACTCAGTATTGTTGAAATTATTTTATTTTATTTTTTTATTTTTAAAGCAACATCTCAATTGTACTTAGATTAGATCCTAATATAGAGTTAAAAAATCAATAGATCAAAATGGTATCTTACAACTCTAGAAATATCAAATAACTATAAAATAATTAATTGCAAATGGACCTTTAAAGTAAAACATAACCTAAAGAGTAATATTGAATAATATAATAATCAGACTTATGATTAAATATTTAACTTAAATAATACATTTTTCTAAGATTTTTAAATGAACTTATATTTTTCTAAGATTTTTAAATAAACTTATCAAGAATCATCATGATATTAGTGGTTCATAATGATTTAAGTTACATTATGAGCTCGCATCGATGCGAAAATAAGTTTCTAAATGAATATCTAAATTTATATGGATTTATTATATATAATTTACAGAGAAAAAAAAATATAAATTTTGATATACAAATTTAATAAATTTATTTATCATTTTTTTCATATTTTAAAAATACTATTTTTCAATATTAATATATAAAGATTAATAGAAATAAGTTTATTATATTATCTTATATATAGATAATATTTTGCTTACCGATAATGATCTTGGTTTATTGTATCGAATCAAGAAATTTCTGACTAAAAATTTTAGAATGATTAATATAAAGGAGACTTATATTATTAGCATTAAGATATTATAAATAGATTTGAAAGGATTACTATGACTATCTCACAAAGGATATACTTATTGATTCTTGAATAGATTTAGCATACAACTTAGTTCAACAAACAACAAGAGTAAAAATTTTAGACAAAATATTTCGTTTAATAATTTAAAAAATTATATATATATATATATATATATATACATAATTGAAAGTTTATTATATGCTCAAGTCTATATTAGATAATATATCAATTTTATATTTAATATATTGGGTATATATTAGACTTAACCATGAATGAAATACTAAAAGAATAAAAAAATTAATAAGATATATGAAAGGGTTGAAGGATTATATGCTCACATAGATCTATTTGAAATAATATTATTTTCATATGTTGATTCTGTTAATTATCTTTATTGTCAGAAGTCCATTTTATGTTTTATATTTATTAGTTGAAGATCAATTTATAGAGAAAAATAATATATTATATATTAATAATAATAAAAAAATAATTTGTTATATGCTTTGAGACCACTAATAAAATTTTATAATTATAAAATTTTATTTAAAGACATGGTGTAGTCAAACTCGGTTGTCAAGCCACTAAAAATACGTTATGACATCAGAATTGTTTTCATTCATAATAATGATAAGTATTATAGTAGTTGTATGTATTATGGTATAAATCATTTGATTGTTAGAAAAAATGAGTCTAAAAATAAATAATATAAATTAAGAACTTGATTGTTAATCAATTTACTTACAACTTACGGTCTTATATATTTGAAAGAATATATTCTTATAATTAGGTTTGTGAGCAATCCATAAAAGATATAGTGATACATGTTTAATGAATATTATAACTAATATTTTTATTTACATAATTAAAATTATTTATTTCTATTATCCTATTCATGTATATGCATGTATATTATGGTTAGTATATATATAATAAGATTATCTTGATAAGATAAATTACAGAAATTATTTTGAACTGTATTAGGAAAGACTAATATTATTGTAGTACATAGAAAGAAATATAATATTGATGATATATAATCAAATATGATATTATGATATTATAATATTGGTAGCCAAAGATATTATGTTTATTGAATTTATTGACCCATTTTATAAAGTTCATATGCATATATAAAATATTTGTTTAAAATATTAGAATCTAATTAAATACTATTATTCTTTTAAAATTTTATTTTATTTTATTTTATGTATTATCAATTATCTAAGTGATAGAATATTAGATTATGTGATCCTATCTAATTATGTAAGATATATTATAGATTTGATTTGATTTTGATTATAATTATTTATCAATAGAAGGGAGGTGCAATTAAGTATGATTCTTTAGGAGATAACTTTGATGGAAAAGATTCTCCTAATTATCTTCGTAGATCTTATGTTCCCATATATAAAAAGATAAAACCTGCTAGAGATAAAAAATAAGACTACAAATCTATTCTTATTCTTTTTTAGTCCATAATCTATCATTCATAATGGTCCTACGAAAGATTAAAAAAAAAAAAAAATGATCTAGTTAGTTTTGTAGATCGACATGGTTGTAACTCTCGGATTCGACAATGATAACCTGCTAATCAGATAATTTTTTTGTAAATGACATCGAAAAGGTACTCATTATAGATTTTATATATCATTATTTAATTTTAATTTTGACATTATTTTTTTTTCATATAAAAATAGCTGGTTGTTATGTTTAAAAAAAAAAAACAAATATTCAAATATCATCATAAGTCAAAGAGTAAAGAAAATATACGTATACTAATTAACAATACATGTGAAATACAATGAATGATATGGCCAGTCTGAAGTTAGTTCTTAACTTGATATTTGTGCTGACTCAGCAATCATTAATGAACACACAACACATCATTTGTGTCCTATATCGTATCCATGTACTTAATTATTCTCACAAAGTAATCCTAGTATATATGAGTGCACTATATCAGTATAGTATAATAGTAATGCTGTATACTCTATGTTTGTAATCAAGTATTAGCGGGCCGTTGCAGCTCATCCATGTCAACTTTATTGATACCCCATCAGGGTTAATGGTCAGAGATTATTTGGTGAATCGCCTTCTTCAGCTCCCCAATGTCAACTCTCCTTCCGTATGCCTCTTTCATCTGTTGTGGCAAAAAAAAAGAGAGTAAATGTGTTTTAGTCTCACAGAGTCAGAGAAACCTACGCTTTGTCAGCGTTAAAGGTTACCTCCACAAACAAAATCTCCGTTGTCAAAGGATGATTGACCATAAAATGATGAATGGAGTTTTGACTACCGTCTTTACCTTGGAACGCATCTCCGCACCAAACACGCCATTAATGGAGGAACACTGCAGGGAGGAGACCTCCAGCCCCAGCTCATGAAGCGTCTGCATGATGTCCAGCAGCAACCCATCTCTGCAAGGGCAGTGCAGCTCCAGGAGAGCATCAGCTTCTGCCATGGAGACATGCACGCTCGTGGTGGCCATACCATTGCTTCCTTCGAGCGCCTGCAGCTTCCTCTTGTCAGCCGACACACCACCCCTTCTTTGTGCGTCCACTTGGGAGCCACATTGTCTCTTTGATGACTGCTGCCTGTTTCTTCCCTCCAGATCTTGAATGTGCCTTCGTAGTTGCTCGATGTACTCAATCGTGTCACCCAATATTGATGCCTTGTCCATCTGCAAGCAGCAATTCTTGTACCAGTCCAAACTAGAAGAAGAAGAAGAAGAAGAAGAAGAAGAAGAAGAAAAAGGCAGACCTTGGTCACAAATGGAACCAATGATCGAAGGACCATAAACCTCTCATTGAGCTTCTCTCTTCTACGGCGCTCAGCAAGCACATGGTTAGCACTCACTTCTTCCTGCGCTGCACACTTGTGAAGCTTGTTTCCACCCTCTCCATCTCTGCCATCGCCAAGCTTGCAGTGTCGATCTCGGATGTTCAATAGAACGCTCTTCAGTAGCCACTGCGAACTCCCTTGCGACGACCCCGTGTGATCTCTTTTACAGCTCCACATAGAGAAGGCCGAGTTGTGAGACCGAACCAAGTAGCTGAAGGAGCTCGCATCCACCCACCGATTCATGTTGTGCCGTAGAATGCTGGAAACCGTCTCAGAATAGTGTGCATCTTCCGAAGAGAAGTCTTGAACTTGAGTCCCTGCAAATTGCCATGCAAGTTTAGAGCTCATCTTCCATCAAACTTGCGCTACATATATCTGATTGAAGGCTAACAGAGTTGGTGAGAGTGAGAGGATGCATGCATGTATGTTCTACACATGTCAAAATTGGTCTATGATTCAAAGGGATACCTAATGACTGTTGGAATCCAAATCCATTACCAAGATCTTCAAGTAGGAAATGCCAGTTTTTAGAGAAGTCATGATCTTGTCTTTGTTTTTTAGACTCTCCATCGGGCATGTGTTCTACGTCCAAGTTATTGGAACAATCACTGACGGAGCCTACCCTGATATCTTCCGACATCTCAAGCTGCATCAACTCACTTGCTTCTTCTTCTTCTTCTGCTGCTGCTGCTGCTGCTGCTACCGCTACCGCTGGATGATGATGATGCATCGATACATCAACACCGTATCTCATCCCTTTAAGCTCCGATCGAGAACTGCCGTCACCGTCGTCTTCGTCGTCGTCATCGTCGTCGTCGTCGTTGTAATCTTCGTTATGATCATGAGCGTCATCTTCTTCCTGGTTGGAAGCATGCGTGTCCACGTTCATCTGATGCATCATCGGTGCTTGCTGATGATACAGTGTATGGTCTGCGCTTGCGAATTGATTCGAAGCAGATTGCTCGGAGAGGGCAGGCTTTGTGTGTACATCAAAGAAGTCCGTGAAGAATCTCTTTGCATGTTGTATCAATGCCATGTCTTCCTCAACCTGTCAAAGCACTCTAAAACATCATCAAATAAGATCACTCACAGAAGTTAATAGCTTTTAGTACGAGAATGCACTGACCTTTGCTGTATAACCTAACTCAAGAACTCCATCCATGAGAGGGATGCACACAACTGTCTGTAACATATATATAATTAATTCACTCATCTTTTATCATGCTATATTCGACAATTTCTATGGGGAATAAAGAATGAGAATAAGAAAGAAAAGATACCTGGATGTGAGCACTCTGTTGCATCATGCATCCCAACAGTTTGGGAACATATATCATCCACAGGAAGAAGATGAAAAGGTCAGCATCAATTGTACTCGGTGACAATTTTACAACAAAAGAAGAAGAGATCATAAAAATAAGAACATTTCCTGCTGCAACTGTTATGATGATCATAGCATTCAAATACTTTTGAACTGAATTTTTCTTTTTTGCTAAAGAATCTCTTTCGAGTTGATGCTAACAATATGCTATCGGGAGGAGGTTCCGTTTATGAGATCAAATCAATATGTTGTAAAAGAAAATGTGAACGATGATTGAGTTGATGAGAAAATAGAACTCTATATCGCGGACAATTGATGATGTAGGAAAAGAATTCTTAGTTCAGCTCTACATAGAAAACAATTACCTTGGCTAGAATGGCCCTTGAGAATACTTTGCTATCAACCTCGTTTGCTCTCGTGAGCCAAACATGTCGTTGCCTCGCAAAGGCCTTCCCTGGTAACCTAAATCATTGAACTAACCTCCAATTATGATCATGATCAGAATGTACATGATGTAGGATTTCACATAATCTATCTTAGTAGTTTCTATTGCCTTCTCGTTTTTGGAAAAGCATCTAAGAATTTATGTATTTTTACGTACTTGATATAATAATTATCATCTCAGTAACAGTGCAGTTGCATCGAAGAGGAGGAGGAGACGGAGAGAGCAACATACCCAACACCGGGAGGGAAGGAGAAGGAAATGCACATGAGGTAGAACCATTCCGCCTCGGTGAGATCCTCCGGTGAGAGGGCTGCGCAAGGTCGCCGTGCCGGTAGGTTGGCCTCACCAGACGACAACGACTCGAAGAGCTCCCTCAGCTGCTGGCTCCTCTGAAGGGAAGCTTCCTCCGTGCTCACCTCCACCGGCTGCACCGTCTTCCTCGTCTTTATCCCGCCATTGTAGTACCCATCTCCCCACACCAGGGTTCTTTCCGGATCACCACCAGAAGAAGATGCCAAGTGAGAGGGCGAAGGGGAGTAAGAGTGACGGTGATGGGATGAGTTAGCCATACTGTGTTCTCACCCTTGTTGCGGGCAGACCTGCCAGAAGAGGCTGTAGGTCCAGTGAACGCTTTGCACCGCCGCCTGCAGCGCTTGCTGAAGACCGGTGCTCGGTGGGGCGACCATGGCGTCCTCCGCGTCAGGGACCGCTTGCTTGCGACAAGAAGGGGGATTAAAATAAGAGAGGGTGAGCGAGAGAGAGAGGTGGTGGTGGTGGTGGTGGTGGTTGAGAGGTGCAGGCGGAGGGGAGGCGGACTGTTTGGTGGTGGGTTTGAGGAAGGGGAAGAAAGGGAAGTGGAAGTGACTTGCCTCGGGTGGTGACGGGGTAACACCGCGTTGGGTTTGGTTTTGACTGGTCGCTCTACCAGTCGGCTCTCACCTGCTCGGTCTTAGAGCGACCACTTGGTGGGCGTAATGGCGCCATTGCCGCACGAATCCATGGTGACGACAACGCTATAGCTTCAGTCTCATTCATCGCCACCCAAACTCAACATTGTTTTGTTCGTTATCGAATCACGTCAACCCTCGTGTCAATCCTTTTTCTCAATTCTTCATTTTAAAAAAATATTTGACACGTGTCGTTATCCGATTGGTACAAAAAATAATTCATGGCATCACCTAATAAAACTACACCAGCTTTAGCTGTGCATTTAATTTAAATGGACTAAAAATAATATTGCCTTTCCGTTAGCCGTCTTCTTCAAAGTCACTGATGTCATCATTTTCCCAACCCGCTTATTCTCAACAAGTCTCCACGTCATCACCAAGTGGAGTAGACATTGCTAATAGATGCCATTTTATGGTTGGTCCCAATTATAAACCGGTCCGACCTAACCAGATCAGAAGATAGTCCAAATCAATCCTGATTCGACCCAAAGTGACCCGATTCCCTTCTATTTGGACTAAACATCATGTTTTGGAACATTTTAATGTGAATTAGAACATTGGATCAATAGCGTTCGTTATCCATTTCCTTGTTTTTTTCATTAATTATCTATAGGAAAATGGCCAATATGTTTGATTTCCAGTGGATTTAACTTTGTGGAGAATTGGATTACTACCAAATTGGGTTCAAGTTGGGATTTTTAATCCGTTTGCAATTGGGTTTTAATTCCCAATACCCGGATCCGAATTAAAAGGATCTTATTAACCCAACACCCGAAAGCGCAATCTGTAGTTGTTGTTGTTGTAAAACAGGAGGATCCGATCTCTCTCCCACACACGGGCAGAAGGCGGTGGTGTCGGAACGTCGTCGTCGGCGGCGGTGGTATCGATGGACGTAGCGCTCTTCTCTCCGGCGTCTCTCTTCCACGACGAGGAGATCGGCGGAGAATGCTCGGGTAAGCAAGATTCCGTGTTTTCTTGGAATCTTCTCGTCTTCGTCGCCGATCTTTTGTTCCCCTTTCTTGAGACCCTATATGTTCCCCTCGAATCCCTCGTCTTCTTCGTCGGTCTTGATCTTATCTTTTCTTGGAATGATTCCGTTTTCTTCGTGGATCTTTTTCCCCTTCTTCAGAACATTTGTTTTCTTGGAATCCCTTGTCTTCTTTCTCGATCTTTTGCTCTTTCACGTTACCCTACTATTTTTTCCTTGCTTTCCTGTTTATCGCAAGAATTTATTCTTTTTATTTTCTTAACTTTTCTTTGTTTTGGCAGAGGCGGTTGAGGGCAACGAGAGCGCGGCGGAGCGGCAGCTTCATGTAGAGAGAACCCATGCTTTTCCTGGAATGGTACTACGGTTCTCCTATTCTCTTCCCTTAGAGATCAATGAAATGATCAACGGAGTGCAAGAAACCTTCAATAGATTGAATCGTTAGGGTTTCGGTTCACGTATCCATAGGATTGTGAGTGACTGCCCTATTCACACCACAGGTTGATGTAACCGAATGCCCTTGAGATCAATCAATCAATGGATCAACGGAGCGCAAGAATCCTTCAGTAGATTGAATCATTAGGGTTTGGGCTAAGCGAATGCCCTTACTCGAGATAAAAAACCACAGGTTATGTAAGTGAATGCCCTAAAGATCAATGAAAGAATCAACAGAGCACAAGAAACCTTCAATAGATTGAATCATTAGGGTTCGGGTTCAGGTATACATCGGATTGTGAGTGAATGCCCTAATTTTAGATAAAATACCACAGGTTGATGTTGGTGACTGAGGAGTTTCTTAGTTTGAACTAGAGGAAGGAAATAATGCCCGAGCCTTAGTATCGTGCTGATACTGGGCAAGAAGTGTTTACCCTGGCCATACTCAACCTGCTTATGCAGTCTCCTGCTTGATAAGCTGCAAAAAGCACAAATATGATCAAGTGTGGTGGGCGACATGTACTATTTTTTTTTTCAGGATCCCGAGTTAAGAGTTTCTTGTCACGTTAATGAGAACAAAAAAGAGTGGGGTTCTTGTAAATTATTAAACCAAAAGCTTGTCGATTGCCGATTTCTGTAACTAACAATGAGATAGAATCATGGGAACAAATTTATGCTATACCAAAAAGCACTAATCTGTTGAATTTTATGACTAAAAGAACACTTATGTGTCTCTCTTCTAATTTTGGATCTCTCTCTACCTAGTTCTGAGAAGTCCAATTTGTTTATTGAAATCTAAAATAAAAATTGGCTATCATTTATTTATGTTTTGTTCTTTTAGTTTGCATCACCATGTCTAGCTAGCCTTAAGTACATTCTACACATTTGATAACACGATAAATAAACTGATGTGTTCCTCTTGATCAGACAATGCTTTCGTAACTTGTCTGACCAGATCCAATGTGATATGTAGGAAGTTTCATGTCAAATATTTAATTACTTGCATAATTCTCAGTATCATGTTCTTTGCTCTCCACTCATTACTTTCATACTGTTCCTCCATCCGCACAATCAGAATGCTGTTTCAATTTCATGCTACTGTGTGTTGGGACCTGCAAATCCACTATCTCATGCCTCGACATGGTTGAATGCTCGGCTCCCAGATGGGGGTTTTGCTGTCTTCTAGTTCATTTTGGGAGGCATTTGTTTGGGGTTTTCAATGTATCAGGCCTGCTGCCTTAATGTTTGACTAAAGAACCATGTCTCGAATTAAAATGTCAACATAGCTGTGGGTTCTAAACAGAATATTTTCTCGTACAATATGAGCAGGGTGATATTAAGAAGTTATTTAAACTGGGAGGAAGATTGATGAGACAAGTATGCTTCTAAGCATGCTATGTTGGCATAATTCTGGATAATTAGGAAGCAACTTACCCCAAAGTAAAATTTACAATTATCTTTTTTGATTGTGAAAATTGGAGGCATCACCAGCTAAAGATGTGATGGAGATTATGGGCTTAGGGAAGGAAAAGATCTCCCGACAAAATATGATTAGTAAGAATCATAAACAACAGCCTTTACTAGTTTTCTTATGTATTTAAAAAAGATATCTGTTTCGTCTCCTGAACTCAGTTATCATCTATTGCTGCCTAATGACACATTATGGGAATGCCTTGCATTCTGATTGAATCGTCACACCAGATGAGGGGATCCTTAACAACTTTCAGATATCTGCAATGGGCCATTTCTTGCTAGGATTCCGAGTTTGATGTCATTGATAGACAGTGTTCATGCCGTTGATTATTTAAGGAAGCACCGCTTGGTTTATGACATGGCCTTGTGGATAGCATGCAAGTGCAAGAAACAAGAGAAAAATGGCTATGTGCGAAGAATATGATGGCCGTTGAATTGTAGATAAAGATAGCCTAAAAGGCTATGTGCCATAGAAGGAGCTGTGTGTATGGTCCCTGATGATTGGGAACGAGGTCTTGCTGTTGTACTTCTTAGACTGCTATTTTTTTCACAAAATGAAGATTCTTGTAGAGCCTTTTTTTCTTGGATTTTTTTTTTTTTTTTTGACAAGCTGCAATAAAACATTGGACTAGGAATTTAACATGAGAGTTAAATAAAAAAGATACAATAAATTTGAGGATAAATTTGGTCTGTTGCTTAGATTTTAGCCTAAGCAAAAAGGTATATATAGGTGACATGCATTTAACTCAAATCCCCTCAGAATCGTCATATATACAATCTTTCATATTTTTAATTTTAATTAATCTTGTGATAAAGATCTTAGAGTTAATAGGGTGAAAATTGCAGCCGTGGTTCAGATTTTTTGGGGTATAATGTATTTGCTTGTTGCTTGTATCATTGAGATGCAGGAGTTGAATATTCGAGAATTTTCATTTCACCAGCTAAATGCCAATTTGTTGTGGCCCGGGACATTTGCATTTAGCAATTGGTTAGTTCAGAATCAATCTCTTTTACATGGAGCGCGCATCTTGGAGTTAGGAAGGTATGCAACAACATGTTGGTTTTTGTTTGTTTATTATGCTTTATTGTTATTGTTTGAGGAATTAACTTGTCAAGTATAATTGTTTGTATTCAATTCTTATGGTGGTAATACAGATGGGAATTAATAGTATGATCAATCTTTATTTGATCAATATATATATATATATATATATATATAGAGCTAATGATGGAATAATTAATACTTGTGGTGGCAAAATGTCCACTACAGGACAGGATATTCAGATTTTATTAATTAACATATTTAATTTATGAAGAAAGTCACATGTAGGTGTACAAATGTATTTGCTTGCTTAAAGCTACAAAAAAAGTTAATTACTAATCTGAGTCTAAAGCTTGTCTGTTTGAAACTCATTGATACTTGAGTTTCAGAACATGTAGATTATCCATTATATATATGTATGTATATATTTGTTGTATGGAATCTGGATTACTTGTTCCATTTTTCTTCAGTTTTTAAGTACAAGGGGGATGATGAAAAAACTGTACAGATGATTGATTACCATGGAAATTTTTTTTTTTTTTTAAAAAAAAGAAGAAAAAATTGAAGGGATCCAAAATTTAGGATAAGCTTTGCAGATCCTTTGAAATAAATGAAAAGATCTGGTGGAACATTCCGGGGATGACTTAGGCTTATGAGGGAATATGATGGGTGATCTCAGAAGTGAAGTAGCGAGAGTACAAAGAGAGTGAGTGCCTTTGGAAGCTGACAGAGAGAGAGAGGTTGGTGGTGGTATGTATAGGCTACTTACTGGTGCCATCCATGGGTTTCTATTTCTCTTTTGGAACTTTTCCCCCTCTGGGTGTTTGTTAATCAAAGTCGTAGGGATCCTTAGGACTTAACTTGCAAATGAGGAGAGGAGAAGAGGGGGGTGGGGGTGGGGGTGGGGTTTTCTCTTTTGTATCTGTCTTTGTGTATTGCAGCTACCTACCTACCGTTCATTATATATGAGAAGTAGTTGTTTCCTATCATTAATATATATATATATATATTATATATACATCATGTCACGTGTTGTGTAGTGGAACCGGAGCTTTAGCGATTTTCTTGAGAAAATGGTTGGGGGTGGTGGACATCACAACCTCTGATTTCGATGACACGGAAATAGAAGAAAATATAGCTTACAATTGCAGAGCTAATGGCCTACCTGTGCTGCCTCACATCAAGCGTAAGTCATTGTTGCTTATATTATTATTATTATTATTATTTTGTTGGGTTTTTTGACTTTCTTTCTTTTTTTCCCCATGGAATGAATGAATGGAATGGATGCTTCAGATACATGGGGAGACACCTTTCCGATTTCTTCTGAACCGAACTGGGACTTGGTCATCGCCAGTGATATTTTATTATGTATGTATGTATGTATGTATGTTCTCCAAACTCTTTTTTTTTTTTTTTTTGGGGGGCAAAACAGTTTATTTATTTATTTGGCATACCCCACACACAGATGTGAAACAGTATCCAAGCCTGATAAAAACCCTCTGCGTCCTCCTCCTGAACTCGTCCGGAAGGAATAAGGACACCAAAGCTAAAGCAGCAGCTGCTCTCTCCGTATCAGGTACGACGACAGGAAGAAGAAGCTCCCCCCTTTTTATCAGCTGCTGCTGCTGCTTACTTGGTTGTCCTTTTTGATTTGTCAAAGGAAAACATGAAGAGGTGCAAGTGACGCGGCCAGTTTTCGTCATGAGTTGGCGGCGCAGGCTCGGGGGAGAGGAGACGCTTTTTTTCACGGGTTGCAAGGATGCTGGTCTTACCGTACGCGATCTGGGGTCTCGCGTTTATTGCATCAGCCGCGACTAGAAGAAGAGGAGAGAAATAGAGAGGGCGAGGGCGGTGCTCTACTCTTTGAATAGTAGATGTATCGATCGGTTCAAACGTTTCAGGATCATGTTTTACTAGTCCAACTGTGTACTCTCTCTCATACACGGATGGTTTTGTTACTACTCACTCCTTCACGTGGTTATACCATTTTATACCAACTAATGCATGCAGTTATCTTAAAAGATGCGCTCGACCCCGACTCCCAACCCTAGCGTGCACCTTCTCCCTTTGCCTTCGCCGTCGGCACTTTCTGCCACTGCCTCCACTGTAGATGCAGCTAACCGAGTCTTCTTCTGTCGTCGACCGAGTCTCCTCAACTTCCTCGGTTGTTCGCTGTCGCTACTGTTGTTCGTTGCCGCTGTTGTCCACTTCCACTGTTTCAATGTTGTCTGTTGCTGCTGTCCGCAGCACTATCGCGGGTTAATAGTTCTATTCTCACTATTGCGTCTCTTCTCACTTTCGTGACTTTTTAGTTAATAATTCTATTCTCCTCTTCTAACTACTATTAATAGTAAAAAAATATACAGATTTTCTCCCTTTTTCTCTCGGTCTAACTATTGTTAACAGTAAATAATATATAGATTTTACTATAATATTATATTTTTATTTATATAATTATATTTATTAATTATATTATAAAAAATTTATATTTTAATATTTCAGAACGCCTAGCTTCGCTCGGGCGAGATACTCGGGCATTTTCGGACCTTGGCACTTTTTAAAATCATTGCTTGGTTCAAAAACATCAACAATAACATAATACTCATTTTTCTCTTTAACAAATTTATAACATATATTTTCTTTTTATCCAATTAACAAATTTATATGTGATCTAAAATAATAATTAACATGACAAGAACCAAATAAGGAATGGAAACCTACTTAGGTTTCTCCCTCTTCCTTCTTACCTTCCTCTATCTTCTTTTTCTTTTCTACTTCTACTTCATTTTTGCATGTAATTTGAGGCAATAACCTCTTTATAAGGAGGGAAAACGAGGCAGGGAAGACTGAAGCATCTTAAAAGTATGATTTTATATTCTAGTGAGTGAAAGATTGTTGATTACAAATTAAGTCTCTGGATGTGATTGAGGAGGTAAGACAGCTATTGGAACAATATCAAAAAATTGGAACTTTTATGTTTTAGTCTTTTAAAGAATTATAATTGCTTATAAGTGTGCATGGAAACACAAAAGTCAATATAGAATCTAATTTTGTCCTGCTGGCTCTTCTTGCTTTCCCTGTTGACCTTCCAGGATACAAAACACCAAACCCCTCAACTCGCTAGAGTGGTTTGATTAAATTAGAAAAAAAGAAACAGAACCTAATTCTAATCTACAAGTTCTCTAAGTTTGGTCAGTTTTTGGTTCGACATGTATTCATCTTGGTTTATCCTAAACTGAGAAAAAAAAAAAAAACAAATCAAAACGAACCTAAAACCAACTCTCTCAATGAACTTCTAGGAGTGCATGTAAGATAAGGAATCTAATCTTCTTGTGATTTAAAGAACTCAGCAACTTAGAAATCTCTCAAATTTGTCAGCTTATTTGTTAACTAAGTAAAAGAGAAGATCTAAGCAAGGATAAACAACACAAAACATAGCTAGAAATAAGTAAATGACAGACGAAACTGTTTGAAATCTATGAAACATTAAAAAAATATATATTTAACATCAATTTAACCAAAACCCAATAAAATTTCTGTGTTTGTTTGAATACAGATGCACAATATATTTGTCCTTTAGAACTTCTAACATTGAAATAGTACCAGAAGAACCAGTTTGAAATATATGAAACATTAAAAAATATATATATTTAACATCAATTTAACCAAAACACAATAAAATTTCTGTGTTTGTTTGAATACAGATGCACAATATCTTTGTCCTTTAGAACTTCTAACATTGAAATAGGACCAAAAGAACCAGTTTGAAATCTATGAAACATTAAAAAATAATAATTTAATATCAATTTAACCAAAACACAATAAAATTTCAGTGTTTGTTTGAAAACAGATGCACAATATCTTTGTCCTTTAGAACTTCTAACATTGAAATAGGACCAGAAGAACCAGTTTGAAATCTATGAAACATTAAAAAATAATAATTTAATATCAATTTAACCAAAACACAATAAAATTTCAGTGTTTGTTTGAATACAGATGCACAATATATTTGTCCTTTAGAACTTCTAACATTGAAATAGGACCAGAAGAACCAGTTTGAAATCTATGAAACATTAAAAAAAATAATTTAATATCAATTTAACCAAAACACAATAAAATTTCTGTGTTTGTTTGAATACAGACACACAATATATTTGTCCTTTAGAACTTCTAACATTGAAATAAGACCAGAAGAACCAGTTTGAAATCTATGAAACATTAAAAAATAATAATTTAATATCAATTTAACCAAAACACAATAAAATTTCAGTGTTTGTTTGAAAACAGACGCACAATATCTTTGTCCTTTAGAACTTCTAACATTGAAATAGGACCAAAAGAACCAGTTTGAAATCTATGAAACATTAAAAAAAAAATTTAATATCAATTTAACCAAAACACAATAAAATTTCTGTGTTTGTTTGAATACAGATGCACAATATCTTTGTCCTTTAGAACTTCTAACATTGAAATAGGACCAAAAGAACCAGTTTGAAATCTATGAAACATTAAAAAAAAAAAATTAACATCAATTTAACCAAAACACAATAAAATTTCTGTGTTTGTTTGAATACAGATGCACAATATCTTTGTCCTTTAGAACTTCTAACATTGAAATAGGACCAGAAGAACCAGGTGAGAAAAAGGACTAATAGGTAGAAAAGCTAGAATGAATTTTAAGGTATAAAGAAATAGGACAGCATTTCCATGCTTGCTTTAATCAACTGATGCAAAACAGACAGAAGTGGCAACCCCAAATCTGTGCTCTAATTTTATTCTTAGTCTTTGCAATAGAAAATTGATGGAACAAATACCTACAGATTAATTTGCAAGAAATCATAAGAATACAATGTACAGATTCCAGGAGCAAGGAAACTGATTCCAAGAAAGAATTCGCTCTCATAGTCAATGATATCGAGAAGTAAACTACGTGCCCAAAGATCCCACCGACCACATATTTCAACCAGTTGAGCTTCCTCGTAGATTGGCTACAAGAAATCATCTGATTCTAGGGCTACGGATAAGATGAGGAATCGATCTTACCTAAATATGCAAAACCCAGATTGGCACAAAATAATGATGAATCGTCCGTGATTCTTGGGCTTGGGAGACAAGGCATCTCTCGCTTCTCGCAATTCCCCGGCCGGCATATGCGTCAAATCAAGAAACAGACAGAATCAAGAAACAAGTAGAGGTAGAGGTAGCGGTAGCGGTAGAAAGAAAGAGAGAGAGATAATATATATATACACCGGTAAGGAGGCGAAGAGGGACGACGGTGCGAATCTTGAAGGCGGTTCAGGGATCGTCGGAAGCCGCGACGGTGGAGGCCGCAACTCTCCCATCAAGAACGGTGGCTCCGACTGCCAGCTTCGCCGCCGAACCTCCGGCCGGCCTTACACGAGATCGGGAGGAGGACCGTCGGCGCCACCTCGGCGGACCCGACCACCGAGACCTCGCGACACCTCTCTCTAACCCATGACGACGTTTAAAGGGACAATTCTGAAGGGCTACACCAATGGCCCAACTTATTTATCTCACGAAACGGATTCAGATCCAGAAAACCCAGATCCGCACAGCGACGATTCAACACATTTAAGTATAAGGTCTTTTTTAGTGCCACATCCGAAAGAGGAGCTCCGATAGTCCAAGACCAAATCCGCCACATAACGATCCCTCTGTGGCGTCAAAGGGGAACCTTGATGGCATTCCTGTTATTAATGTGCAAGATATGAGGCAACCCCCGATCTCCACCTTTGCGTTCCCCTCGCGTAGGCTTCTCCGCTCTCTACGGCGGCGGCCGCCTCCGATGACAGCCACCTCGTACACTCTTATCCGAATCGACGAACAAGGCCTTTTGATGTGCTCCCCTTTGATTCGAATAGGCGTGCCTACAATGTGTAGTACCTTCCGCGATCATTGATCACTTCTCTGTCAAAGATCATTCCGGGGAAGCTCTCTTGGCCTTCATGACAAATACGTCCTTTTTGGCCAAAATTAGATTGTTGATGGACATGAACTTGACGATTGCCTTCTTATAATCTATGGCTTTAGCATAAAGGTTGCTAATTTTATTGTTAGCTCCCATGCATTGTGTAATTTTTTTTTTTCCTTCTGTTTAAGCAATCAATCTAAGTTGTTCCATATGCTATACAATCATGATGTCCAAGTTGTTTATTGGTTTTTTCCAAGGGAGGGATCAATGATGGAGTTTCTATTTAACTATAGAATGATGATAAGGATATTATCTTCTCTGCATTTTTAAGATGAAACCAACTTGATACACTCTGCTCTTGTAGCATCTCAAGTAAAGTCTTATGATACTTGTTGTCTTGGATAGATCATCTTGTGGCTGTTAATTCTTTCTCTTAATGAATTGATGCAGTTTCAGCTCCGACAAGGTGGCTCTCATTGCCAATAAGGTTACAACCTCATTGTTGAGCTCACAGAGCTACTGGAATGCTACTCACACCGACGAGCTTGTGAATCTCTCGGAGCGTGCAAATTAAGGTGAAGTTTGTTGAGTATCTCTTTGAAGTTTGCAAACTTCTTTGAACTTGTGTTGCTCAATATGGTGACCAGCTGAGTTCATATTACTGGCATTGCTGTTCCTTAGTTTCTTCAGTTTATTTGGAGGAGGATTTCCATTTAGGGGATTTGTTTTTATGGCTTTCTGCAAAGTTGTTCTGTCGTTCCAATCTGCACATATCGATCGATGAATGTTGTATGGTACATGGTGATCAAAGATTGGAGATAACAGTGAGCACAGCAGGCAAAGACATATAGAATTTGTTTGACTGTAAATGTGTTCCTTCTCTCTGAAGGTGTATCCGGTTACTTGTCACTGAACTACTCTGGTATGTGATAATTTAAGCTTAGAAGGACCTGGAAGATCTTTAAGTTCCAAAATCTTTGTTTATATGTGCTCAAGGACTGAAGTTTTTCTCAAGAAAGATCAACACTCAAAAAGTTATCTATCTGCAGTTTTTAATGCACTCTCATATGGTTTAATCCTGCTTGTTTCTCTAAATGCTTCCATCTGTTAGTTACACTTTGCTAGAATATGTTCTTATTAGTGGTTCTAATGAAGCGCTTTCTAAACTGCAGGTTATTCAATAGTTTCTTGCCTGTCCAATATGTTCTGTAGAAGACTGACCGTTGATAATTTTTTGAGGTTCTGCAATCGGACTGGAGTTGATTATACTGAAGGAGCTACTGAGTTTGCTGTTCGTGTTGGATTCCCTCCTACATAAACTTTGTGGTCAGTCATAAAACACACTTCCCATAAGATTTGCTATTTGTTACTAGCTAGTGTCATCTCCTTCATCATGCAATTCTACATTGTTGGTGATCATATCAACCGTCGGATGGTGCTTAGTATGATTATACTTCTTGAGGTCTAGGCTCTTAAAAATACTGTAGTAAATAGAATTTGGAGTTACAGATACAACCAGCAACCTTGCAATCTGAATGATGGCCTTTTAGTGCAGGAGCCTGAAAAAAAATAGAGAACAATGCAATACATACTGGCAAGGTTATCATCGATCAGGAGATGCGTTCCTTATTACTATGATCAGCTTTAAGAGGGTACAATTTTATGGATCTGGAAGTTAAGTAGAAATTATAGTATAAGGGGACTTGTATAAAAAATTTGTATAATAAGAAGAAATCAAAGATTAATACATGTGCGTGCTATGGATGTAATCCCGATCCTATGAACTTGTAAATTGAGTTGGTTCTGAGACAAAACGTGGCAGAGGCTTCCTATGTGTTACGGACAAAGTTTGCATCTAGATGGTCCATTCAAAAGAGGCTACTTTCTAAGATATATTGATCATGATTATGATGTTTCTCTGTATATTCGAAGATCTTCGAAGCATTCTATAGTTTTAAGACAAAATATTATATTATAGTTTCAGGGTTCAATTAGTCAGTTTATTATTACTGTACAATGAAACATAAGTTGGCTTTCTAAATCCTCTTTTCCCTTTGTTAGGAGCATCTTAATTTGGCATGTTCTTGATGGTTGATGCATATGAAAAATAGGAAAGCAAGATAACCAGAAACTGTTTCAGGTGCCACTGTTCTCTTCCATATTTTGCTTTGCTTAGTTAGGGGGCAACATTCTCCATCCACATTCTTGGAATCATGGACCTGTTAAAGGAATTCATGAGAAAATCCATCTGGTGCTTTTGATAACAACAACAGTTCTACTTTCCAAATTTGTCTGAATAAGCTTTATTGACTTTGTTATATATTATTTGTTGCATATTATTATTTCTTCTGTCTGGCCTATCCCCAGTTTCAGAAAGATTCTGCTAAGTTATATCTCAAACTTCCAACTCCCATCATTTTCTTATAGTTTTCTTGATGCACATTGATTTATTTGTAGGAAATGCCTTAATGTAAGAGTACAAAAGATCAGTTATTGCAAGTGGCTGAAATTTTCAAGAGAAAGAGGTTTAGCTCTCAAAAAGAGAACCATATCTCAAGCAGTGAGTACAGTATCTTCATGTCTGAGACCTCTCCTACTGTACTACTTTTTCAAGTTACATATGATTGCAGTTGATCCTATGTCAGTACATAAACAACTTTATTATTAAGAAGACAATCATATATCATTTTTTATCTGAATATTTAAATTCTAAAACTGCATGTGTATGGTGGATAAACAACAAAAGTGTCAAATAACAATCTTGGGTGTTTGATCTGAGTTAGAAAAAGGTGAAGGTGCCTCCTCCTCCACATAGCACAAAAATCTCCACTCCACCTCTGTAATTGGGCCACAAAGTAAAACTTGGGTGTTTGATCTGAGTTAGAATCATAATGTATAATTGCTCTGTTCTCTATCAAAATATGTAAAGAGAAGCCATCATGGCCATTCTTATTATACAGAATCGGCAACACAGTCATTCACATTCCAGTGTACAACACAAAACTATATCCTCCACAAACTAGTAATGAAGAAAATAAGGTTACAAGTATAATTCTTCACAGCCATTAAGAAAGGCCACAGGAACAAGCAACAAATAACACTGGGTTCTCATGAAGTTTCTGTTGGAGTGACATTAATTAAAACCCAGATTTAAAAGAAGCTGCTTCAGTGTTCTACGGCCCCATTGCATCTCGTTCCGAAGAACAGTAGCCATTTCTTCAGAATTAGGTTCTTTCGGGAGAGTTTTATCTTCAACCAACATGCTGCCGTTACTCTGCTCCACTGCCATTTCTTCATGTTCATGGCTGTCTGGTGGTGGTTGCGACAGTTTGGTGGTTTCTTCAGTTTCTTCTTTTTCAAGCAAGTTTTCGTGTGATCCCTCTGGTTTTTCTTCCTTTACAGTTAACTGATCCATAGCCATGCAACACATGAAACAGATGTTTCAAGTTAAACACAAAGTACTTATCTCCACAATAATTGGTATTCAGAAATAAAAGATATTGACTTACTTCGTACCTTATTATTTTGATGCAATATGATATATCACCATAATTTTTTCTTGTAATAAAACTAGATGGGTTATTAGGTTAAGCACATGGAAACATATGTTTCAAGATAAACACACAGAACTTATTTCCAGACTATGGTATTCAGAAATAAAAGATTTTGTTTACATGAAACATGGATGCTACTGCTTCGTGTCTGATCACTTATGATAGATACATCATTACAAAATGTTCTTGTACTAAGACTAGATGTGTTATGTTAAACACATGGAAACAGATGCATATGATAGATACATCATTACAAAATGTTCTTGTACTAAGACTAGATGTGATATGTTAAACACATGGAAACAGATGCATATGATAGATACATCATTACAAAATGTTCTTGTACTAAGACTAGATGTGTTATGTTAACACATGGAAACAGATGTTCCAAAATAAACACAAAGTACTTAACTCCACACTCAATCGTGTTCAGAAATAAAAGATATTGATTACACAAATGATGAATGCCGCTTCTTGGTATCTTATTACATTGATGCATTGAAGCATATCACCATAAATTGTTCTTATACTGAGACTAGATAGGTTAAACTTTATGTCTAATACACAGAGTTTTCACAATGCAGATATCAGCCTCGTCTTATTAATGGTAGCGGCAGAAGTACAAGTAGACCTGACTCATGGTAAATATATATATGCCTAAGGAGACTTATTAGTAGCATAAGCAGTACATAGATCTGTGGACTATAAGGAAATCCAATTGCAAAAGAAAGAATCTCTGCAGCTTCCAAAATTGTGATCGACACAAGGCAGGAATTGCTTGCCTGTTACCAAACCAAAGTGAAGAGCTACATCCCATCAAACATTTACCTGCGCCGATGAGTAGTAGTGTTCAGCAGCAGCTTCATTAGATTCATGAGAAGCATCAACAGCAGCCTTTGCAGGCAGTGTTCCTTGTGGGGAACCCGAAGCGCTCCCCAAAGCAGGAAGTGGCGCTAAGCCGGGGACTAAAAGCAGACCTTCATAGCTGGCCAGGTTCTTATCATGATTCCTGCTTTCTAAAGTGATATCAGTTACGCCTATGAGTTTGTCCTGAGCCTCACCAATCTGGGTCAGATCCATTACAGCTCCCACATTGCTACCGATCTTGCTCTCCGACGACCGTGTTTCCTGGACCAGAATAAGAAGTGATGGTTCCTCCTCTGCAATCTTCTGAGACTCGGCATTCTCCCAGTCTTCTGAAACCACAATGGTATTGGAGGTTTCCCATGCCTGCAAGCATCTATCAGGGCCAGGCTGCCACTTGACTTCCCCAGAGAAACTTTTGAGTATAAACTTGAACTGGATTTGTTTTCCCACAGGTAAATCCTACATTAAACATGTCATAGAGTTTGATCAAAACCAGAATTATCGTTTGGTTCCTAATGCAACTGTAGCATTTCCTTGTCTCACCAGCTCAGCTGTCCATTCATGGCCCGAAGACCATTCCAAAGGAACAGCCTTTTCTGGATCCCACATACCAAACATTGGATCATCTCCAACCAGGAGGAATTGCTGGCCAAACGAGCACATCTTCTGCAGAACAAATCTTACGTGCACGGTCTTGGAGCGATCTGAGTAGGAGCAATTAGAGCATGATGTTATCTTCAGAAACTAAACAAAGCAGGAGATCCGAGACGGCGACAGCGAAGTCTCACCTGCCTTCTCGACATAAGGATCAAGAGTGAGCTTATCTACCTGCGTCATGAGATTTGAAAGCATGTAAGCTACAGAATCAATGACTCAAAAAATGTTGCTTGTGCTACCGGAGACACTGTAGCTTCTGCACGAACTATAGAGAAGCGTCGATCTAAATCCCGTTGCTTGTGCTCTTAGATGCTAACACAAAGGAGAATAATAACCCTGAAAAGACTAGTTGGAAAGAGAAAAGTAACCCCAAAAAAGAAACCATAATTCCCAGAACAAGAATCGAGGACACAAATGACAAGCTCGCCTTTTTATCTCCAAAATCTTACACAAAGCAGTCACTGAGACACCGCAGAAAGGAGGCCAAAAGCTCCGGTAAAGCAGAAGTAAAAAGGGCCAATCTCGAAGCCCTAAAGAATCGCCCCAAAAGAGTAAGAAGAGAAACGATGATAAACGCCGTACCTCCGGCGACGCTGCGACGAGGGAGGAAGAGGAAGACCGCTGCCCTCTGAAAAGGACGGCATGGCCGGAGCCCAACTTTTTGGCCGGGAACGGGGCCCAAATGGTGCTCCACCTCAGGTGAGAAGACGCGGAATAGGCGGCGGAGGGAGCTAATTTGCTGCCGTCCCTGACGAAACCTCTGATGCACTTGCCCGCGACTGCCTCCATGGATCTCTCTCTCTCTCTCTCTCTACTCCAAATGTGTAGCAGCTTCCAAAGTGCTTTCTTTCTTCACACGATGGTGCGTGTGTGCGCTAATGGCTCCCGAGCTCGCGTCGAGGCGATGGAGTGAGTGGCTAAGAGGAACGGCTTTAAGTAGAGGTGGGACCGGCGCATCACGGGGACGCCATCGGGGGCGCGCGCGACCAAATCGACGGCTGAGATGGAAGGATGGATCTGCGTGGCGCGTGCGCCTCTGACCCGGATACCGGACACGTGGCTCTCCGTGCGAGCCGCGGGTGTCACCACTTCGGGAAACGCAACGGCAAAGGCGAGTAGGGGTTCTTTAGGCCGTCTTCCCTGCCGTTACGGAGCCGGGGGGCGAACCGGACCGGGGCGCTCTCCCGCTGCCACCTGGCGTCTCTCAGTGGGCCCTTCCGCGGCTGTAAATACGATGAAGACAATTGCATGAACGTATCATGTAAACGCAGTACAAATATGTAAATTGGATTAAAGGGAAAAAGAAAAAAGAATTATTATAATTGAACAACATAACAAGAGAATGAAAAGGGATATTTAAATTAATTTTGACCCAATGTATTAATTTGCATAAATATTACGTGGGCAATTATTTATAAACGATGATAAGCTGATGCAGAAAATTGAAGGAAAACATAAAAATAAGGTGCCGTCGCCAGGTAAAGGAAAAGCACGCACGCCCGTTAACATGTTTCGCGTGAGGTTGAACCGTATAAAAGTTATATATAATATGAACTATAATTCCGGTGATATATATATTTTTTTTTTCTCCTGTGTTTATGAAATGATGTTGTTGATACGATATCCTCCTTATTTGATCCAACCCGATGGAAAACCGACATTTATTACTTTGATCAATCTAAACGCGAAATAATGACTTATTAATTTGATGAATCGATAATATTAAAAATTTCATCCTCGTTTAATAATTCTTTAGAATATCATCTTCACTGTTTGTTCTTAAAAAAAGGAAAAAAGAAAATTAACCCAATAATGCATGCTTGTTTGTATCCATCATTATGTGCAATAAATAGTAAGTTAGATTTGATATCGTCTGTCATAAAGTGACAATTGGTTCGTTAATTAGATGATCCTGAACCACTCATATAAGTTGACTCGAATTGTTAAACCATACAAATCAAGTCAAACCATCCCTCAATTTAAATGCGGACTAAACTCAAGTGTCACAAGAAGGTTTTTTTCTTTTTCTTTTTCTTTTTTTGCAAAGAGTAAGTGATAAAACAAATTTGGATGGATTTGTTTTATCATTAACAGCCAAACTTAGCACCCTTCGCCATGCATCATGTGTACAACACAGTCTCATCCTTCAATATTTTTACACCTGAAACATTAGTCACCTTATCTTAAAAGACCTCACACCATGATGAGTTAGCCAAATTGTTTTGCTTGCTGAAACATTAGCTGACTGCAGAATGAGCAGCTAATTAATGATGACAAGCAACTGTAAGGATTTGATTCTTCACATTAGTCATGTCTCATTTCAGTGTTCAATTACATTGGAAAGAGAATAGTCTAATACGAATAAGCCACAGAGGGAAGATAGGAGCCAAAACAATAGAAGCATACGTTGGGATTCATCAGCAACAACTGCCTTTTATTACATGTAATCAACTAATTAATGATTGAATTTAGTCAGCACTATATCAAAATTCAAACTTCATATGTGATACATACATGTACAAGAAACACCACTCAAAAATCAAAATTTGTTACTTCTGTGTTAAAGGGAAAGGGGTACGGTAAGCATACAAGCAATCCCAACAGCAACACTGCGATGCCAAGGCCGACGTATCTGTTCTCCGGTTCAGTTATCTCCTCCGAAAGAGGAGCAATAGGCCCCCTCTGTAAGAAAAATATTAAAATTGTCCAATAGAATGCCACATCATTGAAGAGCGATGATATCCCAAGTAGGGCAAGGGTGACGCCACTCAATCGAGTAGATGCCTGTTGTATGATCAAGAAAAATTTCACCACTGGAAGTTATGAAACTGATAGAACATATTGCAAAATACCTGACTATTCAAGTCTTCTGGCTCGAAGGTTCAAAGATAATAATTTAAGTCAAGAAATGCAGAAAAATTATTTTGACATGATGAACATTAAGAAAATTAGAAGCAAACATGATTTAGGACGAGGATTTCTTAACGTACATGCACTTGCTTTTATGCATCATAATAAGCTATCTTTGAGCATGCCTTGGTACATTTAAAGTAGGTTAACAAAGTATAAGTTGACAACATAATTAATTTTCAAACAGATTCACATGCTTGTGAAAGTTTTCCAGCAATGTACTATCTTAAATTTTCAACAAACTTACTAGTAAAGTCTCGTTTTGGTGCTCGATAGCATGCATGAGCAAACAAGGATGGATTTATAAAAACTAAAAAGTTTACCTTTCTTCCCCAAATGGCAAATGATATACGACCGCCATCAAGCTCTCCTGCAGGTATACTGTTGAGAGCATTAACAAGAAGCCCAGTCCAAGCCCATAAGACAAGTGGATTGATAGATAGTGGAGCGCCTTCTTTCAGAGCATTACCAAGGAAAAGTTTTGCTGCAGGACATGCAAGATAGTGAATGGAAAATTACCCAGTTAGTGAGTCCAAGTTTGGGAGACAATGCATCTGTTATAACTAATTGTCTTGGTGTTGGAATAAAATATATATGAAGCACAAAATGGGGACAACTAAAATCAGATCGAACATGAATAAATATGCATATGAATGCTTCAGCCGATTGAGATCAATTGCAATTTTTGCTGGAATAAGACATTACATGTGCCTTTTGTCATTGTAATGTTGTGCATACTTGAGAACATTTCACCCTACCTGTGTGATGATAGAAATGCAAGGTCCTAATTTGTAGTATATTCTTGGCTATGTTTTGATGACTTCATAAGAGGTAACGGAGCATATTCATCAGTCTCAATATATTACTCCAAAAAGAAATTGAGCGTGGACAACATGCAGCTTTAAATGGCATTGTCGTATGGTCTCTTTAAGGCACACTGAAGTAGGGGAATCAACACAAGCACACAAATTATGCAAGCCTGTGCACAGAGGTGCACAGAAATCCATTCTCACACATGGCCAACATCCCCATCGATGCTGAACATATGAGATAAATCCATTAATGATGTAGGACAAAGAACTCACCAATACCACCAGCAAGTAATGACCCATGAAAGACTGCCGGATCAATCACAATACTGGTGCCATCAACAGGAGGTAAGACAAACCCTAATAGCAAAAGAATGAGTCCCACTGTAAATCCAGCTAAAGGCCCAGCAGCTGATAGCTTGAGAAGATCCTCACGGTTGGCTACAATACTTAAGATCCTTGTAATAGCACCAAAAGATCCTATCTGTATAAAAGTTAATTCATGCATCAACATCCAATATAAGATGACAGAAATTTGACTCTTAAACTGCATTCTTTCTGTTCATAGTGCTCTATAATCTATAAATACCTTCAGATAGCAAAGAAGAAGAAGCAAGCAGAAAAACTTTTTATTGCCAAATTGGCTGTCTAAACTGCAAGAAATTTTCTTTACTTACAAAAATACAACTCAACATGAAATCATGTCCAATTAACTACAAAATATTTTCCATGTTTTTCAGATAGTTCCTTTCAAATAGATTAAATACATATCCAAATTAGCAAAAAATATATATATATATCGAAACACACATCTTCACCTTTATTATAAGAAGTCCATCAATGAAATGTGACTCAATATAAATCCTTTTATTACTTACGAAATTTAGTGTGACTATCATGCGAGACATGACTGAAAGATCAAAAGTAGAGCACAGCCCCTACCTGCCAACTAGGGACAAAATATGGCACTCCCAACTTGATTCCAGCATCTCTGGCAACTAAAATGTGACCTATTTCATGGAACCCTACAATTAGAGCAGTTACAATGGCTCCTGGAAGACCGTCATTCAGCAGTGCAAGATTATCAAATGTTGATCTGAAAGAACATATTTTCTATCATAAGTAACTGATATCTTGAAGCACAGAACGAAACTCAAAACAAATCCATGTTACTGAGCTACATTTTCAAAAGAGGGTACAAGATGATAAATCTTTTAGATAAAGTTTATAAGGAATTTCTGCACACCATTTGCAACATCTAGAACAAACAAAATAAAAAAAACAAAGATGAGGACAGTAAGTAATAAATAAATAGTAAGCATGTGCAGGAAACCTCATACAGCAAGTTGGACTGCAGAGCAGGTACATTCCGAAGAAGCAACGTGAAGATCGTAACCAAGCCAAATGCACCAGCAGCAAACCATTCTGGAACAGCTGCAAATCAGAATACATCCAAAGCACATCAATATCAGAAGTATACAACCTCTCACACATGGTAGCTTGCTCTGACATGCCTAGTCTGAGCAGATAAAGTTGCATCAGCAATAACAATGATGGAGTGAAGTTTAATACAAAGAGACAATTTCATAGAATTCCAACTTCAAGGCTCTTTATGGGAAAGCAAGAAGAAACTCTTATTACCAGTGGTTTCTGGCTGCAAGGTTCGTTTAGGCACTACTACAGCAACTGGTTTATCATCCTCTGGATTGATAAGAAGGAATAACTTATATTGATCACCAAACTTACCCTGTGAACCATATGTGCGGGAAAGTTAGTAGATTGCATTGACAATTAAATGGAAGAACAAAAGCATGACTCACTTGCATCCGATTTGTAATCTTCTCATAACTTTTAGCTGGCTTTCCTCGAAGGTTACCCTTAAATAACACCCCACCCTATCAGGAATGCAATGATAGCATATGAGTTGAATGGAACCTTTTTTTCCTTCTCATGTACAATATTACCAGCCTTAATTATAGAATTAGAGTTAACAAAGATGATTTCTCCAGATACATTATAGCAATTATGTTGGGATAGCCCAACAAGAAAACTTTGCAGTAGATTGAAAATTATGGAAAGCACTTCTGTTAGGATCTGCAAAAATCAGAGACTGCACACACCCATTGAGTAGTATAGCTGAAAGACAGCAAATCAGACAATGCAAGACTGAATAGCTTTCGCATGTTAAAAAAGTTGTTTCATCAACAAGGTCATGTAGATTTTATGTTCCTATACTAAAACAAATTAAACAACAGTACCAAGTTATACTGGAGAAAGCGGATCATAAATGCGACAACCATAAAAGCTGTGTTGCTTTTGCATCTTAAACAGGTGTGCTTGTCAGCATGATCATGTGGTTTATGCTAAAGAAAAATAACTTATAACCTCATTTGGCTCATGAATATTGAACAAAATTATCTGAGGATGTAGAAACATTATCAAATAGGATAATCTACAGCAGAAAAAAAAAACACACACACATACACACATGCACATTATGCCCACCTATTATCAGGCCAAGCTTTGTCAAGTATGATTGGGACAATTCATAATTAACAACCTCAATTTCCCTTCACTCCAAATGTAGTCTCATTACACATTTCATTTTGAAAATTGTGGGCTCGATCCCACAACTATGGTGCTCACATCATGATGGCATTGCATTCATGTGCTACTTACTGGAATTTATGTGGTTCACAGGGGCCGTAACTATTTTGTGCCAGCAACACAGCACCAGATGCATGACTATGTGGTAGTCCATTTTAACCTAGTATGAACATAGCATCGATGTGGCATTCATTCTGTATTCCATCTCAGCACTGCATTAATGTTATACAGGAGCAAAAGCATGTCAATGAATCCAAATCATATTTACATGGGTAGGACATTCAATAATATCAATAAATGCTTATATCACCCCTCTCCTAATGCAGCATAAGATGCAAATGTTGATGACATTAAAATCACAACATAGTTTTCCAATTGAGGTAACACAAGCCTTTTTTGGATCACAGAGTCAAATCTAGGTAGAATAAGGAATGCTTTTTGAACATGTTGACAAAGCAAAATCAGAATAAACCACATGTTGGTAAACTGTAATTTACTTAAAGTGAAGCCCTCTAAATTGCAATAAAGCATGTCACCTCATAAGGTTCCTGGCTGGTGACAAAAAATGTGTCGAAACCAAAAACTTGATCTTTAAGAATGTCAATAGTTGCCTTAGGGATCTTCATTGTTTCATCGAGTTGTTGCTGTAAATAAAAGCATTGAAGATATATGCTTAATAAAAGGAGTAATCAGAATGGCATACATGCTATGAAAATTTAACCTTCATTCCTGGCAAAGGTGATCCACTTGCAACCTCCAAATTATCATCCTTCTCCTACAACAGGCATTCAATTCAGACAAACTAAATACATAATCATAGTTTCAAACTTGCAATACATACAAAGTCATGCAGACTAGACTCTTAAGTACCTGGTTATTATTGTCAGCCACAAGATCATCCTTGTTCTTCTGTAATGTAACATCCTGATCCAACAGTTCGTTGTTACGAGGCTCATCTTTATCCTGGCGAAATATATAACAACCATGAAACCTTTTTCGCATGAAGGATACAAATCAATCATATACATACAAAATGGACTTTAAAACATTTCTTATGGATGCTTCTACACCTTTAATAATTATAGTTTTGTGAACTTTCGAGTACTAATTAATATGTAGTGAACTATATAGCATATATAAAGGGCTATCAAAAGATTTTGCAATTCTGAATATATGTTGATCTCAAGAAAATGTTATGAACTGGTCAAAGCTCAATGAATTATATGAATTCAAAAAAGTACATTATTAATGAATTTAAAAAGTTAGTTGTTATTTTTTGCTAGTAATTCATATTCAATTATTTTTTTCCTTTTTGATCCAAAACTTATTTAACTTTTTCTCCTAGTGCATCGCAAAAACCTTTTTTCTTTCCTTGTAATGTAACAACAATCACTTCTTGTACATGTTGGACGAACATTCTAAAAAAAAAATGAAACCTATAGACAAGTAGATTACTGGCAAATAACATAAAAAAAGATGGTCCAGTGCACAATCTCTTGCTAATGTGGGGATGGCAAAAGTCAATGTAGACAGTCTTATCTCAGAAATATTATTTCTGCATATTATCAAATAACATGAACATGAAAATTCAACTATAAATTCTCAATAAAACTGAAAAATGTCAATGTAAAAGACACTGCAAAATATATAAGTTTTAACTTTACTATAAGCTTCTGAGATAAAGGTCCATGGTTACCTGGTCAATGATGGAATCCGCATGGCCATTATTTTGGATAATATCGGCGGTTGATGGTGTGGGAGTATCTTCCGCAGGTGCCACCTTCTGCAGAAATGCATTCGGTATTGAAAGATGAAATCACCAGATTCAACGGAAAGTCACAACACTCGACTGATCCAAATCAAAAAAGGTTTCACAATTTGCTGAAGCTTGTCTCAAGAGAATCCTATGCCAGTACCAGGATCAAACCAAGAAATAATTGGAAGTATAACATGTAAAATCTTAGATGGACGGTGAATTTGTTTCTTGACCAGGTTAAGACCTCTTGGACCGATTGTAAAATGGCCAAACTACGGAGCACAACTAGGAAACTGGAAAGAACAGCAAGAGTTGGGATCTAATCATTCCATATTGAATGCCACCAGAGTTGAATCTTTCAGTGCTTTCTTCTTTGTAGGCAGTTTGTAGAGCCAAGATTGAGGACTGAAGTAGAGACTAGCAGAATATAAAGGCTTACGACATTACCCCACCGCAAGATTGGAGAGGCAGTAGACAAGCAAATGGGAGACTACCACATAAGGCGCACCTTTTCGTCGTTGCTGTCCGGTTCTGTTTCCGTCATGGCCTGGCACGCAATCTGATGCCTCCTCAACTTTAAACTGAACCAAAAGGAAGCGAAATTAATTGAATGGGGAAAGAGAAAAGAAGAAGTAAAAGAATGAAATTGGCAGGATAGCACACCCGAGAAGGCATGGAGGTCTCGAGGTCGAGGGGGAGCTCCTCCAGAAGAACACACTCCTCGATGCGAACACAGGAGTGCAGAGGTAAGGCCCGGCGCGGAGAGAGTAGCAATGGAAGCATTGCGAGCCGCGGAAAAGATCCACCGCGCAGCTCATATCGAGCGAGACGACAGATGGCAACTGCAGCCTGCCCTTGTAGGTAGGAGAACTTACGAGATCGCCGGAAGGAAGAAGACGGAGCGGAGTGAGTACACCGGACACGGAAGCGAGAGAGAAGGAATCTTATCCTGTTCGCAGGGGAGGACGGGAGGAGGGAAAAAGATTTTTTGGGCCGTTCGATGCTAATCGGCTTGGGTCGGGTATTTATCATTTCGGATCCGGCAAATCCGACCCGACAATCCGGTTGGGAAATTGATAGCAAAAAGATCCGATCATATCCGACCAGCATCCGTCCGTTCCCAACCCGTGTCGATATCGAACCCAATGTATTGGTCTAGATTGGACCCATCGTGACGAGCCGGGAAATAGGAATTCCTTCATACTTAGGCTATGATGAGAAAGGGTATGTGATGCATTAGATAACTAATTTCTCGAGGGAAAAATAAACGGTCAAAGAAACGAATAAGAGGAAATCTCTTGGGACCGAGAAGAAGAGCATAATTCCTTAATTAGTAGCCTGTTCTTCGAGAGGAAGAGCAGGTAACAAGTTTTTGTAACATGCCAACTCTCTTAAACAGCAGTGGCATGACATCTGGTCGGTAACATCCGTAGGAACCATGTTGGGGTGTGTTCAATTCTTGAAATAACAAAGCCAAAAATAATAGTTACATCTCTAGTAAACAAGTACATGCGTTCGGGAATCTGAAAAAAATAAAAAGGAAAATGTATTATGATTTGGATAGAAATATTTGCCAAAAACCCCCCATATTATACCAATACAGAACGGGTTAGAATGTTAGTAATTGCAAACCTTGTCATAACAGCAGGTCGCGTATCCTGACAGGTCTTTTCACTGCGTTTGTGAAACCCTGCAATAATCAATCGCATTAGAAAAGATCCACAAACAAATCAAAAGATTAGATTTTTCTTCAAGTTGCATCTAGACTAAAGTAGGTGAGTGCTGCCATGCCATGGTTCTGGGTACTACATAGTAAGAATAAAGAGAGTTACAAGTTTGTGAACAAAGACTTCCCTCAATAATGTAAGAAAACAACAAAATGAAGCCCCCTCAAGAAGTTTTGTGAATAAAGACTCCCCCATAGTTTTGGCATTTCACAGTCCCAAGCAAAACATTTACATGACAGATAAAGCAATAACATGTCAAGTCTTTAGCAACCTATCCAACCGGCCGTAGCAATAACATGTTTGATAATGCACCTAAGAAATACATAAATTTTCATCGCCCCCTATTTCAGTGTATATTGCCATTAACCTTATTCAGACTCAATATCATTCTATGCATTTCCATTTCCAGATTCTTTCTACATCTCCAAAAATATTAACTTGACATTCGTCCTATTCGACCTTTTAAGATTATGACATTATTATGCAAGCCATTGTTCCCCACTTTACAAATTTAACCCATTGGACCATTCAACCCTGAGGATCAACCACCATTTAAACTGCTCTCTGCAAAAATCAGAGAACAGCCACAACAAACTGTGTTGACTAGTAAATTATTGGAATAGGTATAAACACTTTGCAGGATCACTTGAACATATGAAGGTTTGGAAATAGATTCTTAGGTGAGTGTGGAACCAAAAATTGCTCAAGGATAGATTTCTAATGCTATTCACTTCTAGATATGGATTGATATCTGAAGATGCAGAAGACTAGAATCTAAGTTCACCAAAGGAGTTCTTTACTTGATCATTTATGCAAAAAAACTTATCAGAACAAAGTTCCATATTCAATGAGATATAAGAATCACTGTATACCTCATTGTATTTGAAGATTAATGGACGTGAATCTCTTTCAATAGTTGCTACCTCTTGTAAAGCCTCTCCAGGAACATTGGAGTTTGTGTTGCTTCCTTTTCTAAACCTGCAGTCGTAATACATAACAATTAGTACGAGGAGGCAAGTTTATCATTCCATAGTAATCTACTTAGTTTTAGCTTAAGTAAACTTCTCTAGCTTAATATGTGTGTCTGTTTCCTGATTAGTTTAGTCCATCGAACTCTGAAATGAACAGCATACCCATTCTTACTTTAAAAAACTAACCTCTTTGCATAGAATTCATTTCCTATATGTATACAAGTAAACTAGAAAATTACCTATCAAAGAAATTAGATGAATCCTTCGAAGACTTCTTTGAAGCTCCCGGAGCTTTTAAATTCAAGCCACAAGAAAGAAATTTCTTGCCTCCTGAAACTGAAACCGAGCTACAGATGGCTACATTTTGCCTCTCACCTAAAAGCACTTTTGATTTGTGGTCCCCCCTATTAGATGTAACTGAAGTAGCATTCATAACACGTGTAGCTTCTGCACTAACATTGGCAAGGGTCAGGTTGCCATTGTTGCATTGATCATATAGATTGACGTTTTTGGTAGTGCTGTCTCGTAGAATTCGATGTTTATCAGCCTGTAATGTCATGTATCAGCACTAGTAGATTCAAGAACACCAAGTGAAAAATTAAGTGGGTATAAGGAAAAAAGAAATCAGGTTATGAAAAATATATGAATATCCAGATTAATGCAAACATAATCTATCTGATATGACAAAAATCAGGTTATGGAAAAGTCTATGAATAAAACATGAGGTTACTTTCCCATTTTTGCAAACATAATCTAACAGGATAAAATCCATTTCCACAAAGTTTCAAGAATTGGATATACTATTTCTGCTATTTGCCAGCAATTTTGGAAATACGAACACTCAATAGGATGATTAATCTCATACTGATGTGATTGAGACCCACCTCATGCACCAAAATCTGCTTCATAGCTCCAGATAGTCCAAAATGCTGAGACTGGTAGTCCTGTTGGTATCACTCAACATTAAATATGGGGATCTAACTTCTAATCATAATGCATAAACTACAACAGAATCAAAACAAACCTTAAAGTTCACATAATCATGAAGCGGGGGGTCAAGAGATAATGGTACAGCATTAGCAGTTGCTCCATATCTTTGAGTCTTGTCTGGAAGCTCAGGTTTTGAATTTCTATATGTTATGGAGAAACAAACCATTGTATCCACAAGTTGGCATAGATCATCTTTTTCTCTTTCTGACAATAGATGTGATGCCACCTGGCAAAAAAATGAAAAAATTATGAAAAACATGAAAAAGGATGAAACTAATCTAATCTAATTGATAAAAGACATGCAGTGAAAGATCCTGATAGTTATGTTGCTGAGTCCAAAGTAAACTATACTAGCAATAGTTTCCAGATCTTGATGCAAAATGCATGCCAGTATAAAAGCTGCTATAATACCTCTAGCTGCAAGTTTGAAAATTCTTGTTTTTTGAAGCACAAGCACACACTTTTGCATGGGCTCTAAACTGCTCAAACTGCCCACTAAACCATGGACCACAGAAGGCCAGCATGGCTGACATGTTATAGGAACACACCATGAACTGAAACAAAGTTGGCCCATGCCTGTTCTGAGATAGAGGTCTGCATGACATGGCCTAAGCTCGGCCAGAACCAGCAACATGTTGGGCTATCTTAAGCAGGTTGGCCTATCCCATTGCGGCTGAGCCTCTAGTCATTAATAGAGGTCCTACCAATTAGAAGCTGATCAGGTTTACTTAAGCTGATAGCATTAACCAGGACAAATAACCATCCTAATACCAGTTGATTCAAACGATTCTGATAGAATTTCACCTGATCCTGGTCAATTTAGAGAAATGATACTTTTAACTTATTTGGCTGATCTAGACATTCTAAACGATGGTTCAGTCCATGGCATGTTATTTCACCAATGACTCAGTGACATGAGAATTTGTTAGGTCAATGGTCATTTCGGTTTTCAGATTATATATTAAATCCAATCATAGTTCAATCTGTGGAAGAAACAAAAAGGTAATCTGGTGACTGAATATTTTTATATTGCATATGTGGAATATGTTAAATTTATTATCTTCATATGTTAAAAAACTCCATTAGTAATATTCTGAAGATGCATTTTGCCTGATACATTCAGATTCATCAGTCATCCTAAAAGCTTTTTTCCATCCGCTAAGGCATTGAACAGATGACAAATGTCTGTAGATGATAATAGAAAAAAGATATATGCTTGCATTACTTCCATAATTTATTGACTTCTACCAGTAATCCAAAGTAATACACTAATCCAAGCAAATAAATTGAAGTCATATTATGACAACTACTGGGTAAATTTTTATTTTTAGGATGCCTTTTTCTTGGTCTCCATCCTTTTTAGCAAAAGCAGCAACCATAGGTTGGGTAAAAAAAAATAGGGAACTTACTGGTCTCAGAGTTGGTGGTGATAGAATATGTAACAGTGGAGAAACAACATCTTCCACAAAAGACTTAGTCGATAGATGCCTAGAAATCAATGGTGATATCTTGCTTATCCATGTCCTCAGTGATTCTTTTTTTTCCACAAGAAGTGCGCGAAATCTGGATGTTTGAAATTATTCAATAGCTATAAACCGCAATGTGAAGAAACAGCTGAGTTTAGAGGAAGCACCTATGGTAAGTCCTTGGCCATTCAATGTGTGGCTTCTCGACTTGTGCAATCAGGTGGCTCATAGCTATGGCAATGGGAGGTTGGTAAGCTGTGACAGAATTACACAACCCATCAATTCAATTACACAATTGTCAAAGCTAACTTGAAGTTCAAGAGCAATCTGACCATGGAGAGACATCTGTTGCGTTCTCAAAACATAATGAATCACCGAATCAGAAACACCAAGTAGGTTAAGACATTTGACCTTCATATTGTAAAAATAAGAGTAAGTTCTGTACTTCTGTAGTTCAAGTGTACATAGATGTCAAAAATCCTACTGAAAATGACAGCTGAGATGAACTCACAGTTTTTCTCATCATTGGATCATGGTAAGAGAGCCGCAGAAAATTTTCATGGATACCATCCATAGTCAGTTCATATTCACCACTAGTGAAGTTATCATTGTTAGATCTCAAAATAAAATATACAAAACTGCCAAAATATGAAGGACCCATTATTTTACCGGTTAGAAATCAGGGAGTATGTAAAATCAAAAGCACCACGCGCACTGCAGCCATTGATGAGTTTTCTTTCACCCTTTGATCTTCTCTTCTGAAAAACCTACATTTAAAAGAAACTCATCAGCAACAGCTCAAAGAAAAAACCCATGAATAATATAAACATGTCAACAATTACAATGAAAATAAGAGACAATTTACCTCTTTCCATACATCAATAACACTTCTTGTTATGTCCTTCCTGCCAACAACTTGAGAACCAAGCTCCAACTGGCTAAAACAATACTTAGTGATATGAACTATTTATCACCAAGAAAGTTTGTTCCGGACTAAAAAAGAAGGTACATTTTGACTTACAATGTTGAGCGCCTCTTTCTTCTTGTTCAGAAATTGAAGTGTGTTTAAGCAAGATCTTATATCACAATCTGCAGACAAACACATACAAATAAACACGTGTTCTATCCGTAGTTCCACTTCCCTGTCAAATGAGCAAAGCTTTGGATTGAATGGCAACTCAAGAGCAGACAAATATTCTGACACCATACTGGTTTTTATCCATCTAGTTCATTGTTTGTTTGTAAGATTTGATTCATGCACAGTTGCCATATCCAATCTATTGTACTGGTTAAGTAAATGGACAATACGATGACTTTGGCTGATGTTTATACATTGCATCTTTTAACAACAGTTGAATTAGGAACTCACTGAAGGTACCCTGAAGAAATCCTAAACTTGCAAGAGAGTAAAGAGGGAATATTTAAGGAATTAGGTACTAGGGGAGTCAAAATTTATAACTAGTAGAAAGTTCCCAGTTTACCTTTTTGGGTCAAAATTTTTAAATTGTAAAATACCACATCCTCATCGTCAATTGAAAAACTATGATGGTGTATGTTCTTTTCTGTGTTGTGGTCAGTGCAAAACAAGTACCCATGTAAGAAACTAGGAATTCTTGCAAGCTAATTAAAAAAAAATGCTTTGTAGTCAGGTCAGAGCAATATGACATGGAAAAGCATTAAGCATTCCTTGATAAATGACATTTTTCATACATGAAATAACATGATAGCATTCTGTGATCAAATACTGTCGATTATGAATTATACAACAGCCAGGAATCTATGGCATTATCTGCAAAGATGCTTGCAAACAAAGTGAAAGAACTTAGAATGATGATCTAAATAGCATGTAGAGAAAATGATAGTTACCTGGAAGAAATTGACAAAAACCTAAATAAATGATTAATCGACTAGCAAATCAGCAAAGAAAAAACAACTACAAAGGCATATAATCATGATAAATCATATATTCTCAATTTTGTCTAGCTTCCATAGGGAAGCTCGGTCAATGTGTAGTGTGGATAGGCTGTCTTCATAAGCAAAATCCTCATTTGTAAATTGGTTGTCATTATCAATTTATTTACATTTAAATAGAAGACAACTCACAAGTACTGCTACCAAGCAAAAAGTTGATGATGTATACAAATAAACACAAGCTTCCATAAACCAAAAAGAAAAAGAAAGAAAGCTTACCAGTATATTCAGCAAGTGCAGAAAGGGCACTTCTATTTGTCCTTAAACCTTCTCTTTCACATATAAATTTAAGCCTATCATGAGTAAACTCTTAGATGTACAGTATGTTTGTCAAAGGATCAAAAGAAAAAAAAGCAATAGTCAAGAATTAATGGCATATAAATTATATTAAAGACAAAACAGAGTGCTAACATCATTCAAGAATATTTCCAAGTTCACCAACCTATTCACAACCCGGCTAACTGTTGGTTGCATGAACATGTGCACCCTGTAAAGCAAAAAAAATATATGTTCCTTGTCAAAATACGTCAACATCTTTTGTCTCAATAGCAGATAAATACAAATATTATTGTTCCATGTTCAAGATTAGCATCCATGCTGATACAAAGACAGACTCACTTGGCCACTTGACGTAGTGCTCTCAACGCTGGTGCATAAACATCATTGCATATGCAAATTACCTAACGAGGTATCCGATATTAAATCATGAAGGACCAAATGAAAATGAAAGCATAAATTCAAATTCCTAATCTCACAGGTCTACACAGCATGGTTGTCTTGTGTCCTTTTCTTGACGAATTCTTTCCTGGTCTAGCTTCGTTAACAGCATTTTCCTTATCGACACTGGATTTCCTTTCAGCAGATATCTATAAGAATAAGAAAGAATTACTCTTTCATATCTGCAACAGAAAGTTCTTAGAATCCTGAATGAATTGTAATCTGCAGGAATTGTACATGAAAATTCATATCTGATACAGAGCTTCAATTAATTTAAGTTTGATTGATGTATGACTAATTCCTGATTTACCTATGTTTTTCCATTCTCCTCATACTGTTCTGCTTATTGTCTACCTTGTGGTTCTCAATTCATTTATGGGTCTTCTTCCTCTTTATAACCCAGTACTATCTCATAAAGTTGGTCACGGCACATCATTGCTACTCCATACTTCAGTATTGATCATATATAAGAATTTAGAAGCAAAGATTTAATACCAAGAAAATACATACCATTTTCAGAATGACATCAACTGCACCTTTTCCTTCACCTAGTGCCCCATCAATTTCGTCAATGATCTGCAAATAAACAACAAAAATTACCTTGGAAGAAGCAGTTTATGACAAGGTAAGGTTAAACTTACCAGACACTTAGGCTTTGAGTCAGGCATGACAGAGTTCATCTGTACTACATCAAGAATTTTTGACTCGATCATAGAAGCAGAACGATCATCACTGGCATTAATCTGCAAAGCAGTATGTATTAGATTTACTAGTGCCATGCATCTTGCAAGAAGAAGCAAAATGGTCATCATAATCTGCAAAACACGACTTGTTTGACATGTGCTTCTTTGCAAGAAGCCTAATAAAAGAACTATCCATGTTTAGATTCATGTTCATAAGATATAACAAAGTTTTGTGCTGATTATCAGTTGTCCAATGCAATCACTTCCCCTTATAGACTTGGAAATAGCGGTAAAAAATATGTAAAAATACAAATGACCCTGACAATAATTTATCATAATTCCTAAAACAAGTAAGCATTATAGTTGATAAAGAGATGAATTTAATTGTCTTTTCTAGGCCAACATCCACCTCTAAGTTTACATGTGTTCCCATATGAAACATGTGATGACCTATCAATCCTCACACAAACCTGTTTGGTCAACCCAACATGTTTAAATTGCAAATCAGGAATGATTGAGGCTTAATGACCTGCTAGCATTTCAGGCTGGGTTCGTCCAGCACATCTTGACCCAACAAAGTATGATTAGTTCTCTTGGACCATCCCTGAAGATGAGAGGTCACCAAGCCAAAGAAGAAATATTCATCACCAAGCCCACAAGTAAAAATGAGATGGCTCAGTGCATAAGATTTTCACCAATGTGGGTTCTAAGGAAGGTCAATCTACAAACCATATATAATAAACAGAGAGGTCCCATAACTTCAATTATAGTCAATAAGTCCACAGGCAGAAGCTACAACAAGATTGGGTATTCAGATGGTAATTACACCACCAACATTAAGCTATTAGGACTCTAGAGAAAGGTTCATGAGATTAACCATCCACGTTACTGATTTGACTGATTTGATCAACCATCCACAATATTAATTTGACTGCTAAGTAAGGTTTGCAATACTACCTGGTACAGTTCGGTATAAAAGGTATTTACCGATCGGACAAGTTACCGGTACATGGACCAAAAGACAAACCAGTTGTTGTCTGGTGCATCATGGTATAAGCTTTGTCCCAGGCAGTTTCTTCTTTTTGGCTCTTTTTCAATCTTTTTTAATTTTTTTTCAAAACTCTGTATGTACAGGTGTACTGAGTGTCAGTGGACCAGTAGATTATTGGTCCAAGCCCTGCCTGATACAGTATTCGTAGACATCTCAGAAACACCAATAATACGGTCTGAAAGGATTTATGTAGGATCCCCCAATGACACATTATTGATTTACCCAAGCAAAGCAATTGTAGTAAAGCACTTTCTTTTCATTACTTTAGAGAATCTCAATATATATTGAATTGCCTGTAATGGAGCCCGCAAAGGTGTTGTAGATACTGCTCCTTGACTTCAAAAGAATCTTAATAGAATCTCAATATATATTCCATTTCTCATTTCCTGTTATGGAGCCCACAAAGGAGTCTAAAAATGTGATTTCCGAAAAGAAAAAGGCAGAATTTGTTCAGCAGCAAGGTAACTTCATTACAACTAAAGCATCATGGCCTACCTAATTGTTGCAGTCACTGTTCATACAAAGGTAATACTGAATGCAACTGAACAGCCTATATATCCTACCATGGTCTCAAGCAATGGGCTACCTGTTCATTCTTATATGTGAAACAAAATTGTATGTCTTGAAGTTTAGATGGCTCAGTATGTCACAAAATGAAATAACTTATGGTACCAAATGACAAATACAATTGAACTGGTGAATTTCTCAATACCTTTATTGAGAAATATACAGAATAAATTTGGCGCTTGTTTGCAAGAAAATCTACATACCTTTATATAGTTAAAGGGAAATGGACAAGAGCCCATACCTCAAGAACACAATATCCACAATGCTTAGCAGCTATATGTGCAAGTGTAGTCTTCCCAAGGCCTGGAGGACCACATAGCAGAAGCACCTAATTGCTCAAACATGGTCATCCACAATGATGTCAGAAACCAAATGAGTATTGAAAACCTATAAAGGTGTTTAATGTAGCACAGTCTTTATGCAGTACTCAGTGTGTGTGGAACAAAAGGATTTTAAAACAGTAATCAGCAACGGACAAGCATAAAGAAATTATTTGTAGAACAATGCATTTCATGTTTCAGGTTTGGTTATCTTGTTCATAGTTTCAGACAAACATCTTGAAAAATGAAAAATTTTCTTCTTAAATGTTTCAATACACTTTCAATCAATATGAATATCAGATATCTATTTTCAGCATATGAAGTTTAGCACAATTCATCAGAAACTGTTCAAAAGTATTTTTTTAGCAGCCTTTGATTTAGTAATGTATATTTCTCGATGCATCACTACAAGTTTTACAGATACACTTAAGCCTGTTGGCTCTTGAATTGAGTATTGAAACCACTTTAATTCTAGTGAACCTCCACATTTTAATAAGGTATTCAAACTTCATATTAATATTTCTGATAAGCAGTTTTTTAAATGCCATAGCAGGCCTTATGCCACTTGTTGGCTAATATATTTGGTACTTTTCACAAAGAAGACTAAGGCACTATTGAAAGTAAAAAAGACAAATAGAAAGAGGTTTAAGGAAAGAGACAAAAATTTAAGTTGATATGTGATATTTTGTCATCAAATCGTGGATATTCAGATGATGACACCTAAGAAGCACGGAGAGGGACAAAGGACACAGACATGTGTTCAGCCACAACATGACATGAACATGGACACGAGACATGGCATGGGCAAGTGTCGGACATAGACACGTGTCAAACACGGGCAAGTGTCGGGCACGGACATGGGACACAACATGGACATGTTTCTTGCCGTGTCAATGACGTATCATGTCAGACACGGATACGTCCACCAAAAGCACATGTCAGTGCTTCAAGGCACACTACGCCCACATAAGACATGTTGTTCAGCATGGTAATTAATCTATGAAGATGAAACCTCACAATCAATAAGAACTTAGGAATCACCAATAAATGTTTAGAATATTCATTTTGGAGAAAAATTGTATTATCTAAAATCAAGGTTTCAATTACCAGTCCGTACCGGTGTACCGAGTTCATCTCGGCATCGGTATGGTACCAGTACCGGGCGATATGTACAGTGCATACCGTCCGATAAATTAAAATATAATATAATATAATTTTTTTTAAATAATATTTTATATTATATAATATAATATTAGAAATATTAAAAAATTAAAAAAATAGAAAAAGGGGCGACGTCACCTCGATCTTTCTCCCCGCCCGGGAGAAAGAGCGCCCGCGACCCGCGGGCGGCGACGGCGCACGGGCAAGGACCGCGCGCGGGCGAAAGGTATTTTTTCTCTTCTTTTTCCTCTTCTTCTTCCTCCCTTTTTCTCGCTCAATCGACCACCTACGGTCAATTTCTCCCTTCAATCGATCACCGACGATCGATTTTTGGTGGAACCGCACGGTAGCGAGCGGTCAGCATACCGACAACCTGGCGGACCGATATGTACCACCCGTACCGGGCGGTAAACATCGAAATTGCAAACCTTGTCTAGGGGCTATAATTGGAGATACCATTGCTTCTGGTACAGAAGTTCCTATATCAATGGGAAATGCCCTACCTTTGAGTGCGGTTTGAACTATTGACGTAATTGGAAGTAACCAATTAGGTTTACGACGAAACCTAGAAATCGATCACTGATCCAATTTGAGTACCTCTACGGGATAGACTCAACAGAAAACTGTTGAGTAACGGCAGCAAGTGATTGAGTTCAGTAGTTCCTCATAGAAAATTATTGACTCTAGAGATATGGTAATATGGAGAAGACAAAATTGTTTGAAGCACGCACAGAACCGGAAGCGCCCCTTGTTTCAAAGAGAGGAGGACGGAGTCTAAAATGAATATTGCTAAATAAGCTTCTACAAAAGTGCATCCAGGTTTCATATTAGAGAAGATAAAAAAGTCCTAACACTTTATTCTTCTTAATCAATCTGTAGCCAAATGCTGGAACTTCATTGGATCTTATATAACAAATCTTGTGCATCAAAGAGGCAAGAACTCCAAAATATTGTTAAATCCTCCTCCGATGATTAACAAAGATACAATGACCAAAATGTTTGGTTAGTGTTATGATTGATCCATGCATGTAAATAATCATTATTAACAAATTGATCATCTCACTGTAGTATGATTCTTCTAGAAAGTCCATGATGCAAACAGATTTTAGATGGAAAAGTAACACACCAGGTAAGAAAATCCTATGCTTGCCACCTCAGATCTAGGATAACAGTAACACATTAATCCTATATAGTAGATATTCTCAGATTTTGTTCTCTTGAATTCAATTCAATTCTTCTAGATTTCTAACATATCTCCTATCAGAGTGCTGTGAAGAATAGCTTGGGATATGATACAATAATGTAAATCTACAGTTACAAAAATGTAAATGTCTGAACATGAGCCTAAGGCTAAGAGAAAATTAAATATATATTTTTAATCATCTAGATAAAAAACTTTGACCAACCTTCTGCTCTGGTGGGTGATTGAATATTGACTTTCTGCTCCATGATTCAGGCATGCCTTTAAACTTCTTATCTTCTCCATCTAAGAAATTTGAAGTCTTAAGGTATTGATTGCTCAAAGGAGGACCGTTATTTTTGTGAGAGAAACTTCTATGGCCAACGAACCTCCGATGTTGAGCAACTGAAGAATGAAGCCTTAAAGCAGATAAAACTTCATCCTCAGTAGCCCTAATCTGAGATCCAAATACAGAGGAATCCCATTGCTTCAACCATAGAAGTACCTGTTAAAAGTAGGACCAGTCCAAAATAAGTCCCAACTAAGCTCAATATGAAGCAGAAAGACTCTGGTCTGTTCAAAACAAGGTAACTGAACTTCATTAATCTATTTATGTTTTACCTCACGATTTGTCCGTTCATCACTAAGAAGCTCCTTAAAGGAACTAGGTGCATATTTCTCTACCCAAAGTTGTTCATCAACCATGTGAGGTATTGCCTGAGTTGGCTGATCCCGTGATCCAAGACTGTCTTGCAAAGCCTTCATGATGATTATAAAAAGTTCGAAAAAAGATGTAGTCAAATCTTAATAGAAAAGTGTATAATAAAAGGTACATAGAGGAACATTAAAATAGATTTTAGCATCAGCATGCAATCAATTCCTGCCTAGCACTAACATAATCCATCTTTGTTTATGGTACATGATAATTATTCTTTATGACAGCAAGTCAGGGATTCCAGAAGAGCATTAGGTATCAAGCATGATTTTCTGTGAAGTGAAGATCGTGAAAATGAACAAATGTTTTCGATTATAAAGGTAGAAAAGGGTATAATAAAAGGAACACAGAGGCAGGGTTCGCCATTTCGGGTACCGGACCCATCACAAAGATTTGTAGGGTCAGTACATACCGGTCTACTGGTATACAAACACATGGTATACTAGGGCATGTCAACTCAGTCACCAGTCTGACTGATCCGTACTGGCCATACCAGACTGACTTGGGTTGTACAACAAACATCGCATAGAGGAAATTAAACTAGATTTTAGCATCAGCATGCAACCAATTCCTACCTAGCATTAACAAAATCCATCTTTGTTTATGATACATGATCATTATTCTTTATAACAAGTCAGCAATTCAAAAAGGTATTAGGTATCAAGCATGATTTCTGTAAAGTGAAGAAAATGAATAAATGTTTTCGACTATAAATAATAAAGGTAGGATTTAGGATTAAAGGTTGCTCAAATGAGATAATATGCACACAAGTTGGATGAGAGAGAGAGATAGGAGAGTGAGACTTTAAAACAGCATTTTTCTTTGTAGAAAGATATTCCTTGAGGTAGCACTCTAGAGAACAATTTGCTGTCTCAACAAAAAAATATAAATTGCTTATCTGTTTACACTCAAGAGATATTATAATTATTTATCAGTGTGCTTCAATTTTTTATTTTGTTGATAAAGTAGCAGTTGTCAAGTATCTTGTAAAAACTTAACAAACTTGCAATGACTATATCTACCATAAACCATATATCTACAATGTTACTCTTGTGAAAAAGAATAACCGTAGCAAATTCATAGATTTATTATCAATGGTAGGATTGTCAAAACATCTATACCTTTTCTAAAGCTTCTTCCTCTGCCTTTTTGCTTAATGTACTTATAGATTCCAAAAGTAGGCCTGCAAAAAGATTAATTTAAAGGAGTCAATGATACTGTTAGAGCTCAAGCAAGCAAGCATACAGATGCCCAGAAGAGCATGATACAATACTAACTAAATTTTAAGAAGGTTTGCCACTAATCCGACAAGCATATTGTGAGTGCTATGGTGGAGAAGGAAATAATGACTAGTTGCTAAGTTTCACCATGATACTACTGAGAGTTAACCATGTGATGGAGTTTCATTTGGAAATTATCAGCAATCCTGCAAGTCTGCTTTAGTTTAAATTGGTATCGAATAGATGATCCAACCTTGGTTCCCACTTGCATATAATACATACCAAGATCAATTATGTCATGGCAGATGCATAGAGCAGTAAAATAACCAATGTAACAAGGGATGAGAAAGAATTCTTGAATACTTTTACACGGACCTCTTTCTGGCCTCGAAGCCATCACCTTCCCACGGTCTCCACCAATCTCAGCAATGCTCATTTTAGCGTAAACCCTGACTCCAGAGGGCGAGGTCACTGGCATGCACTCCCCATCAATGTCTGTAGCGAATCGGGACAGGATCGTTTCCTCGGCAACAACATCAGGCAGCGAAACATCCGGGACTGATGTGACTCCGACAGTGTCAGAGTCCTTTTGGGGGAAATAGCGGAGCCGATCCTCGCCAGCCTCGTCTTGCAAGGCGAACCTCTTCGCCCCTCTCCCCTCATCAAGAATATGCTTTTGACTGCCTCCCAAGAAGTCTTCGTTCTCCACGGACCAGAGCCGCTTCTTGGTGGTCTGTAGCTGAATGGCCTCGGCTGCCGATCGCCCTGCATATCGAATTAAGCAACAACATTAAGAAGAAAGACATGTCCATCGATAATGGGATAAGGGACAGCGCCTCGGGATCTCATCGAGTGAGATGAATGCGTGAGCGATGCCTGTTACTTTACTTTGTAGGCGATTCTGTTCATCCCCGTCGGCTTCATGGTCGCCGAAAGCGATGGCGGCATCTCCATCGTGTTCCATGGAAAACTCCTCTTCCTCTTCGCCTTCATCGGGGAGGAGAGCGACGGACTCGAGCCACTCGAGTTCTTCGGGTGCTGGGATGTCCATTTCCATCGCCATCTCCATCTCCAATTCCATCCCCATCGCCAAACCCTAAACCAAGTAAGGGGGGGGCGGGTGCGGGGGCGAAAGAGATCTTTATGGCGGGAAAGATCAAAGGGCATTATCGGAATTCTATCTTTAGTAGTTTATTTTGTACAGTATTATTAGAACTGCTCATTATTAATAGGTTTTCATGTTTTAAACATCTGATACATAATTTAATATATTTAAAATAATTAAAACAAACAAACTATAATTTTGAACAAAAATATAATATTTATAAAAATTTTGATTCGACAGCATGAATATAATATTTATACATTATAAGTTTTATATTTTAAAAATATATATATGATAAAAAATTCGATATTATTAATTTAGTATCAATAGTCAAAGTTTTTATTAGTTAACTTATTAAATCTATTCATCTCTCAACATCTAAGATAAATATGCTGAGGCAAGATTAGATTTTTCATTGTTTCAGTAAATATAGTCTCAATATGAGATAATTTATGGTAAAATTTTAAATATTAAGGTTTTCATTCATTTGTTGATATATAACTTAAATATTAAAAAATGTATTACCATATTATAAGTTAAACATCTGTAATCAACAACTTTTATGCATTTACCCAATTATTAATTTGATATCGTTGTTATCGGTTCCCTCTACTGTATTAAGAAATAAATTAACTAAAGGGATGGGGCAAATTAATATGGGAAATTTGCATTGTAACAATAGTCTTTTATATATTTAGCTAACTTCGCGGCTATGAAACTTAAATTAATTTATAATTATGTTTTATATCTGCAATGTGATTGTCAAACAAACCCACGTATCTATCAACTCGTTTATATAATTTGTTTATATATTTTTCTAACTCTTCTCCCTTGTCGATCACCACCATCGTCTCATTTTGTTTTTTTAATTTTAAATATATGTAAAAAATACTAGCTATAAATTTACATACGGTAAGTCATACATGCTTACACTATTTTAAATAATCTAATAGAAATAATCTAATCAAAATAAGAGGGCTTCAGTTTCGATCACACCTGCATGAACTTTTATTATTATTATTATTATTATTATTATTATTAAATTAATTTTTGATTATATGCTAATTTGAAGTCAATCAAGTTTTTTTTATCTGAAAAAGTTGAAGATTGATTTTCTCCACTTGTAAATATAAAATAAATATTTTAATTATTAAAATTTAAAATCAAATAATAATATATTAAATCTAAGATGCATACCTTTTAATACTAAATATTTTTCTTTTGATATGCAAACATGCCATTGTCAGATTCTAATAAAATAACAATACAGATCTACGAATAGAACTATACTCATATATTCTACTTTTTATATCATTCATGACATCACAATAAGTAATGGAATAAGATCTTAGAAAAGAAAAAAGTATATGTAATATCTCTTTTAATTTTCGTTCCTATAATGGAAGACCAAATGATATAAGATAAGTAACTATATCATCTTATAAAGAATTTTACTATAATTAGACTTCAACGATAACTATAATCAAAATCTATAATTTTTTATGTAATTAAATAAGATTTTTATAATATAATAATTTTTACTTTATCCATTAATTGGTAATATATAGAAGGAAATTTTAATTAAAATAATTTAAAAACATTATATAAAATTAAATTTAATAATTTAAAAAAATATTTTACTCATGATCATGAATTTTAAAATGGACTAATAAATATAATTATAATTATATTAAGTTTGACTATGAATGTGACTTGTAGTTTTTGTATGTCATTGATAGGACCAATAATGGTCGACCCATCAACACCATAACCCTCCCCCGCTCCTCTTTTTCCATTATGTTACTCGAGGCTATGTCACAACGTTTCCAAGTTGGATGCATGTCGAACGTTGACCTGGACTCAGTAAGGACAATCAGAAGTGGTCGACGGTGCTTCACCATCAAAGGACCCTAAAAAAGTTCATCACATGCATCATGTACTGTAGCAACGACAATAGCTGTGTAATAAAACCACTTCTACAGGTATAAATACCCCCGGGCCACCATTAATAGGAGAGATCGGTAACTCAGAAAACTCATTCCCACTTACTCAATTCAACCCCTGACTTGATCATCTTAGGGACTCCACCGAGCACCAATAATTCGATCAGGATCTTTTTGCAAGCAAAACGAGCCGACCCACCTCCAAGAGAGCCGGTCAGAAGACAAGACCAACCTGCCTTCAAAGCAGTCGACCTGAGGGCGGGACCGAACTGCCATACTGCCAATCTATGGAGGTGAGCTTGCACAACCTCCCCTGGCTGACTCATCAGTCCACGTTGCGGAACGACCCCAACATTCATCAATGTCGTATTTACTTTAATATATCGTAACATTGTTAGTTCTTTCTAATATAATTCATAGTAACCCCTATAATTTGGTCTTTCCAGATAATCTTTTTTTTACATCTAACTATAATATGTATATACATAAATTTGAATATGATAGCAAAAAAATAACTTTAATTATATAAATATAAATATAAATATAAATTATAATATTTACTCAAACATATATCGTCATATTTTTAAAATACATGTCTTTCAATGCTATTTAAAATATTTAAATCTAGAATACATAATAATAGATAAAAATATGTTATATTAGTTGTTGAATCCAGAAATAGTTGATGGAAAATAGAGGATTTCAGCATTTGGAATTTGTGATTTGTCATGGGCTCAATAGCTAAGCCAAGAATGCTCAAATCCTCAGAAGGTTTAAGCAGTGAAGAGTGTCCTTCTAATGCCAATGTGTTAAGTCAGGTATTAGTTTTATGAGTTTGACACTGATTTGGAGCCGATCGAAGCCAATTTGTTGCTAATCTCATGGCATCTAAGTATCAATCATTTGGTTTTGTGGTGTCGACTATATGATATGGAGATATCGATTATATCATATTATATTATATATATAATTTAGTTAATATGACTAAAATGCTTGAGTTTTTTTTATCATTTGGCGTGCACCTCTTATACATATATAATTAGTTAATACGACTATATGATATCGAGATATCGATTATTGTTAATAAAATAATAATAAACGCTATAAAAATAACGCCACACATGCACATGGGAACGAGTTGACCGAACCGTTGAGCTTAACCAATCGAATCAACATCTGCGTGCGATTTACGCCACGCGTCATCATCGACTGCGATCGTCGACAACGACATTGCCTTCTCCTATTAGTGTCTGTTCGGTCAGTTTTGCTTGCTTCTACTAATGCGAACCGCCCACCTCCCTTGTCCATTGGCGCCTCAGAGGAATCACATAAGCGTGCAAGATTCCCCTTCTCTCATCCCCACCCCGCGTCGCTATGAAGTGGGTTCAGTAGCAATTCGAAGGCAGGAGTTCTCTCTCCCTCTTCTCGGTCGAGGTGCGGAGTAATTTCTCGTCTTAGTTTTCTTCCCTGACGGCGATGACGTTCTTCTTTCGCAACTTTCCTCGGGAATCTTGCCCTACTGATGTCATTGTTGCTGTTTGTTTGCACCTGTAGTCAGTTTTGCTTCTACTGGTGAATTGCCCACCTCCTTCCGTTTCTACTGGCGCCGTAGAAGAATCACATAAGCGTGCGAGAATCCGCTTCTCTCATCCCGATTCGGCGTCGCTGCGAAGTGGATTCAGTAGCAATTCGAAGGCAGGAGTTCTCTCTCTCTACGTCTCTCTCTTTCCGGATGCTCTCGGTCGGGGATCGACAGCCTATTGCCTGATTCCGGTCGAGGTACGGAGTAAATTATCGTCTCAATTTTCTTCCCCTCATCTCTTTCATCTTTCGCTTTCGACTCTTCCCTTCTCTTTACCGTAGTCGATCTGGGCCAACTTAGTTCCATCTAAATAAATGTACAGGCTGACGCTCCTGGAGATCGAAACTGACAGGCCTATGACTCTTCTTCGCCGTCGCCGCCCCCTTCTTGTTTAGGTAAGCCGCTTTCCAGGAAAACCTCCTCCACTATCTTACTTTTCGCTTGCCTCTCCGATTTCGTCGCTTCTCCGTTATCTCGTGTTAATTTTTCTTACATCATCACGATTCTATTTGATCGTGATGCATATATGTGTATATATATTATACACATTCATGTAGTTGTGTTTGATTAGGTCTCACTGTGAGTTAAGTGGTGAAAGAGAAGTGAATCCGTGGGGGTCTCTTTCGAGTGGACCGAACCTTGAGATGGGTATTGATCTAGCAGTCAACACCAGAGAAAAAATAATGTAAAGAGCTGCTGACCCGGGACCGGCACTCGGCCCCGTTCACACTCCATCGGCTGGAGTTTGAATCTTTTGTTCGTCTCTCCTCTTCGCTCGCAACGTTTGAGGTAATCAATCTGATATTGGCTTTAGCCCGCCCAACACACATCCGATAATATTCGGATTCGGATTTATCCTCCGCATCCATCGCCCAGTACGGCCATCCGCTCGCTTGATATTTTTAGATCCGATCGAGGATGGGGCATTGACTAGGGTAGATTTAGATCTTTCGTCCAAGTAGATGAGTTACATCTGGTTTGATCCATTTCTTTCATACGATACATCATTAATTTCCAAGAAGATCGAGGCAGTTCTTTTCAAAATAAATAAAACCGAGTTGGATAAGTCTGAGATGATAGGATGAAGTGGAGAAATAGGAGTGTCATAATATTTATAAAAATTATTTTATTTTGATTTGCTGGTATGACGTGGTAAATGAGTGGATTGAGATCATATCGTGTTGATGTGGTGATCAAATTATTTGATGGATCCACCTTTTCAGGTCCGATGAGCTTATTGAGTTGACTGTGAATCTTGACTCAATATTGGATAATAATGTTTGCTCTCGAGTATCTTGATTCAATATCGGATAATGATATTTAATCCTACACAGGATAGGATGATAGAGATTCAGATTAACGGAAGTAAGCGGATTAGGATTCTAGACGGGTTCGCGCGAACGCTACCCAACAACATCCATAAATTCCGCTCCCACACGGGAACGCGGAAGGGGGGTTCGGAAAGATCCATCAAAAGCCGTCGACGAAGGCTTCACAATAAGTGCTATTGTTGCGGTGCAGAACTCCCGCATCTGATTGCCACTTCATCTCATCTCTGTAACCATCTCCTTGCCCTCTCTCCTCTCTCGCTTAGGGGTGGGAAAAGTGCGGTGGCGTCTTGGAACCTCAATCCGCTCATCTCTTAGTACTCTATAGAAAAAGGAGGAAGAGAACGTCTGGATCTGGTGAGTCTGTGTAGTTCCCGCTAGATCATCTGTAAGAATTCATTCTTCCATATGATATATCCAGTTCTGAGTTCGATTTCAGGACTAGGTAAAATGAGGGCCTAGTCATTGTCTTGATGATCTTTTTACTCTAAATTAAAGATGTCGTTTCTACTCTGGAAGAATACGCCATTCCTCTTTGCTAGCGAAGAAAGATATGATTGATTAGTCCAAGTTAATCGTTACTTGAGAAAGTACCTTCGATTTGTAAAGTTTACTTGTTTCCAGTGGTTCGCATTTGAGGCAAACTTGGCGTCCCATTAAGTGGGGGATAAGGCTAAAATTCACACTGTTATCCCTTTTTCATTTTGTAGTTTACATCTTATTAGTCTCTTTGACTGTGAGTATGCTGTTATTGATGGTTTACGACGTAGAAATTGCGACTCATTGCATGAACATATAAATAGGCAGAGAAGTAAACTGTTGTAGATAAAAAAAATCATCATATTTCTGACAGAAAATTCTGATATATGAAGTTGAAGGAAAGCATTCCTAGTATTTTATTTTTTAAGATGCTTAATATTGCTGAGTTTATACATGGTGGACAAGTTGTTCGTAAACTACTTTTTATAAAGAACTGATATATAAATATGCCTCGACCTGATACCAGGACACTAGTTTACGATGCATTACACTAAAATCCAACACCAGACAACACCAGAGTAGGACACTCTGTTCTCTCCTCCAGTCACTATTCTGATGATTCGAGACTTTCTTGGTATTTATTAACAGGGTGGAGGATGTTTCGAATGCTCTTATTTTGGTGAGCTTCTCACAACAATCGCTTTAAGCAATTCCCTTGCTTCCTTGAGCTCATGGAGGACATCAAAGATGAGTACACCCAGGATGGGACAACCGATATCCATGGGAACCCAGCTATCAAGAAGAACACTGGAAATTGGAGGACTTGTCCCTACATTCTTGGTGCGGTTCTCAGGTTCCTGTAGCCATTCATTGTACAATTAGCATATACGCATTGTTCGATCTTTTTGACTGACTTACGCAAAACTTACCTCAGCAAACGAGTGCTGCGAAAGGCTGGCTTACTATGGGATGAGCACCAACCTGGTGAACTACATGAAGGATCGTCTCCACCAAGGGAATACCACGGCAGCAAATAATGTCACTAACTGGTCAGGAACATGCTATATAATGCCACTGGTTGGGGCGTTCATAGCTGATGCCTACATAGGAAGATACTGGACAATTGCCAGCTTCATGATCGTTTACATTTTGGTAAGGAAGCAAAGAATTATTGTCTTGGAGAATTCAGATGCTGAACACTAATATCTTCTGCTTGCCCCCACAGGGTTTGACACTACTGACAATGACCGCATCAGTCAAAGGTATGAAACCTTCATGCCAAAATGGTGTGTGTGATCCAACGAGAGCGCAGACTGCATCAGTCTTCACAGCGCTGTATCTTATTGCGCTGGGAACGGGAGGAATCAAGCCATGCGTCTCTTCCTTCGGTGCTGATCAATTCGACGAATCTGACGAATCGGAGAAGAAGAGGAAGAGCTCGTTCTTCAATTGGTTCTACTTCTCCATCAACATAGGCGGCCTGATTGCTTCGTCTGTGCTCGTTTGGATACAGACAAACGTCGGATGGGGATGGGGGTTCGGAATCCCAGCGGTCGTCATGGCCATTGCAGTCGTCAGCTTTTTCATGGGCACACGCCTGTACAGGCACCAGAAACCTGGAGGAAGCCCCCTCACACGCATTGCCCAGGTTATGGTGGCATCCCTGAGGAAGGCTGGGGTGAAGGTGCCTGCTGACAAGTCCCTGCTCTACGAGATCACACAAAAGGAATCGGCCATTCAAGGCAGCCGTAAGCTTGACCACACAGACCAGTTCAAGTAAGTTCACTGAAACTCTTTTGTATCAATCACTCTCCTGTTTGTTGTAGCCATGCAATTGCTATGGTTGCTGTGACACCGTCTGCAATCTGCAACCCCGTTTCTAGCTTATCATGTTGGCTTCATTCGTTTTGGATCCCCATAATTTGTGCCAATCGTTATGGTTTGTACTCGGCACTGTATTCCTGCGTGTTGCTCAGGTTCCTTGACAAGGCTGCTGTAGAGACTCAAGAAGACAAGGCCAGGAGTCCAGTGAATCCATGGAGGCTCTGCACGGTCACCCAAGTGGAGGAGCTGAAGAGCATTCTGCGAATTCTTCCAGTGTGGGCAAGTGGGATCGTCTTCGCCACCGTCTACAGCCAGATGAACACCATGTTCGTTCTTCAAGGCAACACCTTGGACCGCCACATGGGCCCCCACTTCCAGATACCGTCGGCCTCGCTCTCCATCTTCGACACCATCAGCGTCATCGTGTGGGTTCCGATCTACGACCGCATCATCGTTCCGGCGGTCCGAAGGTCCACCGGCCGGGAGCGGGGCTTCACGCAGCTGACGCGCATGGGCATCGGCCTGGTCATCTCCATCTTCTCCATGTTGGCGGCTGGCATTCTGGAGGTCGCGAGGCTGCGGACCGTGGCACGGCACGGCCTATACGACGACACCAGTGGCTATGTTCCCATGTCCATATTCTGGCAGGTGCCGCAGTACTTCATCGTGGGGGCTGCCGAAATCTTCACCTTCATCGGCCAACTGGAGTTCTTCTACGACCAGGCACCGGACGCCATGAGGAGCATGTGCTCCGCCCTCTCGCTTACCACGGTGGCGCTGGGGAACTACTTGAGCACCTTGCTTGTCACGATCGTCACGTCCATTACGACGAGGAACGGGAATCTGGGATGGATTCCGGACAACCTCAATCGCGGCCACCTCGACTACTTCTTCTGGCTGCTGGCCGTTCTCAGCCTCCTAAACTTTGGCGTGTACCTCTTGATCGCCAAGTGCTACACCTACAAGAAGACAGTAGAGGATGAGAAGACAACAGCCAACAACAACATCTAGCTACAATGAGATTGGTGGTGGTTCGTTTGATTTATCAGTTTGAGAGGTCAGTCTGTGTTGCAAGTTTAAGCCGTCTGACTCTTTTGTTTTATTCGATTCGCTTGCCATGAAAAATGTTTGGTACTGGGTGGGGATACTAACGATGAAGACAACAGGAGCCTTGGCCTCCCTGACGGCGGCGGCGTTGACGCCGTTCTCGATCATCGCTTCCTTTTATTTCCTAGTACCTACCTCTCGGCCAACTCGGTTCTAATTATCCTCCTCCTCTTGCTTCGTCGCCATCTTCTGCTTGGGCCTTCCCTGGTTCCAGAAACGAAGGGCAAAGATCGTGCGATCGGCCATCGCGTCGTCGCTTCAATGCCGGATCGCGAACAGAGCAAGGGGAGGCAAAGCGCGTTGAAAGGAGACGGACAGCAGCGGCGGAAGGAGTCAGTCGATCGGCGTGACCTGAACTGAACCCAAAATAAGTGAGGCGGAGTGAAAGCCGCGACGACGGTGAAAGCAGACGAACTCACGGCATCGCTGCTGTTGTATGCTGCTGTTGTGCTGCACTGCAGCAGCAGCAGCAGCAGCAGGCTCTCTTACTCTTCGATTCCCTCGACACAATTACTTCGCTTCACGGACAAATAGCCCAACCCACTTCAATGCCGGACCGACCTCTCCCTCCCTCCCTCCCTCCCCTGCCAATAAATAGCAGCCGCAGAGTCTTCTCCCATCTCCAAAGGATTCGCGGTGCTCATGTTTGATGCTACACCCCACAAGGTCTGTTCCTGAACTCATCGGGCAAATGGCTGACAGGGGAGGCATATCCCCTTCGGACATCGAAGGAGGGCATCACCTGCCCCCTTCGGATGAGAGCGACCATGACAGCGACGACGAGGCCGGGCAGACGCCCCCCCATCCCAGCTGCGAAATAAGAGCGTCTCCGGAGCCCTGCAGGAAATCCTGCGTCTCGGTCTCGGACGGCTCGCAGGTGGGCGACCTAGAGAGCGGGGCTTCCGAGAGCAAGGCGGCGAGTCCGGAGAGTGGTGGGAGGGATTGCCGGATTTGTCATCTCAGCTTGGAGAAGGCATCTCCGGATTCGGGTGCGCCGATCGAGTTGGGGTGTTCTTGCAAGGACGACCTGGCTGCTGCCCACAAGCAATGCGCTGAGACCTGGTTTAACATCAGGGGAAACAAGTAAGCAAGCTTAATCGCAACATTTTCTTCTTCTTTTTCTCCGTATATTCTGAATCGTCCACAGAATGCAAGAAAGAGCACGTAGGTAGGAGTTCTTGTTTGGAACAGAGGGGAGAAGAGCATAACATAACACACCCCATCTATCGTTTATTACTAGCGGTAAACCGATGTTGCGGGCAACAAATTGCTGAAGGTATTCAAATGACACACCGTAACACTCCAGTTACGTCTCATGTTACATACAGGGGAAGACTTGAATTAATTATAAGAGTCTCTAACGATGAATGTAGTAAGCAAGCATCGTAAACCAGCAGTAGTTTGGACACGGTAAAAGTTACTGTGTCACCTATACAACAAACTATCAATGCTGTTGGGTTTCATAAGTTTGTTCCTCGTCATATTCCAAGCCTTAGACATAGGATCAGAACAACTGTCCCACTACATCAAACAAAGATGTTAGATAAATAGATACTGTTTGGTGACATGAATCCTGGTTTCCTCGTCTCAAAATGACAAATCTTATGGAAAGTGCCATTGTGCCTTTGCGTTTAGTAATACTTTTTCTCTGTTTTTTTTTTTGTCACATAGGAGCAACTTATTTCGTTTTCTTTCTTGACTTCACTTCTTGAAAGCTGACTTCAGAAACTATTAGAATCCCGTGATGCGTGCATGACAAATTACCAGGTTGGCTGTTGCATCGCAAAGTGGCTTTCATGTTTGGTCTCAAAGCCAGCCTTGAAGCTGGTTATTATACTTCCACCATGGAGATCTTGTTCTTCCTTTTTGGGTTTCTGTTTCCAGGACATGTGAGGTTTGCGGCTCGATTGCTAAGAATGTGGTCGGTTCAGGCGAGACCGAACCCACCGAGCACTGGAACGAAGCTGCTGCTACCGCATCTCCGCCACCTTCTTCTTCATCAGAAACACACAGCTTTTGGCAGGGCCACCGGTTTCTCAACTCGCTGCTTGCATGCCTGGTGTTTGCCTTTGTCATCTCCTGGCTATTTCACTTCAATGTTCCAGGCTGAAAGTTGATACAATAGTTTTCACCAGACAGCAGGAGTTGTTGCAGTGAGAGACATCCAACCTATCAGGAGTTGAATGATCTATCTCTAATCAGTGAGTTTTGCTGCCTGTGTTGCACACCCATACCTGTCTTCTTCTTTACATCTACATCTGTGTGTGTTGTCTTCTTTCTTCCACACACACACACACACACACACACACAGATGCGTGCTTACTATTACTAGTTTGTTGCAATAACAAAACATCAGTGAGTCTAAATTCCAGTGTTTAAAACGGGCAGAAGTGCCTTTACATGTACATTTAATTATGTATTCTCCATCTTCCACACTCAAAATGTGTGCTTACTGCAATCTTGATAGGGCTCTAAAGCTGCCACATCTTTAAAGACCATAAGTTGACCTTTGATGTATCAACCAGAAGACACTGTGCTTAGAGAATATTTTTATTGTTGATAAATGGTACTGTTGAAAGAGAGACTAAATGTGATCTTATTGTAAGAGGTGATGTCAAAGAATAAATCTAGATATTACAATCAGCCTCATTTAATGCGCATGCCGAGTAGCATCCACGATATATAATAATTAGCCAATTAATTTGATAGGCATAACTCAAAAAATATCTAATTTCAAGTTAATAGTTGTAGACTCCCTCTAGCCCTATCAATGAATTTTTTTCCTTTTCATATCCCATATAAGAGGACAAAATGATATATGAACAATCTCTAAAGTTCTAAGTAGGCAAACGGTGTGATCTTACTTGGGGAGAAGAAAGTAACAAACAAATAACTATGATAATGGTATGACAAGCAAAACAGGGGTCTTCTGCTGTTTTCTTTACAGATCAGATCAGGACATGGATTGGGATTTAGACCTCATCTTCATCCAAGAAGTGTTTATTTTGGCTCCTAAAAAAGCTTGTGGGGTGGGTTTATAATAAAAAGGAGAACAACCAAAGCTCCACCCCTACAACAAGATCTTGAAAAAATTTGTTCAATCACATGATGGTGTTTCGCGCACTAATAACATGATGATAGTAGTAGCATTTCTTCAAAGCAAAACAAGAACTATAAAGAACAATATGGTAATCACTCCGAAGCAATCGCTTCCAATCTTTCCCCCTCTTTTGAGAAATAAATGTTCCTTTTAGTTGCACAAAGCTGTGACACAACAAAACCACTACACTTGCCACATGAAGTTAAGATTTCCATTGAATGCACAACAAAGAATTCTTGGGCATGAAAACAAAAAGAGAGTACAAACGAGCATGTCATGATGCAAGGGAGCAAGATGGTTGGCATGCCCCAGTTAGATTTCAGTTCCTTGCTTCGCAAGGATAAGCATCAACACTCTGTTCAGTCGAATGCAGTGCTTCCCACTTAAGTCAAAGATGGTATCCTCCTGCATACTGTAAATCAGTAACCAAGATGTCCGAACTGATCTACGCACCATTTGCCGCAGATTCAGAATGGATGTGGTTCCCGTCTTCTCCATGCTTGCCATTCACTTGCAATCTCTGCCTCTGGTTGAAAATAACCATAGATGTTTGCATTCAATCAAGAATACTGGATCAATGAAAAAAAGGGAAAAAAGAACATGCAACATATCTACAGAAATGCGTGCTAATTATAAATGATTGTTCTTAGACCATCCGATCTGTGCAGAAAGCCGATGACAGGAAGAGATAGCTAATGGCACATAACACATTCTTCCTTCAAAATAGGACACTTTTGAACTAATCAAGCAGCAGTGGGGAGACAATATTTGAATGAAGTTGATCAATGCGTATGGTGTATAATTATCTATTTCCATTACAGCAGGTTAAATGTAAAAAAATACATTTGCATCAGGCAACGGTGGTCCCATAATTATAATTCTGATAGCCGCAGCAACAGAAAGCAGACTTAATATTCTGTTTACATATACTAAAACAAATGCAGAAGTAGATCATAACTATAACCTTTGCCAATAGTATATATTACCAATAAGGAGGAGGAAGTAATATATGATCAATTTAATAAACTATATTAGTCAAAGTGTCATACCCAATCAGCAGTATCCACTGAATTTCCGTTCAATAACTTGTGGTTATCTTCTCTAGATTTTTCATCTTTATCTTTAACATATGGTAACAGTGGTTGGGATCCATTAGAACGATCGGGCATTTCTGTCGTAAACAATACAAAGAGTTTTTCAGCCAATCGATCTATGATACAAAGTGAGATAGAATAAAAATGTCAACCAAGTCAAAAACATACCTGGTAGTTTCTTGTCAACAAAGAATACCACTAAATTTACAGTATACCTGCAAGCATACAAATGAAAACATAATGCAGTTGCCACCGGGACTACTTTAAGAAAAAAAAGCATATAAGAAAATATAATCACACATACGACCCACCATGCAACGACTACATCTACTGTGTAATGCTTGCGGGAAGCTACTATAAGCAAACTCTGAATAATAGCTAAAACCCAAGCAAGAAGCTTGATGAACCTGCAACAGTCCAGATTGGATCAACTTTGAAATCATAAGCAACTAGAGTTGCACAAATGCCAAAAGTGTACCTTTTAGTGCCATATTTATGGTATGTAAGGACAAAAACTAGTGTAAATATCATGTGGGATGAAAATATCAGATCACCACAACCATATATGACTCCATGAGGAACTGAAAGCAAGAAGAAAAAATAAATAAATAAATAAACACCTACAATGACAATGATGCAATTTAACTGCGAGGATAGAATATCTGAAAAGTAACATACAGTTAATCAGAAGCACTTCAGTTACACTCTCTGGTGGAGGCAGTATGGCAAGCTCCCCTCCCTAAATGAAAAAACAGAAAAGAAATCATTGGTATTACAGATCACAATTGTTTTACTGGCAAAAGAAAGTTAAAATTGACAAGCCATTTCATGCAGATAATACCTCGCGGCAGTGATAGTTAGGTCCAGGAAGCTGTGTGGAATAGAAAGTGATGATCCGCAACGCTTGAGAAGCCTGAAATGACCCTTCAGTGTTAAGTAACAGGATGACCAGAGGAAGGAAATAACAGGTGAATTCAACTACTTACAACTAGAAATGACAAAATTCTCCGCCAGAGCAGAACAGTGTAGAAGCGCTTGCTATGATAAACAAAAGGATGAAATGTCCACTGCAAAAATAAGAACACCATGTCATAACCATCAAACACTGAATATGGACATGCACCTACAACAAATGCAAGCAATATAATGCAAGTGCTCAGAAAGCAGACATGATTGCCGGGAATGCACAACAAGAAACAGATTGCATGTGCATCTTATATACGCAAGCGAAAGGAGAGAGCAAAGGAAAAGATAAAAAGTCAGGCACGTAAAAGAAATGAAATCACTGCATCCGGGTACCAAGTGAAATGATGATGCCTTTAAAGAAGAACCAAGCTTATATAAATAAATGTGAATTAATTATCAAAGGTAATGGCACAAACAAGTTAAACAAAAGGGTAAGAGAAAAGCTAAAATGGTTGCATGACAAAAGGACAACAATAGAAGGGGACATATAGCCATATAAAGAGATGGAACCCTCAAACTATATTGAGCTGGAATTTTTTGTATTATTGCAAACTATGTTGACATATACTTTCCAACATGTTTCATGATAAAGTTGAATCTGATTTTGGAATTGCTTTCAAAAAGTAAAGTTACCTCGAAAGTCTGATTACTTTTATTCACAAGGAAATTTGCATGCAGAGACTTATAAGAGAAGCATCAGCAAATAACATATAGAGAAATGCATACCAGTATAAATGACAAAAAGATGAACGTGAATAGGCTTTCACTGACGTAACCTCTTTCTTTTCCAAGTTCCTAAAATCGCAAAAGCATTAATAAAACATTAATGTTATTTCAATGCAGAACCGACAATCATTTCATTCAGCATTGCAGGTAACTCAGACAAAGCACTAGCATGCACCGGAAGGATCATATAGCCAGCATCTTGAAGAGTTGGTCCAGGTCGATGTAGATAATGAACTCCTCGTGCAGCCAGCCCATGAATGTACTAGAGAATGACAAATGCAGTGAATTATTCTCAAATCTAATTAATGTATATTTAGTTGAAGAGATATTTATATGTTCACCATGAATGACAAAAAAAAATGAAAAAAAATATTTTCAGTAAATAATCACATTAACCCATGACTAATTACAAAATCAGATAGATGAAAGCATAAGATTATCATAGGAGCAGCAATAGAAAGTTCTATCATACTAGTCCATATGGACCTTCAAGGAAAACAATATCACAGATCTATAATAAATGCAACAATTAAATTAAAAAAGGAAAAAAAATAACAAACAAAAGATTATAGAAAAAAGATAATACTAACATACTTGGTGTAATAATTTAGAAGACAAGAAAGTTCAATATAGAAATTGCCTTTTTTAAGGAGAAAATATAGGAATCACTTTAAAGTGCCATGTGTGATTTAAGTCAACCTGATCAACTAAAACCAAATATTATTAAATGAAAGGCCAACATATTAACAATGCAGTCACGTTTTGCGCAGGCAGTCACATATGTCCACAGAAAGTACTATCATATGCACTTAAAAAATAATAATAATAATTTGAACATTTTAAGATTATATTTATTATAATGGCATGACTCGTGATTCTCAGAGATGTTAAACAAGTAAACTGATATACTCACTCATTAGAAGGCTGAATCCAAACTATAATATAGTTTGGGTCCTATACTCACAAAAGAATAAAATTATGATGCTTTACCATCACAATGAACTTATAGAAACAGTTGTTGGATGAAGGATCCAACTAAAGAAACAGTAATAGCACATAAGCTGAAGTCTTTGGAAGAATATTCTTCGTCTTAAATGCAGTAACTTCCAACATCATTGAATTATAGCTCTTGAATAGGATGTTCTGCGACGATTAAATTAACTAACAACAACTAAATATAAGAACTTGTAATGAATGCCACCAACAAAGTACACCGGAAGCAGATTACCACTGAACTCTCTAAAAGAATTGGTTGGTCGAAAATCTATTGAACAAAGAATCCCATGATCTTGAAAACATTATGTCACAAGTCTCGTAATGGTTGTGCTAATTACTGTGGAAAAACAAAAGCGCAATGCATTCGTTACAACTTATGCTATTCCACTTAAAAAAACTACATCTGTGTAGAAGAACTCAGCTTGCAATATCAAGCCATCAACAGCAAAACATCAGCTCCGTTGACAGAGATGTTTTCTGTGTACCTATACACGAGTCTAAATTCCTATCACAAATCAATATATCGCAGAAATCCAAACTAATGATTCCTATCAAGAAGAATTCACGCCAACATCCGGATTGCAAATTTCCCATCTCGGGTGCTTGTTTAGTAATCCCTTAAGATCATTTTTAAAAACACAAAGTCATACCTGAAATATGAGTCCTGCCAGCAGTAGCTTCCACTTTTCCATAAAAAGTTGAAGCTCCACAAATGTTTCCATGCAAATCTTCCTCCATAGCTGCAAACAAAAAAATGATGACATCAAACCACGCGACATATTCTTCTCGTTACATGAAAGAGGGAGCAAAGTTGAATTTTTGGAGGGAAAAAAGGGTACCTTGGGAGCCTCGCGACCAATGTAAAGCGTCATGGCGATCAACCAAAGGTCCAACCACTCCCATACTCTGTCAGCATCCGACCTGCGTCGTCCTGCACATGATCCCTGGTCTTTCCTCCTCCTCCTCCTCCTTTTCCTTCCCTTCCCTCAGAGTTGATCCACCAAACGGCGTAAACCAAAATCCCCTGGTTTCCGCGTTCTTTCACCGATAGGAGAAGAAGGTAAAAAAGATCCTTCTTTTCTTATAATTAAGAAGAGAGAGATAAAGATCAGGAATCAGATTGTGGACGTCAGACGGTCAGTTGGGCTCGTCTTCCTCCTCCTCCTCCTCTCGGCTTCCTCAGAGAACGCTGTCTACTAACGGATCTCCGCCTTCGAAGGTTCGGCGATTTACTGAGGCGGGGACGACCCAAGAGGAAGACGACGGAGACACAAACCCAACCAAACGAAGGGGACGAAGGGGGGAGGAGGAGAAGGAGGAGTGAGGAGAAAAAGAGGGCGACGAGAATGGAACTTCCCGCACGGTCACGAACTAAATAGAACGGAAACGAGAGAGCGAGAAAGAGAGAGAGAGAGAGAGAGAGACCTCACCGCAACTCCCACTTTTCTTTTATTTTTAGCTCAAATTAATATTGACGATAAAAACAACAATAATAATAATACTTTTTTCTTTACGTATATATATGTATATATATATATATATATATATATATGTATATATATATATATATATATATATATATATCATATTCCTTCAAAATTAGTGATTCTAATATCTCCCTCTCTAAATTTAAGCTTTATATATATAATGTAAACTCATAAACTAAAATATATATTGTTATAACTCCATATTGATGGAATACCTTAGAAATTCTATTGACATTAATATCTTCTAAAAATTAATATTTTAAAAATAGATTGTATTTACAATTGTAACTCTGAAAGTAAACTAATAGTTAAAGCAATCAGGGGTAATTAGATACCTAATTTTTTTAAATTATTAGTTTTCCTTCAAAATTAGTGACTCCCATATTTGCCTATCTAAATTTAAGCTTAAGTGTGTGTGTATATATATATACCTCATAAATTAATATAGATATTTCCATAGTTAATTTCGATCAATTAATGAAATATCTTTCAATTGACATTAATATATGTTGAAAAATATTTTACAGTTGGTGAAAGTAAAACAATTGTAAAAGCAATAAGGGGCAATTAGACATTTTATATTAATAATTTTATTTCGAACTGATTGATAATTATGGTGGGAAGTGAGCTAACAAAATTGTTATATATATATATTTTGGTTACGTGAAAAATGGAGAGCAAATATATATTAAATTTGATTTCCGGGGTAACTTGAGAACAGGACGAGATCGTCATTTAAGCCATCTTTATTAATTTGATCAAATGTTGTCTTAAGTCAAAAGCAACGAGCCGAAGCCGAGTTCTTATCGGAATTTAAACACAGATATTGAGCTAGATATTGCAGATCGATGGAATAATAATAATAATAATAATTGATGAACAATGTGTTTTAAGAAGTCGGAAATTTGAATTTTTATTTTTTTATTTGATGTAGCCCTTCAAAAGTTTCCGAAGCATTTCCCTTTTTGATTTGAAATCGTTTTGGATCTGCTCTAATATGGGGGTATTAATTCCACTTCAGAAAGGAAACATAAACGAAATCGAGCGATGACATGAAGAAAATAAAAATCCGGAAGAAGCCACTATTTTTATTTTTCCTCAATATTAATATCTTTCCCTTCGTCTAGAAAATATCTCTGATAAAATATCTAAAGGCAGGCTCATTGCCTTTGTACTGTACCAATATAGAATATAAACTGGTTCGTGTACAGGGTGAACAAGGTCAGTTGCAATATTTTTTTTTTATAACTTTATAATTTTTTTATACAGGTGTCAAAAACACTAATCCTATTAAAAAATAGTTAAAATTTTATATTTTTTATTTCTAAACCAATAGGAATAACTATTTGATGCCCATGCTTAAGTTAGTTTGTGATAGGACTGGGCCAGCCAATCTATCAGAGCCCGTGCTAGCTCCATGACCATATCAACATTCGAGCCGGAGTCGGACCCACGCCAGTCTCGTGGCCATGTTAGCATTCAAGTGGAGTTGATCGGACGACGCATCAGTCGAACCTCCACCACGTGCCATTAATGTCGTGTGGCGCGCTACACTTTCGCATCATACCTCTGCGTCGACTGACTCATCTTACACGACAACTTCACCGGGGTGTTGACGGAGGTAAGACCAAGCGTACGATTGACCCTCCACTTGATGAATATAAAGTCCCCTCCCGGTGACGCCAGTAGGGGGCATCTTCTCTCTCGTTCTCGCTCTCGCTCTTAAAAATACACATTGATATTCTTTAGAAGGAGGTCAAGACACTGACTCGAACGTCAGAGGGGGTCATGTCGGGTACCCCCTGCTCCCGACGAGGCCTTGGTACATGTCCCTCTCAGCGGACACTGACCCAAGCGGAGTCCGAAGGAGCCAACTAGAGGTGCAAACTCCCGAGATGCTGAGCCAATCTGAACCGGAAGCCCCCGACCCTGACTGACTTGGACGAGCTTGTACACCCAACAGGGACCAGGTCGTCCTGACTCTTCGGCTACAACACCAAATCCCCAACATTGTTTGTGCTAGAAGAAGAGATGATGACGTAAGAATGCCCGTCAAGCGATCCGAGCCTAGAGCACCTCGATTGTCAAGCCCACATCCCCCTACCAACTTTACAGATCGGGGGACCGAACTCGCTCCTCCTAACGAAGGAAACAATCATGTCAGGGCCTACGTTGAACCGCTACTGGAGACTAATAAACGACCCGAGATTATCTCCCCCAATAGCGAACCCCAGGCTACCTGCTTCTCCGTTAAGGCATTTCTAAGCCTCACCCACCAGGTCCAGACGTTGGCCAGAATGATGTAAACCATTGTCCTGCACATTCCCCAATTGATGCAGGCGCTGGCATCCCAACAGTGGGCCACCCATCGGTAAGCACCACAACAAGGGAGGCCCCAGTCGCCACCAGCTCAGAGGGAGCAACCCGATAATGAGGGACCACGTTGTTCCCCGACCGAGGTTACGTCGGAAGACCCGAACGCCTCAACGGTTCGACCGACGAGCCATTCCCGGACATTATGCATGTGCCCTCTGAGCTGAATGTCATTTCTTCGGATTCAATCGACTCTGTAAGGGAACAACTATGCCAAGTTAGCTAAAGGCTCGACGAGGTCCAAATGGAGTTTGTAAAGTCAAAGGGGAAGTCGGCAAGAGTTCCAAGAGTGGATCTCGGTTTGTCCCCAAAATATAAGACAAACCAATCCCAGCCAATTTTCGACTGCTATCGCTGGAGTCTTGCAATAGCAGCTCGGATCCGTCAGAGCATGTTGCAGCTTTTCGGGCCCAGATGGCCCTCTACGACACCTCAGACTCTCTGATGTGTCGAGCCTTCCCAACTACTCTAAGAGGCCTGGCCAAGATGTGGTACAACCGACTCAGGCCATTGTCCATTTCCTACTTCGACTCAGTCGTGAAGGAATCCAAATTCAACTTCCTGGTGAGCTCTCGTCCGAGACCAACAACTGCATCACTTCTCAGCCTAATGTAGGGAGGTGACGAGCCTCTCACCCAGTTCATCGGACGATTCACAATCGAGATTCGAGGTATGCCCGATGCCCACCCTTCACTGGTGATTCAGGCATTCTTGATGAGGCTCCGACCTTCCTGATTTTTCTAGTCATTAATTGAATGACCACCATCAATGATGCCCGAGATGTTGCAATGGGCAAAAAGTACATAGCTGTCGAGACACTGGTGGTCGGGAAACGAGATGATTAAAAGCGATCCCGGATCGAGCAATCCCGAGGACAACCCTCGGGAACCCTCAAGAGGAGAGGTGATAGGCCAAAACTGCCCCCCATCTAGGCCACCTTCCTCCAAATCCGCGACAAGGGGATCCTTAGGCACCCCAACCCAATCATAACAAAGATCGGAGGATGCGACAAGAAAAGATATTGTCATTTTCATTGGGATTATGGACATGATACAAAAGAGTGTCACAACTTGAAGATCAAATTGAAGACCTTATCCAGCAAGGGCACCTCCATCGGTATGTCCGAGACCAGCAAGTACTTCTTGATGAGAATCACCTTCAAGATAAGAAACCATCACCCCGACCAAAAGGATCGATTGAGAAACAAATAGACGTCATCGTCGGTGGCCCAGCATCTGGAGGCGACAGTTCCTTGGCCCAAAAAGCTTATGCACAGTCCGTGGTGGAGAAAAGACCGATGAGCAACCACGACGCGGAGATTACCTTTGGGTCAGAGAACGAGGTGTACCTGGACCACGACGATGCCCTGGTGATCTCGGCTCGAGTCGCTATCGCTCGAGTCAAAAGAATCATGGTCGACACGGGAAGTTCAACTGATATTTTATATTTGGATGCTTTTCAGAAACTAGGGATAACTGACAAAGACCTCCTCCCCGTAACATCAACACTAACATGATTCTTGGGAGACTCCATCTCCCCTGTCCGGACGATGACCCTCGGTCATCATCGGAGAGGAGCCGAGGTTAAAGACATTGATAGTGTCATTCATTATGGTTGAACTCTCCTTAGCTTACAACGCCATCATCGACCGACCAACGCTCAACAAGCTTATGGTGGTTGTCTCAACATACCACCGAGCCATGAAGTTCCCGATCAGAGTTGGAGTCAGAGAAGCAAAAAATGATCCTAGTGTTACTTGATGACGACAACGCTGCCCAAAAAACTCAAAACCTCGACTCCCATCATCGACCCCCGAGACATAGACAAGACAGTGCCGAAGCCTGAACTAACGGAGAAAGTAATTGAGGCCCTCGTCAACCCCAAGAGAACCATCAAGGTCGGCTCAGCACTCTCAGAGGAGCAACAAGTCTAGCTGGTGGAATTCCTCGGCAAGAACGCTGACATCTTCGCCTTGTCCCCGAAGACATGCCTGGCATCAGCCCCAAAGTGGTTCAACATTGTCTCAACATAGAACCCAACGCCCAACTAGTGAAACAACGACCAAGGAAGTTCGCTCCCGACAAACAAAGAGCCATCGAAGATGAGGTCGCCCATCTATTGAATGCAGAGTTTATCACGGAAGTCAAATATTTGACTTGGTTGTCCAATATTGTATTAGTCACAAAATCTAATGGAAGCTGGCGAATATGCATTGATTACACCGACCTCAATTGGTCCTGCCCGAAAGATTGTTACCCTCTCCCGAGGATCGACTAGCTAGTCGACGTAATCTCGAGATACGAGCTACTCTCGTCATAGATGCCTTCTCATGTTGCAATCAAATTCAAATGGCACTAGAAGATCGGGAAAACACGACCTTTATCACTCACCACGACACATACTGTTTCAATGTCATGTCGTTCAGACTGAAGAATATCGGGGCAACTTACCATAGGATGGTCAATCGGCTATTTACAAACCAGATAAAAAAAGCATATAAGTCTACGTCGACGACATGATAGTCAAAAGCTGAAAAGCTACCACTCATCTCGCGGACTTAGTCGAGACGTTCCAAACATTAAGGCAGTATAAGATGCAGCTTAACCCAATTAAGTGCGTCTTCGATGTTGGGTTCGGGAAGTTTCTCAGATTCATCATCCACGAGAGAGGGATCGTCACGAATCCCGACAAGGTGGACACCATTCTAGAGATGCAATCCCCTAAAACAGTGAAAGACATTTAGTGACTCATCGGGAGATTGGCAGTGCTGAGTCAGTTCATTTCTCAAGCCAATGACAAGAGCTTCCCCTTCTTTCGGGTCTTGAGGCAAGCGAAAAACTTCCAATAAATGGCTCAGTGCGAAGAGGCATTCTAACAATTAAAGGCACGCCTCGCCCGACTGCCTCGGCTCATATCGACTACTTTCGGAGAGCCCCTCGGGATCTATTTGGCGGCCTCGGAGGCTACAATCAGCTCGGTCCCGGTAAGGCTTGCCAAAGATGGATAGAAGCCGGTGTACTATTGCAACCACGTCCTAAGCGGCCCCGAGGAGCGATACTCGCCAATCGAAAGGCTCGCTTTGGTGCTAGTCCTGGCGTCAAGGAAGTTGAGACCATACTTCCAAGCCCATCCCAAAAAGGTGATCACCGACCAACCCTTACGCCAAACACTTCCAAACTTCGATGTTGCAGGTCGGATGCTTAAATTGTCGATTGAGCTTAGGGAGTTCGACCTAGAATACGTCCCGAGGACAGTGACAAAACCCTAGTTGATTTCATATTAGAAGCAACAAGTCCTGAGCATCCATGGCAAAGCCCGAGATGGACACTGTATGTAGACGGATCGGCCAACACAGAGCACGAGGGAGTCGGGCTCGTCCTCAGGGGTCCTACTGACCAAGTTTACTAGCACGCCTTGCGGCTTAAGTTTAAGGCCATCAACAATGAAGCTGAGTACGAGGTGTTGCTGGTCGGCCTAAGCTTGTCGACGAGTTACATGTGGAAGTCGAGGCTCGAGGGGAGTCGGTGGCCAAGTACCTTGCTGAGATACGACGTCGCATCAGTCGGTTCAGCCACTTCAACATCACGAAGATACCTCAGTCAGATCACACAAGCCAACGCACTAGTAAGACTAGCCTCCGCGCACGGGTCGAATGAATACTCGACTTGGATGCCCAAAATCTTAAAACCTTCCATAAATTTGACCGAGGTAGCCATGACCGAAGTGGAGCACGATTGGGTTGAGGACATGCTCAAATTTAAAGATGATGGTTGGTTGCCTGAAGACCGAAGAGCAGCCCAACGGGTGAGGAGAATAGGCCTGTGGTACTGTGTGCTCAATGGTCGGCTACTTCGATGCTTGTGCTCGATCGAGGGACAAATCACATTGGCCGAGCCATACGAAGGAATATGCGGTGAGCACATCGGAGCCCAAATCGTAGCCCACAAGATACTCAGGCAAGAGTATTAGTGGCCGACTATGCATCGAGATGCCAAAGCTTATGTACAAAAATACGAGCAATGCTAGAAACACGCCAAAATCCAACATCAACCAGTGGTGCAATTGTCCACCTTAGACTTTGCCTAGCCGTTCGCTTAATGGGGAATGGACCTACTCGACCCTTTTCCCCAGCTTCGGGACAATGAATATTTCTGATAGTCGGGGTCGACTATTTCACCAAATGGGTCGAGGCCGAGCCTCTCACATCCATAACCGAGAAACAAGACGAAGGGTTCATTTGAAAAAATATAATCATAAGGTTTGACATCTTGAGAGTCATCGTCACCGACAATGGGACCCAATTCAATAACTCCAAATTCAGAATATTCTGCCAAAGCTATGAGATCCGGCTAAGATTGAGCTCGATCGTGCACCCCCAAACCAACAGACTCGCTGAAGTTACCAATCGGGCCATCCTTGAAGGACTAAAGAGAAGGGTCACCGGGATGCACGGGGCATAGGTGGACGAGCTCATGAGCATCCTATGGATGTCTCGAACATCTCCAAAGACCCCGACAGGGGAATCTCCGTTCAGCCTGGCTTTTAAAATAGAAGCAGTCCTTCCTCCCGAGATGGTCTACCCAACTCTTCGAGTCGAGTCCTATGGGGAATCCTCCTCGTCCAACCAGCTGAGGGAGGACCTTGACTTCCTTGAAGAACAAAGGATTGAGGCACACCTGCGAACCCTTGCGCACAAGAAAGCCGTAGTAAGACTCTACGACTGAAGGGTACGTCCTCATCGAATTGAAGCAGGTGACCTGGTGCTCCTGAAGGCCGAGGTCAGTGATCCTACTCAGTCTCAGTGCAAGCTAGCCCCGAACTGGGAAAGCTCCTACCTATTAGAAAGCACAATCTGAGAAGGGACTTATGCCTTGGCCACGATGGAGGGAAAACGGTTGCCAAGGACATGACACATATCGAACTTACTAAAGTTCTATGTATAAATGCAAACAATTGAGCAGAAGAGAGTTGTTTTCATTTATAAAAGTTTAAGTACATGCTTGGGCCGAGGGTCCAAACGACATATGGAGACTTGACACACCAAAAAGGGACCCCAACATTAAAAACCAAAAAATTACAACATTCTTATTCTTCGGGCAATGGAAGGGAGTCGTCGAAGGGTTGCTTGGCATCCATCAACATGTTCTTGTCCTCGGGTATCGGGCCTTGAACCGAGCCAAGGCGACCCGATAGCCTTACTCATAGGAGACTTGGCCTATTCGCACTAGGCCCATCTCGAAGCTCGCCGACTTCTTGTACTCGACGATGATCTCGATAGGAAACTCGACCCTTAGTTTTTCAAAGACACCTGTCAACTTCAGCAACTCATCCTCCAAAGTATGACGCTCGATCCAGACTTCTTTTAGCTACAATCGTGAGTCAGCCAGATCAAGATGGTAATTCTCCCTCTTCGCCTCCAGTAATGTCTGACGCTGAAGAGGGAGAATATATATATATATATATATATATATATATATATATATATATATATATATATATATATATATATATATATATATATTTTGTTTACTTACTTGTCATATAGTCAATACTTTTACGCTACCTAGTTAATACTGTAATATTATGTGGTTGATACTATGCGTAATATTAACCCATATTATGACTATTTTATATTTTTTCTTGAATCTATATATCAGGATTCCACAAAGTCCAAGAGCAATATCCCCAACATCAATGCATATCTCTAAGTGTAATGATCTTGAAATTACATTATACAAGACCCTCATCGTGATCATTGACATAGTATAATTCATAGAATACATTCCACTTTGAAAGACTTAGTACTTAATTGATACCTCATTATCAAATCTAACTTAAGGGTCTTGCGAAGCATATCGTGATGTAGTTTTATAGTATTTAGAGCATTGAAGAATCAACATTTTTCGATATTTTTCGACACCAATTAGAGACACATGGAATAGAATCTCGATTAGCTCGAATTAGCATCTCAATTAATCAGATAATCAAAATTTATACTAACACATATGAATAAAATAATATTTAAGAAACATATTATATCAACACTCATGAGAAAAAAAAATTCTAAATACTTTATATTAAACTCAAATTAGCTATTTGTAGCTAGTTAAAGTTAACATTTTTTTTTGAAAATATTAATGAGAGGGATATATTTAAGAGATTTTAGAGATATGTGTAACTAAACTTAATATTTAAAGAAGGTATCAATTAACTTAGTCGATAAATTTCCTGATAGTTTATCGTAAGATCCTGCAGTCGAATCCCACCTTCACACCTGACCTTATATACACACACAAATATATATATATATATATATATATATATATATATATATATATATATATATATATATATATATATATAATATTAAAAATTATTACAACAAAAGATGTACCAAGCATTATTTTATTAATTTTAGTGACAAGAATATATTTAGTTGATTAACTTAAGTGGCAAATATCTTGATAAATTATCATAAGAGAACTTTGTATGATAGGTGTTGGCTAGCTAGCTTACATATATATACTATCAAAATTTGTTAGAGCAAATATTTATATTAACTCAAATTCGCTATTTATAGGTAGTCATATTTAATATAATTTTTAATATTAATGAGAGGAATATATTATGCCAAAATTTATATATGTTTATAGAAATAAATAAAATAAGGATTACGTATATAATTAAGAGTAAGAAACTATACCTCAACAAAAATGACAAAAGTTGAAAGTATTAATTGTAACAGACTGCGACGGATAATTATATATGTTTGATGTGCGTACAAATGGCAGGATTGGGATGCGGAGTAGCTTTATCACCCTCAATTCAATCGATGGCTTTGAAGGTGGTCTATTATTCAAAACAATTCTTATTTTTCGAAGGTGGTCTTTTAAGAAAAAAAATATATTTCTAAAAATAAGAAATTAGATAATTCCAGATCGTTCTATAATTCAAAACAATTCTTATTTTTTTGAAGGTGGTCGTTTAAGAAAAAAATATATTTCTAAAAAATTTTGAATAATTTTTTTATTTTTAACAAGATAGAAGAGACGAAGTGAGATTTAAGTTGACGACGATCTGCTAAGCTTTAAAAAAAAAAAACGATTGTTTTAATCTCTTAATATCAAATAAAGACATACATATTTAATACATTAAATGATGATATCCCCAAGCTTACAGGTGAGTGGACGTTTGCTAGCATTGCGAAAGGGTAGTATCTCAAAAGTCGATCCATCGATTTCGACGCTAATAAACAAACGTGTCAGACGGTAAGAGTGCCACGTGTACTACGGAGGAGTACAATACTACACTCAAAGAAAACTATATATAGGGAGAAAGAGGCCGTTGTAACAGATCGTGTCATTCCTCACTTCCGTATATATAGGCAGAAAGAGGCCGTTAGAACCGATCGTCTCATTCCTCTCTTCCCTGCTTACTTCCCATCGCCATCGTTGGTCTTTGGAGTGCTCGAGAGATCTCGGAGATGGCAGGGGGTGGTGGGAAGAAGATCGGATTGGCGCTCGACTTCTCGAAGAGTAGCAAGGCGGCGCTGAGATGGGCCACCGACAACCTCATCCGCAAGGGCGACACCATCCTCCTCCTCCACATCATGCCCGACAAGGGCGATGAGGCCAAGCACCCGCTCTGGATCCAGTCCGGCTCCCGTACGCGCGCCCTCGCCATCCGCCATCCGGCTTCTCTTTGATCGCTCACGCTCTCTTTTGTGCCGTGATTTGTGTAGCTCTGATTCCTCTGACGGAGTTCCGGCAACCGGATGTGATGAAGCACTACGAGCTCGATGTCAAAAACATGGACGTCCTTGATGAGCTCGACACCGCTTCAAGGCAGAAGGGGGTACCGTCTCTTCCTCTGCTCGTTTTCTTCCCTGCTTCCTAAAATTAGAACCAACGGTTTCAGGCGATCATCATCGCCAAGCTGTACTGGGGAGACGCGAGGGAGAAGCTATTGCAAGCCGTGGGGGATTTGGGGCTTGACTCCCTTGTCATGGGTAGCAGAGGTCTTAGCCCGATCCGGAGGTAAGGCTTTATGTGGTTACTTCCTCGCTCTTTCTATCAACTGTGTCTTAATTTCCTTTCCCTGTCCTTGCTATTGCTACTGCCACTGAACAGAAGAATGATAGGAAAATAATCATGAAAATAGATTGATGAACAAAATAGTGTTGGAACTTGAGGATTTTTTTTTTTAAAAAAATTTCTTCACTATTCCGGACTTTAGTTCCACATCGTAGTTTGAAAGATTAAAAAACAAGATTGATTTGCATCTGGGTGCAAATTTGAAAATGACACTTGTTTATTGGTTGAGATTGACACTAAAACTCTGAGAAAATAAAGAAAGGGAGAGACAGTGCTTGGCCTTGGGTTCCTCTTCTAATTTTTAATTTCTATGCATTTAACCTATTTTAATTTAATCAGTAGTTATTTTATAAGCATATTACTTCTTCGATTAAAACTAAACAGGGTGCTAACCCAAAAAAAAAATCATATTTATTCATGATAATCCTTGTGTAAGTGTTTGATTACTTGTTAAATAATTACAATTAATTATCAGATTAGCATTGTGAAATAAATGTTATTCTCATTACTGTTGTAGTTATTTAATTATAGTTGTTTAATAATTATTTCATCAACTTATTAATCTGTATTAAACAATATAAGACAAAGGAGATATCATTATTGTTATAGTGGTTGCATGATTATTTCGTCATTTATTTAGCTGTAAAAATTGATAACTTGAGTTATACCTTCAGTTTGTATTTTTGGATTTATATTAAAGGGAAAATAGCTTTAACAAGATTTCTTTATTCTGTACATATCAATTTTATTTATTAAAAATATAGAATTCAATAAATAGACCTTGTTAATTGTGACGTAATTATATTTGCATTTACTGTTAGATTACTACTAAAAGTGTTTGTGAAATCTGTTTGCCCTAAACAAACATCATAACAAATATTTTAAAGGGTGAAACAAAAAACCTGTTCAACTTATATATCTGTTCCATTAAAACAAGACTTATAGCATAATAATTTTTTAATTTTATATCATAGATATTATATATCTGTCTTATTTCTTTAAACATAATCTAATCTTATAATGACGACTCTATATCCCCTAAACTTAAAATTTTAATGAGAATATGTTTGTCAGATGGCTTGAACAAGAAGCCTAGCTGATAATTTTAGGACTGATGTCTAGTATAGGAAAATTATCATCCTTTATTAATGATTTTAAATGTATTGATTCTAAAAAATCTCCTACAAAAATTAAATATTTTAGGAATCCTTAGGTGTCTTTCAAATGATTTTTATAAAACTTATAGAAAATATAGAACGACTAAGGAAATTTGATAATGCCTTACAAAACATATCTTAGACTTTGCATTTATTGTTTCATTGCTTTTGATTTTAACAATTTTAAAATGACGAATCATTATCGATCAAATATATATATATATATAACTTGATCCATGAAATCTCGTCTATTAGATAGACTTTCTCTTTATTCCAAATTTGATCAAAAGATTTAGACTAAAATTACTCAAACTCTTATGTTTGTTATCCAAGCTATTAGGATAGCAGATCAATATCAACAAATAAAAGCTTAAGAAAATCAAATACTAGCTAAGGTCAATATGATTCAATCTTAATGTCATTTTTAAAATCATACAAACTCTAACAAGAACCAAGGTCATAACTTTAAATCTAAGGGTAAAGGGTTTAAACTAAGGTTCTCAAATCTTATTTGAAATTCGAACTCTAATTTAGCTCTAGCCAATTTATATATGGATATATATTTTTTCTTAGTGGAAGTGCTATACCAGAGCAATTAGCTAAACAAGCTATTATAACTAGAAGTACTATGGAAGTTCAGCTTGTAATATTTGACACCACTTGTACCATAATAGAATGATTTAAGAATCTAATTTTTACATTTTCTATGATCTTAAACCCTAGTCTTGTTCTTATTCATTTTGATTGTAAAACTACAATAGATTTTTATAAAAAGAAATTTATAAATACTAAAATGAGTAGACATATAAAGAGACCCGAGGTGATATTTTTATGACTTTTATATATATCTTTAGTAAGGACTTCTATATATTAGAGAATCCATAGATGATAATGATTAGGGATTTGGGCAATCCTTAGAATCTCTCATGAATTATAAAGATGCTCGCATATGACTATTAATGCATAACCCATGAAAATATATTTTATAATGTGTGCGAACTAGTTGAAGTATGAGTTAAGCGAATATAGTTCAAGACCTCATGTACACCGTTTTAGGACTTCAGTCTTACATCGATGAGTTCTCCCTCAACTCTTTACTCTCCCTTCGTACAAGTCTTGTCAAAAAAAGATTAATAAGTAAAATTAACATACGTCACGCTCATTCACTGGTTTGATGAGTCAAATTTGGGTGGAAGTTTAGGAGTGACACATAATTGATTTATTTATAATGCATTGGATAATTATACAATTATATATTTATCTTAGTGACAGTTATCACCGCGGCACTCGCGCCGCATAGGTGTGTGCCATGCGCGAGTGTGGCATTCACACGTTTCCATGCACTGCACAGGTTTGCACCATGCACGAGCATGATATTCACGCGTGCCCACACGCCGCGCACGTGTGCGCCATGGGTGAGCATGTGGGAGAGCATGATGAGCACAGTGCCACGTAGCATTTGCTTATTGGTTAGGATTAGCTATAAATAAACCACTTTCCAACCAATATTATGTGAGGAAAAAAAACCATACTCTAAAACTCTGAGAAAGTAGAGAAAGAAAGGAGAAGTGTTTTTTTTCATTTTCACCCCTTTTCCTTGATTTTTTATTTTCTTTTCAAACGTTGGTATATAACATCTTCAGATTTTTCATGATCATACTTGTAGACGAATCATCTTAGTTGTATCTTGGGTAAATGCTTGTACGATGTCGAGGAATATGCTTAGGATGGACATACTTGTAGACGAATCATCATACTTGTAGACGAACCCTACTGTTGAGATGCTTTGCATCGTCTCTTCAAAACATAGTGCAGTCTCGCTAAACACAAGTACATCTCTCTTGAGGTATCAAATTAATTAATATATTATTGAATAAGTGATAGGTCTCAGTTTTAAATCCATGAACGTCTTATAAACTATTTAATATGATATGTATTTTTAATTTAAAAAATCTAAATATTTGGTGTTTGAACTATATTTATGCTGTCTCTATTGGGTAACATATTCACTATGAATAGTTTTGGTGTTACAGTACTAAATATGTCTGTATTTTCTTTTCTAAGATCCGGATTGCTGTTTTAGGGTTAAATATGGTAGGTCACTACTTCAAAATTTGTTACTTAATACATGAGGGATACAAAAAATACAAAATAAAAATACAAAATATGGTAGGTCACTACTTCAAAATTTGTTACTTAATACATGAGGGACACATAAAAAATACAAAAAAAAAAGAAGTTATGAAGTTGCAGGCGAGAACACTCGTAAGGTTAGACCGAAATGCAGTGAAATCGAAAACAACGGACTACGGCTGGCCTAGTATGGGAAAGAAGGTATTGTCTAAAAAGTTGGTTCCCTCAATAATAATTATGAAACTTTTCCTGATGTCAGCACAAAACAACAAAGAGCAGATCAATTAGAGGAGTCAAGAGATGAATAATAAGTTAGCCAGAAAAGGGGTAGGGGCATGCTTGAAAACCTAGCTAAGGAAGACCGGCAAGATAAGGAAAAGACTAGCTCATTGACATTTTCTTACTTCCGATTGCATAAAGAATTAAGAGAGTTGGGCTTGGTAAGTATTTTAAGATTTATAGAATTTGTGTCGTAAGAGGATAATGAATTTTAGTACAAAAAAATCCTCATGAAGATAAAAAAAAAGGTTTATTTTTCTTACAAATATCTTATGTATCTCTAAATTTTTGAGGGAAGAGCATCATGTAAAAAATATTTTGGGTGCTTCTGAGTTTCTCTTAAGATTCTAGAGAGGATGCTCTTTGTTGTTTCAAGATAAAGCATGAGAAGACTAGTAAATTGGGATTTATCTATATGAGAAAAAAATTAATTTTTTTCATAGATATAGGTGGAAAGTATTGAACTAAGTGCAGTTAAATAGAGAAAGAACCCCAGTGGAGAGTAACTTTTATCCACCATAAATCCATCCAGAAGACAACATTGGAGTCATCCGCTGTCCCAAAATGGAGCCTCCCTTGGCAGCTTGCGACCAAGGAAGGCCAGTAGGTACAAGTGATGAGAAAGGTCGCCCCAACAGCCAAGATTTGGAGTATGAAGGTTCTTAATCGGTTCCATTAGAGCACCTTGGCAAAAGGTAGGTAGGAGCTTATCCTTTCACTACAGCACCTTCAACCATGGATTTTAGGGAAGCCGGTTAACTTCTCAAGATAATGTGTGAAAGTTTAAAGTAATATCTTGAAGTAAAAGGAGGAATCAAATAAGATAAAAACATTTAGATAAATCTACCAGATAATTTAGATTGTTATTTTACACCTATAAATATGCATGATTCCTGATTCGTGGTTGTGTAGATTCATGATCAAAGTCTAGAGAACTCGTTTGGATTTGAAGCTAAAGATCTTCCAAGTATTTTGAAAAGTTTAACATGGTTTTTTTCTTTCTTACCTTAAGCATTTTTTTTAATAAAGATTTTGGACAGCTAGTAGAACATTTTATTTGAGAAGGCATTGCACTTGTGTGTGTGATAATTCCTTCCTTCACACCCAAAAGTACTTGCATGGAGAGTTCAAATGTGCTTCGAAGAATGACAATAATGTAAAAATTGCAGGTTTACTAAAATTCCATACTTGGTCCCTATCAACCTTTGAAATGCTACTGTTGATCTACCACATGGGAAATGATCCATAGCCCAAATTGGTAGGGTTGATAGCCATGAAATGCATTATTCATCAGCAACATCTTTGACCAAGATGAATCAAAATGGGTAACACTGTTGCACACATTTTACGTCGATAGATGGCACATTTTGAAGACCACTATGGGTTGTATTTATAACTCGTCTAAGCAATTCCAAAGGAAAGACTGCCACTACACCATACGTGTTAGTTCATACTTTGCCTTATCCTAATGCATTTATGTGTCATTGCGTATGCAGGATTTTGTTGGGCAGCGTGACGAACTATGTATTGACAAACGCAACATGCCCTGTTACCGTCGTCAAGAATTAATCGTTCTGCTTTGCTTCAGAACGATTAATGGGATAATAATGAAGCCGGAATAAAATGGGTTGATGCAGTAGCCTGAACTGGAGGAGTCTTCTTTTAAGTCTGTATTGCTTTGCAATGCACACTGTAGACCTATACACTTATCAGACATTATGCAGTTCTCTTACGATTTGTCATGACAAACCGATGCCTAATCGAATTCCAGTGAGGATTCATTTACAGGGTACGGAACGCTTGGATCAATGATCATCACCACCGTCACCTTCCTTCCTTCCCACATGCATCAAGGAAGTCCCCGGCGTTGGCCTCGATCTCCTCTATAATCTTCAGGTAAAGCAGCACCAGGAGACTGTGGTGCCGAGGAAGGCAGCGTTGTGGCAGCCGACGAAGATGAGTACAACGTCTCCGATGACAAGAGTCTACCGGATTCGTCGGGTAATCGTGTGTACCATGCCGAACGTGGCCGTACGCCGTCGGTGTAACTCACTATGGCCCTATAGAGGAATGGAATGAGGCCTTCCATTGCTTGCTTGGTAGGAGAAGTGCCGCCTCTGTGAGGGAAGGATGAGAGGAAGCTTTAGTAGGTGCTGGTTCCTGGATTGAGACCGGGATAGGGAGAGGGCAGGGTATTAAAAGGAGGTAGGGGGATTTAAGTGACCAGTGGACGCCAGCTGCTGCAAGTGAGTTAAGCAATCGGCATCGGAGCGACTTGGACGCAATAGTTGCTTGGCCACGGGAGAAGCTACTAGAGAAGCTGCTACATAAATGAAGCATTATCCGCAATCAAAAGACGAAAGAAAAATATACTAAATCTTCTGTTAATAATTTATTTTTTTAAAATGTATTGCCATGTTCGAATAAAAATATTAGGTTGACATATAATTGAATTTACTTTTACTTTGCGATTCTTTATGTCGTAGTAGAATAGGTTGGCTCGAGGTCTAATTGGAATATCGTCTGATCGGATTCCTTAGGTTAGGCTAAAGGTCGCTCCTTCCTTCAGGATGTTGGGTTCCTACATGTCTAAGTCGGGCGGGAGGAGGGTCTCTCGACTCGACCCCTCCAATGCTTAAGTTAGTAAGAGCTGGAGTTAAGAGAGTTGTAGTGTATGAGTGCGAGAGGTCTGACCTCCTGATACTATTCATGGGGGTGACTTTTATATACGTCTTGTGTTAACTTACGTAGCTATTTAATGATCGTCGGTTTCACTGCAAGTAGGTGTTTAATGCCCACTAGCACCTTAGGCGGCCAACCCATACGTTGGGTGCAGACGTCGTTTGACCTGCTCGATCTTTCCCATTTGATGCTGCTCCTTGCTTCCCAAGGAGCCTGATACAAGACTACGCTGCCCCGTACAGCCTCGAGCAAAGTTCGTGCAGAGGGCTACTGGTGTGGGTTACAGGCAGCTATCTTATCTTTGATTTAGGGCACTGAGGTGGCTTGGTGTGCCACGTTGACTTCAGAACGTCACGCCGGGTCCATTGTGGCAGCCAAGGTGTCCCATGGAGTGGATGTCAGAATATGCTATATAATTCTCTCTCCCCCCCAAAGAAGTCATGCCTTAGGAGGATCCTGAGACACAGCTTGGGGCCTTTGCTGGTCGGGTCCTCGGTCTCACTGGCCGGGTGGATTACCTCGTCGTAGACTCGGCTACGTACTAGCTAGGATGTAACTGGGGCTCGAGGTGTGGATCGAACGGTAAACCGATCACAAGACATAGCTCGGGCATCAAACTAGGCTGGGAGTACATCGATATTGCTCTGGTCCTCGACATAAACTGGCGAAAGTGTGCTTGATAATGGATTGGTCAAGATGTGCTCAACAATAGACTGACCTAGACGTAGTCGGCAATGGACTGGTCGAGATGTGCTTGACAAAAGATTGACCGAGAGGTGCTCGACAAGGACTGGCCAAGACGTAGTCGACAATGGATTGGTCGAGATGTGCTTGACAAAGGACTGGCCAAGAGATGCTCGACAAAGGATTGGACGAGATGCGCTCGATAAGACTAGTTGAGGCATAGTCGGTAATGGATTGGTCGAGATGCACTCGACAAAGGACTGGCCGAGATGTGCTCGATAAGGACTGGCCGAGATGTAGTCGTCAATGGACTGGTCGAGATACGCTTAACAATGGATGACCGAGAAGCGCTCGACAAAGGCTAGATGAGATGTGCTCAACAAGAACTGGCTGAGATGTATTCAATAATGGACTGGTCGAGATGCGCCTGACAAAGACTAGTCGAGATGCACTCGACAAAGGATTGGTCGAGATGTGCTCGACAATGTACTGGCCAAGACATAGTCGACAATGGACTGGCCGAGATACGCTTGACAAAGGACTGGTCGAGATGTGCTCGATAAAGGACTGGCTGAGACATAGTCGACAATTGACTGACTGAGATATGCTCGACAAAGGATTGGCCGAGATGCGCTCAACAATGGACTGGTTGAGGCATAGTCGGCAATAGACTGGCCGAGATATGCTTGACAAAGGACTGGTCAAGAAGTGCTCGACAAATGACTAGCCGAGATGCGCTCAACAATGAACTAGCCGAGACATAATCAACAATGGACTAGCTAAGATATGCTCGGCAAAGGTCTGGCCGAGATGTGCTCGACAAAGGTTTGGCCTAGATGTGCTCGGCAAGGACTAAACAAAATGTAGATGATAATGGATTGGTCGAGATTTGCACGACAAAGGACTGGTTGAGATGCACTCGATAAGGATTGGCTGAGGAGTAGCATACCGCCCCTGAGAGAGCCCAGACGATGATTGTCCAATACAAGGAGGCACCCAGCTTCCGATTTGTCCTGCAGAAGATGGGTCAGGTGTCCTACAAGTACGAGTATCAGATTGCCTTGGCCCTCTTCTAGGTGCGGTATCCCGAGTTTGGGATTGAAGAGGACCCCTACGCAACTCTGCCCAAGGACAACAACAGTGATCCTCCAATTGCTTAAGGGGGAGAACCGACTTTCACTTTTGCTTTCTTCTATTTTCTTTTGTAAATGATCTGGTTAAGCTTCATACTATACAAGTATGCTTTTGATCGACGATCTCGGGGTAACACACACACATAGGGTTTTGGCTATGGATCATTTAAGTCATTATGATTTATTTGTGTCAAAAATAATCCCTATACTTTCAAAAACATAGCATATAAGCCCCTCAAATCAAGTCCGATTTAGAGTTACTTATGTGGTATGCTGACTCATAATAAACTATTAATATGATGATACATGTAATTTAAGTTAAAGAAATATATTTTAGCCCATGTGATTTTGATCATAGACCATGTAAATCTTATAGTTTTGTTTATATCTAAAATAACCCCTATATATTTTTAAAATATAGTATATAAGCTCATCTCGTTAAGTATGAGTTGACAAACGTTATAGTCTATTTATATGACTTACTGACTCATTATAAATTATTAATATAATGACATATTTAATTTAAGTTTTTTTAAAAAATCAATCTTGTCGAGGAAGAGGAAGCGACGGAGGCTATAGCAGTAGACGAAGATGGAGAGACAGATGTAGAAGAGGTCGGAGGTAGAGGTAAAGGAGAGCTAGACCACCACATTGTAGGTATGATGGGTGTGGGCGTACAAGAGGATGAAGTGAGAGGCGATGGGGATGAACATGCTTAGGAGGAAGAGGGACCGAAAGACCATTGCATGCGTAGTGTCGAACTGGTCGATGCCTATCCACCTAAGGTAGGACCGAAAGATCTCGAGCTTATCACCACATGGGAGAGGCTACATGCGTTCGACACCCTACTAGACAACAATAGCTTAATGTTATTACTGATGGTCGCTTCCATGATCATGCATCATCTCGCCATTGATGGTGATTTTAATTTTTAATTAAAATTTGTTAACTCAAATTTGACAGGAGAAGCTTATATGCTATGTTTTTAAAAAATATAAAAAATATTTTATACACGAGTAAAACCATAATGACCTAAGTGATCCATAATCAAAACCACATAGACTAAAATTATTTTTTAAAATTTAAATTATATATAATTATATTAATAATTTATTATGAGTTAACATATCATATAATTAGATTATAACGTTTGTTAATTTATACTTGACAGAAGAGACTTATCTGCTATGTTTTTGGTATAGGGGTTATTTTAGATATCAGTAAACTACAAGAGACTGAGTGGTCCATAGGTTAAAATGAACCCTAACTCATATATATATATATATATATATATATGTGTGTGTGAGTGTGTATTGCATCTTTAAATTTTTTATCAGTGTCAGTTTATAAAAAAAATGGTTAATTATTTTTTACTAAACCCTGGTTAGGATAGCTAGCTGTCTAACTCCATCTCAAAGGTTCATTTTAAAATGATGTTGGCGTGTCATCTTCATGGTGTAAAGGCATGTTATCGTGAAAAGCAAGGCCATCTCCAAGCTATGAGTGAATGAATATAGTAAAATCAGTATAACTTGTTTAAATACGAGACAACATAAACAAATGATCAATATAATAAATCAATACTTTCATATTTACTTAAAAGTAAATGTGTAAAGTAAAAGGAAATTTGGAAACAGATAAATTAAAATATGTTTAGATTTTTTCGAAGAATTTTAACCCAAATAGACAAATTGAAGCTATATTTACATATTTAAATAAACTACTTTTTATGGCAAAATTCAGAAAGTGGGGTACACATTATGCAACCATATTTGGCCGCTTTATGATGCAAAAAATGGGCCTAAATGTTACGTATTTTATACCCAAGAGAAAAGGTTAACGCTATTTAAGCCAATTTTTAATTCTACTTGCTTGGCCTAAAAGACATGACTGTTAAATTGATGATTGTGAACCTACACTTGGAGAAGGATGCTAACTTTGCACGTCTGGTGGAATGCATTGAAATCATAAACAAAATCGGAATATAATGTCGGTGGTCGTTTGACATGAAAGCAAAACTATAATAATAATATTATTATCTATAGAAAGAGACCAAATCACACAAAAGAAAGAATATAGTCATAAAAAATTAACTCCTGACTTAGATTTTGACACTCAGATAATAATTTAATTGTTTTAAATAATTAAGATTATAATGATTTGAATCATTTATTGTCTCTAACAATATTTATAACTAATTACGTACCAGACCTGATTGCAAGCATGCAGACCATTTTTTTTATTTATGTTTCGAATTTAGCTATCCAAAATACTCAAATTTCGTTTTTAGTCAAATTGAATCTTTTTATCAAATGGTAAATAGCGAGGATGAGATACAATGCTTGAATGTTAACCAACTCAGCTAGCTATCAACTTAAAAATTTATCAAATGATACTTTAAATCCTCAATCCATGATAAGTATGATAAATCACCTACAGATTAATATTGTAGATGTGTAAAATATTATGACTGCAAAGGACTAATAACTCTGTTTTATTCAAGCCACTCAATATATCCTAATACTACTTCCACTCTAACACCATTTGTTACTATTTGACTAATAGGACGATTGACCTATTAACTTAGTTAAATCTAAATAACTAACTTAAAATACTTAAATTAAAATTAATAATAATACACTCATTGGATTCTTATAAATTTCTTTTAATCTTAACTATAAATTCATCTTAATCTTACCTCACTCTGATATGGAACCAATAAAAATGTTACAATTGAAACTTTCCTGCTACATTTGGAACTTTCAAATTCAGCGAATCTTGAATTTTTATCATTAGATTAATATTTTAAGTATAAAAAATTATCGATAAATGAGTCAGATACCTTCTCGTTGGTGTTTATCTCAACCTTGATTGCGGAGGCCAACCTAACCAGATAGGGTTCTTCTAACGCGACTCCTCATGGAAGCGACCGAGATGGCACACGCGGCCTTCTCTAGAAGGGCAACCCTTTCCCCCTTTCCCTTTCACCTCCATCCTTTTCTAGCTCGGTGAATGCGTCGCTCGTCCACAACCTAAGCGAATTAATGCGCGGTGGAAGTAGGAGAGTTTTTCCACACCGGTGAAGATAACGCGGCATCAGGAAGCTTCGTGTTCTGACCGCTGCTGGAGATTGATATGTCTTAGTGGGGCGTCTCATTCATAGGTGAGTTCGTTCACTCACCCATATCTACGAACACTTGGTGTAAGTGAGTCGACCAACCGCCACTTGTGAGCCACGCACAAAACGCACGTCCCCCACTACCCATCAGAACCAAACAAAACAAAACTGCGCCACCACATGCTGTACAAATTCCTCCCAATTCATGCTATCTTTAGAGAGCATAGAACCGCAGATTCCACTCCGACCACCGCTGTTCGAGGCTAAAGAAGGAAGAGACGCCGGTTTCGGATTTTGCATAACCGAGCCGGTCAGCGTGAGCCAAACAAGATCCTTCTTCTTCGCCATTGCCGTCTCGAATTGCATTAGGGTTCTGAAATCAGGGGTGGAGAGATGCTACAGGGATGGAAAAAGTACCTGTTTCACTCCAAGGAGGGTGGCGATGGCGGTGGAGGGGGAGTGCGGTGGGGCAGGATCAGCGCTTCCGTTTGCTTTCTCGTCCTCTTCTCCTTGGCCTTCGTTTGCTTCTCCGCCGTCAATTCCGGATACTACGGCTGGTCGGCCGCTACCGCCAACGTCGGACTCGGCCCCGCCGCTGAAGCCCCGGCAGCTGTTGCCGACCCCTCGCCGACCAATCTCTCCCACATCGTCTTCGGCATCGGGGGGTCGGCGCGCACGTGGAACCGGCGGCGGGGGTACAACGAGCTATGGTGGCGGCCGGGACAGACCCGAGGCCACGTGTGGCTCGACAAGGCGCCGCCCGAGGGGGCGTGGCCGGCAACGAGCCCACCGTACCGAGTGTCCGCGAACGCGTCCCGGTTCCGGGAGCGGGCGTCGGCGTCGCGGATAGCGCGGATCGTGGCGGAGTCGCAGCGTCTGCACGCCGGGGACGCTGGGGTTCGGTGGTTCGTGATGGGGGACGACGACACCGTCTTCTTCGTGGACAACCTGGTGGCCACGCTGGGGAAGTACGACCACGAGGAGATGTACTACGTGGGCGCGCCGTCGGAGAGCGTGGAGCAGGACGTGATGCACTCGTACGGCATGGCGTTCGGCGGCGGGGGATTCGCGGTGAGCGCCCCAGCAGCGGCCGAGCTAGCCCGAGCCCTCGACGGGTGTCTCGACCGCTACGCCCGATTCTACGGCAGCGATGAGCGGGTGCACTCCTGCTTTAGCGAGCTCGGCGTCCCGCTCACTCGCGAGCCCGGATTCCACCAAGTAAGCTTCTTCCTCTTCCACTCGTCATTAAAATTACTTCCTCATATTATATTATATATATATATATATATATATATATATATATATATATATATATATATATATACACACACACTCGTACTCTACTCTTCTTGTGTTCACAAGAATACGGAAAAAATAAAACAGCCAATGCAGAAAATTTGTTCTAAATATATTTTTAAAAAGATTTATTAGTATATTGGAGAAAAACAAGGTGATGCTGATGTCAGAGAATGTCTAAGCAATTGGTTTGGAAATGCCTTAACCGCAAAGGAGTCTTAGTCATGGTCCTTTTCAATTATTGTACAATTCCAGTTGTGACGATCACACCAGTGGAAGAAAGAAGCTTCCGTCGATTTATGGATCGGAGTACCATTTGGCCCACATATGTTTACCCTTACGCATCCAACACTAAAAGTCTAATCTAAACCACGTGTTGGGTACGAAATCACAGGCAGTCAGTCTCGGATGAGTCCATAAAACTGATGTGGTGGTCCTCTAGCACGATTCCTGCTATTGTAAACTTGTTTATTTGGATGCTATACTATGTATCGTGTGGTGCGATAACAACAAAAGCATGGTCGATCGTTGTCGCGTGACTGCAGCTGGACCTAAGAGGCGACGCGTACGGGTTGCTGGCGGCGCACCCGGTGGCGCCGCTGGTGTCGCTGCACCACCTGGACTACCTGGCGCCCATCACGCCGCGCGGGGGCGACCGGCTCGGCGCTCTGCGCACGCTCATGGACGCGGCCCGCCTCGACCCCGCACGCACCCTGCAGCAGTGCTTTTGCTACGAGGCACAGAGAGGATTCGCATGGTCCGTCTCCGTTTCCTGGGGATACATAGTGCAGCTGTACCCGCGGGTCCTGGCGGCCAGTGACATGGAGGTCCCGCTCCGCACCTTCAAGACATGGAGGAGCTTCCGCGATGGGCCATTCACGTTCAACAGCCGGCAGGTGGCGCCGGACCGGCCCTGCTATCGCCCGCTGCTCTACTTCCTCAGCAGCGTGAAGAAGAACGAGCAGGGAAGCACGATGTCGGAGTACTCCCGATACCGAGAGGAGGAAGAGGAGGGGCGGTGCAAAGGGTTTCCTGGTTATGGTGCGGCCTTGAAGGTGGAAACCGTCAAGGTGTTCGCGCCCAAGATGGACCCCGCGGCATGGAGGCGAGTACGTACCTCTTCCTCTTCCCGAATGGTGATTAGTAATCGCTGAGGTCTACTAAGGCCGATGTTGTGTGTGTCAGGCACCGAGGAGGCAGTGCTGCCGAACGCGTCGGTCATGGTGGGGCCGTACCTTGGAAGTACGAATAAGAAACTGTCGCCCGGGTGACATCACGTCCCCGCCGCAGGTGTAGACCGCCGCCGCCGCCGCTGCAGCAGCAGCAGCTCAGGTAAATCGATGCACAATTTCTGCCTATATGCACTGGATACCGCAGCACGTTTTTGCTGTACATATATTTATGTCATTTTTGTTCTAAGCGAAAATGTTAGAGGTGGCAATGAGTTCTAATGTAATCCGATCTAAGTTATTTGTACTTCAAACCAAAAAATTGAAGAAAAAAAAAATTATGAGATAGATTTTGATGTCATACCGTGATTCTTCATGTCTCCGATTCTGATGTGGAACTTACTTATATGGCATCACTAGAAGTGTATATTTTCTTTTTTTAATTTTTCGAATTAAAAAAGAAAACTAGCAGATTATTTAAAGCTCTTTACGATCACAGTGAAATAAATAGCAATAGTGTAAAAAAATGCTAACCTGAACGGTTTTCAAGAGTCTGCCTTGAAAGGTTTGATTCCTCCGGAAAAACCTGTTGTACATGGAAAAAACTCAAATCCTGGAGTAGCAACCAAAGTTTTACATCAAATCAAATAAAAAACTTCACAAAGCTGAAGTCATATACGCTCAAAAGCATCTACTGCCTATGCATGTGCCAAACATAATTTCACCTGAACTGTCTAATTTTGTTGACTTCCGGAGACCAGACTACTTCTGCAACAATGTCTTATATGTTTCTACAACCAGTGAATTTTCAGTAACTTGCAGCCCGGAAGGTAAACAGCCAACCAGCACATTAATTGGAGGATATGACACCAATCATACAGCAACAGACACAGATGCCAATCAAACTTTATTACAGATATATTGCAAGACTGGCCTACAAGTTCAATTAATGAAGCTAACGAGTCCAAACCAATGAATGGCACCTTTTTAAATAAGATGATTTATCAGATAAAATGAGAAGAAAAGAGGACACGTGAAGCTACCAGACCTTTTTTTTCTTTCTTTTTTTTGCTTTAGGTTAAAACATATTATATTTATTGATTTTTTAAAAACTCTTTATATACATTTGGAAAGTAAGATCTGTATACGGATAGAACTTAACATATGTGTCTATCATTTACTCATGGTAGCAAAAAAGGGATACAGGCAGAGATATCAAGCACACATTCAGATAACCATATTCAACATCACTCAGGTTCAAAACTCTTATTAGCTACCACTTGACTAAGACAAATTATAGTGTTAATTTGACAGTCCCTATATTCTTAGATGCACTTAGTTCTTGGCAAGGCACACAACAAAAGGAATACAAGTCACGAGCACTTCCAAGCTAAATCTTCCAGTGAATGTTTTAGAAATGAAATTAGCATGAAACTTAATAGTCCTGCTATATGAGGAGGGCATGCTGAAATAGGAAGACAAAGAGTGCCTCTATACAACAGATCCCCATGTTATTCTGCCACTAAAGCTAGCAATCTATGATAGTTATATGAGATCATAAAGAAAAAGGATACAACTAACTACAGATTGCATATGCTTATACTTGAGACAACCTCAATATCAAATATACTAGCTTTCCTCAAATTGACGATAACAAAAAAAACATGTCAATTATGCTGTTTTAGTGTCAGATTTAAAGTATACAATGATATATATATATATGTATGTATGTGTGTGTGTGTAAGTCATAGAACTAGATTTTTTATTCCAATTGTAAAACAGCATATAATGAATGACTCTTGAGTCATATTGGTGAGAGTCTCATGTACTGCAATCTATTGAAGATTGCAGTAACCTCATAAAATAACATAAATTTGTTTGTGATGAATTATTTCTCTTAACTAGTAATATATGCTATAAAACATTATATATTTTTTAATATAGATTAAAAGGGCATACCCATTGCACAAGGCTTCCGTCAATGCATGATCCGGGGAGGTTCAATATAAGCAACCTTACCTAGTATAAGAGGCTATTTTTTAATATACATTAGCTGAAAAAATAACCATGTATGTGGTTGCTGAACTGTCAGGAACATGTTTACCCTAATACGTTTCAAATTTTAGCAATATAGATGCACAAATCCAATTTTGTTTTCCTCGTCTAGCTATCAAAATCAAATTATGAGAGTTCAAACTAGAACCCAAAGACAAACAGTGTTAGAAAAGATTTTTCAATTCAGAACAGAACCACAAAATAGCTACTACCAAAAAGAAGTGAAACTCCAAGATTCATATGGCTACAATCAGCTTAAAAAAGGGTGAAAAGGGAACAATAAAATACGAACATTGGATGTGTTGGTTTACTATTAGCCGTACGGTAATGAGTAGTCTGTTCCTATATGTAACAGGTAAAGACATGCAATCATACTGATTCCTGGAATTACACTGAATTCTATAATCTACAAATGACAATAAAAAATTTGAAACCTATAGGAGCTTAACCAAGGATACAATAATTTAGGTGAAATGGCATGTAACATAATGAGAACATGGTGTTATAGGAAATGGGACTTTGAATCCTCATATGCAGCACCGACATGCTAACTAAATCTTAAAATGCATTGCTAACTTCCAGTAATCATTAAACCTTTGCTATGACTTCAGTCGTTTCACTTCAAAGATCTGAAATTGGAGAAAGGTTTCAGTACCTGGTATTGCACGGTAATTTGGCTCCGACCGTCAGGATGCATCTCTCGGACGACGCAACATGGTACACATACAGTGTAGCATGCCCAGCTGTCGCAATCCACGGCTTGATCTCCTCCATGTTCACTTTGTCCTGACAACCAAGAAGGATCAGGAATACAAATCGCCAAGATCCATACCAAAACCCGTAAAAGACGACATGTTTGATTCTAAAACGTAGTGAACTGAGTAAATCTAATTATTATGGTGGACTTCAGATTGAATCAGCGGAGGTAGGACGAAGCCGATGCCGGAAGACCAAGAAACCCTAATCGATGTGTTGGAATAGGGGCCGCTGCAGGTGGATCGAAGACACAAAAAAGGGGAGAGATCGACGAACTCACCCGCAATATGAGGCTTGGCATCTTCATGTTAGGGTTTGCAGTGAAAGCGGAAGGGATGTGCTCGGAATTCCAAACTGGGGCCGCCGCGAGGATGCGAGGTTTCGTCTGCCGCGGCTCTGCCCCGACTCGAAGGGGAGTTGGGGGGGTGGGGTGGGCGCTCTTAACCGCCCGAAACGCGTAATACGTGTTTTGTGCGGGGTTTTAGGGGGGGGGCTGTGGGGTGGTGGGCGCTCTTAACCGCCCGAAACGCGTAATACGTGTTTTGTGCGGGGTTTAGTGTGAACAGCTACTCGCAAATATTCGATGACTCGCAACATATTATCGGCTCCATCCTAACCATTGATAAATAAGAGGATAAAACGGTAATAATATCTTTATTTTTTTTTAAATCGAAATTCTTTTTGACCCACCTCATACTTTAAAACTTTACCTCTTTGATTTCGTATGAGAGTAACTCCCATATTATTATATAGATATTAAATAAATTCATTCTCTTAATAAAAAAGATAACGATATTTATTTTTAAAATTGGATGAGAGGAGAGAGTCTAGTTGATTTTGAATATAGTAAAAAACCTTAAAAAATAAAAGACATCTCATATATTATAATATATTAATCAAATACACCCTCAATATTATTTTTATTCATCAAATTTATCATTTAAAATTATATTAAGTGATAAAAAAGTCATAAAAATAGTCTTAACTTTTAGTATTGTTTTAATTTATTTTATACATTAAACTTGATTGATAATGATTTTTTTATTATATAATTAATTATTTTAAGTAATTAAGAAATCGATCTTCTAAAAATCTTAATGTGTAAGCTTGTTATGATTATTTACCTTTTTTAAGTGTGACTAAATTATGACAATACCTCCCTTAAAACTCAAACATATCTCATTTATAATCAATTAAGAATTTATAAAAAATAATAAGATATAACAAATTGATTAAACTATTACAAATTAGAAATAATAAAAATCAACAGAAAGAAAAGGACGAATTATGTCTTAGGAAATATTTAATTTTAATCCCTAAATAATAAATAATCCTCAAAATTATTTTACTTAATGATATAACTTTAATTTTAATTTTGAGTGATAGTACAAGTCACAACCTCAAAAAAATTAAATGATAAATAACATTTACCATTGACTAGAAATGATTAATTTTGATCAGAAAATATGATAATAAGAGAATACTGATGTTGTCCAAGAATCACTAAATGGGCCCTCGTTGTGGGCCAGGCTGGAGGATTACCGTCAGGGTTGTTTTGGTAATTTGACTCTGGAATGTTGGAAGTAAGCGGAGACCGAACCGATCTCATCAACGCGTCGTCGGAGTTATCACCCTGCCCAACACGGACTCGGTCCTAACCGGGTCACTTTCTCTTTTCCATGGGGGTTATTTGGGTACTGTGACTCGGAATCTATTCGAAGTAGGCGGAGACCGGTCCGATCTCATCAACGCATCGCCCGAGTTATCACCCTGCTCGACACGGACTGGGCTCGAAGCGGGTCACTTTCTCTTTCCCGTCAGGGTTACTTAGGTAATTTGACTCGGGGCTATGCGGAGTAGGCGGAGACAGGACCGATCTCAGCAGCGCGTCTTACCACCCTGCCCAACACGGACTCGGCCTGAACCGGGTCACTGTCTCTTATCGAACTCATATGGGTAACGGGAACTTGCCACGTCGACGACGCCTTATGACGCCGTCTGCGTGTCCAAAGCACGCCGTAACGCACGCCGGTAAGAGCCCTTGTCAGTAAGTCAACAAGCCCCTTGTTTTCTCTTCTCTTCCGGACTCCCTCCCATCCCCTCCGCCCAAATCCCAAATCCCAAGTCTTTGCGGGATTTGGGTGCAAATTAAGCAAGGGGTTTTGGAATTTGGATTCTTTTTCTCCATTATTTAGTTTGATATCTTTTGGGATTTCGATCTGGAAGCAGATTCGTTCCGCCAACAAAGCGATGCTGGTTTGAATGGTGTTTTTGCGGTAGTTTCTCGAAAAATCGGATTTTTAGGGCTTTCGTTACGTATCCATTAGTTTTCCAGTTCAAAGCTTGGATCTTTAAGAGGTTCCTCGCCTCCTTCGGAGCTCCGTCATCACTGCCGCTGTCGCTTGCTTTTTGTTGTTGATGCCCTTTATGGAGACGGCGCCGTCGTACTGGTGCTACCGCTGCGGTCGATTCGTCAGGCTTTGGCCCCGGGCCGCTGTTGTCTGCCCTGACTGCGGCGGCGGCTTCCTCGAGGAGGAGGACGGGCCTTCTCGGGCTCCTCCCCTCTACGCGGCTGTTCCACAGCCTCAGCGCCGCCGCTTCCCCTCCCCGGCCATCGACAGCGCCACCTTTGAACCGCCTCACCAGCCCTCTGAGCTCAGGGTCCGTCGTAACCGCCGCGCGCCCACCGGCAACCGTTCTCCCTTCAACCCCGTCATTGTCCTGCGCAGTCCGCCTGACGTACGAGGCGATGCAGACGGGGCCACCATCGACAACTTTGAACTCTACTATGATGACGGCGCCGGATCCGGCCTCCGCCCCCTGCCGGAAAGCATGTCGGATTTCTTGATGGACTCAGGGTTTGAGCGGCTACTGGACCAGCTCGCCCACATAGAGATCAATGGAACCGTTGGCAGTCGCGTCTTGGCGCACCTGCCGGCTTCGAAGGCTGCCATCGAGTCAATGCCCACCATTGAGATAAACGACGGCCACATCATAATGGAGTCCCATTGCGCCGTGTGCAAGGAGCCTTTTGTGTTCGGAACCGAGGCCTGTGAGATGCCCTGCAAGCACATCTACCATCAAGATTGCATCTTGCCGTGGCTCTCGCTCAGGAATTCGTGCCCTGTTTGCCGCCATGAGATGCCTATGGATGTACCAGAAGAGGACGACAATGGTGAGGAGATGGTGGGGCTAACCATATGGAGGCTTCCGGGCGGTGGTTTTGCTGTAGGCAGGTATACAGGAGGCAGGATAGCAGAAGGGGATCTGCCGGTTGTTTACACAGAGATGGATGGTGAACTCAACTCCAGGATGGTTCCAAGGAGAATGTCGTCGCCCTTGCGAGGGAGTCGATCAAGAGAGGATGGAGGAATTAATCATAATACATTTGGCAGTGTTTTCTCATTTTTCAGGCATTTGCGATCTCCTTCCTCTTCATCGAGGCTGAGCTCCGAACCTCTTCCTACCTATGCATCTTTACTTACACGCAGAAGGAGTTTGCGGAGGCGCAACACCAATTGGGGATTGGAGGCTGGTAATGCCAATACAATTGCAAGATCGTAATTAGAAGAAGGAACCACCTAAAGCTCAACTTTGTTGTCTGCTTGATTTCAATTCCTCTGAAGAACTTTTCTATCTCTGTGATTTAAAGAAGAGCTAAAAGACTAGTTTCTTCGTGGTTCTATATCGGTTGTATCTTCCTCTGGCTTCACTAACATTGTCTTGATTCTTGTTCCACACAGAAAAGGCTGGAATTTTTGAGGTGGCTATGATGATATTAGGAAGGTATATGCTGCCATCTTGTAGTGTGCTTATTTCATATTTAAGAAATCCATTACTTTTTTTCAGTATCGTTCTATATGCTCTATGGTCTTTTGGATATGTCATTCCTTTATGTAGAGAAGCTTGAATTATCCCCACTCATTGAGATGATAAGCTGTATAAGATGTATTCTTGTCCATTTTGTTTATTGTTCAATTCTTTAGTTTTCAGTCATTGACAAGTTCTTTAATTGATTGTACATACTTTATAAATGAGTTGTTTGTTTTTTCTTAGTAATTTGTAGTATAAATAGTTCCGAAATTTACAGCTATGCATGACTATGATTAACACAATTTTATGCATTGGCATTGTTACTTGAGACTATGCTGCTATTCACTTTAACCTTTGTCATAATTAATACTTGCATTAGATGTATAAGCACATTTTCTAATCAAAGGTTCAGATCATTTTTATGGTCATATCAAGAGATTAAGTTAAGTTTGATCGTGGCCTTCCTCCTCTGTTGGTTTCGAGATCTCTGTCTTTATCTCTTCTTCCTTCGAAGTTTGTTAGTATAAATACTTATTGACTGCGATACATATGTCATCCTCTTGTTTCCGAAAACAAAATTCTTCTTGGATTTTAGATTCCTTCATAACTATTCTTATGTTCTAGTGTGCTAAACGCCGTTGTGATGCATTAATATCATAACAATGCATTAATATCATAACAAAACCGGTGAAACTTCCCAGGAGTAAGACTAGAATTTTTTTGTGTTGTGCTTTGGTACATTACACTCTGTCCATTTCTTCTCTTCTTTGAGTTCCTGCTCATGTAGCTTGACATCATCTCCATTTGTTGTAGTAAACCTCAGGTCCTAATTTCATCATAATGGGAACATATTTTGAGATCATCTGTTATATTTTAATAACTGGTAAAACTCAGGTCTGATTGAGTCACATATGCCTACTGACCTCCCAATCTTGTCATAGAATAATTTCATGGATTGTAGTCTGGAACAGTGCATGCCTTAGGGATGTTCTTTCATTAATCTTCAGGTAAGCAAAAATTTGATGCCAATCTATGACTCTTATTGGCATGTAGTTTCTTTTGGACAATAAGAGTACATGCAATGCATTGTCAAAACCCTACATGACATTTAAAGGAAAGCCAATTCTACAGTAGTAACAAGGTATAATGGTACTATGAGAAAATAATTGTTGCAATGAAAAAAGGCACTAACAGAGACAACAGAAATGCATGCATTCTTCTCAGGTTCAAGATGTCATAATCTTAGCTAAATGTGATCCATAAACCAATCCTTTGGTGTGGTTTGGAAAATTGCATGTTATTTTTCTTCAACAGGTAAAGGTAGTAGTCAATGTCAATACAAGGCAAGACAAGATATGTGATTCCAAACTGCTTGTGTCCATTGGATTATGACCCACAAGTTCCTTTGACTTGCCATTTTATTATTATTATTATATATTATTAATTTTAATCTTCATTAGTGACTGATAAATACTCAGTATAAATATTACTATTTTATAGCAAAACTGATAGAGCTTTACTAACACTAATTGATACAAATTTCGAAGATTATGATATAAATTTTAAACGCCATTCACTAAGAACTAAAAGACTAAATACAATAATTCAACTCAACCACATTGCTGAGGAGGATAGCTTCCAAGAGGACATCAACTGAATTAAACATATAATATATCAATGAAAGATCATGAAAAGCAGTTATTATAATAAGTATAAGAATTACACACACCAATACATCATCATACACATCATAACAGTAGATCACGCGAAGCTCCCTTAGTGATATGATGGAACTTCATGTCATCTAATGCATGAAAGAAGGATCAAATGGTTGATTAGATGAATCATGCAGACCTAATCACAAGAGTAAATCAAACACACCACCATCTTCTTAGTAGATGTAAAAAACATAGTTTGTTGGCTGAGGAAAAAAAAAAAAAAAACATAGGAGTAGAAATTCATAATATAAAACAGCACCATCACAAAATGGTTAGGGCTTTATGGTTTTGTTATTGTTTTATGCTAATATAAGAGCTCCATTAGTAGTCTAAATAGAAATATCAAGACTTAATTATCTTAAAAAAAGTTGATAATTACTTGATTTCCTCATGCATTTTCTATTTTCATGGAAATCTATTTCTGAAGTTAGAAAATGAATGAGTGGGGGGATTCATGGATGATGTATTACTCACATCAAAAGAAAAAAAAGAAAAGCCTAAAAACTAGATGATTACTTAATTTCTTCCTGCATTTTTTATTTTCATGAAAATCCAAGTTTAAAATTAGAAAATGCATGTGTCATGGGATTCATGAAAAAAAAAAACTTAAAAAATTTGATAATTATTTAATTTTTCCTGCATTTTCTATTTTTATGGAAATATATTTCTAAAGTTAGAAAATGAATGAGTGAGGGGATTCATGGATGATGCATTACTCACATCAAAAGAAAAAAAAAATGTCTAAAAACTTGACGATTACTTCATTTCTTCCTGCATTTTTTATTTTCATGAAAGCCAATTTTAAAGTTCGAAAAAGCATGTGTGATGGGATTCACGGAAAAAAAAATAAGAAACTTGATAATTATTTAATTTTTCCTGCATTTTCTATTTTCATGGAAATCTATTTCTGGATGAGTGAGGGGGTTCATGGATGATGTATTACTCACATCAAAAGAGAGAAAAGAAAAAAAAGCTTAAAAACTTGATAATTACCTTATTTCTTCCTGCATTTTCCATTATCATTAGAAAATTCATGAGTGAGGGGATTCCCGGATGATGTACTACTACTCACCACCAAAAAGAAAAAAAAGCCTAAAAACTTGATAATTACTTATTTCTTCCTGCAATATCTATTTTTATTAGAAAATGCAAGTGCGAGGGGATTCCTGGATGATGTGTTACTACTCACTACAAAAGAGAGAGAGAAAAACAAAAAGCCTAGAAACTTGATAGTCACTTCATTTCTTCCTGCAATTTCCATTATAATTAGAAAAAGCATGTGTGAGGTGATTCATGGAGGATGCAGTGACAAGAAGAGAGATGCAATGTGGTAACTCTCATGCAATGCAGTAAGGACATGGTGAGGTGAATAAACTCTTGACTGAACCCTATAACAAGCCAAAAACACCATCTAGTGGACAAACGACAGCCCATTATTTTAGGGGTACGTATTACTTTTATTTTAATGCACCTGCAACCAAGAAAAAAAGAAAAAAAATAAATAAAGCTGCTATGCATGCCCATAGAGAATAATCAACAGAGAGAGAAAGGAAGGACACAGGTCCCTTGTCCATGCATAACCCCATAACTCATCGTGCAAATGATAACCTTTTGCTCCCGCATTCCATCACCGCGTACATACACTTCAACTGTTGATGCAACTGTTCATGAGTTCTTTCTATGTGTTGTTCTTCTTCTCAAGGTGAAAGTTCAGAGAGAGAGAGAGAGAGAGAGAGAGGAAGTTAGGGTTTTGGAGGTGTATACCTGCAAACACCCAGTGTTCTTTCAGCTCCAGCTTCATCAAAAGTAGGAGCCATTTGATTGCCAATGCAGCATCATCAAGATTCTCAGAATTCAAAAGAAACTTTCCTGGAGCTTCTTCTTTAGTGTGAGTTTGTGAATCTTGATGATGCCACACCAGCAAACAATGACTGCAGCTTCCTGTGTTCCACAACACTTTCTCTCCATGAGCTGATCCTAAACTTAGATAATATGAAGGAATAGATCCACGAAGAAATGATGAAACTGTAGCTCATACAAGGCATGAAGAGGGAGGGAGTTTATGACGCCATGGAGGAGGAGAAGCTTGAGAGAAGCTGAGGGATGAGGGCATAAATATAGGAGCAGGATGAGGGTGTCGATGAGAGAGAGAGAGATGTCAGCGTTTGAAGTGGAAGAAGAGCAACAGTTATACATCGCAATCCAGGAGACCCAAAAACCTAAAGACTTTTACTCCCACCTGACCTCGGCCACTTGCCAAAACACATCCATGGATCACCTCACCACCACCTGCAAAGCGGCAAAACACTAAAGCAAGCAAGATAGTGAGAGAGAGGTACGAGAGAACCTTCCCCTTCAGGGAAACACCACAGTCCAAGGAGTGCCAAAGAAAGTGGCAACTGGAAAGGACTCAACCCCCAACCCCATCTCTCACCTCCCTTGTAATGGTTGCACTTTGGTTTGCAGGATCTGTTGCGTTTCCCACAAGCATCCCTAACGTGGGAGGAACTGACCCCCCCAAAGCAAAGCAGCATCACCTTCCATCCTCTCTCTCTCTCTCTCTCTCTCTCTCTCTCTCATGGGTAGCTACCAAACAAGTAGGTTAATGGAAGTAGCGGTCTAATAGAAATAGAATGGGCCATGCAATCACATAATCTGCGTGGCTTTACGTGGATATCTTTCCATCCTAACCAGACCAATTCATCCATTATGTTGTTGAGTGGTTCCACCTTAGTCTTTTTGGGAATTTACACTTTGGTTTACCGGTGCTTGGGTTGGTAGGTGCTTCCCCTCTAATGCATCTTTGGGTGCCACCGCTTGAGCTCACTGTACTCGAGCTTTCACAGTCTCCACAGCATCCAGCTCTATATTCCTTTCATTTATTGGAGGAGTTTAATGGATTTCATCAAACCGGAAGCTGAAATGTTTACCACTTGGAGACTATATAGAGAAAGATGGATGAGAAAGTAGCATTGGATTGTTGGACCAATGGTGCCTTTCTATATATTTACGTATATACATATCTTTATCTTATTATCGACTTTATTCTGGACATGCACTGAAGCAATTAGCAAACAAGTCAAAGAACCTTTGGCAAAATGGATTGCTTTCATTGAGTTCTCAAAGCAAAAAAGATAGCAACAATGCAAAAAGAAATGCTAACAAGGAGCCACTTGGTGGTTGATGTGGACATCCCAAACACGTCACTGTCCACGCAAGACACAGGGAATCCCATGTTGATACCCGAGCACACTCTCGCGTCAGCTTCTGTGTCGAAGTCAACCTGCCCTCGAGTCGGTTGCGCCACCATCGAGTGCGGTTTGTTCATCGACAAACCAGTTCAATGTCAAAACTCTTGTTTGTAAAATAAAATAAAATTTCATCACTTCTAAAATATTTGTAGGTTGTGCATGCTAATTCGAGAGTGGTGCTCGGTTGGGCATGTGAATTCTTGCAAACATTCAAAACCCTGGACCAGAGGTTGGATCCAGAACACTAACTGGAGGTAATACTAAATAATTGGGGGTGATTTATATAAGATTTATATATCGTTGGTCCATTTTGACAATGAAGAGTCCATTAAGATGCAACAAGTTGAAGGATTAGTATCGCTTCTCGAAGTGAGGTGGAGACTGGGTGGGCTTTTGGAATAATCCATTCATCCCCCAACCTATCCATCTATCTATCTCATCATTCAATCCATCAATCCATCGAAGGGTTGTCAAAGGCGTGGTGGTGGACTCTTTTGCATGACTGTAATGCTTTTAGGGTCATTTGGTCCGACCAGCCATCATCACAAGATGGCAGCAAACCACGCCATTGGCGAGGGTGAGACAAGAAGTAAGCGGAGCCCGAGGTCGATCGTATTGCTGCTGCCCTCAGCCCCCGTCATCTCTCTCTCTCTACGTACGTGCTTTTGGTTTGATGCGGAGAAAAGAAACCTTCGCCAATGGAGAGCTAACATGTGGAACGACGGATCACGTTAGGTAGGACAATAGCTTAATGGACACCTGTGTAAGATCCAACCTGACTCGATTCAGTTGACACGTAGGTCACCAAATCCGCCTTATGGACACCGTTCTAACTTGGGTTGGCTCGACAGGCAAATCATCCAATGGCAATTTGGCGTAGTTGCACCGAGACACCATCATTCCGATAACTCGGTGATCACAACATCACGATAACTCGATGGATACCATCATTTGGGATAACTCAATGCAGATCATCACGTTTAGCCAAATCAGCTACCATATCATGAAAAGACCCCAATTGACTTAATTACCATCTATAGTTATTTGAAGTCAAATTTTTTTTCAACTAATGGATCTATCGTTACAACTCCCGACACTATTGAAAAAAGGGTCTTCGCAAATTAAATGATATTCTATTTATAACTTGAGACCCCTAACTGTGAGAGATTAGTGAAATATTTTCTAAATTATTTTTCATTCAATAAAAAATGTTCGAATTGTTATTTTGTAGTCTCTATTGTGACATCTAGGTTGGTTAATGCATTATCATAAGAGTAATATGTTTTAGATTCAAATCCATATATAAACACTATGCACATATCATTTGATATAATAAAAAAATCTTTAAAGAATCATTATCATGGAAGGGAGTTCATACCTGGAATGATGTTGCAAACTCCTAATTGTCCTTTCTCTTTGGCACGTCTGAATTCTGCATTCCATGCACTATTAAGGGTTATCTTTCTTTGGAAAATAATCTTCTTTTTTTTATCTTAGAAGAAATGAAAAATATTCTGGAAAGTTGTTTTTGTCCCAATGTAACAAAAATAACTTTCAAGTGCTTCTTTCTGCAGTAAATTATGCCCTCACCTGCATTTCAAAGGCAAGACGAGAAGAAAAATAGTTTTCCTTTCCTTTTCCTACAAATACCAAACAACCTGCATCTATCATTTATATATTTAATTACAGATAGTATATAGATATTCACAACATAAAAAGTATTATGCACCAGGAACTTCTGTAGCCAGGATATTACCTTGATCTACCAACAAGAATAAAACAAGCAAGAGCGACAAATAATTAAGGAGAAAAACATATGATATTTGACTTCCACCATACCATGTTCATGCTTTTTTCTATCATCTTTATATTGATTTGCAAAAGCTCGAGTATTATTTATTGATTAGTAGTATTATAGAGTATTTCAAATCAAGGTTTCTGTTCCATAAAACTTTGTGGCAAACACAACCTAGGTGAACCTTGATACAACATAAAGAGAGTGAAGAAACAGAGCAAACAAAAAAGAAAAAAAGAGTTGACATGTCTTTGCATTTAAGTTGATTTTTAAAAACTTGAATGGTCCAAAACATTACCAACTGATTGTTAATATATGTTTAATGAGTGCATGTAGTATGATTTTCATGAATATACATTCAACTGTGAGCTCTCAAAGATGAGGTACCATATGTCCTTCATGTTACACTGCAACATATCTTCTTATTACTTTGTCCATATGACTAAATTCTTGTCTGATGTTGATGGAGAGCAGATGAGCACTCTGCAACAGGATCCAGGGGTTCGATAACAGAGATCTGACTTAGACCTTAAGAGGAAGTAACTGGAAACCAAGAATAATGAAACAACGCCACAAAAATTACTGAAAATTGCAGTTGATGATGGTGGATAATCATCCTCAATAACAAGGGAAAAAGTTCTCCCAAGTGGCAGAAACTGGACTGGAATGTTCTAGGACCATCACTGATGTCTATTAACAAGGTTTAGCACAGTATTATAAGTCATATTTTTGTACTACACATCTATGCTTCATTGTTGATGTTTTACTCCTTGAGATTTCGTTCTTTGTTCTATAAATGAGGTGTTAATATACTTTCTAGTTGTGACCAAATACGTTCCAACTAGTTCAGTGGAAGCATGAGGTTCTGACATTGGCTTACATGCTGTAGGCATCTGAACTCGGATGTTCTTGATGCAGTTCTTTTTTTATCTTCTTGTGTTTGGGGGTATTGTTGTTTGTGATTTCCAAACATTGGTGCAGAAGGCAGACTACATAGACTAGCGGTAAGAAATACAATGCTTGAAGGTATAATTAAGCTAGGAGCTCTAACCTTTTAGGAGGCTTTTCTTCTGTTTAATCTGGTGTATGATTGCTGCAATTATTTCAGCACAGGAGAACAAATACATTGTTAAGGACTATACCACACTGATTAAACCTTGTTCACGAATAATCCTCCTTGATGAGCACAGGGATTTTCCATGGAATTGTGCCCCTTCACAACTGCAACAAGTATAGCAATGTCAAACACTACGGATGGTGAGAAATAATGCAAAGAGGAATCGCTTGGCACTATTAGACCCATATGGTAGAAATCTATACCAAAAATATCTCTAATTAACAAAGCCACTGCTAGTTCTCATTTCATGGGATCAAAAGATGGGGCTCCATGTGGTTCAGCAGATAACAGCTGCTCAAAAGTGTGCCAAACCATATGCAAGAATCCAAGCAAGCTGCAGCCAACAAGATCTTTTTCATGAGCAAGTCAATTATGATGCAAGAGAGTAATGAAAAGTATGGATATCCAATGCAATCAAGGAAGACGTTGTCATAAGACCATGTTCAGTAATAACATGAATTTCAGGAAAATGGGTGCAATAGTGATTCCTGAATAGTAATAACCAATACGAGGTCAAGAAATTATACCATAAACAGGCTGAATGAAACAAAAAAATCCCCTCATGAACTAATGCTCCATGACCTCCAAAATCCTCTTCATCGATCTTCAGCACACATGAATAATACCCGTATATAATACTGGAAGATAGAACCAAAAATCTGCCGATAGTATGAGAGTTGCTCTGACAATGTGAGATGAAGAGAACAGCCAGTTGCAGCTCTATGGGAATCATAGAGAAATGAACTTCCAGGTTATATCACATGTTACATCTGCCTATTGTTGCTCATTAGTTCCATGTGTTTCTCTGCTACATGTGCATAGGAGAAAAGAACTGTAAAATCACAAAAACACAATTTGTCATAATATGATAAAATTGCTGTTCATTAATATATTTTGGTTCTTTCCAGAGTGCTTTTTTCTTCTATATTTTAAACCATATAACTACTGCCTTTCAAATTAGAACATACTTTATGAGGAACTTGAACCAACAGAACAAATAATTTGTTAATATTTAACCCACAATTCTCAAACATGCATAAATTGCAGTAATCTATTTATAAAGAATAAGCACCTCATTAACATCCACAAGAATATGTAAGAAAAGAAAATTATCTTCTTAATGCAGTTCCAACAAATTATCTCTTATTGTTAGAACAGTGGCTTCAGTTTCATAGTTACAATCAACCATTTGGACAAAATCATGATGTAAAGAATTCACGACATAAAAGGTAAAACAACTTGAGCATGTGAAATTCCATAGAACAGCACAAGTTCTCAAAATTTATTGATTAGGTTCTACTGAATTGGTTCACTTGATACCAATGTGTTGATACTACCTCACATCCAAAATGCAATGTAAGAAACTAGAATTTAAGATGGGCAGGATAAATATATCTTTGCGTTACTCATTTCATATTTGTCAACACTCTTCTGAAATTCTACTTTTACAATGAAGCTAGTCACCATGTTTAGATGATAGTTGATACATGAGATCCTGTGAAGGGAAAAATGGCACAGATGGCATAATCATTTAGCTGTTATGGTTGTTTTGTTCTGCAAACTTCAGCACAGAAGTTGCAGGCTTGTATAAAATAAATATCAAATCTCAAGATGGCCATAAAGAAGAAAAAGCCACAAGTCAACTGTCAAATCTATTGAATCTAAGCTTCCTTATGATGGTAAGGATATTGGTTGGGTTGGCTCCTCTGCAACCTTATTGATCAATACGGGTCACTATTTGGAATATTGGAGAGTGATTCCTTCAAACCAGAAGTAACAAAAATAGGGTCCATTTACTCATAAAGTAGTTCCATAACTTATTGTTGATTGATTCTCAGGGAACATTCTTAATGTCTACTTTGAGAACAACTCAGATGCAATAAATTCTTAATAATTTAATATCATCTTTTGGCTTCTAGAATTATAGTGTCTTCACCATCTTCCATGGAATAACAGTACCAGCCATCGGAAAGTACTAGGAAACAAGAGCATGAAAACGAGAGGCCATACCACTTTGGTGTAAGCCCAAGATGTGGTACTTTTGTTAGTACATTGCTGCAAGTTGCATAGAACTTGCACCACATTGGATTGTATTCTCATGCGCCACCATCCCAAATTTAACTAAGCTGAATGGACCTATATTTGGGCTCTCATGATGGTCAAACAGGTTCATCTAGGGCCAAGTAGGCTTTGGTCATTCCTAGGGTTGGTCCAGGGACAAGTAACCCTGTAACAGTAAACCTATTGCAGATTCTTGTGTCCAACTAGTAATTGTTAAGAGAGAGAAATTTTGAAGGATGTTAGAACCAGTTGAAACATTAAATTATAATGGATAACTTATGAGAAGGTTATGCTCTATTTTCTGGTATGTCAGTTACTGTATCAGTCTTTGAACAGACTGGGATCCCCCGTTTAGCATGATACTGCATAAGCGCCACATTAGCTGATGTATGCCAATCATATTACCAAATGTATGAGCCTGTCTTTGTATGACCAATGCAAAAATCCTTGATTTCAACTGTATACAGTAAAAATTAAAGGTGTGCTAATATGCATGGAATCTGGAATGTTTGAGCTAATATGAACTCTATGGAGAACTTGCTGGACAATACTAAATTGGTGATGAATCTTGCAGAGCATCCACAAAATGGCACCTTAATATTGGAAAGAAATGATCTGTTGTACCTGCTAATATCTTATTAACAAGTGCAAGTACCAAAAATTATGTCAAATCAGATACTATAGTTCAGGAATTTTGACATGCAAGATTGAGTGAAAGCTTCCTTTTGTTTTGATTTCAATAACTTGATTCGCAGACATACTTTCAATTAATCAACTAGCTACTCGACAGTCCATCCAATGTAGAAACAGTCTCTCTTGTATAGATTACACACTCCCTTCTGCACTTCAACTGAAGTTTTCGTGGAATTTAGATTAGCATCAAAGTATTATATCTAATATGATTCACCATGATTGTAAGCTACCAAAATGATCCATTGAACACAAAACTACTATTGCGAGTGGTGATTCGAAGAACTTACACAACAATCCAGATAGCACCACCTAAGGGAATGGCACCCCAAAGCAAACCACACGCGAGGCCCAACGCTTGCCGCATCCAGTGCAGAACGTCCCCCAATTGATCCTACACCAACAAATACATCACACGAAAACATCCTCGATTAACGCCTAGAACGGATCAAACCTATATGCCTTGCCGAAAAAGAAGCAAGGACAAGTACACAAGATCGAACAGCTTCGTGAAGGCAAGGGTACAATATCCAGAGATTCAAGGCAGACCTTATCCCAAGAGGCCTCGGGATCCAGCAAGTAGGCGAGTTTAGAGGTAAGAGCGTGGCCGTTCTGTTGCTGCTTTTGCAGCGATCGCGCCTTCATTGATTTGATTTGGTCTTCTTCATGTTCGATTACGACTGCTTCTTGCTGAGGTCTCGTTGCAGCCCCGCTTGGATCTCGAGGGATTGCAAGATTTCTAGGGCTTGGTCTGGTTTGGAGAGATCGATCGACTACTGGTCGTTGGGAGGGGATACTAAGGGGGAAGATTCCAGTGATAATGTGATGACAATAATATATCCTTTAAACCATTTAAATCCTTCATATATTAATCTCATTAGCATCGGTCAAAAAAACTTAAACTAGTCACTGTTAACAATAGTTGTCAATGATTTTTAGAAATATTAAATTTAATGTATCACTTATTGCTATCATAAGAAGTGTCCGTATAATTTAGTATAATTAATTTCATCAATTATACTGCAAGTATAATTAAAATGTATATCAATGATGTTTAGTATACTTTATATAATTTGCTTAAAATAGAATATGACGAAAGAACTGATATTATCAATTTTTGTGAGGAACAAAGTGATACTATAGTTCGATAAGTCGAGACAATGGTAGCCGTTGGATTATGAAAGAATGGGCCGATAGGAGCAGTGCGTGCGACTCAATGATGACATCGATGCTTGCCCATAAGCAGAAAAATAAAAAATTGCTAAAATAAATGGTAACTATTTACATGAGATTTTATCTTCATAAAATATAAACATTTAGTGTTTCACACACACCACTTTCTATCATAAATGAAGAGCTTAAACATATTTGTGCATAACTCCATTCACTGCTTTATTAAACCTACACAATGATCCAATGATTCACTCCACAATCTAAACATCCACAGATCATATAACTGACAAGAAAATATTATTGTTATTTATTATCTTTTGGATGATTTATTAGGATGTGAGAAACACAGACACTATACGCAACAAGGGAATATTTTAATTGATGATCTCAACCCAACCATCCAAGTTAGTCAACACCGGCATCCAGAATTTACACCAGCATCAATACCTGGTAAATAGTCAATAATTTCAATTGAACTTGAGAACAAAGGTTCTCATTACAAAATCTAGAAATGTACCAAAGCGATATCACAGCCGGGAGATTTTTCCGGGCTACCTACAGCTTCATTATTAGGCAAAAAACATGAGAAAAAGTAATTTGCTCCCTTCACCTTCGTTACTAGGTAAAAAACATGAGACAGTAATTTTACCCCTTCATACACTTCTGAACTGCAGCAACAAAATATCTATCAACTGTGACCAGCTTTTCCGTTTATCATCACATCTTAATTACATTGAAGGGAACCCATGACTACAATTTACATTTGTCTATAACCCTCTTTTCATGTCTATTGAACCAGATAAACACGGCCATAAACCCAATGTCTGCCCGGTGTCGAGAAGGTTTCCTATATTAGAATGACAAGAACTAGTTAGCAAAGTCAAATGGTACAATTTTGATTCATCATGATACAATGACAATGCATCAACATGGCGGAGCAAATTTACCATCAGATTCAACAACTGATACTTATTATCTTACTGGTGAAGAAAAGAAAATGCGATGATCTAAGAAAAATATATATCAATTTGATAGGAAATGCCAAGGTTCGCCAAACCGTACCGTATCGACATACCGAGCTCAGGTCGATATGGTATGATACACCAAGGTGTACCGCTCGGTACGTATATATATATATATATATATATATATATATATATATATATATATATATATATATATATATATATATATATATATATATATAATAAAGTTAAAAAAAAAAGGTGACGTCGCCTTGTTACTTCTCCTCACGCGGGGAGAAGAAATTGCTCGAGGGCAGCGGATCAACCGCGCGGCGAAGAAATCGCTCACGGGCAATGGATCTGGATTGGGAGAGTAGCACCAAACTCCACGTTCTTCTTTATCTTCTCCCTCTTCTTCTGATACCGTCCAAAATCGGTCACCGACGATCGAAATCGATCGTTACCGGTCCATTTCGGGTGGTAACGGGACGAAAATTGCCCCAATCGACGGTACCGTAAGGTAGCAGGCAGTCCGCGTATCGCTCTGTTGGGGGACCGATACATACTGACCAATACGTACCACCCGATTCGAGCGATATCGATCAGTACTGCAAATCTTAGGAAATGCACAATCCAGAAGATAGCATCTCGTAGCATCTTTTACTTTCATATCGAGGATAAGAATGGAGTAAACATTTAGGAAACATAAATTAGATTGGTATCAGCTACACAGTGTTCATTTCTTGCCAAGCAAACAGTTCGGCTTAGAGTAGTTCTCAAGTTAACCATCCTCTTGTGCTTGTTTTATTTACTACCTGCATCAACATCAGTTTACACTAATAACATTTAGCTTTTCTTTTTTCTTCTCTCTGCCCCTCTCTTTCTTTAGTGCTTCATGATGCCATCCTATGTATGCTCTTAGGTGCTTTATCATATTTTAAATTTTCTTCCAATGTCAGGTAATTTATTACTGTCTTCTGAAAATCTCCATCCTAGGGACTTACATAATCAGGTCTTTCTCCTAATGGTTGCTCACCTAATATTTTTTCCACTTTTATCTTTGTTGACAAATATAGTTTATAAATTTTATTTTATCATATTTATTCATATCAATAATTATATGCAGTCAAACGATTTATATATATATTTATTCTCAATTACATACTACATGGTGTAATGAAACATGAAATATACATATATGTAATTATTATACCTCCACCTTTGTTCTAAACTCCAAGGTGCACTCGCACACATGGCACTCTGCACGATGAGGATGTCTATATGAAGTTTTGGATTTGACAAAAGCAAAGACCTGCGAGATGACAATTTTGATATATCATCACCGTAGGTTTATGTATTGGCAGAAAATATTTGTTGTAAATAATTTCATTAAAGATATATCCAGAGTAGTAAACCTCCTCCCCACAGTTTGGGCATGAACCTTTCAGCGCTACCAATTCTTTCCTCCAAAGGCCTTGCAGTGCATGGACTGAAAGTAGAAAACAATAATCAGCTAGTAGAGTTCCATATATTAGCTAAATTTTGATGGAAACTTGTATACTGGAGCAGTTACTTATCTATGCCAATAATGTAACATGATGAAAAATCTCAGAGATATCAAGACATAAAAAGAAGTTTGCTGAAACCTTGGCATTAACTACTGGATGTGTTTTTCGGATCAAGTTCCTCCCTTTCTTATATATTCGCTATAAAACTAGAAAATCACAAATAAAAAACTGAAGTTATCACATCAACTAAACAATTGAAACAGATTTTACTCCTGAAAATTGAACACGATGGAAGCAAAGAAAGAGAATATTGCTCAGACAATTTAAAAAATATATATATTCTGAAAATTGAATAAATGAGGGTGTACCAAGTTGTTGCATCTAAAATTGGAATCTGATAAAAGGATTGTAGCATTCAAAATTGAATGTAAATCTAAAATTTTCATATGCAGGCTGGATATCAGATTTATATCATCTTTTTATTTTGTATAGATCCAGGAATCTATATCCACCCGATAGGTCACTAGATCCAAAATTGAAGGATTGATACTCAAAGTTCAGAACTGATTATCAGGTTATCAAGCAACATCAACATCCCTACTTGTAAGCAGTCACAAAGGTTCTAACAAGTATGCAATATGAGTCTGAACTCTGACAACCACCAACATAGTACAGTAGGTGCATCATAACTTACCAGAAGCAGATGCAATAGGATAACCAATCAAGCAACCGAGTCCCATGATCAGCAAGCCATTGACCATCATAAACAATTCAAATGGTGATCTACCACCATAAAAGATATATCTCAAGTTGAAAATATCACTGAGAGCCAGACTGAGGCTATAGATGGTAGGCACAAGAATTGCAGATGTCCCAATTGCAAGTAGAAACATCCATACACTTGCTAGGGCAAAAACTTGTGAAGGATCTTCCTGTCTACACCCAGGTCATATCAAAACCTCAAACAGGTAGAATGACAGTGCCAGAAGAGTAAAAATAAAAATAATCCATTTGTATATGTAAGGAAAAACTTCAAACGAAGTTACCTCAGCATCTGAATAGGTTGAATGTTGTCTGAGGCTGCACCGAGGATACTTAACAACAGACTTTGATCCATACAACCGCAGCTTCAACTGTAAAACATAATGAGGATAACATCTATGACAAAAAAAAGGGCATGTAGGAAGGAAGGTTTCTTTCGTCATACCTCAACTTTATCAAACATGTCATCAACAATCAAAGGATTACCACTATAATATGAATCCCTCGCCTACGATAAACAAACAAACATGAAACATACAAATGCATTAGATATCCTAAATTGAAGATATTGAGGGTATTTCACAAAAGGATAAATAATTAAATGGCCTTGGAAACCATAATCAAGTCATTCGTGTGATGTTCCACATGATCAATTGACAAAGTACCACCAGATGACTACTAAAATACTCAAACTTAGTTATATTCTAATTCATGAATAGTATATGCATCATTTCAGGTGGACCGAATATATTATGTAAATTAACAGACACAATCTTAACCAAGGTTTGACTTACCAGTCCGTACCGGTGTGTCGAATTCATCTCGGTACTGATACGGTACCGTACCAGTGCATACCGCTTGGTATATTAAAATATAATATAATTTAATATTAATATATTAAATAATAAAAAAAGGAGAAAAGCTCGACGACGTCGCCTCGAACTTTCTCCCTGCTCGGGAGAAAAAGCGCCGGCGACCCGCGGGCAACGACGGTACGTGGGCCCTGGCGACCGGCAGGCAGCGACAGCACGCGAGCGAGGACGGCGTGCGGGCGCTGGCGACCCGCCGGCGACGACGGTGCGCGGGCGAGGACGACGCGCGGGCGCTAGGTATTCTTTCTTCTTCTCCTCTTTTCTTTTTTTCTTCTTTTCCTCTTCTTCTTCTTATTCCCTTTTTCTCGCTCAATCGGCCGTTGACGGTCGATTTCTCCCTCAATCGGCCGTCGGCAGTCGATTTCTCCCTCAATCGGCCGTCGACGGTCGATTTTTGGCGGAACCGCCCGGTAGCAGGCGGTCCGCGTACTGACAACCTGACGGACCGGTATGTACTGCCCGTATCGGGCGGTATAGGTCAAAATTTCAAACCTTGATCTTAACAACATCCTCTCATGTGTATGTCAAAAAAATATGTAGAAGTGACTTTAGATGAAAATGTGTGAAGGGAGAGATCATATGCGAGTGCAATCCTTCTCAAATAGTAATAACATTGTACTACTATCCCATGATCAAACCAAATAGAAGAAGAAAAAATCAAGGTGGAAGTAAAAAAAAAATTATATTAAGCTTCTAAAAAAGAAGAACATTTATAGGATCTTGAACACTCTTTGACTTAAGCCCCATAGGCCTAAGTTTGATTTGGATGGATCTACACATGTAAATGCCATATATTTATAGGTGTAGAATAATAATTTAAATCAAGAGACCCTTATCTCTAAAACTTTATTTAATCAACTTATTTAAAAGATAAAAGATAACAATATAAAATCTTGCAAAAGACAGACTTTAAATCTTAATACTCCCCCTTAAAGTATATACTTATGAAGACAAGCCTCAACTTGCTTCGAAAATCTTCAGTCATTTAGAGAGAAATTTGGTAAAGATATCTGTGACATTACCCTTGCTCTTGATCTCCATGACCTTAATGACACCTTAAAGCACATTTTCCCAGATAAATTGATGTTCAATTTCAATATGCTTGGTTCTTATATGCAAGGTTTGACTTACCGGTCCGTACCGGTGTGCTAAGTTTATCTCGGTACTGGGTACCGGGTGGTATGCATAGTGCGTTCCGCCCGGTATATTAAAATATAATATAAATATTTTATAATATAATATTAAATATATTAAAATATTAATAAAAAAAGAAAATGGGCGACGTCGCCTCGACCTTTCTCCCCACGCGGGGAGACGTTCCGTCTCCTCGCGCGAGAGAAAAAGCGCCCGCGACCCGCGGGTGGCGACGGCGTGCCGACGAGGATGGCGCGGGGAAATAGGTACTCCTCTTTTCTTTTTTTTTTTCTTTTTTTCCTCTTCTTCTTCTTCCCTTTTTCTACCTCAGTCAACCGCTGACGATCGATTTCTCTCTCAATCAACTGCGGACGGTCGAAATTGACCGTTGACGATCGATTTCTCCCTCAATCGGCCGCCGATGGCCGAAATCGACTGTCGATGGTCGATTTTTGGTGGAACCGCCCGGTAGGGCGGTCCGCGTACCAGCAACCTGACAGATCGGTATGTACCGCCCATACCAAGCGGTACAGGTCGAAATTGTAAACCTTGCTTATATGAAAAATTGGATTTGTAGCCAATTATAAGGCACTTTGATTGTCACACTACAAAATAATTAGTTTGTTAATTTGATAACAAACGTCCTTGATTAGACACCTTTAACCATATACATTCTTGAGCAACAAATGAGGAAGCTTTGTATTTTGCTACACCAAATAGATTGTTGTTTCTTACTACACCATGAGATACAAGAAGAATCACATAAAAAGACAATCAAAATTGGATCTACGATTATCCAAATCACCTCTCAGATCAGCATATGCTTAGCCATGCAATTCAAGTTGTATGTCCTTCTTATAGAATAATCCCAAATCAAGGGTAGAATTCACATATTTTAAAATTATCTTTGCTGCATCAAGATGTGACTTCCTTGGAGATTGCATAAAATGATTTACAAGACCAATTGAAAATGCAAAATCAGATCTTGTAATTGTTAAGTAGATGAGACTACCAATAAGAGCATGAAAAGATTTAGGGTCAAAAAGAAGCTTGCCATCATTACAATTTAGCTTTATATTTGCATCAAGTGAAATAAAAACCTTCTTATTTTTGTTAATTCCAAACCTTTCAAAAAATTTCTTTGTATAGCTTATTTGAGAGATAAATATATCTTCTTTTGTATTCATTACCTTTAAATCAAGAAAAATATTAAGCTCCCTCAAAACTTTCATTTATAACCGGAGAGAAAGATCACCACGACGGTTTGAAATCTCTATTTCATCATTACTAGTGATGATCATATCATCCACATATAGAAGAACAATAATATTGAGGCTTTCTTGCTTTTTAATAAGTAAATTAGGATCTGAATAAGAAGAAAAATAACCACAGAAATATTAGTATTAAGCAATTTTTCCATACCACGCTCTGGGAGATTGCTTTAACCCATAGAGGGTCTTCTTGAGCTTGCAAACATAATTTGGTTTAAAAATAGATGTATACTCCAGTGGTTGTTCCATATAAATATCTTATCAATTTCACCATATAAATAGGCATTCTTCAGATTAAGTTGTCAAAGCTTTCATCTAAGATTAGCTGCCATAGCAATCACCATTCTGACAGATATCATCTTAGCCATAGGACTAAAGGTTTCCTTATAATTTTCTCCATATTTTTCAGAAAACCCCCTTGCAACAAGTCTTGCCTTATAGCAATCTATACTTCCGACTAAGTTATGTCTCACCTTGTAAACTCATTTACAAGTAATCAGATCTACAGTTACAAGCCTTAGCATAAGATCCCAAGTTTCATTTTTATGAAGAGCCTTCATTTCTTCATTCATGGCATCCACCCACTCCTTAACAACTTTCGCTTTATCAAAACAAGTAGGCTCAAGATCAACAATTGATTCAGAAAAGAAACAGTGACATATGCTAAAATTGTTTCTATCTTTGTAATGTGTTGGTTTGACAATTATTTTTCTTTATCTTCTTAATATTGGATTTTCTTCTTCACAAACATCCTTACTGCCCTTTTATCACTTTGATCCACCATTGATGACGAAGAAATAATAGGAATGAATACAAATGAGGAAGAAGAAGAGCCAAAATCCATAGGAACACTAGATGACAAAGAAAACTCAACCATCGGTCCTAAGTATATATCACTTCCACTGCTGTGATTGATATTTTCAAAAGAAACTACTCGTGGAGGATAATAAGAAGAGATATCATCAAACACAACATCTCGAGATACCATATACCTATATGTTTGTGGATTTATATATTTTCAACCTTTCTTCCTTTCATCATAGCTAATAAATATGCATTTTTTGGCCATAGCATCAAGCTTACTTCTTTTTGAATCTAGTATTTGAACAGAGCACAAAGAACCAGATACTCTAAAATGTTTAACATTTGATTTCTCACCAAACATGAGCTCATATGGATACTTCAGATTGATTGAACTAAAAGGAGTTTGATTAATAACACAAGTTGTGTATGTCATACATTTTGCCCGTAGGGCTTTGGGTAAATTCTTTACATGAAGCCAACACTTATAAGTGTCCACGAGATATTGAATCTTCCATTCTATCACAGCATTTTATTGTGGTGTATTTACACATGTGAGTCACCTTTTGATACCATTATTTACAAAAGGAGAAGAATCTATTAGAAGTGACCTCCTAGCTATTATCGGTGTGTAACCTTTTAATTTTCCTTTCAAGAACACTTTCAATTGTTAATTTGAACTCTTAAAATTTTGGAAAACTTCTAATTTTTCCTTCACAAAGTGAACCATATAAAATCATCAATAAAGAGAAGCATATAGCAAGAACTTGAATAAGATGGAGTCAAAATAGAGCCCATTAGATCGCCGTCTAAGGACAATTTGAACCTTGAAAGTGATATATCAAAAGGTTGCTTGTGTGCTTTGACGTATTAATAACCTTCACAAACTTCATTACTATTAAAAGTAGTAAGATTGGAAAGACTATTAATTATACTTTTCTGTATTATAATCTTTAATTTGAGAAAATTTATATGACCAAGACTAGCAATGCTAGATTGATGCAACATCATTTATACTCATTCTATCAAAATAAGAGTTAGATGCTGACAAAATATATAAATCTTTGATCCTTTTACTAGTATGTATTATGTCTACATTTAAATTGTTTATATTATGAAGAAACTTGATTTTATTAGGATTAAAAAGAACATAATTTCTAGCATCAACTATATTGGCAACAGAAAAGAGATTTTTCTTCATACCTGGAATATGGTACGCACTCTTCGATGTAATAGGATCATTATATTTATCTGAGATTATGACGGTGCCTTCCTTCTCCACTTGATGAACAGTGTTGTCTGTTGTGATAATTACATCATTACCTTCATATTGAAGAAGATTGGTGACTTTGGTACTCATTCTATCATAGAACAATCTTCTTTATTTGTAATATTTTCTCTTTTAATCTTAACACGATAATTTTTCTTGATATGGCCTAACACTTGATATTCTTTCGATATATACCATTGTTCGAAGAAAATACTGGTTTGTTGTTAACATCATCCTTCTTCTCTTTATCTTTATCATTATCCTTTTTTTATTTGTAAAAAGGGCATCTTCATCTCCCCTTGAAGTAGAAACTCCTATCATTTAACGAGTTACGGATTCCTGAGAAGTAAGAAGATTTTTCAACTCTACTACAGGTAGTTGTTGAGCCTATCCTTAAATAGATATAACATAAAAAAAATATATTCTTTTCGAAGACCATAAATAATATAACATTTCATCCGTGCATCAGAAATAGGCTCATACTGAGAAATTAAGAGATCACTTTGGATAGTGTTTACCAAATCATTCTCCAAATACTAAAGCCGAACCATATTCTTTTTGTTAAGCAATGCATATATAATTATTCAAATCTCTAAAGCTGATTTGCAACCAACAATGTGTTCAAAGGGATCATGAAAAATAGATCTCTTTAACACAATTTTAACTTTTATATTTAATGTCCTCATCTCTTCATGATGTCTCTATCTATAGCATTTGATGTTGTTGCATTGCCACCAACCACATCCCATACATCTTCTCCTATGAGATAGGAATTCAAACAAGTCTTCCAGATCTTACAGTTAGACTGATTGAAAAGTTCAATAACAAACCCACCAACTCAACTATTGTTGAAAAATGATATCTTCTTCACCAATGAGATCTTAAAATAAAGATTACCACTCTTGTGGCTCTGATACAGTGCGAAGAAAAGGAGAGATCACATGCAAGTACAACCCTTTCTCAAATAGTAGCAACAAGGTACTACTATCCCAAGATCAAACCAAATAGAAAAGGAAATCAAGACGAAAGTAAAGAAGAAAAGCTATATTGAACTTGTCAGAAAAAAAATTATAAAATCTTAAACCACTCTTTGACTTAAGCCCTATAGACCTAAACACTTAGACTTGAATGGATCTACACAAGGAGATGTCAATAACAATTTAAAACAAGAGTCCTTATCTCTAAAACTCTATTTAATCAATTTATTTAAAAGATAAAAATCTAAAATCTTCCAAAAGATAGACTTTAAATCTCAACAAAAATATACAGTCCCTTATACATCTAGTGACATATAATATTCAAATTAATTAGTTCGATGTTCAGAATAAATTTAAGCTGAAGTAGAATAAGACGTGCTTACGTTATGGGTTTCACAATGTAAAACAGTGCTTCCAAAAATTGAAACCATATTCCCTCCATAGCAACATTTTAATACTAAAAAAAATGACGTTCCTTTTAATTCTGTGAAAAGAAAGCAACAATAAATACCAAATAAAAGAATACCATGATAAATTGTTGAAGGTGTAGTGAAGCAATTACAAACAAATTAGGAACAGAACAATAACCAAGGAGATGTGATATAATTGTGCTACTTCCAACTCACAAAAAGGGGCTATAAACAAATTAAGATAGAACGGAAATAGCACCTGCTGATAGAGGGCTTCGAGCATCTCCTTACTGGCCGTCTCGACGGGGCCTATGTAGAGGCAGCAGGGGCCCTGCGCCGTGAAGGCGAGGGCGAGAGGCCACCAGCCCCGGCGTCGATCGGCTCGTGGACGGAGCCGAGAGTCCGAGGAGAAGAAGCGGCGCACTTGGCGGCGGGCATATAGGGCGGGAGCCGCCACCGCTGCGGTGAACGAGGACGAGGAGGAAGGCGGGGGCATCAGGCCGCTTTGGCGGTCCCGTGGAGTGACGAAGTCGTTTAATACTGTGTGGCGGCAGCCGCTCGTGTCGCCTCGCAGCTTTCTTCCACGGCTTTACCACCAGAAACGGAACGTGGCGGCATCATCTTCCGTTTTGGAGCCTTCCGGCCTCACTTGCCGTGGGCGCCAGAGTTCTCACCGAATCCAACGGACACGAAATAGAGGGGCCACAATAATACTTTTTTTTTAATTTTTATGTTTTTATTTCTATGTAATATTCGTATAATAATGAGAACAGTAGGTAAATATAAATCTCAAATCCTAACCGTCAGCATTACTAATCTCAAATATAAAATGAATATGATCGACTGGAGTGAACGTGGTAGGTAATTACAATCATTGTAAAGCAAATGCGGAGACAAAAAAAATATCCAAGAAATATATTGGTGTGAAATAGGATTATATTGGGACTATTACAAAGTTAAATTGAATCTAAAAATAATATTTGTGATTTTTTTACGTTTTCAATGATAATACAGTTAGAAAATTATGAAATAGCATCTCATATCAAGCAAAAGGAAAAAATAAGATCGATTTTAGGATTATAATTAAAAAAATATTATATATTAAACAAGAAGACTTATGATAATTTTATAACTTTTATTACTTATTTTTAAAATTTTAAAATTTTATCTCAATGATAAAATTTATCTCAACTTGAATTAAAGATTATAATTAAAAAATATTATTTTGATCATATTTTCAAGTTTATTTATTTATATTTATAGATTCTTTAATAAAATTTGACCAAATTGTATCTACTATAATTAGATCGGATCCAAACAAACTATGTATCCCTACTCAGCTCAATCGGGCACGGAGGTTCCATATTTCCCGTGTTCCACCACAAGGGGGAACTCACACTTGCTTGCTCTTGCCCGCAATGTCAAAAATCGTAGGAGTAACTGTTACGTATCTCAGGTGCGATATATATATATATATATATATATATATATATATATATATATATATATATAATGTTTTGAAATTAGATATTCAATACACATTATTTGAGATCTAATACTCTTTAAAAGCTCATTAACCTAAGTAAATAATAAAAAAGATATTAAAAATAAAATTATTAGTAATGAATCTTAAGAATGATTCTTTGTTATAATTAATCTTGATTACTCTTAAAGATGCATAATCTTTGCATAGCTAGAGTACGCTGAAATTAGAAAGAAAAGTTTAGTTAACTTAAATAAGAGTCATATGTATGAAAGAGTCATATGTACTAAAGAAAGATTTTGATTGATGTGTATTAACTTGTGTTGATGATTTGTGTTGTTTTTGAACCTAAAAATCATATATTAAATCATCTTTCTTTTAAATAAAACTTCTTGATAACATGATATAATCTTCCAACATACAAAAATCATTTGTTGTAAAATAAATCGAAGCTTTTGTTTAAAAATATTTTATTTCAATGATTATAATGAAATTTCGTTTTTGACTTTAAATGACATTACATTCTTGAAATAAATTTCAAAATAAGGATAATTATTCTTGAAAAAAGTTTTATCCTATTAATCCTTCAATAAGAGATAAAATAATGATATTATTGTTGAATTTCTTGAACTACAAAAATGGATTAGCGAACTCTAGCTATTGAAAAATTATCTATGATGCCTTCATCAAATTTTTCCAAAAAAATAATTTTTGATGATGATTTTGAATGATTAAAGAATGGATACGATTGGAATCTATCCAACCTTATTAATATTTTGATTCTGATTGAAGAAGTTTTATGTTCAATTAAACCATGCTTGACGATTTGATGAACTTGAATAAATTATTGTCATGATTTTGGCAAGTTTAGAAAATGAAACTTGAAAATATTATTGATGAACCATATTCTTGAAAACTTGAAGTTTCATATATATAAATCAAGATCTTCTACTTTTTCTTTCTTAAAATTAACTCATGATCTTGATATTTATAATTTGAGATGAAGACTCTTCTTTGTTCTCTTATAGTTTTATTTTATCATCTAAGAGGAGATTTATTAAATTAAATAATATCTTTAATATTCATGAATATCTTTTGATATCAATATCTATCTTGACATGATTTATTTTAAAACTCATGAATAACATAACTTATCACCAAAATTAGTATTTCTTAAATTTGTGATAAGTTTAAAATTGAAAGAGATTTATATTATCATAAATATTTCCTTGACTTTTACGTTATTAGAATCGATCTCAATGATTTTCTCCTTTTTAATAAAAATGAGATTTATGATCTTAACAATAATAGTTAAAAATTTTATCAAGATCATTTTTCTTTTTTTATTTTTGGATGAATTGAGATTATCCCCTAAGACTCATTTTCATTATTTATAAAAAAGGGAAAGAAACTTATTGAATGGAATCATGTTTTTTGATATTTAAAAATTTGATTTTATCTTTAATGATATGATCTCCTTATACTTTTAGGAGTATTTTGAACATGGATGTAAAGAAGTTATGCAATCATATTTCTTTCTTTACAATAATAAAAAGTGGGAGATGAAATTATCAATATGTCTAGAATTAAATTGGATATGATAACATTCAATGAAAATCAATTTGCTTAGAAGTAAATGTATGATAGTAAATTTTCTAAATACATGCAAAATATAAGCTTAATTTACTATTTTCCTTTGGATTTCTTGGACTTTATAAATTATACTTTTTATCAAAATTTGCATGCTAAATCAATAATTTGCTTGATTTACTACATTGCTTTAAATTTGCATAAGACAAATTAAAATACATGAGTAGCTCTTGATTTTTTAGATTTCGATATAAAATTGTGTATTTTTGTAATATGATATTTTTTATTTTTCTACCTTGATAACTACCTTCTTGCTCACACAAAGTAGAGAAAGAAAATTATTAGCATTTCAAGAGATCGATAAGACTATCAGTATCATTTTGAATCTCATGAAAGTAATTTTGATGATTTTGAATGAGTTCTTTACCTATATCATGATTTTGATTTATTAAAATTATAACTTGAAATCTTTTATAAATCAAATCTCTTATATCTTCTCGTATTATTTAAAAGAAGATTTTTGCATAAATCATGATCTTGACAACTTGAGAATTATTATGCATGAATCAAGATATTCTATTATTTGTTTCTTGATATTCATAATTTATTATCACAAATTGAATATCTCATCATCATGTTAATTGTTCTTGATATATTTCATGTGATTGGTTTATTTTTTGATATATATTTATTGAAAAATAATGTAATGGGAAAAGTTTTGTACTATTGTAACCATCCCCTATTTTTGACAATGACTAAGGGGGAGTAAAACTTGTTAACTTATAAAATTAGTAGTTTGAACAATGGAAATGAAGCAAAAATTTGCTAGCTTGTACTTCTCAAAGGAGAATAAGTAACTTACTAACTTACATGTTCTAAAGTGTTGAAAATTTTACTAAATTGCTAAGCCTTCCTATCTCACAAAATTACTAATTGCACATCTCTTTTTTGTTGATAACAAAGGGAGAGAAGATATGATAATATGAAATCATGACAATGTATATTGAGTTTGAAAATATACATGATGATTTGGAATAATACTCATGATTTTAATGATATGATGTGATTAAAATCAGTTTCAACTTGGATTTTTGAGCTCATATTAATATTTCTTTTAAAATTTATTAAGAGCTCTTCTCAATGATGAAATGATTCAACAACACCTCTTTTATTTCTCTCCTTATTAAAGAGAAAGAAAATTTTAATACATATACTAAGGGGGAGTAATGTCACATGTGCTTAGAAATTATTAGTTATATTTCACCTTTTTGATGACAAAGAGGGAGAAATATATATTGATGACACATGATATTAATTAATTAATACATTGATAACACATGATCTTGTTGAAAAATATGGATATGAATTATATATCTTGAATATGAATATGAGTGCATAATTAATTATGATTTGATGACTTGATGAAATATGCAAATTCGTGTTGAAATTTGTATGCTTATCTTAAATTTACGTGGTATGGATTTTAGGGGGAGTTAAGATTAACTCATATCATCAATTGATTATCATCATTAAAAAAAGTAGATTGTTAATTCTCATATTTTGATAATGCAATCAATTGATGGATTATTGATCTAACATAATTGTTAGAATTGATTGATGCAAAATTAATTACGACATAATGATTATTACAATCAAGATTGGCCAACGTAAAGTCCATGCATCGGGTCGATGCGGTTGGGAACTTGCTAGGAGTGCATCGAGAGCTCACCGAGGGTATCGGGAGTTTGCTAGGATGGCGCAAGGGAGTTCGCCAGAAGAAGACCGAGACTCGTCGGAAGATTGTCATGGGTAGCTGAAAAGCTTGTCAGGAGTTGGCATGGTCTTGTAATGGATATTTTGACAATTATGATGGTATTTAATTAAGTCTAAATTAGCATCGTGCAAGACTAACTATGAAAGGATCAATGAAGTTACAACCAAATGATGAGCCAAGATCAAGCTTATGCATCGGGCCGGGCTCGGACGATGCGGTGGGATTTCGCCGGGAGTTCACTAGGAGATTCACCGAAGAGATCCGGAAGCTCGCTGGGAACACACCGGGAGATCACCGGGAGAAGACCGGAAGACTTGTAGCAAGTATGCCAGAGGCTACCGGATTGGTGGAAGTTAGGTCTTAAATTAGCTTATGGTCATTAAGTATTGTAATCATTGAATCATAGTTAGAAGTGAGTCCAATTGAGTTGGATTTGGAAGGAATCCAAATCAACTCAATAAGATAATCAAATCCACTATTGGGGTTTGATTGAGCTCAATTGGTTGACCAAAGGGTTGGTCAACATCATGTTCAAACCGGAATTTGAAAAGCGGAGGGAACCACTTTTGCATAAATTCCAGCGGGTAAATCGTCGATAAGCAACGGGTGTACCGCTATTGCCTAGGTTTTCGGGTGGCTGATGGTGGTTGACACGCCCAGGCTGGGTGGTTCAACTGCTCGTACCCTGGTGTTCAGGCGACTGAGCCACCCAGGTCGGCAGGTAAACCACCCGTACCCTAGTGTTCAGGCGGCTAAGCCGCCCAAGTCGGCAGGTAAACCGCCCGTACCCGAATTTTTTGGATATGTTTGATTTTTTGTTCCAAAAAGCTGAATCAACTTGGGGCCTATAAATACCCCGAGTATTCTTGCATTCTTTCTATACAACAATTCGAAGGAAAAAATTCTATGAAAAACTTATGTAAAGTGTAAGAAAAAGAAAATGGTAAGAAAGAGAGCTTAGAGTTATAAATCTTGTCTCCCTTGTAAGCTCAAGTGTAAGGGTTTGGTCTTCACCCAATGAAGATATGTAGTAGACGCCAGTGTGACTTAAGAAGGAGGACTCGAGAGTGGACATAGGCTTTTGGTGTCGAACCACTATAAAAATTATGAGTGGTTCTTTGATTTCATTGCTTACATATTTGTTGTATCAATGATTCTTATTTAACTTAACTATTTGAAAGCAATGTTTTCAAGATAAGTTCTTTCCTTCAAACGTTGCTGATCTTTTCAGTTTCCTTATTAACTTAACAACTTTCTTTTAATCACTCACTTGTTTCACTAAGAATGAAAAGCTTCATATTTCTTATCTTGGTTTAATCATAAAGATTTCATCTAAACCGAATATTTACACTTGCACTAATTCACCCCCCTCCTCTTAGTGCCAATTGATCCTAACAAGGATGGTCTTATAATAGATATTTTTTAATTAAGTCATAATTAGCATCGTGCTGGACTAACTATGATAGGAGCAATGAAGTTACAACCAGATGATGGGCCAAGATCAAGCTTGAGCATCGGGCCGAGTTCGGACGATGCGGTGGGATCTCGCTGGGAGTTCGCTAGGAGATTTGTCGAAGGGATCGGGAAGCTCGCTGGGAACACATCGGGAGATCGCCAAAAGAAGATCATAAGACTCGTCGCAATAATGTCGAAGGCTGACATATTATGTGTGAGTTAGGTCTTATTTAAGCTTAATTGATCATTAAGTGTTGTATTCATTAAGTCGTAGTTAGGATTTGAGTCCTAATTGAGTTGGATTTGGAAGGAATCCAAATCAACTCAATGAGGCAATCGCGTCCACTATAGGGTTTGGTTGAGCTCAGGTTGAGCTCAATTAGTTGACCAAAGGAGTGTTCAGCTGATGGTTCAAGTCAGAATTTGAAAAGTGGAGGGAACCACTTTTGTGAAAATTTCAACGGGTAAACCGCTGGTAAGCGACGGGTGTACCACCACCAACTGGGCTTTCGGGCAGCTGACGATGGCTGACCCACCCAGGCTGGGTGGCTGAACCGCCCATACCTAGGAATCTAGGCACTTTCAATGGGGTAAATCGTCCAGGTCGATGGGTGAACTGCCCGTACCCGAATTTTTCAATTACGTTTTATTTTTTGCTTAAAAAATCTGAAGCTACTTGGAGTCTATAAATACCCCAAGTATTCTTGTATTCTAGATAACACTTCTTGGGGAAAAACTATATGAAGAACTTATGTGAAGTGTAAGAAAAAGAAAAGGGGCAAGGGAGAGAGTTTAGAGTTATAAATCTGGTCTCCCTTATAAGCTCAAGTGTAAGGGTTTATTCTTCACCTAAAGAAGATCGGTAGTGGACACTAGTGTGCCTCAAGAAGGAGAACTCGGAAGTGGACGTAGGTCATTGGCACCGAACCACTATAAAAATTATGAGTGTTTCTTTACTTTCAATTGCTTACATATTCTTGTATTAACGCTTCCGATTTAACTCACTCTTTGAAAGTAAAGTTTTCATATTGCTTATCTTTCGTGTTTAATTATCAACTTCACAACTTTCATTCAGACACTCATTCATTTTATTAAAGATTAAAAGCTTCAAATTTCATATTTTAGTTTAATCGAAAAGATTTCTTCTAAAATGAATATTTATATTATCACTAATTCACGCCCCCCCCCCCCCCCCCCCCTCCTTTTAGTGTCGATTGATCATAACAGATTCCATATTTCCCGTGTCCCACCAAAAGAGGGAACCCGCACTAGCTTACCCTCGCCCACAACATCGCAAAACGTAGGAGTAACTATTACGTGTCTCAAGTGGGATATATATTTATATAATTAAATCCAATCCAATCAGGTCAGATCCAAACGAACTAATTATTCCTGCTCAGCCTAGCTCAACTAGGCATAAAGGGTCCACATTTTTAGTGTCCCATCATGACGGGGAATCGACACTTATTGGCCTAGCCCACCCTATTACATGTCTCGTGATATCAAGAAGAGTACGGAGAACATACATCACGATTATGGGCTCTGAAACGTAGAAAATCAATTTTAAGATTATAATTAAAAAATATTATATGTTGAACAAGAAGACTTACGATACTTTTATAACTTTTTATTAGTAGTACTGGCTAACTTTTATTACATATTTTTAAAATTTTAAATTTTGATTTAATATTTGTACTTGCAATGATAATAGTAGCAAGATCGAATTTATCTCAACTTGAATTCAAGATTATATTTAAAAAAATATTATTTTGATCGTACTTTTTAAGTTTTTATTTTAGTCTATTTATTTATATATTCTTTAATAAAATTTGATCGAATTGTATCTAATCTAATCAGATCGGATCCAAACAAACTGTGTATCCCTTCTCAGCTCAATCGGACATGGAGGTTCCATATTTCCCATGTTCCATCATAAGGGGGAACCAACACTTGCTTAACCTCGCCCACAACGTCAAAAAGCATAGGAGTAACTATTACGTGTCTCAAGTGTCAACTAGGCATAAAGGTTCCACATTTTTAGTGTCCCACCGTAACGGGGAACTGACACTTATTGGCCTCGCCCACCCTGTTATGTGTCTCGTGATATCAGGAAGAGTACGAAGAACAGCGTCGCGATTATGGGCTCGAAACAAAGAAAATCAGTATCAAGATTATAATTAAAAAAAATATCATGTGTTAAACTAGAAGACTTATGATACTTTTATAACTTTTTATTAGTAGTACTAGCTACTTTTTATTACTTATTTTTAAAATTTTAAAATTTGATTAAATATTTGGACTTGTAATGATAATAATAGCAAGATCCAATTTATCTCAACTTGAATTCAAGATTATAATTAAAATATATTATTATGATCATATTTTTAAGTTTATTCATTTTTATATTTCTTAATATTTATATATTATTTAATAAATTTTGATCGAATTGTATCTAATCTAATCAATCGGATCCAAACAAACTATGTATCCCTACTTAGCTCAATCGGGCACGGAGGTTCCATATTTCCCATGTTCCACCACAAGGGGCAACCCACACTTAATTGCCCTCGCCTATAACGTAAAAAAACGTAGGAGTAACTATTACGTGTCTCAGGTGTATATATATATATATATATATATCCTTTAATAAAAATTGATTGAATTCTATCCAATCGAATCGGATCGAATTGAAACAAACTATGTATCCCTGATCAACTCAACCGGACACATAGGTTCCATATTTGTCGTGTCCCACCACAAGGGGAAACCTTCACTTGCTTGCCCTCGCTCACAACGTTGCAAAGTAGGATTATATATATATATATATATATATATGTATTCTTTAATAAAATTTAATCGAATTATATCCAATCTAATCAGATCAAATCCAAAAAACTATGTATCCCTACTCAGCTCAATAGGACATGAAGAGGGAACCCGCACTTACTTGCCCTCGCCCACAACATAGCAAAGTGTAAGAGTAACTATTACGTGTCTATATCAAGTGGGATATATATATATATATATATATATATATATATATATAATTCTATCCAATCCAATCAAATCGTATTCAAACGAACTAATTATTTCTAATCAGCCTAGCTCAACTAGGATATATATATAAAATTCTATCTAATCTAATCAGATCCAAACAAACTAATTATTCCTGATCACCCTAGCTCAACTAGGCATGAAGGTTCCACATTTTTATTGTCCCACTGTGATGGGGAACCAGCACTTATCAGCCTCGCCCACCCTGTTACATTGTCTAGTGAAAATATCAACCAACCTCCCTATCTCTCGCAACCAACTTATTTCGGCTTTTCCGTAAATCTGAGTTTGACACGATGCTTCTTAAGTAACCCTACTCCAAACGCGCCTTCCCGGTATCAGATTGCATGGGGAGAGGAATCTCATGCAGATAGAATCTTGCTCCCCTCTCCACCAGGCGCTCTCATTCCATGGCGACTCCCGAAGACCTCGGGTCCTCCCTCCTTTGTCATCGTGCCGCTTCTCGGTGACGGATCTGGTGTTATGCTGCCAGTGCCGAAGCCCTCATGGGTAACGGCTCCGACTCTGTTCCTCTTACTCTCTATCGTCGTGTTACTTAAGCGAGTTGGCCTTTTCTTGTTTCTTGCAGCCTTGGGTATCTTCCTCGTAGTGGTGGTAGTCGGCCCCGACGGCAGCGACCAGGCGAAGAAGATTGGGCATGAACGGTGGGGGGGGACGGGGGGGCCGGAGGAAGTGGAGTCGAAGGTGGGGGTGGTGGTAGCGGATGACTGGCGATGCTCGGAGGTCGGGGCGACCGCATTGCGGGCTGATGGCCATGCGGTCGACGCGGCCATGGTGGTTGTGCTGTGCCTTGGGGTGGTGCACACGATGTCAAGCAGGATCGGTGGAGGTGCATTCATTGTGGTCCGATCAGTTGATTTCGGTGAGGCCGTGGCCATTGATTCCCACGAGACGGCCCCTATTGCGAAGTCGAACATGGATGTAAAGAAGTTATGCAATCATATTTCTTTCTTTACAATAACAAAAAAATGAGAGATAAAATTATCAATATATCTAGAAGCAAATTAGATATGATAACATTGAATGAAAATCAATATGCTTATAAGAAAATGTAGAATAGTAAATTTTCTAAATTCATGCGAAATGCGAGCTTGATTTACTAGTTTTCTTTGGATTTTTGGACTTTATAAATTAGAATTCTTATCAAAATTTGCATGGTAAATCAATTATTTGCTTAATTTGCTACCTTGCTTGAAATTTGCATAAGACAAATTAAAATACATGAGTAGCTCTTGACCTTTTAGATTTCGGTATAAAATTTACATCTTTAAAATTGAGTATTTTTGTAATATGATATTTTTCATTTCTCTACCTTAATTCTACCTTTTTGCTCACACAAAGTAGAGAAAGAAAATTATTAGCATTGTAAGAGATCGATAAGACTATCAATATCATTTTGAATCTCTTGAAATTGATTTTAATGATTTTGAATGAGTAATTTACCTATATCATGATTTTGATTTATTAAAATTAGAACTTAAAATCTTTTATAAATTAAATCTCTTATGTCTTCTCATATTATTTAAAAGAATATTTTTGCATAAATCATGATCTTGATAACTTGAGAATTATTATGCATGAATCAAGATATTTTATGATTTGTTTCTTGATATTCATAATTTATTTTTACAAATTGAATGTCTCATCGCCATGTTAATTGTTCTTGATATATTTCATGTGATGATTGGTTTATTTTTTGATATATTTATTAAAAAATAATGTAATGGGAAAAATTTTGCACTATTGTAATCATCCCCTCTTTTTGACAAAAGCAGAGCAAAATTTGTTAGCTTGTAAAATTGCTAGCTTTAACAATGGAAAGGAATAAAAATAGCTTGCACTTCCTAAAAAGAAAAGAAGAAACTCACTAGATTGCATGTTCTAAAGTGATTAAAAATTTACTAAATTGCTAAGCCTTCATATCTCACAAAATTATTAATTGTTACGTGTCTCATGTGGGATATATATATATATATATATATATATATATATATATAATTCTATCCAATCCAATCAGATCGGATCCAAACTAACTATTATTCTTGATCAACCTACTTCATCTAGGATATATATATATATATATATATATATATATATAATTTTATCCAATCTAATTAGATAATATCCAAACGAACCGGTGAAAATATCAACCAACCTCTCTATCTCTCGCAACCAACTTCATCCGGCTTTTCCGTAAATCCGAGTTTTACAAAGGATTCTTAAGTAAGCCTAATGCGCCTTCCCGGATAGAAACTTCTCCCCTCTCCGCCAGGCGATCTCGTTCATGGTGACTCCCGAAGACCTCGGGTCCTCTCTCCTTCGTCAACGACCTGCCGCTTCCCGGCGGCGGCGGTGTTACGCTGCCAGTGCTGGAGCGCTCTTCGGTAATGGATCCAACTCACTTTGTTCCTCTTACTCTCTATTGTTGTTATTTGAAGTGAGTGGTCTTTTATCGTTTATTGCAGTCTTGGGTATCTTCCTCGTAGTGGTGGTCGTCGGCCCCGGCGGCAGCGACCGGGCGAAGAAGATTGCGCCGGAACGGTGGGGTGGGACGGGGGGCCCGGAGGAAGTAGAGTCGGAGGTAGGGGTGGTGGCGGCGGATGACTGGCGATGCTCGAAGGTCGGAGCGGCCGCATTGCGGTCAGGTGGACACGCGGTCGATGCGGCAGTGGCGACCGCGCTGTGCCTCGGGGTGGTGCACCCGGTGTCGAGCGGGATTGGTGGCGGTGCATTCATTGTGGTCCGATCGGCAGATTCCGGTGAGGCCGTGGCCATTGATTCCCGTGAGACCGCCCCTAGGGCGGCGTCGAAGGTTAGGCCTCTCCTCTCTCTCTCTCTCTTGTTTTCCTATCCCATCCATCTTTGGCTTCCATCTTACGGCCAATATTAAATCCACGGATGAGTTGCTGGTGTTTTTTTTGTTTTTGGAAGTAGCACTTTTGTGCGTCTTATTGCACTCGTCATCATCATCATCATCTTATTATTAGTCACATTAGTTTCGTAAAATTATACGTATGATACAACACGCATCGTAGAGGTTGGCTTTCACGCTATTACGTACGTGATAACGATGATGGTGGATGTCATTGGTCGGCAGCAAAGGAGTTGATGGAGACCCGGCCCCACCTTGGCCCCTTTATTGGCCTCTCTTTCGCGGTGCGGTGCGAGTTGACGTCCACTTCAACTCGTAAAAAATGAGAGAACGCAACTGAGCCCAGCGGTTCAGAGCTTGCCGAATCTTAAAGCAAACCATGATGCATGCGATGCTCGTAAGCAGCCTTCTTTAGATTAGTGTCACAGTAAAAAAAAGCCCGGAAAATAATGTGCAATTTAATTTCCCAGTTTATATCGGGACATTTCATTACGTATCAACTTTGTGTTGTCTTGTATTCATCATGCATCCCATCTCATATCCTCGAACATTTTATTTCATGTTCCCACATCCCTGGTCGATAGGTCCGGTAAATTCTACATTGACATTTCATCAAACACCTTCTCTGCATAGTTTTATGTACAAATGCTTTTGACAATCTATGCCAACAAGCGGTCACAGACCATCGTGATCAGCACGGAAGTCGATAAGCACTGCCGCAATCAAGCTGCCAGTCTGTGTGGTCCGAAGGAGTCATCTCACTTTGGTTTGCAATTTATACAGAACATGTACGAGAATGATCCATCATCCAAGTCCAAGGGTGCGCTCTCGATGGGAATCCCAGGAGAGATTGCAGGCCTCCACACAGCTTGGTCGAAGTACGGAAGGCTTCCCTGGAAGGATCTCTTGCAACCATCCATAAGTCTAGCAAGAGATGGATTCCTTGTCGGGCCTTATCTTGCAAATGCCATCAGGAGGAAGCAGGAAGATGTACTAGCAGACCCTGGGTTGCGGGCAGTGCTAGCGCCCAATGGGAGATTGCTGCAGACGAACGACACTTGCTACAATCCTGCACTCGCCAATGCGTTGGAGGTGATATCGACCGAGGGACCGCAGGCATTCTACAACGGGAGCATCGGTGAAAGGTTCATCGAGGATGTGAGAGATGCTGGTGGGGTTGCAACAATGGAGGATTTGAAGGAGTACACAGTAAAGGTCACAAAAGCCATGGTAGCCAATGCCATGGGGTATACTATACTGGGTATGCCCCCACCTTCCAGTGGCACGTTGGGGATGTCTTTGGTGAGCAACCCCTTCATTTTGAGTTCTAAAGTTGAAATCTAGCAGGTGTTGTTGGTCCTCTGTGATCAGAGTCTTTTTACTGATCCTATTTGGTGACTCTTTTATGATGATGATGATGATGATGATGATGATTAGGTTCTCAACATTTTAGGGAGCTACAAGTCATCAGATGCTGTGGAAGGCTTGCTGGGTGTCCACCGGCTTATCGAAGCACTGAAGCACATGTTTGGCTTGAGGATGAATCTCGGCGATCCTGATTTCGTTGATGTCGACGAATACGTCTCCGACATGCTTTCGTCAAGTTTTGCTCACACACTTCGACAGAAGATTGATGACAGTACCACATTTGAGCCATCCTACTATCTGGCAAGGTGAATTTTGTTTGTGTTTTTTTTTTTTGCTGTTAATGCTTTTGTTTGTGTTCTTTTTTTTGGATCGGAGTTGACGAAAAAAAATTTTTAAAGAGATAACATGCGGCGACCGTGGCTAGTATTACGATACAACGATTTAGATTCATATACGAAATTGATAAGGATTTAAATTTACTTACAAGCATTTGATGAATGTGCTATCGATAACACGGATTTAAGCATTTTGGGTTAGTGATAAAAAAAAAAAACTCGAGGTTAACGAGCATGACCAAAAGTTATATGGATGGATAATTTTTTGAACCTAGTTTTAGATTTATTTTTTTTTATTGTCCTTGTCTTGAACCTAATAGTAACCATCTTTGCTGTTCTTCTTGTGCAGCGAGAGGCTCTCCTCTATGTGCATCGATCTCAAGTCATTCATAAGACGATTCAAATCTTTAATTTCAATGTAGGAGTAAAGTTAAAAACAGTTTTACTGTCCTTGTGTTGACTTGAACCTAATGTTAGCTGCTTTTGTTGTTCTGTGCTTGGAGGAGAGTTTCACCAAAATCGTTGAAAGACATAATAGTGGCAAAGCATCTTATCCCCTATTTACTCCTACATTGAAATAAATTATAAAAGATTTGAATCATCAGGACTTGGTTGGTGTGTACTACATTAATTTAGGCTTGAGAATGATACACCGATGATTCAACTGAATAGGATAATGTCTTCGATAGATACATGTTTTCGAGTCATTGAAATATTTGGAGTTATCTGAAATAAATCCTATGCAGGTCTAAATATAATCTCAGTTTATTTAAACATGGTTTGTGTTAGCAAGAAACAAACTGCTTTGGCTCAGTTTAATGCATGTTTTCAGATGGAGCCAGTTAAGAGACCATGGAACAAGCCATTTGTGCGTAGTGGATGCTGATCGGAACGCAGTGTCTCTGACAACCACAGTGAATTGGTATTTTGGGGCTCGGGTGCTGTCGCCATCAACAGGCATTGTGCTGAACAATGAGATGGATGACTTCTCTGCACCGACCGAAGCTACTCCTGATCACCTTCCACCAGCACCAGCAAATTTTATCGAGCCAAGGAAGAGACCATTGTCTTCTATGACACCCCTCATTATCCTAAAGGTGAGGATTCTCGCAACCTTTGGTTCTACTGCTTAGATTGATACTGAGCAGTAGTAATCCTCTGCTAAAATATATGATGCTATTAGCCACTCTTCTTACATACATTATTATCTTGATGAAAAATTGTGCAAAGTCCGATTGTACTATGTGAATTTACTGAAATTAAGTGTGGCTGTTTTTTCGTGTTCAGGACGGTCAGCTTGCTGGAGTTGTTGGGGCCAGTGGTGGACTTAATATAATTCCGGCAGTCGTGCAGGTTTTCCTGAACCACTTCATACTGGGAATGAAGCCACTACAAGCTGTTCAGCATCCAAGGGTCTTCCACAAGGTTATTCTTTCTGCTCCTTACAACAGTTCCGTAGACCAAGCAAAGCATGATTTTTTTTTTTTTTTTTTAATACCTTGCTGACATAGATAGAATATGCATCTAACCTGAATCACATTTATAAACCAACAATTTCAGAATTGTTCGTGATTGACTTATGGGGTTGATCAAAATATAGACATGAGTGGTTTAGGCATGTTATATGTTAAACACAAAGATATGAGCGGCATCTTGATTCTTTTATTACTTTGATACTTAACACTACTAACTTCTTTTTTTTTTTTTTTTTGTTCTATGTTTATAAAATTTTCAAATGGATGATGAAAAACTTGAGTTAAGCTAATCAATAGTAACATATATGAAATCAAACAACCAATACAACTCAAAAGCCTAAAGATTGTTGAAGTCATCTGAGTCTTCTTATCAGTCACATGAATATTGTCTTAAGAATCTGTACATTAGCTCGTGGTTGGAACTTTTTCCTGAAATGTTTGGAGGCTAATGATCTCTATCTACAACTGCAGCTCATTCCAAACGAGGTGCTCTACGAGAACTTCACGGCGATCGCCGGGGAGCACATCGAGTTTGCAAACGACGCGAAGCTGTTTCTGGAGCAGAGGGGTCACGTCCTCCGCAGTCTATCATTGAGTTCTGTCTCCCAGCTTATCGTACACAACCTTAATGAGCGGGTGCCGAGCATGCAGCGGAAAACAGATAGGAAAACGAAGAATCGCGGCGGTGTCTTCCACGGCCGACTAATTGCCGTCAGCGATCCTCGTAAAGACGGAAGTCCGGCGGCACTATAGCGGATGGAATTTTAAGTTGCAATGCCTTTTCTCTATCTCTCTCTCTCTCCCTCCCTCCCTCCCCTCAAACGCTCCCATTACGTGTGTAGTGCGTCTTAAAATAACGATGAAAGATAGCATTTAGTGTTAACTGCATGGTTAAATATTATCACATACCAGTAACAAGCTAGGGCGATTTCTTATTATCAATATTAATAAGCTGCTTTTTTTAGATATATTTGCACAATAATAGCATGGTCATGATGGAAAGATGTAATTGAAAATAATAATAATAATAATAATAAATAAAAATGTTGGACACTTTAACTAAAGATACGAGACTTTATAGATGTCATTGACGGCAACAACAGATGCATATGTTGACTCCAAGTAATTGAAATCTTATCACTCAATTGTTGTTGTCGGTATAAACAATCAAGTTGTATGCTGGACAGGGTTATAACCATCTACTAATGATGCTTCCCTATATGTGATCGGTTTTTGATCTTTTCCAAAAAAAACTTTGTAATAAGATGATCTATGTTCCTTTACTTTTCTTTTTTCCTTAATACGATCACTGACGATTGAAATGATCACTGACGATTGAAATCAATTATCAATAACCAAAATCGACCGTCGATGATCGATCACATACCAATATCCTAACGGACCAATACATACTGCCTATACAAATACATACTGCCTATACAAGGTGATACAGATCAAAACAAAAAACCTGAATGGTTTTATCCGCGGCGCTAATAATACTCTCCCTATTCAGAGAGATGATTTCAATTCAACACTCGATTATTGTCACCGATCTCGTCGTGTCTCAAATTCCCTTCCCCAACCGACCGAACACATCAACGCCCCGAGGAACCTATGGGAGGGGATGAACACCGACTCCAGCGATTTCACTAGCAGTTGAAATATTTATCGAAACATAAAATATCACAGGAACTTTTATTAGAGAAATTTAAGATGCAGAGGCTGAGTTAAATGCAAACCAATTCATTAGTTGAACCCCAAAAAGATTTGCCTACAGGATCCAGCATGGGTTTTCGTATCATATATATAATTCACATAAATCAAATGGGATCCACATATACTACACCTCCCACCTCCACCTTCCAAGTTACATGCATCATATGTGGATCCGAAATGCTAATAAAACCATCAAAAGACACATTACAAACATCATGCAAGCTATATGGTTAAAAAGAAAACCTCAATACACACACAAAACAAAGACTGACATGACCATAATGCACAAGTGAATGTCGATGCAAACCCCCCAAAACACAAAAAAAAAAAAAAAAAAAATTGCAAAACAAAAGGCTGCACCTGTCATGACAACAGACACATCTTTATGTTTCAACATATCAAAATCAATCCATGATGCAGCTCAACAGCATGCACTCAAGATCGAATGTCGACAACATGCCACAACCCCACTCAGAAATAGGAAGAATTGCCAAGATCGAATGTCAACAACATGCAGATCGAAATAGGACGACCTTTTGCAAAAACCCCTTTATTCTGCAAATAACTTACCAGACAAGCTGATTCTGCAGAATTGCCAAGCATCATAGAGAATAATGTCATCTGCCTTAAAAAACCGCAGCTTCAACAAAAGCCCGTCTTCTTGCCGACTAATTGCCTAACTAAATAGAAAAATGTAACACAGCTAACAAAAACTACAAAACATCTGGGAAGCGTAGTTGTGCAGAATTTCTGCAGTGTAATGCAAGTAGAAGCAGTAAGGCCAGTTCTCGTGCAAAAAAAATTATTAGGCATGATGGAAGGCCCAGGTAGCAGGTCTGCAATCCATTAGAACCTTCAGCAGCTAAATCTGATGATGTATAGACGTCTCCACACGGTCAAGGTCTTTTTCTAGATTCTCCATTTCCAAGTTTGGCTATAAAATAAAACCGCACTTTGATAATCCTTTCAAGTTACTATGACATAAAATTACAAGGAATACTTCGTATTCCATTACACTTTAAGCTGCAAAAAATTCCAACCAGAAAAATGATATCTACTTTGAGCAGGGTTGACCATTTTACCAGGCCATCATGGATTTCCATTTGGAAGAACATCAGCCATGAATACTCCCTTCACTCCCCTTTTTCCAGCATGGTAGTGAATTGATTAACATCCTTGAGAAACACACCAATTATGTGACCAACAACTCACTCCATCCCGTACCCAGGGACTCCCGAAAACTAACCATCCATTAGCATCACCTATATTTCCATCAAAAAAGATTTGGAGCCGATACTTACATCGACACTAGACACCTAGAAGAATATAGTCAGTCATGAAAACATGCTTCTGTGGCATCCCAAACTGATGCAATTCCACAAGCAGCCGGCTTCTCTTAACTGATACTTCCAAAGAACCTTATCAGTACCATGCATCATCATAGTATTAACACGGACAAGAGGACTACCAAATTGAAATATAAGTGCAGCACATGATCTTTGGTTGAACAAAGAAACCACACACCACAAATGACCAGATAGCTTAAAATGAACTCCAAATATGTTGAAGGGGAAAGCTTTCAAACAAATGGAGGATTCACAGGGCCAACCTATCAAAAGAATCAATGTAACAACATTTCAGTATGTTCAGAAAAAAACAAAAGATCAGTTTATTCAACATCTACAAAATCAAATTGCAAATTTAATCAGATTACATACCTTCATGTGACGCAGGCTGCCCAGCTTATGGCTGCAAAAATACTTATCATGCAGGTTCTCCATGGAAAGTCCAGCTCTACCAGTTTGTATAACAACGACATTGAGCCGCAAATATAAAGTAAAGAGAAAGAAGCTTGACCAACCAAATGAATGACTGCTAAGAACAGACACCAGATGTTCACTTTATGTCTTTAACCCCAGTAGCAAGTAGAAGTCATAAAGCAATAACAATATGAAAATGAAAGCCCCAAAACCGAGTACGTGCTTTAACAGTATCATCTTCAATTCCTACAATATGCATGCTTGCAGAACAGTAAAAGTACTGAGCAGCATCAAGCAAGCGATGTAAACCAAAGAAGCAAGCTAGAAGTGTTCAGTTGGTTTGCATTGCTTCCGCATGGTATTTATCCAAATCAGCATCAAGTGCGTCAGCAGAAACCGGTTCACCACGGCCTTTGCCTCGACCACGGCCTCTCCCTCTTCCACGGCCACCACCTTGTGGCCCTGCAGAACCCCTTCCTGGTCCAGTGCTGCAATTCAAAAGCAAGTTAAGAAAACTCATGTTAACTGAAACAGAGATGGCAGAAATGTTAAGGTAACTAAGTTGTTTGAGTGTTATTTCATTTAAGAATTGAATGGAGCAGCTAGGTGTGTGTGAAAAAAATAAAAAACTAAGAAACAAGCACATGATCTCTAAAATGATAATTAGATTCTGTTAGTAAAGCATTGTGATATAAATAAGTCAAACTACAACATATCAACTAGGTGTTGGATTCATTGAAGACTATAAAACAAAATATACAGTTAGGTATAATAAACATTATCTAATATACATGCAGAGAAATAAAAAACAAAAACTTACTTTTTTTTCTGGAGAACTGACCTTTTTTGTCACTGTTAGTAGTTGATATCAACATGATTGGTTATTTCAAAAATGGTGTTCTATGTTCAGAATGGTTTCAAGTATGAACATAATATTCTTACAGGATATGATTTCAACAATGATTTTGAGTATGAATAAGATAGATAGAAGTATATCATTATCACTACACAATTGCCCCTAATATGTTAGCTTGAAGTTTCTAAAGGAGATGATTTCAGCCTGAAATGTAAAAGCACATTTTACTCAATTGGTCAATAGTCCAAAGTAAATGGAAAATATTGTTATTTAATTCTATAGCACTTGGCAACAACTAACATCCAACTGTAAAATGGACCTGATGAAAGAATTTCTTTGCTGAACCAATATCTCTCTGTTATCTTATTATTTCTCTCCATGTATCTTCCAACTTCCCTAAAGTTCTTCATAAGCACCCTTCTATCCCCTACATTTCTCCTGAAACCTTTACCAAATTTTCCATGTGCTGTTTATGCTGCCACCCCCACGAATACCTAGGTTATGGAGGCTTCTCCTTTGTGCTTCCTCCATTGTGACCACCATAGTTCACACAGGACCATAGTTCACACAAGAAGTGCTAATTGATATCCAACCCCAAAATATGCAATTCAAGTGGAACATAGTCAAACCTCACCATTTCTTGAGGATTGGACTTGACCTGTATGAGGACTATCTTATATTTTTCCCATTCTTCAAAAGAATCTTCGGCATCAAGTGTTGATCTTAACTAATGCACATGAAGGCAATATTACATCTGAGACAAGACTCAGAACCCGTTCTAAGAATAACTCTACTTTACAGAACATATATATCCAAAATGTTGAACTTTAGAAAAACTGGATATAATGATTACCTTTAGCCATAATCATAAAATTCTGGGAAAAAGGAAGATGATAATAGGCAGATGCAGTCAAGCATGTACACATCTCAAATGCCTTGATCAAACCGTTTTTTTTTTTTACGTTGATCAATCTTAGTCCAAGAATATATATGTAAAAATATGAACAATAACAAACAATAGGAAGACTAAATCTGGCATCTCATGAAGCAAGAAAACAGACCTTTTGGAAGAGCCATTAAGGTTTCCGAAGACAGATGGAGGGACAGCAGCTGGTGTCGAAATATTTGTTCCAATAACTTCTATTTTCATTGGTTTTCCATCAAGCAGCACATTGTTGTATCTCTTAACAGCCGCTAAAGCATCGGCCCGCCTCGAAAAGACAACTTCAGCCGTTCCCTTGATTTTTTTCCCAAGAATGAGATGAAGACAACTACGTTGAAACCAAAAGACCTCAGTCAAGCTGAAGAAATACCTTAGATCTTCCACTTCGGTCATAATTTATTGAATAGCGCTTCAGATCACCAACCTCTGAAAAAAGCTCCTGGAACAAATAAAACATAACATCTTAAACAAATGTAAAAACAACATGAGCATATGCAGAAAACCAAAAAATTGGAATATAGGAAAAAGTAGAGGAATGAATCCTCTTCCTATATGAAATTTCAACAAGTATCCAAACTCACACATGCGTGCATATTAAAAATTGCACCAATATTTGCTTTTTCCCCAAAATGAAACCTTAAATAAACATGATACATACAAACAAACGTACATTCACCTACAAGAAAGATGTTAAAATTCCAGTGAAAGACACAAAACATTTTATACAAACAAACACATCCAGTGTTTTACCACCATTTCTTGATTATCATTTTTCTGCCATAATTCTTACTTTACAAAAAGAACTCTTCTTTACAAATTCGAGAAGCCTACTTGTTTCATAAAAATGTGTAGCCTGAAATTTCCAGTAAAGATCAAGAAACTTAACTAGCAGTTTTTCAATGGATAATGGTTCACAAAATTCAGAAAACAGAATCTAGGCTACCAAACAGTGACTCAATAATTCAAGATCCCTGAGATAATAAAAAGAACTTTTCTTTTATTTTCTTCTCTTTTTCTGGGTATCCAGATGCTATGACCATTTTTCATGATCCTCGTCGCTTGTTCCGTCTAACCCTACATACTACCATATGTTGGGTTCTGAGAAGGTATTCCCTCTTAATACATATATAAATGTTTGAGCTGCTCCGAAAAATGTCCGGATCATGGCACCAGAAAATCCAATCCAGGTAATTCATGTGATAGAACAACAGATCCACATATCTTGCTAGAAAAGAAAGAGTGCAGAAAAACGAATCATAGGCAAAAACATGAAGCTCGTCGGGCATTCGACAAAACAACTTTGACAATCTAGAGACAAGATATCAAGATTCAGATCCACCAACAAAAGTATCAGATCAGAAAAGCAAACGAGCATCACCTTGATATCTTCATTCGAAACCCCATATTCCAAGTTGGAAATATAGAGCTTGGTGCCGGTCTCTATGGAGGAAGCCCTACCAGCAGGTGCAGGGAGCGCACCCGTCTGAGCGGCGAACTTGTCATGCTGCCACGCCGAATCGGGAGCCTAAATCGAAGATCCAAAGCGGGAAACCCTAAGATCAGACGACACGTTTCGGCCGGACCGGCGAAGGTCAAAGATCGCCGGGTCTAGGGAATCCTAAAGCGTACCTTAGCGACGGAATAGGGGGCGGATCGGTTCGCCGGCCGATTGGGAACGCGTCGGGCAGGTCCGGCGCCAGATCCACGGCCGCGCCCGCGGCCCCCGGGGGTGGACTTCTTGTTGTTCTTGATGATGTCGTCGAGGGACATGTCCAGGGCGCTCGACATCTCCGATCGATCGACTATGGGGCGGCAGCTGAGGAAATCGAAGAAAGTCGGTGGGGGACGGGAGAGGTAGCGAGATGCGATCGAGGAGGGGGGTGGTAAGGGTTTCAAAGAGAATGGGAGAGCAGAGAAGCTATTATATTACATTTAAATATGTCTAAGACAATTTTTTGATATCAAAGGTGTCGTGGTGTAGTTGGTTATCACGTCAGTCTAACACACTGAAGGTCTCCGGTTCGAGTCCGGGCGACGCCATTAACATGTATCACCAATTTTAATATAAGTTAAGATCCATAGTTATGCAAAACAATAAGTTTTTTATGTTTTATAATTTTGGAATATTATATATATGTGGAATATATTTTTTATAATTTATAAATATATATTGAAATAATTTTGGATGAATTCTTCAAGAAAAGCTCTTTTTTTTTTTAAAGTACCTCTATTTTCATAATTCTCTAAACTTGTTGCTTTTCTTGCCTAATAAATATACTCAGCCACCTATCATCTTTTTCTCTTTTTTTTTTTCATATGGACTGATTCATAAGATGAATTGGTCTAGTTATAGTATTTGTTTACATAGTAATATAGTGTTTTCAGCAACACTCGAAAAACACTTTAGGGTAGTATAAAAAAATTATATTATCGTGTTATCCTAGTATTATTAAAAAAATTCATTAATATAGTATAAAACATTATAAACATTCTATTTTTATAAAATTTATATTAAAACATAATATTGTTTTAACCACACCAAGTGTTTTTCTAGTATTGTAGAAAGCACAGTGTAAAAAAATATAGTAATTGGACTAGTTTACCTTATGGCCTGTTCGATACAAAAAAAGGTGATAAACAGAGTATTATAAATATTAGACAAAAAGACACTAAGAAAATAATATATATATATATATATATATATATATATATATATATATATATATATATATATATATATATATATATATATATATATATATATATATAAAGTATTACAAATATTAGACAAAAAAGATAGTAAAAAATTATATATATAATATAATATATTTTTTTATTTTATAATTATTTTCACTAAGATTTTTATTATAAAAAACATATGATCCTATTGTTTTACAACCACACATATGTCAATAAAGGTTTTTCTTTTATGTCTGTCATGGTTCAATCTCGATTGATACCGTATTTATCTTGATATAAAGATGTTGAACTATGCAAAAGTATGTCGGAGGCATTCTTTCTAATTGTTAAGTTAATTTTGAGTTAAAACGATTTGACCAATATTTTATATAGCATTAGAAAAAGTGTGAAAATATACATAGGGAGCCCTTTTATAGTAGGCTCCTTAAATCATTATTCTTATAATTAACACTAATTATGGGGAGCGATTGATGATGTATCTGTCATGTATTGATTATATGTCGGTTATGTGATACTGAGGTATCAATGATATAGTATTGAGATTTTAATCATATGATACTTAATTATAAGTTATGTCATTATTTTCATATCACTTACCCCCCACTTCTCAACTTATCGAGTGCAGTGATATTGAGTCAGGAAGTGACCTACATTGATTTATCGATATTGAAGCTCATCATGAATTTTTGCACACTTATCTGCCTTGGTTGCACTTGTCTTCATGCTAAAGATGTCAATTGTGCATAGTGCTTTGGGCATTTTCGTTCACGTTATCATCAAAAAGAGTGCTTTGGACCAGTTTAGCTATACCATTGTCAAAGGAAGCACTTTAGACTGTCTCTATCATGATATTGTTGAAGGGCGTTGTATAAACGATTTTAGTTGCATTGTCATTGATTAAGGTATTTCAAGATGTTTCAATAGTTTTATCATGGAACGGAACATTTTGTTTTGGCTGTGATGTTATTGAATGGAGTGTTTTGGACTGTTTTGATCATATTATCATTGATTAGAGTGCTTTGGGCTATTTTAGCCATATTATCACCGAAGAAAACAATATGAGTATTTCGATCGTATTATCGTCGAAGGGAGCATTTCGGGATGTTTTGACCAAGCTATCGTTGAAGACAATACTTCTAGTTGTTCTAGTCATGATTGTTTTGAGAACCACCTCTTTGAGAGTTTTGCCATGTTGGTATCAGGAACTACCTCTTTGGGGATTCTATCATATTGGTGTTGGGAGCTACATCTTTGGATTTAGTCATGATGGTGTTAAGAAAATTTTTTTTGATGTTCGACCATAATGGTGTCGAGAACAACCTCTTGGGGGGTTTCGCTATGTTGGTGGAGGAAAAAACCTTTTTATGGGCTCAATCATATTGATGTTGGGAGACACCTTTTCAAGAGATTTGACTATGTTAGTACCAAGAACCACCTTTTAAGGGTTCATACATGTAGATGTTGGGAGCTACATCTTTAGGGGTTTAGCGATGTTGGTATCAGGAACCATAGCTTAGAAATTTTAGCCATGTCAATGACCGGAGCCAACTCTTTGAAGGGTTTGATCATATTGGTATTAGGAATCACCTCTTGGAGGTTCAACTATGTTGGTGTTGGAAACCAGCTTGTGACATCTCAACTATGATGGTGTCAAGAACCACCTCTTCTAGTGTTCGACCATGTTTGTGAGAGGGTTCAACATGCTAGTGTCAAGAACCACCTCTTGGGGATTCGACTCATCCTTATTGGTGTTGGGAGTCGCATCTTTAGGGTTCAATCATAGTAATGTCAGGAACCACTCCTTTTAAGGGTTCCGTCATATTAGGTGTTAGGAATAATTTCTTTGGGTGTTCATTGTCCAATTTGAATGATGATTTAAAGCCAACTAAGATTCCTCTTCCATATTTGTCATAGTTCAATCTTAGTCCAACACTTGTTAGATTTGGAAGATGTCAAACTTTATAGAGAACTTTATAGAATTACATCGGAGCATTTTAGAATTATTCACCCTAGTCATTATTCAGTACGTTGAATGGAGCTACTATGCTTCTAATATGGTTCTAGTCAGCATTAATTTTACTATCACATAATTAAAAAGTTATGATAATACCTAATTAGTCCAAATTTATCACTATAAATATGTGTTTGACCCTAAAATACATTAACTAGATAGAAAGAAGCAGAGTCTAATATCGATGAAATAACATTAATTTCACTAATCACATAATTTAAAAGCTATAATAATATCTAATTAACCTTAATTTGTCATTATAAATGTGTTTGACCTCAAAGATATTAACTGCATAGAATGAAGTTAATCATGTCATAAATTAATTAAGATAATTTTTTAAAAAAGTATAAACCTTTTGATTAGAGAAATCCTTCGCTAAATGAATTGTTGAAATATCTTAAACCTCCTAAATGAGCCTCCAATCGCCAAACTTTATCTTTGATTGAGAGTAAGAGTGACAAATGATTTCAGTGAAAAAGAGTGTCAAATTGATTATGAATGAAAGAGGGGGAGGGAATAAAGTTAAATACCCATTCAAATTGATCCAATGATCAAATTGATCCAATGATTTAATGGTGATTGCCACTTAAATGATCCAACTCACAAGCAACAGCAAGGCAGTATCATAATGCCAAAGAAGCAACACCCTGATGCGTTGTCAATGAAAGTTCAACCATGTCCAAAATTGCAGCAGAAACAATTTCTAACAGTTCCTTAAATTTACTGGCAAGATCTTGTGAGACTGCTAATAAATCTTACAAGAACTAATAGAATGCTAGACAACAGCAACAGCACAATATGGTCGTATGATGAGTTGTCAGTGAAAGTTCAACCATGTCCAAAATTCAACTATGTCCAAAATTACAGCAGAAAAAGTTTCTAACAGTTCCTTAATTTACTGGCAAGATCTTGTGAGACTGCTAATAAACCTTAAAAGAACTAATATGCTAGACAACAGCAACAGCACAATATGGTCGAATGAAATGTTGAGAACCTTCATCTTCAGGGATGATACTAGAAGTCCGAGCACCGTTTCATTTCATAACTTTGATTCCATTGGCTACAGAGCACAATGAAGGCCCCTTCTCTCACTCCAGTAGAAAGACATTAGTAAAAGTTTCAAAAAAGATAAAGTCGATTCAGTTTGACCTGCACAATGGGTCCTAATAATCAGATTTCGCTCTTTTGCTTTTTCTTTTGCCATACTGCTTGAGTTTACCGGGGAGCATAACGTGTGCATCCATGCTTGCCAAATCCCCAGTCTGGGTAGACAACCTTCTGGCAATCTCCTGTCATCAAGAATAGAAATTTAAGCGAAGACAACAAAATTAATTACTTCCTCTCCTTTCAAAGATCATATTATAAGAACTGCTTGCACTCCATTAAAAGAACAAGAGTCTGTTGATACCTAATTAATAGCTTCCAGTGCAATACCATCCAAGCAAAATGCTATAGGAAACTCCATTGTGTGAAATTGCCAGGGAAAGTACCAGAGAATGACCGAATTGTCAGGTGCTAAAACATTTTATGGCAGAGACAACCTTAAGTAGTGTTCAGAAGTTCCAACAGCCTCACTGTCTCTTCTTCTTTGACAACCTATCACCGTTCAAATTTAAAAATGAATGGTCCATGTCAGATAGATAGAGGACAAGAAACAACTAAAGTTTGAGAATATCAGAAAAATAAATGTACTTAGGAATCCTAAGTTAGGATGACCGTTATGCAGTAATTCACCAAAGTTGTGATTTTTATTATTCTAAGGCATCAGATTCCAAATAAAGAATTTAAGATACAAAAAAAGTCTCCTGATATTGATGACACTTGAAAATTTCGATTCAAAATGATAGACCATGTGATTGCTGTATTTGCAGTTTGCTTTTTCTCTATTAACAGAGCCTATCACTGACATCATTTGCAGTCCATGGAAACAAATTTAACCTTGACATTTTTTCCTTGATCCAATATACATGAAACTTAAAAAGACCAAATAGTATCTATAGAAAAATGATGATGATAATCTCCTATGGAAAAAATTCAACATTTACAGAATCGACAACTTAGGAGGCATTTTGTTGCTCTCAAGTGGCCTGCCTGCAAGAAATTTTGCAACAACCAAGTAGCCGACTTGAATGTATTGGAATGTATTGGACAACTTGCAAGTAAACCACTTGCAGCGTATAAACAGGCAACTTGCAAGAAAGCATATGCTGCAAGTAGACCTGTGATTTGAGAAACCGCATGATGCACTTACCGGCGGTGTTGCAAGTAAAATTGGATTTTAAAACTTACTTCATCCTCTCACACATTGTCTAATCACAGTGTCCTCTGTTCCTCCTCTATTTTAGTCTATGATCACTACCTCCTTCCTCTCGAAGCACCGCTTGCATCCACCGCAACCTTAGTCGCAAGTGCAAGTAGTTACTATCCATGCAACCATCCAAACAACTGTACAACCACTACTTGTAGCATTTGTTTTGACTTTTGTACACAACTACTACTTGCAGGTATATAGCAGTTGTAGGCAACCAAAGGCCTCCTAATTAATAAAATTCTTATTTAAAAAGGAAAAGTAATAATTAAATGAATGAAAGATTAAGTTGTCTGCTGCAAAGTAATTCTTTAAGCTCCTCTATTTCTGTCAATGGATCTATAGTTGCAGTAAATACCTTACAAGTCATTCCTTAGGTTCCTCTTTAAAATTCCTAGGGCATGTTTGCTTACTAGAAATTTTGTTTACTTGAGTACAAAGTTCAACTTATGCAAAAGATGGATATGATACTCCCATCCATTCCAACCGTCTTTTTTCCCATCTACAGCATCCCACTAATTTTGTGTTACTATACATCATGATTTACACAGATTGTAATATCACTTATATCTTGTGAACATTAAAACCCAACCACACTTGCAAAAAGTTACAAGCTGTGGGACGATGACAATAGCAAATGAAATTACAATAATACCTCCTCCATAATGAAGGTGATGGCAATAATGCATCACACTAGGTGCCAACAAGAACATCAATAAAAATGAAACAATTTTTTACAGGATAAACCATTTGAAAAAAGACCAGTTGCTGTATATTTTAGAAAAGGTAAAATAAGCACAAACCAACAAGAACATGAATGATATATATATAGCCTTCAGGGGAATAATGCAATACAAATGCATTATGATGACTATGCAAATGTCATCTTACTAAAAACACTCAATTTCCATGATTCTTTTGCCTTATTGAAACAATCCAACAATCACAATGTTATCTCTCTTTTATGTAAAATTAATAATTCTATTTTAAGAGAGACAAAACCTCTATCTACATGTATGATTAGATTAGAAAGATGCCTCTGGAACTTCTTTTCAAGTGCAGGCATAGTATCACTTCATGAAGGTGGCCCAAACCGGTTGTTAGAAGCAAGGTGGAACTCGCATGCAGATGTTTTTCTTTTCTCTCCGGGGCATGCAACTGTAATTCATTCTAAAAACATGATATTCTTTACATCCATAAACTTCCTATGTGATAGGGAATATCCCCACACCAACTGCAGAGCGACATCTAGCAGCCACCAAGGAGCTGACATGGAATGACCCGACAAGAGTCCAATGGGGAGAGAGACTGTCCTAGCAGATGATGCACGATTGGCTCTGCCCGCCCGGAACCACATGGGTCGACACCGTGCAGCTGAGGTCCACACAAGCCGACCTGCGCCGTCAGGAACGTACGGGTTGGCCGCTCGCATAGCTACACCGAACGGGGGCATTAACGACTCGCGTAACTACGGGCCAGCTCCGCAGGTATAAATGTCGACCCCCTAACCTAGGGAAGGGGATCAGATCTTTTACACAAGAAAAACCACTTGCTAACTTAAGCATCGGACTGGTCGAGTCGGGAATTCCCCCTCCCGACCTGTCGTGCAAAAACGCAACGCAGGCAAAACCACTCGAGCCCCGCATCAGGTCAGCCACAAAGATGCAACAAGAGCACAGGAGCCAGCCCTCGACCCGACCTTGCTTCCCAGGCCCCCTCGCCCTAAGGAGCTACGTGAACGCCCTCGCACATTCGGACAGGACCAAGTCGTACCGACTCCTGAGACACTACATAATGGTTCAAAACACTATGCGAAAAAAAAAATCACCTTCCTATGCGAATCAGAAGGAACTTTTACACTGATAATGAGAATCATTAGATGCGAAAATGTATTTTGAGGTCTCCCGAGTCTGTCAATGATCAGATCCCTAAATTTAAAAATAAATGTTGTAGCATTTAATATGCCACTCAAAAAGTAAGCATTAAAGAACAACCATCAAGTAAGCAAGGGATGCAAGCAAATAAGATATACCGAATATTCATAAATCTAGCACCAAGAAAATCAATAACTTACTGATACTATGAAATTGATAGTGGAACTATCAAACATATTGATATAATGACCAGTTATTTAAAAAAAGATTACCTTAATTGGGAGATCCTTTGGAAGACCAACTGAATTAAGAAAATCACGTCCAACTTGGTGCCAATCAATTGAAACAATAAGATTGTCCCTACTACTCCTTGGTTGAGTTTGCCCATTTGCCTGTTCAAATTCACTCCCTATCCACAAATGAACACTACTACCAGTGTCGCCACTTCTGGTACTAGGAATCAAAAAAAGAAACACTGATTTTGAATCGAGACCCTCCATAGAAAATGTTGCTAGCTTTTCCATACTAGGCCAGCGGTACACTAGTGGCAGTTTTGGACTTGGGTTCTCTGATCTAACATCAACAAGTCTAGTTGAGCCTTGTAAAAATTGATCGTCTTGTTGTCGATGATTTCCCTTATCGTCTGCATAGTTTTCCGAACTACTAATTGTAGATTCACCTAAGCATTTGACATCTGACTCTAGTCTTACACTACTTGTACAGTTTATAGCATCATTGCCTGCGGATCCACAGATATTACTTTTATCTATGACTTCTTGTGTACTATCACAAGCAGAAGATGTATTTAACACCTTCTTGGATAGTGAAGCACCTTTGCAGAGTGTTGGCAGTTTCAAGGGTGAAAAGCCTCCCCTTCTTTCAGCAATAGACTGTGCTAGACCTTTAGAGGAACATATTGCTCTGAAAGATTGCTTTGATGACTTGATGGTGCTCGGGATTTGTAGGGAAAGCCCAGTTGATGACAGCAAAGTGTCACGCATGTCATGTGATGCAGGTGACAGCACAAGAGAAGGAGAGGAGCATGCGGAAGGAGAAACTGAAGGTGAGTCTGAACTAGACTTTGAGCAAGTGCTTGAATCAGAGGAGAGAGAGCTGGCAGATGAATAGGGAGGAGAAATCAATGTCTCTGCATTCAGTGACCGCATCATATCAGAGTGGGTATCCATATCTTTCGATGATGCAGTATCTGAAAAAACTCGACTAATGTTTCCAGGTATAAACTTTCGCCTTAACACACTCCAGTTGCTTTCTCTTGTTGGAAGGTGCATCTCATACTCATGTCCCGAAGAGGAAAATGGTGGCACGATACCTCCAGTAAGAGCCTTGTAGAAAAGCTCAAAATCTACATCATAGGACTCCACTCTCCTTTTCCCTATGCCAGTCTTGGTTGCTGACTCAATTTGTACCTTCTTAATCTTTGTGACATCATCTGAAGGTATAGCACTCAAGAACTTCTCCCAAAAGTCCAAGGGCTCCTTCCCTTCTTCAATCATCAAGATTGGCCCCTGTACGCGTTCATACCTTACCACCTGAAACGCTGCAGCTTTTGCATCCTTCTCCATAATGGACTCACAAATCTTACCAGTCCACACATAAATTGATGAGAGGACATGAATTATGAATGCACCCCTCGAATCTAGTGCAGCTGGAGAAGGATCATTTAACATCTTCGGGACAAGGTGCAAAGAATCATAAGGTGAGTGAGGTGCCATTCGGTACATCCTCAGCACTGAATTGGGGCTCAGCGGGATAGCATGCACCCTCTTCTGGCACTGCAGCAGCTGACAAGCGAAACCCATGTTAGGGTTGGCGATCCCTCTTGCTGCCTTTACAAACTGAAAGGCATCATCAAAGCTCTGCCCTTCCCTCCACATCAGGTAAGCTATAACCAGCGAGGTGGACCGCGAAACACCCTGGCAGCAGTGGACAAACACTCTCCCTCCCTGCTGTCGAACATCCTCAAAGTAATCAAACACATCATACAAGATGCTCGTGATATCCTCTGTCGGGCTATCTTGCAACCAAAGGGTCTTGTAAACAAGATCAGACTTGAAGTACTCCGGGCAGACGAAGCCGACACAATTTAGGACATGGGTGATCCCATGCTGCCGGAGGATTTCACGGTTCCTAGCCACGTAATCTCCACCGAGGTATATATGATCTGCAACCTTGGAACACTCCTTGTCAAAGAACGCGATCTGATCCCTCTTTCCTTGGGATCTCAGTGAGGAAAGATCCAGCTTTAAGCTATCACCTAGCTTGAGGGCGTCAGGCTTTGCACCTGGGGTCGGGGGGTGTGGCCACTCTCCGATGTCGTCAGAGCCCGCCTTCGGCCACTCATCCATGCTCCGGCGGGAGATCGCGAGCGGCTGGAGGGGCGGGAGGCAAGACCTAGCCTTCTGGGTCTGGGATCTAGGGGTAAGAGGAGGTACCATGCGGTGCTTGAACTGCCCATTGCTCGCGCTCTTCTCCTCGGAGGCACAGTCCCTCGGGTGGTCCAGGGCGGAGGTCCGGGAAGCAGACCACGACGCCGATCTCCAGAAAGTCCTCCGGCCACCGGGGAGAGGCCCGGGTGCGGAATCATCTTCACCTCCCATCGCCGCACTCGCCTTCTCAATCAGCGCCTGAAAGAAACCCTGAATCGTACTCCTCGACTCCAATCAGAACCAGATCGACATCTTCTCAAACCTAAACAACAAGCAAGATGAAACTTTTACTCAAAATAAAGCCAAAATGCATCAAACCCCCCAAATTTAGGCTCGAAAAATAGGGAACGAGTCGAATTTTAGCTTTTCGCCAGCAGGACGCACTGGATTCAGAAAATAATGGAGCTTGAGAAGGAGCCAAAGGAAGCCAGGAAGTAACTTTAACATACTAGCGTGGATCCACAACTCTTGGCATCGAATCGATGGATGGAGAGACCGAGAGATGCGACTTAACCCTACGCTAGAGAGAGAGAGAGAGAGAGAGAGAGAGAGAGAGAGATGGGTCGGATCGAGTGCTTCGCGTTGCGAAAAAAGCTCGGCCGCGAAATCGAACCATTCGGCACCTGAAGTCACGTCGGAGCCGTCGGATGGATCGATCACGGGCGCGATTGCGCAATGAGGCGACGATCACGGTACAGCTGGCGTAAGAGGGGCCGTGTTTGACCGGTAGGGTAGTTTGACTGGGCGTCGTCTCGTGGACTGCCCGCGGGCCGCGTCAACATTTGGCCCACCATGGAAGTCAAACCAGCTTAAGCGAAATGCATCGGGTATAAGCGAAGTCAAACATTTGGTCTCTCTATCAACTAGAAAATAAAAAAAATCTGAGTTTAATCATGAATATTTGTATTATAAATGATGGATGAGTATTTGCTATGCCTCAAATCTTATTTGTGAATTGAGTGGCAAAGTCTAAGAATATTTTTTTCTTTTTTGCTTAAATACGAGGAGTATTTATCAATGAAGACCGAGGATACATGTTCTTGAGAAATTAAAGTTTTAAACTATCTGAGTATATAAAAAAAATTTTAAGAGAATATATTATTATTGTGTTAGACCTATTAATATGATAGAAAATATATAATACATTAGGATATTTGAGATGCTAAATAATGATATTTAGGCATAAAAAATTAGAACGTGCTCAATCTGATACACATAACCGCCAATTGCTCCAAGGATAAAAGAGAAGCTCACTATTATTGATTTCTCTTTAATTTTTTAATTTTTAAGATGAATGATGCTCAACTCGAGAAGCGATCAATCGATAATCCTCACTTTTAATAATTGGAGCTCTCGCTACATCTTCTTCAAATATTGATTCATTAATTGTAATTGGATTTGTTGGAAGTGTTGGTGAAATTCATTAACCGAGCCTTAAATTAAGACAGTGTAGTCTATTTAATTCCACAGTCAACAAAAAAAATTATTTTATTTTATCTCAAATCAAAGATGATGTGCAATTGTCTTAACATCACAACTAATATATATATATATATATATATATATATATATATATAGAGAGAGAGAGAGAGAGAGAGAGAGAGAGAGAGAGAGAGAGATGTATATATATATATATGCTATAAAACACCACCATCTTCACAACATCAACTATAATAACATTTGTTACCATCGCATAACACCTGCAATATTATAAATAGCCAAATAATTTCACACGCTGAATTGGATCGAACACATTCGATAAACTTGATTTGGATTGACTGACTTCTTGCATTGATCTTTATGTTAGTTGTCACCAACTTATTGTCATCTTCTTCCTTCCCACCATCATGTTCATCACCTATCACATTTTCAATCGATCTTTAATCAACATGGCACAATTAAAATCATTTATGATATAGGTATGGCTGACTTGACACAACAATAATATGAATATTGCGGTGCGGATACGACGTTTGAGGACCTTGGGATCATATAAGGTTGTACGACATTACAACAAAGGATGTTGACGACATTAAGGAACATGGTACAATTGACTTCCGGCAAACAAGTATAAAAGCCACTCTTGAGATTATGAAAGGGGACCTTTTTCCGGATTATCGTTTTCTTTCACTCAGGAGAACTCTCTTTATATACTAAACATACTAGACCATCTCGGTTGAGGAATTAACTTAATCACTGGAGGGGTCGCATCGAGCACCCTATCCCAATGAGGCCTTTGTGCAGGAACCTTGGGTCGACTCGAAATAAATCATAAAGCGATCATCATCGTCCCAAACCAAGCCTAGGAGCGTACGCCACCAACTTCCTCTGAGCTCCACCCCCTTTTCAACCGACTCGAATAAACTTATGTACACGGGCGAAACCTAACCGTGTTGCTGACTTCACAGCCACGACACAAAATTACACAAGTCATTATCATTCACTTTATATCAATGACATGAATGATCGTAGTTCTTCGATTTATATAGTCTTACCTCACCGAATAACTAGACTTACCTCACCGAGCAAACATACATATAAGTCGAGGCCCGTATAAATGAATAACTAATCTAAATGGGTCGGGTTTGACTTGTTCCGGTATAAAAGCCCACACCCATCACCGGCCCAATGCTTGAATACGAACACGGGATCATCGATTTAGGTCATAGAGGGAGGGATCGGGGCAGCGAGAGAGAGAGTGAGGAGGGGGCACCAGTTCGAAGGGGTGAAGAAATATGGCGGCTTCGAAGCTGTTCAGTGCCCTGAGATCGAGGATTTCGCCTCAGAACGATCCCCTCATTCGAATGGTTCAGCTGAGACGCCTTTCCACCGAGGGCGAAAAGCCGCAGGATGCTTCCGAGGTTCCATTCCTTCGGTCTTCCGAGGAAGGTAGGGTCGCAATCCTGCATTCTCGGGATTCTCATTTCTAGTCAAATGCCTCATCCTAACTTCGTGCTTTAGGTTTTGTATCATCGATCATTTTTGCTGATATTGTAGTTTGATGTTGTGCAAGCATTTTATTAATAGTACATCATTCTCGTAGTCTGGCACTGGGATTACATTACGGGTTCATATCTCAAGTTCATTTCTTCTCAAAATGCTGACTTTCCTGTTACGATTGATTATAACACACGATATACCTCACCAACAGTTCCCTTCTATATTCAGGCTTGGTCTTTGGCAAATTGACAGGCACTGGGAGGAATGCACTGAAGACTGACGTTATTCATTTCTTCGAGGGATGTAATTTGTCAACTACTGATATAAAAGTTGAGTACAACAAGGCATATAATCCACTCGGCATGTATGTCTTTCTTTTACTCTCCTGTTTCGTTGATTTAGTTCCTGTGAGCTTTCATGGATAATATATTAGCAAATTCGTCACAAACTGGATATTGTTTGCATGGATTTTCATCTTGTTGCCTGATTGTTTGCTAGGGGTCCATTTAATTTAATATAGTCACATTTCCATTGTTCTTTTTTAATGCACATGGTGAATGCTAAGCTAACCTTTTGACTGGGAAAAGGAATCATATACTTAGCAGAGAACTGTTTTTTGCACTGTTGCCGCCATTTAGTGAATTTGGTATATAAGAGGATTTGACTCGGCCAATCAACTAACAGTTATCGTGATCTTCTGTCTGTATGCTTCTGACCTTTCTTCCAGAGAACTATTATAAACCATAAGGTTCGAAGAGTTTAATGTTTGTTGTGTAAGAAATCATGCCCATTACCGTAGTCTTCTGTCTTCATGCCTTCTAAACTTCTTCCAGAGAACTATTAGAAACCAAACATTTAGCAGAGTTTAACGTTTGTTCTGGAGAAGATCATGCCTTATGAGGAAAATATATATTTAGTGAAAAATCTGATTTTTTTTTTTTAGCTCTTTAATTGTTCTATAAAGTTTTTGTGACATGATATGCACAGAATTAATTTTACTTTTTCATCTAATCTCTTTATGTGTGATGCATGAAGAACCTGATAACATGTTCAGCATCATTTAATTTTGTAAATTCGGACATTTTTTTATGTTTGTTTCCTTTAGTGATACATTCAGATATTTAGTTGCTTCATCATATACTTTTTGGCTTTTTCTTTTCCTGTTTCATACATCAGTATTAGTTCTATTGACATTATACTACACACTTTATATGTAAAATATTGACAATCTGAAAGCCAAAACATTACTTGTGAAAATAGGTTGTTGCAGTTCTCTTCCCGATCTTCATTTGACATGGCAATGAGGCAAACTCTTAGAAAAAGCCGCCTGTACAAGTTAGAGAAAGTAAGAGCAGCTAAACCTGTTCTCCAAAGTTTAGTTTATTTATTTGATTAACTTCTCAGCTGAATGATCATAATTATTATCTGACAGATAGATCGCTCCCATTGGGACCTTACAATCTCGTATGATGAGAAAACAGTGAGTAATCTATTATATTTTTTTATTGAAGTCAAAATATTTTGTTATCTAATATTTATGTGCATTATTTAATTGTTAGTCCTTAAGAGTGAGAAATTTTCAAGAGTCTAATTTAGCGAATTCTATTAGTTGGGGATATCATGTACATACACCCATGCTGTTACTTTGTTCCATATTTGTAGAGAGTTTGCACACAATTCTGATAGATTGCTTAAAGAAGATGATTAAGCATAAAGGTAAGATTACTTGCAATTTGGAAGGGGATTTTTGGGTGTAGATCAAGATGAATTTCTTGATGTCTTCTGAAGACAAGGTGAAGTGACTGTTGAACATTAGCATAATCTACTGATGATTGCTTAGGTTTCAACTACCAGAGCTGTGCCTTTGATGATCACGCACAAACCTTAATGATTTTCCGTTACTATGCAACCGTAACATTGATTTCCTGATCCAACAGATCCAATATAGACAATTAAGTGATTTTCATAAAATGTCAAACCGAAAGTTTTCTTACTGTTGGATGAATAAATCAACGAACGAAACAATCAGATCTGCAATCTTATCTAAGATTAGATAAATTAAAAACCATAGTGATGATTGCATATTAAATAAAAATTGTTAGCAGGCAATAACAATGGAGTAAAGATATTTTAGAAACGAAGAGCACATGGTGAGACCAAGAGAGTACTCCAGAGAGGTTATAGGTGAACTTGTCTCCAAAATTCATTTTTGATTAGGAAAAAAGAAAGTTGGACACCACTTGAGACTTATTTAAAGACAGTAGGCACAGGATTTGATTACTTTTTTCGAACCTAGACAGGATATATGAAGTATCTATATTCTATTGTCAACTAATGTATACATGCAGATGTGTCAAGACCTGTAAAATTTTGTGAAGTTTTGGTTATCTAACTTATCGAAGCCTATAATCTTCTATTTCTGCCAAGGCAAATGACTAATCCTATACATCCTTAATTGTCATTAGTATATCATTTAAGTAACCATGGCCAATGCATGCTGAGTTTGATTCTTGGTTTGCACTGTCTTCATCATGCAGTTGTATTGTCACAATTGCCTTTTATTTTGGCTGAAATATTGAACAACTATTTTGGATTATATTATTCACCCATAAGTCAGATGACTCATTGCAGTGTCATATTATTATACTGTAAAAACTATTCTGTGGCTATATTCTTTATTTCTGTCTTAAAACTTGTGGTTAAACTGATAGAATATTTGTGTTAAAATGTTTGGCAGGTTCTGCTGCAAGGTATTCCTCGTAATGCCCTTGAAGAAGACATAGAGCGCTTTTTGAGTGGTTGCAACTTCGGTCCGAGATTTCAGACCATTTTCAGGTGTCATACTCCTCCATTATTTGCATTTATCTAGGTTTGTGTCATTTAACATTAGGTACCTTATATTATTTCCTCATTGCAGGCCAGGTTTCCCAGCTCCTATAAGGGTTTCGCTTGTCCACTTCCCTACGCGAATTGATGCAATGAACGCCTTCTGTTGGAAAAACAGGAGTTTCTGTCTCAACAATCCTATCACGATGCGAGTTCTCCAATAGATGGATGTGCTCTCTCTACATGGTATGGATCAGTTGGGGCGATGAGCGTATCTTTGCTGAGGGGGTACAGAATCTTTGTTGCGTTTAGCTGGTTGGTTCACTCAAATCTGCTACATATTTGCGGTGACCACCTACATACTATGACAACCACCTACATACTATGACAACCGAAGGCTACAAGCTTTGGGTCTGAGTTTGCTACACTCCTAAATGCATCATTACATATTTCAGATTCCAAAACCTACTGATTTATATGCCTCAAGTTCATGAATAATAATAAGTCTTTTAAGTTGCTTGACAAGAAGGTTAAAACTGATGCACACTTCTGAGATGAATTCTTATTACTGTTAGATTGTTGTGGATGCATGTTAGTTTCTGCAATCATGCGCATATTATCCAAATTATCTTAGTGCTGCTCTAGTCATTTATACAGCGGTGTTATCCGATTGCATTACTGCGTGTAGGTAAGGAGGAGGACCCATCTCTAGTCCAATAAGTTTATTGAAGTTTAGATAAATGTTGAGGCTCCATATCCAAGCGATAAATTAGGCAAGTTAACTAAATTCCACAAACCTTTAAGTGACTAACTTAAATCATTCATAGTACATTCAATAATAAGATATTTTGTGTTTTTTATTTTTAGTGATTTAAAAAGACATTAATATAATAATAAAATTTGAGCTTCTAATATACTATAATGTAGGCATTGTCATAACGCTCAATTCGTCATGAAACAGGTGATATTTCTCGATGCAGACGTAGATTAATATGCAGATCGTCTTCCTTTTGAAGGATCCAATCTAACTCATATATATATAAAAAAAAAAAACCTAAAATAACGATTCATGAGCCCTCTTATTATTATCATCCTCTTCTCTACCGCTATCGTTCGATGTTATCGTTGTTGTTTAATATCTATTCTCTCTGATACACTCCCTCCCCTACTCTTCTTCTTTCCATGTCTTTCTCGTTTCTTTTTTCTTTCATCTTTGAAACATTAGTACATATTATTAATATACCATATCTTGTTACATCAATATCGATCGATATAAATCTGATATAGTTCTTACTATTATGTGTGTATTTATTCGATAAATTAATTTTACAATGTGTAGGGGCAATTAAAATAATGGAAAGTTAATCATGGGTGTTGGGCCTCATAATGGTCAATTTTGTTTACGTAACTAGTCAAACATATAGAAAGGAAAGCATTGGTTTACAACGACTAAATAAATATATTATTACCTATTAGACATTTTGAGTTAATGATTCAACATCAATAAATTTAAAAATTATTTTAGCCCATATAATTTTAGTCATGAACTACGGAAGTCCTTATGATTTACTCATATCCAAATAATTTCTACATTTTCAAAACATATCATATAAGCCCATCTAATCAAATCTAAGTCAACAAATGTTAGAGTATGCCTACATAACATGTTTAACTCATAATTAATTATTAATATAATGAAATATAATTTAAATATATAAAAAATTCATTTTAGCTCAGATGATTTTGCATGTTTTAAATAACTATTATATTTTAAAAAACGTAGCATATAAACCCCTATAGTTAAGTATGAGTCAACATATGTTAGAGTTTACTTACGTGGTATATTGACTCACAATAAATCATTAATATAATAATACATATAATTTAAATTAAAAAAATTGAGATTACCATCACTAGCGAGAGAATGTGTCGTCGTGAAAAGCGACCACCAACGAGCCACTATTGCCTAGTAGGATATTGTACGCATAGAGTCTCTCCCATGCTAACGATGATAGGAGTTTTTGGTCCTACATCAGATGGTTGTGCGTTAAATCAATTCGACGCTCAACACAGAATGGTCCCTCTGGTCGTTTTTATTCATATTGCCTCTCATTTCGTCCTCTCCTGCTCCCCTACTTACCGCATATATGAGGTGGTGGTCCGGCTCTCACTCAAGTCCGCCTCCGACCTCTCATACCTCGATTTATTCACCTTTGCCTATTGCTACGACCATCGTTACTTTCTCTTCCTCGACAAAATATTTTTTTAAAAAAATTAAATTAAATTATTTATTAAGTTATTATATTATATAAGTAAACCTATTAACTTAGATTTAATGGAATAAACTTATATGCTATATTTTTAAAAATATAAGGATTATTTTATACATAAACAAAATCATAAAGACTTAAAATGATGTATAACTAAAATAAATATTTTTAAAAAAAACTTATATACTATATTTTTAAAAATATAAAAAAAATTATTTTAAATTCGGACTAAAGTGTTCTATAATTGAAACCACAAAGGGGCTTGACAATTTGATGGCCAATTAGTGAGGTCTCACACTCCTCAGGATACAAACGAGACTAGTCTTCATAATGGGATTTCTTTCACACAAGTTCCTGACTTCCTCTTGAAATCATACAACACCAAGGCGACAAGAGAAATGGTTTTGACCATCGAAATAAATTTCAAAGATTATAATTTCACCCATCATACTCAAAAATTTCATGCTTCAACGGAGATATCTGACAAGTGGAACTGTGTCCAGATTCATCTCCTTGCAACCAACGATACTTCACACAAGAAAAGAAAGAGGCTGTGGAAGCTGGAAACAGCCTCAGTCTCACTGCCAAACCAAAGAGCAACATTAAATGACTCACGAGTCAAATATTGTCATGTTGCTCAATAATAAGCACAAGTATTATTTCACAACATCACTTAGATCCCTGTACCTGTGCATCATATAGGCTGATACTTTAACAAGGTTTTGTCACAAACGAAGCCCGAGCCCTCCACTGTCAAACAAAGCAAAGAAAAGTTCCATAATTGCTAATTGTATCTAACTTTGGTGCAAATTTTCATATCGTCATGTTAGATAAAAAAAAAATCTTCTTCCTATGATGCTATACACCTCTTCAAACACCAGATTCTTGTATTTTGCTCATGGTCTGATACCAATATCTAGATCCAAGGTCGCCGAGTAAGTTAAGATTCTGACTCACGTCCCGGATCAGATTCTGCTTGGGTAGGAACACCAGCTCCTTCAAGCGAAAGTATCGGACGTTGGCAGAAGTTCTTATTTATCAGAGCAGAGTCCAGAAATAGAACAATGACAGTTATGTCGTCATGGAAATGTCTCCTGCTGCCACGAGCCATCTTTTCCAGTTCAGAGTACCTCATCGCTCTTTTCCTTGCTACTTGTTGAAGTGCAGCTTTGACAAGTCTCCTTGCTATGCCCTGCATGATTAAGTACTATATATGTTAACTGTCGTGAAATTTGGATATTTAATAGCAGATGGAAAGCTGAACCTTAAGCATCAGAAAACAAATTCAGTAGCAAAAAGCAAAAGACGATATGAAGCTGCTCCGAATCATAATAAACTAAATAAGCTGCTGAATTAATTGCAGAGATGAAACTAAGAATCCTCAAGTAGTAGGATTTGTTACTTTGGGCTGATAGCACTAATATAGAAATTGTAAATTTATTAGTGAAGTGTGACTCGAAAACAAGTCCACTATATAAACTCAAACTTAAATTATGATCTATTATGCATAAGCATTTTGACTGGTTTTCAAATGAGAAAAGAATTCCATGAATTTTTACAGAAATGCACAAGATTACTCATGAACAAGGAGAAAATCCAGTTTACTGTCTTTAAAAAAAAAGTGATTTATGTATTAGTAAAAGTAACCACTTAAAAACAAAAGTGATTGACGTATCAGTAAAAATATTGGTAATACACAGTGAGCATCATATTAGAGCCATGATGCGATCATACATCTGCTAAAGGTAACAAGTTCACAACAAACGGAAACACGTGACTTGGTACTGTTCAAAAGATAAAACCTAAAGAAGAACAAGAGAGAAGATGATCTTACGCTACGAGGTGTGTTATGGATCATATCCACAGCATCTTCATTCGTCAAATGCTCCCATAAACCATCTGATGCGAATATCAAAAATTGATCTTCAGGACAGAGTTTATGCATCACTATTGATGGCTCAGCACTAAGGATTGGTTTTTCGAAGGGTTCAGGCAGCCGAAACCTTGACAATAGAGGTTCACGGTTGAACTCTGCATTTTTCAGATAAGCATCTCCAATAGACCTTGAAACCTGCAGAAATGAAAGAAGTCAAGAGGTAGAAGATGTTTAGAAGATATTCATGGTCCAATTTTCTAACCCCAAAATCTTCTTGTATGCACAAAAGCCAGAAGGAAACACTGCCATCCACACGAATGGTTATCTAGAAATATTGGTCAACGGCCAACATGTTACAAACTACACACCTTTAGGGTCATGTGCAAAGAAACTGTTGTTATAATATATACAAGAAACTGTTGCAGACTAAAAACCCAAATGACTAATTCTGCAAGATAACAAATTTCATAGCATAGGTACAAGATGACTCCAAGTGGCAGTTCAACTGAAATTCATATTTTGTAATTTGTATTTTAACAAAGTTTAATTAATTTAAAAATAATTTTAGGTTCAATTTTGGTTATGATGAAACACTAAAATAGAAAGCGATATAGCCAACTATCCGAGTTTAATTTGAGACAAAAAAAAAGTTTCTGGAGAAAACAAGCCATTAGAATTGTCTAGGAAGGTATATAACGGTAAAGATAATGTTCTGATTATAGCCCCAAAAATTTAATATCCTCAAGCGTCACACGAAAGAAATTATTCAATCTCCAAAAACCCTTCTTTCACCCTAAGGACGTCATCATTTGATGCAAAAGCATAATAAACACATAGGAATTGATCATGATGCAATACACAAAAAATTTGAAGTGTATGTTGATGTACCAACATTATACGAAAACAGGTGTTCAGAACTATTTCAACTCAATAATGGGCAAAACAGTTTCGGAAGATAGATTACCTGTATAAGGCCTTTGACACGCCAAACCTTGCTCTTCAAAACCACAATATTTGAATCATCAGGATGCAACGACCGCAGCTCGTTCCTCACGGACTCAAAGCTTGCATTGTGCTCGGTGCACATTTGTACTGCAGTAACCTCTCCAATACCTTCCTCAAATCTCCCTAGCACTGCTCGAGAATCTCCAACATTTGCCACATAAAGCATCCCACCAGATATGACACCGACCAAACAACAGGAACCAACAGAGGCCATCTGAGGCTTGATGAGCCACTGCTTTCTCACAAGAGAGATGAAGTCCTCTTCGGTGGCTGAAAATGCTTTCCTTATTACATCTGCTGACATGTCCGGTTCTTCTGATGCAAATTCTGCACATCATGTCCACTGTTACCACAAAAATTACATGCTAATTAAAAGTAGCTTTCAGACCACTGATTTTTCCATAAAAGACGTGAATCTTTGTATTACAACGAGCAAAAACATAGGCTGCAGAATAAGTGTCAATAAGCAGTTATGAACTCATCGTTACCAAAAGAAATCAATTCAGGCCACTAAATATCACGAATTAAAGATGATAAAGCAATTCTTCCGGTAAAATTCAGAAGATGAGATGTGCAATGGAATCCATAGGCTACCAACTGTGTCGCACTGATGGTATGATAGGATAGAACATATACAGAAACACAATTCAGAGACAATAACAAATTGGACCAATGCAGAACGCCTATCCATGAAGGGAACACCCAACTTAATCAAATCTATGTTTAAACCGCAATCCGATGAAGAACACATTAAACATAATACAACTCAACATATAGAGCGAAAAAAAAATGTGTACTTTTGAGGTTAGGGAACAGATGCTCCGCGATGTACCGCGACACCTCCGGGCCGCCATGACCGTCGTAGACCCCTACGAACGTGCTGTGGGGGGCATCCGCCGCCGCCTCGTTCCAGCCCAGCGGCCCGGACTCGATCTGGCTCCGGTCCTCCAGCAGGTTATTCGCCTGGACCACCGCCATGGAGAACTCCCCGACTGCGTGGCTGCCGAGGTCCTTGTACCAGAGGAGGTCTTCGGCTCGGGCGGCGGAGCCACGACAAAACCTCGCCCACTTCCAGCAAGGGCTCACGAACTTCAACAGAGACAATGATCGGACCATCCGACAGTCATTCGGAACACCGCGATCGCACGCTTCGTTCTTCGATCGCCCAATCTTGACGGTAGTGGAATCTAAACGGGAAGCGTTTCGCAGGGGAAAGGGAAGATGAAGACGGCGAGGTTGGATTTCCGCGAACGCGCGTTGGAATCCGCGGCGGGGGTTTTGGTTTGGTATCGATTAAGCCGACGCCACGAAGACGATTATTTATTTATGCTCCGCTTTTATTTCCTTCAAGCTGTTGGCGGTCGAAGGCAATAGCTAAATGTTGTTGCCAAACGTCATTATCCTATTGCTTATCTTAAAATTACATGTTTATTCTCGTTTAATTCTTAATTTATTTATTTACCGTCTAATATACAACACACTATATATATATATATATATATATATATACTCACACACATTAAATACGATGCAGAAAATTCATTTTAAGTTGATTATTTTTTTTGTTTCCACTTAAAATCTATAGGGCGAATTTTGGAAACGAGATTTTGGTTTTGGCTTTTTCTCAAAAAGCATCTCATTTTTAATATTTTCCTTTTTAGCTTTTTTAATTGTATCCCTCAAAAAGGTGAGGGGCATCTTTCCATTATAAGATGCCAGCTATGTCACATTGATGGTATATTAAATAAATTATAACCATCCTCAAAACATTTAATCATTTACAAAGATAAACATTAAGGAATATATTAAAATTTTTAAATAAAAACATTTTTAAAATAGTATAATATATTTATTACAATTTTAAAATTCTTATATATTAAATATTAACTTAAAATAATGAGTTTGATTATGTATTTTTATAATTTTTACATATTTTTATATTTAATTTATTTGTTATATATTACTATATTTTTAATATTAATATGTTTCAGTTTAATTTATTAGATCAACTCTTAATGCATTGGATCAGACTAAAAAAAAATCGATTCTAAAGATATCAAAGTGAAAATAAAGAGGGGTTATCTTTAAAATTTTAAATATAGGATTGATCTAATAAAAATAATAAAAATTATCATGTTTGTCAATAAAAGTTAAAACCAATGGATTGTTATGTCTATATATATATATATATATATATATAATTAAGACAACAATACATTTGAAGAATAGTAGCCCAAGAACTAGCTAATAGGGGCATTTGGGTATTTTACTCGTTCAAGTATTATTCTTTTCTCATGAACTATAAGTAAATAGTGGGGTTGGTTAAAGTGAATTCTAAATCTGTTAACAAGCATCTTTGATAGTAAATTATTGATCACATAAATGTATAAGGCAATGAGTATGAAGTTTTCAATTCTCTCCAAGTTATATTTCTTAGAAATGAAGACAAGAAAGATCTTTCTTTCCCTAGCTTGAGGGAAGGGAGTGGGATTTCTGAAAGGTATTAAAGGCTTTAAGAACAATTTTTGAAATCATACTTGTAGGTAGTAAAGAATCAATTCTATGTTAAATCCATGGCTTTTCCTCCATCCCATTTGCTTCAAGGCTTGCTTTAGTAACTTCGAGTTCACAAGAACCTACTGCTAGAGTTGGTAAAGATAAGAAGATAAGAAAAGATTCAGTTCCATGAAGAATACCAGATGGAGAAATAAGGTATAATTTCTTCATCATTCTGAACTAAGTTCCCCACTATCAAACTTAATCATATTTAATTTAATTTCTTACGATGTTTGTGGGTGACAACTCTATGGAAGAAGAGAGTATTTCTTACTCCATAGGGGTAAGAAAATTATGATAATCCTTAATTTCAAGGGTAACAATCTTCTTGCTAGTGTCAACAATGACAACGTTTATATCATGTTTGCGATGCCAACATATGAGGAGATAGATTGGTCCGATTACGTCTACGATACAGATCGATGAAGGGTTCACCAAATCTAATAGTCCCTTAAGGAGATGGAGATAATATTGTTGACTTTATGGTACTCATACCAGTAAGACAAGGTGGTGAAACAAGGTATGGTCAAACAAAATAAGCTAAGGGAGATTATCAAAAGCCCTATCATGATAAGAAGAGATCCCGAAAGAACTGTAATGCTTATTCCTCTTAAGTAAATTAGTGTCTATGAAACCCTAAATCCATAAGCATAGTATTAAAGATAAAATTTTAAAATTCTAGAATTTAATAGGAGCAATAAAAAGGCCTAACTCTAACGTCCCTATATGATTAGGTTTAAAAACTTATTTTTAGTATAGTTACCATAAAAGGATCACTTTTACCATTCATGTCCACACTCACCTACCTTAATTACTAACTTGGATGTTGAAGGGATCGGGTGAGAAATATTCTCTTGACCTCGGTTTCGTGCAAGCGGTACCTTGGGCATTCAATGTTTTCCCTTTGAAGTCACCTAATCCACACTTTGAATATCCTTGTGCACATTATAATTGTATTAGGTTGACCATAACATCAACAATATATTTTCATAACAGATAGCAACCTCTTATCTTCTTTCTCCCCCACTAATGTCTATCCGAGTTGCTCACCTTGTCTCTTTTCTTCTCAACGATGAGATGAAATGAGTCTACAAGTGATATAATTCGTCCATCTTATCCCTTAGTATAAGTTGAAGAGATCAGTTGACAAAAAAATAAAGATAAATAGTAATAAAGGAAATTGACATGGAGGTACAGTCAATGCTATGTTATCTAAGTAGTTCACACATCTTAAAGTATTTTCATAGTCGCTTCACGCCTCTACATCTGTCATAAATTTTTTCTCACTTTTAATTAAATATTTAAATATATTTTATTTTAAAATGGGTGAATTATTGGAAAAAAATGTCTTTAAAGTTTCAGAGTACCTCAACTTTAAATTTTTTTGATAAACTTTGTTTTTCCATAAATAATCATTTTGCCCTTTGGCGCTCGTTGGACTCATCACCTTGTACCGCCCTTAGTGTGCTCACTTGCCACCCTTGTGCAAAGTGCTATATCTTCTTTTGGAGACCCGGTCGAACCCACCCTTTTAGATGTAGAGGATATGAGTAGTTCGATTAGGGCCAATAGAGTATGTGGAGGTAGCAATGATCCATGCATCCTCTCCTTCCTGGTACAAGGATCGTGGGTGAGCACGACATGGTTCAATGGGTGTGGCAAAGGGGGCAACCAACCACGGGGCAGAGGGAGGTGACTAGGTGTAAGATGGAGGGTAATGGCCTTACACTGGGCGAAGGTTAGTTAGGCTCGACGTTTATTATTATGGGTGACAATGATGAGAGTCGTGTGTAGTGGGCCATCGTGTGAGAGTGATGTGTAGGAGTTATGTATAGTGGGTTCTCACATGAGAGTTACGAGTGATGACTCCTGCATCCCCTCCTTCCTTGTGCGAGACGTGCAAATGTGAGGTCAATGGAGTCAATGTTAGTTTTTACGGTGAGGGTTGTAAGTGATGGTGTAGGGCAGAGGTGACGACGAGTCTGATGAAAATAGGTGCAAAATGATATTTTTAAATAGTTAAGGATATTATGTAATAATTTTTTAAGATTAGAGTGATCTATATAAAATTTACTCTCAGTCAAAAATCACTTATTAAAATCTAAATATTTTATTAGAACGGTAGAAGTCCAAAAGCCTCATCCAGTAATTTTTTTACACCTAAAATATTAATATGATATATATCATGTCCACTTGAAAATTTAAAACAAACAAGCAAGATATAAGTATACGATGATGTATTAAATCCATTACGTTAATAGTCGAGCATGAATGTGATGCCTACATAGAGTAATTAGGTCTATAGGTTCCATGGTGGCTCAACCCTACATATCTTGATGGTGGGCTCCTCTGGTCTCTCGTGCATTAACACCCGAGAGAGAAATCATATAAATTTTCTTTGGTTGTATTAAAACTTTGGGTGAGTCAAAAAAAAAAAAAAAAAGAGGAAAAAAACATTAGCATAAAAAGACAAGACATTACCTCATGTGATATGCCTTTTGATGCTCTATTTAACCTATGAAGGAGTGAGAAATGACAAAAAAAATTGAGGGCTACGAATCAATTCGTTTCAATCGATCTATTTAACCTATGAAAGGGTGAGAAATCGAGTCTCGGTTGTCAATTTGAGTTCATTGAGCTCACCAAAGTGGCAAGAAATTGAGGGCTACGAACCGATTCGATTCAATTTCGCCCACCGCTTGTTTTCCCAAACACTAACATCCGCCCTTTCTCCCTCCGCTTTATCTTCTCATTTCTTGTATTCCTCCGCAGCCGTCTTCTCATCGTGCCCCCCCCCCCCCCTCCGCTCCCTCTTCCCTTTTATATCGGCAGCCCATGTAACAGCCATGGAGATCTCGGGACTCCGCTCTGTGGCGAAGCACCTCAAGGTCATGTTCTCCTCCACCTCCTCTTATCCCTCTCCTCCTTATCCTCTCTTCTCTCCCTATAAGGCCCTCCATCGTGGCCCTTCCCGAACCCTAATCCCTCTCCTTCTCTCCGGCCGCCACCGTCTCTCCGCCGTCGCCTTCCTCCTCCCCCGCCGGACCCACCGCCAGATCCCCCTCCCCCTCCCTGGCTTCCGCTGCCACCCGACCATCGATCGCTTACCCCGACCCTTCTCCTCCATCTCTTCCGACCCGGTGTTCGAACGACGGGAGGAGCGGCAGCAGCCCACATCGTCCTGCTCCGCGGACGGCGGGTACCAGGACCACCTCTTGCAGGTCCAGCAGGAGAAGCAGAGCCGGTTCGTCCCTGTTAAGGCCTACTTCTTGTGCACCAGGTGCCCTCATTCTCCTCCCGTTTATGTGCTTATCATTGTGGTTTGCATTTGGCTAGTTCGTCGATGATCGTGATCTTCATGGTTGTGGGATGTATCGCAGTATTGATTTGAGGAGCTTGCAGGCTCAGAATGCGTTCAACGTTATTCCGCCTACCTCCCGCGCCACCAATTACGTTGTCCTTCGATACTATGATGTTAAGAACGACCCTCATGTAAGTTACTGTCTCTCTTTCCTTTATAGTTGAATAATTACTAAGTAGTTCGTTGAGGTTTTTGCTATTGTTAAATGTTAAATAATTTACATGATTATTATATTAATTAAGATATTTTGTCTAAGTAGTTAACTATCACTAATTGATGCACAACAATAGTAGTAGAAGACTTGATAACAATAACATAATTGGTTATTTTTCGTGTTTATATTTTGTTTTTGTTGTTTTGAGTTTCATTGAAGACTTGTAGGGTGGGAACAGGTGAGGATTTTATTTATCTTTAATTGATTGATGTCTAAATTTGAACAATGCTAGTGAGATTGAATCCTCATCTTTGGTATTCTGAAACTCACATTGCAGTTATATGGTACGAGACGTACATATATTGTAAGAGGAACCTGGATCACTGTGGCAAGGTTGTAGAGTGATCCCATCCCATCATCTATGCGCCAATGTTATTGACTGTGATCGGACTAGTTAAACAATTAGTTTGTCTGCCCACTAGTTTTATTTTATTCTGTTGCTGTGATCTTTGTGCCAGAGTTCATATGATTTCTTTACAGTTCATGGGCATCTTAATGCTAATTAATTACAAATATAAGACATGTAAAGTAACATAATGCCTTTCACATTTCAGGTTATGGAGTCTGGTTTTCCAAATGAGAGTGTTTGTCACTATATGGTAGTTTTTCACTATGGTTCTGTTGTTTTGTTCAATGTTACTGACCATGAAGCTGATGGATACCTGAAGATTGTTGAAAAACATGCATCAGGTTTGCTACCGGAGATGAGAAAGGATGGTAAGTATGTCAAAGTTGCCTGAAAGAAATATACTTTACAGTTTACATTATATATATATATATATGTATGTTTCTAAAATGATTGTCATGTACATCAATACATTTGGAAGAATTTAAATGTAAGGAAGCATTGTAGAAGTAACTTTTGCATTCATGTGTCGATGCTTGAATTAATAAGAACTTCTTAGATACATGCATATATGTTGGATGTGACTCGGTGCAGAGATGGTGATGTGCTTCAGAATGGTTAATGTGATTAACCTTTTATTATTCACAATGCCATTTATGTGGGATTTCAGTATGTGATAGGGATACAATGGATTAAATAATGACAACAGAATGAACAAATGACTAAGTTTCATTCTAGATGTTCCATTGAGTCTGTCAGAATCTTCTTCATTTCTCAACAAGTTTTAATCCTGATGTGCTTTGAATGATTAAGATAGAAGTAGACTAAATACAAAGATCAAAGTCAATATGTTTTAGGTGTAACTATTTGAAGAAAGTTTCACACTTGTGATTTTAGTGTGGGATATTGGCAATTGGAAAGCAAAGAAGCTCTGAGAAACTAGGTCAAGTTGCTGAACTCTAATATGTACTTTGGTTCTACCACACATTAAACATAGAAAAAAGATATAAGAAAAATGTTGGAACTAAGATTCATAGAAAGCTCTGTACAGGTGTAATTTAAAGTTCTGGTGTGGTTGGAAGTTGGTTCATTAAAGACATCTACTTCAGGGCTGAGTTCATATGCAGCGACTGTGAATTGGTTCTTTCCAAGTTTGGGATCCTTCAAATTCAAGCAGAAGTTGTTGTTTTGGATGGCAACAAGGTCATGTAACTTGATCAAAATCCTCCAAGAATAGTCTTAATTTCAAGTTGAATTGGTTAGTATGTTAGTTTGCAGCAGATCTGTGGATTGAGTATAACCTGGTTCATGAGTTGTATAATTTAACTTTGGTTGTGTTTTTTTTCCAGATGCCAATAACCACCTATTTTGCATGCTTATTTGTGCAAATCAGAGAAAATAGTAACATTTTTATATGAAGTTGAACTGTAGAAGATACTTAGCCAGTTGGGTTGTTATAGGTGGAGATTAGGTGCTGTTGGCTGAAAAAAGAAAAAGCATTTAGTCACCTCCTCTTTGTTGGATGACTGATGATTAAGTCATCTTATTTTGAACAAGCTGTTTATGTTATTTAGAAGTTAGGACTATGATCTTGGACAAATCAGTTTGTATACTGTTCTTTTTCTAACAAATGGAGATGTCATTTAGCCCTCAAGCCTTTTGTTTACTTCTAATCGTCTATTTTTTAACCTTATGTTTTCTTTCAGTTGTTTATCAGTACACAACAGCTCGTTTTTCAACATGGATCCTACTTTTTGTTTTTATGTTAAAATATTGTTGTAGGTAGAACCAGATCCGGCTAGTTAACTGTCCTATAGTAAGAGCAGTTATGAACTCTGGAGACCATTCCTATGGGGGCGGTCAGGGGAGAGTCTTGATTGGTAGAAAAATTCTACTCAACTCACAGAAGGAGAACGTTGTGCTGTGCATAACAACCTTCATCCAAATTCATAATTACTCTGTCAGAAGATATAATCTTTATTTTCAATAACTGAAGATACAAACTTTTCATGTCTCTCATGAAGTAAAATAAATGCAAGCTGTTTTGTCTTAAGTGGAATCATTCAGTATTGGTATGATATAGAGGTTCTGGACAAAATGGACTCTATGTTCTCATGCATGTTACATTTGATTCATTTTGATGATGATCTACAACAATCCAGAACTTGAATGACGATAAACAAGTACATTTTAGCTTCTGCAATATCTAGATTCAGGAACCTATTGTTATGATACTTGACATAGGTCCACGCACTACTGAGTTTGACAGTTTTACCAGTAACTCGACTACTCTTTCCATCCATGTTTACATATGTATTTCCTTTTTCTTCTTCCTAATAGCTCATTTACCTGTGAGATGCACCCTTATGGTATGTACCTATAGAATATAATGATATGCTTGGTACATTAATAATAAATGTATACATATATATGTGATTGGAAAATATCTAGCTGAACTATTTTATAGCTCTGTGGTATTGCTATTTAATTATTGTTCTGAAATATCTAGTTATATGTATATACATATATATGTGATTGGAAAATAAAAACTTGTAGTTCATGTTTTTGTTTCATGGACAGGTGCTTAAAAACCTGTTCTTTCATAATTTCATTTGATCTCAATTTTGCTAATTTTGATGAATGCAAGTAATACTTTCTGAAACTTTTCCTGACAGTGGTTTGAATTATTGGAACTCTAGATTATGCTGTAGTTGAAAAACCAACTCTGGAGACTTGGATGGAAGGTGGACTTGACTACATAGTGCTTAAAACTTTAAACATTGATGCTATTCGGACCATTGGAAGTGTTCTTGGTCAAAGCATTGCTTTGGATTACTACATCCGGCAAGTATGTTTTAAGATGTTTATCAACTATGAAATGTGTTAATCCTGAGCACTGATGGAAAACATATGCTTGCTTCTGCTTAGGTTGATGGAATGGTAGCTGAGTTCACAGGTATCAACCGGGGTTTGGAGAAAACTGGAACCTTTACCATGAAAAGAAAAAAACTTTTTCAGTTAGTGGGGAAAGCAAATTCGAATTTGGCTGATGTCATTCTCAAACTTGGTCTTTTTGAGAGGTAGTCTTGATGTTGCAATAATTAATGCTTGTAACATGTAAATTGTAAAATAGTTTTAAAACTAGTTTAATTGTGGATCAAACTGGTACTAGAAAAAGGTATCCTAGTAGTATCTTGATAATTACTGTTTTGCTATTATCATACGAGGACAATTTAGTTTCTTCTGTGCCCATTAATTATTTACTTGTATAGGTGAATATGAAAGGAGGGTCAGATATCACTTAAATGGTCGCTCTATGACCATCAAATATTATCTTAAAACACTGTACTGACTTTTGATGTTATTCTTGACCAGTCATCCTTATTACTTGTAATAGTGTTATTACAAGTGTTCCAGCATTATTGCATAATCAGTTAATGCCTGATCAAATCTTTCCAAGTTCAGTCAGCCAGAAAAGGGTTGGAGGTGGACCTAGAGTGACCTAAAACACAGGTTTATAGATTCATGGTCCTGGTGTGTTGGATGGATTGCGGCTGACCAGGCACTTTGGTGGATGCCTAGGGGGGGCTATGTGGACAATATGCATGTAAATGAATTGTGAAGATAAAATCTTGGTTATGCTCAACAGAAGCTACAACATGACTCGCTCTGTATATACACCTTAACCATGTCAGTTTCTTGCCATTTTGTGCTGAATTTTTGCAGCTAGTGGATGTCCTTTTTGGCCTATCTTTCTCTCTACAATAATATGTTTCTCTTAAAGTTATGCCTAAGGTCTTCCATTATACAATACTGTAAGCTGGATGTGTTTTTCCTTTCTCAGCTAATGTAATTCTTCATACGGTTAAAGAATTACTGAAAGTATTTACTTGTCTATTATTTGTCTCAAATAAGTTCTTCCAATTTGTGGCCGAGCTTAATGCTTAAATATCTTTTAGTAGATAAGATTGTTATGCGGAGGTACTTGCCAAATTCGAGAAGATATATGTGTGTGCATTATCAACAAATAATTACCTTTTATAATATCAAAATGTATAATATAGGTTATTCATTTGTCAAATGTAGCATACCCCAAAGATTTGGGACATTATCACTTGAAGTTATCACTATTATATAGGTTATCTGTCTTATGGGTTAGTATTAGAAATTTGAGAAGATATATGTGTGTGCATTCACGTTGACAAGACGAGTAGGTTGAGATAGATGAACATGATATTTGAGACGAATGCATAAATGCTATGGTAAGCTATATGTGGGTGTTCTTGTTGTAGTTTTCATTTAGTGGAAGTTGAGAGGAAGTTATGTTTTCTTAACAGGTCCAAACAATTTCATCAACTCCAGTTGTAATGATTGGTGAATAAATTTAAATTGCTGGTATAATGATAGGGAATAAAACAACACAGAGGTCTGTGCAGAGATGGAGGATATAATGGCTCTAGATCCTTAGGAGGATGTTGCACGTAATGAGCTGAATTGGTAGGAGAGGATCTGAATATTCATCAATGAAGTTGGGACGAAGAGCTTGTTCTTGCTTTGTTGTTTTTTTTAAGATGTTAGACTAGATTGTATACTAAGTTTTTACTTGATCTCATATCAAATGAAACAGGTGAAACAGGTGCAATCTTAGCGATATTTTACTTTGTTACAAGTGGAATATAATGATAATTAAAATATTTTTATAGAACTAGCTTATGAGCTATCAAATAGTTAGGTTCATTAAGCTAAAACAAATATAGTATTGTCAGCTGTGGTTTGAAAAGAGAGTCTTGTTACTTTGATTTATAGGAGCTGATTTGTTGTAATTTAGAATCTTGTAATTTCATGTTCATTCCACATTTCCCATGAAAGCTTTTTGTACAACCTTTACTGCTGATGTTCCTGATTCTTGCTCTGTACAATAACCTACAGGTCAGATATTGCTTGGAAGAATGCTAAATATGCACAGATATGGGAGTATCTCAGGGATGAATATGAGCTAACACAGAGATTTGGAAATCTTGATTTTAAGTTAAAGTTTGTTGAGGTGAAGCAATGCCTAGACTGTTCCAAAATTTCTTTTGTTCTTTCTCACGCCGAAATTTAAATTTCCAATATTTCTCTTGTGCAGCACAATATTCGCTTCCTCCAGGAAATTCTTCAGAATAGGAAGTCTGTTTTCCTGGAATGGCTAATCATTGTTTTGATTGCTGTGGAGATCCTCATCTCTCTTTATAACATCTTTTTTCATCCAACACCAGTAGTTATCCAACAAAAAACAAGCAACCCAAAAATTACTCAAGAAGGATCTGTCGACTATGATGGCTAAATTTGCGGATATGGATTCTACTATAGCCGATAGAGTCTTTAATTTTTGCTTATCTTTCTCAGATCATATTGTAAAGTTGATACATTTTGTAAGATCATTTCTCTAGATAAGATTGTTTCTCATGTTGTCTTTGATGAAATGATCAGAAGCAAAAAAGAAAAGCATTTCGTTTGCAGTCAACAGTAATGCTGAAGTCCAGAATCTGGAGCTTCAGCTGCAACTCAAGTGCTATCAAGAAATACTAATCAGACAAATGAGGAATTGCTGATGGTTTAGTCGTTTCCAAGTAAAATGTTTCCAAGAATTTTACTCGCAGATTCTCAAGTCTCAAAGCTTGGATCACAGTTTGAGCTTCAGCTGCAACTTGAAGTCCTATCCAGAAATACTTGCCAATGAAGAATTGCAAATTGGCTGCCGTTTAAAGATATGAAGCTTCTGGATAACATTTGTCTCTGTTTTCCTGTTCTACTGGTGATATAGCACAGGTGAGAGGTCTTTGTTAAGTGGTTGTGTGCACCTTGTGTTCTCCCTTTATTCTTTCCTGTGGCAGTGATCTAAAACAATTTCATGTCAGCAAGTCTATAGCCAATTGCATTATTTGTGTATTCTTTGCTAGGCATGAGCATTATTATTGTTCAATTTTTAGCATTAATAATCATCATCACTCACCATTTGGCTGGTCCTTTGAGTTTTTGGTCTACTTTGACTTGATCTTAATGTTCACTCCCACTCCTGGAGAATGTAATATTTTTGGACATCCATGATCCATATACTCAGCGGATCTCTGAGTCAAGCTATCTGGTAAGTGCTCAGCACATCTTCCTATTTTTCTTGTTTTCCTTGCTGAACATAAATGCTACTGTAATGTCATACGTTGTTCTTTCTTGGTGCAGAAGCCCATGTGAAGATGGAAGCTGGGTAAAGCTGCATGAAATAGGACAAATCTACTTGTATCGTACATGGAAAAGACCCATTTGGGATACTCTCTGGTATGCTTCGAGCCCCCCCCCTCTCTCTCGCTCTCTCTTTCTCGCTGGGGCTCCTTTTCTGATGTCGACTCTGATATGTGCAATCAGGTGGGTCCGACCCCAGTGCTTGTGACCCGGCGTTTTCGCCGACGATAAGGGCTGCCCGCGTGTCGCCGCCCCCGCCGTCGATTGCGCTGGCGCGCTTTCTTTAATCGGGGGACTCATCCCCCACCCACGGCAAGCGCACTCGGTTTCAACGCGAAAACATCGTCTACTGCATCTCTCCCTTCCCAAACACTGACCGACCACTTGTGTTTTATGATTCATCCTGATCTGGATTCTTATGGATCTGTGTGCTTTTCTTGTCAGATGATTCGCTGCTGAGAGCGACGGGAAAAAGATCGACAAAAGAAGGCGGCCACCTGTAAGTTGACAGTTGTACGCTCAACGCTTGAATCTCTATGCATCTCACTCATCTCTATTGTCATGAAATAATATCAAAATCCAAGTCTTTCTTCACCTGAGAACCCTAAAACACGTTGTCATCTTGTGTCAGCCAAGTCTCATCATTAATTCTTTTGGTAATGCCGAAATGAAAACCAAAGAATTTGTTCTCCAATGGTGTCTTATCATCCTTGGAAGTGTTTGACATAAAAAAAAAAACTGTTTTTGACACATTTTTTTTCTGCATGCAAAGCTTGTCCTTGAGGACATGTAATCAGACATATTAGGTGATGATAATATCTTTTATATTTCATAAGGTTCCTGTCTACTATCAGGTTATTTCTATAGCTTACATGTTATTCTCTCTTAGGTCAAGCAAGGCAGGTGCTCTCTCATCCACCCAATAATAAGCTGCTGTGTCTTTTTGCTGGCGTTCGTGCTTTCAGAGATTTTGAGGACTGTAACTCCCGCTGCCCGGCGATTTCCACTGAGGTAACTGCGAACTGCTCCACAGTCCAAGCAACGTCAGCCCCCCACACGCTTCTTTAATCTCACTGCACGTGTACTGCCGTCGTCACTCTACTGATACCTGCTGCCACTAATCTATTATAACTCACCTGCCATCTCCGGAGCTCTCTTCATCCCAATGCTAACAGAGCCCCCCCACCCCTTCTGCAGAGAAGGAACGGAGAAATCAACGAAACAGAGTGCCATCAGCAGTAAACGAGACAGATGGTACGAGGTACCAACAGCCTGATAGGGGCTGTGAACTTTGTAACGTTTTTGATATCGATCCCGATCCTGGGCGGTGGCATATGGCTGAGCGCCAAGGCCAACTCCACCGACTGCCTCCGCTTCCTCCAGTGGCCGCTCATCATCATCGGCGTTGCCATCATGGTCATCTCCCTCATGGGCTTCGCCGGAGCCTGCTACCGCCTTGCGTGGCTGCTCCGCCTCTACCTCTTCGCCATGTTCTTCGTCGTCGCGGCACTCCTTGGCTTCGTTGTCTTCGCCTTCGCCGTCACCGACCGCGGGCACGGCCAGGTCGTCATGAACCGCGCCTTCCTCGAGTACCAGCTTTCGGACTACTCCGGTTGGCTCAAGGACCGTGTCTCCGACCCCGGCTACTGGGCCAAGATCAGCGCCTGCCTCCGTCAAGGTCATGCGTGCTCCAAAATGGCAAGATACGCCCGAGATCCAACCACAGGAGTGCTCGTTCCTGAGCCCCCGGATATGTTCTACCGGAGAAATCTCTCCCCCATCGAGGTTGGTTCTTGGATCCATCTTCATTTTGCTCTGTTTGTTGGCGTTATTAGAATTCTTCAACGAGGTCTCCAAAAAAAGGGGCGTCTCTGGGTGCATGATTGGATTTTTAGGAGTAGTGAAGCTAAAAGACGCCATCTTTTGGCTAAATAATTAGAGCAGTGTTTATTTTTCGTAGTGGGATATCTATGATTGCGGATTTGGTGATATTTGATCTTGGAAGATTAGATCTCGGGCTTTCATGTGAATTTAAACAATATTTTTAGTCAAGTGGTTCTTATTTGTATCTTCATCTGCTTTTTAATGTTATTGTTTATTAGTTCTTCTCTACAAGCATGTCCTCTCACTATCGATTACTTACTAGTACAAGTATGAGGTATATGGAGAGGAGGTGTTGGTGTTCTTTTTATTTATGAATATTTCTCCTTCTCTAAAAGCTTCAACTGAAACCTTCTCTTTGTTTTTGCTTGTGTCAAAAAAAAAAAAAAACTCCCTGGCAGCATGTCGATGGAAGATTGGCCTTATGGATTGTAAAGTCTAAGTAATTAGAAGTTCCATGGAAGAATGTTCATTCTTTCTTTGGGGAAATACTACTATAAGCTCTATCCGATCTTCTTGACTGATTCTTGATAGTACAAAGTAAAAAAAGGTTGATGCTTATCTTCACTGAAAAGTTGGGAAATTAAATCAAGACCTAACACAAAGTCCATAATCTCCATAATCCTACCTTTAAGATTATAAAATAAAAATGGGTAGATGCTTATCTTCATTAAAAAGTCAGGGAATCATGACAAGACCTAACAACAAAGACGATAAGCTGCTTTTTAACTTCTTGACCGAGTTTTTTAATTAACAAAGTAAACAAGGGCAACATTCTTTTCTTTAACTCTGTGACTGTGATGTTTGAAAGGCCTTGTCGAGCATAAACGTCCTCAGGGATTACTAGAGCTGCACCATATGACATAACTATTTAAGAGAGATCATTACTCTTCATTTTTACCAGCAAAAGAAAAGGACCTTTACCACTGCTGCATGATCAAGCAATGATACAACAGCACATGCGAGATTGAAAAAGGTCAGATACGTACAATGGAAGTGGCGCTATTCTTATATACATACACAACAGCACATGTTCTTTTTAGGGTGGAGGACCGATCGTGTCTTTGAATCCTCCCTCATCTCCTGGCCCACACCACCTTAGATGAATACTTAGCTTGTTCTCCAATTGTCTATCATATGTTTACCTTAGCCAGAATATAGCATTAAGAGAGCTCATTTGATTTAAAAGTAGAGTTCCTTTACGTTTGAGGTTGTAGAGAATCTCTACAGCCTAAATATGGGGAAATTTCTGTTTACCAGATACATTAATAGTCTTTTCTTTCTAAGGATTTATCTGTCCCTTTAACCAACAATTGTAGTAGTGAACTATTGCAGCTGTCAAAATTATTCATCAAGTATGTGATGTGATATTTGTATATGAGCTGCCTTAACTGTTATCTGAGAAATCTTTATATCTACCAGATACATCAATATTGTTTGGGCTTTTTACAGGAAAAAGCTCCTACTATCGGCTTTTTACCAAAAGACGCCTCCCATATTCATTTTCACCTAGGAGTGCCCTTGTTTTTTTATTTGGACCAAAATACCCTCAGGCTTTTGCTAAATAACTTGAGCATTTATGTTTTTCAAAAATCTCTGATTTTGATAATTAATTATCATAAAATTACCAAAAAAATAAAAAATATATAAAATGATCCTAATAATCTCATAATCATGTCTTGGTAATTTTAAGATGATCAGTATCATTTTTTATATATTTTTAAAATTTTATGATAATTAATTATCAAAATTAGGAATTTTTTGAATAACATATGTGCTAGATGATGTTAGTAAAAGCTTAGTATATTTTCTTCCAAATAGGACAAATAGGTGTTCTCTGGTTAAATTGAATATGGGAGGCACTATCTGGTAACAACTAACAAGCCAATAGTAGAGATTTTTTTGTGGTAAAATGTCCATATTGTTTTTTTACTTTAACAGTTAACTGGCTTTTTTATGCTAACATTTATTTGGTTAATTGTTTTGTTTCTCAAACAATGCAGTCTGGGTGCTGTAAGCCTCCAACTTCATGTGGCTATACATATGTAAATGAGACATTCTGGACCACAGGGGCAGGGATGATGGTTAATGACATGGACTGCACCAGGTGGAGCGATGATCAGCAGTTGCTGTGCTACCAGTGTGACTCATGTAAGGCTGGGGTTCTCGCAAGCATCAGGCATAGCTGGAGGAAGGTCTCAGTGATTAACATTGTTGTGCTCGTAATCCTCGTCATTGTCTATGTCATTGGTTGTGCAGCATTCAGAAATGCGAAAAGGATCGACAATGATGAACCCTTTGGAGAGAACAGAATTACTAAAGCAAGACCTAGCAGGTTCCAGTTTTAGTAGGTTATGTAGAATAGAACTGTTCTGTACAATACAAACATATTGGAATTTGAGGAATCTAGTTCATGGAATTTGGTTGTTTGGCCTAAGGAAGAGAAAAAGGCTTCATCAAATTCCATCTGGCTTGCTTTGTTCATATAATGGTTGTGTGTGTCTCAGTTTTCTTTTGTGTTTAACACAGTCGCACAAAGGACACTGGCTGATCCTAGTTGTACCTTAGTCCAAATGGTGTTTTGTTTTACCAGAAAGTAGGATTTCTTCTGTTGCTTGTATCGAACTTCGTATACATGTAGAATGCCTTGTCCGTGTGTTGCTTTTATTGGACTTTGTTTACATGGACAATATCTCACCTGTGTATGATCTGCATATCTGACTTCTCTAAGAAGCCAGTGAAGTTTGCATAAACTAATATTAATGTTTTTCTTCTAAATGTCAACATTGTATTTATCCTTTGTGGTTGTTTGTTGGTGGTCCTTCCGTATGAGTTAGTACCAAGTGGCTACAGCTTCTTGAATGTTGGATGATTCGGCATTTGAACCCAGAAAGGAAAGACATCACATTGTGATGATCACAAGCAGCAGAACATCTTACTCCCTTAAGCTTTTAACTTGAAGAGTATCTTGCCAATTCATACCTTTTAGCTGAATCAGTCAGAGGCAGGCATCTCACAGGATCAGGTACACAAGTCACATTTGAGCTATCCTACAAGTGCTCTTATTGGTTTTGTGTGTGAATTATGTAGTTCTTACCGAATCATCTTGCCTGTCTATTTGATGCTCATTTTCTTGAAAATTATTTTTCTCGGATCCATTAATAGATAATTATTTTCATCTTTACTGTACCAGTGACATTCTTTTTTCTGAAAGACGAGCATTGTATATCTTGAACCATGACTGCCAGTGTATATTTGCATTGTCACTATTGCATTTGCTCCTTTATGTGTATTTGTTGCTTTAGATTATGCTTAAGAGATGATGGACATTAGTCATTAGGCCCCTAACACTGGAACTACAAAACTTAACTGATGTATCAGACATGGTGGTGCTTAGCAAAACTCTCAGTCATCTATGGTGGAAACAGTAACCAAGTTCCATGCTCATCTGCCTCCTGTTAGTAAACATAGTGGTTAGCTAGCTTTTAATTCAATCAGAATTTTTCGCTTAATTTTGACCATGATATATGAACCACATCGATACACAGTTGGCATTTGCAAGTTCAACAAAGTCCCTGTTGGCAAATATATCTGCATCTCTGACTAGCCATCCTATGTAATAATTAGGCATTAGTTGTGGTTCAAAGAAAAGAACATCTTAATCTACCAGCTATTGTTTTCTGTGGCGTGTGTATCAGTTTCTAGTACGCTGGTAAGCATCTGTTCTTTTCCATTTTTCCATTGTTTTCTATGTAATAATGTAGTATATACCTCTAATGGTTCCTTCTAGAGCCTGTTAAAAGTAAAACATAGTTATGCCCTTAGTTTGTCTTCTGCAAACTTTATTGCCTGAGTATTTACGAAATGTGGATTAGTCGCAACCTTTTTGAAGCATTCTTTTCCTCCTGTTTCCATCTCAATTAGTGTTATAAATTATCACATATTTGTTAAAAATTGTATTTTGTAACTTAGTGCAACTAGTTGGCTATGCTTTTACCATGTTTTCACAGAAAACTAATTTGTGTTTAGTAGGTACTGTAATCATTTGATAGGTGAAAAACTTTACAGTATGCTTGGATGAATCATGTTAATGCATTTGCTGTAGTATATTTGAAATATAAAGAGGAAATAATTGCAATAGCAGTTAAGCAAATACCAAATATTTACGTCATGTAGATGAATTGAGCCAAACAGCCTTCATGGCCATTTCATCAAAATGTCTTATTCCATTTTCTTTTCATCATATCAAATAAAGCTTGCAATTTGCAGTATCGTGTTTGGGTTTCTGTCGTTGCAGGGACTTTGTATCTTGCAATCATTGTTTACAGCTTGATGGATTGTTTGAAACTTCAACAATCTTTTTACTGCCATGCTTGTTTTTCCTTTTGACATCTTGCTTGCTTGAACCGAAAGATGAAATTTGGAACCTCTGAAATGAAACATAAAGACAACAGTTACTAGTAATGTATGATAAACACATCCATAATGGTGCCTCTACTCAAACTGTTGCAGATCTAAAAGATCTGACCATTTTGTTTTGTGGAAGTTACAAACTGCTTACCTTGTTGAGTAACAATTCATTTTGTTTCTCCATTTCAGTGATTTGTTCCAGAGTCATTCCAAACCACTCATCAATCCAAGCAAAACAAAGCTTGTGAAATTCCAAAAGAACTGCTTTCTGACTCTGTCAGGTAAAAGGTTTACATCAATGATATTCTAAAGGAAGAGATGGAAGTAATTGATCTGGCAAGAAGAAACAAAAACCTGACTCGGCAATGGAATCAAATATTTTTAGTGTATTTAGTTTTAGGCTTTCTCAGCTATAAGTGTGCCGTGGTTGAATACAGTTTTTTCACTTATCATGAATACATATTCAATCTTCTCATCTCAACATTATGAAAAATGATGTTTCAAGACTAATCTGCGAGTTCCATAACATGGTTATCTACATATGCTAGAAACAAAGTAGACTGCATTTGAACATGCTGCTTAAATCTTGTTATAGTTTTTCTTCTAGTGGTAAGCAAAATTTTCAAGTTTGGGATATTTGATTAGAGAAACTACAATTTGAGTGCTTAGATTCCGAGTCAGACTGATTATTGTGTCTTCTCCCTCTTTTAACTTGCATACTAGAAGATAATATATAGCAATTACATGTTTCTTTTATTCAAGTAAATTGATGAATGTTCAATTATAGAAAGATAAGCTTCTAAGCAAAATGATGTTTGAGCAAAGCATTCCAATTGTTAATATAACTGAGATGGATGACTTGTTATCTATATCTTATGTTTGTGATAGAAGGAAGTGAATCAGAATATACCGCAATTATGGCTTCCTCCAAACAAAAGCCAAGGCCCCAAATAGGAGCATCCATGGTCAATAATTTGTATGCTGTCATGACTGGTTGACATGAAGCCTACAGAAAAAAGAATCACAGAAATATGAGTTAAATGCTATGCTGATCATAATTAGACAGTCTGAATAGAAGACACAATGTGATTTTATGCTTCTTCTTGGCATCTGGATTCCTTCATGGCTTCATCCAATCCTCTCATGGCAATGTAAATATGGGTTCTTCTGGAGTCAATGTATTCGATGTCATAAATGAAATGAATCCTATGCTCAGGTGATTCTTATGTACATGATGAGATTTTTCAGTGAGGACAAAGGAATGAAAAAAGTTAAAAGGTTTGAGTTAAGCCTTTTTCTTATTAAAAATATTTGCTGATGATATCTTGATATAATTAGAGCTACCCCAAACTCCTCATCTCATTCACTGCAAGAACAGAAACACAGGGCCTTGCAATGCTCCTCTTTCTAATGTAGAAAAACAAAGAAGCTCAACTTCATATTCCTCCTGGTTTTGTGTGTATGATGATGAGATGGTGAAACTGCAGTTCTCAAAACTCTTCCTTATGATTTATAAAAACCAATACAGAAATCATCACAAGTATGAGATGGATTTTTTACCTGCCATCCTCTCAGAAGTGGACCTCGACCACTCTTGTGTGACCTGAACTCAGACAAGTCCAGCTTCCCGGTACCGGCGACCTTGCTCCAGTAGTCTCTCGAAACAGAAGCTATGTCGATGATCTCCACTTTTCTTTTAGCTAGCAATTCTTTGCTCAATCCATGAACCTAGTCGTCACATACGCAGTTATTTGTATTGCTTTCCACATGTTTCTTGGGAAAGGAAAACTTTATGATGGAAAAATATATCTGAAGGAGGTCTTCTTACATTCTCAGAACAGCCATTGTCATCCTTGTTGATGGTTTCGATCGTCAGGCAGCACCGCTTCAGGTATGGGCACTGCAGACGAGCAATTTAATAAAGTTTCAAGATATGGATCTCTCTGTCACACATAGATAATAAAGCAATACAATTACTTACCTTTATCACTGGATTGCATGCATGATGTTCATATTCATAAAAGCAAAAAAGGAAAGAAAAAAAAAAAAGAATTTAGTGCAAGTTTGATGGCTTAAATCGAGCTGAAATATATGGTTGAGGATGAAGAATGAACCACATGAACCTGTTTTGCTTTTGGGGTACGCATTCCAGGATTCTTCTTCCAAGGTCAGGACTTGAGCCGGTGTGAAAGTTTTGAGCCAGGGAGGAATCACGCTGCAGATAGATCGATCGATGAAGAATGAATGAATGCATTCGATCCGTCGAATCGATCTCGGACGAAGTTATAACCTACCTCTCAAAATGATAAATCTTCGTCAGGCGCTGCCCCTTCCCGAGCTCTTCGTCCTCAAAAGGTATGCTCTGCAGTGTCTCTACCCCTTGTCCGCTAGTGCTGTTCTGTTGCTTCATCTTCATGATGGTGTACATCAAACCGATCTCATACTGCACGGCATGAACTCCAGCACATGAATTCGACCCCGTAAAAACATGTTTCCAAGCAAATCTACTCCTCCTACCTCTTCCAACGAGATGGGCATGACAATTCTGCTGAAGAAAACCAGGTTAAGGAAGAAAGATCAAACGAAAACAAAAGATCGAATATTTCTTCATCTTCTGCTTCGCTGGGCATTAAATACTTGAAGATCAAACCACCTCCGTCTTTTTTAGTGCATTCATGAAACAACTATCTACTCGAACATGAATCTGTCATCGAAGGATACAATTCTCTGATCTGGACCATGTTTGACGAAGCTAATACTCTGCTTTGCCGAAGCAGGTCTTCTCTTCTCTGAAGCAAAACCGCAACCTTTCACCACCACCCCCCTCTCTGTTCTCCGGCATCAGCTTTTGGCTTCCATCAGCACACGGATGAGCTCGCCAAGCGCATCAGGACCGTCCGTCGATGATCGGATGGATCAAACAGGATTTGGCCTACTTCGTGATAAAGGTGAAGTCGCGGACTGCCCTTCGCAAATATTCTCTTGGAATTTGGCATCAAAAATTTTTAGGTTTGACATAATGGTATAATGCCGATGGGCAAACGATGTCCAACTAATGGTCTTCTCTCATCCATGTCTACCTCATTACCTACCCAAAATAAAATGACGAATTTAATTCTATTCATATTATTATTACTACATATAATCTTTGGTTAGGTACCGTGAATTTTATTTTTAATTCAAATTATAATTTATATTGATATCTTCAAGAACTTTTTTTTTCCGTTAACAGATTCAATGTCTTTTAACTTAAATATAATTTTTAGTATTTATTTAAAAGAATATTTATATCAATTTTAAAATTAGGATGAACAAGAGAAAGAGGTGTCCAATCTCTCTACTAACTCCTAATTGACCCAAACAGAATTCGTTTAAGTTAAAAGACATGTTCACATAAAATAATAAAGCTAAGCAGATTTGATTTGATTGAATTCGTTTAATTTGGATTATATTGGTTTGAATCGGTTAAAAGCGGCTTGATTGAATCATCCTAAACCGGTCGAACCGATCTATTTTGGTCAATGTCGAAGGCTAAGACCGGGCATCGAGCGTCATGGGCCTTTGATGGGCTCGATCACAGGTTGCACGATGTTGAGTCTAATTGGGCTGCCGAATGGCCCAATTATGGGCTACTTGTTTCTGGTTTAAGTGGGTTGCTATGCTGGGACCCGCTGGCCCCTCAAGCACTGGGCCGAGCCGTCCTGCCCGCGGCTGTACCGAGCCACGAGCGCTGGCTTGCGTCGAGCTGTCGAGTCGTTTCTGGCCGAGCCGCGTGCACAGGCTACAAGGGGTCACTGAGCTGAGCCACCGGGTCGCTTGTGAGCCGGCTCGCACCGCAGCATCCACGCCATGCTGCGCTTTTTGGTGTCAAATGTTTGATTTTTTTTATATATATTCTAATTATATATTAAAATTTTTGAAAAAATAATTTGAGATTATCTATAGACCTCTTAAAGTGATACTGAGTTCCTAAAAAATCTTTAAAATTATCGTAATATGCTATTTTCGAAAAATAGCATAATATGACTTTCTTAGTTTTTAAATTGACTCATTCTTGTGCTTCAATTTAAGGTGGTTTTTTAGATATTTCTCAAAGAGTATTATCTATTTACGATAATCCTTAAATATTTAGTTGGCAAAAATTGTTGAAATTATGAATAAGGTAAAATGATCCAATCTCCTTATATATATATATATGATTTACATCATCAATTATAATATTTTAAAGTAGATTTATAATATTTTTAATATCTTTACTAAAATATTATAAATTTAGCATTTTTATTATAAGCTTATTAAAAATATTCTAAAATAAATTAACTCAAAACTTAATTTAAATGGGTCCATGTACAGATATATGGTTTTAGATAAGTATTTTTTTTGTTTAACAATAAAAACAGCTAAGATAGAGACCTGGAATAGATTTATGATATTTTAAAAAAATATTATAATTGAAAAATGGGATAGATTCACATCTACTCCACAAAAAACACAGGATTGAATAATATAATTAAAAGAATATACCTATTGGAAAATTATGAAAAAGGGTCGCTGAAAATTAAAAGGTGGGTTTTTTTAACTCAATTGAGATAATTAACCAACAGCTGACAATATCGACCGTCCGATGTTCTCAATCCAACAATCTTAAAGAGGTTTTTGGACCGGATATATCGTGCCCCTCAAGGAAGCCTCGCTGGCCGTTGGATTCGAAATGGGCGGAGGAGAAATGGTACATTTGTGACGGTCAGATCGAAAAATCGTGCGGCGGAGAAAGAAACCCTAAGCGACCTCTATATAATGACCCCGACTGATGTGCAGTAGCAGAACACTTCTCTCGGCCGTCTCTCTCCGCTTTCTCTCGTGGGAGCGGCCCTTTAGGTGCGATCCAATCCCTAGATCTTCGGTCGTGTAGTAAATGAGTGTTAACATGGTTATTTTTTAATTTAAATTCTAGTTTTTAGATCGAGTGTGTATGATGCTCTTGTACTTTGCCTTTGATACGTGGTTTTACTTGATCTCGTTCTTTTTCATCGAGTAAAAGTAAGCGATTTGGGTCTCTGTTAGAATATATGTTGATTAATGTTCATTTACAGTATTAATCATTTTTAGTCTGTGTATTTTATATTGGAGATCATGCGAATCATGTACTTCAATTCATGGGTGTTGGTCTTATTAAAAGGCTCTTTTTTTATATGTTCTCTGCGACTTTGATGTTGCTGTCGAGTGAAAATCTTTTTGTTCTGGAGTTTTTGGCTTCTTAAAGATTGTCCTAGATTTAAAATTTGATTTTGTTGGATATTGTTCTGCTCATGTGGGATCTTGATTTGATTTTCCAATCGATCGTGTATATGTTTGTTGTAGAACATCAAATTTTGAATTGTGTTCTTAAGTCAATGGGGTTGAAAAAAAGCGTCTATTGTCTAATGGAAAGGACGAAGGTTCTGTGGACCTTCGGTATAGGTTCAAATCCTATTGGACGCTATTAAGTTTATTGCACCCCCCTGATTTGGTTCTAATGCGAGTGCGATTGACATATATTATAGATATATATGCTGATATGCCTGATGAAGATGTATTTTAAAGGGCTAATTGCCTTAACGGGTACATCTCATTGTGCACTCTTGCTGGCATGATCCTGCCTTTATCTGTTAATGATTTGTTAATTGTTACATTTGCCAAGTATTAGGCTAGTGATTTATGTATCTCCAATTCATGACAGATACTTTGCAGTAATTAAATAAGATTTTGTGCTTGCTCTAAGGTTAATGTGTTGGATGGACTATTTGAAGCTTGCATAATTAGCAACTCTAGTGGCATGTGAATGGAGAGTTTGCTGTTCTTATTTCTTAATATGGCATCATATTTTTGGTATCATATTCAGCCAAAATTTGATTTTTTTTCTCAAAAATTGATTGCTATGATCCTTAAACCAACATGCATTCATTTGAATGATTTTTTTTCTTCTTGATGCATATTTAATATAGAGTTAGACTTGATTAGTCCATAAGTGAGTTGGAATACCTTGATGTTGCTTTGTACCAGAAAACTTCTGATTTAATTGGTACCAACTTGAGGTGGTGTTAATATAATAATTCTGTGAACCATGTCTTAATATTTGAAGTATGGAAGTGTTACTTTTGGTTAGTCATTTGGTACTGAAGTTGATGTGTTCTTATTATTTCAATGCATTTCATTTCTGTAGGCTGCATGCAATTTGTATCATTTCAGTATCCAAATTGGTAGAGACATCTCCCTTTGAGCACTGCATAGATTTTGTTTTGCTGTTTCAATTGTGCAGTTCCCACCTAAGTTACAACATTGAGGATGGTTCCATGTACCTATTGTGTGATCATTTTTCTTTTATTTGTATCATCATCCCATATTCTTGACTTCAAATTTTCTCTTCTATGGTTTCAATGAAATTTGTTGTAACGGGTCCATGTCTTGAGTAATGTAATTTGACCATTTATGTGGCTTTCCCATCTTAAGTTTTAGTATTTTGATGAAATCTGGAGCTGTGTTTGTCATCTGGGAACTTCTGTGATCTATCAGTCGGTCATAATTTATATGAACTAATATATCTCTGATACTTCCACTTTACTGTTTTGGTTCTATCTTCTTTGAACATACTATTACAAGCTTGATGATGTCTGATATTATTTCTGAAGTTTTTTTTATTGGTAGTTTCTTTTTCTTTAAGTTACCGTTATCATGGGGAAGGAGAAGTTTCACATTAACATTGTGGTCATTGGTCACGTTGACTCTGGTAAGTCGACCACCACTGGTCATCTCATCTACAAGTTGGGAGGTATTGACAAGCGTGTGATCGAGAGGTTTGAAAAGGAGGCTGCAGAAATGAACAAGAGGTCGTTCAAGTATGCCTGGGTTCTTGACAAGCTTAAGGCTGAGCGTGAGAGAGGGATTACCATTGATATTGCCCTTTGGAAGTTTGAGACCACCAAGTACTACTGTACGGTCATTGATGCTCCTGGACATCGTGACTTCATCAAGAATATGATCACTGGAACCTCCCAGGCGGACTGTGCTGTTCTTATCATCGACTCAACCACTGGTGGTTTTGAAGCTGGTATCTCAAAGGATGGACAGACACGTGAGCATGCCTTGCTTTCTTTTACTCTTGGAGTTAGACAGATGATTTGCTGTTGCAACAAGGTAAACATTGTTCAATTCCTTAAGAAAAGAATGATCTGATGTTTATTTGGTTGGCATATTTTTTTCTATGAACTTCTTGCTAATTCAAAATAGTTAAAACTCTTCTTTTTTTTATTTAACTTTTGCATAAGTCTTTTTTTTTGTGTTGGATGATCCATCATAATAGTTGTCTTCATAATGCCATCTTAATGTCTGATCATTTGTGATTTGTATAATTTTTCTCCTTTTTCTAATGAGTTGCCATGGCCATCTCATTGCAGATGGATGCAACCACCCCCAAATATTCCAAGGCCAGGTATGATGAAATTGTGAAGGAGGTTTCTTCTTACCTCAAGAAGGTCGGTTACAACCCTGAGAAGATTCCTTTTGTTCCGATCTCTGGATTCGAGGGTGACAACATGATCGAGAGGTCTACCAACCTGGACTGGTACAAGGGCCCAACTCTTCTTGAAGCCCTTGACTTGATCCAGGAGCCAAAGAGGCCCACGGACAAGCCCCTTCGCCTTCCTCTTCAGGATGTGTACAAGATTGGAGGCATTGGTACTGTTCCTGTTGGACGTGTTGAGACCGGAGTACTCAAGCCTGGTATGGTTGTTACATTTGGTCCGACAGGTCTGACTACTGAAGTAAAGTCTGTCGAGATGCATCATGAAGCTCTCCAGGAAGCTCTCCCTGGTGATAATGTGGGCTTTAACGTGAAGAATGTTGCCGTTAAGGATCTAAAGAGAGGTTTTGTTGCATCTAATTCCAAGGATGATCCTGCAAAGGAGGCTGCTAGCTTCACTTCTCAGGTCATCATCATGAACCACCCTGGCCAGATTGGCAACGGTTATGCCCCTGTGCTCGACTGCCACACATCCCACATTGCTGTCAAGTTCGCTGAGCTGCTCACCAAAATTGATAGGCGATCTGGAAAGGAGCTTGAGAAGGAGCCTAAGTTCCTCAAGAATGGTGATGCAGGCTTCGTGAAGATGATTCCTTCCAAGCCCATGGTTGTGGAAGCATTCTCGGAGTATCCTCCCCTCGGACGTTTCGCTGTGAGGGACATGCGCCAGACCGTGGCTGTAGGAGTCATCAAGAGTGTCGAGAAGAAGGATCCTTCCGGTGCTAAGATCACCAAGGCTGCTGCCAAGAAGAAGTGAGCAAGTTGAAATCTGCGGCAACTTGAGACCTTAGTGGTATTTATCTCATCTGCTATAGGTTTTGGGTGCTTAATGGTTGTGTAACTCATGGATGGGTTTTTACTGGCTGGCTTTAAATGAGTCCGATATATGCTGCTGCCTGGGAAGTGTTTATGTTTTCACTCTTCCTGGAATACCAGAAAATTGTTTCTAAAAACATATTTAAGATTGTAGAAATTGCAAGACCATAATAATGTGTGGGTTGCAGCAATTCTTCAAAATTCTCTCTGCTAATTAAATATTGTTAGATTAATCATTATAGTTTGAAAGGATGCTTATATCGTAAATTGATAATTAATAAAATAAATATGAAAAACATTTATTTCCTTAATATTTGTTGAAATAAATAAATCAAGTTGGTATTCCTCTTTGTAACAGTTGATCACCGCTCGTGATGCAAAGTTGACGACGCCTACAAGAATCAATGTCGGCTAGTCTTCCATGGAACGGTAGCGGTCTCTGTTCCGATTAGAATCGGCTCCCATCGTCTCTTTCCAATGGCCAACTCGGCGGAGGAGACGACCGGCCGGCGCCGATGGATCTGCCGTGCGGAGGCCGAACAGACTGCCGATTGGGCTTGTCAGCGTCGTCGGAAGTCTCTTTGCGTGCTGCAAGTCTGCCGTGTCTTTGTGATAACGGCATAAGTTATCATCGTTAGTAATCGATTGTATAACTTTCAGATCGGTATTCAAATAAAATATTGTTGATGTTTTCAAGTCTAGGCTGTTTGACGATGAGATACGGTTACTCGATTAATTCTTTCTCTAATGACGAGTATAAATAATTGTAAGATCATTGTATTAATCAAATGGATGAGTATATAGCACATTGATCTATCCGGTAATCCCTCTCAGATAATCAATGATCGAAAATATTTAGGATTTATGTTTAAAGGTGAATTGATCTCATTATCATAATCTTATCATACCCAATTCCCATAACAAAGATTCAACGATATCATAATATATTTATCATACATTATAAAATAAAAAATTATATAATTAATAATAAAAAAATTTACAATATGTTACGTGTTATCACTCACTTGATTGACTTGGTGGGCACATGTAACTAGCAACTTCATCCATCATGTGGATCACTACTAGAGAGGTGATTACGAGATCTCCTTCATCCACGGACTTGGATCTGTGATCCTAAGGAAAAATACGATCCTAGGGGATATACGATTTTCCTTATGTGAGAATATCTTACACATCTTATGTAGTTTTAAATTTTTTATATTTTTTACTTCCAAACATCAAATGATGATCAGATATAATTATTTTTGAAAACTAACTTTATTTTTATTCTTATGTTGCACATGTGAAGCTCTCTAAAGTTTCCTAACAGTTAGGTTTTCTAGGCACCAGGGACTCTAGCCATTAGGATCTTTTTCTTAATAGAATTGAGGATTAATTCATAATTAATTAATTAATTAATTATATTCTAGTAGTCCTATATATATATATATATATATTATTTTTATGTAAATAAGATGTATGATTGTATGAGAATTAAGTTGTAATTGTACGAGAAGGTATGGTAGGATCGTAGAGGTGGCAAGGACTTATGAGGATGAGATAGATGATTACCGGACATAAAAATACGTCAGGATATACATAAATATTTGATTATGATCTATGATCATCTGGTATAATTGTTTATAAGTAATATATGTTTGACATCGTGTTATAGCGCGACAGTGCAAAGATCATTGGCATGAAATCAAGAAGAATCTTAAAAGGGTGGCACAAGAGCAATACCTTGTTCAACGGTAAGTGGCAGAACTTATTATATTGCTTTACATTAACCTTCCCTATCTTTCCTGCCCAAACCAAGTGGGTAAGAAGGAAAGAAAAAAAAAAAAAAACAACTACTCTATTAGAGTTCATAGGGAATAATAAGAAAGAAGTGCAGTTGTTCATATATATTTTTTACTTTCTTCTTGTCTTGCATTCGTTTCGAGATAAAAATAATTGCATCATGTGAAATATATTTCTATGCAAGTTAACCTTATAAATCATACAGCTATAAATTGATGTCGAAGTGAGTAGGGGAAGGTAGAATGCGAGAGTTTGATATTTTAAAATTGTATCTGTGTTTACTTTTATAATCAAATTGATGGGAATAAAACAAGAATAAATTTTGTATACCAACAAATACTAACAGACCGTCACACATATCAGAATCAAACAGAAATTACAATCAGATGAACACCAAGATTTACATAGAAAACCCCTTCAACTCGAAGGGTAAAAATCACGGGAGAAGTCAGAGAAAATCCACTATCAAAATAATGAATATACATATCTCAAGGCTTCTTGCCCAAGCCCAAAGCAATAGCCACATGAGAATTACAGGGATACAAGGACTATAATCCTAAGCACAATATCCAAAACCTTCCCAAGAGATCACAGTAAGAATCCACTGCAAACTGATGTAACGTGAGATTTGAATAATTGAGAATGGTCTTTTTCTGCCCTTGTCTTCTTCCCTTTCCTGAATCTCTTATTTTCTAGCCTCTACTGTCAATCTGCAGTCTTCTTTCTCTCACCCACGTTTTCAACCGTCGTTGCTCTCTTAATCTCAACCCTAGCCACCTAATCTAAGTTATAGGTTAATATAAGTGAGGTTTTGGGCTGTGAGCTTCACTAAAGCCCATTATGGACTGAATCTGGGCATCTGCCTAACAACCTCCCCCTTCAGCCCATAAAAGAGGGTGTCTCATGACTTCTCAATGTGAAGCCATGCCGATCAACTGTCGGCACATCTTCTGTCTCTCTTTCAGTAAAGCCTTTGTCAACATGTCTGCCCCATTATTATCTGTGTGAATTTTCTGAAGCTGTAACTACTTCTCTTCAAGCACATTTCTGATCCAGTGATATCTGACATATATACGCTTTGACTTGGAATGAAATGTTGGGTTCTTGCATAAATGGACGGCACTCTGGCTGTCACAATACACCACATAGTTTTTCTATTTCAGCCCCAATTCTTATAAGAATCCTTTCATCCATAACATTTCTTTGCAAACCTCTGTAGCAGCAATATATTCTGCCTCTGTGGTGGAGAGAACAATACACCTTTGCAATCTGGACTGTCATGACGCAGCTCCTCCTGTAAAAGTAAATACAAAACCTGATGTGGACTTTCTTGTGTCAATATCTCTTGCCATATCTGCATCTGTGTAACCTGTCAATACATGTGGTCCACCTCCAAAGCTTAAACAAACTTTAGAACTTCCTCTGAGATATCTAAAAATCCACTTCACTGTTGTCCAATGCTCTTTACCTGGATTTACAAGAAATCTACTAGTAACACCCACTGCATATGCGATGTCCGGTCTCGTACATATCATTGCGTACATTAAACTTTCAACTGCTGAATAAGGAATCTTTTGTATTTTCTCTTTCTCCTCATCACTTGACAGACTCTGATACGAGCACAACTTGAAGTGACCTGCAAGAGGAGAACCAACTGGCTTTGCATTACTCATAGTGAACCTATCAAATACCTTCTCAATGTATTTCTCCTGTAACAACTAAATCTTTCTCTTTCTTCTGTCACGAGAAATCTGCATGCCTAGTATTTGCTTTGCTGGTCTCATGTCCTTCATTGCAAACGACTCACTGAGGTCCTTCTTCAACCTGTCAATCATAGACATATCTTTTCCGAGGATAAGCATGTCATCAACATAAAGTAAGAGAATAATTCAATTCTCACCAAACCGTTTGATGTACACACAATGATCTAAAGCTGTTCTTTTATATTCATTTTCAATCATAAATGAATCAAATTTTTTATAGCACACTGTCTTGGAGCTTGCTTCAGCCCATACAAGCTCTTCTTCAACTTACAGACAAGATTTTCTTACCTTTGACTTTGAAGTCTTCTGGTTGCTTTATATAAATTTCCTCCTCCAAATCATCATGAAGGAAAGTTATTTTTACATCTAACTGTTCAATCTCCAAGTCTAGGTTAGCAGCAATACCAAGAGCAACATGGATAGAAGATATTTTAACAACAGGAGAAAAAATTTCTTCAAAGTCAATACCTTTCTTTTGACCAAAGCTTTTCACAACCAATCTAGCTTTATACTTTGGTTGAGAACAATATTCTTGAGTCTTCAACCTGAAAACTCACTTGTTCTTCAAGGCATTACTTACCTCTGGTAGTTGCACCAAATCATATGTGTGGTTCTTCTGCAGAGAATCTATCTCTTCCTGTATAGTAATAAACCACTTCTTTTTCTGCTCACTTTCAACTGTTTCCTGGTAACTCTCTGGTTCACCTGCATCAGTAAGCATCACATACTCATCTGGAGAGTATCTTCTGGAAGGTTGACGTGGTCTAGAAGATCTTCTTAACTGAGGTTCTGTGGGAACTTGCTCTCTTTCTTCTTCCTACTCAACATGTCTTGTAGGTAGATCAACATTTGGCTCTGCACCATCTTCCTGCACATCTCCCTCATCACCATGATATACTCGAGGAATAACTGGGTCACAGTCTACAAATCCCTCTGCAGAAGTCTTAGCTAAAGCCTCCTTCAAATCCTCAATGGTTTGATCCTCAAAGAAGACAACATCTCTGCTTATGAACACCTTCTGCTTTTCTAGATCCCAAAGCTTGTAACCAAACTGATCATATGAGTAACCAAGAAAAATACACTCTTTTGTCTTACCATCCAGCTTGGACCTCTTATTGTTTGGAACATGTGTAAATGCACGACAACCAAACACTCTTAAATGCCTATAGGAGACATCTTTCCCTGACCATATACGCTCTGTAACATCACCATCTAGAGCTGTACATGGTGATAAGTTGATTACATCAATTGCAGTCCTCAAAGCCTCATCCCAAAACCTTTTGGGTAGCTTGGCCTGTGAAAGCATACATCTGATCTTTTCTATGATGGTGCGATTCATTCTCTCTGCAATTGTATTATACTGAGGCGTACCAGGGACTATCAACTCATGCTGGATGTCATATGACCTGCAATAATCATTAAACAATCCTGTGTACTCACCACCATTATCTGATCTTATACATTTTAATTATCTTTCTGTCTCCCTTTCAACTCTGGCATGAAACTCTTTGAAGACATTAATAACCTGATCTTTAGTCTTCAAAGCATATGCCCAAACTTTCCTAGAAAAGTCATCTATAAAAGTAACAAAATAAAGTGCACCACTGATACTAGGAACATTAACAGATCCACCAGAAGTTTTTGTCATCAAAGGACCACACACATCTGTACAGACACGTTCCAAGACATGTATTTTTCTAGATAAGGCAGGACTAATAAAGGAAACTCTATGTTGTTTACCAGCCAAACAATCAATACAAGAGTTCAAACGTGTACCTCTGAGGTATGACAATACCTCTCTCTTAGAAAGTTCTTGCAGCCCTTTCTCGCTCATGTGTCCCAGTCGCCTATGCCACAACTCTATACTGAAGTCTTTCTCTGTAGCATTCAACTGTTCACCACAAGCTTTAGCCTACAATCTGTACAATGTATGACATTTCTTCTCATTAGCTATAATAATAGATCTCTTATTGAGCTTCCATTGTGCTTTGTGAAATCTGACTTCAAAGTCTTTATCGTCCAACCTTTCAACTAAAATTAAATTCAGTCTTAAGTCAATCACATGCCTCACATCCTTAAGCACCAACTTGCAACCAAGGTTGGTCTTTATATGGATATCTCTCATGCCAATTATGTTTGCTGTGTCATAGTTGCTCATCTTGACAACACCAAAATTTTCAGACCTGTAAGTAGGAAAGAACTCTCTCCGTGGTGTAGCATGATAAGAAGCACCTGTATCAATTATCCACTCGAGATCCTGGCACACATAAAAAAAAATATCATTCGAAGTAGACAAAATCAAATAATCACTATATTGTACTGTAACTGTGATATTATCTTTTGACTCTGTATGCTCCACTTCTTTTCCTATTTTCTTGTTCTTCTTAGGTTGCTTGCACTAATTCTTGTAATATCCTTTTTCACTACAATTGTAGCAAATAATATCTTTATTTGATCTTGACTTGCTTCTACCAATGCGTAAACCACTTCTATCATTTGACTTTGACAATACCACAATTCTTTCTCCTTAACTCCTTATTCAACAAACTGTTTGTTACTTGACTCATGGTGACAATACCATCTGGTGCCGAATTACTGAGAGAAACCATCAGTGTCTCTCAACTTTCTGGCAAAGAGCTGAGAAGTAACAATGCCTGTAACTCATCATCAAGAGACATTTTCATAGAGTATAACTTGTTAGTAATACTCTGCATTTCATTCAAATGCTCAAGAATAGAAATACCGTCTTTATATTTGAAGTTCACAAGTTTTCTGATCAAGAAAGCTTTATTAACATCCGTTTTTTTTTTCATAAAGACCTTCTAACTTTTTCCAAAGAGACTAAGCAGAACATTCTGAAAAAACATGGTGAAAGACACTATTATCTAACCATTGTCGAATAAATCAAACTATTTTTTGATCTAACCTCTTCCACTCATCAGTTATATATATATATTTAAATGTTTTTGATTTGATTTAAGATATATATATATATATATATATATATATATATATATATATATATATATATATTATAACTTAGCAAAAGATCTATTTACCCGTCTCTAAATAGTTAAAACATGTTCTATTGTTTTATAATAAGACCCATTTATTTCCGCTGGTTCTCGTAATAGACGGTTCTATGCGAGAATTGGATGTTCAGATTAAAAGTAAAATTGGACAGGATCTTCGAACATGACGAAGCTAATAACCTCGAGTATTGTGCTATCTTTCGTCCGATGTATGATGGACGGTGGATATACCAACGCATCAGCACTATATATTTTCTCCTCCCTGCGACCTTCCCTGTTGCGCATTCTCCCAAACCCTAACGAGTTCCGATTGGGCGGCGAAGATGGTGGCGATCGAATTCTATCTCTTCTCCTTCCCTTTCTTCTATCTTCTTTCTTTCTTCTCTTCCACAGGTCTGACCTCGATTTGTTCATCTGCGTTGCAGACTTTCAAGCGTAGGAATGGCGGACGCAACAAGCATGGCCGCGGCCACGTTAACTTCATCCGCTGCTCCAACTGCGGCAAGTGCTGCCCCAAGGTATCGCCTTTTGAGATTGAACGATTAATTCTATTTGATTTTAGCATTTTGCTTGAGAGTTTTTGTGCTAAAATATTTGGAACTTGGATTTATGTCTTGGTCTTGGCCCGATTGCAGTTTCTAAATCACATTCTGTTTGAGAGTTTTTGAGATTGATATTTTTTCTTTTTTTTCCCTATTTATATCTCTAGTTCGATCTCTTTCCACGTATTCTTACGGTCAATAATGCAATTTACCTATATTAATTTTTTCTTGAAGGACAAGGCCGTCAAGAAGTTTCTTGTGAGGAATATAGTGGAGCAGGCTGCCGTGAGGGATGTCCAGGAGGCCTGTGTCTTTGATGGTGAGCGCCAAACTTGTTGCTAATTGTTGTCTTAATTGAAACTTGGTTGTTTGTTGGAATATACTCAAAACTTTCAAATACTTAAGGGTACACTCTACCGAAGCTGTATATAAAGATGCAGTACTGTGTCTCTTGTGCAATCCACTCCAAGGTTGTGAGGGTGAGGTCTCGCACTGACAGGAGAAACCGTGAGCCACCACAGCGCTTCAGACGCCGGGTACTTTTCCCAGATTTTACACTTATCTTCAAGTCTTGTCTAGTGTACCTTGGTGAATATGTTTCTACTGCTATTCTTTCTGTTTTGCTATTTTTTCCCACTTTTGTGTTTCTTGTATATGTGAATGGCTTAGTTCCTGCTTAGAACAAGAGATTGCAGATAGTTAATTCGTGAAATGCTAGTATGTTAAAATTTGAAATTTGGAAGGACAAAAAAGAAGTTGGATCAACTTGATATTTTGGTGATGTTTTGCACTGATGTTATTAACATTTGAAGTTGATAATCTCAGTGTAAAAAAAATTTTTGAAGCTGGGGAGCTTCTTTAATTGTCAGGACTGCTAGTTGTTTTGGTTGTTTATGGGACCATGTTGCAGATCTAATCTGTGACCTGTTTTTTTTGCAAATGATATTTTTTGAACAATCTCATTAATTGTCACCATGGGTGTTAAGAAAGTATGTTCCACAACGTAGGTGACAACTTTAGGACATCTGTTCTATAACAAGTTAGTATTTAGTATGACTAAAAAGTACAAAAATTTTCCATGTGGAGCTTATGGCTGTCAAACATTTTATTGTTAACTTGGCTTGCTTGGTCATACTCTTGATACTACTTCAACTGTTGAATCTTTTGCAGCAACAGTATTTTTCTTTAGAATTATCATATTAAAGTGAACTTTTTACTATCATATTTTGTGATTTCAAGTCATAACGGTATGATTTGTATTAGGCAAAAGCAGATATCCAAGGAATGAAGTGGCTTTGAAATATCAATTTCTCATAATACTTTATATTTGTAATTTATGTTTTGGTGGTAACCTTTGTTCGGTCAGTGGATTGAATTGCATCAGAAACTGGGGTTATATATCATTCATGTCATCTAAATTGAGGTTTTGATGATTGCTTATTCTTGTAATGTCAGAAGATCTAAAGTCCAATGATGATTTTAGTTAGCTGTTTAATTAGATCACGTAGATGGCATTCTGTGGAGTGTTACTATAGCCTGAGAATTCTACAAATGGGATGGATTGTTTTGGGGGGAGGGGGAAAAAGGATTCACAAGCCCCTGATTAAAAAAAAGAAAAGGATGAAGAGGGTATAGCAGAAGGCTCCTTTCAATAGGGATCTCAAGGAGGATTAGTGTAGCAGAAGATTCTACAATTCTGTTTACCGTTCTAGTGGCAAGTGTTATTCGATGTGATGAAAATTTACTAAGCTGGAATATTTAATCGTAATTTACCAAGCAAGACATGTTAACAAGATTAAGAGTTTTGTGTTAATTGATTGCATCCATCTCCTTTATGGGTTTTGGATTTGGGAAAATGTTGGAAGGAATATTAACAGTAACCATTAACTACGACAGGAATAGAGTGATGAAGCATTGTAGTAGTAGGTGTTCTAGGGATGTATAGTTTGTTGCTGCTATGTTTCAGATAGTTTGCATTTGTTTGTATTGCCATTCAGCAGCAACACCATGTTTCATTGTTTTGAATTTTATTTACCTGCTTCTGATTAATGGATTGATTTCATTATTACTTCTGATGCAGGATGATCTGCCGAGGCCTGGGCAAGGACCTCGTCCGGTTGGAGCTGGAAATCCAGCTCGTCCATGATGCAAGACTTATGCGAAATTATAGTAGTTTTTATTTTTGTCTAGATCCTACTACTAGTATCAAGTTCCAAGTGTCTTGTTTATGGGAAATCAATTAGAGAACCTTAATTTGGTTTCATTTTTCTTGTTTCAAATAGAAATATGTTATTTGCTGACTACTTATTATTGTTGGAATGATGTTATCTAAGTATGTGCTTTGCTATAGCACCCTTTTCAATAGGTGTTCGTATATTATATATGATTTAACTTTAGTACTATTACTAAAATGTCGTTAAATTTGAATTAATTTCTTATGAGCTTATGTCTATTAAATTATTTAATTTTGATAATATGTTGTAAGCAATTGTGTTGTAATCCAAGGACTATATATTTAATGTAATTATTATAACTTGATAAATTATATATATATATATATATATATATACGTGAGTATCACAATAATCTAAGTTCCAATTAGATCACCGCCATTTCTGAAAAGATTTAAAATACCAATACAACTATTTATATCATTAGCAAGGTTCCAAAGGCATATCAATTGGTATGATTTGGAAAATAAATTATCATTTGATTTTAGAAAGCTAAGATAATCCTTAGTTAATGTTACACTTGTAAAATTAAAGTCATTGAAAAATTTTATAAACTACGTATTTTTCTTTTAAAAATATCTCTCGTATTTATTATAAGATATGATACTTTTGTTTGTATGCAAATTATTTTTTCTTTTTTTTTATATCTATTCCCATACTTTACTACTATTAATGCCTAAAAGATTCTAAATTGCTCGCCCTTGAAAAAAGTGTCAGGAGATTATTAAATGCAAAATTACTTTTAATTATTGAGAATTTAAAATGATTAACAATTACTTTTGTTCTTATTTATTTATCTTTGATTTAATAATAAGGAATCCCTAAAACAATATAAAAGATGGCAGTGTGAGCGTCTGTCCATTAAACGCCCAACCCTTCCTCACTCTCCGTTACAACATACGACTCGCCCTTCCCCTCACCCCTACCTTCTCCTCTTCGCTTTACCAATGGCGACTTCCCCGGCGAACTGTCTCCCGGAGGCCGACTCCTTGCCCGATGGGTTCGTCGAGGTGTCTGCCGACCCCCCGCCGCGGCCGGCGTCGTCCGACTACAAGGACGCCTTGCTTGATCTTCATTTCTCGGGCCAACGTCTCGTCGACCCGTCGCCCCCGCCCATGGAGGCAGTGGAGGCGACCCTGACGCCGGATTGTCTGGTGGATGGGACGGAGAAGTTTGTTTTCTCGACCGACTTCTCGACGAGAGGGGATGGCGTCGGCGATTGCTCCGACTCGGTGGCGCGAGATGGAATCTTGGAGTCGAAGCCTGGTGATGATGCCTCGAAGGAGATGCGTAGAATCCCGAATGAGGTCTTGATAGGTTCATCTGCGGGACGAAGTAGCCAAGGAGACTGCCAGAGTTCCGAAACAGGTTAAACATCTTTCTTTTTTGTCCCCTTGTCATCTGTCCACGTTATCTATCTTCCTGTTTACGTTAGGTTGGCTTGCTAGTTTTTCTTGTTATCACGTTTCATGCAAATATGATAAATAATGTTTGTGATGTCGGGATCAAAACATATTACTATTGCAGCTGAAAGAAATCTAGTCAGGTTACATTAGAAACTTGTAGTAATCAGTGGCAGCTAAAAGAATATCCCATCAGGGGCAACAGTTGATGGAAAAGAGCACATCATAGTCAATTACATAATATTTTCGGACGAGGAGATCATTGAACCATGCAAGAAGGATTCTACTGAATAAGCTGCAGTGACATGGATGAAATATTTAGGGGTAAGATGTCAAAGAGGAGATTGTTATCATCATTTTGTTCGTTTGACTCCAGTGTTCATCTGATGGAGCATCAGTGTGTTTAAGGAGGGCCAACCAATTCAGTCTTACCTCTGCCTTTAAAAAGAAGAAAGCTAGTAACGAGAGTGCACAACGAAAAAGAAAAGATACAATCTTTATTTAATAAAAGGAGCTTAAGGAAAATTATAGCAGCACCGGCATAGGTTATGTCCGCATTATGATGAAGTTGGGTGCAAAATAAACCTTTGTGACTTCTGATAAATTTTTTACTGTAATTTTAGTTCTGAAAACAGTAAGTATCTTAAGTGGATATGAGTGAGGTCTATCCTAGTCATTCCCTGTTATAGGATTGTTCTTCAGGCATTTGTTGTGTTTTTTAGGATTTACAATTGTGAATATAGCCTGCAAGAAGTGATGGGAATTTTCAGGTGAATCTTGATGTTCAGCTTAATTTAGTGAAACGAGATGATTTTTTGATGTACTTAGTTTATTTTATGCTCCTTCTTGTGAGGGGCCAGGTTGTTGGGTTGATGGACCAGCCGGCCTAGTTACCACTTTAATCTACTAATTTTAGTAAGTGTTTCATCTTTGGAGGTGGTCACAAATGAATTGAATCAGTGAATGAAAAATAAATATGCATAAACTAATTGTAATTAAAATGGCATCTTGACTGCCATGTAACGTGCATTAAAAAATTGTGATAGTAAATCTTTTTGATACCAAGAAATTTTATAAGTCACCACATGTATATAATGATCCAAAAGCAATCAATTAGGATACAAATATATCATATTATAATGATGATAAAGATTGCTTAAACAGGCCTTCAATATGATAAGAGATTTTTATTATTGGAAACCAACTGGTGAGCCAGATACTGTTCATCTATATTATCATTTAAGCTTTTTCCTGATGTCAACAGTCTTACAAAAGCACAACCTAAGCATGAGAAGGCCTGAAGAAGGTGCTTTAACATGGTTTCAAAAGAGAACTAGAGACTGAGACCTTGCGTGAAGACATCCAAGTACCGTGAAACACACATATATTAGTAGTCAAGTGAAAGAAATTGTGTTAATGCTTAGTTCATTTTGATGGTATCTGTGAACATTATCATTAAGGAAGATCTCATAGATATGGTTGTTCACGAAAGTTTTTGCTGTACCTGCTTCAATTATAGCCACTAGTATACACTTGTTGTCTTTAATATTCTGAAAGCAAGTAGTCCTGGCAATATAAAGAAAATGATGATGAATTAATTTTCCCCATGGATTTTGCAGAAACAAAAGGCCAGTCGGAATTAAATGCCATCAATCTAAAGGTAAGATGTATCGCAGGGTATGCTGAATGTTCAAAGTGATTTGTGGATTACAAAAAGCTTGATGCATTAAGTCAATTATCATGTTAACTACCTGCACATCAGTTCTCCATATCTTCAGATTGTTCAGGTTGATCTCACAGATAATTTACCTTTTGTTCGGGGATGTATGATAAACACAGTTCTTTTAATTATTTTTGGCTTTCAGATGTCCTGCTTTTGTAAGGCTTTCTTTATCATTGGAAAATTTGTTTGTGTCCTTTTCACTAGAACCATTTTTATGTACATGTGATTTCTCTTGTCACAATGAAGTTGGTAGGGTCCTCTACCATCCTACTGTGTTGCTCCGTTCAATTGTTTCTTTAAAGAGTAACAATAATCCTTACAGGGAAAAGGAATGAAACATATATTAATATGGTCTATCTATAGATGGATCTTAAGTTGCTTTGTTAGTCTTCCGATCAAATGTTTTGCAGCTTTGTAAATAATCTGTCAGTCCAACTTGTTTAAATTATATATCTATATATATATATATATATATATTCCTGTAACTTCTATTTATCAATGGTCAAAAGGACTTAAAAGTCAATCTTTATTCTGTCAAGTCTTCCTTATCAAAGTTTTGCTCTATGGTGTTCTGTAACATTGTATGGAATGACATTATAATTTGAGATCATCTAGAAAATATATTTTTAAATTAAATTTAATTACTTTTAGAGTTTATTTCTGTTTCTGTGAGAATATGTAGTCTTATACTTCTTGTAGTTTGTCTAATAGTTCACTATTCTATGTTCCCACATGCTTCTAGTTATGTAGGTATGATGATCAAACCTACTTCTTTAGTTGGTTCATTATGTCATCTTGTGATTTGAGCAAATTCCATAGATATCTGTAGCTTGCAAACAAGATTGTATTGAATTACAAAAATTAGCTACACTTCATTACTTGCAACATGTATCTTGCATAATTTAGCGTGCAGAACTATAAGAAAGATTATTTTTTTACTTTTGATAATTTAAATGGATTTTTCTAAGCATCTTAAACACTTCTTTGATCGTGTAATTCATTAAATAGCTTCTATTATTTAATGGTCTTTCAGGAAAGAGGTGAAGGCAAACAAAAAGTTACAAAGCGCAACACAAAGTCGGAGGAGCTGGTAGAATATACTTTGAAATATCAAAAAGTTATGTTAGAGAGAGATGCAGGTTAGTAATAAAAATTTAATTATATACAATGGAATGTTTAGATTCATACAATGTGCATTGTGGTTGTTCGCCACTTTGAAACTGCCATGAAAAGGTTGGCTGTCAATTTTTAAACTAGAATGCACTTTGATGTTATGTTTGTTTTGTCTTTTAATGCACATCTATATATTTCTTGTATAGAATTAATTTCCAGGAATGTGAAAAGAAACAACTTGAGATATTATTTTACTGTGATATGGATCAATGTTGGACTTGGTTAAGGGAAAAATTGCATGAAATTTTTTGAAAATTGCATTTATTAGAAGCAATACAAAATTACAAATAAGATGCTTTATGATTGAATAGAGCACTGAAAATTACTGAAACATAATGGATTATTGAATTAACTAGGGTTCTCATCTAGGTGGATGGCTAAAATGAAATTTATAAAATTGATTTAAGTTGTAAATGAACCTAAATAGTAGGCTAGCACATTAATTTCATATGTTAAGTTGGTAAATAGGAGCGACTTATGTGGTAAAATTTTCCACTTTAAAGACAGCATCTCATAGAAAAATTTAATCATAAATAGATGGTAACAAAAAATATTTATCCATTCTGGATAGGTTGGTGAATAAGTTAATGTCTCACATAAATCAGATCTAAGCTTGGAGATGTTCACCTATGCTGCTTTATCAATCTTTCCTGATTTATGTGAGATCCAGTTGTTTATTTGCTTGCATGATGGTGTAGCTTGCTCTTGCATTTAGGTCCACTTCTGCACTCATTGGCCGTGTAATTTATTTTTATCAAAGGGAGGAGCGAGTATAATCTGCAACTGTGTTTTGTAACATCACATTCATCAGCAAACTTAAAACAATTTTCTTCTCCTTCTGGCCAATTTTAATTTTGAATTTTAAAGGTTAATCATATATTAGGGATGACCAATAAAACAGACATTGAGTAGGTCTTTGAAGCAGTAGAATATTTTTATGACCTCATTGTTCATACTTATAAATAGCAAATTTTTTTCTGATTCTCCTATTCATGTTGCTTATCCTGTGAATTTCCTTGCTCCTTGAAGCTGTTGCTGTTCGTGAGAAACTTGAGTCACTTTGCAGGGAGCTGCAACGTCAGAATAAAATGCTTATGGTACATTTTCCAAATTGAGAGGTTGAATATATTTTTATTGCTATGTTGGCATATTCAACTTTGCTTCTGCCTCATATGACTTATGCAGGATGAATGTCAAAGAGTATCTACAGAAGGACAAAATATGAGACTCGATTTGTCTACAAAGTTTAATGATGTAATTAAGGTAAGAACTATGACAATATATGTTAAGTGTTTGGTTTTTTTTTTCTTGTCCTCTAATACACGTGCAGTTCTCAAGGACTTGTCTCAGAACATTTTTTTTATATTTTTAAAATCAAGTTGTTTTCTTAAAGTTAAGACATTAAGAACATACCTGCTATCAAACATCTGCTTGTGAAGTAACTAATTTCTGTTCTTACTAGAGATTTATACTGATGATCTATGCCACACTCCAAGAATAAGACTTAAATGATGAGAATGTATTGAAAAATCCACGATGAAATAAAGTTGTCTAGTATATGGATTTTCTTTGATGTTTCTACATCTCTTCACACTTTTTTTGCTTGATTTGTTTTTAGTGCCCGGAAACAGTGAACTGGTTGAACATGGTATCATTGGCCTAGTGTTCTGATGAAGAGCAAAGTACAGCACTGAATTTACTGGATATGAATTATAACATGTGTTTCCAGAAACTGAGAATTGAAAGATTCTTGGACCAACTGAACTGACCTTTGAGACAAGTTGGAGATATGATGGATGGGCTGTACAATAAGTAAATTATATTAAGGCTAGGATTAGTCATAAAACTGCATTACATAGGCCAGTGAGGCATGGGAATCTACTTGTCTGTGTTGCCATATCATGAGACAGGTACTTGTTTATGTGTTGACATATTAAATACATCATATTCCTTCCACAATTTATCTTACTGTATCCCAAAATTTGTTTCTAGAATTGTTCCTTTTACATGTCTTATGGTTGTTGGTTTTGTAGTGGGGTCTGTCCCTTTTTCTGTTTCCACTACAAAAAATTGTTAATCAATGGCTTTTGTGTTGTAGGATATCACCATTAAACTTGAGGTGCAAAAAGATGAATGCCTTTCTCAGCTCAATGAAAATGAGATGTAAGGTTCCTGGAGTTCTTTTTAGATTGATTGCAACAAGGATATCTTTACACGAAGAAACTTTGAAATAGGTTTATCTTTTTGGATTATATCCATATCATTTAATTTCCGCGAAGTGTGAGTGCGATATTAATAAATTTCTTGATTAAACTGATACTTATATCAAATTAAAGAGGAATTAAGAACGACACGATAGATAACACTCCACTAGGCAGTTGTAGATAAAGCACAATATGAAGGCATAGTAATTATGCAACAAAGATATCAGTCGAACTGCCATATAATACTTTCTTACAATATGTTAAATACATTTAGGAGCAAGTTACAGGGATGGCATAGGTCATGAATATTCTTTTGTAAGCAGTGATATTGCCTTTATAGCTTGTCCTTGTACTTGCATTTGTTATGACTTCATTTTTGGCCTTGTCTTTTCTAAATCAGTTGCCAATCACATATTGAATCACATGCCAAGCAATGCTAGCCATTAAATTCAGGTTTACTGGTTTATATAGAGCTGTACCAATAACCACAGCCTGCTCTTTGTTGGCAGGTGTGGGCACATGCTGTAATGACTCTATGAGTGATGAATTCATTGTCCCTCATCTACTGTTTATTTTACCAACTCTTTTTTTTTTTGTGGAAAGAGAGATGACAATTGTTTCTTTATTCATAAGTTCTTCTTTAATTAAACATTTGAGTGCATATCTGGAAGTCTGGAGCCAAACTTTTTCAAGATTACATGTTTTTCCAAGTTGTGCATGTGAAATACATGAAACATTGTAACTTCCCTTACGTTTCATTTGCCTTTCTATTAAACATGATGATGATGTTTGTGCTTACATGCACATATGCATTGTCTGCCCCCAGCAGTAAGAATAACCTCCAAAGTTGGGGTGGCTGGTATGAGATGTCTACCATCTCACAAATATCTTACTTATCAGACGAAAGTAAGTTCCATGAAACATGATGATGATGTTTGGGAAGTTACATGAAACATTTCATTTGTAAGGGAAGTTACATGAAACATTGTAACTTCCCTTACCTTTCATTTGCCTTTCTATTAAACATGATGATGATGTTTGTGCTTACATGCACACATGCATTGTCTGCCCCCAGCAGTAAGAATAACCTCCAAAGTTGGGGTGGCTGGTATGAGATGTCTACCATCTCACAAATATCTTATCAGACGAAAGTCTCGATGTCCATTGTTCATGTCATCACATCTGTTAGAAATTTTCTTACTGTTATGTGCAAAAGATATTTGTTAGCTCACCCTTTATTTAGGTTATTATCTTTCTTAAATGGAATTTTTTGATGATATTGAAACTTACATGTTCTTCATCTATGTGTTTGTTAATCTGTTGTTCTTCCTGATGTTTATTTAATCGCTGATGATCACTTAGTTTTCATTCATTTTCATTAATTTATGTGACAAATATTATGTTCCAAATAAGCATGAGTATGTTACAGCTGCTAAGTTTTTGGTTATGCACATAACAAGTGTTCCTAGGTAATGTAATAATGATATGTTGTAATCAACTTACATAGCATTATTTTGCTTATTCTTTCCTGAGATCAGATGATGGCCCTTTCTCTTTTATATTATTGAACTACCATGCTTTACAGACAAATTACTTGCTTTTTTTAGGTTGAGAAATAAGATAAAACTCCTTGCTGATCAATACTCTCTCTCTGAACAACATTTTGCCCAAAAGGTAAGGTCTTCAAGGATTTTGATCTTCTGAATTTCTGTGATTCAAGTTCTGATTTTAGATAAACCATGACTTTGACTTTGAGGCTCACTAGTGTTTTGCCATTTCCATGTAAACTATGTCTATAGTTACAGCAGAAGACGCTAGAACTTCAGCTTGCTGATCTAAAACTTCAGCAACAGGAACAGAAGTCTGCTAAGGAACAAACCCAGATGCAATTGTATGCTGAACAGGTTTCACAGCTTATGGCCACTGAGAAGAGTTTGCGTCTACAGCTAGCAGCTGATGAAGAGAGATTTCAGCAATTCCAAGTATATGAATTAAATTTGAAGTTCATATAGAAAGTGTTTAAATAATGTGTTAGGCATAGATCAATTGTTAATTATCATTATTAAGGTCAAACTTAGTTTCGACTTTGGCAAAGGACACTGTACAAGAAAAATCTAAATAGTAGTATTAGTACCTGAACTGGTATAATGTCTTAGAGATCATAAATAATGTCTCGAAATAGCAAGTGACATACTCATGCCATGCTTTTTAATATGGGATTTTGCGTAGTATCTTAGTTGTGCCTAGTCTGAGTTTTTTTTTTTCAATGCAAAAACAGAAGAAATTTTCATTACATCAAATAACATACATGACGCCCGTACTTGGATTAGAACCAGAGATCTATCACTTGTGTAATATTACAGTAACCAATCCGGAGGTCTCAACAGAGACTTTTGAATATTTTTGTCTGGATTTTTGTTTTGTCACTTTTTTTTCTATGTTTAGAGAGTTGGTGAAAGTTTATACATAATGGGCCATGCAACTATTTGTGATTGGTGTTGTAATACATGATTGATTAATACATGTATTTTTATTGATGAGCAGAAATCTCTCTCTCTCGGTCTCTCCCTCTCTCTCTCTGCCCCTTCTGTGATCTTATTTGTCATATTTTCTTCTGTTTCTACTATTTATTCTGTTAGGTTTGAGCTATCAGTGTACATCTCTTTACTTTCTCTCTTTTTCTTTATTTTTAGTACATCATTTTCTTTATCTGTGTGTTTATAGCAATTTGATTTTATGATGTCATTTCCAGAATAAAGCATTAAACTGGTGGTTTTCTCTTAACCCACCATCAAACCTTACTGCTTCTATCAGATCTGTCATTATTCTGACCAATTTTAAAATCCTAATCCTCTTATTGTTCTTCTGTGTATGATGTACCTGTACACTGTTACATCTGGTCACGATGGATACTGCAAGAGAAGCTGAGACATTAATAATCAGGCTTAACTGAATAATCCATATTAGTAGAATGGATTCAACTTTGTCCAGCATCTCATGAGTTATGATGGTGATGAGCTGTATACAATACATGGTACATGACTTAAGCCATTGACATGTAAAAAGGTGTTTTGGCACATCCTTGGCATGACAAGGGCTGATGTTTCTATTTTCATGTTGATGTCATAATTGTAAGTGTGAAACTCACCAAAACTCAAGACTATCATTTATGGAATGTCAAACCTTTTATAGCTTTTCAAAATTACAACATCAAATTTTGTTTTAGCCAGGGTTTGCAATACCATACCGTACTGCTCGGTACGGGCGGTATGTACTGGTTCGATAGAGGACTGTACGCTCGGTATAGCTCGGTACCTTAGTGTATCATGTGTTGGTATGCTCGGTATAGTTCAGTACGTACCGTACCGACAATTAATCAATACACCGGTATGGTATAGTATTCAGAACCTTGGTTTCAACATGTAACCTCTCCCCCTCATCCAGATATGTTTCTCTTGCTTCTTTTTTTCTTTTTATGCCTGTTATCCACCTTTTCATCTATCACTGGGAGCTGAATAAACTGTTTACATATTTGTTTTGTTTAAGTGGATAATAATTCTTCTTTTCTTTCTTTTCAGAACAATAGTTTTAGATGTTGATGTACGCTTTGTGCAGCATATGGAATTGGATACCAATAGATTTGATCAGCTTCATGTGGTCATAATCATGGGATGTTTCGCATTGTGATGGTGAATGTCATAATTTACATGATTAGTGACTTGAACTAATTACCTCTGCCTCCATAAGACATTTGGTAGATGCCTTTCCCATTGGTATGATGGTGCATTGTTTACAGCACAAGACATGCTATATCTATGTTCCAACCAGAACCTCACAGCTTTATTTCTTTCGACAATGCAATAGCAAAACACCTCAACTAGATATTCATTTTTTATATTCTGTTAAAATGTAGGTTGCTTACCTTCACATCTGAGTTGCCTAATACTTGTAGTATCTATCACCTAGCATTCTCATCTGCCTGTTGCTTATGTTATGGACCTAAAATTTTTTGTTGCTAAGATTTTATCTGAGAAAGGTAGGATTTATAAAGTTCGGTAGTGTGATAAATTATGTCCTCACCATGAGAGGCAGAAACTGAATGAGTGTTAAAGAATGACAGCTTATTCTTATCGGATTTTTTATGGGACAAGGGATTATTGTAGCTCTTGCTCTTCCTTTGTTAGTCGACAGATTGAGTCGACAGATTGAATTTTCTTCGAGCTCAGGTTTTTTTCATATCTAAGGCCTTTATCTTTCAATTCTAGTTTCTTGTTCACTTAATATAAATTTTATGTCGATGATCATCAACAGTATTATTCAGTAATAAGTTACTTAATGCTGCCTCAGGATGCATTGTCGAAAAGTAACGAGGTCTTTGAAGCATTTAAGCAGGAGATGGAAAAGGTAAGAATAACTTGGTACATATTGCATGTTGATATGGAACATGAACCCTCTGCTTTTCTGAATATTTGATTTTACATTATATCTACGCTTGTTATCTTCATATATGAATTAAGTAAATCCATTATAATTTACTCTTTGTGACTGGAATTTTAATCAGATGGCAAAATTGGTAAAGGAACTTAAGAAAGAAAATGAATTTTTGAAGAGCAAGTGTGAGAAGTCTGATATTGCACTCGTGAAGCTCATTGAGGAGGTAAGCTGAGAAGGCAAATTATATCAACATTTCGCTAGACTTACACTCATGTTCTTTAAAAGGTCATATTGTTTTGTTGATCAGTATCATACGTTCCAACTTAACAAACTGGTAAAAGTTCTTTTTTATTCTTGTTGATAGCATGCCTTGAAATGAAGCCATTCTTTTGGTCATACTAGTTCTTCCTGATTGTAAGATCATAAGCAAAAACCTCAACTCTTTATTACTACTTATCATTGGGACTCCTATTCGAGTCATCTTGACTGTTACCATTTCCATACCTTATTATTGCTTAACAAATGCTGATTTTTTGTTATTTTTCCATCAAACTCTTTTAGATGAGAACAATCTTCCATTGATCAGATGTTTTAAACATGTAAAGTACTCCAAACCAAGGTTTGCAATACCGTATCGTACCGCTCAGTATGTACCGGTTTAATAGAGGACTGATACGTTCGGTATAGCTTGGTACCTTAGTGTGCCATGTGTTGATATGCTCGGTATGTACCGTACCAATAGCTGATGGATACGTCGGTACGGTATGAGATTGCGAACCTTTCTCTAAACAACAATGTCCGTTTGATAAAAATCTGAATTTGATTTTCTCAATTTTAAGTTTCTTACTTGGGGCAGATATTATAGATCATTTTACTACTTAAAGTATCTCAGTATTGAACTCATGGTGTCTCACAGGCTTGTGTTTATATGCTGGTCTCTTCTAGTACATTATCTACAGGTTTTACTATTGAGCAAATTGATGCAATAGATAGTGTAGTAGAACTGTAGGATTGGCTGAACTTAATTGGCTTGTTTTGCTGTTGTAATTATCCTTGGTTCTATCTACCATTTGAAATCAGTTGATACGAGCAAGGTCATAAATATTGATGACAATGGGTTTTGGCATGTTGCTAGCATGTGGTTTGACATGTCTCCTTTACTAGCCAAAACATGTTCAAAAGTTTACCTATCTGTAGTGAATTTATGCAATACCGATCGATACCGCCTGTACCGAGTGGTACATACCGATCGCCAGCTGACGATACTCGGACCGCCCTCTACCAGGCAGTACCGTCGATTGGTGTTGTTTTCGTCCGTTACCACCCGAAATTGATTGGTAACGGTCGATTTCAACCATCATCGACCGCTGTCGGTCAGTAACGGTCGATTTCGACCATTGTCGACCGCTGTCGGGCGGTAATGGTCGATTTCGACCGTCGGCGATCAATTTCGGGCGGTAACAGTTGATTTCGATTGTCGGCGATCGATTTCGGATAGTATCAGTCGACGGAGAACTGAGGGAGGGAGAAAGATGAAGAGGGAGAAGAAAAACCTGGAGTCTCGCGCTGCTCTTCGCCTGCGCAATCCGTCGCTCGTAGGCGATTTCTTCTCCCTGCGTGGGGAGAAGAAACGAGGTGATTTTTTCTTTTTTAACTTTATATTATATTATATTATATTATATACCGAGTGGTATACTTGTGCGTACCACTCGGTAGTGACATATGATACCATGCCGAGCTAAGCTTGGTACACCGGTATGGTAAACCTTGGTGAATAGTATTTGGTACCTCAACAACAAGATTTTAATGACTCAGCATGATAATGCCTCTTCAGCTGAAGCTTAAATCCTCGGTCATCATTCTCGAGACCAAGGTTTGTAATTTCGACCTGTACCGCCCGGTACGGGCGGTACATACCGGTCCGTCAGGTTGTCGGTACGCGGACCACTCGCTACCGGGCGGTTCCGCCAAAAATCGATCGTCGGCAGTCGATTTCGGTCGTTGGCGGTAGATTGAAGGGAGAAATCGATCGCCGACGGTCGATTGAGAGAGAAATCGATTGTCAACGGTCGATTGAGCGAGAAAAAGGGAAGAAGAAGAAGGGGAAAAGAAAAAAAGAAAAGAGAAGAAGAATACCTAGTGCCCGTGCGTCGGGGCGCTTTTTCTCCCGCGCGGGGAGAAAGCCGAGTTTCTCTTTTTTATAAATATTTTAATATATTAATATTATATTATATAATATTATATTATAAAATATTTATATATATTTTAATATATTGGATGGTACGCACTGTGTACCACCCGGTATTGGTATCATACCGGTACCGAGATGAACTCGGTACACCGGTATGGACCGGTAAGTCAAACCTTGCTCGTGATAACTTATTCTCGTGAGTTATAGCACACCTCAATATTTCTGTTCTTTTTGTTATGATTATGAAATCATAATAAACTTCTTGCATATTTGACCAAGGTCAGATGTAATATTCTCAAGCTTTGGTGACACCAATGAGGGATGGAATTATTTTAAAGTCAATGGTAAAAGATAATTTTGGTCATTTAGGAAAACAACTCCGGTTATGATTTGCAAGTTATGACAAGCTTTCCAGAGGAAGCCCTTTATGCTTTGACAGCTTTCAATCATGAAAATGTTTATCTTGAATAATGCGACAAATTGTCAGGCTCAAGAAACCATGGTTAAGTCCAATGACACAGGTTAATCAAGATATGATTTAAAAAAAAAAAAAAGCAGCATATTATTGCAGAATACCTATTCTGAAAATTATCACTCGTCTTTTACAATAGAGATTTTGTAATTTCAAAATTTTATTGTTTATTAGGTGGATATTTTGTTGCAGTTTGAAGGAAACTACCAATTTTATCCTTTGGTGATTATTGTTCGAGCCAGTCATCAACATATATGAATCATATCTACCTTTTCGTCAATCACAGTTGATGTTAATTTAGTTTGATGCCCCATCATCATCTCCAAACACTGCAATGTGTTCACCAAAAGTTCTTTGTTATCGTTTATCCAACTCTTCTGTTGATGCACATATTGTTCTTATTGTTTCCTTTTTCTGACGGTTATGAAAGCGCGAGGTGATGAAGAAACAGCTAGAAAAGGTGAAGAATCAAAAAGAAAAACTTGAATCTCTATGCCGATCGCTGCAGGCGGAGAGAAAACACAACTTGGTTAAGGCCGCATCGGATCCTATGGCTGTTGCTGCCCTCCAGGTAACCTCATCAAAGGAAGACTCATGACAAGCTTCCAAACCTTTGATCGTTCCCTCTCTCAAAAAAGCTACTGATCAAGATCACAAAGGTGAGAGAAAGAGGGTACCACTTACCACACCCCTTTTTCTCCCTGTTGTCTTCGTCTTTTATTTTTTTTTTGTGCTTGAAATCTTAATGTCGGAGTGAAGCAATTGCCGTGGTGAATTGTTTGCTTCCTCGAACATCTTCCAACTGCATGTGGTAAATCTTTCTAGTTAGTTAAATGAAGGATAAAACCTGAGGGGGGTTTGGATTATGTATCTCGATGAACAGTGTTGTCTTTATTGTTACTGCATTACAACCTCTCTTTCTTTTACCTCTGCATTACTCGTTTCTTGTTGTTGTTTCGCTGGTGGATAGGCTAATGCTTGCTCGCATCAATCTCATCAATGTTTGGGTAGAGTTTGATAAATAAATTGCCCACTGGCTTCACACAGCTACTCTCTCTCTCTCTCTCTCTCTCTGTTACGTAATGCTAAATCAGAGGCCTATCAAGTGTTATGGATAGTTTCTTCAAATCCAATTCATACATCTTCCAATGTCAAAGGTATCAACACGCACAATTCATGCTTAATATATCAAAATTAGCAGACGAACATGATCTGTGTGTGATAAGGGCGTAATCATCGCATCTCCCATATTGACATGTTTGATACTTCTGTTATATTAGATCGACAACCCATATTGACATGTTTGATACTTCTGTTATATTAGATCGACAACGATGGTGACCAACGTCAATGACCGACCATTATGTTCATTATGACATATCAATACTTCTGTTATATTAGATCGACAACGTTGGTCAATGACCGACCATTATGTTCATTATGACATATCAATACTTCTGTTATATTAGATCGACAACGTTGGTCAATGACCGACCATTATGTTCATTATGACATATCAATACTTCTGTTATATTAGATCGACAACGTTGGTCAATGACCTACCATTATGTTCATTATGACATATCAACCACCCGATTCATCATGTTAACGGTCGGAGAAACTCTCGACTATTTCTCCTCACTCTTTCGAACCTTAATCGCTTCATTTTCGCATCGACAACCCTCTTCCAGGTTGGATCCTCCTCAACACCTCAACCCTTGGAGACAACAATATATCGGAAAAATCAATACGTAAAACATGCACACGCGCACATTCAGCAAAAAACACATCCAAAAAACAGCATTGACCGAGCACATTCAGCAAAAAACACAAAAGTAAAACGCGAAAAGGATAGATAATAACAAGAACCAGATTAAGACCAAGCGAGGGTTCTTACAAAGTTCATTCACAATCTACGAAATTTAGCTGAAGAACTAGCAAAGCCTGACCTAAAAATGTGATGTTCAGTAGCCTGAAGCAACACGACAGGTGTATTGAGGTTGTTGATTTAATCACCCAAATCCATGGATACCACTGCACATCATCCAATTAGTTCTTTTGGCAACTTCTACCCTCCTCGACTTCCTAACTCTCAGTCTTCTGCATACCAGAAGACAAAAACCGTATTAACCAATATTTGTTGTCATCCTGAGATAGAAAATATATAAGAAGCAAAGTTACCATCAAGATTCTTTTATTTGTTTTGGTAGGGCTCCGTGTTTACTCTCCCGGTGCAGAAATCCCTTGCTTGAGCCTTTCCCTTTTCATCTTCTTTTTGGAGACTGGCTTCTTCTTTTTCGGTGGAAGGGTCTTTTGTGCATACATGTAGAGAGCATAGTTTCCGACAAGGAAGAGCAGTAAGAGTCCCCCCACAACAATCAAAACCACCAAACCTGGGTTGAATCCTTTAGGTGTCTCCTCCTTAATCACGTTTCCCTGTTGATATCAAAAGTTAGCCCACATCAAATAGAGGGAATGTTGAGAAGTTAAATGAAAAAAGGAATTAAGTATTAAGCCATATTCAAACATCATCATGGTAGGTTGGTACTATTGTCGAATCGGTACAACCCCAATTCGTATGGAAAATCTTTAGAGCATCTCGACGACATATCCGATTCACGGAACACATCCAGCACCACTTTGGGTGCGAATGTGAAACAGAAGCATAGAAACTTTTGACATTCTACACCATTGACGCAATATTTAATAATTCAAAATGCAACTGTAGTTCTACTGTTCAAATAGAAAATTCTAGGATGCAGCGTCAGAAGTTGGTGAAATGTTCTTAATCAAAATAACTTAATAACCAGTCTGTTTTTCTGCTATTCAATTCAGCTCTAGCGACAACAAGACCTTATAATCATACACATCCATAAGACTAGTGAATGGGCATTTCTACTGAGACAATCAGTTAACAGAAATTTGCCTGATGACATGTTTTGGAAACTTTACGATCCTAAACCTTCATGTCATTAGATCCTTGTAAATTTTGTTAGCAAGTCAACATGTGTTCACCCTCTTTTACATAACATCTACACATAAATAGTGGTTCTTAGTAGAAAAAAAATTCAGTGAAACCAAACACAATCTTCACAAGGTTTTCTTGCTACAAGAGAAATGTACCCATCAGGCTCATAAACCATACGAAGAAGATGAACTTTACAGATTGCATTGCTGTTGTTGCATTCAAGTTTGTTGCAAACTTCTCAGAGTGCTTTAATGAAACTTACCAGCTCCTTTGTTAGTTACGGATGCACAGTATACGTTAAAGAAGGAAATGACCTTGATGAAATTTTATATGGATACTTCCAACAAAGCCAATACAATCTCACTCTCACATTTACGGTAGTCATTAAAGACAAAAAAAAAAAGGGAACCTATGTTATTCAATGGAGTAATAAAACAGAACTAGTCATCATTATGCACTGATATCCAGTTAGTACAAAACAGGGAATCAGAATAGTTTGAACCAAGGTTTGACTTACCGGTCTGTACCGGTGTACCAAGTTCATCTTAGTACCGGTACAGTATTGGTACCTGTGCATACCACCCGATATATTAAAATATAATATATTTTTTTTATAAATATAATATAATATTAATATATTAAAATATAAAAAAAGAGAAAAAGGGACGACGTCGGCGGTTGATTTATCCCTTCAATCGATCGCCGACGGTCGATTTTTGACGGAACCACCCGGTAGCGGGCGGTCCGCGTACCAGCAACCTGGCGGACCGATATGTACTACCCGTACCAAGCGGTAAATGTCGAAATTGCAAACCTTGGTTTGAACAACAATAGAATTTAGCAGAAGTACAAAGGGTGTTCCAAACTAACAATATATTGTCATTGTGGAATGATCAAGAATGTTGCAGTTTGATGCCATAGACTTGATCAATAAATTAACAAACCACCAATATATTATACATTGTGGAGTGATCGAGAATGTCGCAGTTTGATGCCATAGAATTGATCAATAAATTAAGAGAGCTGGCAGTGGCAGGTGTTTTTTTCTTAATACACTAGCTTCAGTTCTTCAGCAAAAATACTACAGCAACACAATCAAATTACGATTAGAATTACAATAGAATTCCAAGAAAATCCCACCTACAACTAACCCTAATAATATGAAAAAACCCATGACGGAGAAAAATAATATATAGATCGAATGCATATTTTGAGGTTCTAGCATGGTTCATCATAACCAAATAATCTTACATACAATCATCTTAATGTTCCCGTCCAAATATTAATACAGACATATTAATATGTTTGGTTGTCCATTACATCTATGCAGGAAGAAGCACAGGTAGTAAATGTGCACAGATGGAAACAACTGCCCACCATATCATCTGATCAAACAAGAGGAGAAAAAGCAATCCTCCTGGCAAACATATCAAATGTAGAGGGGTACACAGTAGCAGTTTCTGCACTGCAACCAAGGATAGCACCCAACCATCGTGCACAACTGGGAGTACGATGGTTTGATATCGCTGACATAGGCGCGAGACACAAGTCCGGTTAGCGATCCAACGAAATCAAACGTTGAATCACATCTCGAATCGATCATATTGGTCTGATCATTCACCCTAACGAGATGTTACAAGGAAAAAAGGCCATTCTCCCAAATGCCTCATGTCAGATCTGGTGATTAATTATACATGAAATTACAGCCCGATGAAATCTGCGCACCAATTTGGAACTAGAAGTGAAAGAGAGAAGAAGCAAACGGAGCCTTACAGCTGCATCCGGAAACTGTTCGTCCATGGCGATCGATCCTCCCAGAAGGCGCCTGGTTCAGTTCCCTGGACGCAACAATTCGTAAGAATTCAACAGAAAGGAAGCCCTAATCCGATCGGAAAAAGGGGTAACAAAGAAGATCTGCACTCACCGGACTCGAATCTGATCTCCGGAGGACAATATCGAGCAAGGAAGCGACGACGTATTTCCACGAGGAGACGACGATGTACCAAATGGAGAGCAACTTTGGATCTTCCCGCAGTGCTTTGCCTTCTCTCCACACTCGTATTTAAACTCGCTTGACCAAACCAAGACGAGTCGTATTGGGTTAATTGTTACACGATGGAATCCGATCCGATAAGAGTCATATTGGGTCAATTGTTATACGATTTGAGTCTTACGGGAGTTACTTTTGTTCGGTCACAACCGAACGAACCGACGCGGATTCGATCCGGTCCGACCCGACCCGACCCTAATGCGGTGAGAAGCGGAGGCAAACCCTAGCCGCCAATCCCTATATAAGCGAACCCCCTCCACTCGCCGAAGCACGGACGAAGGATCGGTCGAGGAGTGCAGCCATGGTGTCGGGGTCGGGGCTGTGCGCGAGGCGTGTGGTGGTGGACGCGCGCCACCACATGCTGGGCCGGCTGGCGTCCATCCTGGCCAAGGAGCTCCTCAACGGGCAGCGCGTGGTGGTCGTCCGCTGCGAGGAGATCTGCCTCTCCGGCGGGCTCGTCCGCCAGAAGATGAAGTACCTCCGCTTCCTCCGCAAGCGCATGAACACCAAGCCTTCCCACGGCCCCATCCACTTCCGTGCCCCCGCCAAGATCCTCTGGCGCACCATCCGTGGGTAATCAATCTGTCACCGTAGCTCCACATTGCCATGCCATGCTAAAGATCAAATCTTGGTTATGATAGTTGTATGATAAAAATCCAATCTTGCCAAGGCATTTGGTTTGACGGTCTCGGTAGTTAAGAAATGCATCTATTTTGTTGATGTTTTTTCCGCCTCAAGGATGATACCTCACAAGACGAAACGTGGGGCTGCGGCGCTGGCAAGGCTTAAGGCGTACGAGGGCGTGCCACCACCTTATGATAAGACGAAGAGGATGGTTATTCCTGACGCACTCAAGTATGGGGTTCTTGCCCAAATGATTTCAGCTACAATTGTGTTAAATGTTGTCTAGTTTGTTTGATGAGCTGGTGGACGTGTGTTTTTAGGGTATTGAGGCTTCAGCCCGGGCATAGATACTGCTTGCTGGGTCGGCTGTCATCGGAGGTCGGATGGAATTACTATGACACTGTTAAGGTGAGATCACGGTAGCTCTGTTTTTACTCCTCCAATTTCAAACGTATGATGTATATAGTCTCTTAGTTACTTTGAATCATTTATACTAGTTCTTCTGTAATAATTACCTGCGTACTGAATTTTCTTGTTAGGCATATGGGATTTATTTACTTTGCTGGTTCAACGCTTACAATTAACACAGTTGAACAGTTTTTCTGGTTCATTGTTATCCATGTTATTGTGTTCTTTTGCATTTTAATCTGCTCATGGCTTGCACTGTTTTCTAGACATCAAGTACAGTATCACATTCCTTCTCTCTGTCACCAATTACACACATCAATGTGTGCCCTTTTTCAATGTCAACATTGAAGTTTCTCATAGATGGAGTAGCAGCTGCATTTTCTTCTTTCCTGGATCTTTTGCATACTTAAACATATTCTCTGTCAACTCATGGCAAGAGAAGAAATAATTGAGAGTATATTATTGCTTTGAATAATTTGTACTACTTCTTGGGTACAAATATTTGCATACTGAATTTGTTTCATTAGGCATACTTTAATTTGTTTCATTAGGCATGCTTAGTTTGTTTATTTTGCTAGCGCATTGCCAACAAATAACATAGTTGAACAATTTCATCTCCACAACATTTGTATTGTTTTGTTGACACTGATTACAGTATTACATGTCTTCTCTATCCCTTAACATATTCTTTTGTGATTTATGTCTTTTTTCAAGGTCAGCAATTGAATGGTGTCATAGATAGAGCATGAGCTGATTTTTCCGTTTTCCTGTGTACTATATAGCAAACATTAAACTTTTGTCTCTGTATGGCAAGACTAATCAAGAAGTTGTTGCTTCCGATAGTGAATTGAAGAGTATCACAAGCCTTCTCCATTCCTATACATAATCTTCTGTGATCTGTTTCTTCTTTTTTTTTTCAGTTTGTCAAGTGATTCACTTTCGAGTTTAAACTTGTCATGTGCTGAGCTATCATTTGTTTTATTAATGCACTAAAACTAGATAGGATAAGGTGCTTTTAACTGATGAAACATGCAAACGCTACCTTTTCAGGAGCTGGAGGTAAAGAGGAAAGAGAGGGCCAAGGTTGCTTATGAGAGGAGAAAGCAGCTCACAAAGCTTAGGTTGAAGGCAGAAAAGGCTGCGGAGGAGAAGCTTGGTTCCCAGCTTGACATCCTTTCGCCATTGCAGTACTGAGTTCGATTTCATTGCTTTTGCCAGAACGATATGGATAGGCCTTTTTGTCATGTTTGTTGCCAGACCGAGTTTACCATTGTTTGTTTGTGTAACATGAAACATGGGATTTCTTGAAATTAAGCTTATCATGGAAGACATTGCTAAAAATATCAAGCATTATGGTTTTTATGCGAGAACAGGTTTTAATTGTCACAAAATACTCTCTTTAATTCTTTTATGCCAAGTATTGTGCTTGTTGTCCAGGATAAGAAAGCTTTATGATTCGATAGTTTTAGGTTTTTTGTTGTGAAACAAATTTGAAATATTGCTACAAGAGAATCTAGCCTGGTTCAGGTGTTGATAAATAGCAGATTGTCTACTTTGGTCCTGGACTTTGCATGTTGAATGGTGGAACACCATTATAGATTCCATTAAGATCATGACTTTTCTAATCCTTGGTGCAATGATTATATTTTTATTAGTGGTATACTGTGCTTTATGTGAGATAAATAATTCATTTTTCAGTGAATAAAGGATGAGGACCAGATTTCATCCGAGGACTTTGTTATCAATACTCAAAAACTTTTACTAACTTAGTTGGTGCAATGATTACATTCTCATTAGCGATATACTGTGCTTTTTGTGAGACCATGATCTGAGCTGATCTCAAATTAATAATATTTTTCAAAGAATAAATGATGAGGAGATTTAAGACTTTGTTATTATTAGTCAAAATTTGTTGACATATCCGAAAATTGCAGATGAGATTTTGACTCTTATAATTGTTGACAAGTATGTAAATAATATCCGAGAATTGATCTGTTATCCTCGAGCTTGATCAACACTAATCATTCAACTAGGACTGGATTAGGCTCAAGTCACTAAGATTGTTTGACCAAAGTTCCTCATTCATCACACTTGACAAGTATTAGGACGTTGAGCATCGATCACTGGTGGGCAGTCAACAACTACAATGGAGAAGTCAAATATTACCAACTTCACATATAGATTATCAATTAGATCAAAGTACTTAATCATTATCATCTTTGACAGTGTGAGAATTGTTCATTAATATTCGGAATCAAACAAAGCCAAAGCTGAATTCATCATTATTTTATTGCTTAGTGAGGTGAATTGACCGTAGATGAAAAGATAACAGATACAATTGTGAAACCAATAAATAAGTAATAATGGACAAACTGATCAACACAGTGGCTGTAGTTTAGTGGTTAGAATTCTACGTTGTGGCCGTAGAGACCTGGGCTCGAATCCCAGCAGCCACAAATTTGATGATAAATACATTTTGGTCAAATTTAGTTGTATTGATTTTTATTAGTGTTCCTTTGCCAAAATGTGACATTTTGGCTAAAATAGAACTAATTTGTATCCACAATTAGAATCCATCATGTCAAAATACACATAATATATTAGTTGTATTGGCTTTTATTAGCGTTCCTTTTCTAATTTTTGATATTTTGACAAAAATAGAGCTAATTTTTTTATCCACAATTAGAATCCCGCTTGTCTAAATATACATAATATTGACCAGTGATAAATACATTTTGGTCAAATTTAGTTGTATTGGCTTTTATTAGTGTTCCTTTTCCAATTTTTGACATTGTGGCTAAAATAGAGCTCATTTTTATCCACAATTAGAATCCATCATGTCCAAATACACATAATATTGACCAGTGAAATGAATTTGAGGTATATATGAAATATGAAAAGCATTCATGAAAAGTCGAAAATATAATCACAATTAATCTTTATTCGTATTTTACCTAAAACATTATTCCTCCTCCATGTATCATTACAATTAACAGCACCAAAATAAAAATTTTGAGGATTCCTCTCACTCCATCATGAATGGGAATAAGAGAAATAGGAATCGGAAATCCCTTTCCCACCTCTCTCTCTCTCTCTCTCTCTATTCCCCATTTTCCTTTTTTATATATTTATATATATAAGAAAATGTAAGGAATTTGTTTGACACAAAAAAAAAAAGGAAAAGCTATGTTTACTAACGATGCATGGCAAAGAACCAAGCCCTCTTCTTCTGGACCCTCCGATCGTGATCAAACGGCGGTGTGGGCGCAGCAGAGTGGGCACCTCACGAGGCCGTTCTCATTGCAGGCGGTGCATGTCCGGAATCCCCCGCCGCCCTTCTCGGAGTAGCACCGGCGGGATCCGCTGCAGATCCGGCAGAGTACGAAGCGGAAGTCGCCGCAGCCCTCGCATACCGCTACGACCGCCGGCGCCGCCCCCTCCACATACCGCTTCAGCTCCCCGGTCTCGTAAAGCCGCCGGATCTCTTCGGCACCGCCGAAGTGGCGCCCCCCGATGAACACCTGAGGGAGGCTGAGCGGTCTGCGGCGGCCGCCAAGGATGCCCTTCAGCTCCCGCATGAACCCGGCGTCGAGGGAGACGTCGCGCTCGTCGACGGCGACGCGGAGCCCGCGGAGGATGGTCCGGACGTCGGCGCAGTCGTCAAAGGTCTGGCGGACGACTCGGAGGGAGGTGAAGTAGAGGACGATCCGCTTCTCCTCGCCGGGGGGCAGGCCGAAGAGGTCCTCCGGCGGGGTGCACCACGTGCGGAAGGCGGAGGAGGCGGACCGCACGCGGTGAAATACCGGCGCTGGCGACACCATCGGAGACGGTGATGGGGATGGGGACGGGGATGGGGACGGGGATGCCCAGTAGGGTGTCGTGGATGGGTCGTCGGTGTCTTCATCGCCGAGGAGGGAGCGGACGTCCTTGAAGGAGGAGGAGGGGCGCAAGAAGGAGGAAGAGGGCGGCGGCAGCAGCGGGGGCGGGGGCGTGGGGGAGGCGGCTCCGCCACGAGGGAGGCGGAGCTTTCTCCATGGAGACCACATGAAGCGAGGGTGGCGATAGACCGAGGAGAACGATGGAGAAAGAGGAAGAAGAGGAGGAATGGGAGGAGGAGGAGGTGGAAGAAGTCATGGCATTTAATTGGGAGAGTTGGGAAACGAGGGAAGCGGAGGAAAAGATGGAGAAGAGGGAGATGCGAAGCAAGCTTAATTAAAGTTCTCTAAAAAGATGGTTAAGTTTAGAAGGTTAGAGTTGAGGTTATATGTGAAGGAATGAGAGGGCTTCTAATTTTAGTTGGATCCATAGGCTCTTCTTCCAATGGCAGCTAAACCATAATCCATTTTAGGAATTAGATAATTTATATAATATATTTTGGATGATTTATTATCTCTCAATCTAATTAATGTTCATCATAGCTAAGTTGAATCAATTTCTTTTTATATATATATACACATATACATGTATACTTTTAAAGCTAATCATAAGTTTTTAATGACTAGTATTGCATGGAGAATATAAGAATAAATAAAATTCATTTATAAATTAAAAATATTAAATTTAAGTAACTATTGCATGTTAAATAATTAAAATTTTCAGCCAAAATTTGATTTTAAATAATATTAATTTGTGTGTCTTGCCAATTGTTCTGATTCCAATTGGACACAAAATAAAGTGACATCTAATTTTGTACTGTAAAAAGGAGGAGGAAAAAAAAAAAAAGGGAAAAATGAACGGTGATTAGGGCCTTCAATCTATTTCTATGATCCAAGATGGAAGACTTCTTTTTTGGGATCGAACGACGTTGACCCGCGGCGAGAGCTACGATTCGGAGCTCGATCTCGTCGTCCGGCTCGATCCTCGGGTGGTTCGGAGGTCGACTGGGCGGTGATCGGTGGCATGTCGCGCCGATCCCGACGTCGGCCGTCCTTATGGCGGCCGCCAAGCACATCGCCATGCGCTGCCGGCCCGAGAAAGTTGCTTTCATCAGGTGCAAGGAGGACCCGTTCCCGGAGAAATGCCTCGATAAGGGCCGCCTGATTACGAGCTTCGTCCTAAGCCTGTAAGGATTCCATACGTTAAATACAATAATCTGCCTTTCTAGCACATTTTATTTGTCAGTCTATCTGCATTTGTGTTCTCTCTCGGAGGACTAATTTGTGGGAGTCATATGCAGAAAACTAAGGGGGTTTTGATGCATGTACAAGAACAAATTATGTTAAAATTGCCAGCTTCATTCTACCTCAATACGATTTAATAATCTTCAAGTGTTTATACACTCTCAACATTCTAAAATACAGATCATTCCAATGCATAAAATTTTCACAAGGACTTGTGATCAATAGACTTTCACGATTGCCATCAGTGGACCAAATACATACTTTCTGCATTTGTTTCTACCTAGGCCAATTGGAAAAAATGAGTGATTAATCTTGTACAGATGTTGTCATTTTGACATCTTGTTTTACTTTTCAGCTATTCATAGAAAAACTAATCTTGGACACAATCTTCAATAAATGGATGTTGGAGACAGCAATTAACTCCTATATTGATCATGATTGGGTTACTTGCATGGGCTTTAAACTCTAGAGATGTATATGGGATATTTGCAATTCTGGAGCAGTATATGAGATACTTCGCAAGCTAACAGTGTTCCTTAGGCAAATGCCCTTTCTTTTAAGTAAAGGGGTTTCAGTATCTTGACATGCTGTTGCGACAAGGTACTACTATTTGAGGGCAATGTTAGCTTTGGATGATGCTTTAAAGAAGAGTAGTCATGCATATATTAATCAGAAGTCCTTGTGAATTTTTTGATACACTTGTGACTGGTCTATTCTTCACTTTTGGGAGTTTTACTTGCTATTGTTTTTTGTACATGTGTGACAAACTAGTGAATGTAAATAGTTACCTTAGATCTCACTCAGCCTATATGAAGTAATTATTGAATGGGTGATGAAGTCGTTTGGATGGTCAAGTGATGCGCATTAACTTATGTCTGGAAACAACTGACTGCCTTTGGGCATGTGGATCATAGTTACAAATATTCACAAACATGGCCACCAGTGTCAAACTGGTCTTGTTTGATAGGAAAAACCGGGAACCAGGCCACTAACTAATTCAGTACTCGTTTTCAATTGCATATGCAATCAAACCAGACAGGATGATATGACCTGAGTTGTCTATTGTTTAACCATGCAAACCGGAGTGGCCAATTCCCTTGGTGATCATCTTCTCTAGTCTCTAATACTGTCAATCGTGAGTCCCCACTTTGATCATACTGTTATTGGTGCTTTGCCCACTATCGAAAAAGGAGAACAAATGGAAGCTGACATAGAAAAATAGATGAGGAGAGGAGGAGGAAGGATGAATATCATAATGTTAATGCTCGACTGTGTTGATAGATACCCCACCTAGGCCCACCATCACCACAGAAAAGAAGGAAATTAGAGAGAAGAACAAGAAAAAAATGAAGAGTAAAGTGGAAGGTGAAAAAGGAAAAGGCAAAAATAAAAAATTTGGGAAAGAAAAATAAAAAGAAAGAATAAGAAAGAAGATAAAGAAAAAAGAAAAAAACCAAAAGACCTATCTATTTTCTGTTTTTGAAAGATATATGGGTGATTAACTTATCTACAAATATATTTTCTTTTACAGTTTTATAAAATTTCAACAAACTCGCTGAAAACTGATCTTAACATGATGTTAGACAGAGAAAAGAAGGGAGACAGCCATGTAAGAGGTGAAGAGAGTCATGAGAAACATGGTTTGTGTATCCTATGGACCCACCATCCAAGGAGTCGGGAGCTAGTACTAGGAAAGATTTTGTCATCTTTTTTGGTATCCAAACACAGCACTTCTGACTTCTGTAACTACGAGCTGAAAGCGAATGTTGTTCTGTCAGCCTCATTGATCTAAATGTTCCACAAAGTTGGTAGCATGCTTCCATTTATATTAGAAGACTGTAGTCACTTGTGCAATTTTATTTGCAATTTGGCCTGCTTCATTTTTTTGGCTGACTACAATTGGCTTACATGAACTACTGTAGATGTGTTGTGAAAACTTTAGCTGTCTATCATTTAGCATCAAATATCTTCATGAGTTCAATATTGTCTTTTCCATTACTATTTAGTCATTTATAGATTAGGAGTGTACAAGTGGTCAAATGAAGTTCCCACAAGTTCTTTTATCTCTCTAACCATTAACTTGTAACTTGTTCTTCATCAACTTTCTTCAATCAGTTGGCTGGTAATTAAATTTACCAGTCAACTAAAGATCCATTTCTTGGAGGCTGAAAGGGTTCCTCACCAATGAGTTTGGCTCATGCCGCAAAGAGAAGAAAGCATTTGGGGAGGTATAATAACCGTGGGAGATTGCTTCCCCATAAGTTCCTCTATGGTCTTTTGCCATAGAAGTTAACCTTGGTTACTTGGTGTCAATCCTTTTAGTTCTTGCCATGCCTGCTCAACTGGATTTCATTTGAGCTAATGTAGCTTAAGTTTTTTTCTAATGGATGTGGAAATAAGATCTTGTGAAATGAAGTGCTTTCTTGTTGTTGATGCATCATGTATACCAAAGTTTCTTGTTGTTAATGCTTGTTTCCTTCACCTTTATCTGGTCAGGCAGATACTAAGTACTTGTGATCCATCCACCAAATGGTCATTCCTTGGGCATGAGGCTGACTTCTTGGTGTATTTGTTTATTGACAATTAAATAAGAAATATTTTGGCAAATTTGCATTTTATGCCACCAAAACCATTGATTTTAGTATTTTTTTAATCTAAATTAAAGTTTAGTGTATATATATCCCTTGTGAATCTAAAATTTTCAATATACAGTATGTATGATTATTCTATTTCAGTTACCATAAGTTAATTGAATGTTAGAAGTTTAGTTTATATTAGTTCCTTTTAGAAATTTATCATGATGGTCAGCTAACTGTTTGTTAAACTTTTATATTAGTATCCTTTAGTATTATTGTTATACAATCTGTATATTTTTCCTGTACTTGAGTTAGATTACTCTGAATATTCAATATAAATATGGGTTTAATTTACACTGCATGAGAAATATTTATCATTAACAAAGAAGAAAAAAAAAATACATAAACAACATATGTATAGAACATTTCATTGAGATAATGATTTTCCAAATCACTCAAAATGGAATACTTTAAATGTTTACTTTCATAGGGTACAAATGTCTAACTTTGCTTATCTGTTATCTATACATATATAATATTCCAATGTTTGTGGGACATAAATATAAATATTTGCTTATGTCTTGGGTTATCTATGTACTTGTTATAGAAATTTTACACAAAATATTAATTTTTGAATAATCACACATGCTCATATTTTAATGTGTAGATTTGACATAAAAATATATAAATGCAAAAAGAAAATGTGAAAAGAGCTTCAACAAGGGTGATCTTGGAGAACAGTGTATACAATCACCAATATATCATTTGTGTTGATGTGAGGTTATATGTGTTAAATTAATAGCCATAGGTAAGCGCATATTTTTTCATCATATGATTCCCAACATTGATGACTATATTATATCGGTACAATTTTGATATGAACCTTCTTCTTCTATTTAATATTATCGATATTTGTATTTTTATGATTATATATATATATATATATTAATTGTTTACTTGGATGGACAAAATGAAATTGAAATGTGCCATCTTATAAAACCATTCGTCATTAAATACAAGTTTGACTCTGACTCCATGATTCCGGGCTGTTAACCACCAACTATATTTATTATTCTTTGGCTGTCACGGAAAGTATGGAATTCAACTCTCACATCACAACCGTCTATCGCTTCAACCTTTACATCACAACCGTCCATTTCCAGGAGCCCCAACCTCCTCTGGTTCTCGCGGGTCTCAATGGACGGTTAGAAAGTTAGGAGCGGAAGGATGGACGGTCTAAGATGCGAGAGATATGTCCTGCCAAAGGAGTCCGGGAGGCGAGACTGCGAGTCCGGGCTGTCTCTTGCCGGACAGGATACAAGCTGTTTGACCACTGAAAAGACGGCTGCTGTCTCTTTTTTTGTTGAGCTTCCAACCGCAACTGGCGGCACATCCCCTTTCTCCTCCGTTTCCCTGTCCCTTTCCTTTGAAGACGACGACGACGACTTGGAGCGCACGGCGGAAGAGAAACCATAGCACAGACAGGAAAAATCGACACACGGAAAGGGAAACCGTATACGATCGAGAGAGAGAGAGAGAGAGAGGACAACCAAAGCGAATTGCAATCTCCATCAAGTGAGGCGAAGACAGCGCCAGCGCCAGCGCCGTCCAAAGACCTCTTCCCTTCCTCCCCTTTAGATTCGATGTGACGATTCCTCCTGCCCGAACCCTAACTCCTTGTGATCTTGATTCCCTCCTCGTTCAATCAACCCTAGCCCTCAAAATTTGATCTTTGTTTGCCCCCGCGTTCCCCGCCATGGCCGCCGAGGCCCCCGCTAAGTTCCGCTCGTCGGACCTCCTCCCTGCCGCCGGCGACCTCGGCGTCGTGCAGCACGACGGCCTCCGCTTCTGGCAGTTCATGGTCGCCGGATCCGTCGCCGGCCTCGTCGAGCACACCGCCATGTTCCCCGTCGACACACTCAAGACCCGGATGCAGGCGGGGTCGCCCCCCTGCCAGCCACTTGTCGGCCTCCGCCAGACACTCCGCGCTGTCGTTAGCGCCGAGGGTCCCCTCGGTCTCTACCGCGGCGTCGGCGCCATGAGCCTTGGCGCCGGCCCCGCCCACGCTGTCTACTTCTCCGTCTACGAGCTATTCAAGGAGTCCCTGTCCAGAGAGAACCCCAACAATCCGGCCGTCCACGCCGCCTCCGGGGTTCTCGCTACCGTCGCAAGCGATGCCGTATTCACGCCCATGGACACCGTGAAGCAACGGCTGCAGCTGAAGGGTAGCCCGTACAAAGGGGTCATCGACTGCGTCTCCAGGCTTCTGAGGGAGGAGGGGTTCAGGGCATTCTACGCGTCGTATAAGACTACCGTGATCATGAACGCCCCCTACACTGCGGTGCATTTTGCAACTTATGAGGCGGCAAAGAGGGCGCTGATGGAGATCTCGCCAGAGAGTGCGAGTGACGAGCGTCTGGTGGTGCATGCCACTGCTGGCGCTGCAGCAGGTGCCTTGGCAGCTGCTGTCACCACACCTCTTGATGTGGTCAAGACACAGTTGCAGTGTCAGGTACAGCGTCTAAGCCAATCTATGTAATTAGTATCTTAAAGGTAGCATTTTGGTTCTAAGTATATGCAGTTCTCATCTTGATTGTTTGTTTCATCTAGTTGTGCTTAATCTCTGAACCACTGTTGTGTCCCCAATATGGAGGCACTTGATTTTTCCAACAAAATAGTTGATGTCATTGTCTTTGCTTGTACCTCACCTGATGCATTAGATCATGCAGATAATCAGATGAGAATGCTGTGGGAATCATTTAGACTTGCTATATCTTCATATAAGGTGACGAATTAGACAGAAGGGGCAGAAGTGTTGTATTATTACTAATGAAAGTTTAAGATTCCTTGCAGAGACAGACACTAAAAGGAGGCATTATTGTCTATGACTTGTATAAGTCTTTGCCTGTGATTATGGTTTAAAAAAAGTTATGTAAGACAATGTTAGCTCGTGAAAGATTTTCTTAGATTTGGTTGCATCATAGGCTCTTCAAGGGTCATGTAGTGTGTTACATAAATTTTTGTCTGCCTTAAGGATACACATTATGCAGAGATAATTGTTGCAAACAATATCTCAGTACAAGCTTCCGTTATGCCTTCCATGCCATATGTCATCATAAATACATCCTTCTCATGGATATTTAGATAGATGGAAGCAAACAAGATCAGTAGATTCTTATTCTTATTCTGAAAGCAAATATGCTTTCTTGGAGCCACCAACAGAGAATTCTGAATTAAAACTGGAAGAACTGATTTTTTGTGTCAGCTGATATAAAGTGATGGTTGCATTATGTGTTAAAAGAGGATGTCAGTAGGAAAGACAACAGCAACAAAGTATGCAGTATAGGGGAAGTCAACAGAAAAAAGCACACACAGCGTAATTACTCCAATCTTTACTAGCCACTTTCTGACATGAGAAGGCTATGCCATTAATCACTACAGTTAATTTCATGTCAACTTTCCCTTTCCCTGCAGGTTTAACTGGCAATACCTCCCAAAAGAAAAGAAAGGGAGTTAAGTGGTGTTCAGACTAAGAAATGTATGCCAGCCGGCAGCCAGTAGATATAAATTGTAATTCCTTGTATATCATTTTTTGCAAAAAAAAATATATCTTTTAAAAGAAAAATATATCGAGATTTTGGCACAAGAATGAGTGTTAAATAATGCTGGAGTGTTTTGGTTTCAACATAACACTCTCGGCCATTTGGTTTTTTTAGGTCCTTGTTCTTTTAATAGGATCATTACATGCAAATGCAAGAGTTGACTGACATCTTGTCTTTGTGTACAATTTGATAGTCTAGATCAATAATTTTGTCTATGATAAAGAGATTAAAGGGTTTCCTAGTGTGGATCAAAGAGATGCCAAGCCTAGATTTTTTTTATCCTCAATCATATTAAAATTTCTGGTGTCCCGTAGAAAAAAAAAATACAAGGCAAGATTTTGTTGCTCCCCTAGTATCATTAGTAGAATATAGTCATGTAAAGGTATTTGTCCCTTCGGTCACAAACGGTCGTCGTGCACTTGCAATACCTTCGTCAACGGATCGTTTGTCGCTTTTGTTTTCTTGTACATATGTTTGACAATATATTTTACCTTGTTTTTGTGTGTTTTTGCTTGAAAACTATATGTAGAAATAGTTTGCAGGGCTGTAGAGCAATCGCTCACCAGAATGGACAAAACTACCCCAGAATGACACAGTTTTCACGTGTCGTGGCTTTTTTTTACAGGCTATAGTGCAGTTCAAAACATCAGTCATCTTAGCACCCTAAAACCCATCGCGTTGCACAAGGCTGGATGAGGGTTTGGGGTAGTATTAGGCATTGATTGGATTCACAAGTTCGCATGTAAGGCATATGAGGACTTGCCAACACACCCGACACCCAATGAGCAATTGTTTGTAGACTTACGACTGTTCGTTTGTTTTCTAAAGTCTTTGTTTATTCTTTTCTCTTTTTTCTATCTTGCACACTAATTGTTCACTAAATTGCGTGTAAAGTTTCTCTCTTTACGAGATGTCGATACTTGTTCATCGTTTATTTTAAGAATTACTTAATTTGCTATTTTATAAGCCCTTCGAGACCTGAGCGAGGTTGCAACTAGGTTGACCCTTTGCGGATGGATAACACAAGGGTGCCTCACGATTTAAGCAATTCTAGCTAAGTCCGTGACATTGTTGTATCAGAGTGCGCGAACAATTTGAGCAAACAATGAAAGTTCATAATTTCGCCATTGTGAAGCACCGTGGTGAATCGAGCAAGATGGAGCAAGTTGGACCATTGCCCCAAGCAGTCGTAGGTGGGCTATAGGTGCAAACTCGCTCTCAAGCTATTGGAGTCGCTCAAGAGGAGCACGATAGCAAAAATGGCGAGCGGGCAATTTGCTATTCTCCATGAGCGGAGGAAGCGCAATCTAGAGTGCCAACTAGAAAGAGAAGCCATAAGAAGAGGCTTACAACTACAAAAACCCACTTTGATGTTCTCGAAGCGAGTTTAGAGGAACTACTTAGGCCAATGAGAGTTTCTTGGGGTAGAGAACTCACAAGAGGAGGTAGAATCTCGGATCAACAAGGTCGAGTCCCGAGTAGATCGATTGATAGAAGACACCAAAGACTCCGTGCAACGCCTACACGAAGTTGTGGCGGCACTTACGTCCAAGATTACGTTGCTCACGAGGGCTCTTAATGCATGAGGGAACAATACTCGTGTTGCTCTGCCACAAAACATGAGGGCACCTGAGCTGCATTGCTACGAGGGTACTAAGGATATGAGGGAGATCAAAAATTTTTTGTTTGATATTGGATAGTACTTCCAAGCTACAAGGCTCGATTTTGAAGAAATCAAAGTTTCGATAGCAATCATGTATCTAAATGGGGATGCAAAGCTTTGGTGGTGAACACGTTGGGATGAGATCCAATAAGGTTGGTGTCGAATGGACACATGGGAGGACTTGAAGTTGGAGTTGAGAACTCAGTTCCTACCCGAGAATACTGAGTTCATCGCAAGAAGGAAGTTGAGACAACTCCACCAAAGCACTTTTATTCTAGATTACATAAAGTAGTTTTCAGCTTTGATGCTGGACATATAAGACATGTCCAAGAAGGACTAGTTGTTCAGCTTCCTCGATAGCTTGAAGCCATGGGCATAACAGGAATTTCATCGAAGAAATGCCACTGATTTGGTTGGGGCTATCACAATTGCAAAAAGGCTCACCGACTTTGTTTCCTCAGAGGACTCGGGGAAAAAATAGTTTTCAAGAAATCGTTCATCTAAGTATTCCCAAGGGAAGGAGTCTGCAATCGAGCAAAGGAAAAGAAGTTCCCATAAAGGTTCGAGTTCAAAGGGCAAGGCCTCAAAACCTAATATATGTTTTTTTGTGTGAAGGACCGCACATTGTGAGGGAGTGCTTACAAAAGCAAGCACTCAAGATCGAACAAGGGCAAGGTCGTCACCCTTAGTTTGAGTAGTTCGGAATCTAGCAACGACAATGAGGAGTCGCAAGGACCCCGGATGGGAGCAGTGCATTTGTTGAATACATTGCAGGGTCAAGTGGGGGAGAATGTGATGATGAAGCAAAAGAAAGTAAGGGGCATCGAGTTGATATCATGGATATCAAGCTAAATGGCCGAACAAACTATGTGATGGTCGATTCCAACTCTACACATAATTTCATTGCTGAATGAGAAGCAAGGCGACTTGGCTTAACCTAGAGAAGAGCCCAAGTCGGATGAAGATTGTGAACTCCGAGGCTAATTAAAGAAAGGGGTGTGAAAAGGCTAATTAACTTTCGTAGTCGTAGTAAAGCTGGAGCCACTTGATGTGGAGCCCACTAATGAACCTACTGTAGTAGCGAACGTTTTGAAGGGGTTTGCAAACGTTATGCTACCAAGCTTGCCGAAAATTTTATCATCATGTGAAGGCATGGATCACTGTATTAAGTTGGAGTCAGGAGTGAAACCTCCAATGAGACCATTATACCATGTGGCTTCTCCAGAGTTGGCAAAGCTCATGAAGTCGTTAGGTAAATTGCTAACCGGTGGTCTTATCCGCAGTTCTAAAGCATCATTCAGAGCTCCAATTTTCTTCCAAAAGAAACAAAATGGGGGCCTTTGATTATATGTCGACTATCAGGCTCTAAATAAGGTGACAAGTATCCCATCTTACTTATTGTGGACTTGTTCAACCAATTGGGCAAGGCGAAGTATTTCTCTAAACTCGACCTTTGGTCGGTGTACTGGCACGTGCACATAACTGAGGACGACGAAACAAAGACCACATGTGTGATCAGGTATGGAGAGTTCGAGTTCTTGGTGATGCCTTTCAGCTCAACCAACTCTCAGGCCACATTATACACTCTAATGAATCAATTGTTCACGGAGTGTCTGGGCAAGTTTGTGATTGTCTACTTGGATGATATTGTTGTCTATAGCCAAACGCTCGAGGAGCATGTCAAACACCTTCAAACGATTTTTAATATTCTTAAGGAGAATATTTTATTCATGAAAAGGGAGAAGTGTTTTGCCCAGACAGAGATTTTATTCTTGGGGCATCGAGTTGAGGGAGGATTCATTCCGATGGACAAATTAAAGGTGCAAGTTGTGGCGATGTGGTGGACAACAAAGAAGATACTGGAGCCAAAGTATGACTTATCGGTCTGTACCGGTGTACTGATATTATCTCGGTACCGGGTGGTACGCACAGTGCATACCGCCTGGTATATTAAAATATAATTTTTTTATAATATAATATAATATAATACAATATTAAATATATTAAAATATTAATAAAAAAGAAAAGGGGCGACGTTGCCTCGACCTTTCTCCTTGCATGGGAGAAAAAGCGCCCACGACCCAAGGGCGGCGACGGCGCGCGAGCGCTAGCGACCCGCGGGCAATGACGACACGCGGCGACAATGCGTCGGCGAGGATGGTGTGGGGAAATAGGTGTTCCTTTTTTCTTTTTTTTCTTTTTTTCCTCTACTTCCCTTTTTCTCCCTCAATCGATCGCCGACGGTCGATTTTTGGCGGAATCACCCGGTAGCGGGCGGTCCGCATACCGACAACCTGACGGACTGGTATGTACCGCTCGTACCAGGCGGTACAGGTCGAAATTGCAAACCTTGACTGGAGCTGAGATCCTTTATTGGTTTCGTCAACTATTATCGACGCTTCATAGTTGGATACACGAAGCGTGCAGCTCCATTGATGGAGTTGTTTAAGGAGTAGCCTTCGTGATGGTTAGACAAATGTGAAGCGACATTCCAAGACTTAAATTAGAAGAATTTGTACTCAAATTATCAGACTATGGGAAGCTTCAGACTTCGCTATTGGAGTTTTTTTATGCAGGAGGGTCACCTGGTAGCCTTTAAGAGCTACAAACTCAACGAGACCGAACAATGATATTTAATACACAAGAAGGAGATGACAGTACTGGTCGGCACTGCCTTCTCGAAACGCAATTTGTGCCAAGGACGGATGATATCATGGTAAGTTACTTCCAAACTCAATTGAAGCTCTTCCCAAAGCAAGCACGGTGGCAGGACTTTCTGACTGAATTTGATATGGCAATGGAGTACAAGCCCGAAAGAGCAGATGTCGTGGCCGATGCATTGAGTAGGAAAGTAGAATCGATGAATGTTTTGTAACTGGAAACGAAGGCCAAGCAATTCAGTTGCACTCTAACTTTCTTTCCAGAATCAGGGATGCACTATATAGTGATCCCCAAGTAATAACCTTGGTGCAACTAATCAAAGAAGGCAACACATTACAATTTTGGGTCCGAGAGGGATTCGTCTACACCAAAGGGAATAGAGTTTACATTTTCCGAGTGGACAATTTGAGGCATGAACTCTTGAGAGAGTGTCACAATTCCCTTTTGGCAGGACATTCAAGTATTCACCGATCATTGGCTCTTGTGGAGAGGTCCTTCTATTAGCTGAAGATGGGGACTGATGTGAAGGAATATGTTCGGATGTGTCTTACTTGCCAACAAGATAAGGACAATGGAAGCCAATGGGACTTTTAAAGTCGTTGCTCGTACCAGAAAGGTCGTGGGAGAGCATTTTTTGGATTTCATATCAAACTTGCCAGTTTTAGGGGACTTGGCCTTGGATCAATACTCATAGTGGTCGATCAGTTTTCAAAGCTTGCAATAATCGTTGTTGTACCATTACACTGCTTAACAGAAGAGGCGTTCAAGTTGATAATGAAGAACGTGAAATATCAGGGAGTTTTACATAATATCATCAGCGATCGAGACGTGTGGTTCTTGGGGTGGTTCAGAACTGAGCTGTTCAAAGTGTTGGGTCTAAGTTATCCTTCTCCTCAGGCCTCCACCCCTAGACGGATGGCTAGACTAAAATAGTAAATTTGCTCATTGAACAAAATCTTCGGCACTATGTGAGTGCCAACCAACAGGATTGGGTGAAGTTATTGGACATAGTCCAATTCTTGTACAACTTGCAATTGAGCTCTTCATCCAACAAGAGCTCATTTGAGATACTGGATAGTTGCCATCAACTTCTCACCCCTTGGTGATCGGTTATGCCGGGAGTAGCCCATCAGCGTATCACTTCACAAAGAAATGACATTGAAACATAGATATTGTCCGGGCATATTTGGAGAAGGTGGTAAAAAAGATGAAGAAGTGAGCAGATCTAGGAAGGCGACTACATGAGTTCAAAGTTGGCAACTTGGTGCTGGTGAAGCTCCAACCAGCATCACTCCAGTTTTTTAGGCATAAAGTGCACAAGGGATTGGTGCACAAATATGAAGGGCCCTTCTCAGTTATGAGCAGGGTAGGCAATGTCTTTTACAAGTTGCAGTTGCTAGTATGGCTCAAAATCCATAATGTCTTTCACGTTAGCAACTCGAAAGTCTACCACTCAAATCCGTATGATACTTCCCGAAGTATTCCAACTAGGCTATCCCTGCTAGAGCTTCCTATGAAAACAAGTTGAAGCCATTTTAGTGGATCGCAAGACAAAGCTATCCAACGGAGCAGAGCAGAGCGAGTACTTGGTGAAGTGGCCAAAACTTCCCTTGACAGAAGTCAGTTGGGAACCTGAAGATGCCTTGCGACATGAAGTAGTAGTCACCAAAACCTACCGGCAAGCGTCGACGAGGGTGTCAACAATTTAAGTGGGGGAGAATGTCATGGACAATCATCGTACACCCGCAACACTTTCTTTAATGGACCGTTCGTCGCTTTTGTTTACTTGTACATATGTTTGGCAGCATGTTTTGCTTTGTTTTTGTGTGTTTTTACCAGAAAATTATGAACAGGAACAGTTCACAAGGCTGTAGAGCAATCGCTCACCTGCATGGGCCAAACTACTGCAGAATGGCCTACTTTTTGCATGCCTTGGCTTGTTTTATGTAGGCTACAATGTAGTATGAAACGTTAGCCATCTCGGCACCCTATAAAATCACCCGAGTGGATAGGGCTGGATGGGGGTTTGGGGTAGTGTTGGGTGTTGATAGAATTTACAAGTTTGCACGTAAAGTCTATAAGGACATGCCAACACACCTGACACTCGATGAGCAATCGTTTATGGACTTGCGACTATTTGTTTGTCTTCTAAAGTCGTTATTCTTTCTCCTTTCTCTCTTTTCTCTCTTGGACACCAACTATTTGCTGAAATACTTATAAAGCTGCCCCCTTTGCAAGATAACGGGACTTATCTGCCTCTCGTTTTTGGAATAAATAAATATGCTCTTTTATAGTTCCATCGGGACCTAAGTGCAACTAAGCTGACTCTTTGTGGACGAATAACGCAACGGTGCCTCACGACTTAGGTAATTCCAACTAAGTATATCCACTAGCTTATCTTTTGCTTTATTGATATGTTTTTTTAGAACCTTGGTGATGCCATCTAGGGAGTTGTAAATTTTAGGGTTTTGGCTTGTATTTTGCTTCAAATTTGTTCCCTGAAAAATTTTGAAGTAGTATTTTGCTTCAATATAACTTCTTTATATTGGGCTTATTGTATCCAACTAGCGTTGTATTGACACTTTGAGTAGTTCTTGTACTTCACGGTGTGACTTCTTGTTTTGCTTTTGTTTTTAGTTAATGCCACCCCATCCGTATTGCCTCCATATATGGTATATGTGATACCTGCATATTGCTTCCATATATGTTATATGTGATACCTGCATATTGCCTCAATATATGGTATATGTGATACAGCTTTTGACCAAACAACATGTTGACTACACTTTTCCTTATTTCCCTTCAGCTCTTCAACCAAACATCCTTACAAATTTTCTCATCCTGCAGAAACCACCAAATTCTTCTTTGTTAAATTTCATCACACTTTTCTTGTTAAATCAGCTCGGCACTTTTCTAATTGCCTAATGTTCATAACTAATTGCATATTATTAAAGAAGGCCACAAAGCGCAATTGTAGCATCATCCTTCTGTCCGAGGCTTGATTTCGAGGATAACTTTTATCTGTATCTGAAACTAGGTCAATCTATGGTTATGCATCATATGCAAAGCTCTGTAGCTCCTAAATGTTGAAGAGTATCTGTTCCTGACATAGCTGATGATTATTGTTAGCTAGATTGCTATGATATCAAAAGGTATATTACAAGAAGCTTCATTAATGGAAAAAGGAAAATTGGCAAAACTTCACTTTGGGATTTTATCCAATGATATTCCCCATTCTTTCTGATGTGATATGTGTCTTGCATTTGCTCTTTTACAAGAAAAGTTGGCAGGATATTAGCAGTCCTTTTCTTGCATCCTTTGGACTCGTGTTTCAAGGCCTGGTTTTCTGGACTCATCTGATACTGCCTTTATGTGCTTCTTTTCAACTATATTGAGTGCTCTATGATATTTTGTGTAAGTAGCGAATGATGCATTCACATATTCAGCATTGTTTTTAGTTATTTAAAGTTCTAGTTGGTTCCTTTGTTTTCCTTGAGCAGGGTGTTTGCGGTTGTGATCGATTCGCAAGCAGCTCTACAAGTGAGGTTATACGGTCTATAATAAGGCGCGATGGATATGTTGGCCTGATGAGGGGTTGGAAACCTAGAATGCTATTTCATGCACCGGCAGCAGCCATTTGCTGGTCTACATATGAAGCAACAAAGTCATTTTTTCAAAAGCGGAATGACCAAAAGTGATCGAATCATCTGAAGTTCTCACAGAGGGTTTTATTTTTTTCCTCGTCTTCTTAATTTTTCTTCCAGATAGTCCTAAACCTTACTACAGAGAAATGCATCGTCACCTGATAAAAGCAGTCATCCATAAAGCGCACTACAGTGGCTGTTGCTATCAATGTGGATTTATTCCCACTTCTGTTTGAAAATTGTTTCAGCACAAATTTTCTTGCTGTTAAAAATAAGCGCAAATCATATTTCAAGGGGGGGGGGAGACGATATGGATCATCATTTTATGATCTCATAAACTTGTGCCAAATAGGAAGGGCTTAAATTTGTTGAGAAAGCATGTTCGCGAGAAGCGTGCATTTTTGTATCTGTCTGCAGACTCTAATCCAAGTCATGCTCTTCGTTTGTTGAGCTAACAGATGATGTTACTTTGCTTCCCAGGCATGCGATACATTTGACTTATTTGTTTTTGTGATTTCAGAATCCAACATGAGACAACACTCTTAAGAGGACAACCATTTGGTCGCGCTTTAGGATCTCATCTCGCTTCTATTTGTGTAGCTGTGATCCAAGTGGGTTCAAAGTTCTTGAAGAACATACATAATGGAAGAATGAATTTGTTTGAACTAACATGTTGTGAATAGAAATCCAATGTTTTACTATGAGAGTAAATTTTGAGTTTTTAAATTGAGAATTGTATCTGTAATGGTTTCGTAGGTCTGTTTGTTTGTTTAACGATAGTTTTATTTTCTTTTTCCCTCTTATCATAGCAAGGAAAATTTGTATAATGAGATAAAAAACGATCACATGTTGCTTAGATTAATATCACATCCAATCACTTTTCTTTCTTCGACTCGTTTATTTTCAAAATCACCACTTTCACGGAAATCAATATATATGATATAACTCCAAATGAAGAACAGATATTGTATAAATATTTTAATTAAACATCCAAAGATAGAGACATACAAGATTCAAATTCATGATATGCTTTGATAACATTCAAATATTTAATTGATTAACCAAAAAAAATTCAAAAGCTGAAGACGTTCAATATTTCTAATAATAGGTTATTATTTGGCTTAAATAGGGCTAGGAGGAATAAACACTTGTAACATTGCTCATGCTTTGTTTTATATGAGCTCGATACAAAGCACCAATTTTGTGAAGTCTCAAGTACATGCTAACCTTAAAAATAAGGGTTTCTGCTCAATTATTCTTTTCCCTTGGTTTACATGAGTCTTTGTAATCAAATCACACCTCACCAACAAATAAACAACAGAAAAAAATAAAGGAAGACTACCAATGTAGAAGAAAAGATAAATGATCTCAATTCTATAACCAAGAATCTAAGATCAAGGCATATTGTTCCTTAAAATCTAAGCTCAAAGGTACAACTGGTAAGCTTTGGTAGACCAGTACAAAGAGAGAATTTAATTGAAGAAAAATGTTAGTATCTGATCCCTTTTGCCACTTCAAAGAAGTGTGCAACATTTTCCTCCGGGGTTCCCACTACAATGCCATGACCAAGGTTCAATATATGCTTGCTGTTACCTGCCTTTCTTACTGTATCATTAATTCGCTCGGTTATAAACTCCTTTGACCCAAAAAGAACACCAGGGTCGACATTTCCCTGGACTGCGATATCGGATCCCAGTCTTCTCCTCCCTTCAGCCATGTCTACTGTCCAGTCCAAGCTGACAACATCGACGCCTGTCGATGGAAGTCTCTCAAGCAAGCCGCCTGAACCACTTGCATAAAGAATCAATGGTAGATCAGGGTGTGTCTTCTTAACTGAATCCACAATTTGTTTCAAATAAGGCAAACTAAATTCTTCAAAATCCACAGGACTTAGTTCGGTCGCCCAAGAATCAAAAATCTGGACAGCTTGTGCCCCATTGTCAGCTTGATACTTGATGTACTGAGCCATAGAATTTGTAAATTTCTGTAACAGTGAATGTAGAACCTACAAAAGAAACATGGTGTCCAATTAATTGTCCAATAAGGACCACTAATTAAAGACATGCTTATGGAGCTCACATCTGAAACGAAGAACTAATGGATCAAGAGGCAGATATTCAACATGTTTTCGAGTATCTTTTATAAAGAACTAACAAGGTAAAATTATCTCAACTGTTTAGTTCGCAAGCAAATATACAGCACCTTAAACTCATTTTCCAATGTATTTGATAGATGCAACAATGCTGACAAATTATGTTAGGCTGTTATGATTAACAAAGGACCAGCGAATTTGTTTCTAGTGATCCGATATTTTGCTCCCCACATCACATGGCATAATGTCAATTAAGTTGAAGACTATTTTATTTCATGACCTCTATGGAGCCTCCAAATGTCTGATATCCCAACTTCATGTAACTTGACTTTTGTCTGAGACTCTAATGAGCATTCAGGTACAAGTTACTTTTAAAATTGTTAGCACTTATTTCCTTCAACATGTTAAGCATTTAAAATAATAATTCCCAAAATGGCAACAATTGTATTTACTACTTAGTGAGATTCAACACTATCTCTCGATGATCCGGAAAAGGTTTCCAGTGATGGCTTGCTGAAAGAAGTCAATCACCTAGTGAAGGCCAATTACTTAAGTAGGATGCAGTTTAAGAATATTAGGCTAAGAGCTACAAGTTTTCACAGCATATCCATGTGCTAAGGCATCATCTGGAAGTCGAGTCACTTAAGAGCTGATGAAAGCCCATCACTGTCATAGTAAACCCTGACAAATAGAGTTTTATAAAATGGATGACTTAAACAACATCCCTGAAAATAAGCTTAAAACCTTGTTTGGATATGCTCTCAGAATACAGTTTCCAGCCTTACACAACCAAAAGGGAAATATATTTGTTTGGTGACAGTGCTTTTTTCTCACATCTTAAAAATTGTTCTTAAACATTGAAGCTAGAAAATAAGTGGAGAATAACTTAGGGGGATTCTCATTTTTAAGAAAGCTTTTCTCCAACCATATTATATATTAGTATATCATGTGCATAAATACAAAATGATTTAACAGTACCTCATCAAATATGTCATGGGATATAATATCATCAATATAATAACAATAATTTTAGAATATAAATACAGTAGCAAAAGAAAATTAATATATGGTAACCATAAACTATGAAAAATAATAAATTTTATATAACAGTATAATGATATTATTTCCTCTCTAATTATATCTTGTCTCCCATCGTGAAAACAACTATCCAAATAAGACAACTACTTTCAAGAAACAATCTTCAGAATAATGTCACAGAAACTATTTTCTGAGAATATATCCAATAAAAAATGTGCTTAGATGCACAAAATTCAAACATATTTTCTGCTAATAGAATGTACACCTTAAAAAGAAATATAAGATCAACTTGTCAGAAGCTTCTTCTGGTTTATATTGCATATAAGAATACCACTATTTCCATGGACAGGCTGCATATCAACCTATTGAAAAGCGATTGACTAGTCAAGTAGTACTAATCTAATTAAATTGATCAAAGGACTTCTCTTGTTGTTTGCTTCAAATTATATCACTTGATTGTAGATACCTGTGGTTGAGAAAAAGCTAGCCTCTTTATCTTCGTGAAATGCTTAGATGAACCACCTTCAACGACATAAGATGCCAGGGTGAAAGGAGCTCCAACAAAGCCCAGAACAGCTGCATCACTTTTAACCTGCAAAAGCAACAAACATTTGATAATGCAAAATGCTAAAGTATTAATAGTTTACGAGCATGGACTGATGACACCATGAAGAAAATTAGAAAAGATAGCAAACTGACCTCTTCCCGGAGTATTGTCAATGCTTCACCAACATATGGAACTGACTCCTCAGGAACAAACTCTCTGACTTGAGCTACATCATCAGCTGTTCTAATAGGACTGTATATTACTGGGCCTTTTCCTTTAACAATGTCAAATGGTATATTCATCCCAGGAAGTGGGGTAAGGATATCTGAAAACAATATAACCTGCCAGAAAACAAATGCAATAACTGAAATCAGAAAGAACTAAACAGGTATGTGGAAATGTTATTTTACCCCATCATGCATTCAGTAAAGAAAAGTCAGTTACAAATTTGTAATGGTTAAATGACAAAATAATTATTATAACAGCATTGTTCAACAAGCACTTATCCTATTTCATGAGTAACATAAGGCTTCTAACTTTGGCCTAAAATATGCAATTAATTTACCATTTAATGACCATGGTTCATCTTAGCATATATACCATGGTTGAATAAATGTACAACAAATATATTAGGCAAGTAGAACAGAAAATCAGAACCCACATAGAAAATAAATTAAGGATTTCACTGCAGATTTCAACCAGCAGTCATAAGACAGATCTAATATGGTCTTACAAATAGAAGGGCAGAAAGGAAAAATAAAGTTTTCCACATAAAGTTTCTTACCCCATCAGGCCTGAAAACCTTCCAAGGTTGTAGAGAGATTTCAACCACAAGATCAACGTTTTCTGACCTTTCACGAAAAGAAGGATATTTTTGACAGAGCAGCTGATAACTCTGTTTGAAAGAGAAAAGGTAAAGAAATAAGTAATATTGCAAACACTCTCAATTTATAGTCATGATACTTCAATATGATCTGCATGAACAGCAATTAGCTTGATATCTGAAGTAATGAATTTTGGTGCTTTACTGGTGACAGGAAAGTATTAAGGGCAGCACATCAAGAAGATTAAAAAAATATATTAAGTTTATGAAGTATGTTAACAGCTAGAATTGGATCCTTATAATACATTATTGTCAAAGAAAGAGGACGAAAGTCTAACATTATATTTAAAATGATCCGCAATATTAAATATTCTCACTGAAACAAACTAATATGCAAGGCTAGAATTTAAACATCAGGATGTTTATTTGAATGTTTTGCCACATCCAACAAAGATTGTTTAAGTACCTCATTGCACATTTAATATGTAGATGAACAGCTTCATATATATTGAATTCACGTTAGACACACTTGAACAACTATGGCGTGATCTTGAGTCTATAATAGATGCTAAACTAGTACAAGTAAATATAACTTATGCCACAGATATCCATTTTCAGTTATACATTAAACTAATTAAGCGAACCTCAAGATAACAAGTTGCAAAGCATAAATGTAAGCTTTCTGCACAATCAAGTTCTTGGTCAATCTCATGCACCGACTCTAACTTTGAAATGAACTAGTGTTTTTCAAAGTGCTAGATGTCAAGGTCCCAAAATGCCCAAGGCACTAGGCGCTCGCCAAGGTGCCTGTCCAAGCTACAGAATATTAAAATTTAAAATATATATATTACGATTGATAAATATGATCATAAAAATAAAAGGATACAATATGGTTTCTACCAAGGCTTTTAATATTGTTCCATACCACCCTGTATGGGCAGTATGTACCAGTCCACCAGTTGACCGACATGCAGACCACCCGCTATCGGGCGGTATCAGCCTTGCTACGACGAGGCGAGGGGAGGAAGAAGAGGGAGAAGCATCGAATAAGAGGGAGAAGCATCAAGAAAGAGGACTATGGAGTCACCGATGCATTGTCACCAGTGTCTCGATGAACCTGAGCCCTTCGAACCTCGACGCGAACTTGACTTCCACGCCCTTTCTCGATCCCGATCCAGCGCCGCCCACCCTCGACGATCCTAGTCCAGGAGGTAATAGCAAGGAGAGTCGTATTGGAGGCACGGGGAATAGGGGAGGCGGCGGCGAGAGCAGCGGAAGAGGCGATCGCGAGGAAGGTGGCGAAGACCCCGACCTTCTTCAGCTTCGGACGGTCTCCTTCGTCCACTATCGCTGCACAGAGAACCTTTCGATGTCATCTTTCTTCTCCCCACCTCCTTGACGTCGAAGGTCACAGATGAGGCGATGAGGAGAAGGACGAGAAAAAGGATGAGGCGAGGACAACGAGGCTACCGGTCAGTACGCCATGTATCTTCTTTATATCTTTTTATATCTTTATTTTTTGATTTTTATATCTTTTTTATATAAAAAGATATATATTTTATATCTTTTTTATATATTAATATATATATTTATATTTTTTATATATTTAGTACCTCTTGGTACTAAAATTGATTTTTATATTTTTTGAGGCATACGCTCGGTACGCCTTAGTGTACCACTCGATATGCCGTACCATATTGTACCGAGCAAAGCTCGGTACATCGATACGGTACGAAATTTCAATCCTTGGTTTCTACTAATGGAGACTTGTGCTAAATACATTTCTAACTAGTGCTAAATAGTTCTAAAGAGTGGACCAATATGGTGCTAAACAGTTTTAAAGAGTGGATCAATATGGTGGTAAACGGTTCTAACCATTTATAACCGACGGCTATGGATGAAGGTGAAGGAAGGAGAGGATAGCGAACAAAGTTATGGACGAAGGTGTTGGTGGTGGACAAAGTTACAGATGAAGGCACCAGTGACAGACGAAAACAGAAGAGGCGAATGAAGCTACGGACAAAGGTGGCAAATGAAGCTGCAACGACGGACGAAGGCGACAGCGATAGACGTAGGGTTTCACTTTGGGTTTGTCTCACTGAGTCGGGGCCCAACCCAACTTCACTTGGGCACTCACCCAAGGTGTCCAGCGCCTAGCTCAAGCGAGTGCCCAAGCGGTGCTCCATCGAAACGACTCACCCGGAGGATTTGTGAGCACCTTTTGAAAACATTGAAATGAACTCGGATGAGCAATTAATTACCAAACTAATTGCAAGTTTAACGAGTCATTATGTGATGTCTCACCCAACAAAGACCTGAGGAGACAGAGACTATAACATAGCAGAGGATGTTGACTCATGATTCCATATAAGTTAGAAAAAAAAGTGTGCAGCATGGTTGAGGCCATACCCAATCAGTAAATGATGTTACTCAAACGCATGTCATGTAGTTGCCGTATCAATTAATTCATAACAGGTGAATAAAGTAATGAAATATCTCACAATCTAGACTATCTATGTGGTAGCATCTTAGTTGTAGCAACAACCTACCATTGTTTGACCAAAAAAGAAAAGCATATTGACATTTGGTACAGCCACTGAATAGTAATTCAAGAACCTGTAAATATTAAACTTTCTGCTACATTTTAATTCCATAATTTATGTGTATCAAAATTTATTTGTATTGAAGATTTGTAAGTGTACATGAAATTAAACCATGATATCTAGAGTTTGAGATGTACAAATAAATTTTGATACAAGCTCTGCAGGCCACAGCTGGAAACAAAGAATGCATTAGACCTGCCTTCATGTACCTCCCAGCTTGCCTCATAAGCCAAACTGGGGGTCTTTCAACTTTTTCACCACGAACAGCATTCAATAGGAGTGGCTCAGCTACACTAGCAACTTTTGGAGCTTCTATATACTCTGAAACATAGTATAAAAACTGAAAAGTTAAAACCTGAAAGACAAACAAGCAACAACATAAATTTAGATCAGCATATTATCTTGGATCTTTTGTTTAATCCTTTTGCAACTAGAATTTTGAATTCTAAAGAATCACATTCTATTGTAAATTTACTGTGACGAGGTACAACCAGTTGCCTAGATCCGATCCTCGACTCAATGGACGTGTTAGTTGCCACTATTTGTCATAATATATATAATCTTCATGGATAGCCATCTACCTGTTGTGAGCACCATCACTGACACTATTTAATCTCACCATGTTTCTCTTTGACATCCTTCTGCTAGCTGCTAACTGCTAACAGCATTGTGTCAACGGATGTCTAGCCATCTGTACAAATCCTCTGCCTCTTTAACATTGCCGAGATCTACAATATGCTTGATAATACACTCAATTCGCAGATGCTGAATTCTTCGAAAAAGAAAAGAAATCCCAACATCAACAAAATAATTGTTTGAAGAATTAACATTGACAAATACATATGAATCTACTAGGCACCAGCAATATGGGCATGGGATTACCAACAAGGAAAACAACCCCAAAATTTCAAGTCCTTTTAATCCCTATAGTCTTCTCGATTTCTAGGGGTCATCAAGATGAGAATCTAAAAAAGCTTCCTCTTTTCCAGAAAAGCTAACGCTAATAACAATACGACAAAGGAATATGAAGCCCTAGCTCAATTGGTTGACTGAGCTCGTGCAAATTAACGTAAAAAAGAAGACAGAAAAAGGTGGAATTAGGGAAGAAGGAGCAATTTGGTACCTCCGACGGTGCATCGGATCGCGAGGGGCTTCGATTTGGACCGAGAACTAATGGCCGAATTCCGAGCAACAGAGGATGGCGAGTAAAGGGAAATCGGGCAACTAATGCACGACATCTTCCGGAGACTAAAATTACCCAAAACCAAGATTCAAGTCTCTTCTGTAGAAGATTTGGTAGCCGCTGCTCTCCCCCGCGCTCGCATTTACCTCTTCGCCTGCTACGAAAAATAGCCGACGATGGCGAGGATAAATAGACGATATTAACGACCATTTATATTTATTTATTAAATACCTAAAATACCCTCCCGTGCGGCGGCGAAGAAGTATTAATGAGATCGCATAGGATCGGAAATTTCCATCTGTAAATGAGGGTATTATAGGTAATTGGTTATCGCTCTATCTAACTCGTCCTCCCAACGACCAATTAGATTTGAGAGTATACTGTTGCGGATAATGTCGTCCACTCACAACATTTGACAAAAATTTTCCTTTTTAATTTTAATGCAAAAATCTCCAAATGTTGTTATCATCTCCTTTCTTCTTGGACGTAAAACATAATCCTCTTAATTTATTTCACCAATTTGTCTACTTTTTTTTCACTCCACAATCAAATTGTTACAGGATTAATCACGAATTTTTCGTTCATTTTATTTATTTTTTAATCAATATCATCACATGAGACATGACTTTTCATTTATTTTTTGATTAATATTAATTTGGGTGTGGCAGAGATAAATTTTGAATTTAGGGTCTATTTTACGTTTTTTTCAAGATTAATATTTTTTATTTGACTAAATCTCATTGTGAATTCTGGAGATGAAATATTTGTGTTGAGCATTCAGCTGATGATAAGCCTATTTGTCTGCAGCAGCTGAAACTTGCATTCATAAATTCAGGACTGTGATCTGTTCCATATATAAATTATAATTGTTGTTGTCATATAAAGCAGGTTGACTGATTATATAGATTAATTTCGGGTGCATTCATCTAGAAAAAAAATAAATAAAAGAGTAGAATTTGCATCAGAATTATCAACCAAGAAATATAAAACCATTGAGCTTCCAGCACAGAAAAAGCTGGAAGCAGATGCAGTATCAGTAATGCCCCAAACTCCATTAACTATTTATTCAAAGATCATATATGATTCATGTGCACAAAAAGAAGTAGATCTAATTCTGTGATAAAGTTCAAAACTTTTAGAAGATTTTGATCTCAATGGTTCAGATTTTTTAGGAACATTTTACTTCTTTTTCAAAGAAACAGCTGAAGAACACATCATCTCTTACAGTATGTTATGAGGCTATAAGATGAATCCAACCTGTGAAAGCTTCTTCTCTAAAATGAAACTGTTACTGACTACCCTCAATCTTTACATGATTAAAAGATAGAGAGAGAGAGAGAGAGAGCTTGGAAGATGGAAAAAAGAAGCAAAAACATGATTTCGGCAGTCGAAAAGTAATTAAAATAACCAAATGACTTGCCTTTCAAAGAAGGAACACAGTCTTGATACTTGGTTTCATTTCTGAATCAACAATCGTTTGGGACTTCAAAGAACATTAAGTGTCTTCCCCCTCATGTTCTTCAACATCCCTGTCATGAACATGAGCTGGACTGGGAATCAAACACAGAAGAAGCTTTTGAAAGAGAGAGGGAGACCAGTATACATTCTCAAATCTTTTATGTTGTTTCATTTGATGTGGTGATTACACACCACATCTGTCATAATGCAGCAACTCTGGAAAGCCAAGGAAGTCTTTAAGATGCAGACCAAATTGTACACTATCTTCCATGAGATAATAAATATTTTTTGTTGACAATAACTTGCACCTAATGCAGATTTGTCATGCTACACAGCCTACATATTAGTCTTCCCCAAAACATGGAGTTTGACCAATTACATGGCATATGGAAAGGCAGTGATCTAATCATCTATAACCAAATCCAACTCTCAAATCTAATCATCTGTGTCCCCTTCACATAAGAGAGGAACCGTCTCAGTTTGCAGATCCACAATGTAGTAGTACTTTGGTTAGTTATGTAGCCATGGGCTTGTAACTTGTCAAAGTGGCTGCTTAAAGCAAGTCAACCTTTTTGCCACCCCAAGAAGTCTTTTAACTTGTCAAAGGGGCTGCTTAACGCAAGTCGACCTTTTGAGTCTTTGCATTCCCACAAAGAGTCAAAGTACTAGGAAGTCTTAAATTTCTCATGGGGGTTGATGTACTACTTTCTTTAGGTTGACGTTGACCTACTAACTCCATCAAAATTATATTTGCAAGTGCAAATCTAACACTCATTTCTTGAGTTTTGACCGTAAAGACGTGTCTCATCATCACCCCAACAAACAAACAATACTTGGGAGTGTCAATTGTTGTTTGTCGTGTTCTACACCCTCCTAATTTTGATGTTTGAAAACTGAGATGGGAGATTGTTAAATTAGATTATGATTGTCCTGTACTAGTGCATGAATGAGATTTCATAAATTAAGATAAGTGAATCATGTACATCAATATAAGTGTTTTAAGCGTAAATTTATTAGATGAGATTACAAGTGACTTGTACTATATTTATGTTGTTTATGCATTAATACTTTTGCGTCAATGTGTTCCCATGAACCGACTACATAACTTTGGACTTTCTCCATCATCCGTTGAACTCTTCAAGGTTTACAGATCTCTCAGTCAACTCTGAATCCAATAGATGATACGTACTGCACTACCAATTCAACGCGGAAGTCAAAACGAGGGGGAACCATTCCACGTATCTTTCTCGTGCGCAACCCCCCCCGTTGAATCCATCAACCATGGCTGCCTCGGTGCTCGATATAACCAGCGCACGCCTCTTCTCCCCTACCCAAAGCTTCTCTTCCTTCACGGACTTACTGCCGCCTCCTCCTCCGCCATGGCTGTCAACACAAAACCTGTCATGATGCTTCTTTCCGTCCTCCTCCTCCTCCTCCTCTCCTTCCACCAGTCTGCTGCGGCGCGGGGTCTTAAGTTCGGGTCTTCGAGGGAAAGCTCCGTCGTTCGGTCGATGAAGACGACGGCGACCGTCGCTGTCCCGAGGACAACGCAGAAGCTGGTCTTCGTCATGCTTCCAAGAGGACAAGCGCCGCCATCCGGTCCGAGCGACGGCATCAACGGCAACAAGAATTAAGTGGAAGAAAGAACAAACATATGTATTCTTTTGTTTGATTGCCATTTCTTGATGCAGTTTTCATATATACATGCATACAGATGAAGAGTTCAGAGATGTAGACATCAGAAGACGAGAGATCGATAGGTTTTCTGTTTGATTTTGAAGTGTGTACTTCATGCTTTGGGACTATAAACATGTACATACACCTGCTGATTTCTTTCTGGTAAATGGATTGGAATACATCTTTATATACATCAAATGCTATAAAATACATGGACTTTGGTGTTCTTTCTGCCTACTTGTTTGGATAGGCAGAGAATACTTTTGACTGTGTAGTATTTTGGTATCAGCAAAGTCAGCCCTCAACCGACCCGGTGGTAAGTCAAACTCATCAATGCCGGTTGAAATATTTAAGGGTTAATTATAGATTTTTCGTTATAGTTAGATTTTCTTAGTATTTCTATTCTTAGATTTAAAAAAATTATATTAAAATATCTATAATTAGATCTCCTTAATATTTTTATTTTAGATTTAAAAAATTATATTTTAATTCTTATAGTCGAACTTCTTTAACATCTCAGTCTCTAAATCTCTTTACTAAGGTTGATCATCACGTTATTCTCGTTAACCATCATCACAACAATCATCCACAATATCATCATCCACCATTAATATTTAAATTATCTTTTTACTTGTCATTTTTGTGACATTCATACACGTGTTATCACATGCTATATCTTCATCGATAAAACCGATTACTTTAGGATAAATATAATTAAATATTTTACTTTTATGATTATAAAATTTTAGTATAAATTTTTTAATTGTAAAGCCCGGGATACTAAAGAGATGAAGATTTTAATGTAAAATTTTTAAATCAAGGGATTGAGATACTAAAAAGGTCTAAAAATAGGGGTTATTTGTAATTAGCTTGATATTTAATGTAATTTCTTTGATGATATTTGATGTCATGGAATCGAATAAGATTTGAACTAATTGATTCCTTATAATTAAAAAATTAACGGATGACATGAGTATTGGCATATTATTCATTTGAAAAATATTTCATCTATACCATAAAATATTTTTCCTAAGTCCGAATCTATTATAAAAATTCCATCAGGCTACTATTACAAATAGTATTATTATATTCAAAATTTTCGCTTACATCTTGGAACTAATTAGAGCTTTAAGAACTCGTTAGATAATTTATTCGATCTCGAGCCCCATGCAACTTTTTTGTGCATACAATAAAATAGTCCAAATAATGATTTGTCCAATTCGCTGCATTCCAGGGTTTTTGGGCCACAGAGAACGGCCCAATTTGGCACGAGGGCTTCCTTTCGTTGATGGGGTTTCCTATACAACACACATGAGGCGACGTCGGGGGTCGCTTCTCTCGGGTTGGCAGCGATGATCTCGTCCGCTGCCCTCGTTTCAGCGATGGGGAGGCGTAAGTTGCCCCATCTCTGCATCATTATCGTAGTATTTTCGTTCTTTGATCGCCGTTCTCTTGTTCGATCCAGGTGATAATATCTTTGTGATTGGCCACCTATTACAAGCTAACACGATCTAGGACTTTTCTGTTTTTAATCTGGTTGGATTTGATGAGACTTAATTGGCATAAAGATATCTTTTTTAGCCTGCTTAGAGTGAGATCAGATGTATCTGGATGATTCTTCGCTTTCCACTCGGTGGATTCGTATGAGCCAAGGTTTGCGTTGGTTGATTGGGGTTGTTTCTGTTTGTACTCTGCATTCCTTGTGCAAGTTGTTCTTTTTCTTGTTTACATGTTATGGGTATGTATTTGATTGTGATAACTCAAAAATAAGTCGAAATTGAAATTAGTGTTTTTGATTAAATAGTAGCATAAGCTAATTGGTGTTTTGGGGTTGGAATAAGTTAGTTTGTCGTGATTGACAAACCCAGTCGAGTAATGTTGCCCCCTCTTTTTTTTCTTTTTCTTTTTTGAGTGACCACATTTATTTCATGTCATTCTTTGCTGAAAATGAGAAGAAGATCAGACACTTAGCCTTTGGAACAGATTAGACGTTTCGTGAAATGATGAGAAGATCAGACACTTGGCCTTTGGAAGATAATAGATGTTTTGCACATGTGTGTTTGCATCTGTGTGTGTGCGCATGCGTGTGCGTGCATGCATGCTTGCTTGCTGCAAACACAATTTTTTTTTTATGGGGTATGCTTGAGTCAAACATTTGATGCCCCCAAAAGTGTTGTGTGCATGCGTGCGTGTGTGCGTGCTGCAAACACAATTGTATTAATCGGGTATGCTCGTGTCAAGCACTTTATGCCCCAAAAGTCTTCTTTGGATACGGTAACACGTTTTGGAGTTCCATTTCAAATGATGAAGTTTCGGGGTGGTAAAAGTTTGTTGTGATTTATGTTGTTTTTGGCTGTCAAGCAGATACTTTAGGGGTATTGTTGTTGCCTTGATGCTGTTGACTGGGTAGTAGCTTGATTCCATTCCGAAGGTGTAAGCTCGTCCTGGAGGCCAACCTGGAAGTCACAAGAGGTGGTTGGAGTGGGGAGAAGTCGAGCTGATGCAATCCTGAGGTTCCACTTGTTCGTGCTTGGTGGACTCTGCATCGGATTGGGGTGGTCTGAGATTCCTTGAGGTTCTAGAGACAGACCAGGGTGTGCCTTGGTTTCATCAAGATCCTTGCTCAAGCGGCTAGCGTCAGGGGAATTCCCGATCCGACTCCTCCGATGGTAACGTTAGTAATGGAATGGGGATTGTAGAGGTTCTTTCTGGTCCCCCCCTCAGGTCTAGGGGTTAGCTTTTGTACCTGGGTGGCTGACAGCGGAAGGCTAATGGGTCTTTCCTTGATCCATGGTCTTGCAAAGGCTCATTTATCTCGAGGTTGGCTGATACATTTTCCTGTGACGTGCCGTCAACAAAGGACGATCGCAGGGGTGCTGTTTGTTTGGGCTGGCGTCTGCAGGACAAGCGGATGGCGGTCGCTTGTGTCAGGTGACTTGGTAAGGGGGAGATGGGCCTCGCCGTCAGGGATTAATGCTCCCTGCCGGCATGCGATCAGAAAAGGGGGAGATGGATTCCATTATCAGGGATCAATGCTCCTTGTGGTTGAGCGTATGGTCTTTCCCGAAATCGTGGTTGGCAGGGGGTTGAAAGGTCGCTTCCTTGTCGCCCCCTTCAGGGAAGGGGAAGCGTGTGGTCCTCTCTGCCCTCGTCACTGCCTAGGTGGTAGCAGGTTGCTGGGTGAGTCAGCAGGTCTAAGCTGACATCACCTTATTCCCTATCAGGTATAAAAGGTAGCGTGGAGGCTGATCACCCAACTCTTTTTTAATGAACTGGCTTGCAGAAGTCCCTGTTACAGAGATCAAGAACCTCAACCGGCTGGTCTTCAAATGATGAAGAGAAGAGAAGGCTTATGATCACCACTTGGTCGAGCGGTCTACAACTAGATTTGCTTATGTACATGCATTAGCAAAAGAAAAGAAAAGAAATTCACAGGACATTGCAATTGGAATTAAAAATATTCTTGTTCATAAGGTTGATGATGACCAACATCTCACTCTTGGTTTGAGGTTGGTAGCTCCTACTCAACTTTCCTTTCCCACCAACTGGGCTCTTACCAAAGGAAATGATAGAGCTTATATGGTTAAGGCCCTAGCAATGAAAAGCTAACCATTATTGAGTGGCCAAACATTCCCCTCCAACATGATACTGTATCACGAGCCCCGTCATTGTTGATTTTCATCTAATATGGGTTAGGGTCTACTTAACCCATTTTAGGGAGCAGGGCGCTTTCAGTCAGTCCCCGATTTGAGAGTCTTTGTTTGTGATAAATCTTAATGTATGTTTATGATAAGTGTCTTGGGTAACTTCTCAAATGAAATACTATATAATTCCCTTCAAATGGAATTTCTTGTTGGTCATAGACCATTATTCTAATTCTTTGGCGTTGCATGTAATAAGTGCATTTTCTGAGAAAGGCAAATACAATGTACTTTGTATCTGGACAAGGAATTTTGGATCATAGAGCATGGTTATCTTATGATCATACTTCTGCTTATTTTCTGATTTTCTTTAACAATTCATTTATGCATTTTCAAAATTATTTCATTAGGCTTTGGATGAATTTTGATCTGGCTATGTCTCCTGCAGGACCTGCAAGATGTCATCGTCAGATTAAGAACAAGCCATATCCGAAATCATGTAACCGCCGTGGTGTTCCTGATCCCAAGATTAGGATCGATGATGTTGGAATGAAGAAAATATGAGTGGATGAATTTCCCTTCTGTGTTCATCTGGTTAGCCGAGAAAAGGAGAATGTTTCCAGTGAGGCTCTTGAGGCTGCTCATATAGCTTGCAACAAGCACACGACAAAGTATGCTGGAAAGGATGCTTTCCACCTATGAGTGAGAATGCACCCATTCCATGTTTTATGTATCAACAAGATGCTGTCTTGTGCTGGAACTGATAGGCTCCAGACTAGGATGAGGGGGGCCTTTGGAAAGCCTCAAGGGACTTGTGCCAGGATAAGCATTGGTCAGGTCCTTCCATCAGTTTCCTGCAAAGGTACCAATAGCAATCATGCCCAAGAAGCCTTACGACGAGCCAAATTCAAGTTCCCCGGCCGCCAAAAAATTATTGTTAGTGGAAAATGTTAAGCACCAGAAATGGAAATTGTCTAACAGTTCGATTTGCCTGTGCACCCGAATGCATTACATAACAGTATTATTACCAAATTCAACCTTACTCTAGGTCTTATTTCCCTAACTAGAAATTACTCTTTCTCATCTTGAGTTTATTGATCCCAACGAGCATAACATTTGGGCTATGATATGTGGTCACTAGAGACCTATCTCCTATTTGCTTCTATGGGTCCTGACACAACAAACTGATTTCGGGGGCTTTACCAAGTTTAGCCGTAATGACCATGTGAAGTGGAAGAGTGAGGGCAGAATCATTCCAGATGGAGTCGATGCAAAGGTATGTTCTGTTTTAGAAATATTATTACAGTGCCTAGTAATTAATTGTTTTGATGACCTTCATGTGTTACCTGTCTCCTATTTGAATTTTCCTACACATATTTAACTTGTCAATCTGCTGTTACCGTCAACTGTACTTTGTTTGTGGTAAGGGGCATGTACTCGGCTAGTGTAAAATAGTGGAGGTGTCAGATAGTAGTTATGTAAGCACTCATTCCATGCTTTGCAGCACACAGTTTTACTTGCATGCTTTTGTTAACCGAGACCTGAAAATAAATGAATAGGGGATGGTTGGGAAGGCAAACAAAATATACATGCCATTCATTTCCGTTGACCGTTTCCCTCTACTTGGAAAGATTCTTGTATACGGATAAAAAAGTAACCCAATATGATGTTTTATCCTTTGATGAAACATCTGAGTTCCTTAAATTTGCTAATACCACCTACAGTTTTGACCATTTGGCAGAGTTGACAGTTAGGGTTGTGTGTCGTTAGTATTTGGGTTGATATCATCATCCGTGCTAACTTGGTGTGGAAATAGTGCATGAAAGCAAAAGAGTGTTGGTTTCAGAAGATGGAATGCCTAAGAAACAACACTTAGATAGTAAGCCAAAAAGTGGCTCTACTTCATTATATTCTATCTATATTGAAATTCCATTCATTTAATATCCCTTTGGTTCTGTGATAGTTGTCATCATTCAGAGGTTTAAAGTTGCAGTGTTTTCTCTAAAGGGAGTGGTATACTGCCTTGGTTGATTGTATGACATCATTAATAGTTTTTGTTATAATTATCTAGCCAAATTTTGCTTGTTTTTCTTTTCTCTTCGTCTTCTATATCTCAGCTACGGGAACTGTCAGTATGATACATTGTTCTGCCTATTATAGCGGAATAGAAAAGATCTTTGTCGGTAATATATTACAATGCTGGTGTGAAGCAACAGTTGTTCGTGAACCACATCACATGTATCTTAAAACTTTTACAATGCTGATCAAGAAACAATATCTCTAATTGTGCAGTTGCTTGGCTGCCACGGTCTACTTGCAAATCGCCAACCTGGGAAGGCTCTTTTACCATCATCTACCGTAGAGTCTGCATTGTTTTCTTCGTGACAACTCCGATCATGTGGCAATTCACTGACTTTCGTGCTGTTTTCATATTAATTTGTTGAACTTGTGCGGATCAGCAGCAAATTATTGCATTACATATTTGATGGATGGATGGATGTTGAGAGTTTGTCAGGGATGTGTTCTGTTGTCTGTCCATGTTATGGACGAAGCCGCCACGGCTGTTCTGATGTTCCGGGGTTCTGTTGATCAATCCACAGCCGTCTCGACAATGAGGGGTTCTGATCTCCAATCGCTTCTACACAAACAGGATGTTTGTCCGGAATACAGTAGAGAAGAGGTGTTGGGGGTTGATTTGCAATTCTCTTCTGATCTAAGTTGAAGGATATCACTGTGCAACATGAGCTACCCATTAAAACAAAGAGAGAGATTTGTAGTTTGAAGGTTTTTCATGTCCACCTCCTTCTCCGAGTCGAGTCGATTCGATTTGGGAGATTCTTAGTAGGCTTTCTCCAATGGTCTTGAGAGGAGATGATCTAGATTTGCTTTATCCTGGTAGAAAAAAGAGAAGAATGGCTTTCCTATAGTAGAGTTTCTTAGACAGAGGTGACCAGTTGGTTTATTGATGGAATCATTGCACGATTTAGTATGTTTTGGTGCCAAGTGAGACTAATATGATCAATGTCAGGAGATGTTTTGCATGGAATGCATCATCTGACTCCGACGTTTCTGTAGTAATCGAACGAACAAATTTGCAATGGAAAATTGACTTTTTTATTTTTGGGCATCAAAGGGTCAGGTTGATATGACATGAAAAGCCGAGATGGGATCACATCTACTCTTTGTTCTTCAAGAACTTTGTACGGCAAAGAACACACCTTTATCCATTCTTACATCTACTCTTTGTTGTTTAAGAACTTTGTGCAACACAAAGAACACACCTTTATCCGACATCCATTCTTACATCTACTCTTTGTTCTTTGAGAACTTTGTGCAGCAAAGAACACACCTGTATCCGACATCCATTCTTACATCTACTCTTTGTTGTTTAAGAACTTTGTGCAACACAAAGAACACGCCTTTATCCGACATCCATTCTTACATCTGGCCAGAAAGATTCTCCCCTCAGCACAGGCAGCAAACTCTCAGCAGCAGTATTGGAACAAACCGCAGTGTAATCAAAAAAATAAAAGTGCGGCAAAAGGAAGAGTTGGTGACTGTAGTTGTAGCAATTTGTCATGCATACTCTTGTTCATAGACTGCATGATCCAGACTTCCAATGCTGATTGATGTTAAGACATCTGAAATCCTAGAAGACGAAATACTACTACTGAGCAAGATTGGCTGATACGGATGCAGGCATTCATGCTAATTAACAAAGGCATCAGTTTCACCCAAGTCATTACATGGCTTCCAAGACACCAAACACTGATGAGATCTCAGAACTGCAAGGCAAGCACAATACCAAGAACTTAATTATTAATTCAAAGACATGCAAAGCAGCAGTTTTTGCCACTGGATGCTCAAGCTACAATCATGTCGATGTTGTTATTCACCCAAAGAAGGATTTGAAGCACATCTAACCCTCCACCATGGAATACCAAACATAGATTATTGTCCACCACAAACGAATAAGAAAAAGAGCATCGTCTGCGAAGTGCAAGATCTGAATTCACGCAGCGAGGGGACCTAATTGAAAGCTAAAGACTGTGTGAATGATGACACACCAAACTGATTATCTTTGTGCAGGTTCCAGTGTCCGAACATTTGCACCAACCATTCCTTCGAGCCTATCCTTGGTTATCTCCACAAAGTGGCCAATCATCTCATGGAACTGCTTCAGACCAGACAGGGGGAGGATGATTGATGAACGATCAGCTCCGGCAACCTGCATTTGGAAAGCACTTAGTGATTAACAATAAACTAATAACAGTTTGTGTACTCCATGTACCTCAGATATCCTCAAGAAGTGACCCCTGTTGTTGCTTCCCAGATCAAAGAAAAACCTCTTCTGATCTGCCCTAATTACTTTAGACATCCCCATGCCTCCCATATCATCATGTGTGTGCATATCAACCATTCTATCAGCATTCAATTCTGTGCCAGAGGCCGATTGGGCACTGTGGCCAGATATGAACCCAGCCCCAACATCATCTGAAAGTCCCGGAAGATGTTCTGGAGGTTCCATATGTTGCTGTTTGAATTCCAACACAGCGAGGAAAAAAATTATTGACATGCTTAAGGTTACTATCTCCCACCAAATCTTACCAGTCCATCAAACTTTTACCTGATTGGGTACCATGAACAGTCGAGAGGCCTCTTCATGTATCTCTTGTAAAACATTCCTAAACGCTGTCCATCCTTCTTCGCCAGAATTTCCTGCAGGAACAATGATTGTACTCCGGTTTCTGTTGACAGATGCTTCTGAGATCTATTTAAAAAAACAGTTACATCAGTTGTTACGCACACCATCATGCAAAACCACTTAAGCTCAAGAAGCCTAATATATTTATTGCTCATGATCTTGGCAGATTGACATTGAAGAGGACAAAGACAGATTTTTATGTGGTTAACATGAAAATAGCAAGTATTTTTGTGCTTATATATTTGAGAAGCTTGTATTTACATCTATACCATCCAAATAGTAGGTACTTAACAATATAGCCATCTTCCTAGTTGTCTCGGGTTGATTTTTTGACAGTCTCTAACAGGTAATCGCAATTAATTCTGATAGGCCGGTAATTCTACAACTTTCATAAGTTATTCACTAAAAGCAAGTACAAATAGTTTATCAATCTAACACACAATCTAGTAGAGATAAAAAATAAAGAGAGGAGGTGGTAGGAGAAGCTGATTGCTGATAGCAGTAATGCTGAGATTACAGAGAAACAGGATCGTCTATTTGCATGTTCTGGAATCTATTGGACGCATTGTTGTTCCGAGAATAGAGAGAGCTAACATTGCTGAAGAATGTAAGAGAGGATAAACTATTTGATAAACAGGGCTGAGAAGGGAAGTGCAATGGCTCATGATTGGGACCACAATGGAAGTGGATGGTTAAAGGTCCATTCTACATGAGTTACTAGGTTAGTGGGCTGACCTGGCCAGGTCGTGACAAGGATAAATATATTTTAGTTTAGGTCCCCCATATGTCAAGTCATATATTTGCACCCATTTGGGTGTTTTATCAAAACTACAAACATTAATTTGAAAGAAACCTTGATCACAAATGATAGATATAAGCACATAAAATGTGCATCAATAAAAGATGAAACTAGACAGAAGTTTTAACATCAATCTTTAGTTATCACCTTTTCTTCTACAGACATAGGGAAAGATGAGAAAGTAATTACTTGCTGAATTGATAATATAGAGTTATTAAAGTTTGTAACTAATTAAAATTAAATGTTATTTTGCATTCTGAAAGTGAAATACATACAATGGCTTTGAAAATAGCATAAAAAATCAAGATCAACCTGTTGAAATTTTATATTGGTTAATTCAACTAGCATCATACTCAAGCAAGCTGGATTGCATCAAAATAAGAGAAAACTAAGAACCAATAGTTCTTGAACAAAAATAGACAAGGAGCAGCAGTCTTGAATGATCCTGGACCCAATCCAGTCACAAAAAAAAAAAAATCTCAAATAATTTACAACAAAATGCCCAACACAAGGTGGTATAGATAAACTAAAAGTTGCAAGGCTTGCTTCAGTTAAAAGTTAATCTACCACACCCACAAAAAGAAAATCTGAAAGAAACAAACAACTATTAGAATAATTATATCCAAAATATTGATGTATAACTACTCAGAATTAAGATACTTAAAAATAATATCCATATCAGGCAGTAGTTGCACCCCCTTTGCTCAAACCTTGATCTAATATTTATCAAACTGCATCCACCAAAGATTCTTGTTTTATGCTGCAAGCTTCATGAAGGCGATAAAGTGTGATCATGAGTGTTAGAAGTGGAATAGGATAGCTGCTAAGCATAAGTTCTCTGATGGCATGGCCAGTGTAAAATTAACATGCCAAAAATTTCTGTTAATATGCTAGAAGTTATACACAGCCAGAAGAATAGAACTTAGGGCATCACCAAATATTTTGGATCCAACAAATTTTTATCTTCCACTTTTTGCACAATCATTCAAGTTTGTGCCTTTATGTTCTTTAGTACTTTCCAGCAAATTCTAATACACTACTGGAATCAATTTCTCTATATCACCTTGGGTATTTTCGGCTTTAGATTCTTTTGTACTTCCTAGTAAATTCTAATACAGTGACTCAATTCATCATTTGAACCATTTTTTATATCACCCTGGGTACAATGTAAAGGTGAAAAAAAAAAATTTTAGCTTCACAAAAAATAGAAGTCTATTATTTAGAAAATAATATATGCCTTTTGCTTATTTACCAGTTATCTGTTCTCTGTAGTGCTGCTTCTGAAGTCTATCATATGTTTTTAATATTGAACACTGTCACTATTAGTATCTTCTTAATTTCTTTCTTCCCCTCATAGTTTAGGTGCACTAGCTTATGACCACCACAGAACATATGATACTGTCACAATCATGCATGATCCTCTAAGCCCAAAAGGCACCGCTTCATATCACACAGCCACATGGAAAAAAATTCTGGAGAGGCAAGAAAATCGTGCACCCATCAAAACATGGAACAACAATTCCTCCCATCAATGGGTAACAGCAACTAATATGTTGCCACAAAAGAAAATGTTGAAGTTTTGGGATGCACCTGTACTTTCTGACATTTTCTTTTGTGGGTTTCCTCGCTTGTTCTCCAAAAGCACTACTTCCAACCCAAGTCTGGGACCTAAGTGTAAGTTTGCTGTCTTTCCAATTCCAAATTTATATTAAGAAAAGCTGAGGTATTCATCATCATACTACCAACATATGAAATAATTCCAAACGCCACTGATCACAAAAGATCAAGAAGTCGATTCTTTTCCATGATGCATTCAATTATGCCTAATAAATGAACAAAACTTTTAGGTTCATAGTAATGACGTGTACCTTCAGAAAGCGCCCCCTTTTGTTCTCACCAAAGTAAAAGTAAAACGCCTTTAGGAGAAACAACAAAAACATCAGCAGAAAGATTCAAAGACCCAACCTTTACAAAACTAAGAGATCAAAGCAGCCACCTTGGAATCAAGCTTGAGCTCCTTGCTGAACACGTCCTGCTCGTCCGTGCTGATGTAGTAGCCGAACAACTCGAGGAACCAGACGATGCCGTCGACGGGGACGATGATGGTGGACCTGGTGGCCGACGTCTTCTCGGAGATCTTGAGGTACCTCCCCCGGGGATTCTCCTTCAGATCGAAGTAGAACAGCTTATGCTCGAACTGCAGCGTCTTCGAGACCAACTCCACGTCGTTTCCACCGCCCGCTCCCCCTTCCATCGCTCCGCACCTCCCCAACGCCCCAAACTCCAAATCTCTCCCAATTTAACTATCCGTAGACGAAGAATCGAGGTCTCAGGCTGGTGGAAGAACCCTAATCCAGGAGGCTGAGGAATTGTTGGAAGTGGGGTAAGATTAGGGTTTGGGGTTTGACCTCGCCCTCGCCCACGAACAAGTCGAGAGCATGGGGGTTTGTTTCACTTTCACGCTTCTTCTCGACCGTAGCTGTGGTTGTTCGCCGAGCACAGTTACCAAATCAAAATAAACATGATATCGCAATCATTCGGGATCGACTTAAATAACATTATTATTATTATTATTATTATATATCTTTAATCAAATTTAATTTAGGTATACAATTCTATAAATCATTATAATACATATATTAATTGATTTAATATTTATTATAGATTTTAAATTTTTGTAAATGTTGTACTTAATACCAAACAATGTGATCTAACGGACAAGAGTTTGGGGTGCTGAATTAAAATGTTTGAATCCAAGTTAACGATAATATATACATCAAAATTTTATATATCTTTTCTTTGATTTGCCTGTTGACTAGTATTCTACACAAATAATTTAGCTTAAAAAATGATCGTGACTAGGCATCATCACATCCATTATCTATATGATATAAGTATTTGATTCGAATAGCGTAATGATAGTTGCATGGGGGGAAGAACATAAAAAGGTGGCAGGAAACGGCCGTTACGTCTTTATATCCGAAATCGTTTTATGCTTTCTTTGTGTTATAGTGGCCCTTGAACACGTGTACGGTGGGATCCGAACCCGTCAGCTATGATGCTTTGTGTTGATCGAACCCGATTGCTAATTCGTCACCCGAATCCGCAAAAGAAACCCTAGACCTAAATAATACCCCCACCCCGTGCGCTTCTCCTCGATCTCTCTTCGTGTCGCTCCTCAGTCCGGGTATCTTCTTCGCACCATCATCGCCGTGCCGGCGCGACATTGCCAACTCTTCCGACTGCATTAGAGGAGAAGGAATCTTTAAGGTTTTCATCTTCGCTTTTGTAAGTTTTTCAGATTTTGTTACGGAAGATAACTTGACGTCGGCTTTATTGTGTTGTCCTCAGAATAGATGAATCTTGATCTCTATTTTTCTTTTACGCTGATTTGTGAATTGGTTTTTGCTGTTTCGGGGGTTGTTGGTACCCAGAAATCGGACTTTGGAACGAGATGATGTATTTGGAACCCAAAAAAAGGGGTTTTCGAGCTTGGGGTTTGGGTCTTAGCTGTATATTGCTTATTGTTTTTTGGCGTGCTTGATCGGATTTAATTTGATTGAATCGAGTTGGAGAGATCCATTTACTGTGACGCTAGAGTCTCTACCTTTCTTAAATCCCTAGCCAACCTCATCGCCACTCCCAGCCAAACTTCAGTGTATCTACACGAGGCTGCTGCAGCTTGCTTCCTGGTCCTCAGCGTTGAGTTGTCTGTACTTAATCAAAAGGTGGGAAAAAGAAATCGTTGTTTTTAATTCCTGGATGATTTATGTGTAGGAATTCAAGTGAAATGGGTGCAAAGGCAAAGAAGGCTTTGAAAAAGAAGCTGAAGAAGACGAGCTCTTCTCAGCTATCAATTTCTCGTATCAGAAATGAATCTTCTGATTTCTTGGTGAGATTTTTATGTTCGTGGTCGATGCCTTATTTTTGTTGTTGTATTTTCTTTTTTTTTTACGGGCCGTCCTGTTTTGACAAGTTTCTTACTTTTACCATACAGCCTTTAGAAGGGGGTCCAGGGATGAAAATTACTCAAGAGGAAGATGAGCCCATCAAAAATACTGCAACTGTACTTTACATTGGCCATATTCCTCATGGATTTTATGAAGAACAAATGGAAGGTGAGGATCCTTTATGCTTTACTAGGAGTCAATTTGTTTGCAACTTAGATTGATACAGTACCTGCAATTTTGACCATGATAGGATTCTTTAAGCAATTTGGGAAAATCAAGCGGTTGAGGATTGCTCGGAACAGGAAGGTGCAATTCTTCTTTAGTTGCTTGTTGTTCAGTTGGTGAAGAATTTTAATGCATTCTTTTTCTCTTTTTAAGTATCTTACCTACTAAAGGATGGTTCCTAGTGCATGAAAATACTGCATTGGGTTTAGGAAGGCTGAATATACGAAGTGTTATCTTTATAAGCAAAGAGGTTACAGAAAATGTGCTTCGAATTGTGGTCATCCTTAAGGAGCAACTTAACTGGTGCCATTGTATTTAATTAACTAATCATTTTAAATAGAATTCTTGTAGTCGAATCTTAAATTTATATTTTGATCCAAGTAGTTTCACATCGTTTTATTTCTTGAGGATTTTCTGAAGAAAAAAATTCTTAGTCATTTTTCAGTTTTTCAGCTTCTCTTTTCTCATTATGGATGATTGTTGGTATGATCAATGTTCTAGGTTATGAAGACCATTTGTTTTCATTTTGACATTGTAGACTTATTTTTTTTATGGATAGCATATTTAGATTATATTGGCCACCCTTTTATATTTCTTTTAGCTAGCACTCTATTTAATCTATTGGTTTTAATTATAATGTGATATGTTATAGACAGGAAAATCTAAGCATTATGGATTCCTTGAATTTGAGAACCCAGAGGTGATTTTCTTTCCTTGAAAATTGTCAAACTTCTCTACATCAGCCAGGCAAACTATATGTATATATCATGTAATACATGTTGATAATTGCAGGTGGCCAAAGTTGTGGCTGATGAGATTCATAATTATCTATTATTTGAACACAACCTTCAGATTCATCTTATCCCACCAGAGCGTGTTCATCCAAAGTTGTAAGCTTCTATCTCAAGTTGATGGCATCTTTTCAATTGTTTAGGTTTAAGTTGGAGACAATCTCCCCATATGTAATCACACCTTTTTTTTTCCTTGAACATTACGATATATTTATTTGATATTTTATATGGTCATTGATCTCTATTTTTGGGAAAAAAATGGGATAAATTGCTGAAAGTTCGCGCACAAATATGAGAACTTTATCAATCAGAAACAAGGGCTAGAAAATGGATGGGCTGAATATTTATGTTGTTGTTTCCTGCAATTTAAAGTCAATCCTCCTTTCATTATTTAGGCTTTCGTTTCTTTCCCAGTAGTGGCACCTGTCTCTTTGACATATAGCGGCTTCATATTTTAAATTGTTGTTCATTTTTTTTGGTAACTTTTCTCTTCCCTGTCTTTATTTCTTGGTAGTTTCTTCTTAATGGTGCATATTATGGATAAGTTATACATGTAGAGAGATACGGTTGATTGACTAGTGACTAGGATCCGATTTTGATAGATATACTGTGCATGATAAAGCCTTAGATATGTGGAAAAAGATGTTGTCTAGGTTTCTAATCATTCCATTTTCATCAGTGCAGACAATAGTCAAATTATTTTGCATCTTTTTGTTAAAAGATAAGTAAATTTGAATCTTCAAGTATACCTGATTATATGGCAGGTTCCTCCAACATAATCTTTGTTAGTGACCATATATTTGGTGGCTTATGGATAAAGGCTTATGATATTAATAAGACCGCAAATCTGGCTTATGGAAAGTCAGCAAGTAGAAGTAGTGGCTGATATTTAATGTAATTATTAAATGAAATTCCAGTCCATGTGTCCTAGTCTTCTTGAAGATTGATACCTGCATCGAGGGATGTGTGACATATCTTGGAAGTGAAATTTGGCTGTATCTTTGTCATTATATAATCTGTTTCTATTTATTACATTGGGACCTGCAGTTATATGTAATTGTTCTTTTTTCCCTATATTTAATTTTTGCTGCAGATGGAGAGGTGTAAATTGGAGATACAAACCATTGAATTGGACAGAAATTGCAAGAAAGCAGCATAACAAGGTAAGCCTGTGAAAATAGCTGTTCACTCGATTTTTTTTCTCTAGATAAGGCCTGTAAACAGATGGTTCAAGGTCTGTTTCAAGCCGTTCTGCCTTACAAAGAAAACTGATCTTATTTTGTCTTAGAATATATGGATCAAGAAGCTTCATCAATATTTGGATCTGTGATAAATTGGATATGGATGTCCTAGAGGGAGCCCAAACTGATCTAGCTAAATTTTGAAGCCATATGCATTTATCTCCAGATGTTTTATTATCTGTAAAAAGCAAATTCTGCTTTTAAAGATTCCAGCATCATGGTATTAATGTTGTCAAACTTCTGTCCTAGAAAAATGTCAAGCTTCATAATGATTGGTAATAAGATGCCAGGCAGGATGGTAGTTCCTGGCACATGTGGGATGCTATGGCCCAGGCATTTTTTTTGCTGATTGATGATGTAAGAGTCGAGGTATAAAAGGGCATAGAATTCATCAATGGTGTTTTGGTTTTTCTTTGTCTCTCTTTTTTTTTTTTTGTATGAGTGGGATGGAGGGGAGACTGTTGTGTGGGTGGATGTTTGTATAGACTGACAACCTCTGGGTCAATTGCTTAGTTGTTTTTATGGTGCATATGTTTTTTGGGCACAAGTGTTGTATGTCTCATATAGTCACAGATCAGGTCATAAAGGATAATATAATTGATGGCCAAAGCCACCCACGCATGTATAGATTAACCACCTTTAGTTCAATTGCATCTAGTTGCAGATCAGGTTATATAGGATTGTATATACCATTGTCTATGGCATCTATTGCTAATATAATCAGACCTTGAATTACACCAAATTTTTTATCCAAATTTGACCTAATTGAAATGACCCCTTGATGGGATCAGCCAAGTACTACACATCAATTGTCTGATAAGTTTTGATTGTTTTCATGATTTTTTTCTTCTGATATACGTTCAGGATAGAACAATTGAAGAACAACAACAGATGATTCGGGGGATTCAAAAACGAGATAAGAAGCGGCGTAACAGAATCAAGGCTGCTGGTATTGATTATGAGTGCCCAGATCTCGTAAGTGAAAATGTTTATCTTTTCAAACTTTTGTTGATTGAGTTCAATTTATGCTATCTTTTGTAAGTCAAATAATGCAGGTTAAGTAAAGAAAGCAAAATTATTCCAACTCTCTTTGTATGCTAGAATTTGCATTCTTAACCCATCAGTTTTCATGTCTTCTACCTAAAAGCAATAGTAAAACAATATTTGGTTTCAGTCGTTTCCAGGTACTGCATTTTCACTTGTCGTCACAGAGTGAATCTCATTTAAAGTTTTTCTACCTCTTATTGTTTGCTGGTGTTCTATTTTGGCTTTATAAACATTCAAAGGTCAAGCTTGCAGCTGACTTGGAGTTTGTCTCCTAGACAAAGATGATCTTCAACTAAATATATCACAAATTTGGATTGCCAAGAAAACCTTGTTCCATATAACTCGGATTAACTTATTTGTTTAAAACAGCTCACTTGTCTGTCTGGTGTTGACTGTATTTCTGCTTCAGCTCTATGTATTTGGCATTGTTATATCCCTCTAAACTCCCAACTTTTGGGTGTCACTTACATGGTTCTTTTCCTCCATTTAATTTTTTCCTGATTTTCCTCCATTGAGTTATAAGATGAAAATACTACTAGTTAGCTCGTGAGAGGAATCAAATTTCTTTTTGTTATTCATGATACAATTTCTCAATGTCTTCCTTTTCCTGTTATCGCACCGCTAATCACAGAGGGTGTTCTTTAGGTATGTCAATGCCATCTTAAATGGTTTTCCTTCATTATTGCAAGCTGAAACCATGGTGTTTTATTCAGGCTATCATCAAGTCATCATGATGTTTGTCAAAGTTGGACAGCATCCTTTTTCGAAGTATAAACAACTTAATTTCTTATTCTTGAATCTTGTTTTCCTTTTCCTTCATTTCAGGTTGGTCTCATTCAGCCTGCTGCTAAGAAAATTAAGTTTGACGAAGATCAAGATGAGTAAGTTTACAAGTAGGAAGGCAATGACTATCAACTTACCTGATGACAGTGTTAAGTACATCGTCCAAGTTTGCTTTATGGCTTTGGATATGAATTTGTTGCTCGCTGCTGCTTGCTAATCTTGAATTTTGGTCTTCACATTAATCATGTAAGTGCTGTGTCATTGGATTTTGTATTACACTTGACTTGGATTGAGCTATCCAGTATTATGACTGAAAGAACATTTAGTATAGATATCATATCAGTATCAATTTTTTGAGAATTGAAACCATGCCTTCGAAGAGAGAAGCAGGCAAGTGGCACAAGTTGCCTATATACTTACTGATCTAACTTGTGACATACTGTTTCTGGTTAGACATTGAATCTAAAAGAATTGGATCAACAGGTTATGTGGCAGTTAGCGGGCTGGGCATATCATGATTATGGCAAGCATGGATTCAGTTAGCTATATCATGATTATGGCAAGCATGGATTCAGTTAGCTGATATATGGCCAATAAAATTCATCGTGTTTGTTTGTCCTTTTGAAGGCTTGTGTTTCAAATATGCATATGCTAACTTGATCAAATGACTAGAATAAATGCTGCTGCTATTTTGGTTGTGTGATGAATGTTTGTTGCTGCCACCATCTACTACTTATCATGTATCTGCCCAAACAGTTTTTGATGATAACAATTGATTGAAATGCTTGTCCCGCTAACAATTAGAAAGAAATATTGTGTTGAGGGTGGCAAATTGTGGTTCCATTGTGGGTATATGTCCTTTTCCTGATACTAGAGAATGGTGATGAAGCACAAGTGGCTGAAAGCCAAATTGATTGTGATGTGTTGCTGTAGTGATGTTAGATGTGAACCTAAACCATTTGGTGCCTTTGGATTATGTATGGAAAATTATAACTGCCATTCAAATACTGCCTTTGGTCTATGGTTCAATTTGGTTGTCAGGAATATGGTACGTAGTATCTTTATCAAAGAATTATAATTAAACTAATAATCTGATGAATTTAAATCATTGTCAATATATCTCTTCATCAGGTACTAGTATAACTCATGCATGAGGCTGAATGAGATTATTGGTTTATTCTTTTAGCTGTTCGCGGATAGCTCATCATGATCATTAGTAAGTCGGTTCTAATATCATTTGTTAATTTTATTGAGTCAAACACTTTATGAATTCAATAGTTCCTCACTTCTGAATTAGGATTACATTAAAATTATTTTATTGAGTCAACATTTATGAATTCAATAGTTCCTCACTTATGTTTATTTGGTTGGTTGCAACATATCAAAACTGCTCTCTAATTCTAAATCTTTTTTTGCTTTCCCTGAGAGGTGGTTTATCTTATTCTTTCAGATCAACACATGTTCTTTTGAAGAAGAAAAATAAGTTTCAATTCAGCAGTTATGCTGGTCAATTTCTCCCCTTCTGCATGTTAAATCTCATAAACATATAGAGTCATTTCCTAATAGTTAAAATTTTTGGAATCGTTGATCATCAGATCGGCATCTTTATGTTGGTATAGGAGCAGATCCTGATTTCAATATCTATATTTATGATTCTTAATTTCATGATTTTCATCAGATATTTACTTAATATTTGTATAACAAATTTAAGCTTTATACAAAAATATCAAATTTTCTCTCTCTTTTATCAGCTTTTGGATGATTCAAGTGTCTCAATACATGTCCATAAATCCATGCTTCTTCTCAGTGTGTAGGATAAATGAGAACTTCAGATGCTTTCAGCAAAAATGTAGTAGAAGTTGCAACAAAAAAAAAATCATAGGCAAGATAAGACACTTAATTCTTCTGTTCTATAGTATCCCACAAAGACTCCTGTTGTTAGGCTGCCCATGGCATTTTGGATGCCATCAATGACATACCAACCTATTCTTCCTAATGCATCAATCATTGAGTTGCAATATTTGGGTTATTGGAATATACAAGATGTAGTTCTTTTTATCAAGGGATTTGCTTGTATGCATTATGGTGATTGCTTCACATTTTAGGCATGTCATGTTTGAAATATCTTTTCCATGTTGTTCATTGCTTGAAGCATAAAATCCTCTGACACTACATGTTGGCTTGACTCAGACAAGCTGTAGATGATATCTATCAGCAAATCTCTATGCATTCTACTCTTTAGGTCCTACATAGGCATGGCCACTGAAGAGTAGTGCAAGCAAACACTGGAAGAAGACAGTGTAAAGCCTTGTAGTTTTCTGATGGCACAACCAGGAACAGCTGTGCTACTCTCTGGCTAAGGGAGGGAGGGGGACAATAATTTGTTTTGAGCAATTAGATAAGATTATTCTAGGATTGAGTGTAATCCTATACAGAGCTCAAGTGAGTCCCTTACCAGTGTTGTGGCTGAGAACAACACACTGGCTGTAGCTTCCTTGTCCACTGGTTCATATGAACATTAGGTGGAAAAGATAAAACAGGTATTCTACTTGCAAGGTTTCAATAAAGTATACTTGTCAACATTGATCTTGGTTATTCGACGCATCAGCGAGTGTCGCAAGGTCGATCGGGGCTCGGATCATCAAGCTCAGTGTTACGGATTTAAAGTGGACTTGATCGAGTAACTTATAAGAACCTAAGTCGAGAGCTTATCCAACAATCGGATAAGAAGCGTCGACGTCCGAATGATCTTAAGTGTTAGATTCTCTGTATCAAAAGGAAGATAATTGACAGTTTTTGAAACATGCAATTTGAGTATTTCTGAGCCCACAATAATCTGCAAACTTTCAGGTAGACAAGAAAACAAAAGACAACAGTTGTGTGCAGTAACTATCATGTTCAGCTTAGCAACCAACATCAAGAACATTGTGTGAGTGACCAGCAAAACAGAGGGTCAGATTCTATGCTGAAAGGCAGGAAATGATGCCAGAAATTAAGGAATAAAAAGTCAGACAAGCTGAGGTAAGGAAAAACTTTGTATTTGGATAATTTCATTATATATAAAAAAAACTGTTATTTTTCTTAAAATTATCATAATACTTTCGCCGGGTTTAGAAGATAACAAAGATCCTACTTGACAAGCTATTTCAACATGATACTTCAAATAAATAATCCTTCATTAAAATGGTGATCACACATTTGATGCTCTATAAAATATTGTCTCTAAGAAAAATTTCACTCTGAAGTGATATGGGTATTTTTATTCATAATAAACAAATTAAAAGTAGACCTGATCATTCATTAGAAATTTCTTGTCAGACATATCCCAAGCGTAGTCTTTTAGAGAAATGGATAGAAACAAAAAAAAGATTTGAGTTATGAGCATCTTTTACCCTTGGATTACATCAGGATGTTGGTAATGGGATATGAACATTTTTCACCTAAATCAAACTTTTTTTTTTCTCTCTCTCTCTCTTCCTCACACAATAACATACGGAAAATAATATTTGGTCGGATCAATTTCATCATGCCATGTTAACGACCAAAATTGACTGTATCAACTTTACTTACACTAATAAAACTTGCTAAGTTAAAAACAATCATGAGAAGACTGATCTAAGCATTATTTCAGCAAAATATCAGATAAGGATTTATATACCCAATGTTTGATACTTGGGACCAGTGGTTCATTGTTCTTGCAAGACAAAAAAGACAAACTTGCCGCACTAATAATTAATACCATTGTCACCTAAAATCCCTTGAGAGCAATGTAGCTGATCCTGTCTTGATCTATATTCTGGTTTTCTGACTGTTCTGGTATTTACATGATGTCTCGGGAGTCGGTATGTCTTGGTTCAATCCCGATTGTGCAAGTGCGTTAAAATGGATACTGATGGGGAGAGTGGGACAAAGAAAAAGTTACTTAGGTTATCTCTATCACGTCGTGTTCTTGCACAACAAGTCGACGTCGAGAGTACGATTCCTGACTCGATCCTTCTGAAGCTGAAGTTAGTTTTTCAGTGTATATTTGAAGTGTCATAGGTTCTGTTCCCTGATGATGACAAGGGGATTAATATTTATACATAATGTAGGGAGTCGATTATACTCGGGCCGTGAATGGTCGTCGATGCCTCGGGCGACCGACCTGTAAGCTTGTGATGGTGCGAGTCGACTTGTTCGGTTTCGTGTCTTGCGTGCGCCACCCTGTACGATCTCGAGTGGTGCAAGTTCAACCATGCATTGCCGCTGAGATAATTGTGTCACTCCAAACGCGTACTACGCATGTGTGCCATATCGATTCCGAGATGACTGCTAACTTCATCGCATCGCATGAGTGGTATCAGAATATGCTCTATCAACATCCACATGAGGATCTGACATCATCTCACCTGTAATATTAGTAAAATAATATGTAAATGTTAGTATATCTATTTAAAGTTAAGTTTGCTAAATTTCTCATTTGACTTATATAGCTGAAAAAAAAAATTGATTTATAATCATATCATAGTGATTTTTTTTTTATCAAAATGATAGGATATATCACCATCAACAATCAAAGTTAAAAATTTATCAAAAATAGATTTGGATCATCTTGTATACCATCCGCGAATCAAATTTATCTCTACGTCACGCTAATATTGTGAATGTATAAGGCAAGTAGAAATAACTCAGCATTCATCAATCATACACCTTAAAAAATAAAAATAAATTAAAAGTTCTAAGCTCCTCTGTGTGTGTGTGTGTGTGTGTGTGTGTGTTTTCATTGGGATGTGGAGTTCTTCTACATATACCTCATCCTCAGTAGCTTCACTTTCATCCGCTGAACTCTCTTTCACTTCCTCTCTTCTTCTGAACTCACTCTTGTCTCGACTCCCCCTGAGAAGCTTCACAGATAAAAGAGTGTTGATGGAGAGGTACAGAGTCACAGCAAGCTTTCATGGAGATCTCCCTCAGAGGCCGACCGGCTTCCAAACAACCCCCTCTTTCGTCTCCCTCCCACCCGCCTCCTCCTGCCTCCGCCCCGCTGCCGCCGGCATCGCTCGCCGTGTCAGCCGCTGCGTTGAAGACACCGAGATCAGCATCTTCGACGCCGAGCGCTACTTCAACGATGGCCACGACACCATCGAACGGACCACAACTCTCAACGGCGGGGCCGAAAGGCGCGACCTTTTGACCCACCGGATAGGCTCCTTCGTCGCCGCGACCGTCGGCTCGTCCTCCTCGACGCTGACCGCCTCGTCGGAGGCCAGCTGGAACAGCCAGTGCGGCCTCCTTTCCTGTCCGCCGGCCTCTGTCTCTGTCGCGATGAGAGCCTTGGCTTCGAAGGAACCCAGGAAGTCGCCGTCGTCCGCCGCACGCCGCTTCTTCGCGTGGAGGTGCCCGTGCTCCGGCAGGAAGTCCGTCGACGTCGAAGACAAGTGCTCCGGTTTGGATATGAACACCTCTTCTACTGCTAAAAGTCTCCGCCTTAGGACAGGGGAAGTGGGTCTAACCAGCAACCCGGAGAGAGAGAGCGCGATGCCGGAAGAGATCAAGAACGGTTTCGGTGTCGAGGAGATGATAAAGGTGAAGATAACTCCTGGAAATTGCCACAAAAATCCCAGCTTTTTCCGTGATTCGATCCAATTCTTGCCAGAGAGGCGATTTCCAGCCGAGATCGGTCGTCCAATGCTCAACTCCGGGATCCTATTCGGCGATTCCGGTGGGTTCTCCTTCCCCATCTTGAACCCGCCCTCTTTGACCTCCGCCGAAGAGCCGCCAAGGGAATCTCTGGAGGTCTTCCGGCCGACGAAGGAGACGGTCGGAGACCCCCCGGGATTCGCATATCGGGCAATCTTGAAGTCCCCGCCCGAGGACGACGCGGCCAGCGACGGAAGCTCGGACCTTTTCGAGATCGAGACCTTCTCCACCCAGAAGACGTACCACCGTGGTGGTGATTCGCTCGACCCACACGAGCGGCTACGGCGGGACCTCAAGGAGATGCCGCACCCTCTGCCGCCGTCCATCGCGCCCAGCGAGTGCTACGCCCCGAGCGAGGTGAGCGTGGAGTGGAGCGTCACCACCGCGGAAGGGCTCGACCGCGCGAGCCTTGCCAACTTCTCGACCTCCGCGTCCGACTTCGGGGAGCTCCGCTTCCCGGCGGCGATGGGCGGAGCACCCGCAGGCGGCAGGCGGCGGAAGTGTAACGGTCTCCTCAGCTGCGGGAACGAGAAAGCGGTGAGCGTCGGGCCAAACCCGGTCCGGTTAGCGCCAGCGGTTCGACCCCACCAGTTTCGTCGGGCGATGAGCCACGCGGTTCGGACGAAATAGACCGGTTGTGGTTGGTTCACTAGTCTTTAACGTTCGTGTGCTCTAGAAAATAATTTGTTGTTTCGTTTCTGTGCCAAACATTTTGATTTATATATATATATTATATTTATATTACATCTAAAATATTTACCCCTACCGAGCATATTGGATCAAATATTTCCACTACTACTACTAGTAGTAGTTGTTGTAAGCAACAACAAAAAAAAAAAAAAAAAAAATCATCCATATATAAAGGAGGAAAAAAGAAAAAAAGAAATAAATTAATGGTTTGAAAAAGCAAGGGTTTTCTTCGAGGGCTAGATTCATCCAATAAATATAATCCAAATTAGAAACTGCACACGAAAATTTTCGAATAATTTAATTTTTGGCCATTATTTGTTTGGATGAGTCTAAGTGTTAGGTCAATTAAATCGATTTAATTGAATGAGTTAATTTAATTGAATGCGTTGGTTTTGAAAAGTGAGGAAGACGAAGGAAAAAAAAAAAACAACGGAGAAGATAAATAAATATGCCTTTATTATTTAGAAAATACGAGAAAAAGGAAATAAAAAACATGAGCTGGAATTTACCTATGAATATATTAATATTAACTTATTAAGCATTTTGGCGGACGATATTTTAATGCTGTTCGGTGGATGGTGTCAGACTGCGGACCTGGTCGAGCCCAACCAAGTCCAAGATTTAGGGTTCAATTTTGCTGGCTCGATTGAGCCCAATGTAAGCACAAGATTTGGGATCGATTGGGGGAGACCGTGTGTCATCCGGACCTGGTTGAGCTCAACCAAGTCCAAGTTTTGGGGCTCATATAAGCCCATGATGTAGCATCGAACCACGCTTTATTACGCCTAGTGACCCCCCGTTTCCTCCCCCTTGAGAACGAATACCTCTCCGTCCGCTGCCTGCGCATTCACTCGCCTCGATCGCCCGATCCTTCTCTATAACCCTAGCCATAATAACCCCCCTCCGATCGAAGCTCGTGATCCTTCCCCGCGACCGGGGGCTAGTTGCAAGCCATGGGTTCCGGTAATCGATCTCGCGATTTTTGTTCCTTTTCTCTTTTTATTGATTTCTCATCTTCACTTTAGATCAAATGATTATTTCTTGTTTCCTTGATGGGTGGTTGTTATCTGCTTTTGACGTCTCAGTAGATCTTCCAATTGGTGCTGTTAGGGTTTTTTGATCGTGTTCATTTCATGTTGGTCTTTGGGTTATTCAATGAACTCCTGTTTTGTAGATGGGAGATGGGAAACAAGTACCTTCTAATGTTCTTTTTAGGGTTTTTTTTCCTCCCTACTGAGAAGTAACTCTTGTTGGTGTTTTTAGATGCTGATATGGAGGACTATGGGTTTGAATACTCTGATGAGGAACCGGAGGAGCAGGACGTCGATATTGAGAATCAATACTACAACTCCAAAGGTAATTTGGTTGTTGTGATCAAGGCATAATTGATGAGAGCTAGGGAACCGACATTTTTATTCTATTTACTGGTTGTTGTGGTTGTGTTTTTGTCGGTATAGGTTTTCTTTTGTTGTAAAACATTCAGGATCATTTATCTCCTGCCATGTTATTTAATTATAGTGTGCATAATTTTGGAGTGAGCTTTTCGCATCTGATTTTCATCTTGCAGGATTAGTGGAAACTGATCCTGAGGAAGCACTTGCTGGTTTTGCTGAAGTAGTGCGCATGGAACCTGAAAAAGCTGAGTGGTAACCATCTGGATTTTTGTATAACTGCCCTATACTAGAGAGATGTCTTTAGGTTGAACTTGTATTCATCTGACACATTTATCATTTTCATAAATTAACTCCATGAAACAGTAAAGGAGCAACAGCTTTTCAGTAGGTATATTACACCAATACGGCTTTATGCTAGCATGGCAATGTTATTGGATGTGTGAGGTTGCAAGTGCTTGATAACTCGGAATTGAGTTTTTTGTTTTTGATGAGTGACTACTTCTCAGTGGAGTACAAATATTCTCTTGATATAATGCATGGATGTAGGACACTAGATGCTCTGGGATAAGCAGATAAGATAGTGTTATGTGTAAAAATAAGAAAAATCCATGCATGCACATCTAAATTTACTCTTTTTATGGGTAAATGGGAGACTATGCCTGATATAATGCATGTTTTTATGATACAAAGATGTTTTGCGATAAACAAAAGGCACAAGTTCACATTTTCACATTTCCTCTTAATATGTAAATAAGAATCAATATGATTGATCACAAGAAACACATTTATCCTGAACTTACAAGAACCATACTTATCCATCAATTTTGTTTCTCTGAAATGTTTTAATATTTAACAGGAGCGAGTCACCAATTGTATTCATTATTTGCCAATTTTGTCTCACATTTCTTTTGGAGTTATAAGATTAAGAAAAATGTTGGTAGCTGCATTTGCTCAAATGTTGGACAAGTTCTAAAAAATAGTTTTAGTTTTTCTTTAGTGTGTAGGAATTATGTGATTTTCTGCTACTACTTGGTTTTCAATATCCGGAAATAAGCTGTGCCTGATTTTTTATTTGTTTTCATTTTGAACAGGGGATTCAAAGCTTTAAAACAAACAGTTAAGCTTTATTATAGGTTAGGGAAGTATAAAGAGATGATGGAGGCTTACAGGGAGATGTTGACATATATCAAATCAGCAGTTACACGTAACTATAGTGAAAAATGTATAAATAACATAATGGATTTTGTTTCGGGTTCTGCAAGTCAGAACTTTGGTCTTCTACAGGAGTTCTATGAGACGACGCTGAAGGCACTTGAGGAAGCAAAGAATGAGGTTACTGACCAACTTTACATTTTTTTCACGGTCATGTCTATGATTAGTCAATTGTCATTGTGTTTGATGGATTGCCAACTAGACCTTATGTGTTTCTGCAGAGACTCTGGTTTAAGACGAACCTTAAGCTTTGCACGATTTGGTTTGACATTGGAGAATATGGACGAATGAGTAAGGTATTTTTGTTTCTCTAGATAGCATTTTTCATGTCATAGAGTTGTTTGCTTTATGTGGATGATTTGAAATGTATTAAGTGATCCTTTGGTTCATCCAGATATTGAAAGAACTCCACAAATCTTGCCAGCGAGAAGATGGTACTGATGATCAAAAGAAAGGCACACAACTGTTGGAGGTCTATGCTATTGAGATTCAAATGTACACACAGACTAAGAATAACAAAAAACTAAAGGTTGGTTATATTAAATATGTTAATGTTAATAATAATTGTTGAATGAATTAGTGTTGTCTATTTTATGTCTTGTGGATTAGGCTTGAACTTTGACGGTTAGGAAAAAAATGTTGCCTTTATAAATAAAATTCGTCTTGAATGATGAATATGACAGTGGAACATACTGCAAACTTGTTTACTGTGTCAGTTAATCTGTGCCATTTTGTCTCATAATCTATCTTTTAAATTTTGTTTAGTTATTAAATCTTTACATTCAGATTAGTAATCAAAATTGCTTTTTGAAATTTGTTCACTATGTCTTGTAACTCTTTGTACTTTCTGCCACAGCTTAATGTTTGATTAATCTTGCCTTCAGAAGTAAAATTGCTCTAAAATTTTGGTAGATTTGTACTGTGCTTATGTATAATTGATGTAGAATCTTTTATCTGTGGTGAGGAAATGTGAGCTTCAAAACTTTACTGCTATAAACTAAAAGTAATTAATTATTCAATCAATTCTTTTTCACATTATTCATGAGTGAAGCTGCTCAGTTGTATATCCATCTAAGTTTGGATGATATGGTACTGCTGGGTTCTTATCTGAAGTTTGGATGAAGGAATGTGGTGCTGCCTGGTACGGTATGAAATGGGTGATATGCACTGGTCCAAGAGCTGGCAGAGATGCGGACCAGCCCATTTCGATCAGTACATAGAAATCGTGAGGCATACCAATCGTGTAACAACTGTATTGGTGTCATTTCAATTGACAGCAGCCCCCAACAGTCAAATTGACTGTTGGGGTCTGTTCTGCACTTAAAAAAGCCCTCCCTTCCCTGTTTGATGGGGGCTGTTTTGGACTTATAAAAACTCCTCCCTCCTCCCCTTTCACTCACACTCGCCCTCATTCTTTCCCACTTTCTCACTCTTATGCATTCTTACTCTCATTAAACTTGTTTAATATCTCTAATCATCGATTAGTGGAAATCAGCCAATTGATTTAAGATAAAAAAGGGATTTGAACTCAAGGTTAGGTGGATTTTGTTTTCTTTATCATGTCATGTAATTAGAGGAAGAATTCTTGATTGATTAGTGACAAATGATTAATTAAGACCTAATTGGAGGTATTTAAGAAAAAATTAGTTTAGATTGATCATGTATTGACTTCTTGCATGCATTACAAGAATGGGTAATTAGAGGTTTCTTAATGCATATTTAAGCATCAAATTTAATTTATATATCAATAAATTAGGATAAAAACCCTGAAACAGTTTTTTTTAATATTGCCTTCTTTTAGCCCTTTTTCAGTTTATTGATGTATAACGATGAACTGTTACATCTGTCCCGACTGACAAGGGACTCGATATGCTTGGTCGGAATGATATGGTGAACCATTCTATTAGTTACTGAATTAGTTTCAATCGTTCACCCCCATTGAAATTTCTTTGAGAGGAAATAATTATTAATCACCAAATGTTGAAAGAAATTTCCTCTTACAGAAAAAAATAATTGAAGTCTTCTCTGATGCAATCTTAAACTTGTATCTAGATGCAATAGCTATCATTATTTATGCTAATACTTCCTACTGTACTTTTTGCTACTAATTTTAAGTGCTTTGTACTGTGTTATCTCTATTGAACTGAACATATGGTGTATAACAGCAACTATACCAGAAGGCACTTTCCATCAAGTCAGCAATACCTCATCCAAGAATCATGGGTATAATTCATGAATGTGGAGGGAAAATGCACATGGCTGAGCGACAATGGGCAGAAGCTGCCACTGATTTTTTTGAAGCCTTCAAGAACTATGATGAAGCTGGAAACCAGCGTCGTATCCAATGTCTCAAGTATATAAATGTTTCATTTTCTTTCTTTGCCACATTTTGTACTAAAGGCATATTTCTCTTTATCCAACTCATGCCAATTTAATGTGTTGGATCATACATCAGGTATTTGGTTCTTGCCAACATGCTGATGGAATCCGAAGTAAATCCATTTGATGGTCAAGAGGCAAAGCCGTAAGTTCTCTAGATGCTCATAAATGTTTTTTAATTTTGCTGTTTTTTTGCCTGTAAATGTTACCTGTGTGCTTTAAGCAGATACAAGAATGATCCTGAAATTTTGGCAATGACAAATCTGATCGCAGCATATCAGCGAAATGAGATATTAGAATTTGAGAAAATCTTAAAGGTGATTACTTTGTGCTATGTCGACCTTTTAAATTGAAATCTCAATCATGTCCCTGTATTCCTACCGACTGATGTTGAAAATATTTTTTTACAGAGTAACAGAAGAACGATTATGGATGATCCTTTCATCCGAAATTATATTGAAGATCTTTTAAAAAACATCAGAACTCAAGTTCTCCTGAAGCTTATAAAACCTTATACACGAATCAGGATTCCATTCATCTCAAAGGTATTCCTTTTTTTTTTTTTTCCTTTATTCGTTTGTTCACTTAAGCTGCTTATTGACTTGCTCACTGACCATTCAAAACAAATGTATAATATGCACGTATGTTGAAAATATTTAAAATCATGTATCATAGTCTTGGGAAAAACAATTCTGTATTCCTTAGTTAAGACTTATTGCCCCTGGAATCAGTTCCTCGTTTAGCCCTCAAAATGGTTTTCATTTTGGAAGACCACACTACCCGTTTTGAATTTGCTAAATTTTTATAGTAATGGATGGGTGTGAGAACTAATTTTCCATCTTTAATGAATATGTTTGCTTGCTTGCTTTTAGGAACTTAATGTGCCTGAGAAAGATGTGGAGCAGCTCCTAGTTTCGTTGATTTTGGACAATCGTATTCAAGGTCACATCGATCAAGTCAACAAGCTATTAGAGAGAAGCGACAGGTCTCACACCTTTCCTCTCTTTCTTTCTCTTTTAGATTTTGGAATGCATGATATGATGATGCAGAACTGAAGTATGAAACCACAACTTTGACAGGTCGAAGGGGATGAAGAAATATGCTGCCATAGACAAGTGGAACACTCAGCTTAGATCATTGTACCAAACAATCTCAAATAGAGTCGGCTGACCCCAGAGAGATCCGCTTTGTTCTGCCATATGTCGAAGATTACATACTTTTGTGTTGTACTCAGCTAGAGGGGGAAAGCGCAGAGGCCACAAAACTATGGGCGTGTTGGTTTTTTTCATTTGTAATGAACAGCAGTTGAGGGAGAGTGGCAAGAAGCCTGTTTTTTCGTGTCAATCCTGGGTATGAATCTACAGTATCGTCCTTATTCCATGCGTAATAGTGATTTAGAAAGAGGTCATTTACATTACATTGGACCGATGTTTCTGTGATTTGTCTTGATTCTTAGTCTTCTAACGTTCAAAAATGTGTTCTTCTAGAATGTACACGCATGATTACTTCCACTTGTTCATCTGTTGAGTTTGGCATATATGAGGCTATTTCTACTGGTGATGTGGTTTCCTCGTTATTATGATATCGGTCATGAATCACGATATCACGACTGTGTTTTTCTTAGCTTGGGTGGTACCATCACCTGAATTTGGTGGTACTATCGTTCAAGTCATTTTCAGGATGTTGATCTGATCTTTCATCATGCTTAATTCAGTCTTAATGGGTCTCAAATCAAATTGGTATGGTTTGAATCCAATATCAGTTTAATTCGATTAAACGATTACGATCAAGATCAAATCACTTAATCACATATCCAATATTATCACGAAGCAAATAGCACGTTATTCAACATTCTAGCATGTTATCTGATCATTGGATATTTTGTTCGAACTTTCGGTGCACCATCCTTTCTTTCGATGTGTTGTTTGACTTATTGGCATGTTGATTTCCTGCAATATCCGATTTTTTAGCCTAGTCCTCGATCCTTTCGGCTTGATATCTAAACTTCGCACAAAGTCTATCATGTCGCATGTCGACCAATTCTCTAGCACGATCGTTCAATCTCTAATATGATACTCCGCTAGCTCAACGTCTGATTCTCCTGCTTCGATAATTTGCATATGATGGTTTGTATCCGTGATTGAAGTCTTTCCTATATCACTTAAACACTCATTAGATAATAACTTAATCGATTGATTTCATCATAAAAATCAGAGATCTAACAATCTTTCTCTTTTTTTATGATAACAACCAATTGATTATGGAGTTTTAATTAAACTCCCCATATCTATATGTCATATCGAAATAAAGCAAACTTGAATTAAAAAAAAATTGATAACCTTTGAATTCAAGTTGAAACGATGACTTTCACATATCATGCATCATAAACATAAGTATTGCATGCATAATTTCAAATCATTATAATTTCAAAACATCAAAGTATATTATACCATGTATGATTCAAATTTTAAATCATCATCAAAACTTCTCGCCCTTTGTTATCAACAAAAAGAAGAAAAGTACAACCAGCAAGTTTTTGAAACATGCAAGCTAGTAATTTTTTTTCCTTTTTTTAGATATGCAAGTTAGTAATTTTTGTTTTTCTTGAGATATGTAAGTTTATAAGTTTTTTATTCTTTTGAGATGAGCAAGATAGAGGTACTTCTTTTTCTCTCATTTTGTTATTGTCAAAAAGAAGAGAATGATACAATGGTGCAATTCTTTTTTCCTTTATATCAATGTTCAAATCATCATATGAAAGCATGAAAACTCAATTTGGTGATGAGGTATATATTTCATGAATACAAGGGATGAAAATCATGACGTGAAAGATATCAAAAATGACGAAGGATCAAGTCATGAGTATCGAAAGATCAAGACTAATTTTGATAAATGTCCTCGTTAGTAAAATACTAGAACAAATAATAAAAGAATTTGATTCATAAAAATGATTTCAAGTTATAATTCCAAGAAATCAAAAGAAAAATCATGATTCATTTGGTTAATTCTCCTCTTTAATAAATAAATGAAAAAAAGAAACATAGGAGAACAAATAATAAACCTTAAGTATCAAGTGAAAAATCATGATTAGTATAGATAAATGTTATCTTTAATAAAATAAAAGAATCATACGATAATAAAAGTTTTCGATTTATGCATTTGAATAAATACTTTAAAGTGAAGTACGAGTTTGAACAAATTTTGATGTATCTCAAATGATTAGCTTCTTAGGATGTGCATCTACATGCTTCCATTATATAGGTCAAGATTCTTTGGAAGTACATGTATCCAAGTTACTTTGGAGAAAAAAAATCAAATTATAAAATTCAAAATCATTATCAAAATTATTTTCTTAATTCAAGAAATTCAAAATTAGACTCCTCAATGACTTTAAGGATAAAAAAATTTCAAGAAAAATGTATTCTCCTTTTTAGTTTCAATTTATTTGATCGATTTCATACAAACATGCCCTAGTCTTTTATACCAAATCCATACATCATCGTTTAAAATCGAAAAATAAGTTTCATCTTTTGCTCCAAGCTTTCAATTGTAGACACATCTACAAGAAATGAGGTTTGATTTTAGGTACTCATTTAACTTTGGGTCTCTCATTAATAGATACCCATCTTGACTATTAGTATTAAGTTATTTATAATTCCTTTAAGAACCAAAACTAACTTATGTGAGTTATATTTTTTGTAAGAACATTTATAAGCATAGTGACCATATCTATCATAAAAAATATATTTAATTTTATGAGAAATATGCAATGTGGGTCCTTTAACAAATATAGTCCTTTTATTGAGTGTTACTAACAAAGTCGATTCCTTTCTTTTTACATATATGACTCTTATTGTCCAAAATCATGTTTAATGATTTGTTACCTATTTTAAAATTTTTAATGTTTATTGTGATAATATATTTTCTGACTCTAATTCTTCACACTTAGTGTAATGTGTTAACATGCAATTGTCATGCTCATTTTTCTAATTTTTCTAATTTACTAGAGAGAGAAACATAATCCTTTTTAAACAAGTTATATTTTTTACCAACTAATTTAAATTTATCAAACAAATCATGAAATGCATCAAGTAATTCATTGTAAGGTAAAAGAGTTTTGATTGAGTCACATACCTCATCATTATGAGCCATCAAAGAGTAGTTCGCCACTTCGTCTTCATTGGTTTGCTCTTCGTCTTCTAATGTACTCGATTCGTCCCAAGTCGTCTCGAGTGATTTCTTCTTCTTTTGTGTTAGCATTTTCTTCTTTAGTTGTGGACATTTGTTTTTATAGTGCCTCGGCCTTTTGCATTGATAACAAGTTATTATATCCTTTTTAAGTTTGTTTTTATTTTTAGATTCTTGTTTTATGAACTTTTTAAATTTTATTGTGAGGAGTTCAAGGTCATCATCGTCACTTGAGCTTTCGCTCAAGTTGTCTTCTTTTGTTCTCAGTGCAATATCCTTCTTATTCTTTGGAAGGTTGTTCTAATGTTCGTCATGTGCTACACAAGTCATCTCATAAGTCACTAATGACTCGATAAGTTTTTCAAGTGAAAAATAGTTAAAGTGTTTTGATTCTTGAATTGTAGTTACTTTTGGATCCCAATATTTTGGAAGAGATCTTAGAATTTTATTAACAAGTTCAAGATTAGTAAAAGATTTACCAAGAGCTTTCAAACTATTAATAACATCAGTAAAACAGGTATACATATTACTAATAGTTTCACTTGGCTTCATTCAAAATAACTCAAAACTATGTACCAAGAGATTAATCTTATATTCTTTAACTCTACTTATGCTTTCATGTGTAACTTCAAGTGTGTGCTAAATATTATGGATAAACTCATTTTTATCCAAATAACAAAATAAAGCGTTCATATCTTTAGCGTTCAAAGAAAATATTTTCTTTTTAAAATCATTTCATTCATTCATTGGATTGGAAGATTTTTTTAAAACTATTTTCAAGAAATTTCATAAATAAAAATATAAGAAAATCAAGAATTCCAGTAAGTATAGTTCGTCCCATTGAACATAAGAGGACGAGTGATAGAGTAACCCTCGTGATTACTAGAAAAAGCAATTGAAACTCACTTGGGGGAGGGGGGTGAATTAGTGATTATAAAAATAAATTTGATTTGAAATCATTCGAATGAGAATATGAATCGAAAATCTGCTGAAAGTATGAGTAAAGTAGTGAGTAAGGTAAATCATTAAGCAAATGACAAGTAAGAAGAAAATACAAATCAATTTTTAGTTGTTCGGTCGTCCTGACCTACGTTCACTCATGATTCTTCTTCACTTGAGGTCATTGGCTTTCACTACCAATCTTATTTCCAACGGACGAAGATCAACTACCCTTACAACAATTCTCCTTTTACCAAGCTCAGAAGAGAATATTTATAAATTCTTTCTCACAAGACCTCAACCCTTCTTAGAATGACCACTAAACTTGAGAAGGAAGATACTTAAACAATTAAGAATGAGTTTGGGTATTTATAGACCCCCAATGGCTTCAAATTTGGAGCCAAAATTTTAAATCCTTGGGTTTCGGGGTATTAGCGATACAACTGCTTGTACTAGGTGGTACTACCGTCGAACAGAGCCCGAAATCCTAGGCTATGGCGATACTAATGCCAAAATAGACAATACCACTATCGACAAGAAGCGGTACCACCATCAGAATAAGCGGTACCACCACTGATAGGGAGCAGTACCACCACCTGATTCTCGAAAAAGCATAAAACTATGCTTTTCGTAGCCTAGGCGATACCATAGCTTGGTCCTAGTGGTACCATCGCCTAGGTCATTTCTAGGATGTTGATTTGGCCTTTTATTAGGCCCAACTCGGCCCTAGTTAAGGCCCAATGAGCCCCAAATCAAGTTGGCATGGTTTTGACCCAACATCAGCTTAATTCGACTCTAAACGACTATGATCAAGACCAAACCACTTAATCACATATCTAGCACAATCACGAAGCAATCAACACGTTGTTCAGTATTCTAGCATGTCATCTGATCATATGACATTTTGTCTGAACCTTTAGTGTATCATCCTTTTCTTCAGCATATCTCTAGATCTATTAACATGTTGACTTCCTGCAATATCTGATCTTTTGGCGCAATACTCGATCCTTCCGGCCCGATGCTCGAATTCCGCATAAAGTCTATCCTATCGCACGTCGACCAATCCTCCGACTCCACATTCAATCTCTGACATGATACTCTGTTGGCCTAACATCTGATTCTCTTATTTTAATAATTTGCATGTGATGATTTGTATGCATGATTTTTTTTTTTCATTTAAACGGTCATTAGATCATAACTTCATCAATTGATTTTATTTTCATAGATTCAATAATTTCTCAATTCAATAATACGATACTTTATGGCTGATTTGGGCATGTCTTCATAAGATACTACATGGCCAATTTAATTATTTTATATCTGTTGGTCACTTTATGATTGATTTGATCGCATCAGACACTTCACGGTTAATTCGGTCACGTTATAATCGTAGAATGCCTTGCTGATTCGATCGTGCTATCATCAGAAAGTGCTTCATGATCGATTACGTCATAATTATAGGATGCTTTATTGCTGATTTGAGAGTGCCATCATCATAAGGCACTTCATGACCAATTTGATCGTGTTATAACTATAGAACACTTCATAGTTGATTCAGTCGCATCATCGGCATTTGATGATCGATTCGATCATATTGTAACTATATGATGTTTTATCATGTTATAAATGTAGATGTTTTATGATCGATTCAATTGCATCATCGCTTATGGTTGGTTTGATCATATTATCATCATAAAATACTTCATGACTGATTCGATCATATTATGAAACCCACATTTTATAGCTGATATCATAATAATTAAGACGAACAAGGGTACTAAGAGAAAGAATTCTTGGTGTAAGGATAGTTGATCTTCACTCGTTAAAAAAAAAAATCGATAGTAAAAATCGATGACCTCAAGTGAAAAAGAATCGAAATTAGATGTAGATCAAGACGACCGAAGCAGTATAAATCAATTTATATTTTTCTCTTCTCACTTTTGCTTATAATTTGCTTAGTGCTTATTTTTATTTGAAGGATTTCAAATCAATTTTTTTTTAATAAACACTAATTCACCCTCTCTCCTCTTAGAACATAGAAAATTTATCGTAACATGTGAAGAATATTGGAATATCAAAACTGAGAAGGACAAATACACTATTTCCCAACTTGGTAAGAACCTCATTATTTAGAAAGTTTCGCTAAAATAAAATTAGAAGACAAGACATTGGACAAACATCTCCATTTGTGTCAAAAGGGGGTTTTGCATATGTTAGAATGATGAGAGGCAGAGAGGAACAAACTGGTGACAATGTAGATAGATCCAAGTGAAACCCTACCGCAACCGAAAATACAGAGAAGAGGACAGTCTAATGAAACACATACAGCCGGCCGTAAGAGAGACAAAAGAGCAGAAGTCTTCAGGTGTTCACAACTATAACCAGCAGCGCAGAGAACAGATAGAACCAAGTTTTCCTACCTTCTGCAATGAATTCCCCCCCACCCCCCCGCCTTCTTATTTCACCTTGCGGAGAGAGGGCTCTCACTTGGCCATCATGACTTTTACAAATTCCTCGTAGTTGATCTGGCCATCACCGTCGACATCAGCCTCTCGAATCATCTCGTCAACCTCCTCATCCGTTAACTTCTCGCCAAGGTTGGTCATGACATGGCGGAGCTCAGCGGCAGAGATGAAGCCATTCTGATCCTTGTCAAAAACCCGAAAGGCCTCCTTCAGCTCCTCCTCTGAGTCGGTATCCTTCATCTTGCGTGCCATCAGGTTGAGGAACTCTGGGAAGTCAATTGTCCCGTTGCCATCTGCATCAACCTCGTTTATCATGTCCTGCAGCTCTGCCTCTGTAGGGTTCTGACCCAGAGAACGCATCACGGTTCCCAACTCCTTGGTCGTGATGCAACCTGTTAAGATTACAAGGTAAAAAAGAGAACAATGAGAGTATCCATATAACTATCACCCTTCCATAGATTGTGAATTGAACCAAATGGACAAGTTACTCATAACTCTAATGCTCATTAAACATCCATGCATCACAGAATTCCTCATGTCAATGTTTGACAATCAAACAAATAACACAAGTATTAATAGAATTTTTTTTACATTGTGGAAAGCATAAGCACAACCTGTAATCTTGACGTGGATAACTGAAAATGTGAGGTTAAGCATTAGGACCGGATGCGGGAAAGTGCAGTAAATCATAAGCAAAACATGTTTCTTTGCCTTTAGTTATCTGACTTAACAATGCAACAAAACAATGACAGCCCGATATGAAGTATATGTTCCATAAAAAGAAACACCAAAAGATTCACCTGCCACAGAATACTCAAGTCTATATGTGAGGTTTTGAAACAAGAACCAAACGAATTACGTGGGGGACAAGACAAAGGGATCCATAGAATTATAAGGAATGAGAAACAATTACCTCAAATCAAGGTTCGTCATCTCGTACCGTACCAACATACCATAGCTCAGCTCGGTACGATACGATACAAGTGTTCCAAGTGGTACGCTAAAGTACATCGCTCGGTGTGTGTGTGTGTATATATATATATATATATAATAAGTATAATTAAAAAAATATAGTAAAAAAGGGCGACATCACCTCGTTTCTTCTCCCCACGTGGGGAGAAGAAACCGAGGTTTCTCCGCTCGATTTCTTCTCCCCACGCGAGGAGAAGAAACCTTTCTTCCCTGCAAAGCCTCGGCGAAGTCGCTGAGTCATCTTCTCCCCACACGAATGAGGAGTTGTCGTAGCCTTAGACGCTCCAAGTTCTCCCTCTTCTTCTATCTCTTCTCCTCCCTCTTCATCCTCGGCTGATATCGCCTAGTAATGGGTAGCAACGGTCGAAATCAACCGTTGCCGACCGACTCGAGCGGTAACAAGGCGGAAACAGCCCCAATTGACGGTATCGCCCGATAGTAGGCATATCGGCGTACTGGTCTACTGGCGAACCGACACGTACCACCCGTATCGGGCGATATCGCTTGAAACAACAAACCTTGCCTCAAATTGTTGATCGAGTTTGTAAATCACGCTCTACATACATCTGCCTCACATATGCATGACCATAGAAACCCATTTGTCTCACCTAGTAGTCACAGCATACATATATCAACGACAAAGCCAGTGCCTTATCGTTGCATAGATATTTCACTTCATTTTGATTTTCAACTAGTGGCTTAAAGCCCACCACTCTTTTCAAGCCTCTTGCATTTGCATACATATATCAACCATAAAGACGCAGCAAAAAAAATTTCTTCGAAACCATTAGCCTATGGAGTTGACAGTAACAATTTGTTATTGGATTGATTTGGAAGATCATGCCTAATTAATAGGCTAAGCAAAACTCACTTTGATTTTCATGCAACAAAAGATAAAAATGAAGTGAAATATTTGAGACAAAAATCCTACTTGGTGAACTTTAAAATGTTGCATCTGTACCAAAAGAGTATTTCCAAGACGTTGTCTACTTGACATTTTCACAAATTCATAAATCACTATATGAGAATAAGCCTCCATCAAATTTTTACCACAGCAGCAGCATGTTACCCTTGGTCAAAAATTATATATGCCCAGCTGATAGTTAATCTTAGATGTTCAATCCTTTGCAAGGACATAGGACTAAATCAACAGATTAGCAGCTGTTGCAGTTGACATACAAAATCATTTATGTTTCATATACCAACCATATAAAGTGTAAGCAGTATCTAGGACCTAGCAAACTAACTTGATCAGATTAACTGCTACGCTTTTAGCAAATAATCATAGATCGGTAACAACACACAACATGTCAAAGCTGTTAAAGAAGTTCGAGAATAACACAGTTCTCTTGAATCTGCAATTCAAAACATTTGACAATTTTTCTTATTGAATATGTAGAGCTCATATTCAAGAATCAATAACAAGTTTCACGAGCTTTCTGGGTCAAGGAGAAATCATAAGTAATGTTCTACAGTAAAGAATATCAAGGTCACTGGATCCTAGTTTCAGCTAGCTAGCCTACTACCAAATAAAGTTTCATAGTAACTAGCAAGGGACATTAGAAATCTTGTACATTTGAGATTAAAAGAAAAAATTTATGAGACAGTTGTTAGACCAATAATGTTTGATGGCCCTGAGTATGAGACTAACAATTTTTTTGGATCTAAGTGTTGAACAGTTAAGAAATTAAATATATGAAAAATTTATGCTGTTGAGATTAGAATGTTTTCATTTGTGAACAATCAAGTGTTGCTTTGATAGAGATAAAATCAGAGAGAATTGTTTAAGATAGTATAAACACATGCTCAGTATAGACTAACAGATGTGATAGTTAGAAGATGTGAAATTCTTACTATTAGAAGGAGAGAGAGAGAGAGAGCGAGAGAGAGACCTAAAAGGACTTTAATAGAAACAATAAATAACAATTTAAATATTCTTAATTTAACTAAAGATATGGCTCTTCACAAATCTCAATGGTGAAAAAGCTCCATGTAACCGACCTCAAATAATAACTATCTAACTTTGGAAAAATAGATCAGTAAGGATAAAAGAATGAACACATCATAATAAATGTTTACTTTGGCCATTGAATTTGATGCTATGAATGTATACTTCATGGAACAAGGTGTGAGATTGTGGATAATCTTGATACTTGTTCATTTTTCTAAAAATGTCATGTGCTACAAAAGTTAGCATGGCTGATATTAAAATTTTCAACAAGTTTGTCTTTATAATTAAAAAACAAAACACAATTTATGTCCCAATATAATGAACTAGACTAACTCGACTACTCAAGCAATTAATATACTTTGAAACAATTTTGATGATTATAGAAAATCCTTTATCCATCTTTTAATTTTTGTATCTTATAGATTAACAGAATCAGATATTGACTAGGAAGAGTGTAATCTGTCTTATTCATTGTAGTTTTTAAGAAAAGAAAACTTACTATACTTGCTGATAAAAAGCATCCCTAATACATCAGAGCACAAAAGTCGAAGCGGCCAGTGCAGTTACTACATAGCCTAATAATGGTGTTCAACATCTTATAATTGGATAACCGTATAGGAAACAAAATCGTCAGCAAGCATTACACAATCCAAACAGATACACAGGATCATTACATATGAATATAGAACAACTAACGCTACATCCTATTTTTCCAAAAATTAGCAGCTGATGTAGCATTATGAAAAATAGTTGCAAAAATAAAAAGCAACTACATGAGTAGCTTATCATCAAAGTAGAATTACCAGCACATCTAATTGCTTGCTTGGATCAGTTCTTGGGAAGACAAACTGTGGTAACAGTTACATGTGAAGAAAACAGATTGTTAGTTTCACGGAGGAACAGGTTTTCCACTTTCATTTTATCAGGTTATGTTGAACCACTTATTGACAACCTTGTTAGTCTTGGCCTGCAAGGAACACCAACACCATGGTATGTGCACACGTCATGAAATGTTGAGTCAAAATGGCTCATGCTGACTTCTATAGCTACACATGCTCATACCAGATACCTGCTGACCCAACACAAACAGCATCCACACAATATGGTAGTGTAAATCCTTTCTCTTGCTGCTGCACTTATTGACAACTCTAGGTCACGATATCTTTTGCTGACTCAAACCCAAAAACGAAAACTCATCTTTTTAGCCAATCTTCTAAAAACTAATACGATCTCTTGAAGCAAAAATGGTTAGTAGATCAAAATAATTAGAATTCCATGCAATTGCACTTAAGGATTATAAATGAATTTGCACAGTGTACATGGAGGTTTATCAGCTTTCAAATAGCTGAAGAACCAAGAGACCAGACTAAAAATGGAACGTCCAACTGAAATGTAAAAGAGGTTCAAGGGCGAGTATAATCAGGTGGGATGTTTGTTCCAAGTACAAACAAAATCAGTGCAGGCTACACGATGCACATGTCCTTCCAACATTATGTTCATGGTGTCCACTACTGTCTTTAACAGGCATGATAGATTATAACAAATAGATATGCCCTTTTCATTGTAATTCAAATCTCACTCTAATTCAAGTTTCAAAACTTATTTTAGTACAGAAAGTTCATAGGGATCTGAGCCAGACACAATTTCTGGTTCCACCCTCCACATTCAACAATCCATGTAGTTTCAACAATCTCACTCTGTGCATGAATTGCTTTAAATTACCCGACCAACAACAAACTTTAATCAGAACTTGGAATTTAAATATTTCAGCAACTCAGAATTTGAATTCCTAGTTGAAGTTTTTGGAGAAATTCTACAATTTCAAATCCTCATACCAAAAAAGCACAATGGAGAACAGTCACCACCATCTAATTTCATCTCGATAATCCTTAACAAACTAGAAATGATAATGTGTACCATTACGAATTCAGCATGATCAGAAATTACTGCATGGGCATCTGTTGTGAGACATGTATCGCTAATGTACGCCGTATCATGTAATATACCCAAGTCAAGAGGAGAAGAAGATTCTCTACGGCTCAAAAGAAAGGATCATTCCCAGACACGTCCGGTACAAACCCTAAATCCGTAATGGTACCTAACGCTCCTTTCCATTTGAGAAAGGACAAACAACAGAAATTTCTCCAAGAAGCATTTCGTAGCCCATACGATCCCTGATCAGATTCCGAAGCAGGGATCGAAGACTCAGCCATCCATCCAATTCATGACAACAGCAACAAAGGATCCACATCAAACAAAAGAAACAATCGTCCGAAACCGAATGTCAACAATTCCTTTTGCAGACAAAAGTCTCGCCCACCCAACAAGGAAAAACCGGATCGGCAGCGTGATCTTTGCGACACCAAAGATGTCGGATCAATAAAGAGGGAACCAAATTAAAGAGGGATCTCACCATCGCCATCCTTGTCAAACAAGCTGAATGCCTCCTTGAACTCGGAGATCTGCTCGTCAGTGAGCTGCTCCGCCATCCTCGTCCTCCTCAGCAACGATCGACCCCAAGAAACAGGCGGAGAGCGAGAGAGGGAGAGAGAAGAAGCGAGAGGAGAGAGGCCTTCGTCGCTCTCGCTCGCTCCTATTTATACCTCATTCCAAGTTACACAATTTGTTGAGTACAATTAGGTTCATAAATTTTATATTTAGTTTTTTTAAAGAATAAGGGATTAAATTTAGTTCTTTGATTCAATTTTTTTATTATCATTATTATTTGGACATTATTCAAATTCAGTTTTAAATATATGATAATATTTAAAATTAAAAATGAATATATAATTTAATTACTCAAGGAAGAATATTGATGCTCTCATGAAAGTTAAAGTATAATATATATATATATATATATATATATATATATATATATATATATATATATATATATATATGTGGGCAATAGATTATTGAAGAAAGATAGAGAAACCAGTAAAATACCCTATAGAACAAATAACATGAAAGATTTAAATTAAAAGTATTTAAATAATCATGCGAGTTACTAAAAAGTAGTCAGGTAAATCAATTTGTTTCAATTTTTTTTACGTAATAAGTGAATCGAGTCAATTAATTATATGTTGTAATAATTATAAGGGGAACCAATCTATTAATTAATTACAAGCTAATATTGCTCATCAATCAGGAGATCCAACTATATATATTTATATATATCAAACCAAGTCCAATAAAATCTAATCGACCAGCTTGTGTGTGTGCTGATCAATAACAATAAATTATAATATGTTGTTTAAGATTTAAAAATCTTATCACTATCGATCGATCACCTAATTGTGATGACACTTCGTACATTTCGATGCTGCTTGGGGTCAAAAAAAAAAAAAATGGAGATGAGTAATAGGAGGGAAATATTGGACACTTTGTTACCCTTTCAGAAGAATTCTTACTTTGTTGATCGATTATGGGCACTCAAAAGAAATAAAAAAAAAAAAATTCTTCTCAAAGGGTGACAAAGTTAGATTCTTCTCTCTCTAAATTAGAGTCTATTTTTTCCTATCACCTTTATCCCACCCAAGAAAAAGTGTTTTATAATGGACAATCAATAAAAAATTTGATCTCATCGAGTTCTTTATCCTTCCACAGGAAAAAATAAAATAAAATAGAGATGGCATTAGAATTGCTCAAGACAAACCCCAATAAAAAATTTGATCTCATCGAGTTCCTTTATTTTTTTTTTCCTGTGGAAGGATAGAGAAGGCATTAGAAGTGCTCAAGACAAACCCCAAACTGGTAAAGTTGGCCTAGATCAAGAACAAGCCATCTGCGCATCATTTTTAATAAGTCATGCAAAATTTTGTTCACTTTGGAATGGTTCTGAATGGCTTTGCTACTTCAGGATAGATAAAAAAATTACTTTAATTTGAAATAAATCTTATCTCCCAAAGCCAAGTCATATTCTTCGTGCCTTTGCATCAACTTTACACTCCAAAGTTGGAACCTTTGATGCAAAATTGATCGACCAATGTCGAGTATATTTCCATGCATTTGTAATAATAAATCTATGACTTTTTAGGACGTTGTTCTTGCCATCTAACCAGCACCAAACATTAGGAATTAGCATCCATTCATTTGATTAAAAAGCATGCCACATTACCTTTAGAACAATCTTATAATGCCACCCAACTTTATAAAGTCCTGCATTTACTGTTATCAGTTTAAGCAAAATGTGGGTCGCGCTATTTATTGAACTGCAATTTGCTCGTATGTTTATTTCCTAAGCTTCGAGTGGGCTCATATGTCGATGAGCTTGGAAGAACAATTTAAGAGTATTAGTAATTTTTTAAATTTAATTTGTTCTGTATATATAATATTGGGATCCTAAGGGGTTTTTGTTTTTTTTGATGAATCTATGTAATGGTTGTGCTGGGAGTTGATCGATTATGGTGTCTTCATATTCTATAGAGAAAGAAAGATTTAATTATATTGAGTAGTTAAAAATTTATATTGAAATCTACATGATTATGAAATTGAAAAGATTTATCTCTATTTATCCTAACACCGTCAATTTTATCAATGAATGACACAAAAATAATGAGTAAAAAGATAATTTCAACTCTGATGATGGACTATGGTATTATGATGACGATTGATGACAATGATGTGATGGTCGATTTTATCAATATAAATTCGAACATTGACGATGAGGAGGAAGATGAGACAGAGTGATGAGGTATCTGTGTCGATATCGGAGGAAGAAGAGGAGGGAGGTGAGGTATTTGCGTAAGCATCGTACCGCTTTGCCTGCTCTTCCTCCTCTGATGTCACTCTATCTTTGCATCGACATCAAAGGAGATAGATGAAGCATCTGCATTGTCGACGACAAGAAGAGAGATGGAAGAGGAGGCAGGTGAGGTATTAAAGATAAATCTAAGCTGTTTTTAGATATTGATCATTTTATAAAAAGCAATGCTTAAACCTAACTCCACCCCCAAAAAGTTTTGGAGTGCTTATCATCAAGATGGTGGATCCACCACTCTCAATGTGAGATAAAGAGGCCAAAACCACAAATGATATGTTTGGAGAAACTGTCAACAAAGCAACAAACAGTCAGATGCTATCTGCAATCTTTATAGCTCGAACCACATTTACAAACACAAGGATTTTTGGAAGGATTCATCCTAAAAGTACATATCCTTTCATGTCTGGGGAAAAATTTTAATGACAGTCTTTTAAGCCCTAATAATCACAATCCTTCTCATCACATGAAACAGCTCAAGGATCTTATTCAGATTAAAAAGATGGTGTACTACAAGTTATTGAACCCTATTTGCAGGCCTCAATTCCTTTCAGCCTCCTCATGTTATTAAAAAGATGGAGCACAAGTTGCCGCTATTTTCATCTGTACATCCTTCTTAACAACATAGACATGCTAACCATGGACTTGGCTAAATAAAAAGCATCTTACAAAAGAGCAAGTTGCTGAATGTATCACCACATGCAGCTGCTACTGTCTTGGTTCATCTGCCCTACTCAGTTGTCTTGTATCTACTTACCTCGAATCTTTATAGGCGATCAGCCATTGCTGCACATCTTTATCCTTGAACTCTACTAAGCTTGTCGAATTGTGCGTGAAGAAAACCCATGAAGAAGTTTAACAAATCCCAGGAGGCTGAGTTTTCCATCAGAATGTCTTATCCAGTCCTGGAGAACAACGTGAACCGGAACTGATGGACCTAGCCCGAGGTCCTGTGGCAAGTGCATAACTATCAATAACACCATAGAAGTTGCAGAGAATAACAAGAGCCAGTTCTAAAGAGTGCTTGAAAAAAATTGTTGCAGCTGAATCAAGATTTCAATGCCCAGTAGGCAAGGAACAGTTGGGAATACCAATGCAGATTGGTTTTTGGACATGTGATTATATTTGATTCGTACCGATGCAAGTTCCTCGATCATGATAGGCCTGTTCCCATCCTTCTCAAAGAATTCATAACCATGACGAGCATGTTGCTCCCAAGCATCCAATGCTTCCATCTGATGTACGCTTATGGCTGCAGCAGCAAATTCTTCAAAATCTAGTTTTTTGTATTGAAGACAACTCACCTAAGTCCAAAACAACCAATGGAAGAAGAATTATTAGGATTTGTAATTGCATCAGAAAGAATTTCTTAAGCTAATTAGAGTGGTTCTGAAAACCAATACCGTGTTAACAAAATCAAGAATTCCCGAGTCCTTCATTGCATCTGTGGAGCTTCTTAACAAGGCCTGCAAAAGTGAGAACAAATATAAATATTCACAGGAAACAAAGATTGTGCTCATTTCAGAAACAGAGAGAAAAAAAAAGAACTAACCATCTTCAAATTTTGAAGCGAGATATAGCCACTCTTGTTTGGCCCTAACAAAGCAAACTGTTCATGCAGGTAATAGAGCTGATCTACTGTCAAGGTCTTGGCAAGAGCCTGTCACATACAAAACAACCAATAGGTTAGAGAAAAGGCAGTTATCGGTTGTATATGTCTTTTCTGTATGCAGATGGCAAGATGGGGGATGCAGAACAACAAAATGGTGCACGGAGAAACACAATGCAGAGAAACTAAAATGGTGTACAGTGACAAGACAGAAAAGATTTGAGGGATATCAATTCCTTCATTCCCAAATAAGTAGAGGAAGCATACCCTCAATGCTGATTTCCTTAGAGAAGAAGAACATACATAAGCTTTTACAAGCTTATACACTACAATATCCAGAGGGATCTTGAGTTCTTCAGGATTCCGAAGCCAAGGATGACCTGAGATCAGTTTTATCAGATTTCTAGTTATCAACTGGTTTATTCCATTTTTCTTAACAGTATTGAGATAATGAGGAGCTTACAAAGGGCCTGTGCAGCAGTCATTCTCTTGCGGTAGTCCTTGTTCAGCAATATTTTAACAAAATCTTTAGCTTGAGAAGACAAAGAAGGCCATGGAGCTTCATCAAAACTTGGTTCTTCCTTCAAAACAGCTTGAAATATACCCGACTCCGTGCGGGCCCAAAAAGGCCGGCTTCCACAGAGTAAAATATATGCAATTACACCAATACTCCACATGTCTGCCTCAGTGCCATAAGATCTATGAAGAACTTCTGGGGCCACGTAATATGCACTTCCAACAATATCATTCAATCTCTCGTCTGTAGGATCACTGGTGTTAACATCATTCTTTTACAAACTGAAATTAAAAAATATGAAACATCTGGAAGCATAGAATTAATGGCCTGCTAGAATAATTTTATCAGACCAACCTGGCTTAGCAAAGTCTGACAAGCCAAAATCTATGGCCTTTAAGGTAGACTTCTCATCCTTCGTTAGAAAAAGAAAATTCTAGATCAACAAAGTACAAACATGAGTCTCCTAAATTAAGAGTTAGACACATGGAGAAGGTTCATAACCCTAAATGAACACAAAATCATTATAACAAATTTGTCAAATTTAGAAATCATGACTTGAAAAATTAAGATATTTCAGTTTGATGAAGCAACTACCTCTGGCTTGAGATCTCGGTGAACAACACCTTGAAGATGACAAAATGACATGCCACTCAAAATTTGGAAGATGACAGCTTTTGCGTCTTCTTCTGAATATTTCCCACCCCTATAAATAAAAAAAATGATTATCACTGAACAAATTTCATCCCGGTCTGCAGAAGAGATCATCTCAACACCAACATCCTCAGAAAGGTAATTGACAGATTCAATTCTAAATATAGAAGCACCTTGAGAGAATTCTTTCTAGTAATTCACCACCCTTGCATAACCTGTTGCAAATAAAGTCAGTTCTGTAAGTACAATTGATCTAAGGCCCGGATAGCTTTATAGTTTATGAACTACACAGTAATTGAGACTATGCTCCTTCCGGGCATGTGTTTTGCACTTTGCAGTCATTCTCTATAAGCATTACAATGCAACATGGAGTACCAATATGTTATAGCTACCAAATGGAAAATTTAATAACTAGCCATATTGTAATGCCTATTTTATTTATACTCAAATTAATTATACTATGTGTCAGTGTGTTGCATAATGAAGGCAAGATGAAAGGGAACCGGAAGTCATTTGCATGCAACTCAAATAGGATCTCTTTTGAACAGTCCCCTATAAAGGTAACAGAAGAAAGCCTTCGGATAGAAGGCTCGGCTTTCATAGTAGTGAATTAATTGTTCCCCAGATGACATCTACAAGTAACACGAAAGAACAATATACAAAATATAATATCAGGAAAAGGATAAATAAAATTTTATATCTTCAGAAAGTACCCTTATGTTGAAGACATATATACACAATGATGAACCTAGCACCTTGGGTTTTGAAAATAGAATATTTCATGAGGCACTGTTTGTTGTTATACTAGTGGAATTATAGTTAATGCAGGGGCGGGTTCCAATGGAGAATTAATTTAAGAAGTTAAACAACACAAACTTTTATCACGAAAATGTTGATTTCTATCATTGCCATGCTAATTCTTTAATCATTATATCTAAGTAAACTTCTCACCAGCAAAATGCTCTAATTTTGATAATATCTATATATTGCTAGTCCAAAAAGGTGATTTTTCTTCACTCACTATATCCAAAGTTACAAATAATTGGACAGCTAAACAAATCTCAGGAACAACATATTAAAGCCCATATTAAGTTAATTAGCTGACTACTGTCTTATTCATCCGAGAAGGGAATTTCAGAAATATAAAGTAAGATGTTCTCATGACTATGCATGCATTTCCCTGTGCCACTGTCATAATGAATGCCCCCTTGATTTCCACAACAAGATGAATGAATCTAACACTAGATTTTTAAATAAGCATGAAAAGAAGCATACACTTACTCCATCACAATATACACATTATCTTCATCCTCATAAGCATCATAGAACTGCACTAGATTCCTTTGTCCTGTGAGAGAATTTAATATCCTCACTTCTCTTCGCACATCTTCAATCGAAATAGCAGTTGTCATCTGCAAAGTGTTCACACACACATGACTGGGCTGAGGATGGTTGCATTTTCTACTAAACTACATGAATTGCACAGTAATATGACATTATTCAAGTTCTACTTATTGAGTAAACATACCCAAGAAAATTTCTTGACCATGGTATCATAGGAAAAGGATATGATTCGTCATCCAAAAAAAGATTGCAATAACAAGTTTTGGCCCCGCTAGCTAGGGTGGCTCACATAAATCCTTTTTCGTCATTTAGGTTTTTAGGGATAACCTAGTCAAATGCCCTGAGCCCCAAACAACCAGAAAAAAATATTGTCATACACAAAATGACAATTAACTAAAAGAGAGACATTAAGCCACATTCATGTTTTTCCCAAGTTTGACCCGAGTTGTATAAGCCAGCATGCATGATAAAGTGATTGATTTAGATAAAGAGAATCTGTGCTACTTTTTTCTTACATACTTTTCATCTTTATTTGTTTAAAGTTAGCATGCATGACTAAAGTGGTTGATTCAGACAGAGAGAATCTGTGCTACTTGCTCTTGCTTTTACATCTTTATACTGAAAGCCACGATGCATGAGAAAGCTGATTAAAAAAGATAGAGAGAATATATGCTACTTGCACATACATAGTTTACATCTTTATTCTTTTAAAGACAATCCAATGTCAGAGGGAAAAAAAAATTTCAAAAAATGTTTTCCTATATAGACCATGTAAAAAAAAGCCTTAGTATCATTTTGAGGAGAATGCATGTTATTCATGCATTTGAAAGGGCAACAATAGCTTCCACTCTAGAAACTGTGAAGCCATGTACATTTTCGAATCTTCATCGTTTCCAAAAGCACTGTCCAGTGAGTTGGAAAAAAAATGTGAAATCTTATTTTGCATACAGATTCTGTAAAATACATACCTAGTGTCAGAAGAAGATCATGCAAGATTGTCAAGTGCATGACAGGACAACAACAGTTTCCACTCTCTTTCCAAGCAGTGATTCTTAGAAAAATTGTCCAGATCCCTAAATTAAGTAGAGAAGTAAAAGAAATGCCCATTTGGAGTTCCTGGAATAAAAAGCCAGTTGGCAATAAAGTACCAATAGAACATGGGACCTAGGAGCTCATTTATTGGAAGAGAGATTCCCATAATGCAAATAAGGGAACATCAAATCATATTATTCTCCAGACTGCACTTTTTAGAAATTCATCTCATCAACTTATTGTATTTTCTTGACCTAATTTGAATGGCATGAACAACAAAGCTCCTATACAACAGGAACTGCATACACCTTCATCAAAATTTATCAATTACCATATATCGAATAAGAGATGAACGATATCTAGAGCATATACTATGACATATAGCCAATCACAATCCATAGTTTGCTAAAATTGATAGATTTGGCAAACTAAAATTGATAGATTTGACACATTGGACATTAACACGATTTTTGGGTTTATATAATGATACAAAGTAAAATATCAAACATTTGAATGTAAGTTTAAACAAACAAAGGTTTTCTTAAAATTCCTTCATGTTTAATTGACAACATATAGAAAGATGCTGCAAATACGAAGCCACGATTAGACCCACAACAAAGTGATCGTGGATTATGATGGTAAATAAGGCTAAATGGGCTTTACTAGAAGCAACTCGGCATAGGCAATTTAGACATGTTGGAAGCCCATTTGAGTTACTGAATCAGTGAGTGTATCAAGATGGGTCATGATAATTGCGATTGAAGCAACTCTGCAGGCTATTCCCTGTCGGTTAACATGTGACAGCATAATCGGATACATGTTAAAAATATATACGTTAGTACATCAAATTGTTAATAGTATCTAGGGACCTGAAAAGCAATATTTGAGTGTAATATTGTAAGTTAAAACCAAAGGAATCTAAGAATAGGAAAACAGTATAAACCAATTATAAACTAGAATGATGTGGCATAAAGATAATTCAGACATGGTATATATCATGTAATAGATATAATAAGTATTGCAAGAACTTCTAAACCATTTTTAAAAATTTTATATTAGTTCTGATTGATAATGCAGAGAAGAGCCTTCTTTATATTTTATATGCAATAACATGTCCAAAATATCCAGCATGCCTATATCAGAAATGAACCATTGCCAAATATTGTGGTATATTTTAAAGTGTAGAAAGTTTATTAGAATGTTGCTCCTGTGCAACCTAAGAGACAAGGGTTCGAGTCACAGAAACAGCCTCTTCAAATATTTAAGGGTAAGGCTCCATATATCGACCTTCCTCAGACCCCACATTGGCGGGAGTATGTATTTGGTACAACCTTTTTCAGAAAGTTTATTAGAAATTAGCTATTGCAACACCATAAACTGTGAAACTATAGATACTAATAAGCAAACATGGAGACCAAATAAAAATGGCAGAAAGAATGCAAATGAATGTACAAACATGAATTATACCAAGAGAAAAGGAAATGCTCAAATGATATGTATCGGCAAAAAGGAAATGAAAATGCACATCAAGATAGACAGCAACAAATAACAACCTTTGTTAGATCAAAATTTAATGATGGAAGCATACTATATATATCACGATTATGATACAATCACAATGACAATTTATAGGAACTGTTTGACAATGACAAGATTTCAAGAAATTTATAGGAACTGTTTGAACTTCTATTAGAAATTGTTGACCATGTTCACCATCACATATTCACAAATCAATCAATCAATCAATAGTGCAAGAGAAGGCATGATATATATGATTTCAAGACTGTAGGTAAAACATGGCAAGCAAAAATGAATATGTTAAGGTACAAAGTCTATGCACCAGAAAAGACCAACATCATCACACGTCAAGATTCATAAAACACCAACCTTTTCCTTCGGAATAACCTTGATGGCCACCTCCTCTCCCTTCCTATCTCCCTTCTGCTCCTTCGCGGTGCAAGTGTAACCGAAATGCCCACGCCCAACCTCCTCGCCAAGCTCGAATTTTGAGAAGAATTGCTTCGAGAATCCAAAGTTCTTATTCAAGCCAAGCTCAACCTCGCTCCCCTCGGGGATCGACGCCTCATTTGGTTTCACGGAACCGTGCCTGCGAGCGAGTAAGGCCTTAATGTGCTTCGCAGGCGATGGAGGAGGGAACGGCCGCTTGAGGAACCGCAGTGGTGTTGAGTTCACACTCGTATTGGCCGGTGAGTTCTTGTAAGAACCTGGAAGGGGGCTCGGGAGGTAGAAGGGGAACTTGGGTTGCCTGGGGGTCCCTGGAACCTGAGCAGGCTCCTCAATGCTGGGGACTGGCGGGATGTCTTCCTGGATTTCAGGGCTTTGGATTTGTTTTCCGTAGCAGAGACCCATGGAAACCAAGACCCAGTGACAGAAACGAGATCCAAACCTCCCAAAGACCGAACTTTAGAATCGAGTTCCAAATTCCATGATCCAAACATAACACCGAAAAATTGGACAACAGACTGAAGTTGTCGGCACTCAAAGGAACATCTTGATAACGAAAACCGGCAAACCCAAGAGAAGACTAAGATTGACAACCAACAAGGATTACCAAAGAAGCAAAAAGGAAGGAAAAAATACAAGCTTTGGGAGAGATGGGGGACAGAAGGGAGGAAAGATCCAACTTTCAGAGGTAGAGGGGAGAAAGGAGGAATCTTTCGGATAGATTGGAGGCACCAACAAGTGAGGAGCAGGGAAGGGATCCGCAATGGACTGGAGTGGACGAAGGCTTCAAAGATCTTCGAGGCATGGCGGCCTTGCTTAAGGTGGAAGGTGTTGAAGAGAGGGTGGGAAGGGGAGGGAAAGGAATCTTGTCATAGAAAAGATGAGGAAAGGAAGCGAAGGAATCCTCTTCTTTTGCCTTCTCTTCCGTCCTCGGGGAGGAATTGCTATGTCAAATATTGGTAGTTTGGGTTTGTGTCTCACTCACAGCCTGTCATTTAGCTGCCCCATAAATAAGAATAGTTGTGAGTAACTATCCTTTGAAATTTTGATAATACCATAATATATTATTTCAAATATTATATAAAAAATTTACAGATATTTAAATTATATATATATTGAAAGTTGTTTAACTATTCATTTTATATGCAAATTTAGAAAAGTAAGTGTATTTTTAAAAATGAGTACTTTAATGGATATACACAACTATTTTGTGCACATGGATATCAATAATGACTTCAATTTTTAAAATGCCTATTGACATATATAATTAGGTGTTAAATTAGTTTCGTAGATATTATATGATTAATATTGCATGATTTTTATTATATGAATCACTTGATCAACCACTTCAGGGTTATACTTACTCTCAAATATAAAACATATTGTAAACTCTTTTATTAGAGAGTTAGCCTTTTTATTTTTTAGATTTATCGCTTAAATTGCCTTAAGATTCGAAGAATTCATATTGAAATAACTTCATATCAGTACTATATAGGTCAAACGATCTACTTGAGATATCATTTTTCTCAATCAACACTTGTAGAGAAACCAACCTTTTTATGAGGATGAAAAATGACACTTGCATAACAATTGCTGTGGGGCTTCTTTCCATCCAAATCTAATTAAGTTTGACCAGTTCTTAATTAAATCCGGATTTCTCGAATAAACTTACAATACTTGTGTCTCGTTCTTCTATTCCTTTTCTTTTTAAGATAAGTCAAAAATAATTTTTATTTTTTTCACATCAGCCAAAGCATCGTTTAGGTCAAAAGCTGTCTTCTTTCTTTTGATCCATCAACATGCGTCACTCCACCATTCTTTATCGCCCGACAACTTGTGTTTGCTTTCCTTTGTCCGACTTCCAAACCATACGAATGAATGCTAACACACCTCCAACCTAATTCACGTATCATCAAAAAGAAGAAGAAGAAATCCTCATCATTTATTTTGGTTTGGCACCCATAAATGAAGACACTGCTTCTACACCAAAATCTTGTCGAGACTCGAGAAGATGATTCACTCACTTCTACCCACCTCGGTAACTTGGTGAAGTTGATGGAGAACAAGCAGTTCATGATGATGGTTTAGCTCTTAAACGAAGGTGTCTCGTGTTCTTCCTTGGAACACAACAGCTCACAAAGCAAGAAACTTGGCGTACTTGGCATTCTGGAAGATGAATTCCTTAGGAGTCATCACCCATGTAATGTTCTAAGTTCTTCGAAATCATCTTCGTTGATGGAGGATGCCTTATAATAATACCCTCAGCCTAGTCTCATATCAACAACAAAAAAAAGAACCAATTAGATGATAAGAATTTGCTGGATATATTATTATTAAATTAAATTTAAGTCTAGACTCAACTAGTTGATAGATTAGTTCTCATCGAATCGAATGGTAACATTTGATATTAAAAATTAATCTAACATTATTATATATGATAAAAGGTTTAGGTAGAAAATGATTATTCATAAATGATGTTAGAAATATTATTAACTTTATATCAAACATGTGGGTTCTAAATATATTCTTATTAACTTAAGTCTAAATAAATTTGATATGAAAAATGATTTTCTTGAAAATAATCTTTCTTTTTATTTTTTATTTTCAAAAGGTGCTCATGTTTTTATTTTTATGAAGTTATGGCCTCATTTTGAATAATATTAAAAATATTTCTCACAAACCCCAATATATATTTTTTATTAGTTTCAGTCTAAGTGGATATTATAGTGTTTTGGTTTCTTGCAACGAATGTGTTGGCCACTGTGATAAACACACTATAAAATAGACTCATAGTCATAACCAAAATGATTTCATTTAAAAACTTAGTATCCTAAATGTATATGAGCAATTACCACCAAATAAGCACAATATAATGTCACTTGTAATATCTCTTGTTAGTGGAGAATCTGGTACTTACCTAGTAGATGCGTTCAGCCTCCGAGTTTGTTGAGCAAGCACTCGCTGGTTCAGGCCCGTGTGCGCTAGCTCGCCCGTGGTCTCCTCGGTGCGGAGTGGGAGCCCGTCCGGATGTGTAGTGATTCAGAGCTCGGCTGTTGGAGTGGTGGGGTTCGGATGAAGAGGGAGTACTCCAGTTTGGGTCGGCCGCCGATTCCTGCAAGAAGGTTGGGTCGGGTAGGTTCCCGACGTGACCCCTCCGAAGATCAAGTTAGTTCGTGTATTGGTCTTTTTTTCTGATCCCCCTGCCCCGTAGAAGTGCAGGAGCTTTTATAGTGGGTGCTATAGATCATTCGTACCTGATAACCTTACTACATTTATGGTTTACCATGCCGTCGTATCCTTCCACCATGCTTGTTGTCCTTGCAATGAGGCGTGCGTTTGCAGGTGGGGGGGTACCGACTTTACTTGTGTCAGGTCGGCTGTACGACCACTGGCGCCCCCCGTATATCCGGCCGGTTACCTGCGTCGGGTCGACCACGTCGGTGGGTCAGCTGTCCGAGGGTGTGATGACTTGACGGCCAGGTCAGCCTTTGTCATATCATCTCTCAATAACTTTACAGTATTTTTAATACCTTAAAAAAAAAAAACTTGTAATACTATTAAAAAAGATCGTGAGTAAAATAAAATCAAAATATACTAGAAACCATTTTATGCATCATACAAATATTAAAAATGTATTATAATAGTTGATGGGCCAAAAGTTAGTCTATTATATCATTTTTATTATAATAAAAAATATTAGAAAACTTACTTTAAAATAATACTGTAAATGATTCAAGTGGATTATTAACTTCAACCAAATCAATTATAATCCTAAAAATAGAATATCACGATCGTCTATAAACAATGATATCTTCAGCATCTCAAATAAAAATAATATATAATATATGAGTTAAATAAAAAAATATCTTCAGCACTTATAAAAATATTGTATTTTTTTAATAGCTTTATAATATCTTCAGCATCTCAAATAAAAATACTATATATGAGTTATATAAAAAAAATATTATAATGATCCAAAATTGATAAAAAAAAAATATTGAACAGAAAACTGAGGAGAAAAGTACCATTAGGAATGATGAGGATATCTTCAGTATTATTCAAAATATGAGGTATTATTTGAGGGAAAAAATTAAAAAAATATATATATCTTAATATAAGTTCAATCATCCCATCAAATTAGATGGCGATAAATATTATTTGGACAGTGGAATATATGAAAGAATATTATTTGGTGGCTTCCACTAGTAATGGGAATTCATGAAGAAGCAGAATGTGGCATAGCCTTGTCTCTCTAATTTATTCTTCAATCTTTTTTTTGGTATGCTGAAAAGGTCCGATCAGAGATGATGAACGCCATGGGAAAGAGCAGAAACAAGTAGCGTAGGACAAGGCATTCTGGAATGGAATAAAGCCAGTAAAAAGTATGGAAATGGTACAAAAGGAAGCATCCATCCACTGCAAACTAAAGCAGTTGGTGGCTAAATAAAATAAAGGCTGTGGAGAGAACAGGTAATCAATCAATCACAAGAATTAGGTAGGTTTTATAATATGGTGCTTCTTTATCCAATCTGATGAGATAATTAGTATAATAATTTTATTAACCTCAAAGATATTTAAATTTAAATCATCTTTATGAGTTAGAAACGGACTAGATCGGTGTACTATAATTTCTTTCGTCTATCATTTCTTTCATCATATATAATCTTTTCCTATTTAAGTTGCTCACAATGAATAATAATACTAGATTGATTAACACAACATAAATATAAAAGAAAAATTATATCACAACTCAAAGTTTCATTCATTACTCAACAAGGCCTTCATGCTTTGTCTTTGGAATTCTGAGTAGGCTATGCATTTACAATAGCCATTTTGATGGATGCAATCTGGAAGATGTGCAGAAACAAGTCAAACCTGACACCAAAAACTTCAACTCTCCATTGGGTAAAACACAATGTTTCTTGAAGCTCACAACTTATATGAAGTTTATGAACCAAAGTCTCTCATGTATCAGTGGACTGAGACACCACCAGCAATGGGTAGCCCAAAGCATTTGCTAGTCTCAGCAGTGATGCTTAGGCAAATATGTTCAAATGTATTAGTGATCAAGATCGAAATCATGACCAAGAAGACATTGACATCATACTCATAGAATCCATCAAAATTTATCTTATTCTACTGTATGTATGCACCATCAAATTACTTAATTATGATTAATAAGCATAACATCCAATTCAATCTCACAAACAAAGATAATAACAAACTTAAATTGACCAATAAGGGTTTGAGAAATCTATTGTATTAACTTGGACTTAAATGTATTGGGCTAGTTATATCATCAAAACAGAGTATGATAAATAATATTAGAGCCTCATTAGGCCTCATGTGGATAAAAAAAAAAAATTATCAATACTTTGAAACACCAGAAAAAAAAAAAAAAAAAAAAAAAAAAAAAGCTGGTCCTCAACCACCAACCTTTTCATTCTTCTTCAGGTCATCATCCATCAAAGCCTCCAAATAGTATACTTCACAGAGTTGAGTATAGTTGTGCAAGTCAAGAGATTTGTCAGTCTCTTTTACTTTTTCAACCTTTTACCATTGACGGTGGCGTTCATCATTTCCACCGCCTCAGTTTTGCTTCAATCTCGACCGTATAATTATTATTCTCACTCTTGCTTCACCCACTCATCTATATCAAGCACTTTAACACAATTTGTTTACTTTGATTTAAATATTTTGGATCGCATCATCAGAAAATGATAAAATTATATTATTTTTGAGAAAATTATGATATTTTGTACAGACAAGAAACCAACAAATAGAAAGACATTGATCGAAATATATATGAAAAGATTTATTTGTTTTTTAAAATTAGAGAGGGAATTGGATACTGTAAAAAGATTTATTTGTTTTCTAAAATAAAATACTCTAATAAATTGTAAATATTAGAATGTGTGTGTGTGTGAAAAGATTTATTTGTTTTTTAAAATTAGAGAGGGAATTGGATAATGCAAAAAGATTTATTTGTTTTTTAAAATAAAATACTCTAATAAATTGTAAATATTAGAATGTCGTATTGTCAGACGAACAAACCGCACGCGTCAAAGAATTCGGTTTTATTTTTTAAAACTGGACCGACCGAACCGGTCCGGGCCGGTTGTCAATAACTATGGAAATTGAACAGCCCATTGGTCCGCAATCCACCTTACCACGCCCCGCCCCGCTCTCTCTCTCTCTCTCTCTCCCCCCAAGAAAACCCTCCCCGTGTTTGCTACGAGGACTCTGGCCTTTGACCTCCTCTCATTCTTGCAACTGGAGCAGGCGGAGCGTTCGAGAATGCCGATCCTTGCATCTCAGGTAATCCCTGCCTTCCCCCCACCATTCTCGCCTCCCGTCTTCTTCTTGAATTGATCGTGCGAGCTGAGTTCACGTCTCATGTGGATCCCAAGCTAGATTCCTTCTTGTTGACTCCTTTCAGTTGCTCTGCTAACCACGAAATCTCGGCTTTTTGGGAGCAGAGGTTGTGCTTTGATTCTGGTGCTTGTAGAGCTTGACTCGAAGTAGAGCTTCGAATGTGGTTGATGGCTGTTATCTTTAGCACACGAACATAGAAATATTGTCTTTTTACAGAACACAACAGTCTGATCAACAGGAAGGTGCAGTAAGAGCAAGCGGTACTCCCTGGGATGTCGCATGATAAGGTCTTTCTCTCTCGGTTAAAAGATATGAATTTTTGCAGATCTTCTGTGTCGTATTAAGTAGAGAAAATGTGGATGGTAAATGGAACTGATTAATATTTGAAGATGGGAACGATAAAAAAGGGGAAAAGGAAAATCGATTTGGGAAGATGTTGGAGTTTTTATTGTGATAGATAGTGTGTATGCATGTGAAGACGGGAAGAAAAAGGATGGCAATGGAAGTTAGTTCTCAGGCCTTGGGCTAGGAAGGAGCAATTGTCTGCTAGCTATTAGATAACATTATATGCCAATTGGACTTTATTCTTTTCTGCATTTGTTCTTAAACATTTAAGGCCCCATGAAGAAACATGATAAAATCGTAGGTTTCCTTCTTTGGCATCATATGCTTATTCCAATCTTTGTTATTGTGTATTTAAGATCTATCCAGCTAGTTATTCTAGCAAAGATCCTCCAATCTGTCATTGCTTTTAAAAAGAAAAAAAATTCCTTTCTAAGAAAAATCCATTTGCTATCCTGTCTAATACTGAGTAGTTTTCCATAGTGCAAAGAAATATTTGAGCATTGCTGGCCTGCACCAAAAATGTAATTTTTGTTGACATGCCCTGTGCCTGTGACATGCTGGGATGGAAGGGCATGGCATCTGTTATTAGCTGAGATGAGCCAACAATTTGCATGAGTTGTTGATACATCCTTAGTATGACACAGGACAAAGATTCATCCTAGGTACAACATAGACTTCAGTGCTGGCACAGTATGCCATGGTTGTCAAACTCCGGCTCTTCCTAATTAAATTTCAAGCCATAATTCATATGATAGGCAAAGGAGTGATCTTGAGAAGTTTAGCTATCTTTCACAAGAATCACCGAAATATCATATTCTCATTCCTCCTTCCCACTGATTTTTTTTGTAGAATATTCTGTTTCTTGTTTCCCACCTATTTTGGTGAAAGCAAATGTGATATCAGAACATATTCCTGGATCTAATCTAATTTGTCACTTATGGCTTTTTTATATGTTTTTAAACAGAATCTTATCGGTGCCCTGGAATCATTCTCAGTATTTATATAGCATTTAGCTCCACCCTGCTTATGCAGTATCATATATTGATTAAAGCTGTTATTGTGAAATTATCGACAAGCATGATTGGAGTTGATGGATTATCTGCAAGAGACAGGACAAGAAGTTGCATAACATAGTTATGATTCTTCTTCATCATGCAAGACATGGTATTTTCACTTTCCCACAATGGTAGTTTGATTCTATGCTAATTTTGTTCCAAGTAAATTTACCTGACTGTCAATGATGCATTTGCAGAATGCATATTCAATTAAGATTTCAACATGTTTACATCTTCCACTTAGGATGGCTCTTGTCCTCTTTGTCACAATGTTTGGTGCCTATACCTGCTACATCTGTTTGAATCAGATTTCTGTTGAAAGATCAAATAGTGTGCTATTTGGCACCATAGTTACAGGAAATCAATGCGAGATTCATGCCATCCCACCTGAGGAGATCCCTTATGTGCATTTTCCACAACCAAAAACTTATAGCAGGTGCACTTTTCATTGTTATACTGCTTTTGAATTTGATCATCCTTTAGTCTAATACATGCTGCTGATGTAATCAGGGATGAATGCTCATGCACTCCAGTAAGGTTCTTTGTTATTTTGTCCATGCAAAGATCCGGTAGTGGGTGGTTTGAGACATTGCTAAACAGCCATCCAAATATCAGTTCAAATGGGGAGATTTTTTCTGCCGCAAGAAGAAGAGATAATATCTCAACCATTATAAACACATTAGATAAATTGTATTCCTTGGACTGGTTTAGTAGTGCCGCAAAAAATGAATGTGTTGCTGCAGTTGGATTTAAGTGGATGCTGAATCAGGTCTGGATATTTCTTGCCTTATTTATTATCATCTCCTTTGTTGTGATTTTGCTGATCTGGGTGACCTGAGGTATTAACGAAATTATATTAAAAGTTTATTGCCTAGTGATATCCTGTGACTTGATCAGAACTTTAGAATATCAGGTACCCAATGAAATGATGTGAAAATGCTAGAGGTCAAATGTTCATGGAGTGCAATATTTAATGGAAAACAAGAAAGGAATGCAGACAGAAATAGCATAACACCTTAATCCAAAGTTGCAATATAATAATTATATTAGGAAAAGAAAGAACCTGTCTTCGGTATGTGTAAGACCAAATTGTTAGCAACCCGACTAGCACAACTCTCAAAATAAATGGGTCTAGGTGATATGGCAAGAGTAGCTATAGTAGTAATTCTCAACAACCATAGAATTGGTGTCAGCCTCAGTGTAGTATGCTAACAAAGTTTCGAAGATAAAATGAAGTGTTATTCACTGGATTTTCAAGATATAAGAGATTTTCTATTGACTATTGTGTAAAAGGTAAAATTTTATTCTGGAGTATTTAGTATGCTTGCCTGTAGACCCTTTGAAATTTCAACTATTAGGAATGCTGCAGAAGGGATGTTTCAGAATTTTCATGCTAAAAATATTATTGCTTGTCTGACATCTAATTATGGTTGAATAACCTCGGTTTCATGGAGGCGGAAAAACCAAATTTACAGTGTTATTTATTTGAAGAGTGATTTACAGGGATATTTGCACTAATTGGCAACTTTATCATGCAAGATTAAGTTAATTGATAATCCAGCTTGAGATGTACCTGAATCATACTACTAATCCTATAAGTAGTAAGGAGCTACTTTCCTGCCTAGAGTAGGAATTTAACTCTAGTTTGAAGAAATGTACCTGACTGTTATCGCTATAACCTAGAGGGGATTTAAATAAGGACTTTGATGAAAGATATCCATTTTAATTTGTAATATTATGCCTGCTCTGTATTGCCAATTTTGGCATAGCTAGATTCCCTATGTAAAAATTAAGAATCCTTTTGCCATCCAAGCAACCTTGCATCATTCTGTGACCAGTTCCATCTATGCAGTGTCTTGACTGTCATATAACTTTTTTATGGTATGTGCGAGAATTCCATGTCAGTTAGAGGCAAGGGGTCTTTTCATATAGTATATGCATTTCGTCAGGTTCTTATGTTTTCATGTAAGTTTGATTTAGGCAACTGTTTTGAATGAATTTTGTTTGTGATTTATAAATGTCTCATAATGCAATTAAAAATGCAACTTCTCGAGGAAAAAACTTATCCGCATTTCAAAATGTAATTTAAATTCTTTATGAACTTGACTATGAGATTTAGATATGTTTACCAAATACTTTTTCCTATTCAAGCTTAGAATACAGTAATGCTGACTTGGATGATTTAAATGCATGATTATTGCTTTATGATTTGTCAGGGAGTCATGGATCATCACAAAGAGATACTTGATTATTTCAAGTCGAAGCATGTTTCTATCATATTTCTTTTCCGGAGGAACATATTACGAAGGCTTATTTCTTTGCTTGCTAATGATTACGATAGATATGCAAAGCAGCTAAATGGTATTCACAAATCACATGTCCATTCAAAGGAAGAGGTCTCACTCTCTCTTTCATGCCACTGTCATCTATATGTGATATAATATTTGCTTTATTTGTCCTTAATTTCTTTCTCAGTAATGGATTGGATACTGCATGTGTGAGTGTGTGTGTATTTCTCTACTTTCTTATTCTTCTTCTTATATGGCTACCTTGTCAGCCTACTATCTCTCCTCTTACCCTTTTCCATTAGAAGGTTGACAAACTTACTAGAATTGATTAAAACTGGCCATCTCTGCTAAGTTTGGTTCTCCGTTGAGTTCCAACCAAAGAAAACATGAAAAGCAAAGTGAAACGACAAATTACATAAAAAAAAAAAAGACAAGGTATAAATTAGAGATTGGACTTTGACATTTGAATTTGATTTATTTTTCCTAGATGTTATCATAGTTAATTCATTGATGTGTGTTTCTAGCAATCTTAAATTTTATGTGCATCTAATATTTTCTTTTACAAACTTGTCTTATATTTGAAGCCTTGACCTCTTAATACTTCCTATCAACCACATTCCTAATATTTGTTGTATGCCTTAAATGCAACCTTCAGGCTGAGGTTCTGGCACGATTCAAGCCCACAATCAATGTGGCAGTTTTGATGGCCAACTTCAGCTATGTTGAGAGGATGATAGCCGATTGCCTGCATTTCTTTAGCAGCATGCGCCACATTGTATTGTATTATGAAGAGATCATCGGCAATCAAAATGTCAGGAAAAACAAAATCTTCTATGATAAGGCTTGTTTTGAGTCACTTTTGTTGGCTGACTTTAATATTGCTCTTTGTGCAGGCTCTATCTCATGTACAAGAATTTCTCTGTGTTCCTGAGAGGAAATTAGTGAGTCGGCAAGTGAAGATTCACACCAGGCCCCTACCAGAGCAAGTTACAAACTGGGAAGATGTTACCAAGATGCTCAATGGGACACGGTATGAGCATTTTCTTCGGCATTCTGATTATGGTAGATAATGTTTAAATGCCAATTTTATTCATGTTCAGATTAGTTGGTTAGCAAGTGTGATGAAATTCTTGAAAGTATCATTCTTGGTGATTGAGGAGTACAGTTTCAGTGACAAAATGTATTTGTTAGATGAAATAACCTGTTAACGAAAACAGTTGTTTTAATTTCAGAAAAAAAATGATTCTGCTGTAACTCCTGAAAGGCATCAGGGGAAAAGATTTCCCTGCTGCACCTTTTTCTTCCACTTTTCGGTCAACCTAAAAGCACAAGTTGATAGTTGAATTTGAGAATATACTTCCAATTAAGGTTATAAATATGAGTCGGATCAATTATATATCAAACTGTATTTATGGATCTGCTCAAGTACTGATATTGAAAATTTGAAACACATAACTCAATATCAGTGAATATATTATTCATTTTTATTATTTTATTTAATGATATTTGGATGATATAGATCAGTATATCATTCTCGTTAAGTTACCGAAATAGCTGTTTCGTCGGTATTTAAATTGTTGGCTATAGGCAAAATATTAAATAAGGGGGGGTTTAAATCATTGATGTGACCCAGCAATGTTAAATTTTGGCAGTGCTCCATCTCCTCAAGATGAATCATACAGCCTAGAATGATGGAGCTTGTGCTCCATACATAAATAAAGATTTCATGGTAGCCTTAATAGACCATGGATTTCTCTTAGAATATTCACTTGGGAGACCAGTGCTACTCATGGAAACAACCTTTCTGGACTTAGAGATAAAGATTGTATATATTGACCGTTCCGGATCTCTCATGAGTAAGAGTCTCATGGGTACATCCTTTTTTTTAGGTAGGAACATAAACTGAAGGTTGCTATTACAATTAGATTTACCCAAGAAAATGTGATCAATTAACCAACAAATCAAATTCCTAGCAATCTTTAGTCATGCTGAATATGGATCAGGCTCCTGCAATGACCCTAACATGTCATGTTGGCATCATGAGATGAACAGCATAAACTGATACATATTCATCATTTAGCAAACAAAAAGTTTGTCCGCCTGGCACTGTAGAACATGCCATTTAAGTTTGAACCCCTGGCAGCAGATTAAGCAGGCAATCAGGGCTGCTATCTTTTAACAGCTGAGTTTTCTCTTAGGTTTGAACATGGATCAGGCTCCTGCGATGAGCCTAATATGTTGTGTAGGCATCAGGAGATGAACAGCATAAACTGAGACATACCCATCATTTAGCAAATAAACAAGTTTGTCATCAGGCACTGTAGAACATGCCATTTAGGTTTCAACCCTAGGCAGCAGATTAAGCTGGCAATCAAGGCAGCTATCTTTTAACAACATGAGTTTTTTCTTATGATGAGGAGGTTTTTTCCTCGCCAATATTATTACTATATTCTACAAGAGTGCTTAAGATAACTAGGGATAAGCCAACTGGTAAACAGAATGATACAATGGGTGTGCAGAATCTAGTGCCACTTTGTGCTGACATTTTATTGATTGAGAAGTAAAAAGATATACATGCCCATCATAATCACTGTCTGTCAACTCATTTCAGCAATGAAAGCACATTTTGTTATGTTCTGTGGGTCAATTCTGATCATTATTATTATTACTATTCTGCAAGAATGCTTAGGATACAGGATGGATGTATACAATGAATGTGCAGAATCCACTGCTGATGATATCCACTGATTGAAAAGTAAATAGATGTGCATGCCCATCATAACTACTCCCTTTCAACTCATGCTCACATTTGTTGTTTTCTTGGTCAATCCTTGTTCAGTGGAGGCAGAACCATCTCAAGTGACATTACCCCCATCCAAATTCTTGATGCACTTTACCTTAAATTTCTCCTCCTTTCTTCCTCTCTTTACTTCTAAGAAGCATGTCAAACTTTGCAATGTCTTCCTTCAGTCAATGATAGATTCACTAAAACAGGCAATTTTGTGTGTAGAAATTTCTACCCACAGTGGATTGGGTTCATCCTTGTGCATATTTTATTTTCTTTTTCATTCTCGTTCATGTTGAATGTATCATTGGGAAGATGTGGGGGCCTTTTAGTTTGTTAAAACAGGAAGTGAAAGTGAAAAGTTATATTGAAGTTCATTGATTTATACAAATAAAGAGAAGGATTTTACTAATTCACAAGATTTTCTCGCTTAGTTAGAAAAATTATATCTAAAGCATATCTGTTATCATGCTCCAGTTGTAATGAAGGATGTCGATCTTGGATCGATGTAATGAAAAGAGTTTGCGGGTAAGAGTTTACATGCAATTACGATAATGTCGGGCTTGCCGATGCCGGAAATGAATATGACGTCGGGGGCTATGGTTGCTAAGAAAGTGGGAAAACCGCAACATTCAATGGCCGACTGTAGAGTCGAGGAAAGCTCCACACGGTTGTGGTCTAGCTCTTCCTCACCTTCGGCTTTGGTCTTTCTTACCTTTGGCTCTTCGTTTTTGTCTATCGTTATAACCTCTGTTCTTCTTCCTCGACGATAGATCTTTTATTAAACTTAAATTACATGTATCATAATAACAATGATTTATTATGAATCAACCTACTACGTAAGCATACTTTAATATTTATCAACTCTTGATAGAATAGGCTTATATGATATGTTTTTAAAGATACAAAAGTTATTTTAGACATAAGTAGAATTATAGAAACTTAAATGGTCCATAATTAAAAGATTAAAATAATTTTTTTTAATTTAAATTATGAGTTATTATATTATTAGTTTAGTATGAGTCAACGTTCTGGATTCTAATGTCTTTTAATTAAAACTCGACGAAATAAACTTATATATTATATTTTTTAAAATATAAAGATTATTTTAGATATGATTAAATCATAAGAGTTTAAGTGTGATCAAAATCAAAATCATAGGGTTAAAATAAACTTTAATCTTTTAATTAATTATCATAACAATTGATCTTGCTCCAAATATTATTCAAAATTCAATTGGTCAATCAAAGTACATTTTATAGATTTATTTTTTTCTTCGCTTGATGCATTTCCTGCTTATGAAGAGTTGATTTGTGATATGGAGCCTCAACATAAGTTGGTGATTGAGGTTTCAATCCAAAGAATTGAGCTCAACTGACAGTCTACATTGCATCACTAGCACTTAAACCTAAACCTTAACCCACAAAACTAATCAAATAATGTTGTCATGGTTTACACAAAAAGGTCTTCATTTTTACTTCGTCTCCTTCTCGGGCGGCGGCGATTGCGATTAGCTTCTCCAGTCGGGACACTGGTCAACGGGGCGCATCCTCTGCGTGCCGGCCTTGAGCGGACAAGGCGCGTCGAAGGGCGTCTCCATGCAGTTGTACTGCAGGCACAGCGACGCCCCCACCGGGATGGTGGCCGCCGCAGCCGGGCCGATCTCGAGCCCGGTGAGGAAGTTGTGCTGGAGGTAGAGCAGCTGCATCCCGTTGGTGAGCCCCTGCACCAGCCGGCTGGGCACCTCACCGGTGAACCGGTTGTTGTCGAGGTAGAGCCGCTCCACTGCGGCCAGCTGCGGCGGCAGGCGCCCCCAGAGCCTGTTGTAGCTCAGGTCCACCACCGGGATGACCACGTCCCCCTCGGGCGCCACCGGTCCGGAGAAGCCGTTCCGCTGCAGCTGGAGCATCGCGAGCGGAAGCGCGAACACGCTCCCGGGGATGGGGCCCTGGAGCTGGTTGAAGCTGAGGTCGAGGAAGTTGAGGCGGGTGAGGCGGGGGAGGACGGCGTCCACGGCGCCGGTGAGCGCGTTGGAGCCGAGGGCGAGGTACCGTAGGGACGGCGGCAGAGGCGGCACGGGGCCCGAGAGCTGGTTGTGCTTAAGGTCGAGGCGGAGGAGGGCGGTGGAGTCCGGGAAGGGCGGGAGGGGCCCGGAGAGCTGGTTGTGGCAGAGGATGAGGTTGGAGAGGGCGGAAGCGGCGGCGAGGGCCGTGGGAACGGGTCCGGTGATCTGGTTGTAGCTAAGGTCGAGGGTGCGGAGGCGGGTGAGGGCGCCGAGGGTGGGAGGAATGGGGCCGGAGAGGAGGTTCTTGCTGAGGGCGAGGAATCGGAGATCGGAGCAGCGGGCGAGGGCGTCAGGAACAGGGCCCGTGACCCGGCCGGGGACGAGGGAGAGCTCGGCGAGGGCGGCGAGGCGGCCGAGGGCAGGATCGAGGCCGCCCTGGAGGCCCGGAGAGCCCGCGCGGGGGTCGCCCAGGGCGAGCGCCACCACGCGGTCCCCGTCGCATAAGACGCCGGAAAAGGTGCAGGGGTCGGCGGTGAAGTCCCACGCCGCGAAGAATCTCGACCCGGGCATGTCCTCGAGGCCCTTCCGGATAGCCTGCAACGCCAGGAAGTCCACCGGGTCAAGAATCCCCACCACGGCCGACGACGCCAACACCATCGACCACAATGAGACCAACAAGAGGCGGCGAGGTCTCAGAAAGCAGCGGCACTCCATCGTCGTCGTCATCGCCCTCTGCTTTCCTTGTTTGAGTTCCTGAAGCAGAGAAGAAGAGCGGGGAAGAGGAGAGGGGGGGGCTAATAAAGAGTGGGGGTTGGATGGGATGCGGGTGTGCGTGAAAGGTTGGGGGAGGCGAGCAAGAGCTTTGCTTGGTTTGGGTGATTGCTTTCTCGTATGGGAGGGCGTGAGCGCTTTAATGGCGTGGCGGAACTGCAGAGGAGAGAGAGAGAGGCTTAGGGGGCGTGAATGGCTTCCTTAGCTCTTCTTCTTCTTCTTCCTGCGATCGTGTGAGATGATGGCTTCCTTAGCTCATGTTCTTCTTCGTCTTCTTCCTGCGATCGTGTGAGATGATGGAGGCAATGGACCCTCTCGCCTCGTTTGCTGCGGTATAGACGTGAAGTATCGCGTTCCTTCTTTTAATGATTATTCACTTGTCTTCTTCTTTCTTTTATTTATGGTACCTGCCGCGGGTGTGGTTCGGTGTCATAAACGGCTGTCCGAGCCAGGTGGCTCGGCGAGGGAGGCCGTTGACAGACGAGCCGGCGAGGGTCACGTGAGCCCCGGCCCACACCGACACGTCGGCGGGGAAGGAGGGCCTTGGCCTGCCAGGTCCATGTGGGAGCCACTGATTGGGCCCCCTATGTCGTGACTTCACGAGTTAGGTAAGCCTGCGGGTGTGGCGTATAAACGGGTAGGAAGGACGTCTTTTGCTCTTCGACGTTTCTCACTCTTTCCATCAAGGCTCTAACGTGATAGAGGGTAAGTGGGCGGGTGGAACAATGATGTCAGCGTGACCTTTTGTTCTTTATTATCCTTCCCCTTACGTGATTAGGGTGAGGTGGGTATGTGTATAAGTTATTAAATTCTAAAATGATGCTTTTTATTGGTACTTATATGGTAGTTTTTCGCTTCACAGGCTCTGAATCCCTATTTTAGAGGTGGGTATGTGACGAAGTTATTAAATTATGAAACAATACTTTTTATAAGGCATATCCCAATTTTTTGCTCCAAGAAGTCTCTGAATTGAGTCAACCTAGCACACTAACCTAACTCAGTACTGCAAATCGAGATGAAATAGTCGTCTATTATCGCCTGACACCTGCTCTGCTCTGGCGACTTCCCTATGCAAACTTCTTCCAAGGGCGTACGGGGCGATGCAATCTCGCATCTGGTCATGTATGAATGTTAGAACCCTAGCTAAGTCGGGTCCATCCATTTATGATTAAATTGAGTTGAGTCATATTAGTCAAAGTCACTTATAAGTCGGGGGAACCTCATCAAGTCAGTTATGAGTGGTTAGAGCGGTTTTATCTTCAGTTGGGATTGAATCAGTTATTATTTTCAGTTAAAAGTTATCAGTTAGTTAATAGTTGAAGTTAGTGGGACTCTTGACAGAGTCTTATAAATAAGATTGTAAACTCTTCTATGAAAATCAATCAATGAAGCAGTTATGTTTTAACCAATAGGCAGAATCCCTAGGAGGTAGATCCCCTCGAAGTGATCTAGGAGGCCCGATCCCCTCGAAGAGATCGATTATCCCTCTTTTCTACCCTCTTCCTCCACGATAGAAACCTAGGGTTCTATTATTTGGTATCAAAGCTACCATTCCTCGGCTCTTTCGCTGCTACTATTCATCATCCTCATCGCTTCCCTTTGTCATCTACACTGATGTCGTGGTCTTCCACATATTGCTGCAATCATCTTTGCTGCAATGTTCATCCAAAAAAAAAAAAAAAAGGGAAAAGAGAGAAGAAAAAGAAGGCTACCTTCCTCTCCTCCCTGCTCTATCGTTGCCCAACCGTAACCAACACCCAATGCTGTTGTTGCCTTCCTCTATTTCCCGCTGTCGCAGTACACTCGCAACCGCATCCAATCGCTTACCTTCTTCACCGCAGTAGCAGCCAGCTCCGGTCGCCAACTACCACTGTCACCCATTGTTAGTCGCTGCCTTCTTCTCTTCCTAGCCACCTTTACCGCAGTCGCTGCCTCCTCTGATTCTTTTTCTCCCCTACAGCTACAACTAGCTACAGCACTCGTTGTCATCACCCTCTGCTCCTCCTCTGCACAACCACGCAAGCTGTCGCCACCGCTCGCAGCCCTTACTGTAGCCCTCGTCTCTGCCACACAGTCGCAACCAAGCCCTCCCCTACAACAACTATTTCCAACCGCTGCCATCTCCCCATCTGCCGCCTGCAGCCCCACCCGGCGACGCACACCCGTGTCTCAGCCCTCTACTGTTGCTGTCGTCGCCCCCACCAACCGCCATCAGCCTGCCTCCCCTGCTGCCGTCGCTATCTCTTCCTCCCTGCCACTGCCCACCGGTGCACAGCCTTGATCGTTGATCGCTGCCTTCTTCTCTCAGCCGTCGATCGCTACTGCCCTCAACCTCTCAATCGCTCCTTACAGTCGTTGTCCCTTCCCTCCTTGTTGTCAGCATCTTGAACAAGAAGGGAACACATCTTCGCTGCAGCCATAATAATAACAAAAAAAAAAAAGAGAGAGAAGAAGAGAACCGCTCCCATGCTGCTCTTCCCTTTCTGCCTTGCTGCAACAGCCGTTGTTGCTGCCTTCATCCCCACAGCCACGTACAGTAGTGTTGTCGCTGCTGCCTTCCACTACATTGCACAACCCTTGCTTCTAACCGCGCCCTCTGCCGCTGTGCAGCCTCTCTCTTTGTAACAGCCACTACTCTGCTTGCCGCCGCTACCTTCCTTCCTCCTCAATCACAGCCTAATCCTACTGTCACCTTGCCCGCTACAACCTCGACAACCTCGTCCTAATAGCAAAGATCGATGGATGCGAGATTTGACGCTTTCGAAGCCCGCATAGATAATAAATTGTAAGAACTCCTCCGTGAATTTAGAAGAAGTCGATCAGAGAGCCCGAACAAACTTCAGCATGATGAAAGTTTTAGTCTCAAGAGGAACAAATCTGAAAAATATGACCAAGGGTAAGACACAGAATACCCATGCATGGAATTTGCTAAATGGATAGATGGAGACCCAATTGGTTGGATTTTATGTGCTGAATTTTTTTTTTCATTTTCACATGACTCTGGAGGAATCAATGGTGGAGATAGCTTCCACACAACTCGAAGGTGATGCTATCCTATGGTATGATTTGTACGAGACCTATCATGGAGTCCCTTCGTGGGGACAGTTCAAGAGAGAGCTCTTGATTCGCTTCGACCCATCAAAATACAAGAACATTAAGAGATAGCTTATCAAAATCCGTCAGACTTCCACAGTTCATGAGTACCAGAGCATATTTGAGTGCCTGTCGAACCAAACCCGAGATTGGTCCGAGATACAGTTTGTGAGAAAATTTAATGAGGGACTTAATCCTGAGATTCAGTGCGAAGTTAAAGCTCGCTAGTCCCACATCATGATAGCAATCATATCATTCGCTAGTAAGCGTAAAGAAAAAATCAATATAGACATTTGTCGGAATAGAAGTTTTAATAAACAGGAAAAATCAATAAAGGATGACTTCAAAGTGGTCGATATAGAAGAGCAGCTTTTAATGGTCGAACCAACAAAAGAGGAATAAAAAATTGATAATATAGAGTCTGATAATGAAGGCTGTGACAAATTGCTGACAATTGAACCAGTTAAGGAAGAATCAAAAATTAATAATGTGGAGTCTGATCATGAAAGCAATGATAAATTCGAAGACAAGATTTCTAATGGGCAAATCCTAATTTGTGATAAAAGATGCTCAAAGGTAAAACAACTGCTAGTCGATTTCTTTTTGATGCCCCACGAAGACTTCAAAGTGACGATCCTCAAAAGAAGACATAGTACTACCACTAGCCATCAAATGAAAAGGGTTCTCCAGAAGACTACAATGACAATTGAACGAGAAGATCAAACCATTGCTTACACCAAGTGAAGACTCTATTTAATCGATCAAAGAGTCATGATGCATGGCAAATATTGAAGTGCTCCCGAAATCTGATACTGCTCAGCCTTGAGGGCAAAGCTGATTTGAAGTGGACAGGTCTGGTAGGACCCTAGTTAAGTCGGGTTCATACATTTATGATTAAATCAAGTCGAAATCAATTATGAGTCGAGTGAACCTCATTAAGTCAGTTATAAGTGGTTAGAGTGGTTATATCTTCATTGGAGATTGAGTCAGTTATTATTTTTAGTTAGGAGTTATCAGTTAGTTAAGAGTTGAAGTTAGTGGGACTCTTGGCAGAGCCCTATAAATAAGACTATAAACTCTTTTATGAAAATCAATCAATGAAACATTTATGTTTTAGCCAATAGGCAGAAACCCTGGGAGGTAGATCCCATCGAAGTGATCTAGGAGGATCGATCATCCCTCTTTTCTACCCTCTTCTCCTCCACGATAGAACCTCAGGGTTCTCTCAATGAAGTAAGGAGCATGGCCGAATAATCCAAGCGGCATTTGTGCCCAATGCACATACCAACTGCTCGAGGCACTAGCGAACACTAAACACCCACGAACGCCAACGCTGATAACCATAAAACAACCTCGTACGTCAACCTCCAAGAGTAAGTATAAAAGCCACCCACAGGAATAGTACTGGGGGAAGAACTCACACCCACACCACATCTCTTTATTTTTCTTGGGGCTCTAGCTTCGACTAACTTTAGCATCGAATGGGTTGAGTCGAGGGACCCTCCTCCCGATTTGGCCTTTGTGTAGGATGCGGTCAACTAGGAGGAAAGGCCAATCGTTCGCCACATCTCGAAAGGTCAGCCCGAGACCCATGACTAGATCTCCCACTAATCCTCTCTGGTCGACTCGGAGCAACGTTGCAGTCTTGCGCACTTGGATCAGACCAAGCTATGCTGATACCTCAGCCACAGCATAAAGTATTGCATCATTTTTTACGCTCAAAGGAGGACTGATGTCGCAAGAACACCAACAGTCATGTAACTCCAGTGAGCATCCCGAGGAGGAAACCAACATGGCGCACTCTATCTTTGGCCTCAAGGGATAACCCTCTTTCTCTCCTTCCCAGGATGAGAATGCTCTATCCCAATCCTTTAGTCGCTTTAGAGATGAGGGGAATGATGGATTGTATCATTCCGATCAAAGTTTGGACTTATTGTGTGAGGCTAAGAAATGCTTCTAGCTAGACGACAGGGTGCCCCGCACCTCCCCTGATGGGAAAGAGCCTCGGGTCATTGAACACCGTTATCGGCACTCCAATCGACTCTTTTTTGGGCACCTCCGACGTCCCAACCGACTCTTTTCCAAGCGTCTCTGGACCCCCCTATGTCTGATAGGCAAGCCTGAGACAATTGCTCGCCGAATAAAGAGCTGCCTGGAGGCAGACGAACTATGCTTGAGCGTGGGACATTGGAGGCCCCACTAGCTCCAGCGAGCCATCCCGAGCTGGATACTTTGTCGTCCGACTCGTCGAACTCATTCTGGGTCCAATTGCTCTAGGTCAACAATCGTTTAGTTAAAGTCCAGAGAGAGTTTCATAAGTCAAAGGAAGAACATAGGGAAAGCTCTCTTGGGGGATCCTCTTTTGTCCAAGAAATTCAAGACAAATCGATCCCTTCTACCTTCTACCTACCGACGCTAGAGGCCTATGACGGAAACTTTGACCCGGGGGAATACATCGTTGCCTTCCGGGCCCAAATAGCCTTGTAGATACATCCAACGCTCTGATGTGCAGAGCTTTCCCCATCACTCTTTGAGATCCTGCCCAAAGGTGGAACAACTGACTAGAGCCTTTTTCGATTTCGTCCTTTGACCAACTAGTAAGGGAATTCGAGCTCAACTTTCTGGCCAGCACTAAACAGAAGTCATCTGTAGCTATGCTCCTTAGCCTGAGTCAGGAGGATGATAAGCCCCTCTCTCATTTTGTCTATCGCTTCGCCGTGGAGATCAGGACAGTCCCCGACGCTCACCCTTCTTTAATCATGCAAGCATTCTTAATAGGGCTACGACCGTCCAAATTCTTTTGGTCGTCGATCGAGACTATCGACGATTGTACTTGAGATGCCCCAACGTGCCAACTAGTACACCACTATCAAGGGATTAGATACAGGGAAGCGGGAGGATCAAAAGAGGCCTCGCATGGAGAAACCCCCAGGTCAACCGCTAGAGCCTCCGAGGAGGCGGCCCAACCGGTCGGAACCATCCTACCCAAGGCTACCTTCGTCGCCTCTGAACTCGATTAGGACAAAAAAATTTCTTAAGATAAAAAAAAGCTCCTAAGGACACCCAACCCAATGAAAACCCTACGGGAGCTTAGGGAACAGGCGAAGTATTATCATTTCTGTTGAGACTACAACCATTACACAGAGGAATGCTATGACCTCAAGAATCAGATCGAGAAGCTAATATTGTAAAGAGGCCCCAGGAGCCTTCCCTGCACCCCTATGGTCCGATGGAGAAGTAGATCTTAATGGCATCATCGTGATCGTGTACCCATCTCAAGGCACAAACGACCTCTGAATCCTTGTGACAAGGGTTCGGGGTTCATTAGCCTTGCCTAAATCATTAACTTAATATTTGCGATTAACAATATGAAGATCCAAACATAAATTTGAAATATTTGTTTGGAACATTCCAATAATTATGACTCAGATTTATAGTTAATCAGCAAGAGATATACAGTGAAATTGATTACAAAGAGAGGATAAATCAATCATTAAAGATTACTTAACATCATACTTCTAATTCTTTTTATATTCTACATGTATGACTAAAATAAAAGTTATTAATTATGGTATCAGAGTTTAGGTCCTGAGTTTTATAAACTATCTATATCTGCAAAAGCATGAGATGTACTGTTCAATTACCCTATAAATTTTAATAATTAAATTATATTAAATTTTTATTATTATTTAATATTCTTATACTTGATAAATAAGATGCGACCCACTTTAGATTAATCAAGAAAATATCATGAGAACTAAAGGACAAATTAATAACTCTGATACCACAACTTGTAGTATCATATTTTAGTCATGCATATAGGATAAAGATGAAATTAAAATGTTACACGAACGATTCTAAGTGTTCGTTAGACAAACATCCTATAATTTAACAACCTTTTAAACCATCCTCATATGAACCCTATAGGTCGTCCTCGTGAGCGTGACAAGAGAAAAGTTCAAATTTATAGAAAAAAAAAACCATAACCTCGGTGGTATTATGCTTGGAAGAAATTTAAAAAAAAAATACAGTGATAGTTTTATTTTTTTTAATCACTGTATATAAAATTACTGAAAATATTTTTAAAAAAAAATTGAAAAATATGATAAACTAACGATGACAGTATATATATATATATATATATATATATATATATATATATATATATATATATATATATATATATAATCAACGCCAAATAATTATATAAATGTTTCTTTGTAATAACATCTAGTAGGCCTAGGTCAAACAATTATAAGAATCATTAGAAACAGATCATAAAAATTGATTTCATCTGGTTATGACCTTGGGTTGAGCGTATAGTCACATCCAGCCCGAATTCATTGACATGCATAACCCTAGTAATATATGATATACTAATTACAGATGAAAGTAAGAAAAACATAAAAAAAAAATTAACATATCACATTTCATTGTTGGATCCCAGATAATAAAACTAATTAGATCTAAAACTCAAATTGGATGAAATTTGGGCAATTACTCATATGACAACAATCAGGAAAAACCAGCTGATAGTAACATTGCTAAATAAACTATAATCCATTGACCAAAGACTATATGAAGCAAGATATGTGTACCTTAATATCGGAAATTGAGCCACATTTATACAAATTTCAGGTTCCATCATGGTTCTGAAACTTCAAGATCTCAGCAAGGGTGTAGCATGCTTCCATTCACACATCTTTATTTCAAAAAGACCTTCACAATTTACTTGAATCAGTAATGATTTATTTGCAGTTGTCTCCACTACATATAGAATAATGACAAGCAAAAGGATAGTGCTGACTCAGTAGAAATTTAGTAAGATCAGACATAAATCCAATTCTGATAAATAGTTCTAATCACAAGTTCTAAAGCTCTGTTGATATTTATGATGCTCAAAAAACAAGACCAACTTTATCCTGTTAATTGATTATGAAAATGCGTGCTGCCAGAGAAATTATACAAGACAAATCCTCATCATCTTCATACGGATTTTACAGGCCAATTAAAACTGGCACCTGGACAGTGAGGCCGATTTGCCATTTCATATAACTGATTATGCCTCCAGCGATCTTATACTGATAACCGTGCGCAAAGGCGCCAGTCTGCCCCAGGATGGAACAAGGATCTTTCAAGCACCCATATGTCTCGTACAAGTACCTATAATATGGAAAAATGATACTGTTTACATGAGTACCATACATCAAGAACCACCAAGCTAGTCTTCTCCTAAAAATCAAAAATCATCATGATTGGCATTTCAGAAGAGAGTATCTGAATTAACAGGAAACGAAACTGATGCTTCTGGACTTAACATGCCTGAAATGAAGGTTTCAATCAAGGGTCTGTATTCATCTTTTAACTTTTTTCAGCGTTACCATGCAGTGTAGGTTGATATACCACCCAGAAAACCGGTGCCATACCAGTCCAACAAGGTACCAAAACCCAGTATGGACTGAGATTCTATAGCTAGCTTAAAATGATATAGAAGATTACTTGGACAATAAATCAAAATAACCAGCACATGAGCATTTTTTTTCCATTAGGATGTAGCTAAAGACAATTCTATGCATGTTACTGAGTCAAGGTTGTTCGTGTTATTTTTTCATGCTTGGAGCCTTGTCCAAGGCTGACTTAAGAAGCATCGTCCAAACTACTTGTAGAAAAGGCTAGAGTGGATCGTTCCAAAGAATCTTAAAACATCCACAACATTGATAGTGTAAAAGCATGGTTTATTCCTATATAATTAAAAACTTGTCGGATGATTCAAGGACATGTAATCATCAAGCAATGATAATGATAACAAATTTTAACAAGATCTAGGGGATGCTTCATGAATACTCCAGGGTGGGGCTTTTGGAATGCTGACCTATAAATGATGAACTAGATGAATGATCGATATAGTATGATGATACTTACATATGATGGTACCTTTCTTCTTTCGTCTATAACATAGATTAGCATGCTGGATTGTGCATACTTACATCTTCATCCTAGTATGATTTATTAGTCAGGCATCTAGCTGACCAGTGACCATGTAAATTGGAGATGGAACACATCTTGTCCTGGTTCATCATGCAAAGCAAACACATTTGTGTTGTCTGAACCAGCTGTCATGTATCAGGCCAGCAAGACGAATACTAGAATTTATGCACACATGTTCAAAGCAGCATTGACCCATCCAAAAACATATGAACATAATATTGTACAGCTACAACTTTTGTGCCTTAAACTATTGGCAAATGGGTCTATGATCATAGTGCAGACGAGGGCTACATCAAGCCATGCCACATTGTTCTGATGGATAGTCACATGCTCAACACATATAAGGAGAATTCATGACCAAAGAATTCAAAATCTAGAATTCTTAATATAATTAAGTATAGTTTGGGCTAAAATGCTGGTAAATTAGGGCCAATGAAGGGTATTCGATAAAATATAGCCCTTACCACAGAGTAAAGTGATAAAAAATGGTCCAACACACTAGATAATTCTCCATACAACCTGAACATGATATTCTTTTTGTGAATGCTGATTGGCAGCTATATATAATGTTTTTATGTGCTAAATATCTTGTCGACACAGTGAGGCCATTTTTCTGATAGATAAGTGGACAATGTCATTTATTTTATAATAACGCAACCTAGATTGCAGAGTTTTTAATCTTCAGCAACTCTTATAGACTACTTATAGACATAGCACTATAAAGTAGGATGAGATTGCTTACCTCTTTTGTTTTGTCTCCGGAAACAACAGCACCTTTTGCATTATATGCTTCAAACCTCTACAAGGAAAAGAGAATCAACTAGGTCAAGAGAACTCAGAAAAAACATATTCAGCATCATCTGGAGTAACACCAATGACCTCAATATATTAGAGAGATTACAAAGCTGACCAACCTATTGCTTATGTTTAAAAGAAGATCCACAATTACATGTAAAAATAAAATGGAAACAAAGGATATTAAAAGGGAACCCAACATACACAAATTCATCACCAAGTATCCCTATTGTCACAGTTTGTGTGACATGTAGAAATTACAAATATCTAGATGCAGAGATATTCAAACATCAAAAATAGGCATCCAATCCACGGCTTAACACACAGTTAGAACCTCACAAGAAGAAACAATATAGTTTATAGCAAGGTTTTACGTACCGGTGTACCAACATTTATCGGTACTGGTACGGTACCAGTACTGGGTGGTATGCACAGTACGTATCACCCGGTATATTAAATATTTATAATATTTTTTTAATATAATATTAAATATATTTAAAAAGCAAATAAAGGGGCGACGTCGTCTCAATCTCTCTCCCCGCGTGGGGAGAAAAGTCGCCCGAGGGAGGCAAGGGCGGCGACCTGCGAGCGCCGAGGGCCGCGACCCGCAGGCGACGACGGCTCGCAGGCGGCGAGAGCACCCGAGCGAGGTACTTTTCCTCTTCTTTCTTCTTCTCTTCTTCTTCTTCCTCTTCCCTTTTTCTTCCTCAATCGACCGTTGACGATCGATTTTAGCGGTACCATCCGGTAGCGCCCGGTCCACGTACCGGTCAGCTACCGGACTGGTATGTACCGGGCGATACGAGCCTTACCGCTCGGTAAGTAAAACCTTGGTTTATAGTTTCTCATTCAATTATAATATGACACCAGAGGGAAATATCTCAATAGTGGCCCATGCCACAACATAATAGTTCATCAAGAAAAAAAAAAGAAAATTGTCCTGTCAAGATCAATCTAGGATGATTACCATCATACATATTAGTTATATTTTCTTAAACATGTTCAGGCTTGAATTTTAACAGAGCAGTAGCAAAAGAATTAAAATGATCTTTACCTTTGATAATAAAATTCCATTTGGTATTATAAGTGTTTAGGTCCTCAGGAATCAACGTAGATAACTTAAAATTATATGGGATAAAAATCAAGTTTAGTTGGCCAACAAGGCCTTTGCTTTGTTCTTTAATAGGATTTAAATGATGATGGTCTTGTTCAGATAGAGACAGGTGGGATGGGGAAGCAAATATTAAGTGTTGGGGCTATTATTTTCTTTTATCTTCATTTTTCATTTATATTTGAGTTAAAAATATAAACCACATTAGGAACTTTTCGTTGGAGGGAAATCTAATAAGGAAAAGGTCTGAATTAGTGAAAGGTGAAAATCAGTTGAATCAACTGCCACATGCCTGTAGTGTGATAGCCACTGTAGCAACCAAGATCACTATAGTAGGTATCTTAAACTAGCATGTGGGTCTACAGACCTATCTGCTGTTCTAGGTGCAGCTTTTTATGACACTAGATTCAACTCTTATCAACCCAAATTTTATCCTGTAAATCCTGACTTGACCTGCTAACCTATGACAACCCGACCAAATCAATAGTTATTGAGTTGGATCCAGAGCAAGAAATCTTTGTCCTCTTGTAAAAGTAGGATTACTGTCACCCTTATATGCCCTTACCACTCCATCCACACCATCTTAATTCAACCCAAACTGTTGCAGGGTCTGTTTAACCTTTCAAAAAACAAGAAAGCATTAAGTGCTGTCTTACAACTTTCATTTGTAATATGTCCACCAAAGAATGCAAGATTGATACTTTATGTAATATTAATAAACAGAAAATCTTGAAGGCAAGAAATATGACAAAACACTTGGTCTTTCTAACAACCAGATAAAGAAAATAATAGTAATCTTCAGGCCTAGTTTAGCTAATTATTTTACTGCCATAAAATGGCACAAATACTGAGCAAAAAAGCTACATAGGTGTGCTTGTGATCAGAAGTAATGTTGCAATAAGAGTCAACCATGAAAGGAGTCAAGGTTTGAATGTGTCTGACCACCACACAGCATAGATTTAGTCACCATTAGCCGAATAACATAAAACACTATCATATTTAATGGATAATACAGTTCACAACAAAGGTTTTTGGAGGTTACTTTTTATGATCAAGTCACCGAAAAACTTAGATCAACAGATAGTTTATAAATTGTGTACATTAACATAAGAGCCATTTCAATGGAACGAAGACAATAGCTGTGCATAAAATTTATTCAGAATAAATAAATTTATGAGCATTTTAGGAACATACCATGAATAACTAACCTTATGCATAATAGAAAATGAAGAACATCAGGAGAAATGTGTTATGCTAAAGAAAGGTTTAGGATGATTGTATTTTTGAAAAAAAAACATCAAAAGCAAAATATAATTAAATTAATATAGTTTTCAGAATATACCTGCTTTGCAGTTATTTCAAGTGTCATCTGTATAAAAGCCTTATCAAGATCATTTTTGTCCAAAGCAATCTGCTTAGGAGTCAAACAAACCAGAGAGAAAGGATAACTAAAGAAACAAATCTAAATATTTCCAAAAACATCATATAAAAATGAAAACCAACTGATAGATAAACCAACGAAGCAAACAAAATCTCACCATTCGAGCCCGCAATGTTCGGACGCTAACCACAGGTTCAACCAATTCCCAGTGAACGGAACTCCACATTAATTCTCTTCGTTTTAGCTCATTCTTCAAGGTCTTCAATGATAGAAATACAATTAATCAAGAGAATTTTGTAACTCAAAACCACTTAAGGGTCTAAAGGAGAAAAAGGGAAACTTACCGAATACATTTTTTCAGTGACAACTTTCCTTAGAGATGAAGTATCTCCTTTTGCCAACAAAGTATTAATCTGAAAAGTTAATTAAAAGTCAACCCAATTATGCAGCAAAAGATGTCCTTGGGCATGCATCTTCAACTCACCCATAATACAGTTTGTCTTTAAATGAAAACAAAAAAAAAAGTGTCAAAAAACAAACACAGCAAGACATTTATATATCAGAAACCATAACTTATTGCTTCCATTTACTAGCAGAACTTCATGGTCAGCCACAAATTATTAGAAGATACTGCTACATTGTTGCCAGTCATTATGGGGAAAAAAAATGACATGCACAGTGAAACTTGAAAGAAATCTTCTAAAAATAAACCTTACACACCAGCAAACAACATAAAAAAAGTTATAATGAAAATGATGAAATTGTTGCCATACAGATCAAATTTTTAGAAGGAACTAAAAGTACGGTAAAACCTAGGTTCCTTAATGCTATAATGATTCTTGTGAACAAATTTGAAATATCACATATTAAACTGGTTGTTTCACAAACTCAGAAACAATTAGATTGGTAGTGACGCATGTCACCATCTTATAAATAGGAATTGGCTGATCCAACAAGTCCAACGCTTAGGTCTAGATTACAATCTTGACATGCTGGTAGCAAGTCATGTCAGCTTCTAGCATAGTGTCCCTCGATATCGGGGCTTGATCTAACTAACGGGATTTGAACTTTCATAGAAAGCATCATAAATCCCAACTAAACCATACAAACCATCCTAATTTCACCCCGTTTGTTGTTTGAGTCCAGGAATTCCTGAATGCTCAGATTTGGGTTCATAGTTCAGGTTGAGTTCAGGTCCTCACTAGCCAACCTCAACCCTTCCCAACCTGGCCCATTGCCGACTTGCTTGGATGTGGTTTGACTAGGCTTATAACATTTCCAATGGACAACATAGTAGTCGTCAAATTTAATTAGCAAGAGGTTCATGCAACCAATGGAGAAAAAGTAGCAAATAAAAGCTAGCTGTATAAAGTAGGGGTGTTGGTGCTTGACTAAAACTTACAAAGAATCTTTCAAGACCTCAATGATAATCATTGCAAGTCTAGAAAGAAACTAAATGGTGCTTCATGTTTCATGTGAAGAGAAATTACATCATCTTAGCCTTTCTCATCAAAAAGTTGTTTAGAGAGCACAACTCAAAGTTGAGAGAAGGCTAAAATTTGCTAAAGTGTTATAACCTTCTATGTAGTGTTAAATTGCCAAATGCCTAAAAGTCATATAGAGATTCTAGACTAGAAAATCACAAAAGTCCTCCACCTGCAGGCCCTATGAGATCTGATAAACCACATTAGTACATTAAATATCAATCTGAAGCTCTTCATAATGACTGTTCCTCCTGCTCAATTTTTCCCTCCACCTGTTTAAGAATCAGCAAGCACTTCACTATGATAGCTGCACCTTGGCTAAACTTAAATTGATCTAAGCATAAATGAACAGATACTAGACATGTATCCACTATTGTCATAGTAAAATACAATATCCACAGGGTCTGTCCTGACAGCACCAGATCTTAAACTTCCCGAGATATAATTCCATGGAACACAGTAACATAAATCCAAACACTAAAAACCTCACCACAAAGCTATGCATGAAGCTTCTGGTAACAAAGATCAAACAAAAATTATGAGAACACATGAAACATCCTTCTAAATTCTCAAAAGTGCATCAAATTGATCTTAAACTGTCATAAGCAGAAAACCTTTTGCTAAAAGAATGATATCAAATATCATGCAGGAGCATCTTGCTGGCAACCCATCATTCCATTACTGGCATATGGAAGCAACAAAATTAGTTGCCACACTAGTGCATCGAAAAAGCTACATTAGCAGCAAAAAGATACTAGTTACCCTCAGCAATGTACACTACAAGCTACTGCAATCAGCAGCAACAAAATTTGACACCTAGTATTCTTGCCATTTGAGGCAATATCAGTAGTGATCAATACTGTTCCACCATCTATGGCAGCAAGTACTATATGATATTTTTTACTGTTTTGTAACTTTGTTCATAAATTTATTCTTATCATGTTCAATTGGATAATTATCTTCTCAAGCAATATTAACATTTTTATAAATCAGTTTGCATATGATAACTAATTCTGTAAACAGCAAGTACATAGTCAAATGCATATTCATAATCATGTCACCTTGAATAGTACTCATAAAGATATCTTGCTGCTTACTGAGAGAATGCAGGTCCACAATATAATACAAATCAATCAGATGAAATCACAACATACCTCTTTGTACAATCTTAAGGTGTGTTGATAAAAAAGCTTCTTTGAATATCCAGCTACTTTTCTCAACCTGTTAATGGCATAAGCACTCTTCATCTGCAAATCAGGCATGACTTAACCTTTGAATCATGTATCAGCAGTGCAGAGTAAATTTTTTTTTCTGGATATGTGAGAATATATCATTCTACTTTTCTGGAATAACTCCAATAAAAGAATCAAGTCCATAAAATGGTTTCAAGAACATCAAGGTATGAACAACTTATAATTAATTATAAAGAATATACTAAATCTAAACCTGGAACGCCCAGTCCTGATAGAATTTTGTATCAAATGTAGAACAACAAAAAATGCTAGAACAACAAAAAATGCTAGCGGGGATGGATCTTTTAAGATGAAATATAGTCATGGTGGCCCAGCAATAGGATAATATTTCATATCTACATCAACCATGGGGTGTGATCAAAACCAGTTGGACCCTGATGTGTGTGTCTCAAGATAGATCCACTAAATTGTACTTTATTCTTCAATATTCCTAGTAACTAGCAAGTATGGTTACCATAAGAACAAAATCCCCAACAAAATTGAAGTAAAAGATTTTCTGAAACTCTATGCTACACCAAAGACACTGATGAATTCTACACCAAGAAAATGCCAACTAGTTTTCACCATACATCAAAAAGTGGCAGCTAGCTGTTGCTATGTTAGGTTGTAGTATACTTGTTTAGTGCCGCTACATGACCAAAAATTCCTTGCTCTACAAGGATGTTCCTAGCAGAAAAATGAACAATGAATAATATTATTATAATTACCAATGACATCTGATAAGAAAGAAAAATCCCCATTTCTTTAATGGTACAATTACTATCCTTCTTGTTGCTAAAACAATGAATATATTCACCATTCTTAAATACAGAATTACACAAGCTCTAAATAGTGAGTACAACTTGCGAGCTGAAAAACTTAAAATGCTTCATTTTCAACTTACAATGGATGATCAATTTTAAGCAAAATTCAATAAATTAGCAAATTTCATGATCAGGACAAAATGAAAGGGTTCATTGTTACACTATAACATATAATATGAGAAAGATATAACATGTTCCAAATCAAGGTTCCTCGTACCATGGTATACCACCTGGTACGAGCAGTATGTACCAATTGGATAGGAGACCAATACATGGACCACCTTGTACCAGGTGGTATATACTAAAAGGCTCTGTACCACCCGATATAGGCCTGTACCACTCAGTAACAATCAAAATTCGACCATAACGAACCTGTACTGCTCGGTAACGAATGAATTTCAACCATTACCAACAAACAACTCAGAGCTACCCTTTCCAAACGATCAGATCTAATTTAAAAGGGTTTTAAATCCTTTTCTCCCCCTCTTTCACCCCATTTCACTCTCTCAAACTCTTATACTCTCTCAATCTCTTTCTAGTAAACTTTTTTCCTCTCATTCTCACATTTGCACTCTCTTAAAGTTTCGCAAAACTATGATTTGTGGATTACATCAAGCTTGAGAGGCTAATTAGGCAGGATTAAAACAACCAAGTTAGAAATAACTCTCTAATTAAAGATATACATATAACTTCTCAATCACATTCAACAACCCGCTCAATCCGAAGACATAGCAATGATGTGAACAGCAATGTCTCGATTAACAATGGTGGCATCGCCTAGGAGTCGATGGTCCCATCTACACAGTTTGAGTGTGGTGCATGGACCATGGAGTAGTATTTTACACATGCGATCCAAGATTTAGATCATGGAGCTCGACAAAATAGTTGATCATTCTTCTCCGAGCAACCATACGGTGATCAATCTTATGATACGAAGGAACAGATCAATGGTGAAAGTAGAAATTCCGACATTCTCCATGCTCCGCACAGTACATGCCACAATCGTACTTGCTTCAGAAGCCACCTTGGACACATGTGGTTCACGATGATCAGACTACGACCATCACCACATTGATGCACCAATGGCATAGGGTGTATCATTATACAATATCGAAGGATCAATTTCAAGATTGGGTCCGACAAATATATCAAATTGATATACAGATACATAGGATCAAGAACCCCAATCCTCCGCTTATGGAGGCCTATCATTCTTCTTATGGTAGAACCAAGTATATCCATCGATCGATTACTTTTTCATTTGGATCTTAATTTTAAGTTGTTTAACAAACAATCTAACAATTCAAATTATTTTTTTGTAGATAATTAATATTGACGGAAGGACGATCCGAACCATAAAAGTTATTCCTTAAAGTCTAAAAAAGATATATGCCACTAATCTTTCCTAATTTAGATTTTTTATTAAAATTATACTAAATTTATATTTATCTTCATCTTAAAAATCCTAATCTAACTTTTTTTCTGTTTTTCAAGAATTTTTGGAGCTATTTTCGATCATTTTTTCATGCCGTTGGTATGGCCCACGTATTGACACATATACATCGGTATGGAACGATATGTACCATACCGCCAATCAACTGGTACACCAGTTCGGATCGATAAGACGAACCTTGCTCCAAAATGTAAATTACTAACAAAATACAATACTATAAGAATGACTAGATCCAACACATGTTTGGCACTACAATAATAAAAAAAGCGAACAAGACAAGCAAAATAATCACACAACAGAGAGAAGCTTCAATTGTAACAAAAAATGTAAATATATTATGCTCTCGGAAAGACAAATGATAAATAATCTACTTAAGAAAGATGAAATACAAGAACCTGCACTGTGGAAGGAGTAATCTCAAATCAGCATGCAAATAAGTACCTCCATAATTAAATCCTCTTTAGTTCTTCTCCAACCACTTCGCGTGAACCATCTGATTTACAATATATTATAACTCTATCATCACATATGCAAATCTGTATATATTCCAAGCTTGTAAATGTAATTGCTGAAAACAGACGACCTAGAGAATATAAGGACACAAAAAGGCACTTATGATAAAGACATGCAAGCAAATTGGTTAGCATTGCCAAGTTACATGATATTTAAAAGAAAATTTCATTTTCCTAAAATTTCAAAATCTCAAAACGTGCATATATTATTAAGTAGAAACATAAACTTATTGTTTCTTTTATGGGTGGTACCATGGAAAGATTAATGGCAATCTTTAATAGAAAAGAAACTGTATGGATATCATAATAGTTGCACAAAGTGAGTTTTACATTATAATATTTACATCAACTCCAACTTTTGTGTAAACTTCTATTTCTAAAGAATTAAGAACACTTTCTACTATGATGGTTATGAATGACAAAATGTCCACATCAATCAGAAAATCAAAGAGCTTAAACTAAAGAGAGAAACATAAAGTTAGTTTATCTACCTTCTCCAAAAGGAAATAGGTTCTCGTGGCTTATATGGTTCATAGACAAATCCTGGGCTCAGCAAGGTCACCTTCAAAGCCACCTACACGTAATATACCATCAGTAGGCGTACGCTTACTAAATGGACAGCATCACGTTCATGAATAAAGAAGTTTTAGCATTTTCAAGATTATAATGATTAATGTCGTGATAAAAGATAGGCCAGGCCATGATGCGAGAATTAAAAAATAAAGACCTTATAATAGTAATTGACTTTATTGCAATAACAAAGAGATGGTGAGTGTAGGTGTAGAAAGACTAAGGTTATCCGAGAGTGAATTTAACTCCAGCCACTAAGACGGTATTTTCAATTGATCGACCTCCTAACAATCTGAATTTTCCCAAGTTTGGTTTAACCAAGGCTCACTAGGAAAGCTAATATTTTGACCCTGGATTCCAGTAAACACTTCGCACTCATATTTTTTAAGTATACGAGACTTATCTGTTAAGTGTAGATGGGATTTTAGCAATATAAATGTGAGAAGTTAAAAGAGAATGGGAAGCAAGTGTGCTAGCACGAGAGGCGAATATGGATGTAAAAATTTTCTAGGTCAAGAAAATGAAGAACCATTTTCATAAGATGGACCTTAGTCAATTTAAAGTAGATGGCAAGTAATAAGTACCTCTATCTGAACAAAAAAAAAAAGATACCTATTGATTATGTATGGTGAAAGACACTGTACATTGATATCCTTGATTGTTGTGTTGAACATAGATCAACACTGGTATATTATTATCAACATCCACTTTGTTCGATGAAATACAGATATGCATTCAGATGAACACTCTAATTTTATCCACATATGTTGCAAACTAGTGTGTTCACATCTAATCTAAATAAACATAAGAATGCATCAGTTGTTGGTAATGTCCAAATTTGACTTATCCAATTGAGACATCTATTACATGCAAATATATATAGCATTGGCAGCCGAAATGTACTAAAATAATGGTAAAAGTACGAAAAGACATGAATGGCATTGAGGTACTGTGTGTATAATCCACTGCCAAAAATGTGTTGCATTCATTGCCATGCTAGGTGTAAGAACAGCTATACATGATAGCCAAACAACAACTTGAACAGCACATACATGGTTTTGTTATTTCTTCTAATCATTCTAAGTTGCACCTGAATTATTTCACATGTCTTTGATCAAAATTGTTTAGATTGTTATAAATACTGTAAAAATGCATATATTCCAGCTTATATTACAATTTATTTATCCAGGAGCCATCATAATTAGTGAGTCGTATCAGTCATCACACTAATGTGCCATGTGTGTCCAATGTTGGCCTCTATGAAAAACAGAATTAGTTTCTTCATCAAGAGGCTGTTTCTCTAATGTAGCCCATAGGCTTACCATTCCAGGATATTGTTCTGATTGACTGTTAGATTATTATTAGGAAGCAACTAGTGGAAAGAAAAGGAATACTGTAAACACCTTTCAAATCAACAACATGACTTCCTTGTCCACATTGCAAACACCATTTATTGTGTGATGTAACACCAACAGAAAATAAGGTACATTAGCTGATTGTTAGAGCAACTATAATGTTTTCGTCTCCCCATGGAGGGTGTGTACATTTTGTCCTACAAGTAGTGATTTAAAAAGCGCTAGCCACCAAAAGGCGTCAGGGTCCCAAAACGCCCAAGGCACTAGGCGCTTGCCTAGGAACTCGCCCGAGCGAAGCAAGGCGCTAAAATAATATATATATATATATATATATAATACAATTAATAAATATGATTATTTAAATAAAAATATGATATTAAATTAAGAAAATCTAAAGTACAAACTACAAAGTCACAATTAATATATAGTATACTGTTAACAATAGAGACGAGTAGAGACGAGACAATGCGAGGCGGCTGACCTGACCGAGAGCGAAAGCTGCTTACTGAGAGCAGGGGCAACAGAGAGCAGCGACGGCCGTGGAGAGCAGCGACAATAGCAACGACAGCGACAATGGTGAGCAGCGACAGAGGTAGCGTCAGTAGCAACGGCAACAAAGAAATGTCGGCGACGTAATCGCGATTCACGAGTGAGATTAGGGTTGAGGAAGCATATATCGGTGCATTAGTTGGTTCGATTGAACCAACTAACGCGAATGCGACCGAACCAGAGCTAAAAGCCTGGTTTGGTCGCCTGGTTTAACCCGGGCACTTACCCGAAGCGTCCGGCTCCTGGCCTCGGGCGAGCGCCCAGGCAGCGCCTCTTTGAAGTGTGCCACCTGGAGATTGAGCGAGGCGCTCGAGCCCCGCCTCGCCTCGCCCGAGCGCTTAGGCGAGTGCCCAAGCCTTTTGCAATCACTGCCTACTAGTATTCAAGAAGTTTATGTTGCGATATGAGATAATGCTGACAATATAACAATTAAAGCATACCACCACTGCTCTCAGAAATGTCTCATGTATAGGCACAATGTATAGGATCATGATATTGACTTGCAATGGCACCTAAACAGTGATGACATAATGATAAGGTTGATGTAGAGTAGATTGGGGAACCATAATGATGAGGCATCAGAAATAAAGATGGTCCGATCATAAATAGGACCACAAGGTACGAACAAAGACTCGTCAGGATAGTATTGATCTGTGTTTCATCCCTTCATAGTCATGACCAGTTTGCCTCTCTCTTTTCTACTTCTCATTGACCAATCATTACTAGTGCAATGCCCTTCTCCACCAAATGACAAGAACAAAGGTCGCTCCACCATTGTTATCATCACAACAACTATCCTTATCAATGTTGCTGTGTGCACCCCAAATAGAGGGAAAAAACATGTAAGAGCAAGGGGTTCACAAAAGTTTACCTAATGGCATCATATTTATTTAAAGCCATTAAATTTGACCATATCCTCCGACCACATATCTAAGGAACTATGTGCTTCCACTGTAATCATGTCAAGTAGTTTCACATTGGAAAGGGAAGAGGCTGTTATACTAGTACATGAGGGCCAACAGGCTAACAACTAGCAACTAAAGCTTAAGAATTCTAGATTATATGATTAAAAGCCAGTTCTACTTGGGTTTCTCAAATAGCGGGCATATCATGCTGGATCATGGAAATCATTATTAAGCAGGCCTAGTATCATAAGTGTGAGGATGAGAAGACCAGAGAAGAAAAGAGCTAACCACAAAATGAAAGAGCTAGCTTTGAATGGTACAGACATTGCGTCACAACTAGGACATGGACTTCACTTGTCGCCTACTACAGAATGGTTTTAACTTTGAAGTTATAAGCTATGTGTAGGTTACAATGAGGACGTCAAGCCATTTACTGAGGGAGATTGTGATATATCATTGGTCTTGCATCAAAAGTAAGAGAGAAGGTTATGATAATATATAACTAGTAACTCTTGCATAAGCATTTTAATCCCTGCATGGTTAAAGGCATCTATTCGAATTTCGGAGCCTATGTGCCTAGGGGATCGGGAAGTGAAGAGCATAGTCATCTTAAGCCAACACACGAGAAAAAATATATATTCCTAAGCGAAAGAGCAAGTTAGTTCTTGCTCTATCATTAGCATCACAGAATTGTGGTATTCAATGATACTTCGGTAGAGAGCCATCCCCTACAACCTTTCATGAAAACTTATTCAAGAAAGATTTTAGTTCAAATTCATTTTCCACTAAATATCCATATGGCTGACTATGTTTTAATAAACAACAACAAAATGATCAAGAAAAGCTGCTCTTTTAACAACCTGTCTTGCTCCAGCGGGGGCTTTAACACTGGAAAACGATCTAGAACCACTGAAGCAGATAGTGAACTCTGCAACCTGTCAAACAGACAAAAGGAAACTACAGATATAAATATATAACACAACTTCAAACAACAACACACTCCAACACGAACTCCCTCACCTTCGTGGATGACCGTGACGTGAAACCGCTCCCATCTCTGGCAGCATCCGGACGAAGGATGCTGCCAATCGCGCAAGAACAACTCACGATGCTTCTTCGGAGAAGAAACCCTGTGAAAATGAGGCAAGTCATTTATACGGAACCTATCGTACAAGAAGATTAAAAGCTTACGATAGAGATATAAGGACGATACCTTGTAGTCCTGAACTGAGGAAGTGCGGAGAGGATCGAGGAGTGAAGAGATTACAAGGGAAGTGGGAATAAACCGCATCAGTTTTATGGAAAGAGCCGAAAGAGATCGAATACTCCGAGGGAAGATGGGGAGCATGAAATGACCGCTGGAAGCGCCGAATCGCAGAGAATCTCGACAAGGCCATCCTCTCCCGCCGCCGCAAGCTCCAAGTAACGGTAGAGAGATCGAAGGTTGACGAGGGTTTTCGCTGCGACTGCGAAACCCCGAGACGGTGACGCAGAGGTTTAACCGCACCCGGTTCACCGTCGACGTGGTTTGGTTGGCTGGATCGCACAGCCCGGTTCAAGCGCACAGCTCGAGTCCTGGTGGCCGCCCTGTGTCTTTGCTGAGCCGCCGAGCAGGAAAACTCGGCTATCCATCGGTCCACTCGATGGGTCCCACATTATACGCACAGCAACAGCTCAAGATAGGTTTATCCCTGTTGGCAGCGCAGAGGACATTTCAGCCTGGCCACCTGTCCCGTGTGCGACGAGAAACACACATCTCCGATCGCTTCAGACTGTGAATCCACAAATTAACAATCAAGTAAAAAGCAACATTCTAATCAAGTAAAAAGCAATTTTACTCTTTTACTAATTACAAGCTTCAGAATGTGAATCCACAATATAACAATGAACTCTAACTACAAGAAATTTGACTGCTTTGCAAGAATAGAGGACTTGAACATGCATATATAGTTGAAACCTGTATACATCTACATTTGGATGACATGCAACTCTTTTTGATAATGAACATTATACATCGAAATCTAGTGAAAACAGTGTAATTAAAACTTCATCTTGAGAGCAAACGGCATCTGGTCTGCAAATGGTGGATCGGAGTATCTCCCAGTGAGTATTTGAGACGATACATGAAGATTTGCAGCCTCTGTGTAGTGTATGCCATCCCAATTGATGTATTCAGTGGCATCATCGCATGCTTTAGCTGTTGCTGAGTGTCCCTTCAGAACCTTTGTTTGTCCACAAGAGATTCTAGGATCGTAGTTCAATGGCGGTCCGCCATACCCACAGCATGCAGCAATTGGATTCTCAAATCCTGAAAAATATTGTGAAGCAAATTACAAATTGTTTGAATCCAAATGTAACATAAAAAGTATAGCACAGAATCAGATACAATATAGTTTGGAACTGGGAGGAGTTACTTCATGAGGTAAACCCAGAATGCAAATACCAATCACATATTATTTAGGTGTTGTATGCATCAACTTTCCTTACGAGAGAAGCTAATAGTTTGTTTTGGAACGGATCATACATTCCTAGGCCTCCATCACATTTGGTGCGCACAAGAAGATGCACCTTTGAAGCATTTAAGATGGCTAAGGGAAAAAGTTGAAGTTGAATAAAGCAAGAATAAATTGAATGCAAACTACTAAAACAAGCATTAGTAATAATAGGTCACACTAGATTCAGACATTTACCACTAAATTTATTTTGTAAGTAGTGGAATCTTTCCCTAATGGTGCAAAACAGTGTCAAATCTAATTCTTCACAATGTTTCTATTGGCATCATCTATCCTACACTGTATCTGGTGGCCCATTGCAGCTATCCCTTTTAAAGTGTAATTTCAGATAGCTGGCATGATGCTAAGACCTCTCCTAGTAAATATTAAAGACTGCCTGTGATGCCTCCTGTCCGACAAAATATTAAATGTGGTTTAAGGTTTGATTCTTCACCAAGATATAAAGGTACCACCATCTCTACGTAATCATACTTCCACCATAGAATGAAGTTCACAAGGGTCACAGTGCGGCAGCAGGTAGAACTTGTTTTCCTCTCTCTGTGTCCATGTTTTACACTCTCATCCCAGTCCATCTTTCTTGGTAGCCTTCTCCGTGATTTAAACAAGGGAAGTAGTGCTAGCTATGGGAAATATTAGCAGGCTATCCATATAGTCCCAACCCCTAGGTGTAACATTACTGCTTTTATCAAGATAACTTGAGTACAATATAGAGATACAATTTCATCATTTCCAGCAATGTTCTCCATTTTGCCCAGGCTGGTACGAAACAGTTTGTGGAGGAAAGTTCCTAGTTCATTCCTTAGTTTCATCATTTCCAGCAGTGTTTATTTCACTTGGTAATATCAAGTTAGCTCACATTCATAGAAGATCATTTGCTCAAAGTGTGTCAAAAGTGAGAATTGTCCATGCATATTTGCAAAAAACAATTGGGTCGAACAGAAATAAAAATCAAGAAAGCCAAAATGGAAGAACTGAGATAACCTTATAACAACAGGTCATCTCAAATGACTGACGACAGATGACGCAGCAAGTAATTATTTCCTGAATCAACTTCCAAGTTCCAACAAAAAAAAACTTCAATACAAGTTACCGCATTTGAAAGAAAAGTTTTCTGCATACCATATCGAGAAAAGTTCACTATGAGGTTGAACTTTATGGTGAACACATCAATGTAGGTAATAGTTGCATCAGCAAATACACCTCGCAGCTTTGTACAAAGTGTGTGAAGCTGTATATTGAAAAGTTTAGCAGCTCGATTGTGAGAACCCACACATCCAAACTTGTCCAGTTTTGATGGATCTTTACCAAAAATGACTATGTTTTGAGTTAAGCACCCAAGTGGACCAGTATTATGAATCCAGAATTTCCTGGCACCTTGATCATATAATTTCTGGAAGTATAACCACAGAAGGTTAGGTCAAACTAGTACAGCCACAAGAATCTACTGTAGAGAAACTATATCATATACCTTAGAGATCAAGCATATTGAACTTATAAAATGAAGAACAAAAATCGATAACTATCGTAGATTTAAGTGTTGTTTAGTGAGATAAGAGTAGCTTTTCTAAGTTATAACTTCAAAATCATTTTTTTAGTATACAAACTCAAAAGATTGCTCCCATCCTAGACCATTTCACATAATAAAAAAAGTTCACATCTGACAACAATTATTTTAATTAATTATTTTATTAAGTTCTTGATATAAACAGAAAATAAATGGCACCTTTAATCCACTTTCAAACTCTGATAATATTTTTGGAATAGAAGCAATGACTTGGTCCTCAGTTTTTGAATAGAAGGCACCAGCAAGATCATTTTGGCCAATATCAAACATGTAAAGCCCCTGATCAAAATAATCCACTTGAGGAATGTATTTCCTGATCTTTTTGCCTGCAATTAAAAAATAACTGCTTGTTATGTCACATGTTCAGTGCAGGTTAGCTAGGTAAATTATTAACTTCAAATTCTATGCGTTTGTATTTAGGGTTGATGATAATTCACTGAACATATAATATGAACAAGATAGAACATGTTCCAAATCAAAGCAATTTGCAACTCATCACACAAAAGGAATATTGCTTTTAGAAGTTAAAAAAATGTAGCTATGTCAACTAAAAAAAGAATGTGCATGGATATAAATGCCTAGAATAAATAAGCAATCATGTATTGATTTGATTTAGAAAAGTGTTCTATAAACCTTCCACCTGACCATGATATTGGGCCAGTTTTCCAAATCTAGTACACCAGGAGGATTGCAGGAAATTGACATAGTTATCATCTCAAACAAAACTTAATCATGCAACCACAATTAAATAACAGGTACTATTGACTGTAAAGATAAATTAAAAAGCTTTACTTAAAGAACCTGTGATGCCAAACATAATTCAGTTGCTAGAAAGGAACACCCTGTTAGAGATAGGCTGACTACTTTAATGTATGTTTCCTCAACTTCTTAGAAATTTGAGAATTATGTTCCAAGTTATATTCACTAAGAAATTTGCAAGCTGCCCACAGTAAAAGGCCAAGCATCACTTATAACTGATTGCTAAAATATTATCCAAAAATTTGACATTTTTTGATAAATTCAACAGATTTGGCAGAGTTCACTAGAATTACCCATCCTTGAGCATTTGGCAATTGCTGTTACTGTTCTTTTGATTAATCTAAACTATGTGTATGAACTGTATATATGACTTCCTTACTGCAGAAACCTGCTCATTATGTATAAAGTTTATAGCTACCTTTTCATACCTCAAAACTCAAATAACTAACAGACAATGTAACAAAATTCATTTAATGACAATTGTCACATTCTTAATGGTGCTTGTTGTGCCTGCAAATGAAAAATTAAAAGATGCAGAAATGCTCAAGAAATCTTGGTGCCCTGAACATGCTAGAAAGTTAGTTGCTAAGGCCTTCGCTTAGTCTATTTAATGTTCCGCTAAAGAAAAATGTAACTAGAAAAAGGATCCATTCAATGTTTCACTCTTTTTACCAAATCTCTTATTCACCGTGTTCAGCAAACAAGTAATCATGGACACAAGGATATTGACCAAACAAAATGAAAAAGCAAGAAGAATGATATTAACTTACGATTGAAACTACACAGCTACTAGCCTATTACAATCATCAATGTTTTGCCAGTCAAAACTTCATGGCCTTCGAAATATGTTAACCCAGCATGTCTTGATAATCTGTTGGTTATGGTGCAAGAGTTAAGAACAGTTGCACGTACCTTTGGTCTGTAACTGTAGAACTTGGTTTTTGAACCGAAAAAATTGAGCAACCTGGATGCCAAAGGAAAATGGACTGACTGAATACTTTGTTGCTGGAAGAATGGTAGACCCAGCTGCAGCAAAGTTGCAACCTTTCTGGAAGCTAGGTGCACCAACAGAATCCAAGTACGCATTAAGAAATGGCATATCCATAGCATCCACTGCAGTACTAAGAATGTAAAATAATAAGATGAAGCAACAAAATACAGTGTACAAAGAATACATCTTGCAGTATAAAATCTAATATAGCCAGATGGAAAAAACAAATTCAAAAACATTAACCAAGGACACTCAACCGATGTTTGGTCAATAATTGGGCAAAATCAACAACAATACTTTATTAAATGAAAGTGGGTGGGGAAACTATCCAACAATACTTCAGTTATTGCTCAATACAATTATAGTGGGTGGCAAAACTATCCAGCACTAGATGGCTACACAAGGGCTTTGATGAAATTGCATGAAAAATTGACAACTACGAAACTAAAATGACTCAAAAAAATAATGGAAATTTAGAATGTCATGCTTCATCGAGCATCAAATTGATCCTAGCTTATGGGTCATATACCGCACCAATCTGATCTTGAACATGGGCATAATTCTGCCCTTCTTTTCTTATCCAGTGTGTTCTCCTCTAAGATGCTTCAATTTGAACTACATAATGTCTCCAGCACTCAATGTATATGAAACATTACCTGGTATTTTTACCAAACTTGGAATTCCTAACAAACTCAGAAGTGAACTGGCTGACATTTCTTAGATACTAAAGATTATAAAGAAAAAACTGAAATTTCTTCTCCATAAAAGGGTGAAACTTCCATCATGTTAGTTGTGTTGCTGAACTGGTTGATGAGTTGCAAATTCTTCTTGGCTAAGCGGCTGAAAAGCAGCAATGGCTTCTATTGTTGAGGGCTGTCAATACATATAAATATATTGGCCTTTCCTGAAAGCTTATATTTTTGGGAGGTTACTATTCACTATATCTATACATTATATATATATATATATATAATGAAACTAAAGCGGCCCGTATGTTTGTAACCTGTATTTGTCCTTTATTTTGCTCAATGTTTAATCAATACTTATGCAATGTCCTTGTTTCCAAATAATTTACATCATACACCATACACTTGGGTTCACAGTTTCACGTGTAAGTCTAATCCGATTTGAACGAGAGGGGGTGTCAAGGTTTATAAATATTTTAGGCCCTTTAGTTTAACCATGTGAGATTTATGGTAATCCAATCAAAATCTCTATGACTAACCTGAAATCAGACTTCTAAACACCAGATTACGACAGAACAACCATCCCAACCTCAACATTTCAGCCTCCAATTAGAGTTGGTATAAGCAGTCAAATTTTATCATAATTATCTTGTCCTTCGCGTGCATCAATTCCTTCCATTTGCTTGCTCTTCCCATCGAAGAAAGGCGAAGCCAGCTTGTCGAAAGCCTAATGTAAAGGTCATAGATTTGGCGATAAAGTAGAATTTACTGAGGAAATCGATGATGAGGCGGCCGTCGCAGAACCGCCCAGCCGGCTTGGAGAAGTAGGCCCGCCCGTTCGGCGGCAGGAGGGGGTCGCCGATGGCAGCGGCGATGAGGTCACCCGTGTCGGAATTGGAGTCCCCGAAGTTGAAGACGGCCTGGTAGTCGAAGTCAATTCCGGAGGCCGGGGACAGGAGAAGGGAGACGCAGATCGCGGAGAAGACGGAGGCAAGACTCGCCATCGGCGAACGCCAGGAGCTGGTATTAGGGTTGGAACAAGGATGTGACCCTGCGTTGCGAGCTACAGGAGAAAGGAGGTGGGGTTGATATGACCGACTGCTGCCTCAGACCACCTACGGTGAGATTGGTACGCTTACCGGAAGCGTAAGCGTGACGTTGACATGCGAATGACCGGTGTGGCCAATGGGAATAAAAGATGGATTCCTTTTAAACATAATTGTGAGTGTTGGTTTTATGAAGAAGACATCTTTCTTGACGGTTGATACGGCATTAGGCAGTAGATAGATCTCAAATATGAAGCAACATACATATAAACGTCATGTTGGTCATTGTCTACTTTTTCCAAATGGTAAATAATGAAGATGGGATTTCGGTTGACTTGATGCATCTTGCCGTGGTAATTGGATATGTGCACAGATTTGCTGGTTTTTTTGCTAGACTCTTATTTATGTCAACATGGATGTTGGAAGCCATGTTTTGGTGGTGATGTTGCTCTTGGCAAAAAAATTTCACCAGGGTATTAAATTTGGTTTTGGTAAGCTTCTGGTCATCATCAAAGTGATCGTTTAAAATAATGGGCATTGGTTGTCAAGAGAAATAACTTTTCGGCTTAGCCATTGAACTGACAGATATTTCAATATTCAATGCAATCGAGCTATAGTGTTTTTTTTTTCTTTTTTTGGTCTCTCCTTCCATAGTATCTCTCATGCTACCAATACGCTATCAGCCTTTCGGCTAATCTATTTAAGACAAGTTTATATATAGCCTTTCTTCCCACGCTATCTTCTCATCCCAACTTAATTTACAAAATAGAAGAATGATGCTTACTTATTTTTCTCTGGTTGTTTCATAGCATATATTAATAAGCCACAATAAATCATTCCTCTCATTTTCCAAAATGACCATTACACCAGGATATACTTGACTTGGTGAGTCCAAGATATGTACACTAAACTACAACAAAAACTTCCACAAGTTGGATTGAATATAACGAAAAAGAAAACGAGACTCAATAAAAATGAAAACGAGATTATTATGATCCAAAAATGCTACACAATTATCCACACAAGGCTATTTCACAACCTGCATTTCTTCGTGGAGGTTAAGAATTGAGGATGCCATCAGATCTGTTGGCTTATAAGTATAATAGAAGAAGCGTTACACACATACCTCAAGCACTGTTCAGCAAGGATATGGCGGGCAGCGTTCACTAATGTTCACCAATCAAGGAGAGGTAGTCCAACTGATGCAAGACTGCTGCCTGATTCTACCCAATGAAAATTTACAAACGAACAGAAGATGACGACCAAAAAGCTCCACAATTATTCACGCAAGTTCATTCTCCACAACCTCAGTTCTGGCATGGTACAACATTTGCAGGAATCCCTTAGCTCGGTTCTGCTGTGACAGTAGTCAACAGAAGGCACATCGACATGGAAATTTTTCAAACTAGGATATTTATAACTTGACAAGAAAGAAGAAAAGGGCAGGAGGCAATGAACTTTCATCAATGGAACAACCATTTGCTGTTGCAGCAAATATCATATCCGGGGCTTCACCCGTCTTCCATTTGCATCACTCCCATCAAGGTGGGCATCACTTGAATACACGCTGGTAGTTATTGAATTTTCTCCGATCCTAGCGACGAGTGCAAGAAGCTCAATCAGAATAGATGGACAACTGACCTTCAAGTAATCAAATCCCTCAGTTTGCATCACGGCTGCAAAATTCATTAGAACAAAAAAACACAGTTAGGTCTAGTAACACAAGTTATCTTTAAGATAATAGTTGAGATTTTCGTTGCACAGGCGGACAAGGCACGAATGCCGATTTAAGTACAGCCAACATATGAAATGTTATTCCTACAAGCAGAGAGATGCTTTCTTGTGAAACCCAAAACCCGTGTCACATGTTAGACAGACTACTATACAGCACTTTCGCATGGCAATCACATAAGATGCCATCAGAGATCAGGCACGACAATTTTTCATAGATAGACATCAAATACAATAACTGCCATATTCCAATTAATATATTAAAATGTTAAGAAGAAAACATCATGATCAATGTTAACATGCATTAGATGGTTCACCATCTACATGAAATAACTGAGGCCTGAGAGTAGACAATGCATCGCTAAGAACAAGATATCACCAGAAAGACCATACAATCAAAATCAAATTCAACAAGATCACAAGGAGTATAAATGGCAATTGACCTGTTAACTATGATTGCAGCCTACTACCCTATGCTCTATTAAGAGATAAAACCACTAGATCTTGTAGATTTGCTCAAGGTCAAAACATCAAAAAGATCAGGTCATCAACAAATATTTTTAATCTGGCTAAATAATTAACAATATGTTTAATGCAAGAGTCATTTCTGCAGAAAGAAGTTCACAGTCATATCATTTCAATTTACAGTTATGCTGTGAAATATGGAGAAACTACAACTGAGACTACCGCGGTTTGCTTAAATATCACCCAATATGTGAGCAAGAATCAACATGACCAGATAATAAAATCAAATGTAGTCTTTAGATCTAGCACTCGGCACTTCATAGGGTTGCAGATAGAAGAAACAAAATCATGATGTGCCAATGCATGAGAAGAAACGACATTGAAAGCAAGACGATACTCTCTGGTTACCAAAAACAGATAAGCAAACAGAGAAAATGAAAACCTGACCAAGATATGTTCTCTTAGTCAAGCGCTGAGATGTCGAGGAAGATGTACAGGAAATCAATTTAATAGACACCATACAATTCTGGAATTGACGTCTAGGGCGATTAATATAGCTACACTGATCAGTGACAAACATTCACAACATGTCATTCAAGTAACAGTACATTGGTCTTCAGATATAGCACTTGTATAGCATGATCCTCAGAAATCATGATACCAGAACGTACTGAATTATAATGACTGTATGTGAATTTTGATTCAAAAAAATCATCTGTACATAGCTTGAAAAAATTCAAGCAAAAACATTCAAATATCCTACTGCCGATGTTTAGATGCATATACTAATCTTCCCATAAATAATAAAATATACAGTTCTTTTGCTGAAAGAACTAAAGGCAGTAAGAATAAAATAGTCTCATAGTTAAGAGATGGAAAGCAGAACTTTCAAAGAAGAGCAATGTCATCTTCCTGTGGAAATGATTACTCCAATGGACAACTATCTTTGAAGTTCACGCCACACCTCGTTGACGGAAAACCAGCACTGGGAACAAACAGATGACAGATGTGCACTGATATATAATAGACACCCATGTTGTGTTAGACCAGTCCTTAATTTTTAAGTCCTAAAGATGTCACCATGAGAATACATTTACAGAGGAATACTAATCATACCTCTCAAGTTCTCTGGCAAAGCAACAAATTTGAGACAAACAGATTTAAGCTGAGAACAGTGATGCTGCTCAGCCAGTGCTAAAGTAGTGGCCACAGTATTTATGGCAACATCCTCACACAGCTTGACTTCACAAAGTATTTTAAGCCTATCCAATGCATAGCGGTCAGCAGCAGCAAGCAAATGTTGAGCCATTAGAGTGGAAGCACATTTTGTATTCAGACCAGCTAGCTCTTCCAAGGCAGGTAGGGAATCCCAGTATATGAAATGGAGTAGAGCCTGAAAACACAACAATATGATATTTATGATTTAAGTTGTCAAAAACTCAATTGGTATGATTACAAAGAAAATGACAATAATAACGTGCATGAGGAACAAATGTGATATACACAGATTCCACATTCTTACTGTGCATACAGTCTTAACTATTAATCATTAATTCTGTCTAATTAATTATAGATCACATATAGCAAATCCTTGTGCATACAAAGATAAAAAAATGGAAATAAAGGCTACTGTAAGATAACAAGCCCAAGATTGTAAGAAAATTAGTTATACAAAACACGTATATTCTGTGTAGTACAATATCATTGCCGAACATAAGTTTTAATTGTTATCCAGTATCCACACAAATGCATGCTGAACAGAAAATAAGGAACCAACTATGCACTATAATGATTATGACATTGTCAAAGGTGATCATGTTAAATTGATTAAATTTTCTTGTCACTTAATAAGGCTTGTGAATAAAATTCATGTTGTCTTGTATATCAGAAGTATCTCATCCAACCAATATCATGCAAAAAAGATTCAACTAGAAAAATGTCATATATAGGATTTTAGTCTTGCGCTTGCTTTTAGGGAGAGAGATTATAAAAATTTAAGCAACACAAGATCCATCAAAAATCACTTGTGCAATTGGATTTTCTTGTTTCATAACTCATCTTAAGGAACTTCCCATGTTACAGCAATATAGTACGATGTCATCTTTAGTCAACCTCATTAGCATAGAAATAACCAAACACAAGGTTGACAAAAGTGCAGATGAGTATATTCTTGGTTTAACAGCAAAATATTGGAGTTTCAAACCCTTTGGAAGTGTCAACAGTAACATAAATAATAACTTTATAATCAATCAAGAGTAGTATTTCAAGTGGCATAAATGTCAACATAAGCTTCAACAATGGTACTATCTTACCTTGCATTAATCCTGAATAAATACCTAGTATGAAAGAAAAAGAAAGCGGCCTAGCTAACCACTATGTGAACTCACCCAAATGATAGAGAAAAGTATAGGTGATAATGTTAGACATAGTAAATTATATAACTTTTATCATTAATTGCATATTCCTTCTTAACATAGATCCAAAGGAAAAGCAGTCATATGGTAATTCATCTGTGCAGACAGTGAATATCAACAAACCTATCAAGACAAAAAATCATTCATGCCCTTGAGAAGAACCATCATTTTTTGCGTAGCAACTATATTATAAAGTTCAACCTTAAACCTCAAATTATGATGCCACTATCATAGGTAGCTTCATCAAAACATAAGATCTACGAGCAACAGAAACTTTGACATTAACCTCAGAAGCTATTCCCTTGTCGCTCAAGGTAACTTTTGGATAAAGGGGCTTGCCACAAACCCAAGAAACAACTGGCAAGCCAGCACTGAAGTAAACTGGCATTACTATGTATTTAAGACATGCAACAAGACAGCATTTACTCCATTAACCAAAGGCCTAGCAAGAGCTTGAACTTGATCAAAAGAAGTAAAGAAACTACATTAACTGCTTAAATAAAAGGGAAAACAGAACTCCAGTAAACAAGAATTTAAATTAGCCATTAGTACATAAGTTAAATGACGAAAGAACATAACCACAAACTGTGACAACACCAAATTCAAATTAAGAAGCATAAAGACCCTACCTTAAAAACTGGAGCTTCCATGTCTTCGACCTTTATACAATGCATGTTCCTGTCTTTCATCGGACCAAAAAGTTGAGCCCTGAAAACAGGTGAACGAGCTGCAAGGACCAATTTGTGAGCATTGAAAATCTCACCATCAACTTCAAAACTTATATCGGTTCCTTTTCCACTATCTAGAAGCTGGCCAAAATTCTGAGTTATGTTAGAAGGTGGCACTGCAATGGTATAAATTTTGGGTCCCTCAGTGTGTGATCTAACAACACCAACACTACAATTAACTAAGAGACAATCATCTTTAAGATATGCTGATGACTCTAAAACATTTCTTCTGTAAAAACGCTTATAACCCCTGCATCATTCACAACAAATGCAATATTATTGTAAATGGACATTCATAGTATAAATATTTGCATTCCTGTATAAAAAGCACATAGCGCTATATTGCAGAACATGTAAAAGAAATTTAATTGTCCTTAAAAGAAAGGTACCTTACCTTATTAAAAGCTCTCTCTTGAGAAAGATGAAAAAAAATGCATCATTGATTATCTGAAATGATAAAAAGAACAATGACAAAACAACCACTGCTCATGCTTGACTTAGTTATATCTTTAGCCAGTCAGACATTAATACCTAAAAGAAGCTTAAAATTGTTAATATAGAGCTTTCAGATGTCTATCAAAAATTATTCAGATGGAATAGTTCTTTAATACAGACCAGGAAAAGTTTCTAACCAAACCAACTTCACGCTAATGTAACTTATTTTTTTAGCATTACCATTTTTAACATTTGAGTTAAAGAGGTAGAAAATCTTAATCAAGCAGATAATTAAGTCGTTATGATGACAATAATACTAATATAAGTAACTCAGTTTATGAGCATTACCATTCTCTACATTTAAGTATAAGGACAATTGAAGATGATTAAGAAAAATCTTATTCAAGAACATAATTAGGTCATTGTGAAATCAATGCTACCTAATTTATGACCATGACAAGGTTTGAGATACCGGTCCGTACTGTACTGGTATACCGAGATTATCTCGGCACCGGTTCGTACCGATATACCGAGATTATCTCGATACCGATATGGTCCCAATACCGGGCGATACACACTGTGCATACCATCCAGTATATTAAAATATTTTTTATAATTTTTTATAATATGATATTTTGTATAATATAGTATTAAATATTAATATAGTTAAAAAAAGGGCGACGCCACCTCGATCTTTCTCCCCGCACGGGGAGATGTTCTATCTCCTCGCGCGGGAGAAAAATTGCCCAAGGGAGCGGGCAAAGATGGCGCGGGGAAAGAAGTACTTATCTCTTCTTCTCCTCTTCTTCTTCTTTCTTCTTTTCCTCCTCTTCTTCTTCTTCCCTTTTTCTCCCTCAATCGGCCGCCGACGGTCGATTTCTCCCTCAATCGAACACCAACAATCGATTTCTCCCTCAATCGAGCGCGGGGAAAGAAGTACTTCTTTCTTCTTCTCTACTTCTTCTTTCTTCTTTTCCTCTTCTTCTTCTTCTTTTTCCCTTTTTCTCCCTCAATCGACCGCCGACAACCGCGATCTCTCCCTCAATCGATCGCCGACAACCGCGATCTCTCCCTCAATCGACCGTCGACGGCCGAAATCGACCGCCAACGATCGATTTTGGCGGTACCACCTGATAGTGGGCGGTTCGTGTACCAACAACCCGGTGGACCGATACGTACCGCCCATATCAGGCAATACAGATCGAAATTGCAAACCTTGGACCATGGATATTTTCCATGCGGAAACTGATAAAGGACAAGAACATCATATCCAATAAAATTGTTGACTCAACGATAAGCACGTCAGACAATTAGTGAAACCACCAGATTTTACCACACATTTTCCACACAAAGCAACACAAACTACCTAATAACATGCTATTACCATTTTAAATGGCTCACCAAAATATGCAAATGTTTAGTAGTTCAACTAGAACCATAAAACCCTTAAAACTAACTGAATTATATCATACTATAAAAACAATGAAAAACATCCAGTTAGCAAGCTTGGTAAGACTGACAAAAAGGTCCAAAACTTAAAACTGTATTTGAATACTTCCAACCAAATTTCTTGATTGTCTATAACAAACACCGATCCTCGCTCTCCGCACCTCACCTGCATTACAACAGCAATGCATTGTGTTGCACCCCTTCCTGTGTCCAGCACCCAGCCACAACTTGCACATCATATGACCTTGCAAAACCATGTTCCATGATGACATACAACATATCTACCTAAAGCCTAATCTGATGAAGCCATGAATACTTCTCCCAATAGAAACAGACAAGGGCCTGAGCCTTCTTTTTTGTTTTTGCTTAAGAAACCCAGAGAATGGGTATTCAGAATAGTAATGTGAGTAAATAAAAGAGAGAGCGAGCAAGCGAGAGAGAGAGAGGGGGGGGAGGGGAAGGGGGGAGAGTGGCAGAGAGGTAACATATTTGCAACAAAATACTCCTAATAATTATCTGAATCAAAGTAGGTTTGGGTGAGGGACAATGTATAAATAAGAAAGCCTAAGAACCTCTAAAAGAAGGTCAAGACTGAATTTTTTAAATTTTACATTAATCTCCTGCAATTTACCAGTGACAGTTTTATTCCTCGGATTATTCTTTGGAGGCCCCTACTTCAGTTCAAATGAAAGGGGCACCTCTTAGGAGGCATCAGTCGTAACATAAAAGACCATGATCATTAACTAAATTCTACTGATAAACTAATACTGTGAAATTGTTACTAAAAAGCCAGATGTTTAATCATATAACAGAGCACATTATTCATACCAATTTTCTTCAAAGAATGCATTAACACTGTAAGAATAAAACGCTAATATAGTGGGAGTTTAAACATATTAAGCACTTCTTGCAAAGTGAACAGAAATTCAAACAAGGGCAAATGGTCGATGTGAACAGAAACTAATATAAATATTACTAGAACCTTCCAACTTTCACCTGTAAACAAGGGCATATTGTCAAAGTGAACAGAAAAAATATAGTCTATGAACAGATTACTAGAACATTCCAACTTTCACCTGTAAACAAGGCCATGTTGTCAAAGTGAACAGAAAAACATATAGTCTATGAATAGATTACTAGAACCTTCCAACTTGCAAACACCTCTTAGGTTAATCAGGTAAACCACACTTTTTCCTATATCAGAACAGACTTTCACCAGTAAGTCATGTGAATATAAATATTGCATATTGTCAGAATTTCAGAAAGTAAAGGATAATTTATTTAAAGGTATGATCATCTTTTACAGTGAAAAAAATCAACATCCATGACCATCCAGACAATTTTCACGAACAATTATTTGGTCATAACTTGAGCTTAAAACAATGGAGTGCACAAGTCCTGAGATGCTTCAAACAGAACCATGAACTGCAAGAATCTCCAAGCACACAGTCCAAATAAGAAAACAAGTGAACAAATAAAATCGATCAAATTCACCGTGCACTAATCAGTTCAAGAATCAACACATCCTTTCTTTTATGTTGCTACCTCATTCAGTAATTAACATTTTGATAACATCCACCCTCAGAGAGCCCATCTTCTTCAGATACAAACTAATTACGTCAATTTTATTAAGATGTGTTCTGGCATATTTAAGAACGATTTAAAAGATCCCAAAGCAAAGAAAAAATGCATCAAACCAAAACCATTCCAATAATCATAAATAAGTTATCCAACAAGAAATAACTGATCGAAAGCATAATTCACAAGACACGCCAACCCAACTCACCACATGCTGCCACGGTACTTGAGAGTGTAAGGGCCGCTCTCCAGCGTTCTCCCAAAGTGGCTATGAACCTTGTGCTGCTCATTCCCGCTCTGATCCAGCAGCGTGAGCTCGAAAAGCGCCCTCACGTCGGTCCCCTCGCTCGCAAGGGCGATGAACAGCGACACGTACGCCGCGCCGTCCTCCAAACTCTTCCCGTCGGGGTAGAAGTAGATGGCCCAGTCGTAGCCCCCCACCGTGAACGTGTCCGACGCCGTGTACTTGCCGATGCCCATCCCCTTGAGCAGCGAAAAGCCGGAGATCCTAAAGTGGTGGGAGCCGTTCACCGTGTCGGTGATGGACGTCGACGCCGTCTCTGTCGGCGGCTGATTAGGGGCCGAGGGATGGGAAGAAGACGATGAGGACGTCCGGGAGGAGGTGCCTCCTCTGCAAACCCTGCCGCTACCCATCTCGAAGGGCTCAGAACGACTGGATCGGCGCCCCCAATCGATCTAGGGCTCCGGCGAAAGAGAAATTGCCGAGGAAGGCAAAATCAATTGGGGCCCGACGGACCTAGGGTTTGGCTGTAGGAGATCGGGGGATTGCGATCTCACGAAATTAGGGTTCGAATCGGCGACGGGGAAGGAAAGGGAAAGGGAGCGTCTATCGAGGTCGAGAGGGGAGAGAAGTCGGTCGAGAGAGAGGAAGAGGCGGTTGGGGGGAATTAATAGGCGTCGGGATAGAACGAAGGGCCATACTTTTGGTACCCGTCACGCTTCTCCCCTTTTCTTACCCTCCTTGTGAATGTATTATTTTGAGTGGGACCCACAATCAGGTCACTGTCACAGCAACCCCCCTCGTTGTTTTCAGTGAACGGGCGGTCGTGTAATCGGGTAAACGCTAATGGTAGGAAAAGAACGTTGAAGAAGAATATCTCGCGAGGGAAACGAGCGTGGATGCGTCCTCGTTTGGGTTCTCACGTGTTTGGTGACGTGCATTAGAAACTTTACGTGTTGTGGTGATAAACTTCAGAGTCCAATAGGCTTTAACGGGCTGGACTTTTCATGTGGCCCATCTTAATAGTTGATGTAATAACTCCGTATATTTTATGTCGCATTTGACTGAACCTTATTTAGCAAAAAAAGATCGATTTGAAATTTTTCTTTTACGTTAATACTGACGTTAACTCGCACGAGTAAAATTTTGCAAGATTGTTGGAACTTTCCGGGATTGAAAAGACATTTCATTCACATTTAATAAAGATTAGTCGTTTGGAAAAGTCGGCATTATAGTTTTGTTGACATAAGCCCACGAAGAGATACTGATACCATTTACCGATAACCATTTTAAAATTATTATTGATATTTATTACTATCTTTACGTCATCGATTAAGAATCAATATAGCTCAATCTTATCATGAAGGTATAAGATTAATCTGAAGAGTCCTCATGATGGTCGGGCGAGGAGTCCTAAAGGGTGGGCTAGGGTAGATTATAGTCTCCTCAAGGGTCCTACAGTAAAGGTCAAAATCAAAGTGGGATTTCTCAATCCGACCCCTTCGACGATCAAAATAGTTTTGTGAAGTATAAAAAGTGAGGGTTTCTGGGTCTAATCTTCGGTCTATGTTCGGACATCGAGGACCGATTTTTATACCTGCGAGGCCAGAAGGGGATCATGACCGGTAGGTGATAGATTCGTACGCCATTCTATGGCCCATTTATGTGGACGGTTGATCTGTACGACCTCCAACTACGTGTCACCAATAGAAGACGATAGAGGGGGTCTTAACAACTGATAGGGTTGAGTGGATGGCTCCCTACAGACTATGGTTCAAGTCAGCTTCGTTGCCTAAGGACCACTACCCTCAACGATCGATGCATATCGCATCCCTTGAGTTGCAGTCTACAATGATCGACAGGTCGCTGCCCTACTATTGATCATGGATGGAAAAACCTAGGCCTTATGTCTTTCACGTCAATTCCACTGGTGCTAGAATATTTTATATCAATATTGAAGATAAGTTTAATGATAATTGTATTGATTTCAGAAAAACTCTTCTTGACATAAATCATAAAATAGGTAAATATCAATGCTTTTGTTCGAGAGAGGTCGACCCCTCCCCTGCACCCAAGCTCTGATCCACCATCATCGAAAAGCGATCTTTCATCGACGGCTTGAGCCCAAGGAAGACCAAAGGCAGGGGCTTTAGCGAGGAGGCAGGGCCCGACTGCGATAATCAAGTCGGAGCTAGGGATTTCGATGTACGTATGTATGTAAATTTATCGAGTACATCATCTTTATGTCAAGCCCATGATTCATCAAGTACACGACCTCGGAGGCACAAGGTTAAACAGTGAGTGTATTTTATATCTTCCAAAATATACTCTTAATGCTTTTTTGTGGCTGCTTTAAAGCTTCAGTTGAAACCTCAATATTTTTTAAAATATCAAATAGTCTAATTTGTAAAATGATATTGAGGGTTGAGTTGATAGTATCTTTGGGTCAAATTATGAAACTATATCTTTAGTCGCTTGCCCACATAAACTAATTTTCATCGATTAAATGGGCTTTTTTTTTAAATACCAAACTTTATAGTGATAAATTGCTTAGATATATTAAGAAATAAGTTGTTCAGATAAGAACATTCTGAAGCCCAAAGCAAATAAGAATATTATAAGTATGCTTTTGTTCCTATTGTATAAATAAATCCACATACTGTCATCGTTATGCTCCTCGTCGCCGGCTGGCTTCCACCCCTCGACTTGTTTTCTCCGCGACTCTTGTGCTTATGCATGCAGAAACCACCGCAAGCAAGAGTTGTATGGGGGCGGCCATCGAGAAGTGGATGAAGACCGTGGAGAAGCTCGTGGTGTTGGCCTGTGCGGCCTTCGCTGCCATGTCTTCGTTCCTGTTGTGCTCCCTCTGCTTCCGCTTCTGGGAGGCGGTGGCCGGTGGGGTCCTGGTGGGCGGCGAAAAGTCGCAGAGTTGGGGAGTACAGGAAGCGCTGAAGGGCGAGGAAGACAGAGGAGGAGGAGGTGCCGATGGCTGCGATCTGTTCGATGGGAAGTGGGTGCACGACGAGAGCTACCCACTGTATGAATCTAAGAACTGTGCGTTCATCGACGAGGGATTCCGGTGCGCCGAGAACGGAAGGCCCGATCGACTCTACACTCAGTGGCGATGGCAGCCCGCCCGTTGTGGTCTTCCCAGGTCGTCGTCTCTCTACGGTGAAGAACGATTTGGTTTGGGTGGAACAGAATCTGGTTGACCGAGTCAACATCCTTCCACTTGGACATAATGAACTCCATCTAATATGGAATTCCAATCTGTTGCCGATGCGTACAGATTCGATGCCAAGCTGATGCTGGAGAGGCTACGGAACCGTCGACTGGTCTTCGCCGGCGACTCCATTGGGAGAAACCAGTGGGAGTCTCTCCTCTGCATGCTGTCTTCAGCCGCCTCTGCGAACGAGGACTCCGTGTACGAAGTCAACGGGGAACCCATCACCAAGCACAGCGGGTTCCTGGTCTTCCGGTTCAGGGACTACAACTGCACCGTGGAGTACTACCGGGCGCCCTACCTGGTGCTGCGAAGCCGGCCGCCCCCCGACGCGCCGTCGCCTGTTAAGAGCGTCCTCAGATTGGACGTCATGGACTGGAAGTCCGCCCGGTGGAGGGATGCCGACGTGCTGGTCGTCAACACCGGCCACTGGTGGAGCCATGAGAAGACCATCGGAAGGTACGTACGCCGTGGCCAATAAGCTTGTGTTTAGGGGAGAATTAACGTAGTTTTGAATACCCTCCATTATTGTGCTGTGCTGTGTGTTGTGAAGTGGATGCTATTTCGAGGAAGGGGGGAAGGTGGAGCTGCAGATGAGCGTGGAAAGCGCTTATGAGAGATCGATGAAGACATTCTTAGATTGGATCGAGAAGGAGATCAACACAAGCAGGACGCAGGTCGTCTTCCGCACTTACTCCCCTGCACATTCCAGGTTGGTTTGATCTTATGGACGAATGGAGATGTTATATTAGACTCATCAAAATTACTAATTTAAATTATCTATCTGAGATTAAACCAGGACTCAAACCATAAGATCGCACTTGCTGAAACTTTTTTTTTTAAAAAATGCATTACATTTTTGCAGTAAAGGTGATGGGAAGAGCGGAGGAAAATGTCATTCGGAGAGACTCCCAGATTTCAGACCCTCACCACACTCCTTATCAGAAACATGGAGCCATTTCCTGAACCCATTCACAGAACAGCAACTCTACATGCAGAATTCAACTCGATCTGCATTGAGAGAAATAGATGTGTTGAATGTGACCGAGATGACAGCCCAGAGAAAAGATGGGCATCAGTCACTGTATCATGTTGGTCCTCGGAGTGATGCAAGAAGGCGTCACAAGGAGGACTGCAGCCATTGGTGCTTGCCTGGGGTTCCTGATGCATGGAACCAACTCCTTTATGCTCTTTTCCTTAGAAGAGAATTCAAAGCTCGAGTAAGGCCGTCACAAGTCGAGTTATATCATTTTAAATGATCCAAGGATTTGTTTCTGCATGACACTTCTCGCCCCTTGCAAGGATGAGGTGTTTCTGGTGATCATGGAGCTGCCCAAAAATAAGATGTTGCTTGAAGAGTTAATATATATATATATATATATATATATATATATATATATATATATATATATATAAGCTCATGCTATTATTAGCTCTTTCTCTCTCTCTCTATCTATCTATCAATATGAGCGCGAATGCTAATTCAAATTAAATTAGATTGAACATTGATTGAATCAATTATGAGCTATTTGATTTGATTAAACTAAACCGTAACATTTCCTCCCGACAGTATGTGTCGAATGAATGAATTCAATCATTAATTATTAATTGATTTTGATTTATTTTATTTTTTTAAAATAAACTAATTGTGAGAATCCATTGTTCCTCGGGGCGCCGATGGAGATTCCTCATCTTCGTCTCTGCTTCGTCCAAAGTAGGAATGAAATGGATTCGACCGGCTTTGTCATCGACGTCACCCGAGAAGCTCGCAGCGGCTGACTCGGCTCAGTCACCAACAGTGGCGCACGTTACAGCAAAACTGCGAAGGAGGCCACGGCGACAACAGTACTCGAGCATTCTACCCCTCTCATGATTGGTTCAGCGACGGGAACCACCTCTGCCTTCATGCGTCGGGCGAGGCCGGTACGGGTAAAAACGAGGCAAATGTGGGGAGGGGAAGGCCGGGAAGGGTAGAGTAAAAGGGGGACGTGATGGCGACGGGCCGCGGCGGCTCCTCGCCTTGCACGCACGAGATCGATGGATAGGAAGGATCGATGACGACAACCAAGGTAGGGAAGTGGGCGAGGAGGAGGAGGGGAACCCGAGAGGCGGAAGTCGATGATGATGTCGTCGTCGCAGCGCAACGCGTACAGCTACGGGGACGCCCTCTACTGGGACGCCCGCTACCTCGCCGACGGAAACGCCTCCTTCGACTGGTACCAGCGCTACTCCGCCCTCCGCCCCTTTGTCAGAAATTACGTCCCCGTCTCTGCCCGCGTCCTCATGGTCGGCTGCGGCAACGCTGGTTCGTTCCTCTTCCCTCCTCCCACACCTTTACCGTCATTCCGTGTGCATCCGGTTCATTCATGTGGTCGTCACTTCTCGAAATCGAAAACTTATAATCGAGAACCACGTCTCACTCAAACTTATAATTTTGTCGGCTCTTTTTGGCGTGTTCCTTTTATTAGATCTTGTGGTAGTTTAGGTTAGGTTTTCATTGTTGTGGGCGGAGGAATGCTTGATTTTTTTTTTCTTCTTCGTGGACTTGTTTATCATGGGAAAAAGGTTGTTCTATCAATGTTGAGCTATGAATTTAAGTTGGAATTTCTGAACCTAATCATGAATTATACGTCTTCATTATGCCTGTTTTAGGTCTGATTCGAACTTTTCTCTATAAAATTACTGTGATCTTCATTTTTAAATCTTTCAGCTGTTTTTGGCGAGTACCGGGTGTTCCATCATCAAGTTCAAACTCTGTTAGCTGATTGAACGCTTTGCAATCGTTTGGACGATCAATCGGATCTAAATGTGTCCTGTGCGTTATTGACATATTCTAGAAGTAAATTTAGGCCTTTTCGTACCCTTTGCGACTTAGATTTTGCTCATTTAGTTAGGGTGCAGATTGGATTTTCATTTTTAAGCCAAGAAGAACGTTTCAGACTCATCCAGTGGTTAAAGACAAGAAATAGTGGTGATATTTATGAGCTGCTTACTACTAGATAGTATATGGTATTAAAAGTAGATAAGAATAGGCATATTATCAATCATTTCAATTGTTTTTTCCTTATAAAGAAAAAGAAGCTAATATCTTAGCTGCTGCATGTGGTTTTGAAATTATTATCCAGAGTTCATCATTTCTAGATATGGCATACTTATGTAGCATTGTGCATGCACATAGACAAGCATTATAAATACTATTTACCATGTTTTCATGCTTGTTGTAGCTTATATCTTCTGTCTTTTTTTTATGCTATTCGATAAAGAATTGCCTAATATTTCATGTGACATGTTAGCATAAATGCTATCGTTTGTTTATTTATAATATTTGGTAAGTTCTTCATGGACTTCTATTGCTGGCAAGTTGATTCAATCTATCTATTTGACCTTGCAGTTATGTCAGAGGATATGGTGAAGGATGGTTACATAGACATCATGAACATTGACATCTCATCAGTTGTGACAGAAATGATGAGAAAGAAATACACACATATTCCACAACTACGATGTATCCTGTTTTTAGTTAGTCATATTTGGCATTCTATGTAGCACAACTACTATTTTTGGATAAGCAGAGGGAACTCGTCTTTTGTCCTTATGATCAACAGACATGCAAATGGATGTAAGGGACATGAGCTTCTTTGATGATGAATCATTTGACTGTGTCATTGATAAAGGTACTAAACTATCTTTTTTGTTGCTATATTATTTCTAGTTAGGTTTAAATACATTATATAAAATTTTCTTTTTAATTGTTGTTGTTTTAGTCACTTATCTCCATATTGATTTTGTGTAGGGACTTTGGATTCTTTAATGGTAAGTGCTCTATGTTAAGCTTTATAAAAACCTTAAAAGGCAGTCATTCTTTGGGTTAAGTGTAAATTTTTTTTGGATGATAGTGCGGCGTGGATGCTACACTCAGTGCCTCTCGGATGCTAGAAGAAGTGAACAGGTTTGGGCTCCAGCAATTGTTTCTTTTTTCTCTACAAGTTCAATCATTGTAAAATGTCCAATATTTATCCGATATTATGTGTGTATGTTGTATTTACTTCGACATTCGTTATTTACTTGAAGTTAGGCTTATCAGACCTGGCGGGATCTACATGTTGGTAAATCCTGGTTCTTGAGTACATTTGACAGTTTTAACCCAATGCATGATGTATTAATCCAGCATAAGAATTTGCTAATTTTGGCAGATAACTTATGGTGATCCATCAGTTCGAATTCCACGTTTAAACCAACCAGGATGCAATTGGAATATTATACTGTATATTATACGTAAGTTTGAAAGTCTCCTCTCAATGTCTGTGTTCACATTTTTTTTCTGTTTTTCTATTATACTTTAGGCAAGTTGCAAGCGGTGTCTGTCCTCTGGTTGTGTATGAAGTTTAGGGCCTTAGAAAGGAAGAAACTACCAGTTTATCCCTTTGGATTGGTGAAATATATATATATATATATATATAATTTATCTATTACTTTTAACTCCAATTTGTATTATAACTTCTAATACAAATTTACAAAAGCTTGCAAGGTGTGGAGCATTTCACATCCTTTGTGTGTTTTCCTGTTTGAAAGTATTGAAAATACATACCATCCTTATGAGGAGCATACATAACTTGTTTAAGCAAAACAACATTTAGGGCAAATTTTAAAGTTTTGATGATTGATTGTTCTAGTAAATATCATCAACCTATATACTTAGAACTAGTTAATTTGAAAAGTACCTTGATTTTTAGTCTCACATTCATTTGCTCCTTTATCTCAATGAAAAAGTCCTTTATATTATTTAAATCTTTTTATTAAATTAACTTTGAAAAAACACCCTTAGAAGAGTAAGATGAGGTGAAATATAGATTGAGGCCATTGCTCCTCCATGTCCCCACTGATGTCTATTAAACAATATATGAACATCTTCTAAGTGTATTTCATAGTTAACTTTGCAAAGAAGCCCAAATCTCTCTCAACTTTCTGGTTCAAGTTGAGCAACTAAATTTTAATTGGCCTTTCAAGTTATAATATGGATTTGACTGAGAGTACCTTATCGGGTATGGGTTTGACTCATTTGACTAAGTTGTGCCTTCTTACGAAATGTTAAACCTGCAAACTTAAGGAGAACAAAGACAGGTGGCGACAGGAAGTAATGATATATCTGGGTGGAAACAAGGAAAACATCAGAACTGAGAGAAGAAATGAAAGGTGGGGAAATTTTTTATCATGGACATCAGTTGATATTTATTGTATGTGTGGTCATGTTAGGTATAAGCTAGCTCGTATAATTGATTGTCAACCATAACGCCTATCTTGCACTACTAGTAGTATATCTAGGTAGAGTAACAATAAGACTTGGACGGGTTGTTGCTGCTCTTGTGCACTTCAGTCACTAGAGCATTGGGTTCGACAAGGACTTAGGTTGCATCTGGGAACACATTTGCATTTTTAATGTGCAGTTAAAGAAAGGGATTTGAGTGAATGTGTAGATGTATAATGCTTTGAGTCTTTGGTAAACAATATATAAAAACTATATTTTAAATGTCTATTGATGTTTGGTAAAATTATTTTTCAAAAGTCTATGAATATTTTGTGATAAATTTACCCTTGTAATATTATTAATGAATATATTTTTAAATAAATAAATATAATCTTATAAAAAAATTTGTATGGCCCAAATATATAATAAATATAAAATAAAATCATACAAATAAATATAAAATAATCTTTAAAAATAGATAAATAAAATTTCATCTTATGGAAAATATAAATAATGTTGGTTTTTTTACTAAATCATTTTGGCAATCTTAAATGTTAGATAAAGTCATAGGATACTTTCAGAATTTGAAAAATAATATTAGCATCCTGCAAATGCTGAAATGCTAATGCTATGCAGATGTAGCATCGACATTTGAACATTTCTAATGTAGCATCTAGGCCAGATGCAACCTGAAAAAATTTACCAAACACCAATTCACATTTGAAATGTGCATTGGACCCTTAAAGCACATTTCAAATATGTTCCCAAATGCATGTTATTGTTTGTAATTAGAATTGGACCATTGCTCTTACTGATAATCATCAGACACTCAGAAGTCATCAATAGCATCACCAAACCTGACAGTAGTAGCTTGCATCATCCTCAACCTGGCCAACCACTTATGTTGAGCTAGCCATACAACTCCAATTTTTGTTAAGAAATGAAGATGGATAGTTAATTGCTTGTTTTTCTCTTTACTGATATTTCAACTGGATGTCATTTGTAGTGGAGTGCTATTTTTAGTCTGGTGCAAGATCATTAGATATTTTCTTACTACACTTCATCTCTGTCTCTCTTTTGTTTTCCTCGTGTTTGGAATCATTTTATTGTGTCCTTCATCAATCACCATAATGACTGAGAATTATTTCAACTTTTCAGCAAGACATAGGACAAATTTTGATTCTCAACACCAACTGATTTGATGTGCTTCTTTCAAATATAAACTGGCTTCTTTCAAATTTTGATTCTTTCAACTTTTCTTTCAAGACATAGGACAAATTTCCTTCATTAATCACCATAATTCTCAACACTTCATACCTGCAGTTTTTCCATTGTGCAACTGAGAAATTATGATCTGATCAGCTATTTTAGTCATAGATTGCTGATTTGAAATTATGATCCACATCTATCTATTAGTCTCATTATAAATTGGATTGCCACTTCGAGAAGCTGTACATCATGCAGTCTCTTGTGATCGTTACTGTCATACTCGTACCTATCCGGATTAGTTAGTCTATTCTTGAAGCATTTTTTGCATGTTGGAAATCTTCGATATTGCATAAATTCATATTGAAGTATCCAAAGGAGTTACCTAATCTTCTTTGCAAACATGTATGATGTAAATTCTTGGGCATATATGATTGTGCCAGATAATGTTGCCTATAGTTGATCCTGTGCTCTTTTTGACTCCACATTAATGGCACTTATCAACTCAGTATTTACCTTGTTTTATTATTTCACCTTGTATACGTGGTATTACCTTCTGTTTTACATTGATATTTTTAAATAGGTTGTGGGATACACATGGCTACATATTTTTACCTTTTTAAATTTGCTTTCACAGGTACCTGAAGGTTAAAATATACAGTTGGTGTACAATATCTTCATTTTATTATCTTCTAGAAGTGTCCCTGCAGTTAACAATTTAATTTATGTTTTTCTTTGTTGGTATACTAAGATTTGTTTTATGCATCAGCATCTACTAACTCACTCGACAAAATAATAATAATAATAATAATAATAATAATAATAATAATAATAATAATAATAATAGTAGAAATTGCATAAAAAGTATTTTAAAAAGTAGAAACCAATCTTATCATTGTTGCTTACAATGTAACTGCTCTTTTTCAGCCAGGCCAGGATTCCAAAGCCATGGAGGGTGTAGTTCGCAAAGGTCAATCATGGAACCTGTCCCACTTACCAAATGCGGTCAGCTTCCATCAGGTTTCGTTCTTGAAGATCCAGACTCGCACTACATATATGTTTGTGAGAAGGAACATGGACTATTAGGGATTGCTCATTCAACACCGGATGAGGTAAACTGATGTTGTTTTGAGTCGCTCATCAGCATTGAAGTAGCTGGCTCCTCAGGATATTATAGTTGTTGTTGTACTCCCAAAATGCTGCTGCTGAGACAACAATCTCTCAGTCATAGTGATCTCTGCCCCTCCAACCTTTCTCTTCTTACACAATGAGGGCTTGGTTCATGTTTATCAAGGTTGGAAAACATTTACGATTTCATTGACATTTTGTGATCTACCAAACAATTAGAGGATATGTCTGAAATGAAGGTCTGCAGTTCTTCTACCATCTTTCTATTACATTAAGCTTTGGGTAAGCTGTTCTTATATAGCTTCAATAGTAACAGAGATTGGTCTGCAGTTTTGACTCATTAAGTGAAGATTGTATTTATTTTTTTCTGTGATATTTTATATCAATAGGTGTATAAATCTTTTTCTGAAATAGAAAGGGCGGAAAGATATGGTTAAAGAAGAAAAAAAAGATGTTGAAATTGCATTTATTGTTTATTTCTAAGTTTCAAAATTTCATTATTAATATTAATAATGAAATTGCACCAAGGTTATTTAGAATTTACACCTTGTTGATGTTTGTAACCCACTTTGGGGGCTGTTGAATTGGTCATAACTATATCAAGCTTTACTTGGGATTCCACTGCCTGTCCCAAGTATCTTTATCCTCCGTCCTGTAAATAATATCAGAAACTTAAATTCTTATTGTAGGTTGATTTTAGAGACAATGGTGGTCTATTTTCAAGTATCTCTTACTTAGACTGGGGATGATGTTGGAGAAGTGAAGGGTTCTTTCACCATTGGGTGTAATGTCTTCTTAATTATAATGTTTGATCTGATATGGTTTTGATTCCTGACATATTACACTTATGGTCCAATTTAGGAAATTGCATGTCGACTCTTAACTGGTCGTTGAGTTTAAGAGTCACCTTACCCCTCCCTATAAATATAGGATGACCTCCATTTCACTTTATGCACTCTTATGAACATTTGGGGTTTAAGAATGCTTAGTTGACTCCCAACCTTTTCACTTCCTTTCAAAGATCTGAGATGTCTCGGATTAGTCCCTATCCCTTCTCATCCTTGGATTCTTCTTGCTAGACTACTTCCTTTTCCTTTGAAGAGGCCAAAGATGTTATGATGAGGGAGGTTGCCCCTTCAAACAGTGGATCTTAGTGTTAGGATCTTAGCGATTCTAGGGGTGGATCTTAGTGTTAGGATCGTAACGATACTAGGGGGCATAATTGAATTAGTGCTGACCAATTTTATTTGATTTTAAGTTTAGATCGATAAATTCATATAAAAAATATGTTTAACCCAAAAGTAAGAGTAAGGGTAACGAGTTAACTAAATCATTAAACAATAATAAAGTGATTTATAGTGATAAGAGATACAAACATAAATTTATAGTGATTTAGTCTTCTCGATCTACGTCCACTCCTAATTTTTCTTCTCTCAAGATCATCTACTTTTACTACCAATCTTATTTCTAATGGGCGAAAATCAACTACCCTTATTATAGCTTTTCTCTTTTTAATAGGCTTAACATAGAACATTTAAACTCTCTCTTTTACAATATCTCTCACCTCATGTAACTTAGAATCACCTCTAAATTCAAGGAGGAGGAAGAGACTCAAATACTGCTCAAAGAAAGAGTTTTCAACACTTCTGTTCTCAGGGTTAAGGTTCATTTTAGCCCCAGTAGTTTTGACCATGGATCACTTAAGTCATTATGGTTTACTCGTGTTTAAAATAACTCATATACTTAGAAAAAAACGTAGCTCAAATATGAGTTAACAAATATTAGAGTCTGTTTACGTAGCATACTAACTCATAGTAAACTATTGATATAATAATACGTATAATTTAAGTTTTAAAAAAGATTCATTTTAGCCCCTATTATCTTAATCATGGACCACTTAAGCCCTTATGATTTCTTTTGTGTAAAATAATTTCAAAAACATAGCATATAAGCTCATCTTGTAAAGTCTAAGTTAACGTATGTTAGAGTCTACTTATGTCGTATGTTGACTTATAATTAATAATTAATATAATAATATATATAATTTAAATTAAAAAAATTAAGATCATAATCAATGACGGGATTATGCATCGTCGTGGAAGCAAACATCGACAACACCACTGAGTTGCAACTGCCTAACATGGCATCGTATGCACGCAGCCTCTCCCATACTGGTGACAAGCTCAATAGCTTTTGGTCCTGCTTCAGGTGGATGTGTGTTGACCAATTCGATGCTAAGCATGTAATGGTCTCTTGGTCCCTCTTCCTTCTAGGCATATTCGTCTCCACCGCCTCTCTCCTCATCCTCTCCTATGCCCTCACCCATCGTGCCTAAGACGTGGTGGTTTAGCTCTCCCTCACCTCCACTTCCGACCTCTCCTACCTTTGTCTCTCCGCCTTCGTCCGTCATTATAGCCTCTGTCGCTTCATCTTACTTAACAAGATAGATATTTTCTTTAACTTAAATTATACGTGTCGTTATAGTAATGATTTATTGTGAGTCAGTTATCACGTAAGCAAACTCTAATGTTTGTCAACTCATACTTGACGGGAGGGGCTTATATGCAACGTTTTGAAATATATATGAGCTATTTTAGATACAAACAAAATCATAAGAGCTTAAATGGTCTATGACCAAAATCACAATGGCTAAAATGAATTTTTTTTTATAAACTTAAATTATATATATTATTATATTAATATTTTATTATGAGTCAACATGCCACATAAGCATACTCTAATATCTATTAATTCAGACTTGACAGGAGGGGCTTATATGTTATATTTTAAAAATATATGGGTTATTTTAGACATGAGTAAATCAGAAGGGTCTAAATGGTCAATGATCAAAACCACAAGGGCTAAAATGAACCATAATCCGTATTCTCAAGAATTCATACTTCATCCAAGCATGAGTAAGGCATTTATAGACCCCAAAAGGCTTAAATAATGAAGTTAAAAATTTAAATCCCCAAAATTTTGAGGTACTAGTGGTACTACCGTCGACACCGGGTGATATTACCATTGTAACAGGGTCATGAATCAAGGCTCTGGTGGTACTACCACCAGCTGAGGTGGCCATACTAGGTGGTATTACCACCAACATGAGAGATACTACTACTACCGAAAAACCATAAACAATGTTATTCAGCTGACTAAGGAGGTACTATCGCCTGAGTTTGACGATACCACCACTTAGTCTTGCTTTAGGTCATCAATTTGGCCTTCTAACAGGTCCAATTCGATCTTGACTCAAGCCTAATGGGTTCCTTATCAAGTTGGCATGATTTTTGGCCCAATACCAACTCAATTTGATTCAAAAATACCTCGATCAAAACTCTAACAATCCGACCACATATCCGACATAATTATGAAGCTTTCAACACGTTGTACGCATTCTGGCATATCCTTGATCTTCTGATACTTTGCTCGAACCTTTTCCTTCGGCATATTGTCGGATCTATCGACATATCGATTTTATCACGACATCTGATCTTTTGATACAATACCTGAGCCTTTTTGCACGATGCTTGAACTTATAACACAAATTTCGATCTTCGACACATCGAATGATCTTTCGCTCGATATATAATTTTTGACATGATACTTTTTCCAACATAATATCTGATTCTCGTACTTCAATAATTTGCCCTTTGATGGTTTGAGTTCTTGATCAAAATATTTTCTGCGTCACTTATCTCAAAAATGTATTAGTCCATAAACTCATCAATTAATTTCATCACCAAAATTAAAGATCCAACACTTAATAGTAGTCTATCATCAAAAATCCTTATCTTTGTTACATGTGCTACCCGAATTGTGAGTTTATAATTTGTTCGGTCTAATGATCAATCTTATATGTAAAATCACAATTCTTGCATATATATATATATATATATATATATATATATATATATATATATATATCGAGATATTCTAGGATTTAGGGATTTTTCCTACTCATATGCTGTCAAAACTTATGATACTATCGTTTAACGTTCTTCGAAGAATATCGTGGTCTAAACATCAACCCCGACACTAACTCTATTATATGCATGCTATAACATGTGATTCAAGAGTGTGGTCTATCTATATCTTTTTTATCTCGAAATGGATGCAAGGTTAAGGGCTCTCGAGCTCCAACAAGTGGCCTTCCAGCCTTACTTTGGCCCATCTATGAGTTTGCTAGGTCATAGGGGATTGATTGGTAATCAAGGCTTTCTTACCTTTGTTTATGAGTTGTGATGATGTCCTTTTTAATTTTTATTTTGCTTCTTGGTTCTGCTTTTGGAAAAAAAAATATATATATATATATATATATCTTATTGGAGGACTCTTTTGTGCCATCGACAAGACCAAGCATAAGCCGCGATAAATAAATAAATAAAAAAATTTCCTGCCATTTAGCTCTATTTTAATTGTCTTAATGGGTTACTGTTACGTTCTTGTATGTATGTTTTCCAGTTAGAAAATAGGTAATCCTATTTATTCTACCATTTTTTTTTTCCCTTTAGTTGACGACTCCCCAACTTCATTTCACTCATCTCATTGTTTGATAGTACTTTTGAGTTTTTGTAAAAAAGTTTGTGGTTGTAGATTTCGTCAGGCATGGAGTAATGTGATGCCACTCAGAAAGAAAAACGAAGAGGGCAACAAAATTATGTGATTTATTAAACGTTACTTTGCTAAACAATAACATCATTAAAAAAAATATATATCTTGTCAGCAAACACAATAAATGTATGGGATTAACAGTTATGCATGACTTGTATATTGCCTTAATAATTTTCCAGGTAACAGTTATATACAGGTTATAAATGGTGTCTACAAAAAAAAAAAAAAAAGTTAGTAATTTGTATGGGGGGTGAAAAGAATATAACTAGAGAGAAGAATTGCAAAATCACTATACTGTGGCATCAGACAAGTGGATGGACTGATCAGGTAGCTGATTCACGACAGGGTTTCCTGTGCCATCAACGTCCAGCGTAAGAGTGTCACCGGGCTTGTAATCTCCTGCAAGAATCGCCTCGCTAACGACATCCTCGATGATCTGAGTGACGGCCCTTCTCAGAGGCCTTGCGCCGTAGTTTCTATCAAACCCTTGTTCACACACCAAGTTCATGATGGCATCCGATACCTCCAGACTGATTCCAAGAGACGACATCCTACTCTTGACTTGTTCGATCATTATATTCAAAATTGCCAGCATCTGAAAAAGGAAAGCAACCAATTGATTGATGTAATAACTCGGCGATGCAAACTTGAAAAATCTAAACCTAGGTGCTATGGTAGCTCTATAATTTGGGAACCATGCTCCCAAATTAGTCCTGCACCTAAGCAAGCGCATTTAGCATTGTCTCCATTGGTAAATAAATTACTAGGTATACCATTATCAAGATAAAGTGACTTTGACAGATTAGTAATAGAGGAACAGACCTGAGTTTGCTCAAGCGAGCGGAACACGACGACCTCATCGACTCTGTTGAGTAGCTCAGGCCGGAAGTATGCCTTCAACTCTTCCATCACTAGTGCTTTCATCGATGCATATGAGTTAGATACCGTGTCTTCTGCAATCAGGAATCCTATGCTTCGTTTACCCTTGGAAATTGCTTCAGATCCCACATTAGATGTCATGACAATCAATGTGTTCTTGAATGAAACTCTCCGCCCCTATTGCACATGAAGAAGCCACTGGGGGTAAAACACTATTTCATGCAATATAAATGAGAACCACCTAACACCTGGCATAGATATAATGTTCCTAATGATATTGAAGATTATTACGTCACGCCTTCTAGAATGGAGAGTGAGATATCTCATGGCGGGGTTGGAAAACATTACAAGCAATATGTACAATTATTTGTACCACAGAAGCTTAATCTATGGCATTTTGATAAAAGCAGTTAAAATCAAGCTATTCATGCTCATCGAAACTGAGAAAAGAAAGTGAATATGAAAAAGTTCATATTACGCCACAAAGATAAGACAGCATCAGGCAGGGGCAAAGTTTCTTCTTGACTGAGATGACAATATGTAAGGGGAATAACTATATTTAAAACAAGAAAGATGCTAGTTATCTTTAACGAGTACAAGGAAATAAAAATCATGCCATGGGTTTCTGTACTAGAATTGATTATGATAATCTAGAACCTAAAAGCAGCACCAAATAGTTGTAAATTAACAGAATTTAATTAATATTTTGGTCTATCTAAAAATATCGATAGAACATATCTTGTAAAATATTTCACGATAGACATTATGCAACCATCATGCCTTCCTAGACACTCAAATAGATGTCTTTGAGTATTTGCAATACTGTTTTAGGACTTGAACTTGATCACTGCATTATCATGAAGACCTCACTATGCTGCTGTAGAATAAAGCTCAGTTTTAACTGTTATCATTCATAGAAGTACTTGCTAGGGAATTTTTTAAACTATCAAATGAACATAGAAAACTTTAGAAAAGTGTGCTGAATTACAGCAATAGAAAATTAAAGAAGAGTTTCAATCATAAATATCCAATTTAAAACACCAATTTGATGTATATGATAAGCTTTAGCGGGTAAAGCAAAACATTTAGAGCAGCAGAAAGATGTTTTTACAAACCTGAGAGTCAGTTAGGTGACCATCTTCAAATACTTGGAGGAGAATATTAAATATGTCCGGGTGAGCTTTCTCTATCTCGTCAAGCAAAATCACTGTGAAAGGTCTTCTCCTAACTGCTTCAGTCAAGGTACCACCATCTCCATACCCGACATAACCTGGTGGAGATCCTATAAGCTTGCTCACAGTATGCCGCTCCATGTACTCGCTCATATCCAACCGCAGCATTGCATCCTCCTTTAATATTGATACACTATTCAGACTTTAGAGCATCAAACAAGTAGCAACAAAACCAAAATGGATAAGTTATTTACATAAATGCATGTTATGAAATCCATGTGTAATGAATGATGGAAGATTAAATGTCACCTGAAACCATTTGCTGGAATAACTACTAAAACCAATTTACCGCAAAAGTAGAAATCATGAAGTTATTTCAAGTGCATATTTGGCAATGCTACATGCTTATTTAATGAAGCTTGAGTTACATATGAAGCAATCAATGCCTAATAGCGATTCAAATTTCATAAATGGTTAACTAGCTAAATTCAGTAATGTTCTGAAAGTACAGAGAGAGAGAGAGAGAGAGAGAGAGAGACCGATCCAAAGTATGATGCTGCTAACGCTTTTGTCAGCTCGGTTTTACCAACTCCAGTTGGGCCACAGAAGAGCATTGCAGCAATTGGTCTGTCAGGATCCTTCAAGCCAACACGTGATCGCTTCACAGCTCGAGATATGGCATTCACAGCATCATCCTGGCCAATTACCCGTTTTCTAAGTTCCTCATCCAGGCCAACTAGAAGCTTTCTTTCATCTGCATTGAGCTGCTGAACCGGGATTCCTGACCAAACAGAAGCAACTGTGGCTATTTCCTCTGGTCCAACAACAACTTGTCTGCATCAAAGCAAGGCCCAAGAGAAACAGTTTTGAGTTTTCAGAGAGTTCAGGACTGCCCAATTTATTAACGACTAAGAAAAGCCACATATCGTACCCGTCATAATCTTGTGAGTATGGGATAGAAAATTCTGAGACCTCCTTGACATCAACCAAAGTTTCAGAATCATCTGTAGTTTTATTTGGCAATACCTGATTGGATAACAAGGAATCAGTTTTCATTACTTAGAAAATATAACTAGAGGCAGGCACGGTTTTGATTTTCAATGAGATGGATTGAATCCAAAACAGACTTCCATGGTATTTACTTATCCCACTGTAACAGAAAGTATCCCAATCTTCATGAATGTATTACTTTATATAAAGTTCATAATCTGAAAATACCTTAGATTCGAAATATATTATTTATATAAAGTTCCCAATCTTCATGTATAAATTATTAATGTATTAATTTATATAAAGTTCATAATCTGATCCTTTCTCAGTTTTTCTGAGTTATACTACAAACTTTTAATATGTAGCACACTAGAATGGCAATGCTAGAACGACCAAAACATAACTTAAACATACTGTAGAAACTACCAAAAGGTCCTTGGACCAGGAAACAAAATCAGAACATAGATCAGAGATTTGAAGACATAGTCTCATGCATCAGTAAAGTTGTTTACCACTTCATGCATTGCCTGGACAGCTCTAATTTCTCGCCAATATTCTTCGGGTGACTTTGAGAGCACAGAAACCTGCTCTTCCTTCTTCTTCTTGAATGCATCCATATGAGCTCTGCTACCAGCTTCATCAATCAGATCAATTGCTTTATCAGGAAGATGTCTGTCTGGAATATATCTTGCTGAGAGGTATACTGCAGCATTTATGGCTTCTAATGTGAATGTACACTTGTGATGGATCTCATATTTCTCACGTAAACCCAGCAAGATCTTCACAGCATCCTCCTGAAGCATTTTAAGAAATGTATATAAAGAAAATCATACACTAGTAATATGAAGTGATTAGAACGTTGGAACAAGAACTGTGATCGTACCTGGCTAGGTTCGTTAATGAGAACTGGTTGGAATCGTCGAGAAAAAGCTTTATCCTTTTCAAAATGTGTCTTATGTTCGTCTAAAGTTGTTGAAGCAATGCACTGTAGATATCAAGTGCATTAATACAAAAAAAAAATGAACTCCTAGATATGCACAAAAGATATTCAAACACTTTAAATGTACAGGAACAATTTAGGACCAGACCACTACAAACAAATTGTCATGATATAAGCAAGGGTAAGAAGATTTTCATCAGTTACATTAAGTTCTCAGATATGCATCAGCAACTTGCATTGGATACATTTTCAGTTGATACAAATATAGCAAGAATTAAACTAAATTCAGGTCTGGAAACACAAAGAGCACTTGTATCAAACCAAAAGAAGTAGTTTCCCGATTCATATAAATGAGATCCTCTACGGATACATCCTCTCTGAATCATAATGGACAATGGATGATGAATACAGGGCGATGTCAACTAGAATCTGGTAACAAGAAATATTAATCTTTCGTGTTGTACCTGCAATTCACCTCTACCAAGTGCAGGCTTCAACAAGTTAGCAATATCAAGACCAGAACTATTGTTTCCTTTTCCAACAACGCCAGAACCAATCAGTGTATGAACTTCATCAACAAAGAGTATGATATCGCCTGCATTTGTCCAAGTATCTAGATTGATGACAGAACTCAGTAAATACAGAACAAAAAACCATAACATGATACTCCAGCTAACCTGCTTTCTGCACTTCACTTATCAAACCAGTAACTCGGGATTCCAGTCCTCCCCTCTCTTTGGCACCCGCCATCAATAAGCCTACATCCAGTGACATTATACGTTTTTCCTGCATAAAGAATAAACCTGAAGATGTTAGTACAACTAATTCAAGCAAACAAGTAGAAATTGTCATCATAAAACATGAGAAGCACACCTTAAGAAAAGAAGGAATCTCTCCTCTAGCAATGCGAAGAGCCAATCCTTCAGCAATTGCAGTTTTCCCAACACCAGGGTCCCCCAAAAGAATGGGGTTGTTCTTAGTCCTTCGGCATAGGATCTGGACAATTCTCTGAATCTCTGTATCTCGACCAATTACAGGATCGATGAGATCTTCGCTAGCCAGAGCGGTTAGATCCACACAGAACTGAGCTAATGGGCTTTTTTCTGACAAAAGAAAAGAATAATAGCTTGAACAAATTTGTATACTACAAGATACCAAAGAAGCAACTTTTATGAGATATCATAAATCGATAGCACTTGAAGAGGACCAGCAACCTTTTGTCTTATCTGAGGACCTCAAACTTGCAGATTTTCTACCAAGAGATTTTGATAGAGATTTCTCTGGCAACTTTTGAGAAGATGCCACTGGTTCTCTACCATCCTTGGCAAGCTCCCCTTGGAGTCTGGATAGGGCCACTGATGCTAAACGACTGAGATCTGTTCCCAAACTAAAATGACAAACCACTTATCAGATCATAATTGAAGCTCATGGAAACTGCTCAAGTGTACTTCTGAAGGATTAATAAATTGACAAGATGTATTCAATGTTTACCAAGTAAGCGACTTCTTTACATATAACTGTTATCCCAAATTCTGGAAACAAAAATCATTATTTCCATTAATAAAATACTAAAAACTTCAAGGACCAGTTTTAGCACCATGGTATGCTTGTAACTAGAGTTTGTCACAAAAGCAGCCTATCTACTTAAAAAAGAGGGTAAGGCGTAAGGCTCCATTGGTTTACCTTCCTCAAATCCCACATTAGCAGGATCCTGGTGCATTCGGTTGTCCTCTCAATTCCTTGTGATACAGCTAAAATTCATTTCCATACCCATGATGTCTTAACATTAAGTTTCAAGGTGGAACACATTCTTATTAAGGAAAGCTGAGTCTAATAGAAAAGTCCCTCCGGTCAGCTAAGAGACATCTGGTGTTTGAATGGAGAGACCGGATCTACATTTTTGCCGTAATGAAAATTTCAAATTTAGCAAGCTCATTTGACTCTATTGGATATACAGAGTTCGGAAGCGTCAAGGTGAGGTAATTTCAAATTCCAGCGCCACTTGAGCGTTTTTTGCGTCCCTGGATTATTAATTATTTGTCTATCTATCCCCCAAAAGATCATTCTGGAAGCTGTAAAGAGATTATATACCTCTGGAGAACCTGCGCCGCGCTGCCATCATCGGCGTTCAAGAGGCCGATGGTGATGTGCTCCGGGGCGATGAACTTGCAGCCCATGTTCTTGGAGCACTCGACAGCGGCCTGGAACACCCGCTTGCTGTTGAGGGAGAAGGGCACGCCGGTGGATGATCCGGCGGAGGGCGCCGTGGCATGATCAGCGGCAACCCCATCGGGCCAGATGGCCCGGACGGCCTCCCTGGCGCGATCGATGGTGATGCCGGAGCCGAGGAAGCCGCTGGGGGATTTGTCCTCGGCGACGAGGCCGAGGAGGAGGTGCTGGTTGAAGACTGTACCCATGCCGTGGGCCTGCGCTTCGCGCTGGGAGAACATGACGGTCTTGATGGCCCGCTCCGTGAACCGCTCGAACACCGCCAAGATGGCGCGCCTGGGGGGCCGCCGGTGGCAATACCGCTGGGAAGGGGGGAGGGGGATGGAGGTAAGCGATCGGCGTCGAAATTCGACCAGGAGGGAGGAGGAGGAACTCGAGGCCTTCAAACCGGCCGCGGTGGGGTAGAGGGCGGCGGCGACGGGGCGGCGGTGTCCGGAGGAAGGGCGTAAGGAGTGCAGGGTGAGGAGGGAGGGAGAACAGGAGGAGGAGCACGCCGCCTCCATTCTTTTCCTTTTTACCTTTCTCTTCTTCTTTTGTGAGGGTAAAGCAAGAATTAACGATAGGCGAGGATGAAGAAGAAGAAGAAGAAGAAGAAGAAGAAGAAGAGCGGGTAAACGAATACAGAATACAGAGGGGGAGAGAGAGAGAGAGAAGGAGGAGGAGGAGATATTATATTGAGTTCCTTTCTTGTGGGTATAGTCTTCCTATTATATCCGAAAGGGCAAATCCGCTAAAAATATTTCTCTTCTTGAGTTTTTCTCGGAGAGTATTTCTATTTTTATTTTTTTTTTATCTATTTCAAACTTTAAAAAACTTGAAATTAAGTTATTTTTAAGCTTTTTAATTTAATATGAATTTACAATTACTTTGGACCAAAAACTAATTAAGTTTCTTCAGAGAATGGTTTTTAAAGTTCCTAATTTTTTTTTTAGAGACATGAGCTTACACTTATTTTTGAATGAGATTTTATTGTTTTCGTATTAGTATAACTCCATCTAAAGAAAATATAACTCTGGTCTAATTTTCCAAAATTATCAATTTTTAATAAAACTTGAAAATGACTTATGAATGTCTAAATGATTTTTTAAGCCTTAAAATGGATTTACTTTAATTAAGTTATATCAGAATCATAAAAATAAGGTTTTGGGTACGAAATTAATAGATATTCTAATATGAAAAATACCACATAATATACCTAGAAATGGTTTTATTTTTTTTTTTAGTTTTTAGTTTTTACATACCCTATTCGTTTCAATTATTTATTTAAAATATTGATTAAAACATATTATTAATATAATAAATATATTAATATTATTTAAAAGTATTGGTTACTATTTATTTTTGGACCATTTTGAGTTCTGAGTTGGTTAAATCAATTCAATTAAGTAAGTTTGAAAAGAGAGGAAAAGGAGGACAATGGCAAGAGAGTGATGGATGGTACTTTTTATTATTTTGAAAAAGTAAGAGTTACTTTATGAGACAAAAAAAAAAAACCATCGAGCGAACTATGTCGGAAAGAAAATAAAACAGAGATTTTTTTTTCTATAAAACTTATCCTATATAATATTCACATATATAATGTATTCATCCCTTCATATTTTGATCCTTCAACTACACGCCATCTCACTGATATCTATAATTTAATTGCGATTAAAAATTATTAAGTACGTGGAATCATTTATATATATATAAATATAGGATATATAATTGGCTGTTGATCGGTGACGTGTTCCGAACAAATTGAGGGGAGAGGCGGTGTTCATGTTTACCTTTCCTACGTTGCGTGGGGGGGGGGATGGAGGAGAAGACTTGCGGAAGGCCGGAAGCGAAGGCGTGGACGGAGGAGGAAAGCGAGTTGGTGGCTCGTGTTCGGCGGACATGACATGACACGCGAGAAATGTGCACGCGACGGAGTCCGATCGCGAACGCGGGGCCCGCAGTTTTGGCCGATGCGTCTTCTCGCCAATCACGTATCCACGCGCCCTCGAAATGGACGTGGGACCCGCGGGTGCCGACCGATGGAAAGGACAATTTATTTTTTTATTTTTTTTTTCTGATTGGTGGCTCGATCCGGACACGATAGATGATGAACACAGTCTTTGCACGCACGTCAACGAGATGGAGTGGGCCCCGCGGCTCCCGACCGCCTTCCTGTGATTGGTGGCTCGAGGATATTTTTGCCGTGTTTGTGCGTGTCGTTCCGACTCCGGCATTCTCGCACCAATCAAGTGAGCCCCATTCGTCACGTAGACGTGGGACCCGCTAAGAACACGTCTTTACGTCTGTTTGTCCTCCAAAATTTTACATACGTACGTACATCTAAAAGAGAGGTGCGTATGATGTGTAGGTTGCGATGATAACTAATGCCAAGGACGGAAGGTGGAGGGGCGGCGCGGGAGGACGGCAAAGGAGACGACGAGGCCACGGCGGCGGCACGTGAAACTGTTACCTAACGTGGAGCGGCAAGGCAAGGCAGTGTGATGGAGTCGCGCACGTAACTGCGATAGGGAAGCGGAGACAGCAACGTGGATCCGCCCCACCGCCGAGCGCGACGGAGTCCCATCTCCTCCCCCCCTCCGCTCTGTCGCCGTTAAAAACCCAAATAGTTAATAACTTATTTTTAGTAAAATAAATATATTCTATAGATTACGTTAAAAAGTAAACACCATAATATAAAGTAATCTTCATAATATTGAGAAAGATTATGATCAGAAACGGAAGAGATATACTGAGATGACTAAAGAGTAACAAATATAATAAAAATAAAATATCATCAAAAAGTTCAAATATCGACAACGATAATGAAATGTTAAAATAATTAATTAGGTTTGACGAACCAGTCGAGAAACAGGATTCTTTCCCCCTTTTTTTTTTTTTTGTGTCATTGTTTTGGTTTCTCGGACAGCTCTTTTTTCCTAACAAAAGAAAAGAAAAATGTGAACTGTGAACAATTTGTCGACACACTTCCAAAATGCCTTGAGCCACTGTTCATAGCGTACAACGTTAGGGGATCAAAATTTTTTAACATGTGATTAAATAATTCCGGTGAGACTTCAAATCAACACCAAATCCTCCTTTTCTTTCTTATTTGGATATTTCAAATTCTAGCATGTTTATCTTGTGCAAAATAATAATGCGTGTACTATGTTCACAGTGGAATTCGCAGGGTTCGTGTTTGAAATTTTAAAGCTTTAAAGCAATGGATTGTGTTGATCTACCTGATTAAATAAGGTATTTATCTTCCTTTATGGAGTTTTTAAAAAAAAATTATTATGACTCCTAAAGCTTTTTTTAAAACTATTAATATCAATAATTAAAATTTAATAATCATATATCAAATATTAAATAAACATATCTTTCGATGTCATTCAATAAAAATATTAATATCAAGAATTACGAACAAATATATATCTTTCATAAGATTACTATGAGCGATGCAATAAAAATTATACGGTAAATAATTATGAAAGTCCTCCCACGTTATCACATAATCCTATTATAAGTCAACTTTATTTCTATTGATTGATAAACATATTAATCAAAAACTAATATTATATATATAATATATCTTACCCAATTAAACATGGACACATAATCTAACATGCTCTCACACATCCCATTAATTGATAAGATATTAAAAAATAAAATATAAATAAATAAAAATAAAAGTTTATTTAAAAATAATTTTATTTAAAATATTTTATACATGATCATAAATTTAAAATAGCCAATAAGTATAATAATAACCAATTAATCCAATAATTACAATAATATTTCATTAAGTTTAACTATTAATGCTAGTTATAACGGTTTTATATCACTAATGTGATACTACTTTTTACATAATATAATACTATTAATCATTCCTAATATAGTCCGAAATAATCTCTATAATTTATCTTATCAAGATAAATATATTACCATATTTAAATATAATATACATATACATAAATATAATCAGTAAAGAAAACTTTAATTAAGTAGACAACAAATCAATAATAATATCCATTTAAATATACATCATCATATTATTAATTGCTCAAAAGCCTCATTCTCATAATATATTCTTTAAATATTTTAGATTATAAAATTTTAATAAATAGATCAATAATCATTAAAGTTATGCTCAGGTTCCCAATCGATACTTATTATTCTTGAATTATTTTTTTAACTATAAAATACTTCATCTTGATATGAAAATTACTATAATATTGTCACAAATATCTTAAGTAGCTTAGTAATTGAGTCGATGATACCAAGATGAAATTTTGTAACTATGAAACTTGATTTGTGACCTCTCACATTTTATATTCTATTATTAATGATATAATAAGTAATTATTTTATATTTTTCAAGAAACTACCCCTCACGTTAATATGAATAAATATGAATATGAATCATAAAGTGGATTTTCTATTTTAAACTTATAAATATTTACAACATCAATATATAAATATTTAATCACTTTAAATTGATTTGATATCTTGTATATGAATATATAATCTTTCATCTTTTATAAATATCTCATCTTTTTCTTTACAATCTTTTTATATTTCATTCTTGAATTATTTTGATATATATCTCACATTCAAACTGTAAAACTGATATCGGATCTCATATAACTTTGAACATATAATATACTTCCTTATGCATGCACTTTGAACATATAATATACTTTCAATAGTGCATGCATAAGAAATATTTTCATTTGATTTCTTTCTATGTATTTTTTAGAATACTAATTTTGATTAGATTTTTAGAACACTTAGATGTATCACTAGTTGAATAAGGCTATATACTAAAACTCTCAATTACTTGGTTAATATATTTTCTCTAAAATAAACCTAATAATTATTGAGATTTATCTCTGAATATCTCAATATCGATAATATAAGTCCCCTCATTTAAATTAATTATCTTAAATTTTTTAATAAGAAATGTCTTAGTTTTGAGTAATAAACTAAGATCAATATTGACAAATAAAATATCATCTATATATAAGACCAATATAATAAACTTGTTCCCCTTACCCCTCGGATATATATACACTAATAAATAATATTTTTCTTAATTCTGAAGAAAGTAATGACATCATATTTTTTTTATATAATTGTTTGAAAGCTTATTTAAGATCATAAATAAATTTCTTAGATTTGTAGCCCAACTTTTCTTTTTCTATGAATTATTCATGTTATTATATATATTTTTTATATAAAAATATATTTAAAATTATTATTTTTACATCAATTTGATGTAACTCACTATCATAATAAGCTTTTAATGTCATGAGGATCATCAACGAGTCATTGGTCTTTTTATTTTTAAAAACTCTTGGTTACAAGTTTGATTTTGTATTATTTTAGATTATCCTTTGACTCTATAGTTTTAAGTCATATTTTATCTTATAGTTTAATTGATAATCAATTCTCTTATAATTATTTAGTAATTCAACGAGTTATGTGATCCTTCCACTTTAACTTTTATTTTGTTATATCATATAAACACTAAGAATTATTATCTTTCATAACTTATTAAAATAATAAAAGCTCTCTTTTCTGAAGCGGGTGTAAATGGTGTGGCTTGGAAGGTCGTCGTACGGACAATAATGATCAATGATCTCAGCCGTCCAATGGGTTTGTTGATTGATGATGGGACCCATGGCCATTTCGTTAGTTGTTAATATTAATTTCTATCATTCTGATTAAGGATTCTAACATCTAACAATCATCTGCGGACGAATGTGAAGGCAGTTTTGAGATGCGCATTTGAACCCAGTGAAATCTGCTGATGTTTTGACTTTGTGGTAACTTTCTAAGAATTTTGATATCATTGTACACTTTTCACAAAATCATAAAACATGGGATGAAAGATTTTACATTTTTTAGATTATGATTTTAGATAAACAATATATGTTAAGAGAAAGGTTTACAATTTTGATTTGTACCACCCGTTACGGACGATACATACCGATCCATACAATATATGTTACGGACGATACATCTCTAAAATTGTTAAGAGAAAGGTTTACAATTTTAGATAAACGATACATACCGATCCGTCAAGTTATTGATATACGGACTACCTACTATTGAACGATACCATCAAAAATCAACCGTCAACTACTGATAGAGGAAGAAATCGACCATCGACAATCAATTAAAGGAGAAAAAGCGAAGAATAATAAGAAGAGTAAAAAAAAAAATAAGAACCTACTTTCCACACGACGTTCTCACCCGTGTGTCGTCGCCCGCGAGCGCTTTTTCTCCCGCGCAAGGAGTCAAAACGTCACCCTACGCGGTGAGAAAGATCAAGGCGACATCGCCCCTTTTCTTTTATTAAAATATATTAATATATTAATATTTTATTATAAAAAATATTATATTATATTTTAATATACCGGACGATATGTACTGTACATACCACCAATTACTTATACTGTATTGATATCGAGATAATCTCGATACACTGGTACAGACCGATAATTAAAATCATGATTAAGAATAGTTCATCTACAAATCACAGTGCAATATATTGATACAGTTATTGATATTAAAGGTCAAACTCCAGAACAATGTGTAATCTGTAGAGTGAATTAGAAAACGAGAAGCTAATGGACGAAATGTAATCCACGTTTTGCTGCATTTTGGCAGAAGAAACTCTTTTAATATCTGTTCACCATTATTGCGTCTTTGGCAAGGAAGTCTATCGGTGTTTTCTGCAAGAAAATTAGCATTGAGAAATCTATTGTAGATAAATCAATGAGAAAATTAACATACAACATACCCCGATAAATCTTAGTTCCTGACGATTTTAAGAAGCTCTATATCGAACAGCAGAGTTTTGTCGATCAAACCCTGGTTTCTCAGGACAAAATCAAGAGCTCTTTGGCCCTGCAGAGTTAACCAATGATCAGTATGCCATTTCTTCACAAGTGTACTAATCGATCGCTGTGTGGAGTACCGAAAAAGTCGTCGGTCTGGGACCAAGTTTGTTAAAGTCACTATCTGGATATCCCAAATCCGGAGGCACTATTATCCTGCATTGCTGTGTGAGTAATGTATTAGCACATCCATGGCTGCACTCATAGAAAGAATAAAATAATCCATCCAGAGAAAATATACAATTACCTGTCATATTCAGATAAATGTACTATACAAATCAGGCACCAAAAGAATTTGATCTGAAATTAATACAATTCCACCAAGAAAAAAATACCATGGTAGAACTTTGATTCAGTAGTTTGGGGCAATCAGAGAGTTTAACAAATTAGTCTGATGGGTTTCTAATAATAATATCAGCATGCAAAATCTTGTTTGCTTCTTAAACCTCTTATCATTCACAATGTAAAATTGCGACAAGGTTAAGGCAGTTATTAACAGATTATATGATGTAAAGATTTATGACAATGACACGGAACTACAACTAATTAAATAAAAAATTGTTGAGGTAATGTCCACCGTAAATAGATTAATAGGAGTCTCATTGTTTATAGCATAAACAAAATGCAATTTTCATGACTAACAAGTCAGTAAATATCCAATAAAATGCAGACCAACTAATAATTAGTGCAGAGGGCACCATCTAAATAAATGGGGAGTATTGAAAGGGCTGGTACATCACCTCCTGATACCTCCTTCTGTCATGCCAACAATGGCTTCCTCAAAAGCTGGTATAACCTGAACATGTGAAATGATACAGCATAAGAAAGTACTAAGATATCTCATCCTAAACAGAAGAATTCCTAATGATGTAACATGGAGATGAGCAATGTAAAATATATCCATTGTGGAATGATGACCCAAATAGATGAATGGACCATATCACTTTAGCTTCTACTATTGTAAAAATTGCTGCAGCTATTTCTAAAAATCATCATTATAGGGCACAATGAATCTAATCTACATTGAGTCTACTGTCTATAAGAATTTCTTTTCCAACTCATATGGTCTCGTGAGAATAATTAGCTTCTGCTTGGGTGATGGTAATAGTGATGAGTCAAACATGGAATTTTAAAAAGAGGAAAAAGGCTATTGCAACATTGAGCTTCACTAGAATCCCTAGAAAATATATGTACATTGGCTTTTCTCTGTCATCTTTTTGTGAGTTTTGATGTTTGTAAATGAATTTAGTTGTATAAGGTGATGCTTGTTTAGCAGCTCCAAGCTTCCAACCGAACAAGAGACGGCTTATTTTTTCTTTGCCACAACTTGAGCACAGAATCTTACCAAGGAATTCAGCTGAAACATTAGGAGAATGATGAAAATAGATAGCACAATATAATACACGATCATGTGGAGCAACATTCAGTACAGATTTTGGTGTCCTGCTTGCATAGATTATTCAGAATTCATCCCTAGATTGATGCCCAATACCTCAAACATTCAGTATTTATTGCTCAAACCCCAACGATGACTTGTAGGTGAGCAATGAAGAAATTACCTGTCTTGAACCAACCTTGAACTTGAAAAAATCTTTATCATCTCCCTGCACATTAGAAAGAGACAATAAAATATTCAAAAAGATGCAATGGTAGGGGCTAACTTCATTATATGAAAGAACAGTATCTGGATTGCACAACCAAACAAAAGATAAACTGAAGCACAAAATATATCTTGCTTTACAAAAACTATAAAAATGATGCGTCAATAGTAACAGAAGACCATGGCTATTTCTAGTTGATAAAGAATGACAAGAAGAAGACTAAATTGTATAAGAATCTTCTGTGATCAATTTAAAACCTAATAGCACCTGGAGTAGGCACTCATTCTAGGCCAAGTCACAGAGCCTGTGACCCAGTACAGTGGCAAACTTTAACCACAACACCCATCATGAGTGGTACTTTGTCCAGTTATTGTTCTCATCACCAATGACTTGACCTTTAACTTGCTTAAAAGTATATCACAGACCTTCTAATCCTTGAATACGAACATAAACGGTCACATACAGATGCAAACATGACAACATCCTGATGGAAACAAAGAATGAGTTCATAACTACATCATCTAGCACCGTCCAACCAAAGACTTATCAAACTAGCCCCATCACCTGTGTACTTTTCACAATTTTAGTGAACATTTGACCTTTTGCTCTTGAATTATATACATCTCTATCCCCAGGAAACCATGTTGTCATAAATTTATCATAAATGAGTAATGTGACTCAACCCTATACCAAATACCACGTCTTACTAGAAGTATGCTTTATCAGCCTGGTAACTTTCTCAATCGACTGTTATGTTAGAGGTCAAAAGTGTTACAAAGAAATCCAATTAGTTATTCATTAAGGGTTGATTCAATGACTCAATTTATCGCAGACAGAGCCTTTGTGAGCATTAACTGTACTGCTAGTGGAACTATCAATGGGCGTCTCGCATTCATTCTTGGAATCTGGCTGGGGAAAGAGAACCCTTATTACCCTTCTTACCACCGGCTTATCCCCTTCCTTGCGTTTAAGGTAAACTTTTGTATCTCCTAAGTGACCTTCCGTTCTATAATCAGTATCGGCAAAAGCTAAATAAGAAAAATACCCAAGAAAAAACAGTGTGTGATCCATTTTCAGAACTACCTGAAAATACTTTGTAACTGAAATATTAATAAGGATTAAGAAAAAGGGGTGAAGCAAACCACCAAACATTATCCCTTATACGATTACCACTTACCATAAGCTTGACGAAATCAAGTTAGCAAACCTCTGATTTGCTCTTAACAAATAAGTTATACGTGACGATCAAATTCGCATTCTTGTGCATTATCAAATTAACAAATGATGCCTATTCAGCATCAATCTGAAACCCTTAATATTCTCAATAGAAGATTGATAGGCCTAATGTTCTTAATTCTTTTTATTTATTTTTTAAATGATTATACAGGGCATTTAGGATCCATGCTGTAATGACACACATCTTATATATAAGTGCTATTACAGCAACTCTGACAAAATCTCAAGCTTTAGGTCTATTAGCATTCAACATCTTTTTGAGTCATTGGATTCTGCTAGCATATATTCTGCCAGTTTTCAACTTATTTACAACTCCAAGATAAAATTTCCAACTATTAACCTTTCTTGTCTTTCACAGCAGAGGTGCTTTTGGATGCACACATGCAAACATATTTATTTTATTACACCCTGCCTTTTTAAGAAGCAAATTCTGTCTCTTCAACCTTGTTAAAAGAATACAAGATTCAGGAAAAGTGATAGACTAAGACTTGATGCCCTTTTCACCTCTCCAACCAACCTTGGAATTAACAATGAAAGGACTTACATCATGTTTGTTGATCCAACTCATTCGGTATGCATGGAACATCTATAATTTTAATTGCTTGTTCCTTCTAATAAAATTGGACAATCATCATCATGAATGGAAAATTGAAACAACAAAGAAATATGCCAGAAGAAGTTTACCTCAAATGAACCACCCTTTGTCTTATTTCGAGCTTCAAAGATGCGACCATAGTATCCTATCGTATAACCATCCCAGTCAACCTTCAATGCATTTACAAATCTGCATGAGTTTGTCCAACTCAACTACATTTCAAAAATCTATCCAAGTTCATCAAGAAACTGAAATTCCAAATTAGAAATCATCAGACAAACTGAGACATAAATTGATCAGCTTATGACATATTACTGTGCAACTATTGAAGTAAAACTTTGTTGGGGGGTCTTTCCTGCACTATTAAATGTATTTTCTAAATTAAATATCATAGTTGCATAAGCTTCTGCCTCACCACTACTGTGTCCCCTGTTTTCGGTGTCGGACCATCACCAACTCGCAAATCCTGTAGTCAGAAATTATAATTAACATCTTATCAAGCCTTTTCTCCAAAGAAATAACAAGCATGCACCTGAACTCATGTGCCAAGGATAACCTTGTATTGAAGACCGGATTGTGTCTCATTATAATCTGGATAGCTCATTTTTGTCTTTCCATAGTCCTTTCCGCGGAGTGCTGGCACTGGATTATCAAGAACCAAAAATAAGCCCAGTGCTTTGGAACTAAAATCAAATATATTCAATTTAAATTCTTGAGCCAATGCAATATCTGATAGGTTTAGTAATTTTAGTAAACTACAGACTATTAAATACTGAAATACTCTGAGAAGCCAAAACATCATAGCTTCCGGGTTCACAATTGAGAGGGGTAAACTCTAAGAATAATCCTAAGCAATAGCACTATCCGTAAAGCACAATTCTTTACCAATGGCCACAGGATAACGAATTAACAATGCACAACACCTTCACAAAACTTCACCATGGAGATGCAACAGATTATAAGCAATATCTAAAATGGCCTCGAAGAATAATTTCTAAAACTACAGTGTACCTGATCAAGGAAAACAAGTTTCAAAATTATACACATCAGAATTTCCATAACTGCACTTGTACCTTGCAAATCAACAATTTGGATTGGCTAGATGGATCTTTTCACGCTAAATGTTTCATAAATCATAAATATATAAACACTCAAGCTTTCATACTTCTGCAAATATGCCTTTGAACTTCAAGGGGAGTAGATCCGATATCTCAATTTCTTATATTCAACCCTGATATGCTTGTAAGAATTTAGTATTTTCTGGTACATATCTGGATATACACACCACATTGTGGATCCAAATACATATATAGAACCCTTTCACGATTATATATTGTTAAATGCAATAGTTCATGCCAAGGTTTGCAATATTGTATTGTACCGCTCGATATGTACCAGTCCGTAGAGGACTGACATGCTCTGTATGTACCGGTCCGATAGAGGACCGGTACACTCAGTATAGCTCAATACATATTGTACTAATAGCTGATCGATACGTCGGTACGGTACGAGATTGCAAACCTTGGTTTATGTCTTCAAGTTGAACATTGCTCAATAAAGCAAAGTTTGTCATTTCTTTATATTTTTTTCCATGTCTAGAGGAACATTGTGACACCCCAATTAGTCACACACTAGAAGTAAGCAAGACTAAGATTAGTTTATAAGGATCAAATGGGTGTATTCCCAACTTCAACTTAAGCATTTTAAGCTAGTTGTTAAGGCTCAACGAAATTGATAAGTCAGTAATCCCACAGGTCATGACGATCGATATCAAAGCCAAAGGCTCGAGTTGGAAATAATGTGGACAAGGCCAGAGGACACGTCACGGTGCAATACCACTAGTAGGCTACGTCCTAAATGCACCATGCTAAGGTTTGATCTGGGCTACATTATGCTTTGTAACACCTCGATTAGTCTTGCATCAGAAGTGGATAAGACTAAGATTGGTTTATAAGGGTCTAATGGGTATACTATTGTCAAAAAAGTTAACAAGTCAATTATCCCAGATTAGATTGTGACAACCATTGGAGTGATTCTATATGGTTGAATGAACTTTAGATCATTTGAGGAATTTTATGAACTAATCCTCTAGCTTTAAAGAATATACCAAAAGAAAGTTTCCATGAGGAATTTTATGAACTAATCCTCTAGCTTTGAAGCATATACCAAAAGAAAGTTTTTCTGACAAGGAATTTGATACCAACCTTAAATAGTTGACATCAAGGCTGATCCATTGTGCAAGAAAAAAATAACTTATTAAATACCAAATGAAAATGGGTTGCATGCTTTTGCCACTTCCAGCTGATCCATTGTGCAAGAAAAGAAAAGGAACTTATCAAATATACTGAAACATAAACTTTGAGAACTTACTATCAGCAAACTCTGCTGCTACTGCCACTCCATTATCTAGAGCATTTTGGAAAGCACCAGTGGTGAACCCAATAGAGGAGATAAAAAGTAGTTTTCTTCTTCCAAAAGTTCCTTTTGTAACTATTGATCTATTTGCTTCTGTCCATGACAAGATATTCAAAGTGAATACGTTGCATATAACATTATCTGAAGTTAGCATCGCCTGCAGCTAGTAAGTGTGGTTTTAACTTGAGTTCATGCAGATAAGAAAAAACATTTAACAACATAAGTCTTATGCTGAAGTAGAAATTGCAACAAAATAATAAAAGAAATTCCACCTTTAAATCAGATATTAGTTGAAGAAGAAAAAACTCTTCAAACAACATAAATCCAAAACTACAAGAACAACTACATCATGAACTCAAGACCTTTTCCCTCATAATGTGCGTCACTAGCCTTTTCCAAGGAAGATTAGACTAAAACTGTGTCAGATCAACCGCATCATGTCGTAATGCTGTTTCAAGCTTCTTAAAGCTCACCAAGAGAGCTGGAGACCTCTGCGTCGAGGATCCCATCTGCTTCCGCGATGAATCCTCCCCCAGTACTCGATTTCCCGCACCCCTAACGAATCAGAAAATGATAGATGATAGGTTGGAAAGAAAGAATTGGAGGAGAAGCGGTCGAATTAAAAACTAGAAAGGAACAACGAATCAACAAGGCAGAGAACCGGACCATGAAGTGATGCGTAAGGCGTTCGGGGGCTCTCGGGATGCGCGAACTCAAGGGGTTCGGGAGGATCCACGCCGCCGAGACCGACGCCATCTCGAATCGAAATCTTAAGCCGACCACAAGATGAAGAAGATGAGAGAGGAACTACGCCGCGAGAGAGGATAACGGGTTGCCGGGAGGGCATGAGAAGACAATTCTGCCATTGCCTCGTAATTATCGGAGGTGTTGCAAACGACGGACATGGAAGGGGTTTTCAGTCATTGCAAAAATGATATTTCGTGGGTAATAGTTTTGCTTTGTTTTTCTAATATTTATTTACAACTAAAAAGGTGCATTTTATCTCTATGATATGATGACTTAAGTTTTTATTATTTACTAGTATTTAAAATATTTTTATATTTTAAAAATATAGTATATAAATTTATTCATAATAAACTATTAACTTTAATGATATATGTAATTTAAGTTTATTAAAAATTTATTTTAGCCATGATAGTTTTGGTCATGAACCACTTAAGCCATTATAATTTTGCTCATATCTAAAATAATCCCTATATTTTTAAAAATATAATATATAAGTTTCTCCAGTCAAATCTGAGTTAATAAATAATTAATATAATGATACATGTAATTTAAGTTAAAAAAAATATCTTTTTTTTTTATTGAGGAAGAGAGAACGATAGATATTGAAGTAGCGAACGAAGATGAAAAGTTAGAGGTATGAGATATCGGAGGTATAGATGAGGAAGAGCTGAACCACCACGTCATAGGCACAATAGGTGGGGCACAATAGAGGACAAAGTAAAAAACGGCATTGATGAAGACACCCAGGAGGAGGAAGAGGGATTAAAAGACCACTGCATCCAAGCATTGGATTAGTCAATGCACATCCACCTGAGATAGGACCAAAAAATCGTAAGCTCTTTGTCAGCACTAGAGAGTCTGCGTACGACATCCTGCTATGCAGCGGTGGCTCGGTGCTACTACTAGTGGTCGCTTCCACGATGATGCCTTCTCCGGTCATTGATGGTGGTCTCATTTTTTTAATTTAAATTATATATGTTATTATATGAATGATTTATTATGAGTTAGTATGTCATGTAAGTAGACTCTAACGTTTCTTAACTCAGACTTGACTAAATGGGTTTATATGATATGTTTTTTAAAATATAAGTGTTATTTTATATACGAGCAAAATCATACAGGCTTAAGTGGTCCATAGCTAAAACGATATGAGCTAAAATATCTTTTTTTTAATAAAATATTTATATCATTATATTTTTAAAAATATAGCATATAAGTATATCTTAGTAGATTTGACGAGAGATACTTATATGCTATATTTTTAAAAATATAATAATTATTTTATATACGAGTAAATAATAAACATTTAAGTAGTCCATAACTAAAATTATAAGAGCTAAGCCGAAGATTAACCAAACTTACTAAGAGAATTAGAAGGAAGACCAATAGAAGCAACTTGGATTAAAGAGAGGGAGAAATCAAGAAGCCTTAGGTTTCCTTTGTTTTTAGTATTCTTGTAAGAGATAGTGTTACTAGTGCTATAGGATTACGAAAAAGTCTAAGTTTTTGGCTCTATTGCCCCTACTCCATGGCAACGAAAACAACACCACGAGTTCTCTCGCCCACCAAGGTGAGTTCAAGCACGAAAAGGAGGCAGGAGAGAGCGGTGGTGAAGCGGCCATAGGACCGGCCAAGAAGGACGATAGAGAATTTACCAACTCGGCTCGAACAAACATCAGAATAACAAGGGTCAAAAGGAATAAGAAAAGAGTTATTGTGGGGGTCTTATGTCGTGATCGGGGAGTCAGTATGACTTAGTTCTGCTCGTGTATGCAAGGTTGTTCGTCAATCGGGAAGAGGTGAGGGAGCTCCAGAGAAGTCGGTCGGGTCTCAAATGTGTGTCTCGGGATGCTCCTGCCTAGATATACATCATTGGTTGCGCCTGCCTAAATATGCGCCTCGAGCTGCTCCTGCTTGAGGTCCTGCACGAACATCTCATCAGGGTGGGATGCCCGATGTGACCCCTCCGACGATTAAGTCAGTGCCCCGATCGATGTCTAAATCCGAATACAGTATGTAGAGTGTGTCGATTTTTACCTCCCCTTGACTTGTACCAAGGGTTGGTTTTTATACCTATAGGCTGGGGGTCGATTGTGTCCCAGCCTTTAATATCGTTGATGTTCTTTGCTGAAATGATGTATGGTTTTACGTGCGTGCATCACACTCTACGGTCATCTTTGTCCAGGTCAAATTCTACTGTGTTAGGTTGGTTGCCAATATGGTGCTTTATCTTTGACGCATAACGGGTGACTGGGCTAGCCCATTATAAGTCATTCGGCTCACCTCTCACCTAAGATACAACACAAGTAGCTTAAAGGAGCTACATAAGTACAGCGAGGGCATTTGGTCTAGTGGTATGATTCTCGCTTAGGGTGCGAGAGGTCCCGAGTTCAATTCTCGGAATGCCCCTTTATTAATTGTTTTTATTTTTATTTTATTTATTATATGATATGAATAATTATTTCGTTTTATAATCACGATAACGAGGGCATTTGGTCTAGTGGTATGATTCTCGCTTAGGGTGCGAGAGGTCCCGAGTTCAATTCTCGGAATGCCCCGTTATTAATTATTTTTATTTTTAGTTTATTTATAAGATATGAATATTTATTTCGTTTCAAAATCAAAATAACGAGGGCATTTGGTCTAGTGGTATGATTCTCGCTTAGGGTGCGAGAGGTCCCGAGTTCAATTCTCGGAATGCCCCATTATTAATTATTTTTATTTTATTTATAGAATTTGAATATCTATTTCATTTCAAAATAAAAAAACCGAGGGCATTTGGTCTAGTGGTATGATTCTCGCTTAGGGTGCGAGAGGTCCCGAGTTCAATTCTCGGAATGCCCCATTATTAATTATTTTTATTTTATTTATAGAATTTGAATATCTATTTCATTTCAAAATAAAAAAACCGAGGGCATTTGGTCTAGTGGTATGATTCTCGCTTTGGGTGCGAGAGGTCCCGAGTTCAATTCTCGGAATGCCCCATTATTAATTATTTTTATTTTTATTTTAATTTGTTTATAGATTATGAATAATTATTTCGTTTCAAAATCAAAATAACGAGGGCATTTGGTCTAGTGGTATGATTCTCGCTTAGGGTGCGAGAGGTCCCGAGTTCAATTCTCGGAATGCCCCTTTATTAATTATTTTTATTTTATTTATAGGATTTGAATAACTATTTCATTTCAAAATAAAAAAACCGAGGGCATTTGGTCTAGTGGTATGATTCTCGCTTTGGGTGCGAGAGGTCCCGAGTTCAATTCTCGGAATGCCCCTTTATTAATTATTTTTATTTTTATTTTTATTTTTATTTTTTTATAGATTATGAATAATTATTTTGTTTCAAAATCAAAATAACGAGGGCATTTGGTCTAGTGGTATGATTCTCGCTTTGGGTGCGAGAGGTCCCGAGTTCAATTCTCGGAATGCCCCTTTATTAATAATTTTTATTTTTATTTTATTTAACAGATATCTTTATTCTCTCATTTTAAGAAACAAAACTAGAAAACATTTAAGCCCACGTGTGATTAATTTTATTTGTTCTGGAATTAAAATTCATACTTCCATACTTTTTTTTTTTTGTCTCCGTCTTTGTTTTGAGGGAACGATTCTTCTAATAATCGTCTCTTCTCTTAACATCAACAATCTTACATCGACATATCATATCTTATTATCAAATGTTAAGAGTTTTAAATAATCCCCTTTATTAATAATTTTTATTTTTATTTTATTTAACAGATATCTTTAATTCTCTCGTTTTAAGAAACAAAACTATAAAACATTTAAGCCCACGTGTGATTAATTTTATTTGTTTTGGAATTAAAATTCATACTTCCATACTTTTTTTTTTTGTCTCCGTCTTTGTTTTGAGGGAATGATTCTTCTAATAATCGTCTCTTCTCTTAACATCAACAATCTTACATCGACATATCATATCTTATTATCAAATGTTAAGAGTTTTAAACTTCATCCAATATATTTTTCTTAAGATATCTATTAGTTTAGTCGGTAAAGATTACATAAACCTAGCATGATTTTAGGCGTATCACCTTATAGTTGCATTATGAGAGGGGCACTAGGCATGGGTTTAAGGTTGCAGGAGATGATGACGATGATGACTCTCGTGCCCTCTCCTTCCTCACACGAGAGTCACAAGCAAGGTGTGGAAGAATAAGTTCAACAGAGGTAATGACGACCCTCACACAAGGGCTACGGGTGCGCGATGTAAGGTAGATATTACGATTAGTCCAATAGAGATAGAGGCAAAAATTATCTTTTTATATAATCAAGTATGTTATATGAGAATTTTTTTAAGTTACGATGCTATCTAAAAAATTCTTAAAGTTGTGAATTATTTTTTAGAAATTTGACTTATATGTAAAATATTATATTTGATGAAAGTAATTTAGTCTTATGCAACTCCTTTCTTAACCTCTTCATGAAGTTTGCTATTGGCAATCCTTTTTTCCCTATTGGTAACTCACAATCACTAAAAAAAAATAAAATATAATTTACTCAATACACCTCTTTAATTATCAAATATATTTTTATTTCTTAGAATTTGTTTATAAACCTGCAACATCACATCTTCTAGATTGATATAGATTAACCTAGAAGATGACATCTTCCGGATTGTTATAGAAACTGTCACAATATCATCTTCCAAATCTATAACTTGATATATTTAAATCCTAAAGATATTAAATTGATCTAATAAATATGAAAATTATTATTTCTCATATTTTTATTTTCAATCTTTAGATTGTTCTATTTGATTATCTATCTATTTTTTTATTATTTTATGTCATTGACGATGAAAGATGTTATATTACTTAGGAGGAGAAAAGGAAAAAAAAGAACACCCCTTCACGCGAAAACATGCAAGGATGAGGTCATCAAAGGCAATGGTGGCTATAAGTAGTGATGCAAGGCGGAGATTGCAATGAGTTCTATAGAGATAAGGGTAAAATAATTTTTTCCTACAACTAAGGATTCTTTAAAATTAGGATGGTCTATAAAAATTTTAAAAGTTATGAATTTTTAAAAAAATTAACCTTATATAGAAAATGCTATAATTGATGGAAGTAATTTAGTCTTAAGCATATCCTTTTTTAACCTCTTCATAGAGTTTGCTATTGCCAATACTTTTTTTGTAACTCCTTACTTCATTCTAATCACCTAAAAAATAATAAAATATAATTTTACTTAATATAACTTCTTAATTATTAATCATATGACATCTTCTAGATTGATATACATTGATCTAGAAGATTTTTCAGGTAAAAATATTCAGAATAGCATCTTTTGGACTTATAACCTAATTTCTTAAATCCTAAAGATATCAAATCGATCTAACAAAAATGAAAATAATAATATTTATAATTTTCTTTTTAATCTTTAAATTATCCTATTTGATTATCTCTTTTATTATTATTAGTAAGAGAACAAATAGCGAGAAAAAAAAAGAAAAAAAAAGGGTTATATGGAGTTGGAAGAATTTGTCGGAATTAAGTGAAAAGTTTAGAATATTTATGTCCACTTGTATACTCTTAGAAATATTAATATTTTTAAAATAAAATTATAAACATAAAAAAGGTTGTCAATAGAAATCTCTTTTGCTATATATAACCTCATTTTAATCATTTTTAATATTTTTAAAATATCATTGTGCAAATATACCTAAATGCTTTCACCTACCTCATCACTTAATTCCAAAAAATATCAGGTTATATATCAAAAAATAAGATTTTGAGCATTTCTACAACAGCCCGAAAGATGTCAATTGAAAAAAGTGATATAAAAAATTAAATAATCAAATGAGACAATCAGAAGATCAAAGAGAAAAAAAGTAAAAGAAAAAAAATATATATTTATTATATCGATCAGATTACATATTCAAAAAATGATATTTCTCAGAGTTTCCATAATAGCCCAAAAATATATATATTATAATAATCCAGACGTCATATTTCAGACCTTTATATAAATGGGTTAAAACCAATAATAATAGAAGGATTTTGAAAATAAAAAATATAATTAATAATTAAAACTATTGTATTTAATAAAATTATATATTTACCGAAAACCAAAAAGCTGCCAACAGCAATCTGCTCATTATTTTCTTTGAGAAAGGGGGAAGTTTGACGACGTCTTCGATCTCATCCACCTCTCTATTCCATCCCCTCGCCTTCGTCGCACCTTCGGAACCTTCACCCGAGTCGTCGTCGCCGGAGAGATGAAGCGAGTTTTTGGGGCCCAGAAGAACAAGGAGCCGCCACCGACGATTCAGGAGGCGACCGATAGGGTCTGGCTTCTCTGATCAACCTCCTCTTCTCAGAAGATCTCTTATCTACAGATTTTTGTAACGCCGGCTGTGATTTGGTTGGATCTTTGTGCTGAATCGTGTGATATCCACGGTCATAAGTCGCTGTTCTTTTAATTTGTGCTAGGTTACTAATGTGTCTGGACTTTGTTATTTTGGAGTCGATTCGTGATGGGATTTAGGATTGCTTGTGTTCGAAAGGGGGATAGAGGGACACAAACTGTGAAATACTGTTAAAGAAAAAAGTTGTGCGCAAAGGGTAAGTGGGGAAGATGGGGATTATGGCCTCACCGTTGACAGAAGACTCTTTACCAGTGAAGCTAGCTGAAATCTGAGGTTTGGAACCCTCAACCTTTGGTAGGTGGGTTGTATGGGATATTTATATTTCAGGCTTCGTTGAGAGCAAAATTTTAGACCTCTAGCTCATAAAGGTCTTTTGAATAGTGAGTTCTTTTGTTTTTGTTTTCCAATAATCCAGAACAACATGGTTTAAGTTCGGAAAAAGATCTGATACATTACATATTTATTTTGCAATTTTCGTTGTTTACCTTTACATCCTTTATAATCCTACATTATGATTAGCTTAACGTTTGAAGCTTGAATGTGTCAAGTGTATAAAGAGTCAATTCAATGACCCATGAGCCAATTCAAGCTAAGTTGAGATCTACTAGGATCAGTTGGCAAACTTTAAAATGTTTGATTCTCATCCTGACCTAGAAAAAATCTATATTTCACTCGGTTCTAGGAGCCAACAATTTGTGAATGGCTTGAGTTTAGTTCTCACTTTAAAGGCTCTGTAATCTCAGATAGCGTATGTGATTCTTGCTCTCCTGACAGGCTTATAAAACTTGCTTGTATGTAGGCAAATGTTCCCTTGATCAAGCTTTGGAAATTCTTGGATGTGAATCTAATCTACCTTGTAGTGTATTATATTTATTAGTCATGCTGAATGGAGAATTGAGGAATGTTGTGTCTTGTACTTTCTGCTATGCTCAACTAATAATAATTTTTTTCAGATAAATAAAAGGGGTGAAACAGTTGATGAGAAAATCAAGAAACTTGATGCTGAATTAGCTAGATACAAGGAGCAGATCAAGAAGACACGACCTGGTCCTGCTCAAGAAGCTGTCAAAGCCCGAGCAATGAGGGTTCTTAAGCAAAAGAGGATGTAGGGTCTCTCTGCTTTATTATTTCTTATCTAAATAAGAAGCTTGTTTGACATAAGTTGATTGGTTGCAATTATAATATTAGATTATACTGTTCATATTTAAGTTTGGCTCTACTATCCTCCAAGAAAAGCATCTGCATCATGTATATGCAAGTCAATATCTTGTCGAAGGTTTGCTGATTTTTCCTAACATGCTTAGTGTTTGTTATATGGATAGATGTGGTCTTTGTTGTCTGGCATCACTATTCTTCAGCATCCTTTTAAAGAGCATCTAACAGTTTAGGGTTATTGATCCCTAGCTTTGGTATCTTTCCTTGCATGCATTAGAGAAGTGACTTCTGTATGTTGGCTTTGGTTTGTGTACCCTCTGCCATCAACATGAGTCCGATTTTTGGTTTTCATAGATTACCTCAATCCACTCTGTCCTCATGTAATTTGATCTCTGTAGACTTGACAATTTCCAGTTTATTTAGCATTACATTGCCAAAGAATTAGGTGCCTCATCCTATGTTGTGAGGTGAAATTTCATATGATATGTGCTGCAATAATGCAATTCATATCTGCCCATGCCAGCTTGTGTCTGCATGACACCTGTAACCTGATGTAACAATTAAAGTATTTGATAGATAAGTTGTGTACCAATGCATTAGACTTATTTATACACATCTACAACAAAAAATAGTAGGAGAGCCAGTATATGAATCTTTAATTTGTGCAGGATCAGTCTTAGCCTTGTAACCAATAGAGGCCATCTGCATTATTTGAACTATGATCCGCTAGGTTGCAAAGTATCAACCTTATGTGGCACAAAGGATCACCCTCTATTTGTCATTTACTTGCAAAAGTAAAAGAAAGACATGATGTTATATTGGTTATATACCATCAAATCTGATGATATCAGACAAATCTGATGGCCAACTGGAGAATGGAGGTTACTTATGATTTTAACTGCCAATTTCACTGATTATAATTCACTAGTCTATTTTTTCATAGTATACACACAAAGATTTTTCAATTTTCCCAATTTTTCTATGTTTGTTGGCTCTGCAAATCTCTTTCTGTATAATCATGTTATATATGCCTTTTATGTTATAAAGTTCGTTCCTTCTCTTTATGAGGTTCCTTGATTAAAAAAAAAGTTACTTCTTGTTGAGCCTTTCAGTTTTTGTCTTATGTATCTATTCCCTGGTTGACTTTTAGCACTCTATGCTGAAGTGTCATTTTTACTATTTGATGTGCTCATTTTTGCTGGGCTTATCATATTATTATGTGTTCATTTAAGATCCATTTTAGTGACATGATTACCTTTCGAGGCAGTGGCTTGGCCCCTTTTACAAACTTGTTTTGAACCATAACATTGTCACATGCAGCTTTCTGTTGTCTGGAAGCTGTTGCCGTTAGATAATATGAGTATACTGGAGAAAACTCTTGTAGTTTCACTGAGATGTTCTCTTTTTGTCATTTTATTAGCTGGCAGTCTGACGGTACTTGTTTGTCCCAGTTGTAGTGTCACCAGTTACTGCTGCAGCATTATGTATATTGTGTTAAAGAGCAACTTTCTGTTGGATTCAGTTCTATGTTGTTATATGTATAGTTATAAATGACTGCATACTGAATAGATAAATTTGAAAGTATGATTTTATTTCACGGATGTGCTTTACCCTTATATTTAACAAGTATTTCAAAACAAAAGATATATAGATTTCTTTCTCATAACGGTTATAAAATAAAATTTTCTCCTTTCATCTGAGTGTAGCAAAAGTAGAAAATCAGAGGGCTAGTTCCCTCTTCAAATTTTGTTAGTTTTGTGAGTTTTAGCATGGTTTTCCAACCAGTTCACAACATCATTTCCATCCCTATGTACATGCATAATCTTAAATGTTCGGCAAAAATCTAAGTGTCCAAAAATATCTCTGGTTGCATTTAAAGTATTTCAGGGAGGTGAACTTTCCCCATTTAAAATGTTAACTAAAGCTTCTAAAATCAGATTCCCCATCTAGTTTTTGTACCCCCCACCCTAGAGCAGATTCCAAGCCTTCTCTAATAGAGGCTACATCATATTAAAACATTATACTGTTTATTATGGACTTGTGACCAGACAACAAGCATTCACCATTATGATCTTTAATAGTAAATTCAAAATCCCCTTCTTGGAGTTGATTCCAAGTACTGAGGTTTTCCCACTTAACCGGTATATGACATATCTCAAGCAGTCTTTCAGATGAATAATGCTTCGGTTTGGTCATATAATATGAGTTTGTAAAATATAAGACCTGGATTGGGTTTTGAGCCATTATGTAAACCATCATTTTGGGTTTTCTGCATCAAACATCGAGAAGTAGCAATGTATACCCTTCAGGATCAGTGAAGCTTCATTAGATTCATCATTTTCGTACTTTGAGCCACAACCCATCATGCCAATGACAAACGGTCTAAACGTAATGCTCAAAGTTTTTGGATTATTACAGAGAAAAAGCTTTAGAAGAAAAGATGAGTAATCAACTCTAATTCACTATCTCATTGGGGACAAAAGCAAATGTTACTGATACATAGATTAACCAATCTATCTGAGGCGCAGGAGGTTTCAGCAAAAAATAAAATAAAAAATTGACATAGCGGACAATAGGAAGTTTCCACAAAAATCCTATTGCCATGTCTATTCATCATGGGTTCAAAATTATCGGTCTGTAAGAAATCATAGGCTGACTTAGCCGAAGCATGCTCATTCTATAAGGATATTTAAGTATGCTGATTCTAAGGAAAGGATTCTATCAGACATTATAGGACCAAAGAGCTGTAAATTTTGATGAGCCAAACAACAATTTTGAAATGCTGGTCAATATGTCCTTTTCAATGCTTTCAATGTTTTATGGCTGCATGTAGAAGTCCATATTTATTTGCTGATTGACAAAACTTGCCTTTTTCCCAGGTATGAGGGACAGCGTGACATGATGTATAACCAGACATTCAACCTCGACCAAGTTGCCTTTGCTACAGAGGGAATTAAAGATGCTCAACAGACAGTATGTTTTATAAGTTTCTATCAAAAAATTGTTGTGTAAGAATGCTTTTCTTACTAATACACAAATATATCATTGACCTTTTTAGATGTCAGCACTGAAATCTGCAAACAAGGAGTTGAAAGGGATGATGAAAACTGTGAATATTTCAGATATAGATGTATGTTGCCGTTATCATTGTATAGCATTTACTAAAGATTGCTTTATTTATTTTATCAAGTCAGTTTAGTGTCAGTTAACAAAATGCAGTAGTTGGTACTTTTGATATCTGAAGTCATTCAATATACAGAGTATGCAAGACGAGATGCTTGATATGATGGATATTAGTACAGAAATCCAAGAATCACTTGGAAGAAGCTACAATGTCCCTGATGACATTGATGAGGAAGAACTATTGGGTGGTATGATGTTATGATAAAGAATTTATGAGTTGGTTTTTTCTCTCTCAGATGTCAACTAGTTGTGTCACTTTATACAAAATGTTGTTACTTCAGCATTAATCTTTATGTGACTTATTGTTACCATTTTTTATTTTTGGTTTGAATAATCAATGCAGAGCTTGATGCTTTGGAAGCTGACATGGGAGCAGAGATTGAATCTGATGCAGTTCCATCTTATCTTCAACCAGATAGGGAATCTGATCTGGATTCAGAACTCAACTTACCTGCAGCTCCAACAGGCAATGCTGCAGCAGTGCTCAACAGAGTGAATCCCCTGGTATATCTATCTATTACATACTGATAATAAATCATGGAACAAAATGCATAGACATCAGATTGGCTGATTTGTGCTAGGAAAATTTGTAAGAATTGTGAACCTTTAGCATCTAGCATGCCATGAATATTGGAAAAAAAATGTCAAATAGTATACTCCAAGAATATATATATATATATATATATATATATATATATATTGATGTATATATAAATATATATATATATGTACACATATACATACACACACACACACACACACACACATATATATATATATATATATATTGCAACAATGCAACTGCTAATAGAATATAAAGTTTAGATATGCTAACCCTTTTGTTTGGCTTTAGTAGCATAGATAGTGCCTTTGTGCTCAGGATACCAATCTGTACCAAACTGTTTCATCCAGTTGGATAGACAAAAATTAAAAGATTACACAGGATCTGGCATGCTCATACTCGAGGCAAATGGAAGAATGGAAACAGATTTCCACATCCACTTCCCTATATTTAGATTAACTAAACTCTTGTATATATTTTCTGTTTTTTCCGGCATTCAAACGGCACGTGGGGCATATATTTAGATTAACCATCTTAGATAGTTCAGGCCTGTCAACAACAAATGATTTCCAAGTTACAAATCTGAATCCTTCTGTACCATTTGAACTTAAAACTGTCTTCCTGCCTATGGATACACCCTAAATTTAGTTGGTTGGTAGGCAAATCTCTGTGCTACCTTTTTTTTTGGATAGATGAATATGAGATCATTGTTAATGAGTGTGATATTCAATTCTCTTGTTTGCTATGAAGTTTGGCCTGCATAGATGGTTTATGATATTCGGAAGATGATAACTTGAAGATTTTCTTAATCCAGTTCAAACTTAAGTTAGAAGACCCTTTCTTTGGTTAGCTAGCCCAAACCAGTAGCATGCAGTATCAGGAAGATTGTGACCGAGATGCTTCTCTTTTCCATACTGCAAAGCTGGTATTAGCCTCTGTTTAAGTGTGTACAATTTTGAGACTCTCGAGCTCGGTTAAGGTGCAGTGACTGTTGTTAGGGACTTCATTGCCATGTTACTGAGTCGCCATAGTAGATGTATCCTTCAGTCCATAGCTGTTGCACATGCAGGGTGTCAATGGCATAAAGGACAAAGGGCCTAAACTTACTTTACAGTAGAAGAGTAGAAAATTTCATCTTATCAGGATATTTGCATCTTTTAGTGTCTGCGGATGGTTTGGTGATCATGACAAGTACTATCCTTCTCATAGTGCCATGGCTCGATGATTTTTACTGATGATCATGAGATACTGTGTTCATACATGATCATGAGATAAGTTTGAGCTGGTCTCTCAAGTTATTCATTGCATTTCCTTTTGGTGCTTTTGAGTGGTTGGGATCTCCTTGACATGCATCCTTGCAGACTGGCCTTCTGTGAATCAGTTTCTATGAATGTGCAATATTTATAGCCTGGTCAGTGAGTTTTCACTTGTTGCTTTGTACATTACTTACTGCACATTTAAGTATCAAGTTCTAACAGCATTCTCAGAAACAAATATCATGTAATCATTTTTATTGGGCTTTTTGTAGGCTGCTTTCCATCCGTCATAAGATTGTAATTTGCTGAAACCTATTTTGTTCTGAACAGGATGACCTAGGCTTCCCTGCTGTGCCCCAAGCATCATTACGCAATTAGAGTAGTTGTCACCAGGATTGGTAGATCGGTGTTCATGTTTACAAACACGATACTGTACTCCAGGATTGGTGGATGGCCCTCCATTTCTCATGTGCTATTTGATACTGATGTAAAATATGAGGATCATTTTGAGCATGACTTTGTGATATGTTATAGGCGTGTGGACCAGTTTATGCCAAAGCTTTAGTGGTTCTGTACGACACGTTGGGAAAAGGTGCCTCCTTGGAAACATTAAATAAATATTGACGAGTTCTTTTTTTCAATGTAGATTAGCCTCTGAAGAAAACGATAAATTTCATCATCGATAATATTTTCTAGAATTAAAATGTAATTGACATTCTGATTGCTATTCATGTCTTTAATTAACTATAATTCACGAGTTGATGTTTCTCTTTTACAAGTAACTCAATTTAAATGATTAAATTTATCGAATACCCAGGGTTTCTTTTCTCCAAAGATTTTGGTCGAGGATTAAAATTTAAATGCTCTTCGTATGCATGTTGAAGTGTTGTTATATCATCGAGTGTTCCAATTTTTCAAGATCCCAATTCCGATCAAAATTTCACTACCTCTGTAAATTTTATTTCTTATATATATATATATATATATATATAGTAAACTTTTAAGATATTATAATAACCAATACAGCACATATATCCCTCCAAATATTAGATTCTTTCGGTCATCTACAGAATTTAGGTTGACAAATATTTGTTTGTTTGAGGTTCGAAAAGTATGCAAAAGCTAAAATATCTAATATATAAGCAACATCTTTAACATCATTATAAATTCTAAATGATACTAAAGTAAATTGAAAATTTGATTAATAATCAACTTTATAATGCCAATTATGGAGGTATATATATATATAATAAAATTAAAGTTAGACGAATAAATACGAAGATACTACCTTCGTAGTGACATATAATATTGCGTTTCATCGTTTATACATGCAAAAGAAATATATTTTTTTAAGATAAAATATTTTTTTGATGAGAGAACTTTATAAGAAGGAGAATCTCTCCGAGTACAGAACAAATTATGATCGAATATTTTATTTACTTCTCAAGCTTCATTGACTTCAGAGGTCTAACATAGAATAGCTTGTGCTTTTTGCACGAAAAATATTCATGAGGAACAATATATATCGAGAATAAAAGCTAAGATCTTGTTGACTTCGAGTTCAGTATATCGAAAGAATAGACTATGTCAATTTAACACTACAGTTGACGATCAAAATCAATATTATCAGAATCTTTGACTTAATAGTAGAATGAGTTCACAATCAAAACCGATATTAACACAATCCTAATGGTCAATGATGTAGAATGAGTTCATATCAATGTTGCAAGATCTCTTGTTACTATTTGTTATGAAATTTTATGTTGTGATATAAGAATCAACACAGCTTGGTTTCGTCCATGTGTAAGTTCGTCTTCGTTGGTCGGGAATAGGTAGGGGACTCGATAGAGGTCGGTTGGATCTGCTTGTAAGTGCGTCTCGAGTTCCTCCTCGAGATTTTTCAAGGGACCCTACACAAAAGCCTTGTCGGAGGCACCCGATGTGGTCCCTTTGACAATCGAGTAAGTACCTCAAGTGTTCAATATGTAGAGAATTAGAGAGAGAGCCTCATTGAGCTATTATAAAGGGTGTCTTTTATACTTGTGGTCTTGGGGATAATTGTACCGGGTTCCTTACCTTAATGCTGTCGATATCATTTGCTAAGTTGGCGTATGACTTTGTATGGTTTCGAGGTCCTCGGGCGTTGAGTCCACATCAGACGATATCGTACGTTGCGCCTCCTTCTTGTTATCATCCTGCCCGAGCAATGAGGCGTTAGGTTGATCGTCACTGTACCAAGTTGGCTACCATTATGTCAGGTCGGACCCCTACGTATCACTTGATCTCGACACAATCGGATGATCGAGCCCTAGGATTGACTTGTGGCTGGATAATTGGTGAAACCATTATCAGCCTTATCACTATGGCATATGTTGTAGCTTTAGATATATTCAGGATGATAATTGTTATTTTTATTTTTTTCAGGAAAAAAAAAACACAATTCGAATTAACCCAGATTAAACAGATCGGACGGATGTAACCAATCCGATCGAATCGAGGGTTGATGATAGGCTGACTTGATCGAACCCGGCACACCTAACCCCGGCCCGTCTCAAATCCGAGTTGGAGAGGGCGAGCGGCAGCGTCCAAGAGGCCGGATGGGTCGTTAGGGTTACAGAACCCAAGCAATGGCGCTCGCGAAGGCTAAGGAGATCGTCTCCTCCGCGCCCGTCGTCGTCTTCAGGTGCTTTTCCCGCTCTTCTCCTTCATCTTCTCTTGTTATTCTATCTATCTCCTTCGTCAATTGATCTCTAGGGCCCCAATCTTTGGTTTGTTTCGCTCCGATTTTGGAGGTTTTCTCTTCGTTGGAGTTGGTCAATCATCCCGGAATGCCCAGGTCGTGATCGGTTAGGGTCTGTTGAACCGATTGATCAAGACGATGGGTTGGGGTGCTTCAGTTATGTGGGGAATGCTAAAGAGGGAGAGAGTTTTTTGAGCGTTGATTAGAGTTAGTCGGTGACAAGTATCGGATTTTGTCTGCCTTTTCCGGGGGTTTTTTGTATTTTCTTTTCTCTTCGTTTTATTGTGTGGAGAATAACGGATTTTTTGTTGCTTTAACGAAATGGAGGAGTCGGTGATGTTGAAATACTTGTGCTTATTGACTCCATCCATATGAATCCATCTTGTGGTGGAAACGGACGAAGCATTGTTTAATCACTCATTAAGTGCTTATTTGGACCAAAATCAATCATCTTGGACAAGTTGATAGTAAGCTGTTCCTTTTTTTTTCATTGGTTATGACTGCCTCAGTTTTAGATGAGTCTTTAAATATAGCTGAATAAGAGTTAGAGACACTGAAAACTTTGAGGTTCGTTTGTGGACATTGTGCAGCCATCTGAAGAGTAAGGCAAACACATCAATGTCTATTGCCAAAGCTAGAAGACTCCTGGTTCATCGAAGTGATCGGCACAAGAACGTTAATTTAAACTCATGATGCAATGGGTGTTAGAGTTTTATTACTTCTTTTCTTTGATGGCAGAATCTTATAGCTGGTTACTTGCACATTGGGAAAAAACTCATATTGATAAGAATCCTGATTCGATTTATGGTTCTTTTTTAACGTTTAGATTTTCTTTTATCCCATCCATTTTATGGCCCTAAGCTCTTGAGGGTTAGTGTTCTCAAGCTCCCTAGTCTTCGTTGCTTCCCATAGTGAATGATTGGGTCATGTTGTTTATTCTAGACATCCTCATATGGAATCAATGTAAGTAGAGTTTATATATTGTAGGCCCATGGCTCATCTTTATGCAAGCAACGGGACATGATTTTGGCCAAATAGTTTGAAGATTCAATCCCTTTCTAGAGATTTTTTTTTCTTGTTTTCTTAGCTTTTTGCTTAGTTTTCTATAGATAAGATATGAGATCCTGTTAATTTGTACTACAGAGAGGTTACCATGGTTCATGATCTTGTCACATGTGTGCAAAAGATTTACAAAGATCATAATAGAGTATGAGACCTCTTTAATGGCTTGACAAACTGTTCTAGGGCTAAAGAGGCTATGATTAAGCCCAGGCTGATGAGATCTATGTTGCTCTAAAGATGTCAGATGAATAAATGGAAAATCACAACATAAACACTATCCTTTAGTAGGTCTGGCATGAGAAGATTTTACTTTAAAGGGCTTCTCCATCTGATTTTCACATATTTTTTAGATTTTAGTTCTGATTCATAAACTGAACCAGTTTGATTCAGTTAATAGGGGATTGATGACAGTAGTCTTGCTCCTTTTGTTGCAGCATCTGACTTTTTGACTAGTTTCTCTGGCTGATGTTTGAACATCATCAGTAGATGGAAAAAAAAGACCTATGGAATCATTGTGGTCTAGCATTCAGTCATTTTAAGGACATGAGTTATTAGATATTAACTGATTTTATACAGCCTTAATCGGATTAAGCAATTCATATTGACGTGGAACCAATCTTATCTATCTCTTATTCAAATAAATTTGATTGGTTTAGAGGTTTTTTTAGCATATCATTAGTTGTCACAGGACAACATACTGAATAATTCTAAGCTAGTTTCCTAGTTTACATAAGGAAGAAGAAAAATGTGGAAAGAATTTGAGAACAATCATATTATGATTGTAATTGAAGATCCCAAATTCTAATAAAAGACTTTATGAAGATTAATATCTACAAGGATGGAAGCATATCAATTAAAGATATTATCTTCTTCGAAGGAAAAAAAAATCAAATTATATATTTGATTTGATGCAATTGTCAATTTTTTATTTTTTTATTTTCATTTTTTTCTTGTACTTAGCCAGTTAGCATATAAAAAGGGGCTAGAATATCGTAATGCATCAATGAGAGACGAATCACTGAATCATGTTCTTTCCCCACCTTGTGTGTGAGTGGTGCTAGGCTACAAGTTATTTTCCCTTATGGCATGATCCGGTAGTCCACGTGAGAGACGTGCAGAGTTGTGAGGCCTTCATCCTGGGCTTGCTCTCCTTGAGCCAGAGCGAGTCTGATAGTTATCCATTTGTTTTTCTATCATCTTTCAGTTACTATCATCTATTCCTCTCTTTTATGTTCCTCTATTTAAAAAAAAATATTCTACTGCTCTTGTCCTGCATCACATATGGTATTCTAAGCTTTATAATTAGATTGACTTAGAGGTTTAGTAATTTAAATTTGATTTATATTGTATTCTTTTTTGCTTTTATAATTTTAATTTGAGCAATTATTTTTCATTCTCTCTCACCTCCTTTATTTTTTTCCTGCTTGATTTTATATAAAGGATCAGGGAACTAGATACTCTATACATGAGAACGTTTGAACTTATAATTTTCAAATGTCGTGACCCGGACACTCATGGTCCTCAACATGTTTTTCTATTGAAGTGATACTTAGAGTGATCGTTAAGTGGTTGTATTTTATCTTCATTGTTGGGTTAATTATTATCACAGTTTAAACAAATAATTTATTTGCATTTTCTGGTTTGTACTCTTTTCTCCATAGTTGTCTGTATGTGATATTGAATGCTATAACGTGCAATTCATGTTACAAACAGTAACCTAATTCATAGCTCTTATCTTAGTCAAGAATTTTTTAGGAAATTGAACCAAATCTGTCAGTCTTTTCCCATTGCTCTTGTTGGAAGTTCCATGTGAGTTGTAAGCTATGGTGTTAGATGTTAACTATATAAGTTGTCAACATCACTGAACTAATTTATACGTCCAAGTTACTGAAATGAAATAAATTATTGTACCATGTTAGACTGGAGGCTGATTCATTATCAAGATTTAAATTTCTATTCAGTTGGAGTCTGGGCTTATTTCAGGGATGACCGTATATTATAGTTTTAATAACTGTCTCTTTGCTAATTTACTTCACAGTTATTACACACTCTCTTGAAAATGAATAGTTTTGATTGTTTGTAAGTTAGCTGTCAAGTTTATTTAAGAAAAGATTTTATTTCTGATACAAGTTTAAAGTCTCAAGTATTTGGGGTTGTCTGCATCTAAAGAATTGCTTAAAGCAACCAGACACTATAGTTTTGTTCTCTGTGGTCTCATGATAATATATTGCTCCTTTATTTTTGTCCTTTATATTCATGATTGTTCTGTTGGTAACTTATTAATTGGCAAAGTGGGGAAATTAAACATAGTTATTGGGAAGAAGCTTGAACCACTAGTTTACCATAAGCATTTGAAAGCCTATTATGAGAACCACTAGACCCAGATTTTCATTGTGAAGAAGATTATGGTATACATGGATATACAGATACACTGTTAATAGTTATGGCTTAAGGGCTTGAAATATATGTTGACTAAATTTCTTTTTCTGGTCATGTTTTTAACAGGCTTCTTGGGCTTTTATGATTGATGTTCGATCTACTTTGTGGCCCATTTTTATTGGCTAGCAGATGCTGATATGGTATATATACCATGTACATGTAGAGGTGGTAATTTTGTTGAGTTGGTTAATCTCATGTTGGGAACCCCAGGAGTGGGAATTTCCTCAAGTAAGGTCTAGTGTTAGAACCATGGAGGTGGATTCTGAGTTGAGTGTGCCATCATGACATTAGGATTATCAGTAGAGGACGTTGTAGTACATTAATAGTCCCACTTTAAGAGATGATGTTGAATTGGAATTGTGCAGACATGGAGACTTTCTTCTAATAAATTTGTTGTAGGTATTTTAGGCCATTATGTACCGGCTGAGTTGTGTAGGTTATTTTACTAGCAGGAAACTCAGTTAATTCATGATGGGCAAACATTTTCACAGTTATGTTCTAGCCACATTTAGTGTAAGGTTTACTTCTGATTTTCCAGTGTTCTCTGATCATATTTTTATTAACACTGCCTGTTAGGTTTCAAATGGTAATTTTGGTACACTAAACCTAACAATGTTTAAGTTTTGACTTTTGATTCTTTTGAAGTTATTTGTATAGTGCATTCATGTTCATCATTGCCCAACTAATAACTTAAAACACTAATTTCTCCTTGCTGTTTTATTGTGACCAAGTTGTTTGTTTTTGTTTTTAGTTTCTGAAACACTACAGTACCCGAATGAAGATTCTACATTTATATTTCTAGATATTGATCTTTTCTTTGTTCTTGTTAATGTTTTAGTTTTTCACTTGCTTCACTTTACTCGATTATCGTTGGTTGCTTGCAGCAAGACAAACTGTGGACACTCCAAGTGGGTAAAGGAGTTGCTCACACAATTAGGAGTGTTTTTTAAAGTGATTGAGTTGGATCTTGAAAGTGAGTGCACTTCAGATTACATGTAGTTTAAAATACTTTGCAGAAAATTAATTTTGTTAATCTTATTCTATACTAATTGTAGGTTGCTTTGAAGAGCATTTTTTTAAAAAGATATAGCCTAGTTATAGCATATTTGATTCTACTATCTAGGCATCTAGTGTAAATACAAATAATCTTTCTTTCATTACTTTTCAATGTGGATGGTGGGTTACTATGATGTTCTGACTTTAATCTCTTACATGAAGGTGATGGATCTGATGTACAATCTGCACTAACAGAATGGACTACTCAAAGGAAATTGCCAATTGTATTCATTGGTGGAAATCATATTGGTGGTGATGAACGTATGTTCCTTGCCTTTGCATGTTTTGCTAGTTAATCGTTTAAGAAACTATATTATCATCTTTCGGCTTGGTTTTGTAGTGTGTTTGATTCTTTGGCAATTAACTTCATTGTCATATCTAACAAGCTGGTTGAATCATTTGACAAATTTACATTTATTAAAATTACAAAATGAGATCCATCATGATCATGATGTCACACATAGGTTGTCTCTTTTTAAATAAATTACTATGATATTTCTTTTCATGGTTTGTTTTATCGATCCGTATCAGTGTACCAACCAGCTGTTGGTATAGTACATACCAAGTTGTACCGAGCGTACTGACACATGGTACATAGGGGTATACCAATCTACCGCTTATATTGATCTCTTGTTGAACTGGTATATAGCGCCCGTACCAAGCGGTACACTACGGTATGATGAACATTGCTCTTTTTAATATATGCTTGTTGAGAGAGGCACACAAGTTAAATTTGGCATCATAAAAGAGATATAAGATTGTTTAGGGCTAGCTATACTTTACTTTATGAATTGTAGTTTAGAGAATAAATAATGTTTTAAAGATTAACCAAAGATAGGGATATTAAATATACTGAAACAGACAAGATAAAAGAAAAAATGTTGAACTTTTCTGAAATTAGGAGGAGGAGAGAGAGAGAGAGGGGGGTGGGGGGGGGGGGGGGGGATACCACTTTGTGATAAAATGATAAAAGATTATAGTGTCTACCAGGGATTGAAATTTCATATCGTACCAGGTATGGGCGTATCGAGCGGTACGCGGCATACCGAGTAGCATATCTATATATATATTTTATAAAAATATAAAAAATCAATATATAAAAAATAAAAAAATCTAAAAAAGAGGCGTACGTTTCCTCGACAATGTCACCTCCTCTTCTCCTCGTCGCCTCAGATGAGGAGGACATGTTCTCCTTCATCTCCTCATTTGCGGCTTTTGACAGAGATGTCAAAGGCCGCAGACGTCTTTAGCCTTCGGCGAAGAATGTGACGAAGGCCACAGACGTCTCTAGCCTTCGGCAAAGACACGGCGAAGAAGAAGCGTAAAATCATAGACGAGGCGCTAAAAGAGATCATCTCTTTCGTTGCTCTAGTCGCCACCTCGTCGTTACCTCCTGGATCGGGATCGTCGAGGGAGGTAGCATCGGACGCGTTGAGGTTCTCCCGATTCTCTCTCTTCTTCGAACGCCTTCTCTTTCTTCTTCCTTCTCGATGCTTCTTGCCTCCCTCGTCGTAGCTAGGCCACAGCCAGGCTGGTAGCGGGTGGTCACGGTCGAAATCGATCGTCACCGACCTATTTCGGGTGGTAACGGTTGAAAATTTGATTGTTACCACCCGAAACAACCCCGTATCATTCGATACGAGGCTATATCGAGTGGACCGCGCAGTAGTGGGCGGTTCGCGTATCGGTTCTCGGGCGAACTGGTATGTACCGCCCGATATCGGTGGTACGATTCAAAATCGCAAACCCTGGTGTCTACTATCTGCTACAACCAATAGTTGAATGAAAAAATATAGAAAATAATGCACATTAGATGCCATTTTTTTAGTAGACTTCCTTTGGAGAAACCGACATGATGTGTCTAGTTGTCTCTTTGATCTTTTTGGGAGAAAACATTTGAGGAATGGAGATTTTCAATGATTCACCATCAATTATTATGGTGATTACTCAAAACCAAGGTTTGCAATTTCGACCTGTACCGCCCGGTACGGGCAGTATATACCGGTCCGCCAGGTTATCGGTACGTGGACCGCCCGCTACCGGGCGGTTCCGTCAAAAATCGACTGTCGGCAGTCGATTTCGGCAGTCGGTGGCCGATTGAAGTAGAAATCGACCGTCGGCGGTCGATTGAGGAAGAAAAAAGGAAGAAGAAGAGGAAAAGAAAAAAAAAAAAGAAGGGAAGAAAGAATACCTCGCCCGCGTGCCGTCCTCGCCCGCCTGTCGTCGCCGCCCGCAGCCACTTTTTCTCCTCACGCAGGGAGACGCTCCGTGATGTCGCCCCCCTTTTCCTTTTTTTTTTAATATTTTAATATTTTTAATATTATATTATAAAAATATTATATTATATTTTTAATACCGGGCGGTATGCACAGTGCATACCGCCCGGTATGGGCCTCGTACCGGTACCGATAATATATCGGTACACCGGTATGGACCGGTAAGTAAAACCTTGCTCAAAACTACTTGTGATGCTATGTGATCATGGCAATTATATTGGCGACTCAAAAATGTTCCTTCTGATTTTAGGGAACCATGGCTAGGATCTTTGTCATTAAGCTGGAGAACTGGTCCAAAAATTGATGTTTTTTCATCATAGATTAAATCATTGTTTATAACCTAGGATCTTATTTTATCATCAAACCAATCACTGTTAACTTTTTTATTATCAGTGAACAAATTTCTTGTATGAAATAGATGCTTTGTATTTCTCAAGAAGTGACTCAATTAATGAGATTTGGTGTGATTGATATGAGGAGGATGTGATTGATATTCAAATATTTTTACTTAAAACATACTGATTCGACCCAATCTGCGGAACCACCACCCAAAATCATATTGTCACTAGAAGCATAACTCTATAAGTTCTAGAAAATTACCTAATAATTCCAGAGTCAGAAATGTCTAGGTTTAAATGACTTTCAAATTAACTTCCAAATTAGTAGATGCTACCAAAAGGATTTCCATTGCAATACACAAAAGGAAGAGATTCAGAATGTTAGAGGCAAAAAGAGCTTCTACAATTTCATTAATCCATAAATGAGATCTGCATAGATGCATTGATTCATGGATCTTGATTGGAAAAGAATGAAAACAAAAAAGAATTTGTCGAAAGGCAAACTAATTGGTAATGAAAGATGAAACATAAATCACAGTTAATGAGACCCTTTCAAGGCTTGCTTGATAATAAAAGGAAATAAACTTATGGAGCATGGTTTTTTTGGGGGTCAAAATGTACCCTAACTTTATCATGAGTTATTTTCCTTGGTTAAGAATACATGTTATTTTGTCAATGTTCGTCAAGTCATCCATTTTTTTCTTACTCATAGAGGAAGTAAGAAGTTTAAATGGTACAATATATGTTATTAGAAATCCTTCTAATGAAATATGTATTCCCATTTTCAAATGGATGACTCATTAATTGAATTGGATGACAATTTTAAATGTATTAATACTATATTTACACTAGAAACTGTAAATTAATGGGCTTTTTATAGGATCTATTTCACTGGCAGTTTCACTTTGGCTAACTTAGCAGCTCGTCCAGTTACTTGAAATTCAAGGATATTTTATTTTTTCATGCTAGCAATCTACAACAATCAATTAGGATCATTTTCTTCTTGAGACCTTTAAAACACATTCTTTGTTTTTATAATGGGGTCCTGGAGCACAAGAAGATTATACTTGGCGTCAATTAGGTGATTTGTGAACTTTGGTGTTCTCCATGGTGTTTTTGATTAATAGGTTTAGTGTTATGCCAACTTGAACTTTCTCAATGTGTTCCTTTGTGGTTGTATAGGAAAGACAACCTAGCTTGTTGAATATGAGGAGTTCCTAATAAAGATTGAACAATTGAGTCTGAATAAATGTTGAAATTGAAGTTGGGCTTAAATCCGTTGTTCCTAGATAGCTTAGTGGGAGAGAATCAGCTGTTAGCTAATTGGTCATCAGTTGGAATCCTATGTAGGAAGATTTGGTTTCTTTCTAACTAAAGAATGAATAGTGAAATTAAAGGGTTCGCTTCAGGTTCAAACTTTTCAATTTGTCAAGTGAAACTTCCTGATAGCAAAAATAAGTTTTGGATAAGTTGGGTAACATGCAAATATGTTATCAAGGCGAAATCAACAAAGAAGGTAGTCAATGGGCTATAGATTCAAACAATTGCATCACTGTTATTAACTCTACTTGGAATGATTGTGGTAACATCTACAAGTGACTTTTTTGCTATTAAATTTTGAGGCTCAACCTTGGACATTGTAGTGGAAGCTACTGAGTTGGAGTAGGGTCAACCTTGGACATGTACTTGGAATGATTATGTGCTAACATCTACAGGTGGCTTTTCTGCTGTTAAACTCTAAGGCTCAACCTTGGACATGTCGTGGAACCTATTGAGTCGGAGTCAAGGTCGATGTTTTCGAATCATACCGCCCGTTACCAGGCAGTACCACCGATTGTGGTTGTTTCCGCCTTGTCACCGCCCGAAATCGGGTAGTAACGGTTGATTTCGACCGTCGCCGGCTGCTGTCAGACGATATTAGTCAAGGGAGAAAGAAGAAGAGGGAGAAGAAAAGGGAGAACCTGGAGATACAGTGCTGCCAGTGATTGCAAAAGCCGCTCGGGCGAGGCGAGGCCCGAGCGTCTTGCTCAATCTCCAGGCGACGCGCTTCAAAGAGGTGCCGTCTAGGCGCTCGCCCAAGCCCAGGCGTCGGGCGCTTCGAGCGAGTGCCCGGTTTAAACCAGGCGACCAAACCAGGCTTTTAGCTCTGGTTCGATCACATTCGCATTAGTTGGTTCAATCGAACCAACTAATGCACTGATATATGCTTCCTCAACCCGAATCTCACTCGCGAATCGTGATTACGCCGTCGACATTGCTCTGTTTCCGTTGCCGCTACTCGTCGCTGTCGCTGTCGTTGTCATTGCTCTTCGCCGTCGTCGCTGCTGTTGCTGCTCTCCGCTACCGTTGCTCTCAGTAAGCTGCTTTTGCTTTCGGTCAAGTTAGTCGCTTCACCTCGTCTCTATTGTTAACAGTATACTGTTAACTTATTGTTAACAATATATTGTTAATAGTATATTAACATTATATTGTATATTAAGAGTATACTATTAATTTATTATTAACAGTATACTGTTAACTTATTATTAACAGTATACTATTGATGTATATGAGTAGTATATTGTATATTAATAGTATACTGTTAATGTACTATTAACAATATACTATTAACATTATACTGTTAAACAATATATTGTTAACAGTATATTGTTTATGATGAGTGACTTTGATGTAAAACTTTATTGTTTTGAATTCTAAGACTTGTTAATGTGACATAATGACTTTATAGTTTGTACTTTAGATTTTATTAATTTAATATCATATGTTTATTTAAATAATTATATTTATTAATTGTATTAATTTTTTTTAATATTTTAGCGCTTCGCTTTGCTCGGGTGAGCGCCTGGGCAAGCGCCTCGGGCGTTTTGGGACCCTAGCGCCTTTTGACACCTGGCGCTTTTTAAATCACCGGGCATTGCTATCTTGATCCCAATTCGCTGCTCGCGGGCTTCTCGCCTAGGCTTCGCAGGGAGATTTCTTCTCCACGCGTGAGCATCTTGAGGAGAAGAAACGTCAAATCTCCCTGCGTGGGCTTCTTGAGGAGAAGAAACGTCTCCCCGTGTGGGGAGAAGGAACTAGGCGATGTCCAAGGTTTGTAATTTTGATTTGTACCTCCCGGTATGGGCGGTACATACCGGTCCGCCAGGTTACCGGTACGCGGACTGTCCGCTACCGGGTGGTACCCCGCCAAAAATCGACCGTCAATGGTTGATTTTGGTTGTCCACGATCGATTGTGGGAGAAATCGATCGTCGACGGTTGATTGTGGAAGAAAAAAGGAAGAAGAAGAAGAAGAGGAAAAAGAAGAAGAGGAGAAGAAGATACTTTCCCCACACCGTCTCGCCCGCGCTCCATCGCCACCCTCGCCCGCGGTCGCCACCCTCGCCCGCACGAGGAGACGGAACGTCTCCCTGCGCGGGGAGAAAGATCGAGGTGACATCGACCTTTTTTAAATTTTTTAACTTTAATATATATATATATATATATATATATATATATATATATATATACCGAGTTAAGCTTATTATGCCGGTATCATTAGAAAACTGATATGTACATATATCGTACTATATGTTTTGATACCAGTAAATGGTTGGATGTTTAAATCTTGACTATTTTTTGATTAGATCATCAAATCATTTATCACTTTTGAAATTTATATTTTTCTTATTTCTCACATGTCTCTTTTATATGGTATAGTTGTTACATCATGTGTATTATACCACTTATATGAATGGTTCATAATGCTGTATCTCTTTTGAGGCCAGGACCAACATTACCAATGACTAACTGTACCCATCATGTAAGCCAGTTAATAGCCTTATTATGCTAATTAATCATTCTGAGCAAGAAAGTAGGATGGTAGTTGTCATTTACTGGTTAAACTCTTGAAAGCAAGTGATCTTGTCCAAAGCTAGTCTGTTCACAGATTATATTTTTGCTCTTCTCCTAGCTTTTATTACATTCCTTGCTGTTAGTCAAATGCAAATCTTCTAAAATGCTTTATTGACCTCCATGTCATTGGTGGGATGAAAGTGCTCTTTTTTTTCTGTGGATGCCGCAGAGTGAACAGTGATTCAAAATCAGAATGCCAATCCTTAGACTTCGACCATCAATTTCTAATTAGAAAATCAGAGTAGAGGCATTGAGAGACTGCCTTGGTCCAACCCTTTCCATTTCAAGTCAACTGATAGGCAAATAGACATATCACATTGCACTGATTGAGCAATCCTCATGGTGACTGAGGGGGCTAAAGGCCGGGAAATGAGACTTTTGTATCATAGCATTTTTCTTTTATGGCCAAGTCCAGTCTCCTAGTCCCTAAGGCAAGGAAAAAAATTCACATTCTTATTTTCAGGTAGGGAGGATTAGGAAAATTCTATTGATTGCCATTTTTTCCATACCTTCAAAATTTATAAGCACCCAAATCTGTAACAGTACCAGCAAAACATCTCTGAACAGGGTATGCCATGCCAGATGTGTCCAAAAAAGAACAGCAAATCAAACAGAGCATTGCCAAGAGTGAACCAACCACTTGGACTGCTATCTTGATCAAGGAACCTAGCCTCAGATGTGCTGTGTTAGCTTTTGAATCACAGGTGGCCAATATGGAATTGGTCCAAATAATAGGTGGTTAATCTGTATTATTTAGACTATTCATATGTGTCTAATTTTATATTTTTTATACTTCTTTTAAACAGTTATTTGTTTTATAATCTCAATGTGAATTGTGAACCATGCAATTTGTTGCATATATGTCCACATGGTATATGTACTTTTTGTGTCTTGACTACCTGGACAGAGCAATAACTGCTTTTTGAAATTCAGGTTCAAGATACATAAGTCAACCAAGTGCAAAACAACATAGAAACCATAGTCTCTAATCACAAAAACTTTAAGGACACAAGTTAAAGTTAGAATTATCTTTATGATCACAATATCTTAGTCAAGAAAAATGTTACAAGTTAAAGTTCTCTTTCAATAAGGAAGAATCACTTTAAAGTCTTAAAAGTTCCTTTCAAAGTCTTCTCTCAGTAATTATTATCAGTAGCCAAACCATTCTAGTTATTTGTATTATTTTTCATCACAATTATTCGATAATTGCATTTTTTTGTATGGTATTCTGTTTTCATGTGTCGGTGCATAATCTTCTAGTGTATCCATATCCATAGGTACAAAAAACTTTTTCACAAGGATGTTACAGGCCCTTGAAGATGCTTCAATAGTGAGCATTGGTCAGAACCTTGATATTATTAAGAAGTTTGAGTTGTCTGTGCCTCCTGCTGCCGATAATGGACAACTGAGAACTCAAATGCCTACTGAGATAAATCATTCAATTTCGTCTAAACCACATATTGATTCTGAAGACCGAGAAGTTAGTGATGATGATGATGATCGCAACCATAAACATCGTAGGAGGGAGGCACAACCTAATATGTCTGATAATGATGTTCAAGAACTATCTATGCGGCAGACTAATAGAAAAAGAAACAAGCCTTTTGAGAGTAGAAAAATGTTCCATGACAATATTAACAACAGCAGTATGGAGAGAGATGCTTCCTCAAAGTTTGAGAAGCGACGACCTATCTTCACACCCGGAATGCGGGTTTCCTCTGATTTGAGTTCACGGGCCAGGACAAATCAAACATACACTGGTCCCTGCTTTGATAAATCCATATCTACAGGACGCCCTCCAGTAGGAAGAGGAAGAGGGAGGAGTATTATTTCCCGGAGCCAACAAGATTCCAGATTTAACCCCTTTGACACACATGATTTTTCATCACAGGTTGTTTCACAAGGACTGCCTACGCACCCTAGCCTTTTTGTTGGTTCAGGTATACCCACTGCTGCAAATTCACAAAATGCATGTTGGGGTACATATGGGTTTGTTCCTGGGATGAACAGTAGAATTTTGGATCCACTCCAACCACTTGGTCTGCAAGGGGCTCTTCAGTCCACAATCACACCATTATTCAATATGGGCATGCCTCGTCGGCGTTGCAGAGACTTTGATGAACAGGGATTCTGCTTGAGAGGAGATATGTGTCCAATGGAGCATGGTGTAAATCGGATTGTTGTTGAAGATGTGCAGGTAAGTTATATCTGAATTTCTGTTGCACATCATCTGCCACATAGAAATTTTACTATTTGGTAAAAGTGGGTGCTTAACATTCATTGTCTGATCACTTTTGTATGGACCTAGCTGCTTGTTTTTAGTTGCAAGAAATATTGATTCTGAGACACTTCTGCTAATACGTAATTGATGATACAATTTATTTTTTCCTTCCAGTCATAACTATCTTCTGTAATGATTTGCAGAGTCTTTCTCAGTTCAATCTTCCTGTCTCGGATCCAAATTCACATGCTCTGGGAATTCAAGCTGGGCCAGGATCGTTGCCTTCTGTTAGGGCACCTTCAGGCCTTGTCACCGGCAGCAACTTGATACCTGCAAAAGATGGGAAAACCATCTTGTCTGATGATCCATTAAAGCTCAGTGGAGTTTCATCTGCTTCTGGTGCGGCTGAAGCAGATGTATATGATCCCGATCAGCCTTTATGGAACAATGAGTGTCCAGAAACATCTGGCGCAGGATTTCCTTTGCTGAGCAATGATGAACCTTTATGGAATGCAGACTCTTCTTCTCAGCAGAGTCTCACAGTATCTAATGGCTTTAAAAGTGATCAGGCAAGCAGAGTCTTCATGGAAAATATTGGTTCACAGAGTACTAATTCATCTATTTGGGGCCGGATTGGCCGTGGTAGTAGGTCAGAGATGGGTACAAAGACTAGTTGCAACGCGGCTTCTATAAGTCATCTTTCGGATGCAACGAAAGAAGATAATGAGAAATCTATGGTTAATACTTCTGTCATTCCAGAAAAACGTATTCCTGCTGAGGACATGGGTTGCAAAACAACAGAGTTGCAGCCTCTTTCAAGATTGCATGTGGACACTGGTCGTAACAGTGGTAGAATGTCTCAAAAAGCTTCACGGACTCTCTATGTACATGGTATTCCTCAAAAGAACAACACAAGGGAGGCTCTTCTTTCGCACTTCCAGAAGTTTGGTGAGGTTGTTGATATCTATATTCCACTGAATAGTGAAAAAGCTTTTGTTCAATTTTCTAAAAGGGAAGAGGCTGAAGCCGCCCTTGAAGCACCTGATGCTGTAATGGGTAACCGTTTTATAAAACTATGGTGGGCCAACCGTGATAGAGTTTATGATGTTCGAAAAACTAATGTTTGCACTAAGTTGCCTCCATCATCTTCCAAGGAGGTGTCTTCTTTTCCATCTTGTCCATCTGGAAATGAGAAAGAGAAAGAAGATCTGAACTCTCCAGTTCCAACTGGAAGAAAAACACCTGCTTCTGAAATATTGGTGGCAGTCCCAGGTCCGAAAATTTCATCTCCACGTTCTCTAAAAATAGCTTCTCCAGTGCCAAAGAAACTAGAGGGATTGGAGCTCTTGAAAGAGGAACTTCGCAAAAAGCAGGAAATTTTGGCCCAAAAGCGTGATGAATTCCGTCGCCAATTAGACAAATTTGAGAAACAAGTAATATTTTCTTAGCTCCTGATAAACCTATCTATTAGTAGTCTTGGCTTACTACATGTTACTTTAGCGGTATGACCTTGTATTACTGTGAGAATGTTGTGGTGGTCTGCCCATGAATATCTTTTATTTTATTCTGGAAGAATTCTGTTTTTTCTTTTTATGGCAAAAAACTATTTTCTTTTTGCTTTCTTCTTTTACAGGTAGGCTGGTGGGTGTGGATTACTTATCTAAAGTATAATAGAGGGACCCTGAACATTTAAATATTTCTTTGTACATGATTTTTTTTTACTATAAAATCATTTCCATTAAAATTAGACAAGTTGACTTTCTCTATTATTATAGTAATCATTGGGATTATATTCCTTCATATAGGATACAAAACCTTTGAAATCTCTGTGCAGGCTGTTACAGTTAAGAAGGGTGAAGTAGCCTCTGGACAAACATCTAAAAAGCTTAAAGTGGATATTGGCAATGAAGCAGCAAAAGCTGGAACACCCAGACCACCAATTACTACTGCAGGTGGACGACAAGAACTTGAGTATACAGGACAAACTAGAAAGTCCAAGGAGGTTCTTGTTTCACCTACTACGATAGCAAATGCAGCAAATTTTCAGAATTCCAACACAGAACAGACAAGTCAACTGCCTGTGCCAGTGCTAAATACATTTAGTCCAGATAATCAGTCCACTTCATTTAGAGTTCTTCCTCCTCTGCCAGCTGATTTCACAGATGTAATTCTCTTCTCAGACATTTAAATATTCACTATCACACCAACAAGCAATTTTTTTATATAGATATGTATATCCCTGCACAACTACACACACACACATGACATGATTGTATTTTACATTAGAAGTATAATTAAAATTTTAACAATAAAGAATTATTTTGGATTTCTCTTTTATAATGTGTCCTCGTCTCTGTTTGATAAGTTCCAAGGACCATACTGTGAATTATGAATATAAATCATAAGATTTTCTTGTTGAAAAGGAGTAATGAATAGTAAAGATATAGTACAAAGCTTGGATCATTCTGACATAGCTTAGAAATTGTTTTTATTTGATACGAACCATTAATGTACATTATGACTGTGCATCATCATTCCTTGTACTTTCAGGATTCACATGACACATACAATGTGGTGTATGGGCATGGTTTGTATATCTGGACATTATGTCTCACCATGACAATTGACATGCCTAGGTTGACAGTGCCAATCTGCATGGTAATGACAAATTGACCATCCTTGACTTCTAATCTTTCTCGACAACCTACTTCGATATTTGAAGGCCTTCTAATCAGAAACTAAAATCAAGGATGAAATATGAGATATCCTAGTTTTGAATTTTGATAAATTCAATATGACACAATCTGATCATAAATTGATTCAATCTAACTCCCAATTGAATCTCATTTTACCTATTTCACTGCTAGACTGCATCAGAAATTTGGTAAAGCAGTGAAAAGTCCTCATTCCTTTCCCAATTTTTTTTTTTAACCATTCCTTTCCCAGGTTATATCTGCAGATGCCAGTTATCTGTTTCTCAGTCTGAATTTAACATCTATTTTTTTTTTATCTTTGTAGGTTGCTGTTCTGCATGATCATTTCTCAGTATTTGGTGATCTTGCTTCAGTAGTGCTAGAAGAGCCAGAAGAAAAAAGTGAGAATGATGCAGTGAAGACACCTGAAAATTGTTGTGCTCATGTAACTTTTATCTCTTGTGATTCTGCAAAAAGAGCTTATGTTAGTGGTAAATGTTGGCAAGGGCATAATCTGCACCTTATGTGGCTGAGTGACTCTGGTAACTCTAACAGAGCTTGTGGCAGTCAAGAAATTAAGGGATTCCCCGGTGGTTCAAGTTCTTACATCCAAGATGACCCAATGACGTCTGTGATATCTTCACCAACTGAAGAAAGATCAGCAGATGGTGCTATTTCCGGGGTAACTGCTGTTGTGGACGTCTCATCTTCTGGGGGCTTGGAGGATGTACATTGTGATGACAATGGTGTGCTCATGGTTCCCTTAAGGACCTCCCATTCTAATCCCAATACATTGTCATGCGAGGAGCATCACCCTGTGCTTGATGTTCCAGTTGTCAAAGACAAAATGGGTGTTGATCTTGCACAGTGAGGTATGCTGATTTATGCAACATATTAATCTTTAAAGTAATTCAATCTGCTTTTTTTGTTGTTAAGAGTTTCTATTTTCAACTTCTAATATATTGTTTAAGTTGTCTAAATTTTTCTTCATAGGTATGGAATATGAAATCTTATGGAAAAATTAAAGAGAACTAGATTGAAAATTTCATTGAGCAAAAATATGAAAATTAAAGTTAACAAATGATTTTGACATTTGCTAGAGAAAGTATTGGAGAATCTGAAGCTAAATAAAACATGCTGGACCAAAGTGGTCATAAGAGTGCCGAGGTCCCTCTGCAATTACACACACATATACATATAGTAAATCAAATGCAAACATGCCATTATTTAAGTTGGTCTGCTAACATCTACAGTTATTTTTGGTCGAAATTCTTGTTAACCCCCCCCCTCTCCCGTATTATGCCTCAAAATCAAAATCACCCCCCGTACTTTAAAACTCGAATAAGTGATCCCCCATACTACGATTTCGCATCAAAGTGACCGCTTCTGTTATAAATAAGGTTACGCTGTTAGGTAAAATAATGATCAAAATTCTTATTGACCTCCCCCTGTACTATGCTTCAAAATCAAAGTCACCCCTTGTACTTTAAAACTCGTATAAGTGACCCCCGTACTTACGATTTCACATCGAAGTAGCCCCATTTTTAGAAATAAGGGTACATGAGATGGATTACTATTGATGTACATTCCATTTGATATGGTTGTTGGATTACTAGTAGTTGGGTACATAAGATGTTTGTATGACATGTTTAATTGGCAAAGTTTTTGACTTTGTGGTAGTTTAATCAATTGGTTATATCTTGTTGTTCTTTGCAGGTTCTGCGATTGATTGTAAATGTGATATGTTCGAGTTTTAAGAGAGGTGCTGTCAAAATTTCATCACACTTAAAAGAATTATTAACCGAAGTAGATATTTCAATCATAAGTATGCAAGTTTCATATTTGCCCTGCTTAGTCAGTAATTAACATATAAGTTTATTATAAAATCTAGTTGCAATCAATATGTTCAGAAGGAAATGGTCTGTAGTTGTATATTTAATTGATTTGTAAGTTATATTTAGTCTTCTTCTTTTGTAAAATTTGTTATAGTTATTAGCAACTGTGGTTAATATAGCTTTAACAAAATTCGTTATAAATAAATAAATAGGTAAATAAACTATTTCACTTTAGAAATTAACATGAATAGATATATCAATCTTAAAGATGCAAATTTCATAGTTGCATTGGATTTTCTTAGTAGTAATTAACAAATAAGTTGATTGTAAAATCTAGTTGCAATCAACATGTTCAGAATAAAATGATCTGTAGCTATATTTTCTATTTATTTATAAATTATAATATAGTTGCTTTGGCAACCTTGGTTAATATAACTTAAAACAAATTTGTTAGTATATGCTGAAAAACAATTTTAGCTAACAAATACTATTAAGTAACTCTTTACTGGGCAAAACTCTAACAACAACAATCATTGAGGTTCTAATTAACAACAGTGCTAGTCAAGCACCGCAACCTCCTTGTGGAGTATTCTGATGCTTGCTGCATACTCTGGATGAGAGCATCAGTGCCTGCATCAGGATGAATTGTAAAGGAGAAGCTGAGGTAGAAACTTGGAGAGATGGGTTACCATAAAGAGCAAAATGTGCTTCCCTTGAATGCATATCCATGCTTGGGTGCAGACTTTGATTACCCTTGGATGTGTTCTATGACCTAAAAACGACATTAACAACAAGACATGCTAATGATGCTTCAGTCCATGTATTGTGTGGCCATGCTTGGTGGACATATTCAATAGAATGGGCAAACAAAGCAGAAAAAGATGAGGTAAATGGGAAAATAATGAAAAGGGAAAAGGAAGGTGAAAGTGGAATGACTTTTAAGCAAAAAATTGGAGTAGCCTTACTCCACTTGCTCCTCGGAATAGTTAATCCTGAAATAAGATGGTTTGTCCCCCTTCTTATCCTCAAATCGTTTTATCTGTTTGGCAGGGTTAAGGCTTATGTCTTGAACCTTATTCTATCCTTACCCAACCAACTGGAGCTTAAAAGAAGTTTGCAGTTCTATTTAGCTTAGTCAATTTTGAATTCGACAATATTCATTCTTCTCAAGTATAGTCTCATTAAGTGGTAATGGGAACCACTATTTGTTTATTTGTAATATATTATGCAAGTAAGACTTGGTCCTCTTGGGTTTTAGTGGTCATTTGGTAATCATCATACTAAATTCTTTAGCTGTTTAGCAGCCATAATTTGCTTCACTCAGGTGATTATGCAGCACCTATTTTTAGAAATTTGCAAGTGTTTTCTTTTCTTTCTAATGGTATTGTCCCACCTATATGGAATTACATGAGTTGCGCTCATGGGATCCACTACTTTCCAATAGAATAATCAAGGCATCACATGTTCAGAAATTCCTAGTAACAAGATATCTCTGGCACTTAAACAAATCAATATACATTATTGATTATAGAGTATTTACTCATTTGCTTTTTAATTAAATTTTCAACTATGGTTATCTAGTAGTACAACACAAAAGGGATTGTTCTCTTATTTAAGATATTTAGTTCCTATCTAATTAGATATTTGCACTGCATTACTTAAAGTCATGTTTAGCATATTAATCGTAGTAATATAAGAAAAATATACGAAGTACTTTAATAGCTACTACATAATTAAAGTATGTCAATAGGTACTACATAATTTGGTGCTTTCATTAACTAGATCAAGCATGCATAGGATGTTAAAGCAAGATTCGCCAAATCGTACCATATCGGTGTATTAAGCTCAGGCTGATACAATATAGTATGTTGGTAACGAGCGGTACTCCTAGGCATACCGCTTGGTGTGTGTGTGTGTGTATATATATATAACAATAATAATAAGAAAGTTAAAAATAAACAAAGGCGACGTTGCCAAGTTCCTTCTCCCCACGCGGGGAGACGTTTCTTCTCCCCATGCAGGGAGAAGAAATCGCCCGCGGGCGACGGATCGGGATCGTGAGAGCAACGCCGGACTCTAGGTTCTTCCTTTTCTTCTCCCTTTTCTTTGGATACTGCCTGAAATCGGCCGCCGACGGTCGAAATCGATCGTTACCGCCCGACAGCGGCCGGCAGCGGTCGAAATCGACCATTACTGGCCGATTTTGGGTGGTAACAGGGTGGAAACTGCCCCAATCGGCGGTATCGATCGGTATTGCTACCGGGCGGTATCGATCGGTATTGCAAACCTTGTGTTAAAGTATTCTTGTTCAAATTCTAAGGTTGAAATCTTATCAAATATTTGTTTCGTTGTTTGTGACAGTAAACGTTTGCTGTCCTTTTCCTTTGAACACAATAAGAAGACTGAGACACTGATTCTCTAGGTATTTAATGCCTTTATCACTATCTCTAACAAAACTTTACTAGCCCATTCACCAAAAGGCTCCATCTCCCGGAGATGAAATTCTTGCAACTTGGGAGAGACCAAGGCAAGTGATACCCCAGGGATCTAGTGTCTTTATTACTATATGCAATATAATATTTCTTGCACATCCTTTGATAGGCACCAGCTTCCAGTGGTGAACTTCTTGTACCTCTATGTGATGGGACTCAGTCTAGAATCATTGAGCACAGTACTTGCATTTTGGTCCAATAAATATTCTTATGCTGATAATGTGGCTTTTTATGGGAGCTTTCAGTCAGTAAGTTTGATTCCAATAAGTGAATTCCTAGTTTCTGTTCCAATCTCAATTGGTGCAAATCTTTTTAGTAAAGCCCTGAAGAATCAAGATCAATGTGAGACATGTGATCAAATACAGCAATATGTATCTATAAATGATAAATGATTAAAGAGGTTAAGAGGAATTTTTAAACACAACCCATGTGAAGTTAGAATAAGTTATAATTAGATGCAAGACATCATAAACAAGTATAAAGCAGGAATATATCATTTTATAAGCTTCAGGTTGGAACTAATTTGTTACTATCAGATTCCTATTTAGTCCTAACAGATATTCATCTAGACGTTAGCTCTTTCCGCAGGAATGTAACAAAAGAGATTTGAGAGTAAGAAAGAACAAGTTAAAAAGAGGAGACGAGAAGAGGAAGAGGGAGGGAGCTAGAGGAATACTCGCTGTAGTTTTCTCCTGCTAAACGTCTTCCAGCTAGAGGAATACTCGCTGTAGTTTTCTCCTGCTAAACGTCTTCCAGAACTGCAATTTCCTATTTTAGTAGAAAGTGTGAGGAAGGGGGGTAAGACTCCTGCACCACCCCTTCCATTCTGCCTGTGAAATGATAAGGGTAGGGGAAGGGAGATGGGAGGGAAAGGTTTGGGAGACAGCAAAGATGAGACATGCCACTGCCCATGGGACTGGAATTCAAAGGTCTAGGCTCCTGTTGTTATTATGAAGCTATCACCGATACCCAATGGTTTTATTATATATGCCAAGTAATGTAGCTAATGGTTAGTACTGATTCTGATTATTACTATATCAGATTGGGGCCAATCCATATCAAATGCAGTTAGCTGCTGGGTAACTGGATGGGATCAAAATTGCTGCCAGGTTAAGAATTTGATCCAAAAAAAATGTAGTCCATTCAAGTTTTTATCAGATTTCTTTGGCTCAAGATTTGGTCAATTGGTAAACCTAATTCAATTCTAGTTTTTCCCTTGTGTTATTCAATCTCCAATAAAAGACATGTTTTAAGTAGAAAGAATGAGAAGCTAAATGAGGGGAATCACTTCAGTCGTTTGTATCTCAAGAAACTACATTTGTGGCAACTTTTATTATCTATTGCTGGGATGTGCTTCTCAAAGCTCCATGCTTGAATTACATTTCTACAAATCTATTTTGCTCATTGTTAAGCTTTATCCTTGAAAGGAAATAAGGCTCTAAAATATAACAGAACCTATTTCGGATTTCAGTTTACTACCTTGACAAGTCCAAATAATCATGTTGGGTATTCATTTAGCAATTTCATCTATTGGTTGTTGTACATCATGCACCTTTGGTTGTAGTCATTTGGCAGAAGATTTGGAACCAGCACAAAAAAGTATAAACGAGTCTCTTTGGGATTGTTGGAACTTGGAATCATTATTTTGATTTTCACTGGTTTGGTTTATCACTTATGTTTGTAGCTGTACCAACATTTTTTACCTGTGTTTTCTATCACCAAATAATTCATTACTCAACAGCTACTTTTTCCATTGTGCACAGGTCATTCTCTGTAGTATCTTTTGTTTTCGTTGAGGCTTCCGCATACAAAATTGCCCCATGCACTCTGCATGTCTGGCACCAAACTTGTGTTTTTCATCGACAATAGAGAAAAGAATATTGGATCAAAGGAGCACATTTTGTAGGTTGTGGGAGCGGGTTTAACTATGGAATTCCTTAATGAGGAAGCCAAATTAAGGCAAATTTGAGCTGGTGGCACCTGTATTGCTTTCCTCTGTATCTTTTGCAAATCTGATTTTCTTTTGATTACTTTTGAGTAGCAGCAAATGTGGTTAATATTAATACAAATATTACTTTGTTCTTGATTACACTTACCATGGAACATTGTAGCTGTATCAGGATGGCTAGAGAGTTGATGTGCAGTTTATCTTTACTAGTAATAAGTTTATCTTTGATATATCAATTACCTTATTTTCTTGACATGCACCATGGTTTCTTTTTGACTGAATGCCTTCTAGTTGGCTTCACTAGAGACTTTTTTTATGGTGCATCATTTTTGGTTTTGCTCCACTTGATTGTGATTGCACTTGAACATGAAAGAGAAGGATTTGGATGCCATCCAAGCAGCATTGATGATTTGCAGTTTTGGTCAATTATTCTACAACAGGACATTTATATTCTCTTAATGGAGTTACAAGGGGGGGAGAAGAAACAGAGAACATAAGAAAAGGTTTGTCATGATCTTTGTTTGATAGAAGAAAACAATGGAGGAAAAAATGGTTGACATAAAAAAAAAAAAGAATCATAATGGAATTGATTGAAAAACAGCTGGTATGGATAAAAAATGATGAAAAAAAGGATTGTTTTGCATTTGATGATGGTGGAAAAAAAGTAGAGATGCTGAAAGAAAACAGAAGAGAGACTAAAAAAGAAAAAGAAAAAGAAGGAAAATAGATTGAAGTTTTGTAATTCAAAAATTTTCATCAGAGTGTTTGATATGGTTACTACTATTCTGTTCAGGCATTTTAATTTTAGTGATTATTTTCACAACCATTTTGGTGCTTGGTCAATGTGGAAGTTTGGCTTTTAATGATTTGAAAGGTTCTGCTTCTTTCTTTTGGTTTATTCTTTTGAGAGGCCAATTAACCTGTGTGTATTTTGCACATCTATCCATGCTTGTGTGGTGTTGTGATTGGATATTGCTCAAGTTGGTCTTTGGGTTAATTTTGGAATAGAGGTGCTTTTGTTATTGATGATTCCTCAGATTTGACTCAGTTAATTCTTAAGTGTCATGCTTACTATGCTTGATGGTGCATTCAAAATTGTACTGAAATGCTGCCAGATCATGACATGATACGTTAATTGTGTATGTTTCTCTGTTAGCTATTCTTTTTACATTCCATAGATGCATTCATATGTTGAATGTCCTCTTTTAATTACTCCCCTACTCTGATTGGATCTGATTTAGGTCAACTGTTCGTTTAAACTGTGTGTGCTCTTTAAATCATCTCAGCAATATTTCCAAATTTATCTAAAGATGCATCGGTCATAGAGGCATAGTAAGTTTATAGGAGGAGTAGGTATTATTAATTTAGACGCTAAGGTTGCAACATTTTAACGCAATGAACGACTACAGGCTATGAGGTTTTGGGGGTTCCACCGTGAAGAACAAAATGATACACTGTAATGTAGAGAGAAGGAAGGGGAGGGGGATGGTTGACACTGTTGCGCAAAGAAAAGTATCTGTGAAGTTATTTTAAAGTGAAAAATGATTGAAAAGCTTCATGTGGTTGTACTCAAGAAAATAAACTGTTGACACGATCGAGGATGACCAAAGATGGATGGAGATAACATGCATTTGAGGGCAGGAGAAGACGAGGCATAATGGATCATCGACCAAAATCGATTTAGAAAATTTTGAAAACAACATTTACTTTGATTAATAAGGTAAAATTAAGATTTACAAAATAAGAAACTGTTATCTTGGCTAAATTATGATTTTAACTTGTCATTTTCCTTAATAAGCAACTATTATTTTGATACACCTCGTTCCGATTTTTTTAATTCTTTGTTACATCATATTAAATTCTAATTTTATCTCTCACACACATATTTTTCAATACAAAACGACATATTACAGTCTTACCTAAGCCATGACACAAAGACCTAAAATATATTGGCAAAGAATGCATGTAAAAAAAAACTTTTTTTTTTTATGTCTCCTACACCTAATGAGAAAAGGCACGATGTTTGACAATATTTAAAAAAAAAAATTATATAGCACATATAATTGAAGCGCTTATCATCTGTACAATTTCATCGAGGAGATAAATTTCTGCAATCCACCAGTTCAATGACATAAAAAAAAAGGATTTTTTTTTCTCTCTCTCTCTCTCTCTCTCTCTCTCTCTCTTGGACTTTATTTTCCAAGAGGTACAAGAAACAAGTTATGCCAAAAGAGCATCCTCAAAAGGCTAAAAGGGTAGGGATTTATACAAGATGGGCTTTTGTTATCATGGATTCATCGAGCTATATTATATACAACATTGGATCCCTTTGGTAGAGCTTTAAATCTACTTCCCTTCTCCTTTGTTTGTTGATTGGCATTTAGGTTCCTGTAAAAGTCCATAAAAACAATGTAAGAAACAATGAGTGTCATTGGTAATCCTTTTCATTGTAGTAACTAAACCATAGTCATTATAAACACACCCTGGAGATATGATTATAATTTGGAGTCAGTTAATAAGATATGCTGACCACTTTTGAACAACAAAGTCAAAGATCATCTGTGAAATTTATAGACAGTTCAAAAGAACTCCTTATAACTTCTCATTCCATTCAATCAACACTTTTGGATTTGATGACATTGCAGTGCAAATTAACAGCATACCTTGCTCAAACTCGAGGATGTGATGCTATCATCCTCTTGGTGCAAATCATTTTCTTTTTTTCTCATCAGTCTTCCCTGCAGGAATCCAGACCATTATATGATTGCAAATTGCATATTGTGAATTAATTATGCTTCAAAACTACTTTTTGAAATTTTAGAAGCCAAAGCTCTAAGAGAAAAAGATGTGTATCACTTTGGATATCGTTGCAAATGTCACTAATTCGGATCACTTCACAAATATTTTGAAGCAAAAAATTATCACCGTCAGTATGTGTGTCTGCAGTGTGATGAATGATGCTTGTTTAAAGCAAAATAACATGTAGGTAACTAATACATCATAATGTAGTGTGTAGATGTCATAAGTTCCTAACAAATGCATTCATGTAATATTTTATAGAACTATAATTATTATAATCATGAAAAACACACCCCAATACTCATTGAGGTTCCAATAATGACAATCATTTTAGTAGCTACCCGGATGAAAAGAAAGCCTTGTGCAATTTATTAGATTAATCTTATCCTAAATATTGACAAGGACAAATGATCTTTAGAACAGAACACTAGTTATTATAGAATGTCCAAGAAGATGAAGAGGAACAGCAAGAAAGCTATTACATCAAAATAGATACTAAAAGATCCAATTACATGAATCTGAAAACAGATAAGAAAGACCAGTCTGCAATCCACCCAGCACTTGCTTTTTCTTTTGCAAACAGTCGGCCAATCTTTTCATGTTGTCATTCGATTTTTTTCTACAAACACCAAACTGAGATAAAGAACAATGCATTTCTTATGAAGGTTCATAACAAAGATGCCCTTTCAGGTCAGAAACTAAGGCAAACAATCAGCAGAACATCAATCCATTTTCTTCATCTAAACAAAAAAAAAAAAATGTAATTTTGTGGCATTTCTCTAAATGATCGACCAAGCCAAAGTAGTGGAATTTATCAGACCTCTTCTCCATATTGGACTGCATAGCATTCACGGAATGTAGAACAAGAAGCAACAAGGACAGGAACATAAGAGAAGGTGATACCTTGGTCTTTCCCGTGACCTGAGGCATCGGCGGAGTCATTGCCCGCCCATGGCCCTTCGGTATAAAACCTAAAGCTCGGCGATCCCGGAAACTCCTCTTCTTCATCCGCCTTCCCACCTTTGCGTTCGTCTTTCAACCCTGGCCCTAATCCTGCCTTCTTCTTCTTCCCCTCGGACTCCTGGACCTGCTTAGGCGCTCGATTGGGCGCACCAGACGCCACATGAGCGGAGGTGGGTTTCCGGGCCTGTTGCGACGTGTTATGGTCGTCCCCGGCCTCGGAGCACTCCGAGGGGACGAGGTTGGTGGTGGAAACGAAGCTGCCCTTGCTGACCTGCCCATCCATCGGCCGCCGCTGGTCCTGGACCCGGCGGAGGCTGGAGCGGGTATCCCCATCGGCTTCGAGTTGGGAATAGCTGCAGCCCATCGAGGAGAGAGAGTGTGTGTGTGCGTGCGCGTTTGGGGGGGGCGAGAGGCAGAGGGAGGATTGGGTCGCGTGGGAGCGAAGGCGATCGAAGGTGGGAGAGTCGACGAGGAAGGATTCAACGTTAGGGTTGTCAGAGATGGGATATGAGCAGAAGAGAGGGAGAAGGGGCGGAGGAGAGAGGATTGCGGAGGGGACGATAAAGATCGGATTTTTCGGTGCGGTCGAAGACGAGGAGGGAAGGCGCAATCGAGAGATGGCGGGAATAATATATATGTAATATATATATATATATATATATATCAATAATAGCTTCATTTGCATCAAAGTTGATAGATAAGTTTGCCTCATCCTTATGAGTTTATAGTTGGAAAGGCTTCTAATTTAATACAAAAAAATATCCTGAAAATTAAGAACCACTTTTTTTATATAAATATCTTTTTTTAGAGTTAGATGCATACAAAAGAAAGAAAAAGAAAGATCGAATTTTTCAAGATTTGCCAGAGGAGACTTGGAATTGGATTTGGATAAACTCAACAGAGGATTAATCTTTATGTATAATAGTTTTTCCTATTTTGTGAAGAATCTAATCATCCTTTTGACTTATATGCAAAGAATGCGTTCTATTGCAATTTATAATTTAATTATATAAGAGTCTTCTTCCCAACAACAACAAGTATTAGAATTATAATTTATGTAATAATTCAAATAAGATATTTTTTGATAATTAAATTCTTTTTATTTTTTTGGGGGGGGGGGGGTAAGTGATACATATGTTTTCTCTATATCACATTGGCGTGCTATACCTCATCTAAGAGTGGTAGATCAAATAATATATAGATGTCAGGTGTACACAGTGCCAGAGTTGGAATTCTCATCCTGTGAGAAAGGTATATATAATAAATGATACTTGGTTACACATGTTGGTATTAATTCAATTGGTTATTTTTCCAACCATGTAACTTTGTTAGAAAGCTTAAGTTTCTTAAGATTATTTGGTTATGATTCAATGCTTTTGTTGGTCTTCAATTTCTATTTTGGCAATAAATAACTGAAGAAAATTTAGTTTTCAGGGACTATCTGGGTTAGGAACAAATAAAAAAGAGCAGATGCAATACTTTTAAATTTGCTGGATGTGTTGGTAACATCTATAACTTTTCTCATTTTTCTCTTCTTTTCTATTCACTTTTTGTCGTATTGTTCTTTCTCTTTTTGTATATTTCTGTATTCAATACACAAAATTAATGAATCATTTTGCATGAACTGGAAATTTCATTCTTTTTTATGTAAATAAGAACTATTCAGAGGATGTTTGATCTAATGCTCATTCAGCAAGTCTCTTTCTAAATGGAAGCACAAGTAGCTTCTGGTTTGGTGTTCCCTTTGTTTCTTTCTCCCACAAACAGAAGTTTATATCTTGGCAAATTTTTTCCACTCATCACCTTCACTTGTTTGTGTTGAGTGTTGACCACACAATTCCAACTTCCAAAATCCCCACTGCCCTTACAACAGTCAAATTACTACCACTCATTCAACTCTCAACTACATGATAATTGTATGCAGTATGATGTCTGTCTTTCTTGTTCTGCTAAAATTCCCTAATCAGGTGGTGGTTGAAGCTTAAAGAAACCAGCAAAGAAGAACACCACCAAGTCAGCAATCCATTGCTGCTGCCTTCCTGTCTGGTGTTTAATGGGTTGACCTTCATGCAGGATCCAACCTGTAAATGGTCTCAAGATCCTAAATCAGTGGATTGATTCTAAGAGGACTTCAACAACACTTGTTTAAATTATTTGATGCATTTACACTTGTTTGTTTGCATGTGATGATTGTGTTGCTACCAGATTTGAGAAAACAAAACAATAGAAGAGGAAAAAATATCTCAAGTCCTTTGGTTGAGAGCATGTTCTTCACTAAAACCTTCATAAACATGGGGAAGAAAACTTCAATCATGTCAACTTAGTCACCCAAATTTTCTTTGTTCATCAGGTCATAGGACTCCAGGGGACAAGAGAGGCTTCACTGAATTGGGAATGGCAGGAGGAAACACAAATAGGAAAGAAAAGCCTTTGTTTGATGTTGATCACAAAGCCACTCTTACAAGGAACTTTGTGGGTCAAGGTAGGTTTGAGATCCCTACATGCCCTTGTGAAGCTTTTTTGTTGAGCAGTTTATGTTTTGTTTGCCCCTCCTTGTTCTTATCTGTGCCATCTTTATGTAACAAATATGTGCCATATCTCCATCATATATGACTTCAAAATACTGATATGATATTTGTTTTTATTTCTAGAGATAATAAAAGAAATTTTGTGTTTATTCTCAATAAAAATTACCAACAGTTACAACATAACCACAATAAAAGTCAAGTTAGGATATCTCCTCACTGATTTTGCAGATCAGCTTTTGCCATGTTCTTAACACACATATCTCCTCTCTTCATGAAGTCAGATCTATAGTGCCAATGAAACTTCCACCATTTTGCTAAGAAAAGGCCATTGCACTCCACCAAGAAAAGTAGTTTTTCTAACTACTTTAGACATCTAAAGTCCCATCATTTCTTTATAGAAAGATCAACTTGCAAATGATGAGTGGTCTCAGCTCCATATTGATCATTTGCTAACTTTGGTTGTACCAACAGATGCCATTGGCAAATGTTTTGTGCTTTCTGCAATAAACTTTAGCATCAGTCTCCCATGTGCCTCCACCTTCTGCAAGCTTGGAACTATGTTATTTATTCCTGAGTGCCCTCACACCTACCAAACATTCATTGGTACCTTTCATGGAACAGTTGCAGGTTTTACTGTGTTCATCTTTGACAGACCATTTTGTGGCAGGACTTGCATGGTCTGCTTCTGAATTTGTACAACCGGTGACACAGTTTTCTCTGGTTGCAAGATCCACAAACTTTCACAATGAAGCTGCCAACACAGTCTGCTACAGTTGCAAGATCCATTAGCTTTCACAATAAAGCTGCCAACACAGTTTGCTTCAGAATGAACCCTGAACAGTTCAACATGGTGCAGAGTACATCTTCCACTAGTCATTTTGCTAGAGAGCTGTCATCTCCGGACCAGATAATTCTGAAGGTGAGAAAAAAGAATGCCACAGTTGTATAATAATTGGATTGCTTGTTATGACACAAAGTTCCACAATACAACAGTAAATAAAATGTTTCTCTGTTCCTTCTAAAGCCTCACAAGCTTACAACAGTAAGTTTTTGGACTCTCATCGAAAAAGCAAACACCAAAATTTTTCAGCATCAGTTGAAGAACTTGAAAAGAGTGTAATGCAAGTCCCCACAGCTTGTAGTACTGTAAACAGGAGCCATTTGTGAACTTGGTGTTATCAAAGTCATCATTTCTATTGATGATACTTCAAGCCAGTAAAACCAGCAGTAGGTCATCTGTCAGGTGCCATCCAAATGATTGCCCATTCTGTGTGCTGGCAGATCATCCAATGTCCTGATCCAGACCATTCCAAGATTTTTAATTAGTACAAATCACTGGAACAGTGAAGACTATTATTGCTGATGGTTTAGCAAGAGAGTCATACCACAAAACAACACAACTGAGTGCACAGCAAAGGCTTTCCTTTCCCTGTTTGCTTGACTAGTTGACTTTGGAGCAGATTTTGGATCAAAGATACTGAGCAAATGAAGAAGAATGGCTGCAGGGAGGGGGGTGTGCTGATTCTGTTAACTAGCAAGAGATGTGATGAATCCTCTCTGTTTGCAAACTCAAATCCCTTTCTTCTATATTTTTATTACACTGGTGAATAACCAGTATCATGAAGTTCTTGATTGTTTCATAATTGACCACTTTCTCAACATGTCATGCTCCATTTGACCAAGTCTGGGGGTGCTGCTGAAACAGCAACCACATATTAATCATGGGTCTAATTCTGATGTGATCCTCACTTCCCCTCATGTCAAAGCAAAATCTTGAGCAAAATATTCTTCTTGGCCCAGATGATGCCTTTGACCAGCCTCTTAGCTCATGCCCCCTTGTTCTTCCAGCTGGTGCCAGAGGCTGAAGGCACCTCTTTAACAAACCAGATGGATTCTTGCCTCCTCTTTCTTGCTCAGCTTTTCTTCCTGTCTTTTTTTTTTTGCAGCATTGGATCCTCTTTTGTGCATGTACACAGCAATCGGTCTTTTGACTCTATCAAAAGTTTCAACAAAAAAAAAAAAAAGATGATTGTTCACATAGCTTTGATTGGGAAAGAAAAGTTGATCAACTGAGGCAGCACTGGACTAGATGAAACACATGCTTCATTAGGTGACAACATTGGTTCCTTCTGCTCCACAGAGCTCTCTTGCAATTGGGGTTGGTGAAGGAACCACTTACAAGAGAAGGAGACTAGAATTCCTAGAGTCAATAGCTCAAAGTTTATTTGGATTTTGGCTTCCGAGCAAAAAAGGAGGCTCTAAATTTTTTGGCACACTGACGCAGAGAATTCCTAGGCCTCACTTCCTTATGGAATCGAACTGCGAGAACTGGTTTCCTCCCCATTGCTGGATCCACCGGAGAGCTCAGTGATGCAGCTTGATTCAGACAAGGACGAAGAATGATTTTGATCTCTATCTCTCCGTCCCATGAGGTCAATGAAGCCAATGCCACTATTTGTAACTGGCAATTCGTCGTCTCCTTCAGTCTCAACATCCATCTTGGTAGCTCTTTTCTTCTGGAAAATGCGACAGAGCACCCAATCTCCGCTCGGGGCCGCAGACCTCTGCATGGTCAGAAAAGTTGTAGAATTTAGCCAAGATTGTGCAGCTGGAATCTAGCATCGTACGGGGCAAACCCCCCTGAATGAGTTGATGATGAGTTTTGTGGCATGGTGTGGAACCATAGAGTGCAAAGGATTTAGCAGTTAGCAGAAGAAAGCTACATAACACCAGAGGTTGTAATCTGCAATGAAGCATTAAAAAAGGCCTTCGTTTCCGTTGGCAAGAAACAAGCACTTCAGTATGTGGTGGGGGTAGCAGATGATAGGAACAACCGCATATGAATTGGCAAAAACCGAAGGCCTAGAAATGAGCTTCACAAGAACATCCATCCATATAAATCTTGGATTCAGGAAGATGAAACACTCACATGAGTTGAGTTGTTATGTCTCTGGGGGAAGATGCAGGCTGTAGTAGACTCGGTGCCGGCAAGCCGGTACTCATGCATGACCCAATCAGTCTTAGTCCCGGTGGGAGGCTTCCCTCTGTAGAAGACCAAAACCTTCTTCATTCCCACAACCTGGCTGCTGCACCTTGGAGATGTGATCTGCTCGTCCTTCCTCGTGGCCTTCTTCCAGTACCCGGACCTGGCCGCCCGGTTCGACCAGCTCCCGTTCCGGTACTTCGCCTCCCTCAGATTGAAGCAGTATCTCTCCTCCCCACACCCACCTGAGCATTCCAACAAGAACCCACCAATAAATTTTTCTTTTTTATTTTTATTTTTCCCACTGAGGCATTACAACGAACCGGATGAACAACAAGAAGTACACTGATCTCAGAGAACTCACCGGGTAAATCCCATGGATCGAGTTTTGCGAGGTTGATCTCGGGGATGATGGAGGCGGGCAAGGGGCAGGAGAAGACTTTCCTCCTGAGGTACTGAACCACGAGCTCTTCATCAGTGGGGTGGAACCTGAACCCAGGGGGGAGCCTCAGCACTCCATGCCTCAAGAAGCTTGGCTTGCTCTCCATGTGTGTGAACCGAGAAAGAAGACAACAGGGAGGTCGTCCCTTTTCCCCAAGCTCAAGATCACTCCCCAGCTAAAACAGCCCATGTTCCATGATCTCTGCAGCTGTGACTCCGGTGAGGAGGCAGAAGATGGGGTGTGGGTGGGTGACCTAAGGTGAGGGAAGGGTAGGCTTTATAACAGAGGGGGTGTGGGCACAAGGCGACGACTCCTCTGTGGCGTGAACCAGACTCAACTCTTTTGACGCAATATAAAACAGGAAAAGGGAAGGAGGAGGAGGAGAAAACTACATGTCTATTGACAGTGATCGACACGTCCAACAACACATCAGCTCTTCCTTCCCACACAAAAGTAAAAGACCAACCAACGCTTCTGCAACCCATGGATACTCTCTCTCTATACTAGGGTTAAAAAGTTAATTTTAATCTTTATTATGTTAATCATGAATCCATTTAAATTTTTATAATTTAATTATATCTAAAATAATTCATATATTTTAAAAAATATAATATATAAAATTTTTTTATATCAAATCTACGTTAGTAGACATTAGAGTTATTTATATGTCATATTGACTCATAATAAACTATAATGATATGTGTAATTTATTTTTTTTAAATCTAATTTAGTCATTATGATTTTACTTAAGTATAAAATAACTTTTATATTTTAAAAAATATAGTATATAAGCCCCTCCTATTATGTCTGACTTGATAAATAGTTTGAATCTACTTACGTAACATGCTGACTCACAATAAATCATTAATATAATGATACGTATAATTTAAATTAAAAAAAATTAAAATTACTATCAACGATGGGAGGATGCATCGTCGTAAAAGTGACTATCAACAACATCATCGAGTCGTTGTTGCCTAATAATGCATCATATGTACGTAGCATCTCTCACGCTAGCGATAAGTTCAGGAACTTTCGTCCTGCCTAAGGTGGATGTGCGTCGATCAGTCTGACGCTAAGCATGCAATGGTCTCCTGGTCTCTCTTCCTTCTAGGTGTTTTCGTCCCCACCGCCTCTCACTTCGTCCTCTCCTACGCCCCCACCTATCGTGCCTACGACACAACGGTCTAGCTCTCCCTCACCTCTACTTCTGGCCTCTCCTACCTCTGCCTTTCCGTCGTTATCCGCTGCTTCCTCTTCATCGACAAGATAAACTTTTTTTTAAAACAAATTATATATATTATTATATTAATAATTTATTATGAGTTAGTATGTCACATGAGTATACTCTAATATTTATCAACTCATATTTGACGGGAGAGGCTTATATGCTACGTTTTTAAAGATATATATGCTATTTTAGACACGAGCAAAATCATATTAGGTTAAGTGGTCCATGACCAAAATCACAAGGGCTAAAATGAATCTTTTTAAAAAATTTAAATTATATATATCGTTATATTAATAGTTTCTTATGAGTTAGCATTTCACGTAAGCAGACTCTAACGTCTATTAATGCAGACTTGACGGGAGGGACTTATATGCTATATTTTTTAAAGTATAAAGATTATTTTAGATACGATTAAATCATAAGGGCTTAAGTGGTTTATGGTTAAAATCATATAGGCTAAAATGAACCTTAACCCTATATATATGATGATGTAAATAAGAAAAATAATTGAGTTATTTTTTAAGACCTAATGTTGATTTATTGCTAATATGGATAATTTTGGTCCATGCTAGCTCATTCGACACGAAGACTAACACCTTAATAGAGCTTCACTCTATCAACTCCTAAATAACACCGCAATAGTGTGTCCCGAAGTACCCCGCACCTATGATTGATAATAGCTACCCTATCTTATTAGAATCAGTGACCAGAATAATCAGGTCATTAGACTGATCTTACCTCGAGCCAGGCAATAAGTGGGCCCCTAGACCAAGTATAAAAGGAATCTCCAGTTTACGTTGAGGGGGGATATACATTAACCATATCTCTACATAGTCTCTATTTATAGCTTACGCCATTATTTTTTCCCTCTGCTAACTTAAGTATCGGAGGGGCTGCGCTGGACAATCCCTTTCGTCGACTTGACATGTAGGGTTGCTAGTCACCTAAGGACTCCCGGATGATCTAGCCTTTAGAGGATGAACCCCACAAGATTTAGGAATAAGGCTCTACCCCATAAGATAATAGGAATAAGGCTGTGAACATTCCTCATGCACCATTCATGCTAAAATAGATGACGCATTTGGATCGAGTTCTTCATTAACTTGAACAAAACTTATAGCAAAAGTAAAGACCATCCCGAGGGGAAGCCATAAAAAAAAGAAGTAAGATAGAAGGATAAAAGGAATGGTTGTTAGCATCCAAGGATATCAAGACAGAGGAGGCATAGCCGGAGGAGTGGCTAGGCGGTCGTCGAAGGGAACCTCTGTGGGAGCAGACACTTTCACATTCGAGGGAAGCTTCGCAAACGAATCCTTATCGACCTTGAGTTCAGGATACCTCGCCTTGAAGCACCTGATGGTGATTTAGTACCTAAACTCGTACACGACCTGACTGGCACATTAGAGACCATAGCAAAACCCCTTGGATTCCTTATAGGAGGCTATGGCCCTCCTCTCCTGCTCGGTGATGTAGCCCTTGTCATCTTCCTAGGCCCTCTTTGCCTCCTCGATAGCCAGTTGCACAACCATCAACCCATTGTAGCTGATCGACAATTGCTCCTTGAGCTGCCTTCTCTCCTCGATAACATTGCATAGTTGCTAGTGGGCATCCTTCAGCTCACGACAGAGAGTCTTAATCTTCCGCTCACTCTTTGTGATACTTTCAGTGGCCATGTTCTCAGATATGACCACCTCATCATGATCCTCCTCCGCCGTACCGAAGGACCAGCTCTAGGTTCAATGCATCAACTTGGGTGTCTGCCTCCTTGCGCGCCTCAACAAGGCACTATTTCACCGCTTTGGCTCGGAGGCGGGCCTAAGCTAGCTGTGAAAATAGCTCGGACCCGAGCCTCCACCACCTTCTTCTCCTCTTTCAAGTTGCCCCACCTGAGCCCACAGGGCGGTGTTGTCCCTGAGAGTCAGTCGATTAACGCCCCCACGTCCCGTTGACGGTCAACGAGTGCCATCATGTAGTGATGGTGCTGCACAAGAACAAGAGTAGGATGTTCGAAAAGGACATACAAGAGCAGCATAAGATGTTGGAAGAAGCCTTACTTGGACGGATCTCACCCCTAAAGGCCAGCGGTACACTAGCCCAGCCAAAGCAGGGCTAAGTGACCCCTGATAGTAGATGGTTGCCGCCTTAGCCTCCTCCCACAACTGTTGGCCCTCCATTAAACCCTCCCAATGGACCCTCAACGGAGTACCCGAGGATGAAGTTGTCTGCCCAGAAATAGTACCAACTGACGGATCAAAGGTGGAGAGACCTTAGTATATCGAAGCACTATCATATAGAGGAGGAGTGACCATCGGTATATCCTTAAGGTCACCCTCCCCCAAGGGGCGGAAGGCTAACCAATCACCTCCCACGCGATAGCGTCACTACACGTGGACCCAAAGAACGGTTTGAAGGATCTACACATGGACCCACCCCCTCCAGCGATAATGGCGGGTTAGGGCCCTCTTTAACATATGACTCTATATATAGAGTCGTGGCCTCGAGCAATGGAGTCATAGGGGATGGGAGTGGGGATATCGACTGCTCGAAGATATCCTCTTTAGACGGTTCAGGGTCAGGCTAGTCAGAGGCCCCAGAGAAGCAACAATAGTAAGATCAGGACCTCCACTGGGGCCCCTATGGGAGAGACAGGGATAGTCCTTGAGGGATCTTCGCATTGATGGGTGACTCTGGGGTAGGGGCTAGAGTTGATTTTGTAGTCATGGGTGGTGACCCTCCCATGGGCAGAGGTTTTGGGGGCTCAATGGGAACCTCCTAATTTTTTGGTCGAGATATATAACTTGGGTATATGCTCCGTTTTGGCGGGCCTTCCTTCTTTGGCCGAGATATATAACTCGGTTACATGCTCCGCTGTGGTGGGCCTTCCTTCTTTGGCTGAGATACATAACTCAAGCACAGGCTCCACCTTAGCGGGCCTCCATTCTTTGGCCGAGATACATAACTCGAGCATAAGCTCCGCCTTGGTGAGCCGTCCCTTTTTGGCCGAGGTACATAACTAGAGCACATGCTCTGTCATGACAGGCCTTCATTCTTTGGCTAAGATACATAACTCGGGCACATGCTCGGTAATGACAAACCTCCCTTCTTTGGTTGAGATACATAACTCGGGCACATGCTCCACCATGATGGGCCTCTCTTCTTTGGTCGAGATACATAACTCGAGCATACGCTTCACCGTTGTGGGCCTTCCTTCTTTGGCTGAGATCCCCCTTCATATTCTTTAGCTTTCTTCCTTGGTAGATTATTTTTCTGCCAAATTTGAAGCATTGCTTCGGTTATGATGGGGCTCGAATCTCAGGATTCTTAGAGCTTCTTTAAGGCACCACGATGATGAGGTGACTCATTTTCCCACTTCTAGGGATATATAGGGTTGCATCGGATGATGATAACGTCCCTATAAGACCCCTTCACAGTAGTAGGAGGGGACTCATTCGACTCGTTCATTCCTTCCCTCCGGTGCCTCAATTAACCTCTTACTCAAGACCTCCCATAGCTTTTCCACACATCATGATGTCTTTCCCTTCATCTTGTCGGGTTTCTCCTGAGGTCGTAGAGTCATTTTTTGATAGTCCTAGGGTTAAATAGATAAGTTTGTCCTTAAGTATCATGTCCCTAGTGGATATAAAGGCCATCCAGGCCTTGGAGGTGATGAAGGCAGCTCACGGTTGCAACTGTTCTTGATCGAATCTCTTCTCGAATGTCTTGGGGAATGGTAATGAATCTTGGTCGAGTATGAGCTACATGTCCCTTAGCCTGAACAATGCTCATATGACCCATTCTCGAATGGGTTTGCGCTGACCTATAACACCTTCGAGGCAGGACTCAGGCTCTTGCTCCACCTAGTCATCAAGTCTTGCCTCAAGGGGTGGAGAATTTCACCCTCCTAGATGGCCCCCAACTCATGGTGCTACATGGTGGCATTCATCAAGGAGTGTCAGGGGGTTGAGATCACCCTGACCCACACCCTTTTTTGGGCCTGCTTCCGTCTGTGTAAGGATTAGGGCAATTACTATCTGTTTGCCCGAGGTGGCTTTAGTGTGAGTGGCACACCCTCGAACAACAAAGATTAGAAATCACACCACTTCTTCATGAGCAATAGTCGGAGATGAGGGTTTAGGCTTGAGTGGTCAGCTTGGTCCATTAATAATGTCCTACCTTATGTGTCCAACTAAGTGTCTGAGCAAGTCGATTGCATAAAGGAGATACTCTCCTCTTCCAAGGCTATTAGGATGATGAATGAGGATTGGATAGTTGAGGTGAGCCTCAGCCCAACCCCTCGAGGACCTTGAGCCTCCTCAACTATATTTTCCTTTCCTTATAACGGTGTATGTTATATCTCCTTTCTCGATAGAGATGAATCTTAAAAGCATGAAGGGGATGCCCATTACTCTGACACTTCGACCTCGGTCACCTCATACTCATGAGTCGTTCGTCCTAGCTTCCAAAGCACCTCGAGCGGGGGTCCAAAAGTCTAATTGGTCCAAGAAGATACTCAAGACAGTGATTCACATGATGCTAGAAGGGGCCTATAGCGGAACTAGAGCCAGTGAGGACTCTGCTTGAGAGCTAGGCGAGGCATCTCAGGATGCAACACACGTTGATGGAGGCACTCGAGAGCGTGCTTATCCTGCTCCAAGGATCAATCGATAGGAAAAGGGGCCAACTCAGTCTAGGTCGATGCAGAACCTATGCTGGACCAAAGCTCATGTGGGGAAAGAGCCATTCATGGCTCTTGAGATGGTGGATCTCCCTGAAGCAGTGGCATATGCTCCGAAGAACTACGTCGGGCTTCCCTGACCGCAGGAAGCCAGGTGTGGACAAATGAGGCAAGGGAGCTAGAGTACTCCTAGGGGGGTTCTCTGCCCCTTGCTGGCGAGGGAGATTTACTGCTCCTCCGAGGTGCTGATTGATGGTGCCACTAAGAGTAGAGCAATCATGAGTAACTCGGGACATTTGCTGTCGCTTTTTAGTCTTCCTTGAGTTGTAAATGATGCCTACCTGATTACAGCACTATCACAACATGGTGGGCCTGGTGGACCAGGTTTGAGACACTGAGAATGTCATTAACCACATGTTGAACATGATTGATGAGCTCTAGGGCAAGGTTCGAAGATTAAAAGTGGAGTCAGGTCCTGAGGCCATTGCTACAGCCGAGGCACGAGTTGCCGAGCTAGCGGAGCAAATGGAGTAGCTAAAGGCCCAACTTAACGAGTCCCAACATCAATTGAAGGACACTCAGGGGTAGAACCGAGCCCTAGAGGACAAGTTGCTTAGGATGTCAGGGATCTCGAGGCAACTTGAGTCAAAACCTGAGAGGCGGAGGACACCCTCGAAGTGGCTCAGACAAAGGTTCAGGAGGTGGAGAACATCCTGGTTGAAGAACAATGAAGGTTCCTAGGAAGGTGAAGGAGGTGATGGCGTAGTAGAAGGAGATCCTTGACTTTTGGTTGGGGTTGCAAAGGTCAGGGCAAGTATCATACCAATATAGGTACCTGGTCGCCCTGGCTCACTTCCAAGTGAAGTACCCTGACTTGGAGGTTAAGGAGAATCCTTCTGCCAACCTCACCAAAGATGATAACATCCCAATGGATGAGGAAGTGCCCTTTGATGATAGCATCGTCCCTCCTCCTGCTGTTGAGTGATGTCTCAGGAGCCATCGTCTGATGGGGACTTAATTTTGTAGTTTCTTTTTGTAATCGATCGGGTCCTGACTCTAGATGTGAAAACCCGATCTGATAACTTAATGAAAACATTTCCTTTTTATAACTAGTCGGTTCTTCTATGTGTGACTTGTTGATGATCCAACCCGATGATGTACATTCGACTCCTTCGGACACTTTTTCTTGACCGAGCTTAAGGATAAAATTTCTTCAGGTTAGTGATGTGTCAGGTTCTCACCAACTTACTTCCTTCCATGGTTTCCAAGCGATAAGTTCCATCTCGAACTTCCTCAAATGCTCGGTAGGGCCCTCCCAATTCATAACCAACTTTCCTCAAGACCTAGTAGACCATTGATCTCAGCTTTGTGAAGGATGAGGTCTCCGATCTTGACTTACCAGGGATGAACCCTACAGTTGTAGATTCTTGCCACGATGTTTTTATATTTGAGGGCTTGAAGGTGCGCCTCGATTCTTCACTTGCTGATGAGGTTTGGGTTGGCCTGAAGCCCTTCTTCCGACATGGCTTCTTCAAAAATATTCGAAGAGTCAAGAGAACTATCTCAGGAGGAAGCACTGCATCGGTGCCGAATGATAAGCTGAAAGGTGATCCGCTCGAGGTAGTTTTTGGGGTGGTCGGAGATGCCTAAGTATGCTTAGGAGTTCATCGACCCAAGTACCCTGTGCACTAATGACCCTTGTCTTCAAGCCCACCAATATGGCTTGGTTGGACACTTCTGTCAGGCTGTTGATCTGATAGTGCACCACCGAGCTGAACCTTAATCAGATCCCATAGGATTGGCAGAACTCTTCAAACTTTGAGTTGTTGAACTGAGCTCCATAGTCGATAATGAACGCCCTCCGGATGTCGAATTGAGTGATTATGTTTTTCCAGATAAATCCTTCCACTTGATTTTTCGAGATTGATGCTAGTGATTCAACTTTCACCCACTTTATAAAGTAGTGACTATGAGGAATCGACACTATCCTGGCGCAGGAGGAAAAGGGCCAAGGAGGTCCATTCCTCATTACGTGAAAGGCCAAACACTACCAATTAGGGTTACGGGAACCGTGGGTTGGTGTTGAGCCTGAGCATGCCTCTGGCATTGTTGACACCATTGCATGTAAGCGATGGTGTCCCAACACATGATCGGTTAGTAATAGCCTTGCTTGAAGATCTTGAAGGTTAGAGTTTGCCGCTCAATGTGTCCCCCACAGGTTCTTTCATGCACCTCAGCTAACACATTCTCGGGTGCCAAGCACTAAAGGAAGAGTTGGTCGAGGGATCTACGGTATAGCCGACCATCGGCTTCACAATACTAGGCCTAGGTGCATCTAAGTCATCGAGATACGACCAGGTCGACTGATAGTATCCCATCCCTCTTTTATCGAATGATCTCCATCCATATGGGATTTATCTCTATCATGGTGATGTCTTGGGTTGTGATGGTTCGAGCGATGAGCCTCTCGATCTTCGGGGGAGCGGTCTCCTGTCGATTGCCCGAAGCTAGCTTGGCTAATGCATTAACCTGTGTCTTTTCTAGGAGCCTTGTTACTGAGTGGCGAGGGACGTAGCTTGCGAGTCGGATACTTTGGCTAAGTACCAACCATAGTTGTGTCTTGGGCCTTGTAACCTCTGTCAATGTGGCTCACCACTAGCTACGAGTCACTGAAGATTTCTATCTCCTTTACATGAACTTCTAGGGCAAGTCAAAGCCCCGACAAAGAGTGCCTCATGCTCAACCTTGTTATTGGTGATCTTGAACTCGAAGTGAAGAGCATGCTCGTATAGTTGGTTGTCTGGGCCCTTTAGGACAAGGTTCACTCCTCTTTCTAAGGTGGCTGACCCGTCGACATATAAGGCCCATCTCTCAGTGATGCATTGACGGTGATCGGCTCCTTCTGAGAGGGTCAACTTGAAAATGAAGTCAGCCATTGCTTAGCCCTTTATAGCAATCCTTGGGACATATTGGACGTCGAATTCCCTGAGCTCGACCGACCACTTCGATGCTTAAGTTAGTACGTGATTTTTTGTGGTGTAAAAGGTATGGTCCCCTTCTGCAAGCCAGGTGATTGGTATTTATACCTATGGTAATAGCTCGATTGTACGTGAGTTGTTAATGGGCGCTGATGCTTCATCGTGTGAGCGATCAGTCCGTATGCTGTTGTGGCGCCAATCGACTGTTAGGACCATTTCAGATTCTAAGTTTGAAGTGATCTCTATAGGGGATCAGCCTTAGGAGTCCCTCCCTCCTAGTTTTTTGCACAATGGTTGAACAATAATTGATCTATTGATGATAAAAGAAGGGATAATACAAGGCTATTTATAGAGCTTCTAAACCCCAACTCCTAATAGGATTCCTACTTAAGACTCCTACTCTAACTCTAAGAAGCAACTCCTACTTCCAACAACTCCAACTCCAACTCTAAGAAGCAACGTCCAAACTAATCATAATCTTATTCTAACTTAACTCCTCCTTAACCAACCCCCCTTTAACTAGGATAAGGGTTGGTTAATTAGGGTGACTTATATCTTATTCTTCCCTTAAAATATCTTCCTCCAAACTAATCCTAACCTAACCGACCTCCTTACCTCTTTAATATGGATCAACTAGATAGAATTTATATGAATGCCCTTAGGATTTATATTTTTGCCCTCTTCAATGAAACTAAATTAGGACTCATATAGCTAGAGTCCTAACATCGACCCATCTAGTTCCCTAATGTGCAGGGCCAACCTATATGGTTCTAGGCAGCACGAAGTCAGTCGTATGTCATCCGTCGAATTGGCTATGCTTCCTTCGAGCACGTGCTAGTCATATACTCCATATCAGCTCTTAGGTGGCTACCAACTATCGACTCAAGGGTAGTACCAAAATATTTCTTGTCAATCTTTACCTAGTTGACACTTTAATCTTATTTAATTAATGTTATAGCCAACGTTATACCAATAAGGAGGCTTGACATAAATAGAAAATTAATTCAACCAATCATTACCTTTTTCAAATTTTATATTTCACAATTGTGGTTATATTTCACAATTGTGGTTATGATAGGACAAAGCAAATAATCATTTCTGACATTTAATCATGACCTTAAATTCGTCGATCTTATACTATATTATAAAAAGAACTTTCAGATATATTTTTACTCTTAAACTCATAGTAATATGATTATACTTACATAGATTCAACAATTGATGGGATCATTCAAACAAAAAATTGATTGAAGCACCGGAACGGTCTTAGTAAGCACACCAATGTAGTATTATAAACTCTTGGTTCAAATTACATCTTTATCCAACACCATATCAATATCAATAAATGTGAGATAAACTTGAAAAATTAATTTTCACATCAAATAATTAGATAACATTATTAAACTTATGTAATCATGATAAACATTAAAAAAATAAGTGTTAATAATATTTTATGCATTGGAATATTAGATATTTATGTATCAAAATGAAATAAGTAGGTCAAGATGAATATGGACAATTAATTTTGAAGAATAAAATAAGATGATGGTTACAGTTCCAACAAAAATAAGCATGAGAAAAGACTCACTAAAATTGTATCGTGAAACTTTTCATTAAACATAATAAAACTGATTATTTCCAATGAAAAAAATGTATAATTGAACCAAAATAATTGGAACAGTATGATTTGTTGGCTAGAATCATTTTCTTATAATCGATCTCGGTTACATTCAATAGGTCAAAATAATACTGAGTGGCGATCTATATTATCAAGATTGATATAATATGGGATAAAATTTAATCATTTAATTCTCACTACAAGAAAGTATACTTCTTGTCTGCAAGTTTTAGATGTTATATTCCTCATCACAATAGGCACTATTGAGGTAATATATATATAATTGTGATTAGGATAACTGCGAATAAAAGTTGACATATTATTATTATTATGCAGACCAACGTGTAAAGCATAAGATCACTCTTGTTATAGTGTCAAAACAATATTATTAGGCATCTGGAATTTTGATGGACGATGTAAAATTAAGATCTAATGCATCAAAACTAAGATAATTATCGAAGTCCCAGGCTCCATCAACATCATCAATGTGCTAAGCAAGGGCTCTGAAGGGCCTTTGTAAGTAGAGTGAATGGAGGAGGAAGAAGAAGACATGCCGAGGGAACAAAACGTATCAGCATGCGTCTACGGAGGGGCAACGCATGGCTTTTCCTGCCGTAGGGAGAAGGCAAACACTTCCGTTTGCCATTGAGAGGGATCAAAGGGGGTAAAGCGCAGATGCCAAGGCCTAATTGCAGCGTGCGAACAAAGAAGAGAGAGGGTTGTGTGCGAGCGACGTGCTTTCTCTTGCGGCCAAAGTGCGGCAAGCTTCCTCCTTTTAATTTCCATGCACACGATTCATCATGTTACCATCTCTCTTTCTATCTATCTCTTACACACACACACACACACACACATATAAATGTTGCACTGTATCCTAAAACGTAGGTCTGCTTTTAGTGCTGTTTTCTTCTTCCTGTTCTTTATTATTTGTTGTGGTCAACGGGGTTGCGTGTGGGGATGGATTGAAGAGAGAGGTAGGAGGAGCAAACGAGGGGGGCGTCAAAAAGGTTCAATTATTGTGCTTGGAATGTATAGGCTTCTGGTTCTGTCTTCTCCTTGTGGCTTTGCTTTGTTTATTTCTCCTGTTCCACCTCCTTGTCAGGGGATGGATGGAGTGAGAGAAGGAAGGAGAGGAATCGAACGTGTGGTGGTGGACTGTAAAGCTCATACAATATTTATATATAACCTTGTGAAGTGAAGCATTGGGTGGTGGTGGTGGTGGTGGCCATGGCACAAGGACCACACACCTAGGGTTTCATTGAACTTTCATGGATGAGAGAGAACCGGGTGCTCCTAAGGAATCTTCTCTTTCTTCTTGTTTCTTGCACTTAGCAATAAACTTCTTATGTTATAGTCGAATGATATAAGGCTATTTTGTTGGGGAATGAGGAGTAATAAAACGATAAAAATAGAATATTACGATGTAATTAACGAAAATAATTTCAATCAAAAAAATGACTTAGTATTAAACAGGAGACAATAAAACACTTACAAGATTATCTTCAAATGCAATCACTCACTATATCTGCAGTTTTGCAACGGGGTTGTCGACGAACAAATGGTAATAAAAGCTGTCATTTGACAGTGAAGAAAAAAAAAGTAATCTCTCTTATAGAGAGAGGGGCTCAGATACCATGTTGAAAATAGTAAGAAGTGATGAAAATGCCCAATTGATTCATGATTAATAACTACTCATACTAACTCCTAAACATAAGCTACTACTCCTAAAACATATTAACAAGTAACTACTGTGAATCAATTATTAACATACTCTTGATTCAAAACTTATCTTGTTTACTCTTGATTCAAAAGGCAATCAGTCATCAGTTTGAATCCTGAAGATGATTTGATTTGGTCCACTTCTGAATCTGGATTCTGATTTCTATGCTTCACCCACATGTGATGTTGGATGTTGGAAAGGAGGAACATAATTTTACAATATTTTTTTTTAAAAAAATGTTGATGGATTCTACTAGATAAGAATTTTAAATTATACAATGAGTATGAATTTAAACTGGTGAAGGTTGTAAAGATGATAGATTGGATACTACTGTATCTGACTTTTCAATCATTTGAGATTTATAGCCTTTTTCACATGCATGTATATTCTTTTAATAAATTCTTTTATTTATGTGCTGCTCAATTATCTGTCTCTTATTTGTAAGAGTAGTTTAATCTATTTTTCTCTTTTATTTGGGTGCAATAATATCTAGATTTTATCTTTCTGAACTTTTTTTTTTTATACAATGCTAAGATTGGTATTTTGCAACTGGAGACATCGAGTTATAAAAATAATTTCTTTAAGATATTTAAAGATAAAAATTTAGATCTCACATTAGCGGCAACCTGGTGTACTAGATATATTGTATGTATTTATTTTATTATTGAATATAATAAATACCATGTATACAATATTAAATTATACGACAAATCTGAGTTAAAATGGTTAGGATTAATATAGGTTAAGTTAGACACTAATTCAATCTAAAAGCTTAAAATTATTATGTTGTAGGTCAGATCATCATAGCAACAAATCCGATTGAGAACAATTTATTTTATATTATATCTCCTTTGGTGCATGATTTCCAAGGAATATGCTCCATTGAGAACAATAAATAGGGAATCACATGCAACTTGAAAATAATATGAAATTGGATTGGACTCAATTGTATCAATCATAGCAACTTACAAAAAGACATGAGGAAGAAGTATAGGAGACCTCCGAAGCCAAAAGCTTCCGGTGCTTTTGCTTGTTTGGCAAAAGAAGCTATTTCTTATGACTGAATAAAAACTCACGAGGCACACCTTTTCCAATGCAGACGGATGGAGAGATGGAGGTTTCTTGTTCTGTAGGCAGAGAGCAATAGTTGTGAGCTCTAATGGTGATGTGATGGATCTTATCATTTCATTTGATTCACTTTTGACATGTATGTCGTTTTTTAATTATTTACAAATTTGGAGTTAAAAGTGACTTCGCAGAATGCTTATACACCGACATGAACTTGAAGTCTTCATTCATTGCAGATGATGAAGAGGAGCCAAATTATGTGTTTTTTTTTTTTTTTTTGCTCACATATATATATCTTAGATACTTATTATCTGATATACTTATGATTTTAGATGAATCATTTAATTTTTTTTAGACTTGGGAGTTTTAATTAGTGTTCAAAGATGTATCCGAGTAACCAAAATAATTTTGTTATATTAAAAGAAATATCATAACGAAGGCTCTTTAGGTGCCAATCGATATTGCTACAAGTTGTATATAACTTGGACTGAGAAAATATATCTTTTAGAACTCGGGTTGTAATATATTGATCATGTGGATGCGAGTGATATTTCGATCAATGCGACTCGAAACCTAGGTCACATGTGTAAGAGTCTTTAGGTGGCTTAGATGTCTACTAAGGAGTCGACTTACGGGAAGACCGAAGTTAGTTGGGGTGCCTGACCTAATCTTTTCAATACTCAAGTTAGGACAGATGTGGAAAGTAGAGTCATGAGTGTCAGCTTTTATACCCCGGTGATGTACTTTTCCATCATTGAATCTTAGGGTTTAAAGTTCCCCTTGACTTGATTAACCATTAGCTATGAGTCGCTATAGGTCGTTAGCCCTCAAAATGCTAGGCTTTTTCACTAGTCGAAGATTGGATAAGAGTGTTTTGTACTCCACTTTGTTAGAGATCTTAAATCTAAAACAGAAAGATTGCTCATAGACCTATGTCTAGACCTCTAAGGACATGCCTAACTCCTTCCCTTTCAATAGTCGTCAATCCATTATGGTGGGGTAAGGTCCAAGATGAAGTATGCTAGTGCCTGAGCTTTCATGGTCACCTTTAAGACATACAGAGGTTGAATTCACCAATATATCTTACCAATCGATCCGACATTAAGACCGTGTAAGCTTGAAATTACAATCGTAGCTTCCTTGCTATCGTTACCAACATGAATGCTAGACTCTCGATTAATAGGTACCATAGCTCAACTCTAGTAAAGATGTGGCTTATATAATAGATTAACCTCTAGACCCTGACTTCTTTTTGAATTAGGACCAAACTGATGACGAGCTTAGTTATGACAAGAAATATAGGCTTCCTGGCTAAGTGGTTCTTTAAGTTGTCAAAAGTGGTCTAGCCCTCCTCTATCTATATAAAAGTCTTTTGAGGTCTTCAAAATTGAAAAAATTGAAGCACTTGTCTCTCGATTAAGATAGAAAGTGGTTATGGTTTGACACCCTATTAGTCAACTGCTAGACTTGTTGACCAATTTAAGAGAGCATGTCTCCATTATTTCTTGAATTTTATTGGAATTAGCATATATCTTTCTTTGGTACACTATAAATTTTTTTCAAAAAAAATTATATAAGCTCACTTGCAAAGACACACTTGGTTGGATTAAATTTCTTTAGTATTTGGAACATCTTGGTCAGGCTAGACAAGCAATTGTTGGACATCTAGCTTTTGATAATCAACCATATAGGCCTCGATATTTCTATCATACCTCTCAAAATGATATTCGAGAAACGTTAACTTATCTTAAATCAAGAATATTTTTTCAACTGCGCATGTATCTAAAATCAAGAATATTTTTAGAGACATATTTAGTAATTAATATGATTCATATTTAATAAAGAAATTTCATTTGATTGATTGATATCGAAGGAGCATATAACAATATAGAAGTGAATCAAAATTATAATGTAAGGCATGAGCTCAAAAATAGAGTCATATTTGATGTATCTTGTAATTCATTTGTATCAAAGGAATATATAACAATGCAGATAGGTCAACTAATGGAGATAGGTCAGGATTTATCATAAATTTTGTAATAGCAAATTTATAACTCAAATGAGATTGATGCTATTAGAAAGAGGCAAAGCCATATAAATCATTTATAAACAAGAAGAAATCAAAGATAAGAACTACTATGGGATGGTATAGAACACTTGACTTGAAAGCACACTTGGTTTAATGCAAGGTAGAAGGCATCACACAACTTTATTGCAAGGTAGAAGGCAGCAAACTCTAACTTGATAATATTTTTCTCTAATTACAAGAGTTTAGATAACATAGGAGTTTAAATGTGACAACTATGCATCACATAAGCATACGTGTTAATATAACAAGCATAGATGACACGTTCCTTTATTTAGCTAGTGATATATATCCTCTATTTTCTTTCTTTTCTTTTCATATTTTTTCCTCCACTAATATAACATGAAAACTTTCCGGATTCACAATTTGGTTCATAGCATTAGTCCTCTAATATAAAAATTAATTAATGAAAGAAATTATTAAATAAATTCTTATATTAAAATAATAAATTTTTTATTATATCATAAATAATTCAAAAATAAAAGATATTATACTTTCTCTCAATTTGACTTATGAATATTTTATTTATCATCCTTTGGACATGACCTGGTAGTAATATGTCCCTTGATCGGTGATGAAAAAGATATATTCTCAATGCTCAAACATCATATATATCTAATTGTATCATGAGAAAACAATCGTAAATATCAATAGCTTATGACATAAGGTGATATTCACTAACTAATCGATCCAAGTAGCTATCCTTTCGATAGGGTTTGCTCAAATTGATATAGTTAATATGATTATGTAACACCATAATGTGCTTATATAACATCATATTCCTAATTTCATTCATCCTATGACTAAAATATAATGTCACATTTTGGTTTAATAATGCTATCAAATATAACATATCGAGAAAGTGGATAAATTTGAACATCCTAACTTGACAAACAAAATAGCAAGGGTTTTCATTTAAATGCTATCAAATATAACATATCGAGAAAGTGGTACATAGGTTATAAACATTTAGTCTCAAATATCACACACATATATATATATAATAATAATAAAAAAGGTGGCCAAAGGTTATTATTTATATCTACTTTACCGTGGGCCTATACATGCTTACCTCCAAGCCCAACACATGGATGGATTAACCTTTTCCATTTAAATGTATGAAGGCAAGCATGAATTGTGCCATATTTGCAACCTTACAAAATTAAATACAGTATATATTTCATGGTAAACACATCTTCTTAAAGCCTCTGATTTAAACTAAATCATAATATATTTGTGTAAGCATAGGTCATACATAGCATTTGCTATATAAAGTCATAATACGTCTATGATTTTTAACATTATATATCATCACGTACGTCCACTCTCAGACCGCACTACAAATGCATAAATATTTCATAGCAATTGCAACAAACATATATAATAAAGAGGTAAAATTCTTGTTTACTCGGAATACATATGTGCAATAATAATTCATAATGTATGCCATAGGAAATCATAGTATATCAATGAACTTCCCTACTACATTTCATTATAAATAGGTCCACTCCCATATATATATATATATATATATATATATATATATATATATATATATATATATATATATATATATATATATAATTATATTAAAAATCTTTCATGCTAAATTCATCTTATTATGATCATTTTAGCAACATATCACCCCGCTAATGCATAATGAGATATAACTCTTCCTTAAGGTTAATCATAATGCATTTGTGCATGAGTAGAAACCTCATATATATACAAATGCATAAGACTTTTCATAACAAATGATTGATAATATGATATGATAAAAAGATAAAATTCTAATTTCAAGTAAAACATAACACATCCATGCAAATGTAATTCATAGTGCATGTCATAAGAAATCATAATACTTTCATGAACATCAATATTATATTTCATAACATATACGTGCACAATCATAATATACATCATAATATATATATGTACTTCCACACCGTATGTTATAACCAATACGTACGTTACTGTATCATATGTCATAATATATATATATATATATACTCTCACATTGCATGTTGTAACAAGTATGTGCACTTGTATACTGATAACATACACGTGAAGTTCTACACTATATGTAAATATGTTCGTTCATACACTCCTATACCGTCCGTATGTCATAATGTGTATATGCACTCGTAGATCATTATTCGATAGTAATTCAAGAATTGGGACTACCTAATCTCCTCGTAAAAGAACTATTGTTGAATGGAATTGAGTCTGTAAAAGGATAATTTGACCTTTTTGAAATGATTCTTCCTAAAAGAAGACATGTTTGTTAATGTCTGCAAACTAAGATAGATATTGCAGGTTGTGTCTTGGGCTAAGCTCAAACATGCACTCACCACCAGTCCTAATGGGACAAAGCATTCCTTAATCAAGGGACACTTATTGTTGTATTAGATGTACTCAGGCTGGGAATTCAAAAAAGTATTGAATTAACAACATGTTCCATTGGGAAGAAACACATATATGCTTTCAGTGGAGGAGAATCCAATGATTGCTCCCATCACTAAGCTTTGCTGATCTCACAGTTTGTGAAATTTCTCAAAAGGAGTAGTGATGGCGTCTGGGATAGGGGTTTGCTGAATTCAGAAGAGCTGACAAGAAGCTACAAGTAGCAGGGTAAGGAGGGATAAGAACAAGATGGAAGATAGGGATCAAAAGCTTTGTTTGTGGCCACATTTCCTTGAAGATAGATAGCCATGATGCTGCATTCAGTGATGCATTTGTAATTATTCTTCATTGACCAGTATTCCATTGGCAGGCCAAGATAGTTAGTTCCTTCTCCAGGACAAAGATAACTCCATTGTAGCAAAAGAAGGATAAGACAAAGTGCTGCCCATGGTGTGATCAGGTAAAACCCACCCATTTGGTTCCACTACCAACAATGTGTGAGGTTTTTGGGACTCCCAATTCTTTTTTTTTTTTTTCCTTTCTTCCTCCCTTGTAACAAGATATTGCAGCATTTGTGAAATATTCCACACCTGGGATCACTAAGTTTCATGTATTTTTCTAATACTTAGTGTTTAGTTGACATTGTCTAATTAAAAATGCCCCATTATGCAAAATAAATAAACTGGGTAGATTAGTTTAGGAGTGAAGTCAAACTAAGGTTTGTGTTAGCTTATTTAGAAATGGTCTTACTTTGAGATGTATATGTTCAGCTAGGTGGACAATTTTTTTTGTAAATGATAAAGAGTATTTTTTTTTTTTTTGGAGAATATTTGTGGTTTAAAATTTTAACCCTAAAATATAACTTTGTTATGCTATAATTCTGATGTTTAAATATCAAACTTATTACAATAATGTAAGAGTTTGACCTCCATGAGAGGCACTCAGATACAGTTCTTAGTTTGCAACATGTCGTTCCCGTCACAGTCCGTGCGTTGACCCAAACCTTACGATTTAAGAGAGACAATAATTTGAAAAGATATATATTTTCCTTGTAAATATCCAAAAATAAATAAACTTTTCAAAGTATACAACCACTTTTCCCAAATTTTCACATTATTTTCCTACCTTTAAAATTCCTATCAACAAATTAACATGTCATTTTGAATTTTGAATTTGTACATATGCATGCATATATAATTATGGAGTTATATTTCCCATAATAAATTTATTCAAGAAATAGAAAACATGGCGCTCGTATGTGAACTTGACCATACAGACATGTAGACTACTGCATTTACTCGATTAATGAAATCTTATTTATCTTTTAGAAAAAGAATTAGAAGGTTACAAATGGAGAACCATTTTTTTCTTTCATTTTTCTGATTTGGAAGAAAGGAAAAAAACTAGAGAAGTAAAAGGTGTGCTGGTGCAGGACATCCATGCATAAGAAAAGATATACTATATGATATATCTTACACGTAGTTGTTAAGTAAGATTCAAGTCACCAAACGTCTATCAAAATTCAAAATAGGAAATATAAACTTTTTTCTTATATATTATGACAAGAAAGAATTACTACCTGTATTCTAATCCATTTCACAAGTTTTATTTTTATCCATAATCTTTAAAAAATAAATTTAAACATAATGTAAGATCCTCCTTTTGAACTATTAAAACCCATATTTGATAACCTTATATTACTAACTTGACCGATGGAGTGACTAAGTTGATAAATTCCTTTCAATCTCGATCTTCATGTATATCGAGATCACAGTATTTCCACCTTGGAGACATCTTGGATATTTATACGCACATGGTGTAGATTATGTTGAGCTAATCAAGATGTCAATGATATTTTTACTTAACATAAAAACGTCTATCTATCAACCCTTCTCAACTAACAAGGAGGCCCTTGGCTCAGGAAAGCAAAAACTATCCTTTTTGTATATTGATGTAATCAAATTAAATATTTGATTAGGAATTAACTTTTTATTTCCCTACTTGTAATCTTAATTTAGAAAATATTAATTCATATTTCCTTATTTGTCATTACCAATTAGGAAATGATTATGAAACATTCCAAATATGATTTATTAATATATTAAATAAAAATTAATATTAAATAATTCTGAAAATAAAAAAAAAATCTTTAATGAAGGGTTAACCTCCTCTTGATTAAGGGAAGAGATTCCTCTCATTCCTTACCTAGCCGAGCCCAGGAGAAGAAGGAGGAACCAGGAGTTGCATCTAGTTGAGGAGAGGTAGGTTCCCTACATTTCTAAAAGAAAATAAAAGTTTTTCTTTCATTAAATATTAAAAGTTTTGTAATTCAAAATATTTATCAGATTTAAATATAGCATATGTAATTTTTAAGATATGTTTTAATCATCTTATTAAAGTTTTTATTCGTAAACATGTTAAAATTATATATATTTTATGTATGATATTTCTAGTCTTATTTGGTATAGAGTTTTCCTGTTTAATTAAAGTAGTATTTGTAAATTTTGATATTCTATTATCTAAAATTTAAAATATGTTATGAAATGTTTAAATCTTGTTTGAGATTAGGCATGTATTAAAAGTATCATTTTTAATTCTGGTTGAAATTAAGAAGTTATTTCTTTTTATTAAATCTTATCTCGTGATATTATATTTCTTAGTGTTATTCTTTATATATAATTGTTAGCAAAAATATATTGTTTAGATAGAAATTGAGTGGAAACAACCCACAGACCAAGCCCAACCTATGAGTCTGATCATAGCTCATTGGCTAGGCCCAATCAACATACTAGACCTGGCCTATAGCCATGTACGACTCACATGATGGGACTAGAGGTCGACCTAGGTACGGTGCATGTATAGCCATGTGCGAATGTACAAAATAAATATATTATATATTTATTATATTTGAGCTCAAATATTATTTGAACTAAACCATATTTGATTTGTTGGATCATTTTAGGGTGATTTTGAATTGATCGAGTTATTCAAGTATGTTTAACTTAGATTGAACCTAATGTAGTTCAAATTAATCTAGGATGGTTTCAGACCAGTAAATAAGAATTAGAGATTGATTCAACTAGATTCTGGTTAAATCGAGTTCAATTGGATCGTTTGGATTATGGTTCAAATCAATTAAGGGCTAATTAGTAGTATTTGACATGAATAATGTTGGAAGAGATATTTTTATGTATTATTTCATCTCGATATGATCAGCGTGAGATGATGTTAATTTCCTACCGAGGGTAGGTAGGATAATTCTCTTCGAGGATTAGCGGGATGTAAGACAACGACTAGACGGTACCTCCACATTTGGGGAAACACAAGCTTCATCTCATCCATAACGACAAGGAAAAATCAAAAGCTTCCTTCTCATCCATTATAACGAGGAAGACAATAACAAGCTTTCTTCTTATCCTTTATAACAACGAAAACAATCACAAATTTATTTCTCATCCATTATGACGAGGAATGCATTTGAAACTCAAGAGACCCCTTTTTAAACAATGTAAGTCCACATTTTGAGACCTTAGATACTAACTTGAGCGTCGGGAGGGATCGAGTTGGTAAACCTCTCCCAACCTCGATCTTCATATAGGTGACACTACAAGAGCACGATATTTCCACATGGAGAGCATGATATTTTCACCTCCTCAAGAATATAATATTTGATCCTAAAAATATCTCAAACATTCCAATGCAATAAGTATAGATTATATTAAAAATATCAACGATATTTTTTTTCCTCACAAGACACATAAAAAAAAAAAAACACGCCTACGTGGCTCCTTTTTCCACATAGTAGGTGATGTAACTTAAATACGATCTCTTACATGCTTACGTATTTCCATGTTGTTTTGAGGATAAGCTAATCGTTCGACTTGATTGATAAGTTCACTGTTCATCACTCCCTCCTCCCTATAAAATGGCCTTCCTCGTTCCTCATTCCCCAAGCATTCCATCTCTGACCTTTTGCAGGCCACTCAGGCTCGCTGTGAGCCACTTTGGAGGGGTCTCCTTCTCAAGGAGATTTCACTTCCTATTAGTGCTCGCCGTATACTAGAGAGATGGCAGCTGGGTTATCCTTGGACCATCCTTGGGCGTTCACCATTGGCGTCCTAGGTAAAAATCTCCCTCTCCCCATTTCTATGGAGCTCAATGGTGATTACTGCTGTCTTCATTCTTGGAACTCCTCTCTAACGATGATGAAAAATGCTGCAATTTTATGAAGTGGAATCATATTATATTAGAAAGCAACTCAAAGCATAGCCATCATATTATATTAATCCTCAAGTTTTTGTTGTGTCAATAGTGCTTTTGGTTTGATGAGATCACTAACACAGCATTGGCTTTGATCGGAAGGTAACATCATCTCCTTCATGGTGTACCTGGCGCCACTGTGAGCATCATCTTCCTCCCTTCTTCTTCTTCTTCTTCTTCTTCTTCCTCTTCCATTCAACCTTGTTTATGCCAGGCATTAATTATAGTGATCTTATTGGTCTCGATCAACGCCAATGCAGGCCGACATTCTATCGCGTGTACAAGAGGAAGTCCACCGAAGGGTTTCAGTCGGTGCCGTACGTGGTTGCTCTCTTCAGTGCCATGCTATGGATCTCCTACGCGCTCCTGAAGACCGACGCTTGCCTGCTCATCACCATCAACTCAGTCGGCTGCGCAATCGAGACCGTCTACATCGTCGTCTACTTAGCCTACGCGCCGAAGGCGGCGAAGGTACGCAAAGCGTAGGAGAGGGAATTTGTTGAGGCCGGCCGGCAATTAACACGATCCATCTCGCGATACAAGTGTGTTTGTCTCTATGTTACAGATATTTACTGCGAAGCTGGTTCTGCTCATCATCGTCGCCATGTTCGGGTTGATTCTTCTGCTGACTCTGCTGCTGTCGAAGGGCGCGAAACGAGTTGAAATCCTCGGATGGATCTGCGTGAGCTTCTCCGTCAGCGTCTTCGTGGCTCCCCTAAGCGTCATTGTGAGTTCGACATGCGCCAATGCAATGCCTCGGTAATCCTATAGTGTGGCAAACTAACGCACTCCGTGTTTGCTCAGAGGCTCGTCATACGGACAAAGAGCGTGGAGTTCATGCCATTCTCGCTCTCCTTCTTCCTCACGTTGAGCGCGGTCGTCTGGTTCGCGTACGGCTTATTGATCAGGGATTTATTCGTTGCGGTAATTTCATCGAACACCTGCATTTAGCTGCTTGTTGATCTCACTGTAGCATCAGGCTCACTTTTATCTTCTTCCCCGCCTACCTGCTCCATTAGCTGCCCAATGTGCTGGGGTTCATCTTCGGGATCCTGCAAATGGCGCTCTACGTAGCATACAAGGACAGGAAGAAGGTCTCCGTCGTCGAGCAGGAGCTGCCGAAGCACGTCCTACCGATCACAAAACCTGGCACAGCCCATAAGGCCGTGGAGGTCCATCGGACGGTCGACGAAGACAAGGTGGGAGATGGAGATCAGAAGGAGATCGATGATAACAATGAAGTAATGGCTTCTGTTGAGGTGAAGCATGTTGAGGTCTGACGGAAGTCGGCCCATTGGTTGATTAGCTTCATGCCGTGCTTCCAGACTCTATGTTGTCAGTGATGTGTATGTTGTGTCGGTGGCTTTGTCCAAAGCTCTGGTCTTTGCAGTAAGTACAAGTAATGGTAGCTTCTTGTAGCTCTATACATGCGTGAAAAAAAAAAATATATATATATATATATATGTTCCTCTGGTTTTCTCTGTCATAATCTTTTTTGCTAGACTTCTGAGATGAAGTGGCGATTAAAATTTGACACTGCCATCATCTCCAAGAATAAATCTTTGGACATATCACAACAGTATTTTTACACTGATGCATACGTACATAAAAATACACATGCCTAAAGATGAGTTTATATTAAAGATGGTGTTAGATCTCAGTCTACTATGAGACTACTATATATATTACATATCCACAGGGAGATCCAATAACGGGGAAGAAACACCATATTGGGCCGGGTCGAATTGTGGGTGGCAAATTGGATCCATTAAATAGGTTATATGGATCCGGGTCGACAAAAGAGGTTGAATTATGATCGATCTTGAATTAAATGGAATTGAATGATGTCGTTTATGTATTAAATGTTACTGACAACAATACCACTGACTTATCTTAATCAGTGGTCATAAAAGAAAAATGACTTTATTTTTTTTTTTTTGGCAAAATAGTTATCCATATCTTTTGAAATGTGAAGTTATGGAAACCAATCCAAGAAAAAGATTGATTTTGAAATGCAAAAGCCAGCAGAATTTTTCTCTAAATTAAAATAAAAGGAGAGATTTCCTTATAAATAAAACACTGTGAGCGGCACATCAATACACGCGGCGGCTTCTTATTGGTCGGACACCGACAAGGATGTCCCCGCAATCGACCGCCCTTTGGGCGGACGTGGGAATTGGTGGGCTGGTCGTTGATGACGTTATCTCTCTCTCTCTCTCTCTCTCTCTCTCTCTCTCTCTCTCCTGCAAACTGAAGATTTCGACCACATTCCTTCTTCGAAGAAAGCATATCGTGCTGTTGATTTCAATGGAGCAGCATTTTAGCCAAAATATCGTATGATTTCAATGCCCTCAATCACGAGGAAAGCTCGTGTTCTTTCAGTAACTCAAAACTCACTTTGCCCCCGAGTCCACCGTGCAGGTGGGAGCAGAAGCTTGAAATTAAAACGTAGGAAGAAGAAGTTTAAGTAGCAGTTCATTTTGACTCATCAAGAAAAATTGCAGGACAGATCCATAATATAAATTAACCAGAGAGATGACAAGCACTGGTTTTGGATGAACTCGTAGAAGGAAACAATCCATTTGGCCAGTTTTTGCTCAACACTTGAGAAGTTTCTATACATATGATCATCATCACTATAATGCATGTCAAACCCCACATGATCAGGAAAACCCAGAAGAAAAAGGAAGAAAATTATAAAGGAAGGTAATACAAGCAAAGCCTTTGCATATCAATCATCTTGCACCCAAAATGGAGGACCCAAAAAACCAACCTCCCTTTCCTCTCTCTTGCATAAACACAAACACACACACACACACGCATTCTCTCTCTGTCTCTCTTTTAATCCTTGTTAAGTAACCAATATTAGATAGAAAACGAAGTCATAGTAAATGAAAAAGTTGGGAATCTGTAGCTGCATTATAAGAGGAAGACGCGATGAATCGATCATACCGTTCGTGGCTTTGAGGCGGCGGGTTCAGAGCCAGAGAGCGCCGGCATCCTTGAGGAGGGGCACGAGGGTGCCGTTGATGTGGGCGGCCATGACCCGGTCCATGGCCCCCACTAGCTTCCCGCCGATGAACACCACAGGCACGGCGGCGCTTCCTGCCACTGCCACTCCTCCGCCACCAAGGAGCCGAGCGAGGGCGCGCTCCATCTCCCCGCCGCGCGGGTCCTCGTCCAGCTCCACTACCATGGGGCTCACACCCATGCCGCAGAAGAGCCGCTTCACGGCGTGGCACATGCAGCAGGTGCTGACGCTGAAGATGACGACCGCGCTCTCCCCCGCCAGCCGCTCCACCCGCTCCAGCGCGTCCATCGTCGCCCCTCTCGCCGCCGCCACGTACCCCCACGCCTCAGCCGCTGCCGACGCCGCCTGGTAATGCATCCTTCTGTGAAGACTCTAAACAAGACGAGCTCAAAGGAGAGATGGAATGACTGAAGCCTGCGCCGGATTATTTATAGAAGGCAGGAGGAACATTCTGGGAACAAAAAAACAAAGTTGGCCAAGGATAGAGTGGGAAGTTTGTGAAAACAACTGTTTAAGTATTAGTTCATGCAAAAGTAAAACTTGTGCTATACTTACATCTTCTCCAACTTTCATATATTATGCTCATAAACTAAATTATGAATGGAATGATATTAGTATCACTATGAATTACCCAATAAATAGTGCTGCGTCTAATTATAACTGAATGAAAAATGAAGCAAAATTATCAGATATTATTATTGATTAAAAATAAATAAATTAAAACCATGATAGATCCATATAACTTAGTCTACTGTAACAGCTTGTTTTCTCTTCCTCTTCCTTCCTGCTTATTTATCTATTGAATAATGAGGTGGGTTTGTTTAAGGTCAACGGTCAAACTGGCCCCACCGGAGAAGACCCGCAACGAGAAGGAAGGCCGGATGGTGGATGATGCGTCAGCACGTGGGAGGCAGGGAATGATGGTGTCGGCGAGGAACGCGGCACGTGGGAGCAGGGCCAGGGCAGCCCGCCGCGAATTTTAAAGCAACCGGACGTATAGATTTTGGTGACGAGAAGAGTGGGAGAGAGAGCGAGCCAAAAAGCTAGTCTTTGCGTGCGCACGTTTACCGTGGCCAACCTCATGCTGCTAAAGAAACCTTCTTCTTCTTCTTCTTCTTCTTCTTCTTCTTCTCCCCTTGTTTGTGATTGCTCACTCTGATACGTAACACATCTACATAGATCTGATCTGAAGCTTGTGTTGGGGGGGGGATTCTGATCCCTAAGAAACTGCTCCCAGTGGATGCAGTGATGGTGGGTGAAGCAGAAGAGAGCAGCAGCCGAGGAGCCTCACGAGGACCAAGAAAAGAAGAACACAAGGAGCAGCCGACTACGCACGAGAATAAAGCAAAGATATGGAAACACATGCACCTTCCACAGTGCTTTTTTCGCACGGCAGGCATTCTACTGAGAGAGATAAACACCGCAGATGTGTATGCTTTCACGTAAACATATACGTAAACAGTATCATTCCGCCAAGTTATGCCATGGCAAAAGAGGACTAATCAAGCGAGTGAGACGAAGAAGACACAGCTGATGGTAGACACAGCTTTTGATGACCCATTGAGAGATCAAGACAAGCTCATAGATTATGTCAAAATCTGAGTGACAGCATCAACTTTTGCTGAAGCTGAATGATGCTAGATGGGCGGGAATGGAGGAAGGGGGGAGAGCAAAGTTGGGATTGTGTCAGAAGCCTCTGTCTCTTGGTCTCCTGATGTCAGGAGATGGCATGCAAATGGCAAAGCCACCATTAGCTGTTACCACTGTAAGCTTTGAGTGTCACCATTAACAATCCAAAAGGCATGACATGGTACGTTGCTTTCGCTTAAGAAATGAAGACGCAGAGAGCGGAGATGACGGCTTCTGCTACGAGGCTTACGCGATGCTGCTGCTGCACCGCTGACCTCCACTATTGCCTCTCTTTCTTCTCCTTTCTCTCCTTCCCATGCTATTTCTGCTTCAGTGGTGCTGTGGCCACCGTGGTGGTGAGGCAACGACGTCTCCAACTTTCCACCTGTATGCATGTCGGCATTACTCATCCAAGCTTCCGAGATACCATCCGCAATGGTGACACCACCGGCGTTGCACACTTGCACGGTTCTGTGCTTAAGGATGGTTTTAGAAGTTCAAATCCTTGGATTAAATCGCGACCTAATATACATTAATCCTGATGAAACTGACTCAAATTGCGATGGAGTGAGGTCGGTGATTGAATCGAAGGGTGAAGAACTGGCTCTGTGGTGTGGATCCCAGTCCATCATACTGTCACTTGTGGTCTCATGGAATCGATGCAGAAGCACTCATTTGATAACCTCTGTGCACGGCATGCAGATTTGGATTAACTGTTGAAGCGAGACAGGGAATGGAGCCTCAACCTGCACAAGCTATGAGCTAAAGTTGTATCAACGATGGCTTTGGTTGACTGAAGAGTTCTCCTGGATATCATCATGGAGTATGAGGAGATAGAAGCTTCAAGCTCGACATCAACCAGGTATTATCTACAGGGACGATCACTTATGTACATGAGTTTAGGCTTTATAAGCGTAATTTTATGTTTGTAATTTAAATCTTCATTATCCAAATATCAAATGAGCAATATTATTGTGATCTCATACCTCATCCACATTTATTATATAATAATTTACATGTAAATCATGATTACTTTTTTATTCTATTTTTTTAATTAAATCTTAGTCAAACTAATCAAGATTAACATACATGAGATGCGACTCAAAAAACATATTGTTATGTTGTTGACTGACTCTTTCAATCCTTAATTATATTAGATGATTCTTTAGTTTATGCTTATTTTCATTTCATATAAATGAATATTTTTAACATCTTTCTCTTTCTAGTGTGGGCTGATTCCTCCAAAAAAAAAAAAAAAAAAAACGAAGGAAATAGCTGAGTTATTTTGTATTGTCAAATAATTATAATTTCTGTGATTTTGATCTGGTTTTGAAAGGAGATAAAGCATTAATAAGTTAAGTTTATTCATTACTAGTGAGCTAAGATGAACCCAAACCTACTATAGCCTTTTTATGATTGGGTGACTAATAATTTTAGAAGTTTAAGCTATTAGCAAAGAACACATTATAGTGTCATAGTAGGCTGTGAGCTCAAATCTTATAATTGATACCCTCAAATTCGAAAAACTCAGTTATTTATTAAATTCTAACCATATAATTTTTTTTTTATTCTATTAGAAAAGGACTCAATTTATATATTGCACTCCAAAATATTCACTAGTCCCTACTGAATAGAGACAAAAAAAAAAAAGAGGAATAATCTTCAACTGAATCATCAAAGCATAATCCCTTTTTTATTCATATGGAAAAAAGATTTCTTGCAATTATCTTCTCAAGTAGGAATGTCTGAAAGTGCATAATAATAGTATATTCAAAACTAAAACTGAAAGTGCATAAAAAAATGTCTGATAAAATGCTTTAAAAAATTATGAAGATGGCTAAGGATTTTTTTTTTTTTTACATAAAATGCTTAAAAAATTATTGTGGTGGCTAGGGATATTTTTTGGAATTCTAATCCTTCTAAAATGAAGACCTGCCTTGTTAGTTGGGATAGGATCACTAATCCTGAAGATTTAGGTGGCCTTGGAACTAAAGACATCCTTGTTTTAAAAAAATATTATCAATGCTGAAAAGAACTCTACCTCTTGTAAACAAAAGTAATAAGTTATGGGTGCAAATCATAACAAAGTGATTAATAGGAGACATTTGTGTGATTATACTATACATAGACTTTGAATTTTTGTTGAGAATGGACAAACCACTAACATTTGGGATGAACCTTGCTTGGGTTTCTAATTTGTCATTCAGTAACTTGGTGTTGTGGAAGAGTTTTCTTTGGTTACTGATTTGTAAAAACAAAGAAATGAAATGTGAACCTTCTGTATTGAATTTTTCCATCCTTGTTTAGTTAATTTACAGTCTCTCTAGACCCAATGTTGACAATAGGATTTGGACCCTCACACCCTCTGGGTTGACTATTGCTAAAAGTACTTACCAGATGATTAAAAGTAGGACTGGCATGGTTGGAAAGTGATATGAAATTTAACTTCCCCTTAAATTAGAGGTGTTCTTATGGAAAATACTTTAGAAAAGACTACCTAATTCAGAATAATATTCTAGGTTTAACCATGCTCAAGTTTTTGGTGTGTCAGCTTTATTCAGATTCTCTTAACCTTATCTTCTTTGAATATTCTTTTGCTAGTAAATAAATTTTCTTTTAGATTCTTAGATATTTGGGTGGAAGGACAATGGTTGGAGGCAGGAGATAATCTTCATAAGTCTGATGCTTGGAAAATTAGCAGTTTAATTGCTAACTCCATCTAGTTTATTTGGCTTAATAGGAATAATTCCTTATATCACAATCATTAGAACAAATCATTAGAACAAATCATTCCCTTAGACACAGTCTAAGGGAATTAGAGAGAGTCAAAGGGGTTTGCAGGAACATATGATAAGTACGATGGATGTATTATACTGTGAGGAGTCATTGCATCCTCTTTCTAATCTTGCATGTATAAGCTTCCTCATGAGAAGGAAACATTGTAGGATGTGCTGCATAAAATTAAAGATGTCAAACTAATTGAATAAGCATTGAAGGGTTAAAGATGGAGAAACTTGGATAGTTTAATCACATCAGTATCCTCGTATATGCTAAAAAAATATATTATAATGCTCAAGGATAATATTTAGGTTGAAATTCTTGTTAACTTCTTGTACTATACCTCAAAATTAAAGTCACTCATGTACTTTAAAACTCGTATAAGTGACCCTATGATAATTTCGTATTAAAGTGACCCCGTACTATTACGTAGATGTTAAATAAATCTTTTTTTTCTGTTAATAAAAAGGGTAACGACGTTTGTTTTTAAAATTGGAGGAGTGTAGTTGATTTTCAATATAGTCAAACCATGTGAATGAAATTTTAAAAATCAAAGACATCCTTTGTACTATAATATGTTAATCAATTATACCTCTCGTACTATCATTATTCATCAAATTTAACTCCTTAATGTTAATATATTTATATTAAGTGATATGAAAGTCATAAAAAAAATTAGTCTTTAACTTCCAGCATTGTTTGAATTTGTTTTACACTTTAAGCTTGATTGATGATAGTTTTTATTTGTTATACGCTTAATTTAATATCGATCTACTAAAAATATTAACGTATAAGATTGTTACGATTATTTACTTCTTTTAAGTGTGATTAAATTTCGACGGTACCTCCCCTAAAACTCGAATATATCTCATTTACAATCAATCATAAAACCTATAAAGAATAACAAAATATAACATGATGGCACCACCATCAAGTCTTCTTTCACTAGCTTTTATCACTACTATGCTACTAAAAATCAAATTTGATGTGATTTGAAACATCCACTCTCAAGATAGATTGTTGTTGGAACATCAAACTAAAAAATACCATATTTTTGGAAAGAAAACTAGCAAAATTGATTTGAAATATATTAAAAAAAAAGTTTGATGTTATTTTGAAACTGTTTCTCATCATTTTGCGGATTATAATTTTAAAAAAAAATTCAACCCAAGATTCTTTTACTACGCATATAAATATGGAGGGGATTGAATGATCTACTTCATCATTTTAAATAGAAAAAAAAAAGCAAGGGGAGAAAAATATTTTGATGAAAAACAAATAAATAAAAATTGAAAAAAAATGGAATTTAACAAATGTGATGGGGCCTATAGTTAAGCCTTCTCCAACCTATTTGTGTTCCACACCAGAATTCATTGACAATTACTAATTAGAACAAGGAATCAATTGTCACAAGGAACTGTCCACCAATCCCATCAACATGTGTTCCACTCATTGTATCTAAATTTTGTTGGAACACATTCTATGAGACTTGTGTGTGTGGAGGAGAAATTTTAGGTAGACTTGCAAGAGAAGTTAGCATTTCACTTTCTCCCACTCCTATTTGTCCTTTTCCTCCTCCAAAACAATGAAAACAAAAAAGTTCTCCAAATCCATTTTGTTGCTTCTCTTCATCCAAAATTTCTCAATAAGATGTTTAAGGTTTGTTTTCAATTCATCAAAATGATATCTTGATACACACATTCAAAACCCTATAGTTAAACCAAAGGTTTGGTCTTACATGAGGCACCCAAAGTCATAATTAGTTATTTCTTATTATATATTTATTGTTTTATAATTTACGCATCTATAGTCATAGTTATTGATCCTTACATAATTACTAATAATGCATCTGAATAATATCTTTTTTGAGTCATACCTGATCATCCAAAATTGCAAATAATTAACTTGTTTTATTTATTACCTAAATGAATTATTTAAATTTAAAACTATTTTCTATTGTTTAATATCTATGGGATCTCAAGCCCTCTACTCTATAAAGGAGATTTTGAATCACTTATTTTTGTAATAATTCTCATGCTAGTATTCACATTCAACAAATCAACCATTAAAATTTTCTTTCAGTGAAATTAATTTTCAGTAAGCAATTGGTTATCTGTGAGAGGACTCTCTGTAAGATCTTTTTACAGTAAATAAAGTATTTACCAAAATTTAGTGGTCTACAAAAAACCTTAATATTATATTATATTTCCCTATGTTTTGATTTATTGATTTAATATTGGATTTGAATGGTTCCACATAGTGAGTGTTTTGGGTCCAAAAAAGAAAAAAAATAAATAAATAGAGAAAATATCTGTTTTGCCACGCTTCCGCGTCAGTCTTCTTCTTTGGTCAAAGTGGAGCAGCCGCCGAAACCACTCCGTTCCGTCTCCCTACTCTTCTTCTTCTTCTTCTTCTTCTTCCGAAGCATGCCTCGCTCTGGGAGCACGAACCCTAGCAATTTCATATAACCTCTTCTGATCGTCGCAGGATCTCGCGATTGCCCCCTTTTCCCGCACGATTGTCGCATAAAGGTGATATTTTTGCACTCCTCTCTCTTCCTCCGGGCGGAATTTTAGCTGCTTTATTCTCGCTTTCACTTCTATCTTGGCCTTGAATCCGTTGCTGGATCGAGAGGCGATTCAGGGCACTGATTGTGTGTTCTTTGGTTGGGTCTTGTTAGATAGCATGCCAGAGGAGGATCTGCTCGAGCTTAGGTTTCGGCTCTATGATGGATCGGACATCGGTCCCATCCGGTATTCTTCCTCTTCCACCGTTGCCATGCTCAAAGAGAGGATAGTGTCGGAGTGGCCACGAGGTAGGATTTTGTGTTTCCTGTTCTTGGGGGTTTATAGATCTGTTCAAGACGTTCACTTGTTTTCCTTTCCACTGCATCCTGTGTGTGTTTCTTGAAGTGATGATTGCTTTAGATTCTAACAAGGTTGACACGATCAGAAAGTACAAGTCCCATAATTGCGAGCTGGGTTGATCTTGTGGTACTCTTGAAGGAGGGTACTCCAAATTTAGTTCGTTTGACGTGTATGCTTCATGCCAATCAAGAGTTATTCGGATATCATGTGCATTTGACCTGTGAAGGTCTTTTTTTCTTTGTCCTCTGTGTGTCGTATCATATTCAGATCAATGTGCTAAGAATTCGGAGAGGCACTTGCCATCAGTGATTCATTGCTGCCCCTTCTTGGGAGGCTGTCCTCCTTTCCCTTTCGTCATGCTCTTGACAATTATGTTAGATCCAGTTTAAATGGATGCTTAAAGAGAGCTAGATGGCTTTTAGTGTTTTATTTGTCAATTTTTGCACAATTTTCCAGGATCAGATATTCTTACTTTTGTAATAGTATACGTTGCAAGATATTCTTACTTTTCCTGAAGTAGGTATTGCTTACTAGTGCGAATGCAAATTCATTTTACTGTCTCAAATTGGGATCTTGCTGAATTTAGTTATATTTTGTAAATTTTTTTTTTGTCGTAGAACTTATTTATGACTTGCAATTTGTTCTTGGACGTTGCACTATGTATGAGAAGGTTCAGCAGCAATTCTGGTTCAGATGGATTTGACAACATGTGAACATTATGTATACAAACTTTATATGCCTGTTTAGGAGTGTATCCATGCATAGTAAAGTACAAATATCCGGCTGTTTACAAGGAAAGTTTGCATGAATTTTTCCTAGAATTGGTGTATTTCTTCAGCTTATTATGGCAAATTCTATATCTTGCAGTAAGGTAATTTTGAGTTCATCATGATTCAATTGTTCCAGAACTTCTCATTTTACTTTGGTAGTTGATAAAATTTAAATACTACATATAAGTAATGATGATGGCATGCTGTTGAATTGGATAAAAGTTTAATATTAATTTAATTGTTGGACTCATGTTTTCTATCATGATGTGCTTGCAGAGAAAATATTCAGTGAAAAGTGTTATTTAAGTTGGATAAATGATTGATAATGTTTGCTTGTTGAACTCAGGCAAGTTTTTGTTCATGGTTAGCTTGCACAGAAGTTATACCTGTAAAAGAGTGATAACTTTTCCTTGTAGTTTATGTTTCTAATACAGGTAATGATATTGGGCTATGGTAATTTATGCTAAAAAGATACTTAGGAACTGAATTGGGCTATTGTAATGCTTTTGTGAAAAACATGAAGGTACTTTGTTTGAAATTCAAATGTGCATTAGGATACTTAGGACCCTGATTTGCTGAATATTGTGCATCTAACATTTTAAGAATGCCGCCGTACAAAGTCTACATACAAGAGTTGCCATTCTCAAATTTTGGAACTCTTAAAACCATGTGAGAAGTATGGCATTTTTTTAACCTAGTGCGACACTTATGAAGTCTTTTTTCTTTTCAGTTCTTGCTTTTCTTTCTTTTTCTTTTCTTGCTTCTCTTTTTTGTCTCTTTTCTTCCCTCTCTTTCTAAGGGAGGAGGAGGAGACTGGGGGAAGACGAGGGGGAGGACAGGTGGATTAAGTTTAGACTTCATTTCTTGATATTATGGGGAGTGATGAATTAGGTGTTGTTACTTCCATGGTATTCTATATAGAACCATAGATAACCACGTGAGTCTTGAAGAGTGAGTGAACTTCTGAATGTTGAACGTTAAGATCTGTTAACTTATTTTTTCTTCAGTTTGCATCATATTTTTCATGTTATTGATCACTTGCCACAAGAAAGATATCATGGCAATGAAACATTGATAAATGATATGGGTAGGATTGTATGTAGCATGTTCTCCAGTTGTAGGAAGAATAGATGGAGCAGGATTATCAAGTTTTCACAAACTTGGGATTTATTGTAAGATCAATCATATTCATTGAGGCCAGCTAAGTGGCAGATTGAATTGCAAATTTGATTGATAGACTGAAAGTGAAATAACTCTATTTCAGGATTTTGTCCTCTTTTTGGCCTCCGAAGCCTCTGGAGCCTATTTTACTGCTTTAACCAATGAATGTATTCCTTAAGAACAAAAAGTTGTACAGTTGAACTTCTCAGTATATCAGCTACGTAGTCTGAATGAAGATCACTTGGGTCGTGATAATTTCTATGAAAAGGGCCAAGCAAGCTATTTATGACAAATGTGGTATTGGTATTGACAATTAAAACATCTGGTGCTTTAAAGCAGATAAATTGTGGACGATGATTTAGTTTCATGTGGCATTCAAGAGCATATTCTGGTTATCTATCATTTATATCCTCTTTTTTCAAATACATTCACCTTGTTTATCATCAATATCTCCATGTTAATCTGTTAGTTTGTTGCATTCTTGGTTGTTCCATCTGCTGTTGAGCTTGGGTTTCTCATATCCATATACTCTCCTCATTTTAGATAAGCAGATTATACCAAAAATCGCTAATGATGTCAAACTGATAAGTGCGGGGAAAATCTTGGAGAACAGCAGAACAATCTCTCAGTGCAAGCCAACTTTTGGTGAGCTCCCTGGAGGTATTATCACCATGCATGTTGTTGTGCAGCCATCATCAGCTAAGTCTAAAACAGGTAACGTGAATCTTGTTTATATTTTGTTTTTTCTTGTTTGTATCACTTTGAAACTATCTATTCTATTTTAGAATTACTTCTGGATCAAACTTTGTAGTTGAATTTGGTAAATCCTAGTGTGATAGTTGATTCACATCTCATTTTCTCAAGATGTGTTATCAAGTGCTAGTAATTTGTATTGAAAAATTCACCTGTTCTCTTAAATAATATGATATGAAGTGATCTTAGGCATTCTAACTAGGTGCCCAGCTTAGTGAGTAATATGTCAACCAGTGAAGTTATTTAAAAGTTGGGAAGAATGTAAATGTTAATTTTAGGATACTGTATGTACAGAAGGTTACTGGCATGATAATTATAAATTCTGTGCACTAATGGTAGCCATGTGTACTTTGCAAAAATAAGTACAATAAATGTGGAAAGCAATCACACCACTTGTACAGAACACGCTTGCTCTTGAACAAAACTAAGGTTTTGAAGTTACCTTGAAATGGCAAATTTCCAAATATGATTGACCTACAATAAAACTTTGTCATGTCCTACTGCAGAAGAAGGGTGGCCAAGAATCTATTTCCTGTAGTGCCATAGAATGTGATTGGGAATTAACTAATATCTGACACAAGCTTGATTTGCTAAATGATTTCAGTGGTTTCAGATTCAAAGGAACGACAAAGGCGGGAATTGCCAAATTAAAAATAATGTTTCAAGATATTAAATTAGGTTAAGATTCATTTTAACCCCTGTGGTTTTAGCCATGGACCACTTAAATCCTTATAGTTTACTCATATCTAAAATAACCCCTAACTTTCAAACACGTAGCATATAAGCCGCACTCGTCAAGTCTGAATTAAGAGAAATTAGAGTCTGCTTACGTGGCATGCTGACTCATAATAAACTATTAATATAATGACACGTGTAATTTAAGTTTTAAAAAAATGATCCATTTTAGCCTGTGTGATTTTGGTTATGTACCATTTAAGCCCTTATGGTTTTGTTTGTATCTAAAATAACCTTTATATTTTCAAAAACATAGCATATATGCCCCTTCTGTCAAGTCTAAGTTAACAGCAATTAGAGTCTGCTTAAGTGACAGGTTGACTCATAATAAATAATTAATATAATAATATATATAATTTAAATTAAAAAAATTGAGACCACCATCAATGGCGGAAGAATGCATCGTAGTGGAAGCAACCACCAATAGTAGCACTAAGCCACTGCTTCCTAGCAGGGCGTCGTACACACGTAGCCTCTCCTATGTGGTGAGAAGCTCAGGAGCTTCCGGTCCTGCCTCAAGTGGATGTGTGTCGACCAGTCCGACACTAGGCATGCAATGGTCTCCTGGTCCCTCTTCCTCATGGGCATTTTCGTTCTTATCGCCTCCCACTTCGTCCTCTTCTACGCTCTCATCCATCATGCTTACGTTATGGTGGTATAGCTCTTGCTCACCTTTGCCTCTCTGCCTTCTTTGGTCGCTATGGCCTCCGCCGCTTCCTTTTTCTCGACAAGATAGAATTTTTTTTAAACTTAAATTATATATGTCATTATATTAATGATATATTGTGAGTCAGCATGTCACGTAAGCAAACTCTAATGTTTGTCAACTCATACTTGACGGGAGGGGTTTATGTGCTACGCTTTCAAAGATATAGGGGCTGTTTTAGAAACAAACAAAACTTTAAGGACTTAAGTGATCCATGACCAAAACCACAGGAGCTAAAATGGATATTTTTTTTAACTTAAATTACACGTGTTATTATATTAATAGTTTATTATGAGTCAGAATGCCACGTAAGAAGACTCTAATGTCTGTTATTTTAGATACGATAAATCATAAAAGCTTAAGTGGTCTATGATCAAAACCATAGGGGCTAAAATAGACATTAACTATTAAATTTAAGTCACCAACGTATATATATTTTCATTTCAGTCTGCCTACGATGGGATATGGTGGTGGTCTTCTTCATATTATTGCCTTGGTCTGAAGAGATTAGCTGTCTCGAGAAGGCAACCATGTGAGGCAAAAGAAGGAATTTCTTTTTCTCAGATGAGATAACATAGCTTTAATGTGGGACTATCCAGCAAGGACTTAATTATCAGTTTGATATTGGTTCAAATAGTCTATTGGAATAATATGGTACCAATATAACGACCCTCCTATCTTATGTACAACAACAATAGCAACAAAGTAGTAAGTCCTAACTATTTGGGGTTAATTACATGGATCTTTTATCACCATTAAGATCTATATGCCCTCTTGTCTTATGTCATTAAATAAAATAATATAAAAAGAAATTGATATGTGCTGTTATCGAGTTACATGTTCGAATACTGATTTTCAAACCTAAATGCTTTCCTATCCACAATACCTACCTAATCTTATTACTTCAAGAAAATTTGCTAAATGTTTCATGGATCGTATGAAATGCATGATTTGGATCTCCCACAGAGATGGAAGCCTTAGATATAGAGGGAACCTTTCAAATATGTTTCCTCAGGATTAGAATTTAATTGTTTCCTTGATAGATGACAATTATGTTTAAGCACATTCAGTCCGTTTCATGTTTTCCCTGAATCTAAAACCTACATAATCAAATTGTCGACTAGTCTCGGAGTTAAGCTTATGGCATGTGTTCTTTTATTGAATGTGATTAGCACATTCATCTCGTTAGATATCATCTCATCAAATATTTAATATTATGTGGTTTATAGGTGCCTGAAAATTGAACATCATTGCTATCTTTTTTCTTGACAGAGAAGAAAGTTGATGAGTTGCCAAAGAATGCAGCCTGTTCCTGTTCGATATTGTAGAGCAGTGAATCTCTTCTACGGTATGTAGGTAGCAGCGATAGAATCATATCCAGCTTTTCGTTTAGCGGAAGAGAAGGATGGCACAAAACTCATGGCATGTGTTCTTTTCTTGAAGGAAATTTCTAATCCTTGCCTCGCTCCGACCATGCTGTTATAACATGCTAATGAAGCTGTGAAAGAGAGGGTCTTAATGTCTGATATGTATGTATGGAAGTAAATTGTCTAGTTTCATTGTCACAAAAGTATTCATTGTATTGATCGAACTCATTGCATTTGGAAGTCGAGAGTGTCAGCAGATGGCGCCCTGTTTGTCTCCACATTGTTCTTGAACACAGATTTTTTAAACTGGAAGTAAATGCTGATGCAGCTTTTGTTGACATGGAAGCAGCATAAAGAAAGAAATATTGTATCTCGATATGTGTTAAAAAGTTGGGATTATGATAATGATATGATAATTATTCATGGCCAACCAAGATTAGGTACGTGTATTAATTACATGGGCATGGCAGCAAAATGAAATATGTTCATATTAAAGTACCTAATTCTTTATAGTCGACGATTGTTACAGAACGAATTTGATGTATGGAGAAGAAATGAAATATGATCTTATTAAATTACTTATTTCTTTATAATCGACAGAAGGAATGTTATATAAGGGGGCTTCTCCAGATATGTTCTACGATCAAATTCTTAGAACGTTGAGTTGAATGTTAAGAGGTATTGATGGAAAGTTTGCAGGAAACAGCCCCCAACGGGGATTTGACGATCGAACGCGTCTCGAACACATGAGAATTTTGCCTCCAAACAAATCATTTGATGTTGAACATAGTTTCCTGATCACGCATCATCCTTAAAGGTTGAATTTTTTGTCAGCCTTTCAAATCTCATTTCACTCTTAAATAAACTTCATCCCGATTCCAGATTTAAAAATGGGTTAATTTGGATCAATTTTGACATCTTGAATTGAGGATCAAAATTGTTACTAATAACAAAGAGCGTCTCACAAAGAAAACCATAATCAATATACCTGATAGATAGGATATAATGCTGTAAACCTTGTTATTGTCCGTGGCTTCTTACTGTCATGGTTTGATCCGATCCGAATGGGACGAGAATGTCCACGTAGCTTTTTAAGGGAGAAAACTTGTTCCAAAGAGGAGGGAGCAATGGTGGTCGCTACGGGCGAATCCTTGTGAGGTTTCTAATCCCGAGTCCCTACATAATAGGCCAGTGCCAAAAGAAAAATTCCGATGTGATCCCTTTAAATTTTTTTTGTATCTGCCTAGGGATGATATTTATACCTATCATAGAGAGTTCGTTCTCCCTGAGCCTGTTGATACTTGTCGATATTTTAAGTGGGCAGTTCATCTATTCAGGGGCACCTTTCTAAGCTCACATTTTGCTGGGTTTTGTCCTCGTTGGTGGATGGCGTTTGGTTCCGAATAGCATGGGAGTGTCATGCATCGCTTCAAAATCAAGTTGCTTCACTCATGAGCTAGGTTGTATAGGTTCAGGATACAATCATTCCAGGATCTGTTCGACGCTTTGGGGTATGCTTATTGTCTTTGTCGAGGTGGTACCATGTATGATCAGAGTTGGCCTGCCAATTGGATGGTACGAAAATTTTCTCTATCATTTTCTCCCCCCCTCACATAAGCTTACCATGTCTCTCTCACATTCGGGTGCATTTTTTCTCGTTTGATTGGTGCGTAGTCTTATGGTCTTTCTACCAAGTGTATGGCTAGGGAGTGTGGAGGCTCGGCCTAAGTGTGACCCTCGGTCTTCTACGCCGAGTGCACGGCTAGGGAGGAGCGCAGAGGCTTGGCCTAGGTGCAACCCTCAGCCTTTCACACCAAGTGCACGGTAGTGGGGAGCACAAAGGCTCGGCCTAGGTGCAACCCTCGGCCTTTTTATACCGAGTGCATGACTAAAGAGTATAGAGGCTCGACCTTTTTCACCGAGTGCACAACTAGAGGGAGTGTGGAGGCTTGACCTAGGTACAACCCTTGGCCTTTTTCACCGAGTGCATAACTAGGGGGATTACAAAGGCTCAACCTATGTGCAACCCTTAGCCTTCTACAACGAGTGCATGGTTAGGGGAAGCATGGAGGCTCGACCTAGGTGTAGCCCTCAGCCTTTTAATGGTGAGGAACTTCTTCTATTATTTGACGAACCAGGTTGAAATTGCTTTGTATATATATCCCGCATATGTGGCTTTTGTATATAGTTAAGACAATGTTAGGAGCCTGCTCTTAGGCGTAGGACTTTTTTAGGTTCGATATATGCTATATTCTCGGTAGTTGTTCTCCTTCTATAGTTGCGAGGCGGTAGGTTCCTTCACGGACTATGTCAATTATCCGATAAGGATCTTCCCAATTGGGTGCTAGCTTACCCCGGGCCCTTGTTGGATCACTAACTTCGGTCTTACGTAGGACAAGATCACTTGTTCTAGCTTGTCGAGGGCAGAATATCCAATTATGAAGTTTGGTCACAAGTTTCTTATATGTCAATGAGTGTACATGTGATGTGGCTCTTTGTTCATCAATGAGATCCAGATTAGCTCAAAGTCACTCCTCTGATATATTTTATTCAAAGTGTTCAACCCGAAGGGTTGGGAAGACTATCTCTGGGAGGAGTACTGCTTCAGTTCCAAACACCAGACTATACGGAGATTCTCCTGAAGTTGTTTTAGGAGTAGTTCATGATACCCATAGGATGTTCGAAAATTCATTAACCCATGTGTTTTAGGCTTCCTTGATTCACTTATTTAGCCCTTTTAATATAGCTCGATTAGTTACTTCCGTCAGATCGTTTGTTTGGGGATGTGCTACTGAGCTAAACCTCAACTGGATTCTGTAGGACTGACATAAATCTTTGAATTTGGGATTGTTAAACTAGGTTTTGTTGTCGGTGATGATAGCTTTGGGTATGCCATACCGCATGATTATATTCCTCTAAACGAATTCTTCTACTTTCTTTTTGGTATTGGATGCTAGTGGTTCGGCTTCTACCCATTTCGTAAAGTAATCGACCCTCGTGATAAAGAATCTTCACTGCCTAAAGGTTCGGGAAAAAAGTCCAAGGATCTCCATGCCCCATTAGGTGAAAGGCCAGACACTGTCAATTGGAGTCAGAGGGATTGCAAGCGGATAATGTATATGGGTATGTATTGTCGACACTACTGGATGTAAGTTATTGAGTCTAACCACATGATTGGACAATAATAGCAATGTCAGAGGATTTTAAAGGCCAAGGCTTGTTCATCGATGTGTTCGCCATATATGCCTTCATGAACTTCGGCCGACACTGTCAGCTTCTACGGGTGTTAAGCATCGAAGAAGGGGTTGGCCAAAGGATCTCCAATATAATTGATCATTAATTACACAATACCATGTCGGGTTGCATTTGAGTCGTCGAGACATGTCCTGATCAATTAGGAGTATTCCATCCCTTTTGTAGCGAAGGATTTCTTCTACCCCATTAGGTGTATCTTCTATCACAACAATGCTCTTAGTTGTAATGGTTAGAGAGGTGAATATTTTTTTATCCTTGGGGCGCATATTACCCTTGCAGATGTAATTTTCACTAGTGTGTCGGCTTGGGTATTCTTCATCCTAGGAACCATTTTTATTGAGAGATGGAGGAAGTAACTAGCAAGGCGGCGTATCTTGGCCAAGTATTTTGCCATGGTTATATCTTTGGCTTCGTAGCTTTCATTGACATGGCTCATCATAAGTTGTGAGTCACTGAAGATGTCTAGCTCTTTTATTTGTAACTATTTGGCGAGTCGAAGCCCTAATAGCATCGTTTCATATTCGGCTTCATCGTTGGTTTTCTTGAATTCAAATCGGACGACGAGCTCGTATAGCTATTTATTTGGTCCATTCAAAACAATATCGACTCCTCCTCTTTCATTAGTGGTCGACCCGTCAACATATAATGTCCACTTTCCTTCAGCATCCTCTTGGTTATCTTTATCCTTTGCAAGAGTAAGCTCATAGATGAAATCGGCTAATGCTTGGGCTTTGATAGCTCTCATCGATACATATTGGATATCGAATTCTCCTTACTCGATCGATTCATACCAGTGATCCAACGACAAGAGTAGGACCTTAACACCACAAATTTGGAGTCTTATATCATGTCATCGGGAGATCTATCGGGAGCCAAGTTGGAGGCATTCGAGACGCATATGGAGGATAGACTATGTGCTCTCTTCACGGAGTTTATATTGGGTCGATCACCGAGCCTAAGAAGATTATAGCATGATGGGAGTTTCGATCGCAAGGAGAACCCAGTAAAGAAGGAAAGACAAGTGACTGACTGACCTAGCATGCCCATGCACTTGGGTGGACTTCCCTCGATGGGAAGACAGAGACTTGACCGAGTGGATTTCACGCGCTGAGCAATATTTCCACTATCACAAGGCCTTGGAGGCTTCTATGGTCGACATTGCTACCACTCATTTAGGAAGAGAAGTCACTCAATGGTACGAATGGTATAAGCACACCCATGGAGTCCTGACGTGGAGACAATTCAAAAACGAGCTACTAATTTGCTTTGGATCGTCCGAGTATAAGAGCATCGATAGTCAACTTGTGAAGATCCGTCAGACCTCTACGATTTAAGAATACCAAACCAGGTTTGAAAGACTCTCTAATCAAGCCCATGATTGGTCTGAAAAATAATTACTATGGACTTTTAACAAAGGATTGAAACTGGAGATACGAGGAGAGGTCAAGGCGCAGCAGCCCTACACATTGACGACAGCTATTTCTTTTGCGCGACTTCAAGAAGAGCGGCTCAACTAAGATGCTCGGATCTTAGCCTTCAGCCCCCCTGCTGTCAGCCGATCTTCCTAGCCAAAGAGGCTAACCCGAGAAGAACTTCATAATAGATCTGCGAAGGGATTATGTTAGCATTGCGATAAACTGTGGAGCCGCAACCACCATTGCAAAAATGAGAGACTTCTGATGATTAAGCCCACTAAAAAATCCAAACCCGAAGATGCGGATCTCAAGTCCAAGGAGAAGGATACGGAGGAGAAATCGCAATAGGCCACCTGCACCTTTCATGTTTCACCCAGCTATGCGAACCCATAAACAATAAACAATGATGGTCTTATCAAGCACCAACCTGTCACCATCCTCATCGACACTAGGAGCTCCAACCACCTTATGAACGACGAAGGAAAACAGGTGACCTTACGTGGGATACGTGGGAGCGAAGTAATAACGATCTCGACACAACGCTTGCAGAAGCTTGCTGAAATTTCAGGTGCCTCCGTCGAACCGAGCCAATTACTTCCTACCAAGCTACACGACCTTCATATGCTGATCTTGTAGAAGGAACCACCAACACATATTTAGCCATATTGTTATCCACATCCTCAACAAGCCGAAGCTAAGAGGATCGTCTAAGAGACGCTGGAGATACGGATCATTCGACCATGATTTTCCCCCGTAACGACACTCTACCTCCTTATCTATAAGGATAAGTTCTTCCTGAAGTGTCACATCCAGCCAAACCAGCTATGGTTTCTGATATAGCACTCCCAGATCTCAGGCTACTTCCACAACTTCTCCAAGGAGTGGACCATGATGCTTGAAGTCTTCCCTAATAATGACCTCTGATCCATGGCCCATGATCGCAAGAAGATCGAGTCCCTCTAGTGACAGTACGAACATGAAATCTGTGACAACAAACCTTACTAGACGGAGATCAAAATTATGAAAGAACTGGAGGAAGCCATCCACACGTCCACCATCTACGGGGCCCTCACAGCCACGATGCCATCTACATCAGTGCTAGCATTACCCGATTGTGGCAAGGTATTCGTAATTGGAGCAGACATATCAGGAGTTGGGATCGACACCACCCTCATGCAAGATGGCCGACCCCTAATCTGTACCGAGACTCTCCTTAAACTTCATACGAGGCTTCTAATCTATAAAGGGATACTAATTAGTGAATTTGAAGTTTGACATGATATAAGAGAGATGAAAATAGGCTTGGTAAAATCGTAGCTCCTACCCACCTCAGACTCAGAATGGGCTCACACCACCGGGGACCTTATCAGAGGGCAGCCATCATTCCAAAAGAAGGCTCAGTTATTATTAAAGAACAACCATGTGGCAAACCATGCAAGAAAGAAATAGCCTCCCAACAAACACCAAAGCGAAATAAAATTTGCTATTGAAGATCGAGGTTTCCTTCATCTCCAGCACTACCGATAGGAAATTCGAGCCTTAAGGAAGTGGTCCCCTTGCTTGCAAAATTAAGGATCGCAATGGAACTGTGACTTATGGATTGAATCGGTGCACCAATTCAAAAATATAATTGATCCTCCAAATATCTCACTACAAATGAAAGTTTAGAGAGGATGAGCCAGCCCAGATCCACCCACCTGATATTAAAAAATACAATACATCTTTTCTCAACCTTTATGGCCAACTACCAAGGAAGGAGGAACTCCTATAGAGTTTTAAGGAGGGTCAATCCCCTACAGAGGTCAACCCAAGCTTAGAATCATGCAGGGTTCTAACAGCAACCGAAGCCTTCAATGCCCTAAAGGTTACAATGATGTCTTTACCAATGCTAGCCCTACCTGACTTCAACAAGGTATTCGTGATCGAATCTGACGTGTTGAGAGTCAGAATTGGTGTTGTACTAATGTAAGAAAGCTGACCACTAGCATATACTAGCAGGGCTCTCTCCCCGACACATATGAAATTATCGGTCTACAACAAAGATATGTTGGCCATCGTGCATGTAGTTACAAAGTGGAGACTTTACTTGATCGGTCGGTGATTCCAAATCAAGACCGACCACAAGAGTCTAAAATATTTTATAGAGCAAAAGATTTCCTCCCCCGAGTAGTAAAAATAGGTAATAAAATTACTGGGATTTGAATATGAAATTGTTTATAAAAGGGGAAGGATGGCATGGTTGCATATGCGCTTTTCCGCCTCCCCGAGCATGCTGAATTAACAGCCATCTCCTCCCGGTTTGTGACCTCTTGGAAGACATTAGGAAGGAGTGGCAAGGTGATCCAGAGACCTAGGGGATCATCAAGAAATTGGAGAACCCGGTTCAGTTGCGCACTAGTGTATTAGTGTATGCGATACAAAGGCCGAATTGTATTAGTGTCTCACTCCCCTTGCCAAACCGCCATCCTACAGGAGTTGCAGTCATCACTTGCAGCTAGACATTCAAGATTTCTTCATACCTACAAAAGAATTCACTAAATTTTCTATTGGAAAAGCATGAAGAAGATCATTGCAGAATTTGTGGCTCGATGCAACACATGCCAACAGCACCAAGGAGAGATGATGGCAAGTCCAAGAAAATTACAACCCCTACCTATCTTGGACTCAACTTGGACCGACATTTCCATGGACTTCATCGAAGGGTTATCATCATCTCAAGGGAAAGGTACCATCTTTCTTGTTGTTGATCGCCTTACGAAATACGCCCACTTTTAAGCTGTCTTAAATCCTTACACTGCCACTAGCATTGCCCGGATTTTTCATCAACAAGTTTTGGATGGAGCTTTTTCAGTTATAGAGCACACAATTGAAGATGAGCACAACATATCATCCCCAAACCAATGGCCAAACATAGGTGGTGAATAGGTACTTGGAGAATTACCTCAGATGTTTTACTAGTGATAGGCCGAAGGAGTAGACTAAATGGCTTCTCTGGGCCAAATGGTGGGACAACAAAACATATCATTCATCCAGCAAATGTATTTTGTTTGAAGCTATCTATGACTGGCCCCTGTAGCAATCACCAAATATGTGGTCGACACATCAAAAGTGGATCAGGTAGATAGAGAATTGATTGACAGGGATAAAATTGTACAACTATCAAAGGATAACCTCACGGTAGCCCAAGCAAGAATGATAGCAAGCTGACAAACACAGGAGTGAAAGGGAGTTTGCTGTTGGAGATTAAGTCTTCCTTCGTCTTCAGCTCTACAAGTAAACATCCATAAAAACTCGAGCCTCAATGAAGTTTTGTCCCCACTTCTTTGGACCCTATAAAATTTTGTAGCGTATTGGAGCTGTGGTTTACAGATTAGACTTACTCATCGACTCCAAAATACATACGATCTTCCACGTGTCCTACCTTAAGTTAAAGTTGGGAGAAGATGAATTAGCCAAGAGCGATCTACAAGACATCTCTACTGATGGAGAGGTCCAAGTTTAGCTAGAGACCATATTGGATCGCAGGATCGTGATGCGTCGAATACGCCCTTCAACTGAAGTACTAGTATAGTGGACCAGTTTACCTACTGAGGATGCTATTTGGGAGTCATATGAAGAATTGAAGATAAAGTTCCTAGAGTTCATGGAGGCTCAGCCTTAAGAACAAGGTTGATTTGAAGAGGATGGATCTGATAGGACCCTAGCAGGGTCGGGTCCTAGTATAGTGAGTCGAGTCTACTGATTGAGTTATGTTGGACAGCTTAGACTAGACATTGAATCGGCTAAGAGATGATTTGAATAAACGGGCCCAAATCCTAGTTGGAGTTAGATTTGGCTGAAGTAGGAGTTCTATTCTTAATAGGACTCTTAGTTTGAGTCAACGGTTAAGGGTCTCTTCATGGAACCTTATAAATAAATATTTAATTTTTCTTTTCGTAACAATAAAAGATTGATTCTTATCTTCAACCTTATGATCGAAACCCTAGGATAGTCGATCCCCTATAAATAGTCGATCCCCTATAAATATTATAAAGATTAAAAAATATTGATTCGTTACAAAGATCTAGTATCTCGATAGATGAAAACCTTTTGGGTTCTTGTGTTCCTATCATCTTACCTCAAACGAAACGAAGGAAAAAAATAATAATAATACTTTTTATGTATTTATCAAATACAAAAACATAAAGATGATCAATGCATTTTTAAAAGGGCAACGCATCTCCTTTCATGCAGCACACTTGTCAAGGCGCCCTGACCGAGTAAAGCATTTATTTATGTTTGATACATCCACTATGGACAAAAACATCTAAAGCATCATCATCTAGTCATTTTTTTTTATATGAACAATAATTATTAAGTTTTAGATTCGGGCATTATGCTATGGCATGGACGAGCACTTCCAAACATGATGATAAGATCTAGAAAATTAAATGTCTTGAGTTTACTACCAAAAAACAGTTACTAACGAGCTTAGACACTTCCCTTTTGTGCTCTCTTTGATATGAGAAGAGATGCTATCACCCTCCATCCAATGTGAATAAGAAAAGGAAAAGTTTGTACGCCTAATATCTCAATTCATCAGATGACATTTATTACAATTTGATGATTTGTATATTAACTAAGTTTATGATATGGTTCTCTCTCTCTCTCTCCAAAATATGAATCCCAAGATGAGATCCAATTAGATGTCAAAACGGGTAGGATCCGCACTCTAATTCGTGACGTAAGTCCGAGTTCAAAACGGGGAATCTGGAACTACCTCGGATTACGAACCTACTTGGATGTAATCCAAACCCCTATATATATCGACGCCGGCCACCGCCGAGGCCTCGGTCGCACTTTTCTCAGAGCCCGCGAGTTCACCGAGAGAGTGTGAGATCCTTCTTTTCTGAAGACCCATCGATCACCGGCCGCCGCCGAGTGCAGCCTCGTCGCCCCCGGGCTTCAACGTTTTCACCGAGAGATTGAGAGAGAGAGAGGGAGCCATGGACAGGCCCTTCTTCTTCCCAGAAGACGAATGGAACACCGCCGGCCGCCGCCGAGAGCAACACCATCACCCCGGTGCTTAGACGTTTCACTGAGAGACAGAGAGAGAGAGAGAGAGAGAGAGAGAGAGAGAGAGAGAGAGAGAGAGAGAGAGAGAGATAGACATGGACAGTCCCTTCTTCTTCTCAGAAGACCCTGGGAACACCGCCGGCCGCCGCCTGAGAGCGACCCCGTCGCCACGCAGCTTCGCCGGCGGCGAACGTCCCGGTCTTATCTATCCCCGTTTGCTTCGGATCCGACGTGGCGACCGCTGCCAAGAATCCAGCGAAGGCGCTTCCCTCGAATCCTCCGGGGCCACCTGGTGCGGAAGAACGTCAGGACCGTCTCCAGGCTCGCGGCGGAGTTGGGCGAGATGGAACAGATGGTGCGGTCGGGGTTGGAGCGGCTGCTTGCGGAGCCGAAGGAGAGGCTGCGGGTGAGCGAGATGCTCATGGCGTTGCTCTTCCGTCTTGATTCCGTCCGCGGTGTCAGGGAGTACCGGAAGAAGGTGATCCGGAGAGTCATCTCGTTCCAGGAGTTCCTGGATTCCGTCTCCGGCCAAACCCAAACCCTAGAATCACCAATTCCGGCAGAGACGCACGGAGATATCCGTGATCCTGATGCCATTTTGGAAGAGGTTGGAGAGATGCCTCAGGATGACAGTGCCGAGGAAGCGACGTCTTCTGGCTCCAATGATGTATCCGTTCAAGAAAGCGATCCGGACTCTAACCAAGACCCTAACTTGGCCGTCGTCAAACAGGTGTCTGATGCATCTGATGAGAGCTTCGAAACCCTAGATTTCACCGACGACCTCAAGAAAGAAGAAGAGAAGGCAGTGATGGAAGACTTTGTTGTACTATCCATGGAAGAAGCCATCGATCCGTCTCAAATGCGATTAGATTCCGAGGCTAACCTGGAGAAAGCTGCCGTCTCTGATTTAATAGAACAAGATAGCAGGGAGGCGGCTTCAGGGATCCCGGCAACAACTGCTGAAGCCGAGATTGGTGCAGCGAGGCCGCACATGAGCGAGACGGTGGATGTGCTGAAGAAGGTGATGGCGGAGACGGAGAGGCTGCAGGGCCTGGTGGCGGCACTGTGCGAGGAGAACACTCAGCAGTCCAGGCTGATGGCAGATGTGGTGGAGAGGGTCGAGCACTTGGAGCGAGCAGTACAGACGATGCGTGAGGAGGAGGAGAAGAAGAAGAAGAAGAGCGGTGAGTGCTAACCGCGCTCTTGCTTCCTTTGGTCGACGACGAAGGTAGCCCAATCAAGCAGTGACTCTTAGTTTAGCTTGTTGTATAGTTTATGGTAGTATGAAATGGTGATTGGATTGGTTTACCTCTGCTTCTGCAACAAATTTGATGAACAAAAAATTCTGCTTAATGTTTTGATTTAGTTCTCTAACTCCCTAAATTAGATAGAACAGTGAACTCGAGGGCATTCCACCAATTCTGTAGGGATTGTATTCTACTTGTAAACATGTATAGCATTTTTGTTATCACAAAGTGTTACAGTAGATTTCTCTTTTGAAACTGATAGGGCAAAAGCCGACCTGGCTGCCAAGTCATCACACCTTCGGACAGCTAAGTCGCTGACGTGGCTAAACCGACGTAATCGGTCAAGCAGATGTACGAAGGATACCAGGTGTCGTACAGCCGACCTGACACAGGTAAGGTCGGCAACCCCTACCTGCAGGCGCACGCTTCACCACCAGTACGGAGGCATGGCGTGAGGCGCGACAGCATGGTAAGTCATGAATGTGGTAAGGTCGTCAGGTACGAACAACCCACAGCACCCACTATAAAAGCCCCTGCACCTCCACAGGGCAGGGGGATCGCAAAAAGAGAATATTAGACTGACTTGATCATCGGAGGGGTCACGTCGGGAACTTACCCGACCCGACCTCCTTGCAGGAACCAGCGGCCGACCCCAATAGGACGACCCCCTCTTCACCCGGGTCTCGCCACTCCAGCATCAAGACTCCCAAGCCATCCCCTGGGTCACCACTCATCCAGACCAGCTCCGCTCTGTGCCGAAGAAATTGTGAAGCGAGCGGCCTAGCGCACACGGGCCTGGACCAGCAAAGGCTTGCTCAGCATATTTAAAGGCGGAACACACCCTCCAGGCAAGCTCCATAAAAGGTACTATCATTTTGGCGCTAGAAGGAGGGCCCATGTCGCCAGAACGCTCACTCGCTGACTCGGCTCCAGAGCGCCGGACGGAACCCGATCACCCTCGATCGGCCGAGGAAGCCCCGGCCGCCATGCCGACTCCCAATCGCTTTTGGAGAATGATGACTGACCCCGGGTTCCCATCGCCCGCGTCGAATCCTGCGCCCCTCGCGGTCACCGCCGAGGCCTTCCTCGGCCTCACCAGTCAAGTCCAAGCACTTGCGGGCATGGTGCAGACTATAATCCCTTACCTGCCACAGCTGATGCATACAGCGGCGCATCAATCAGCGCCTCCGCGAGCGGAGTCGCCAACGGCCCCAGGTCGGGGAATCCCGCCAGTTGCCGAGGTGCCGCCACCCCGGGTGACCGAGGCCCCACCACCTCGAGCCCCAGTTTCGCCAACATCGACACCAACCCGATCCCAAAGCCGATCTCACGACCCAGCACCGACTGAACCTGATCCGGATATTCTGTCAACCGACTCCACCGACTCTCTGAGGAAGCAGGTCCGCCGGGTCCATCAGCGACTTGACGAGGTTCAGAAAGAAGTCTTCAAGTAGAAAGACGAAGCTGGGGAAAGCTCAAAGGGGGGCTCCCCATTCACCCTTGAAATACACTCAAAGCCCCTGCCGGCCACATTCAGATTACCAGCCCTCGAACCCTACGATGGCAGCGGAGACCCAATAGAGCACATTGCTACATTCCGCGCCCAGATGGCCCTGTATGACACATCAGAGGCACTGATGTGTCGAGCCTTCCCGACCACCCTCCGAGGATCGGCCAGAAACTGGTATGCTCGGTTAAAACCCGCTTCCATACCATCATTCGACGTATTGGCAAGGGAATTCGAGTCCAGTTTCTTGGCAAGCGCATGTCCGAGGCCCACCACAGCCTCGCTCCTCGGCATGGCCCAAGGGAGCGATGAGTCCCTCTCCCAGTTCGTAAGAAGGTTCACCACACAAGTACAGGGCATTCCGGACCTCCATCCGTCCCTAGCCATCCAGGTATTTCTGACAGGGCTGAAGCCTTCTAGGTTCTTCTGGTCGCTAATCGAGCGGCCACCAACGACTCTGCCCGAGATGTTGCAGCGGGCACATCAGTACGTGGCGGCCGAGACTCTAATAGCCGGCAAGCGGGACGAGGCGAAATGTCCTCGGGGCGAGCAGTCTCGGGGGCATCCGGCCCCGCCTCCCAAGAAAAGGGAGGATAGGTCGGGCCTACTGCCAGCCAGGCCTCCCCCAACTCCCCTCAACTCAACTCGAACGGAGATCTTCTTCCAGATACGGGAGAAGGGACTCCTGAAGGCACCGAGCCCGATGAAGTCGCATCTTGAGCGGCGTGACAAGAGGAGGTACTGTCGATTCCATCGGGAGTATGGTCACGACACCGAAGAATGTCGCGACCTCCAGTACCAGATTGAGGATCTCATTAAGCGCGGTCATCTGCGGCGATACGTCCGTGAACAGCCACCTCTCTCGGACGGTCGGCCACCCCGGGACCTGTCCCCCCGACCACAGGGCCCGGTCGAAAAATAGATCGACGTCATCTTCGGCGGCCCAGTCTCAGGCGGCAGTAGCTCGTCGGCGCGCAAAGCATATGCGCGATCCGAGGTCGGGAAGAGGCCGATGCATCACGAAGAGCTCGACGTCGCGTTCAGATCGCAAGACGAGGAGCATGCATCTCACGACGACGCACTAGTAATCTCAATCCGCATGGCAAACGCCTACGTCAAGCGGGTTATGATCGACACGGGAAGTTCGGCCGACATTTTATATTTCAGTGCCTTCCAACGGTTGGGACTGACCGACCTGGACCTCACCCCCCTGACATCCACCTTGACAGGGTTTACTGGGGATTCCATTTCCCCCATAGGGACGACTACGATCCCTATCACGATCGGGGGAGAGCCGAGGTCAAAGACCCTGATGGTGTCATTCATGGTGGTCAGGCTCCCATCTGCCTACAACGCCATCATCGGGCGCCCGACCCTAAATCGGCTCAGAGCGGTCGTCTCAACGTACCATCAGGTCTTGAAGTTTCCAACTCGAGCCGGGGTCGGCGAGGTCAGGAGCGACCCGAAGGAATCCAGACAATGCTACCTGGCGGCGACAACGCTGTGCAAGAAGCCAAGGACCGGACCGATCAACGCCACGGCTCCGGACCCAGTGGAAGACGCCCGGGATGCCCACTCCGCGGAGAAAATTCTCGAGCTACCACTGGACCCGAGCCGCATTGGCAAAATGGTAAAGGTCAGGTCGGAGTTAACGGAGAATCAACAAATTCAGTTGATAGATTTCCTGAGAAAGAACGACGACGTCTTCGCATGGACCCCGAACGACATGCCAGGGGTCGACCCGGAGATTGCGCAACACTACTTAAACATCTCCCCCGACGCCCGGCCAGTAAAGCAACGCCCGCGGAAATTTGCCCCGGATCGCCAGAAGGCCATAGAAGACGAAGTCGCCCGCCTGTTGGACGCACAGCTCGTCGAGGAAGTAAAGTACCCGACCTGGCTGTCCAATGTTGTACTCGTTAAAAAGGCAAATGGAAATTGGCGGATGTGTGTTGATTACACCGATCTCAATCGGGCTTGCCCGAAGGACTGCTACCCGCTTCCCCGCATCGATCAACTTGTGGACGCCACGTCCGGGCATCAGCTGTTCTCTTTTATGGATGCCTTCTCGGGATACAACCAGATCCAAATGGCCTCGAGAGACAAAAGAAACACGACATTTATCACGCACAATGGCACATACTGCTACAAGGTGATGCCGTTCGGATTGAAGAACGCCGGCGCGACCTATCAGCGCCTCGTCAATCGAATGTTCAAGGACCAGGTCGGCAGGAACATGGAAATATATGTCAATGACATGATAGTCAAGAGCCGACATGCCAAGACCCATCTCTCCGACCTGGAGGAAACATTTCGCACGTTGAGAAAATACAGTATGCGCCTCAACCCAACGAAGTGTACCTTCGGCATCACTGCCGGGAAGTTTCTCGGCTTCATAGTGCATCAACGAGGAATCGATGCCAACCCCGATAAGATAAAAGCCATACAGGAGATGCAGTCACCCAAGACCGTAAAGGAGGTACAACGACTTGCGGGAAGGATAGCGGCCCTGAGTCGCTTCATTTCCCGAGCCGGGGACAAGAGTTCAGTCTTTCTTCGCGCATTGAAGTCGGCAAAAGACTTCAAATGGACCCCCGAATGCGAAGAGGTCTTCCACCAACTAAAAAGTCACCTCGAGAACCTGCCGCAGCTGGCCTCGGTGAAGGATGGCGAGCCCCTCGGCCTATACCTTGCTGCGTCCAATCTGGCGGTTAGCTCGATCCTGGTAACACTGGACAAAACTGGAGAGAGGCCGGTCTACTATACCAGCCACGTCTTGGCAGGGCCTGAGCTTCGATACGCCCCCATAGAAAGGATAGCCTTGGCGCTTATTCTGGCCTCCAGAAAACTGAGGTCATATTTCCAGACACACCCCATTAAGGTGATAACCGACCAACCCTTGCGCCAGATCCTCTCCAAGTTTGATGTTGCAGGTCGGATGCTGAAGTGGTCGGTAGAGTTGGGGGAGTTCGATATCGAATATGAGCCGAGAAAGGCAATTAAAGGCCAAGTGCTCGCGGACTTCCTGTCGGAGCTCATGCCCCCACCAGTCCCTCAAAATCCGACCCCCGGATGGACCATACATATCGATGGGTCAGCAAAATCGGAAAGAGGAGGAGTCGGCCTGGTGTTCAAAGACCCCTCCGGCCACGTTTACGAACATGCCTTGCGACTGGGGTTCAGAGCCACAAACAACGAAGTCGAGTATGAAGCGCTCCTGTTCGGCCTCAAGGTTGCAGCCGATCTAGGGGGCAGCAGACATAGAGGTATTCACCGACTCCCAACTCGTCGCCGGCCAAGTTAATGGCACATTCGAAACTCGGGAAGCGGCAATGATCAAATACCTTGCCGAGGTGCGGCTGGCGGCGGCGCGGTTTCAAAAGTTCGCCATCACCAAGGTGCCCCGCAATGAGAACACGCAGGCAGACGCCTTGGCTAAATTGGCTTCCTCCCGCGCCACCGACACACCAACCGGACCAACGGTTAGGACTGTCGGGCCATCCATTGGCCCGACCCTCATGACTGTAAGTCAAGAAGACGGAGGTTGGACCAACGAGATCCTCCACTTTAAACAAACGGGGGTCCTCCCTGAGGATAAGGCGGTCGCCCGAAGAGTCAGAAGAGCGGAGTCATGGTACTGCATCATTGATGGCTGCCTCTACCGGCGAGGTTTCAGCCGACCCCTGCTTCGCTGTCTGAACCCGACCGAGGCACAGACCACCTTAGCCGAGATCCACGAAGGAATATGTGGAGACCATGTCGGCGCTCGCACCCTGGCACACATGGTCCTAAGGCAAGGATACTATTGGCCTACACTACGAAAGGATGCCCAAGCATATGTTCAAAATTACGAGCCATGCCAAAAGCACGCCCGATTCCAACATAGACCGATGGTGCCACTCTCGACTGCCGACTGCGCCTGGCTCTTCGCCCAATGGGGAATGGACCTCCTCGGCCCCTTCCCCCCAGCCTCGGGACAGAGAAGGTTCCTGATAGTCGGCGTCGATTATTTCACCAAGTGGCTCGAAGCCGAGCCGCTGGCCTCCATCACCGAAAAGCAAGTCGAAGAGTTCGTATGGAAGAACATCATAACCAGGTTCGGCCTCCCTAAGGCGATCATCACCGACAACGGCACGTAATTCAACAACGCAAAGTTCAAGGCGTTCTGCCAGAGCTATCGCATCCAACTAAAGTTCAGCTTGGTGGCTCATCCCCAGGCTAACGGTCTGGCCGAAGTAACAAACCGAGCCATCCTTAAAGGATTGAAAAAGAGGGTCTCCAACGCCACGACTTCTTGGGTGGATGAACTTCCGAGTGTCCTATGGGCGTTGAGAACGACCCCTAAAACCCCGACGGGCGAATCGCCTTACAGCTTGGCATTCGGTACTGAGGCCGTGCTGCCTCCCGAGGTGGTCTTCCCAACCCTTCGAATTCAAAATCAACATCAGGAGGAGTCTGATCAACAACTCCGTAGAAACCTCGACCTATTGGAGGAAAAGCGGGCCGATGCTCATCTCCGAGCACTGGCCTACCGGAGGGCTGTCGCGAAAATCTACAACCAACAAGTGCGCCCGAAGCGCGTCGGCGCGGGCGACTTGGTGCTCCGCAAGACCGAGGTCAGTGACCCGACCCGATCCCGCGGCAAGCTAGCCCCAAACTGGGAGGGTCCCTACCGAGTTATAGACACTATCCGAGACGGGACTTATACACTGGCGACCATGGAAGGCCGGGTATTGCCAAGAACCTGGCACATCACGAACCTGCGAAAGTTCTACGTGTGACCATGTATCGCAACTCGTACCAAATTCCAATGCAGCGATGGCACCAAAAAGTTCTGACTTGTATTAACTTTCGAAAAAAGTACAAAACAGGTCGGGGCCGACCCAAGTTACAAGCTTCAGGAAAGGGCAAAAACCAAGTTGAGAACAGAATTAAGACTCGGGAGGCATCGAGTCGTCAAAATCCTGCCGACGCTCCATTGGCACCGAGTCGTCTTCAGGGTAGATTGTGAAGGGATCCTCTTCGACGTCGGCATCGGGGTGGCGGGCACGAAAGCGAGCCCGCGCCACCTGATATCCGTACTCGTAGGTGACCCGCCCCATCCGCTTTAATCCCTCTTTGAAGCCGAGGGACTCCTTGTATTCAGCAACGGCAGTTCTGGGCAGCTCAGCTCGGGCCTGCTCCAGATCCTTCACGGACTGTAACAGATCGTCGTCCATCCTCCTGGCCCTGGCCCGGGCCTCCTTCAGCAGGTGGTGGGCATCACCCAGATGACCCCTCAGCTCTTTTTCCGAGGCCTCATGCCTGAGGAGCTCCTCCGCTTTTTCGGCCTTGATCTTCTCGAGCTCCTCCTGCGGCCTCGACGCTCGCTCCTCAGCCTCAGCAACTGCCTCGGGCCCGCCCTTCGACTTCAGGACGTCGAGCTCCTCTTGCTGTTGCTTGACTCGGTGGTCCATGAAAGTGATCAATCGACCAGCATCATGGACTCGGTCGACCAACGCCATCTGAAGGTGTTGGCTCTGCACGGAAGGACTCCGTCAGAAAGAAAAAGAGAGGGAAAAAGATGAACTCGCAGGTCGGCAGACTTACCAGGACGAGTTCCTTGGTGGCTCGGGCCATCAAAACCTCCGATGGGAGCGTATACAGCTCCCGCGCCAATCCAGGGTGGAGGATCCCCCTTTCATACTCCTCGGCGGCCGACGAAGTATGCCATACCTTCGTCGAGTTCTTTAGGCCCGCCCACCGAGCCTGCAGCTCCTTCTCGGGGTCTTGGTGCCCCAGATCAGACATCATCAGGGCATAGTAACCCTGGTCTCCTTTGTAAACCTTCGTCCTGAAGAGGTCCTTCATGGACCTCGGACGCTCTGGAACAGGAGAGGCGGCCCCCTCCTCAGATTCGGCGGGCGCCTCCGGCCTCGCGGGCGACGCGGCTGGCTCTTTACCCTTGGAGCGGGGTCGGGAGCCACCCTCGCCGACCGGGGACTTGTGCTTCCTCGACAGCACCTTTACCCTCTTGACGGGTTTCCCCGTCGCGCCGGCATGTTCAGTCGGTGGGGGAGCCGATCTCTTCGCCGACGCCCTCGGAGCTTCTCGAGCTGGGGATGTGCTGGCCTCACGGGCGGAGGGGCGGCTCGGCGGGGCCCGTCCCCCAGCTACTCTCGGCATCCCACGAAGGTCCCCGAGGTCCATCCGGTCTGCATCACAACTCACAGGTCAGTAAAAGATTAGTAAAGTTGAGCAAAATAAAATGCTAGTACCCTTGGAGGCCGGACTCAAACCCGCCTCGACGAGCCAAAGCTCGGTCATTTCCTTGATCGCACAAGAAGAGGAGAGGATCCCCTTCAGTCGACCGACCAGGACGACCTCCTCCTCGGACAGATACGGGGGGGCGTTGCCAATCGGATGAGCCGACCAGCTAAACCCAAATCCCCAACCTAGACCACTGACATAAAGGTAGCGGGACTTCCAACCCTTATTGCTGGAAGGAGCCCCGCTCACCCTAAAACCGACTTGGGCGGTGAGGTAATAACCGCCCCGACTCTTACACAGGCGGAAGCACGCCATAAACAAGTCCCGAGTCGGGATAATTCCCGCTCCTCGGCACTCACCTAAGAAAACCACTAGATAACGCCACGAGTTGGGCGCTACCTGGCTCGGAGAAATTCTCCACCGCTTCAGGCACTCCTCGATCAGAGGGTGCAAAGGAAACCGAAGGCCGGCTTCCAGGGCATCTACCGAGATGCACATGCCAGGGACGTCCAAGCTGTAAGGACGTTGCCCCGGCTCCGGAATATACAACCCGTATTCAGCCGGGATGCTGTACCGGGCCCTGATTGCGGCAAGTGACCCCTCGGTCACCGCCGAGTCGAGGTCATGATGCGACATCATGACCTCGAGATCTCTCTGAACCCGCGCGTCGACAGGCGACGAGGGTCCGGAAGACGCTCCCGAGGAACTAACCCCGGGACCACTATGACTCGACTCCCCCGACTCCGAGGGAGAAGCGACCCTGACACTAGTCGAGGAGTCCGACGAGGTCATCACGACCTGTTAAAAGGGAGGGCTGCCGAGCTGAAAGGGCGAAGGGTACTAGGATGGTCCGAGGCAGAGGCAGCAAGAAAGCGAAATGAGCAAGTGAGGTCTCTGCGCAACCCCCCAACCAATTTATAGCGCCCAGGCGTGCCGTTTCAGCTTCCCGAGGTGAGAGAAAACACTGCCGCACCGAAGAAACACTCAGCGCATTGAATGCGCCATGATTGCGGCCGAAACCCTAGGCAGGAGACCGAAAACCTAGGAAATATATATGTATATATGTGTATTTTTATGCGTAAAAAAAAAATCTCCGGATTTGCGCCCGAGTACACCCGCTCGGCCAAATCTTCGGATTTGCACCCGAGTTCACCCCCTCGGCCAAATCTCCGGATTTGCGCCCGAGTTCGCCCTCTCGGCCAAATCTCCGGATTTGCGCCCGAGTTCACCCCCTCGGCCAAATCTCCGGACTTGCGCCCGAGTTCACCCCCTCGGCCAAATCTCCGGATTTGCGCCCGAGTTCACCCCCTCGGCCAAATCTCCGGATTTACGCCCGAGTTCACCCTCTCGGCCAAATCGCCCCTCGGCCAAATCTCCGGATTTGCGCCCGAGTTCGCCCCCTCGGCCAAATCTCCGGATTTGCGCCCGAGTTCACCCTCTCGGCCAAATCTCCGGATTTGCGCCCGAGTTCACCCCCTCGGCCAAATCTCCAGATTTGCGCCCGAGTTCCCCCCTCGGCCAAATCTCCGGATTTGCGCCCGAGTTCGCCCTCTCGGCCAAATCTCCGGATTTGCGCCCGAGTTCGCCCTCTCGGCCAAATCTCCGGATTTGCGCCCGAGTTCACCCCCTCGGCCAAATCTCCGGATTTGCGCCCGAGTTCACCCCCTCGGCCAAATCTCCGGATTTGCGCCCGAGTTCGCCCTCTCGGCCAAATCTCCGGATTTGCGCCCGAGTTCACCCTCTCGGCCGAATCTCCGGATTCGCGCCCAAATTCTCCCTCGCGGTGCTACACTCCCGAGTTCGCGCTCGGTCGGATCTAGTCTCCCGCGCCATATTCCCGAGCTCACGCTCGGTCGGATCTACTCACGCGGCACTACACTCCCGAGTTCGCGCTCGGTCGGATCTAGCCTCCCGCGCCATATTCCCGAGCTCACGCTCGGTCGGATCTACTCACGCGGCACTACACTCCCGAGTTCGCGCTCGGTCGGATCTAGCCTCCCGCGCCATATTCCCGAGCTCACGCTCGGTCGGATCTACTCACGCGGCGCTACACTCCCGAGTCCGCGCTCGGTCGGATCTAGCCTCCCGCGCCATACTTCCCGAGCTCACGCTCGGTCGGATCTACTCACGCGACGCTACATTCCCGAGCTCATGCTCGGTTGGATCAGTTCGGGCTTCCCCACGTTCCAGATCATTCGGAGTCCTCAGAGGCCCGCGCTCAGGACTAATTTAAGGCAACCCCAAACAACGATCAAGCGCAAGACCTCATCTTCGGCACCCCCATCAGGCGCCTCGAGAGGGTCTGCCTGGGGGGGGGAAGAATGATAGGGCAAAAGCCGACCTGGCTGCCAAGTCATCACACCTTCGGACAGCTAAGTCGCTGACGTGGCCAAACCGACGTAATCGGTCAAGCAGATGTACGAAGGATACCAGGTGCCGTACAGCCGACCTGGCACAGGTAAGGTCGGCAACCCCTACCTGCAGGCGCACGCTTCACCACCAGTACGGAGGCATGGCGTGAGGCGCGGCAGCATGGTAAGTCATGAATGCGGTAAGGTCGTCAGGTATGAACAACCCACAGCACCCACTATAAAAGCCCCTGCACCTCCACGGGGCAGGGGGATCGCAAAAAGAGAATATTAGACTGACTTGATCATCGGAGGGGTCACGTCGGGAACTTACCCGACCCGACCTCCTTGCAGGAACCAGCGGCCGACCCCAATAGGACGACCCCCTCTTCACCCGGGTCTCGCCACTCCAGCATCAAGACTCCCAAGCCATCCCCTGGGTCACCACTCATCCAGACCAGCTCCGCTCTGTGCCGAAGAAATTGTGAAGCGAGCGGCCTAGCGCACACGGGCCTGGACTAGCAAAGGATTGCTCAGCATATTTAAAGGCGGAACACACCCTCCAGGCAAGCTCCATAAACGGTACTATCAGAAACCAACAACACTATCCAGGAAAACAAAAGATGCCATCCTACTTGATGAACACTTGATAGATTGCAACGTGATGAACTGTTCTATAGAATTTTGTCTCCGACATTATAGTTGCATGAATCCAATTGGTCCACAGAGAGCAAAACTTGATTCCATGCTATCCAAGCTTTGAGATAGCAGAGATGTCCAACAACATGCTGTTGACTGGTTCTTGCTACAGTTTTTTTTTTTTTTTGCCTTTTTCAATTTGTCAAAATATCATAGGACATATTGATGCATGCATGGTTATGCTGAACTCGAAAGCTGGTAGGGTGTATCCATTGGCAACTTGTGGTTGTAATATCTTATCTCCATAATTCCGAAAAGAACTTGGTGGTGTTGTCCAAAACTGAGATCTGCATTAACAAGTCTCTCATGTTTCTTAATTCGAGGGAATCATGCATGAGAGTCGATGAGATCGCTGCATCTCTATGGTTTTATGGTAGAGACGGCAAAACAGAGCAAGTCTGAGATCTAATGTAGATAGAATGAGCGGAGCTGAAACCCACACACATGCGATTTGCCGGATTCAGTCTCGGAAAACCTTCCTATCTAATTAGTCGCGGCAACACACATTCACACACAAAAAAAAAAAAAAAAAAAAATCTGGCTTTTCTAAATGGAGAGCATTAGGCGACCAAAACGTTCATTGGTGCTACAAAGAAAGAAGACAATGACCACACACCATGAAACCCTAATCTAAAGGTTAAAACGAGTTATACCAACCCCTCCAAACTCGTGCGTAACTTTAAGGCAGAGCTATGCAGCCCTTCCCGTGGAGCTGCATGCATCCACCGATCACCAGCAACCCAACTGGAAGCTCGCGGGGGACATCGTGAAGGCCCGATCCCACGCGTAGCAGAACTTAACGGAGTCCGAGCTGGGGATGCCCTTCCCGTCGTTGACGAGATAGCTAGCCCCCTCGCGGCGGAACAGCTTGGGGTCGACCATCATGGAGCTGGCGAAACCCTCCGACTGCAGGAACACGCTCCTGACGGTGCACCGGCACTGGTTCCTCACCTCCACCTCGAACACCGGGTCGAACCCCACCTTCTTCCCCGTGTTGGTTTGCTGCACCTGAATGCTCGAAAGCTCACACCGCTGGCTCTCCACTGCATCAGTTCCAAGGACATGAATCATTGGAAGATATATATATATATACACATATGAGAGAAAGAGAGAGAGAGAGAGGAATACCTGTTACAAAGGTATGGAGGAGAAGGACAGTAGAGAGGAACTTGAGGACAGAAGCGATTGCAAAAGAAGGCTTTGTTTGAAGCGGATATGAGGCTTGACTTTGCGTGTGTGGCTATATATATCTATACATAGAGAAAACGTGGGCTGCGATTTGGATAGGTTGATTGATGAGTGGGTGGGCGATGCTATGACGAAGCAAACACCTTTACGAGTAGGACAAAGACATTAAATCAGCAACAACATCATGGCCGTGTTGGCTGTGGATTGACTTGACTCCTCGTGTGTGTCTTTCCCCATGGCATGGAGTAAGATTAGTAAGTATGACGAATCAACATGTTAAAAGTCTTCTTCTTCTCCCTTCATCGTAAAAGAAAAGCTCATTCATTCTACTGTGGTTGGACAACAGGAAATTAAGGTTCTTTGAGGATTGGGGTGAATCACTCCCCCAACATTTAAGCTGCCTACTTCTTGTGGAAAGATTTGTTTTGCTTGACAATTTGTTCAACTTTTCTAACTTGATATCGTAAACTGATTTAAGCATTAGAGGATTTTTTTTGTCGAGTATATCCTGATACTAGAGAAACAGGTTGGATGTCATCAAAGTAGTTTATAGAAGCAATGCTTATCTTTGCTAGAATCATGTCTTAGAGATGACAGCTCAAGTCTACTTGTTCAGACTTGCAGAATCCAAAGCAAGTCCAAGTCAATGTGAAACATTCCGACAACAAAGCAGGGACCAAGAGCATTGTTCTTACTCCATCTCAACTCTCACTTTATTCTTCCTCACTGTTCCTGGGATTCCCAGCAAACACCATCTATATGGACTTCATGGTCTTTGCAGTCTTCCATGCTACGCCTGCTCCCACTAAAGATTGACACAAAAACGAGTCGAGAATCCATCAAAGTAGGCTTCAGATTCGAGCTTCAGTCACAAGAAACCAGGAAGTGAACTTTAAGGTGATGAGATGATCAAGGTTCAACAATCACATGAGATATCATAAGATTTCTACAAAGGTTTTGTAATGTCTCATTTAAAGTTTGGACCAATATCATACTGATGTTTTTTTTACTTTAGTTTCAAGAAAAATCTAAAAGATAATGAGAAAATATCAAAGAAAAAATTAATCTTCTAGTCCATATATGGTGGACAGACAAAATACAACTCGTGCTCTACCATACCCAACAGCATTGTAAACCTTAATTTGTAATATCATGAAGTCAGGAACCACCTCTCGACTCAACTCTATCAAATGTATCAACAGCCAAACCATTAATCAGCAATAATAAAAGCTCAGAAATCGAGAGAAAGGACATTGCAGATCTGTTGAAAGTACGGTGACTTCACGTTAGCTAAGGATTGAAGAAAGAGGACGGGGGAGGCTGTTGATACATTTGATTGAGTTTATGAGAAACCCAGCTTGTTTTGTGCAACGCATGGCAAATCCTTTGAGTCAACCGAGGATTACAGCAACAACAGGAAAAAGTGTCGATGGACACCGCAGCACTTACATCAGAAAGAATTGAATTGAATACAGTCTTCTTTTGTAGCGTGTTGGATTGAGGTTTCATAGCCTGCATGAGAATAAAGACAAAAGGGGGACTTTAACTCCATTCATCAGACTATGAAAAAAGAAAACTAGCGGATCATTCAAACAGCAATTGCAACAATACAAATCTACCAAGAAAGACTTTGCATCCATTACGTTGGACTATCATATCACGGCAGCGATTACGGAGTCACGGTTTTATATTGTGCAATCGATTGAGTCAGCTTCCCCCGGCTATTATGTATCGGTTCTTATCAGATGAAACATTGAGCAAAGTGAAGCGTCAGTTGATCCCATAGAGGGCAGGGCGCCTTCCTTTTTAGTTTTTTCATACTTTCTTCTTTTATACTTGAGCAAATGTATCGGTTCTTCACTGTTTGAACTGGATCATACCACTGCATTTTGGAGCTTCTTTTAGTTCGTGCCTTTACTTCTCTGCAAGCAGATGATATGATGCCCTCTCAGAGACAACCCAAAAAAAAAAAATTTCCTGCATTCACAACTAGATTCAATGATCATATTCTGCAATTAGGAACGAAGAAGATAAGCCTCTTCATGTATTTAGTTCTTTTGCTTTTTTCTATTGTGAAACAAGACAAAATGCATGATAATGCAATGTTTTCAGTAATTTATGATCACACACACATTTGCAATGCTCATAGTCGGACATTGTGTTTTCAGAACAAGTATTCAATAAGCCTTTTTCTTTTTCCTGTTCATGGTGCATGAAAAGTTACAATAATGATCGCTTAGAAAGTAAGAAAATGATGGGTTACATGCGGCAAAATGAATGCAGAAATTGTTGAATCTATCTTGGTTACTCACCTGCTTGCAGGCGACTCAAATCTCCCAGCACACGCGAGTGGAGCTACAGTTGAGTCATGTAGATGGTGGAGTCGGAAGGGAAGGTTGCTGCCCAGCTATGTCGGCGACACTGCCGTGGATGGCAGGTTGCTGTCGTCGGTGGTACAATTTGGCGTGATAGCGGGCGTTGAAGACATCGACCACTCGGTATAGTAGCGGGAAGGGTAGGTTGTTGGGGAAGGAGGAGCAAGGAAACGATAAAACAGAATACTACGATCCAATGAACGAAAACGCTTTCAATCAAGAAAACGACGTAGTATTAAACAAGAGGTAAAAGAACAAGAACACTTACAAGTTTATCTCCAAATGAACACAATCTCTTCTCTTTACACACTCTCTGCCCCTTGCTTCATTCTCTAATATCCTATTTATAGGATATAATAATAACTACCTCACACCACTTTCTTCATCCCACTATCTCACCCATGATTAATAACTACCCCCACTAACTCTTAACTACCTCCACAACTCCTAATCATGAGCCACTACTTCTAAACATGTTAACTACCTATGTAACTACCATGAATCAATTCTCAACACTCCCCCTTGATTCATAGTTACATACATCGATTTGGACATAAAATAAACATGCTTCTGAACTGGAAGTGACTTGGTGAGAATATCTGCAACTTGTTCATCTGTGCCATAAATATTTCATGTTATGGCTCCATTTGCTACAAACCGAGTCTTATGCTTTTGGATATTTCCATCTGCATTATACTTTGTTTTGAACACCCATTTCGATCCAAAAGCTTTCTTTTCTTTCGGTTGATTCATTAGCTCCCAGATTTCATTCTTCTTTATTGACTTGATTTTCTCCTTCTTTGCTTTTCGATATTCCTCAACTGCTTCTTCAAAACTTATAGGATCTGAAATAGATAAAGCAAATGTTGAATCATAAATCTCTGTTAGTGATCTAAACCTTCCTGGAGGGGTTTCATCTGAGGAATCATTTGCTGAATTTGAACTGCTACTGGGTGAGGTTGACGTTGATCTTGTTGGAGCAGGATCTGTCACTTGATTTGATGGAGTAACTAGTTCTGCTGGAACATGAATTTGTGCATCACCTTCATTAATCTCCCAATTCCAACTTGCCCTTTCATCAAATACAACATTTCTGTTAATAATAACTTTGCCATTTACAGGATTATATAATCGATATGCTTTGGATTGTGCAGAGTATCCAATTAAGATGTATTTTTCTGATTTTTCATCAAGCTTATGATGATTTTGTGAATTTACCAAAGCATAAGCAATACAACCAAAAATTCTTAGATGGCTTACAGTTGGCTTTATACCATACCAAGCTTCAAAAGGAGTTCGATTCATAACATCCTTTGTCGGTGAAATATTCAACAAATAAACTGCTGTTGCAACTGCTTCTGCCCAAAACTGATTTGGAAGATGCTTTCCTTTAAGCAAACTTCTTGCCATTTCGACAACAGTTCGATTCTTACGTTCAGCTACACCATTTTGCTCCGGTGTATATGGTGCTGTCAATTCCCTGTGAATACCATTTTCTTCACAAAAGGAATTAAACTCATTAGACATAAATTCACCACCTCTATCTGTCCGAAGTGTCTTTATGCATTTACCACTTTGCCTTTCTACAAGTGCCTTGAATTTTCGAAAGTTATCAAATGCTTCAGATTTCAAATCCAGAAAATATACCCAACTCATGCGGCTATAATCATCAGTAAATAACAGAAAATATCGACTTCCCCCAAATGATTTTGTATTCATAGGTCCACATAAGTTAGCATGAATTAATTCAAGACAATTAGATGCTCTCCATGCTTTTCCAACAGGAAATGATTTTTTACTTTGTTTGCCATAAATACATCCTTCACATACATCAAGTGTATTAATTTTAGGCAATCCAAAAATCATTTCTTTTTGATTTAACAACCTTAAACCTTTAATGTTAAGGTGTCCATATCTCAAATGCCATAAATTTGTCTCATTCTTTTGATTTGCAACAAGAGCATGTTTCTCAATATTTGAAACATCAATTGGAAACATCTTATTTTGCGTCATGCAAACATTTGTTATAATCAAACCAGATTTCTTATCTTTAATAGTGCATGAACCATCATCAAATATAACTGAATATCCAATATCTATCAATTGTCCAACACTCAACAAGTTATGTGATAAGCTAGGAACATAGAAAACATTATCAAGGTGTTTTACCTTCCCTTGATTTGTCTTCACCTCAATTGTTCCTTTTCCTTCTACTTGGATTTGCTTGCTATCTCCAAGTTTAACTTTCAACTTGTGAGTTTCATCAATATCTCTAAATATTGATCTTATGCCTGACATATGATTAGAACATCCACTATCCAAAAACCAAATGTCATTTGAGATATCATTAACTTGTGAATGAGTCATAAACAACTTACTATTGTCTTCATTTTCTTCCACATAGCTTGCTTGCTTTTCTCTTTTCCAGCAATCTGCCTTCATATGACCAAACTTCTTACAATAGTGACATTGAATTCCACTCTTGTAGTTTTTCTGATCATAATTTGATTGCCTTTCATCATGCCCATCATAGTGTCCTCTTCCTCTTCCTCTTCCATTTCCTCTACCACGAAATCCTCCTCTGCCACGTCCTCTTCCTGTTACTTTTTTGTCTTCTTTTGAAGTAGAAGACTCCCCCTTAACCTGAAATGCTTTTTCTTCACTTTTTTCAAGTGACCTGTTCAACCTTGCTTCATGTGCTTGCAAGGAACCCATTAGTTCATCAAATGAATAAGTAGACAAGTCCTTTGACTCTTCAATTGCCGTAACAACATGATCAAATTTCGGAGTTAAACTTCTCAAAACTTTTGCAACAATTATTTGATTATGTAGATGTTCACCATAGGATTTCATTTGACTAACAATTTCAGTCACTCGAGAAAGAAAATCTTGCACTGATTCATTGCTTTTCATAAACAAAATTTCAAACTCACGGCGAAGGGTTTGAAGTTTTACCATGATCACCCTCGATGAGCCTTGAAATTCATTTTGAAGTATCAGCCAAGCTTGTCTTGAGGTTGTCGCTGCTGCAATTCTTGAGAAGATTGTCTCATGCACAGCTTGTTGAATGAAGAACAATGCCTTTGAGTCCTTCTTTCTATTCTCCCTCAGCCTGATTTCTTCATCTGGATCTGCATATCCATTCTCTATCAAGTCCCAAAGATCCTGAGACTTGAATAGAGTCTTCATCTTGATACTCCAAAATTCATAGGATTTGCCCGAGAAGATGGGAATAAGGGGTTGAGACATAGAATTGCCATTAAAAGCCATAATGCCCAGTTCAGATTGAAACAAGGCTCTGATACCACAAATGTTGGGGAAGGAGGAGCAAGGAAACGATAAAACAGAATACTACGATCCAATGAACGAAAACGCTTTCAATCAAGAAAACGACGTAGTATTAAACAAGAGGTAAAAGAACAAGAACACTTACAAGTTTATCTCCAAATGAACACAATCTCTTCTCTTTACACACTCTCTGCCCCTTGCTTCATTCTCTAATATCCTATTTATAGGATATAATAATAACTACCTCACACCACTTTCTTCATCCCACTATCTCACCCATGATTAATAACTACCCCCACTAACTCTTAACTACCTCCACAACTCCTAATCATGAGCCACTACTTCTAAACATGTTAACTACCTATGTAACTACCATGAATCAATTCTCAACATAGGTGTCACAACAGAGGGTGCCATACGACAGCACAAAGCGAGTAGCGAACGGTGGCCTCTTGTGGTTGCTGGCCCTTTCGGTTTGCAGTATCCCCCTCTCGAGGGCCACGATCACAAGTGGTCGCCGTAGTGTTTTCCAGCCAGCCGTGGTTGGCCGCGACGTTACATGAAGGATTGATAAGAATAGTGCATCATGGCGGTGGGATATGAGGATGGAATCGTCGCCTGTGGCTGTTGGGTGTCGCGGAGGGAGGAAAGCCTCGCGTTAGGAAGGATCGCTGCAGACACCAGGTCGCGATGGTGGGTCGCACGATCGTGGTTAATGGTGTGGTAGCGGTGGTTGCATGGCTCGCGGAGCAGGGGTCTTTGGGCACGGTGGTTGCCCACTGTCGACGGCGACAAAGGCGTCGCCGGAGGTTGCGAGTTCTGACAATATTGATATGCTCCAACGGACGATGACGAGGCGGCATCGGCGCACCACCAAAGGCGACGACGGAACCTAATGTCGCAGTGGGCGGGTGTCGCCTCACAACGGCGGTACACATATGGCGATGCGTAGACGGTGGTGCGTGGATGGGGACCCGCAAATGATGCTTGCGATACCAGCTAGTTAACATGAATGAGATAGTTTATGTTGTTTAAAAAATATATTTATAGAATTATTTTAAAAATAATATATTGATTAAATTTTGAAAAGATTTAATATGTAGTTTTATTCAACAAATATTATTTTACCTATAATCAAAAATAAAAAAATTCAATCAAAACTAGTATTCTAAAAATGAGTTAGCAAAAAACAAATGAATAATATTCTTCATGCATATATAGTTAAAAAAAATATATTATATGCTCAAATATATATAAGACTAAATATTAATTTTATAGTAAAAAAAGTTGGATAGATATTAAATATTAAAAATTTATGATAAAATAAGTAAGATATTTGTAAGAGATGAATGATTATAGTCTCACATGTACTAAATCATATCAACTTAAAATTATGAGATATTCAATGCTAATTTTACAAATTATCTTGGTAATAAAAAATTCATTTCAAGGTTTATTTTTAGGTTAGTTGGAGGGATAAATTTTTTATAAAGTATAATACATTATATTATTATATTATTGATAATAGAAACTAATTCCATGATCTGATTTGAAGCCACTAATCAAACTTTATAGTCGTTAAATTTCATCTCAAGATTTGGTGTAGTCGATATTGTCAAATTGCTGAAAATATTTTATCATAATACTATAACAATTTTTTTTTTATAATAAAGTAAATAATTTAGTGATTCTAAGAGTATCGAGATAATATACTTAGAGGTTAAAAAAAGAGTTCAGAAATAATTAATGTCAAACGATAACATAAATCTAAATGTGTAGTTCCATTCACTAAGACATTGCAGTCTAAGGTATTTAAGAAACATGTTGTTATTATTAGATTTATGAGCAACTATAAAAGATATAGTGATGTATATTTGAGTGGATATTATAATTATTTATTTATATAATTAAAATTAATTAATTAATTATATGATAGTCTTGATAAGATAAAATTATATGGGTTACCATAGACTGCATTTAGAAAGACTGATAATACTATGATACATAAACAAGAGTTTGACATTGATCATATATAACACTCACATTAGGAGTTTGACTTAATATAGTATTAATATAATTATTGGATTTATCGATCTATTTTATAAAATTTATTATCACATATAAAATATTTTTCAAAAATTTTAGAATCTAATCAGGTAAAATTATTTTTTTAAAATTTTATTTTGAATCTTTTGTTTTATACCTTACTAGTTAATGAGCCAGAATATTATATTATGTGACTCAATTAATTTGAGACAAGATATATTAAAAATTTAATTAGATTTTGATTAAAATTATCAGCCAATAGAATAAAAATCAACTGATGTTAGGAAATATTATGAGTTAATTTTTAGACCTTTTGTTGTCACTTATATAATGACAAGATTTTCTAGAGATCTAATCATAATAATAGAGATATCTTTTCTTATCTTCTAATAAATTCATATTCCATCAATAATATTAGTCTTATGAAAAGTAAGAAGGGAGGAAAAGAGTCTAACTAGTTTGTAGATCTGCAATATTATTATTATTTTTTTTCTTCTTATAGAATGTCAACACAAATGCTAACATCTATGCATTTTCATAAAACCACTGAATAGAGAGGAAGAGAGAAGACAGAGATGAAGTAGGAGGTGATGGCAGCATGATGATTGTTTTATGCAAGTGATGGAATCTACCTAACAGATAAGTAGAGCTGATGTGATCCACAACTTTAGTTGGGTTAGTAAATATTTTTAGATATCTTAACCTAAAAAATATGTTGCTTGAAAAAAAAAGCAAAAAAAAAAAGAATTTGGTGTGTAGATTTTGTAGGAATCCTTCAAGTTGTGAGAATACACCCAGGAGGAGAGCCTGATGTCAAGGAGGATCTAATTCTCAAATGCAGCAACATTTGAAAAATGATATGTCAGCTCAATTTTTCTATATCAGATTGATACTAATAGTTCACTTTGAGAATGGATTTTTATTTTATCATTAATTCATCTATTCGTTTTGATATCAGAATCTTCTTCCCCTTTAAATCATACATGTGATATTAGCCTCTTGAATAAATTAAGCTTTAGAGGTCTGAGACAATCATGATAGAAGAATTCTCTCTTTTCCTTTACATGTTTCCCTCAATCTTCCCATTGCAACATTGTCGACAGCTAATCAATAAGACAATTCCGAGTGATGAAAACTCTGCAGTTGATTCCAGATAGAGAAATGCACTGCTCATTCAACCGAGAGAAGTCAGAGGCTGTGTGATGCTTTATGGCCAAGTTGGGCAAGCTTTCCACTTCATCTTTTTCATCTGCTTTCCCAATTCTCTGTTGTGAATGTGGGAATCTTTCATTTATGGTTGACTTGTTTTATTGGTGGATGTGATGTCACTGTAAGGCATGAGAATCTATCTCATCATGCATTAGGCCTATTCCCATCTTGTTTGTCAAGTCAACACTGGATGATGTTTGGTCATTCAGGTATTTTGGTTTATAAAGCTTGATGAGTCTTTAAGTTTTAAGGATTTTACATCAGTGGTTTAAACTCATCAGGTTAATGAGTCTGTTCTCATCACTGTCTATTATTGGATATAGTAAAGAACCCGAATTCGATACATTAAACCTTAAGTGAGAGATGTTTGTAATACCTCAGTTTAGTTCATGTAAGAAGTGGAAAGAGGTTTGGGTGTATCAAATCAATGAGGTGGTTATCTTGTCTAACTAAAATCACAAAAAAGAAGCCTTTATAGCATGCAATTTAACAAGTAAATACTGAAGAAAACTAGTTTTCTGAAGAAGATACAACTCACCAGGTCTCAAGTCTTTCATGAGATTTTGCATCCAGCAGAAATCTCATCTAGTTTGAGGTCCTACAATTTCTTAAGACTCCACAGTATATCTTGATGCATCACAAGATTCACAGACATGACCTGCAGATATGCTTTTTTGGTCATGTGAAACATAATTAATTCTCATTTGTCTCCAAAAACCAACAGGAATAGAAAGAGCAGCATTGGACATCATAAATTTCTGTACATCTTTATCTGTGCATGTTCTTTACAGCCTGAATAGTGTCTATTTACATATATTTAAGTAGCAAGTTACAGAGGCAAATTATTAAACACATCCTTCCATCAACTTCAGCATACACTTTGGTTCCTGGATCCATATCCAAGCATTGAGGATGAACTGCTGGAACTCTCCACTTATCAGCTAACTTTAATTTAGGATTTTTTTTTTTGTATGGTGTGTCATATCTATTATGAATCATCATGAGTAGGATCCAACCAGCCAAAGGCTCTGAAAGGAAGCCTTGAAGAGATTCCCAAAGAGGAAACCGGCGGCGCCGGCAACTTCAGGAGGCTTTGAAGGAAGAAGAGGATTCTGCTTCAACCTCACGATCATGCGCCCGAGCTGCCTTCTTATGGAGTCTATTGTCTTGGCTTCCACAGGATTGCCTGACATGTCTGAAAGAAAGAAAGTGTCAAATGCTTCTCCATCCTCTGTCGAGATTTCTGCCCTTGTAATTGTCAACCCATTTTCTCGGAATATCCTTGTAATATCTGAAAGCAATCCGATTCTGTCTTCTGTCCTCAGCACCAACTCCAATCCCTGCACTCGACCAAACAAATGCCGAAGTCAGAAGCATATGTCGAAGTGATCGGAAGTAGCTGATACCTCTGTGGCTCTTCTCTCGACGGCTGCCTCGAGGCACTCGATCACGCGCTGTCGTTCGGCCTCTGAACCTATGGGGTGCCCGTCGACATGTCTGATGTAGTATTCCTGAGATTGGAGGCTCAGAATGCATCAAATGAATGGCACGGATTGTATCGAGGTGGATGACAAGGAGACACCCTACCAATTACCTGATAAGCTTCTTCCTCTCCGGCCTCGACTGTGCCGTGATGCACAACATATTGCATGTCTGTGAGCGTGCAAAGAGTATCGAAGAGAAGCTTCGGTCGGTCTTTCGACCTCATGATGACCACAGAATAATCCTTCTCGGAGCAGTCCATCACAGCGACCTGAGGCCATGATTTGTCATCTCCTTCTGCTGCACCATTTCTCTCATAGTCTCGGTTGCTGAACATCATCTGATGCAGCCTCCTCTCGGTGTGAGTGTGTCCCGTTGACACCGTCATACTCGCGGTCCTCGAGGCATCATCTCCCTTGAGAACATTGCAGAGGAGCTCTTTGATCATGGAGAGCTTCTCGGGGTTCTCAACTGCTCTCCTGGTCGACTCATCGGTAACACGAACCACCGCTGCGACCCTGGTGTTGTGAGTCCATAGCTCAGCTTCCACCACATTACACTTGCTGTTTGCAAGCACAGCACATATTTCAGATAGCAAGCCGGGCCTGTCTGTGCCGGTCAGCTCAACGGAGGTGTGCTCGTTTGATGGCATTACACCCACTGAACTCCTGAGTTTGGGGAAGAAGCAAGCATCTGATCCCAAGGACTGCACAAGTACCCCAAAACAAGCAAAAAAACATCAGATTGCGATGAAGAATCATTCAACCAGAACGATGAACCGACCAGTTAAAAGTTAAGATTATGGTTACCTTTTGTATGCAAGAGATGATCTCCTCGTCCCATATTTTATTCCCATCTTTATCGGTCACATTAAACACTGAAACCATGAAAGAAAGTGAAGAATTCAGCTACGATCTGTTTCTGTTTATTTCCCATTCATAGGCACTGCGAGATCTCACCATCCATAAACCAACTTCCATCGGAGGAAATATAAGCCTTTGTGATCACGAGGTTGAGATCAGTAAGAACTTGAACCACCTCCAGCAGAATCCCATGCTTGTTAACACTATCCACCTAAAAGAAGGGGAGACGACAGGTATCAGATAATATTTCTGCAGTCACAGAAGAACAAATGTTCTTGAAGCATGACTGAATCCAGCATAAATCTCTCAAGAAAAAGCTCACACTTACCCGAATAACTGTTGCGCCATCACAGGCATCATTATCTATCACAACCCTGCACCCCAAAAAAAAAAACTATTTGTAATCTTGAGAGAGAAAGCGATTAATGCATTATTTAGCGTTTGAAAGAAATGAAACTGGTGATGCGAAGGGAGACGAACATGACTGGCCAAATTAGAACAGGAATATAATAAAAGGGAAAAGGAAGCATCTAATAAATCCCATTCAGAACATTCAAACTGAATCCAAATAAACTGTACACGATTCGGCAAATTATAACAGGAAAAAAAGACAACAGGTATCTTAATCCACAGGTGCCAGCCCCATGTAACCAACACAAGAAATCAAACGAGAACCTTTTGATCTCAGATGAGCATAAAAAGTATTATGAATGATAAAGGAAGCTCAAACACCACTAAAAGAGAAGCGGAATGGAGAAAAGAGTTGGTACAGCAGGCTGCTACCTTGGTGGGTTCATTCGCCTGATGAGCTTGGCATACTCATCATCATCCACCTCCACCACCTGACAGCTCCCGTTCATCCTTCGGCGGCTCTCTGTATCGCGAGCCCCAAGGAGTAGACCGCGTCCAAAGTGGGAGAGACTCCCTCTGCTCCTACTAAGATTTCAGATTTAAAGACGGGCAGTGGATAAAGTTCTGTGACGTTTCACTTGTTGATTGGATACGGAATCTGTAGTAGAATTGACACCCATCTGGTGCAGGTTGGGGTGCGCTAGAGAGAGAAAAAGGCGGCCGCCGGCCGCTCGCCGGTTCTGCTGTTTCATGTGGAGTTTAATGGCCTCCCTGGTTGGGTGGTCGGTCTCACAAACACACAAGATTTGTTCTATTAATTGATCTTTTAGAATCAATGGTAACATTGAGAAAAAGAAACAAAAAAAAGAAAAAAAAAGAAATCATACCTGGGGAAGAAAAGTAGCCGAAAAATTCCAACTACGGATGGAACTTTGTAGCCAATTCTTTCTAAGGACCACTTGAGCAATACCACCCACCGCCACTCTAAGGTTGAGTTGAGGAGGATAAAGTTGGAATCATGGAAACAAAGAAATAAATCATAGGATATTTCCACCACCGGCGGCATTTAGGGGATCACAGGTGTTGCTCCAGCCACTAGAATCTTATGGTCATAAAACTCTCCACATCACCACTTTTGTTGTGGGAGAAATTGGAGTTTGCACGTCACACAAACAATTAATTCCATGATGCAATGATTAGGCAAAAAAAAAAAAAAAAAAAAGCTTTAACAATTTTCCAGTAATCTATCATAAAAAGGTGTTAACAATTAATTGAAAGAGGGGATGTTAGTGTGACCATTTGTAGATCACTAATCATATCGGATGCATTTTTATGTAAAGCGGATTAGTATCATAAATTAAATTTATTATATGAATGTGATATAGTGATGTGGGAAAAATAACATGTGAGAGGTAATCAAGTGCTAATAACATATGGTAAATTTATTCATATATTGAGAGTAATGATTGACAATTCGTCAAACACTATCGATTACATGAAAAATATATTTAGTTTTTTTAATAAATACTTAATATTAGATATAAATGATCTATTTTATAGTTTGATGAATGAAGTAGTCATGTTAGACATACCCCGAGCTTAGTTTTGTAAGTGGAATGATCGATTCCTCAATAATTTTAATTTTATTTTAAATCCGATATTATGACAAGGTGATTAAAGATCATATTAGATCTCTTACATCAATCGATAATATATTTTTAAATTTAAATAATGTAACAAGACATTGAATGATAAGACTTGCTAGCATATCTAATCTTAATCGATAACATATCACAAAGTTATTTTAAACGGAATTTTAGATAAAATTAGCTCTTATTCACCCTATCCTCTTATCCCATCTTCATCACCATTGCTGTCACTACCGAAATATCTTCGGATGGACTCATCAGTGATATCTGCACGCTTTTCAAGGTGGTTCAAATCAAGATGAGAAGCTTATTTCTCTCTCTCTCTCTCTCTCTCTCTTTGTGTGCCGATCACAAGTGACTCACTCACTCGACCACAGATTCTAATTAAAGAGCTTTTTATTAGTGTAATTTTATTTTTGATGCATTGGTGGGGATCACAGGAGGAAGGAATTTAGTGAAACATTTATGTATTGGATAGGAATCCAAGTAGCTTAAACAGCTCAATTCTTGTTTCTTATCATAGTTGGGTAAGGAATGGACAAAAACACAAGGGGAAGAAGGATAAGGATTTCAAGAAGAATATTTTAGGGTTAGAGAGATGGTGTTTGATAGATTCAAGGATCTTTATAATTTGTTGATCGATTTAGAATCGATGAGATAAGAAGATAAAGAAATCAATATACTCTTTAAGAGTCATAATTATATTAATCATAATAAGAGTAACAATAATGTTTGATGAAATAATACAGACAAGGAAAGGAAAGACTAATCTAAATAACCATGAGCCTCAATTAACTCATACTTCAAATTTACAAATAATTACTTATGAATAATTTATTTATTATATTAATATATTGGAATAGATGTGATTGGAACTATATTACAAGAAGGGATACTATCGATGTGTAGTGGGCAACAATGTGGTCCATGAAAACCCTACGTGAACAACTAAAAAATTTGACTCAATCCACATGTACTAAATGTGACTACGACGATCATGAACAACTACATGGTATCAAATATCCATCATCTTTAGAATTCATGGGACCATGATGATCTTTGTATATAATTTGATAGTAATTTAAAAATAATTTTGTCATACATGGTTCGTGCTTGAATTCAAATCAATAGACATGTCATTATCAAGACTTTAATTTCTAACAAAATATCTTGTTTGTTGATAATATATATGCATGTCAATGTAGCACACATAAGTGACATCTTTTTTTCTTTTAACTCAATATATATATATATATATATATATATATATATATATATATATATATATATATATATATATATATAGGGATATTTTTCATTTTAGTTTTGTAGGACCCTTTGTCGAATCCAATCATTTTTCGACATTGACCTTGACCTTGTCACAAAGTGACCAAGATTGGCTTTATTTATAATACATTAAACAACCAGCTTGCCACCTGAATCGATAATGGCTTGACCTATTCAAATTGACCATTTTTTACATCTTTTTAGATGATTGCATCCTTTGAGAGCAATATATTAGTCACATATTATATAAAGATATAACCTTAAATCAATTGTATCAACAAATCATTGTATCCTTTAAATAACCAAAGTTAATTACATCTTTACTAATATTGCAACCTCTAATATTGCATACGTTAAAGATTTAATTAACCCAACGGATTTGATGGGCTTGGATGTTCGTAAAAATTTCATCCATCACCGTCATCCCTAATCTTGACGGGCCGTGCGGGCCTCTGCGTGATTCGTACGCAGTCTCTTCCCCCCGCTTCATCTCTATATATAACCTCGCCCTCCTCTTTCTCTCCACCCACTCTCTCTTTCTCTCTGTCTCTCTTGTTCATAGAGTCAAGAAAGGGTTCGATCTTTGGCGGCAGCGATGGATCAGGACGCGGTAGCGAAGGCGTTTGTGGACCACTACTACCAGACGTTCGACAGCAACCGGGCGGCGCTCGGCGGGCTTTACCAGGACGGCTCCATGCTCACCTTCGAGGGCGCCAAGACCCAGGGGGCGGCCGCCATTGTCGCCAAGCTCACCTCCCTCCCCTTCCAGCAGTGCGCCCATGCCATCTCCACCATCGACTGCCAGCTCTCCGGTCCTACCGGCGGCATTCTCGTCTTCGTCAGCGGCTCCCTCCAGCTCGGCGGCGAGCAGCATTCCCTCAAATTCAGCCAGGTATTCCCTTTCTTCTCTGCCCCTATTCTCGTTTTTTAGGGTTCATCATTAAGGGGTTGATCGATGAAGATGATCTGATCTAGGGTTCGTCTTTATCTCTTCAACCTAACCAGCGTAAGGTTGCCAAATCAACTATTTTGCCTTCTTTTTTTTTCTCCCCTTTTTCCTCTCGTGAGTTTGTGGTCTTCCACTAATCGAAGAGCATTGGCTGATCTTGACAACTAATGGGCAAGTTGGGTCTCTTAAAAGAGTGCCTTTACGCTTTTTGAATGTTACGGGATGCAGGATAAAGATGAGAAAGGATCTATATGCAAATATCCTTTCTTTGACTTACTAATGCCGATAAAAATCTCATACAGCAGCAAATAGTTCGTATTAGGATCAGATGTCATTTAGTTGGTTGAAGGGTTTGGCAATGAATACTAACATGTATGGTTACAAGAACACATTTGCTCATGGTCCTATAAACATGTTCTTGATACACCCGGTTGCTTTTATGTATACTTGATTGGAGTGGTTGTACATGAAGATTTTCTCCACTATGAAGTGCTAACGACGCATGAGATATGGTCGCGTACCTATTCATTCATCAAATTGCCTGACATTAAATTATGTGTTTTGCCAACATTTGCAAGCTAGGTTCTGCTCTTAACCTATTTGAATTATCTTCCATCAGTCATCGCAAAATCTTGGTTGGATTTTCTTATTGAGGTTACATTTGATTGACAAGTAGTGAACACTTAAAACACTCAGATTGTGCTATGGAAGCATGTGGAACAAAAAGTTTGATGATTATCTCTTAAATAGATAATTTCTTTAACTTTGTAATTGGACAATCTGGGTGACATGGTACTACCCGCAAAGCTAAATTTACTCTTTTTGCAGGTAGTTTTTTACTTTTTAAAAAAGAACAACAAAGTTTAAGTGTTTAGAGTTACCAGACTGCGAGATTTGATCATCCGTTTCTCAGAAGCTTTATGTACAAAACATATGTGCAATGGCTGCTTACACCTTTTTCCGACAATCAATCATGATAGATTGACATTTAAGCACCAGTTTCCCATTCCTGGCACTATGTCCATAAGGTCTCAGCAGCATATTAAGGTTGATTTTTTTTCTTTTTTTATTTTATATGAAGGCAAAATTTTTGGCTTGTGAGCTTTGCCTTCAACAAACATATTATTAACATTCATTTCTTTTTCGGCCTAACATATTTTTCTGTCAGAGTCCCTTTGAAACTTGTATACCCATATAAAAATGCATTATCTGTTTAGAACACACTTCACATTGATTTATAGTAGTTGTTAAATGCACAAATAATGATTGCATAATATTCATATTCAGTCCTTAGATGCTTGCATCTGTGTGTTTGGGATCTGTGTTTGTTGACCTTGATGTTTTGCTGGATTGCCTAAGCTATTATTTTTGATAAAAAAATGGTGGGATGTTGATAAAAAAATTGGTTATTTTTTTTTATTTCAGAGTTAACTGTTGACGGGGATAATTTATAATTTAATGTCTCATGAGACCAGTGGAAAATGTACATAGCAACATCAATTTCTTTAGCTACTTCTTAATGTGAATATTGTAAATGGCACATATCTGTTCTCTTCCGTTGGGTGTGCTGTTGCCTTAAAACTATTGTGTGTGTGTTTGATTGGGGTGCCTAGTAGGACCAGACTTGGTTAGTTTCCGTTGGACTGCACATAGTTACAAAATAATATTTTTGTCTTATTGTCAGCATTGCTAGATGAAGTATATATCAAGCAATCATGAGAGATAAAGGGAAGTCTTGATACCATCTCTTCAACTGATGGTTAAATCACTGTTATTTTTTGTCATTTTCTCTTCATTTTTTTTTTTATAAATAGAACAAGACTCGTTTGTTAAGGTCACAATTCTTCTTCTTCTTCTTCTTTTTCTTACTTTTTTTTTTTTCATGTTTCTTAATCAGTGAGTTGTTACTGATTGTGGCCTTCAACTCGTTTTTGTAGATGTTCCATCTGATGCCAACACCTCAAGGGAACTTCTACGTGCTGAATGACATATTTCGTCTAAACTATGCCTGATGAGATATCATCCAAACAGGAGAGAAACCTGTTCTATGTAAACCACCATTGTTGTCGTCTCATCAAGGGTTGAACCTTTTCTTCTAAATCATTAGAAAACGAGGAGGCAGATTGTGTAGCTTTTGTTGGTGGATCAGTTGTTGTACTCTTGGATTGTGTGACTAGAAAATGCTTTAAGTTCATAGGATGCCATATTTGTGTTGGTGATGTTTTTTTTGTTTCTTTCATCTTGCTTTCATGATTCCCTTTTTTTGTCACTTGAAATTGGAAACCTTTGTACGAACGAATATGAAGTATATGATTTATTCTCTATTGTTGTGACCCTAACCCCATTAGAACTCCAGATGTTGACTTCTCAACCCAAGCCAGGCACCTGAATTCAAGTTTTGTGTTAGACTGCATGCGACCAGATTAAATCTATATCAATATAATTTATTGTATTTTATGATATATATTATTTCATAATTATGTTATTCATGTCGTACTTTAACTTAAAACAATATCTCTTAAGGATCATAGATCGTAAACTGATATCGCAACCATGCTAACCCTTAAGGTGTTGACCAGTCCTGCAGCATCAATCATGATTCAACAATTAAAAGTAGCAGCACAATCGAGATAGTCTAAAAAGGTCAACTATTTAGTTACTTTGGACCTTTGTAGGTGATGGAGGACCAAAAAATTTTGATAAAAAATAAAATATTATAATATAATTAAAAGATTATATTTTTTAATTAAAAAAATTTATATAGTATTTATTAAACACGAGGTAATAAAATAATTAATTATAAGGTATTCCTCAAATGCATACTCACTACTTTGCTTCATATACTCAATTGTAATTATCTGACTACTTTCACAACTTATTAATCATAGGTCACTACTTAGTTAATTCCTATAATTATCTAGAATATGTCTATTACTATAAAGAACATGACAACTACCTAGATAACTATCATGAATTATTTTTTAGCACTTTCCCTTGATTCATATTTTATATATCGATTTGAGACATAAAATGAACATGCTTCTGAACTAGAGTTAACTTGGTGATAATATATGTAACTTATTTATCTGTGTCACAATGCTTTATTGTTATGGCTCCACTTGCTACATGATCTTGGATGAAATGATAATGTATATCTATATGCTTCTTTATTCCATGAAATGTTGGATTCTTAGTCATTACAATTGTAGCTTTGTTATCATAAAATATTTTAGTTAATTATTTTTATTCTTGATGAAGATCTTCAAAAAGTTTCCTGAGCCATATTGCTTGACAAGCTATTGATATTACAACTATATATAATGATTCTAATGTCAATAATATAATATAGTTGTTTGGTTCTTTAAATTTTAAGATATAGCTTCTGATCTAAAGCTATAAATATTACTTGAAGTACAATTTTTATCATCTAAAGATCTTGCCCAATTACTATCAGTGAAACCAAATAATTTATATTTAAAATTATAAGAATATCAAATGTCATAATTTGTAGTTCTAGCAATATAACACAGAATTCTTTTAACAACTCTGAGATAATGCTTGCTTGGGCTATATATAAACATGGATACTATACTAATAGAGAATGTATTATCTTGTCGAGTATGAGTTAGATAGATTAAACCTCCAACCAAACTTATGTAGTATCTTACATTTATCAAACATGTGTCATCTTCAAGTTTTAATTTCTCATTTACATTCATGGGTGTTGCTACAACTTCGTAATTAATCATGTTTGAATTTTTTTGTAGATTGATTGTATATTTTTTTATGAAATAAAAATTACATGTGATCTTTTCTTTACCTCCAACCTAAGAGAATAGTGCAGTAGACCTATATCTAAATTATGCCATAGATGAAGATAAACGATAAGAATATAATGTTCGTCTTCATTCTTTAGATAAGGGATAGGTTCATTATCACTCTTAAATCCATTTTAATAAAAATAATAATTAATTTTATTGTACCATACTCTTAGAGTTTGTTTATGCCAATAAAGAATTTTCTTTACCTTATACATCTTCTTTACATTCTTTAATTAAAAAACCTTCTAGTTGAATAATAAATTTTTTTATATAAATTTTTATTTAAAAATATAAATTTCACATCAAATTAATGCATAGGCCAACTCAAGTGAGTAACTAAAGTCAATAAAGTTCTCATGGTTTCAAATCTAGCAGCCGGAGAAAAAGTATCATCAAAATCAATATCATGTGACTGTGAATATCCTTTTGCTACAAGTAGAGCTTTTTGCTTTTAGATACTTTCATCTGCATTATATTTTGTTTTGAACACTCATTTCAATCCAACGGTTTTCTAATCTTTTGGTAGATCCATTAGCTCCTAGGTTTAATTTTTCTTAGTTGACTTGATTTCCTCCTTCATTGCTTTTTGTCATTCCTCTTTTTCAACCGCTTCCTCAAAATTTACAGGATCTGAAATAAATAAAGTAAATATTGATAATAAATTTTTATTAGTGATCTGGATTTTTTGCAGAGGTTTCATCTGAGGAATCATTTGATAAATTTCAACTGCTATTGGGAGAGGTTGACGATGAAGTTGTTGGAGCAGGATATGTCATTTAATTATGTGGAGTGACTAGTTCTGCTGGAATCTGAATTTATGTTTCACATTTATTGGTCTCCCAATTTCAATTTGCCCTTATCAAACATAATATTTTTATTAATAATAACTTTACCACTAATAGGATTATATAATCAATATACTTTGGATTGTAAGGAATAGTTTAAGATATATTTTTAAAATTTTTTATCAGCTTATAATGATTTTATGAATTTACCAAAGTATAACCAATACAATAAAAAATTCTTAGATGGCTTACACTTAGTTTTATACTATACTAAGCCTAAAAAGGAGTTCTATTCATAATACTCTTTATTTATAAAATATTCAACAAATAAACTGCTATTACAACTAATTCTACCCAAAACTAGTTAGGAAGATACTTTCATTTAAGCAAACTTCTTGTCATTTTAATAACAGTTTAATTCTTACATTTGGCTATATCGATTCTTACGTTCAGCTATATAATTTTACTCCGATGTATATTGTTATATTAATTCCCTATGAATATCATTTTTTTACAAAAAAAAATTAAAATCATTAGACAAAAATTTATCATCTTCATCTATCTGAAATGTCTTTATTCATCTACCACTTTACCTTTTAAGTGTCATGAATTTTTGAAAAGTTATTAAATGTTTCAGATTTAAGTTTCAAAAAATATATCCAACTCATGCGGTTAAACAACAAAAGATATCGACTTCCACCAAATGATTTTATACTTACAGTCCATATAAGTCAGCATAAATTAATTCAATATAATTATATATTATTTATACTTTTCCAACAAGAAATAATTTTTTATTTTATTTGTCATAAATGCATCATTCACATAAATTAAGTGTATTAATTTTAAGCATTCCAAAAACTATTTTTTTATTTAACAACTTTAAATCATTAATCTTAAGGTATTTATATCTTAAATACCATAAATTAGACTCATTCTTTTGACTTATAACATAAGCATGCTTTTCAATATTTTAAACATCAAGGGTAAACATCTTGGTTTATGTCATGTAAATATTTACTATAATTAAATAATTTTTTTAATATTTAATAATGCATGAACCATCTATTGGAAATCTTAACGGGAGCATCATATGTCAGCACCATTATCAAATATAACTAAATATCCATCATATATAAATTATCCAATAATCAACATATTATGTGATAAATTAAAAATAAAAGAAATATTATCAAGGTGTTTTAATTTTCCTTGACTTGTCTTTACCTTAATTGTTCATTTTCCTTCTACTTGGATTTGCTTGTTATCTCCAAGTCTAAATTTCAACTTGTAAGCTTAATCAAAATATCTCTAAACATTGATTTTATGCTTGACATTTGATCAAACTTTTGAATGAGCCATAAATAACTTACTATTATCTTTATCCACGTAACTTGTTTGCTTTTCTATTTTCTATTAATCTACCTTCGTATGATCAAACTTTTTATAATAGTGATATTGAATTCCACTCTTGTAATTTTTTAATCATAATTTGATTTTTTTTGTTTATGATGCCCATCAAAGGGTCCACTTTCTCTTCCAGTGCCTCTGTCACGAAATATTCCTCTACCGCATCTTTTTCTTGTTGATTTTTTATCTTCTTTTAAAGTAGCAAACTCCTTAATCTGATTTATTTTTTCTTTACTTTTCTCAAGTGACATATTTAACCTTACTTTATGTGCGTAAGGAACCCATTAATTCATCAAATGAAAACGTAGATAAATCTTTTGATTTCTCAATTGTGGCAACAACGTGATCAAATTTCAGAGTTAAATTTTTTAAAACTTTTACAAATTATATGATTATAAAGATGTTCATCATAAGATTTCATTTGACTAATAATTTTGGTCACTTGAAAAAAAAATTATACCGATTTATTACTTTTCACGAATAAGATTTCAAACTTACAATGAAGGGTTTGAAGTTTTACTATAATCACCATCAATGAGTCTTGAAATTCATTTTGAGATATCGACAAGCTTGTTTTGATATTGTCATTACTGTAATTCTTGATAACATCGTCTAATGTACAACATATTGAATAAAGAACAATGCATTTGAGTCATTCTTTCTATTCTCCCTTAGTCTGATTTTTTCATTTTGATCTGCATATATATTCTTTATTTAATCCCAAGGATATTTTTTCATTTTGATCTGTATATCTATTCTTTATTTAGTCCCAAGGATATTGTGACTTGAATAGAGGTTGAGACATATAATTATAATTCATAGCATTTGAGACATATTCTTTATTCTAAAATTCATAGCATTTGTTCGAGAATATGTGAATAAGAGGTCGAGACATAATTATAATTGAAAGTCACAATGATTAGTTCAAATTGAAACAGAGTTCTAATATTACAAATGTTAGGGATGAAGGAGCAACAAAATAACAAAAAAAATAAAATACTAAGATGCAATTAAACGAGAATGATTTCATTCAAGAAGATGATATAATATTAAACATGAGATAACATAACACTTACAAGATATTCCCCAAATGCATACTTCCTAACTTGCTTTATTAATTATGATCATATTTATAGGACCTAATATTAATTATATAGCTACTACCCCTACAACTACCTAAAATATGCCTTCAACGACACTGGAAGATTATGTATTCTAGGAAACGCATGGTCCTAACACCGACGGTGAAGGTGCGTATAGCAAGGGAGGACTCAGTGGTGACATGAAAGCCACTGGGGAGAACTATGATTTGGGTGGCGGGGGGCGGGAAGGATGGGTGTGTGACCGCGGTGGCGGGGTGCGGGAAGGGGTAGTGGAGGAATCGGGGACTGGGGTCATCCAGGAGCTTTATCTTGGATCGAACGGCCTCCGTGGAGGCTGATCGCGAGAACAAGGAGATAAGGGGAGCGGGCGGCGCCACCGTCCGGCATGCCCGACGAAGCTTTTGTTCGCCATCACGATCCGGGAGGGCAGAGAAGCGCTCCAACCTTGGCTGCCTTCATCTCAAAATAACGATCGTTATTATGTATCACGTCGGTTCCTTACAATCCAACGGTATCTTATTGGCGCGCTGCTTCATAACGCGACTGAAGTCCGTCATAATCACATATTACCTTCGGTGCTGTGCTCGTAGATAGATGATACAGCATCTTTTTTCTTGACTGTGTTCTTGCTATTCCTTCGGTGCCTTCCACAGCTTATTACAAATAAGATCACAAGAAGCAAATCTAAACATGAGATCACAAGAACTGGTGTTTCAAGGTTCTGATCCAATTTTACTCCGTTGATTACTCCTACTTATACATCCTCGATGTGGTGGAGGTGTATAACTTGGGCAATGGAATGGGTCTTCCTCAATTGTAGGTTCCATGGACCGGGTCCTCAGCGTTCTGCATCACTACCTATAACTCCAGCTTAACATTTTACTGGATGCTACTTGGACATTTCCTCCAATTGTAAAGGTGTTTGATTCTTGCACAAAGGTAGTAGTACTATGATTTCGATGAAAATTTCACCTCTTTTCTCCAGCCAACTTTAGATGGAGAGAACCTAAGGAAGACAAAGAGATCTCATCCCAATAAGATGCCCACACAAAGATTGATCTTTTCCCTGTTGCTCTTCTCATCTTTTTAGCTATTGTTTCTGCAAGGATTTGGTTCTTCTCACATTTGGATTCTTTTATTGTCATGTACCGAGTCTATAATTGTTGAGATGTGTGATTTGTTTGATCTTATATTGTCTTCTAATATTTCCTTTGGTTTATGCTCGATCGTACGAGGATTTCAGACTGCGCCAAAAGCTAAAGATGGTGAAGATCTGCTGCCTCGGAGCGGGTTACGTCGGCGGGCCAACCATGGCCGTCATCGCGCTGAAGTGCCCCTCCGTTGAGGTGGTGGTTGTCGACATCTCGGTCGCTCGCATCGCGGCATGGAACAGCGACCAGCTCCCCATCTACGAACCAGGCCTTGACGACGTGGTGAAGCAATGCAGGGGGCGCAACCTCTTCTTCAGCACAGAGATCGAGAAGCACATTGGCCAGGCCGACATCGTCTTCGTGTCGGTCAACACGCCGACGAAGACCCGCGGCCTCGGCGCCGGCAAGGCCGCCGACCTCACCTACTGGGAGAGCGCAGCTCGCATGATAGCCGACATCGCCAAGTCCGACAAGGTCGTCGTCGAGAAGTCCACCGTTCCCGTCAAGACCGCCGAGGCGATTGAGAAGATCTTGATCCACAACAGCAAAGGGATCAACTTCCAGATCCTGTCCAATCCGGAGTTCCTCGCGGAGGGCACGGCTATCCAGGACCTGTTCAACCCGGACCGGGTTCTCATCGGCGGTCGCGAGACGCCGGAGGGGAAGAAGGCGGTGCAAGCGCTGAAGCAGGTGTACGCCAACTGGGTCCCGGAGGACAGGATCATCACGACCAATCTGTGGTCCGCCGAGCTATCCAAGCTGGCCGCCAACGCGTTCCTGGCGCAGCGGATATCGTCGGTGAACGCGATATCAGCGCTCTGCGAAGCTACCGGGGCGGACGTGGCCGAGGTGGCATACTCCGTGGGGAAGGACACTAGGATCGGACCTAGGTTCTTGAGCGCCAGTGTCGGCTTCGGTGGCTCCTGCTTCCAGAAGGACATTCTCAGCCTGGTGTACATCTGCGAGTGCAATGGCCTCCCCGAGGTGGCCAGCTACTGGAAGGACGTGATCAAAGTGAACGACTACCAGAAGAGCCGCTTCGTGAACCGGGTCGTCTCCTCCATGTTCAACACCGTGTCGGAGAAGAAGATCGCGGTGCTGGGATTCGCGTTCAAGAAGGACACTGGCGACACGAGGGAGACGCCGGCCATCGACGTCTGCAAGGGGCTGCTGGGCGACAAGGCCAAGATCAGCATCTACGACCCGCAGGTGAGCGAGGAACAGATCCAGCGAGACCTGGCGCTGAAGAAGTTCGACTGGGACCACCCGGTGCACCTGCAGCCTACGAGCCCGACGGCGGTGAAGCAGCAGGTGACCGTCACCTGGGACGCGTACGAGGCCACCAAGGGGGCGCACGGCGTCTGCATCTTGACCGAGTGGGACGAGTTCAGCAAGCTGGACTACGTGAAGATCTACGAGAACATGCAGAAGCCGGCGTTCATCTTCGACGGGCGCAACGTGATCGACCCGCAGAAGCTAAGGGAGATTGGCTTCATCGTCTTCTCCATCGGCAAGCCACTGGATCCATGGCTTAAAGACATGCCTGCTATGGTGTAAGTGTGACGAGCTCGTTCAAGAGAGAGACAGAGAGAGAGAGAGAGAGATGGCTAGGAGAGAGTGGAGATACCTTGTTGATTTTTTTGGTAGTCTTTTTCTTAAGATTATAATTAGGCAGGGGTAGGTCAATGTGGTTTCACTGCCTCCTCCAGTCTTGCATTGTTGGAGTATTTTTTGTTTTCATGAAGCAAAGCGCTGATGTTGCTGACTTGTTCTCTTTCTCATCTATTTGTTTGAACACTTTAATTGTCTTCTCTGATATCAAGTTTCGAATGCTGTTTGCGGGACCCAACCGCTTAGATAACTGTTGTCCCTACAACATCTTCCACGTGGCACCATCTGCATCATAGATCAGAGCCTTCCAAGCAGTAATTCTTTACCATGATACGATGATATCCTTGGCCGTTCGATCAATAAATCATTCATCGGACGGTCCACCGCCTCGAGCCAAACCATGGAATCAAAGATCAAACCGTGACGGCGGTCTCGCCCGCCATTTGATGACTATATTTCCTCTTTTATTCGGAACACTTACTTTAAACACAAAGCTTATGCAAGTATAATTCCGACTTTTATAAAATAAGTAGGGGTATATAAGTACATTTGTATGAGGCTTCAGCGGCATTCAATCATGGAAATATAAAATAAAAAAAAATAAAAAAGGGGTCGAACGCGAGCTTTTTGACCCCTTTTCCCGGTTCTTTGTCCGCCAAATTACCCGATTTCGACCCGGATCCTGCTTCGTTTCTTCCTTTAGATCTGTGAATCGAAGCTGCCATCGGTGGACGCTCGTCTTCCTCTCTGGATCGGTACAAATTTCGCCCCCTTTTTCTGCTTGTTTATCGGTTCTAGGGTTATGGTTTGCGCGTCTTCTGCTAACCTCAAATTGGTTCTGGATCTTTGGGCCTTTTGCGGCGGTGGTTGTTATGATGTGTCTCCGCACTTCTGATTTATCTCGATTCGTTCTTTTGTGCGGTGTCAAGATCGTTTCTTGGGTTAGCATTTCTATGGGTTCTTGATTCGATCGCTCGGGAACACATATCTCTTGTCGTACGTTGTATTAGCTTTGATTTTTGTGCAGTGTTTCCCTTGCAATTTTCCTTATCGCTGAATCCCTGGGTAACGATTGGGAGTTTCGGTCTTCATGCATAGATGTTCCACTATTCCTCCGGATTCTTAGGCAATATTCTTTGTGTTTCGTCCTTTTATGTTTGAGTTGGCCTTAGTCAATGTAATTAATGTTCGATGAGTTGAATGTTTCCTCTGGAAGTATTGTTTGATCGGCTCTCCTTTGAGATACCAGAATCTATTTTGCTTTGTCCATTGGTCCAGGGCCCACATGTTCTTTTTCCTTGTCATACTCTAATAACAGTAGCTTGTAAAGCTGAATTCCTCCTTGATTGCTTTCATTTATGCTTTAAACTTATTGATTCTTATTCTTGCAAGTTGTTAAATATTATTTCACTCTGACTTGCTTTGGTTGATTTTACCTGTGTTTCGTACTTAATATATTGCATCACTTATATGATAGAGCATTTCAACTTGCATCAGTCTGATGCTAGAATTAGTAGTTCTTACTCTCATTCAGTTTACAATCTTTAATCTGAGAAAAAGAAGGAAGATTTAGTAGAAAAGAACATGTTAATTATGCATGACCCATGGCAATATTAATACTCAAGTAACAAGAAACTACAAAAGCCTAATAAAATACAAAAGAATAAGATTGAAAAATACTCAAAAGTTGAAATGATCTAGAACACACCATGAGCCAACTCAAATTCTTGATGCAAAAAATAGCCTACAGTGCATCAAAATCCTGTGGCAGATGACTCTTAATCCAACAAGTTGGTCTTGTTTTTTCTTGACTGTCATTTTTTAGTTTAATGCTTCAATATGCTCAAAACTAGTAACTGCCATCACTAACTGAAAAATGCAAGACCAGTACATGTATGAGGAGCAGGGTTTACAATACCGTACCATATCGCTAGGTACGCTCGGTATGTACCAGTTCAATAAAAGGCTGGTATGCTCAGTACAGCTTGTTATCTTACTGTATCATATGTTGGTATGCTTGGTACAGTTCAGTACATACCATATCGACAGTTGATCGGTTCATCAGTACGGTATGGTATTCAAAACCTTGATGAGGAGTACTGAGTTTATTTCTGAGCTTAATTAGTTTGCCGCAATTTTGACTCATTTGCTGTTTTGAGGAACCAAATTATTGGAAATTTTACAGTTAGATTCTTAGGAATAAAATTATTAAAGGTTCAAGTTGCATTAAGGCAACAGGGTTCTTGGACCTAGGTGCAAGGCATGAGTTGAGGTACAAGTTGCTTTGAAGCAAGACTCAGAACATGAGTATTCATGATAAGTGATTCTTAGAATTAAATAATAGAGAAGTAGATTTGATCATAATTTAGTAATATCTAATAATTAAAAAGTCTGTAATGGCACATTAGCTGAAAGCCAGAATGTTACATCAACATAGAAATACTAATTTAGCTGTTGAAAAGAAGAAGAAAGTAGCAGAAATAGAAAACATAGGAATTGGAGGAAAGCTAAGCATCAATTAAGAATGAAAGAAAGAAAGGAGAAAATGTAAATGATAAGCTAATATGCCAAACCACTTGCTTTGTTTATTTTATTTTTCAATTAAAGAAAACCTCCTTTATGACCACTATATTTTATCAAAGAACTTTATAACCATTATATTTTGGGCGATTTCCCTAGAAAATACCCACATTTTGAGTATTTCCCAAACAGTATCCCCTCTTTTAGTTTTTCTCAAACAGTACCACTAATTCAAAAAATGCTTAAATTGTTCCTCCAAAATTTTTCAGCCTGATATAGTGTTTTGACATGTACAGTGTTTTGCCTACCACAATAAAAACACTGTAAACTCTACTTAAGAATACTGTAAATGAGCCAAATGGATTCAAAACACATTAGAAACCATTTGGTATATCGTATTATGATTCAAATAGGTATTCCTGGTTGTTTAGGAACAACATCATCCAAATAGAAATCAAAAGTTGGCTTACAGTGTTTTGGCCACCATAATAAAAACACTGTAAACCTACTTAAAAACGTTGTAAATGATCAACTTGGACTCCTAACATTAAGCAAATCAGTTACAAGCCTAAAAATATGATATCATAATGGTCTACAAGCAATAACAACCGAAGAGACACAATATGATGTCACTTAAACAGTATTTTTCAACAGCATTTTCAGTACCTCAATAAAAACACTGTAAATGCTATTGAAAAATACTGTAAACGAGCCAAATGAAATGCAGTAACAATTAAAATTGGTAAAAAAAATTGAGGGGTATTTTAGGTATTTTTCAAATTAGGAGTACTATTTGAGGAGAAAAAAAAAAACAAAACGGGGGTGCCAATTGGGAAATACCCAAAATGTGGGTATTTTCTAGGGAAATCGTCGTTATATTTTCTCAAAAAAATGATCTGTCACAATCTTTATAAAGAGAATTAATTCCATCACTTGCATTTCATCGATACCCTAGGAAGTTTTAAAATCAAAATAACATTATAAAGGTCTTGCCTTTTAGGCACAGGTGTTCCGGAAAAAAGGTCATAACTATGAGCTTTAGTTACTGTGGGACTCAGTATTTGTCTCAGTGAATTTCATGCAGGGTTGGTGATGGGTTAAGCCCATGCTTGTCCATATGAAAGCCTAGCCTACCCATTTTCTTTAGCAGGCTTGACCTGGTTTGAGACCAAGTCAAAAAGCAGTAGTCCTAGCTCGCATGTGTCATACAATAAAAGGCCCATGCCCAATCTGGCCAAGTGACTCAAAAATTAAAACAAGACATACATTTCATCAGCCCAATGAATAAACACTACTACATGAGCAATACTATTGCCCTCCAATGTTGTTCTGCCCATGTGATCACAGATGATGGCAAGTGTGGCATGTGCCACCTTGACTCACCATTTTCCATGTTTTCCCTCTCCTTTATGTTCCATCATTCTTTGCTCCAACAAAAATAGTGATAAACAATCTCCCAGCACCATTAAAGGAGGAAGCAGAGATGATGGCACTCTCCTTCCTTGTGGTGTGGTAGGCTGTGGACAAAAGCACCATGGTGGGATAAGCAGCAAGGTTGGCAACTTGGTAATGTGATCAACAGGATGGCAGTTGAGGAACTCGAAGGAGATGTTGAGGACACCCTTTTGCACTTGTCAGGACAAGGCCTGTGGACTTGAATTGATAGATGATGAACTAGGTTGCAAAGGCGGAGGGGGAATGGTTTTGCTGTTGTCTTCAGCATCGAGTTCATTGAGGATGATGTGGACCTTGCTAACACAGCAGTTGTCAAGGGCATGCTTGTAGCAATGGACATGAAGAATGAGGAAGGTGGTGGTGGTGAGTTCAGCAGGGTTGGAGAACCAGAGGACGACCGCTAGTGTTTTGGGAGCAAGGCTCATTATAGATGATGGAGGTGATGGCATAAACTTCCATCCTGGATGTTTATGTCGATTCAGTTGGACTGGTATCCATGGGTAAATACCAATTTGTACATATCGGTAGATAACAGGGTCAGGATGATGAAAATTGCTATTTGTCTGATTTGCATGTGGGACTAGGGTTCCTAAATTGGTATGTTGCGCAAATTTAACAATTAACATACAGGTTATGAGTTGCAGGATCAATTACCACAAACATGAATTTTTTCAAGTGTCTTTGGTGAACCAAGATATGCTGCCAACTTTAATCTAAGCAATGAATTGATTCATCATCTCCATCATTTTCTATGGCTACGTGCATCAATGATTTTTGTTCTCTCTTTCCATCCACCTTCCCAGCTTTCTCTTTCTCATTTTCACTAGCTAGCTCTCGCTTACTCACATGCCTTGTATGCGTGGTGTTCAGTTTGTACCAGAGCAATGATGGAAAGAAAAGGCTGAAAGTCTGTTATTTCATTGTTATCAAGAAATGCTCGAATTTTATAGTTTTGTGGATTATCTACTTGTCTTGTTATATAAAATAATTGCCTTCTGTTAAAGAAAAAGAGTGTACCTAGTGCACAAGGCTACCACCAACACGGGTCTGAGGAGGGTCAATGTACGTAGCATTATCTTTAAATATTTAAAGAGATTGTTTTCGTGACTCGGACCGTGGTCTCTTAAGTCGCAAAGGAGTAATCTTACCGTTGTATGAAGGCCTGTCCTCTGTCAGTCTTGGAAAAATTATCCTCCTAGATATCTTTCATTTATTATTGTTTCTCCAATATAACTTTTTGTCTTGTTAGAATTGCAGGTCAAACATGTTTTTCAAGCATAATGAACAGAATTTGGTTGATGATAAGGTCAACCAACTTGCTAACGAGCAACTCCAAGAATTGGATTGTGATGGCCACCTTGCATCAGCTGATGGGATTTCTTCCTCTAGGGCTATCTCTGATGAATCTCCATCGTCTGGTCATAAAACTTTCACTTTTACTTGCATGTCATAGAGTAATTTTTCTTGGCATAGCTCTCTGAACTTAATCTGATTTACAGATCCACTGCTGGATATCTTGGACAGCAAAGCAGATATAAAAGATGTGACTCATCTTGCGTCCAATACAAGTTTCCCTAGCATTCATGGTAATAGTTGCTTGTTACCAGCGATGAGCATCATCACTGATAGGGTTTTGTCAGAGCAAAGCAAACGGCCTTTCTCTGATGACGAAGTATACATACGTGCATGCAAGCGCCTAAAGCAAGTGGACAAGAATGTTCATTTGGATTCATATGCAGAAGTCCAGTTTAGAGAATCTCTGCCACCATCTTCAGGTAGTTTTAGTACATATTACTGACTTCCATCTTTTAATCTAGTAACACTCTTAAGATTTGGGGGAGAGTAAAGGTTTATAACTTATTCCATAACTGTAGGCTTAGTTGTTCCCAATGACCATCTGAAGAACAGTGATGCATCTGGTCATGTAGATCATTTTAATAAGGTAACTCGCAGCTACCAGTTTATATATGAACAGGCAGTTTTGGGATCACCTGTTGGCCTAAATTCCCTTTCTAGTTATTATGAAAATTACCACCACACAATTGGGCTATGTCAAACAGACGAGTTCTTGTCACCTGCTTTTGATTCCTTTCCTCGAAAACCTGTTGCTATTGGAGCAAATCATCAAGCTGATGTTCCAGAGTGGAGTTCAGATAGTTGTAAGAAAATTGGGGACTCTGGTCATTGTGCTTCTCCATTGGCCTATTCAGCTGTTTGTCATTTAGTAAATGAAGATGACAGCGAAAAATGGATTCATTCTTGTATCATTCCAATGCCAGAGTCCTCTTTGTTGGCATCAGAAATTAGAGATGTGCTTCATAAAACTGACTGTAGCTGTCTGGATGAGGGTTCAGTCAGATGCATTAGCCAGCATGTAAAGGAAGCAAGAGAAAAGCTTAAAATTTTTTTGGGACAGGACATGTTTGAACGATTGGGTTTATGTGACATGGGAGAGGATGTAGCTTGTAAATGGACCATAGAGGAGGAGCATTTGTTTCAAGAAGTTGTCCTATCAAATCCTGAATCACTGGGTAAGAACTTCTGGGATGTATTGCCTTATTTCTTTCCTTCTCGGAGTAGTAAAGAGCTAGTCAGTTACTATTTCAATGTATTCATTCTTCGGAAGAGGGCCGAACAGAACAGGTTAGATCCATCGAACGTTGATAGTGATGATGACGAATGGCAAGGAAGTGACGATGATGAGTTTGCAGTTGAAGACGAAAACGAAGAGGATTCTATTGTAGAGTCTGTTGCAGATGCAGATGCTGCTACCTGTAACCAAGCTGATCATGAGAATGTCAGGATGAATGAAGATCATCAGGGTGAAGATGAGCTTGATGATCATGCCATTGCTGGGGAGAACGAAGGAGCTTCTTGTGTTGTTTCCGAAGGCTACAATATTGATAAGCCAAACTTTGTTCCTCCAAAGGAACCTATGGACAAGAATTTGCAGAATTCTGTGGTGGAGCAAGATGTTCAAGATGAATCATGTATGTCCTATGAGGGTCAGCATGGTGCAGATTCCTGTGGTCTTACGGGGATTGTGGATGTGCAGCATTGTGTGATTGATGGACTATGAGAACTTGAAGGCGTAAAAAAAAAAAAAAAAACGATGACTCTAGTGATGCATGTTGAATCAAGGGTTCTTCAATGGCCATTGCCACAAAGTCATGGGGCACCAATTTTACTTTGAGGTGCAGGAAAAGATGATATTTTGTCATGTAAACCATTGATTAGGATTTTGGCAAGGAGGTTTGGCAGAATGATGAAAATGGTAGCCAGGATCATAACCAGTCATGATAATTGCAGTAAACATTGTTTTCCCTTGCCATGCATATCAAACACATGATTAGGTATTTTAATTTTCTGAAGTTGCTGTCCTCTGTTTAGGCATGGGGGTGGATCCAAAGGCACGTTCCTTTGTACAATATGGAAGATGAGCAGCCACACACCTTCTGTAAAGCACAGTTTTCTCTGATGAGGTTCCATGGAGTAAGTACTAAAGGGTTTCTCTCATGGACTACGTCCACTATGAGTTGAACAATCCTTTCTTCTTCTTCTTCTTCTTCTTCTTCTTCTTCTTCTTCTTCTTCTTCTTCTTATGATGATGAAAATGTTCTTCTAGAGGGAAACAAGTTACATAGAACCTCCCAGAATTAAGCATATGAGGTTTGTCACCGGAAACCCATTTCTTCTTCTTGTGTATCATTATCTTAATCTGTCTTCTTGTTTTGTGCATGTTGGTTAGCAATGGTACAAGATCTTAGCAACAGTCCAATGTTGGGTGCAACCATCATTTGCCATTGAACAATGAGCAGTTCATCGCCTCTCCTGTAAGTTTTGACTTCAATGACTGGTTTTGTACTTCATCAGATAGATTTCTTGTCAAAACAGGTGTTGAGTACAAAGGCAAAGATGGATTGATGGTATGGGCTTTTGATATGTATAACCTCATCTTGGTGCCTTGTCAGGTTCAGGGGAATGAAGGCCATGAGTTAAGTTATTGCAACATGGTAGAAGAATTAAATGCACCACCTTCTTGGTGGAGCAGCTACCTCCAAACACCAATAATAATTTAACATGTTCGTATGATGGTGTCATTCCAAGATGATTCTTGTAGCATGTTCATGCTGCACTTGATGTCATTAGCATTCAACTATGGTGCAAACTCTAAGCATCAGAGGGGTATTAAACTCATAGAAAGAGAGTTTTCTGTTGAATAATAATATCCGCAGGCAGAGGATCTACAGTCACCATTTCTCCCCCCCCCCAAGTACTTGATAAATTGAACACCTATAGGAGGAAAACACTGATTACAGTACTAAACCTATGTATTAAAAGTTGAAGGCTCATATGTGGTAAAGATTTTGATTGTTGATAACCATCAAATCTCATCTTAACCATTTCTCCTTTCAAAAGAGAAAAATAATATATTATAATTGATATGGTATAACTTGGTCTCCTATCATGTGGGGTCCCCTTGTCTGTCACGATTAAGCTAGTAGGGCATCCGAGCTAGCTCAAATCATGACCCCGGGATAGGGCGCAAGTTAGCTATGTCATTTGAGAAGCACAGAAGGGCGCTATACAGACCAGACGACATCGGTGCCTAGGGTATGGGCTAGCCACATGAGGTGTCAACACGTATTAACACTTGCGTATGGTGATGTTGGCTGCCATTGAACATCCGCATACGACGATCTTAGGGCATGAGGTATAAAAGTTATCATGATGAACAGTATTAGGGGGAAGAAAAAGGTCACACACTCATGACTACTCTGATTCTTTTTCTCGAGCTCCGGCTCCGTCTAACTTGTGTATCGAAGGGGCTAAGTCAGAAACCCTCTGCTCGACTCCGACCTTTGTGTATGACATGACCATCCGAGAGGAGACAATCAGCCATCTCATCACAGGAGGTCAGCATGGAGATCTCACGATTGGCTTCCCCCTGATCTCTCTTCGATCCCTAGAGCGACGTTAGCGGTCTTGCGTGCTTGGATCAAACTAAGTCGTGTTACCACCTCGGCGTCGACATAAAGTATGTTAACATTTTTGGAGCTAGAAGAATGACCGATGTCGCAAGAATGCCAACAGCCGACCAACCTCGGGAAACACCTCCGGGAGGAGACCCGTGTGATGCACCCTATCCTCAGCCTTGGGAGACAAGCTTCCTTCCCACCCTCCCAGGATCCGAGTAGGTACTGGAGGCTATTCAATGACCCGGGGCTCTCTCCTCCGAGGGGAGGTGCAACGCAACCCATTATCTCACTAGAAGCATTCCTTAGTTTCACACAATAGATCCAGGCCTTAATCGAAATGATAGAGTCCATCATCGCTCTCATTCCCCAAGTTGAGCCTTCTCCCACAATTCACCATGCAGATCGTGCCACCGTGGGCACCGTCACCGGTGCCTCAACCAAATCTCTTCCGAGCTCCCAACATCCCAACCGATTCCTTTTCAAACACCTTTGGATCCCCCAATACCTGATAGGCCAGCTCGAGATACTTGCCCGCCGAAGGAAGAGCCATCTAGAGCCATACGACCTTCACCCGAGCATGGGACTTTGGAGGCCCCACCAGCTCCCGCGAGCTGCCTCGAGCCGGACACCTTGTCGTCAACTCCTAGGACTTATTTCGGGCCCAATTGGGCTAAGTCAACCGTCAATTGGACGAAGTCCAGAGAGAGTTCCACAAGTCAAAGAAAGAACGTGGAGAAGGCTTCCTCGGGGAATCTCCTTTCATCCAAGAAATCCAAGACAAGCTGATCCCCCTAGCTTCCGCTGCCAACGCTAGAGGCCTATAATGGGAGCTCCAACCTGGCAGAGCATATCGCTATTGCCCTATTGTTGAATCTCATATTTTGATAATGAAACCAATTGGTGTGTTTATAATCTAACATATGTATAGGAGATACGTGATGCAGGATTAACTATGACTAGAAAAAGACAAAACGATGCAGCAGGAGTCAAGATCGAGCATCAAGCCGGGGTTCAGACGATGCAGCAGGAGCTCGCTAGGAATTCGCAGAGGTTGCAGATAGTTCACCGATATGTGGTCAGGAGCTCGTTGGGTGTTCGTCGGAGGTTTGCCAGAAGTCCATCGGGAGTTTGCCAATAGGAGATTGGGAGCTCGTTGGAGGTTCGCTGAAAGGATGTTGGGAGTTTGCCAAAAGATCGATTGACATGCGGGATAACGAAGTTTGTGTGTTGTAATTGTTTGTCGTAAGTGTCGTAGTTAGCATGTTGATTTGAGTCCTAATTTGAGTTAGTTTTGAAAAAATCATACTAACTCAATTAAGGGCCAACCAGGTCCAACTTAGGTTTGATATGAGCTCATGATAGAGCTCATTTCGATGATCTCGAAGGAGGTGCAGCCAGGTCAAAAGAAGGTATAACTAAAGATATAAAAAGTACTAAATGTACTTTTCTTGAGATTTAGGAGGTGGTATCGTTGGCTATCGACGATGGTACCTCCCAAGCAATGATAATACCGTCATCGCCTAGGTTTTCAGGCAGCTTTCAGTGGTAGTTCCGCTTGTACCCGAATTTTCCAAAGAAAGATTGAATTTTGGCTCCAATTTTTGAAGCCAATTGGGGTCTATAAATACCCTAAGTATTCTTACATTGAAAAGCAAAAAAGTGCTAAGAAAGTGGAAAAAATACTTGGGTAAATTATGTGAAAATTGATTGAGAGCTTCCCATTGTCTTTCAAGTGAAAATTGAGTTTAAGGGAAGGGTTGATTGAGTTGTAAAGTTTGATCTCCTAAGTTTGTAAAAAGAGAGTGTAAAGGTTATTCTCTTGAGCTTGTGAAAAGGAGAAAGGTGTATAAATGGGTGTTTGATCTTCGCCCGTGAAAGAAGATTAATAATGGACACTGGTTGGCCTCAAGTGAAGAGGGATCAGGAGTGGACGTAGGTTAAAGTTTTGACCGAACTACTATAAAATACTGTGAGCATCTCTTCCTTGCCTTCTTTCTATTTGCTCTTGATTATAGTAGCTTTTAACTACTTTCAAGAAAATCTCGAGCTTCTCCATTCGATTTTAAATCATTTTCTAATTTGCTCTTAACGAATTCCAACCAAAACCACTTTTGATTTTTATTTTACTTCAAGTGAAAATTTTTAAATCGAGTTTTTTTTTATACTTGAACCAATTCAACCCCCCCCCCCCCTTCTTAGTGTCAACTCGATCCTAACATAGATATGAGTTATCTAATTAGATAGGCTCCTTGCATGAGGCCTAATTAGAGACCAATTGAGATTATTGGATAGAGATCCAATAATCCAAGATTAGTGGATAATTGGATGAAGATCCAATATCCACTAAGGTATGATCTACTGGGATTTTTGGTGGCTCTATATAAATAGGAGGCAGGGCAGGGGCAGCACATTAGTGATAGGCTGCACGTATCACCGCCCCGTCCTATTCTCCTCTCTCCCTCTATGCAAGAGTTACGAGTTTTTGGGTTGTGATTGAAGGAGCATCGCTATAACATTTCATCGTGTAGATACCGCTAGAGAGGAGGACCCGTACCTTCTTCATCCTCTCTATCTAGATCTAGATTTTCAATGATATACGATTTTCCTAGGTAATCAATCTCTTATGTATCACATTTTTCGTTCTTGTAGGTTTTTCGTGCACCAATCTTTGCACGACGATTTGATATATGTAGAAAACCTATTTTGTTTTCTTCTGCATGTGATGCTTTCCCGTTGGGTTTCCCAATAGTGATATTAGAGCCAGGTTGCTCATGCAAAAGATTGGCTTTTAAACTATGTGTGATGAGATTGAATCGCATGGGGGGTGTGAGCTTCTTACTAACCAGCACCTTTGTCTTCTTGGCAAGGTGCTCGGGCTCACAGGCGACACTTGCTTCAGCAACAAGACCAATCTGTGACAGAGAAGGCTCGGAGCCTACCCCGTGAGCGCTCACTTCATCCCCTTGAAGTTCATTCCTATGAAGTACAGAACACTTATTAGCACCCATCTGCAAGAAGAAAAGATAAACAAAAAAGCCGACAAACTATCAAAACCAAACAAGCCATACTCATAGGGGCCAGGCTGAGGCTCACCTCCACCAACCAGTCCTCGGTCATCGATTTACTGGCTTATGAAGATGAGAGGATTCCTTTGAGGTGCGCCACCTACTCCGCCACTTCCTTCGGTAGAAAGGGAAGAGAGTTGTTGACATTGTGACCAGTCCACTTCAGGTCGAAGCCCTAACCCCTAAAGGTGCTAATAAAAAAGAAACGCGACTTCCGCTCGTTGTTATTCAAAGGAGCACCATCAACCTTCAAACTGTTTCTCATGATTAGGTAGTGGCTCCCCCGCCCCTTATCGAGGTGAAAATATGCCAAAAACTAGATGAGCGACGGCTTGATCCCAACCGCCCAACACTCCCTGACAAAAACCATCAGATAATGTCAAGAGTTTGACATTATTTGGGAAGGAGAAGCCCTCCAATGATAGAGACATTACACCACCAATAGATGCAGGGGAAGCCTCACCCCCACCTTGAAGGCGTCAACTAACATTTTGAATCTGTCCGGGAACGGATCGAATGGCCGTTGGCCGACCTCTAGGATGCGCAAATCGTACTCAACATAGATATGATAACTAGACCTAATCTTGGGTAAGAAGGACTTGGTTATAACAGAATCCTCATCATGCTCTCTGAGCATGGCCTCCAAGGTGATGGAGGCCTTCTCGTCTAGAGAAGACGAGGACCCAGACGAGGAACACTATCTAACATTTTGCTTGCTACTAGAAGACATGAATGCATTCTTTAACCTCGCTTGACTCAAAATAGAAGACAAGGGAGACATCGCAAGAGAAAACCAAGGAGCACTAAAAAGCAATCGAAGGGAAGGAAGAACCAAAGAAATCAGGAGGACTCAACTGAAGAAGACCTGAAGATGACCAGAAAGGTAGTCCAACACCAGAAGGATTCGAGGACGTGCGAGACCCTAAGCAGGAAGAAGGAAGAGGGGTCAAAGCTCCTCTATCCGAGATGGGGCGAGGGTTATAAAGGCAAACGTAGGTGCACCGGCCAAGGCAACCTTTTAGTTGAAGGGGCACCCTCGAGATAATGAGCATGTCGCTCGAAGCAACTTTTCACTTTCCCGGTAAGGGGACAACACGGCACCCAGGATCCTAAGGAGATTTGCAATAAATGGATTTATATCTCCTCGATAACCGTTTGGAGAAAGACGCTTCACCTATGGAACTAGCTACTCACGATGTGACGACTCAACACCCCATCATCGCATAAGAGTATCTCCTTCGAGAAGGAGCGAGGTGCACCAACAACCGTCACGATTCAAATTTCCCGCTTGAAATGGCCAGTTCTTACTATTGAATCTCAAATTTCGATTATGAAATCAATTGATGAAGATTATGATGTAATAAGCATTTAAGTGACGCAGGACTAACTTCGATCATGGAAAGATGAATCGATTAAAGCGGAAAGAATCAGAAGTTGGGCTGAAATTGAACATGTTAGAAGATTGGACGTCAAGCCGAATGACTGGTCGACATATCAGAGGGACTTTGTGTCATGAGTTTGGGTATCGAGCTAGAAGGATCGGGCATTGCGCCAAGAAGATCGTATGTTGTAAGACATCAACATGCTGATGGATTGGCCAATATGTCGAAGGAGAGGATGATGCGCTGAAGGGTCGGACGAAGCGTTAGATAAACCAATGACATGTCGGACAACATAGGATTCATGCTTTGTAATTGGTTGTGTGTTGATTAAAGTAGTTTATGTTACAATTGAGTTAATTTTTGATGAAACATTACCAACTCAATTAGGGGCCCGTTGAAGTCATTTAGGGTCTAGCCACCTGAGGCGCCAACATGCATTAACACCTACGTATGATGACGCTGACTGCCATTAAACATCCACGTACGATGACCCTAGGGGATGAGGTAGAAAAGCTACCCTGATGAACAATATCAAAGGGGAGAAAAATGCCGCACACTTATGACTACTTCGATTCTTTTTCTCAAGCCCAGCTCCGACTAACTTGAGCATCGGAGGGGCTGAGTCGGAGGACCCTTCACTTTACTCCGGCCTTTGTGTAGGACGCGACCATCCGGGAGAAAGAGATAATCAACTATCGCATCACAAGAGGTCATCATAGAGATCCTACGATTGAGTTCCCCGTAATCTCTCTTCGATGAGCTAAAGCAATATTTGTGATCTTATATTATCGAATCAAATCAAATCAAATCGTGCTATCACCTAGTTCACGATATAAAGTATGTTAACAATAATTATTAAAAACAAACTACTGTACAAAGTGAAATCTTTATATTTTTTTTGTCACAGACATGCCAAAGGAGATGTGTAGATGTGATTTGACATCGTGCCCAATCAAATCTCTAATATATTATTGGAATTAGGTCACAAAGTTTCCCAACATTGGCACCTTCACGCATATACCTTGTTCCGATCGTGGGAGCATGCATCTTGTTGTCCCACTTTGCTCGCTCGCTGTTGTTCTATGTAGGCAGCCACCAAGTTAGACCGGATTAAACCTTGCAATCTTATTTCATTACAGAAAGATGATGTTGCCGTGACTAGCAAAGCAAACTGCACTCTTTGGAATGTAGCTGCTGCAGGCAATAATTAAATTCCTCTTTTTTTTGGATCAATGGAGTTGCTCGATCCACAGAAACCTAAAACACACCACCTCTGCAGTACTACCTCATCAGATTCCCATCCATTATTCTTTCTTTGTTGTTCCACCTTTGAATGATCGAGTAGTGATCAGCAAGCAGTACCAACTCTTTTATTCAGTAGAACGGAGTGGGAAATGAATTCATCTTCCCCAGTCAGAAACCATGCATTTGACTTTTCATCATAATCTTGTGACACACAAAGTCCTTGCAGTGACTATGGTCAAAGTATATAAGCCTGGATGGAGGACGCAGTGTCATAGAGGAAAACTTTTTCCGTGTCCAGCCGTCAGGGCTTTGATTCTTAACTATGTTCAAACAGCTCCCTGTGTTATTTTTCTTTATCCAGCCAGTTTAAATATCACAATCTGTGAAACTAGAGGCTGAGACAGCATTAACGGTGCATGCTTTTCATGCCAACTTGTACTTTTCTTCTCTTTGAAGTTTTGGCCTCTGCTGTCTGTCTCATCATCCAAATCACAACTTGTCATATAGTCGACAATGGCGGCACGGCAAAAGTATAAATGTCTTTGGAGAGTCAAAACTGGAAAACTAGTCCGGTACAAAAGTACAGACCAAATCGATCTAAACAAAGCAACTTATGACAAGCGACCGCGATAGCTTTTTTAAGTTGGGCTGAAACTTCACAAAAGCAGGTATAATAATATAATAATACAGCAGCAAGATGGGTAGAACGACCAGGCTGAAGTTTCTGTAAAGAAAGGTATTTAATAAATGTAGAAGCAGTAAGGGAGGAAGATGTTGTTTACCTGTAATAAGCTGGGCTTAAGGTTCTGAAAGGAAGAGAGGAGGAAGGACCAGCAATTCCTCCTTGCTGCTTCGGGGGGGAAGAAGCTAATATTTTATGCACGGTTTGTTGCTCAATTCTGATACCGAAGGTTTAGGTGATCACAGTACGGAGAAGAGGGAGAACAAGAACCTTGGAAGAACTGTCTTGTGCAGCAAGATGTCATTTGTTTATTGTTAGTGTCAATCAAGCCCTTCCTTCCCTTCTTTTGATGATTAGTAGCAGGGAAGGGACATGTCTGAAGAGGAAGTGAGCTTCTCTGTCTGTCTCCTCCTCGTACTCCCCTTAATTCTCATCACAGGTGCACCTCTCTGGCTTCTCTCTTTGTATGTTTGATGCAGAGCTCAAAGACCTTTTCATGGCTTCTCAGTGTTCCGTCCATGACAGAATTGCCTGCTCATAGTCTGATATCATCCATTTTTCGAAGCTTCTTTCTGCTCTACTGTCTCAGATCTTCCCAGAGAGAAGCATTCATCTCACAGAGTGGTTTTACCGAGCAGGTCCAGCAATCGCCGGTGCGACCGACAAGGAGGTGCTGCTCTCTCTGAAACACCACCTCGAAGCCAACAACCCCATCTACCGAGGCGCATATGCTCGGTGGAATGCGTCCGACTCTTCCCCTTGTAATTGGCCCGGCATCACCTGCACCGGCGCCGGCCGCGTCAATGGCGTTTATCTTGCAGAGTCCAACATATCCAGTGAAATCTTCTCCAACTTCTCCCTGCTCCCGGAGCTCACCCACCTTGACCTCTCTGCCAACACCATCGGCGGCTTCGTTCCCGCCGACCTCAACAGGTGCAGCAGACTCGAGTACCTGAACCTCTCCAGCAACATCATCGGCGGGGAGCTCAACTTGACCCGGCTCACCAATCTGGTGACGCTCGACCTCACGCTCAACCGCTTCAATGGCAGCGTCTGTGCCAACTTCTCTGCTATGTGCGCCAATCTGGTAAGCTTGAACATTTCGACAAACAGCTTCGGGGGCGACATCACCGGGTGCTTCGACCAGTGCCCCAAACTCAAGTACCTCGACCTGAGCTCCAACCAGTTCGTCGGAGGCATATGGCCAGGCTTCACGAGCCTCCGGCAACTCTCGATCTCCGAGAACAACTTCATCGGAGAGTTTCTGCCGAGCACATTTGCCTCCGGCTGCGACCTCGAAAGCTTGGACCTTTCCAGGAACAGCTTCTCCGGCACGTTCCCCAGCTCGATCGCCAATTGCTCGAAGCTAACATCTCTCAACCTCTGGGGCAACGCGTTCATCGGAGCGGTTCCCTCCGGTATTGGTTCGCTCTCGGAACTCAGCGCGCTCTACCTGGGGAATAACACGTTCGACCGGAATATACCTGAGGAGCTGCTCAACTGCTCCAAGTTGGTGTTTCTTGACTGCAGCGACAATAACTTCGGCGGCGACATCCAAGAAATCTTCGGCCGGTTCGCGACGCTCAACTATCTAATCCTTCATAGGAATCAGTACACCGGAGGCATTCTATCATCGGGAATTCTCAAGCTTCGAAGCCTCATGAGATTGGACTTGAGCAAGAACAGTTTTTCCGGCACTCTCCCGGTCGAGATCACGACGATGCCGAAGCTAAAGATCTTGATTCTTGCCTATAATGAGTTCTCCGGCTGCGTTCCGCCGGAGTTCGGCAGAATGCCCGGGCTTCAGTTGCTGGATCTTTCGCACAACAATCTCACTGGCTCGATCCCTCCAGCGATCGGAAACTTGACATCGCTCCTGTGGCTGATGCTCGCCGGAAATGATCTTACCGGCGAGATCCCGCCGGAGATCGGCAACTGCAGCAGCTTGCTGTGGTTGAACCTTGGCAATAACCAGCTTTCCGGCGGGATCCCGCCGGAGATATCGGCGATCGGGAGGAATCCGGCCCCGACGTTCGAGGCCAATCGCCGTGAGATCAACGGTGTCGCGCCCGGATCCGGCGATTGCCTCACCATGAAGCGATGGATACCCGGGAGCTACCCGCCGTTCAACTTCATCTACACGCAAATGACGAGGCAGAGCTGCCGAACTACTTGGGACCGCCTCCTGAAGGGCTACGGGATCTTCCCGATCTGCTCCAACTCCTCGTCGAAAGTCCGATCCCTAGCGATCTCCGGCTACCTCCAGCTCTCCGGCAACCGGCTCTCGGGCGGTATTCCACCGGAGATCGGCCGGATGAGGAACCTCAGCCTGATCCACCTCGACGCCAACCAGCTTTCCGGTCGCCTCCCGCCGGAGATCGGCGGGCTCCCGCTTGTCATCCTCAACGTCTCCGACAACCGTCTGTCCGGCGAGATCCCGACGGAGATCGGCGGCCTGCGGTGCCTCTCGAGCCTCGACCTCTCCAGGAACAACTTTTCCGGCGAGCTTCCACCGAGCCTGAGTGGCCTCTCCGAGCTCAACAAATTCAACGTGTCCTACAACCCCCTCATCTCCGGCACGGTGCCGATCACCGGTCAGATAGCCACCTTCGGCCCCGACAGCTTCTTGGGAGACCCCCTCATCGTCTTCCCCTCCTCGTCGGGCCGCGGCGCTCCGCCGCCATCTGGGGACGGGGGTGCATCCGGCGGGCACGGGCGGTGGACGACGTTGGTGTTCTGGGTGCTCATCGCGCTCACCTCGGTCTTCGTCGCGTGCGGTGCTCTCTCCTTTGCGGCCTTACGTCTCCGAGGGCCCCACCCAGCGGTGGACCCCGACCCGGAGGAGCTGCTACCGGACGGCGTTAAGCGTCGGAGCGACGCGGCGATGTCGGTCTACTCGGCGTCGTCGGATGGAGTGGGGGTGAGGGTGTTCCGGCTGGACAGCGGGGAGACAGAGTTGGCGTTCACGTACGGCGACATCTTGGCAGCGACGGGAAACTTCGACGAGAGGAGTGTGGTGGGGCGGGGCGGGTGCGGGGTGGTGTACCGGGGAGTGCTGCAGGACGGCCGGTGCGTGGCGGTGAAGAAGATGCAGCGGCGGAGGGGGAAGGGTGAGATGAGGGAGGGGGAGGATGTGGTGGAGCGGGAGTTCCGGGCGGAGATGGAGGTGATGGCAGGCGCGCGGGGCCGGGCCCACCCCAACCTGGTGAGGCTATATGGGTGGTGCCTGACGGGGGAGGCGGCGCTGCTGGTCTACGAGTACATGGAGGGGGGCAGCCTGGAGGAGGTGATAGAGGACTGGGGCCGGTTCGGGTGGCAGCAGCGGCTCGGGGCAGCGACGGGGGTGGCGCGGGCGCTGGCGTTCCTCCACCACGAGTGCGTCCCCGCGGTGGTGCACCGGGACGTGAAGGGCAGCAACGTGATGCTGGACGCGTGGGGACGGGCGAGGTTGACGGACTTCGGCCTGGCGCGCTCCGTGGCGGCCGGGGAGAGCCACGTCAGCACGATTGTGGCGGGCACGGTAGGGTACGTGGCGCCGGAGTATGGGCAGACGTGGAGGGCGACGACGCGGGGCGACGTGTACAGCTACGGGGTGCTGGCCATGGAGATGGCCACGGGTCGCCGGGCGGTAGACGGCGTGGAGGAGTGCCTGGTGGAGCGGGTGAGGCGGGCAGCGGAGGTCGAGGGGGGGCTGCGGGCGGGGGAGGAAGAAGGCGCGGCGGAGATGCTGGCCCTGCTGACGGCGGGACTGAGGTGCACGGCGGATGCGCCGCACGCGAGGCCGGACATGATGGAGGTGCTGGCCGAGCTGGCGAGCATAACCGACAGGAGCGGCGGCACAAGCGAGACCAACACTCCTTGTTGGTTTCTGCAGAGCCGCAGCACATCTCCTTCCTCGGTGCAGAGCTACTGGGAAGGATGTTTTTGACGTCCGACTACTTCCGTGCAGTTGTGGTTACCAAAACATTCTTCTCCTCTTTGAAATGATCAGTGTACACACAACAATAATACACACACACACTGCACCACATCAAAATTGAAATGACACGTGACTGGTAATTCTGGCCCATGATGAGGTTTATTTGTGGAATAAGGCCATACTCGGTGATTCCGGAATCTTTTTTCTTATTATTTATAATTTTATTTTTTTAATATAATTCATATTACAAATCAACGCTAATATCTTTTCTCTTTTTCTCTCTCTTTTTTTTCCCTCTTTTAAACAGAGAAATAATGAGCGAGATCGACGACAATAACATCAGTTGGAGCACGTCACGCTATGGTGATTGGCGACTTCGGTGGCAGTTAACGTGGGAAATGTGAAAATAATGATAATAAAAATATTATTATTAAAACTATAAATAATAAAAATATTTTTTTATGAATTTATCAATAAGAAGCGATTGTCAATATTAAGAAAAATAAAGTGTGAATAGTAAACTTCATCCGGAAATGATGGACGCGTGACGTGTTTGGGCTACCAATCTCAAATCCTGCCCCTAACATTTCCCCTTAGCTCGCTCGTTGAAGGAGATGATGGATGGATTTGATGTCGTGAGGTGATGAAAATGTAATAAATAAAATTATTAATATAAAAAATTTATATTCAGATTAAAATTAAATATTATAAATTAAAAATAAAAAGATGTATATCTTTTGAAGATAATAATTAACCAGTTATCTTGGATGTCATGAAACAATGTATAGTGATGATGTGTATGCTTTATGAATCTGTAAAAAAAAAAAAAATTATCTAACTCTGTTTCTCTCTTTGATAACTATAATTGTTGGAGTAATGATATATGGAAGGTGAGAGAAGAAATATGATAATATATATATATATATATATATATATATATATATATATATATATATATATATATATATGTATGTATGAAAATATAAGATTTAATAAAAATAATTTTGAGAGTTCCTTTCACTAAGATTAGCTCTTAAGGTATCTTAAAATAATTAAACTTTTTGTATTGATCGATAATCTTAATTCAAATTCAATTTGAATCTCAGTATATCTTAACTAATTAACTAGTATTAAATTCTAATATTTTTTTACTTGACCTATTAATTAATAAAAATATAAAAAAATTAAAATTAGAAAAAAATAAATTTAAAATTTATTTTAAAATAGTTTTACTCAATTGAACTAAAAAACATTAAAAATATTTATACATACGTGAATTTAAAAAATAAATTATTAAGTTAACTAAATATAAGTCTACTAAATACAATAATATTACATTAAGTTTATCTATCAAGATTGTATGTTATATACTGTTAATATTATTATTTAAGAATAGATAATTGTTTTTTAGTTGTTGTTATCGTCGTCATAATTGGCTAACAAATTATATATAATATATTTACTGACTTTAACACAAATAAGAGGGTGATGGTTTGCTCTAAATATCTAATTATAGTAGTTGGCTATGTCTCTCTGACTTCAGATCAAATCGCTTTCCACTTCCCGACGGCCACCGCCTCCGACTCTCTCCCTCACCCCGCGTCGAATCTACGGCGGGGATGGCGGTTCGCGAGTTCGACCTTATCATCTTCGGCGCTTCCGGATTCACCGGCAAGTACGTCGTCCGCGAGGCCCTCAAGTTCCTCTCCGCCCCCGGCCCACTCAGGTCCCTCGCCCTCGCCGGCCGCTCCCCCTCTAAGCTCGCCGCCGCCCTCCAATGGGCCGCCCCCTCCTCCCCTCCACCCCTTCCCCTTATCCCCGCCGATGTCTCCGACCCGGACTCCCTCCTCGCCCTCTGCCGCCGCACCAGGCTTGTTCTTAACTGCGTCGGTCCCTTCCGCCTTTACGGAGAACCCGTCGTCGCCGCCTGTGTTGAGGCTGGCGCCGACTACCTCGATATCTCCGGCGAGCCCGAGTTTATGGAGAGGATGGAGGCCAAGTACCACAAGCAGGCGGAAAAGGCGGGGTCTTTGGTGGTCTCGGCGTGCGGATTCGACTCGGTGCCGGCTGAGATGGGGTTAATGTTCCATTCTCGGCAGTGGGTACCGCCTGCGGTGCCGAACAGGGTAGAGGCGTACTTGAGCTTGGAGTCGGGGAGGAGGATCGTGGGAAACTTGGGCACGTACGAGTCTGCGGTTCTCGGCGTGGCCAATGTTCGCCAGTTGCAGGAGTTAAGGAAATCAAGGCCAAAGCGAGCTCGGCCCATGGTGAGTCGCTTTTGTTGTCTTTTCTTCTTCTTTTTTGTTGCTTGTAGTTATGATGTATGATCTTAGAGTTCCTTCCCTCTTATGATGTTCTTTTAGTGGACTCATTGAGAAGACCGCTAAAATGTTTGCTAAATGTGCTGCTAATATCTATTATGATTATCTGATTATGATCATGTTTTTGTGAAGTATACTGAGTCGTAATCTCAATTTTTATCTGCATATAGTGATTGACCATAGACTCTTTATGAAGACATTTTCTGTAAACATGACATTTTTAATCTAAATCCTTGGAATGCTCCTTTTCCCATAACCTGGAAAGCAAAAAGAGGTAGAGGGGTGGTTCAACAATTTAACAACGAATGCAGACTTTTTTCTGTCAGATCTGTGGTTGTGCTATTGTCTGCTCAGTGTTCCAAAGAAACTTAAACTGTCCTTTTATTGTTTTGTGTAACTCTATGTCACTTCTTGTTGCTTAGTTCTGCTTGCAGAGATCACCCATTATCTTATACACAATTTACCTTGTCTGCCACTTATTTGTTCTCCCCCTTTTTCTATTATGTTTCATCAAATGGCCTTAAATTAATTCTATATAGTCTATCATGCATAGCTAAACCCTAGGTGTATTCTGTAGATACTAAGTTCGTTATCTTCCTTTTTCCTTGTTTTTCTTTCTACATACACTTGTGGCATATATCCTCTTGTGGTTTGGTTTATTTCAGTTCATATTTCTGGTTTTAAATGTGAAACCATATTTTGCTCCGTAGATGCTTAACCCTTGTCGTTATGTCGTTTCTTTGCATTCCAAAATACACATTTATGTTGAGAAAGCCTTTAACTTAAATATCATGTTATGATATAGAGGGTAATATCAGTGTTTAATGATGCCATTAAAATACTAAGCATATGAATAAATAAACAAAAGTTGTTGATGGATTGGTTCTATGGCACAAGGACACTTTTGTAGTGTCAACGACACATAGAATTACTTGAACAGGACACTCAGGTTCTCATGATTCAACTTAAGTGTCGTGTGCTATCATGATCCATCTGTGTGATATCTAACCTATTCACACATCTTGCTCAAAGCACAAGCTTATGTTTGTATCGATATATTCATCAACCCCTTAGATTAACTAAGTATTCGCCCACTTTTGATGTAGAACCAAATGATACAATCTTTCTCATCTAAGGACTTGACGCTCTCATCAATTATCAATATAGCCCAGAAATAAACTTAATATGGTGCATGTGAAGTCCAGCCTAGTGATCACTTCACACTATGATGTTAAACCCCTTGCCATGTCCAATATTAGGTCGGCCTTGATGCCATCTTTGTTACAACTTGGACCCAGCTAGTTCGAGTTTGAATACAACCGTAAAGTTCTCCAACTAAAATAATAGGTTCTGGTTTTCCAATTGTAATGTTTCCTATGATCTGTGAACTTGTAAGACAAACAAGATTTTATGCATAGATGAATGAGGATGAAACAAGGACGATTGCTGCTTATATCTCTCTTCACTATGTTCTTACTGTTTCTCCTTCTTCCCTTCAATCTTGTTTCCCTACCGTGATTTTTGGAGGAGCGATGAGTTATTTATAGAGGAGGCAAGCAATCCTAATTTTAGATCCTCTTGAAATAGAGATCAATTCAAATTACTAAGATATTGTCAATTAAAATCTACATATGAAAATTCCTTTCCCTTCAAAAAACTGGCCCCTTAAAAAAAATTGGTCCATCAAATTTTACAAATAATGCTTCAACTATACACTCTAATATTGCATCTTCTATATCATCAAAAGATATTTAAGACTCTAATAGAAGCAAGAAGTCGTATATTACTTCATGTTCAAAATTAATGCTGTGATGTCATTTGTCATGATCTAACTTGACTAGATAACTAGCATTAACTTAATAAGCCTAGAACCATGTTGCCTAAGATACTTAAATTCAAGTAAATAGTGGTACATCCATCTACCCATTATAGATAAACTTAAATCTTCTCCCAATTCTGATGTGGGACTAAAGTGAGGGTGTTACAATATGAATTGTTATACCTAGATACTAAATACTAAATAGAGGTATTTTAGTTATTGGATCTCTAATTCAAGAGGATTTATGGTTAGGGTTGGCTGCTTCTTCTATAAACAACTCATCACTCTCGTACAAAATCATGGTGAGGAAGCAAGATTGAAGACCGTGAAAGAGGAGAAGACGACAAGAACATCACCAACAGGGAAACATATAGGGATCCTCCTTGTTTCTTCTTCATTGGTTTAAGCAAGAAAATTCTGTCCTTTTCATTAATCTCTCACATCCTATGCATCAAGTTATGGGATTTGATTGATATGTTTTCTTTGATTAGTGAATTTGTTTTTGGTTGGAGATTTATACAATGTTTGTAATTTAGTTATATTTTGTTGATTCTAAGTTCAGTTTTAATGATTTGTATATGGTTGGATTTCTTATAAAACTTATGTAATTTTTTTAGAATATTTTATTTTTTTTTATTTTATGATTTTTATCTTTTGTTGATGATTTGTATTTTGAATTTCACAAGGAAAATTGTTGAGTTTTGTTCACATACTAAGTACATATATTATAGATATGAATTCACTTTTATGTATTGAATTTAAAGTTTTTGAGCTGTATAAGTTTTATGCTTTAATTTTTTTACAATAGATTGTTGAATTTATTTGATTTGATAAATTGAAAATTTATGAAATTTATTGTAACTTTGTCCTTTGTGGCTCAAGTCCAAACTAGATTAGATCAAGTATGGATTTGAACCAGTCATGTAACCAGCATTTGGTCGATATTCAAAGGGTATGGGTTTGATACAGGATAGACTTAGCATAAGTATAGGCTTGATGCATGTCACACCTAGTACGATCATCGATCTATCAGGATAGTTAGCTCATAAACCCGGGTCGTGACATTTGGTATCAGAGCCGACCTAATATTCGGGCATGGTGAGGGGACCCAAGTAGGAAAGGGCTACCTGTGTGTGTGGAGTGCATCTGAACTCCCGAGTGCTTTGAACTCGACACAGCGTGGAGCCACCACTGGGCTACGCCTCACATGCACCATGCTAGGGTTCGATTTGGGATGTGTTCGACCTTGATGAGGACATCAAGTATATGGGTGGGGGAGAATGTAACACCCCTTAGTCCCACATTTTCAATGTGGGAACATATGAATGCCTTATAAGGGTTGATGAGTGTATTACTATTATCGCCTGGCTCGAGCATTTTTGGCTAGTGGTTGGCAACACTGAAAGCTATCAGGATAGTTAGCTCATCAACCCGGGTCGGGCGGACCAAGTTCAGCAGGTACCAGATGATTAATTTATGATCTCATTTGTCATGCTAGCCCTACAATCAGGTAAGCAGGAGGATGATAAACCATAAAAGACTTTAAAAACATCATAGACATTGCATGCCAGAAACGAAAAAAGAAATAAAACACCTTTATTGGTAGATAAAATAGTTATATGATAGCTTGGACTTGAGGGAAGTGGTTTGTCAACTTAAGTAGGTGACTTAAAATATTTTTTCTGTAATATAAATATAAAGTTCTAATTATTAATTTGAATATCAAAATTTGGGATAAGCATATGTTATTTTAATTTGATATGCTATATGCTTAACATATTAGTCTTGTTATAATTATCTGTTAATGTTATTTATGTGTATTTGCTTGTATCATGAGATGCTCATATAATGTGATTAGTTATTCAAATTTTGTTTTCTAGCTGTTTTAGTTAGGAATTAGTGTTCATGAAAATGCATAATTGCATAACAATTGACATGGGAGCACATTAGTCAATATAATATGCTTGTATGTATATTTAGTTCTTGATAGTTCAAGTGAATTAGATGTAAGATTTCATATGGATGACTATAGGTTAGGCTGGTTTGAAGAAATGTGGTTAAACTTGACATAGCATAGGTCATGGCCATTCGATAGATCCTCACATTCCTGGCTTCAGGTCGTAACATATATGCTCTGCATTGTAAGCCATGCACAAGGGAATTATGTTGGGGTCAGGTCACCAACATGCCAGCACATTAGATACAAGAACTTTGGTGAAACTGTGTTTTGCCATTTATCACTAAGTCGTCTCACAGTGACTGCCATGTCAAGATGCATGTTTTATAATGTGAGATGGGCAACAACAGAAGTTGTCTGACCGAGCAAAAGCCAGATAGGTCAAGTGATACTGTAAAACCACAAATTAAAGAAATTTCCTGATACATAAACACAAAATAAACAAATAGATGCACGTTGGCATCAATATACCACCGTGTGGCACCTACATGGCTTTGATGTGTCTTATAAAATGATTTTTGGGATTTACATCAATCCAACATATTGCCACCTGAACTCCATGCATTTGTTATGCCATTGGGTGTTCATCAAATGAAATAGTTCAAATATGATATACATACATAACCATCAGTGATAAGCATGTTTACTTTTTAAGAGGCCAGAACTAATCACTTTTTATATTTATTTCCTTGCTTTATTAACGACTAAGCAAATACTAGAGAAAATGCCTGATAGGCAAGATAGATGAGTTATTACTTTTGCTTGGATACCCAAAAACATAATATTCTTATGTGCATTTTTTTAAAATCAGAGGTAGGCTTATCAAAGGAAGTGTGCATTTTAACTTGGGAATAAGGTATGTAGTATGAGAAGGGTTCTCCTATGGTATCTATTTAATCTTTGTGGTTGAGTTGCTATATGACACAGTTTTCATTTGCCAAGAACATGCTTTACATGATCAGCTTTACTTTGCCATCTCTGCTGCATTTGTATACAAGTTTCCTAATTAATCAGTCATATTTCAGTGGATTCATGACCAATCTTGCTGCCGAAATGCTCTGTGCTATTGTTTATTCAATTCTTACAAGATCAAACAGAATAATTTTTTGTTGCTAATGTTCTAAGCAATGCAGATTCCAGGCCCTGCACCTCCCAAAGGGCCATTAGTAGAGCATAATAAGTCTCTTGGACTTTGGGCAATAAAACTACCTTCTGCAGACGCTATTGTTGTCCGTAGAACACTTGCAATTCTGGCAGAGAATCCTCATGGTCTTCCAGGTGCCAATGAAAGTGATGAGCATGCAGAGAAGAGAAAGTCTTACTGGTCTACAGTGAGGCCTGCCCATTTTGGTGTAAAGATTGGCACAAAATCTATACTAGGAATTTTCCGGTTCATGGTAACTGGATTATTCATCGGACTCTTTGGAGCATTTGCAGTTGGGAGGTCACTTCTCTTAAAATTTCCAGAAATATTTTCTCTTGGCTGGTTTAGAAAGACTGGACCAACAGAAGAAGAGGTCAGAAGTGCTTTGTTCAACATGTGGTTTGTCGGGCATGGCTATAATGACATTAACCTGGCTTCACAGAGTGGTAAGAAACCGGACACTGAGGTAATCACCAGAGTGTCAGGCCCTGAGATCGGATACCTGACCACGCCAATTATCCTCCTCCAGTGCGCTCTTATCGTATTGAGCGAACGTGATTACTTACCGAAAGGTGGTGTTCTTCCTCCAGGAATTGTATTTGGCCCGACTGATCTGCAGAAACGCCTCCAAGACAATGGGATATCTTTTGATGTCATCTCAACGAGAGCTTCCCTGCATTAGTTTCTTGCTCTTGTTATGCTCCTATGCAAAGATAAGGCTATGTCTGAATAGTGATCTCTTATGAGCCTGAGAGCTATAGTTGGTCATATGAATGTAATGGCGTCCTTGTTCATTTTGTGCTTTCTGGGTCTGCAATGTGCATCTATGTTGTTCTGTGAACTTGTAGTACTCTAGTAGAAATAAATGACGAGACTATTATTTTGGACTCGTAATATGTTATTCTAATCTTATTCCACAGTTTGCAAAACTGCTGCAGGATTAGTGTGATCTTTAGAAAATTTTCTAGCGAAGTTATCAAGTGTCCCAATAGAGGATAAGTGGGCTATGTGTTCATAGCTTTCTGCAAACTACTTGTTTGAAATTATTTCTCAAGCTCCATGAGGCATTGCCAAATGGAAGTAACAGGATATGGTGAATTATATGAAATTTTGTTTGTGTATTAAGATAAAGTCAAGAGGCATTGCACTTTTAAGAAAAATAAAAAAGAAGAAAAAAATAATGGCTGAATGCTTGAAAGCAGATGCTGTATAAGAATTGTTTCAAGATAACTTCATCTTGAAAGCAGTTGACCTGCAGATGATTGTGTAAACAACTTCCCCTCTCAATCACCAACATTAAGATAGAGAATAGGAAGAATAGAATAAATCTATGCTTATGCTATGAATCTATGTATCCACCAAAAAGTCCACGTTTATATGATCAAGATTATTTTAATCTATTAAAAAATTTATAGGGCATTTAATTTAGATTATTAGATTATTTTAATCTAATAAAGAACTAGACCTTTATTAAATAAATTTTTTATTTTAATCTATTATAAAAAGATATTTGAATATCTGAATATATGCTAAGGGTATTTAATTTAGATTCACTAAATATGCTTATTAATTTATTCAAGCATTAAGTTTGTCAAAAATAAAATTTGTGATGCATGCGAAATAGAAAAATAAATAAAAAATAGTTTTAGATTAAAAAAAAATCAAATAAACACCTCTAGATCATTATAATTAATCTATATGAATTTATTTGGATTAATTGATACTTTTGTAATTGTAGACGATTATGGACGATTATATTAAATACACTTGGTATAACTTCCTGGCATACAAAAATAATTACTTTAAATATTTTTTAAAATTTTATAAACTAATTCAAAACGAAGGAGATTTTATAATTTCATATGATGAGTTTTGAAATTTTGATATTTAAATATTTTATGAGTTAAATGTGTAAACCCACTATATATATATATATATATATATATATATATATATGGTGACACTGGTGTCATCCGAGAGCATTGCCCTGTGAGCATTGTTTTGAAAAGCAGCTGCGCAATAGCAGTAAAGTACGTAAAAACAGTATTCATAAAATAAATAGATAAACATATGCTAGGTCATTTTTACTATGGAAGAAGTTATTTATGTGATATGCTACAAGAAACATGTAAAAAATGGATTTGAATAAAATAAATTGCCATCAGTCATGTTATATAGCTTTAGGGGGGGGGGGGGGGGGGGGGGATATATAAGCTACCTGCACAATCACATTTTTATGCTTGTGCCTCCATATAGGTGTGTATATGCAGGCAGAGGAACGGGTGGAATTGGGGGCTGAGACAGGATTGTGCTTCAGTGCTGAAAAGTTTAAGATCATTCTCAGCATATTAGATCTATCTATATGGTATGCATGCTATTTATGTAGGAAATGTTTTTTTTAATTGGCTTAGGATATGGCTCCATGCAGCAACAGGTGAAAGGAACTCAACTGTTACTTGTGCATGTTTATGTAGATAGTTGTTTTTTTTAAAAAAAAAAAAAAAAAAAATCTTTGTGGATCTTAAAGTTAGGACTATTCTAGTGTATGTAGTCTATAAAGTTTTGGACATGCGCGAAAAATCTCCTCCTCAGGAGCACAACAGTAGGGGTATTACTCTCCTTCTGTAATCTGGATTCATAATGTGCCAAACATTTGTTGATGCTCATATCCAATTTACTAGTTTTTATAACTAATATTATTTCCATAATATGGCTCGCGTAGTTTACATGCTCCATTATTTGCTCGTGCTTGTAATCTATATCTTCTAAATCATGTTTTTTAAGAATTCAGATTAAAGATGGTTTCGCACAAGGGAAGAGCAGATATGTGCAGTGAAGGACGTTGGCCCCCCAAGTAGACAGCATCTGTTCCTTTAATCTTATGTTATGTATCTATCTACATTATGTTATGTGGTACTCATTTGATGCAAGTCTTACAAATGACATGACGAACAGCACAAACTCAAACTCGCAAAGCAATCTTTTCTTGTGAATCGTGGTCGTATTTGCTCCAGCTCGACCAAACAGCAGACTTGCAGCTTCTGAGGAAGACGCAGGCAATGATTGTATCGAGGACGAGGAGGAGGGAGTGCACGTAAACAATGGAGAACGCCTCCCATATGGCTGAAGGATTAGATTTGGCAGTGAGACGATATGGCCTCACCACCCTGTACTGAAACAGTGCTTCGATGGCTGCCATTCCCAGACTTGCAGGCAATGTCAGGCTTATGGCTGTGGCCGTTCTGCCTTTGAGAAGCACGAGGGTTTTGAGGATCGAGTGATACCCACCACGGGCGTCGATGGCACAGATGAGGACCGACAGGTTGCATGTGGCCACGGCACTAGCGAGGACGAAGGAGTAGAGGATGACGCCGGAGGCGGAGAGGACGAGGACGGAGCCGCTCGACGACAGGTGAAGGACGTCCAACACGGTGAAGGCGAGGAAGAGGAGGGACAACACAGCAGCGTTGGCAGAGAGAACGAGCAAGGAGTTGAAGAGGTGAGTCAGCGCGAGGGACGGGTAGAGATGGAGAAGGGAAGCTGCACCGCGACGAGGAATGCCGTAGGTGGTCCGGAGTACGGATGCTTTGGCCAGAAGCGAGAAGGTGAGGGTGAAGGGGAGGGTGGAGACGAAGGTGAAGATGGACTGCGAGAGCTTGGAGTTGAGAAGGGAGAAGAACTGGGATGGAGGGAACCCTGCGGCTTCGAACAGGAAGGCTAGGCGGGAAGAGATGGATTGGAGGATGGGCGAAGAGAGGCTGGGCAGCGACTGCGCGAGGAGGGTGGCGGCGCTGGCAGGGAAGACGAGGAGAGCGGCCACCACGGCAAAGGCCTGGTAGCTTCTGGAGAACGCATGGAGGGATCTCCTTACAACCTTGATGGCTTTGGCCATGGCGAATTCGGTGCAGGGATGAGTCTGCTTCTTGATCGAACATGGATGGAGTTTAAGCAGTTCCAACTTCCATCTACAGTCGGTCTTCTTCCTTCTTGGGCACAGATTGGTTGTGATGTGGAACATGCCAGCTACTGAACCAACAACAAGTCTAAAGCTGAAGCAATCCATGTGTGGCTTATCCTTGAAGTGATCCTTGCTTTGTTTCCAAGCTTTTTTTTTTTTTAATCGAGCAGTTTTGGTCCCTGGTTAACTAACCTTGATCAACATGGAAATGGTGGGTGTTAATCCACCATAAAGAAGATGATTATTATGCTAACAGACAAGACAATAATATCCACACTGGATTGACACTTGTTGACCAAGTTAGAGTTGTTTTCATGGTTTGGTGGCAGAAGCTTGACAGTCACAGTGGAAATTAGGAGCAAACAAATTGTAATGAAGTCACTGTTTAGTCCATCAGCCCATCTAGTTGGTGGTGTTGCATTAACTTGATTGCTGCAGACATGGGATTGACATTGAGTTGATTCTAAGGCTTTGATTCAATGCTGTTCTTCAGTACAGTACAGTACTGTACAGTACATACAGTAGGGGAGAAAGAAAAAAAAAAAATATATATATATATATATATATATATTCTGGAACAAGTCAGAGAGAGAGAGTAGTGAAGAAGTTGATGAGGTTTGGTGCCCAATTCCATCAAGCATGATGACACCGCCTTTAGTTTTTTTTAGTAAATGTGTGAGAGAGGATCTGTGGATGACATATTAGGGGGATCCAAGTTGATGTGTTCTTTTCTCAAAAGTCACAACCAACTTGATCCTACTGATTTCAGAATTATGAAGCAAGCAAAGGTAGGATCTCTTTTTCAATAAGGGTTTGCTAAAAAAATCCATCACAGCTCTCTCTCAATTCTCAATTATAAGAAATTATCCCTTTTTAGGTGACTCCCCCTTATGGTTTAGATCCCAAAAAAAAAATCTTTATAAGAAAAAAGATTCATCTTTGCCTCTTTCATTTAGGTCCTTGGCTCTCTACCCCACATCATTATTGTCCATACTAATTATTATCACTACAAATTCATATGAGTCACAAGAAACTATTAGTTTTTTTTAGGATGGATCTAAATGACACTTTAATATACATTTACTCACCAACCCCCTACTACTTATAGATCTAAATGAAACTATGATTCTTTTTTGCCCTTTTGATCCATGATGCATCTTTTTCTTTTTGATGTCTTAAATCGATATTAAACTAAATATGATTTTATCGAAACAAACTGCTAATTGCTTTCAGATGCCTTACAAGATGATAAGAATCTTGATCAAAAGCTGGTGCATAAAACTATGAGCAGCCTAATTCTGGAAAGAAATCCATTGCTCATCTTTACCTTACCTTGACATAAACAGCACTCACTCAATCGAGTGCTGTAAGCTATTTCTCGTAGCTATGTTTCCTAACCACTTGACTCCCCTCCTCATAGGAGAGATTGATCTCACGCAATCTTTGTGAGGATGAGATCATATAAACCTGCAAAAACAATGGTGAAAAATGCCAAGTGTCGATGCATATGTACTGCAACTGTGGATTTGTTTCCAAGCCACCACCAGCAACATCAAGCAATGGCCATGATCTTTGGCAAGACTTCTCCATCCTCAGAGGCTCCTATTAACACCAGCAACCCCTTAGGCATTGAGATCACAATGTGGTTTCTGTCCCTCATCCTTCATCAGACTAGTGTTTGCAACTTACACCAGCAAATCACCAGTCTGATAACTCAAAAAAAAGAATTGCTTGCAACTGCTATCACCAAGAGAAAAAATATCCTGCTATCACCAAGAGGTTGAGGTTGACCTCCCATTATCATTTACAGACTATCTATCACCTGGTGGGATCCCAAGAGGACATCTGAATGAATGTGATTACATTCTTTGCAACTTTGACAACATCCAAAGTCAGTAGCATTACATGACCATGTCCATATCTCCTGCATGCATGCATGTGTGTGGGAAAATAGTTTGTGCAGAAGAGGCTCTGTGTCTCCACTATAGATCATGATGTCTGACTCATCAATCCAATAGCACAAGTCTGCTACATCACCAGATATAGAGAAATGCTTGACTTTTTTCTAAAGGAACTGAGTTCCTCCCCATTGGTTCTTCCAAACAATTTCTTACTTGCATAAGTGGTTCCAGTAGCACCTATCCTTCGACATTGGCAAGTCATGGTGGATCAAGATTAATGCAGCACCCACCTCTCAACCAGCTTTGCTGCCATTGCTGGTACCTCTTTTGGGACCTTAAGAGTGCAAAATGAACAAGGACAGCAATGTAATGGCATCTCCACTCAGCTAAATGCTTTCATGAAAGCCTGTTTGACGTTGTAGAATGAGATAGACCTTTTGTTAGGCACACATCCAATTACAAACATTAACAAAATAACTTGTCTTGATGTTCCCAACTACCAGAGAAGCCACTGAAAATGAAAGAAGTTTGCTCACTGCAAATTTTACCTCAGAATACAGACTGCTCCTCCAAAGAGAAATTGGTGATGACTAAGGCTCTTCAAGATGGCATTTTATTGTCTATGGATCACCCAGGAAATGGATCCATATTGTACATGAGTACAACAGAAACATGTTGGAGCATCAAGATTCTGACAAAGAAAAGTTAGTGTTGAACTGTTTCATGATATACTTACTGTTGTGAGTTATTTTTCTCAACTCAATATCCAAGCAACTTCTCATAAAGAAAATATATTACCAGTCTACTAAAAAACCTTATTCAGCACAGAATCTTTATCCAAATACTCCATACCATTTGTTCAACTCTATTATATTTATCCAAATGCCATAGTATGTAATATCTCTATTTTGATTTATATGTAATTCTATCTCATGTTCAACTCAACAAACCAAAGTATGTTTAAATACCATAATAGCGTAACTCTATTATATTTGTTAAAGACCAAAATTATTATTGACCTTCATACTATGCCTCAAAATCAAAGTCACATTCCGTACTTTAATACTTGTCTAAGTGACCCATCGTACTATGATTTCACATCAAAGTTACTCCCCGTACTTTAAAACTCGTGTAAGTGACCCCATGTACTATGTCTCAAAATCAAAATCACCTCATATACTTTAAAACTCGTGTAAGTGACCCCTCATACTATGCCTCAAAATTAAAATTACCCCCCGTACTTTAAAACACGTCTAAGTGACCTCTCGTACTACAATTTCACATCAAAGTAGCCCTCTCTATTAGAAATAAAATTATATTATTAGATAAAATAATTTAAAAGATTATTTATCAATAAAATAATTTAAAATTTAAAAAATCACACATTTTTACCTTTAATTTATTTGTCAACAAAATTATAGAAATCATAAATCTCAAGCAAAGAAAAAAAAAGAAAGACAGAAAGACAACGAAAAGACGAATAAACTAACATCGAAGAAAAAATAAGAAACGTAGAAATAAAGTAGAAAAGCGAACAAACTAGGCAGAGATCGAAGTTGCAGAAAAGAACGTCAATAAAGGTTTGAGAAGAAAAAAAGAGAGGGAAAAATGGATTATAACTTTAGGATTATTTAGTTATAATCCTCAAATAAAAATAATCTCATAAATTATTTTACCTAACGACATAACCTTATTCCTAACAGAGGGGGTCACTTTGATACAAAATCATAGTACGGTGGGTCAATTAGATGAGTTTTAAAGTACGAGGGGTAACTTTGATTTTGAAGCATAGTACGGGGGTTACTTAGATGAGTTTTAAAGTACGGGAGATGAATTTGATTTTGAGGCATAGTACGAGGGATCACTTAGATGAGTTTTAAAGTACGAGAGGTGACTTTGATGTAAAATTGTAATACGATAGGTCACTTAAACGAGTTTTAAAGTACAAGGATGACTTTGATTTTAAGTTAATAATAATTTTGATCATTGTTAAAATACCATAATATGTTCAAATTTATTAATGGGAAGCCAAATTCATTTAAACGTAATCCTACTCTATGTTCAAGATTAATCCAATCACACTTAAAAGAGCACCACTTTAAATTTGTCATAATAGTTCAACTCTATTATATTGGTCAAAATACCATAATATGTGAGATCTCTTCCACTTACATGGCTTGAAATCTTTAAAATATTGATAATCCCACTATTATGAGTTGAATCTACTTTTATTTTATGATATTGTGTATAGAAGTGAATACCATTGATAATGAAGCCCTTAAGTTATCTTCTCACATTATTGAGGCCTTGAGCATGGCATCTTATTTCATTGGTCATTTATTCATTGTTTATATCGTTGGCAACCTAATAAGAAAAAGATAATTAATGAAAAGGTGCAAACAAATATAATTTTTTAATTATCTACTGGATAAAAATTCTTACATAAGACTTAAACCAAGAATAAAATCCTTTATTAACCATTTTATCTACCTGCTTCCCAATTTTTTTTCTTTTGATTTTAGATTCAAATATATAGTGAATTATACAAGATTCAAAATGATAAAATATATTATTAGATTTAAACTTGATAGCAAAAGATGTGAGTACATACCTTTGATAAAGAGTAATAGTTCATGAATAATTAAAATATATTTATGTGCTTGTATTAATATTTTAACATAAGAAAAAAAATCACATTTGATATACTCCCAAGTGGTCAACCCAAGTATGGAAAAGAAGTAGATGATAGGGCTATGGTAACGGTATCATCAATATTTCTAAGTAGATGATAGTACGATCGAATTATCTCTCAACATTTTTAAAAGTATGTAGAACAAAATATTGTGCATTATTCTCCAATCTATGTTGTGCTCATTGCTCTAAATTAATTGAAACCATTAGATGTAACATTACTCGAATCAAAAGCGAAGTATGGATATTGAGATCTAAAATTTCTCCAAGCCATAGAATCTACAATGTGTCTCAGAAGACCATCTTTATTACAACCTTCATTATGCCAACTCGTTGGAATTAATAAAAAATAACATAATAAATTTGCAGGTTTCCCCTTCTGCTTGTTGGTTGAATTGTTACTTATCTTTAAATTTTCGTCTAAATGCACCACATTTGTAGCATATTTGTTATTTCAAGTAATGCATTAAATGACTTGTTACTTCATTCGTGAAAACACTGTATATAAAAAAGATGTTACAATAAAAGAAAGTTAATTAAAATATGAGCAGCTTGGGTATAATTCTTTACTTGCATCTCGTATAAGATCTTCAAATTTTTATGAACATGCACCATGTCCTTGTGCTTCAGCTCCTCTTGAAGATTATTGTTGTTGTTGATTTAAGTGACCAATATGAATACCATACAATAATTCATCCATATGATAGATATATTAGAAAATGAAGATGTTAGATCAAAAGTCAATTAGCTTATCCTCTTAAAAATCCATGGCATATCACGTATTTTTGTATAGTTTCATGGTCCATATACCAAGAATTATAAAATATTTTTCATCCAAAGCAACTCCTTGAAATGTAAAATTAATGAAAATTTGCAACAACTTGTAAGTACTTAATTACTAACACTATTATCATTGTGAATCCAACTTTTATCCATAATTTGATCAACTGGAAGAAAAAAAAAAAATCAGATTTTGAGTCTACATAAGTAAAATAAAAATATTATTTAAAAAAATGAGAGTTGTTAAGCAGAAAATACAAAATAATAATTTCAATTGTAAGAACATAATAGCATAAGGTTTTGAACTGTCTCTAGCCAGAACAATGAGTCACCACCATTGAAGAAAAGGCTGAAGTTTAATGAGTTGAAATGAAGAGTTAGCTTACATTGTACTGATGCCAACACCTTTTATGCAACACACTAACACAAAGTACCATTAGATCGATGAAAATTAACGATTAGAGTAGCAACATACTATGCGTAGTGACTGATTGAATGTTTTATGTTTTTTATGTTTGCGGTGACTGATTGAATGCCTTGGTGTCCATTTAAGATGAGTGATTGTTAGTACAACTTTATACCGTGGCGTTCTAATTAGCACTAAGTCCAATTCTCAGTGCGTAAGATCGTCCATATGACTTCTTCGATTAATATGGTCGGTATCCAATCGGGTCAGAATATCATCTACTGAGTCGACCTGAGGTAGACTTGAGAGTTTGCTCTTCCACGATAGATTCCTACACACAAGCTGAAGTCGGGAGGGGGATTTCTGACTCGACCACATCCAAGGCTTAAGTTAGTATATGGAGTTGAGGGTAGTTTTCATGTGTTTGAAGTTCGATCCCCTAGCGTCGACTAGAGGGTCGGCTTTTATATCTGTCATCGTGGGTCGATTGTACGTGGTTCGTTACTAGTCGTCGATGCTCCATGCGGTCGGCCCGTATACTTCACGTGGCAAAGGCCAACTTGCATGGTTCTATGCTGCACAACGTCATCTCCCATGTTCCCGGGAAGTTCCATGCTATGCAGCGCCATCTTGTACAACCCCAAACAGTGTAGGCATGATCGTGCGTAACTGGTGCATCACTCCGAGCTCATACCATGTGCGCCTCGTCAGTCTCGTGGTGCCAGGTCGACAACGAGGCACTATGTAAGCTACAGGGTGCCATGTCGGCTTCGGGGCACCACGTTTGCTCTGAGGTGGTTGTTGGCTATCGTCACGCCGGTAGTACTAGAATAAGCCCTATCATTCTCTCTCCCCCCCCCCCCCCGCCTTAGGCTTTGTTTGGTCGGGATGAACGGCTCAAGCTCTGTCTGGCCAAGGTGCATGACTCAGGCACTCGTTCACTATGTCGGGTCCTATGGCCAAGGTACACGACTCGAGCTCTATGTAGTCGAGGTGGACGATTCGGGTTCTATCTAATCAAGGTGCATGACTCGAGCTCTGTCTGGTAGAGGTGAGCGACTTGGGCTCTGTTTGGCTGAGGTGCACAACTTGGGCTCAAGTATGTCTTAGCAGGCTTTTTGTACGGTCACAGTGCATGACTCGTGCATTCATCCATCACAGCGGGTCTTTTGGCCAAGATACATGACTTGGGCCCTGTCTGGCTAAGACTGAGACTTTGTTTGGCTGAGGTTCACGACTCGGGCTCTATCTAGTCGAGGTACACGATTCGTGCACAAGTCTGCCTTAACAGGCTTTGTGCGGCCAAGGTGCATGACTCAAGTATTCGTTCGTTGTATTGGATCGTCTACTCGAGGTATATGACTTGGGCACAGGTCCACCTTAATGGGCTTTGTGCGGTCGAGGTGCACAATTCGGGCTCACTCGATCTCGGTCTTAACAAGGAGGGCCTTGGTGCTGCCTCGTGGGACTTGAAATTTTTTTTACGGACTCAAATTTCTTGGCGGGATTCAAATTTTTTGGTGGGTCTCTTGGCAGGAGTTGAAATCTCTTAATCCCAAGGTTTTTCCCAAGTGCCATAATGATGAACTGAGCTATTTCCCTCGTCTAGGAAGGTGAAGGGTCACGTCAGATGATGGATTTTCCTTTATAAATCCTTCGCTAGCAACGGGGGGTGTCATTCTGCCCACTTATTCCTTGTCTTGACCACCGCCTTGGGCCTTCCTGTCCTCGGTCATTAGTCGGTCCAAGTCGGGATGTCCTCTCCTTCTTCTTCCTCTTCGTTGAGTCGGTCATTGCTTGAGGTCATACCATCATCCTCGTATAGTCCTAGGGTAGAGGTGATGAGTTCATCCTCGGGTGGCATGTCTCGGATGGATGTGAAGGCCATCCGGGCCTTAGAAGTAATGAGGGCATCTTATGAATGTGACTCGATTATGATCAAGCAGCTTCTTGAACACCTTCAAGAACGCTACAAATCTCGGGCAAATATGAGTTGCATGCTCCTCGGCCCGAGCAGCATTCTTAGATCCGTCCCTCCTTCTAGTGCCAATAATGTTGAACAACTTTACGCCGTGTCTTGGGAGTTAGCATGGCTTGCTCTGATCCCGAGTGTGAAAGGTCGTCCACGTGGCTTCCTAGGTAGGTGTCGGTACCTGGTCGAGTCAGAACGTCATTTACTAAGCAATCGGAGGTAGAGCTGGGAGTTTGCTCTTCCGCGCTAGATTCCTGCACATAGGCTGAATTCGAGAGGGAAATTTTCGACTCGACCCCTCCAAAGCTTAAGTTAGTATGTGGAGTTGAGGGTTGTTTTTGGGTGTCCGAAGTTCGATCCTTTGGCACCAGCCAAGGGGTCAGTTTTTATATCTATCGTCATGGGTTGATCGTACATGGTTCATCAATAGCCATCAATGCTCCGGGTGGTCGACCCGTATGTGCGGCACGGGCCGACCTGCATGGTTTTGTGCCGTACAACGCCATCTCACACATTCCTAGGCAATTTCGTGCTATGCGATACCATCTTATACGATCCTGGACGGTGCGCACACAGTCGCGAGTAACCATCACGTCACTATGAGCTCTTACCATGTGCGTGCACCTCGTTGGTCCGAGGTGCCAGGTCGACACTGAGGCACTATGTTAGCTCCGAGGCACCATATCTGCTCTGAGATGGCTGCTGATTGTCGTCATGATATACGGTACTAGAATATGTCCTATGATAAATATTTATAACTTCCCTAATCCGCAAAAAATCATTTTTGTTGTAGTGGACATGTTTCTTCAGGGAGTTGAAGAGAACCACATAAAGTGGAGATGAACTGGTAAGGGAGAAAGATGGAAGGGAATCTGAAAGTTTGACTTTGGCAACAGTTCAACATGAAACAGTGGTTGCTGCTTTGACAAGCACCAACATGTGGGTCACCAGTCGGAGAAATAGATCATGTACAGCTACAATTGCCACTTCTATTCCTACTGATAAGTGTTCCATTCCCTCTTACAGTTGTACCCACTTCTATTCTTACCTCTTTCTTCTTCTTCTTCTTCTTCTTGTTCTTTTTATATAGGAAATCAACACAGTTCTAACAAAGGCTATAAAACTTACCATCCTTTGTTTATTTGCAGATGGAAAATGGAGATGTGGTAGAAAAAGAAGCAAGGGATCAGAAGCCAGGACAGCAAACAACTGGTTCTGATGGCGGGGAGAGCTTTGGCGGAGATCATCAACCATGGCTGGATCTGACACTCGGCAGGAGAACCGCTCCAACTGATGGAAGCTCTTCTTCTCCACGACCCCAACCTCCAAGCCGGAAGATGTTCTCGTGTAACTTCTGCATGAGAAAATTCTTCAGCTCACAGGCTTTGGGGGGCCATCAGAACGCACACAAGAGAGAGAGGGGCGCCACGAGAAGGCCTCACCACCATCTGACAGTTCATTCTCATTCCATGGTTCCCAAGCACCATTCGGAGAAAGGCTTGTCTATGGTGGCGAGATGTTATCAAAGCATCCCTGACATCGAGGTGACGAGGATAACACCCTTTGCACTTGACGAAGCCAGAGGTTGGAAATGGCCTGGAAGCTTTCAAGATGTCTCTCGCCCTACAGACCAACCATCAGAACAGCAAAACCTTGACTTGAACCTCAGGCTTTAATTATTTCCTCCATTTACATTCCACACTTCCAATCAAACATTCCATCGTTACGCTCAATCATCCAAGTCCAAGAAAAGCAAAACACAAGAAATTGTATGCATATCATTCTTATTGCAATAATGGTAGTCTATCTCAAAAACTCTTATTGCAATTATCGTAATGAGTCTTGGTGGATGGGGCTCTTGTTGTAGCTAACGGACCTATCATCATCATCATCATCATCATCATCGTCGTCGTCGAGAGAGCATTAGGCATCAATCATTACTTCAATCAACGGTATGGAGGCGGTGGAGGTAACTTATGATAGTCTTAACAATCGACGTGATAAGATAAATTTTGTTAAGAAAAAAGAACAAATATTATGTTTTACTAATGACTTGTGACAATTTGAAAGAAGATCAATCTATAACATAGTATATAGATATATGAGCTTCAAATCACATGTGTCGCATCAAAGAATTATTTCTCGAAATAGATACAAGTTATTCTAGTAACAATACATTTGATGATCTATCTCAAAGACTAAGAGACAAAGGTAAAAAAAAAATTTGGACTTAACAATGGCAAATAATTATATATTTCAAATGTTTATTATGTTCCTAATATGAAAAATAACATTTTGAGATTGGGGTAATGGAAAATAGTATTATGAGGTTGGGGTAATTGATTGAAAAAGATTAAATTGAGATGAATGATATGACTCTCTCAATTTATGATAAGATTAAACATTAATCTAATATGTAAAAAAAAATAGAATATTCCCTCTACATTTATTGATATTAAGAATAATATGTTTAATTAAGTATTGAGGTTTAAAACTTCTAGAGAAGTATAATATAGTTTTACGATTACCAAGAATTTATCATCCATCAAATTTATGTAAAGTATGTGTCATGCGCAACCAAGTAAGAAAGTCTTTCAAATTAAGAACAAAAAGAGCATGATATATACTTAATCTAGTGCACCCATATTAGTCCAATATCACTAGGAAGAAGTATGTATTTTCTTACTTTGCCTAATGATTATAGTGGCAAAACTTGGGTTTACATATTAAAGAAAAAGAATGAAGTTTTGAGTAAATTTAAAAAATTTAAGAATTTGGTTAAAAGACAAAGTGGTTGTAAGATTAAATTTTCAAGAACAGATAAGGGTGATGAATATATATCAAATGGATTTAAAATTTTTTTATAGAAATAATAAAATTGTATATCAATTCACCATGTTATACACACCTCAACAAGATAGTGTCTAAAAAAATACTATACTTAATATGGTTTAATGCATGTTAAAGGAAAGAATAATTCCTAAAGAATTATAGGAAGATGCTATTGCTTGTGCAATTTATATATAACTAGTTTCCAACAAGGCTAATTAATAATAAATTATACCAAAAGAAGTACGAAACATATAGGAAACCAAGAGTCAATCATTTAAAAACTTTTAGAAGTGTTGCTTTTACTAAGATACCAAAAGAAAAGAGAATAAAATTTAGACGAAAGTCAAAAAAATATCTTGTTAGGTTATGCTTAGAATTATTATAGTGGTTACAAACTCTAGAATCTTATCACAAATAAAGTTATGATATCAAGAGATGTTGAGTTTAATGAATAACAAATTTGAAGTTGAACAAATAATAAGTAACATAAGAAAGCTACAGTTTGATAAAAGGATGATATAATACAAATAAGAATCAAGAGTCTTTGTCTAAATCACCACCTAGATCAATTAAGTCATATGATTCAAGAAGTTTGATTGATGTGGCTCAAAAGATTAGTCCTAATAATTATAAGTTTTTTTTTTATTTTATCTTTTTATAAGATATGATCCATTAACTTTCGAAGAAGTTTGTAGAGAAAAAATGATGATAAGCTATAAATAAAGAAATTCATACTATTAATAAAAATGATACATGGGAGCTTGCTACAGAGGACCACCAAGTGATCGGTGTTAAGTGGATCTTCAAAATACAAAGGAATACACAAAAGAAAGTGGAGAAATATAAGGTCTGATTGGTTGCAAAGGGATATAAATAACAATATGAGATTGACTATGAAGAAATATTTACACCAGTTACTCGATTGGAGATAGTCTTATCTCTTTGGTAGCTTAAATAAAATAAAATAATAATAAATTAATATTCAACAACCCCTTGATTTTATTATTTATGAACAAAAAGATAAGATATACAAGTTAAAGAGATCTCTTTATGGGTTTAAACAAGCCCCACGAGCATGGAGTTCTCGGATGGATATTTATTTTATTTAAAATATTTTTTTTAAATGATCACATGCATGCAGATTCTCTCTATTTGAAATTGAACTCTGATGGAGATATTACTTGTATGATTGTACGTAGATGATTTAATTTTATAAACAATAGTATATCTATGAGTAAAGATTTTAAACATTGTATGAAGAAGAAGTTTGAGATGATCGATTTGAATAAGCAAAATTGATAATTTATTATTAAAAATAAAATAAAAGAAAATGATTCATATAAGATATAATGAATATAATATCTCTATGAGGACTATATAAATCTGATCATAAAATATATAAAGTTTTGAGTAAGTTTGTGTGTGTGTGTGTGTGAGAGAGAGAGAGAGAGAACCGTATCTCTAATACCTATCTAATTCAACGTGAGGAAGACAGGAGGACGGTTATGGTGGCAGACAAGAGCTTGTCTCGGAAGAAAGCATGAAAGAAAAGGAAACGAAGTACTAAGGGTGGAGAAGTGTGTGAGGAGAGTAGTAGCAGCTTCTTATAGATAGGATCATGGAGCAGGTGACCTTACGGGGCGGGCTGGCCATTGAATGCAAGCATGCATGGGAAACTCCAAACTCCGCAAGATGCCGACCTCAAGTTCTCTCTCTCTCTCTCTCTCTCTCTCGGACGAACAACCTCATGCCAGAAACACACATTACGATCAAATAGAAAAAAAATAAGTTAAAATAACTTGTTGTTTGTTCTTCTATTATTATTTCACTTAATTTTTTAATCTTTATGACTTTTTTATATTCATGACGCATGGATTCTATATTGGAAAGAAGGAGAAAAAGTAACTAGTATTTGTGTCGATGACAAAACGAGAGAAATATTGATTTATACCTAGCTTATGTGTTGAATGAGGAGACCTAAAACTTTTCATTAGTAGTGACTCATGTTTAATTTTTATTAGTTCTTATTATTTTTAAAATTTGAAGCTCCATTAAATATTTGGGCTGGTAATGATATTGAATTTATCTCAATTTGAATTCAAGAGTAAAATTCGTCAATTTTTTTAATGACATATAAATAAGAGAAGTTTTGTTAATACCTCTATCATAAATTTACCTTTCATAACTTAGAATTTATCCTCGATATAAATATCATTCACGTGATATGAAATTAGTTGTATAATTAAAATTTTAATATAAAGAGAGAGAAGTAGCACTCTGATACCATGATATCTTTTATCTTCTTTTTAATGATGACAAAGGGGAGAGAGATAAATAGTAGCTTACATTATTTTTTTTTTTACCGACGACAAAGGAGGAGAAGTATTAGTAACTTTTGATGACGTAGCAATTATGTTATGCTTGTATACATGTTGTATTTGATGGCATTAACTTATGATATTTATTTGATATGTGTAACTATTTTGACATTCTAATTATATATATGATTTGATTATTTAACTAAAATTATGCATATAATTCTTGCAATGATTACTATCAAAAATTACTATGATTTCTGATTAAAATTATTTCGACTTAAATTCAAAGAGTAGTATTAAATTGTTATCATTTTTAAAATTTGAGTTCATTATAATATTAAAAAATAACATATATATAGGGAGAGTTTAGTTAAAACTCCATCATCAATTGGTTGTCATCATAAGGGGAAGATTGTTAAATCTCGAATTTTGATCATGAAATCAATTGATGAATTTATGAACTAATATGATTTTAAGATAAGTGACGCAGAAAAAACTTCGATCATTGGCTCGAACCATCGGAGGGCAAATTATCGAACTAGGAAAATCTGACGCTAGGCTAAGGAAAGCATCATGCCAGAGATTGGATATCGAGCAGGATGATTGATCGACATGCCGAAGGATGGACTTCGTGCCATGAGTTCAGGCATCAGGTTGGAAGTATCGGGTATTACACCAAGGGACTCGATGTTGTGGGAAGTTAACATGTTGATAAATCAGACAATACGTGAAGGAAAGGACGATGCGTCGGAGCTTCAGACGAAGTGCCAACTGAACAGATGACATGCCAAAATACTTGACAATATGTTGAAAGCTTTATAATTGTAATTAAAGTGGTTAAGTCTTGATTGTGATTGTTTCGAGTCAAATTGAGTTGGTATTAAGTAAAAACCATACCAACTTGATTTAGAACCCATTGGGTCTGAACGAGGGCCGAATTAGGCCTGTTGAAAGGCCAATTTGGTGACTTGAAGTAGGCTTGGGTAGTGTTACCGCCCAAAGAGCTGAAAAGCACTGTTTGTGCTTTTTCGAGACTTCTAGCGGTAGTACCACCCATAGTCGATGGTAGTATCGCTTGTGGCTGGCGGTGAAAATGCCTAGGTCGATAGTGGTATAGCTAGAGCCTAGATTCCCGAGCTCTATTTAGTAGAGTACCACTTGGCATTGGTAGTGGTATTGTTAGTACCTCGAAAACTAAATGATTTAAATTGTTTGCTCTATTTTTTGAAGCCTTTGGGGGTCTATAAATACCTCACTCATGCTTCCTTGATACAAGGGTGAACAAGAATAATTTTTTTTGAAAATGGTTGAGTCTTTTTCTCCTTGAGTTTAGAGGTTATTCGAATGTAGAGTAAGGTCTTTTGTAATAGAGTTGGTATAAAGGTTCTCTCTAGAGACTCGTAAAAGGAGAAGAGTTGTAACAAGGGTAGTTGATCTTCATCCGTTGAAACGAAAATCGATAGTGAAAGCCGATGACCTCGAGGGAAGAGGAATCGAGAGTGGCCGTAGGTTGGGAAGACCAAACCACTGTAAATGAGTTTACTTTCTCTTATCTTTGCTCTATTGTTGCTTTGTCTTTTCTTCGTCGATTGAAAAGAAAATCGATAGTGAAAGCCGATGACCTCGAGGGAAGAGGAATCGAGAGTGGATGTAGGTTGGGAAGACCGAACTACTATAAAATGGGTTTGCTTTCTCTTGTCTTTGTTCTGTCGTTGCTTTGTCTTTTTTTTGTCCGTTGAAAAGAAAATTGGTAGTAAAAGTCGATAACCTCAAGGGAAGAGGAATCGAGAGTAGACGTAAGTTGGAAAGACAGAACCACTAGAAATCAATTTGATTTTTCTTACCTTTTGTCGTTACATATTGATTTATTTACTCACTACCGTTACTTACACTTTTAGTTAAATATACTTTTAATATAAATTTATCTATCGAATTTGATAAATCATATTCTTTTTATTATAACACTAATTCACCCCCTCTCTTAGTGTCATTAAGATCCTAATATCTTCCCGTTAATATTACTACGTTCATCAATAAATATTTTTAATTTATAATTTAATAAATAAAATAAATTATATTAAATATTTATAAGTTATGAATAAAATAATATTTATTTATTTAGTTCCGTATGAAAAATATGATTATGTAAAAAAAAAAAAATCAGCATGTAACAGACCACTAGTCTAATAGCAGAATCACGTACATGGTTTGGTCCTGAGGACGACGATTCCAACCTTGCTCTAGCGAGGCAAAAAGAAAAAAAACAGGTACGAAGAATATGATCGCCATGCATCAATGAAATTTGTTTGTTGATATGACAAACGTTGACCTGGCCACCACATCATCATACCCTCATACAGCTGGCCCGCCGACGTGGCCGACCCGACACGGGCAACCGGCCGGATGCAAGTATGGGGGGCGCCAGTGGTCGTACAACCGACCTGACACAGGTAAGGTCGACACCCCCTACCTGCAAACGCACGCATCACCACAAAGACGACAAGCGTGGTGGAAGGGTACGACGGCATGGTAGGCCATAAAAGCAATAAGGTTATCAGGTATGAATGATCTACAGCACTCACTATAAAAGCTCCTGCACCTCTACGGGGCAAGGGGATCGAAAAAGGAACCACTAAATTAATTTGACCGTCGGAGGGGTCACGTCGGGAACCTACCAAACCCGGCCTTCGTGCAGGAACCAGCGGCTGACCCGAGCTGGGGTATTTCTTCCCGACCGGAGCTCCACCACTCTAGTAGCCGATCTCCCAAGCCGAGTTCTGGATCATCACTCATCCGGCCGAGCTCCAACTCCGTACCAAGAAGACCGCGGGCGAGCTAGCGCACACGGGCCTAAACCAACAGCGCTTGCTCCACAAGCCGCGGAGGCGAAACGTGTCTACTAGGCAAGCACCAAATTCTCCCCTAACATTTTGGCGCTAGAAGGAGGGCCCATGTCATCAGAACGCCCATTCGGGGACTCGGGTATGGAGCACCGCACGAAACCTGACCACCCTCGACCAACAGAGGAGGCCACGGTAGCTGTGCCGACACCCAATCGCTTCTGGAGGATGATGACCGACCCAGGGTTCCCTTCACCCGCATCAAACCCCGCGCCGCTCATGATCACGGCAGAAGCTTTCCTCAGCCTCACCAGCCAGGTCCAAGCACTAGCGGGAATGATGCAGACCATAATCTCATACCTACCCCAGCTCGTGCACTCAATGATTCACCAATCGGCTCCCCCGGCGGCACCCCCGCAAATGGAGTCACCGATGGCCCCAGACCGGGGGATCCCGCCCGACGTTGAGGCGCCACAGCCTCGGGTCGCCGAAGTCCGCCCAGCTTCGCCGACCCCGACGCCAGCCCGATCCCAAAGTCGCTCCTACAATCCATCACCGACTGAGCTCGATCTCGATACCTTATCGACCGACTCCACTGACTCCTTAAGAGAGCAAGTTCGTCGAGTCCATCAACAACTCGACGAAGTCCAGAAGGAAGTCCTCAGATCAAGAGAGGAGATTGGAGAAAATTCTAAAGGCGGTTCCCCGTTCACCCCCAAGATACAATCCAAGCCCCTCCCAGCCACCTTCAGGCTCCCAGCCCTCGAGTCCTATGATGGCAGCGGTGACCCGATGGAGCATATCGCCACATTCCGCGCCCAAATGGCCCTTTACGACACTTCTGAGGTGCTGATGTGTCGGGCCTTCCCGACCACCCTTAGGGGGTCGGCCAAAACCTGGTATGCTCATCTCAAACACGCGTCTATACCTTCATTTGACGTGTTGGGATGAGAGTTCGAGTTGAACTTTTTGGCAAACGCACGCCCGAGGCCAACCACGGCCTCACTCCTCGGGATGGCCCAAGGGAGCGACGAGCCCCTCTCCCAGTTCGTAAGAAGGTTCACATCACAAGTCCAGGGAATCCCCGACCTCCATCCATCCCTGGCCATCCAAGCATTCCTGACGGGGCTGAGGCCGTCAAGGTTCTTCTAGTCGCTGATCGAGCGACCACCGACGACTCTGCCTGAAATGTTGCAACGGGCGCACCAGTATATGGCGGCCGAGACGCTGATAGCTGGCAAGTGGGACGAGACGCTCCCGGGGGGAACAGTCTCGTGGGCATCTGGGGCCACCTCCGAAGAGGAGGGAAGACAGGTCGGGCTTGCTGCCAGCCAGACCCCCCCCCCCCCCCCCCCATCCCCCTCAACTCGACCCGAACTGAGATCTTCTTCCAAATACGAGAAAAGGGGCTCTTGAAGGCACCAAGCCCGATGAAGTTGCACCCCGAGCGGCGCGACAAAAGGAGGTATTGTCGCTTCCACCGGGAATATGGTCACGACATCGAGGAATGTCGTGACCTCCAGTACCAAATTGAAGACCTTATCCGGCGCGGCCACCTGCGACGATATGTCCGCGAACAACCCTCTTTTCCAGACGGTCGACCCTCCCGAGACTTCGTCTCCCCGACCTCAGGGCCCGGTCGAAAAGTAGATCGACATCATATTTGGTGGTCCGGCATCAGGCGACAACAGCTCCTCGACGCGAAAAGCTTACGCGTGATCCGAGGTCGGAAAGAGGCCGCTACATCACGAAGACCTCGACGTCACATTCAGGTTAGAAGGCGAGGAGCACTCATCTCACGACGACGCGCTAGTAATCTCAATCCGCATAGCCAATGCCTATGTCAAGAGGGTCATGATCGACATGGGGAGTTTGGTCGACATTCTGTATTTCGATGCCTTTCAAAGGTTGGGATTGATCGACCTAGATCTCACCCCTCTAACATCTACCTTCACAGGGTTCATTGGGGATTTCGTCTCTCCCTTGGGAACAACCACGATCCCTGTCACGTTCGGGGGGGAGCCGAGGTCAAAGACTCTGCTGGTGTCATTTATGGTGGTCAAGCTCCCGTCTGCGTACAACGCCATCATCGGGCGCCCGACCCTCAATCGGCTCAGGACAGTCGTGTCAACGTACCACCGAATCTTGAAGTTCCCGACCCGAGTTGGGGTCGGCGAGGTCAGAAGTGACCCAAGAGAATCCAGGCAGTGCTACTTAACGGCAACAACGTTGTTCAAGAGGCCGAGAACTGAACCATTCGGTGCCATGCTCCCAGGCCCAGAAGAAAGCACCCGAGACACCCACTCTGCGAAAAGGGTCCTAGAGCTGTCACTGGACCCGAACCGCCCTGATAAGCTAGTAAAGGTCGGGTCGTAGCTTGCGGAGAATCAACAAGTCCAACTGATAGATTTTCTGCGGAAGAAAAACGATGTCTTCGCATGGTCCCCAAGCGATATGCTGGGGGTCGACCCGGAGATCACCCAACATTACCTGAACATCTCCCCCGATGCCCGACCTGTGAAGCAGCATCCGCGCAAATTCGCTCCAGACCAACAGAAGGCTATAGAAGATAAGGTCACTCGCCTATTGGACGCAAAGCTTGTCGAAGAAGTGAAATACCCGACCTGGCTATCCAACGTTGTACTTGTTAAAAAAGCTAATGGAAAATGACGGATGTGCGTTGATTATACCGATCTCAATCGAGCCTGCCCGAAAGATTGCTACCCACTTCCCCGCATTGACCAACTGGTGGATGCCACGTCGGGGCATCAGCTGCTTTCCTTCATGGATGCCTTCTCGGGGTACAACCAAATCCAGATGGCCCCGAGAGACAAAAGAAACACAGCCTTTATCACTCATAACGGCACATATTGCTATAAGGTGATGCCGTTCAGGTTGAAAAACGTTGGTGCGACCTACCAACGACTCGTGAATCGCATGTTCAAGGACCAGGTCGGAAGGAACATGGAGATTTACGTAGACGATATGATAGTCAAAAGCCGGCAAGCCAAGACCCATCTCTCCGACCTGGCGAAAATGTTTCGCACGCTAAGAAAATACAAGATGCGTCTCAACCCAGCAAAATGTACCTTCGGCATCACATCTGGGAAGTTCCTCGGCTTCATAGTGCATCAGCGGGGGATCGACGCCAATCCCGATAAGATAAAGGCAATACAGGAAATGCAGCCCCCCAAGACTATAAAAGAGGTCCAACGACTTACAGGAAGGTTAGTAGCCCTGAGCCGCTTTATTTCCCGAGCCGGAGATAAGAGTTCTACCTTTTTCCGAGCACTGAAGTCGGCAAAAGACTTCAGGTGGACCCCCGAATGCGAGGAAGCATTCCGCCAACTCAAGAGCCACATCGAAAATCTACCGCAACTAGCCTCGGTAAAGGACGGGGAGCCTCTCGGTTTATACCTCGCTTCCACCGACCTGGCGGTTAGCTCGGTCTTGGTGACACTCGATAAAGTTGGGGAAATGTCGATCTACTACACTAGTCATGTCCTGGCAGGACCTGAGCTCCGTTATTCCATCATAGAAAGAATAGCCTTAGCTCTGATCCTAGCATCCAGGAAACTGAGGCCGTATTTCCAGACGCATCCTATCAAAGTGATAATCGACCAACCCTTGCGCCAGATCCTCTCCAAATTTGATGTTGCGGGTCGGATGCTCAAGTGGTCGGTGGAACTAGGGGAGTTCGATATCAAATACGAGTCGAGAATGGCGATCAAAGGCTAAGTGCTCGCGGACTTCCTCTCGGAGCTCACACCCCCGGAAATCCCGGCGAATCTGAACCCCGGATGGACTCTGCATGTCGACGGCTCCGCCAACTCGGAAAGAGGAGGCGTCGGCTTGGTGCTCAAGGACCCCTCCGGTGCCACCTACGAACATGCTCTGCGGTTGGGATTCAAAGCTACAAACAATGAAGCAGAATATGAAGTGCTCCTATTCGGTTTGAAGGTCGCAGCCGAGCTGGGCGCAGAAGACATCGAGATATTCACCGACTCTCAGCTCGTCGCAGGCCAAGTCAACGGAGCGTTTGAGACCCGAGAAGCAGCGATGATCAAGTACCTAGCCGAGGCACGACGGATGGCGGGTCGGTTTCAAAGGTGTACCATCACCAAGGTACCTCGCAGTGAGAACGCGCAGGCAGACGCTCTAGCCAGGCTAGCATCCTCCTACGTGACCGATGCGCCTTCCGGAGCAATGGTGAGGACCATCGGGCCCTCCGTCAATTCAATTATATTGGCTGTTGACGAGAGAGACGGAGGCTGGACCGACGAGATCCTTCGCTTTAAACAAGCAGGAATCCTCCCCGAGGACAAGGCGGCTGCCCGAAGAATCAGAAGGACGAAATCATGGTACTGTATCATCGATGACTGCCTCTACCGACGAGGCTTCAGCCGACCCCTACTTCGCTGTCTGAACCCGATCGAGGCACAAACCACCTTAGCCGAGATCCATGAGGGAATATGTGGGGACCATGTCGGTGCTCGCACCTTGGCACACAAAGTCCTCAGGCAAGGTTACTACTGGCCCACACTACGAAAGGATGCCCAAGCTTATGTTCGAAACTGTGAGCCATGCCAGAAGCATGCCCGATTCCAACATCAACCGATGGTACCACTCATGATTGCCGACTGCGCCTGGCCCTTCGCCTAATGGGGAATGGACCTCCTCGGCCCCTTCCCCCCGGCCTCGGGAGAAAGAAGGTTTCTGATAGTCGGAGTCAACTATTTCACCAAATGGCTCGAAGCCGAGCCATTGGCCTCTATCACCGAGAGACAAGTCGAAGGGTTCGTGTGGAAAAACATCAAAACCAGGTTCGACCTCCCCAGGACCATCATTACAGACAACAGCACGTAGTTCAACAACGTAAAGTTTAAAATGTTTTGCCAAAGCTATCGCATCCAATTGAAGTTCAGCTCGGTTGCCCATCCCCAAGCCAACGGACTGGCCGAGGTAACAAACCGAGCTATTCTTGAAGGGCTGAAAAAAAGGGCCTCCAGCGCCATGACCTCTTGGGTAGAAGAGCTCCCAAGTATTCTATGGGCGTCACGAACGACTCCGAAAACCCCGACAGGGGAGTCCCCATATAGCCTGGCTTTTGGGACCGAAGTCGTGCTACCTCCCGATGTGGTTTTCCCGACCATCCGAGTCCAAACCCAACGTCAGGAGGAGTCCGACCAACAGCTCCGTGAGAACCTTGACCTATTGGAGGAAAAGCGTGCCGACGCCCATCTCCGAGCATTGGCTTATAGAAGAGCTGTCGCCAAAATCTACAACCATCGGGTACGCCTCCGACACGTCAAGATGGGCGACTTGGTGCTCCGAAAGACCGAGGTCAATGACCTGACCCGGTCCCGCGGCAAGCTGGCCCCGAACTGGGAAGGCCCCTACCGGGTTATCGATGTTATCCAAGACGGGACTTATACACTGGTAATAATGGGGGGTCGGGTGCTACCAAGAACTTGGCACATCACAAACTTGTAAAAATTCTACGCATGACAACGTCAGTAAAACGACCCAACTTGTATTGCGACTTGTATCGATTAGAAGCACAGCAATATCAGCAAACAACCCGACTTATATTAATTTGAAGCAAGTACAAAGAGGTCGGGAACAAAATTGAAGACTTCCCGACCCAAGTTACAAGCTTAAAGAAAAAAAGAAGTCAGGGCTCGGGAGGCGTCGAGTCGTCAAAATCTTGCTGCCTTTCCATCGGTACAAGGTCGTCCTCGGGATGAATAGTGAACGGGTCTTCCTCGACGTCGACGTCAGGATATCGGGCGCGAAAGCGAGCTAGCGCCACCCGATACCCGTATTCATATGTCACCCGACCCATCCACTTCAGCCCCTCATTGAAGCCGAGGGACCCCTTGTACCGGGCGACCGCTTGCCCTGGTAGTTCGACTCGGGTGCTCTCCAGGTCCTTCACGGCCTGCAGCAGCTCATCGTCCATCCTCCGAGCCCTGGTCCAGGCCTCCTTCAGCAGCTGCTGGGCGTCGCCCAGATGGCCCCGAACCGCCAGCAGCTCCTTCTCCGAAGCCTCGCGTCTGAGGAGCTCTTCGGCTTTTTCCCCCTTTATCTTCTCGAGCTCCTCCCGCAGCACGGACGCGCGCTCCTCGGCCTCAGCGACCGCCTCCGGTCCTCCCTTGGACTTCAGAGCGTCAAGCTCTTCTTGCAGCTGCTTGACCCGGTAGTCCATGAATGTGATCAGCCGACCCGCATCATGAACTCGGTCAACCAACGCCATTTGGAAATGTTGGCTCTGCACGAAAGGACGACTGTTAGGATTCAGCAAAAGAGTAAAACTCACGTTACCAAGGCACGAGTCGGGAAGCTTACCAGGACCATCTCCTTGGCGGCTTGGGCCATCAGAACTTCAGAGGGGAGCGTGTACAGCTCCCGTGCCAGTTGGGGATGGAGAAGTCCCCTTCCAAACTCCTCGGCTGCCGACGAGTTGTTCCACACCTTCGTCGAATTCTTCAGCCCTTTCCATCTGGACTTCAGCTCCTTCTCGGGGTCTTGATGCCCCAAGTCGGACATTAGCAAGGCATAGTAGCCCTGGTCGCCCTTATGAACATTTGTCTTGAAAAGGTCCTTCATTGACCTCGGGTGCTCGGGGACCGGTGAAGCGCCCCCCTCCTCGGACCCAGCGGGCGCCTCGGGCTCCTCCGGCGATGTCACGGGCTCCTTACCCTTGGAGCGAAAATGGGACTCCCCCTCGCCGACACGGGACTTGTGCTTTCTCGTCAGCACTTTCATCTTCTTCTGATGCCTTCCCGCATCTTCAGCCTGCTCAAGCGGGGGGGGGGAGCTGGCCTCTTCGATGAAGCCCTTGGAGCCTCCCTCGCAGGAGACGCGCCGACCTCACGGGCGGTGGGACGGGTCGGAGGAACCTTGCCACCAGTCACTCTGGGCATCCCGCGAAGCTCCCCGAGATTCATCCGGTCTGCATTCCGACCGACAGGTTAGTAGGAAACTGAGAAGGCTAAAGTAAAGCAAAATATTAGTACCCCTAGAGGCCGAGCTCAAACCCGCCTCGACGAGCCAAAGCTCGGTCACCTCCTTGATCACACGAGAAGAGAAAAGAATCCCCTTCAATCGGCCGACCAGGACGGTTTCCTCCTCGGACAGGTATGGGGGGGCATTGCCGATCGAGTGAGCCGACCAATCGAGCCTGAACCCCCAAACCGGACCACTAACGTAAAGATAGCGGGACTTCCAACCTTTGTTACTGGAAGGTGCCCCACTGACCCCAAAACCGACCCGAGCGGTAAGATAGTAACCGCCCCGACTCTTGTAGAGACGAAAACACGCCATGAATAAGTCTCGAGTCGGGATAATCCCGGCTCCTCGGCACTCGCCCAAGAAAACCACAAGGTAACGCCACGAGTTGGGCGCTACCTGGCTGAGAGAAATTCTCCACCATCTCAGGCACTCCTCAATGAGAGGGTGCAAAGGAAATCGGAGACCAACCTCTAAAGCATCTACCGAGATGCACATGCTGGGAACGTCCAAGCTGTAGGGACGTTGTCCCGGCTCCGGAACATGCAACTCGTATTCAGCCGGGATGTTGTACCGCTCCCTAATCACAGCAAGTGACCCCTCAGTCACCACCGTGTCGAGATCATGATCCGACATCATAACCTCTAAATCCCTCAGAACCCTCGCGTCGGCAAGCGACGGGGGCCCAGAAGACGCTCCTGAGGAATCAACCTCGGGATCACTCCGACTTGTCTCCCTCGACCCCGGGGGAGAAACGACCCTGACACTAGTCGAGGAGTCCAAGGAGGTCATCGCGACCTGTTCAAAAGAAGCTATCGACTGAAGGAACCAATAGTGGCTAGGGAGGTCCGAGATGAAAGTAGGGAGAGGGCCAAATAAACAAGTGAGGTCTCTGCCCAACCCCACAGCGAACTTATAGCGCCCAGGGGAGTCGTTTCAGCTTCCCGAGGTAAGAGGAAGCGCCGTCACCCCAAAAAAGACACCCAGCGCATTAAATGCACCATAACTCTGGACGAAACCCTAGGCGGAGGACGAAATATATATATATATATATATATATATTATAATATAACAATATTGTCGCATATATGATAATATGCACATGGCAATAAAGAGAGAGTTCACCCTCTCGGCCAAATCTCCGGATCTGCGCCCGAGTTCACCCTCTCGGCCAAATCTCCATATTTGCGCCCGAGTTCACCTCCTCGGCCAAATCTCCGGATTTGCTCCCAAGTTCACCCTCTCAGCCAAATCTCCGGATCTGCGCCCGAGTTCACCCTCTCGGCCAAATCTCCGGATCTGCGCCCGAGTTCACCCTCTCGGCCAAATCTCCATATTTACGCCCAAGTCCACCTCCTCGGCCAAATCTCCGGATTTGCGCCCGAGTTCACCCTCTCGGCCAACTCTCCGGATTTGTGCCCGAGTTCACCCTCTCGGCCAAATCTCCGGATTTGTACCCAAGCTCACCCTCTCGGCCAAATCTCCATATTTGCGCCCGAGTTCACCCCCTCGGCCAAATCCCATGATTCGCGCCCGGACTCACCCTCGGCAAAAGCCTAACATCACAATTCCCGAGCTCCTGCTTGGTCGGATCAACTCTTGCTACATCACAATTCCCAAGCTCCTGCTCGGTCGGATCAACTCTTGCAACATCACGATTCCCGAGCTCCTGCTCGGTCGGATCAACTCTTGCTACATCGCAATTCCCGAGCTCCTGCTCGGTTGGATCAACTCTTGCGACATCACAGTTCCCGGGCTCCTGCTCGGTCGGATAAACTCTTGATACATCACAATTCCCGAGCTTCTGCTCGGTCGGATCAACTCTTGCGGCATCACAATACCCAAGCTCCCGCTCGGTCAGATCGGCTCTTGCTACATCACAATTCCCGAGCTCCTGCTTGGTTAGATCAGCTCATGCTACATCACAATCCTCGGGCTCCTGCTCGGTCGAATTGACTCTTACGCCATTCAAGTTACCGAGCTCTTACTCGGGCGGATCAACCACCGCACCACTTAAAATCCCCAAGTCCCCACTCGGAACTAGTTCAGGGCAACCTCGAACCAGCAGCTAAGCACAAGACCTCATCTTCGGTACCCTCATCAGGCGCCTCGAGAAGGTCTTCCCGGGGGGGAGAATGATATGACAAACGTTGACCTGGCCGCCACATCATCATACCCTCGGACAGTTGGCCTACCGACATGGCCGACCTGACACGGGCAACCGACCGGATGCAAGTATGGGGGGCGCTAGTGGTCGTACAGCCGACCTGACACAGGTAAGGTCGACACCCCCTACCTGCAAACGCACGCCTCACCGCAAGGACGGCAAGCGTGGTGGAAGGGTACGACGGTAGGGTAGGCCATAAAAGCAATAAGGTTACCAGGTACGAATTATCTACAGCACTCACTATAAAAGCTCCTGCACCTCTACGGGGCAGGGGGGTCGAAAAAGGAACCATTAAATTAATTTGACCGTTGGAGGGGTCACGTCGGGAACCTACCCGACCCGGCCTTCGTGCAGGAATCAACGGCCGACCCGAGCTGGGGTATTTCTTCCTGACCGGAGCTCCACCACTCCAGTAGCTGATCTCCCAAGCCGAGTTCTGGATCATCACCCATCCAGCTGAGCTCCAACTCCGTACCAAGAAGACCACGGGTGAGCTAGCGCACACGGGCCTGAACCAGCAGTGCTTGCTCCATGAGCCGCGGAGGCGAAACGTGTCTACTAGGCAAGCACCAAATTCTCCCCTAACATTCGTGAATCCCTTAATTTCAATCACAATATTAAAAAAAAAGGTTAAAATTAGTACCACATGGTCACAATTTACAAAAAGCTACTAACATATATTAGGTTCGAGATAGAGTTTTAACACCTTAAGTTTAGATTAATTAAATTGATGTCCTATTTCATGTGTGTTATTCCTAACCAATTCAACGTATAATAATCTAATTAAGGAAAGATTAGTCACTTGTATAAAGTTCGAGGAAAAAAACCTGCTGAGTCACAAACTCTTACTACTATGGGGAAGATGATGAAATCATACATGAAAGATATGTATTGTAAAAAAAACTGAAGGTTGAGGATTAAAAACAGGTCCTATACGAACATACAAGGATTGAAAGAACTCAAATAATATATTTAACTTATCATTTTCGACTCTAATTCTAATCAAACGAGCAATTAGGAGAGGGAGATGTTTGCCCACTCGATTATTAACATAATTTTAAAAAGAAAGAAAAAGGAGTTCCTTCCTGCCCAATTTTTGTTAACATAATTCAAAGTTGAATTCTTGCTGAATGATGTTGGAAGGTGTGGTGGTAGAAATATTCTTGTTTCATGTACTGCAGCAGCTAAGGAGAGAGAGATGGAGTTGCCTGTGGCTTTCGGTCGGTCTTGACATTAATCATGATCTTGAATTTATTTAACTTTTTGTTCTTGTTCTTCTTCTTCTTCTTCTTCTTCTTCGTCTTCTTCTTCTTCTTCTTCTTCTTCTTCTTCTTCTTCTTCTTCACTTTAAGGGGGCATACGCATGTGATCTCCAAAGGAGCAATGGCGAGCACCACTAACCCATCCGTGTGGGCTGCTGGGGTTAGCATCGGAGCAGCCATCGCCCCCAGAAAGAAAGTTTGCCGACAAAGTGGCGTTGAATCGCTGACATCTCAATGGATGTTTGCTCCGAGCTCTATTTTGCCCACCGTGTGTGTGTGTGGGGATGATCACTGTATCTATCAGTCTTTGGGGCCGCGAGGACACACTCACTCCATTGAATCGAGACCAGGTCGTCCGTCGTCTTCATCTTTTTGCTATCACCAATTGCCATCACTCTACATATAAGTGTCGGACCCCAAGTAAGTATTCAGATCATGTTTTAGACCGCCACTTGGCATTCTTCTTCTTCATGTAGAGTGTTAAGAAAGAAATGTGGAGGATAAATTTGATGTTAAGACATAGAAAGATTCTATAAAAATGATGTTGATCACATACCGAATAAAAATCTATCGTCGAGATTAAATCGATAATTTTCTATAAAAAAAAAAGAAAGAACATCTTGTATTATGTCGAAATCAATAAAATATTTAAGGCATACACCAATAGCAACCAAACAAATAAATGATAGACAACATAAATTGTTTGTGGTAGATTTATGAAACCTTTGGAGGAAAAAATTCCGACTTGCCAACAACCACCAACCCGACTTTTGATCCAACTCAATCCTAATTATAGATAGACTTGGAAGCAGCCCACCACCATTGGTTTTTTTTTTTTTTTTTTTTAGAAGATTTTGATTTGCTAGGAGTGGATTTTTTTTTTTTTTTTTTTTTTGGAAATACGGGTTTGGTTGCATCATGATGATAATGCGTGACATTGTCTTGCTCATAATTGCGTTTGGTCTAAAAATATAATGAATGATGAGCATGGCGATGTGGAAGGCGAAAAGGACTCCACAATTTTTTTTTTGAAGAAAAGTGGTAAATGCTCGAATGATCATTGACAACTTTTTCTTTTTTGGACGCATTCGCCATGAACATGATGTGTTTAACATAAAGTGGTCACGTCTTTTAAAAACTTGATTCCATATCGACTAATTTATAATCCAATATAACTTAGTACGCCTACTGTTTTTGGGAATGTTTATTGCCTTTTTCAAAACTTTAGCACGATGTTATTGACTATTGTTGTTATTAATGATGTTTTTTGTTATCATTCTTTTTGTTGTTATTTTTAGGGCATTTAAAAAAATAACCCAAAGGTGATTACTTGATCCGGTCTAAGTCTCGATTTGGATCAAATTGATCTAAGATGGGTGGATCAGATCAAATCGGATTGCATTGAACAAGTATAACCATATTGTAGGCGATGGCAACGAGTGGTCCTCTCCACTCCAATGACAAATGACGATGCCATTCTCCCTCTCCTATGGCAACATCCTCCCCCTAAACGATCACAACGCCCTACCCTCTTTGGTAGTAATGACCAGTGTAACCTACACTCCTCTTCGTCTGGAAGCCAATGACCACGACATCCTCTATAGCCTTGTCTACGACATTCGAGCGTCACCTCTCTGGTGACCTTATCTCTCGTTCGACTATAAGTAGTGTGATCCTTTTATTGATGGTGCTATCACATCTCCGATCACAAAAGTAATATATTAAAAAAAATCTATTTTTTTTATATATATTGCTATTAATATCTTCTTGGAAACTTTGTAACCGAGTTGAATAACCCAAAAAATAAGAGATGGACTAATAAATCTTAGAAAAAATAATATCCTCTTTCACTAAAATTAGAAAAATATAAAAATTAATATAAAATGTATTATAATAGCTTTGAGGAGGTTGGGAACTCAAGTTATATTTGGGTTATACTCGAGTTGACCAAGGAACTCTCTATTTCATCAATTAATGACCCAAAACAAAAATAAGAAAACAAAAGAAAAAATGTTATAGAATATTGTAGAAATATGTCATTATTATTGTTTCGGAGAAGTTTGGGTAGGTTTGGGAAGAATTTTAATATTTACACTTCTGTTATACAGGTTATATTTATGTTATACTCATATTATACAAGATCATAGATTTAATATAAAAATCTCTTATTTTGATAATTAATGATTTTAAAATGAAAGATAATTATTAAAAATAATAGTAAACATGTTAAAATCATGTTATAATAGTTTCTTTTTAAAGTTAGGATAGCTTTAGATATAATCTTCCTATTTATACTTTTGTTACATTGGAGCTATACTCCATTACACTCGATTATAAATTATTTTAATTTATTTAATTAGGCATATTTCTTAATTGGAATATAAGGGCGTTGAACTCTTTAATATGTTTTATGACATGTCTATGTTTGAACTTGTTTTTCTTTTTTATCCAATAAACTTTTGATACAATATTCTCTATTTATAACCTTTAATTTTGTAGGTATATATAGATGGTGTTATATATAACATTTAATTTAGTACAAGTAATATACATTATAACTTAAAGATTCATAGCAATCATTATTATGTTACATATAACTAGTTAAATTTTATTTTAAAATTTAAAGTCAAAAAAGCTTCAAATACTCATTCCTCCTTCATCTCCTATTACATCATCACCCCCTCCTAAGTTACCTAATGGTAGGAGTTATAACACATTATATTCATTTCCTCTAGGTGGTGTTATTTTCATGTTCTTAGGAGGACACATTTTTTACATATATTCCTAACATTCCTATATATCGACTTGCTTTATGTCTAAGTTGAATTTAGCTCGAGCAATAAATATTGTTATAATTTTAGGGGTTCCCAACCATAAAAAAATTTATAGATGTTGAACAAATGACTTCAAGTTATATGTTCACGAAATACTTTAGAGATTAATTTCTTAGTCGACAAAATATAGAAGATGTAATGTATAGACTAATGTTTAGTGATAATAATGTTAACATTGTCAATTTTTATATATTATATATTTTTATTTTGTCAAACAAATTATACTTTCACCCGTTGCATTACCATCTTATGTTCACCATTTGGATTCATTAATAAATTATAACGAGGTGATGACTATCTATTCTTACATTGCCATTAAGATTTTTTACTATTGATGCTCGTATAAAAAACACTAAAGTTTGGGGGTATAGGCTATATGCTGCTTTTGATGTTAAACTAAATCTCATTCTTCTACATACATATGAAAAGTCTAATACAAATCAATTTTGATTCTTTATTTTTGTTAATTTATTACCAAGTATGTATGACTTTGCAAGTGTTGGATATGTTTACGCTATCCTATCACTATGGAAATGTGATCAAGTGAGTGAGCATCAGCAACTATTGTATACACATGTTATCTATAACTATTATATACGTGCTTATCCCAATAGCTATTGAGTCTCATCTATCGTCGGTTGAGAACACTAAGGTATAATATTTTAATATTTTTTTATCTATGTATTTAAAATATATTATTTATTTGATATATTGAAATATTTATAGGACACATACATTGGAGAGGATTAATAATGTGCCGAGTGTAAAATCAAAGATGATGAAATTATAAAAAAAATAAATTATAAAAGATACTCGAAGACCATAAACTTGGCCATCCTACGATCCTAAACGTAGCGGAACATTCGTTTGGATCCTTTTGATGATCTATTAATAACCTTTTATATTATATTTTTCGATATCTAATGATCGATCAAGGGCTACTCCACCGGTAATCCATAGGTTAAAAATTTATACAAATTGTTGACGATGTTATATCAACTTACTCATTTAACTAATGTTGTTGTGAATTTATTGCATGTGTTTGGTTTGTGATTATTCAACATGTGTTTTCATTATGATTTATTATATATGATTATGATGGTTCTCACTTGTGTGTGAATTTAGGATACTTTATTTATGAAAAAATAGGGTACTTTGGGTTAAATATGTGATCGAGTATAACTCAAGTATAATGCGGGTGCAATTAAGTAATTTTGTTCAATCCTATTCAAACTTCCCAAATAACTATCCTAATCTTATTTTTAATTTAGAGTGACTACTTGTCAAAGTAAGATTCTTTTCGTTGAATATGTGATTTGAGTATAACTCAATAATTTGTATTAAACCTATTGAACCTCTTCTATAAACATTCTAATATGATTCTAGTATATTTACTATTTTTTTTAATTTATTTCGATTTTAGAGTAACTAATTATCCAAATAAATATATATCGTTACCATCTCCTCCATGTTATATAAATATATTTCGATTCGATATATATATATATATATATATATATCGTTACCATCTCCTCCATGTCAGGAGAGCGCACGGGAATAGCATTTGGAGTCTCTGTTCACTGCCCTCTCTCAGGTCTTTTCCTTGTCCGTTTAAATGTACTCCTCTGCCACCCTCTCCGCGAACAAGATTTCGCGTTCCGGTCCCTAAAATTTCTCAAGCGGACGACGGCAACTTGGCTGTCGCTGTGCCTATAAGTTCCGTACGAGTCCGTTTTGGAGACTTGAGGTTCGCAGGGCCGTCAGTCCATGATGGAGAAGAAGCAAGGGTTCTTACCGGCGCTGAGGGAGGAGGAGGTGGGGAAGGGGCCCTCGCCAACGAGGTCGAGGGAGAAGGGCTCCGTGAGGAGCCAGGCGCCGCTCCCGCAGCGGCGGAGGAAGGGGCGCCGCCGCCACCCGTCGCTGTCACAGACGCCCGAGGCGGTGGCGCCGGTCGCGTGGTCCAAGAGCTCCCGGGAGACCCTCGCGCCGCTCATGGAGGGCCCCGATGGTAGCGGCGGCGGCGGCGCTCGAGACGCCCACGGGGATCCGAGGAAGGAAGGGTGGGGGCGTTGGATCCGGGGCCAGCTCTCACGGGCCCCCTCCGCCGCCACCTCCTCCGTTGCAGCGGGCGCGTTCTCTTCAGCCCTCCGCTCCGACCTCCGCCTCTTGCTCGGAGTCATGGGAGCGCCGCTCGCCCCCGTTCATGTCAGCTCTTTCGACCCTCTGCCTAACCTCAGCGTCAAGGACACCCCCATTGTGAGCTTCTCCGTCTCTTCTTCGTCCTCTAACTATTATCTCTCTCTTTGTGCTGCCTTCTTCCGTTCCTCGAGCAAAAGCTGCATCTTTTTGGTGCCAAAAAAAAAAAAAAAAATGACGTTTTGATGCGTTCCCTCTTTTTCCGGCCCCAAATGCACCATTTTTTGGAGTAAAAGCTCCAAATCTATTGCCGAAATTGCATCGCTTCTGTAGCTCCAAGATGGCGTTTTGACGCATTCTGCTCCACATCAATGCGGCTTTTCTTCTTGAATCCAAATTAATCTTCGCCTTCTCTCTTCTTTCTCAGGAAACCTCGTCGGCTCAGTACATAATGCAACAGTACACGGCCGCGTCGGGCGGCCTGAGGCTCCATAGATCCGTCCGCAACGCCTACGCCACGGGGAAGGTGCGAATGGTGGCGTCGGAGTTCGAGGCGACAGCCAAAGTCGTCAGGAGCGGCTGCGTCTCGTCGAGCACCACGGAGTCCGGTGGCTTCGTGCTCTGGCAGATGGCACCGGACATGTGGTACGTCGAGCTCGCTGTCGGCGGCAGCAAGGTCCACGCCGGTTCCAATGGCAAGGTCGTGTGGCGCCACACCCCCTGGCTCGGCTCCCATGCCGCCAAAGGCCCCGCCCGTCCGCTCCGCCGAGCTCTCCAGGTCACCACCGAATCCGCACTGTCTGAATCGCTTCAGAAAGACTCTGCCCCTGGATTGTTGATCTTGAGATGATAATTTTGAGCAGGGTCTCGACCCATTGACCACCGCAAGCATGTTCGCCGACGCGTGTTGCGTTGGGGAGAAGAAGGTCAACGGGGAGGACTGCTTCGTTCTCAAGCTCAGCGCCGACCCACAAACCCTGAGAGCACGGAGCGAAGGCCCCGCTGAGATAATACGGCATGTCTTGTTCGGCTACTTCAGCCAGCGAACCGGGCTTCTTGTGCACATGGAAGACTCCCACCTGACCAGAATCCAAGCAAATGCCGGAGTCGACGCAGTCTACTGGGAGACAACCATGAACTCCTCCCTCGACGACTACCGCCTGGTGGACGGCATAATGATCGCCCACTCGGGTCGTTCTACAGCTACTCTGTTCAGGTTCGGGGAGAAGGCGACGAGCCACACCAAGAGGAGGATGGAGGAGGCGTGGACGATAGATGAAGTGGCCTTCAATGTACCCGGCCTCTCCATGGACTGCTTCATTCCTCCGGCTGACATGAGACGTGGTTCAACCGGTGAAGCATGTGAGCTTCCCAGAGGAGTCAGAGGGGGAGTTCAGCTCCACATACCCACGAGATATGCCTGAGAAGATCGTTTGCAGGTTCAAAGTCTAGGGTTAGGATCATCAATCATGATAAAAAAATTTGCAGTTGTTTGTTATGGTAAAATAAAGTGCAACTTGATGCAAATTTAGGTAGCTCTGAGAAGCAAAGTATATAGAATTGAGTGTTCTAATTCCAGATCCTTTTGTTTCAAGGTCTTGATTTCTCTCTCACAGGCCCCCGGTTGAATCTGATGTTGTTCACCACCTTTGCTGATATATCAATCCATCTCCTTCTCAAATTAATCATCTTCCCTGTTCACTTTAATATTCTTGGGGTGAACCTGCTATCAGCCTGGTGGTAGTGTGGTATTTTTCCTGCAGTTTTGTAGTGACTGCTGCATGCATCACACTCTGTTGTCTAAACCACCACCTCTGGCTCAGTCCTGCTGCAGTAGACACACAGTTGCTGTGGCCTTAAATGCTCTTCACAGTTGCATGTTCTTCGCCACCTGCATCCATGTGCTTCCCCACCCCACAATTTGGAAGTCGGAAAAGGACACAGGAAGAGATCCAAATCAGTTGCTTCCTGCTTCATCATGTAAGGTAAACAAACTGGTCAAGTCTTTTCTTTGTTTGGCCGTAACCAATAAACAACATGACCATAGTAAGAGACAGAAAAAATTGAGTTATTGAGATCCATACTGTCTGTGTGCTGCAGAAGAAGAACGCTTAATGAAGAACAAAAGGCTGCTGTCTCAACTACATTCATATCCAAACAACAAACTAACAAGTATCCCAAACCATTTGATTTGATGATTAAATTGATTAAAGAATGTAATTGCAACAATCTCTGTGCTTGCTAAGGTTAAGACTATATAGAATGATCCTCCCCATATGTTAGTTACATTTAGCAAAATAAAACAGGGTTGTTCTCAGTTGATCAAGGCATACTCTTACTTCCTTCCACTTGTTGCAGGGTTTTTTTTTGCCCTTGAATCATACACAAAAGGGTTGCTGCAAGTGTATAAACAGAAGAAGATACGGTAGACAACATGATCTTTCTCCTATTTGAACAAACAAGTTAATACAGTAATCGTTGCAATACTCAAGCTACTTGTGCAGATTACTACAATTAAAGTGAAGAAAAAGATAGGCTACAAGTTTGTTAGCTTAACAGTTAGAAAAAGAAGGAATTCTCTCATCAAACATCAATCAAGTTGGAGACACTAATGATGATATGTTGACGTTTTTACCTCTCAGACCTAAAATGAAATGCTGATGGGAATGTTTGTCTAGATTCAGGGACATACAACAACCAATAAATGACATGGAAACTAGTGGTGGTACTATGCATCCAACTCCTTTCATGGACCATGCTGCTCCCCCTTTGTTTCTTAGAGGGATCTATCTTGCTTGGTCTCACTAGGAGAAAGAATAAAATGACTAGAGAGTACTTTCTCACATACTTTTGTTTCTTAAATATCTTTGTTGATGAGAACTGTTAGGAAAAATTGGAAGCTCAAGTCCTTCAGCCAACATTTATTCCTTTTTTATTTTCAGAAATAATTTGATTACTTCTTCCATTTTTGTAAAAAAAAAAAATCCTATTTATTTTGTCTCCCATTAATGTTGAATGTTCCTTGCAATAAATGTGACAATCCCTTGAAAATCTTTCAATGTCAGAATTACCAACTCATTCATGCTATAGAAACAGATCAAAAACATAATTAGAATACATAGTTTCACTTTTAACTTAATAAATGTATTAAAAACAGAAATGGCACAGATTGTGAAATGTCCGTATCACCTTTTACACAAGGTTACTAATCATAATTAAAATTACTCTTCTATATTCCTTTTTTTTATTTTACTCTTCTATATACCTGATAAAGACACATTGTGAAGTGTTGGAAAGCCCAAACCTATCAAACAGTTTAAAATGATTCCTCACGAAAAGGTGCCTTTTGAGGTTCATCATGGAAGGACAAAATCATGTAACACCCATCCTTGAGCAAACAATTCCTCATAGCTCAGAGAGCTTATACTAGCAATGAGTACTGATGGATTTTATCATATGTCATTGTGGAAGTTGTTAAGGACTTCGCTCCCCAGCTAGGGGGTCTGATAAGGCCAAATGTGGTGTAATATTGATTGGAGAATTGGAGAGTCAAGGATGCCTCTTCTAGAGATACCATGAAGGAACAAAATCTTGCAATCCAAATCTTACACCAATGAAGACGAGGGATGGACCTCATTAGATCTATAGAGCCGAAAGAACCTAAGACTCCCCAACTAGGAAGGTTTGATGAAACATTTAGTCTCAATTAGTTGTATAACCAATGCCTAATAAAGTACAGGCTAGATTGTAGGCAGTATAGACATAGAAGTAACTTACCAAAAAAAAAAAAGACAGAAGTATTACTATCAGACCCATTTTACTTTATTGGAAGTGTTTTTGTTTTCTGTTTCTGCTTTATAAAATTTGAAAACATCTTTAGCTATGTGATGTTGCACGGAAGGGAAAATAGTCAAAAACAATCCCATTTTCATATGCCAAGAGCTAATTGCTAGCTGACGATCTTGCAGTATGAAATGTCAATTATCTTAGCATCCTGAAACCCTTTGGGTGGCACTAGGCTATATAAGATCTTAGTTATATGTCTAGGTGAACATTAGGCTTGCACCTGCTTTTAGAACCTTTTTGTATGCGACCATTTAGTCCATTTGTGAGTCTTTTACCCTAATAAAAACTAGTTATTTGTGTCGCTTGTGATCTTAGTTATTTTGTCCTTTTTATGCTTGACGACAGTATGTTATTCACGTGTTCGTCTTTTTAACCTTTTTCTTCTATATGCAGGTTTGAACTGTATGAGGTTAAGACATAGGCCAACCCTTACGAACAAATATCACTTAAGTGTTATACAATTTAAGTAAAATCAACTAAGTCTGTAACATACTAAAGTATATTGAACCATTCAAAACAAGATCAAGTTATCAATGAATAAAAAAAAAAAAGGTCGTCCTTCTACGATCTTCAAATGCATTCATAAATGCGGTAATTATAAAAAAAATGAAATCAATTGAGGAAGAAAATAGAGCCATAAAGTACACAGTGTGTCTTAAAAGAATTCAAGTCCACATGGGTGAACACAATAATCTGATTTATTCACACGAAGCAAGCAAGAAAATAAGATAAATCAGAAGTCAACGTCGACCAGGCTTTCCTTCTTGTGGCGAAGCTGAGAATTGCACAGGTTAGTTTGTCATTCAAGTCTGAATAACTTGTGCACTAACAACTACGCCTTAGCTGAAATCAAATACGGAAATGGACCATAGCAAGTTGTTGCCAGAAGTACATAAAATAAGATCAAATTTTTACTATTACTAAAAATATCTAGAGTTGCATTTATAAGAGAATAAAACACGAATTAACCCTGGAACTATATGAAATGTCAGAGTGCACAAATATGATGTAAAAGTCATATTTTAGATTTTTGATAATAAAAAAGGAAGTCACTAAAAGCATAGGAAGAAATGGGGAATTACATGGATTTGCATTACAAAAATACTGAAAGCACTTTAGATAGTGTGGAAATAGCCATTAAATCAAAAAATAAGGCGCAAATTAGAGGAAAGCTATTTGGGCACCGGAAGAGAGACTTCACAAAGTGTTCGCAATTGGGATTTGACATGTTAGTAGAATGCCTCCATTTTCTGAATTCCAATGTTAATCGCTAAAGTGTAATTTGACGACTGTAGAAGAAATAGTCAAGAATTATACTTTTAAATGAAAAATGAGAGGCATCACAACTAGAAGACGTGAATGAGTAAATTACCACATAGATATGAGGAAGCAGGGAGAGATGTTGGAATGGAGCTCCGGTTATACGACATTAGCTTGGCGATACCCCTCGGCTTTCCCTTCCCTTCGTGGACACTCACGGCCTCGCGCGGAGCGCAACTTTGCCGGCCGCTCTCTTCGAGAACAAGTAGGCAGAGGGGACGAGGCTCAGTGGGACAGTACCGGCCACGGAGGCGGAGAAGCAGCTCATTGACGCCGCCATGGTCAGCGCTTCGGTGGGGAGCGATGGGCGGCAGCCGACGAGAGGGTTTTGGATTTGCCTAAGGCGCCAGCTGGGAGTATTGGAGATCGAACGGCCGGCCGGCCGTGGAGGGTCATTCGTGGGTTCCGTAGAACCGTTTGACCAAAGTGTGGAGACTTTGGACGGTATAGATTGCTTTAAGCTCCAACCGCCGAGCGAAGCGAGGGGAAGGACCGAAGAGGCTATGGGCCAACTAATACAAGTATTTGATACTACTACTCCGGAGTCCAGGCCCATTTTAAAGCCCAATAAACAATCCAGTAAGGGCTAATCATTGGTTGGTATCCTTTGCTCCACCAATACAAACACATCAAACGAGACCAAACGGGACGGCGAGTTGCAGTAACAGTCAAACATGAAAGACCTAACACATCAATGCGACCTTTATGGTAGCTAAACATCGGATACTATAACCTATTCCTCCCTCTTATCATCGGACAATGTCCTGTGCCTGCAGGCTGCAACGAGCAAAAATAGGGACGGCCTAATTACTCCAACTCCCGAGACCATTTCTGCAAGTCCAACGTCCGGTCCGGGCCTGCAACGGTCAGTGAGAGAGCCCGTCTCATCCACCGACACCTGCTCAACAAAACGTTTTGGGCTGACAGTGGAGCCACGTGCGGTCGTCCGATCGGAACAGCCAACCAGAGTAGACTTACAGCAAAAGCGCGCAAACGGCACCAGACACAACAGCGGAGCAGGGAGGTGGGGCCGGCGCCAGCCTGGCTTAGCCGAACCGCCCTCGTCACCGCTATTCGATCCCTCCAACTAGAAGCCATTCGATTCCCCCGCGGCGCCGAGTGATTGCCGAGCCTGCGGGACCCGCGCGTCGATCCTTCCGCGCTAGCCTCGTCTGCACCCTACCCGCCTCCACCCATGTGCCGCTGCTCCCCCCGTGACTCTCTCTCTCTCTCCTACCTCTATTTGAAACCATCATTCCCCTTCATCCGCTCACTCGTCCACCCACTGTGTCTGCTACACTCGTCTTCGCGATGGGTCGCCACAGTGCCATTCTCTGCATCGCCCTCCTCTGCTTCGCGGCGGCCTCCAACTCTGCGGCCCAGTCCCCCGCCGCCGCCCCGACCACCGCCGCAGCCGCTCCCTCCAAGCCAACCAAGCCCGCTCCCGCCGCCGCCGCCCCGACCACCTCCGCAGCCGCTCCCGCCAAGCCAACCACTCCCGCTCCCGCCGCCGCTCCAACCAAAAGCAGCAGCACCCCGACCCCGGCCGCCGCTCCCGCCGCGGCCCCCGCGACGCGCGCACCAACTACCCCTGCGCCCGTCGCCGCGCCCGCCAAGGCTCCAACGGCGGCTGCGCCCACCCCGGCTCCTCCAGCGCCCGTGCCGGTGACATCCCCGCCCGCGCCGTCTCCGACGACATTGCTTCCACCGGCGGCTTCCCCCATCCCATCGACCCCGGTCCCCGTCGCGGCGCCGCCGAAGCCCGCCGAGACGCCCGCCCCGACGCCGAGCAAGAAGAAGAAGAAGAAGAAGGCGAAGAAGGGCGCCGCGGCCCCCGCTCCGAGCCCCCCGGCTCCGGCCGCCGGGTCTCCCGCGGGTTCGTCCGAGGCCACCTCCCCGGGTCCCAACGTCGCCGCCGACGAAACGGTACTCTCTCTCTCTCTCACTCACTCATATACAAACCTAGATCCGTTGGATCATGCTCAAGATAGCGGCGCATTCTCATCATCCTTCGCCCACTAACGTGCGCCGATAGAGCCGTTAGGCTCTGAAACCTGCTCAGTGCCCTTTAGCTAAAGTGATGTTCATTTGCTAATCTACGCATATCAAGTCATATATATATATATTATCTGCGGTGCATGTTAGGCCCCTTCACACACATCAAATAGCTTGACTCCTATCGATGTGAGAGATCTGTAGTTGTATTAGTTTAAGAGATCATCACCACGGAGAAAACCTGATTCTGACTTGGTGTTTTTTGTTTTTGTGTTTCTGTGTATAATGTTGCAGAGTGGTGCACAGATGGTGAGAGGCTTTGTGACAGGAGGTCTAAAGGCCCTGCTCCTGGGGCTTGCCGTCGTCCTTGCCTAGATCGCGACAAGATACATAACTGTAGTTTATTGTCTCTTGTTTCCCTTCTTTGCTGTCGTATTGTTGTGTCGGTTCTTAGCGGAGGGACCGCCGCCTGTTGTAGTTATGCATTCACTCGGATTCTTTTTTCACTGTCTTGAGAGGCTTTGTGTTGACCACTATTTACCACATCGAATGATGCAGATCTACTCTGCCAGCTGCAGTCCAAAGTGACCAGCTTTTCCAAACCAACTTTAATCGCCATCATCTACAAACATTGCAATTTACATAATTAATTACTTAGTAGCAAGGATAATAATTTTGTTCGGTTTGATCTATGTCTTTTTATTTTTTATCCTTCTTTTTATTTTTATTTTTTTTCTCTTCCTCATTTGCTATCTTATTCCTCTTCATCCTTTGGTACATACTAGAATGCCAGTATTCGATACAACTAGTGCTGGCTATACATACCGCTTGAGACTGATATGGGTCTGATAGAAAATTACAATCCTTGTAGTAGACCTAAAAAGTCATGAATGTTCTACTGTAAGCAATGTGAGAAGAAATAAATAATTTATTCAAATTCTGTAGACCAATCATCCCATATCTCCTGTCTAAAAATGTTTTTTTTAGCAAAAGGATCTGTCTCAACATATATATTCATTAGTTATATTAATATTATTAAAGATATATATAATAATATGAATTATATGGAGTATGTCTAGTAAATTTTCTATTAACATAGGATTATATTAAGATAAACTTTCTTGGCAAGTAAGCAAAGTTGAGTCTGTATTCATTGTCAGATCTGAGAGTGAAGTTGAGTATCAGATGAAACAGTTGAAGCTGTCTTTGTTGTCGGTTCAATGTATGTTATTTGTTAATGGCATTATATTAGTTGATAAGAATCTAGGTATAATTAATTATAAACTTAAGATATGAAGGTAATCTTTATAAATTATAAATTTTAGATTATGTATTACTAAAAATTAAATAATGAGATATAATTTTAGCAATTCTATGAATAGATAGAAAAATATACTTAAGTAAAATCTTTAGGTACCTTGAATCAATTATTTAAAAGATGAAGAAATTGATAAAGATATTATTCATATAGTAAAAAAGGGATATCATGAGCCTTGTATAATTATCAGATACCTTTGAAATTAAATAAAAAAATTTATATGATAGTTACGAGATTAATAATACTTTATAGACTCGAGTGTTGAGTAGTTAAGATAATATATATATATATAATTTGTCTTCCAGATTAAATAATGTTGAGATGAATATGTATAGTTACTAAAAAATATAGAAAAAAAATATTTTTATTCATAACCAATTATATATCGCTTAGATAGATGACAGGATGAAAAAAAATTATTTAAGATGATATAAGTATATGCTTATGAGTTCTCTAATGAATACGATAGTAATAGAGATAGAAGAAGACCTAAATTGATTTTAATGAAAACTATAAATAAAAATTTAAATATTTTAACTTAATTAAATATAGGACTTCTTATATATTTTTCAATGATGATAAAATTTTTATATAATTAACTCCAAATAATTTTCATTAAGGTCTACAATTTTATTAGAGAGAGAGAGAGAGAGAGAGAGAGAGAGAGAGAGAGAGAGAGATGACTATGAATACCAACTTTAATTGTTTTTCATGAGCACATCAATTTAAAGAAATTGATGTGAGACTATTTTGATTGATTTTATTTTAATAAGTTTTATTGGTTTGGGAAAGTATCTAATGTAGAATTATTGATTTGACGTGTCACTTTAGGTTTTGAAGATGACAAAATGAATAAGCCATGTCGTCAAAGAGTATTTGCTCGTTAAGCCACCTAATGTTCTGTAAAATATTATATAAGTTGTTATCATGAAGAGTTTACTAAACGAATCTGAACACATAATTAAATCAAAACTAACTTAAGTTTTGAAACGTCTTGTCAAACACACCACCCATTCCCATATAGTCTCCATTTGAGTGAGAACATTTTAACCCTCAAATTATTCTCTAACTATAATATGAAACACAAACCTTTTTTATTTCAACTCAAAATAGATTATTACTTGTCCAATCTCATATCACATCCTCTCATGATGAACTTTTTTTTTTTTTTTCTTTCTAGATATGACATCAGAAAAAATAGGTAGACTTATAAAATTTTAGATCAAAATTTAGCACGTTAGATTAACACTAGGAAAATTTTTTAAGAAACCTCACAAAAACATATCGACAAAGAGACTCTTCTTTTGACCTTCACAAATAGAATAATCAATCCTCTTTTCAACAATAAGTTTACCTCAAATCCTTATCCTTACCAAACTCTGATAGGGATTCTCCCGCAATTGATATAGTTTACAATTATTGATGACTTGATAACTCATCTATCACGATCAAAAGTTCTTAATATATATATCTTAACCAGAATCAATTCAAAATATCACAAGGAACTATAGATCGATCGTGCTAACAACCAATCCAATGTCACAATTACTTCTTATCAGAAGAGAAAGAGAGGATAAACAATCAAATACTAAAAAAAAAATCTACTAATGATCAAGAATCAAGAACACACTAGAAAGCTAGCATAAGATCAACGTGGTTCAACAAATCATTTCCTACATCCTTGGAGATAATCAAAGAATTATTTAATATATGAGATTAATTATAAGGTTCTTAAGTTATCATCACTCAAGCATGAATGATCTTACACACTTTTCATGTAAACCCAAAAAAAATTTTATGTTTTCTCTCGCCCTCTAGAAATCCTAGAGAGTATCCTCTCTAAATATCCTAGAGAGAAACTTAGAAGCACCAAAATCATTTTTTAATATCTTGTTTTCCCTCACTAAAACCCAGATATACATGATATATTTATAGAAGAACCAAACTCTAATTACTAGAGCTTCTTTTCTTCATGAAATCTTCTTTTCGTATTAAGACTCCTTATCCGACTAAGATACTGGGTTTAAAAATCTCAAAATACTTATTAATGAGATTGATACTTATTGGCTAAAAATAACTCGACCACTCTCATTAAGAAAAAATTTGTTGTTTGTTCAACTCTTATCGAAAAAAAAAAAAAATTACCCAACCTACTCTTTAGGTAAAAAAATGTTCGAACCACTTTATCGAGCAAATAATGTTGAACCCATACTTGTCGAGAAAAAAAAAAAAAATCAACCCAAGCAAATTATGTACAACCCACTCTCATTGAGAAAAATGCATAATCTATTATTGCCATATAAAAAATGTTTGATCTACAATAGTTAGATGCGCCATCTAACTCGCTAAGTCAAACTAGTGGTATCGAGCTAAGAGATAAATACGTATAATACGTCCTAATTGAGGAAACACCTATGTTGCACATGATACGTTGGCCCAAATGAAAAAGTACATAAAAAAATCTCGCTTATGATATAATCTTTAAGTGTTCTACTAATATGAGATCTTAACTAAGACAAAAAAAAAAAACATTTGAAACATCTCATCAACTTAAAGTGTTATTTTTATATGTGATACATCTACCAAAGAAAAAGAAAAAAAATCTGAAGCATCAAATACAATGAATTAATCTCTTTTGTATGTGATAAGCCACCTAGGATAATAAAATAATAAGAAACTAAAGCATCCAACATGAGTATTGCGGCTAAAGCATCCTCTTTTATATTCATAGAGTTTGTTCATGACCCAAAAAAAAAAAAAAATATTTGATGCACCACTTAATCATTTTTTTATGCAAACAATTAGCCCAAGTATCAGATGAGTAAAAAAAATACAAATAATAGTAGTCGAGGTCCTAAAATAAACCTTATGCTATCAGACAAACAAAGTCCCCTCTTGAAGCATAATGAGGAGAAAGATATGGCTATCATCTTCAACTAAATTAGCCCAAATATGACAAAACGTCAATTGGAGGGTCACCTTAGTATCTCGGAAATGATGAAGCACCAACTAGACATGTCATATTAACATAGCACTAAAAGACTCATTAAGCTACTTAATATCTTATAATCAACATTAGTTATAATACCAACACTACAAAGTAGTAGTCACATGAGATTCTAATTATTATTATTTTTTTATCCTCAACAAATCAAAATTGGCTTAAGCCTTAGAGTGGTCTAACCACATGCATCCTTCTTGCATGGTTCTAGGAAGAGGAGTTATGACATATAATAATCATATTTTATTATATAGGATATGAGTGTTTTTGTCATTAGAGTAATATGAGAACTAAAATATAGGATATGAATATTTTTTCCCTGATATAATATATGAACCCTAATAATTGAGACTTAAAGGTTTATCATTGTTATTGGTGTTGTAGACTAAAACAAGATTACCAAATATATGACAAATATATATATATATATATACCCTCAAACTGAAATGAGTTACAAGATATGAAATCTAAAATTTATATCATCAAGAGAAACGACTTATTTTTTTTTTTCTCTTTTAGATGCGACAACACATAAAAATATTAATAATTTAAAATAATTTTATTATCAAGATCTTTACCAGGTTCCAGTTGACACCATTAGAAATTAGGTAAGCTTAAATGGTGGGAGAAAGAAACATGTTTCCACTATGAAAGATGACTAAATGCCAACGTCTTAAAAATCGCATTTTTTATGATCCTACCAAATCATGAACCGTTGTCCGGTCCGAGAGGAGATGAGGTGGAAGGTTGTCTCCTCATACAAGTCTGAAAACTCGACCGTCCGATCATGACTGCGGAGACTGATGGATGGATCAACGGACGGTGGATCACTCGTTAGGTAAGTCAATTAGGGTTTCCGATCCGATGCTATAAAAGGGCTGCTCTCCCTCCTCCAGCCTCGATTCACCATCGACGACGGATCGAGGCTCGGCGCGACCCAGCGTGAGAACGGCGAGCCGAGAGAGATGGGGCATTCGAACGTGTGGAACTCGCATCCGAAGAGTTACGGCCCTGGATCCCGAGTTTGGTGAGCGATTTTGGTTCTTCTTTTAGATCCCGTGCCTTTCGATGCAAGATTTGTTCTCTCTGTTAAGTAATTTTTGAGATAGCTGAGAAAACCTTGATGCGATCTCCGTTTCTTCTTGCCCAGATTAGGTGGTTGGTTTGAATATTGGAGTCTACGATGAGAATCTCTAACGGTGTCCTTAGTTTTTGATCCTACTCTGTTATCAGGAACTTGTTCTTGATATATCTTGCTGTTTGTGTGTAACTTTCAAATTGACTTTTATTCATTCATTGATGTACCTTCGAAATTTGTTTGCTTTTCCGCTTATGTTTCGTTTTCGAAAACTCTGTTGTTGTCATATTACAAGAACATGTAAGGAGAAAACAGAAAGGAAATTTAAACAATCATAAGCGCATGGTTTGGAGAGGAAGTCGGATGATTCAGCAGAAGCTGGTCTTTCTGACATTATGTACGACAGTATTGGGTGTTGTACTTCGCCTTTTAAGCCATTGGTGATAGTGAATATGTTTTGTGATTCGCGTCACTAATGCATCATAGGGTAATTTTTGTGTTATTCTGAATCATTTGTAACCTAAATATTATTATCTTTATCTGCAGCCGTGTTTGTGGGAATCCTCATGGATTGATCAGGAAGTACGGGCTTATGTGTTGCAGACAGTGCTTCCGCAGCAATGCCAAAGCAATTGGCTTCATTAAGGTAGATTTATATTCTCCTAAATTTAGCTGAGTTCACATCATTGCTTGTCGTGCTTCTGAATTATTATTTGTGCTTTCTGGATGTTATCATTCAGTGGTTAAAGGATTTCCTTTTTCTGAGTGTTTGAGATATTGTTGGATGAAGGGATTTGCCTTGTTGGTGGAATTAAGTTTACATGTTTAAGATTTGTTTTTCCAGTGTTGACAACTTTAAATAAATATCTTATTGTAGTGCTTTCTTATTTTTTATCTACTCTTGCAATCATCTGCGAGATACTTTGTTGAAGGATTTGAAGATGTGGATAAGTTTAAGAATTATCTATCTTTTGGTTGTATAGGAAGGCGATGAAGGGCTAGGTCTTTTTGTATATTTTGTCACACTGAAAAATCTGTAATATAGAGTTACTATGTTACAATGTTGAACATTCTGCTAGGTCTTTTGTTTGTCTTTATTATCTAATTTCACCATGGATCTATTTGACTATTCTGGTCTCAGATATAATCATTTGAAGCATCAGGTAGGTATCAGTGCTGTTATTTTCTAACCCGAAGGCCACTTTTTAGCACTTTGTTGTTATTCTACGAGCTCTTATTTTCAAATGTATCTTCTATTCTTGTTTTTACCGTTGAATATCACCTAAGCCTATTTTTGAAACACCCTGATTAGTCCCACATCAGAAGTGGACAAGATTAAGATTGACTTATGAAAGTATGATGAGTGTGCTACTATCAACTTTAGCTTAAGCATTTTGTTGTTTTGTCAACTAAGGGAAACTCAATCAAATTCATAACTGTCTCAATGTAATATTTTCCTTCATTTTTATTTTGATTGTCTGAATATTCAGTTAAGACCATTCCAATGCTCCTTTTCACCATGCATAAACTGAACCAACAATTGGGACCTATGATTTGGGTCAAACAAAGTTGATATCCAGTTAGTCCTTCAAGCTTAGGTCATGGCAATCTTAGTATCTTATCTGTCTTTTGTTAATGTTCATTATTAAGTGTTCCTAAGTTGATTTTTGGTTCTCTTGTTGTTTTCCAAGAGTCTTTCTTCGAATCTATCTTCTATTCTTGTTTAGCATCAAGTGTTGACCTTTATTTAATTTTAAGATATTGATATATGTTTTGGATGCTCACATTTGTATTTGTTCCATGCCTTTTTATGCTTGAATTAGTGTCTATTGATCTATGTTCCTATGGAGATATTTCTAAAAGAACTTGAATATCTTCCAAAAAAGTTTCCTACTATGGAATTGTCTGACTTTGTGAGGAACCTGCAAATAATACAATGCTAAAGAAAGTATCTCAATTGAAAAATCGTGTTCTGTTTATTTTAGGTTTTAGTCTCTTTAGCGATTGATATTTGCCTTGATATCATTCACCTCCAACTTTATTGATTGTTGAAGCAATAAGTATTCTTGAAAGGTGTTCTTGTAGGGGCACATGAATTGAATTATGCTTGTAGATGGTGATCAATGTTAAATGCTCTCTTCAATGTGAGAAGTAGATGCATTCCTTTCATTCCAGGTTTGAGAACCCTGCAGATAACATAGTTACCCGGAAAAGAAATTTTGTTCATAGCAATGGTACATTTGTGGTTAAATTAGGTGAGTTCATGTCATTGTGAAAACATAAAATTTCAGTCCTGTTATAGTTAGATTTCAGTAATTGGAGAATTTGATATTTGAATTCACATTGTTTACATGTGTGCTGCTTAGAGAACTGGGCAATCGTTTTATGTTGCTTTCTGATTTTTCTTATGTTCATTACCTACATTTTCTGCTTGGTGTTTTTTTTTTCTGGTGTGTCATGATGCAATCTTTGATGCATACCTTCTTTTGTCTTTGGTTTGTGCAGTACCGCTGAAGAGGTTTGCTCTGGTAGAGATGGAGGCTGTGAAATTGAAAGGAGCTCTTTTATTTCACATGTTCTTTTCTATATGAACTCTAGTAATATCGTGTGATTTGCCGGATTTTATTCACCTATTGAACCCTTAGAACAGTTGGAACAAACGTAGTAAGCTAAATTCCATGGTATTATTATGGTTATCGATGTCATCTTTGCTAGGTTTGACTTGGTTTAGACTCTTATTTGAATAAATTTTAACCAGATGAACATGTTGCACTGAAATGTTATAGATCGTTATTGGTTGCTTCTGGATTTCAGGTTATTAGGCACATTGATGTCGATGGCTCATCATATCATCCATCACAAGATCATTGGTAGTTTAATCAATTTGTTAAGAAATTTCTTTATAGTAATTTGTTGTAAATAAAATATGTTCAGAGATGTTATCGGAATTTAGTCAGTAAATAATCGTAATTATAAGATTTTAGGAGATTATTTTTTAATTATTTAAAATAATTAAGTATATAATAAATAAAGATGTTGAAAGTTAAGATTAATTTTTTTTATCATTTAATATCAATGTATTAATAGAGAAATTTAATATAAGGGATGTTTTTAATTTTTTAAATTATCTTCGTATAATTTAATTATATTAAAATTTAACTCTCTTAATTTTAAAAATAAATATTTTTTTATTAATAAAAAAGATTTATTTAACGTCTATAAAATAATACGGACGAGAATATAAAGACATAATATATAAAATTAATAAAAATTTTGAACTTAATTTAAATTATTTTTTATTATTTAAAAAAAATATATTTTTAAAATTTTTAAAACAAAATTAATTGTTTGAATTGAAATCCTCTAAACCGGAGTTTACAATTCTAATTCCCAAATCTCTTGATTTTGGAAAATTAAACGTAGTCAGGGCTAGATTAAAGGGATGCGATGGAGCATGGTGATTGCAAGGGGCGAAAGGAGGGATTTCTAAGGTTATACGGCTTGAGTTGGCGACGACGTGCTCTCGCTGTCGATCGCCTCTGTCTAATTGCTTTGCAAACAGATTAGACCCTCTATAAAAATGTGCTCTTTTACATACGTAAATCTATAATAATAAGAATCATCATCATCATCATCTGTTTTTTTATATAAACTATCTCGTGTCTTGATGGTGGTGGTTGCGTAAAATAAATAAGAATACCAACAGAAAAAGTCAAAAAGAATATTAAAAAAAAAAACACTTGATAGTCTAGCAAAAATGATCGAGGGAATAAGAATATTAAGTTGAGCCAGTGATTTCGAACCGCACTACATGCATACTTTATAGCTAAATGATAATTAAAATCAAATTTTAATCTTGTTCCAGTCCTTGAAAGAAAAAGTATATGGCCTGTTCATAATAGGGCAGAGCAAACAAATCTTAAAATTAGCTTTCACTAAAGGAACTTGGAAGAATCAAGTCAGACCTGTCTTCTGAAGATGCTAAAAAACCAAATCTGCTGATGAAATCAATCAATAGTATATTGAAAGCGTCCGATGATGGGGCAAAGCGGAGTTTCGAACTCCATAGGCCCAAAGCCAAAGATCCATTTCTATACTGAGCACCTGTGCAGTGAAATATAACTCACCAATTAGCTGTAGAGAAAAAAAAAAAAAAAACCGGACCACCGTTTACAAATAATCGATCTATGGATGGGAAAATTTTCACAATAAACAGGACCATTTTCATCCTGAATTGTGAATTTATGTCGGCAATTTAGATACCTGTTTTTTGAACTTTGATTTGATGAGCTCTCTCATTTTCTCCACAGCATAAACAGAGCAAGCGCGTATCTCAACTTCTTCCTCACTACCGGCGCAGACTTCAATTTTAGAGTCGATAGAGTCGGACAAAGTTGAACTGTACTTCAGTATGCCAAGCTGCCTCAGGACAGCAGGGATGATATAGTCGGCAAATATTGTGAGGGAGCTAATGTCATTGAACTTTCCGTACCCTTCACCCTTGAAGGCACCCCATAGATCGGCAACAAAGATCTGTGCCCTCTTGTATAAGAAAACCTGGTGACCTTTGTAGAGAGAATGATCTCGAAAACCTAGTTTCCATCAGACAAAATAAGATAAGACTCTAAAAGGACAAGAGAAACATAAAAAAAAGCAATAAGAGCAAATGTTTTAGAAGATGATGGTCTTGGTGGAATGGCTTTCGAGCAAAATTCTTGCCAATGACTCTTGAGGCTTTAGGTATTGGCACAAAATAAGCATAAATATGACACACAAGACTACTGCCAATCGAATTAACAAGATTATGAATAAAAAATAAATATATATTTTCCTTCCCAACAAGACATGATCAATAGTGTTACATTTCACTTCCCAACAAGTTCCACCTGTGCTATAAATGATCTTATGTAAATTCCATTGTCCTTTTAGATATTGATTTCCTGTCATGGAGTCTCTCAGGAATTTTACGTCAGTAATTTATACTCCTATGGACACTCAGATAATTTTAAGGATGCTGAACTTTTAGGTTCATAGATTAGTTTATTAACAATGACATTCGAACAAAAGAAATAACTGTTGAAATAAATAGCCTAAACTGGCAATGTTTGTTTTTCATCATGATCATGAAGCATGGAACATTGCATCCAAATGCCTAGTGTGGAAAAGCAAAAGAGTCACTCATAAAAAATACTATATCCCTCAAAAAATCAATTCATATTAGTAGGCAAAGATGCATCTAGTTATAGATGATTTCTCATTTACAAGATAAATGGCCTAAACAGTTCACATATTCAACATTACAAGATTAGTGCACAGCATTTATTGCTTTCTGATGCTTAAATAAATGATATAACACGAATCAGAAATATTAAAAAAGAATAATTCATGCTGATAGAAAAAGAAACAACTACTTATGCATTAAATATGTGCATGACAAATTACAGTAAAATGAAATTAGTATGATTCATCAGCTTACAATTGGACAACTAATATATATACACATATATATATCTCTTGACTACCGCAGGAACTTCCGCTACCGTAGCAAAACATAAAGATTACTAGTTGATGCTTACGTTTTTCATTACATCACCTACCAGCAAAGTTGCATGTAATAATTGAAATTACCAGCTTAACAGATGAAAGAACAGCAGCAGCTTACCAGGAAAGTTGCGTGTAATAATTGAAATTAAAGATGCAGCAGAATTTTTGGATGCCTTAACAAGATTAGCTGCCTCTCCTCCAAAGTTTCTCTCAAGTTCCAGACCTACCTGAAAGAATTAAAAGAAAAAAAAAAAGCAGGAATGATTGTTACCTATTCAACCTTCAAGATAATTGTGTGTTCTACTAGAAACGGAAAGTAATATGGACCAGAAAATTAGACCAAAAGAAACAGATAACAAGGACCTTTTAAGCATGAGGATGAACATGATAAAACAAAAACAGTTTTACAACACCAGTGTCACAAGAATTCCAAAAAATCTGCAACATGCTTAATTTAAATTAGTCAGGAAACAATATTACCTCGTGCAGCAAGCGAACCCGCTCCTCCTCTAGTGGAAGTGGGCGTGACCAATTCAATAGTTCACGCAGTTGGGGACCTAGTATAAAAAATAAGTTCCATAAACTTTTTTGTTTACTGCACTAGAACATCATATTTGCTAACAAAAAGAAAACACTTCAAGAATAAGAAGAAAGATTTAAAGAATGAAGACTCTGAGCTACTATGTTTTAGAAATATAAGCAGCAAGAACACAAAGTAATACCAGTGTACATTTGTAGACGATTTGCATCAAGGGCATATTTATCTTTCTGCAGTGAAGCCTTTAAGCCTGATGCTAAGTGATCATAGATTAATTCTTCATCTGCTTAGACAAAATAATGGGAGCTTAACATCAATAAAAGCTTGGTGGACAAAATGAATAACATAAAAGTCATGTATCACAGAATACTCATAAATTCAAACAAAGGCATCATGGAAACATCCCACTTACAAGGAGAATCCCATCAAATACAAATCAGTATCATACTACACTAAACTAATTCATGCCCTTGAACATAGTTGAAGCCAAGAAAACACAAACCATATCATTCAAAAATATACATCTCAAGAGAGAGCTCTATGTTCAGTTATTAGATACCTTTAAGTCATATTTTCCATGCCCGGTGATACTTAAAAAATTTCTTTTCTTTATTCATGCCTGTGCAATTACTTTACCCTGATAAAATTACATAAGAAATTACCTCTGGTTGACGTTGTTCACACATCTTGCAAATGGTATTCAAATTTATGAAACAAACATTGGTTTTTTTTTTCACTTGAAGATGTATATCATTACATGTAACAACTAAATTCCACATTCCTTTAAAAACTAATCAACATATTTAAGGAAGAAGAATATAAATACATAGAAGCAAGGTTTGACTTACCGATCCGTACCGGTGTACCGACATATTGTCGGTACTGGTACAGGACCCATACAGAGCAGTATGCACAGTACATACCGCCTGGTATAAAATATAATATAACATTTTATAATATAATATTATACAATATAATATTAAAATATTAAAAAAAAGAAGAAAAGGGGGCGACGTCGCCTCGATCTGTCTCCCCACGCGGGGAGACACTCCGTCTGCTCGCGCGGGAGAAAAAGCGGCTGCGGCCGAGGGTGAGACCCGCAGGCGACGACAGCAGGTGGGCGAGGACGGCGCACGGGCAAGGTATTCTTTCTTCCCCTCTTTTTTTTTTTTTTTTTTCCTCTTCTTCTTCCCTTTTCTTCCTCAATTTAATCAAGTCTTGTGTAGATGATCAATTTAGGAAAAATAGAGCTAAAGCAAGTCTTGTGTAGATGATCAATTTAATCAATTTTCCTATTAGATTCCTTTAGAAAGATTACTAGAAGAAAAGAAAACAAAGGATCAAAGCACATAAATTTAGCTTAGATAGTGACATTTGCAACAATTACAAATAAATGCTTCTTGCTATTAAGTCCCACATGTAGTTCAATGAGCTCATGGCAACAGTGAGAACTTCAATGATAGGAAAAGAACTGATTGAAACTGGAACTAGGAGGCTGGCACCTTTTAAACAGTTGAAGAGGCAAATCAAGGAAGACCAAAATTAGAGCTCTCTGTTTCATTACTAAATAAAATTATGTTCTTCACAGCAAATCTTTAGAAGATATCATGGCATTTCCCAAGTTGCTTGTGGAAAAATTTCATCGAGATGAGGAATCATGCATCAGAGATCAATGGTACTTTGGCTAATAAAGAAATTCATCCTACAATTTCACAAAAACAACAAGCATTAACCAACAGTGAAATGACAAAAGAAACTATAGAATCATCTCAAACCAAAAGGTATCCAAATACAGAATTATATTCATCACTGGACATGAACATTGAAACACTGCAGAAAGTTATGAGCTACAAAATTGAAATCATTTATTTATCAGAGCAATATGATTAAAGCACTGACAACATATGACCAGCCAAAACTTGAATAGAACTTGCATATTACAGCAGCTAACTTGTTGAGGCATAAAAAGAACATTTCAATAGCCACAAGCAGAAACTGAGAGGAAGGAAGAAAACAATATTATAATAGTCGGTGTACTATGTTTAAGTTGAGGATGGCATACCTGGCCAAAAGCAGAAGTTGAGTGCATCAAGAACGAATAAGTATTGAACAGTTAGTGGCCCACCATCGAAGTAGTGAATCCCTTCAAAATCCCATTCCACTTTCGGAACTGAACCTTGAATACTATCCACAGCTTTCTCAAGCTCTAAAAGAACACGGGGTAAGAATAATAAGGAAGAAAATTTAAATTAAGTTCAACAAACTAATGATGACTTGAAAGGTCATCCCAGTAAGCAATATGGTGTGCATGCTACTCCTTGGTCAGCATGATATGCACCAGAAGAATCTTTGGCATGTTGGTATGATCATGGTGTATATATGGTGCCTACAGGGTGCAAATGTGGCTATCACATCTTGTAATTTTTCTTTTCTTCTTTCCAAGAAAAATCAAAATGTGATATATTTTGACATGTGTAACCTATATAGGTTCTTATTTCTGTCCTTCCGAGCCAATAGGCAAGACATGGATACCTCATTAGCATGAGTAACACATAAATGGACCTGTGCACTGTGCACTTGATGTGTATGTGCCATATATTGTTAAAATCAGTAAAGTACAAGAACAAAGTTAGATTTAGATATTCGATCTTGTACCTTGGTAAGTGACTGGAATCAGATGACAATCAACATAATCAAACTATAATAGCCCTCAACAATGATTGACAAAAAAGTAAAGGAAAGCAATATGGGCATAGCAACTGTTGAATCAGAACAACTCTTTGAGCTCAATCACCTTGAACCCTGACGGTAGGAGATATTTCAACATAAACCAAGGGTATATTCAAACTTGTACCAATTTTATCAAGGACTAAACATTCCAATCCTGCCAGAGCCCCAACAACCGTGCATGAAAATTCAAACAATTCCAATCAAAGGGTGTATGTTATTGTTCAGAAATTTATAAAGGCAAATTTCCCATCGAGCACTCAATGATGTTGTTACCGCTGTTAACTTTGATGCCACAGGGATCAAGTGAACAGGGTCCGATTAAAGGTTCATCTACTAAATCAGATATACAAAACCAAGTTTTTTTCATTGTTTATATATGTTATTGCGTCAATGCAACATTCATATACATGGGTGCAGTGCAGTCAAAGGACAATGTGGTAAAGCGTTAGTTGGCTTTGGCCTTCAGATATGACAATGGTGTCCTCCAAACCTTTCAACAAAGAAGCAAGGATAACACGGCTTGCCTACACCATAACAAAGCCATCTCCGTTCAAGTTTAATGATGGGCGTTTATGCATTTTGCTAATGTCAATGATACGAAAGAAAGGAAGGAAGGAAAAGAAAAGGAATCCTAATGACTATAATTTAAGTGCAGAAAGAAAACCCGAGAGAGCTCAATTTGACCCCAAAAGAGAATGCTACTAACAAGTCATTTTACTCGCAATATCCGGAGATGGAGACAGAAATCATTCCCCAACACACGATTCCAAGCAACAAACCAGAATGGGAACCAGAGCAAACATCCATGACAACATCATGCGGATGCATTTGGGATCACTCACCCCACCATTCTTTCCTATTTGGATGACCGCCTGCCATAATCGCACAACAACACGAGCGGAAGCAGAAACCGTACAGGACGCACGCAAAAAAGTTTCAATCGATCAAAATCCACCCCTACGGAACCCTAACCCTAGAATCAAGAAGAACAGAAGGGCGGGGAAGGAGAGTGCCCACCGGAAGAGTCGACCATCACATGCGTGGCGCGGTTGGCGACCCAGGCCGCGGTGGCTCTCACCTCCTCCATTTGATGATCTCTCTCTCTCTCGCTCTCTCCGTGTCGCTCGCTCGCTCGCTCGCTCGCTTTCGTCGTATGCAATCGTTTGGAATGGTGGGAGCGTCGAATCCGCCGAGATATATGGCGGCGGCGAGCGAGAGACTGAAACCGGTCCTTCCTTTTTCCCTCGTAAGAGCGTAGAGAAATGACCCAACTGCCCTTACTCTACGTGTGCTGTGAGCCGTCCATTATACCCCGATCCCCCACTGTCGTGGGAAGCCTCGTGTCATCCCCTACTTTTTGTGGTCTTCTTCTTTGGCACGTCATCGTCGTACCATAAATAGCGAGGCAATATTTTTCTGCCACAGTGGAAAGGGGGCGCTTCAAAACGGGTCAAACCATTTTGCAGGGACGCGTCGTCGTCAACTTGTTTTGACATGAATACGTTACTTTTCAAGCAAATCTGAAATTTTTAATTATATAAAATTTAGAATCAAAATCGAAAAGGTCTTAGATAATTCTAGTTTTGGAATTGAGTTTCAATTCTGAGCTGGTTCAAATCATTGGTTTCCATTGATTAAAAAAAAATTATTCTATCAATATTCAAACTCAAATCATTAGATTTTAATTTAAATTGTTTCACTACAGTCTATGGCCTTGATTTTGATTAGGTTCAGAATCATCAAATCTTAAAATATTTGGTCGTATCATTCATTATATGCATGAAAGAAAATTAAGAACTTGTTTGGATTATTTCTATGATTTAATGAAAGGATGATTTAAGATGGATTTACTGCATGTGACTATGCAAAGTACTAAGTGAAAAGGTTTCTACCAGGTGAAAAGAATAGATATTTCAAATGAAGAGAGTATTAATCTTAGACAAAAATGAAATTTCTCTATAGTTCTTTGTATAAAATGATTTACCATATCCGATTTGATAAATTGAACATTTTCAATTGAGATTATATATAGATGTGATGATTGATTATATTGATTATGAGAATCAAATGATGTCAAATCTTAAGATTGTCGTATGATATTAAGTTACTTTTTTGGTTGTTTAAGTTGAAAGTCGATTCGAAATCAATCGAAGTACTAGTTTATCTTAATATGATCTCAATCCATGATCAATTCTAAAGATGTCTAACCCTACAAAATTAAATCTAGAGTTATTTATGATAAATTTCCCTCTCATACTTAAGTTTGTAGAAGATTCAAAAGATTCAGAATTAGTTCTAAAATTGTGTCTTAGGTTTGAAAATTTTTTGTTATAGTGAGCTCCTAGAATCATTGTGTTAATAATCGAAAGTAGTTATACATTTCTCTCAACTTTAATTATGGTCTTATCGTGCTAAGCTTGATCGTTTAATCAATTCAATCACGTGATGTTGAGATATCACTCTACGTCGTCTTAAGATGTCGGATATGTATTGTTTATATGATCTTAAAATATCAAACATAAATTATATATAACTCAAGATGTCATACTAGTGTTGGCCATGTGGTAATACTATATCGCCCAAATAATATTGATGTATCAATTAAGTTATCATTCTCATATCAATTGATATAAAATTTTCCTTATTTCGTTATATTTTAATAATATTTTAATTTGATTTGAAAAATCAAATTGAATCATCATTATTCTTTTAAGATGCATGCAATTCTAAATATAATCATATGGCTAAAGAGGGTAAAAGTTGATTGGGATTTATAATAAATATATAATAAGTACTAATATTGCTCACAAGCCATATATATATATATATATATATATATTAATATCTTTCAAAAGCTTGTTATGATATTAAACATATTGGATGTTGATAGATCATATAGATGTCAAGTTGCTAATCCATGTAGATCTTTTGAAGCCCGTCAAACCTTTGAAGCTATATTGGGCCTTTATCTTACATAAAAGGTTGACGTAAAATATCAGTCTTGTTGATGTGGTAGAGTTGATATGATTTAATTTATTCATTAAATATTATCATACTTGAGGTTAAAAATAAATTTATTTATTTTTTATAAAGTGAGATATGAAAAGTTGATCAAGAAACCCCATCAAGGATGATATCCGACGAAAAACAATATTTACGAGGGAACCCATGAGATTATTTGTTAGAAAGCTTAAACTCTCTTATGTTGGAGATGAATTTTACTTAATAATAAATTTTTTTTTGATGTTGAAATTAGTATTTGTTTATACTAAGAGAACAAAGGCACAGAGCCACCCACATATTTGATTGAAATCTTACATTTCAATAGTTAACAAATTACTTGATCCAATTCCATTTCTCATGACATCCCTAGCCAAAAAAAAAAAACATCAAAATTTCCACCATGGACTCTCTTGATCCACACACACACACACCATAAATAAAGGTGGTGGTTGAAATCATGCTGTCCATGACTGCACCATCATAGGTTCAATGCATTCATCAGGGTTAGGTCTAGGAATCCTTTCTAAGATAGCCAGGGACTCACTCATTTAGATGTCAGGGAAAAGGTAAAAGATCCCAAGAAACAAGAGAGCCATTTCCAGTGATCATTCAAGGAGTGGGTGGGTGGGTGGGTGTTCTTCCCTGAGCATACTTGGTACCCTCAGGACCTGCACTTGTTGAGAAGATAAGGCCAACGAGTCATCCAATCATCCCACTACCAATTTCTTGCATCTTGCATAAAGAAGACACATCTCTTTCTCCCTCTCACAAAAGCCATTGTCAAGAAAGATGAGCATTGTCTTCATGGCCACAAGAACTCTTGCATTGTCTTCAGGAGCTAAAAAAAGACTGAAACTTTTACATCAAGGTTTTGGCTTCACTATGACCACTGCACTGCATCTGTCACAACCTTCTTTTCATCTACCTTCACAAACGCCTCCCTTTGGGGGTGCCAAAACCTTATCTAACAAACATACCATTGACATTTTATTCTAAGATCGAACTTAGAAGTTCATATAGGATGCCATGATTTCTGACTTGAGGTTGTTGGGTGACTTGAATTGGAATGAGTTTTTCCAAGATTTAGTGAGGGTCTCATCACCCATTTTTTGATCTCGACATTATTTGATTTAGACAACAAAAGATTGAGGAAGATATATAATTTTTAAGTTTTTTTTTTCGTACTTGGAGATGTCCCTCTTTATAGTATTCAATATTTTTTATTTTAATTGGTTGTCTTAGATTTCATATATCGAATCGTGATTACCAGGGCTTATCAGTCCATGACGCTCGGATCTAAGAAGGATCATTATATATTATAACCTTACAACTGAAAAAGGATGATATTTACATATTTCGAGGATTAAATAACGATCGAGAATATGAAAAAAAAATACTATGATAATACCACTAGTCTCAACTAACCGAAAAAATTCTCAATGTCAAAATTAAATCATATATATATATATATATATATATATATATATATATTGGACTAACTGAATGATCTACCTTTGAGCCCATCTTAATATGAAATGAATGAGCCCTTGAAGCACTATTACCATCAAAATACTTGTCAATGTTTCTGCAAGTAAAACATATGCATGGTGTTGATCTACCTTTTAGAAGCTCACTACAAGGAGGACCACAGATCATGACTTGGACGCAGGAAATGGATGTTCTCCTGTCCTTACTCCCAACAACTGAGCCACGAAGCACTGGTGCCATGTATCATCAGCCAGCCATCCCTTGTCAGGAGAAGAAGAAGGGGGAAAAGGAGTGCTATTGGGGCTTGAAAGGGTGAAAGATGTTGTCCTGGGAATCTGGTCCATGCGAGGAAAAAGAAAGCTCAAGATAAAAAAAGATGTAATAGCTCAGTGCAGATGAAGAAATGAAAAGCTTTGACATGAAAGATAGGAGCAATGACACATTCTTCTTCTCTACAATGCTTGAGATCTCAGAGATAGATAGAGATAAATGGGGAAGAAATTGAGCAAAGGTTAGGGTGGGCCCGGCTGCCTGTGGGGAGGAATTAGGTGGATGCGGCTGCAAGATAGTGAGGGACCAAAAGCAGCAGCAGCACTACAGTGGAGAAGAACATAGATAGGCTATGGGTCAGATTCTTGGTGAAGTTATCCACCTGTGCTACCACAAGCCATCATGCTCTCTTGCCAGATATCATCAATCAGCGGTGTGAGCTCAGGCTTTGCTTGCCAACAAAAATGCATGGCACACATACCTCACCAGCAACAGGTGCCTTGAACAGCTCCAGTTGCATCAGAAAAGATGGGGAGCAATCAAGAGCTGGGTGCTGCTGCACACAACAAATCCCAGGCAAACTTATCTCATTCAAGAAAAATCTGAGAGCAAAACTAGAAACTGACAAACAATTATAATAATGTAGAACGCTGGAACACAAGACAATGTGATCCCCCCTTCTTCTTCTTCTTCTCCTCCACTGTTTTGTATTTGTTTGCAGTCGGAGACAACAACAGTGAGAGCAAGACAATATGACCTCCCTTCTCCTTCCTTCCTCTGTTTTCTGTTTGTTTGCAGTCAGAGACAATTGTGGTGCAAGAGCTCAGATGCTAATTGCGGAATTGTGTGTTTTCCTGTAGCTGGCTGGTTATGGTAGATATGTGCGGCAATTTTGATGGAATAAAATGCTAGTGTTTCACATTTATTTGGTGTATATGTGGTCTAAATGTGACTTCCACTCTTTTTTTATTTTTTACGGATTTGGGTAAAGATGTACACCTTGATTGCGAGATTATTTTTCGTCTTCAATCAATTTTCATCTCACTCATGAGTATTTTATATTTATTGAAAGTTAAAATCAAATTAATCACGATTGACATATATAAGATTGGATATAATCCAAGTGTATAAGCTGTTATGTTATATACCATTAAGAAGTGAAAATTTTCCAGCATGGAGTAGCTGAAGTTGAGAGATGCGAAAAAAAAAAAAAAAAACAATGTATATGTGCAGCTAAATCTCTTATTTGACATTTTATTTGGCACTCAAATGGAATATTATCTTTACGTGGTTAAAAATAGCTTGTCATGTGTCTTTGTGGCATACAATGATAACCCAATCGTGAAGAAGCATATTTTATCTTTCATATGAATACCCTTTAGTTTGATCAGTATGAGAGGGAGACTAACATAATTCATGATTATTAGTTTTAGTATGACAATAAACAAGATTTTTACCGGTTAAACTAAATGATATTTTTGTAGACTGAGGATTCAGAAGCTCCAACTAAGAACAATAAAATAAACTATTATGAGACTGTTTGTTAGGTATAAATTTGTCTGATACAGTAGTGGCATATTTTTCTTGTATATATAAGAGTCAAGTTGCTTCTGATGTGACCATAATTACCGTCATCCTCCCCTCAGAAACCATGGAGTAGAAGAAGAAGAGGGTGAAGCATCCTCTTCCAACCCCACTTGTCTATATACATAGAAACCTAAGCGCTTTAGAAACCAATATATACCATATTATATCTCCAGTGTGTGTATATGTATCATCTTGCCCTCTCTGCTATATGGAGACCAATCATGCATAAATATTATTTGGTCCATGGGACACATTATTATTAGGTAAAAGGGTTGGTGAGAGGTGAGGCCAGGCATGGGTGGCAACAGCAACGTCAGAGCAGCGGCGGCAGGCAACGGGAGCGGCAACGGGAAGCTGCTGGAGATTCTGAACGTGAGGGTGGTGGGCGGTGGCGAGCGGGTGCTGGTGCTGTCGCACGGCTTCGGCACGGACCAGTCGGCGTGGAACCGCGTCCTCCCCTACTTCCAGCGCGACTACCGGGTCGTACTCTACGACCTGGTCTGCGCCGGCAGCGTCAACCCCGACCACTTCGACTTCCGCCGCTACACCACCCTCGATGCTTACGTCGACGACCTCCTCGCGATCCTTGACGCCCTCCGGGTCGACCGCTGCTACTTCGTCGGTCACTCCGTCTCCGCCATGATCGGCATCCTCGCCGCCATCCGCCGCCCTGAGCTCTTCCTCAAGCTCATCCTCATTGGCGCATCCCCCAGGTTTGTTTGTATGCACCTCCATATGCATGTGTAACATCCTGTTCTTGCGACTGATAGGAGCTAGCTCGTCGGGATCGATCAGATTCTTAAACGATAGAGACTACCATGGGGGATTCGAGCGGGGGGAGATCGAGAAAGTGTTCGCGGCGATGGAGGCGAACTACGAGGCGTGGGTGCGGGGGTTCGCGCCGCTGGCGGTGGGGGCTGACGTGCCCGCGGCGGTCCGGGAGTTCAGCCGAACGCTGTTCAACATGAGGCCAGACATATCGCTGTTCGTGTCGCGGACGGTGTTCAACAGTGACCTCCGCGGCGTGCTTGGCCTCGTCCGCGCCCCCTGCGTCGTCATCCAGACCGCCAAGGACGTCTCCGTCCCCGTCTCCGTAGCCGCCTACCTCAAGGCCCACCTGGGCGGCCGGACCACCGTCGAGCTCCTCCCCATCGAGGGCCATCTCCCTCACCTCAGCTTCCCCGCCGGCCTCGTCCCGGTCCTCCGCCGCGCCCTCGCCTCCCACCGCTGACCACCACCACTACCGAGGGAGCCCATCATCTCCGCTGGTCACTACTTTCGGATCGAGTCCCGGTTTCATGTATGGCTGATGACACGTGGACATCAAAATCTGGTCACTCGTCTCTATCCGTCGAGGATAACCAAGTGTATTCCACGTGGAGGTCACGTGATCTCATCTTCCTTGTCCTGTGTACCTTTGTACCACGAAACAGTCGAATAAAGTGGGCGAACGAATCGAGGCTTTACACTCCATCCTCTTCGTTGTAGTGCACGCACTGTTTGCTTCCACTATTAATCGGTAACTACGTGGGTGTGATATGTATGTAATCATTTTGGTTGTGATTTTGACAGGCCAAACTGGCTAAGAGTTGGCCGCAGTCATATTTGGGTCTCTTCTCTTGGAGAAGGGTTAAAAAAACGAGCCTGGATTTACCCAAAAAAACAAAAAAAAAAAGGAGGAGGGGGGGAGGGGAACGTGGATGTGAGGCTTAGCTTTTTGTGGGTCCCGCTCCTCGTGGCCATAGTTGTTCTGCTGTCCCCCGCAGTGGGGGTAATTCGTCAGAGTTAACGTAGGTGGGGGCAAATTAAAGTAGATGGATGATGATGCTCTTAACGTGAGAGGCACTTGTGTTGCATGTTCCAGAATGTCCATGGGACCCATGTGATGTGGCGTCCTCTCATGGGTGGACCAGAACGTACAGAAGGCAAAGGCATTGGAAGAGCCGCGTGGCTGCAATTATATGTAGCTGTGATCTGTTATCGCCCGTCCACAAATGCAATATACACCTACGCATGCCGCAAACCCGATAGCGCACCACAAGCCGAACCGAACCGATGGGTCCAACATAGACCTCACTCTGTCCGATTCGGTTCGCGCTCGAGCCGGTCCGGTTGCGGTCCGACGCACCAATTGCCGCCATATGAACGAATAAGTCCCGAAGAGGCTGTTCCTTGGTTCCCGCTAGCGGGCCGAAATGCCGATGGAACGAGAGCGAGAGCGAGAGCGACGGCGAAGGGAAGGCAGCTCGATGCCCACCCGATGTCAAAGGCGGGCGCCTCTACTCCCGGTTCGAAAGGAAAGGTAGCCCAGGTTACCCCGTCTTATCGTCCTCTCAAATTATAGCTAGACGCTGCAATTTGAGTTATTGAGCTCTTCTATGGTGATTTGATTCCGACATTAGGGTCCTACTGAACGACAGACTAAAGATTTCTGTCCTCATTTTCGTTTCCGGCGAAATTTTCATAGTAATTGACATGAATGATAGCTTCTTTTTGCTTATGGATGTCTTCTTCCAGGTTAGGGTTTGGGGTCCTTCACGTTTGGCCTTGATACGGCGGTTTTTATCCGCTAGGGTTTATGCTTGTCTAGTGGATACGTTGTGACATTATGATATCTGTTTATAGGAAATCATTTCTGCTAGAAGACGAAAGTTGAAATTACCTTTCTATTTGACGATATTTATCTATAGAATGTTGTAGAACTCGCTTGAAACACTCAAAACTGGATGCCTAATACGCAACTTAGTTCTTCCTGGGATGTTTATATTGCGGCTAAGAATTCGACTTGGTGGTACTGAATCTTGGTTTTGCAGTTGACTATACGGGAGTAAATGAGTTGGAGCATATCCGTGCTTTCTGTCCAAGAGAGATAATCGAGATGTTTGACTAGAGAACAACCAGTAATTACTGCCTTATCGAACCTCTTTTGGACCAAAAGTGATACATTAGACATTAGGATCCTTGTAGGAGACAACTTTTGAAGACTGTTGCATTCAAAAAGTGTACTGATTCAGTATATTGGGCATCCTTTTTTCAGTGTGTAAGTGTCCGAGCAACCTTAGTCAAAGCATATTTGAAGTGTGATGATTCACTTAAGCTCATCCTTTTGGAGGTCTGTGTTTGCAGGTGTTTCCTATAACAAATGATTAAAGGAAATCATCAAGGATAAATGATTCAACGAATATTGCTTTCCTTTTCTGTTTGCAGTATTTCAAATTATATTTTGAGATTGTTCACTGATTTTAAAGGTTTGTTTGAGGAATGATATGGTATATATTTTCTTCTTGAATGTACTTGCCACTTGGAAGAAGGTAAATTACAAGATGCTGTGGAGATTATAATACTATTTTCTCATTGTAGCTCAACATATCATCTTATTGGTATTAATTATAAACCAAGATTGATGAAAATTTAAAATTTTTCAATTAACACTTGAATATTTTGCAAATTGTATGTTGGGCTTTTCTACAGTGCTGTGTGAACTACTGTTGCTTGATTTGTTGTAATCATGGTCAAACTCATTTATGTGGCCAAAAGCAGCCAATTAAGTTTGCTATATTTGCTTTGTACTAAAACCACTCTTGAGGCTTTTAGTGAATATTTATGCAAAAACAACCACTGATGAATATACATATGGCATACCAAAACTAGGTGTTAGTAGAAAGACATTAATATTTAATGTTGGTAAAATATTTGCTTCTTCCATAAGTGACAATCTTCCTCTGTGTTTCAAAACATTCTTTGAGGAATCTGTAGATCAACAGTGAAAATTTGAGATTATTATATTGTGCATTGAACTCATCTTTAGTTAATACACTTTATCTTGCAAGCTTGGGCTGGTTGGGTGTAATTTCAATCATGCTGCAGATACACTCAAAAGACAAAATTTGGAGATTTGGTTTCTCTTCCTTTAATGCATTTACATTTTGTCGCACTTATTACATTGAAACTATTCTAGAGCTTGGGAACTGGTTTCTTACTCTGTTTAGTATCTGTTATTATTTCCCATAGTAATACAAGTAACTTGCAGGTTAATTTTCACATAAATCATGATTTGTCCTTTTTGTTTCAGATTGATCTTCTTATCCATCTTCTGTGGTTTCATTTGTCAATTTGGATTCTGTGACATTTATTTTCGTTGATGTATATCTCTCTATATTAAGTTTTGTATTTTAGCTTTTCTGATTAGATCTGTCAATAGTTACCTTGAAAACCATGTTTTGATATTAATTAATAATAATTGTTCATGGCTCTGTTGGTTGGCTTTGCAACAGGTATCCTGATCTGGATAGTGATTGTTGTGGTTGGAAATTTTGATATGACTGTTTGATTCTCTCCAATGCTCCTGATAATTTTGGATGATTTAAAAGCTTTTAGGTGCTAAAATAAATCTTTATCTTTGATGGCAAACCCGGGAACTATCTCTGATTAGTCAATAATATAGTATAATTTAAATTAAATATCAAATGGCCAATTAGCTCAGTTGGTTAGAGCGTTGTGCTAATAACATGAAGGTCGTAGGTTAATACCGTTCTTTGGAAAGCCTATTATCTTTTTGGGCTTTTTATGGAAGGTACACTTATTTTTATTTTTATCAATTTATTCACGCTCCTTTAACGTGGAGAGCTCAGAATCCAGCAGGCGAAGGAGGGGGTTGAGGATGCCCCCCTTGTTGATGGTGTGATGGAAGGCCTCTAAGTTGAGGCGATGAGGGAAAACGATCATAATGGCATAAGCTATGGTGGAGATGGAGGGCAAGGGTGAGGGTGGTGAAATACTGTTCTTTGGAAAGCCTATTATCTTTGTGGGCTTTCTCTGGAAGGTACACTTGTTTTTATTTTTTCTCAGTTTATGCACACTCCTTTAACGTGGAGAGCTCAGAATCCAACAGGCGGAGGAGGGGGTTGAGGATGCCCCCCTTGAAGATGGTGTGATGGAAGGCCTCTAAGTTGAGGCGATGAGGGAAACGATAATAATGGCATAAGCTATGGTGGAGATGGAGGGCAAGGGTGAGGGTGGTGAACAACGATGAGGAGGGGGTCAAGGAAACCCCCCTGGAAGATTGTTCGATGGAAGACATCTAGGGTGACGCGTGGAGGGAAATGACAGTAGTGGTGTAAGCTGTGGTGGAGATAGAGGGAAAGGGCGAGAGCCTCGCGATAGGGCCTTAGTGGCATCTCAACAGCAACAGACGAGGGCAACAATGAGAGTGGCGAACAAGGGCAAGAGCAGAGGTGGGGGACGAGAGCATGACAAAAAAGGTCCTCAGCGATGACAACATCATATGAGGGCGAGGGCGCGTTCAAGGGTGAGGGTGGAGGCGATGGACGAGGGTACGATAACAGCGACAAACGAGGGCGAGAGTGGAGGTGACAAGTGACAACAAGGAGCATTACACGTATTGGAGGAAAAAGTAGGTGACCATATGGGAAAAAATAAAAATAATGACATAAAAGTAGGGGGCACCCTTGTTTTTATTTTTCCCAGATTATGTATGCTCCTGTAGCGCGGGGAGTTTGGAATCCAGAAGGCAAAGGAGGGGGCCGAGGACACCCCCCTCCAAGATAGTGTGATGGAAGGTGTCTAAGGTGGAGGCGAGGAGGAAAACTACAGAAGTGGCACAAGCTGTGGTGGAGAAGGAAGGTGAGGGCCTCGTAATAGGGCCTTGGTGGCATCTTGACAACGACAAACAAGGGCAAGGGTGATAGTAGCGAACAAGGGCGAGAGTGAAGGTGGTGGGTAAGAGCGTGATAGAGAAGGTCGTTAGCGACGATAACATTGGATGAGGGCGAGGGTGCGTTTGAGGGTGGAGGCGACGGACGAAAGCATGATGGCAACGACAAAAGAGGGCGAGGGTGGAAGTGGTGGGTGACAACAAGGAGCACTACATGTATTACAGGAAAAAGTAGGGGCCACCGTTTGGGTAAAAATGAAAAAAGGGGCACAATCTAGGAAAAAATAAAAACATGGATATAGTTTCTTTCTATGTTTTACTATTTTCATATAATAAATTGTTTGTTGATATTAACCATTCATTTTAATATTGTCATGTTTTGTCTTTGTTTACCATTTTATTTTATTACTTTCTTGTGATAACTTGTTATTTGCATGGGCTACAGATTCTTTTCTATTTAACTATTTTCCTGTAATAGATTATTTTTATGTTTTAATATTTTTGTTTAATAAATTGTTTGCTCAGATTTGTTTAACCTTTTATTTTATCACTTTCATGTTTACTTGTATTTATTTGTTTAACCTTCTATTTTAGTATTTTCATGTGATAGCTTGTTATATGTTTTACTATTTTCATTTAATAGCTTATTCACTCGTATATTTTCCTGACCGATTTTAATTTTTTTAACCTTTTCTTTTACTTTGTTCGCATATTAGCTTTTTCACTCATATTTAAATTCATGGCTGAAATCTAATTGTATTTAATCTTAAATTAGTAATCACTAATAACAAATTTGGTGACTGATTTTTTATTGTGTAACTTGTTCTTGTTTGATGTTGTTAGCAATTGAAGAAATAGACTTTTAGATATTTAGCATGGTGTTTTTTTCTTGCTTTGGTCTTGTTGTGCAATAACTTGTTCACTAGTAATAAACTTCATGACTAAACTTAGTTATTTAACCTTTTCTTGTTTGATTTTTTTTTAAAAAATTTAAGTGAAAATATTTTTTTTTCTTCTATTACAGTATATCTTTATTTTCAGCATTTACCTTTTTCTTCCTTGTTTCACTAATTCTGTGTAAATGCTTGTTCTCTCATAATTAACTTCACGACTCCTTTTCACTTGTTCAATATTTTTTTGTTTGATGTTGCTTGCAATTCAGAAAAAAAAAAAGAATTTAAGATATTATCATGATCTTATCATCTTTCAATTTTTTGCCTTCTTAATTTTTGCTTTAGTCTTATCGTGTAAGGGTTTTTTCACAAGTAATTGACTTCATGACCAATTTTAATCGTTTAACCTTTTCTTGTATTACTCTGTTTTTTGTCTTAAATTTGTTGATGTTCTTGTTTCAGTGATTACATTCAATAACATTCTAACTAGTGACTAAAAGTTTAGCATTGATTGTGTGATAGCTGGTTCACCAGCCTTTCTTTCCTTGACCAATATATAATGTTGGTGACTTGCATAACTAAATATCTTCTCCATGCGTCCCGAAACTTTCTTCGAGGAAACTTGAGATTACTATGATCTGTCTCTCGAACTCACCTTAATTGATTCACTTTATATTTTCCCACTTGGGCTGGTGGGGTTGTAAAAAGTTCACATGTTCTGGCAGACATACTCAAAAGGCAGGAAGGCTGCAGATTTGGTTTCTCTTCCATTAATATATTCAGTCTACCATATTTGTTACTTGGGAACTTTCTGAAAGCTCGGGAACTGATCTCTTCTTACTCTTTGTAACGTCATTACTTTCCATAGTTACTCAGGTAACTGAAGCCTTCTCTTCATGAAAGCTTAATCTTGCCCCTTTGTGATCCGTAAGGAATTGCTGTTCCATCTCCTGTGGTTTTATCCGTTTGTCTACTTGCATTTGGATCTTAGGTTACATGTTTTTTTTGTTTATGAGTTAATCTTTTGAACTATGCTTAAGATTAGTCTTGCGAGAATGAATAATCATCCAGCTTATTAATTTAGTTGGTCAGAGCATTGAGCTAATAATGTTAGGTTGCGGTTCAAGATCTGCATGAGTCATTAGATTAATTTTTTAGTTTTAATGTGTAACAGCTTATAACAAAATTCACTAGTCATTTAGTTAGTTAACCTTTTTCCGTTTTGCCTATTTTAGCTTTTTATTTGTTTATGTTTTCTTGCATCAAAGATTTTGTTTAATAACTCGTTATCTAGTGCATCATAGATCATGAATTAGTTACCGTGACAAATTACTACACGAAATCGTTAAAACAAATTTTCATTAGTGGTTTAGTTAATTAACCTTTTATTGTTTTGCTTCTTTTAGCTTTTTATTTGTTTATATTTTTTGTGATAACAATTCACTAAGTCAGAGTGACGACCAACAAGGGTTATAGGTTGCATCTTTTGTCGCCCCTTTTTATTCTTTTCCATCCCGTCTCTTTTTAGTCGACCATCCCTTTCCTTGTTATGAGAGGATAGCGAAGAAAAAAGGAGTTCTTTCACGTTCGTTGTAAGGTGGTGTGCAAAAGCTACGTAAAAGGTGTGCAGAAGTTGTGAGTTTTTTATTATGATTTGAGGAGCATTGCTGTATCAATCCACCACGTGGATATCGCTAGAGTGGAGGACATCTGACCTCTTTCATCTTCTCATACTGGATCTAAAAGTTTTAGAGATATACGATCTCCCCAAATAACATATTTTACACGATTCGTAGTTTATACTTTTGTGATTTTATCGCACATCAATCATCTCATGACGACATGATAAATGTGGGAAATGTTTGTTTTATTTTTTTCGTTATGCATGTGATGCTCTCTAGGTTTTTTAATAGTGATATCAAAGCTAGGTTTATCGTGCGATGATTGACTTATAAACTGTGTGTTAGGTTTAATCATGTAAAATTGTTTCACGTGTTATTACTGTGATCTTATCATAATTTTTGGATCTAGAAAACAGGGTCACCAACTGTTGCTGCCCGACAATCGCGTGTAGACGCAATTACAGTCGCCTACGGTATGGGCGGTCACCTTTACATGTAGTAGAGGCGACTCCGTGCGTAGGTGGTGCAGCGCACAAAGGCCGCGATCGCCTGTGGTGTGGGCGATCACCGCTACGTGCAGTAGAGGTGACTCCATGCGCAGGTGGTGCGACATGCAAAGGCGGCGACCGCCTGTGGTGTGGGTGGCCACCTCTGCGCAAAGTAGAGTCGGTTTGTGCGCAGGCGGTGCCTCGCGCACAAGCGGTGCCTCAACACGTACGCAACACCACCTACGTGAAGGCGACGATCGCAAGAACAGGGCTCGCTGGTGATTAGGACTTTTGGGTTAAAAGGATAGTTTTGCCCTTATGTAATATAGATATTCCACTGTTTGTCTTTTTATCTAAATCTCATAAAACCCTTTATAAATTAGAAAATTCTTAGTATATCTTGAATTTTAGAAAATATAGTTAATAGAAGGTTTAATTAACTATTATTATTTATCTAGTAGTCTTATACGATGATGTGTATACATGTGATGTATAATGTGGATGAATGATCATGGATCATGTAATATGATGTGTGTATGTGTGATTATTATTATTGTTATTAATAAGGCTTACGAGCTTCTATTTTTTTCGTTTATTGTCGGACATATGTGCCGGTGATTATGTTGTAATTACACGAAGAGGCACGATGGGAGCGTGGAAGTGCTAGTGGGACCCACGATGTCGAGACGGACGATCGTGACGCATGGAGATGCGTCGAGGTGCTAACAGAATCGATGTTGACGAGATGGATGATCACAGAGCATGAAGATTCATGCTCTGATACACACATAGATCATATTGTGAGTGATTGAGCCACTAGCTTGGGCCTGAGCACATTAGGTGATGATTCATGATCATCCAGTGTGATATGCATAAGTGATATATAATTATATATATATGTATGCATGCGATGTATATATATTAGGAGACCCAACAAAACCTCCTTCTACGATAATATTAAGTCGGTAAGTGTGAGACAATTAGATTGACTTATGTGGCCTTCCATCGTTATAGGAAGAAATAGAATCCCGACATAAGTTGAGTTGGTCGAGTCCCTCGAGACTCACCTATCTTTGCAATTTGAGATCTTGCCTACAACATAGAGATGTTACCGATGACCTGAGGACATGACATACTTCGTCGAGTCCCTCGAGAGCAAATCATCAAATCAGACTCATCTTGTAATGATGAGAATGCTAATTGAACATCATGGTTGGTCGAGTACCTCGAGACCATAATGGTTTGAAAGTCAAACAAGACGGAAATCATAAGGAGTTGTGATTGACAAGAGTTGCTTACATTTTTGGACTTATTGTGATTGGTCGAGTCCCTCGAGGTTACACTAAGACGTCAATTAGATCCTTATCCCTACTAGAAGTTTACCTGAGACTTTCGTTTCATATGCCAAAGGTGTCACGTGATTCACTTATAAATAATGAGAGTAGATTAAGATTAAAGTATGTATCTTAATTGTTTACTTTTTGTAAAATTGATATGTTATTCATTTATACTACATCTTGTTTGAAACATGTCGCTTGCAAACCCCTTAATGGCATACTTGATGTCAATCGCCTCATTGGTCCAAACTACATGGATTGGTTTCACAACCTGAGAATCGTTATCACAACAGAGAAAATCACTTGTGTCATTGACATGATTTTATCTACACTAGAGGAAGGAGCAAGCGAGGATGAGATATGATATAACCGATTATCAGGATTAGTAGCCAATCTTACGAAGATAATTGAGTGTCAATAGAGGATCGTCCACTCTTGGTCTTATGAGAAAAATATCTCATGTGTTCTCGTTCAAGCAAATCTCTAGCCAAAGTTGTTCGGATTAAGAGACAAGAAGTTCTTCGGGAGAATCCGATCAGAGCGAGACTCAAATGGATTCTGTATGTGGCCTGACAGTATCATGCTCAATATACAATCTCTGAAATATTAGATGAATGAGGGACTATAGATACACGGTAACTGAGGACAAACAGATCTAATGAATTAGATCCCCTATACCGTCTGGGGATTATGGCGTAGTGGCCTAGTACACCCATGATCGATAAGTTGAGTGAATTGTTATGTGATAACAATTCATTGAGTCAGAATAAGTTCTAACGAGTGGAACTCACAACCAGCTCAATATTGGGCCTAGAGGGTCACACACATATGATGAATGATTGCAGCGAGTAGAGGATTATATATGAGTTATCCAATAAGCTCCTATTGTCATTGGCTGAGACTCAGCATTAATAGACTATCTGCATGATGCCCAATTAGAGACAAATTGAGATTATTGGATAGAGAGATCTAATAATCCAAAAGGTGAGGGTAATTGGTCAATGAGATTCAGATGTTGGTTCATATCGATAATTGGATAGAGATCCAATACCCATTAAGGCAGGATCCATTGGGCTTTTTATAAATAAGAGGGAAGGGTGGGTAACAAGGGTGATAAGCTACATCTTTGGTCGCCCCTCCTATTCTCCTCCCACCCATCTCTTCTTAACCGACCACTCATTTCCCTACTACGAGATGACAACGAAAGGAGTTGTTCTTTCACGTTCGCTGTGAGGTGGTGCGTAAAAGCTACGAAGAAGGTGCACAAAAGTTACGAGCTTTTGACTACGATTTGAAGAGCATCGCTGCATCAATCCACCATGTGGATACCGCTAGGGAGAACATCTGACCTCCTTCATCCTCTCATATTGGATCTAGAAGTTTCAGGGATAAACAATCTTCGTAAGTAACATATATCACATGATTCATAGTTTTCTCTTTTACGATTTTTCGCACACCAATCATCGCACAACGACATGATAAACATGAAAAATTTTTGTTTTATTTTTTTTGCTACGCATGTGATGCTCTCGATCTTTCCCAACATAACCTAAAAAGGAGCACATCCTCCTAAGTACATCAAGCCTTAGGGTAGTAGAAAGCTCCCATCGTAAATGAGCACCACAAGTAATACAAATCATAGGGGCAAGATGACGCATCACGTCTTGGACAAAGCACCTTAGTAGTGACAAATGTCATCCGCCACAGCATCATCCATCACCACTAGTTAGGTATCATGGCAGATCTAGCCTCTCGCTTGATAGCGACTAGAAGACTCGAGGGCTGCACCTAGGCCGAGCCTCTGCTCTCCCCTTAGCCGTGCACTTAGTGCAAAAGGTCGAGGGCTACACCTAGGTCGAGTCCTTGCGCTCCCCGTAGCCATGCACTAGGCTGCACCTAGGTCGAGCTTCTGTGCTCCCCTTAGTTGTGCACTAGGTGTAAAAGGCCAGGGGCTGCACCTGGGTCGAGCCTTCACACTCCCTCTAACCATGCACTCGGTATAGATGGTTGAGGGTTGCACCTAGGCCGAGCCTCCATGCTCTTTTTACCCGTGCACTTAGTGTAGAAGGCCAAAGGCTACACTTAGGTCGAGCCTCCATGCTCCCCCTAGTCGTGCACTTGGTGTAGAAGGCTAAGAGCTACACCTAGCCCGAGCTTTCGTGCTCCTCCTAGCCATGCATTCAATGTAGAAGGCCAAGGGACTAGGCTATATTGAATTTCGAATTTTGATGATGAAATCAATTGATGAGTTTATGGACTAATATATTCTTGAGATAAGTGATGGTGAAAAAACTTTGATCACAGACTCAAACAATCGAAGGGCAAAATGTTGAAGTAGGAAAATCAAACGTTGGGTCGGATAAATACCATGTTTGAAATTGGACGTCGAGCCAGAGGATTGATTGAGGTGTCAAAGATTGGACTTCGTGCCATGAGTTCGAGCATCATGCCGAAAGGATCGAGTATTGCACCAAAAGATTAGATTTTGTGGGAAAGTCAATATGCTGAAGAAATGGATGATGCATCAGAGGTTTGGACGAAGTGCAGGATGATTAGATGACATGATGAAATGCCGGACAATATGCTAAAAGCTTCGTGATTGTGTCGGAAATGTGGTTGGATTGTTTATGTCTTGGTCGAGGTTTTTTGGGGTTAAATTGAGTTGGTATTAGGTCAAAATCATATCAACTTATCAAGAAACCTATTGGGCTTGAACCAGGACCGAGTTGAGCCCATTAAAAGGCCAAATTAGTGGCCTTGAACAGGCCTGGGCGATGGTACCACCAAGCCCAGGCGGTAGTACCCCCTAGACAGTCAACAATCACTGTTTTGTGCATGTTAGCACTGCCAGCGGTGGTATCGCCTATCTAGGCGATGGTACCGCCTAAAGCAGTAGTAGTACCACCCAAAATTTAAATTTTGTGATGGTAGTACCATCCGAAAGTCTAAAATTGTGATGCCAAAAGTTATGACTATAGGATCATCCAAATCTCAAATTTTTTGATGAATTGAGATTTTTGGCTCCATTTTAAAGTCATATGGGGCTATAAATACCCCCACCAAGGCTTGGATTGGAGCAAGAAACAAGTTGCGAAGTTTGTAAGGGTTGTAGCTCTCTTTGAGTATTGATCGAGTCTCTTCCTCCTCGAGTTTGGAAGTGATTCTTAGTTGTAGGAGGTGAGAGGTCTCTTGTAAAAGAGTGAGTGCGGAGGTTCTCTCGTGAGCTTGTTAAAAGGAGAAATGTTGTAACAAGGGTTGTTGATATTCGCTCGTTAGAAAGAAGATTGGTAGTGAAAGCCGGTGGCCTCGAGGAAAGAGGAATCGTGAGTGGACGTAGGTTGGGATGATCAAACCACTATAAATCAGTTTGCATTCTTTCTCGTGCCTTGATTTGTTGTTGCATTCTGATTTACTTTATCTTTTTGCAAATTACATTTGTGATACAGATTTATCGATCGAACTTCTAAAATCGATTAAATTTGCTATAGCACTAATTCAACCCCCACCCCTCTTAGTGTCATTACGACCCTAACAAGCTGAGCCTCCACGCTCCCCCTAGCCGTGCACTTGGTGTAGAAGGTCGAGGGCTGCACCTAGGTCGAGCCTACACGCTCCCCCTAACCGTGCACTCGACATGAAGACCCAGGAGTGGCACCTCGAATGAGTGGAGTTAAAAATGAAATGCTCACGAGTTAAGCACCTCAGTGTGAAACTCCAAGGATTGCACCTAGGTCGAGCCTACGTGCTCTCTAGTCGTGCACTCGACATGAAGACCCGAGGGTGGCATCTCCGATGACTGGAGTTAAAAAATAATTCTCTTCCGAGCCAAGCACATCGGCGTGAAACTACGAGGGTTGCACCTAGGTTGAGCCTACGCGCTACCTAGCTGTGCACTCAACATGAAGACTCGAGGGTGGCATCTCGGATGAGTGGAGTTAAAGGACTCGCTCACGAGCTAAGCACCTCGAGATAAAACTCCGAGGGTTACACCTAGGCTAAGCCTACGTGCTTCATAACCGTGCACTCGACATGAAGACCCGAGGGTGGCACCTTAAATGAGTGGAGTTAAAAACAACCTACTCTCGAGTCAAGCATCTCGACATGAAACACTGAGGGTTGCACCTAGGCCGAGCCTACGTGCTCCATAGCCGTGCACTCGGCATGAAAACTCGAGGATTATACCTAAATCAAGATAACATGTCTCGAACCACGCATCTCATCAAGGCAACTCATCAGGAGGGACGCACAACCAAGACAAAAAGCCGCACCTCAAATCTCCCTATAAGAGACCCAAGGCATGCCTCTGTAGGGGGGAGAGAATGATAATGAAAAATTTAGCGCACTCCAGCTCTATCCACCATGTGGACTAGAAGACAACAAAGGCATGGGAACTAGCAAGCATTAATAGCAACATGCCTTAGCCTTTTCATATCCTGGCTAACATCTTAAGTTGTGCCTCTACGTTAATGACTGACAACAGGACAACACTCTACATTAATGACTAACAACAGGACATCACTCTGTATCACCATTACATCTTGAAGAGGCACAACTAGGCTTAGAAAAGGTACATAGTAGAATTTATGTTGTTTGGAATTGTATGAAGCGACAATTGCTAGTGAGGATACAACCCCGCACAACATGGGGTCAAAATAGTCACTTTAGAACGGATGAATCACCCACTTGAAATAGTGGCGAATGCCAATAGCATACCAACTTTTGACGAGAGGTATAAAAATCATGCCCCAGGTAAGTAATAAAGGGGCCAAAACGAGGCAAGAGTCTCTCTACTCTCTACTTTCTACTTTCTACTATCTCATTTACACAGCTTATACTAATGTCTTTCTCCCCCTCTGCCTTACATTGACTTAAGCATCAGAGGAGCCGAACCAAGAAGCCCTCTGGTGCAGACTTGTTCAGGATCACCAGTGGTCATGAGATGATCCCGCCACCAACATCACTACCAAAAGACGACCCAATAACCAAGAGAGAACCTCGCAAGCAAGCAAATCTCATTTGCTCTACTCGGCCTGAACGCTCTAAGGCTAGACCAACCCTGACAAATTATCTCCCTTGCGGACCTCCTATGCTTGTTAGCCCCGTCAGCACTCTCACATTAGCCCGGAGGAGACACTAGGATGAGCCTGCACCTTCAGTAGTGAACCAACAATGTCGACTGATGCTGACTCACTAATTGACGGTACTCATGCACTATCATTATATAAGACTATTACTTTAAACATTCTTGGAATATCTATAATGAACATCTTACGAGCACATTGTTTACTAGCGAGGACTTGTGTTTTGATTTTATCCAACTATAAATTTGTTAGTTCAACATTTTAAAATTTTGAAACATCTTCAAATCTACATGAATACACGAATATGTCAAATATCACCAATAATTTAATTTATTATAATGCAACAATATCATATCACATCAATTTAACTTGGTTAAGATTTGTTTTAGCTTATGTGGTATTGACCATGAACCATTTAGGCCCTTATGATTTTTTTGTACCTAAAATAATTCATACATTTTTAAAAACGTAGCATATAAGCCTATCTCGTGAAGTCTAAGTTAACAGACGTTAGAGTATGCTTATATGACATATTGACTCATAATAAATTATTAATATAATGATGTATATTTTAAATTTTTTTAAAATGATCTATTTTAGCTTATGTGATTTTGGTCATGATCATTTTATGCCTTTATGGTTTTGATTGTGTCTAAAATATCTGTTATATCTTTAAAAACATAGCATACAAGTCTCTCCTGTCAAATATGAGTTAATAAATATTAAAAAATTATTAATATAATGATACATATAACTTAAGTTAAAAAAAATCTATCTTGTTGAGGAAGAGGAAATGACGGACGAAGGCGAATAAGCAGAGGTAAGAGAGGCCGGAGGCGAATGTGAGGAAGAGCTATACCACTATGTCGTAGACACGATGGGTGGGGACGTAGGAGAGGACGAAGTGGGAAGTGATAAGGACGAAAATGCTTAGGAGGAAAAGGGATCAGGAGATCATTATGGCATAACATCGAACTTGTCGATACACATCCACCTAAGGCAGGACCGGAAGTTCTTGAGCTTGTCGCCAACGGGGGAGAGGCTGAATACATACAATGTCTTGCTAGGATGTTGTTGCTAGTGGTCACTTCCACGACGATGCATCCTCTCACAGTTGATGATTGTCTTAAAATTTTTAATTTTAATTATATATATTATTATATTAATTATTTATTATGAGTCAACATGTTACGTAAGCAGACTCTAATGTCTATTAACTTAGACTCGATAAGAAAGACTTATTTTTTAAAATATAAAAATTATTTTAAACACAAATAAAATTATAAGAGCTTAAATAATTCATGACCAAAATTATAAGGGCTAAAATAATTTTTTTTAAAATTTAAATTATATATGTTATTATATTAATAATTTATTATGAGTCAACATGTCATGTAAAGTAAATTTTAATTTATGTTAACTTAGACTTGACGAGAGGATTTTTATGTTATATTTTTTAATATATAAGAATTATTTTATATGAATCTTAACCCATTTAATTTTTAAAGAATTATACATTTACATAGTATAACTCATTGATGATAAATTCATTTTCATCCAATTATATAACTAAAATATTAAGTGTAAAGTAATGTTCTTCCATAAACCTACCCTCTTGATATATCCAAAATAACCCTATGTCATCATCCATGTTAATGTTAATATAGGCTTGCACGTGCTCACATCCCTATATAATGACTTGGGTGGAGTGCTTGTACATGCAAAATAGAGTCTATAATAAGTAATGACTCATTAAATATAAGTCTTCATAGTTTTATTTAGATGAGTATGTATTATATCAAGTATATCATATTTCAAAATCATTGATATAATACTTCTTTAATAAGTATAACCCAACAATATAGCATATGCAAAATAAAAAAAATAAAATTTTATATTGAAATAATTTAAAATACTTATATGCACATGTAGGTAACATAATAAATTTATGAACTTTTTTACTTTATATCATAATATACATGTGTACTTTCATATTACATGTTGGCGTAATATATACATACACTCTCATATTATATGTCATAATATATATGTGCACTCTTATGTCACATGTTAGTCATAAAATATACATGCACTATCATGACGTCATAACATATATATATATTATATATCATTACATATTTATGTAATCTCACATTACACATCATAGAAAATATGTCATCATATATGCATGCATTCAAGATATTTTTATCATAATTTATATATTTTTATGCTTATAAAAATATACATTCATATTTAACTCATGATAATCATATAATTCAAAATATGCTTTCTAAAATGCACTATGAGTATGATACTTTATACTATCACTATTTTTTTAGTGAATTAAACTTATACTTACCTGATTGAACTACAAAATGAAGATGTCAATGAAAGAACATGTTCCTCAATGATCGAGTATACTAAGGAGTAATACACTTGTCAAATTAGGAGCTTAGGGTCGTAAGATACCTCAATTAAGAATCTTACATCTTGAATTATTGATTTATAATAATTTATTATAATAATTCATAGAAAAAATTTGATAAAATCTCTCATAAAATAAACTTAACTTAAAATTCATTTAAATTTTACCATCAATTTTTAAATAATTTACTCTATAATCAAATGAACCAGTTAACATCAATCCAACCATTACATAATTCTGTAAAGAAATGAGTTTTTTTTATTTTAATCTTCCTTAGAGCCAGGTTTCTGATCTCCATTAGAAAGTTGAGAGAATGACTAAAAAAAAAAGGAGAAAGGGTTGTAAGTTATCAGCCCAAAATAAGATAAAAATATTTTAGATATTACCTTGAGGTCTATAGTTCAATGACATTAGGCCTCATTTCAAGTAATTTATTTTTTATTATTTCAATAATATAATTTTAATATTATAATAATTTTATTAATTTGATTTGATAAAAATAATATTTTGTCTAAACTCATCGATGAATCTGTATCTCAACATGGACTCTATGCAGAAGTAGCTTATTATCGTTCATACATAATCTTTAAAGCTCAGACTTACTTTAATTATAATCAAACTCATTCAAGCCTTCAATTTATTTAAGATTGATTACAATTCAATTACTACTTTTAATCACTATATGTATGTTTATTATCATTAACTTTACCTTATACCTAAATCCGTTGGTACACTTTGACTTATTATACTATACTTAAAATAAACATTAATGATTATGTATACCCAACTAATATTTCGTAAGACAATCAGAATGATATTTTTGAGAAATATATACTTCAATATTAAAAACAAAAAATATAAATATATCATTTACCATATTTATGAAATGCAAATATTATAAATTATATTACTGAGTGTAACATATACATATTATTCATGCTTTTATTTATGACTTAAAACACCACAAATAAGACATGATTTTAATTTATATTCTTAAGAGTTATTAGCTTATTAATTCAACCTAATCAGCACAACGTAGTTAAGATTTCCTAGATACATTTACAAAACTAAATGTAAATGTAGAATTTGAGTTTAAAACTTACGATAAATTATATTTTGGCTAGCTAAGTTAATTAATATTTTTAATTGACACCTTCACAGAGATGATAGTGATGATGGTTTTGTATTGTTATTTTGCACTTACCGTACAATTATGAAATGGGTTTTTTTGAGCTAAGGTTGATGACTGGAGCAGAGGATATAATTAAATGAGTCATAAGATTGGTCCAAGAGGGCATATCTGGTGAATAGTTCTGTCTGACCAGTAGCCAACTCATTGAAAGTGATTCCTTTGGTTTTATTCCCATTTTAAATCAAGGCAATGAAGAATGATAAATTAGACGCAAACAGAGTGCTCAATAAATGCCTTTTCTTTTATCAGCAGAAACTTAAATTAGACGCCAAGAGTTTTAACGTTATTATTCTAACATCAACTGTATATGATTAACTATAATAACATGTATAATTTTTTTTGAGTTTTTAAGGATATATGCGAAACTAAATTTTAAATGAAAATTTAATATCTATATATATATATATATATATATATATATCGAGTCTGTGTGTGTTCAAATTTGCCTGATGTAAAAAAGGTCTCTAATCTAATGTGTCCCATTAAAAATCAGCAACAGAATGTTTAAATGAAAAATCAACATCAATAGACATAATCACTGTCCTCAAAATGCTTAAAATAAAAAATGACATCAAGTGATATTATTTATTTATCAAGTGATCTAAAGATGAGCCAATGTTTTGAGTTGAAAGATTGATCTCTTTTGTTTTCTTAAATAAACATTTATGATGTTTACATAGGGGTTAAGTCTTCAATTGCTGAGATCCTCCCTAGGGTAAACCATTGCCTCACCCCTTCCTCTCAACGCCAATGTTATAATTGAGTTTATTTTTTTATCATATAATTCATATCACCTGTCAATTCACATGATGTTGATATTGAATAAAGTATTTAAATATTTATGTATATTACAACAATTTGACAGATTTTGACATGACAACAAAGATTCCTTCAAATTTGTTGTAGGTGTGAATTTGATCACCAAGTGATATAGAACTTCATCTAGCATTAACTAGCTTAAAACCACTCCCTTGTTATCCTAATTTACCATAACACAAACAGCAAAACCTCACAATCTCGACCCAATCAAAATCTAATTGCAAATGATATTGAATAAAATATTTATGTATATTACAACAATTTGACAGATTTTGACATGACAACAGAGATTATTATATATCTTAAGATCATTTATATTAAAAATTATCAAGAATGACGTCAGTCTCATAAATTCGATAAACATGATTCCTTCAAATTTGTTGTAGGTGTGAATTTGATCACCAAGTGATATAGAACTTCATCTAGCATTAACTAGCTTAAAACCACTCTCTTATTATCCTAATTTACAATAACACAAACAACAAAACCTCACAATCTCGACCCAATCAAAGTCTAATTGCAATGATGCGGACTGCTCTTTGGTTTGTATGTAATTGAAACTAATCTATGCTACCTTCCAAACCCTTATCTGACACCAGCCTCATCTATGATTGATGGATTCCAACAACCACTTGAATGCAAAGAGTTATCGGTATTATATATATTCCGATGGTTGGGCCATACCATCCTTGTGGTGGCAAGCGGTCATTGTCTTTTTTTTCTTTCTTTTATCTATGACTATTTTGAATAAAAATTATTGCAATAATTAATTCTAACAAAGCAGTAACTCGGTGGTATAATTTAAATAAAAATCGATAAATCAGATAAATGATTGCAATAAAATGCAGGAGCTGGTGGAATTACCTTTTATGACTTCCCGGTGGGTCGCATCCAGACGAAGCCAGCTTGCAACGCTGCTCTCTGCCGCCGCCGACCTCTCACCTTCGCCACCGCGTAATCCCGAAGCCTTCAACCTAAAGCAATCGCTCTTCGTCCATTCGCGCCCTTCCACATGAAAATAGCTTAATCCCTGCGTCGTTTATATACTAAGACGCAACCAAGAAGGCCAAAACCGACGCGTCACCTCTTCGGCCAGCCGAGGAGGACGAGCAACGAAGATGGGAAGGAAGCTGGACATTCTTCTCGGGAGGACATCGAGGCAGACGTCCAAGCTGAAGAGCTTCCTGGGCCTCACCGTCTCCCGCCTCGCTGTCCTCCGCAACCGCCGGCAGGTCCGGCGGGACCAGGCGCGCGGCGACGTCGTACAGCTCCTCCAGCTCGGCCATGTCGACCGCGCCCTCCTCCGAGTACGCAACCAAACACCTGTTCACCCCCCCCCCCCTCCCTTTTTTGATTGCCTTGTGATCGTACACTGCTGTCGTCCCAGGTGGAGCATGTGATCAAGGAGCAGAACATGTTGGATGTGTTCGTGATGATAGAACACTACTGCCATCTTCTCACAGAGAGGGTCCCTCTCCTGGATCGCAAGTGAGTGGTCTCTACATCTCATCTCGCTGATCAAACCATATTCTTCGTTGAGGTGGTTGTATATGTGCTGCAGGGAGTGCCCGGAGGAGCTGCGGGAGGCGATCTCGAGCCTGGTCTTCGCCGCGTCGAGATGCGCGGAACTGCCGGAGCTCGATAAGGCCCGTGACATCTTCTCCTCCAGGTATGGGAAGGAAATCGTGTCTGCTGCCGTCGAGCTGCGAAACAATTGCTGTGTCGATCCTAAGGTAGCTCTGGTTCAAACACTCCACAATTCTTAAGGTGTTGTGCAGTCCCATCTCATATTGTTGCTTTTGGATCTCCTGCAGATGATTCAGAAACTGTCAACCAGGCAGCCAAGCTTGGAAACCAGGCACAGGGTGATAAAGGAGATTGCTGCCGAGATAGGCATCAAGCTGGAATTCGATGAGTCTTCTTCTGTAACTGCAGAGGTTGGTATTCTTGCTTTGTGTCCAATGAACTAAATGAAGAGAACTAAAATGAAAAATGGCACCTTCGATCCAGGGGAGTTCGATGGTCAGCCCACCAACTCATCTCAACCTGGAGCAACTTGAATCGGATGATACTCCTGCATTTAGGAGCCATCGGAAGTATGATGATGTGGCCAGTGCAGCACAGGCTGCCTTTGAGTCAGCTGCTTTTGCTGCGGCAGCTGCAAGGGCTGCAGTGGAGCTCTGTCGATTGGAGTCCCAAGAAAAAGGCTCTGGTGATGAGAGTAAAGCTGGTAGCCAGAAGAGAAGCGAAATCAATGGATCTGAGAGTGTTGAGGTTGAGAATTCTGCTGACTGCAAAAACTTTGAGAAGATCCACCGTGATCAGAACTCTGGCTCAGATTCAGATGAGGGAATGAAAGCAAAACAGAATGATTTGCTTGAGAGATCATGTTCTTCAATCTCAGATCCCAGTGATGAAGATAATGCAGGTTCGAGTGAGCAGCACTCAGCCGGATTCAGAGGAAAGAATATCTTGTTTGATGAAAGTGACGATGAGGCAAAGAAGGATAGGGGTTTAGGAAGGAATTTATCATATGCAAGCCATGAAGAACTGAGTCCTGCAGGAAGAATTGGCTATGGTGTCCAAGCACAGCGGCAGTTTGATGCATCCTTGGATGACAGTAAACCTGGCAATCATCAAATACGTTACTACAGAAGAAATGAAACAAAAAACAGTGAAATGAACAACAATTCATCGCATGAGGAGACACACAAAGTGGGATCAAGATCAGGAACCGAGAGCAATTATTCAACGGATAACAATGCAGAGAAAACTTACCTGGATTCTTCGGGTACAATGCGCCCATTGAATTTGAGTTCAGATAAAATACCCATCTCAGTGAGGACCCGAAGAGGACTTTAGGTGCAAGCACTTGGGTTGGAAGGACAAGAAATAAAATTTAAGTAGTAGGCTCTTTTCCTTGGACAATCTGAGAATGTAAAGTCCATCTTTGACTTTGTTTTAGTGGCAACTGAAATCTAGAGTGGGTGTGGATTGTAGAAAAATCTAGTTGAGAATCTGTGTGAATTGCAGTAAAATTCTGCTCATGTATGTCATCTGATGCAAAAATAAAGGTGCGACTGGTTGCATATAGGTTTCAGCATATCCTTCAACAAACATAGCATATAGGTCTATTGTAAATCCAGCAGAAGACTCCATCTTCATCAGCCAAGTTCATCCTGTGAACACAAAGGAGTAAGGATTCACTCAAAAGGTAGAAATGGGATAATTTGGATATAATAAAGTTGACAGATGCAACATAAAGAAACCTTTGATTCTTTCATATCCTTGAGCTCTCAGTTACGGCATTTAGTTCTCTACTGGCTGATCTTCATAGGTTTCTTCAATTAACCTAGTTGTTTTCTGGTTTTACCAAAACAAATCCACATCACAACTTGGTTTCTCTTTCATTTTGTCAACCTGGAAAATGAAACAGTTTCTGATCTAACTCATATTTGGATATTTCAACAAGAATGCCAGTCTGGTTTTTGCCTCCGTTTGTAGCTTGGCCTCCTCCAGTCGCATTGCAAACAATGTCTTTCAACTGCAGAACTCAAATTTCTGCAGTCAGAATGTGCATATTGAAATTGAGGCAAAATCCAGAGCCTTCAGCAATGATGTGTTTGACAGGCAACACATGGTAAATAACTGTGTTCAACTGGAAAGTTCAAAATCACTATTTTCCACAGTTACAGAAAGGAATTTGTAGCATTTATTTTTTATGGTTCATCATTTGTTCAAGGTGTCATTTGATCAAGGTCTTGATTGTTTGGTATCACAGAAGATCATGGAGAGACTATATATATGATCAGCTAACACAACACTCACGCTCATTTATAAAGACCAAAAGACGAGGTTTCATAAAGACATAACATTCATAGCTATCAAAAAGAACTTGTCAAATGAACAACACAAGAAAAAAGGTCAAAGACAAGGGGCAAAAGAGTTGTATCTAGTCCATCTATGGCACTTGAAGATGCCAATTTCAGTTTCATTCCGTATTTGATGGCACCATGACGAGTGACTTACACTTGAAACTTAGTATATTGCGCATACGCATTGCAAATAAATAGTAATTTACTGTTTTTTTGTTTTATTACAAATTCTTCTCACAGAATAAATTTACTGTGTTTGCATAGAATCCCTCTCTTCCAAGCAATAGTAGTTTAAAAGAAAATCCAGGGAGGGCCTCAATCAAGAACAGGTGTCCTGTGCACTCGGAAGATGCTTGACAATAATTCAATAATAGCCTAAGATGGCAAGGTATGTCAATAGCAACTTCCTTTGTGGATTTGGTCATGGAAATTATAAGATTTTGACATGTTACTCATCGGCAACTTCCATTTGGGAAATGATTGATTAGTTGAAGGCTCAAACTCGGAAAGAAGCTACAACAGTTATTTCATGCAAGGAGCAACTCTGGTGCGAACTCTGAAAGAAGCTAAACTTGACATAGGAACAAGATCCACACTGGTGCGAACTCTCTAAGCCATGAGGTGGGCCAGTATGGTCTTGCGGGCAGACCTCGAAAGAGGTTTCTGAAGGAGGAACCATCCTTCACTGTTCATTAGGCCTTGGTTCTCCGATTCTATAACCAAAATGGGAACCGGTGATACTGATCGGCAGGTTCTCAAGCCAAATTGTAAATAAAGAATGTGATCTGTAATATGGCTAATTGCACACTCTTAACTAAGCTGTAGCGGAAACATGAAAAGTTCATCACCCAGCAGGACGACGAGCATAACCGATGCTGGCCGCACGCACATTAATAAAGCATCTGAAACGGGGCACTGCATCAACCAACAAGACGCTAGAAAAGGAAGTTCATCATTCGGATCTATATATGCGCCCTAACATCAACCAACCAGAAGTAAAAGAAACGGAAGAAGAGCAAAACAACATATAAAATTCCCCAAACGTGAACCCTTGATGCAAGCTTTCGCTTACCTCGTTGAGGAAGATGAACGATACCTGCGCAAGTAAAGAAAAATCCATCCAAGATGTTCGCCTTTCCGCAGAAGATGAACGATCCCGAGATAACAAAGTCGAGAAGAACTGTTGACGAATAGATCGCGTACCTTCAGCGCCATCAGATTTGAAAGACTGAAGAAAATGGGTGGTTTGAGACAAAAGAGAGAGAGATATATATGGGGGACGAGCGAGGGGGAGGAGAGAAACGGAGAAAGATGAGATAGAAAAAGAGAAGTGATCGGCTTCTTTTGTATCCCCTTCATCCTGATTTAAAATTATCTTTAAGAATAAACAATAAAAAAGGATTAAATGGAAGATGTTTACATAAAATTAACTATTTTCAAAATTAGGTCGATTTGATTTGACCTGATCAAAATTGGCTGGGTCAATCCGTTCGTTTCATTTTTCTAGCTCAGGAACGGGGCACTCACCTCAATCCCCGGAGGGAGTCGCTTCAGCGCCGGAGAAGTGCTCGGTTCGCGATCATCGTCTCAACTAGTCCGGCATGAATGGATGGCTGCCGCTTGACAATAAAAAGATGCATGAAACCAAGTGATTCATAGCATGAGAAACAAGTTAATTATCGAATAAAGTCGTTCTGCTAGCAGAGACGAAGATACTGTTATGTGGTAATGCAATGGATTTACTCTAATCCGTTTTCTCCTTTTCTCCAGCTTCCCAATGAGAGGGAAAAAAATATATATTCAAGATACCTTCTACCGGCTGAACCTAAATTTGAATTTCTCAATAAATGTAGTATAAGAGAAAGTTCTCAAAATAATACTACTAGCAAACGACACTATCGTGATACATACATTGATCACGCTCCTATTGATAGCTTCGACTTCTCATAGTGGTAAATCTCTTCTTACCCGGTGTTGCCCTTTTTGCTAGCGAAAAATTTATTTTCTCCCGATAGGGCAATGTACCATCATCACGATCGACGACATCACCATCATCGTGTACAAATTTTATGGGGTTGTTTTTCTTTGAATCTTTTGGTGATTTCCATGAATGGTCTTCAAGCTGATTGCCTTCATCGACCGGGCGGTCCCCATTGCATTTCTTGCACACCATGTTTCTCCTGAAGTTCACGTAATAACATCTAAACAAAAACTGTTGGATCAGCAATGATGGTAGATTATTCTCATATAAGAAGAGAGAAATTTGAAAGGCAAAGGTAAACATCTGGGTGGATACATGAGACTCACAAGGGGCATTCCCACTCTCCAGGATTTAATTCTCTCTTTGGTCGTGGTCCCTGGCAGCGAACGCACTCCCTGTTGCGAGCAAAGTTCATAAACTCACACCTGCCAGCCCACATAAGAATTTGTCCGAGTTGTGTCAGGATGTCACAATGCTGATTCCAGTTAAAAGAAAGGTCAAAAAAAAAAAAAAACTTTGAAAGGACTATTACTCTGGACAAGTCCAATCTCCTGCTTTCATTTCAGCACTGCCCAAGTGTACTTTCTTTGGCCCATCTGCTTTGCACTCCAGACAGCAAAGATTTCGAGCGAAATTGAGGAAGTTGCAGCTGCATGAGAGAGATGCATCAGAACTTTTCAGATCGATTTGCTTATTATCTATTCTAACAAACTCATTTTGTTGTTGCAACATCACATTGTACCACTAACAGAATGCTTATCAGCAACAGAAGGAACGATACCTATTACAATATTTTGAAACCAATAATGAACGCTTGCCCTCCATTTAAAAATGTAAAGCTACATCCTCCGAAAGTTCAAGAGTCATCACATCCTTTCTCACTAATGTTGTTGGAGTCAGGTGGCAAAAACATGACAAGACTGGGGGAACAGAAAACAAACTGGACATGAATTTACAATGTCTGGTTGAGCATATGAACTATGGATAAGTCAACCAATCCTTTTTTTCCCTAAAAAACTATTAAGAAGTCAACCAACCTAAAGAAGTCATAATGTTCCAACTATATGGATCTTTTCTCATTAACTCTGGAAAGCAATATTCCTGGTTTAACTAAGAGAAGTCATCCAGAAAGTTCCAATTAAAGAGGTTGGCTCACTATGTGGTCTTGACTAAAATGAGACTGCTCATTTGACTGAGTCAGCATTGACATGATTATTTAATATACCCTTTGCTATGCCAGGTAGTAGTTCTTTTCAGAATAGTAGTAGTAATTAGTAGAGATTACTATATGCTACAACTGCAAACCCACTTTTGAAATTCCAATGCTGCCCTCCGTTCTCTCACGAGCTTTCCTCTATGGATAGTCACCACTCACCACTATCTTAAAAAATCTTTACTGCACATAGCATAGTGACATTTTATTGGTTCTTCATTTTGTAGAAAAGCCTTGAATATTTGTCACACCATCCTTTGTTATCACAATACAAGTATTATCTTGTTTGTTCTGGTGACCTTGTCTGCTCAACATGATGAAACACAAAACTCCGAACAGTGGTTACTTTTGTGAAGGTAAATAGCCAACACAAAGACAAAAAAAGGTAATGCACCCTAATCAACTTCTTAGAGAGCTTAGAACACCACAGATATCTGCTAACTACACTCCTGTCAGACACCTAATAACCAGGATTTCAATGGCCGGTTCAATCAAAAACTAAATTAACATGAAATACGACATCAAAGATGTAGGAGTTTGCGGTATGAAGAACTTACTTTGGACACAGCCAGTCACCTCTCTTCATTTCAACATTAGAGGCTCTGCGATCCTTACCGCTTCTGACCTTCTGATATGGTTCTTTTGGACTAGGAGACTTCATTACAGGCCTGGATACAGTTGGATCGATGATTGTATCACTGAGCTTAATTAGCTCAGAGAGTAAATTTCGAGCAGATTTTTGAACTTGCTCTTTGACAGCAGAATTTTCCCCTCCAGAAAGCTGCTTCGGATTTACTGCATAGCTCAACAAAATACGCACTATATCCACTGTGCGGGGTCCCTCATCTTCCTTTGGTATTATGTATGCCCTGTCACATGCTCCTCTTAGATTGCAGGCATTACAAACCTGCATTTCAAATGACACTTGTATCAAAGCCATGTTACTTCAGTTGGACTTGTAAATGTTTTGGTATCTAGTCTTATTTCTTGACTATATATATTTTGAATTCTGCATTCATCATCAGACATTAATACTTCAGCAAAGTTTGGTCGATAATAGATATCTTTCCAAATTTTCATCCCTCATTAGATTTTCTGAATTTACTGCAGTGACTGTGTTGATAGATGGACGTACATCTCCTTCATCAAGCTGCAGATAAGCTCTCAACCTTTTTGCTGAGTTGACAGCTTTCCGGAACACATTAGGGCATCCATACTCAACAACAGCCTGAATATCTTCTCTGGGAAGAGAGCTGCACCATAAAGTGATCAAACAAAACTTAGAAGAAAAAAAAACATGAACATAAAAATGCAATTGATCTTATTGTAAGTTAAGCACAAAAAGATATTCAATAGTAAAAAGCACGGTTTTCCTTTTCGATCTATATTGCCTGGTACGGACGGTACATAACAGTCCGATAGGATACCGGTACACGGACCGCCCGCTACCGGGCGAGACATCATTCTCCTACATGGGCGAGGCGAGGCGACGCCTTGTCAGTTTTCATTTTTTTTATATATACTATATTATATTATACCGAAAGGTATGCATTGTGCATACCGCTCGGTACCGGGTATCGTACCATACCGAGATAAACTTTTATATGCCGGTATGGACCGGTATGGCAAACCTTGGTAAAAAACCATAAACACACAAAGGCACACCTTAGAAATGCAATATGCTTATCCAATTTTTAAAAATATATTGGCACAAGTGCAATCAAGTACCAGCATGATACTTCCAAAAGGAGACCAATCAGCATGGGATTTGTGAGCCTGCAGAAGCTTTTGCAAGAGCCCACAAATATTGTTACACCCTTACAATGGCATGAAACCCGTTTATTGTGCCTATCTAGAAGGTACTAGGCATGTTCTTATCACACTTCGTATGTATGTTAGTATTGCAACTACAAAATCAAAGGACTAAATAACACCATGTATCACTACAGCATATGATGCAGGACACACCAGAGATGGCCTGCAGTGCACAAAAGTGAGAGGAATGGACCAACAAATTTGATGATAAATCAAAAGTCTTTAGCTATCCTATCTCAGTGTTTCTGAAGGAAGAACAAAAACAGATGTATGTTAAGATCATACCAGCCAAATTATGAAAAAAACCTGTTGTTGTTTATTAGGAAGTGGGTAAAGATGATGGTTACAGTGGTCGCAAGAAGCCTTCTTATACTTAATTTCGGACCTTCCAATCCAAGTAAGAATTCTATTCTTTATGCCAATGAAAAATGCGTGAGTTCAGTAGATAAACATATGAATTAAATTTAATGAGAAAGAGAAGTGCCTGTATCTACCCTTTAATCTGTTAAGACTTTATTCTATATAGCATGGTTCGCTCTATCAATCCGCACTAATGTACCAACCGATTGTCGATACGGTATGTACCAACAAACTGACACATGATATGATAGGGCATCCCGATAGATCAGTATATACCAACCATACCGATCCCCCTATTGGACCGATACGTACCATCCGTACCAGGCGGTTTGTCGCGGTATGGCGAACCTTGCTATAAAGTTTCAGCAAGAATTCAAAAAGATACCGATCTTAGTCTAGGAAGGTATTTTGGCATAGATTACTTGGCAATGGGGTGTATTTGTCACTTCATTTCATGCTAAAGAGTCCCTGGTGAATCCCAACATTGGTCAACTAAGTATACAATTGGTCTTTTCACTCTCTTATCAAATTCAAGAACTTCAAGATATCTCATAGAGCATGATGCAACAAAAACAGAACTTCTTAATCTTAATTCACAACATTAATGTCAATAGGTAACGGCGGCTTCAAAAGGGAGAATGCAGGTTCACACAGAGAGATCAAATGAGAGCAGAGCTCAGGAGATACAATTAAATTCTTGGTAAAAGAACTTAAAGCAAACTCGATTATCATCAAGAAGAAGGATGCAATCAATCGGTAGGAAGTTAAATACATGATCTGAACACTAAAGGAAATATTGGAAAGCTATTTATGGATTATGAAAAGCACCAAGATCTAGCTAGGCACAGGTGCACCAGTTAGTGAATCTGGATGGAAGGTTCTCTGCTATCAATGAAAATGTTATAAGATCTAGTTGATGTATTGAATACCAACTGGAAACATAGACCAATTGAATCATCGTTAACAATTCATCTGGTCACTTTATTCCTTTAATAGATTCCTCACTTCTCGCATCATTGGTCTAACAACTGAGAGGTTTAGCTTCACTTGGAAATTTATAAAGACCAGAAAGAACAACATATTAAGTATTAATTCTCTCCAATAAGTCAGTTAGAACCAATCCCCAATCGATGACCGAAACATAAATCATATTTTAACCAACAAAATCATGGCCTTGATATTAAGCACAACTTCTAGAAAATTACAATAGAAAATCAACAAACAATATCACACACCAAAAATCACATTCATATTCAACTCGTAGATACATACTATTCATCAATATACAAGCCAACTGTTTAGGGAAACGGACGGGGAAAAGAAGGATTCTACTCTTGAAGAAAAGAAAAGGACCTGAAGATGTCGAACCGCTCGCGAGAGAACTTGAGGCAAGCATTCTTCACGCGGTTGAGCTCCACGGACGCGCCATCGTCCTCCGAGAACACGCTTGTGCCCTCACCCTCCACGCTTCCCGCCGGAATCGTTGAGGTGGGCACCGCAAAGTAACCCTTTCCCCTCAACTTGTCGAGGAACCGGTCCCACTCGGGCCACGGATGGGAGGAAGCGGGCGGCTCAACGACGCTCGCAACGGGGCCGTCGGCTGCGATGACCGCGAACGACCAGGTGGCGTGGGATCGTAGGGAGGGGGGTTGCGCGACGGGGAGGGAGGAAGGGAAGCGGCGGTGGTAGTAGGGGGAGGGAAGGAGCAGAGAAGGGGAGATGGAGCGGGCACCGAACCTGCAACTGCGGATGAAGGGAGCGGAGCTCAGGTGGAGGAGCCGCGACGCGGGAGCCATCATTACACTTCGGCCAAGAGGATAGCGGAGGCGGTGTAGGGTTTATGCCACTCTCGTGGGTGTCGGGATTTCGTGTGTGTGTGTGTGTTTTTTTTTTTTTCCCATTAGGATTTTAATTTAATCTAATATATGGGGCTATTTATCCAAAAAAAAGTTCCTAATTCATAATTAAGGATTTATCGTATATGATTTTAATTGCATATATATGATTTATTTTTTTAAGAGATTACTATCCCCGCTTTGTTATTTATAATCTCATTTAAAATATATTTTATATTCGAAAACTATCATTTCTTCTTCTTTCTCCTCCTATTAGCCATCATTGCCGATCATTGAAATCCTCAATCCACCATTAAGAAGCCCAAAATCGAACGAAGGCAGTGCCACAGTTCATCAAAAATGTCATTCCATTCCATTTGTAAAGATCTTAATCTTGATTTTTAAGATTTGAAGGCATAGCAGTTGGATTTGTTTTTCCCTTAGTTCTTAGTTCTTGAATCGAAAGTCTTCAAAAAGTTCATCTTTCGGATAAGAACAATGGATTCAAAAGCATAATATGTTCACAAACTCTATCGAGTGTGAGAATGTAATGGGTCTTATGAAATATTTAAAATCTCGGACTTCATGACTATCGATCCAATCAGAGAATAAACAAAAATCAATATAAAATATCCATTAAAATAATCCTAAAATATAAAAGAAATATTGGAAGTAATATTAAACATCATATTTGACTTATATGGTAAAAGTTACACACGAAAGTAAGATGGAATATACTTGACTTATACATTTAACTTGAAAAAGTAATAAATTTGACATAAAAAAACCCATAATATCATTCCTAAAATGTAAAACATTAGTGAAATAAATATTGGTGTTATATTAGAGAGAGTTTCTATCATTACACATAAAAATAAATTGGAATACACTCAACTACCGACTATATATTCAACCTAAAAAAATATAATAAATTTGATAGAAAAATATATCCTAAAATCAAAAAAAAAAAATTATTGAAAAGAATATTACTGTCATATTTGACTCATATGGTGAAAAAAAGTATCTAATATCACATTAGATTAATTCTAGCAAATCACAAATCTGATGATGGTGAATTGGTTCATTAGGATGCATTGTCTTGATGTGGTAAACTACTGAGACAATATTTGTACGGCAATCCACCAGTGATTTACTTTGAAAATTGAGTTGAAAAGGGAAAACTTTAATGTTTGTTTCACTTACTTTGTTTCATTCAATTACTTAAAAGAGTTATGACTCTGTGGTAGAGTTAGTCGACTAGGGTGGAACAGATCCGAGCAGTAGCCCTCATTGGGAGATTTGTAGCCCAAAAAAAAACATCTTTGGGATTTATGAGGGAAAAAGAGAATCTTTACAGGGTAATAACTCGATAAGCTGCTTCTACGACCACACAACTGGGAAAAGTCCCCATTATAAAGATACAAAACTTTTGAGATAAAAAGTAGTTCGGTTGATTAACAAGATGCAGTACCAGCAGGTAGTGAATATTAATTGACAGCTAATGAGGGACTAATTGAGATAACACAATTCAAGCACATAAACAGAGAGCTAATAGGAACAAGAGATTCAAACTATTTGAGAGTCCTTTCAATCTTGGAGAGCAAAACTTATTGAACCGCCTACTTATTGCGCTTTGTACATGTTCAAAGCAAAAGAGAAACTGCAATCGTAGCTGACGACTTTACCTTAATTTGAAACAAAAAAAAAGAACAGAAGGATGGCATATACATAATGCCAAAGCATCGGCAACTACTTATTTTAAGCTGACGGAGGCACAAAGCAATAGAGCATACGGATGCTGAGATAAGGCCAGCCCTACCATCGAAGTTCTAAATTATCTATCCTTAAAGGTGGCTACTTGATAAACGGAATTAACATGTGATTTGAGCTTCCAACGGGGACAGAAAATGATCAAAAGTATTAGCTGCAATTGCAATTTTTTTCATTTCAGCAGCTTGGATCTTGAGACTAATGAAACCAACCAGCCTCTCATTTGCCATCTTTTGAGCATTTTTGTGACTTAGACAATCTTCATCAGTCCTCAGAGAGAGCATAAACAACTGCGGTTCTACTTGGTGCATACACGGAGAAAGAGCAAGGCCTGTTGTCATACAAACCATCCTGCACGATAACCAGTGATACCGAAGGTCATATCTGAGACATTATAATTCACACAAACTGGTCATAAGCAAAGTCTTACAGTGCTGAAGTACTCTGATGTATGATCAATTCGATTGAATCCTCCAAACAGTTTATCATCAGAATCCAAAACCACCTGAAAAAGAATGAGTACATCAGTACTTGCACCACTCTCGTAATGAGTCGATCCAACTTTAGGAACAGGGTGAACTGTAGAATATTTGTAAGACCAGCAGACCAAGTTTAAAGAGAAAGTTCATAACATGGCACAAAAAGCATTCTCATTTTACTTCTACAAAATATATACCCATATGGTTGGCAGTTCAAATTGCCAAGGTTTGCACAGAATTTTATCGAACCATGCCAGCACAGAACTCATTGCTGCTAAGGTACAACATTAATTTTGCAGGCATGAGGCTTGTGCCAGCTGGAGGGTTACCAGCACACTACATGGTACCAAATTATATTGGTATTGGTAAGGAGAGGCTTAACTTTTAATCAATTAACGTGGAAAATGGTGCAGTTTAATCATATTTGTCTTCACCACAAGCAATCAATTTAGACAAACCAAAACGTACAAGTGAATAAACTAAAAGCTAGATACACCATCTTTGTTGAGAACATTAGAGCCAGATTCTAAATACTGGCCTATTGTTATGCAACAGCAACTGCAGCAGAACTCTTAGCAAAATTTTCAACTAAAACCAGAAACTTGGCCTTAGCAAAGTTAAGGCTGAAGAGGAAGCTTGTATCCTTTATGCACTATTGATTTTGGTTATTCTTTTAACAAAATTTTCAACTAAAACCAGAAACTTGTTTTTCAGCACATCATTATCTTAAACTTATTTTTCTATTAGGCCACTCTTAGCAATAATCAAGTTGATGAAACCTGATGAAACCTAACCACATTAGACTATCCCAAGCCAAAAAGGTAAGTGCATGACCGAGACAAATAAAAATCAGAAACATCTGAGAAGAATCAGTAATACATTAAGGATGCCAACTCTAGTAGTGACTGAATGATACTAATTCCCTAAGTTATAAGTCAAAAAACTGGATCAGGAATGATTCTTTCAGCATGTGGATGAGCTCCAAAGCTGTGTGGATACTGATGCCACTAGTCTGCTTTGTTAGGTCTGAATATTCCAATGACTGAAAATCATCATTAAGATGTTTAAGGCTCAGTAACTAACCAATACTTCGAAACCTAAAAGGTCTTTTTGGGTGACAATCTTATAATGTTACCTGGTCAACTATCTGGACAATCTTTTGTTGCTTCCATCTTTTAGACATATTTGACCAGAATAACTTGTTTAAAGATATGTCTCCTTATCAAGTCACAACTTGTCCTTATCACCATCTTGTTCTTGGAAATGTGTGAAGCATCATCCAGAGCATATTTCAGTTTACTAACTGAGCAAAGCACTTGTATTCCATCACTCTCAGCACATTTAGGTTGTTTCAATGATCAACTCGTATTTCCCATGTATCACCCAATTTAGTCCCACATTAAAAGTGCGCTAAGACTAATAACTACTGTTCACTTGATCTAACGAGGTTAACAGATTGTGACAATTTTTTAATGGAAAACCAAGGTTCGCAATCTCGTACCATATCAGCGTATCGATTAGCTATCAGTATGGTACGCACTGAGCTGTACTGAACATACCAACACATGGTACACTAAGGTACCCAGTTGTACCAAACACACTGGTCCTCTATCAGACCGGTATATACCGAGCATACCGAGCGGTATGATACCGTATTGCAAACCCTATGGAAAACATAATATAATGGTAAAACTGGAGAAATGTTCATTGTCCAACTTAACTAGTAAAAGAACATTGATTTCTATGCCTCAATATGATCGTGTTCGGGATGAATTCCATTGTTGCATATTCCTTATCAAAAGTGAAATGTATATATCATCCTATGCACTTGTTCTCTTTGGTAAAAATTTGTTGTTCACACTTATAGGGCTTTTATTTTCAGACTAAGGGACCACTTGGCAATCCAACAACTGCTTCATGGATCAAAACAAATTTGATAAGCGGTACTATATCCATACTTAAATCCATACACAATAATTATCAGATAACATTTTCTAAAGTGGACTCTTAACTTGTAATTAATACACAATTAATTAGAAAATTTGAAGGTCATCCCAGAGATACTATACATGAACCGAACATAAGCAACAATCACATTGATATAATTTTAATTTAAAGATTGTTTGTTTTCTTGTCATATTCCAGACCTAGAAACTAGTCAAATCCAACAGTAAAATTAATAAACTTCCTGATGTAATTCAGGATCCATTGGTACGCTTAATTATTTTAGGGCTCCATTGACAGAGAACCCAGGCAAGTTCCGCACTAGGTAATCAGTTAGTTAGGCTCCATTGACACCACAACATACATATCCTTAAAGGTTGTTTATGTAACGAAAAGTCTAGATAGCCTGCTGAGACAAAAAAAAAATCCAAAATTTTCTCATAAAGTTGAACTATAAATTATAAAAGACAGTTACATCCCAGAGACACTTCAATAAACCTCAGAAATTAGTGCAGATGTAAATGAATAAACACTTGGCCATCCAATAAGTCTCAGGAAGCAGTACATAATTTGTTATATACTGTGGTTAAGCTACAAATTAGCATCCAACCACAAATAAAATTTGAGAATGGTCCAATTGAAATGGCTGCTATCAATGTAGGGCCACGGAATATGTGTCCCCATATGTAGGCATACCCCTTCATGCAGTAAGACCTTTTCCAAAGACGAAGCCATGAATGTCAAATTTCACTAATTATGACAACAAATTTCACTAATTATGACAACACAGAGTAGCTTCAAATAAGTTGAATTTGAAGCTGAACAAAATCTTATTTAATAAGTAATTTAAATCTAGATAACGGACAGAAATGTTAGCATAGACAACTAGAAAGCCATCTTGAAAGGTGTACCTTGTATTTTCCAGGCTTTAAGCAACCAACCCGGTAATCGAAATAGCTGTTAGTCCAATGAAAATTGAAAACAAATACCATGTCACCTCGTTCAAAAACAATAATCTTATCCTGTTCATCTTTCCGTGAAATATATTGGTGGTCTGATGTCATGAACTGCAATAAATATCCACTTTAGAATTAGACATTATTCAGATAATAAAAATGACCTTGCAATGAAGAAAAAGGTGTCATGAAATGATTTTCTGGTGATAATCTTGAAACAGAATGCCAAAGAATCTTCATCGAAGAATTAGTATCTTGAAACAAGAAGAAAAAAGGGATCTAACTTTTCATTGACCAAACAATCAATTACTTTTTGATGCAGATGTAGACAATGCTTTTGCAGTTTACATGTTAAATTGTTCAAATTGAAGTTTGATCAATTATCCAAAAGAAATTGTTTCTTTGTGTGCCATTTAATTGATCAGTTACAAATTTGTTGTTCAACTACATAAAACCATTGAACTTAAGATCAGGGAGCCACAAAAACACTAGTAGATATGTTTGTCTTAATGTCCTTGCGGAATATTCTTTTTCCCTTCAATCATGGCATTTTGAAGTATCACTAATTTGAAATTAGAATATCCATGCATCCATGAAATATACAAGCAGTTGTTTAATAAAATCATAGTGAGACCTGAAATGGAAAAGCATAAAACAGACTGATTTAAAATATGTTGACAAATCACATTCTGTAATATCTTTTAGCAATTTCTGAATGATATAAAAATATGGTGAGGAACAAGCTAGTCTATAATTCACAAAATGATTCCTCCTGGATCATTGAATCAGTTTTGATAAAAACTGAAAAGCTTCCGAGAATAGATTAGTGCATACGCTAGATTCCTCCTCGAGATGTTGCATTGCCTGATCAAATTCTTGCATTCCCCGATACCTGAGATAATCTGCATCTCCCTAAGATTAAAAAGCAATGGATGTTAAGTGTGATGATAAGCAGCTTATGAAGATATTATATTAGCATTGCATCCCAATAAAAATCATAGTTGTAGAACCTAAATGAAAATGTTAGTAAATAAAAGTGAATTTGGGTAAATCTAATATACCTGTGGAGTCTAGACAACCTATCAAGATGCAGCTAATGCTCAAAGTAAATTCAGAACAGGAAATAGAATCATCTTCCATAAGCAGAAAATACCTACCTCTGATGTACATTGGCATGTCAATGACCTAACATATGGTGAAACCTTTATAAGCATCCATGAACTTACATTTACAGTAGAACTTTAAGTATCTATAAGGACCTTCTGATAAATTTCTTCAGATTAATGACATGGCAATTTATAGGTTGTAAGCAGATTTATGTAGTCCTGCATGTTTTTTCTTGCCAAGTTCATGAAGATAACATCAGCTTAATATGATGGTAGCTACTATATATTTGAGAAATCTTCTCAAAGCCAATTGGCTTGCCCTGATAAAATACAAGTAGGTGAAAAATAAATAAGACTTGATATTTCTATTTATGATGTTGAGAGTAGTCAACAACAGACTGATATATACATGGTAGTATTTCTAATTATGCTTCAAGTATATAAAAATAATGGAACGCCTGATCTGTACCAAATGATTGTTAACTAAGTCGTGATTTAGAACAAAATGACCTGTCATGGTTTGACACCTTTACATTACTAATGCAATTTCTGGTCTCATGTCACAAGAAATGAAAAACCAAGAGTAGAAATAAAAACTAAACATCATCTTCTTAACTTACTAGATCGAATCTACGACGGCACTTATCGTAACTGTCATTGTTCCCTGGAATCACCTTCCCATTCGGAAGTTGTTGCTCTCCTCTTGGAAAATCTATCCATTCTGCAATGTACAATAAATTAAATTGAAGAAAAAAACCATGTCAATCAGTAAATGTACCTGAAATTTCTAAGATATCAATATAAGATACCAGCGAAGTTGAAATTATAAAATAATTCAAACATTGTGGCATATTTTACCTGGATGCCCAAATTCATTTCCCATAAAGTTTAGATATCCTTCACCACCTAAACCCATTGTGATTAGTCTAATCATTTTGTGCAGAGCTATTCCACGATCTATCCTGGGAGTTGACGGTAAATCCAGTGCCATAAAATCATACATATCCTACATAAGTGATAGCCGGACAACTTAGTCTGTGAAATGAAATGCCAATGTAGTTCATTTTTAGCCATCAAAGATAAATTTAAACAAACTTTCTTCTGCTGTTCATCAATTAATGACTTATAGTGAAAAACACATGCATGCAGTGACAAGTATAAAACAGAATAAAGATGACATAAACCATGACCCGCATAATTGAATATGAAAAGAATAATGAAGATATCAAAACTACAGCTCTTATGATCTTTGTACTTTACATAATCTGTTAATATCATTTTGTGTTTTCTTTTGACTTCAGCACAAGATATTGCTCGATTATATTCAATGATATTATAGTGCATTTAGAGTATCAATGGATCAGTTTCAAGTGATGAGTCCATTAAAAATAAAATTGGTAGACTGATAAATTTTTTACCGAAGTTATATGGGTCACCTAAACTTCAGCCATGCTTCATGGGTTAATCACACAAATGTTACGGACTAATATAATAAGCTATATTCTTTTATCTTCAAAATTAAGGACTGCCCAATGAAAGAAGCTCCTCCCGTGCAGCTCTCGGAGTTAGTCAACATACACAGATATGTAAATAGAAGTAACAGGATGTGATTTTATAGTAACCTTGTCCATTAACCAGAATGCAATTGTCTTATCACCAACAAGAGCTTGATCATGGCTTTCAGCATAAGCCACACATTTCTCTAACCACCTCCTGTTAGTGAGAGTGTGAACAATCTCACCCATCTTCCAGTCTTCATCCTTTAACCTGAATAAATCATTTAAAGGACTCACTTTCAGTCATCAAACATAATTTAAGCTTATTAATAACTTAAATTACTTAATCACAAGAAAATAAGTCTGTCAAGGAAGCTGAAATTTGTCAGTTCAAGTATGAGGAAAGATGTATCTATATGAAGTTGTATGCTAAAGGCCATAACAAGAAACAGTGAAAATGATATAGGACCTAACCATGGGAGCTTATTGAACCACTAAACTTCTTAAAATAGCATATTAGTATGATTGAAATTAGACATTTGCCACTAGGTGGTGCAAGTGTAGTAAACGTAAGAACAGTAAAGTTAAAACAACAACATAATAACATGGAATAAAATATTCTTGCATTCTGTTGTGCATCAACATTAGTTAGTCAATCTCATTGCTCAAATTTGTTTATAAAATGTACTAGAAGGTGCCTTAGGGCAAGATATTTAATCATAACACTAAAAAAATGTAATTTGTCCACCTAACCAAACAAGAATTGTCATGCCTTTCATCAAGAGAAATCATACTGTTCGAATGTGTATCATAGTCAGTGGACCATGGCTAATTTTTATTTCAAAATTAAGGTATAATAATATATTCCTTATAGTGACAACACAGTAGAATGTGCCATCTGATCCAGTAATTTAAAAAGTACTAGGCGCCAGGATCCCAAAACGCTTAAGGCTAGGCGCTCGCCCGAGCGAAACGAGGTGCTAAATTAAAATATATATATAATATAAATATATATATATATATAATATTTAGTACACTGTTAATAATAAGTTAACAGTGTACTATATATTTTTGAGTGTTCACTACCCGAGAAGTTTGCTTGGGAAGACATTAGGGTGACACTAGATTTTTTTAGTGTTCTCTACTATTAACAATAAGTTAACAGTAGAGATGAATAGAGACGAGGCAAAGCGCTGACCGAGAGCGAAGGCTGGCAGCGGAGAGTAGTAGAAACGAGACCACGAGCTGACCTGACCGAGAGTGAGAGGAGCGACAGCGACAGCAACGGCGACGAGCGGCAGCAACGACGACAGCGAAGAGCAGCGACTGCAGCAACAGCGATGAAGGCCAGCGACTACAGTGACGACAACGAAGAGAAGCAACAACAACAAGGTGGCGAAGAGCAACGACGACGGCGAAGACAACGACAACGGCAAGATGTCGATGGCGTAATCCCAAACGAGAAGATTAGGGTTGAAGTATATGTTGCTACATTAGTTGGTTCAATTGAACCAACTAACGCGAACGACCGAACCAGGCTAAAAGCCTGGTTTGGTGGTTGCTTTGTTTCACCCGGGTGCTCACCCGAAGTGCCCGGCGCCTGGGCTCGCCGAGCGCCCAAGTGACGCCTCTTTGAAGCACGCCGCCTGGAGATCGAGCGAGGCACTCAGGCCTTGCCTCACCTCGCCTGAGCACTTAGGCGAGTGCCCGAGCGCCTATTTAAATCACTCTTCTGATCTTTTAAGCAATTTTATAAATCAATTTTTTGGTTGGACTACATAGGAAGCAAGTATTAACAATCCACTATGAACTTACTAATGAGTAGCATAGGGTAATTATGGACATAATAAAAGCATGGAAATGAATCTCCCATAGTCAACATAGAGTAAACACATGAACCTGAAATTCTCAACAATAAAAGGATTTTATATATGAATTTCCAAGTACTTAGTACTTACTTCATAATCTCAATCCATTTATCTGGAATAGCCATATGAAGGCGATAGTCAAATCCAACACCACCATCTTGTACAGGGATGCAGAAAGTTGGCATTCCACTAACCTATTTAAGTAAACAATTTGTTATGCAATCATTATGAGATGTTAATATATGTAAAACATGTGAATGCTAAACCATGAATAACAATGTCTGAATCATCTAAAACAAGATGGATGCTAGTACACAAAAAATATATGATTAAGGACTTGCAGATAATAGCTCAATCAACATAAAAAAGTAAAAGAATAGAAGTGCCTACAATGTTTAAGCAAGTAGTTGAACCATGATCAGGATAAGACAAGTTCAGTTAGTGTACAAAATGCAACCAGAGGAAGACTGATGAATACATAGAACTGCTGCAACCACTTTAGCATATTATAGCAGCATAGCTCTCTGTACTTCAAAAACAGCATAAAGCCACTTCTGTCTACAGATAACATCAACAGATGGGAGAATGACAGTCTGAATCAGATACCAGATGCAACAGAAAAAAAAAAAGCACCAACCAAAGCATCTAAGAAAAGGGTAGGTGAAAGGAGAGAGAGAAGAAATACCAAAGAGGTGGCCTAGAAGAATAGACAAGGGAAAAAAGACTAGACAACTACAGTTTTCTCACCATATGGACCATCCAGTTTTCACTTCAGCACTCCTTTATATGTATAAATATGCCGACCACTGTTTCCTACCTAAACTAGAACTTCTATGCCCCTTAGAACTCCTAAAACTATTTCAGATGACACTTTTGGGAGATCGTTTCTCTAACTGGTATTAGGATTCTGAAAAAACATCCAAATATAATGTTGCATTCACAGCATACAGAAAATGGTAGATCCATCAATAACAGGAAATCTATTCAATTAACCTTTAACTAAAACCAAAATTTGACTGAACCTAGAAGACTACTTGCTATATCAGTTTATTCTGTTGTTAATCATTATATCCTCAAAATATTTACGGTGAAGAGATGTGCCTCTTAAATTTGATTCCGCTACAAGATTCAGTGATGAAGTTCATTAGAGGTTTCCTCGATTTAGAATTGTAATAATCTGCACCTGATTTCTTGACTTTCCAACTGAAAATACCTTGATGAATAACTGGACCGGTGAATGATTTTGCTGACTTGAGGGTTCTAAGATGCACAAAACTCATGCAGTTGCTTCAATCCTATCCATATAATACTTCAAGATCTTTGATGACATCATTTTCATATCCAGACATATGACACTTAACATTGAAACTAATCTGAATCTATAGCATCTGTGTTTCAAGTACAGCCCCACATCCATCTTTTGTTCCATAGCAGATTGAGTTTCGAAACCATGCAAAGAAGATTTAAAGTCTTCTATCTTCATGGTTCTACTTCTAGATAAGATATCACAACCTGCAGCTGTCAATGCCATCTTTTGTGGTATCAAACAACTCTTCTTCCATATAAAAAAAGATGCCTTATACCATAACAATTGTTTGCAGCAGAATAAGCTCATGTGATAAAACAGAGTGCTGACTGTCTAAAGACAGTATAAAGAAAAGGGTCTAACAGTAAATCATCTTTAAAAAGGGGTAAATAATCAAAAGAAAGTTACAGGAGCTGTTAGAAAGGAGAGTAGATACTGGAGGAAAATAAATTTAAAGGAGAGGTAAGAGATAAAGCAAGACAAATCTATGTTTCTCTCTAGTCAGAAAAAGATTATGTACAAGCATAAACACCACCACCATTGCATATTTTAGTCCCATGTATACCACTCTTGTATATATATGTCTATGTGTTTATATGCATACTAACCAACAAGCCCTTGTTTCCTAGCCAAACTAAGCTTTAATCCTATTATTTCTCTAACAATTGAACTTCCATTAGGATTGTATTATGGATCTAATACAATAATTTATACCCTTTAGCAAACAACCAAAGACTAGTATGCCTTATTGAAAACCAAAAAAATAGGAAATCCTCCTAAAATTAAGAAACTCAAGTTTGACTAAACCTACACTTAAACGACTCCTTGGGTGCATCAGAATCAATTGATAATGTTCCCTTATTCCAAAAGGTGCAATAAAACAGAACCACAAATTTTTATCTTCCAACCATTGTTAAAAATAAGGTATGACATTCTAAAAGAACTCTGATTTCCAAATAAAAGGTACATCATTCCTCGTAGGTCAATTTCCATAACAATCCATAGAGATAGTAACAATTTCTAGGACTCAATACATTTGGTAAAAAATAAAAAATGAGAAAAACTACATTTAACACCAGGGTTCTAACTTCTAAATCCTATACAGACAGATTCATATCGGGTGGTATTATGGGTTCAAAGGTGAACCGATCTATGGAGTATGGACTACCCCTTTTCAAGTGGTTCGCGTAGGTTCAGGCTTTTTTCATTTTTTTTGTTTTAATTTAGGGTTACAATCCCCCCTCCTCTCAATCTCTCTCGTGCTTGTCCATCACTCATGTCATTCACTGTTATTAGCCTGAGTACTCCTCCTCCCCCCTTCTTGGTAACATGGAACATACTGGTGCCCATTTACCAATATGCCAGTATGAAGGATGGCCAACAACTAGTACAAGCCCAGTATCCAAGATTTTACACCTTAACTCTATCATACTTGATTGACAAAAAGCACATAGATCATTTTCACAATATATTATTGATACATATCTTTATATTAAATAAGATTCAAATGGATGCAAAATGGCATCCCAACTTGAATTAATTCCTGTAATGTAAGTGATTTAATATTTTGATGTTAACTCCTATTTTTTTCATAAGCTTTATCATATATCATATTCCAATCCTTCATCTCATAAAATTTAAATTAACAATAATATAGTTAATAGCAAGGTTTGACTTACCGGTCCGTATCAGTGTACCGAGTTCATCTCGGTACTGGTACGGTACTAGTACCAGGGTGGTATGCACAGTGCATAACGCCCGGTATATTAAAATAAAATATAAATATTTTTATAATATAATATTATATTGTATAATATTAAAAAAATTAAAATATTAAAAAAAAGAGAAAACGGGGCAACGTCGTCTTGATCTTTCTCCCCGCGCGGGAGAAAGAGCACCCGCGACCCGCGGACGGCGACGGCGCGCGAGAGGCGACGGCGCACGGACGAGGACCGCACGTGGGCGATAGGTGTTCTTTTACTCTTTTCTTTTTTTATTTCTTCTTTTTCCTCTTCTTCTTCTTCCTCTATTTTTCTCGCTCAATCGACCGCCGATGGTCGATTTCTCCCTAAATCGACCGTCGGCGGTCGATTTCTCCCTTCAATCGACCGTCGACGGTCGATTTTTGGCGGAACCGCCTGGTAGCGGGCGGTCCGCGTACCGGCAACCTGATGGACCGGTATGTACCGGACGGTAAATATCAAAATTGCAAACCTTGGTTAATACTTCAAATGGATTCTGTGGGTAGACCATGGGATAGTGACAAGATTTCTCCATTGAGCATTGAGTATCCAAGGCCAAGATCATGAAAATAGCGTCTCAAATGTGTGAACGAAAGAGATGCCCCCAACCCACTGAAACCCACAATAGTAGCGGCTCTTGCACTGACCTGTCCTCCTTTAACAAAACTGAGGTGCTTATATAGCCACATAAAGAGAAACCTACACAACCATATCAACTGTCTTTCACCTGCACTTAGTGTGCCAGATTTCTAAAACTAAATCCATCTTCTTCAATATATATATTAAACCAAAGAGATATTATGAAAATTCACTGGCGGAAGATCAATCATCTTGCACCTCCAATGACTTCTAATATTAAAAAAACAAAACATGTTTCAAGAATCTTCAAAGTTCCACTTACATCTTCACCAATAGCAACAGCCTCTGGATAAAGCCCATGGATCATGTCATTTACCAGCATCAAGTAAACCATTGCATCCATATCAGTAGCATATCCAAAGTATTCATTGTAACTCCCAGTAAAACCTACCTGAAATAAACAGGGAATAAAAAAGCAACAACACAAGAAGAATTTTAGCAATTAATGTCATAAGAATTCTTTTACATAGAATTCTTAGGTAGTGAGTTCCCATACCAGGTGGACATAGATAAACAATTTAGTTCTTAAGTCATTTCTGTGACATTTACTAAGTTGTAAAACAATAATCTCAGAATTATGCAGCATGGACATATGTTAAAATGCTCTAATTTTAATCATTTGCACTACTTCATATGTTGCAGTATTGCAACAAATTGAAGAAAATTAATCAGCATCATATTCAGTTAAAAGCTCAAGAAAACCATAATTTATTAAAAATCATCTAACCGCAAGTCCATGATGAGTGTACATCATTGAGGTCACACCATCAAATCTAAACCCATCAAACTTGTACTCCTCCAGCCACCATCTCGCATTGGATAATAGAAATCTTATAACCTAAAAAAGGAAGCAAGAATATTATAATAATAAATTTAAAGAAGCAAAATAAGTGTCAAAAATTGAGAAGTCCATTCCATACTTCCCAACTTCCATAGTTAAAAAGGCGGGAATCCCACATCCAATGATGACCCCGTGAGCCAGAATGGAAATAATGTGAATCAGTACCATCAAACTGATTCAGTCCATCAAGTACATTGTTTGATGCATGACTGGTATAAGATGAAACAAGTTAAAGGAATGTTTGTTTCTTAAGATGAGTGCATAACAAGGACACTAAAAAAATGTTATGCCATAAAATTGACAGTGGCATATACATGAATATTATAAATATAAATAAGTACATAAAACTTGCAGATACATGCCATGCATGGTTTGAGATACATTAGTTATACGAGCATGTTAGAGATACATTAGGTTCACCTTTTGCCCAAGTATCAGATAGTGATTTTAGATGGATAAATTAGTTATGCAAGCATGCCATGCATGGTTATGCCTAATCAAGTATGCAATAGCAAACATAAAAGTTCAAGCACCAGGCAAAATCACTTTTTCTGTCCCCCCTCCCTAAACCTCCCAAATGACCTTTGTCAACTTTTGGTGATATATGAAAATGACTCCAGTTGAACAGAATGACCTATAAATTTCTATAATTGACTAATTAAGAATCTAGTTTGCTAGGATGGTAAGTACATCTCCAGTATAGCATAATGGACATTCCAAGATATTCTGAATTAAGTGAACAAATACATAGATTTGCAACCATCAAACTGAAATCACCATCAAGAAATGCCTGCAAACAAGCTGCTTATTCATGACAAATCCTGCACTCATGGATTGAACTTCAAGCTAAACCAAGCCTAAAAGGGACAGTCCTATTAAGGCTGCTTATGCAACCATTTGGAACTGCAACAGCAGTCAAATGGCCCTTTTTGTATGAGTGTACACAATTTTATGATTTAGATAAAATCTGTTGAAAACACTGGTTGTTCTCAAAGAAAAGGCTATGTCAAACTCAAATTCCAAAGATAATTAGATGACCATGAAACAAAATAGCATCTATGTATTTCACTGATTATGCTATTTTCAAAATGTAATAAGTCATCACTGTCATAATTAAGGTTAAAATAACATAATAATATTGCCCAAAATTATAACTGCTACAACTTCCTCATTTCTTTTCTTTTAGAATTAATTGTATTCTCTAAGAGCAATAGAGCATAAATAAAACCAATTAACCAATGACCTAGCACTAAAACCAACACTCTAAAAACTATCGCTGGTGCTAAAAGCATATGGTATGTCTTCGCAAGCGAAGAAAAACACTGCAACTTGGATCTTTAATAAAAATTGAAGAAAATGGTGAACCACTTGATTTTGGAGAGCATCTATTGTAAAAATATTAGACCATATAATGCAATGAACTCTGTAATATTGGGATTTGTACACATTATGTATTCATGTTTTTACTATGCAGGAGCTTGCAAGTCATAGTACTACATAATACATATTAAGCTTCTTGTGAAATCAATATTTGTATCACTAGGGATACAAGTTACCTGACAGGGAATTTGAGATATCTTTAATCCTAAAATTCCATGTGGAGTTTAAGTTACTTCCACTTACTTATAGTTTTATCAAAATTTTCGTGAGCTTTTGCCTCAACTATCTCACAGGCACATTTAACCTTCATCACCATCATTGTTGTACCACTTTAATGATATATGAAAATTAAATTTCAGTTAATTAATAAACATAGATGCCTTTGGATATCTTGAGCCTCTAGAAGTCCAATAGCATAAAGAAATGTAAGGAAGAACCTAAAGGAAATTAAGAAAATAAATGCAGAAGCACAACAACGTAGAAAACAGAGAACAAATGTGATGCACAAGTGCAAGTCATAACCAAAAAAAGAACATATTCGAACATACCAAACAACAAGTAGCCATCTAATAATATTAATATATTCCATAGAAAATTGTACAGGTCACCTGTGAACAATATCCATGAGAACAAGAAGCCCAAGCTCATGAGCTCTGTCAATCAAGGACTTGAGCTCATCTGGGGTTCCAAACCGACTGCTGGGAGCAAAAAAGTTTGTGACATGGTACCTGCAACATGTATTACAGTCAAGGCATGTTTTTTCAAAAACTAAGAAAGAAAAGAAAATTAGTATTAGGATATGACTATTTAAAATCAAGGTTCACAATCTCGTACCATACCGACATATCGATCAGTTATCGGTACGGTATGTACCGAGCATACTAACACAAGGTACACTAAGGTACCGAGCTGTACCGAACATATCGGTCCTCTATCAGACCGGTACGTACCGAGTGGTATGATATGATATTGCAAACCTTGCTTCAAATAATAAGTATGTCAAATTAATTTTTTGGAATAACAGGCACCAAATGTTCCAGAAAGATACTCTAGTTATTGCAAAAATTTAATGTTTGAAGTGTTGTAACTTTTAAGGTACAAGTGATGTTAATCAATTACAAACAAAATCTTAATAGACAGCATTAACAGGTGTCAAGCCATTATTTGTCACAAAGCAGCAAACTCTTAATGTAAAGGTCTGTAACTAATAAGCTGCAAATTGTCTTGGCCTCATAAGTATCTCCTAGCATATGAGCAAGTCCAACTGCTGTTGAACAACCATAGAGAACCAAGCTGTGCCACTCCATACTGAACTGTGCTATGTTTACAAAAGGCAAGCCAGAGGTACAAAGCAAGTTCAAATTTAATTTCTTCATATAAAAGTAGAAAGAAATAATATATTATCCCTTTCAAATTAAAATTGAGCAAAAACCAGATATATTTTGGCATGGCAAGGAACACACCATCAATCACAAAATATGTATCATATTGCCACTAACAATATGATACCAATGACATGTTTATGCATCAATAATTCCACAATTGAGACCAGCAAAACGCTTATCTCCAATGTAAATAGGGTTCAAGGTCATTCAAAACTCTAAAGCTGCAGACTTCACCATCCAGTCTCACAGTGCCTAGTAACTCCATTAATATTCTTCTTCACATAAACCATTTCCATAGGTCATCTACTTTGTTTCAGAAATCTCAATGCAAAAAGTGCATCTCCTTTTACAGAAAAATGGCACTTGATGTCATTTGTATGCTAATTGCAAACTACATGTAAGAAAGCAGAAATAATCTTTAGATGTCTTAATAGAATATACAACAGATATATAGCAATATTTACTAAGGTTTTTAATTTTGTACCATACCGGTATACCAAGCTTTGCTCGGTACGATATGGTACAATGTACTAAGTGGTACATCAGGGCATACCGAGCGGTACATCCTTATTTTAAGAAGAAACCATCTCGCATGCAAGCAAAGATGGTTTCTTCTAAAAAAATAAGAAGAAACCATCGGGCGAGGATTTTTTTTCTTAAAAGAAAAAGAAACCATCCCCCTTTCCATCTCGATAGACGGAAAGGGGGTGATGGCGGAGCAAGCGAGAATACAACGGGTCGCCTCCATCCCCAGCTCGTACTCATCCCCCGCGATGTCACGAACTTAGCTGCTTTGCCTAAGTCGTGCGGTACCATTACGTGTCCGTCCGCAAAGGTCAGTCTCCCTGAAACCTATCATAGTCTCTTAAGACCTACAAAAGAGCAAATGGGTTAGAGAAAACGTTTCACACAGGATCCACAAGCAACCATTCTAGCAAACACTTGATATAGTCAATGCAAATTACCACCATGGACTTCACAGGCTCTGAACAGTTGCACACAAAGAATCATGGTCCATTATAGACCGAAGTCTCCACAAGTGTCCACATGACACAATTCTCATTTACAAGTCAAAAACCGACCACGAAAGCTAACCAAACTAGGTTGCCAAGCTTACTGCTAGCCTGCTGCTTACTATACAAAGTATGAACTAGTCTACTCTGTACTGACAAAGTAGTCCTCTTCATGTCTAATTATTCCAATTTTTGTTTTTAGACAGGAATATTCTAGAATATTCTAGATGTCCAATCGCTATTATGAATCGCCAAACCAAAGTATTCTTACTTCTCCATTGTTTTTATCAAACCCAGCATAAAATTAGAAATCAATAAAAAGTAAGTGGACCTAACCCATTGAATGACGACTATATCGACTATTCTGATATTTAAATTCGATATAGATGAAATTGTACAAGCGGATTTTTTTTATTTCCTTAGACCACGCAAGTCAAGAATTTGTCGATATTTCCGGTTTAATGAATCTTCTTCTTACTGAATGCTCCATGGGAATAAATCGATATTCTTTTCCGCTACGTATAAAAGTGTATTTCGAAAATCTATTTTTTGAAAAATCTATTTTTCAATATCTATCCTTGATTTCAGAATCTGATATTGTTTTGTTCTTCCGCCAATGCAATAGAGAGCGAATGCGAGAAAGGGACTTTACTTTCATTTCCAGTCTACCATTATTTAAATATTGAATCTAGTTTAGGGGCAGGAAAAAGCAGTGAATTTTCTTTTTTTGTTTGACCCGTTAAAAGTGTAATGTGAGAGTCATAGGACAATTCAGGGTTCAAATACTTGTTTATATTTTTGTCCATGACAACGAAGCACTCTGCAATGCTCCTACGACAGTCGGATCCAACAGGGATCCAACCCAGGGCGAACTCATCTCCCACTCCCCTATCGCCTGCCACCCTCAGTGACTGTGAGGAAGAAGAACAAGACGACGACGAGAACGAGAAGGAGAAGCAGCAATCCAACCTAGGCCAAGATCCCTTCCTTTGCTATCGACCGCGACCTCCCAGACCACAGCGGCCATGATCCCTATAACCCCTACCGCGTTCTGCCCAACGGAGTGCTTCTTCGTGTCTCGCCACGTCCAACTCCCTTCTTCGTCATGCCTTCTCCATCCAACGAGCACCGTAGCCTCATCTTCCTCGCCGTCGTGCTCCTCATCCTGTCCGCCAGCTGATACCACCCGATAGCGGGTGATCCATGTGCCGATCAACTGCAGACCGATACGTGCCTCCGGTACCATGCAATACGATTCGAGATTCAAATCCCTGATATTTACTTTAAATTATTGAAATGATTATACAACCTTGTTTGAAGTATGGAAGTTTTTTGTTCTTTTCTTTTGGTAGGATTTTGAGTCGAAGGGATATCTATGGTTCAGCATAGGCTATGTAATTTATTTTTTGCTCAATTTGAGTGTTAATACATCCTAAAACTGAATCTTGCAGCATTCTATACCAGTGTTGCTATAGGCAATCACCAGGACTGTAAACAAGCCTTAAGGACAAACAATGCTGGGTTGGACCAAGGACAAGTAACTATCTTTCTTGGAACACCGAGTGAATATATATAATCATACATTAATATGTATAAACACAAATATTCATGCATACTATGAAAATATATTTGTAAGCATAATACATTACATTTCTTGGTTTGAGATATATATATATATACTAAAATATTCTTAACCTTTCCGAGTCTATATTAATTATGCACCATGTAATATACTTTTACTATTGTTGGATTATTTATGATTTTATTCTTCAACATGGAAGGTCAATCACCTAGGACATAGTCCCTTTGGCATCTATGTTCTATACATTACCACCCATAAGCTAGCAAGACCAAGATATATGAATCTTGGTTACAATTTATACATGAAATTAATTTGAAATTTTTAATATAACACCAAGAATAGATGCTACAAGCACTAGCTGTAGAAATTTACATCATTTCATTGCAGGGCATCCTGCCTTAATGATTAAAAGACATGCAACAAGTGATTATGGTTTTACTCATATCATAGCACATCGAACACTCATCACGCTTTTGACAATGTCCATAAGTACTATTACCAAACAAATAGTTTAGCCAAAAAAGGATGGATTAGAGGGGAAGGTGAAGAAGACCTCTCACTTTTCCAACTAGATAATTCCCAAGGAAAAAAAGATCGAACAGAAGGGCAATCAAGGCCTCTGACACTACCATTAGATATTCCTATTTTAACATCATATAAACAAATCTGCATGTGTAGGAGGCAAAGGAGGAGATGGTGGAGGAAGAGGCCTTGGGGCAAAGGGGTAGGGAGGAGAAGCAACGATGGCGATGCCACGGAGAGGAGAGGAGATGAGAGGAAAAGTGAGACAGAAAGAGTTGCTTCCCGCCTCACTAGCCAGGTACAACAGGTTTACTTGTCAGGGCAGCTCATACTGGATCAAACCGAGAAAAAACATCTAATCCACATCCCAATTCGTTGTTGGACTAGTAAATACCAGCTCATATCAACTGGTGATGGCAATATTTTAGTGGTCAAGTCAAAGTAAATACAATATGATGCCAATAAACAAACAATGGATTAATAAAAGATATGATAGTTCCAAAATAATTTAGCTTATAGGTAATGGCATTGTGTCAACTTTTGCAACCATTAAGACGTAAAAAAAATTCTTTTCTTTTTTTCCAAGGCAAGATATGCAATCATATAAGGACTGTAGTGACAGAGAAAGCAATAAGGGATTAAAATACTACCCAAAGCTTGCATAATATGAGTGCTCCTGGATGGCCATTATTTGAACAGCATTGTAACCAAGTCTTTGGATTCGAGGCAGAACATCATCCCTAAAGCTAGCATATGTGTTTATCTTTGGCTCCTGCATATGACCATAATTCAGTGACTGAAGTGGAACTTTTTTCATGTTGTAACTAAAACAAAATATCAACTCAGTTGGAGTATCTACCCAACAATACCAAGTATATTCTACAATTCCTTCTTGCAAGGATAGTAGCTTTGTCTAACTTTTTTAAACAAATGTCCACCATTGCGACCAGAATAAAACAAACACTCATATGATACAGGTATAAAGTAGCATCATTGATATTCTATATCATCTTTAGCACTCCAAAATATCAATCAATAATCTAAGTGTGACGAAACAAAAATCAAAGACAGAGCTTCCTGTAGCTACTGCATTCTTTACAAGCAAAAGGCAGTCAATCTAAACCAAAAAGATACTTCAGCAATCCTTTTAAGCACAACCTCAAATTCGACAGTATTGAATAAACCTGGGCAATTGATTCAGGGAGTATCACATTTAGAATGCGATAACTACCATGCTCACCATTTTTAATTCTTCCTCTCTCACTCTTCTTTAACCCAAGTCAGTTCCATATTAGAACTATATAATTTTATAAAAGCTTCAACATTGAGTATGTGTGGTGATCCAAGACAAAATGAAGAGAACAGGACTCGTGCAACTCACATCATTATTTTGTAAGTCAATTTCTTGCATGAATTTTTTTATCTTCTCATCATTCTATAAGTTTGGGAGAATTCATAAATCCTAGAGATTAGAGGTTTTGATAATAATTAGGACAAGTTGAGGTGAAGACTACTATGGGCAAGGACTTCATATTTAATTGAGAAAATGAGATATCACAAAAAAGCAAGGTTTACCTTACCGAGCGGTAAGACCCCCTACCGGGCGATATGTACCGGTCTGCCAGCTGGCCGATATGCGGACCGCCCGCTACCGAGCGGTACCGTCGAAATCGCCCGTCGACGATCAATTTCAGCCATCGGCGATCGATTGAGGGAAAAAGAAGAAGAGGGAGAAACCTGGTTCCTCGTGCGCTTCTCCAGTTCCCCGCGGGTGATTCTTCGCCGGTGGGCGATTCCTTCCCCGCACAGAGAGAAGGAACCAAGTGACGTCGCTGAGTTTTTTTAATATATTATATTAATATTATTATATTATATTATACCGTATGAATGGGGATATTCCCGATACTCACAACGAAAAAGGGAAGTGACTTGGACAAAAAGAAACGAAGTGACTTAGACAAATCTTGTTTGTCGATAGCAAATCCTTATTATTTTCAGTCTCATAAAAAAGGATTCTTAGACTGTATATCATGGACTTCTTACATCAGCAAGAAAAGGCAATATGCAACTTGAAACTGTATTCTATAAGTCATCATTATCAATAAGAGGGTGAAATCATACCGGACTACTCATTCCAACATGTGACTCATAAATGCGCAATGATTTTGGAGCTTTTGGTTGAGCATGTTGGAAGACATACTTTTCCTGTAGATGCATTTAAAATGTTTTAGGAAATAAATAGCTGCAGTGCTGCAAAAAAGACCTCTATCCAACCAGAGCTCATATGCAAAATATACGCAATAAGGAAGCAATTGCACTAGTATCACTAGGAGTAATTAAAAGAATCATGCCAGTAATATTAAATTTTAAAATGCCAATGATAAGGAATAGCAGAAAATAGCATCTGTACCTCTTCAGGTGGATCATAGTATATTCCATTGTATGGTATTTCACCTGGGGCTTGTACAGAAAATTTGATCCAGGCAGGAATGGAATCCTTGATGCCGGATGGAGTATCCATGCGTATCTATCATGTATTTTTAGCATTTAATAACCATCAAGATCATTATACTACCATTGTCCCATGAATGAAGCAAAATATTAGTAGTATGCTACTATGCTTTGCACTTGTGCTTCACATATTTTGATAATAAACAGCTCAACATACAAACATGATTAGCATTAGCAAGCACATAACGGATGAACAAAATGCATCTCCTATAGGCATTCCAGTACTTGAAATTAAAAGGACTGCTATGGATGCTAGTTTGAGTAGAAACAAAAAATCTCATGCATGAACTTACATGGTTGTGTTCTGTACTTCCTGATAGACTAAAAGCTAGAGAAAAAAACTTGCTTTTCTTAATAATGGTGCTAATATGGTTCACGGTTAACTTATAACAACTTTGATATCCTAGCTTAAGACCAAGTCATGTTTAAAACTTTAATAATGAAAATTTAGAGAACAATTCATAAATATTTCATCTTATTGATCTATTTGAGTTCAGCCACTGATTTCCAGTTTCCGATTAGCAAATGTTTTGGTGCTACAACCAGAGTGGATGGTATAAATCACAAATGAAAAGTCAAAGGTAGCTGTGTAGCTGAGGAAGATTTACTGAGAAAATCAATGAACTAATTTGTTAATTGTAAGAACATTTGCACCCAAGAGATTTGTGTTTCAAGGTCTCTAAACATAATCATCTAACAAAGATTTATGCTGCACACAACTACAATTGTCAGTAATACTTTAAAAACTAAAAAGTACTTTCACTTTGTCCCAAGTCGGACAAAAAAAATTTTAACCCATGGAATTTCATGCTTCATTCTTAATAAGATGAAAAACATGGCCAGGACAAAAGCTATAGGGTTAAATGACCCCCACGATGTATAATTCACATGTATAATTAATTACATTTCTTCGTTAAAACATAATAAAGGTGACTTTGCAAGTGGATTCCAAGTAGTTTGTTGGTCAACCTATAATTGCCAATAATTAAATCCGAGTAACAAATGTATTTGGTTAATGTGTCCCTAATCACGAACTTAACTGATTTTACCTAAGTCGTGCGGTACCCTTGTGTGTCCGTCCGCAAAAAGTTAGCTCCCTGAAACCTCTTATGGTCCCTTAATTACAAATATAAACTTTGCAAGCTCTGAGCGATCGTGCGACAAGGGTGCAAGGTGGTCAACCCCGACAAAAGCTCCCACAAGTGTCCACATGACACTGTTACAGAACAAGGCAACGAACCAACCTTAAACACTATCCCAAAGGCCCATTCAACCATGTGTCACCCGAGTAGCTCCTGGGTGCTGTGCTGTGCTGGCTGACACTCTATACCACTTTGCAGAGCCAGAAAACACCCAACATGGCGGCCTGGATGACCTATTTTTGGGCAATTTTGCCTCTACGCGATCACTACACAACTTATTGCACAGCCAACTAAAATGGGGCTACTAAACTTATTACAAGCTCTCTACATGTTGTGCAAAGCATGAACAAAACCGAAAGATACAAACATGCACAAGCATTATATTGAATACCTTGTTTACAACTTTGTCCATGACATTCTCCCCCATTTATTCCTTCAACATCCTTGTCGAAGCCTTTACGGATGCTACATCTCCTCGCCTTTGTTGAATCTTCAATCTTTTGCTCCAGTTGCCACATGCCTCTTAGCCCCAAATATTCTCTATCACTATTGTTGAGTAGTCGAACTTTGATCCGCCATGCTATTTCAACTCGCCAATGACTCAAACTCTAGAGCCATTGGGGTAGGTTGCCTTTGGGATTGTACCATCTTCTCCATCATTTCTACCCCCTACTTCTCTGAGTAGAAAAGGTGCAACACCGTGTACTGCCTACTTCATTCCTTGGTCAAGCACTCCTGCATCGACCCGAAGTCTTCCACTTCTGATTATTTTGATAAGAAGCCCATTGACACCGGTCTTACGAAGTTCCTTGTCCTCTGCCCTTCAGCCTTATCTCGATACTTAAAGTTAGCGTTTGTATTCTCCGCCTCCTCAGCCCCTTTTACGACCAAACGCTCTCCCTCCATGATAGAAAGGGATCAATAAGTCCATAGAAGTTTTGCTTCTACGGAACCATGGTATTGTCATGCCTATGGCCCTACTATCCGTCACCTTACATATGCGTCTCTTTCTTCTTGATCAGTTAATCTACCCCTACGGCATTATGTCACTCCTCTAAGTCCACTTCCATTCTAATCGATGCTAGGTTTTAGGTAGTTAAGTCCCTTAGAGCTCGTTATTGCAAGTATACCGTCATGTTGTTCACCGAAGTAGAGCTCCCAATAGCTCTCGATCATACCTCTGTATGATCAAATCCCTCGTAAGACTTGACTCGTGTGTGTTGTATTGTCTCGAACTGTTCCACCATGATCCGCTGCACCATATCACCTTTTGATGACATCTTCATTACATTATGATCTTGATCTTTATAATCGGCCTTCGTCCACCCGCTCTCGATTCACACCCAGACGAAGCATAGCTCTAGGACACTTTGTTGCCTAGCAACTGTCGAAATCCACCAACTTTACTGAAGTCGGTTTGCATTGTTTGGATCCTAGGCGCTTGCCCCCAACACAATCTCTATTGTGCACTGCTTCATTCATGACAACTCGAAAGACAATATACAACATATTCTTCAAAAAGTACACGCTTCTACGTCCTCTTGCCCCATGCCAAGGCCTTATGATCCTAACTTTGCATCTGTAAGTTAAGTCATCTTAGTTCCTCCATCAAATGCTTCATCAAGATAAGGTGTATGTCCCTCGAAACTCCCTTCAACTTTGGCACCATGTAGAATGAGTCTGCTCCATCAAAACGAGGGGCCCATAGAATAACATGATCTCGCTCTTGCCGCTACAAGAGTTCATGTCCTTGGCATCTGTCCAAGGAAAGCTTCGTGCCTTCACTCCATTTTGTCTTAAATGTCAACTCCCTTCATGCGGCTTGAGCACCTCACTAAGTTCCATCCAAGTTGCTTCACTCATTGGTTTATATTAAGTTGATGGTAGCCCTCGCGCCCACCATTCCATGGGTCAGCTCTCCGTTGAATTTGATCTCTGCATTGACTCTAAGTGTGGCTTCGTTTAGTGTTGTCTTGCATCGCTCCCCCACTTGATCTTGCAATGTGTGTACCAACGTATCACTGCTGAGAGATTAAAAGATGACTCCTCATCGCTCGCTCGTCCATTGAGCTTTTTGAAATTGTCTTGAGATACCCCTATGGTCCATTGTACATGATTCTCCCTCTAGAGAACCGAGACTTATCCCTCCTGGATATCCTATTGGAGCAACTTTTTTATTCGCACCTTTCCTTTGGAAGTTTTGAAGACCACCATCTGCTTAGACTACTCCGCCTTGCTGAACAAACTATGCACTTGCTAGTTGTGACTCTTCGTAAATACAACCCTCATTGCACTCCTCAAGACCTAGCACCATGCTGAATTTATAACACATGTTAACCTCCTACAGGCATATCCTTCCCATGCCGAAGAGAGTCTTAATGCTCCGTGGCGATAAGTTTCGATCGCCTTGGGATAGCTACGGACAGTCCATCGTCCGCATACAAGCACTTACATGAGTACCAAATTGTTCAACTTAACAATTCCTCTCACCTCTGTGAGAGTTTTGCATAACTCTTTTGGTCGTCGAGCAACCCATCCCTCCTTGCATAGTCTCATCCTTTACGAAGTGCCCCACTTACCCTGAGCACCGTCAAGTTTGGTTGCTAACATCAAGCCATAGCTCAAGCTAAGTCATCTCAACCTTTGTACACTACGCATTATTCCCAACATCCTCGTAGTGCCTCCCGCTTGAAGGGTAGGCATTTATATGAATGTCAATCTCGAATGCTCACTCCTCTAGGCGACTCTTTTCCCTACGTCTCAATGCTTGTTTACCTCAAATGATAGCACGTGTTGGATGCCCTCAACGTAGCCCCGCTAGATCTCCCACGTTTGCATGCCAAGTGTTTCCAAGTGTACAGGACGAAATTACAAACCTTGATTTAGAGTTACATATTAGTAACTGTGACATTATAAGGAACAAGGTTCATCATCTCGCACCGTACTGGTGTATTGAGCTAAACTCAGTATGATATGGTACGAGCATATATATATATATATATATATATATATATATATATATATATATAATAAAATTAAAAAATAAGAAAAGGGCGACATCACCTCGTTTCTTCTCCCCGCACGGCTGAGAAGCCTCGGCGACATTGCCGAGGCTTCTTCTCCTTGTCCAGTTGAGGAAAAGTTGCTGACGACGTCGATGCCTCGTCGCCTCAGACGAGGAGGCGACATCTCATCTCCGACGCCAGACGAGCGATGAGGGAGGGTGGCAACAGATTGGGATCGTCGAAGGAGAGCGACACCGAATCTCCAGGTTCTTTCTTTTCTTCTCCCTCTTCTTCCTTCTCCCTCGATTGATACCACCCGGTAGCGAGCAGCGACGGTTGAAATCAACCGGTACAAATGGATTTCGAGGCAGAAAGAGCCCCAATCGATAGTATTACCCGATAACAAGCGGTCTGCGTACTAGTCTGCTGATGGGCCGATACATATCGCCTGATACGAGTGGTACCATTCGATATTGCAGACCTTGATAAAGAGTTTTTGGATTTCAAATAACACAAACAAAAACTATATGACCTACAACCTGGTTATCTGAATATGTTTTAACTTAAAAATTATAATGTTAAAAATATTTTGTTAATTACTTGAGATTGTATACTGGGAACACTAGCAGCATAAGGAGTTACTGTGCTTAAATTGCACTGGAGTTAAACAAAGATTAGCAAGACCTAGTGAGGCACCTTACTCAACTTCCAATTGGTCAATTTATACACTCGTTTACATACAGCCCTAAGCTAATGTTTTGTGGATTACATGAGCTAAGACAATAATAACACAGCTACATCATAACCAAGCACTATGGAAAGGAATTTTGCTTTGCATCCTTGTGTTTGACATTCTTCCATGTTCTAACAAAGGCTCACAATTTCACATATTGGTACTAAATTGGTGAGGGTTCAGACTGGTACCAGTATGCAAAAAGTCTCAAAAAAATTACAAACTGAAAAGGTAAAAAAATTGTCTGGCACTGAGCTTGTACCACCCTAGACCAAGCACTACCAGCCCTATTACAGGTGTATCGAGTGGTACAGGCCCTGCGCCAGCCGGTATAGGTGTGGTACTAGCCTACTAGGTGTACTGCCCGGTTTACTTGATCTTCCGTGTAGGGTATCGTGCCAGTATACACAGCTTGTATGGAACCGTTCCAGGCGGTGCTGTAAACGTTGCTTCTAACGGTTATGATCTACTTTAGAAACACAGGTATTTTATTCTAAAATAGCATAAGAATATAACCAATAAAGCTAAACATGAAAATGCAAATACATATTGATTTTCCACTCATAATCTACAATAGCGTAGTTGGACATACAAATACCTCCTGCATAGGTTGATAATGATGAAAAAAAGATATGCCACTGGTCAAGGCTGATAAAGATGCATGAAACAAAGTGCCACCAGTCCAGGATCAAGGGACACATGAAAACAACATGCCACACATATTTGGCTGGTACTTATCATGCCAAGGCAGAGATAGACCACAGCCATGGAAAGTAGCATGTTTGTGATAATTTTCCACATCAATCCATGGTGGCATGCAGATCATCAAGAAGTAGTATGGTTGGCATGCCATGGATTAAGCTTGTATAGTGTTATGTGCCAGTCATGGATGAGTCACTTGTTCACAATTGGCATCTTTCAACATTCTCAGCATGGTACATGAAACATGCCTGGACATGAATAATGTGGTACCAATTGTTGCAAAAAAGCAAAGAGGAGAATGTAGAACATGTACTTGTAGATACATCCAAGTATCCAACCAAGTTTGAAGGGAACAAACATTTACGTATGAAACTAGTTATTGCAAACAAGCAAAAACTATTTTGACTTTTGAGTACTTATCACCAAGGTTTAACTTACCGGCCCGTACCGGTATACCAATATATTATCGGTACCAGTACGGGACCCGTACCAGGCGGTATGCACAGTACATACCGCCCGGTATTAAAATATAATATAATATTTTTATACTATAATATTATATAATATAATATTAAAATATTAAAAAAGAAAAAAGAAAAGGGGCGACGTCGCCTCGATTTGTCTCCCAGCGCGGGGAGACACTCCGTCTCCTCGCGCGGGAGAAAAAGCGGCCGCGACCCGCGGGCGACGACGGCGGGCAGGCGAGGTATTCTTTCTTCCCCTCTTTTTTTTTTTTTTTGTTCTTTTCCTCTTCTTCTTCCCTTTTTCTTCCTCAATCGATCGCCGACGGTCGATTTCTCTCTCAATCGACCGCCGACGGTCGATTTCTCTCTCAATCGACCGCCAACGGTTGATTTCTTCTTCAATCGGCCGCCGACGATCGATTTTTGACGGAACCGCCCGGTAGCAAGCGGTCCACGTACCGATAACCTGGCCGACCGGTATGTACCGCCCGTGTGGGCGGTATAGGTCAAAATTGCAAACCTTGCTTATCACTTTATCAGTATATAAGAGCAGCCAACTATAAAAATAACAGACCTTTACACGTGAGCCATGAGGAATAGGTGGTGAGCCATCTGCATTATTAGGTAGAAAGACCTCCCAAACGCCATACTCCTTCTGGACATGATGAATCAATAAATATCAGCAAACAAAACCTAATATATGAAGCCCATATGCGCACAAAACCTGAACATGAATTTGCAAGATTACACCTTAAAATAACCATGTATATGAAATATGCATATAATTCAAATGACAGTTAGTGAGAAGAACCTAAAAGCTTCATTTCTATAACTTTGAACAGAAGAGATACTAAACAAATCAGCTCAAATTTGAACAGTAAGCCCTCCAGTATGGTTTAGCTAGCTTCAGTATTTCCATAACCAGTATAGGTACCATGAAAAAGAACTGTCATAAAGAAGGTGAAAAAAATTTCACTCATCGGCTCTTTAAGATAAATTTTTTACTGTCAATAAAAACTTAGCTTTAAAGACAAAAAACTTGAGCCAGAATACTGCAAAGCACATGATCTAAGATTATGGAACTTTATTACTCAATTTACAAAAAAGAATATCAAAATCCTGAAACGAAATAAATTTGGTGGCAAATCGCCATACCCGAGTCATCACATCTGCATTGGGGTTCCAATTGTTAAAATCTCCTATGAGGGTCGCCCACTGAAACTCAACACCAAAGGATTTAGAAAAGGTATACAGAGAATGAAACAAAGCTAAATTGAAGAAATTCATAACATAGAATTGGCTGATCCATATGAAACATGGACATAAAACAGGGCTTAAACATGATACAGTACTGATAAGGGACATTTTGGTCGGCCGAACATTGGTGAGGCCCGTAAGCGCGCGAGGAATTGTCCGCTTTGGGCGTACCCGCACGGTTTTGTGGGCTCATAAGTCCACCAGCCTCTGAGAGTAAGGGAGGCTGGTGGACTTATGAGCCCTTAGCTCGCCTACTTCTCAACCAATGTGGGACTAAAGATGGCCTTATCAAATACTAACATGCAAATAAGGCAGATCTTATTAAAGTAGAAAGTAAAAATACACATGGCAAATAATAGATGTATATTTTCATAAATTATTGTAATTGTACAATATCGACAATCTATGATCTGAAGAAACAATAAGATCATTCATTTAAGTAGCCAATATTTACAAAAGTATTTGAAACACTTATAAAAGATTATAAAATCAAAAGCCATACTGTATATAGATGGCCAATATTTTATGACTTGAAATCAAGTATTTGATCTAAGTGTCCAACACAGACAATAACACAAATAAATAAATGAGATGGCACAACTGTCCTAATATTTTTGAACTACACAACACGCCAGGTAAGTGTTTGATATAAGACAAACACAATGTGGACATAGCAAGCATTTTAAGATAAACACCCTGCTTCACAGTCAATCCTTCTTAACTAAGTAATTAAGTTCTTATGTATATTACAATAACATCATAGCTATTACACATGTAGTGAATGGTGAAACAGAATGCTAGCAACCTGCCAACCAAGCTCTGTTTATTCATTTTATCTGCTAAAAGTATGGTTTAGCAGAAAATTCTTAAATTTAACTGGAGAAAGCTGGCGTATAATTCAACCTAAATATAAGGACTGGCATGTTATGTTGCTCCTGCATCATGAAAAATCTTCGCAAGTATCTAGTGTTAGGCATAAACATATACACCGAGCATCAAAGAGTTTAACTAACAAACCGAAGAAAGCAAGTTGTCAATTCATGATTATATCAAGGCGGCAAGTTAGCAACGCACCAAAGTTCGCAATCTCGTACCGTACTGGCATATCGATCAGCTGTCGGTATGGTATACACTGAGGTACCGAGCTATACCGAGCGTATGGGTCCTCTATCGGACCGATACCTACCGAGCGGTACGGTATGGAATTGCGAACCTTGCAAGGCACAAAACTAGACGATAGATACTTGTAAACATTTACCAACCTTTGCTCCAGGTGCCCACTCCCGATAAGTGATGCCATTGGCACTAGAAATTGAGCAAAAATGAAGAACTGAGCGATTTAACAGAAATGAGTGCAAGAAAGAAAATATTGAGTGCATCATCAAACACCAAAAAATAAGTTGAGACAGTAACTAATTTGCAAAATATTAACTATTACATACACTTATGACTTAACTATTACAAACATTTAATTTTTCTAGTTGAGAAAACAACATTAAAATTTGCAGTAAGTGATAGTGTGATACCATCATTTTATAGCATCAAACTATCACAAAACATTAACATTTTCTATTTGGTAAAAGAGCAGAGTATAAAAAAAAACAATTAAAACTTCATAACAAAAATCACTAAACTGGACAATAGTAATTAGTATATGAATCACAATGAGCATACCCTTAGCAAGTAATACACTTATGTTGCAAAGCCATACATGAAATATATTATGTGCATTTGTGATTGAAATGTACATTTTATCCATTTTGTTCTTTTTTCCGTCAAGTTATTTCCTGTTAAGTCAACTTTTGGCATGTGAGCTTATTTCTCATTAAACATCAACAAAAATGAGCACAACAATAAATAATAAAAAATGATGCACGATCTGAACTATCTCTAGACATGTGGTGACAGAAATGGATTTCAGAACCTCAAAGTTTAAGCAAGTATAGTAAGAGCCTATATTATTTATTAAGATTATTATACAAGTTATAAATAATTCAACAGGCAAAGGTTCAGAAGTGAAAGAATCAGTCAGATATCCTTTTCTATATAATAATCCTCCAAGAGTGAACCTTCCAATGAAATCCTTTAAGATGCCATGAGGATTTCACTTTCTGAGAGATCCAGTTATATATATATCTCTAAGTACCCACGTAGATACTAGATAGTAACAAGCATCACATTCCATAACATCCATCCATCCCATCAAAATTTCCCTTCTTTTTCTATTCTCTTCTTTAGGAGTTGCAAACAACAGATATATTAGTAAAATATTGAATTAATCAATACAAGTAGTGGTCCTCATGCCTCATACTCATAAGCTAGGGACAAGAAATAATTCTAGTGGGTTTCATTAAAATGGCATTAAGTGTCGTGTCATCTCATTATGTAATGATCATATTCAATGATTTTTTTAGGTTTTAAGATAAAAGACAACAAACTAATAAAATAAGGGGAACAAGATTGTTGAAACACAGATGGAAGAAATACATCAGAAGTAGGATGAAATCAGTAGATAGGAGAAAAATAATATTCATTAATGACATAAAGAAAACTCATGCTTTCATCAGCAACTATCCAATTCTGAATCTCTCCAATGACTCTCAAAACTAGATTCTTAAAGAAAGGAGGAGTCACAGGATTCAACTTACAGATGCATTCTTGAAGAAAGAAAGATACAGGAAAAAGGAAAAATATGGTAAAATCAGCCACATCTTATAAATTGAAGTCTGTCAGGATTGTCATAAGGAACATGCAGACTTTTTTTCTTTTAATGAAACGACTAACAGGCCAGAACTTTAAACTTTGACAAAAGAATCGTGATGTTACTATAGCATGGCACTGGAGTACTGTAGCATAAACAGTAACATGTTATAAATGATCTCCAAACCAAGGAATAAAATGTCAGTGAGACTGGTCTATACTGACATTGATTTACCAGTCAGACCATAAAACAGGGTACACATGAAGCAATATTAACCAGGGATTAAAATTTCATACCGTATCGATGTACCGAGCAAATACCGTATCGATGTACCGAGCTTTGCTCGGTACAGTATAGTATAGGAATACCGAGCGGTATATATATATATTATTTCTATAAAAATATAAAAATTGAAATATAAATAATATAAAAAAATCTAAAAAGGAGGTGTATGCTGCCTCAACAACGTCGCCTCCTCCTCTTCTCCTTGTCGCCTCATCTGCAGCATTCAGCGAAGAAGGCGACGAAGACGTCAAAGGCCGCAGACATCTCCGACCTTCGACGAAGAACGCGACGAAGACAAAGTTGTAGAGTCGTAGACAAGGCGATGAAGGAGACCGCCTCTTCTGCTGCTCTAGCCGCTGCCTCGCCGTTACCTCCTGGATCGGGATCGTCGAGGGAGGGCAGCACCGGATCGAGATCAAGAAAGGGCTTCGTGTCGAGGTTCTCTCGATTATCCTTCTTCTTCTCCCTTTTCTTCGAATGTCCTCTCCTTCCTTTTCCCTCAATGCTTCCTTCCTTTTCCCTCAATGTCCTCTTCCGCTGCTCTTTTAATGCTTCTTTTCCCTCAAGAAAGGGCTTAGTACACGGACCACCCGATAGCGGGCGATCACAATTGAAATTGATTGTTACCGACCTGTTTCGGGTGGTAATGAACAAAATTTCGATTGTTACCACCCGAAATAGCCCCATATCGAATCGAGCGGACCGCCCAATAGCAGGAGGTCCGTGTACAAGTTCACGAGCAAATCAGTATGTACCGCCCGATATGGGCCGTCATGAACTTAACTGGTTTTGCCTAAGTTGTGCGGCACCCTTGCATGTCCATCCGCAAAGGTCAACCTCCCTGAAACCTCCTATGGTCCCTTAGGACCTACAAAAGAGAAGACGGGTTACAGAAGCGTTTCACTCGGGATCCACAAACAACCATTTCAACAAATATTTTATAGCCAATGCAAATTACAATCTCTGAACGATCGCACAACAATGGGTCATAGTCCATTACAAACCAAAATCCCCATAAATGCCCACATGACACAACTCTCATTTACAAAATGAAAATGAACACAAAAGCTAACTAAACTAAGGTTGTTAAGCTTACTCCTATCCGCTACATGCTGTACAAAGCATGAACAAAAATCAAAAGACACGGACATACATGAGCATTACATCGAACACCTTGTTTATATCTTTGTCCGTGACAAGGTGGTACGATTCAAAATCTAAAACACTGATTTTAACTATTCCAAATTCACCTGATTTGGTCCAGAGCAGGGTTACCACCTAGTAACCCTCCAAAACCAAATTTTTCATCCAATTTTGATAGTATCAATTTTTTTACAGTTGTCTTGCTCTTTTTTTTAATCTTTTCTGTAACCCTCCAAAATCAAATTTTTCATCCAATTTTGATAATATCAATTTTTTTTACAATTGCCTTGCTCTTTTTTTCTCTTTAATCTTTTCTCCCACATCTCTTTCTTTCCCTTCCGTTCTCCCACTTCTCTTCATCTTTCTATTTGGTTATTGCTGATCAGTACTAGCATATGCCAACACATATTAGAGTACACCCTCACTGGATCGGGCAGGGACTATTTCAGATCTCAGATCAAAACTTAAAATCTTGCCCCCAATCATTAAAAAACATAACTCTTGTTTTCGTTAGTAAAAGATTGAATCCTGAACCTAAAACGAACAATTAACTCAAAAAGGTTAAAATCTAAACCTAAAATTGATGTGATCTAGATCTAATAAAAGTAAAACCTCAGCAGAAGTTAACTGTTAATAAATATGGGATGCATCACAAGGTTCGCCGTACCGGTCCATACTGGCGTACCGAGCGATGTGCACAGGGAGACTTTTCTTCTCCCCGCGTGGGTGATTCTAAGCCTACGAGCGACGAATAGCGCGGGCAAAGAGCGGCATCAGACTCCAGGTTTTCTTCTCCCTCTTCTTCTTTCTCCCTACCTCGGCTGATACCGCCCGAAATCAGCTGCCGAGTCAAAATCGACCATTACCAATCGATTTCGGGTGGTAACGGGGCGGAAACAGTCCCAATCGGCGGTACCACCCAATAGCGAGTGTATTGATCGGTATTACATTCCTTGATGCATCATAAATCCAGAACAAATTCAGCATCATAAATAAAGAAAAATGGATTTTAACTGAAAATATTGAATGATTATTTCCAACTAAAAGAACCCAAAATCTCTACATGTATACGATCACAAATCTAGCATTAATATATTTATAAACTAGAAGAAGTTAACCACTACAGCCCAATAGCAAGAAGGCGGTGATGGTAAGGAACAAAAAATAGGTGAGCAACCATGGCATGATTCTTTGTCAATGAATGAATATTACATCATATGCTACAGACTATAGGTGTATATCACTAAACCAAAAATTTATGAACACAAACACAGTTGGAACTTGGAAGAAAAAAATATATTCTCATTTTATGCTTCTAACAAGAACTACATTTATTATGAGAAGTGAGAACTACGATAACTTTACAGCACAATAGAGGCAAGAAACAAGGGACCATAGCTTTAATAAAAACATAAGTCAAAAGCCTACCTTCGCTGAAAACCAAATTTTTCATAGCCACGGGAAAATGCATCCAAACCACCTTCATACTGATCAATCGTCTCACGCATTTTCTTGTACTGGTCATATCTAGAAAATATTATACCAATTATGGTGTAAACTTAAGTTCCTCAAGTTCACAGAAACATGGATATGCAAGAACCAAAATAAGACATGTGAAATGATTCTGCCAAAAAGACATCAAACACATAATGGCTGGAAAAGATTAAAAGTAAATTGAATAACCTGTGGATAATGTCATACATCATTTGACATAAGTGACATCATGCTCAAAGGATATAAAATGTGCACCTACATTTATAAATATGCTCACAATTCATTTCAGTTCTTATTTTGCAGAATACCCTAATTATCTTCTCTTTATTTTCTGAGGGACTTGTGCCAAATATTTGATTCCACATATGTCCAACCCAATATATCTCTAAGTCTTAAGTCTGTTGATCAAGATGAACTCATGAAAGCATGTAAATTGTCATCAATCCTACGCTGCAGTTGGTTTGCCAAAAATAGGCCTGCAGAAATACACAATAACATCAAAAGAGGAGCTGTTTAAGTTGGCCATCAAAAGGGAACAGTTTCTAAATTATGGTCCTTGGATGTTCCCCCTACTGTTATGGATTTTGAGTCTGGGTTTTTCCTATTCAAATTTAACTTTGAGGCTGATTCCGTTCGTGTCCTCACTGAAGGACCATCGCACTTCCATGGTGACATTTTGCAACTGATTCCATGGTGCCCTAATTTCCAACCTATAACTGCCACTATTGATTCTGCGCCCCTATTTGGATCCATTTATCTTCCAGTCGAGTACTAAAGTGAGGAATCCCTCTTCCAGATTGCTTCTTTACTAGGTCGTCCCATTAAAATTGATCCTAGATCTCAATGTCTTGAACATGGTCATTTTACACATATTTACATTGATCTCGATATCACTAAACCTTTAATCCAGGTTTTCTGGATTGATGAACCCAATGACAATTCCTTTTATGTTATTTCTTAGAAAAATATTCCTTCTGTGTGTTATCATTGTGGTTGCTTAAGGCATCGTACCAAAGCTTACACTATTCCATCTCAATCTTCCAACCTATCTGCCCCTGTATTGTCCACATCCTTGGATGGAGACCATAACCCTATGGTTCAGAGACCTCAACCAGATTCGACAAGTACTCAAGGGAATGATGAAGTTCTTTATGGTCCTTGGATCCGAGTTCAAAATCGTCGTCGTAAGAAGACTAGCGAAAGGTATGGTCTACTCGTCGACGGTGGCAGAATCGTCGAAGTAACCGCCTGCAAGTTTAACATGTGATTCTCACATGAAGGAACCACAGGTCATGATGGCTTCTAACGGTTCCCTAACGCCGTCAGTCAGACCAAAAACACCTCTCGGACATCCTCTGTTAACAGGAAACAACAAGTTTCCAATGCTACTAACAGTTGTCATAACCTTGTCCCTTCATCTATCGTGCCTTTTGTCTGAGGCGATGCTTTGAAATCATGCATTCACTACCACCTTTAATGCAGTGGAGCGAATATGATGGAGGATCCGACACTAGTTATGCATCCGACCCATAATACCTCTTTAGCTTCTATGATGTTGTTGCCGCCTGTGTCACCTTTAATAACAAATGGTCCTTTTGAGGCTCAAGAGCTTGTTGCTCGTGTTATATCGAGATTAAAGTCTATGACTCTACTACTGAACCCATACAAGTGGAGGAGGCTACTGCTGACTCAGATCTTCTCCATGATTTCCTTGATCAACAAGGTAAAACCCCAGTTACAAAACTTCAAAATATGAGAGTTCATAAAATATCTAGTTTAAAATCCATCACTAGGGCCATTAAGGGTAAGAAGTTGAAATTTTCCATTTTTATTTCTGAAGATATTTTGCTCACTGCAATTAGTTGTCCTTATATTCACCCTCTTTACCATGATAATTATTTCTTGAAATTGTAGAGGTATTAAAAGGAAATCTGTCAAAGATTTCCTTACTTATGCCCAAAGAACATATAGGCCTGCACTAATCCTTTTGCAGGAGACTAATGCTATGGATGAACAATCTCAAAGACTAATCCGAAGCTTTGGGAAGGACTGGCGGGGGATTTCTCAACCAGCTACCAGTGCTTCTGGTGGAATCTTACTTGCTTGGTTCTCCCCCATTGCTCATGTCCAAGTGCTATCTATCTAATCTCAGCTATTACATGCTGTAGTTCAATTTCAAAATCGCAACCCATGGGGACAAAGGGTCGCGATCCCGCGAGGGTGAGCTAACCCCAAAAACCCGTCCACAGTTCGGATTGCAGCTTCTAACTGATCTTTATACTATTACTTCTGTTCTTATACGCAATGATTTACAGATGAATTTTCTGCATTAAATTTCCCTTATATACCTTGGTGTGCCTTAAGGGATCTTAGTTCAATTCTGCATAGTTTTGATAAATCTGGTGGACATGCTTTTAACACTAACCTTTCTGTGTAGGGTTTTCATGATTTTGTGAAAAATTATGATTTAATGGATTTAGGGTTTTTTGGCCTCAAATACACGTAATAAACGTAAGGGTCATGCTTGAATTCCGTGCATTTAGATAGGGTGTTTGGAAACTCTTCTTGGCTTCAATTCTTTGGTCAATCTTCTGTCTTCCATCTCCCTCAGTCTTCCATCTTCTGTCTTCCATCTTTCTGCATTAAATTTCCCTTATATACCTTGGTGTGCCTTAAGGGATGTTAGTTCAATTCTGCATAGTTCTGATAAATCTGGTGGACGTGCTTTTAACAGTAAACTTTCTGTTTAGGGTTTTCATGATTCTGTGAAAAATTATGATTTAGTGGATTTAGGTTTTTGGCCTCAACTACACGGTGTAATAAACATAAGGGTCATGCTTGAATTTCCGTGCATTTAGATACGGTGTTTGGAAACTCTTCTTGGCTTCAATTCTTTGGTCAATCTTCTGTCTTCCATCTCCCTCAGACTTGCTCTGATTATGCACCTCTTAAGGTGCATATTCAGCTTCCAAATTCTTCTGGTACTAAACTCTTCCACTTTCAAAATTTGGCCTGAATATCCAGAAACTAACAATCTTGTCCAATCTAATTGGAATACAATCCATAATTTAAACTCTCCTTTTGATTCTTTGGATCAAAATCTTTGTAAGATGACAAGGGTTTTCTTTTACTGGAATAGGTACTCTCTTGGTAAGTTTGAACATAATTGGATCTCCTATTAGATTCCATTATTGCTTTTGAATCCCAGCTTGAAGATAGTATCCCTACTGATTCTCAGATTCAACACCTTCTTCACTCCATAATTACCAATTAGCTTTGATTAAACAAATTAACATTAAATGGTGGGCTAAAGCAAAATGCTCTCGGGTTATAATGATGGTGATAGGAATGTCATATATTTTCAGAAATGAATAACTCACCATCGTAGCAAAAACTTTGTTAGAGGTATTATGGACCCTTCTCAATCCCAATCTATACTCGTATCAATTGGTTACCTAAGTCAACTCTTCGAAAAGTAAAACTTTGATTAAAAACTTCCTTTGGCAAAAGAATTTGAATGCCAAAGGAATTCATCTAGTTAATTAGAACACTGGCACAAATGATATGAATATGGGTGGTCTATCTGTTCAAGATTTATCTCTTTTTAAACATACTCTTCTAGCTGCTCGTATTCAATTCTATCTCAATAAAGATGATAATCTTTGGTGTACTGTTATTCATGCCAAATATGGATCATTTAGCCCCTGGGTTCGTAAAGAATCTAAGCACGTCAACTGGAGCTAGCGTCTCTTTATGAAATTCTCTTTTCAATCTTCGATCGGATTTTATCAAAATTATTGGTAATGGCCTTCAAACAAATATTCTTAAGGATCCTTGGCTTTTTTGTTTGCCTTTGAATCCTAAACCTACATACATAAATCTTTCTTCCATCCCTGAAGGTGCATCAATTGCTGCTCTTATCCGATCTGGTAGCTGGGACTCCTAGTTGCTATTGGATATGTTTGGTAATAGTTTAATTTGTCAGATTAAATCCATCAAAGTTGTTCATTCTTCTTGTGATGATAAATGGGTTAGGAAGACAAATCAAATAGGTAAGGTAACCGCTACGGGAGCCTATACTTGCCTTAGACAGCAGATCCATGCCCCTTGTAACTCCATGCTACAACTGGCAGAGCTTGTGGAAAATTCCTGTTATACCTAAAATGCAACTTTTTTTTGTCGGAATCTTCTACACAAAAGATTATCTACTATTGATAGACATAAAGATTTAATTTGAGATCACAGCAGCTTTGTTCCCCTTGTGACACTTCCCCTGAAACTATTGACCATATCTTCTTTGAATGCCCTTCTTCAATCAAAATATAAGATTGTTGGAGAGACAATTTACCTAACTCCTTCCAATTAAAAGACTCTTGGGCTTTAGGTGACTGGCTCCTTGAAAGTAACAATATGGGTTTTGGAAAACTTTTCCAAGCTGCCATAGCAAACCAATTATGGTTTATCTGGAAGGCACGGAATTCTAACTTGTTTAACGAAAAACTCCCCTCTATTACTTGGACTCGATCCCAAGCTTTATCCTTCACCAGCTATTATGCTAGATCCACAACCCAGTCGAAAAGGAATAGATTGAGCAGCTATCTATGGGTTAAATGGGTCAAGCCGCCTCAGGGATGGGTTAAATTAAGTACTGACGGCTCAGGAAGGTGGACTTGGCTATGTTTTCTGGGATCATGATGGTTCATGTATACTAGCTGGACATGAGTATGTTGTCAATAAAACTCCCGCACAATGTGAAGCATAGGCACTCCAAACTGGACTACAAGCTACCATTGCGGGTGGATTCTCAACCATTCAAGTTGAAAGTGACTCGATACTGCTACATGATATACTAACCAAATGTTTAAATCCACCGTGTATTATGTACAGCACTATCAGCAACATCAAAGGACTACTGTCCACGCTAGATTCCTATGCTGTTCTTCATTGTTATCAAGAGTGTAACCAAGCAGCCAATTGGGCTGCATCCAATGCTAGATCTGGAAAATCCAGTTCTAAATGGACGGAGCCCTACCCACCCGATCTTGCAATGTATAATGACCTAAACAGGTCATTCTGTCATACATTGAAATTTTACTAGATTTTTTTTCTTTTGCAAAAACAAACAAATCAAAAGGCGAGCTAATAATGAAAAGGGAATTTTTTTTTTAGAAATCCGAGTAATAAAAGGTGGCCACTAGTAACAGGCTTAACTAAGAAGCAAATAAAGAAGTGAATACTTTTGCTGCATATCTCAATGTAGGTGTCTCATCATCAGATCATATGCTAACAAAAGATTATTCAATCATCAAGTAAGACTATCAGTTAAAAAGAAAAAGAAGTGACAAATCAAAGCGTACCGATAATCAAGATGTCCCCTATAACCCTTTAAAGATGGATCAATTTCATAAATTCTTTGTCCAGTACCAGGTGGACGAACAAATCTTGGTTTCTCCTGAACCTCCTCGATTCTTTTTATGGCTTGAGAAGAAACTGCACCCTTGACATCGTCATCCATACTTTCCTCACCAACGAATTCAGAAGAGATTGATGTCTGCCCAGCTTCTGACTCCTCCGTCATTAGACCAGTTGTTTCTTGTGATACCTAAAGAATCACTCAGATCTGATTATTAATTATAGATATAAGTTTATGCACAATCAGCTTAGACTGAGAAAAAAAAATAAAAAGGTATGTTAAAATTCAACTTAAAGCTGTATTGCTAATGAAGGATTCAGACTACAACTTTGAGAAACCAAAATATGGTACAAAATATACTAAAAAGGTCATACAAAATTTTCAAGAGTTTAACCAAAGATACTATGTGAAACCTAAGATTCTTGTTCTCAGCATGGTTGGTAATTGTGGTGGGAAACCGAACATAATAGCAAGACCAGCTGCAGAAAGCCTATGTATAAGATCACCTGCAGATTACCCGATGACGCTACTGTGTCTGAAATAATGTCAGTAGAGGATGACAAATCATCACTTTCGGCACCTGGAACTAGCACTTCCTCAGATGCAGCAACAGTTGTAGATGTAGGGTCAGTATCATAAGAACTTCCTGCGATTATTATCCCTAGGAATACAATGATAAGTATTAAAGAGACAGAAGTAACCATTTCAAGAGATGAAGACCAAAACATTAAAAGAACAGAATGACTACCAACAGATGAGAAAACTCAATTATTCAATAATCAATTTCTCCAGATAAGGTAGATGAAACAATAAGAAATTAGCTGACATGATATGTAAGAATGTGCAAAAATAAGCACAGTTAGTCAAATGGATAGATCACTATACCTTTATAAGAGCATAGTTGCAACTTATCTGCAGCTCTCACAAAATTACAATTTCATTGGTGTGTAATAAAGAAGTCATCCAGCATTTACTATCCCTTATGAAATTGAAAAGGCCCTCTTTCAGCATCTTCAGTTCCATGAGTCACAACAAGAACAATATACAATCAATTACTCAAAACAAATTCATACAACTAGTTCTAACAAATAAAGGCTCTCCAAGATTTTGTTGTATTAGGGGTCAACCTCATAGGACAAATCACATATTCACTCAGACAAAATCATTCTTGCATTTGGTTTTATCTAATTTTTTATTATCATCTGTGTTGACTGTGATTAAGGGCCAGAAGAGCTGCTGAAGTATAAGCAATCCCCTCCTTTAAATTTGAACAGAAGAAGAAGAAGGGTGCCTTTTGCAAACAGTACAGTCAACCTGCTACTTTTCCTATATAAGCTTGAGAATTGGCAATCCCAAAAAGGAGCTTCTTATGTGGATTTAAACTTATATAACACATACTACCTTGAATCCTTCAAATTTGACATCGTTGGTCTTGCTTGATATTTTCACCTTTAAAGAACATAGTCCAAGAACTAGTTACAGACCATACAGATATTTACACACAGTCTTCCACCAACCTTTACTTCATTCATAAATCTTTCTATAATTTGATTTTATAATCATCAGAATGGTTACAACCGTATGCACTTCTGCCCTCAAGTATATTCCCATCCAAAATAATGAAAATAGCAATGTTAGCAAAGGTTAAAGTTTACCCTCGCCAGAAACACTCTTGCTTCTAGCAAGGAGAAATCCTAATTTATTCGATAAAAAGTATGGAATGCTTCCTCATAGCTTATAGGCTATCTAGAAGACAGGTTATCTGCCATCTCCAAATATTGAACCTCTGCCAAAGATGTTAAGAAACAAAAGTACTACTTCCTACTTAGTCGATACCTCTACCAATGACCACAATGAAACATCCACAGCCATTATCCATGAGAAGTAAACTGGACTATACTTCTGCAAGAAGACAATCATAAAGCTTTAACTTGCTACCGTTTATTAGAATAAACAAACAAAATCTTGGTCAATCCAAAAAAAAGAAAAAAACAGAGCATGCCATCTTTTCTTTTCTTCAAGAGAACATAACTGCGACTTTGTTCAGTAAAACCAGTTGCTATCATGCTAAAAACGAGTTCACTAGCGTCAGATGATCTCACATACAAGGGGCAAACCAATTATGTGATAAGTCAAATCTCAAGCTGCAGTTATGTTCATGATGAAGATCTGTATGAATGAGAACAAGCGACGAAAACGCTGCAACCCCATCTCATTGCCAAAGAAACGACCATGACACCTGGCACATCTCACTCCCCAGAACTTCCCAATCGCAAGTCTTGGAATCCAACATGTAGCTTACTTGTTATGCCCAGGGTCCTTGTATCGTCACGACCTACAGAATTCGTCATCCTATAAATGAACCGCCTCATTCTTGCCATGAAGCGGTAAGAAAATCAAACCCTACATGCATCTACTTTCTAAATCTAAGATCATGCCACATTCTAAACGCTGTTAGAGGACTTAAAAAAGTGATAAAACTAACGGGAGTGCACTAAAAGGACGGTAATATACACCGAGAAGCAGAGCACTCACACCACGATTCAAAGGAGTCAAAAACAAAAGATAATGCGATTATAAGAAGATCTACACACACAACAAAGAACAGCAACATAAAGAGTCGAACAAAAGCAGGTACCGGCGAACCGATTCTTCCTCGAAAAAAGAGAGAAGCTGGCGCCGGTCCTCCGCTTGCCTTCGAACCCGGTTCGCGACGGCAGCCGCGCGGTCCGCGACGCGGGGAACCGAATCCCGGCCAGTGCGAAGGCCATCGCGCAATACCCCTCTGCTAGGTTTTACCGAAGTTAAGGTTGTGTGTATCAAACCGATCGGACCTGGAAGACCGGAGGGGAGGCACGAACAGCGGAAAGATGGACGAGGAAGATATCAGTGACCGTCGGAGACTGAGGATACAGAAGTCTCGAGAGGGACGCGTGACGGATCACGATGCGGAGCGGGGCAACGGAGGGCTCCGCTTTTAGTTGATGAACTCACGGGAATGGTTCGCAGGTACCTGTGATGAGCGATGCATGGAGATAGGAGTTGGGGTCCAGCGGAGGCGTCGTCTTATAGGAGTCAAATACTGGCCGACGGAAGCGGTAGGGCGCGAGTGGTAGCGGAGCCACGTCAGCGAGTGAAGCCAACGGCTTCGCAGGCTTTTCTCCCGGACGGTACGCCGCCGATGAAAAGGCCTTCCGCTTTCGGAGGGTAATCTTTTGTTACTTCACCTTTCACTTCGGTATGTCATGCTTTGAGATTCCAACAATGATTTGTTTGGCTCCTTCGTGATGCACGTCACAGATCTGCGGAAAATAATTTTCTGTATTTATTTATTTTATTATACATCCCAGCCGAGGAGGCTATAATTAATTTGTTAGCATTTTGCGTGATTGATTAAAAAAGATTGCAAATACCAATTGCAACAAACCTATTTGAATTTATTTGACGTACAATTACTATTTGTAATTGTAACTATTTCGATGTTTGTATGTACAAATCGCATATAGAATATTGGCTAGCAAGTATAAAAAATTAATGTTTTAATGCATTTGTGTAGTAAGAAATTTCACTCTTGCCTCACTTTTTAATGAATATTATCCATTTGTAAAGGAATAGAAAGAGCATAACTCTAAAAGAAACTTAAAATGATATTTTCTACCAAATATGAGCCTACACATGCCTCTCCTATATAGAGGTTTTTTTTTTTTTGTTGTCTGTGTACAAGAATGTAAGATATTCATTAATATAAAGATATTTACAGTATATATTAGACACGCTTCGGGACCTCAAAAATAATATAAGATATTAAATAATATAAAGATTTTTCCGGGCCATACAATAGCAGGAAAAACTGTAATGATAGTGTATTCCAATCAACCATCTCTCTCTCTCTATATATATATATATTTATTTTTATTTTATTTTTATTTTTTTATTTATTTATTTATTTGTTTGTTTATTTATTCATTTATTTATTTTTATATATATAGATGCCTCCAAAAGAGACATCTCAGTTACGCAAGTAAAGATTTAGAAATTTCATTCAAACAATCTGTCTTGGAATGACATGTAATTGGCATTTGCATGTATCATCCTCTGTTGTTTGGGGTAAATTCTCTAGTTCTATATAAATTTTTCCAGAGTTTTTATAATAATGCTCAAAGAATTTAGATGGATAGTTTACTTCTAGTATAAGTAATTAAAAATATCACTTGATGAAAAATGTTATAAATACTGAATTTTTTTGAAGCAATATCTAATATTTGGAATGTGTTTCAAACATTCTATTAATAATGTTATTTTGGATGATATTCATATGATTTTATCTTTTTGAAATTCATAAGTTTCTCTAGAGATAAAGGAGACCGGAATAATTTATGATTTATTGGTTTATTATTTCTTAATTAATATGAGACTAAATGACATTATCATTGTTTCTTTTAAAAAAAACTTTTTAGAATTAATGAGATCTAAAGGACTAAACTATGTGAGTATGTCCAATGACGATCTACGTATCACGCAAATGATTGACTAAGCAACTTATCAGATTGTTGTTAGAATGAGTCCTTGGCTCCTAGAGCGGAAAACTAAATATTAATAAGATCATTTACTCCTATATTGATTGAGGAGTAGAAAACTAAAGACTCATAAACGTCTTCTAACCTATATTGATGGATAATTGTTGTGAAATAATCTACATTTTATCATATCAAATCCGATACTTAGAATAGTCTACAAAACTACAGCCGAATAATTGCATTCAATAAAATAAATATTTGTATTCTCTTCTGGAGAGTAATAAAACAAATTATAGATAATTTATTAATGAAGATAAATAATGTAACAAATAAAAATCTTATGATAGGATCTTTGAATCGTACTAATCGATACCACTACATAAATAGTTGAAGTTATATGAGTATAGTTACCCAAAGAAAAGAAAGTTTATATAATCCTTATAGGCACAATGACAATTTCTCTATCTCTAGAAAAAATTTATCCTCATAATTTTTTATATAATAATAAATTTTCGAAAAACATTGACAAGATGTGATCCTCATTTTTTAATATCTCGAACAAAGTTTTATTATATGTTTCAATCATGAAATGCTTCATGTCCGATGTTGCAACTTATCTAATTTCTTCATAAATAACCATGAATTAACTATTAAAATTGTTCTCCTCTTCCACTTATCTAAATATTGCCAATAGACATAAACCATTAGAGGTTCATAATAAAAATCCAATCTCATCCTTCAGGGTGTTTACCTTATAAACACGGTTAGTATTTAACTTAATCCATCCAAAATTTAATTTAATCCATTAGACTTCACTTTGGCAAGGTAATGTATCGATTCCTTCAAATAATTAATAATAATAATAATAATAATAATAATAATTCATCACACCAGCAAATCAACAAAATTGGAAGATTTATGTTTTTCAATATAATCGTGATGTACTAAATCAACCAAACGTTAAAAGTAATCTCACGCTTCCCTGTCAATTTGCCAACCAATATAATATGACCTCCACCGGTTATACATAAATGCATACTATATTTTTCTATAAATCAATCAATTAGGACGTGCATTGCATGACGGATGTGAATTAACTAGGCGTTGTAATGGCAATGATGAGGACAACTATAGTATGTACACCAGTTAAGTAGTCATGCACTATGATATAAACTCGATAAATATAACCCTTTCGATGGGTTTTTTAATATGTATTTAGAGTAGCATTTTAGATGCATCCTTTCGTTTCACCTATTTAAGCCTCCACTTTACAAAATGCTTCGGCACAAAATAAAGCATTGTGACATATGCCAATAATATTTTGTTGAGACTAAAATTGTATATCTTTCTGGTAAGTGCAGAATAATTGTACACACTTTTTGATGATTGTCTTAATTTTTTTTTTAATTTGTTAATTAATTTTCTTTTCGTTATTCCCATTCCATAACCCCTAAATGATGGTGTATCGGAACTATCCCTTAAGACACGAAACTGATCGGCCAACCTATGGAATGGTCGTTTTCCTAAAATCGATGAGAAAGACTCATTACAGCTTTTGAAGGGTATTTTTTATGTTTTCGAAAAACGAGGTCGTGAATCGAAAATAACCAAAGGGATGTGACTGTTCGAAAAAAAAATTAAAAAGTGAATTTTTTTCAAACAATTATATATATATATATATATATATATATATATATATATATATATATATATATATATATATATATATATATATATATATATATATATATATATATATGATCGCTGCATCTTTCTAAGATGTACATTTCTTAGCAAGACTATTTTAAAAAAAAATATATGTATTATATATCAAATATATATTTCTTTAAAAATTAACTGATATCATGGTTACTGAAGATTAGCATTGATTTTTTTAAAATGGATACTGTGAATAAATGGGAGTTGCCCCTTATATTTAATATTCGGCTAAGACCACAAAGGATAACTTTAGATGTCAGGTTCATCTTACAGTTTTGTTTCACTATCGTTGTCTTCGTTACAAACTTTGTATCATTTGTTATTACAATCTATTTTTTAATATTGGATAAAATGGATTGCTTTAGGTAATTGATAGACAAAACCATTCAATATTGATTGTGAATCATTGTTGATTCCAAAGCAAAAATAATTGGTAGAAAAAAATTCTTCTTGTTGATTCCTGTGGGATTGACATGTATTCTTAAAAATAACAATTTTACTTGTGGAAACAAAAATTGGTCTGAGGATATCATATGTTTGGAATGTCTTAAAAAAAATTTGTGTTCTATGAATATAACATGTTTTTTTTTTTTTTTTTGGATTACAGGATGTGTAACACTTTGAGTGTCTCTAGAATTTTCTTTCTCTAGCAGATCTAGAGAAATTTAGATAACATTTTATTGCTTTGAGAGAAGGTATACAAGGGATTTGAGCTCAGATTTGATTAACACAAGAGAGGATATACGTAACCTTTCGTGTATTGTGATTATTATTGAAAATTTTGACTAGTTCTTCATGGACCTAAAGTTTGGCTTGTTGTATCAATCATGTAATCAATTCTATATTCACAAATCGCAATCAGGAGTACATCAATCATCCTTCAGAACCCCAAGACAACTTTGCCAACTTGTTGGGAAGATACTGTATTCAACGAATTGCTATGCATGACAACGCCATTCAGCTGCAGAAAACACCTCCTTGCCAAACTAATAAATAGTCAACGGGCAGATCAAGTCAAGCAAGCAAGCAAACAAGATACTGAACAAGAAACAGTGTATTGGCCCAATTTTCTCTTGCAGTTCTGCAAGAGGAAGAAAGAGAGAGAGAGAGAGAGAGAGAGAGAGTAGAAGGGTTGAAGTCAACAATCCAAGCTTTCCAGGGTATAAAATGCTACTACTGAACGTGGAGGATAATTGACATGAGAAACAAGAGGGTGAAACAGGTAAGCAAGTTAGAGATAGAGTTAGAAAGAGTGTGGAGGAAGGTTAAAGCTAGAAGAATAAGGAGAAGAACCACATTTTTCTCCTGCAGAAGAACTCTGAGAGAGAGAGAGATGACATGAGAAGTAAGAGGATGGAGTGCTTCTTTCTTCGTTTGCGCGCCATCTCAGTTGCTAGCTATGTTTTCCCAACAAGCTACGTGTAAGACATCGATTAACCACACGGGAAAACTCCGTTACAGTCCTAATCCTTGTCGATGTGTTCTTCATTCATGCAGGTTTCATTGCTTTAGCTGTCTCCCTATTTGCCTCTATTTTCCATGTTGTTGCTGCAGCAGTTATAAGCAGTCAGAGAGAGAAGACAGCCATCCATATCCACCACAAGCGATTAAAGTTGAAGTCACTAACTAAGAATGACAAAACCATAGCTTATGGAAGCGTATAACTCACAAACTTTTAATTAAGGCAGGCTATTTGCTATTGTATCGCAAACAGTAATATCAAGTTGTACTTGTGGCATTTAGGGCAGAGGAGCCACGGTGGACGCAGACAATCTAGGGGTTGGGAGGTCTGTTAGCGTTTTCCATTCCAGGGATCAATTTACTAGATTTGCTGTCCCACGTTATCTTCACACGAGCAACACAGACGACCATGCAAACAAATTCAAACAACATGGCGAAGACGGAGACAGCGAACAGAGCGAGGACGAACGAAGGAGAAGAAGACACGAGTGAGCCATACGCATCGACTCCCCCATCATCGTCTATATATATCTCAATGCCTTCGTGGTGTTGCAGCATATTCCCTTCCCTTGCCAATTATTAGTGGCCTTCCATAAACAAAAGTGAGGGAGAGAGAGAGAGAGAGAGAGTTGCCTCCGTCGTCTTCAATAGCTTGCCATGGCGTGGTGTCGCCTTCTTCCTACTCTGCTAGCCCTCACCGTCGCCTGCGTTGTCGCCTATGACCGTCCGCCGCCTCGGGCGACCCTCACCATCCCCTTGGCCGACGATGCCGACGGCCTCACTCCCCAGCAGGTACGGGGGTTTGCCCTCCGATCTCATCTCTCACCTCTCCCTCCCGTGATGAGTTAGTTGTTCATGGTGATCTCAAGTCTGTCTCAGCCTACGATTGTAGTCAATCGAGTAAAACTTTTGGATCAAACCGAGTCGCTAAAGTGAGAGAATTGAACCTTTTTCAGCTGTGATTTCCTAATTCTTTTTGGTGAATTCAAGTAATGTGGGAACATGCTGCATGTCATTAATGAATGCTTTGTCGGCAGCTCCAACTAGGTATGAGCTAAACTTAATTAAGTTGAAAATTAGAATTTCAACATGTATTTTATTTATAATAGTTAGCAAAGATTAATAAGATTGGCATATATAAAGGTTTATAGGTCTGGAAGAAATATATATACATGTATATATATACTAAACAAATAAGAAATAAGATAAAAAATCACTGACTTCGGAGATAGATATATAATTTTGCATTAATGTATTTAATTATGCCTTCAATTACATACTAAAAAATATAACGTCTCATTCTTATACCAATGGAACATTGTAAAAGTATCCATAATTATTAAGACATACTACGCTTCAGAAACTCGACACACGAAGACTCATCTACATCCTCTTTTTTTTTTTTTTGTTGCAAGATCAACAAATGCATTCGTACGGTTTGTGTCTTAAATATGTGTGCCAACTTTAATGGCCGTAAAATTAATCTCTATCACATTCAACTTTCATTTATTAGATGACCAAGTTTTAGAATCTCACTGATGCCTTCAATTTCTTATCATCATCTTTTCCATCAGAAACCTTACGCCAGTTAATGAAATTTAATCTTAAATAGTGATCTTTGTCGCTCCATCTAAGAGTTTGTTTGAGGTAGTAGATGAAACATGATCTATCGATTTATATTTCGTAGGTGCATATATCTCTTGTGGGATCCAATAAAATGAGGGTGGCATGGATCACCAAAAAGGACGGTGAGTCCGTCGTCAACTACGGCACGACCGCTGGCGAGTACACGGACTCCGCCGTCGGCTCCGCCTCCTCGTACACGTACTTCTTATACCGCTCCGGCCACATCCACGACGTCGTCATCGGCCCTCTGAAACCCGACACCGTTTATTACTATCGTTGCGGCTCGAATTCGACCCGCGAGTTCTCCTTCAAGACTCCGTCTTCCTCTTTGCCCATCAAATTCGCCATCGTCGGTACGTACTCTCCGATAAAACTGATCTCATCTCAGTTTCTTGTCAATCACTCTTATTAGTGGTCATCGGTGCATCGTTGTTTCTACTATGAATCGAGTTTATTAATATTTTCGAGGATTAATGCATACAAATATTTTATCACAGATGAAGGTATATAATACAATATTCACTTAAATTAACATTGGTCTTTACGTAAGGCAAAAATATCATTCGAAGCTAGCTTAGTATGTTAATAAGGGTCCGGGATTAAGTCCTATATCCATCACTTATCTTTAGTGAAAAATAATATTTAACTTTGCTTTGAAACTGTCATATTTTTATGGTATCTTATGTTAAATTTTATTAGGAAAGGGTTTAAATATATAACATATTTTTCCTACAAATTTACTTAAGACGAGCAGTTGCGTGATGTTGCTGCACGTGGCACAGGTGACTTGGGTCAGACCGGGTGGACCAAATCGACGCTGCAACACCTGGCCGCGTCGGAATACGACGTACTGTTGCTCCCCGGCGACCTCTCCTACGCCGACTACCTCCAACCGCTGTGGGACTCCTTCGGCCGCCTGGTGGAGCCTCTGGCCAGCGCTCGCCCCTGGATGGTCATCCATGGCAACCACGAGATCGAGAAGATCCCCCTCCTCTACCCCCGACCCTTCGTCGCCTACAACGCCCGGTGGCGCATGCCCTACGACGCCGACCCCGTCACCGCCTCGGGATCCAATCTCTACTACTCCTTCGACGTCGCCGGTGGCGCCATCCACGTCCTCATGCTCGGGTCGTACACCGACTTCGGCCCCGATTCCGCCCAGCACAAGTGGCTGGCCGCCGACCTCGCCCGGCTCGACCGTGCGAGGACGCCGTGGCTGGTGGCGCTGATCCACGCCCCGTGGTACAACTCCAACGAGGCGCACCAGGGAGAGGGGGAGGAGATGCGGAAGGCCATGGAGGCGCTGCTGTACGGCGCCCGCGTCGACGCGGTGTTCGCGGGGCACGTGCACGCGTACGAGCGGTTCACGCGCGTGCACGACGGCAAGGCGGATGCCTGCGGGCCGGTGCACATCACCATAGGCGACGGCGGGAACAGGGAAGGGCTGGCGAAGAAGTTTCAGAAGCCGCAGCCGGCGATCTCGGAGTTCAGGGAGGCCAGCTTCGGGCACGGGCGGCTGGAGGTGACGAACGGGACGCATGCGCTGTGGGCGTGGCACCGGAACGACGACGACGAGGCGGTGGTGGCGGACCAGGTGTGGCTCACCAGCCTCGCTTCCAACCCGGCGTGCAGTCCCAAGCCCAAATAAATTACCCGAAATATTCTTTCATTTTAAAGTTTGTGTGTGTGTTTCTTCCTCAACAATTGGAAGTATTGTGTGATTGATTGTTTAATGGAAAATACCAACAAAAATGGTTATGACACGTCGATTGCATAAAGCTTATGAGTTGCCAACGTGAAATGTCAACATAAATAAAAATATATACAGTATTAAATATCTGATTCGGTCCGACACGATTACGACCGTGTCACGCATCCATCCCTTCTCGAGAAGCTCCGCCCCCTCCCTCCTATCATATAGACGTCATCCACCGGCTGCTTCTTCCCAGGACCCAAGCAGAAACAAGCGTCCGCTCTCGTTTTTTCGTTCTTTTCACGGAGTTCTATTCCCAATGAAGAACTCGCCGTTGTTTCTGCTATTTGCCGTCGTCCTCTTCGACGTGTTTGTGGCTCCCGCGACGGGGCTCATGCCGTGTTCCAGGAGCCTGTGGAATATCATGTTCCCCGGCGACGACGTCCCCTTCCCCGTCCTGGAGCAGACCCCACTCGCCGACGCTAGGGCCGAGGAGACGCTCGCCCTTCCGCGTGGAAGGAGACACCTCATGCTCACGTGATCTCCCTCGACGTCCCAGGTTCGTTGCTTCGATCCCCGTTTTGCCTGCAATTTCGTACTTTTGCGTGCTACTCGTCCCTGCAGTTCCCAACTCTTTGATCAATTAATGCAGGGGTGAAGATGGAGGACATCAAGATAGAGGTGGAGGAGAACGTAGTGCTGAGGATCACCGGGGAGAGGAAGGGCGAAGAGGAAGTGGAGGGCGAGAAGTGGCACAGAGCGGAGAGGACATCGCCGGCGGCGAGACCAACACGGGTGGTGAGTACATCAAGGCCTCCAAGGCTGACCTGTGATCATCTTGTATATATATATATATATATATTCTTTCTCTTAGTGATCTATATATATAAATCCTATCATTGTCTTATGATTAGCATTTGGACGGGGAATTGAGTTGAAGCAGAATGCAAATTGTCTCAGAGATATCGGAAATATATTAGAATAATGTAATCACAAACATTATTCTTCGATCCACACAACTATGGTTGCTTTCCATTTGCATGCCTCGGGATATGTATTGTGGCACATCTACACAACCATTAAGCCTTTCTGGTTGCTACTGAGTACTGACATTGAAAACGCAGTGCTTTGAGCTACGATATATTATATACTGCAGTACTACTGCGCTCTTTGTCTTTTTGGAAGGAGGAACGAAAGGGGAGGGCTGGCTTCAACATTACGTACACTACTTGGGTGTGTTCTTCACGTCTTCATTACTTCCTTGCCGTAATTTAAATTATTACATAGTCATTACTGTTCGATTAAAATAACAGGATTAACTATCATTGTTGAGTTTTTTCCTTTGAAAAAAAATATTATTATCATCATTAGTCGATTTCATATCTTTCAGCTAGGCTAAACATTTGTTCAAAGTGAAAACAAAATGGTAATGTAGATTGAATTCAAATTCAGATACAAAAATACACATTTTGGAACATACATTGATTTGCCACTCATATGAGATCCATTTTTAGTTGATAAAAAAATATATATTCGTTTAACCTAATTGAAAACACATGTAATTGAATTAGTTAAGTATATTTTCCAACATCAACAAACCATTGTGATGACATAAAATGCTCTTAAACTATGATGTACTGAAATGCTTTACACTCGTGTGGGTTTCTTTAGGCTCTTCCTTATTTTCATGTGGAAAAAAATAAAGAATAATTCAAATCTGATAAGTTATAAAGAGTGGATTGACTTTTTGAGTTTTCAGCCTATTTTGTACTTGCCTTTTGGAGTAATTCTCTTTTCTTTAATTAGAGTGCATCTTAATCATCTCACATGAGATGCTTCCACTTAAAAACCGAAAAAAAAAAAAACTAAAGGAGATTTCATAGGACCAAATTATCATTCCAATGGGCTCCCAAACATAGTGTTAGAATATATATATATATAATTTTTTTATTTTAATTTTTGGGAATTTAATCTGATATTTTTCAAGGTAAAGGAGAAATCAAAGCCTCATGGACTCTACTGGGCCACAACAAATTATCTAATCGGGCTAATTACATATTACTTTGTATAAGTAATTATCTTGGGTATTTCTGCCCGTATATTTTCAAAAATAATATTAGAATTCATATATTTATAATAAATTTTTTAATTATTTCTTCTCACATCATCGTCAATTCTATTGATGAAAATTTATGCTTATTCAGTTGTAAATCGAAATGCTACAAATTCAACACTTGCTCAACGATAAAATTTATGGTATTTTCATTAACAGAGTTAGTGAAGTGAGAAGAAATAAGATTAAATACTTCACTTTTATAATTATAAGATCCTAATATAATTTTTAAAAATATAAAATTATATTAAAAAGTTAAAATTATATAAAAAAATATGTAATCAGCCTTTGTCTACTCTTTGTTGAACTCTCCTGCATCCCAAAAAGGCCCATTTGAGGATTGACCTAATTAATACTAAACTACTCATCAAAACAATTAATCTACTAGAAAGTAATTTGAATGCTCGTTAACCATTATAACGTTCTTAAATGTAACGGATATTTAAAACTTTATGGAATCTACACTCTCACGCCTCCTCGTGATTCGCACGTGCATTTCGCCGCTAGCTCAAGCAAACAAAGCGAGAGAGAGAGATAGAGCGCGAGCCGAACCCAAGCTAAGAATCGCGAACCTTCTGATGTCCGCTCCCCACGAAAAGGACAAAACAAAGGCGTTATTTATTCACATATATCTCGTACCGTTATAAAGCACCATCAAATAACGCTTCCATCCGACCGTTCCCCTCTCTCTTTTTCCTCTCCTATTTATTGCTCCTCCATGGAGACGTTAGATTATATTTCAAACAAACATATACAAATCCGAACGCATCGCAATTGATGTCGCTGATGTTTCCAAGGAAACCATTACCATCCTCCTGTTGCAGCGACGGAGCTCGGTATCGTCTCTCCGGAGTCGGATCAACTCAGTGAATCTTGGATCTTGGCACCGGTGAGGGATCCCAACTTTTGTCTCTTTTGTTTCGCCTGATATCTGTTTGGATCTGGAGCGGATTTCGGTCTTCTGATGTTGGATCTTATACTTCTTTGAAGATCGTTCTTCTTTTTGCGGTCACTGTGCTGCTGCTACTGTGCGTGGGCCATTTGCTTGACGTTTCTTCTTGGCCATCAATAGGCTGGTGGTTTGGCATCGCGCTGCTGCTCAGCAGTTCATCGTGTTTGTTGCTGTCTGGGTTTTAGAATTTGTTTGCGTGATCTCGAACCATAGGGCTTTTCTTGGCAAAAAAGCTTCCAGGATTTGGGTTTTTCTTTAGGCACTTAATAATAGGCATGAAAGAATGCCGCTTGTGAGGTGGATAGTATCCCTCTTTGTTGGAGCATGTGTGGATTATTTTGGTTGTCGCATGTGTAATTATGAGTATGGGACGTGTTGGCACTGTTCAAAACATTTTCCCTCGGTTTATACTTCAAACTTGTTATGTTCAAAGTAGCTTCTTGTCGGAGGCCACGGTGCTTTTTTTGATCAGGAAAATAGTCCATCTGTTTTTGCTCCAATTGGACCTGTTTTCTTTTTTGCTTTCAGCTACGGTTCAATTGATAGTTGTAACTCATAATGCTCATTCGTCTCAAGTGTTCATTGCATATAGTTGTCATAATTACTTTCTCAAAGCTACCAGTGTAGGGAATTAGCACTATAGCCATTGAGTAAAACTGATTTTCTATTCGTAAACATCTTCGGAAGTTCCACATAACAAGAAAAGCGTTCAGATTACTTATCATCATTGTTTCTATGAACTAATCTGATACCGGGTATTATTGCAGTGGAGAATACGAGGTCACCTTGATCTTCTGATGACTAGGAACTCATAAGGCCAGATAGTACTTAAAAGTAGGTGACAAGTAATGGCAACAGAAGTTGACCAAGCTTATTATGGATGGTCACATCAAGATTTGTCTGATCATGATGCATATCAGGTATTTCATCATTAGATTGAGTAGCACGTTTTAAATATCATATCCATTAACTCTGGTCAATATGTGTTTCGGTCATTTTTTTGTTGCTTCCAAGTTATATCTTCTATGAATTTTATTCTCTTTCTTCATAAATAATTCTTTAAGCTTGCCCTATCAATGAGAACTTGTTTTCGACTTATAACTTGATTAGTAATCACACGTGTCAGGCAAATTTCATCGAAGAACAATTATGTTGTCTACCCTACTGTCTAAGATTTTTTATCTACAGATGATAGCCTTGTACTTTTCAGTTGAAGAAACTTTCAATCTGCACCTTCACTCCCATGTCATTTGTAAATAATTGTACCGATGTACTTCGAGTCACTAGTGTTTATAGAAGGTGTTCATCCATTTAACAATCTTTCATGATTCTCCAAAAGGGACTATTGTAGTAAAGCTCTGTGGAATGCCTGAGCAGAGAGAAGATTCATCAAGAAATCTAAGAACACAGAAAAGAAGAGTTAAAATTTGTATAAAGCTGAACTTATTCAATAAGGTTGTGCAAGTGTGCAACAGTAGCGCAACTAGAGATAATAAACCTTGCAGCTGCACTTTGAGCAAATAGGTCAGGCAGGCTGAGGACATAAAGAACACTTGCCAAACAAGTGATGCATGGATATATTGGTGACACTTAATTTGGTCATTGCCTTAACCAACAAAAGATTAGCAGAAAAGACACCCTCCTCGTGGCTTATTGGAATCAGCACAGCTATCATCTTCACATTTTAGGTTTGTGAACTTTTCACAATGACAGTTCTTTCCCTAAAACTCTTCCTCATCCTAGTTTCTGTTTTTTTTATATTAATATAATTTACTATGGCTAATTTGATATCTAAATATCTTCTCCATGATATTTTAATGTAATCCTGTTGCTTAGGCTATAATGCCTGGTGTCCATGATATTTTCAGTACATTTTTCTTTACATATAAGCGGACTAATGAATGAAGCAACAGTTGTTAAGGTCCGCACCAGATAATTAAGCATTCTACAACTTGGTATATATCCCTTGGAAAGTTGCAGTCATTAAAAACCATTCAGGGTCGTCTTGATCTTTATTTTTTGTTTTTCAAGATGTCTTGTTTGATGCGTTATTGATTCTATAAGCACTAAATTAACCATATATTTGATTTTTTTATAGTTTGCTGGGTATCTATTTCACCTTTTTCATGTTTACTGTGCCAGTCCGCTGACAATTCTACTAAATGAATTTGTAGCACATTATCATCTTCACCCTTCTCTAACATCTTGCTGTTTACCTTTTCTTTTATCTTTAGGATTCTTTCTCATCAGCACTTCTACCACAATCTGATTTTGCAGGAAGCACCTGTTTCTCAAATGCTAGACCATGGCTCAGTATCATTTGGAAGGTTTGCAGTTGAGACCCTTTCATGGGAGAAAAAGTCTATTTTTACTCGCAATAGACGTCAAGAAGAGCTGGAGAAGTACCGTACACATGGTTTAGTTGCTAAAAAAAAGGCCTACTTCGAAGAGTATTTCAAAAGAATTCGAGCTGTAAAGTCTATGCAAGATAACCAGCAATCTGAGATTACAGTGGATTATGGAGATGATGTCAGTATTTCTAGCCAATCCGGTGAAGAAAACAAAACAGCTGCAGAGCTCAAATATCATGGAGATCAAGCAGTGAATGTTGGCAAGGATCAGCCAGAAGATGGTCCAATTGGAGTTGGTATTCTCCATGGTGACCTAGAAAAACTTTCAAATGGGGTTGCCACGGAGCAGACTACACATCCAATTGAAGCACTTCAGACCTTACCTCTGTCATCGTCAACAAGAAGTTTCAAAGATAATCAGGAGGAGAATCATTATGATTATGCACTTCAAATGCAACACCTCAATCAAAAACTTATGAAGGATGAAGCTTGTATAGGATCTCAACAAGATGGAGTTGGTATTCTCCATGGTGACCTAGAAAAGCTTTCAAATGGAGTTGCCATGGAGCAGACTACAACACAGCCAATCGAGGCACTTCAGACCTCACCTCTGTCATCGTCAACAAGAAGTTTCAAAGATAATCAGGAGGAGAATCATTATGATTATGCACTTCAAATGCAACACCTCAATCAAAAACTTATGAAGGATGAAGCTTGTACAGGATCTCAACAAAATATTGATCAGCATGACATAAGTTGCCTTGATGAAAAACGGGTTTCAAATGGAAATGTTAATTTGTCCTACAATCATAAGACTCAAATTGCTGCTAGTGGTATCACAGCCTTTGCCAGAAGAAATCCTAAACCAGAAAGGTCCATGCTTAAGAAAGTTGAAAATGCCACAAGGGACAAAAACTTGCAAAGCAAAAACACATATAAGAAGGAAAGCATGCCAACTTCAAAATTGAAGGTATGCTAGTTGAGAAATTTATTTACCATGTTGTTTTCTGTTAGTTGTTTGATCTGCAAACTTTCATATTACTGTTCAAGAAGAACAAAAAAGAATTTAGCACCCAGAAAACAGTAATCTTGCTAGCCATAGATACCAAAACTTGAATGTGCCAACATGGAGTTTGAGCAAAATTGGTTGATCTTTTGTATATGGGAAATTTAGTTTATCACTGTGGTTCCGAAATTACTATTCATAGGTGTGTCACAGTGTGAAATATTTTGAGTTGTCTGAACTTCTAATCCAACATCTGACTGGTATAGGAACAGTATAGTTATTCTTACCAGCTCGAGTATCTCTGGATTTGATCGATATCCTTCTGTGTCAGGAGCTTTCTACTGACCCAATTTTAAATCCTTTAGTCAGAAAGAAATTTCATTAACATGTTTGTTTAAGATACCTCTTAATTGATCCACTACATACATTCGCAGTCTGATGCACTTGTATGATTTTTTCATGATTTTTTACTTTTCTTCAGATACTGTTTTTTAGCTAATGGTCTTGATAAATGGTCTTGATAAATGTCTATGATTAAAACATTATATTAATATGGCGGCGGAAATTAACAAAAAAAAAGTCATAATTAATTTGAGGAATAGTTTATTGTATCTGATGTAATGTAATAACTCTCTTGCAAAAAGATTTGCCCTCTGGATGGTTAAGAATTTGATGTTTGATTGGATAAGGCATGAATCAAGAACCTAAGCTGCATAATTAGAAAGTTTTTCAAGTTAGGCTAATTTTCTGCAACTGCCTGGATGCAAAGTTGATGTTAAATGTATATTACACTTGTTTATAACATTCAAATATAGCACTCATGCCTTTGCATCTGCATTCAAAATCCAAATTAACACAATTTTATACATTAGAAGTATAAAAAAGCAACTTCCTTGGAAGGAACCTTTTATCTGATGTAATAACTCTCTTGCAAAAAGATTTGCCCTCTGGATGGTTAAGAATTTGATGTTTGATTGGATAAGGCATGAATCAAGAACTTAAGCTGCATAATTAGAAAGTTTTGCAGAATATGGTTTGATTTAATGGAGAATGAAGTTGCAGAGAGCGTATACAATTTGATGTTCTAAATAACCTTATTTGTAAATAGTCCTATGTTTGGATACCTCATTTGTCAAGTTAGGTTAATTTTCTGCAACTATCTGGATGCAAAGTTGATGTTCAGTATATATTACACGATTATAACGTTCAAATATAGCACTCATGCCTTTGCATCTGCATTCAAAATCCAAATTAACACAATTTTATACATTTAGAAGTATAAAAAAGCAACTTCCTTGGAAGGAAACTTTTGTCAAAACTGTGTTTAGACCACAAATCTGCAGTTGCCTTTTTTATATAAAGCAATAAACATTTAGTATTTATTCATTTTCATCTGTTGTCAGATTTCTTCTTCAGCTAAAAATAATCTTAATGTGAGCTGCAAGAGAAAGTCAGAGTTGAAGCCATCTAATGGACTAAATCCAGTTCAAGGGAAAATTAGCAAGGCAGAAAATACTGCTTATTCAAGAAATGCTGCTGCTGATAAACTCTTGAGCAAATATAAGTCTACTTCAGATTCTTCCTGTAAACCTCTTACAGAAGGACGATCCAAGATTACTATTCCTAGTCCCTTTTCATTTGCCACAGAAAAACGAGCTGCAGCATCTTCTAGTCTTAAAGATGACACACCAAGATTTATTTCAAATGCTTCAAATAGGACAGCCTCATCTCTAATTCATGAAAAGGGCATCACAATTGTCCCGGTAAGTTTTCCATTAATATTATTCACCTTAAAATGGAAAGGTGTTATATTATTTTAGTGGAAACTTTCAGGTGATTAGCTGAGCTAACAAAAAATTGCATTCCCCTCTTCTTCTTATGGTTCAGTAGCATCTTGCTCTTTCTTTTGTCTTTGTTGTCATAACTACCCTGGGAAAGTTGGTCTTCTTTATCCGGAATCTCTTTGTATGATTTGATATTACTTATCTGTCATGTATTGCAATCCCATTTCATTTGTGTGTTCTGGCTTTGTTCTTGCAGAGTACTCCAGGAAAAGCTACTATAGATAATGGTGTGAAAGGCAGAGTACTTGATAACAAAAGGTTCGAATAAATTTGGTTATTTTAAGCCCTGATGAATAAGATGACCAATAAAGATAACATTGTTGATAAGTACATTTCGGAATATTAGGGGCTATGAAAAAAGAATGACTTTGGTGTCAGATAATAGGCATACTGGTCTTAGTAAAAAAGGTGTCACAATGCTGGGATCCTCGAAAGCAAGGTACTGTACCAGATTCAATGTTCGACTAATGTAATAAGGAGCAACTCCATGCATGATCATGTAATAATTATTTTAGGTGCAGCATGTGATGTAGGGTAACTTAAAAAAGATGATTACCAGAACATAACTCAGGTGTCTGTTGCAAAATGAAGAAATAATGTTTCTTGTTCACTTTCTCCTTTATCTAGAAACACCATTAGAAGATATGATGTACTGATATTTCATAATGTTTTGTTGGACTTACTAAGAAGCACCCAATTGGGCTGCAAATAAGGCTAGAAACACCATTAGAAGCAGCCAATTGGGCTGCAAATATGGCTAGATCAGATAAATCTACCTTACAATGGGTGGATTCTTTCCCTTCTGAATTTTTAGTCTTTTTTCATGATGACCTTGTGAGGTCTTCCCGTAGAACTTTGAAATCTTAATGGATTTCCATATGCCACAAAAAAAAAAAGTTTTATTGGGCTTACTGCAATCTAACTCTTTCATGCTCAATACTCAGGTCAATTTACCTTCCTCGAGGGAACAAGACTAATCGATGTAGTGAAAGTGAAAATCAATCCCATTGTATTGCCAGAGGAAATAGGAAAGAGGAGGTACTGTTAATCTTTTCATATTATGCATGTACAGTTTGTATATTATGGTCCATTGACTCCACTGTTTGATCATAACCAGTTTAGTTTATCTCAACTTGTATTATGTTACGAGAGGTGTAAACATGCACTGGCACACCAACCGGATTAGATTTGAAGGAAATTTCTGATGTAGTTATAATGAATGTCTAGACATTTGTTTGCTTGGTTTCAGTATAACAGTATCACTGCTTCCAGTGATGAATCTGATAGATTTACTCTGCAGGAAAAGGATAGAGCAAATTTGATGTCAAAGATTCACAGGCTTAATTCAACAAATGCAGACTCTATTTTGATCACAAATCCAAAGGAAGAAAATAGAAAGGTTAAATTTTTTCCTAGTAATGCTTTATTTTAAAGGAGCTATTTTTGGCATGGCTAGTGGAAGTCTTACTACCAAGGCAGGCAGCCATTTTAACCATCTGCATCTGCTGGCTGCTGGACCAGTGCAAATTTTTAATCTTCAATTTTATCAGTTGATATTCTTGTTCGGCTGAGCAGCCTATACATCATCTGATATATTGGATCTTCAAGTTCCATCTTTGAGTGGAATTCTTCTCAATTTGATTTATGTTCTGGAACATCTAGGGATTAGACTCTTCGCATTATTACAAAATTGCTTGAGAAACTGAAGAGTACCATTAGATGGTTCAATATTGTCATTTCCTGGTATGTAAAAGACATTGCATGGATCTAACAGTTCAATCCTGCAGATAATTAAGTTGCAGATCGGTAATCGGTCACTTCATACTAGCAAGTCAAAGAATAATGATGCATCACTCGATGCAAAGAAGCCAAGGTGTGTCAGAATTCCTTCAACAACTCCAAATGTTCAGCACATTTTATTTACTACAGATTGACTAATTTGTTTGTTACGCAGGCAAGTGATGCCACGCTGGAGATAATCAAATCTCATATCAAGATTCCTACATGAGAAGCACTGAACAACCACGAAAAGTTTGTCCATACTCATCCACTTGTGCAGAAGCTGCATATGAGCAGCGTCCAAGTGAGATCTCGTCATTTTCGTACACACGAAACCTATACGTAGTTCTTAGCTATATTATAGACAAATACTTTCTTGTCCCAAAAAATTGTCATGTATATGCTACTTTTTAGAATACCCGGGATGCTGCTTCTCAAGCAGCACCCATCAAAACTTCAATTTTAGTGGAACTCTCCTGATGTATCTTGTGGAGATCAATAAGATCGGGTTCATAGGTTCTAAAATGTCTTTATTTAATTTCCAGTTGCGGTAATTCCATAGAACATGTTAAGTTTGTGCAGCAATAGCAGGCCATAGATGTTTAAATTCCGAACTGTCTTGGATTGGCTAGAATATCAAGTTTATCTGAGATTTTCTTGACCCAAGTTTTTTGGTTTGATGTCAACATTTCTGGAAGAACTTTATTCTTGCATCAGCAAAAACACTGCAAATTTTACACACTATCTCCATCAAAATATTTAATCAAAGTATGTCATTTGGCCATCTGAACTAGTTAATCTTTTCCTAAAAAAAAGAAAATATTGCAGAACAATTTAACTTGTTGGACCAACAAAATAAGCTAAATCATTGGGGAGCAACATAATGATTTGATACATGGTGGATGGATAATGTGCTTTAGTATAATATTGCAACATGGTAAATCTCCTAAAGGAAAATTCAAACATACTTGGCTTGACTTGAGACTTCATCTCTTATGTCCTCCTCTGTTACTTCTCCTAATAACATTATACACCACTTGATGACAGTAAAAAACAATAGTTGAATAGTCAACTATTGATTGTTCTAATTTTTCATACCTTAGAATATCATAAGTATTCTAAAATCATGAAAATATAATATTTTAAACATTATAAACCTTAACGCCGTCTGTGGGAATCGAACCCACGACCACATGGTTAAAAGCCATGCGCTCTACCGGCTGAGCTAAGACGGCTTTTTATTATGTGGAAAGGTAAATAATAAATTATCTTATTTATCGATACTCTAATACCGAAAAGTCAATTTTAATAGTTTTGTAATAGCAGTCAAATTATTTTTTAAAAAATATTTTAAAATTGAAATGGGACGACCAGCTGAGCTATGCGTTGGTGACAAAAGATAAAAAAGAAAAGAGAACTTATATTTCTCCCAAAATTGATTAGTCGATGGACTACCCTATTCGATGTTGTAGAAACGTGAACAAAATTTGTTATACTAACTTTTAAAAAAATATTACCAAGAATATTACTTAAGGAATCAAGTTGAAGAGAGTTTATTTGATGTAATTATTAGATATATTTAATTTTATTATCGTCAAGAGTCCTCTTAATACTGCATGGGTCTTTGACAAAATGACAAAGAGATCAGATGCACGAAGGATACGATTGCATCTGATATGATAAATATTTACATGGCTGACATGTCCCCGTGTCCTTGGACGATAAGATCTCCAACGTGGTCGATCCGACACAACGAAGCTGACCTGACACAGGCATGGAGGAGTCAACGATTGTATGATCGACCTGACATGAATAAGGTCGACACGCCACAGCTACAGCAGGCAAAACGTGCGTCTCATCGCAAGGACCACGGGCGTGGTAGAGAGGTACGATGACATAATAAGCGATAAAGGTAGTAAAGATCTCAGGTAGAACGACCTGTAGCACTCACTATAAAAGCTTCTGCACCTCTATGGAGCAAGGGGATCGCAAATCGTAAACCAAACTGACTTAACCATTGGAGGGGTCACGTCGGGAACCCCACCCGACCTTTTGGTAGGGATCCACGACCGACCCGAGCCACAGGCGAAAATTTTCGACCCGAGCTCCAAGATATCAGTCGCCGACCTTCCGAGTTGAACCCGAGGACTATTTCCATCCAATCGTGCCTCACTTCTTCTCCGCTCAAGACAACTACAAGCGAGCTAGCGGACATGGGCCAAAACCAATGGTGCTCACTCAGTAGAGACGGAGGCACATATCGCATCTACTGGACAGACACAAAGATTTTTCACTAACAGTATCCTACCAAGAGAAGAGGTAAGATGAACCAGACATTTGTTTCAATCAAGATTTACTTTAGAAGGGGAGGCCAGCTATCTTATCTCTCTCAAGAGGGCCCTCAAGAAATGAAGAAATTTAAAAAATTATTATCAGCTAAGGATTCAGCTAAGGATCTGACATGAAGGATTGCTTCCACGATGACGATGTTTGGAATTGTTCCAAAAGAGCCAAAATCCAATGATAATGATGTGGCGGAGTTATGTAGTGGAGGACTTATCAAAATCATAACTTTCTTCCAGCCAGCTCTTTCTTCATAATTTGAGGTTGGTAATATAAATCTGTTAGCATAAATGATATATGTAGATATATATTTGGTTAAATTAAGAACACTACATTTTAATAGTTTCTAGTCTTTTTTTTTTAAATATTTCGTTCTCTCTCCTTATACCCACTAAGACTAATTATCTCATATTTTAGGGAACCTTAGTTCACATCCATGGTTCTATTATTTTGCCTTCTATTAAATTATCTTGTTCATGAATTAATTTTTATTCTTTCATAATAATTTTACTCATCTGTCTTGTTATTCTTGTACATATATTATAGATTTCGATTTTATTGACAAGTAATTAGGAAGGTGAGGAGTGGGTAATATGTCATAGATTTTATAGACCTAGAGATCATGAAAAATTAAAAAAAAATATTTTTTTTCCAAATCTTAGTATATAAAATAAATAGGTAGAGAAATAAAAGATTGAAAAAGCCACTACGCTGGCTATTTTTTCTGCGGGTACTCCGAACTAATCCACTACACTACCTGCCAAACTAAGAACCGTTCGATGAAGATCAAGCGGTACCTGCGTTTCAAACAAGCGGGAGCTTGGAATTTTGTGCTATATAAACCCGTCTCTTTCCTCCTCCCTCTCTGCAGTCGCTATCGCTCCACAGCGAGAGGCTCGTGGCGCAACCCCCATTTAGCCTCTCCCATCCCGGACAAACACCGGGAAAAGCAAGGGGGAAGCAGTAGATTCATTATCAATCGTTGTGGAGCCACCGATTCGACTGTGGATTTCTTCCGCCATCGAATGCACTTGTTCTTGGACCCGAATCGACTGCGAATCGAGGCGGATGGAATAGAGAAGATCTGTCGCTGAGGAGCCGAGATCCAGGTACCAAATCCTCATCTCTTTGCTTCTTCTTGATCTGGAGTAGTCCATGGGATGTTTGGAGCTTCTCCGATTATGCTCTTAAATCTTGAGTCACTCATAATATTTTCACTTACCGAGAACCCGTTCTTCGATCGTCAAAGTATAGGAAGAATAGTAGATGGCGATCATCCGCCAAGAACTTGTTTCCTTTGTTTTCTTTTCTTGTTTCGATTTCTCACTTGATACCGGCATTGATGGAGATCGATGGCTCGGTCAAGAAATCCCCTGACCTTTCCGCCACGCGGCAGAAGGGCGGGACCGACCTTTGGTAGTTCACGGAAGAGTGTGTGGAGCGGATCCCTCCCAAAAGTTAATTACATTTTGTATCTCAATAATCGTGAAAATTAATTAGTTATCGGAACATGAATTTAATTAGCAGAAAGAGATTAGCAAATTATTCTTTAATATTTTTTCCATGTCTTACTTACCGGCGAATAAAGATCTCTAATATAGAGGGTCGACACATCAGCGGAGTGGCCCCTGGTTGCGTCCTTGCTCCTCCAATTGCTGTAAGAAACGTGAGTAAGGTAGGATAGGGGTAGGAGACAAATACTACCTAAATATTGGTGATGTCTCCGGGACTCTTCGCTTCGTTAGCAGTAGAAGCTAATGACAGTCTCTTCCAACCGATACCTCGTGGTCCCGTTAATCGTCAGCCAATCCCTTGGCAGGTACGCTGCCGGGTCGGGAAGCTGTCGGTCTAATTGTCTGATACCTGTCATTTGGGTACCTCTAGTGACTCGACCCACCACGTCTACTGGGAAGAAGCAAATGGGCTCCATGCGACCAAAATCCAGTTCCTGCCAATGTACTTGTGGTGAGTATGCTTTCCAATTATATAGCGTGGGACCCTCAATCATTCTCCCACAGGTGATGGACACCGCCGGTTTGTCCGCATCGACGTGCTTTTTCATGATTTGGTTCGTAGCATCGTAGATGGAACCATAGCCATGACCGCTTGCTAGATAGATTTCAGTTCGCTGGTTGCTTGATATGCGCGTTTCCGAAAACTGTTTTGTGTTCTTATCTTGTTGGCACTGCTGTTTTATAGGTTAAAAAACCACTATCTTTTACGTTGATGTTTGTGTGACGCTGAGACGTAGGGGAGGAGCAATGGATAATCAGGAGGGGAGCAATGACAGAGAGAACATGGAGGGTACATGGAAGGAGATGGAAAGGAATGCACCAGGGTTTTATGAGAATGAGAAGGATGCAGGAAGTGTGAGGCAGCCGCTGCTGAGGAAACGCACCATGAATACCACCTCCCAGATCGCCATTGTCGGTGCCAATGTCTGCCCCATCGAGAGCTTGGACTACGAGTAAGACCTTTTGTTCTCATATTAAATCTTGCTTGTGGGCGGTATGAGTATTGCCATCTTTGTTGCAGTATTGTTGTTGATTCGCTGATGACAAAAATTTGCCAATTGTTGGTTGAATTAGATAAGGAGTTGCGTCAACGTGAATCATATAAAATCTTCAGCTTATCATGTTGGTGGCTTGAACTAGTAGTCCGGTGTAACATCACAACGGTGCGGTTTGATCCACAAGGGTGGTTTGATGTCTGTGAAAATATGTGGAAAATTAAATCAACTAAATGTGATCATAGATTACTTGAATTGGATTACACTAAATTATAGAGCTTGTCCAATACCAGTATGAAGATCCTATAGCTCTTGAGCAGATTTATGCCCTATCTTTGTTGTTGATTTGCTAATGACAATGAATTGAACCCTCCCAGAGTATGTCACTTGCTAATTGTTAAATTTGATGAGGATTTTATGTTTTTGCTCTGTTCTATCAGTGCCAATCATCTAAAGCTGCAGATTAGCATGTCAGTGTCTTGAGCTAGTACAGCCATAATGGTTCAAAGTGATGGTTTGATACTGTAAGAATATATGAAAATTTTTATCACTAATATGATATCACAATTTGCTTGAATTGGATTGCAAAAAATTCCAGAGTTTGTCCTGTCGCAATAATAAGATCCGATAGCACTTGATCTGTATTCCATCTTATTCAGCACAGGATTTCAAAATATCACGGTGAAGGTGATCCTTTTCTTTGTTACGTTAGAATCACCTGGACCTATGTCACCTTGAGAATCTCCTAGCATTTATAAGTGTTTTTAAGAAAGGTGTCTCCAACCAATTCAATTATTCCAAGATGGTCTTTTAAAAAATATTTCATGGAGGGTTTGCATAAATAAGATATGTATGACCACTTAAATTGTCTTTTTGGCCCCATATATTGCAACCCAATTATCTGTTAAACTTGTTGTCTTGTTCATTAATAATGTTACCTTCATGTTTATGTTGAGCAATTTGTCCAAGGCTTAGTATCTATATCTTAGTAAATGAGTCATATTTGCCATGATTATATGTTTAATCAGAAAGTTATCTTATTTTATCTAAGGATTGTGGAAAATGATCTTTTCAAGCAAGACTGGTGGTCAAGGAAGAAAATTCAAATATTTCAGTATGTCCTCCTCAAGTGGATTCTTGCTCTTTTGATTGGATTGACAACAGGGCTTGTTGGCTTTTTTAACAACCTTGCAGTTGAGAACATTGCTGGATTTAAATTGTTGCTAACCAGCAATCTTATGCTCGAGCATAGGTAAGCCCATCTTACACCAAGCCATCAAAATTGACTGAATTACTTTCCTCTGCTGTATAAAGAAGAATAATGCACCTGCTACTAGATAAATTCCAATAACAAATATGATAATGCAACAAGATGTTCGTTAATGGTTTAAGAGATAACTCATTAGTCTCAGTTGTTTTTATATCAAAAAAATTTTGGCAGTTGCACCAACTTTTGTTAAATATTTTTACATCATGAACTATTCTGTTGGGAATGTCACATTGCAGCAGAGTTATTTGCAATTTTATGGGGTGGACTGTGGTGCAGTAGAATTCAACAGGAAACTCATTTCAAGAGCTATAATACAAATTTGGCCTTAACAAAATTAAACCATGAGGATAAAGTTTTTACAAAAACAATGGACAAGCTGAAAGTTCTAAATTCGCAAAAAAATTTCCAAAGCCTTAAATTCAAAGGGAAGACTCGTCATGATCTAAACTAATTAACCAGTATACTGCCATGATCTATCACCAGAGCTTTTTTATCAGATTTTTCTAATTCACCTTTTTGTGATGATAACCACAATGACCTGTAACTTCTTGGTGATGTTTGTTGTGGCATATTTCTTAGACTCTCATATCTCATAGTTTTTTCTTGTATCCTTCTTTGTCACCTTGACCACAAGGATTTAGAATTTCTTGGTTATGTTTGTTGTAGCATAGTTCTTAGAATCTCACTGTTTCTTCTCTTAAAGTAAGAGCGGAACCTAACTCTGCTGCCTTTTATCGTTATTGATCTTTGTTCATCTTCATGTGACTAGCAGAATTTTATTTTTGGATTGACTTAAGCTGGCCTAGAAAAATTGATGGTTTCATGGTTCTATGTGAAACATGTTATTGTCTGATGATGAGACTTTTCTCCTTGTGCGTGTCTTATCATCCATGTGATATGCTGTTGGATAACATCATTAAGTGGCATTTAATAACTGTAAGCACAACAAACAATTCTAAGACAACTCGAAATAAAAGAAACAGTTCTGTTGGCATCATAAATGAATAGTATGCTTTTCATGTTGCAACATTATACAAGTAATTGCTGTAGAATTGGTTCCAGTACAGGTACTTTACAGCGTTTTTAGCTTATGGTGGCATCAATCTAATTTTGGCAGCAGCTGCAGCTGCAGCTGCACTTTGTGCTTATGTTGCACCTGCAGCTGCTGGATCTGGCATACCTGAAGTGAAAGCATATCTAAATGGAGTTGATGCTTACTCCATACTAGCTCCTAGCACGCTCTTCGTGAAGGTGAATTCTAACTTAAACTCATTATCTTCATTGTTTCTTCTTGTTAATGACATGTCAATCCATCCATTCACTTCATCCACTAGATGTCTAAATTTAGCTAGTATCTTTCTTTTCATATTGTAATCAATTAATAATATTTACTAAATGGTATTTTTTCGAGTTGCAACAAATAACAAATTAATAATAACATAAAAATGTGAAAACACCCCCATGAATAGCACCATAAGATTTTAAAATCACATTTCACCGCAAGAGACAGATCGTAGCTCACAGATTCTCTGTATCTCTAGGGACTACCTTGCCCTAGAGGTTTCAACACAGCCCATCATATTGCCTTACTGTAGGGGTTTACAAAGATACACATCTGTTGTTTAGTAAGCTTATTATTTGAAAAATCTTCATTTCAAGTTGCAAGCTCTAAAATAAACATAAATCCTTTGTTTAGCAGATTCTCCCTCAAATCGAATAAATCTTCCAGTTTACTTGAATGATTGAGTAAAGGTTGGATTAGGTCTTCAAAAAGGATATATTCTGGAAATTGAAATATCATCTATAATCAACATTGTGAAAGAGACTAATTTTCCTGTTCTGTCATCAAGTTTTTTATCAGGACACACTAGTAGTGCCTCAGAATTTTACATCTTGCAGGAAACATCCAAGATGTGCTTTTTGTTAGATGAAGAAAAAGAATTTTTAAAGCAATATGTGCTTTTTTCTGTCTCAATTCTCCAGATTTTTGGGTCAATTGGTGTGGTTTCTGCAGGATTTGTATTGGGTAAGGAAGGACCTATGGTACATACAGGAGCATGCATTGCCAACTTACTTGGACAGGGTGGATCTCGCAAGTATCATCTAACATGGACATGGCTCAGATACTTCAAAAGTGACAGGGATCGACGAGATCTCATAACCTGTGGATCTGCAGCAGGAGTAGCAGCTGCTTTCCGAGCACCTGTTGGTGGAGTTCTCTTTGCCCTTGAAGAAGCAGCTTCTTGGTAATGTTCTTCGTTATATCTATTATTGCTTTCCACTATTATTACTGTGATATTAAGATCAGCGTAGGTGATTTTGAATAGACAATCAGCTGCCAGGTTTATATAGATCAAAACGAACCTTACGGCATTCACTTTAGCAGCAATATACCTAGATGTTGGTTCTGACACATATATGGCAGGTTGAGAAATAATATTTTGCATGCAATTGAGTAGTTTCAAATATTTGTACCATCATGATTGTTTCACAGAAGTCAAAACTGGAAGCAATCGAATCTCATAAATGTTTGTATTTTTGTATTACATTTTGGTCTATAAACATAGGCAACAGAACTTTTTTAAAAATATATTTTAAAGAAAGTTTAATTATCATGTTCTTCAAGACAATGTAGGTATAAAAATCGTAATATGTTACTATTATTCAAAAAATTTTAATACTAAAAATTGAGATCAAATAACAATAGATCAAATATATGATGCATACCCTTAGATGCCATTCAAAAAGTTTTTATTTGATCCAAGGTTTACAATTTCTATCTATACTGTTCGGTATGGGCGGTACATACCGATCCGTCAAGTTGCCGATACGTGGACCGCCCGCTATCCGGCGGTTCCATAAAAAATTAATCATCGACGGTCGATTTCGACCGTCGATGGCCGATTGAGGGAGAAATCGATCGTTGGCAATTGATTTCGATCGTCGACAGTCGATTGAGAGAGAAATTGACCGTTGATGGTCGATTGAGGGAGAAATCGACCGTCGATGGTCGATTGAGGGAGAAAAAGGGAAGAATAAGAAGAGTAAAAGAAAAAGAAAAAAAGAAAAGAGGACTTATTTCCCCGCGCCATCCTTGTCGGCGTGGGTCGCCAGCGCCGTCACTAGCGCTTTTTCTCCCGCGTGAGGAGACGTAATGTCTCCCCGCGCAGGGAGAAAGGTCGAGGCGACGTCGCCCCCTTTCTTTTTTTATATTTTAATATATTTAATATTATATAATATTATATTATATTATAAAAATTTTATATTATATTTTAATATATCGGGTAGTATGCACTATGCGTTCTGCTCGGTATCAGTACTGTATCGATACTGAGATAAACTCGGTATATTGGTACGGACCAGTAAGTCAAACCTTGATTTGATCTACAAGCACATCATCATTGGATCGCAAAGTTACAATGATGCAAAAAAAAAAAAGACTTATTTTTTTTCTATCTTTCACAATACCGCTATGAGCGATGGATTAGCGACAAAGGAGAGATCAGAGAATATTTATAATATCTTAATAACTAGTTGTTATTTATAATATCTTAATAACTAGTTGTTTTGTATCTTGGAGGTCATATTAGTTTTTAGGAAATCAAAGAGTCTAAGATAAGTAAATAAGAGACTTCCTCCCATGTCATCTCTTAAGGAATCGTATTATAATTGGACTTTCTTTCTATTGGTAGATAAGGCTACTGAATCTAACATTTCTTCACTTGGCTTATTAATTAATAAAATATACAAGAAATTTAAGATAATAAAAAATAAAAAAATATTTAAAAATAATTTTACTTAATTGAATTATAAAACTTTTAAAAAATATTTTACATATGCATATAAATTTTATAAAATAAGCCAATAAATCTAGTAAACATAATATCACATTAAGTTTAATTACCAATACGAGTTACAATGGTTATATATCATCAATGCAAACTTTCATTTGTGTACCATAACATTATTTGCCTTTTTTTAATACAGTCTAAAATGAACTCTGTAATTTATCTTGCTAAAACAATATTGTTAACATATTCAACCATAATATATATATATATATATATATATATGAACATGATAATAGAAATAAATAATTTTAATTACGTAAATCAGAATGTCAATTATAATGTTCACTTAAATATACATCATTATATTTATGTGTTACTTATAAATTCAATCATATGAATATATTCTTTCAAACACTTTAGATTGTACATCCTAAGTGAATAGATAAACAATCAATACAGTGCAACTCAAGTTCTTAATTAATATTAATTGTTTCGATACTCTTTTCTCTGACCATCAAGTACTTTATTTCATAATGTATAAAATTACTATAGTACTTGTTATTCTTAGAGAAGAAAACTACTGCGATATGTCATAGAGTATCTTCAACGATTTCACAATTGAGTTTGACCACATTAAGGCTTGAAATAAAATTTCGTAGTTATAAAGCTTTATTAGTGGCCTTAAACCATATCACAAAATTAGCTCTTATTGTTGATAATACAATAATATATTGCTTAATAGTTTTCCCTATAAGTTACCCCTTCAACTAATAAATATAAAACATAAATTAGATTTTTTATTATCAAGACAATTTACAGAATCAACATATGAAAATACAATCATTTCAAGTTGATCTATGTTCATATATGTGAGCTTATAATCCTTATTAGTATCTTTGCCGCCTCTTAGTGTTTATTCCTTAATCATTTTAATATATATCTACTATTTTGACTACAAAACTGATATTTGATATGTTATAGGCTTAAGCATGCAATAGACTTATAATTATGGATACATAAAAAATATTTTTCTTTATATGATTCTTTTCTAGGTAATTTTTAAAACACTTGTTTGAACTAAATGTTTTTTACTTTTATTATTTGGTGACCAAAGTTATATACTAAATCTTTTCCAGACTCGATCAATATATATTTTTTTAGATAGTTGTAATAATCCTTGACATTTATCCTTGAATATCTCATTGCCAATAACTCATCTTAAAATTCTTGATGAGAAATTTTTTAGTTCGGTACAATAAACTAAGATTACTATTGATAATCAAAATATTAGCCATATATAGACCAATATAATAAACTAGCTCATATTGACTTTCAGATATAAATATTGATCAATAGTATTTTTCTTAAATCTAAATAAAATAATAATATTATAAAACTTTATATACCATTGTTTTGAGGTTTGTTTAAGGTTATAAATGGATATCTAAAATTTGCTTACTAAATTTTATATATTTTTTATTTTTTCACAAATTGTTAAGGGTAATCCATATAAATCTAAATCTTCGTAAACTTGCTTTTATATCTATATGATGTAACTCAAAATCATACTGAGCTACTAATGTCATGATGATTCTTAACAAGTTCATCTAAAAAACCTAAGAAAATATGTTGTTATGGTCGATACATTTTTTGTGAATAAAATCTTTGACCATAAGTTTAGCTTTTATATTATTCAATATTATCTCTTGAGTCACGTTTTATCTTCAATACCTATTTGCAACCAACTCTTTTATGATTATTAGGTAATTTAATGAGTCTTTAAATATTATTTTGGTCTATTGATTTTAATTTTTTATTGCATTGTATAATTTTTTAGAATTTCTTTTATATGGGATCTCTCTTGATGCCTATATCATAATCTGATTCTTGTAGATATAACATATAATCAACAAAAATGATAGGTTCTATTTTTCTTTAAGATATTTTTAAAATTATCAATTGTGATTAGGGTAATAAAATCTTAATATGATTAGGGTAATAAAATTTGTACCCTTTTAAGTTTTTTTGGATAAATAATAAAATACATAGAAATAGTTCTTGAATCTAAATTTATTTCATGTGAATTGAAGACTTTTATCTCTTCAGGATAACCTTAAATATGTAAATATCTCAAGTTGAGTTTCTTATAGATTCATAACTCAAAAGAAGTTGATGGAATTGACTTAATAGGAATCCTGTTATCCTTAGAGTTTCATTTCACATTAATTTGAGTACAAAAAAATAACCCATAATACTCCTAATCAAGAGTATGATTTTGCTTTTCAACAATTATGTTCTTGTGCTTTTCTATCAATCTAACAAAAAAAATCAAAATTATAATTAGGCTCATTATATTTATCATAAAATTTACCAATCTTTTTAGATTTAATAATTTTAACCTTTCTATTTAATTATCTCTCAATTTCATTTATGAACACTTAAATGTGTTGATAGCTTGAGACCTTAGATGGTTATATCTCAATAGATAATCTATAAATGTGATAAAATATCTCTTTCCACTAAAATAGAAAAATTAGAGTGATCGACAGATGTAAGCATATATCATTTCAAAGAGTTAATGAAATTACATTTTATTCTAATATTTGATTATATGATCATTATAAACTTAATATTCATATTAATTCTACACAAACTTTTATACAAAATTTAAAAGTAATTTTTATGGAGCCATAAATATATTGAATTTATAATTATGAAAGATCAATAATATCCTAACAATCCTAGATAATAAACATAAATTTTTAGAATTCATGAACGTAACATGCATCATCAAGATCCATCAGATGAATCATCTCTAGGCATAGGCAATAAGTACCAATCACTATCACTTTCGTTTTAAGATGATTCCCTATGATAATGAATATTTCATTATCTATTGGTTTCCATATTATTATGAATCTCTATTATTGGTAACATAAGTTGAATTGTCTGAATCAATCCACCAAATGCTAGAATAGATGTTTATATAATGTTTGATTCAAACATACAAAAATTAGACCTATAATTTTCCCTTTTGAATCAAAACCTTATGGTCCTTCTTCATATTAATTTTATTATCATAGAAGTAGCACTTTACTATGAAGATATTTCCTTTATGAGTTTATATTGTATTTATAAACTCAGGTAATTTATACTTCATCCTTCTTCTAATGTTACCTGCTTCTTGAGTGATACCCAAAATATTATGAATCTTTCATACTTTAATCTTAGTTTCTTTTAAACACATATACTAGTCGGATCATTTAAGTTTTACTTATCCGAGAAAGAAATTAACTATATTCATGCCTAATGTTCTTGAGTTTATAACTTTGTCAGACATAAATAGGATATAATCTTGAATTCTTTAAAGATGGCCATACTGACTTTTAATCAGTTTTTTCATTAATATAATGCCCAATGACTTGCCAAGAAATTTAAATTAATCTTTAAAATTTAAATATTCTAGTGTGTTAGTTGTAGACTATAATTAAGTCTAAATATTGTTAGCAATTATCATAAAATTGAGTCTTTTAAACTTTTTTATATCATTTATCTCAATTACTTGTTCCACAAAATCTTAAGTAGTTATGTCTCTTTCGACTAATCAAGCAATCAAAATACAATCATGATTAAGTTCGATCAAAATATTTATAAAATAAGTCAAATGAGTCAATTTTATAATTAAGGGTATAGGTTTGAAATTTTTTATTCTAAGAGGCAAAACTATAATTTTGTTAAGGATATAGAATGTAATTATATAATTCCAAAGGGTAAAATTATCATAAGAATATAAATTTGAATTAAAATAATTTATAAGGGTAAAACTATAATTAAAAAAACACTAATTCTTTCTTCCTTTTTCATGGTCTTCGCTTGTGTGTGGCGTAGGCCGTTGCTTACATGCCACCAATGACTATTGCTCTAGGCGACTACTATTCTTATACTGTCGATCGACGACCTCTCCAATTATCATGCGGTGGTGTGTCACCATGCCATGCACGGTTGTGTATATCCGTCGCTGAATGATTGCGGCGAGGGTCACCAAGAGCATGGTTGTGCTCATTCTTCCGCACGGTGGAGTCGCTAGCCTTCGGCATCTAGTTGACGTCGGTTGCGACCAGCAAATGCCTCAACGACAGTGCTGTAGCCGTGACAATATTGTAGTCGTTACACTCGTTGGAAGCATTGACTCTGCTGTAGCCGCCTCGTGCAGCAACGTTGCTACAGTCATTTTAGCTGCCACAAGCAATAGTGGTGCTACTGTAGCTGTTGCACACAACGATGCTTTGTAGTCGCTACAGTCGTCGCACGCAATAGTGTGGTATAGTCACTATAGTCTTTGTAGTCGCTGTAAGTAGCATTGTTGTTGTAGCTACTTGTGACCAAAGTGGGTCAATCGTTGTAAGACTATCGCACTTCACGACGCTTTGATCGCATATTCAGTCGTTGCCCGTGATTTGGCTGGCAACCATCGGAGGCCACTGCCCTTAATAATATTGTCTCTAACAATATGCTGTCAACAATGATCCATCGATCAAACACGAGAAACCTTATATCGCCCACAAGCAAGCGACAAGATGGACAAGATAATAAAGTAGATTGATAACATAAAGTAGATCGATAACATAAATAGATCGTTTAAGCATCATAAATTCAAATTGAATAACATTTTTTCGTAAACAAAAGATGCTAATAAACAAATCTAAAAACAAGATTGATTTAAAATACTTTTATAATTAAGTTACATTGAAAAATCAATTGGTGATTCTTGTAATATGAAAAATTTTTGCTATTTAAGTTGATCGAGTCACTCTTACAAACCATTAGATATGATGTTGCTAACTAGTATCCATAACTATATACGTTGTGGATCCCACAAATCAAGATTCTTTCTTAAAGATCCTATTGATCTTTTTTTTTCTCCAACATAATTCGATCCATCAAAATACGGTTTTCCTTTTCCACTATGCAAGGGAATGACCACAACTATCGAGCTTTGGCGTTATGTGAAATGGATAAAGGCATGACTTCAAACGCAAACTTTGGGTTGGATCCCACTTCAAGATTTCAATGATGTAATTTGCTAGGGTGGGGGGATGGGGATCGACCCTACAACTTTGTGTAGGCCATAAGATTGCCATTGCTTGGATTCTCCTTAATTTAGATTGATCTATTTCTCTCTCCATGCATGGCATCCTCAATTTTTAGAGAGGCTATTAGCTAGATGGGTGGTGGTCACATGATTAATTATATTTGAGGTTGGTAATCTATTTGTAGGACAATGAGTTCATGTTTGAAAAGATCTCAAAGAAATAAAAATTTTTGTAAACAAAGAGTTTATTACTCTATAAATATTTTTTACCTTATATGTGTGTAGATTTTGGAGTATAGTGTAAAAGAAATACTTTGAATATTCACAAGACTTTCTCATAATAAATGTTCTCTTTGGGATTTGTATACAGATGATAATTCAATTAAATCATGATGAAGTCCAAGATAATTGTTGACCTATTTTTCATCTTTATTAGATTGTTGGAAACTTCACAGGAATATTATTCAAATTTGAAAACAAAAATAAAACAGAAGAATTGATTTTTATATTCAAAGCACAAAGCAATATAAATGAATGAACATACAATTTTCTATTGCTTAGCAATAAAAAAAAGTGGATTTTATCATTAATTTTCATTTTTTTGACTTTTTGGATTCTTTTAATCTATGCATTCTGGCAAAATCTAGAAACAGCACACATTTTCCCATATTTATCTCTTATTTTAACATTTATTCATAAAGTTCAGTTTAATAATCACTAACTATATAGATAGCAGTAGCTATTTTACATTGAAATATTAAGAATTAAGATATAAAAAATGCATAATAATCTCACCACCATAAATATTTTAAAATATTTTTAATATATATTAATGTTAATTAGAAGTCTAATATGTATATTCTAACAATTACCCGATAACGATGAAGAAGATCTTATACATAAACTTTAGACTTTAGAAAGATTATATTATTAACTTAAGCTTAGAGTAAAAAATTATATATATATATATATATATATATATATATTCTGAGAGAGAGGGAGACAAAAAGGGAAAAGAAATCCATCATCAGATCTAACAGAAAGGCACAAAGATAATGTTTGTCCAGATGTGCATTTTGCACAAGATTCTGCTTGACCAACTACCAACTGTTTCCGCTCTCCCCGTTCCGTTCTAATTGCCTTTACCAGCTTACATATGTGTCGTACAAGAGCAAGAACATGGTAAATCCATTCAATGCTCAGGGGTATACCGATCAATTCAGCCACAAACACTGCCGTGCCATATCATATTTCCTCACCAAGAGGATGAGGCACAGGTCACTGTTTTAAGAAGAGTATATAATGAATGCAATAGGTCCTACTCCTTGGAGTATTTCCCTTTCTTGCCTTTAACTTTTTCTTCCCTCCCCCTCACTCTCTCTCCTGTCTCTCTCTCTCTCTCTCTCCCTATCTCTCTCTCTTTCCTACTCCCCTTCTCAATTCCCTAGCCCTAACCAAGCGCATCGCTGAACCGTCTTAACTAGATTTGGTGGGCTGTTCTTGCTCATCACAGCTAGACCACTTGCAGGTTAGGCCTCCTTGGAGGAGGGGGTGAGAGGAGGAGGAAAGGAGAAGGAGGAGGAGGAGGAGGAGAAGGATCTGGGGAGAGGGGGGGGAAGATGTCTCCGCCTAATGTGGCAGGCCAGTTTGGAGACACCACCTACACCAAGGTCTTTGTGGGAGGGCTTGCTTGGGAGACCCAGAGAGACACCATGAGGAAGTACTTTGAGCAGTTCGGAGACATCCTGGAGGCTGTGGTCATCAATGACAAGAACACAGGAAGGTCCAAAGGCTATGGTTTTGTGAGTCCTTGATCCTTGTCCTTTAATTTCTTGCACCTGGTTCTCCAGGTGCGATCCTTAACCATGCCACGGAAATAGGATCTCGGAGACTCACAGATCACTGTTCTTCATGGATTTAAGGTGACATTTCGAGAGCCGGAGGCTGCGATGAGAGCCTGCTTGGATCCCTCGCCGGTGATCGACGGAAGAAGAGCTAATTGCAACCTTGCTTCCTTGGGGGTTCAAAGATCTAGACCGACGACTCCTCTTCATGGTACATAAATCTTCACTGTTGTGCTTATTCTTTTGCTTTCTCTGTGGTGCTTTAAGTGTGTGTTTCTTCCATGTGTGACGTCAAGCACAAATTTTTCACATACTTAAGATACCTTCATCAGGCCAGGAACGGAGTTATGATACAAGTGATAAGAAGTAGGATAACCTCTTAAGATTATATTCCCTTGTTACTTCCACCTCTTAGTCCTCTCTAAGGAGTTGAGTTTTTTTTTTTTTTTTGATCTTTTCACAATCTCAAATATCACTACTGTTTTGGATTAAAGTCTGCAACAATTTATTCTACCACTGGCATGTTACCATAAGACATATAGGCTGTTTGATCAACATGACTGCTTCCTTGTGTTGTTCTTTCTTATTTAAAAAGGTGTGGTTAAAACTTGATAGTGTAGCATCAGAAAAGAAGAAAAAGCAGAAACACAAAAATTTGCTTTTAGAACAATACTACTAAACCTGGTCATTTTTTTTACACAGTAAAGGCAAACTCATTAAGAATAATAATACTAAGCCCCTGGGGGTGTTAACCATGCATCATGATTGTGGTGTATTCTTTTTTTTTACCTTGGATTCCATTTTTACGGAAGGAGACAGTAACTGAGGTTGACAGCTAGAGTGAGTGCAAATGGATACACAGTTTTTGACTGGAGTTGATGATGGTGATACAGCGTGGGTTGTGTGGCTTAATTAACTCGCAGGAGGGAGCAGGAACTTTAGGGTTATGAAATCTTTTCCGGCGGCAGCAGCAGCAGCAGCAGCAGCAGCAGCTGGTGGAGGAGGGATTCAAGGTGGGATGGGAACAGCTTTTCCTTCGCCTGCTGCCACCTTCCCAGCTCATTATGCCATCCAACAAGGCCTTCCTTATTATGTCTACGGGTAAGCTGTAAAGAAGGAGACACACTTAGTAGGAGTCAGATGCTACCACGTGCATGTGCACATGCCCCATCATCATACATCATGCTGCCATGCATGCCCATCTCTCTCTCAAAACAACATGTACACAGTACAACCTTTGCCTTCATTTTCCCATATACATGGTGTAAAGAAGCTTACATACACATTTTATCCAAAATCTAATCTCTTTAGGTGTTTGACAATGCCGATCGGTAAGTTATTGCCTTCATGTACTCCATGTTCTTTCTCACTATCTCATCTCATGTTCAAGTCGTTAAGAATGCATGTAGATGCATCGAGGTACATATGATGAGTTCTCTCTCTTTCTCCACCTTTGTACATGCATGCATGCATGCATACATACATGCATGAATGAAACTCACATGCATACATACATATCTGACTTCTAACTTTCTTTTCAGGTTCTCACCATACTCTGCCGAGTACAATTACCCCACGGTATGTATGTCCCACTTTTTCTTCTCATGCACTGTTTTGACCAAAACGATAAATAAATAGATCGATAGATAAATAGAAAGATACAGAGAGAGAGAGAGAGAGAACTTAAACTTCTTAAAACAAAGTCAGCTTCCAGAGGCATGATTTCATGATTAATCAAACATTATTTACTATTTCCTAACTTACATGTGCTGTCATTTAGGAGATTTAGTGTGACTGTAATGATATCAAAATGGAAAAGTTCATCAGAAAACGCATCTAATCATTCTAGCCACTACATCGTTCTTGCCATAAAAGGGAGAACGATCAGAGAGTTAAATGCTGACAACCTTTCTGCAACCATTTAGGACCATAAGATAAATGTTTGCTGGCCATAGTCCGTGAAGTTTTAGTCAACAGTAGTTCTTCCCTTCGCTGCTGCATAGTGCGATTGACTTGAGCCCGGTAGTACTAGTCACTGGCAGTAGATTCTCCTCAGGCCTGCTATTTTATTGTGTTACAGTAGTTTCAGAAATTTAAATCTATGAGCATATGACTTGTAATTTATTGCCAATCCAGATATTGTTCTTCTCCCTGGCTATGATCACAACAGAACTTGTTTTTGAAATGGCTTATATATCTTTTTTAAGGAGTGCAAGTTCTGAAAATTATATACTGAACTCAAGGGATTAAGGCCAAGGGCAGTATTTTTCTGGACAAATTGGTCTGACATGAACAAGTTGGACTTGTGGTGTCTGTAAGGAGACCACCAAACAATAATGTCCCACTTGTCTTCCCTTGTCCTTCACTGAGTTTAGCATTCATTCATGGAAGTTCTTCATTCATTACACCCATGTGTGCTCACAGTATTGCCATCTGGTCCCCAAGCACTAGAACTTTTGTCACAAGGAATCCTTGTAGCTGTGTCCTCTTGTGGGTGGGATTGTCCTACGGCTTGGACCATCTTGACTTCGCATTGCTCCTGTTAAGATAACAGCGGTTTGGTTGCAGTTGCATTTTATGCATGAATCATTTTGCTCCGTGGAGTTGACGACTCCTTGCTTTTAGAGCTACTACAACAACATGTATGGTGGAGCATCTGCTCAATATCCACTCTATGGTGGGGCAACAACTGGGATGGTGGCCGGAGCCACTGGCTACTACCCATACTTCCAGTTTGGGCAGGGTGGTGGCGCCACCTCCACCCCCGCCGCCGCGTACGCCCAGGGTCAAGGATATGGCATGCAGTACCCTCACATGGTCCACTACTCTGGCGTCACCACGACGACGGCGGGGATGACCGGCTTTGGATCTCAACTCTATGGAGTTGCCACCTCCCTCGCACTGAGCCCCACAGCACAAGCAGGTCTGTCAACAGCTCATTTGCTATATCTACCATTTACCTATTCCTATCTTAACATCATAAGAAGTTAAGATGCTTATGAACATGAATCTATCGCATCTAATCTCGTTAGTTTGTTGAGGCAATTGCATATATATCTGTAATTTGGGCTACTAATATCTTTAACAGTGCCTTTTACTCTGGAACAGGCATGACCATGGCTCTCACAGCTCCAAGCCTGCCAAGTCCGACTGCTCACCACTACAGACTCATTCCTTCTCACTTCACCCCTACTACAGCGCCAGAGCAACCCTTGGCCTAACCATGGTTCTTCTTCACACATCCTCAGTTCTCTTCTTGCATGTGTCTTTCTGTAGGTCTGTCCATCATCTCTATCTAACACAAGCCAAAGTTCCCATCCGAAGGTCTTTGTAGGCCGAGTTGGCTCCCTGGAGGACTAACAGTGTCAGTCAGTCAAGCTCAAGGTTGGAGGGGGTGCTCCACTGCCATGTAGTGATCAATCGGCAGTTTTTCTTGCTTTAGCCCTAGGGTGGGCTTAAAGCATCTGCATTCACCCACAGGTGGGGTGGAAGTACAAGGATACCAATGCCTGACTCCTAGGGAGCCAGACACATCTAACACAACTGCCCCTGGAGGGCTTTGAGCTAATGCAAACCCAAGCTTCTAACTCATTGGTCTCGTCTTCCTCTTCAGTTGTCAGCCCGAGATTGCAGAGGAGGTGCATTTGGTCTTAAGTACCAGGGTGAGGCATGCCCTGATCTATGTTTTACTTCCAGTCTTCTGTGAGTTTAATTGACTCTGAAGAAGACAGTGTCTGATCAAACCTACATGTCAACTTTACCAGTTGAACATATTATGTAAGAGTTCACTGTTTACCAAGCATTCACCTTACCTAGGGAAAGGTAAGATGACTTCAGTAGTAACCTCCCTTGTGTTAACCAGTTGTTGTGTGTACATTTGTGGCTAGGCTCCATGGGGGGAGTTTTAGCCCCAAGCCAAGCAGGTGTAGAGGAGAGCTAGTGTTTGTTTTTCGCATCTAGCTCCTCCTCCTCCTCCTCCTCTACCTATCTTACAAGATGAGCTCCACATATGGTGGTGGAGTTCTCTGACCACCTATAGGAAATTTTAAGGTTTCCCGCCCTATTGGCCTTGGAGATATATTTTTGGTCTCATGGCCTCCTCTCTCATTCAGTACTCTACTTCAACACCATGGTTAGGTCCAAGAAACTCCTCTCTCTCTCTCTCTCTCTCTCTCTCTCGTTCATGCTGTTTGAATGTGGAGGGAATATGTTATCACAATATGCTGCTGTTTCTCTCATCTTATTTATGTTCAGAGACTTCTATTTCTGCTATTTCTATTTGCTATGTACTGAGAACTGGATCTTGTAATGACTATCTACTTCAGCATTGTCTAATATACTTCTGTATTCTGCATCAATTGAAGTTTTTCTACTGTCTCCTTGCAAGCAGGATTTTTCATGATAAATTTATCCAAGATTATGAGTAAATGCAGATGGACAAATATGTTTTTTTTCATTGATTAAAAGATAAAAAATGGTTGACATTGTGCATAGTAGTAGACATGGTTTGTGAAAAATCAAATAACATATACATTAATCCAAAAACAAAAAATTATTGTAGAATATTATTATTGCATCTGAGAAGGAAGTGGCATGATCCTAATATCCATAGGCAATGTAATGCAAAACAGTATCCTTGCTTGGTTCAGGCTATTCTGCCCTCAAAAATCCTGATATGAAAGTGCTCATTATCATCATACATGTTTTTGCATGAGGTAATTGAATAGGCCTTAGTTTTACATTATCTATATGAGGTCGTTGACTAGGCCTATTTGTAGTTGACCACAGCAGATTGATTGCTGAAGTCTCCAATCACAAATTTGTGCATTACATTGGCCTATTCTTAATCTGCAAGTCATGTCACTTCTTTCTAGTTTTGTGTTTTTATATTCAATGGGCCTTTTTTCTTTTTGGTTCAAGTAATCAAATCAATGTGCATTGTGTTAGATTTATTAATAACCTTAAATGCTGGAAAGGAGATGAGAATGCTTAATAAAACCACTTCACATATTGTTTAATAGCTGCCCCCCCTACATCTGAGTTTATTTGCTCAAAAGGAAAATAGATAAGTAAATATTAGTTTTAATAAAAACCAAAGAAAAAAATAAATATTTGATTTAATGAAAACTAAAGAAAAAATTATTAGATTAAATAAAACCTTATTTTTAATTAAAATTCCAACTTATGGCCTATCAGTAATTTAAAGAGTTGCTTTAACCAACTGAACTATGTAAATTCATTAAATTAAATTTAGTTAACTTATATTAATAATATTTTAGTATTTAACTCCCTATCTGTGTAGATATATTGTACACGCCGCCTTATCCTTTACAAGAGCTCTCGACCGTTACCAAGAACGGAAAGGGCATCATCTATCTATCTCCCGATGAGCCTACGGTCCCTCTCTCTCGCCCCCTCTCCCCGTCTCCTTGTAAACTCTATTCCTGCCACGAGATCTCATTCCCTCTGTTCCTCTGGATCCCCGCGAGCCGGGTTTTCTCAGCTTGGCCGGCGGTTCAGGAGGTCTTCCTCCTCCTCCTCCTCCTCCGTGTCGGGTTCATCGTCCTCTTTGGATCTTCCGCTCCTTCCCTTCCAGATGAATGAGGTAATGCCCAGCTGAACGGGTGCTCTCACGTTGCACGCGGACTCGATATTTGATGGCTTTTCGGTCCAATCACGTCCTGTCTTTGATGAAATGCAGGGATGGTTCATTATTCCATGGGTTGATGTGAAGAATTTGTCGAGGGTTCTTTCTTTGTTTTTGCTCCATTTAATTTCGTTACTTATGAGGGTAGTGAGTCCTTAGGTTTAAGGAAAAATCAAGTGAATTTGTTCACGATCTAGATCATTAGGCAATGACTTGTATATATGGAATCACAAACCTAGTCGGAAGACGAAGTATTTCCTCGTAAGTAAATCAGAGGTGTAAAGGATGAAATTGAATTATAAGAAATGATTGCCTTCCGGTATGATATTGGAAATAAACCACTAACGGACTCCTAATGCATTTTGATTTTCCTCTTTGTCCAAGTATCTATCACAGGACAAGATACTAGAATGTTGGAAGTTTGGTATGATCTTTTGGGTATAAATTGGTTGGACGTGTTTACAGGACCACCCACAAAAGCCAGTAAAAGATGCTTCTTGAGCATGGAAGTATCTTTCCAGTTTTATTGTAGTTTCGTAAGCCAGCTTGAGCATTTCATCAAAATGGAAGTAAATACTTATTGAGAGAATTTTATTTATTACAGTCTCAGGCCCTAAGTTTTAGGCATAAGGCCTTACAGAAGGTCACTGTAGACTACAGTCGGGTACATGTTTCATTCAATCCTAGGTAATTTCATTAAGTTCATACAGGTGGTCAATGCCACATCAGGACAAGCAAATGTGCATGTAGAATGGATAAGCTTACTCATAGCAAGTAATTTTACATGGATGATGGTAAGAGGTACTCCCAGCTGAGATAAGACTGGTCACTTAATTTGAGCATTATTGCAATTTTTAACCACTACAATGTCCATCTATAATGTAATGCCCTTTTCCTTTTCAGGCGTGGCAGTGGGTCATTCTTTGAGATACATGTGTCGAACTGACCTGCTTATGCTGGATAGGGTTCCCATTGATTGGGTTTGGGTTGAGTATGGACAAGAAAATAAGGACTAACTTCATGTTTGGGTATCTAAGTGTCAAATTGGTAATAGGTAGGATGAAATTTGTGGATAATACCATTGCCATCAGATTAATGCTGGATATTGTGGTGTTGTGTTGCTGGTACATGATCACATTATTACTATTTATAGTTTATCCTTAGGATATCTTGTGGCCATATTTAGACCATATCTTGCATCCAAGCCATTTCCCATCTATATGTGCTCATCTCTAGAGGATAAAATAAAAATAAAAATATCAAGAATATATTAATAACTGGGTGTTAACATGTTACATTCTAACCAAATGCTAAAAGATAAATTTGACAAAAAAAACTTAAAGAACTAGTTGCCAGATAGATCTTTTTAGTTGCAGTTGACCCTAAAAATTCCTTTAGACTGGCCAAGTCTAGAAGAAGGTGAAATGGGCAATTTTTGCTTTATGGATAAGTGTTCATCAGAAAGGTACAAATAAGCTGGAACCCCATTGAGACACTTCACTTGTGAACTGCACAAAATTATATCAAGGAAACCAAGAAAGTGGGCGGCCTAACTCTATGGGCGTTTTCCATATTGAAGTTTTGGATGTGACAAATTTCAGTCTGCATCAGTTAATATTGCCATATTCACCTAATCCATCACTGCACATTTGGCCTATTATTGCAGTCAGAAGTATTAGTAAGTTTCACCTGTTAGTAGAATGACTCTGCAGCATCATTCTTTCCATACTCCACAAGTTCTTGTCCTTTTAAGTTTTTTCATTCATTCACGAAGAATACTATCTGAAGAAAGTCCAATATTCATCCAAAGCTGCACTTTGTTAAGCGCAGAGCACATAAGCAGTCAACCTCATGGTTCTTGCATGTTTTACTGGATCTTTTACCACCATTGAGTTTTGTGTGAGGCAATATGTTGTTAATTCATGAACATTCAAATCTCTTTTTATTTAGTAAAGCCTTTTCAGGTCTCCCTTGATTTCTCCCCGTACCACTAATGCTAACTGAATTGCAGTGTCTAACTACAATATCTGTAGGTTTCAATGCAATCTATCTACTCAAATAGTTATTGCCACAGGAATAAATTTGCTAATTTATCTTACGATACTGGAGATGATGCTGTCAGAAGAACTCTTTCTTTATGTGTCTTGTTACAAGTATATATAAGACAGTATGGATTTTTTTATTTATGTCGCTCTTTCTTTTGTGTTTTAGGTTTTAATCCCATCAGAGAGCAAGACTTTGCATTTATATGAAGCAAGGTATTTGGCACTGTTGGAAGAGGTATTCACATTGTATATTCTGTCTTTTTTTTATGGTTAATACTGATTAGTTCAAGTTTTAATTAATACTGATCGATGCAAGTTTCAATAGCCTTGTTCATTAAATGGTAGGTAAATTGATATTTAATTACTGAGATTTTAATCCATACTGACGAAATAGCAAACTTTAATGTAATTTTTTTTTCTGGAGTTGCATTACAATGAAGAATTTATATAAGCAGCATCTTTAGCAAAACAATTAGGTGGCAGATCAATCAAGATCGTCCATCCATGGTGACCTCTGCAACTGGATGCTTTTGGCTTAAATTTTAAGAATTGTCAGTGAATACACAATTTATATTCTGAGTAAAGAGTTAAGGGGCTTTACGGGAATCAAGTCAAGTTTTTTGACTTCTTCTGTAGTTTAATAATCCTATAGTGTTAATTTGCAAATCTGTAAGTCCTATATATGAATGAGCATAGTTGTCTTTCGTAGTCACTGCAGTGCAAATAGGTACACATTTCATCTCTTTTTCTTGTGCCACTATGTGCAGTCACTCTCTAAAAAGAGGCTGTTTGTGCACTTTGTGTTGGATCCAGTTTTTTCCAGTATATCTTCAAGTGGAGCATCCTATGCTGCTAGATATGGTTGTTTGGTTGCCATAGAGAGGGTAAGTTTTTGGTTGAATACGTCCTGTTAGAAATGGATGTTAGCTCAGTTTATCCTCTTCATGGAACAGGTTAAGCGTTTGGAGATTGGGGCACTGGTTTCTATTAGGGGCATTAGTCGTGTTAACATCATAGAACTTATCCAGGTTAGCTTTCAAACAAACTCATCAGTCATGCTTGTTAACATAGATTACTTGATTTAAACATATAGTTTATCTTTATTTGTATTAATTTGCATAATATATTTTACTGGGAGTTCTGAATTTTTGCTTCACTATAGTCTGTCATACACGCATGAGATAGTGAATCTTCAGAAAAATTCAGCTCTAGAAACTACAAAGAATATGAAGTTCAAATTTTGTGGAAGGTTGAGATCCCATAACTTGTGCAGTTCAATGTCCCTAACTTACTGATGCTAACTGATTAGAAACTCAGAGATAGTGAGTCTTCAGAAAAATTCAGCTCTAGAAACTAGAAAGAATATGAAGTTCAAATTTTGTGGAAGGATGAGATCCTATAACTTGTGCAGTTCAATGTCCTAACTTACTGATGCTAACTGATTAGAAACTCAGAGAGCATCAGCTCTATACTTCTGGTTGATCCTTTTCATTTTTTTCTTCAATATTCTTGGAGATGCCTGTACTTAGTTTTTTTTTTTTACTAAATTATGAACGAATACTTTTGCTTGGATGTTCCAACTGATATTGTATTTGTTTTTGTGGGAAGTTTAAAAGCTAACAGCTTCTATAATGAGCACAGGAGATCAGTTTTTTCAGTTTTCATACTTAAATTAGGTGTCTAAATAATGGGAAAGACAGTTTTCTGTGTGATTTTGGTTGGACATCTTTTAATACAAGTCAAAAGGAGGAAATGACACAACTACAAGGATTAAGATTGCTTGCAATGAGGTTATTGAGGGTTTTGAAATATATTCTCTATTGTTTGTACATAATTGATAGATTAGTCTGTGATACCTTGATTTGTTCGACATTGGAGGTGGGATGAGGTTGATGGGTTTACTATAACTGGCCTGTTATATCTGAATCACTTGATTAGTGGTCTGTTGGGCCAGGTCGTGACAAGTTTGCAGGAAATCTAGTGAGTTTTGAACATTCTTTGGAGATTGAAACTTATTTTGGTCTATTTAGGTTATTGCTCAGTTTTCTTTCTATTGCTTTTAAATGGTTAATAGATAAGTTTGTTGGGAAGATAGTACACATTTGAAAATTGTGTGTTTGAATTCTGATCCATGATATAAGTATTCATGAAATTTTTTAACGAGGGACCATTTTTGAATTTGCGGTGGTTGCCTCTCTGAAAGAAGATATCAGAAACTTATACTAGATGATAAAATACAGTCTAACCGATATTTATGGTCTCATATTTGTACTTCTTTTAGTTCATGGTAACACTTTGACTTATGATAACTGAAAATTTAAATCGATATGATTTTGACTGTAAGTTAACAAAGTTCATTTTCTTAATGTTTTGTTCCATTTGCATCCTTTTAGATGGTGATATTCTTCGTTAATTCAGATGGAACCTTACTTGAGAGGACTTGTTGTGCCAATGATGGACAATGTTTCTGACCAAGAAAAAGAACTTGAACTGAAACTCTTGGAACTGACCGAGTATCTTGTTAGTCTGCATAACCTGCAAATCAAACTGAAGGTAGTTATCTAATAATTTGTAGTTGCCTGCAAGTGACGGTCACATTTTCTGCTAACAATGGTAAAGATTTAGGCATCCAAAGAAGAACTGCTGCAAACCCGTACCAAGAATTCTATGGCATGGGCACAGAGAGAAGGTTTTGGGGACTGTGATCAAGCTTTCATTCCAAAACTAGCTGAACGTATATCTTTTGCTGGACTACAACCAGTTTCAGGTTAAAATTAATTAGTTCTGTTTTTGTTTGCACCATTTAGTAGTTGATCATTTTTAAACTGATCAACTCAGTACCCTATTCTATATAAGAGAGATGCCAAAATTGAATGTATAGAATTGCTTGTCATATTTGTTATAGAAAGAACCGACAGTTTGTGATTGTAACTGTATACAAATTGAATTGCAATTTGGAGTGTCTCTTCTTGTTCGATTTTACATACATTATAGATAAATATGTGACCACTTGGGCTCAGCAGTTGCTTGGACAACAGAATACATACAAATCTGGCCTGAACATAACAGGTTTCAACACATCTAGTAACAGTCTTCATGGGATTAATTGTGCCTATGGTCTAATTTAATATTCATACATGCTGGATCTGATTGTGGAACCATTCTGATGATGTTGTTACAGACCCGAATACATATAATTAATTTAACTTCAGTTCAGTTATATATATGTTGATTTGATCCAACAGCTTTCATGAATGCATTTAGTTCTATCTATGGCTTTTATATATGTGTCGATTTAATTTAGCTTGGGTCCCATTTGTTTGTGAATAAGCAAGAAAAAAGTAACCACTTAGATGACCCACAAATCATATTTTAATAGCGCTATAAGAACACAATTGGAGGTGAACCGCCCTTAAATAGGCATTTGGAGTTGGATCTGATAAACTTCTGAGATCCATGTTTCACTATCAAGTAGTTGATTTTGATCCACAAAAGTGAAGGCTATGTTTGAGATACCTAAACTTCAGAATCTGAAGCTGCTAAAACCCTTTCAATGGAGTTTAGAAGGCATCTTAAGTTATATTTCTAACATCTCTGGTTGTGTCTGTCCCTTTTCAGACTGATGAAAGACGTGAGTTTTGAATGTGATGAATCATGTCAATAAGTATTTGACAGGATCAAGATTTATTTGCTTAGCCACCAGTTTTAGTGGACCTATTTAATGCAAGCCTTGCATTACCTGCCTATTTGAGAGTTTTATTTTCTTAACATAATGATGAAAGCCAGGACACATGTTATTATCTTAGCCGAATGTTGGTAAGAGCTGAATACGGTTGTTCTACCAAGAATGTTTCATTACCTGCCTATGTATAATTAACCCTTTCCAATTTTCCTCATCCTCTAGGAATGACGGGCTCAGAGTTGCTTGCTTTGCAGAAAGAGAAACTGCGTGCCATGGACTTACGAGATACTTTGAAAAGAGTTTATTATGGTATTCAGTTCACTAACAAAAGCATTAGTATGGTTGCAGCGAAGCTTGCCATTCAATCTTTGGAAACATAGACATCACTGTAGTTCCCATTCAATTGACAGGCTGGAGTTACTGCTCTAATGGTGCTATTATGTCATACAAGTAGTGCAAGCCTTCTGATTGGACAGATTATCATCACTCGTGCTTGAACAACTGTTGATGAAACAAAAGGATCAGCTGGAAACTAGTCTATATTGAACAAAAACATGGGCATGGACAAGAATCATAGGCTCGTTGTTTCATCGGTGCACTGAAGCTGTCTTCTGAAGATTTTGTCTGTATAAAATGTGATTTGCAGTCGTTTTTCCTTCTAGTTATAGTGGAGAAAATAATTAAAACAAGTAAATATGACTATCAGTTTTTTTCTCTCTCCCTGGTATGTCTTAAATTTTTCATGTATTTCTTCTTCTCAATTGACAGTTACAGCGTGCACAAGTATTGATATTGACCATCAGAAATTTTCAGCTAGTTTCAAGAATGTTTCAGAGGAAAAGAGTTCTATATGCAGCTCAGGTGGTGATGGTCTTTCTGACCTAAAACTTCATCTACCCCATTCCCATTGCTATGGATCTGAACCAAATGCAGCACTTAATTAATTGGGTATGATGACTTTTCACCTTTCATGTTGTCCAATGTATTGTCACAGGCTATTTGTATTCCACTGTTAAAAGCTGTTGAAGTGTATAAAATATGTTGGCCCTTGGTTGGTCACTATTAATTTTAAATTTTGTTTACAATGAGAATACATTTTGCTTGTGAAAGTAATGGATGAGCAATTTAGAACAAGCATAGCAAACTGCAGGACAATTTCTAAATAGCTTGCACACTTCCATAAGTTTCTAATTCCTGATAACTTATAACCTACCTACCTCCAGTGCTTATTGATTCTGAGGGTTACTGGTTGATAAACTTGGGTGAAGGTAGTGACTGCAATCTTGCATCAAAGATCACGCAAAAGACAGATTTTTACTAGTATGGTCAATTCGGCATGCATCTGTGACACTTGTAGTTGAAGAACATACCCATGTTAATTCTCTTTTCTAACATTGTTTCAGTTTTTTAAGAAACCTTTTTCTTCCATGTATTATTTATTACATTATGTCTCTACTAGATTATGACAATGAAGTCATGACCATTTTATATAAAATGGTTATTTTGAACAAATAAAAGGGGGCAGCCAGATGCGGGCGGAAGGCGGTGGTCGATAGGTATAAAATGATTATTTTGAAAAAAATATTTTACAACAATTTTTCAATGTATAGACGCCATGAAAAAATATAAAGATTTTTTTTAATATATATATATATATATATATATCTCAAATTATCCACGATATATGTAAGCGTGGCGTCTTAAGATGTCGATATCTTCAAGCGGTACAGCCGCTGCCCCGTCCAATCTTGGTCCCCTTCGTTCCTGGGGGCTTTGCTGCTTGCGCAAATGGATTTGGCTTCCGCGGGAAGGGCAGCAGCTCAGGCGAGGCTGCTCACTCCACCGGTCGACCGCTCCCGCTTCCCCAGGAAGCCTTTCGGTGTTTGCTCCCGGCCTCTCCTTCCTCCACCGAAGTTGTGGTTTCTCTCACCGCACCCTGAAAGAGGAGTCTCCCTCATCAACCGCGCGAAGAGGAGGGGCTCCGCTTCCCAGCGACCCCCACCAAAGCAGGCCATCCTTGAGGAAGAAGAAGAAGTTGATGAAGAACGAGTAATAGTAGCGGAAGAAGGGTTGGAAGTCGAATTTACTGATGACCTTGAAGAAGGTATGATGTCCATGCCGGTAATTTCTTTTCCTCATTTCACATTTCTGTTTCCTTTTTCTTTTTGTTTAATTTATTGTGTTGTTGATTCATGGATAGTACATGAGCCATCAAGACCCCCTTTTTCTGTTGCTGTATTTTGTTTTCACTATTCCGTGCTGCGTATTTTGTTCGATATGCTGGGAATTGGTTTTGCATTCCTTTTGCATCATGCGTCGACTTTGGCATAATGCGGTAATAGGTATGAGGATTTGGAATCATGTTCACCAACATTTGCTTCACATTAGTTAGTTGATGCTAGACCATGGGTAGTGTTATCTAGATGTTGTTTACTTGTTTGTGCACTCAGTGAATCATATCACATCTGAAGTGTTTTCTTTTGACTCTTGGAACGCTCCAGTGTCTGCATTTTGATGAAATTGCGCAGACCCTCTTTGTGTATCTCACTTGTAGAAGGGCATCCAAGGAAATGAGAAAACCTCGTCACATAACTGAGACAGTGTTCAAGAACTTGTTGATAGCAAGAAAAATGCAATGAACCATGAGTACTGTCTATTAATGAAGTTTTGGGAATGGATTTACAAACTGGTAGACACTTCTTGGAATAAAGACATGGGAAACACAAGCGTTTATTTTTGCCAAATGTTTGAACCTTCTTATGCTTCAGTGTATAGAATGTGAGTTCAGGAGATGAATGACAGTAAAAGATTCATGGGCAGTAAGAAATATCCCCTCCAATGAGATCTCTATTTAGTCTGTGGTTCTGATATTACACTTTAATTTCTGAGTCCTGGCTTTCTAAGTTTTGAATGTCTTTATGTTCTACATATAATATCTTTCTTCACTATTATTTCAGATTACTTTGGCACCATCTTTGTTGCATTCACCAACAAGGAATGTTACTGACTCAGCTAACACTTGAGCTGACTCGATGTCTCTGATCCATCTTGTTTGCCACTTGTTCACAATTATTGAATTTTGTATGTTTTTGTCTGTCTTTTACCTCAGAATCCTGATATGTGCAAACCTAGATCTCACTCAAATGGTTTCCTTACTCAAAAATTTAGAAATGGTTTGCTGCTAGATCGATCATGATAAAGGTTTTAGTAGTTTTTGTACAATGTGCATGAGGTATGTTGTAAGCTAAAACTTTATTTGGAACATAATAAGACATTTGATTTTGGCATGGGATAAAGAGTTACATTTTTTTATTCTAATTCTTGCTTGTATCTGATATCTTAATGTCTAAAATTTAGTTCTCTTTTGAACTGCTGAAACTCAAGCAGGTGTTTTGCAGTGGCCTTCACCTCAGACTCAAGTTATAAAGTTATCTAGTTTTACAAACTTTTTGAAATGCATATGCTTTTATTATCATCCACAGGTATCAATTTAGTCTCCTCGTCATTTTTTTCTCTTGATCATCCGTTAAGCATATTTCTCCAATCCCCAATTTGCACTATAGACCATATACTAATTGAATAAACCAAATGCTCATACTGCATGCTACTTCTTGCTAGCTATAAGGTAATGTCCATCTTTTCAGTAAAATGAAGAAACTGTTAGACTGTAATGACAACCATAGTTGCTTGTTCTGGAAAGTCTCTTGTTTCTTTTTGCCCCTCTTGTCTCATCATGTATGTCTTTGTGCAGTGAGTTACCATACACTAAAAGTTCAACGTAGCAGACGTGATTTTTTTCTCATGCAATTGCATAATATTGAAGCTTTTCTCCTACATAGTGTCATAAAAGAAGAAATCTGTATGCCAAAGGAAAGCAACTGGACCTGTTGATTGGCTAAATAAGAAAATTTATTTTGAGTTTGGTGTTCCTGCACTGTGGAAGATTTTGCAGATGCCCAACCCTACCATGTGCAAAGATAAACCTATTCAAATAGTTGAACAGTTCCATCTGGAAACTGCATGCTTGTTTAAAACAGGCTATGTTTTTTAATGCTTTGTGTAATTTGGTCCATTTTTCTGACTGAAGGCCCCATAAAATTTCAAGTTTATTTCTGCCTATTTATGCCTTTTTTTCTCTATATGATGCATAGTCCTGTCTTTGTAAATTTTTTCCTGTCTAACCTAATAACCTTTATGGACATGTGCAACTATGTGGAGATAGTGATGGAAGATGATGATGACTTTGAAGATGAATTAGAGGAAAATGAATTTGAGGAAGAAGAAGCAAATCTCTTTGTAGGCTTCTTATCTATCAAGTTGCTTATTTAAAGGTACCAATAAAACTATATAGATGAGTCTTAATTGCTAATTATTTGAGTCTTTTGGAGGTTGGAGATGGTGGTGCAGGAGGTGGAATATCTCTTGCTGGTATGTGGTGGGACAAAGAAGCATTGGCTATTGCAGAAGAAGTATCAATGTCATTTGATGGTGATTTGAAGATGTATGCTTTTAAAACTACTGCTAATTCAACCATACGTGTGCGGATTGAAAAGATTTCTACCAAGTAAGTACAGAATTAAATAACTTCCACATTGTTGCTTCTCAATGTCAAATTAAATAAATCTTTAATTCTGTACTTCTCAAAGTACTTTAAAGATTTATGTACCTTGGGGTGGTAGCATTTGTAAAGTGAAACTTGTGTTGCACCATATCAGTTCTCATCGATAATTATACGTATGTATTACCTGATTAAACCATGAACAGCCAGCACTTCTGTGAGTTTCTCTACTGAGATGGATATTTGAATAGACTAGAACATTCAACAAAATTGTGGAATACATGGGAGAAAAATCACATGCACAGGCCATTTGCCTGTTCAAAAGCACTCAAGAGTCTGATAGATCTAAGACAGGACCAAGTTGTGTGATCTAAATGTTGATAAGAAATCAGTCATAATTTTTTCTCCATTTTAAGGCCAAATTCTGTGGATAACTGCTAGATGCAACTCAACACAAAGTAGGGACATTTCTTCTAACATGTATCAGTACTAAATTCTCACGTGATGAAAAAGTAAATGTTCCCAAGTGGAAAATAATACTATTTGTGATTCTCTTTCAGGATCCTATAGGCAAAAACTTGAAGAGGATAGTGGTTATTCCCAGTAGGATCATACAAAGATCGTTAACTTGTTCAGCAACACTAACCAAGATAACTGAAATTTTGTTCAGCAATATGAACCAAGATAACTGAAATTCTGTTAGTGTTGGCTTTTAAAATGTAATATCTGTTGAATGAGCAGTGCTAACGGACTCCTTGCTACTCAGCTCTGAAGCATTTGACAGTACTTATAACAAAGTAAGTATATTTTGTTTCACATTTTGCTGATACATAATATAGTGCTTCATGCAACTTTTTTTTACTGGCATCCTGCACCCTATCAAATTGGTCTTCCAATAAATAATAAAAAACAAACTTCCCTGAGTATCAGATGAATTCATATTTTCTCTGCTTGATATCATGCTGAACGGATAGTGCCATATTGATGGATTGCTGATTAAGTCCTGTGTCTTAGGTATGGTTCTCCAAGTATTGATGATATTGAAGCCTTCTCCAAAGCCTATCGCTCCCGCTTAGATGAAGCTGAACTCGCTGAAAGAATACCAGATAACATTAGTTTAGAGGTACTTAAATTCATAGTTCATTTCTTTTTGGTATTTATTCCGAACCTGGATTCCTTTTAACAATAAAAGCTATCTTAATAGTTTAGAGGCATTTATTGACGATTTAGCCTTTTGATCTCATTTTAGGTCTCATCCCCTGGTCTTGAAAGGGTTGTTCGCATCCCAGATGACCTTGAGCGATTCAAGGACCGACCCATGTATGTGAAGTATATCAGTGATGGTGCTGCAAGTTCTTCCCCCCAAGAGGGTGATGGTGTGTTTAAGCTTATATCCTATGATATGGAATTATGCCATTGCACTTGGGGTTTAGCAGATGTGAAGATAAATAGGCAGAAGGCAGGGAAAGGAAGACCTCTAAGCAAGAAACAAAGAGAATGGCGGCTGCAGACACCATTCGAGTCCTTGTGTCTGGTCCGACTACATTCTGACTGCTGAGATGTGACTCGGTCATCAGTTACGAGAACATGTATCGATGAATCTGCCTTTCTCACTTCCGAACCAACAGTTACGAAAGCAGGAATCAACTTATAAAACTGCTAAAGGGAAGACGATAGCATGGTTTTGGTTTATCAGACTAGCGATCGAGTAGCTTTTAGTTTTTTGTCAGACAAATTTTCTAAGTGAGATTTATATTGAAGATTTTATAGTGAGTAGCTGAGTCTTAATGTTCCTAAAAAAGAAAAGAATCTCAAATTCAGCTTTTATGTCAACTGATATTCCCAATAACTAACGTGAAATGATAGAGGGTATGTATTCAAGTCCTAATATTTTGAGTTTTTGTTTTTTTCTCATTTCCCAGGAGGGCTTTACCAACTGCGGGCTACTCTTAGTAAGCTATGATTCTTGAGGCAGAACACGGGAGATGATGAGTGGTAAAAAAGCTAGCTGAATGCGTGCTGAGCACCCGCCCGAATAAAGCCTGTTATAGTCATGTGATATGTTACACTCATATTGTTTCGCTCAGAGTATGGTATCAATGTAAAAAGTGTGTCAAATATAAATATAAGTTTCCAAGTTCAAATCGAAAGAATAATAAATATGATATTAAGATTTGGAGTGGTTTTAATATCTCATATATAGATCGAAAACTCTCTATTGGTGCATACAAAAATACCATTTGCACATGGTAAAAAGCTCACTATCTCTCTGATTGCTAATGTTTACGGATCTCTAGCTTTTTAATTTAACATCTATTACAATGAGCATGGGAGAAGTATTTATAATAAAAAAGATCACAATATCTTTTTTTTTCCCTATTTTACAAGCTTTTTTTTTTCAGTTCTACATGACCGACATAGTATCCCAGTTGAATCGATAAACCTAATTACACGCACCTCTCCGAAAAGCCTGTCGAGGGATATTAACTGTTGATGACCCCAAAACAAGCCACGGCCGCTCGTCCGTCACATGGCGGCGGGCGCCGATTCCGTCCTCAACCGTCTTATTCAACATGCCACCCGCCCCAAGCGATCCCGCAACCGCTCCTCCTCTTCTTCCCTCTCCGTTATCCGACGACACCTCGACTCCGGCAACCTCCCCAAGGCCATTGCCGCCCTTTCCTCCTCCCCCGCACCCTTCTCCACCTCCTTATACGCTCGCCTCCTCCAGCTCTGCTCCTCCAAGCGCTCCCTCGTCGACGTCCGCCGCGTCGAGTCCCACCTCGTCGCCTTCTCCCCCTCACCCTCTACCTTCCTCTTGAATCGCACCATCGAGGCCTACGCCCACTGCAGCAGCCCCGCCGACGCCCGCGAGCTCTTCGACGAAATGCCCAAGCGGGACGGCGGCACTTGGAACGCCATGATCGCTGCCTACCGATGTTCGGACTGCCCCGTCGAGGCGCTTTCCCTCTTTTCCACCATGAATAGGTCGGGCATCCGCGCCAAGGATGTCACCTTGGCGTCCGTGCTTGGCTGCTGCGGCGACCTCGTGGCCTTGCTTCTCGCCAGGCAAATTCATTGTCTCGTTTTGAAGTACGGGTATTTTCCGAACGTGATCCTCGATACTTCCGTCGTCGACGTGTATGGTAAGTGCCTTGCGATGGACGACGCAAAGAAGATGTTCGACTCGATCATTGACCCAAATGCTGTTTCTTGGAACGTGATTGTGCGGCGGTACCTTGACGCAGGGAGAGCTAGAGAAGCATTGCTTATGTTCTTCCGGATGATCAGAGAAGGTGTCAAGCCTTTGAGCTTTACCGTGTCGAATGCTCTTATTGCCTGTTCCGACACCCTTGCCCTCAAGGAGGGGCACCAAATTCATTCAACTGCGACCAAGGTCGGTTTTGAAGGGGACAATATTGTCGGGAGCTCTCTCATGGAAATGTATGCAAAGTGTGGGGTTGTTCAAGATGCTCGTCAACTATTTGATCAATTGCCTTCCAAAGATGTTGTCTCATGGACTTCTATGGTCTCGGGTTATGCATCCTGTGGGAGAATAGACGACGCTGAAAAGCTCTTCGATGAGATGCCTGAAAGAAATGTGGTCTCGTGGAATGCGATGTTGGCTGGTTATGTTCAATTCTTTTGTTGGGACAAGGCATTGGATCTTTTTTGCAGGATGAGGGAGACTATAGAGGTCGACCTTGTTACTCTTGGTTTAGTACTGAATGGTTGTGCAGGAATGTCTGATCTCGATCGAGGAAAACAAGTTCATGGGTTTTCTTATAGGCACAATTTGGGATCCGACCTGTTCTTTAGCAATGCACTGGTCGATATGTATTCAAAATGTGGGTGCTTGAGAAATGCTGAGGTTTGCTTTTTGAGGATGGTCTCCCAGAGAGATATGGTTTCTTGGAACTCTTTGATATCAGGATATGCACGTTATTGCAGGAGTGAGGAGGCATTGGTTGCTTTTAGTGAGATGCTGTTTGAAACAACTCCGAATGAGCTCTCTTTCAGCACAGCGTTGGCTGCTTGTGCAAATATCTTCATGCTTGAGCATGGAAAGCAAATTCATGCATACATGGTCAGAAATGGTTTTGAGCTGGATGTCATAATTAGAGGAGCACTAGTTGATATGTACTCAAAGTGTCGGTTGATAGAGTATGCTATGAGAGTTTTTGAAGAGAAGAACTTTCGGGATCTGATCCTTTGTAACTCGATGATATTGGGTTGTGCTTATAATGGGAGAGGTGAGTGCAGTCTTGAACTTTTTGAGGAAATGCAGAAGGAGGGGATTACGGCAGACAATGTTACATTCGTTGGTGTATTACTTGCTTGTATCAGCGAGGGATATGTTGATCTTGGCAGGCGGTATTTTAATTTGATGAGCGACGAGTATGGTGTCATACCTCGAGTTGAGCATTATGAATGTATGATCGAACTACTAGGCATCCATGGATTCATGGTTGAGCTTGAGGATTTCATTCGACGAATGCCATTTGAACCAACCATCCCGATGTGGACAAGAATCTTCGACTGTTGCCGAGAGCATGGAAACAGAAGTTTGGGTGAAAGGGCTGCAAAATGCATCAACGAATCTAACCCAATAAATCCAGTTCAATTTGAGATTCTTGAAAGAACAGAACTGGACACAAAAAAGGAAGGTCAATCATGATCACTTGTAGCCAACCAATCCTGTGAGCAACTAGCTCAATCATGAATAACGATATGTCGCGCAAAGCGTATTGCAAAAGGAGGCAGACTGCAATAGCTGATAACTCATGTTGTCTCTCATCGTGAACAGGATCCTGCATATCTGTTGCCTATGGGGAGATTCGACAGTTTGTGAAACATTGCATTATAAGATGTGGCCAGACTTTGTTCAAGGGGGTATAGCTATCATTTTGAAGATGAGGTATTCTAAAAGAAGCCTCCATGCAGATATTGGATACTAGTGGTACTGGTACAAGATAAGGCAAGATTTGGTGTACAGTACAGTCCATTTGGTAAACGCAAAACATGTCACAAGATGCCCAGTTAAAAATGTTAGTCAGTTCTCTAACATGTTTTGCTGAAGACTATGTGCAGAAGCTTTTTGTTGATCAAAATCAATGTTGCTTACTTCGCTTCTTGCAATTGTTTAGTGAAAGGATAAAGTTGCACCCAGATGCATGATGGACCATCTAGATTGCAGGAACCTCTATGGGGTGCTTGCAAACGGGAGCCAGGAGTCTCTCACCACAATTTTGCCAGCTCTGCCATTCATGTTGGAAACAGAAAAAATTTGGTGGCCATAGGGTCAGAGCCGATTTCTTGCATCATGTTGCACAAGTTTAGCAATCTGTAAGTTATCATGCAATTCATATGTTATATATGTTTCCATGATAAGTTCTTATCTTGATGCTCCTTAGAGAATGTCTTGGTGAGTTTTTTTTTTCTTTTTTCTGAAGCTATTGATTATTGATTTATAAAGAAACAGATGTAGTTGGAAAATTATTGTTATTATGATCCTTCTTAAGGAACGTCTCTTTCATAGCTGACTTGCATCTGTTAAACAGATGAAGAAATGCATGTGGGTTCTAGTGACAATGCCATCAGAAAAAGGATAGACATTTTATAATCACAATTGATTGCTAATTGCTGGGACAGCATAATTACTATTAACTACAGAAAAGATAGAGCCGTCAGCCATCTTTTTTTATTTTCACAGGAAATTATAGGAGAAAAAGATGGAGAGATCAATCTATTTTGTAGAAAGAATACAAGGACTGTGGTATTAGGATGTCCTTGACGGATGGCACCTTTGCCAGTCCAGATGGTTGGACATCCGAGAGAAATTTCTGTAGGCTAGGGTATGATCCCCTAGTATTGCAGTCATGTGCATGAAACAATTAGGTCATTTGAGGTGGTAGGGGGTTTAAAAACCCAGGGTTGTGGTAAAGAACCACAGAGTTTCCCAAAAGGTATGGAGAAGTTGACGACAAAGTTGTTTGAGCTGAAGCAGGACACTCACTGAGAGATTTGATACTGGTGGCTGAGGGGGCTTGGGGAAGTGTCAAAGAGAGGAATAAGATGATGAGAATTTTCTTCTTTAGACTGTTAATGGAATTAATATACTATTGCATTGGTCTTTCAAATTCCTGCCTAGATATTATGTAACAATGTGAGCTATTATTGAATCTGCACAATTATAGTGTTTCTAATGTTAGCTCGAGTTATGTTACTTGTTCCTTCAGCCTGCAAATTGGCATTTTATCAAGTCATCGCATTCATCTTTTAATGTTGTTGATGATAAATGAAATACATAAAACTGATCTCCTTTATGCAGGAAAGGTAAGGTGAACAAATTAACAAGCATAGGGTAGGTTGTCTTACTGCCATGGATAAAAAATATAAACAAGGTGTTTGATGTAATGCTCATATATGTTCGTATCTTTCGGTCTTTATTCATACTTTGTATAGCAAGTAGCGGGCTAATAGTAGGTTTGGCAGTCCTAGTTTGGTTAGCTTTCGTGATCGTTTTCGGCTTGTAAATGAGAGTGTTGTGTCATGTGGACACTTATGGGGATTTCGATCTGTAATGGATCATATGATCCTTTGTGTGCGATCGTTTAGAGTCTGTTAAGTCTATGTTGTAATTTGTATTGGCTATAAAGTGTTTGCTGAAACGGTTACTTGTGGATCATGTGTGAAACAATTTCTCTAATCTGTTTTCTCTTTTATAGATCCTAAGAGACCATTGGAGGTTTCGGAGAGGCTGACCTTTATGAACAGACATGCAAGGGTGTCATGCGGCTTAGGCAATGCCAGTTAAATTCGTGAGATTTGGTATTAGAGTAGGACAAGCACACGTATAAATACTTGTCATACAAACATGGGGGACCTAGCGGGGCTGTGTGGAGGGTAGCCAATGCACGCGACTGTTTGGGGGAAACAGACATTGAGATGTAGAGAATGAGTCGTAGGGCTAACCCGTGGAATGGTGGGTGCGAGGGCCACCATCAACTCAATGCAAATCGAGAGGTGGAGCAACTTGTGTGGAACTTAGTGAAGTGCCCAAGCCGCATAAAGGGAGTCAACATAAAAGATGGAACATTGAGCGGAGGCACAAGGCTTTCCTTAGATAGAGATCAAGGACATAAACTCTTGTAGATGCAAGAGCGGGATTATGTTATTCCATGAGTTCTTTATTCCGATGGAGCAGACTCATCCTGCATTGTGCCAAAGTTGAAGGGAGCTTCGAGGCACATGCACTTTATCTCAGAGAAGCATTTGACGGAGGAACGAAAGTGACTCAATTGGCTAAGGCGAAGTTGGGATCAGAAGGCCTTAGCACGGGGCAAGACGACACAGAGGCAGTTACTCTTGAAGAATATGTCATAGTACTGTCATTCGAGTTGTTATGAAGAAAACAGTGTTAGCAAAGATTGTGTTGGTGGGGGATAGAGGCCCAGATCCAGATAATGATGCATTAATTTCAGTGAAGTATGTGGACTTCGAGAGCTACTAGGCATAATCGGAGGTGGCGGAGGCCCTACGATGTGTTGGCCGAGGTTACACATGGAGAGATCGTAGTCTGAGTTCATCTCACGAGAATCTGAATACAATAGAGATGTCACTAGGAGGCGACATGGTGCAGCGGATCGTAGTGAAACAGTTCGAGGCAATACAACACACGCGGGATAAGTCTCGTGAGGGACTTGATAATGTGAAGGTATGATTAGGAGCTGTTGGGAGCTCAACTTCGGTGAATAATACGATGGCAAGAAGAGTTATGGATTTAAGGAGTGAATGTCATGGTACCGCAGAGGCGAGTCTTCCGTGCGTGCATCGAATTTTACATCGGATGAAAGCCTTGGTCATTAGCATATGGGGGATGTGTGCCACCGAAAAAGAATTTTGAGTGCAAGTACCAGTGAGTCACATGGATAAGACTTGATTATACAGAGGTATGATCGGAGCGGCGGAGAGTTGGACTGTTCTAGTGCTCATATTCGCTTAAGGAAGCCCGAGAAGTCGGATGACAAGGTTGAGTAGGCAAATGTTGCGACCAAGGAAGCTAAGGAGAATAGAATCTACACAAGCCCTACAACATGATGGTGGAGGCAATGCATGAGAGTTGCAGTCTGTCTTTCCATCAACTAAGGGGAATTGCTCGAAGAACATAGAGGTGTTAAAATAGGTGGTCGAAAGGGGCAATGAAACGACGACAAATCTAGAGGGGCTCAACTACCCAAAAGCCAACCGTCAGTCAGAATGGAGGTGGACTCAGAGGAGTACCACAGTGTCGTAGAGTCGGATTTACCGATCGTTAACAAAGGGACGCAGATGCAAGGCAATGGATAGTAGTGCCATGGACTTGGCAATGCCATGGTATTGCAGAGGTGAGACTTTCATGGAGTCATCAAGCTTTTGCTCTAATGGAAGGAGAGCGTTGGAGAATGCAGAGGCAAACTCTAGTACCAAGACAAGGCTGAAGGGCAGAGGCCAAAGAATTTAATAAGATCGATGTTAACAGGCATCTCATCAAGATAGTCGAAAGTGGAGGACTTCAAGTTGATGCAAGAGTGCTCGACCAAGAAATGAAGTAGACAGTACGTTGTGTTGTACATTTTCTACTCAAAGTAGATGACAAAGATGATGGAGAAGATGGTACAATCTCAAAGGTGACTAAAACTAGCAGAGACTTGCTTCAAGTTGGGGTGAAATTTTGCTCTTTTCGAGCAAAACTTCTTGCATTCCAGAAGTTTGATAGTAGTGAGAAGGCGAATAGCAGTAGCTAACTCAATGCAAGGAGTGCAAACATTTTGAGTGCTTCGGAAGTGTGAGCAAAGAATATGGGCGAAGGCTAGTAACTGACTCGATGCATGAAGTACAACCTCGAGGAGGCGAGCGAAGTTAAGTAACATTTGACTTCTCAACTGAAGAAAATGGGTGAAACTGAGTATCTCACTTCTCTTATTTATCCAACAGAGGAGCTTTGCTCAAGATCAAAGACTATTTGAAAAACCTAATGGAAGACAATAGTTGTCAAATCATCACCAATGGTGATCGATGCTACTAAGAGCAGATTGTTTGCTTTATTTCCTAACATAATGTTAATCGAAAACGGAAGTGATGCGAACCTACTTAGAAGTAACAACTAAGTTAAAGAAGAATCGATGAGCAAATTTTGTGAATGAAGGACCTCATAAATTTCAAAATCTGTAAGGCAATGCTCGTTAAAGCCCTAATAAGCATCTGCCCAGTTTAAGCGATATAAGACGATTAAGATACTAGCGCATAACAAAGAATGTATTTTCCTTCACTAGAAGGATCTGTAAGAATCAACAAGGATTAGAGCAGAAGATTGAAGATTCAACAAAAGGCGAGGAGATGCAACGTCTGTAACGGCTTCGACGAGAACGTCAAAGAAATAAGTGAGGGAGAATATCACAGACAAAAATATAAACAAGATGTTCGATGTAATGCTCATATATGTTCATATCTTTTGGTATTTGTTCATGCTTTGTATAGCAAGTAGCGGGCTAGCAAATAAGCTTGCCAGCCTTAGTTCGATTACCTTTCGTGATCATTTTTTGCTTGTAAATGAGAGTGTTGTGTTATGTGGACAATTATGAGGATTTCAGTCTGTAATGCACCATGATCATTTATGTGCGATCGTTTAGAATTTGTAAAGTTCATATTTATAATTTGCATTGGTTATAAAGTGGCTGCTGAAATAGTTGATTGTGGATCCCGTGTGAAACATTTTCTTTAACATGTTTTATCTTATGTAGGTCCTAAGAGATCATAGGAGATTTCAGAGAGGTTGACATTTACGAACAAATACGTAAGGATATCGTACGACTTAGGTAAAACCAGCTAGGTTCGTGACGTTACGGTAACTAAAAATCACATGAGCGGAGAAAAATACATTTCTGCCCAGAGAGATTTTGATTCAAGAGGCAAGCTTATATTTTGATCCTTGGACTATCTGATATAGTTTCCAAAATTCCAAGAAACAGTTTTACATATAGATGTTCTAACAGCTTCTGAGATCAAGTAATGACAATACCACATGAACTTGAAGAACCCAACCAGACATTCGTTTTTCAGATCCCATGTATGTTTAACTATTAACAGGGACAACAGCAGCAGCAATTCGACCATAGCCTTATTATTTCTTGTTGGTGTTTGCATGAAACCACAGCCAATGGAAATACTTAAAAACAAAGTCATGCAAAGGAAAATTAACCTGAGATGAAATGCTATTGTACTGTTTTGTACTTATCACAAAACTCATGTCTTATGTATAGAGAAGTTGGACAGATTGCTGGTCGCTCATCATATGAGTGACAGCAACAGACAACAAAAGTGCGCCTTATGATTGAATAAGATTGCAATTTTACTCCAACTCTGCTTACATACTCTCTTTGAGTTTTTATTGTTGATGACAGACACAAGGATTTAGATAGGTGCATCACAAATAGCTTTTTATGCTAATGCAGAAAGCTCGACACCATGTCGAAAGCAGTAAAGGATGCAGATTCTTAGCCATCACTGCTGTAAGATTTTGTCTTTCGTCAAGTTTTAATCCGCCGATTTGTCAAGCACAACAATCTTCGGCCGCTTGCTCCGCTCGTCGCTGCGACGAGACGCTTCGTCTTGATCGCTGTCATCGTCTATGTCAGAAGAGCTGCTGCTGCTACTGGAGGTTGCGCACGGCCGAAAGCCGCACATGGCAGCCTCCGCCGCCGCCACGGCTTCGGCGGTGCGAAGGTCGGCGACGCCAAGGAGCAAGTCCATCTCGATGTACCCCTTCTCGTTCCCACTGAGCACTTCCACGTCGTGGTCCGCGCGGGAGCTCGACTGCACCTCGTGCTCCAGCTTCTCGTTGGCCTCCGCCATCAATCCTAGGAAGTCCTTCACCTTTTCCAGAAATTGGCTCCGGGGAACAGCGGCGGTGAGAGGTTTCGGTTCCGAACCGCCGATCACGGCGGCGGCGGCGGCGGGTTTGCGGCCTCGGGTTACGCCCGCGGGTTGCTCGCCGCCCACGAGAAGGCTCTCGGGGAAGCAGGGCTTTGAGGGCTGGTCCAGGAGCACTTTGCTGCTTTTCGCCGCCATTGCTGCGACTTCGGCACCGAAGGAGACCAACTGAACCGTTGTTCCTTTCTTCCTCCCTTCCGTGCCTTATATAGGTTTTGGAAACCCTAGTTCGATGGAAAGCGGTAACGGGTCCTCTGTAGCGGGCGACGGAGTCGGGTTGAGATCCGATAAGTTCTGGGGTCTGATCCAGTGATGACGCGGGGAATGGCGCAGGCACAAGAAGCAATCTGGCGGGGCTGAATCACCCCATGGAGGTTTCAGGGCTGATCCGCTGTCGTAATCGTGAGGCGTGCGCATGTGGGTTTGCCCTCATCGATTTATACTGTTACATGCTTGTGTAAACAGCTTGTAATGTACGAGTGAAGAGTCTATTATATTATATCCCATATGGATATTATACTTCAAAGGTAGAATAATTTCTCAGTTTCCACCAAAATTACATGCCTTAGGAAATTACTTTGGATGAAATTGACCAATTAATCCATCTTTAAAATTAGGAAACATCCATTTTGACCCTCATCTTGCTAAAAGAATTGTGTACTTTTGTTAATTGTACCTTCAAATTTTGACTCATATTCACTATAACAATAAATCTTAATGTACTAATAAATAATAATTGTCTTGCCTATTCTACCTACCTCTATATCTATATGCCTTCTTCACTCTCATACAAATATTGCTTACCTTTGTGACATCTTTAGTCCTATATATTAGGTACATGGATTGAAATATTATATCGTATCATTTGATATGATTCGATCCGATAGAGGATTTATACGCTTGGTATATATTGGTTCGATAAAGAATCAGTATGCTCGATATAGCTTGGTACCTTAATGTACCATGTGTTAGTATGCTCGGTATAGTTCGATACTTACTGTATCGACAGTTGATCGATACGTTGGTACGATACAAGATTGTGAACCTTGATTAGTTATAATACACCTCCTGGCTCTTAGCGACTCTCTCAATGTTGTAATTTAGCAATTTAAATTTTGATCTAACTTTGTTGTGAGGTAGATGAGTTCTGCTAATCTTCACTAATACCTTCTTTATTAGATTCTATCATCCATGAGACTACCTATGTCATCGTTTTTGTCATTTCTTTTAGTAGAAAATGGTATAAAACTATGTTCTACCTATTTCGTTCCTTAGTCAAGCATTTTTGTGTCAACCCGAAGTCCCCTACTTTTAGGTATCTTGATGAGAAACCCTTTCACATATGTCTAATAAAGTGTCTTAGATATTACCCTTTTGCCTTATCTTCCTATTTGAAATTTACCATTGCATTTTCTACCACCTCAAATCCCTTTCATAACTATACACTTTCCTCTATAAGAACAAAGGATGGGTGGCCCCACATAAGCCACCTTTATAGTACCATAGTGCTCTCTTATGCTCATGATCGTACGATTGATCATCTTGCATCATTTTTCATCATAATTGGTAGATATTGTGGCACACTAATTCTACCTCTATTCTAACCCACATTTGATTTTAGATAGCTAAGTCACTCTAGACTGATTTATCATTACTTCCTCCCCCCTTCGACCACTTGCCTCAATAGATCTGTATTCTCTAAACCAATTGTATCTTTGCATTGTTATCGGTCTCTTTTGTGTGCTTAATAGCACCATTCACTCGTTTGATATTGTCTATAGATTTATCAGGCTCCCTTAAACTAATATATATATTAAGAGGGTGAGACACTCTATTAGACCTACATAAAGTTGAAACTTGTGTATCAGGTTCCTGAACAAACTTAGCCTCCGAAATGATGCTTTAGCTAGGTTCTCCAACATCGTTCAACTCTATCTCGCTCCTACTATTTCCACCAAGAATGTTCTCTTTCTTAAGGAACATTACTCTCTTGGCAACAAAGACCTTTTGGTCCTTGGGATGATATAAATAATACTCATAAGTTTCCTTAGGGTATCTCACAAACTTGCACCACTCCATCCTTGATTCCAACTTCTCAGGGTTGTTTCTTCTAACGTGGGTAGGGAAGCCCCAAATCTTAATAATCTTAAGATTTAGCTTTTTCCGTTTTTATATCTCATATGGTGTAAACACTACCAATTTAGATGAAACTATGTTTAGAAGATAAGTTGCAGTCTCAAGGGCATATCCCTAGAATGAAACGATTAGGTCAATGAAAACCATCATGGACTGCATCATGTCTGACAACATGTAATTTCTCCTTTCTGATATGTTGAATCCTAGATTTTGATGATGAAATCAATTGATAAATTTATGGAGTAATATGCTTTCAAGATAAATGACACAGGAAAAACTTTGTTTACGAACACGAACCATCACAGGGCTAATTGTTTAAGTACGAGAATCACACGTTGGGCCGAAGAAGCATCATGTCAGAGATTGGTTATCGGGCCAAAGGATTGATCGGCATGCCGAAGGATGGACTTCGTGCCATGAGTTTGGGCATCAGGCCGAAAGGATCGAGTATTGTGCCAAAAGATCAGATGTTATGGGAAGTCAACATGCTGATAGATCGAGCGATACATCGAATGAAATGACGATGCGCAGGAAGTTCGGACGAAGTCTCAGATGATCAAATGACATGTATGAATGCTGGATAATGTGTTGATTACTTCGTGATTGTGTTTAGATATGTGATTGAGTGGTTAAGTCTTGACCGAGGTTGTTTCGAGTCAAATTGAGTAGTTAAGTATTGAGTTGAAATAATGCTAACTTGATTAAGAGCCTATTGGACTTGAACCAAGGCCGAATTGGGCTTGTTGAAAGGCCAATTGGATGACCTGAATCAGGCTTGGGCAACGGTACCATCCAGACAACCGAAAGCACTATTTTATGCTTTTTCGAGGCTTTCAACGGTAGTACCGCTTGTGGCCAATGACGATACTGCCCAGGTGGTGGTGGTGGTACAACCCAGGGTGACGGTGGTACTGTCAAAGCCCGGATTCCCAGGCTATGTTCGACGGTAGTACCGCCCGACGCCTACGATGGTACCGCCAATACCTTGAAAACTCGGGGATCTAAAATTTTGACTTCATTTATGAAGCCTTTGGGGGTCTGTAAATACTCCACTCATGCTTGCTTGATTCAAAAGTGAACAAGGGTGAACAAGAAAAAAATTTTGAGGTTAGAAGTGTTTAAACTCTTGAAAGTATTTAGTCTCTTCCTCCTTGAGTTTAACGATTATTCTAAGGAGTTGTGAGGCCTTGTGTAAAAGAGTTGTGAAAGGTTCTCTCCTGAGCCTGGTAAAAGGAGTAGAGTTGTAACAAGAGTAGTTGATTTTCGTCCATTAGAAAAAAGATCGATAGTGGAAGCCGATAGCCTCGAGGGAAGAGGAATCGAGAATGAATATTGGTTAGGATGATCAAACCACTATAAATCGATTTGCATTTCCTTTCTTACTTTGCTTTGTTATTGTTTACTAATTTACTTCACTCACTATCCTTACTTGCACTATTGGTTAAATGTACTTCCAGTTTATATTTTCATTCGAACCTTTTCGATTCTAAATCTTCCTTGTTAGGATCAAGTTGGCACTAAGAGAGGGGGGGGGGGGGAGTTAGGGTGGAGTGCTAAATGAAGAACTTCGGTTTGAAAAAGTTTCGTTTGAAGAGCAATAGTAACAAAAGGCAAGAAAGAGATTCACATGAGATTTTTATAGTGATTCAGTCCTCTTGTTCTACATCCACTCCTGATTCCTCTTCACTTGAGGCCATCGGCTTCCACTCCTAATCTTTTTCAATGAGCGAAGATCAAACACCCCTTACAACTATTTTCTTCTTTTCTCAGGCTTAGGAGATACCTCTTACAATTTTTCAGTCCTCCCTTAAACACAAATCTCATTCGGAGAAAAAGGAGGAACTCTCACACAATTTCAATAGTATTTTTCCAAGTTTTTCCTTCATTTAATTGCTATCCCAAGCAAGAATACTTGGGGTATTTATAGACCCCAATTGACTTTAGAAATTAGAGCCGAAAAATCAAATACCCCGAAATTTTGAGGCTACGGGAGGTATCATCGTCAGCACCGACCATCGAACAGAGCCCAAGAATCTGGGCTCTAGCGGTACTACCATCGGGAATGGTAGTACCATTGTTGATAGCCGATGGTACCACCGCCCAAGTTACCCAAAAAAGTATTTTTTTAATACTTTTCATACCTGAGTTGTACCTTATTTTGACCTAATTGTACCACCTTCCATGTCAACGAAATGAGCTCTCTAATGAGCTCAAATCAACCCTTAAATCATAATTATGATAATTAAGACTATCCCCGAAGAATGCATATCCCCGATTCTTTCGGTCCGATGCCTAGACTTTAACTCCGGTCCAATGTTCGATTCTTTTTTAATTAATCTTTTCTTTTTATGATTGTAGTTAGTCCTGCATCACTTTCTTCAACACAAGGGTTAGATCATAATTTCACCAATTGATTTCATCATCAAAATCAGAGATTCAATCATCTTTCCCTTTTTGATGATGATAACCAATTGATGATAGAGTTAACCTTAACTCCCTCTATCAATATGTCATATTGATAGAAATCATCATTCCATAATCATAATTTCAAAATATAATATTTTATATGATTCAAATTTCAAATCTTCATATCTTCTCAAAATATATCTTTCCATGTATGATTCGAATTTCAAATTTTCATATCTTCTCAAAATACATCATTCCATGCATGACTCAAATTTCAAATTTCTAATCTTCGTTTCTTCTCAAAATACATCATACCATGCATGATTAAAATTTTAAATTTCAAATCTTCATTTATTCTCAAACTATATCATTCCATACATGATTCAAATTTCAAATCACCATTTCCTCTCAAACTATATCATTGCATGCATGATTCAAATTTTAAAGTTTAAATCTTAATATCTTCATCTCTTCTCCCCCTTTGTCATTAGCAAAAGGAGAAATGTGTAATTAGCAAATTTTTACCACATGCTATAGAATCTCAGATTTTGATGATGAAATCAATTGATGAGTTTTATGATCTAACATGTGTGTTAGAGATAAGTGATGCAGGATTAACTACGTCAGTGAAAAGGCAATACAATCTAATGTTGGGCCGGAGTCCAGTTCGGGCATCAGTCGTGGTTCGAATGATGTAGTGGGAACTCGACGAGAGATCGTTGGAAGCTTGTCGAAAGTGATCGAGGGCTTGCCGGGGGCTCGCCGAAAGTGATCGGGAGCTTGCCGAGAGTTCATCGGAAGATGATCAAGAGACTTGCCGGGAGTTCACCGGAGGATTCTAAGAAGATCATTGGGAGTTCGGAAGATCGATTCACATGCCGAACAACAAGAATGATTGTATCGGAGCATCAATAAGAGGTAATCGGGTCCACTTCGGGTTAGACTTGAGCTCATGATTGAGCCCATTTCATTGACCTGGAAAGATATCAACACGAGGTACAAGTCGGGAATGAAACAAAATGAGAAAAGTATTATTTTGGGATTCTCGATGGTAGTACTGTTGCTACCCAGGTTTTCAGGCTCCTAATCAAGTTAGTAGAGTTTTGATCCAATACCAGCTTAATTTGACTCTAAACAATCATGATCAAGACCCAATCACTTTAATTACAATCACGAAACTTGTTGTCCAACATTCCAACATGTCATTTGATCATCCGACACTTCTTTCAAACCTCCGACGCATCTTCGGACCAGATTTTCAAACTCATGACACGAAATTCATCCTACCACACATCGACCAATCCTTCGGTCCGACGTCCAATATTTGACATGACATTTTTTGACCCAACGTTTACTTCGATAGATTACTCTCCGAAGGTTCAAGTCCATAATCGATGTTTTTTTTATATTAATTATCTTGAAAGTATATTAGTTCATAAATTTATCAATTGATTTCATCATCAAAATTTAAGATTCAACATTAAGATATGAACTTCCATCTTAATATACTCCCTCCTATTATTTTTATAACGAATTACACAACAACCTTTGATGCATGAAATGAAAATCTTCTATAAATTTTTAGTGGAGATCTAAATCCAATAGAGGTGTTAGTACAATCTCAAACTGGTAGACCAATCACGATGAGACATGCCACGTGTACCATTGTTCGGCCCTGCTTTGTCTTGCCGATGGCTAGCAGGTGGTGCGGATCGGGCATTACGACACTCACTGATGCAGTGTTTGGGATCCCAACCCGAACTTTGGGTCGCCACTGACCCAGTTGGTACTTACATGTCTCGACTCGACAACATCAAACTATCTTTTTTTATAGGGGACTTTGGTAAAACTATATAATTAGCACCGCACACTTAATCGATGTTAAGATGTTAATGGAACAATCCTGTGCTAAGCCCACCCCGAGATGGCACCGCGCAAGACATTTAAAGTTCAGTAGCAAATATTGTATTAGAGAAACGCTTAAATGGCATCCAACATCAAAATTATGCAGAAACAACAATGACTAAACGCTTAAATGGATCAAATAATAGGGCATACAGACAGATTGATGGATTTGTACCACCATCAAGCACCGGTGGAAGACAGTAGCAGTGATGCTGGGCCAAGCATAGTCTCATTTCCATCAGTGCTCCTGTGACTATATTTCCTGAGTGCTCTTATGATCAAAGCTCCAAGTTTACTGCAACTCGATAAACCCCAGCAAAAGAGCGCCGGTGTTCATGCAGTCAACACAGCAAAGCAGTCATGTCCAGTGGATATATTTTTTCTTCCTGTCTAACAGAAAGAAGTCAAAGCAAAATAAGCCAGCCGAGTCATAAAGAAGTGCAACACTACGCTATCAACTGAAGAAAACTGAGGCACACCTGGAAGAACAAGGATTTAAATATACAGTTCTTGCAAAACTGAACTTAATATAACAAAGCATCGGCAGGACATGGAAGAAAGAATTTACAAACCTACATGTTTGACTTTCAAGGTGCGTACAAGTCAGTGGATTCCATCGGAGATGACCAATAATGGAGTAATGATTCTACAGTCATTCTTCGTGTGGCACTGAGCATTGAGATGAAAAATCGACATCCATCTATTTTATACTCTTCCAGCGGATTTCTGTGCCCAAAGCTCCGGACATTCACCTGCCATACAGTTCTTAAATGTGTCATTTGATGATGTCTTCAAACAAGTGAAATAGGTGAGATAAAACTTGATTCATGAAGTATAGAGTTACCGCTGAACTGAGCCTGTTCATATTTATCAAATGGTCCCTCCAAAAAGAATCTAATGTCTTCACAATAACTTCTCTCTGCAATGTGATAATAGCAAAATATCAGCAAAATGTGCATTTGCCAAGAACAAACGTGTAACTCGACCAACAATTGAACCAGTTCTACAATCATGAAGGAACTCTTGGCACATCAAAGCAGCAAATCGTTTAAATTTCACCAGACTGCCGGAGCAAATGTTTAACAACCACCAGTTATAATTGTCTGTTTTTGATCAAAAAGACACTTTATAGCCAATTTCCAACTTTCTGCAACAAAACATTAAGAATTATAGTGGTATTAAGTAAATTTAGGGACAAAAACTCTTACCTTGTTTATAGTAGTAGTTTATGCTTTGAGAAATTGTAAATTAGCTAAATTAAGGTTTGAAGAAGCATAAAGTACTAAAGAATTTTGAGCCATAAAGTACTCATTGGACATGTCCTAATCAAGTACTATGTCTGTGGTTTTCTGGTCTCAATCAGTTGACCATCAATGAGACAATTTTGCCCTCATCTACTGCCCTTCACCAACCATGCCTCTTTTCTCTTCTCTCATATTCGTACCCTCTCTTTCCTCCCTCATCTTCTTCCTTTGTCGTCTGCCCTTCTCACTCTGTACCAACAACAACTCCCATAGCTGGAAGCATCCCACCTCACTAGGAATGGCAACAGTGTAGGCCAAGTCCAAGTTTCACCCTACTTAAACAAGCTTTTCGGTACTCGAACCAGTCTCAAGTCCAACTTAGCTAACTATATTCTACTTGTACGGTTGTACCCATCCCAAACTTGATTAACAGGCACCATAATCCGACGTAAGTGGGTCCAACAGGTACAATTGACCAAAAAATTTCAAATGGTATCACATCGTTAACTGCACAATCCTAATCCCCACTAACCACCCAAATACCTAAACCTGAATCAGGTACCTATTTTTCCTACTTATACCCATCCCATAACTGATATGGGTAGCCTAATCTGGCTTAAGCAAATCATGTAGGTGCATGTTCTATGTACCAAACAGACCCATCCCTACACCTGGCTAGCAGCCTCGCTGCTGGAAAACACTGCTGGCCAGTAGCCGAGGACAGGCCAATGGTACCTAGCCGGCACTGTATCCTTGTTGAAGATGAGTTTATTTTCATATTATATCAGATATCATAAATCAAAATTTAATTAACCATGCCTAGATTGGCTTAACCATCATTTAACTTGGGTTAAATGGATGATTGTGATGTGAAGTATATATCTTAAGGAATCTAAAATTTGCAGGGTCAATATAAGCAATTTCAAGATTAAGGAGGACAACTACACAACTTATACAGATATTAGAATAAGACAAATTTTTGGTCCAGTAGGTTAACAGAAGCAATTTGTAAATGGGGTAGTGACCTTGGAGGAAGCACATTTTGATGTCTCATTATTTATTTCTACAAAATCTATGGAACCTTCTGTAACTGCAAAAACACAATATTTCTATATTGTGAATCATTTTCAAAACAAGAGAACCTAAAAAAATGCTTGTGGTCCTGTCGTATGCAGGTATGACAGCACCCAAGCAAATTTTCGTAGAACCTAAAAGCCTCAATAACAACACCAGTATGGAACATCCACACATTCTAAGAAACTACATAGCTCAATATTGTGGAAGCTTTCTTAAGCTAAAAATGAATTCTACACAAAACTCATCATCAAGCCCAGTGCAACCAAAACAATTAGCTGTGTGCAAAGACTCGATATCCAAAACCTCAATTGAACTTTGGTAGAAACTTGGCTAATTGCCACCATATTAGGATTATTAGGAATATCTAGAAGGATGAAAGTGACGCAAAAATAATTTAAAATTAATGTAACAGCGGTTTATTATATGTAAATGACAAATTGCAACAAAAACATTTATATTTTTTATTTTTTAAAATTTTAAATCAGAATGACAGTTTTGCTTTATTTGAAATCATCATTATTTTATGCTGGTTAAACACTACAGTGTTTGATGGACTAAAAACAGTTAAACACTACAGTGCTCCTACATAAAATACCTGAATATGCTGCTAGGACGGAAAAAAAAGTTCCATCAGTCAGATAACATTTGCCAAGAGCTACACAAAACGACTCAATCATTTTTCTACTTGATTTTCACAAATCTTTTAGGGTGTAAGCATCACACAAACTCACTAATAGGCCCCTAGTAGTCTGATCTCAACATTATGCCAAAATGATATTATGAACTCCACTGCTACAGATACATAACACTATTCTGGAATTGACATTGAGGACTCCTTCAATCTTTTTCTTTTTTTGTGAATACTAGTTTTCTTCCTATTATGCATCATTGATTCTATGACATAAAACTAAAAAGGAAACTGCAACATGAGAGATTTTTCTTAATATGTCCTGAATAATTTCAAAAAACACCTTGGAGTGTGCTAAGCTAGATATAATATTATCACAGCTAAAGAATCGAAAATGATAATTCATGAAAACTGGAAAAATATCCTGAATCTAGTACGTAAGGCCCAATATGGGGATCTGGGGAAGGTTGATGCACAAAGAAAAAAAAAGGAAAAAGACAAAACATGTTACCTCAATTTCTTGAATGTATGAACCATCATAACCAGAGTCTTGTACAACTTCTAAATAAGAAGCAATTAAAAAGTCTCCAAGATACTTGCGAAGAAGGTTAGTGGTCCCTTGATATCTTCCTTTCCTACATTGTATGAACCACAAACTTTCTAATATGTGTGTGTGTAAATATTTGCTGACAAATTTAAGTGAAGTGCATTTTAATGCTGAAATTATCTGAAGGAAATTACTTTATTGTCTCATCAGTACAGATACCAAGCCAACGTCTTAAAGACAATATTTTCTTGCGGATGCCTCTGAATGTGTTTGGAGGTATAGGCAAGTTTGGAAGAGAGAAATTTTCCACCTCCATTATACATAACCCATGAATTTGCTCAAGGGACATCAGTAGTTTCTCTTCCCTGACCTCTGCAAATGATTCTGCAAATTACAAATATTTCTTTTGTCAAAAACTTCCATGCAGCATTAGTTTTGAAGTAAAACCCAGATATTTAGTTGCCATACCGGCCAAAATGTTTCCGCCAATCTGAATATATTCATCCATGAGTTTCCGCAAATTCCAACTACTAGGATGCTTTACAAGAGAAAGAAGGCATTTAGAACAGATATATCAAAATTCTGAAGATAACTAAGATTCATTTAGTAATTAGGTTGCAATACCTTTTCCGGATCAGCATTTTCAAGGACAATTTCATCAACTACTGCTTGTATGTATCTACAAGGAATTTAAGCTTTTAATTGACAATCAAGAGAAAAACTCAAGTCCAAAAGTAGATTTTAAAATAACAGTTGGAATATGTTTGATCTGAGGCAAAAAAAAAATGAAAATTCTCAGCCAATGGAATCTTCAAAATTTTTAAAAAGAAAAAACTATGTGAATTGTTGACAATATAAAACCCAAAAAAGGCCTCTGACTAACAAGCACAATACAGGATTAACCTATATTGCATAATTCTCTACTGGTGGACATTCTTGCATCAATAAGTTGGAGATAATAATGAAAGAATTCCAATTCTAAATAGCAAAGAAAAAAATTTATATGTTCTCCTAGGACAACATATACTTCTAATCACAGCTTCCTTGATCTTTTTTTTTTATTTTCCATGTTCTATTTTCATTTTTTGCTTGCACTCAAAAGATTTTTTATGGGAAAAACAGTATAATACATTTTTTATTGAAAAACAGTAGAATCTTCAATTCAGATGACCAGAAAGCTCTGGCACGTTCTGTAGACCAGAAATCTATCTTCTGCAATCTTATGAATCCCCCCCATTCAAAGCCTCCAAAGGAGTCTTTTATAATTTATGTGACCTTCCTATATGGCATGTGGAATATGTGGTATTCCTATTCCCTGTGGTAGACAGTATGAGAAACTGTTTCCCCTGCTCTGTTTTTTCTATTCTTCCATTTTTTTATTTTCTGATATTTTGGCATACTTGTAAAACAAAGAACAACCTGATGCACAAGGAACCTGAATTTATTCAACCTTACACACGCAAGCAAGGATGATGTTTCTGAGACCACACCTTATCATCATGTAATTTCAAAGGACCAACCTTACAGCGTGTTGCCAACACACCCTCTATTTGACACTGTATTTTTTTGCTTTATTTCCACAATGGGGTTCTTTTATACAATTTAGCACAAATTATTAATGAAAAAATATAGGGATGTCTATTGACATCTTTTCTTCTGAAAAATAAGAAAAGAAAAAACAAACATATTACTATGCATCTTTGTATAACAGAAAGTAGAGAAAACATGAGGGGCAACATAGCTTGATCTCAAACAGAAAGTAAATGAAATAGGAAAGAAGCAACACAAAGTTTCCTAGTTCCAACAGCCCTTATTGAAGAATAAATAGCTAATGCTTGGACACTGAAAGTTTGGCTGTACCTAGTGGATGTAAAAGCAAAGCACCAGAGACATGCAAAACAAACAGATCATACTCACAACTGTCTGGAGCATCCATACAAAAGGCAGGGTGCAATCATTTGGACACTGTTGGGATCGAGATGCATCCAATAACACAAAAAGAAAATGAAAACATACAGAAAGTTGATTTCTAGATTTGCCAAAGAAGCAGGAATGTCATTGATCAATTTAGTGACTAAAAAATGTTCATGTCAACGTAAAGTTGGTAAAGAGACTGTAGAGGGTGTCAGTGAGGTTTGTATACATTTTCTTGGTTGATGCTACAGTCATAGAAAGATCATGCACAAACAATCTCTTTGAATTGAAATCAGCAATATGAGAAATCCTAAAAATCCAGCAACGATGATGATGCACAAGTTATGAGACAAATGACAAAATCTACTTATTATTCTATCTTCAGAATATTCAAATATTATATCTCAAGCCTTGAGAAAAGGTTTCAAGAACATTCTCCTTGCTAATATAGAATAACAAATAAGCACTAAACTAATATAGCAATTCGGAAGTCTCGTCATTGTATAACCATGGTACTAAATGTAATAAACAAATTGAATAAGACATTGAGTTTTACTGTTATATTTCTGCACCCTATGACATAATGTGCTATACTGGCATTCACAGAAAACTAAACAGGTGAGTGAATAAACTGAACGCAGATGAGCGTTAGTTGAACATGTCTCAAAAAGGTGTGCCAGTAGCATCAATACCATATATACATATATATGTATACAAGAGAATAAATTAAACTCACTGGAAAACTTGTTCACAGCAGCTTTCAGAGTCACCTGCTAATATCAGTTGTCTAAGGCTATAGATATGCTTCCTCTGGACCTATTAAGTCAAAAAACATATGCTTAAATATTAAAATAACAAATAAGCAATCAAACACCCAGTAGAGAAAAAGGAACAGTTTTCCTCAACTGTTCTTCTTTGAAACAATGTGAAGGATATGTTAGCTCTAAATTTTACAAGTAATTTAACCAAAATTAGTAAAGCAGTGTAGAAAAAAAATATACTGCTACAGGTACTAACAGAATGAAGTCAAAGATTGTGACTAAATTCAAAGTTTAATTTATAAATTGGGTATTGGTATACTAGCCTACATAGATTTCATTCAACTATGCCATTGACATTTGAGGAACCACTTTCTTAATGAGAAGACGCATCGAAAATGACCTATCAAAGAAGTGGGTTCTACTATGGAACCCTCTTGTTTCATTATCATAGTGGACATGCATTAGAATCAAAGTACAAAATTCACCAGTATAGTTCAGTACAGTGTACCAACAGTCAATAGAAGACAATGAGAGAGACGGAGAGAGAGAGAGCAGGAGGCAAAGGAGCAGGATGAGCAGGAGAAAGATGACACAGGAGAAGACGAAGGAGGACAAGGAGACAACAACATGCATAAATAGGAGTTTGCAGCGATAGCAGGAAGGAAGCAGAAGCGACACAACAAGGATGAGATGCTAGCGCTGCAACAGGAAGGTGGAGGCAGTGATGCAACAGGGAAGAGGGAGCAGCGACGCAGTAGAGAGAAGATGGTGGTAATGCGATGGATGGGGAGACAATGGTGATGCAATAGAGGTGGAGAGAGAGAGTGAACCTGATGGAGAAAGAAGAAGTAGAAGAGAAAGACATCTATCAGCAATACTGTTAAGCCTTTGCCTGATATAGCTCAATATTGGTATGCTTATTGTTCAGTAAGCTCAGCATAGTAAACAAACTAGGCAGTAGTCTAATTTGAACCAAACCAAGCAAAGAGGGGGTGGGAAGAGAGAGCCTGATGGAGAGAAAAAGAGATAAGAGGAAGAATAAGAAAGGTAACAAAAATGAAAAACATCTAACAGCAAAAACCTTAAACTGTGGTTCGGTACAGGTAAGCCTACTGCCAGCATAGCCGGATATCAGTCTGCTTATTGCTTGGTAAGCCCAGTATGGTGAACAGACTAAGCAATAAGTCTGATTTTGGACCAAATTGGATGAAATCCCTCGTACCCATTGACTCTCGGACCAGTAAATACCAAGAGGTACACAAGAGATTTAACTCATGGTCCTGGGATGAAGCATGGACTTTCTTTCACAGCAACTCGATGGTACCAGGTTATGTGTTGCTGTAACCTTCAAAAAGTTATTTTCTGCAGTTGCCTAACCATCACTGGAAATTTTCCAAGAAGCATTAAATAACCTTTTCTCATTCATAGGCTCAATTTTAAACTTATTCAGTTCAGCATGTTGTTTTAAAGCATATATATATATATATATATATTGAATTTCTTAAGCTTTCAACAAATGAGTCAGAATACTAGTAGTAACAATACTAGACAAATCTTTATTATAACCCAACCTAGTAACTTGTAAGCAAGATAGAGAAAACAAGATATCCAAAACAATAAAGAAAATGACAGTTTTGTCATATTTTAAGCATTATATCATTCAGATGTACGGACATTCGAAAATTGAAAAGCTAAACAAAATATTATCAACTTCTGCACAATATTAAGAAAAATCATGTTAAAAAGGAGTTTAGCATGTTAATACTAAACGAAAACATGATTACAAAAGATCAATATGATTTGTATATAATTATATTATAGGCAACGTTCTCCATATTGGAAGCATACCGAGTTCGGCTCGGTACGGCATGATACGATACCCAGTAACGGGAGAACCAGGTTTTTCTCCCTCCCTCGGCTAATACCGCTCAAAATCAACCATCGACGACTAAAATCGATCGCCGATGGCCGATTTCGACGATACCGCCCGGTAGCGGGCGATCACCGGTCAGGTGGTGGACCAGTATGTACCGCCCAGTACGGGGTGGTACCGCTCGGGAAGACAAACCTTGATTATAGGGTCAATACAAATTTAATGAGCTTGAAATATCCTACCTCCAGGACTTCATCAAACTCCACAAGACTCTTCCTTATGCCAAAGAAGTACTTCTCTGCATTTATTTGAAGACCCAAAAGCTGTAAAATTTTTAGTATATCAGGCAAGCACTGAGCCAGTTGTATTGATTTAGAGCAAAATGACATGACAACAATAGTGATTTAAATGAGAAGACCTGTTTCACAATTGTGTGCCCCTCAATTGGTATATCCTCATTATTTGTTATCTTTGATATCAGTTTCACAGCCCACTCAGTATCAAAATTGAACTTCTGAAACATCTCATCCTGTAAGCTATTCGATTAAACTACAACTTAGTTTATGTACATGAGCAAAAAGGACAAAACAGAAAAACAAACAGATATAGCAGGTTGGTTTGAAACTTAGTCCTAGCAGAAGCACTTCAACAAAAGCATGTTAAAGGTATTTATTTTCAGCTTTTCTGCTAAACCCTAACTGTGACTTCAGCGGGAACAATTTATCTAACATTCAGAACAATTAATTCACTATCTACCTAGATTGACATATAATAGCACTCATGATTGATTGTCAAGATCAAAATGATATTTAAACACTAGATCTATGTTACATATGTTTTGTGATAGAAATGAAGTTACATTAACAACAGGAAAAGAGCCCAAGGTAGAATTAGCATACATCTCCACTGCAGTAACATTATTTTCAAAAATTTTAAATGAGGGCACAATGCTAGTCGAACTAAGAGCCATGAAATATTCTTTAGAATTTCATCAACCTTTCTTGCACCAGTAATTCTGATATATTTATCTCTTTCAGTAGTGTATATATAGGTCCAACAAACATGTTCATTTCACCTCTAACAGTTTTTCCTTGGTTCATCCTCAATCAAAAGTAGCTTTAATTGTTCACAAATATATGTCCATCTTATTGTATTTTTTCTACCAACCTTACCATTTAAATTGTATATGTTTCTTTCCTAATCATCAAATATTCTAATCTATAAAGCACAATCACCCTTATTACTATCTATCTTATAGAATGTTCCTTTTAATCTAGGCGGTAACTCAACAATTACATTACTCTCTACATCCCTCTCCACTTTAATCATTCTCTTTTAACTCTAAAATAAATATTTTGTCAATCTTCCCTACTTACCGAACAGTAGACCCCCAATATTTGAACCTTTCACATCTAACATATTCTTGTTCATTCATCTTAACTATTACCTTGAATTAATATTGCTAAAGTTATATTTCATACATTCGTTCTAAATTTTAATAGGTCATTAAACCTTGGCTTCTAAAGTTTCTCATTATTCAGGTTAAGAATGCACCCGAACCAATCTCTCACAGATTAAAACAATATCATTAACAAATATATTGCCCTATGAAGTTTTTCTTGAATACGCAAGTACATCAATTATCACACAATATATGCAACGTACTTTGTCCAGTAAGTTGATACTATCCAACAAGAAGATCTATTGTTGACAAAACAGTACCTGACCATAAACCTTGTTGACCCAGGGTCACCTTGTCGTCCTGCTCTACCACGGAGCTAAAAATGAAAAAGATAATCATAAAAAATAATAGATTTTACATGAAGTGTATCTAATAAAGGTCTATGTAAATAGAAAGTCAAACAATTAATTAACTATTCTAGTTAGAGGAAAAGCACCAGAATATACAAGTATACTGTGACGAGGACTGTATCTGACTTTTTTCATCCATGCATAATGACAGTAAACTATTAACCCAATCAGAGTTTAGTTCTCTATTTTTCTTAGACTAGATCTTGCTGAAGATTATTGTTATATATGGATTTTCTTGTTGTGTTTGTTTTGATATTTGATATCAGGTTTGGACCTTAGATATTAAAATATCTACCAACGTGATATTTATAACTAGTCAATGACTTGACTTGCCAAATGCAAAATTAAAAGAAAATTCATTCCATACATGATTTTAATTAAATGTTGAACTCTTCTATGTTTTCTTTTGATGGAACAAAATTGCAGTACAATACTGAATGGTACCAAGCCAAATGGTCTGTGCTGGTGCTTGGTAGGTTCAGTAAATACTAATTAATATTTACCAATCCAACCAGTCTTTGAAACCATAACAAGGACCAAATTAAACTTGTCATACCATTCAGCAATGTTAGGGACATGAAAGTCATGCCAATTGTGCCTGTGCTGATGCATGCCAGGCCAATTAAAATTTTGGTTTGTGCTAACTAGCAAAATCCTTGAGCCTGATGTCATGGTTACAGGCATTTGAAGCCTCCACACAATCAGGCTTAGACTCTTCTCTCTTCCTTTCTGACCTGACATAGATCTATGAAGTAGGAACTACTGCATGATTTGTGCCAAAATTTAAAAAAGAAGTTAAGATGTGACTAAATTTAATTAATAAAACTATTTAGTGTCCTCTAACTTTGTAATGAAAATATAGCACAATCACCCATTATTTTATTCAAGGAATGCAACACCGGACGGTACCGCCCGTATACTGGTCCGCCAGATGACTGTTACACGGACCGCCCGCTACCAAGCGATATCGCCAATTGAGACTGTTTTGGCCCTGTTACCACCCGAAATCAACCGGCAATGGTTGATTTTGATCGTCGGCGACCAATTTCGAGCGGTATCAGCCGAAGAAGGGAGAAAGAAGAAGAGGGAGAAGAAAAACCTAGAGTCCCTTGATTCGTCGACTGCAAGCGATTTCTTCTCCCTGCATGGGAAGAAGAAACATCTCCCTGCACGGGGAGAAGGAACGAGGTGATGTCGCCTCAGCAATGTCACTCCTTTTTTCAGGGGTTTACTTTGGCATCTGATGTCTTCAATAATGTCTTTGGCATGCTATTCATGCTCTTAGAAAATCATTTGTTCTCCCTAAAATATGTTGAAAGCTTCTCCTGCCAAATTATTTTCTCAACTTACAAGACCACATGTATCGTGCTATTAGTTCTATCCCCTTCACCACTTTGTGGGACAGAAGCAACAATGAACGCTCTAAGTTTGATTTTCAACTCTTTTTTAAGAGTACATTTATCTGTCGCTGACCACATAATACTCATATTTCAACTCTTTTACAGCTGACCTTGGTAGCTTATGCAAATCTTAAGGTTTTGGAAGCATTTTCTTGTTTCACTTCTAAGCTTTTAGAGAAGATACAGTTCCTTGAGCAAAGAACACGGCACATATTGAAACAGTTCTCAAATGCAAATCCATTAAAACAATACATGCAACTCATATTTACCACCAAGGATAATTTATCATCAAAGATTCCCTACATAGCAATCAAATGCTTTGAGTAAACCACTATGATCGAAGATGATGGCTAAACTGGAAAATTATAATATTGATGACAGGAAGCATGGAATGATTTTTATGGGATTGAGGTAGCTAATGACCTTGGTCAACAAATGGGCATGTCGGTGTTTAGAATTTCAACTAGTTTAAGACTCCTAGCAGTGATAATCACCAAGCATCATCACGCATGGATTCAAAAATTTTGTTTAAGTCAAAGATGTATCTCAAACAAGATGTATACCTTGATCGAAAAGGTTTCGGTAACTTATTGACTGGTAAGGTACCTAGCAATGATAGTCACCAAGCATCATTATGCATGGTATTCACAAATTCTGTTTAAGTCAAAGATGTAATATCAAACAAGATGTATAGCTTGGTCGAAAAGGTTTACATATTACCTGATATCGTTAAATAAAAAATAACTGATATGTAGCTGTATCAAGCTATGGATTTTCTAAATCGGTAATTGATCAGAATGGTAAATATCTACCGATACAAACCAGTCTGACCAATATTTAAAATCTTGATACCAAGGTTTAGGGATGAAATAGAAGAAAGAAAAAAACTACGAAGCTGTCAAAACCAAGATTCGCCGTATCGGTCCGTACCGGCATACCGAGTTTATCTCGGTATGGTATGGTACCTAGTACCGAGCGGTATGCACAGTGCATACCGCTCGGTATATTATAATATAATATAATATTTTATAATATAATATTATGTAGTAATATAATATTAATATAGTATAATATATATTAGAAGAAAAAAAAGCTGGCGACGTCGCCTCGATCCATCTCCCCGCGTAGGGAGAAGGAATCGTCCACCGACGATTCTTCGCCCGCGGGCAACGGACCGCACAGGGGAACCGGTGAAGGGCAGCACATGAGATATTTTTCTCCTCTTCTTCTTCTTCTCCCTCTTATTCTCCTTGTTTCTTATTTTTCCCTCAATCGACCGCTGACGACCGATTTAGGCGGTACCGCCCGATAGTGGGCAATCCGTGTACCAGTCAATTGGTGGACCGGTACATAACTCCCGGTCCGGGGCCTTACCACTCAGTAAGGCAAACCTTGGTCAAAAAATTTTGGCAGCAAACAAATTTAGCTTACAAAAGATTTAAAAAATGTAGGCAACAAAAAAGAAATTGGAATAGAGATTTAAGGATCTAATATAAGCGGAGAAAAATTCCTACTTGCTAATCAAGACCATGGATTAAGATTCCAATCAAATGACAAATCAAACGATGGCTGGATCAGTATGGTACTAACACGAGTTGATATAATGACATTCGATATGAGTCGATACTCGTCATACCAAAATGACAAAGAAAGAAGATAGGCAACAAAGAGGCGACTTGATAGAAGGTGGTCATGATGCAGATGAGATGGCGATGGCTACAAGGATGAGTAGGAGGTGGACAAGTGAGGAAGAGAAGAAGGATAGGGAGGAGAAGAGGAGGTGAAGGAGGAGAAGGAGAAGATGTAGAGGAGGTGGCAGAGGAGAGGAAGGAGGGGTAAAGGGAGAAGAGGAAAAGGAGAAGAAGAAAAAGAAGAAGAGGTGGTGGAGGAGAAGAAGAAGATGAAGAAGAGGTGGTGGAAGAGGACGAGGAGAAGCAGAAGGATGTTACAGCAATAACTAATAAGCATATTATTCAAAATTCCTGATTCTATCAGTACCATTATAACAATATGAAACAAAAGGATGCTACAGCAATTAACTAATAAGTAGAATTTAATACATATAATTAGATTCTTTAGTGATTATGAGATTAGAGCAACTTACTTGATTATCTATTCGGCGAGACTCATGTAATGATGTCCCAATCACATGGAGCCCACCCAACATTTTCACTTCAACCCCTTCATTAAAACAATGTGTTTCACAGTCCTTCAAGACAGCAAGGTAAGCAAGTGCTACTGCAGTACTGAGGGGATAAATCTCTGAATCTTCTTCCAATTGATTATCTAGTTCTTCCATTCCAAGTGATTGACTCATTTGTATGGACTCAGCAATAACAGATTTTGCCTTCCCATATGGCCAATCATTACGCTTGCTTTTGCACACATGTTTTGCTACAAGACATAATCTCAGGAAGATAAATGTACAAATATATGTAAGATAAAGTGATAAACATACTATCATCAATGAGTGTGACAAAATAAAATCCAAATACTTACCTATAAGTGCAGCCTTCGCAACCAATGCTAAAGATGAGGGTCCTATTTTTATCTTTGAGAAACACTGTGTAACATTTCCAGAAGTTTGAGAAATAAGAAATATTTGCACATAAAAGCTAGCATACATAGGTAACTTGTATGATAAAGAGGACTTAGTAATCACCTTTTGAGAAATTCGCTCCCCAACATTTTCAACAACCGGAGCCTCTTGTGACATAAAAGGCAGCAAGTTATCCTCTATTGTTTTTTTCGCAAGCATCTTGAGACAGCAAAAAAGTACTCACATATAAAGCATAAATAAAGACAACAGATGAGATACTAAACAACAGATGAGATACTTATGCAGCATTGCATAACAGTTGATGACTACAATAAACAAAGACACAGACAACCATCTGTCCTATTTTTCCAAAATGGATTATCAGCCTTCAGTCCATAATTTATGAGCTATAATTTGTAAGGTAAGATTTGAGAAGGATATGCACATTGGAGCAAATCATGAGCAGACCTTTGGGTTACCACCAAGAATGATATCAGTGCCCCTGCCTGCCATGTTAGTAGATATTGTAATTGCATATTTTCTACCAGCTTGGGCAACAATTTCAGCCTCCCGTGCAGCATACTGGAGAACAATTATAGAAACAGATTATAACATCAAGCACAAGTATAAGCAGAAAATTTCTGCAATAATGTATTTAAGATGAAATATCTCAAGAATATGATTATGATAGATCCAAAAATATGGAAACACCTTTGGCCTTGCATTGAGGACATTATGAGGAATATTTCGGGCTTTGAGAAGATCAGATAAATATTCAGAATTCTCAACGCTGCAAAAATAGAATATCTACATAAGTTGTTGTTAATAACAACTCCTTTATTTTGGAAACATAAAAACGATAAATATAGAAATACAGCAACTCCTTAATAAACAATTAATCTACAAATTAATTGCACATAATAAATCATAATGTATTGAGGACCAAATAAACAAGAACATCTCAAACCCAAGGTTTGCAATACCAAATGGTACCGCCCATACCGGGCGATACGTACCGGTCTGCCAACTACACTTAAACCGCCCACTAGCCGCCCGCTACCGACAGTATCAGCCTGGCTACAGCCTGGTTGCAGCGAGGCTAAGGGAGAAGCATCGAAGAAGGAAGAAGGAGAATCGGGAGAAGAAGGATAATGGACCTCGACGCAAACTCTTCCACACCCTTTCTCAATCCCGATCCGACGCCCCCTCCCTTGACGATGCCGATCTAGGAGAGGAATTGAAGGAGAGGGGATAGGGGAGGTAGCGACGAGAGCAACGGAAGAAGCCTGCAGCATTTGGCGAAGAAGGCAACTCTTCCACGCCCTTTCTTGATCTCAATCCAATGCCACTTTCCCTCGACAATCCCAATCCAGGAGAGGAGTTGGAGGCTAAGGGATACGGGAGGCAACAACAAGAGCAACGAAAGAGGAGGAGAGGAGGAGGCAACGATGCCTAGGTGCAACGGAGAGAAGAGGAGGACGCGACGATGCGGAGGTGCATTGCCTCTTTCTTATTTTTTTTTATTTTTTATATATTAAAATGTCTATTTTTATATATTTTATATATTAATTATATATATTTTTAATCAGATATGGGAACACCATACTGTGCCATACCGAGCAAAGCTCGATACATCGGTACTATACGAAATTTCAAACCTTCATAAGTTTAACCTTGCCTGCATGTATACTGCTTCACCAGTGGCTTTTTCCAAAAGTAAATTCTTTGAAAGAAAAGGGCTATTACCTATGTACCCCTATTCAAGTTATTAGTATTCGACAGCTGAGTAGCTCTCTCCATCCAGTGGCTTCTAAGTTCTAACCAACATTTTGAACTCCATAACTTCAAAGTGTTTTGTTCATTTGACATATATTTTGCACTAAGCTTTCTTTTATATATGCATTCCAAAAAGCTTGGAATGATATAAGGATTCAAACACTGTAGATAGGCGCAATTGTCACTGAAAGGCCAAACTTTAAATAGTGCAGTAAAAACCTGCTAATATTTGCACATCTATTTAACTACATAGGAAGGGCTTAAATCCACTGGGTGACTCTCCAATTGACACAAAAATTGGCATATCTACCAAGGCAGACGTAGGATAACCAACAGCATCCTTCAAAATATGAGAATGGCTAGAAATTTCACCCTGTATAACACAGATAGATACAATGTGTAACAATCGACATTTACTAGTCCGACAACCACATGGTCCAGTACGATTGGGTATTAAAGTGTTATTATTTTTTGGTTGGCACCAGTAGTTCAAATCGTACACTAGTACCAGACCAGTCCAGTAGTTTATGAAAACTGGAACCAGACTGATCTAAGACCTTGCACCTCAGCATATGATTGAATGTGACCTCAAGAAATGCCCCCTGTTGTATTAAATATTGAAAATTTTCCATATCTACTGACTCATGATACTGGTTTAGCACTCATAAAACTTTATATAGCAAAACAAATAGTATAATGTCATCACATTCTAAATCCTTATAAACAAAAACATGCCATGGAATCAACCATTACTTAATGTTTGGGATTAGCACATGCCACAATTAACTAGCAAGGGATAAAATTAATGAGGACACTGAGATGGATCCATTATAACAAGTAATGACCACAAACCATGTGCATTTTACAGTTACCTTTCAGGTAAGAAGGCAACTTTTACTACACAATAAGCAAAACTAGACAGTACATAAAAAGTAATTTACGATCTTAGTGCTACATGATACTGATTAAGGTTTTTAGCACTCTTAAAACTTTATATAGCAAAACATATATAATTTCATTACATTCTAAATCCTTATAGTAACAAAAACATGCCATGGAATCAACAATTACTTAATGTTTGGGATTAGCACATGCCACAATTTCACTAGTAAAGGATAAAACTAATGAGACCACTGAGTTGGATCTATTAAACAAGTAGTGACCAAAACCATGTGCATTTTACAGTTGCCTTTGAGGTATGAAGACAACTTTTACTGCACAATAATCAAAACTAGACAGTACATCAAAACTAAGCCTTTAACAAGACAAAAGTAAACTTTTTATAAATATATTCATTGACTAAGGCCACATTTTTCTAAAGCAATATGCAGTTGACAAGATGTTTTCGCCTTGCATTTCCTTTTTATGAGAAGCTGGTATTACTGAAGCCTGATAAACGGAACACTGCACCACATACGAATATCAGAGATTGTAATTCTAAGTTTTTACCTTGTCGTTCCAACTAAAACAGGACGACCCAATTGAAACATTGACTCAACTTCTTCCCGCACATATTCCCATTTCCCACGTACAGTCTGTGACAAAATGAGACCATACCACATAATGAACCTTTTTCTGTTATGAGGTCAACAAAATAAAATAAAATCATTAAATCTTCTTCAAAGCCTTACTGCAAACGCTTGAATAGGTAAGTCAATTCGAATATTTGGTAAATTTGTGGGGACTTCAACAACAGGCATTTGAAACATTTTCAAGAATTCTTTCTCCTGCAGATGCCAACAGCAGAAATTAGTTTATAAATGTATCCATGGAAATCTTGAATTTATAACTAGCATAACATAGCCCATACTTCAGTCTTAGCAGTCCCCGTCATCCCTGAAAGCTTAGGATAAAGCTTAAAGAGTGATTGATATGTTATCTGGGCCACAACAACCGAATCAGCCTGAAACGACCAGAATGAGTTACTTAGTGATACTATCAGTTAAACCCCAATGGCCATTATCACACAGTTGTTTTTCCTTTATTTCATGTGCAAAGATTTAGAAATTAAAAGATACCTGAATTTTTAGGCCTTCTTTTGCCTCTACTGCTTGATGAATGCCTTCAGACCATCGCCTTTTTTCTTCAACTCTCCCTGTAAGCTGGAGCATTTTGTTTGATTTATTTACGAAAAACATTAACAGCCCTTGTAGTTGACATGAATATGACAATTAGATAGAACACTAGAAAGCAAGCATGGATTTTGCATTTAGATCATTCTTGAAATTGAACATTGAGGATCCTCTATGGTATGCTAATCCACCAAAAGTAAAATAAATAAATAATAAACTTAAATTTCTATACTAATTTCAGATCCCTTGACAATCTATTACCAATGAATGTTGTATCATGTACCAGACTGGTACATACTGATTGTTGATCAGACAAGACCAGTACGTACCGGTCTAGTCACCTGTAAGTACTGGTGTACCAACACATTGTACAATGGCACGTACGTGTTTCAAAGACGAAGGAGAAGAGGAAAGCGTAGTGGTAGAAGAGGAGGAAAAAAAAGAAGGCGGTGGAGGAAGACGATGTGGAAAAAGAAAGAAGAGGAAGGAAGAAGGAGAGATAGTGGAGGAAGAAGGATGAAGAGGAAACGGTGGAGGAGGAAGAAGGAACAGAAGTAAGCGGTGGAGGAGGAGGAGGAGAAAGAAGGAAGAAAAGGATAGTTGATCAATTGTTTGCAATGAAAAAAAGTACTTCAGGATTTTGTTAGAAGAAAAAGTAGTTTAGTTATAGCAAGCAATAACCTCGAGCAAATAACATTTTGATATGTATTATAACAAACTCTGAATGGAGCAAGTGTTTCAAACAAATAACTGTATTAGGCATTAAAAAAATGACAGTTAGAGTTTAAATATATCATAACATCACAAAAATAAGTAATACCTCATTTATTATCAATGCTTTCCCATCCCTGACAATGTATTGCACATCTCTGCGGTAAAATTCCTTGGCCTTCAAAGCATTCATTAGAAATCTACAAAATCAGATTATGTTATACGATAAGGTACCAACTGAAAGAACATAAAGAATAAGCATTTTTTTTATAACCAAAATATGAAACTAGATATGTCTATATCAATGTTTTCATGAACATAAAGAGAGTTGTGCAAGACATTGCAGTCTTTAACCTACATTTCAAAAGAATTAGTAATAAAAAATTGTTAACATCGTAAATTATGGTTGCACTAAATGTAATAGGATATAGAAGTCCAAAAAGAATATAAGGAATCATTATGAAAGACACCTTGCCCATGGATCCTTTTCATCCCACAAGTCATTTGTTTCAAGAACCATCTCCATGAGAGCAACTCCTTCTTCGGTCAAATCCACAGAATTGTCTTTTAACTCGACATTGTAATGCTGCAGCAAAAAAACGATTCCATCATGGCAAGGTTCAGTTGGCAAACTAGCAAACATGGTGAACATACAATGCCTCGTTCAAGCAGCTCAGCAACTTTAGCAGCGACTGGATATCTCGCAGCATCTTTCCTATCCTAACAGCAAAACACAATAAATTGACATTTTAATTTCAAATCACTTAGTATTGAAACTGAAATATCAAATAAACATGAAATAGAGATTGAAGTGATTACCTCACCACTGATCAATAATGGGTTTCTTCCTTCGTCAATAAGGACAGAATCAACTTCATCAACAATTGCATAATGAAATGGCCTTGGCCTGCTTTACATAAGAGATTAGTTGCTATCATGAATAAAAGAACAAGAATTATAAAATAAGCATACCATCTCATAACAAGTTGCCTTTTATTTCCCGACAGATTGTCGCGGAGATAGTCAAAGCCTAATTCCTGACAAACATCAAACAGTTGCAAGTTAAAAATAAAAATGCAAGATTAACCAAATGCCACAATTTGTTGTGGAGAAGTTGAATTAATGATATTTAGTTGCTGCAAGTAGAATCTGCGAAATTCTAAGTTTTATATGAAACAAAGTGAATGATGGTAGTGATATAGATGGCAAAAACAGTGACAACTATCTCGTCCTGAAAATAACATATAGAAAGCTAAAAGTACAACCATAAACCACGTGATCAGTGCTTTACCGAATTATTAGTGTATGTAATGTCACAACGATAGTTGGATCTCCTCTCATCAGCCTTCATGCCCCCCTACAGGTATTTGCAACAAAAATACAGAGGTTTTTTGTATTTTTCAGATTTGTAATGTCAAACATCCAATTATGCATAACATATATTAGACGGACATCAAACTAAAGGCAAAACACTTAGAATAAAGAAGATACCTGTATAAGACCCACAGAAAGGCCAAGAAAACGATGAATACTGCCCATCCACTCAGCATCGCGCTGGGCCAAGTAGTCATTAACAGTCACCACTGTGGACATAGGAAAATTAAAGGAAAAGTTGAATTTCAAGATAAAAAGTAGGTGCATACAATTATAAAAATGGTCACATAAAAAATTATGCAGGCATGTTCTATATGAAAATTTTACAACAACTGCTTCTAGTGTTGCTTTGAGACATTGAAGCACTCATCTAGATATAACTTAAGCTTGTAAATTGGGTGCAAGTATTCCTTCTTGGGTACCAGACTCGTATAGGTCTGTGGCCGGACGGGTATAGGTCCGATTCATATCAATACACTGACACATGGTACACTGGTGCATGTCATAGTACTAAGTGGGGGGAAGGAGGAGGAGAAGGCGAAGGGAAAGCAAAAGAGGATGGGAAGGAAAGGAAGAGAAAGAGAAGGCCAAAGTACCCAGAGGGTGGCAAGCAACAAGCTACGAATGGACCAATATAGCGAGCGAGCTACGAAGTGAGGCATGAGCAGAAAGTCTTGCAACTTTTTGTGTAAGGCTATGAAAGCAAGAAATCCTAAATCCTGTCACCACATTAGAAAAGATAAACTAGACCGGACCATGCGAAAAGCCCAGGTCCACATATTGTTTCAAGCTTGGACTGACAACCCGATATGTACCGGGTCCACCTGAAATCTGAAACCTTGCTTGGCTGTCATTTTGTTTGCCCTCCGGTTCATATATATGCTTTCTTATCTTACAACAAATGTAAAAAATGTGAAACAACTATTATGAGAATAAGATGGCAAAAAGTCTAAAGGTTAAACCTTCAAACATAAAAAGTACAACAATTTGCAAATGTCGAGAGATGAAAGCAACGTGTAATTATATGGATCAAGGTGGCTTTATCTTCCGCAGAGTATATTAACAACATACATTTTGTTTATTAAAAAATATGGAAACTATATAAATAGGAAGTAACAACAGGACAACTTGAATTATTAATGTAAATTACTCTATAGGAGGCTAGTTAATACATTTTTGGCATAGTGCATCGAAAAAAGACTAAAATTTCCATCTTAGAGTCTTAGACAACTTAAACTGCCATGTCGAATATCAAAAAAATATCATGTTGCAAATCTTCATTCAAGCATGAAAAGCATGGGAGCCAAACAAATTTGATTACTTCTAGAGTTGAGCTTTGATACACACATATGCATATAATTCAACACCTGCAACAATAGCTACTAGTCATACCGTGAACTCCATTTCCAGTGAGTGCATTCAAATAAGCAGCAAGTGTGGATACGAGTGTTTTTCCTTCACCAGTCTTCATCTCTGCTATACACCCATCATGGAGCACTGCTCCACCAATAATCTAATTGCAGTATAAGAATTAGATTGGAAAACATTAAGAATTCTCCCACATGTAGCTCTCCAAATCCTTACTTTTAAACAAAAAGAAAGAGTGAGCAACAATGACTAGATACCTGAACATCAAAATGACGCATGCCAAGCTTCCTTCTGGCAGCTTCCCGAACAACAGCAAATGCCTCTGCAGGAAACCACAATAATTCCACGATAAAATTGAAGATGGGAATTTTTAAACAGTTATAAGATAAAATCAAGAAATAACAAACAAGAATCCATCAAGACCAACAAAAGAGATGATGAAATGATGACAGAATTTGTGTATTAATCCAACCCGCTTGGATATCAGCTAGAGTTTCTCCTTGGCTCAACCGTTGGCGGAATTCGGCAGTCTTCCCTCTGAGCTGGAAACAATGAAATTCAATGAAACAACTGCATAAAATGAAACAAAATTGTATCAATTTTGCCAGTTCCACCATATCCTTCCATTACTTTTTTGATACCATCATGTTTTCTACATACTCTTCTTATGAAACATAAAGAAGCAGCCAACCTGTTCGTCAGACAGATTCAGCATCTGGGGCTCAAGAGCATTGACAGAGGTAACGAGCCGGTAGTAATCTCGGACTACCCAACTGTTCAGGCTCCAGAGATCCCTCCACTTGGTGCCCTTCAAATGGCCCACCTTCTCCTGAAACCAAAGAGGACAGCGTCAACCAGCTACAGCCAAACGATGTGGGTTCAAGCACGGATCGAACCTTTAGCGAGCCAACGAGGGGCTTGGGCGAAGGGATCGCGACGGAAGCGGAAGAAAGAGACGGAGACACGAGGAAACGCCACTTCTCGGGATGGCGAGAGGGAGACCGGACGGGGCAGGGGGCGGTGAAGAGAGAAGGTTTAGATGGAAACAATTGGAGAGAAAGGAGCGGGTAGGAAGCGAGGGAGAAGCCGGCAGCCATGGGAGAGAAATCGGCGCTTAGGGTTGGATATGGCGACGATCGATTTTAGTCGGCGCTCAAAAAATTCCGGTCGCCTAACCAGAGAAAAAGACCGGCGACGACGGAGGAAAGCGGAACAACTGAGGTTTTAGATGTTGGAGATTCGGGCACTGTGGGTTTGGTCACCATAAACGGCCAGGATTAGTTAATCATCGCCGGTTGTTGAATCACCCCGACAAGGGAAACGGGTAACGGACCTAATAAAGTAATAGGAAAATTTGAATTTAATTGTCAGCCGCTCATATGAGTAGGATTGAGTTCAGAATCAAGTAGGAAAACTTTAATTAATCGTGTGTATCGGAAGGCTAATACAACAGTCAATTGGATTGCTGGGCATGTCAGGACTTCAGGCCTGCCAAATATTGTCAAATTTTATCTCCACAGATATGGAGGAGAATGCTTGGATTTATTAAGATGTGCCAGATATTTTTAATAGCACTTGTGTTTTTTATTTATAAAAAAAAGATTTTACATTGAAAGGATATTGTTTAGCTATGTTTTGTTTTGTATTTGTAAAATCAGAATAACGATAATTTACTGGCACTATAGATGAAAACTTCAGTTCACTCAAAGCTCCAACTCGATATTGTTGAAAAAAGAAAGCACAATTAAGTCGAGATATCTGAATCGCCTCACCTTCTCGTCCATAGTTGCTGGTCTCACACATCCCACTAGGTTTTTGAGGGGCCACATTTAAATCCCAGTATCACTTAATGCTTCAAATTGACATATCCAACATCCACAAAGGAGAATAGCAAATATCATATGCTTCCTTTTACATGCAGTTTAAATTTCCACCATTTGGCTGCGTCAAACCCAGTTGATCGAAAGCGACCATCTCCGAGCTAAGCAATATCACCACCTGAGAGTGGTTACAGGTGCTTTTTGTAATGTCTACCACCAAACAAGGTGCATGTAGTAATAAATGTACATGATTTGGTTCATCAGATAACAGCTTGAATTGATATGGACTGAAAAGATGCTTACATCATTATACAAAGCTTTGTTACTGCAACGTATCCAAGGCCATGTAAACTTTGATCTGCACTTTTCTAGAGGCTTAGATTTTTATGCAAGAGCAGATACAAGACTGAACATCTCTTTGAGTTTGATGAACATGAAATGCCACATTGCAGTAACCCCTCGAGTACATAAACATTTCTTCTGAATCTGGAGAGATGTGAGATTATTAAACGGTGAACCCGATTATGCTTACCACTCCAAAAGTCAAACTAAAATTGATTTAATCCATCTGCAGCTGGAGTCAAGCTTTGTGATCGAACTCTATCAATTATTTTCTGCCTTCCTGATAGATCTTCTTCGTAACCAACAACCTACAGACAAAAGTATAGTTTGTGAAATATGGATAACTACTTTTGAAAAAGGAAAACAAGGTTGGACAAATTCCAGACCTGTGACTCTGTTTGTGTCTCACTGAAAGCATCATAGGTACATTGACTTCTTTCTTGACAGGAAGAGTCTGGGGCAGTTACTTCTTTCGGGGTCCTACAGAAATGCAGTCAAAACAGGTACAAAGAGTCAAAGAAATGTGCCTTGCTATCAAATTCTTCTTAACATCGTTATCAAGGATGGCAAGCTTGATGAATAATAATAGCATGGAACCATAAATCCAGAAAACAAGGAACCTCAAAGGGTAAGAGGAAAAGAACAATATGGCAAACAAGATTGCTAAACAGTGCACTAAGGTTTGTTACTTTCTCCATCAGTCAAAAGACCACAAGAGATGTTTCAGAATATATATATATATATGTATGTATGCATTATATATGTATATATGTGGATTTATATATATATATATATATATATATATATACACACACAATGTGGTATAAGTACAAACTGTTGCTGGAATTATGCTCAATAATAAAGCTATTTGTAGCTGTGGCACCAGCAAACAGTGCAAAAAATAAAGATGTAAAATCACATATGTAAAATCAAGGTTTGATTTATCGGTCCATACCGATGTACCAACATATTGTCGGTGCCGGTATGGTACTCTGTACTGGGTGGTACACAGTGTGTACCTCCCGGTATATTAAGATATAATATTTTTTTATAATATAATATTAAAATATTAAAAAAAAAGGAGACGTCGCCTCGATCTTTCTCCCTGCGATCTTTCTTCCCGCGCAGGGAGAAAGATCGAGGCGACATTGCAATCGACCGCCGACGGTCAGTTTCTCCCTCAATCGGTCGTCGACGGTCGATTTTTGACGATACCGCCCGGTAGCGGACGATCCACATACCATTAACCTGGCGGACTGGTATGTACCACCCATACCGGGCGGTACAGATCGAAATTGCAAACCCTGTGTAAAATCACATATGTAAACCACCATTAATACAAGAAGATTCTGTAACAAAAATGAAGTTAAATGCTCATTACTTTCATTTGCTTGAATTATTTTAATCCAAAACAAGAAATGAAATATGAAACAATTTTTGCTGAGACTCCACTATTCCCCCATCTTCTGCAAGTTTAATGATATAAACCACCAATTCAACTGTGCATAGGCAATTGTCCCTCACTATCGGAGTTATTCCCCTGCTCAACAGGCTCTCTGCTTCCTTTGTTCTTGTCCAATGTTTATCATCAAACTAAAATCATATAGAGATGAATAAGACAATGACTTCGAGAAATGAAATAAATCTGATGTTGAAAGGGTTTTGTCAAATTTGCTATACGTGGCACCTGATGATACCTCCATTAAAATACAAAACAGGCATACTTGCTCTCTTATGCTCAAATTATCTCAATGTTTCAGCTCTCAAAATGTTGCTGTTGCTATGTGCCAATTTCGGGGCATGTTCCGACATAACAAAACCATTTTTAAATATAAATGTCTGCCTGTTACATAACAATTTAAAGCATTTTATGGAGGACAAAAGAAAAAATGTAACTTACCTGCTTGGCCAATGTTTTGAAATACCAAAAGTGGAGCTTGAATTTTCATTATCTTGACGAAGTATAGAATGATCAGATGAAAAAATCTGCAGTTAGATAGTTAAGTAAAAAATGTCTGGGATGATAGCTTAGTCCCCACGATGCAGATTGAAAAAAGGATACAGTTTGTTCACAACCAGATTGAGGAGTTGACTTGATATCCTGGATCTTAAGTCAGGAAAAAAATGGATGAATTCAATCCATAATGCACATATTTTTGGAACAAAATATGCCAAATCATTACCTTAGATGACTGAGCTAATAGATCCTCTATGGCATCTGCAACATCAGGAACAGCATCAGGACCAACCTGATCTTCCTGTACTTTTGTTTTCTTGGATGCATCGCCATTGCTGTCACATTCTGACAATCTTGACCTTTTCCCAAAGGCACTAACATATTCTTTTTGACAATGGCATTGGTACAATAATCATGCAAGACTTTAGACAATAATCGTGCAAGATTTCAGACAATATAGAGACAATCTTGAACGACTAAATCTGCTATTTGAACGAGCCATTCACCTGTTTTTCGTGTTGTGTTCACATTTAACTCCCGAAATTCACTCGGCAACTGAGATGGAACACATCCATAAATCATACAAGCTGCCTGTGTAGGATATTGACTCACAGTGCATATGCCTGCTTCCCTATCCTCAGCAGTAACTGGTTTAGGCCGAAATGGGTCAACAGCAACCATCATATTCTAAAAAAGAAAGACAAATTCAACTTAAGAAATAATTTCATAGACTAGATTGTTATGTACTGCTAAAATGCACACTTCAAGAAGTGAAGAGAAAAACCTGAGAAACACACTCATTAATCCACTCAGCAGTAACGGGCTGAATTCCCCACTTACAAGCAGCCTCATATTTTGGACCATTGGTGAACTTACATAACAAGTGTGTGACCTTTTTAGTTAACTTTTCAGTAAACTTAGCTCCCAAAGTGAAGCATAAGTTTCTTAACAAAAGCCTCTCTTTCTCTTCATACTGCGACACACAGAATCTAAGGCTTTCAAATCCAGGTAACGGAATGCTGCAGCACAATGGAGAGTAGATAATGTGGCTTCCAACATCTTGTATACAGGCATCCTATAACAATATCCCTCCACAAACCATTATTCTAAATTAGTGGCACAATGGAATAAAAGAATAGAATTAAAAAAGCTAGCTAACTAATATAAGAAGTTGATTTGAGAGGAGACTTAACTTGCTAACTGGATTTGCTAACTAATACACTAAGTTAATGGCAAATGTGTCAGTTGGGATCCTTGAACAAAAGGAGTAAAATAAACTAATTACATTCTCTTAGTCATGTCATACACCCTGTTGCTCCACACATGGCAGTCTGCTCTTACAAAGTTTGTTGCATTCATTTCACATTGTTCACAAGCATAGAAAATGCAAGTACTGGTATCAGGGACTTGGAGAGGTTGGGGTTTCCAACTCCCCCAAGTGTAGCCACATGATCTTGAAATTCCTATTTTATGATTCCTGGGAGATAATTTCTCCGGTCCAAGGTCCAAAATGAGGCATGCTAGAGCCTCAATGAAGATTCCTATTGTAATTCCAATGTTGATAGTGTCCAGAAATCACTAAAAATTTTGATGTTCATGTCCAGGTAGCTATGATGTATAAATTGCACAAAAAAATCAAGAAAAATTTAATAACTTCATTCACTTGAGGCATGTTAGAACAAGCCATTACCACCAGGTAGATTTAAACCTAATCAATGACGAACTAAACATCATAAGCAGAATGCACTTAAGCAGACAAAAGTAGCAGCTATAAGTATATCCTATATGTTTCATAAATAATACAAGGGGAATAAGATGCCTACCTCTAAACAAGAGCGTATCCACTGAGTTGACACAACAGTAGTCTGAGAAGCACCAGCAGGAACATGTAAGAGACCATGACGCTCAATGATAAAATTTGCATTCATCTTATGATAATTATCTACAATCATTCCTCCACCTTCCCCAACCCATTCAATAACTTGAGCCCTCTGATAAAAATTAGAAAACACCAGCTAAATTTAGAAGATGAGCAATTTTGGGAGGACCCTACAAAAGTAACAACCACATCCAAGCACCTAATAGAACAACAAATTTAATGCTGATTAGAGCAATAAAATACACAGCCATTAATAACTCAACTAACCAAAATAACCCCATAAATGAGGACATACAAAGAGGGGATGTCCAAGTTTCAAGCCAAACTATGCTTCTAGAAAAGCAATTTATTATTATCACAAGAAACAGTCAATCTATCCAGTCTAAGTAATCCTATAAGAATCTACTCAGCATTAGTCAAGAACTAAGTTTTACAAAGATGCTACTGACCCGGTCTTCAGGAAATGAATTTGAGAAACAGAAAGTTTTCCCCTTGAAAGTATCTAATGATCTTGTACTTGGGAAATCCATGGTGCTAGCAGCTTTCAGTTTCTGGCCTCCCTGAGTCAAACTGTTTTCTGCTGGATATTGCTTTAATTTTTCAGTTGTAGTTGCTAATCCTGGAATGTTGCTTACATTTACATAATCTTTAACTCTCTCTTCCCTGCTATTTTTCTCTGAAAACAACTCTTCTCCGAACTTCTTATCCTCTGATACATGGACCACCGTCGAACAAGGAGTGCCAGCAGAGTTTTTTACCTTCCTGGTGGAATCTGCAGATGACTCGACAATGAAGCATGAAGAAGCTGTAACCACGAAAACCTTACTATTAGTAACCCACTAGTATCTTAATTAAGAGCATCTGCAGAGCAGGTAAGATTTAAGAGGACAAGTGAAGCCAACACCTTTTGAAAAGAGTAGTTCAGATGCTAGGTGCCTTGTGGATACAGCAAGTTCTTTCTTTGCCTGATCACACTCTTCCAGCCAGGTAGCTTTTACCACATTGATAACACCCCAAACAGCCAAACGTCTTACCTCTTTTTTTTCACTACATAATAGATAAACTAATGTGAGGAGCATGAATAAGTTCATTAGCTTTAGCTTTCTAGTATAAGCACAAAATATAGAAGTCAAGTTTTAGGACCATCCAACAAGGTACTATAAGAAACATACGTATCTGAAGGTTCACCAGTTATAATGTGGGTCAGCTTTTCATTAAGTAACATATGCCGAGTGCCTCCACCATTACGTATCATAGTAACAAGTCTATTCAGTTTCATTTCCTCGAAACCCACAAGAAGAATTCTGCAATTCGACAAGTAAAGATCATTATCATCCGATTCAGAGTCCTCAGCAACATGAGAGTCCAACATCTTTTCATCTTTCAGCTGTACAGCTGCTGAATCAGTTCCCTCATTTTTCAGCTTAGTAGCATCTGAAAATGAAGATGATATGTTTGAAGATGATATGTTCTGTGACGAAGTAGCTTCGACGTCCTCAACCATTAAAGGTGAGACAGTTTGTGATGTCACGTTGCTGTGCTCATGGCATCTTTGTTCCTTCTGAAAACTTCTTGCATCACTGCATGAAATAGAATTTACCTGAACAGGATGCAATCCTTCATCTAGACAAGCTACACAAAGCAAAAGGAAAAATATAATAAGATACAATAAATGTTTGAACTTTATAACAAGGATACATCATGGTGCTATGGTGTTAAAGAAAGTCGCATCATAGTCCCCAGCAACTGTACCTCTTACAGCAATAGATTGGTCAACCCATCTGCGAGTAATAATATGAATATGACCCCATCTTCGTGCAACCACATACTTGTCCCCTTCAGGAGCGTATGTACTGTCAAGGATCTAACTTCACATAAATAAACGAGTTACCAGAGAAGGCATTAAGAACATTCTCTGTGTATCCTACCATATCATATACATATGTAACGGAGAGATTAAATATGCTAATGTCCTGAGGCACCACATAGATTTTGCAGAATCCATACATCAGACAGAATTTAAAAAATGGTATTGACTGACTGATCTACTAGGATTAAACAGGATTTTTATTAATGGCTGATCTTTCTATAGAATCCAGTGCACAAACAAGCATGACATGTAACAAAAACATGCATCATATTCAGGATTGACCAGATTAGTTACCATAAGTAATCCATTTGAGTTACTGTGACGAACATACAAAGAAAACTACACTTAACGAGTTCACATCTTGCTAAAGAACTTCAAATTAGCAATTCATCCTGGAGGCTGAAAAAAATCATCATGCAGAGAGTATACAGGATATATCTGAAACCAGATGAGTGCATTTTTTGGTAAGATCAGCTGAATAGCGGCCACCATTTTGTAAAATCAACTTTTCCAATTCCTTTCTCTCATCTGAAAAGATGAACAACATAAAATTTTAAATATTTTCATAGTGAATATAAATGAACAATTGGCAGAAAAAAGAGAAAGGTCAAGATGACATAACAGCTTGCTACAATAATTGCTTTAATGTTCTACAGTTGCAACATAGAAATATAATATTCATTTCCTTCGGCACCTCTTGGGAACCATCACTTGTTACCATGTCGCTATTACCAGGACAATTAGTTGCTAGAGTCGTAGGATAAGTCATCTTATATGCCTACCTGCAGAAATTCTTGTGACGCAGATAGTCAAGCCAGTGAAAGGAGGAATCCTGTAAGCCTCTTGTGGCACAACACGATGCTCAGTCCAGCATTGTCTTAACCAGCTCATACTGACAATAGGCTTCTTAAGGATATTTAAGGCCCACTAAATCATATTCAAATCAAAAGGTCCATTAAATGAGGCAACAGCTAAATTCAGGTGCTACAAAAATATGGAACCAAGAACCAAAAAACAAACAAGAACAGACAAGATTAATGACATAATGGTTTTTGTAATTAACAAAATATAAGATCTAATTTACAAAATGAGAATAGATACAGTAACCAATAAATCAGTGAGTCATGATGCTTGACCAGAATTCTTTTACAATCATTGCCATTATACAATTCCATGAATCAATTTAAAATTCTAGAGTTTAGGCCCAACATCAACATTAAGAGTAATAAAAGAACCATTAAGAGTGATAATACAACTCTTGTGATTGCTAATCGCCAATCTAACTCATGGTAGATATCTACCATAGGCAGGGCTAAGTTTAACATAAGCTGTATGTATACAAGCAAAGAGAAGTCATATGTTGCAGTTGCACATAATTAAATTTAGGTTTATCAAAAAACACTTAATCTTAAACATTTCCAAATTTTACATACATTTTCACTTCTAGAAGAAAGACAATGTATAGCATCATTTGATTCCTTTCTTCATCCAAGATGGAAACTTGTTAAAGATATGAAACAGAAATCAACAAAGAATATATATAATATATATTATATTATTCATTATAATTATTGTACTATGTAGTATGTACAGCTTTTCAAGAGCTTCCATCTAATTAACATACGACATGGGTAATCGCAACAAATGACGACAAAAGGACATGAAAGTAAATCAATATCCAGTTAAAAAGAAAAGGTATCACATCAAGGTAAGAAATGCAAAACTAAGCATTTGATTACAAAACAATATCCATCATAATCACCTTCCTTTTTGTGAAATTTTTGGTGTGGAACATTTTAATGCCACAAGCACAAATAACTTGTAGATTACTTAATACCAACAAAGAGAATCATGAACACAGTCCATGGATATAGAAATGCTCATTCATATTAACCAAGCATACTGACCTTGAGCAATATGGAGAAAAAGGCAAAGCCAATTAATTCAATCCAATACCAAGGAACCATTGAGACATGGCTCCTAAACAAGTGCACAAATGACAGTGATATTCGTAAAGAACTGCAAGCTTGTTGCTAATAAAAGTAAGAAAGTAAATTTAAATCTTCAGCAAAGACAAATTTAGTGCCAAATAGGCAACAGATAAAGCAATGAGAAAAAATATTTAAATTCATGAAACCAGAACAAAATCCTAAAATATTGCTCCATGATTGTTCAAGCATACTTTATACTTAGCAGCCAAGACATTCTTTACGATGACAAAATTAACATCCTGGGATGTTTTGGTCTGCAATACACCTCCCATAGCACTTACTAGTCGTTCGATATGAACCTGAAAAAACAGTTCATTAGATATAATGTTAGAGAATATGTATAGACTTTCTTGGGAAAAAGATAGTATGATGTCAAAATTGGGAAGATGAATCAAATTAGTTTGAAGAAAATAATATAATTTTTTTTCAGCAATACCACCATGGTTATGTCTTTGGCAATGCAATCACCAGAACATAAAATCATGCATGATCTTTTACAAATTTACCACCATACATCAGTTTTACAGAAAGCTAGTTACAAAATTGTTCAGATAGATGCATTGGTTTACTGCAAGGATAAAATCAAAAAATTTCTTACTATTTCTTAAAAGTTTCCATCATGGTCCTCTGAAAAGACACTATATAATAAGTGTAGATACTTTCAATCAACATTAATCATGTCATAAATTTTCACTGTGCAAATGAACACTGAATGATTCATTATTTTGTTTCAAAGAAGCGATGGTGATAAAGGAGATGATTTTTTAAGTTAAAGTGACACATGCCACAAGAAAATTGTAATCATAAAGAGCACATACACACACAAACAAAGAAAGAGAACAAGCAAAAAAAAACAAAGGAAAGAAATCCCACTAATTATCCACAGTTGGTTAAAAAGAAATCTTAAAAAGAGATGGTTGCAAGGAAAACCATTGCAGCAGAGATCATGTTACCTTTTCATCCTTATCAAATCCAGATGCAAGAACTTTAACCCCATCCATAGCGAGGCAACAGGTGTAACCTTGTTCAGGCAGACTCCTATGTTCTTTGGCACAGGATAAGATGCATTGTGGTCCTGTCAGGCAGATCAAAATAACAGCAAGGTCAAAATTCTAATGTAAGAAAAGTTAGGTTGAATCTGCAAATGAACAATAATAGGCAATAAGCATTTCTAGTCTCAGTGCAAATTGCATAGAACGATGCAATTATGTGGCTTTATGTCCAATGTGATGCCTTCCATCTTGATTAAGAATCAATCAAGGTATGAAGTCATGCTTGACTGATGCTTGTATCTTCAATAGTTGCATTAGCCTATTAAGTAACCGAGAAGGCCTCAGGTTTTGGACAACACCTTTCGTTATCCTTGGCAGAAACACCTGAACTTCGAGAGCAATTGCACATTGACAGGGAAAAGTAATACAATATCCTGATCCAGAGAGTGGTTGCCAGTAGCAGCCTGATCCAAGAATAGGGCAGCACTTCAAAAGGCTCACATTAAGAGTCTGTATCCAAATGTCTCAACTCTCAATTTCCTAGGACGAAATCAAGGTTCATAAAGCAATCTACATGAAGGGAATAAACCTTAATATAAGTTTTCTAAGATGCATTTCCATCTCTCTAACTATGCTGTCAGATTGACTGATTGATTTATTCACGATCCAACCTTGATCATATCATGTGATGTATAATCATCAGCATTTAGTTACAATGTAGTCAGAATATGCTAACACACCAACAAGCACATAAATAGCAGTGGAAGACACTGGTTCTCTGAATTTAGAGCACCAACTTTCTTCAACCTCCATTTCTTCATAAAATCAATCTAGATCATCTAGCACCTTTACCATGGAGTAACAATTATTTTGAAGAGTTTGGTGCAGTAGTCACTGCAAAGGTTATCAAAACAAGACAAATTGAACCTATGTGCTTCATGATACTAGGACACATTCAAACCTAGAAAATTATTCTCACTAACTCTAGCTTGAGGCTTTAAGCATTCTTCAAAGGGCAACATATGTGGAAACCTCTATAAAAGCCTAATGTGCTCTAAACACAATAATAATTTCCTCAAACCTTCTTTCTGCACTCGGTTCAAGAATGCCCTGCGCCAAATAAATTACTTCCACTGAAAAAGTTAAAAGAAAAAAAAAAATTGCAAGCAGTTCCTGTTCTTCTGGTCATGCCTCCAATTTCAGAATCTTATGCGAAAGTCTTTGTTTCCAAAATCAACAATTTCTCAACAACTTATAATCACCGTACACTGTAAGACAATAACGAAAAAGGAAAACTAAATGCACCCAGTTTCCAGAAATTTCAAGCAAAATCCCCTATTTTTTTTTGCTTAGGAAAGAATTCAACTGTCATCGACACATTGAACTTACAGAATAATACTCCATCATAATTAATTTACCCAAGGAGGAGATAACATCCGAGAAGTTCTACCCAAAGCACGAAATAAGTGCCAAAGTGAAAATATTTCTTAAAGAAAATAAGGAGGGAGAGAAGCACCGAGCAGTTTGCAACCCTTGGCGCGGAGGTCCGCGAACTTCTCCTGCAAGGAGTAGATAAACCAATCAGAACATACCGATTAGGTCACCGGGAGGAGAAATTTAAGGAGTGGGCTGGAAAGATGAGGACAAGAGACGGACGTGGTCAGGGGAGGCGATGACGTGGTAGTCGTTGGGGCCGGAGCAGGAGGGGTCGCAGCAGAGGAAGACGGTGGCGCCGTTGAGCTTGAGGGCGTCGTGGAGGGCGTCGAACACCTCCGGAGGGACGAGACTGCGAGAGAGGAACACGTTCGCGCCGGCGAACGTCATTCCCTTCCATACCGTCGCCATCTCCACCGCCTCCCCTCGCTTCCTCTTCTGCCCATCAACTGATGAGGCCATTTATTACGGGAAAAACCCCTTTCTCATTATGTTTTGTACATTTGTGAGAAGCACGCGGGAACCCATTTGGGATATAATGTGTCATCGATCGAAGGCCACAACCAATTAATTCCGCTAAATTTAAAATATAGAATATATGTTTAACGTTCATATACACCTTCAAAGTTTAAAGATTTATGTAGAGATACATGTAATAATTAATTTAATTAATTATCATAAATCAATTGCTAACTATTACTTTATTTATATATTAATATACTTTAAAACTCATTATGATGCTAGAAATATTAGGATTTTTATATTCTATACTTTTATGATATTTTTGTTATTCTTTTATATACCACAAATATAAATTTATATTAAAATGATCAATTTTGATCGTCACCATAGCATGCAAAATTGTTCCGTCCATTTTCAGAATTTTGGTGTGTTAAGAAGAGAAGAAGAAATCTAACTAATCGTGAAAGAATTTTATTTAAGATATGAAATATTTATACCTTATATTTTAAGTTTATTCCGAAGATAGAAAACATATATATCTTGTATCTTATTCTAGTATCTTCGTATAAAATAATGTGTGAACATGCTGAAAGAAAAAAAAAAACCCTGTTTAAGCCACTTTTGGTTTATTTGCAAGCGAAAATTATCTATTAACAATTTAAGATAATAAATTAAAATTATCGATTTAATGGAAGAATATGGAAGCGATTAATCTTTACAATTTTTGAAATATATATACATATATCATATCCAAAAATTTGCAAGAGTGGAGGGAGCGGATTCAGTTCAGGATTTCCAAATGGATTGTCATAGAATCCAAAGTTTTTCATGTTCAAATATGAATGATATTGGATCCAATTCGGGTCGAATCCAATAGAATTCAAATCCGATAAGTTGCGGATCCAAGGCTAGCGAGATTACTATTTTTGACGCCATTAGCTTTCATCCATAATTAGTAAACACTTGGCATTTATATTCGCAACATATTGTTGCAAGTGACCAATATAAGTATTCATCCTTTAAAATATATGGATTACATTGATTTTTCTTGTTGCCTTTTAGTAAAATATATGAATAAAAACAACCGACCTATAAATTTGGTTGAAATATTAATTAAAATTGAGTCAATCCTCAATTTCGGGACATAATTAAAATCTGGTCCAATTTTATTGACACAGTTTTCTTTTTTAATTGGATGATTTTTCCAATTTTTTATTTTTTTTCAAAAGTTATCTTTATTTTAATTTTTTTTTCAAATAGTATCCCCTAATTCGAATAATACCCAAATTGACCCTGAAAAGGCTCTCTACACTATTCCAATTCGAATAATATGAACTGGTCTAATTGGACAGAAAAACATTATAAATGAATTGTTCATATACATAAAATGCGATAAAATGAACTAAAAACACTATAAATGATCATTTTTTATATTCTTGTAATTTATTCCATCTGAAATCATGTCAATAAATGTAACATGACATACTTTGCACTGATATATTTCATAAAATCATAAAAAAATTATTTATAGTGTTTTGAAACATCATCACATTGTTTTCGTTCGTATGCAGAAAATATTATAGCGTTATAGAAAAACATTATAAATGGGTCATATTTCAAATTCTTTTCATTCATTCTATTCTATACTATGATGTCAACAGATGCATATAATTGACACTAATATATTTAATACAAGTAATACAAATTTATTTAGGGTATTTCGAAATGTCATTATTACGTTTTCATTCAAATACATAAAACATTATAAAGTAAAAAATATATATTATAAATGAGTCATTTCTCAAGTTTTTGTCGTTCATTTGTTGATATGATACGAAGTGAAATGAATGATAAAAAAATTTTAAATAATTCATTTATAGTATTTTTATTTGTTCTCTTTACGATGTTTCATGTGCGTGAAGAAAAATACTGTAACCATGTAAAAAAAACACTATAAATTATATTTTTATGATTTATATGAAATAAATTAGTATATATTATGTTTTTTATTATATTTATTGACATGATATATAATAAATGCTGAGAAAATGAGAAATTACCTATTTATAATATTTTATGTTCGCTTTATAGTATTTTCTATGTATGAATAATGTTTTTCTATCCATTTGGATCAAAGCACCATATAAGTCGATTTTTAGGATTACGGACTATTGCTACACACATGTAATAAATACATTCTTTAACAGAATGTTAGTTGCTTTTGTTTGATTATATATTTGTTTGGTAATGTGTTTTATTTTTTTTTATTTTTATGTGATCGTACAAAGAAACTATAATTAAATTTAGTTTGCAAGGGTGCAGAGCTATTGCTTACCATAATAGTCAAAATTGTTCTAGAATAATCTAATTTTTATGTATCATGAGTTATTTTTTGTGGATTAAGGGACGAAACATGATGTTAGTCATCTCAACACCCTATAAGCCCTCGGGTGATACATGACTGGATGAAAGTTTGAAATAATATTAGACGTTGATTAGATTTACACATTCATATATGTTAAGCCTACGAAAAATTGCTAACGCTATCGACACCCAATAAACAATTGTTTGTTAACTTGACTGATTATTTGTCTTCTAAAATATTTGTTTGATTGTTTCTCTTTTTTTTTATCTTATACACTAAGTGTTTACTAAATTATGGGTAAGGTTATCATCTTCGTGAGATATAGACTTATTCGTCGATCGTTTCAAACTAATAAATTTATTTATTTATATATATTTTAGAATCTGAGTGAGGTTGTAATTAGATTGATCTTTTACGGATGGATAATGTCGAGATGATACATGATCTAGACAATTTAAGTTAAGTATACGACATGACTAAATATAAGTGAGAAAAGTATAATCAATTTTTTGAGTAGCTTAGGTATCATTAATTAAGGACATTTGGAAAAAAAAACAAAAATGAGGATACTTTGAGACAAGCTGAAAAAGGGAATTTTTCTAACAAAATTGCGCTGCCAATGTGAAAGAGACCACTAAACCGAGTCACAACGAAACCGGTCACGGCGGTCAGGATCAGAGTGGAATCCAAGACCGAGTCGAACCAAGTCACTTCACTTCTATATATAATATGTCGCCCGCCCTACGGCCCGATCCGACGCACCGATTCCTGGGGTTTCAGCGGCGGCGAGCCAACAGGCGAGAGAGAGAGAGAGAGGGAAGAGAGGGAAGAGATGATCATCCCGGTGCGCTGCTTCACCTGCGGCAAGGTCTCCATCCTCTCTTCGATGTTATGTTATCTTCTCTTCCCTTGGGGTTTTGGGTGTACCCGTTTCCCTTGTTCTTTCCATCATGCTACGGTCTCTTTGGCTAAGTTTGATCCTGTTTCGTTCTATGATTAGGTGATTGGTAACAAATGGGACACGTACCTCGATCTTCTTCAAGCGGATTATACTGAAGGGTACTCTTTTTCATCAGTTCATTGATCATTCTCTTGATGTTAACGACGGCAGAATCTTAAAAGTTGCCCATTTATGCACCGATTACAAATATTTGTCTATGGATGTCGTTGGTAGGATTGTAAATGATTTCACCAAATTCGTGTTCTAAATAATCTAGCTACAAGAGCGAGCAAAAAAATACTGAACTTTCATTTGCTACTATCTGTTATGCTCAGGTCGACAGGATTCACCACTGTACATGAGTGCCTCACCAGAAACTTTTGAGCAGATGGATAGTCATGACCTAAAAAAATTATTTATGACACATCATTTTAAAATGTTTTATTTTTATATTTTTTTTGCTAGAAAGAAGCATTGTAAAGTGAAACTTTGTTTAAGATGAAATTACCATACACAATTCCAAGACATATTCATGAAAATTAGGCAAGGAACTACTGTTAGTAATTATGAGTAATATGGACTAAAATAAAAGAACTAATTAATGCTGACGAAAATGATTAAATAGAGTATACAATCCATAATCAGCAAAAGAAGTATTAGCTGATGAAATATGCTGTTTTTTAAAAGGATAATTTTTCTTGACTGTGTACATAAATTTTCTTTCAAATACAGTAACAACAATAAAGCTGTAAAGTTTCAACTATTTGGGCTTGGCTACATGATGTTTTTTCTTATTAAGGTCTTTTTAGGTTTCTCTTCCTATCCTTGTAATCATTGCACTTCTTATTACAACATTTGTATGTCTCTTCACCATATGTCCGTCTTATCTTAAATAATTTTCTCTCATTTTATCGTCATTCAAAACTGTATCTAATTGATCATGAATGTAAACATTCCTTTCCTATCCTTCCTTGTAACTCCACATATCTAGTTCAATATCTTATCTCAATTAAACAACGAACTTATATATGTTATTTTTTAAATGCCTAACACTCACGTCCATAAAACATTATTTGTTTAATAATTGTCTTATACAAAATTTTCAATGATCACACAAATCTCATGATGTTTCTCGTCTATCATCAATTTATCCATCCGTTTATGAAGAATATCGTCGTCAATCTTTCCATCTTATTGTATAATTGAACTAAGATATCTAAAATTTTTACTTAATAAAACTTCATTTCAACTTAACTATATTCTCAGGTCTATTACAAGTTTTTCTAATTATATCTCATATATTCAATCTTAGTCCTACTTAATCTAAAATCTTACCATTGAATTCCAAACATTAGGAGATTTAGAAATTGATTTTGGTTTTGTGATATTCTATTATACTTCCTTAGTAGATCATACTTTAGAGTAGCTTTAATATTGACATAGTCCCCATACAAAAAGTAAGATTAACTCAATGTGCTGGTCATAAAGCATAGTAGTTCATATAATTTCATGTGGCTGGTGTCAAATTTAATAATAATAGAGGCCAATTGAAAATGAAGTTAACATTTTGCAAAAAAAATAAATAATAGACATAGCGTAAGAGATGTCCAGAAGTTTACCCATATGAGACTATAGCATGGAAAGTTTTATTTAAGAGGAACACTTGCGATTTATAGTAACTCTACTAGTTATTTAGGACTGTTTATGTAAAATTAAAGAACCTTGATGGAGGCAACCTCTGGGTTCTGGTTATGATATGTTTTCACTTCTTTTGGAGATTGTTGATGTGATTTAACATCTCAACGAGTTTCTTGTGGTGGTTAGTGCTTCAAGCATTAGATAATATTATTGTATGCCTGATGTGCCGTCTGTTATGGTTTCAGTTCTCTCGGTCCTCTATATCTTTGTGATCCAAGTGGGGACTGGATGTGATAGTTTGCTCTTGTGTGATGTATTTTGTTGACACATGATCCACCATATTCTGCACTACCCTGTATATGATCTTCTTATGTTTAAAAACACCTTTTTATTAAATACTGTAAATTAGAATTGCAAACTGGTTAAAGGACAAAACGGCAGGCTAAAAGGTTTTACCTTTGTAAAATAGTGATAATGAGGTATATAGTTACTTTGGTAATCCGAGATCCCTTGGCCTTTTAAGGCATGTTACTTTTACTTTGATTAAGCAAATGGTTGGTCCAAACTCCTAAGGGTTTATGTACCATATTGCACAAAGTGGAAGGACATGAATGAGATTCCATTGATGCAGAACAATTAGGAGTGGGGTTATTGTTTAGCAGACTTTACAATTACTTTTTTGTGCATGGGGCGATTAGTGAGAAAACTCACTGCATCGTGGCCTATGATGCTGTATCTTTGATTGAAATGTGTTTTATGATTGCTTTGCAAGTTCAAGTGTGGAATGCTGTTTATAGGTTGATGTTTTATGGTGTTTTCTTGATCAGCTGATCATAAATCTCTGGTGATTGTTACTCTATAAGCAAAATGACACAAATAAAAGGTTCTTTGCTATGTTTTATTGGTCATCCATATCACATTATGTAAAGAAATAGTCATCCTTGTTTTGTTTTATCTTTTAGTTTTTGTATGAAGATATTCTTGTCAGTTTTTTAAGTTTCTTTTTATGTTTTGTAACAATCAGTGTATATAATTAAGCTATTATGCAATTTGTGATGTCGGTGATAACCATCTCACGTTGCATGCACCCAGTTGACATAACTTGTTATTTCTTTTTTTGAAGTTATCGTCTAATACCTGGTTTAATGTTCTTACAGAGATGCTTTGGATGCTTTGGGCTTGGTTCGCTATTGCTGTAGGAGGATGCTGATGACCCATGTTGATCTCATTGAGAAGTTACTCAATTACAACAGTAAATTCTTTCCAGTTCCTTTGTCTTTCACATGCTCACTTGTTTGTTGAATTATTTATTATTGTCAAGGTTTTCAGATATATCTGCTTTTGGTGCTCTGATCTCAAATTATCTTCTTATAGCTCTTGAGAAGACTGATGCCAATTAAGGAGGTGATGGAGTGTTCGCAAGACCAGTTCATAGTGAAGTGTTTGTTGGTCGGTACAAAAAAAAAAAAAAAAAAAAAGGAAAAAAACCATGTGAGGTGGGTATCATGAGACACTATCTACTGTTACAGATCTATACTATTTACGTGAGTTATCAAGTGGGGTTTGTGCAGCAAACATCTTTGTCAGTTGATAACTCATTTGAGTCGTAGTTTTCTACAAGCAATGTCGGTTAAACATCAGTATCTATTGCAAAATTACTGATTTCTTTGATGTCTTCAGGGTATTACTTCTTCAAATCTTTCAAGAAATAGTTGGACTAGAGTGTTATTATGACCCCTATTTTAGATAGACTTAGTTAATATTACACTGAGATATTAAGAATATTAATGAATAAATTTTATGTTATCCTCGTGTTGGTCGTCATCGAGGTCGACCTCTATAATTACTCTACAAGAACCATGAAACGCAAAGATGTTCTCATCCAAACTCAACATAGAGTTGCTCGTCGTCATCTGTTGTTGGATGATTGGGTGTTGTCTCGGATCTAAAAACATCATGGGGAAGCAAGCCAAACCCCTCGTGGTGTTATGCATTTGATGTACCGACGTTGAAGGGTCGCCTAGGCTTCATCCTGCTCGCGTATATATGGACGTTTGAGATTTTTTCTTTAGAGCTTGAGGGATATGCGAGCTCATCGAGGCATCGACTGGGGTCGACTCTCAATTTTTAGTGGAGTTGTAGTCGCCTGAGGTATGTTGCGATGTTCGATGGGAGGAGTTAATTATCCTTGATCTAGGGACCTCGTTTGGTTAGCTACTCAGGGTGGAGTTTCTCTCTTTTGCGAGTGCATTCTTCCACTCGACTAGCTCTCTAATTGTCGACACCTACACCAAGTCTGCGGTCGGGGGGGGGGGATGTGTCATCCTGACTCGGCCCTTTCGACAGTAAAGTCAACTAGGTAAATTGTTTTGTATTGTACATCTTTTTGTGTGAAAAAAGAAGGCTCCCCATGAATTTGCTTAGGCACTTTTTATGTTATCCGGGAAGGTAGAATTCGTAAAAAATGGGTTAATGCGCATGAATGGTAGGTCTGCGTCATACGCTGGTCGATGGTTGAACTCTTGACTTGTCTGCTCATTCATGTTGTTGCGCTGGTTGGCTTCATTTTGCGTATTAGTAAGCACGATCTTTTCATGAGCCGTTGTCTGAATTGAAACAAGTCCTCATGTTGTGTATAAGACGTATGAAAAGTAACATTGCGATGGAAGTTGGTGATGCGGCCTAGGCCTAACCCTTTTAGCGGTGGTTCGAGATAATGCTCTCTCTTGAGACTTTAATCTGAACTAAGTTGACATTTAGCTTTTTAGAAGATGACATAGAAATATAGATTTGGATAGACCGAAATATGCGAGGGACCAACGTCGGATAGAAGCTAAGCCGCAGCTAAAGCACGAGGCCCTCCCCCAGGCGTTGGCGACCAAGATGATCTGCTTCGACTCGTCCGAGTCGCTGCCGTGGTTTGCTGGGCGAGTCGAGCATCTCGGGACACGCGCTGTCGTCGCCGGAGGTCATGTGCGAGCGGGAGGTGGAGATGCAGCCCAGGTGGGACGTGGACGGCTGCGACTGGGTGATGGACCTCGGAGCCGGGCTCGTCGGCGAGAACGCCACCGTGTTCTTCAACTCGTTCCCGGACCTCTTCGTGTCTCTCCAGTGGATTTCATTCACGAGTGCTACCAGAACTTACGCTCGTCGTCGACTACTAATTGGTGTTGGACTTACAAAAAATACCCCACAGATCTATCATCTCATCTCCAATAAAGAATACGGGTCGATCTGTGTGTCTGTGATGTATCCGCAATTGTGTATCACTCCTGAAAAGAAATAATATAAAAGAGTGGCCGAGAGACCAAGTCAAGCGTCGGATTCAACTCACTGTATTCACACTGGTGATAGTGTGGAGATGCAATGGATCCATGCAAAGCTCCATTTAAAGCATTATGAGACATTCACGTCACCTTGATTTTGAAGCTACAACGGTTTCCTATGTCATAGTAAATACAAAAAAAATAATAATTTTTTTTATCAAAAATATATAAGTTTGTTTCTATTATCACTTTAATTTATTTGTTTTTTTTATCTTCATGAAGTCTCTTCTCTAGCGAATTCTTTTGCGGTCATTCTTACTTTAGAATCTACTTGGTTTATCTTGTTGGAAATCTTGTAAAGATTATTATTATTCGATATATCTATTTGTGTACATATTTTATAATAATAATAAAAATTTGTACGTATTTTATATTAATTTATTATAATTGTACAAACATCTTATTCTCATGAGTTATTGCATTTGTCCAGGTGATCCCTCTTTTTCGTGTAATGGGCATATTATAATTTGACACATAGAGTCGGTCAAATATTTTTTTTAAGGATATTCTTTTCACATAACATATCATTTATTGTTTGAGATCCAAATTTGTTTGTTTAACTTCTACTATACATTTTATACTGAATTAAACACGGAAGGTAATTTTAACGGACATACTCCGATGCTAATTTTTAATATAATGGACTTGTCTTGATGATCCCCTTTGGATATTTGAGTTGCTGTGGACATAATTACTTAGAGATATGGCCGAGTATGACACTAACATTTGTTTTTATTTCAGATATCTATATGTATTCGATCCATTTAAAAATCAGATTTGTATGTTGTTTAATTAAGTTTGAAATATAGTATATATTATATTTGGATTTAGAGACAAATACAAGCATTTCTTGCATTATTGGTATACCATCTCTCGTCATATTCCAAGTGATTTGACATAATGTTTTTGGCCTCAAAAGCTCTTCTCCGCAATTGTTGGAAGCATTGGCTCTCGTACTAATGGCCGCTTAGGACGACACGTGGCCCCCCGAAGGATTGGACTCGATGGAGGTGCTCCAAAGCTGGATTGAAGAGCCCCCTGGCGTCCGCGGACGACTCGGACACGTGTCGCGCATCCGCGGGCGTCGTACCTCACGCCGTCCCTTCTACCCTGCTCCAGCCCCCCCGTCTCCTCGGCTGTTGCCGTCCAACCGCGGTCGGACCTTCGCATTGTCCGATCACTCTCTCCACCTCTCCCTCCCAACGCGCCGCCATTACACCATTACAACTGAGACGGTGCGACCGAAGCCGAGGTGAATCCGCTTCCGATCTCGTTCCTTTCGGTTTTCCTGGTCTCCTTCCGCCTCCCTTAGCTCTTTCATCACTCAAAGGTGAGATCTTGTGGATTCGTTTCGCGTCCAGACGGCACCTCGCGCCTCTCTCTGTTCTTGCAAAGGGCGCGATGTTTCGGGTTTCCGCAGACCAGGATCGGTTTCTTTAGCTCCGGCGGAAGCGAAAGATCGGATCGTTTTAGGCTTGAGAGCGGGAAAGTTCGTCGCCAAGGAAGAAATGACGTCCGAACCGGCGGAGCAGCACGATGGCTCTGCGGAAACTGCTGCCGACGAGGAGGGCTGGGTGCCGAGGGTCGATATGGTGTTCGAGAACGATGAGAAGGCCTACGTTTTCTATTGCCTCTACGGCATGCGGATGGGGTTTGGGGTCCGGAAGCATCTGGTGAAGCGGCGGTCCTCTGGGTCAGTGTACTGCCGGGTGTTCTCCTGCTACAAAGAAGGGTTCTGTAGGAACCTCAAGGAGGGGAAGACGCCAAGGCCGAACGCGAGGAGCGGCTGCCAAGCACACATGACCATCCGGATCTTGGACACTGGTAGATTTCGCGTGAGTGAGTTCGAGCCGCAGCATAACCATGCTTTAGCTCCCGAGGTTCCATTGCTTGTCACGGATTCGACTAGTGGATCAGATACAGCACGAAAGGCTGGCGATAAGAACGCCCTAAAGCAGGCGATGGCTCGGCCGAGTCTTGCAAATTTTGTGCCGCTGAAACCTATCAATGCCACAAAGGTTGAAGATTTGGGAACTGCTTTGAGATATGTGCCGCGAAGAGTGCCAGAGACCAGCTCTGGTCACTCCTCTACCAAAACAGGGGATGCGCATCATTGCATTGATGATGCCCAGCACGAGAGCTTGGTGCCCAAGGTCGATATGGAATTCGAGGATGATGAGGAGGGCTACCTGTTTTATATTAACTATGCTACCAGCATCGGATTTAGTGTTAGAAAGCATCTAGTGAAACGCAGAGCCTCGGGCGTGGTTTATTCCAGGACTTATGTTTGCCACAAGGAGGGATTTCATCGAAAGAAAGATGAGCAGAGGAAAAGGTGTCCAAAGCCCTATGACAGAACCGGTTGCCTTGCATCCATGACCATTAAGATCACGAAGAATGGGAGGTATCGTGTGTCAGAATTCATGCCAAAGCACAATCATCCACTGGTAATCCCATCCAAATCTCACTTGTTCAGATGGCGTTGGCGTAGGGGGGCGCTTAAATCTCAGGCTGATCTAGTGGACCTTGATGATGAATTTGGGGGTGTGTCAGAAACTATGGAGGAACAAATTGATGCACAGAGAGACAGTTGTCGTAATCCCATTTTTGCTTCTGTAGATTGCAAGAATTACATTCCATCCAAGCGGACGAACGATGTCAGGATTGGAGATGTAGGAGCCATGATGCAATACTTCCATGAGAAACAGATTGCTGATCCATCCTTTTACTATGCACTGCAGCTGGACAGGGATGACCAAATAGCAAATGTTTTTTGGACTGATGCTAAGTCTATAGTTGACTTTGAATACTTTGGTGATGTTGTCTGTTTTGACACATCATATAAGACGAGTGACTATGGTAGGCCATTCGCACCCTTCATTGGCATTAACCATCATAAGCAAGCCGTCATATTTGGTGCTGCAATGCTTTATGATGAAACAGAAGAATCTTTCAAATGGTTATTTCAGACATTCAAGGATGCCGTGTATGGAAAACAACCCAAGGTTATCCTGACAGGCCGATCTAAGATGATGCGTAATGCATTAGCTGCGACGTGGCCAGGTACAACTCATCGTCTTTGTGTGTGGCAGTTGTACAACGATTCTACCGTGCACCTAAATTTCATCTTCCAAGGTTCAAAAACTTTCTCTAGAGATTTCAGTAAATGCATTTATGATTATGAGGATGAGGAAGAGTTTTTGTCAGGCTGGCAAACTTTATTGCAAAGTTATGATCTCCATGCCAATGAATGGTTGGCTGGTCTATATGAAGACAGGAAGAAATGGGCGCTGCCGTATGAACGACAAACGTTTTGTGCAGACATAACATCCACACTGGTTAGTGAAAATATGAACAGTGAGCTCAAAGAATATTTGGACCCAAAACTCGATCTTCTGGACTTCTTTAAACGCTATGAAGAAATTGTCGATAAGCGAAGAGATGCTGAATTAGAATTTGATATCCATGCACACCAATGTAGTCCTAAATTGCCTTTTTCCCGAATGTTGAGACAGGCTGCAAATATGTATACGCCTGCTGCGTATAGGACATTCCAAACAGAGTTTGAATTGTCCATGGATTGTATGGTATATTGTTGTGGACAAGAAGGGACAATGTTTCGGTACAAGGTTACCATTGAGGATAAGGCAAAGGAATACATTGTTGAATTTGACTCGTCAAATGGTACAGTTGAATGCAGTTGCAAAAGATTCGAGTTTGTAGGTATTCAGTGCCGTCATGTGCTTAAGACACTTGATGTTATAAATATTAAGGAGTTGCCACCGCATTACATATTGAAGCGGTGGACTAAAGAGGCAAAGGTGACAAACCTACATGAAAATCATGGAACAGCAGTTAATGGGGAGAACAGATCAACCGTTGGAAGGCGATATAGCTCTTTGTGCTCCATTCTGAATAAAATTGCAGTAAGAGCTGCAGAAAATTTGGAATCGTATATGTTTATCGAGAGCTTATCTGACCAACTTATGGACCAAATATACCAGATCATGCAAACTGCAACTTCTGGAGATCCTAATGATGGTTAGAATTATTTGCTCCAGTCGATACTTGAGATATTGGTTCTTCTGTATTTACATTAAGGCACTAAAAGTTGGATGGCGTGCAGGAATTTCTGGCTTCTAAATGGTGTCACCAAACATTTCAGAATGGATCAGGTGGATTCTTAGTATTAGAATTATTATGCTTGTCTCTTGCTTTTAGCCTCATGTTAGATCTGCATAGTAATTTTGTCCTAGGTTGTGTATCCTTTTAGTAAAATGGAGGTAGCATGTTTTAGATTGTGATCCTCATATTATGAATAATAACCTTAGGTAAGGCATATCGTAGTTAAACTAACGATAATTCCCTTTTACTGTGCTTCAGTCAGCTGGCAATCACTGCTGGCTGAACTACTACCAGTCATGGTGGTTGGAAGCGCGAGACTTCGGTGTTGGATTTTTTTGTATAATTTTTGCAAGTTCGTACTCTGATATTTAACAGAGTATTGGCTCATAAATAAAGTTTGGCTTACAAGGTCAGATAACCCAGAGCATGTGGTGGCTATTAGAAGGCATTTAAGTTGATGAAACATGTTCTTGTCGTGTTGACAGGTCTCTTTTGCCCCCTCCTTATTAGAGGAAGAGCGCTAAATTGATGGGGAAGGGAGTTGCATGTAAGACTTTCCATTTGCTTTCTTAACGATCAGAGTCTCTAATTTTGTGAAGTTAAACATGAGGTTTACAGTTACGCAAGTAATACTGGAAGCGTGGCCAACAAGTTGATGAATATTTATGGACCATACATGCACAAGGCTGGTATCTTAAAGTACTTGCTTTTAAGTGCTATGTTTGTGCATATTTATTCCTTTGCTTTTGTTTTGTTCCCATAATACCTAACTTACCAACTTTGAAATAGAATATGATTTGCCGATAAAAAAAAGTATGACCTTCTATTCGACTAGTTTTCCTAGGCCTTTTTTCTGGAGTTCATGACGAGTCTTGATGGTTAAGTCAATTGTCATTGTATGTCAATATTATGTTAATCTAAGTCTTATGTTCCATGATGTATGTTTTGTCCTATTTGTCCTTGGTTACATTTGCTGAGAGTTACTCCTAACCATTCTGAGTATACAAGCATATAAAATTGTAGCAATCTTAAATTATCAGTGTCAGCAGTTTGAGTAATTATTTGACATTGAAAAGTATCATAGGGTATCTGCATAGAATAGATATTTTTGCTCAAGTAGCCAGCCCCATTGTTATAACAAGCACCTGTTATATAGTGATGTAATTAGCATCTAATATCTAATCAGACTCACAAGTTTATTATTTTAATAAAAATGGGGATGTCAAGCAACTTTTTATTTAGCATGTGATGTGTGTTAAGATTCCTAATAACATGTGGATCAGGCTGTAACTATTAGCATACAGTTTTATTGCTTATTAGTTTAGTGTTTGATATTTCTCCAGTCGGTTTTGGCTACACTATTCTGTACACTTATGGTTGCGGCAAATAAGACCACTGTTACTGTTTCTTCATGCTCAGATGCTTGACAGAAACTACATTACAAAAGGAGTGGTTTAAAATCTTGATCCTATATCAGTTTTGATTTGTCGGAGCAATATTTATCGGTCTATTTGTTGAAATATCGATTTGTATCACTAAAGAAATCAATGTCATATTGGTCTGGCGTTGGTTCTTGATCGGATCGATATACATCTTTAGGTACATAATAGTAACAACACCTCCAGGCTTTTGATAAAATTCTAAGGTTTTTTTATATATGACATTTAGAAAAAATTAAAAAAATTAAGAATAAAAGATAGGAATAAGGTCAATCTGAATTGTTTTTTATTGCTTGAAAAAAATAATCAAAGAAATTAGATATATATATATATATATATATATATATAATACTGCAAATCTATGAAATCCCAATTGTAATTAGGAATAGAAGTTGGATCTTCTTCTAGCCTTTCAATAACATCTTCAATTTTAGGATCATCCAACCATTCACTCCTAATAAGTTTCACCATTTTGCTAGTAGAAATAGAAATAGTCGGCGAGAAAGTGCATCTGTAACCAAATTCTTACTTCCATTCTTATAAATAATATCGTAATCAAAATCCAATTTTTGATGCTCTAAAGAAGAAACTCTTAAGAAAATATTTCAGACTTTTATTATTGGTGTGTATTTGAAATCATCAACCAATTAAGTAAGGCCTCCATTTGGTGACTTCATTATTATAGGATAAATATTGGACCCATCGAATCGGTCCGATCACGTCGATCTGACCTGTTTGCCTGGCCATGTCAGCCCGACGATCACGTCGACACTCCTGGGCTCGCGAGCCACGTCGGCAATCACAAGTGACGCCTTACGTAACATCGTCGACTCAGTAGATCGTATTGACAGTCGATAGTCTCGTCGAACGAGGTCCCGAGAAATGATAAAGGCAACAGTTCGCGTAGAGCCTACTCGCAGGTCGATCGAAGGCGTTGCTCCCATTAAACATCTCGGTATGGTCTCCCTCTGCCCTGCAGGTATAAATACTCCTATTATAGCCCACAGCGGGGGGGGGGGGGGGGGGGACTTCGACTGGAAACTATTTTCTCCTACTCGGCACCTTGACTTCAGGTTTTCACTCCCTGAGTGCTAACTTAGCCATCGAAGGGGCGGGCAACGTGAGGCACACACCACCCTAACGAAGGCCTTCTTGCAAGATCCGACCAAGGACTTAAGTCGGCTTAGTAGATTTCTCGACCCGACGAGCTGCGGTCAAGTGATGCCTCCCACCTAGATCGAGCCGTCCCAAGTCCTCCATTTCGACTTGGACGATCCTGCACACGCGGGCTAAATCATGCCATGCTAACTCTCCGTCCATGACACAAATCCAAAGTGCTAACAAAATCATTTCTGGATCCACAATGATATGCCCTTATTGGTCACTATCCTCATGACTAAATATGATATCCTATACACTTGGTATTAAAATCCAAAACTTTAACTCATCTTAGATCTAGAAATAGTAAGAAGGTATACATAAATTAGTTCTCTAACAACCTTAAAAAGAGTTTTCGCTTACTCGGTAGTAGTGGCCGCTCCATCATCAGTCTTTGGTTTGATAGCGTTTATTTAACAGTGACTTCGTATTGTTTCTGACCTCATTCTGATGAATGCTTATTAGAATATTCACCTTATTAATTCTATATTTCATCCTAATCTTGTGACAAAAATTCCTATTCTGCTCATCCCTTACCACGATACGAATGGGTTGCAGTGTAGCAATACAAGACCTTGCTCTTCCCAACTCAAAACACACAGTCCATTCCATTACACATGGTTTTTTTTTTTTTAAGCTAACCGAGGAGTTCTTTCCCATTTATTATTATGTATGCGTAGGAGCCTTAATACCGCTGCCGGCGACCCCCTTTTGTTTTGCTTCGCGAACAGCCTATAGCAGATCCATAACCTTTCCATCACTTTGTATTCCAAGCATCGGTATGTTAGTATCGAAACGCTGGACGTTGAACAATCTCCATCACAGTCTGTATGATCCATCATCTTTATTATTTGTCTCATAATCATCCATATGTTAGTAAGTATAGATACGTTTGATATTAAATAATCTCCACCATAATCTGCATGATCGAGGATAGATATGTGTGTGTGTGTGTGTGTATACCTGTATAGAGGTTTGAGAGGACTTGCAACTCGGAAGCTATTCTGAGCATATACCAGCAATGATAAAAGAGAAACATTAAGCAGTGTACATGGATATGGGCACCCATACCAATTATTTCCCATCCCCTTAGTGTCGTGCCATTATGATCGTATATAAGAATAGCTTAGCATATGGAATTGAGGCCGTATAACAACAGGGCCATAATGGTCTCGGGAAAGATGCAGCTCACATGCGAGTGAGTCACAGAGACAAAAGAATGACCTGCAAATTTTATAGCAGCGGCTGCGCTTCTGAAGCTTCCACAATGCATTCGACAAAATGTCCGTGCACGGTTGATCTGCTCACCTTTTCTCTTTCTTTCTTTCTTTCTTTCTTTCTAAAACCCAGAGATGGAGGAAGTGCACGTCAAGCTCGTAACACAATACCAACAGATTGGCACAGTGGGCGGGCGGGCGGGATGTCGTCGAATTAGGAACTAACACTAATCTTAAACCGACCATACTAATCCGGTTTACATCTTTGTGTTATTATGCTGATAGAATATGCACCAAAAGGGTGGGGGGACTAGACCCGGATGGGAGCAGCGGCGGAGGCGGGATCGCAGGTGGAAGGCTCTGCGGCGGCGGCGGCAACGGCAACGGCAACGGAGTGGGAGGCAGAGGAGGAGAGGTGGTTCTTATTGTTGTGCATCCAGACCTTGAGGACCCGGCGCTTGACGCCGATCTGAAGGCAGAACTCGTCCAACGCGACGTCGTCCTGCTTCTGGACGCGCCATCCCAGCTTCTCCGCGAAGGCTTGCATCTTCTCCTTCTGCTCCGCCGTGAACTTGGTGCGGAACCGCTTGCGAGACCCAGCCGCCTCGGCCGCTGCCTCCTCGCGCCGCGGCGGCGTCTCCGACCCCACCCGGCAGCTCCGGTCCTGCGCGCCCTCCCGGCAAGGCGGAGGCGGGGCCGCGGCGAGAGGCGGCGGCTGCATCGCGTGGTACGTTAGCGGCAGCGGGGATGTCAGGAAGGCCGGGAACTGCGGTGGAGGCGACTGCACTAGCTTGCTGTGATCCCACGCGGCGGCGGTGGCGGCGCCGGGGGCGCCGGGGCCGTAGAGGAGGAGCGGTGGCGGCCGAGGCCCGGCGACGGAGATCCCCTCCCGCCGGTGAAAGTTGCGGTGGCATCCGCAAGCGGCGCACTTTAGGGCCTCCAAACTCCCTTCCTCACCGCCCGGCATGAACTCACCGCACCCGTCGTAGGACTGCCCTCCCATCGCCGCCGCGTGGTTGCGGAGGCATTCCCGGTACCTGCCCCCTCCACCGCCGCCTCCCGCTGCCTCCACCGCCTCTTCGCTTCCCCCCTTATAAGGTACCACGCTTAAATCCATCAGCTGTCGCTTTCTTGTTAAGCGGTAGACAGGTCCAAAGCGAGGGTTTTCGCCGCGCTCCCCACCCCCCCCACGCCGAAATTAACCCTTTATAATCGCGGAACAGGTATCCAGCCCCCAAAACTCGACACCATTCGGATCCAAGAGCTTAATCCGTCACCCGAGCGCCCACCAACTGTTCGGTAATAAGCCCGACTCACCTCCTTCCTAACCTTCCATCCATCGCGGGATAAAACCCTCCTCTAACCTTGTTGCTCCAGCGACACAGACAACGAACGGGTGGGTTTTTGATGACTAATAAAGGGGGCCACCGATGCGATCACGTGCGCCGGGCCACGTGCAGGCAACCCGCAAGGGGGCGGGCCTGAGAGACGCGATGGGTGCGGTCATCCTGATTAGACACGCACGGTTGCACGTGTCCACTTTTGATTCGATTCGAACATCGACTTTTCAGCCTTTGTGGAGCCCACCACGTGGGGAGCCTGTCAGACCGGCGTGGGGTGGGCTGCAGACCGTCCGATTCGCTCATCCAATGGCCGTTAAGTGAGGCCACCGGCGGGTCCCTGTTGGCGTGGAATGCTCCACGTCGGCGTGGGGCCCTTCGTCATGATTTTTTCTATTTTTATTTTTATTTTTTACTATCACCCCACGATTTCGGATGCTTATCGCGAGCGATGGCGTACAGCGAAGCGGTGAAAAGGGCAAAAAAAAAAAAAATCGGGCGTGCGCATAGCGGTCCTGAGCACGGACGCACTGTGCGTGGCCGTCGTCGCGGCGGAGCAAGTGGGTGCAGGATAAGGCGACGCGGGCGCACGCCGAATGATTCGCCGTAGCAGAAGGCCCCGATACGGTGACGTCATGGGCGGTCGATGATCCCACTCGGAAATCGTGCCTCACAATAAATGCCGAGGCGCTTCTTTCGATTTATCACCGCGTCATGTCTTCGTAACGGGGTCAGCCGTAGTCGGACAGGCACATAAATGGGTCGATGGAAAGCTAAACGCGAGGCCGATGGGACCCATCGATCACAAGCGAAGATTTTACTGCCTTGTGCGGGCCCCCACCCCTTTTCCTTTTCCCTTTTTAGCCCTTTGGTTTCCTTCCGATGGGTGGGGTGGGCGCTAATGTGGGTTTGAACGCGGTGACGAGCATTGAGCCAGAGGGTCCTATTTTGTAAAATTAGATTTGTTCTTAAAAAAATAAAATACAAGGAATACTTTTTAAGAAAAAACTATCTTATATATATATATATATATTCCATCAAGCACTTTTGGACTAGACATTTCGATGCATCTGCGTCTGCATGAAGGTCAAACCTGTGACAACCTCCGATAGAAAGAGGAGTTAATGTGCATTCATAACAAGTCGGCATCCCGGTGGGGCCACGACGGACGTGGTCGGTGGTAGAAGATGGGCACATTGATGGTATGCAATTTGTAGAGGTGGTCTTGTCGTGGACCGAAAGCAGCCGTCGGCTTTACTCGATTGCGGCTGTGGATAAAACATGGTTTCGTCTGCAAATGATTGATGGGTGCAGGCAGCTACGAAAGTTTCCCTACTCCCAGATTGGATTCGGTGGCCGGCGGCTACACGTCGGTAGATCTTTGGCCCATTTTGTCGTTTTACTTAAATGTTTGGATGCTTTGGAATTACTATTTTACTAGGCCTAGTAATGATTTTTCTTGGGCAGGAGACTTCACTAGGTTGTATCTATGTATAGTTTAAATCAATAAATCTCTAAATAATTAAGAGTTCAACTCACCTTGGATGACATAAAGATAAAAAAAAAAAACACTTCAAAATTTTTTTTTTTTTTGCTGCAATTAATTCCCTTGGGGCATTTAATGCACTGAGGTCTTTTTATTACATAGATTCGTATATATCTTTTGTTAGTAAAGCATTTTAGTTTTGTATTTTTGCCCTGCGAGTTGCCATGGATGTGATGGAGGTATCTCAGGTTTAAGCTGGCGTGCCTGCAATGCGACTCTTTTCTCCTCGAGGCAGTGGCAATGTTCTTCAATTATTGGTGGACGTTTCTCCCACTGGAAAAATTTCCAGTTTGGAACTGAAATCAACTCTTACATGACCTACAAGTCCATTAAGGTACGACGTCACTTCAAGATCGTTGTCAAGTCATCTACTTAGCAGCAACTGTACTCGAAACTGAGAGTTGGAGGCAATCATGAGGTTAGTGTCTTTCATGAACAATCAATCGGCTATTAAATTGTATGGCTAACAACATTGGAATTGCTCTATGGTTTCCTCATCAAAAACATTCTGCCGGTGATCAAAGCCCATAAATATGATCTGAAGGATATTCCAAGTTAGATTGATACAAGCAATGATCGTGAATGTTGCCGATAAAGCTTACCTGAGAACTATACAACATAAGAATCATTCTTGGCATTTGCTATGAAGCATAAGAAGTTCTTCGTCCTCGACAACAAAAAGTTTGTCATTGTCTCTCAAAACCTCAATGGATTCTGCCTCTGCACCATCTTCATTGGTTAATATTCTGTTTCTTGCATCGATTTCAAACTTCTTGCCTGTCAACAAAGAAAAAAAAAAAAAAAAACATTTGGATGCCCAGAAGAGAGGAGGAAAAGCAAAGATGGATGGGTAAATGATGAGCTCTTGAGCTTAATATAGACAACGACAAGGTATATTTGTTCATACCAATAATTGTTTTGAGCTCTTCCATGGTGCTTGGCAAACATATTAGCTTTCCACTTCCGGAGCAGTTGTTTCTGAGCAGTGGATGACCCTTGAACACGCTAATCCTCGGAGGATATCCATTGGTTTCCAACTTGAAGGAGTTTTCCTGCTTCTCCAGCACCTGTGTTTGTGTAAACTGTCCATCTGATTCAGGTAAAGTATTTACATATCCAGCATCTCTTTGCTGGTCCATTTCTTTGAAGACTCCATTTCTTGTTTTCCTTGCTCCTCCTCCTCTCCCATTAAGATTTGCTTTCTCTATGCTGGCCCCATTCATGACCAGGAAAGTAACCATATCTTCGTGATGCTCAGAAAGAGCTATTTGCAGTGCTGTTAATCCTTCATGGTTTTCTGAGTCTATGTTCAAACCATGTTTTAATAACTCCTTCATGATTGAAAGATCATTTCTTTTGGCTACAAGGCATAGAAGATCACCGCTGGTGTTGGGATTGGAAATGCATGCATATTGGTGTAAGAGATTGAAAATTTTATGGTGTTTTGCAGCGATGGCATCCCATAATGGAGTATTTCCATCCATGTCTGTCATTGGTTGTTCCACAGAATTAGTATTTAAAGTTGACCATAAACATCCTCTCTTATTATGCATAAAAGATGGAAGACACCTGAAAGAGTGCGAAATCTAAGATGCATACATACCTTGTATATTGATGTTGGCGGCATGATTGAGTAGAACTATAACACAATCCTCGTATCCTTTTGATGCTGCTATATGCTAAATAGACGACAAAGAAACAAGTAAAAATCATTGTATATTCTCTCTCTCTCTCTCTCTCTAATATATATATATATATATATGCACAGCAGTTTTTGTCATTATGCTAACAGGTATAGTGTGCATCAGTTTTTGTACATCATTATGGTAATAGATATGATGAAGATGAAGTCCTTTTGTCATCTTGGTAGCCAAGTACATTTATATGCATTGGACAACCAATGGTTGGTTATATGGATGCCTTCAATTTTATATACGTAAACATTCTTCTTCTGTCAATCATGTTTTTCTTCTTTTATTTTCCAGGCATCGCATGTGGCTGTCATAATGTGAAATGTAAAAAAGAAGCAAATATGAGATTCATATGCAAGTGCAAGATATTTGGAAAAGAGATGCAAAACTTACCAATGGAGTTCTTCCTCTGGAGTCACCGATGTCAGGATCCATTCCTGCTTTGAGGAGCTTCTCAAGGAAACAACTATTCCCGGTAGCAGCTACCGTCAGTAGATTGCATGGTATACTAGCTTCATCACATTCTCCGTTCTCCCCTATCAGATCCTCCATGCTGATGTCCTTGAATTCTATTTGATGCTTTAAGATTACGAAATATTCTTGTTATTCCATATCGATCGATAATTACTGGAAGATGATTGCTAATTACGTAACACTGTATCGTCATCTTAGATATCGAATCTGCAGTCATTTCCACAGCTTATGAGTGTGAATATTTTTTTATACCTTACCTTAAGAAAGTTCTTGATGATAGCTATACCATCCTCTTGTTTGGTCTGCAGCACTTCTTTCAGGGCGCTCTGCCTTAGCCTCAGCAGCTGAGACAAGGTTCTGGTGCGGAATGTAAAGCTTTGAGGCCTATCGCTGAGCGCACTGATCTCTCCGAACATGTCTCCTGTGCCGAGCTCCCCTACGACCTGTTCCCTCTCAGTATCAGAATACACAATTTCTACTTCGCCTGATACGACAATATACACATCTTCCGGGGCCTCGTTCTGCATGATGACATCCTCTCTGGGTGGGATGTACTCGGCTTTCATCGTCGTTACCTGAACCAGAAAATTCAATACATTCATTTCTTCGTTTGCTACGGTATTGGCTGAACTTGGACCAGAATGGCATCCTTACCAGGAGTAGGAGTGTTTCCCTGGAGACGCCTTTGAAGAGATAAACCTCCTTGACAGTAGGTAGAAAGAGGTGCTGGCAGATGCTTTTGCATATTGATTTGGGCAACTGATCCATCAGATGTTGTTGGTTCAAGGTCTCTGCTCTAAATCTGAGACACATATAAGCCAATATCTGCTCTCTCAGACGTGCCGGCAGGTGGTTTCTGCATACGAAGTTAGATGCAACCTCGATGCTGTTCCTCTGCAATAAACTCCTTCCGGTCAGAAGAGATCGTATGACCGACCACATACAAACATCATCTTGAGAAATGAATCGCATCCAAGGTCTCCATTTTTGACCTTTTTCTTTCCCTCGCGTGTGTGGGTGCAACTACACTAGAGATAAGAATAGTTGAACTCACGAATTCCATTGTGCGTCGTGTTCCTTCTACAACCAAGTTGGTCATGTTCCCGATCAAGTATGCAGTGAGGCCTAGATTGCAAAGCATGTAGAATATATTAAAGATCATTTCTCTTGTGTTCACCGCATGAAGGTCGCCATAGCCAACGGTGGTCATTGTGGTTATGGACCAGTAGATGGAAGCAATGTAACGCATCCATAGGCTAGCTTCCCTGAAGTTTGGCATCACAGCACCGATCCATGTCTTCCCCTGATGTGGGTATCGGTCAGCTAGCAAATAGTAGAGACATCCAGCGCAGTGCACCAGGAAAAAGGTCACCTGCATCGGCCATGTCGTGAGCTTTCATTTCAACTTTCTTGTTTATATATTGGACGTGCATGCTAAGACGACTGCATATAATCATGCTTTTGATTGCTTTATGATCAGTGGGAATTGGAACTTTGCTTGCCCTTCTACAGTGATATAATATTGTTCAGCAAATTAAGCTAGCTTCATCTGTATCAGGAGATGATGACAAACCATTTTGTAGCAGACAACTTTGAGTAAAGATTTGTACTTACAAACAGGAGCCTGGCGCATCTAATCCAGAAATAGCTGAATCTGATATCTTTTTCGAGTCTGCAGTAGCCCCATAAGAAAATTAAAAGACTCGTAAACTTTCTTGTATATAATTCCTCCATGATCCAATTTAGCTAGTGCAATTGTCATCACCTTGTAAATAATTGCTTGACCTTCCTGAGACGCCACAGTCTTAGCATGCCCAGCAAGCTGTAAGATACACCGGACTTGACTCTACCTATGATCAAGTAGCCCAAACCCTCGAAGGGAAGTGTTGATGCCAGGTCCATGATGAACCACGTTGACAAGTACCTGCAGAAGGCCATGCAGTGAAGAATAGCTACTACGTGATCGCAATAGAACCTCTGGGCACTAAATTACTGTTGCTGATGATTTCTTATTCTTGATACGATCTTTTGTGACAATAATTCATTCGATCAGTGCAGTTTGTAGCTCCTTTCGTTGTACGATCATAAATAACTTGGAGCTTATGACCTGCTTGCTCTAGGAGTGGTCAATGGGTGCTTCTTGTAGAATTTTACTCAAGACTATAGCTAACTCTAGATTTGTGTTTGCACTGGAAAGTGACGTATGTTTTGAGGGCACACCATGATGCTAGTTGCTATATATATATATATATATATATATATATATATATATATACTATAGCATTATTTTGATAAGCTTTGAGAAATGTCATGTGTAAGATGGAAGCAGCAGCATTATAACTTACAGGGTCCAAAATTGTAAGCCAAAACTTATAGTAAGAAATCCATCTAACTCGAACATTCTTAAATATATTATAATTTTTTTCACTTAAGGATTTCACGTCCTCAAATCCTGATATGATACATCTAAGGTCTAACTCAGCCCTCTAGTTCTGTCAATGAAAAATCATTTTGTACTTAGACTTTTTCATTTTTATCTAATACTAGATTGATTTGGATATCATTTATCATAATTTAGATCGAGTAACTTATAAAACATAAACCACTCAACTAAGATACTTATCTAGGGTATTATATTACATAAACCATGAAGATCTCTCGATTATTCTCTATTAAAGTGAGTTTGATGAAGTTGCATCAGTAAACAATCATTGTCTAATCTTGAAACTATAGCGTATCTGTTGTCAAATTCAACTTGACGATGATGAGGATGATTATGATTCATGCCCGGAAACAGTTCATAGTAAATTATTGGCTGGTGTTTCACCTCTATGATTTAGGTGACCTATCTCATCGAGGAAGAGGAAGAGGAAGAGGAAGCGGAAGAGCAAGTGCAGGCGGTTCCAAAATTACTATCATTCACCACCATCAAATGAGTTCAGGTGAGGTCCCACCTAAGTCAACAATTTTCTTTTGTTTCCGACGAGGCTGCTAAAATACTTGAAAGCTTAAGCTTTTGTTGAAGTGTCATGCTGATGATTCCGAATGCTCAACCATTCAAAGGAGAACCATTAATTTGGTAGCAGAACAAGAGGTGATGGGGTTTTCCAGGTCAAAAAATAGCATGGGAGAGGGAGAGTTGATCTCAATGACATCTCAACTTCTATACGATAGAAGCCTCACAACTAGTACCTTGGTGCTTGCTCTTCACGAGAGTGACAGGTTGACTCCTTAGGTGCACCAGTCTGGTGATCGAGTCAGCCGGATGAGATCTTAGACAGGGACTATGTTCGCATACCATACAATGGTGGTAAACAGTCTAAACGATCAGGTTATTAGAGAGAGCAAAGCAGTCTTTCTGCTTGCAAGGATAAGATCGATCCTCCTCCTCCTCCTCCTCCTCCTCCTCCGACGACGACGACGACGACGAATTGAGACAGGGAATAACTATTGACAGAGACTGCACAACCGCAGCAACAGGGTATTTATTATTGGCTTCTCTAGCAACTCGGAGGAGGCTCATCCACGCGCCCCGTGGAACGGAGCGAGGAGCGGTATGTCTCTACGGAGTCTCACGTTTTCTTCCAAAATAATTCAAGTGATACCCACTGAATCCCAATCATTGAAGTCCGAGCAACCGGAGAGCACCATTTGTGATGCCGACAGTCGACGGTCCAAATGAATCCTCCAGAGAAGCACACCCACTCAAGCTTTCACTACGAAACCCTGCTCTCCCTATTCCTCTTCTCCTACTTACGATGACTCGGAAGCCACGTATCGTTGTGTGGCACAGAAAAATGCAGACATCGTAGTTAGTGGTTTAAGGCGCAGGGTATAGTGTCACCTGACGGCGATCTTCCGTGGATCGCGAACGAGGACCTGCGTCCTGGAGTCGATGTACGCGACGAAGAAGGTGAGGACGATGTCGACTGCGAAGAAGGCGTCGATGACGTTGTCGGCGATGAACAGGCCGCCCTTGGGGGCGGCGCCCATGAACGCGATCTCGAACGGGTACACCCAGGCGGAGTACGCAACCAGGACCACCATGAACGTCTCCCAGCACCTGGAACAGCTCATCTTAGTTCATGGCCAAACTTACGGTTCTTAGTCGGGAGGGAGGGCTCACACCTGTATCTGGAGTCCATGGGCAGGATGACCTTGCCGCGGGGGTCGTTCTGGTTCTGGTTGTAGGTCGAGACGCCCAGGGGCGGAAGCACGAGCTTGGAGAGGTTGCGGAGGTTGAACGACTCGGAGATCTCCTCGTCGTGCCGCCTCTTCCTCTCATGGCCGCCCTCCATGGAGCTCCGAGACCCCACCGAGTGCTCGACCCCCTCAGTGGAGATCCTCCACTCTGCCGGCCATCGATCAAAAGCAGGAGAGAAGCGGAGGCAACTCACGCAAATAATGGAGGAGGGAGGAGCACGGCAGTGGTCCTGCCAGGTCTCTGCCTTCGAGCATTGATGGCTGATGGGGATAAGGCCTGCTGGGGATTATGTGGTGGTGGCTCAATAAAATGTGGTCATTTTGTCTTCCTTCCTCATTCTGGAGTGGTATGTCTGAGTTTTACAGAATGCTGTCAGAATGTTACTTTGAATTCGATAGGGCTGACCGACACCGTCAGAAGAAACACGCCAACTCTCTCTCTCCCTCCTTTTTATCTGAAAGAACCAAAATCCATTTGAGCATGGCATCAACTACAGTCCAAAAACGAATCAATATCAATATCCAATTCTTTTATTTTTGGTCATTGCATCACAAGTTAATCTTACATTTTATGCAAATTAACAAAGCTAATTTATATCTCTAATCTCTCTACTTTGATTCGTTGGATCGTGTGGGACCGCTTCTGTCATATGAACCTGATATTGTCATTTATCATACATTAATATTTTATTTTTTAAATAAGATTAGATAGAATTACTATGAAAATTTTAATTTAAAAAATTAAAACATATTTTATCTTTTAAATAAGATTAGATAGAGTTGTAGGGATAAGAAATTTTTAGTTTTAAAAAAGGCTAAAATATATTTTAAAAAATTAAATTAATATTTTATTTTTTAAAATAAGATTAAATAGAGTTGTAGAAAATTAGGGACCCTTATATTTCATATCTATAAATAAGTGATATCTATATAGGTTGATCAATCCAAGTCTCAGGTAAGATTTGTAATTGTTTTTCATTTGAGAAGTTCAATATAATTTTTTATCTTAATTTCTTCTTTTAATATTTGGTTTGATCTTAGACTAGTAGTATTTTATTATTACTATTTGAGAAAGAAGATAAATTTTTTTCACATGCTATCAGAACCACAAGGGCAGTAATCCGTGCTTAGAGATCTTCTTGTGAAGAATATAAATTTTTCTTAACTACCAAAAATTATAATTGAGTTGGTGGATTTGGTTTTAAAATTCTCAATTAGTCTAAGTAACGATCTAAAAGACTTGTTTAGAGTTTTATCTCATAGGGGAAGATCTATGGGATGTGGTTAGTGGCAATGCAACAACAACACTAGATGATGTAGATGAAAATGCTAGGAAGAGATGGAAGACTTTTAATGCAAAGTTTGAATTTGTATTAAAGAGATCTATTTCTCGTGATCTCTTTGAACACATTTTTCGTAACAAATCAACTTCATAAATTTGGATCACTCTTGGTGCACTATTTGGATGTATGAATGAGACAAGTTGATCTTTTATTTTTTTAAATATTTTTTGAAGATTAAAAATTTATATTCAAATATATCACTCTTAGATCCAAACGAGTCTATTTTTGATGCATGAATGAGACGTTATATTATTCGTGGTCTTTGAAAAGAATATATTTCTTATGTTACATCTATTCAAGGATTGGTTCAACCTTAGTAGAATTGAAAAAATCTTCTTGGTTTCCAGGAATCCCTAACTTGTCAAATGACATAAGCTTATATTTTAGGAGGAGATAAAGATACCCTATTTATAAATAAGAAAAATAATAATGATAATGATAAAGAGAAGAAGTATGATACTAATAGCAACCAAAAGTCTTCATCAAATAATGATGCAAATCAAAAGAAGATCAAGTATCATAGGTGTGACGAGTTAGACCATATCATGAAAAATAATCATGTCAATATTAAAAAAAAATATTATAAATAAAAAAGATTGTTTTAAATGCTATTGAAAAATATTAGGGCAAATAAATAAATTTTGGCACAAAATAATGAAGCCATGACATCTATCAATTTTGAAAATGATTGGAATGTTGATTTAAGATGTAGTCATCATCTCACTACCAATCGTTAATATGAAGGTAATGATGTAATTATCATAGTAAATAATACTGTTTACTAAATAAAAAAGGAAGTTATCATCATAGTCTTAAATAAAGATAATAATTCTATTACATTGAAAAGTATGTGTCATGTTTCATATATGAGACAAAATCTCTTCTCTATTGCAGATGCAATTAATGCTAAAAATTATGTTCTTTTTTATTCTAATGAAGTCAAATTTTTTTGATAATATAAAAAAATTAAATATGATGTACACAAGGTTTGATTTATCGGTCCATACCGATATATCGACATATTATCAGTATCGATATGGTACCGGTACCGGGCGGTATGCATAGTGCATATCGCCCAGTATATTAAAATATAATATTTTTTATAATATACTATTATATAAAAATAAAAAAAGTGATGTCGCCTCGATCGTTCTCCCTATACGAGGAGATGCTCCGTTTGCTCGCACGGGAGAAAAAGTGGTCACAGGTGCGAGCGACCACATCTGCTCTCAGTCAACGTTAGAACTCCCAAGAGAATAATAAATATTTCAAATAATTATTGTTTAGAGTCTTACTGGTTCAACAAAATTTTTCATACCTTCAATATATATATATATATATATATCCTTATTTTGAGAATTTTATATTAATATTCTCTTTTTAAAAAAATTCTCATAGATCATTCATTTTTTTTCTATAAAATATGATATTATCCACCTCGTCTTTGTCTGTCGGCTATCGCATTTACTCAATCGATCATCGTTTTCATCCTACTGAGGCATCCCGTCATCACCGTCCATCCAAATCTCTATCAATGATCTTTTATAGAGGATTGCTAGTGAAGATAGTGAGGGTTGCCCATCGTCCGTCATACTTTTCATCATCTTGGTGAAGGAGGGTACCAGTAAACGCTACCCCTAGGGGTGTGTGAGTGAGGATGAAGATAAAAGAATAGAAAATTTATGAGGATAATATTTTTTTTTTATGAAATTAGATAAAAGGAATTATGATACGTGGACTGGTGCAAATGATAAGGTTGATATGGTCTGGTTTGGAGGGGGGAAAAAAAAAAAAGGTTGAGTCACATCGAAGCCTTATAAGTTTTTGCAGACCAATCTTTGTGATAGATAATAAATAGTAAATATGATGATTGTGAATTGGAGGTGTGTGTGTGTGACATTTCTTCGTATGAATATTTTATTTTTGTTGGGATATACATCATGTCGGCAGGTGGAAGAAATGTTTCGACAGATTCCAGTCCACCAAACATGAGTACAGCAAACTGCGGTTTGCCTTCAATGATTTTTAAATAATGATATGAGAATAATATGCTTAGGCTATCTATCTTGGATCCTTCTGAAATCTGTATTGGGAGGAGCCCTTTTGCATTGATTTATTCACCGCTATTGTTTTAATTTAATTTCAATGAAAATGAGAAAGAGATATTTAGGATTTCTACTTCCTCACATGTTTGTAGTTAAAAAAAAAAAAAAAAACAGGATATTTTAATGTGTACAACAAAAAAATGAGAAATATAAAATAAGTCGCCACAAATAATTCAAATTTAAAAAAACATCTTTCCAATCATCACGAAACATGTCTTTAGGACTTAAAACCATAAGAGTTAAACTATCACACAAGAGAGTCAAATTCCCATCCACCTACCAGTCCTTCCTTGAAATATTTTAAGATTTTTAAAACAGTATCACCTTCTTGACAGGCAGATTTTTAAAAACAGTAATCATGTTTTTACAACTGTTTACTGCCTAGAAAAGTTTTTTTTTTTTTTATATGCATGCCGAAGTACTGAGAGTCTTAAGTGCAATAATTGTGATAGAGAAATATTCGATTGCACCTAAAATTCAGCACATGGTATAAAAAAAAGGACAAAAAACCATCAACTTTATCATATCAGCATTGATTAAATTAAAAATATTTATAATTTTTTTTTATTATCATAGAATATTTGTTTTTACTACTCACGCTAAAAAATGATGAAATTATAATTATTGAGATTGGATCATTCTCACCCTCACCTACGTCTAATTTATCTCCTCGAGGATATGACTTAATCGTATAGTATCTCAATTCAATAATTATTTGAACATAACTCGATTCGATAATAAACAGTAGAAGACATATCAGATGGATCAGAAGGGTCTTAGTACAAGTTGGATCTGATCACATCGGGATGGTCAAGTATTTCAAGTTTGTCACTAATATTTTTCTCTATAATTGTAGTGTTAGGAGGAGGATCTACATGTCATAGGAGTACCACTGTGCCAACACCTCGAATGAACGCTTTAGTAAAGATACTTCGGTCCCCACCTACAACACTTTGAATGCCCCAATGCACATGATAGTTTTGGTCAAAGGTTTCGTTGGCCTAACATAACAAGTGTAATCCCTGATAATGACAATGCAATTTATCATTTCCTTCATCTTACAGCTACTCCAGCTTGTGGCTATGTAAAACTATTGAATTTCAGATTTTAATAATGAAACAAATTAATGAGTTTATTGGATTAATATACTTTTGAGATAAGTGACATAAAAAATACTTCGATCATGGACTCAGACCACCAAAAAGTCAACTATTGAGCAAAAGAGTTGAACATATATCGAATAATTATCGTGTAAAAAATTGAATATCAAGTTAAATGATTGTTCAATGTGCTAAAAAACCAAACTTTGTGATTCAGGCATTGTACCTAAAGGACCGTATATTATACTTAAAATTGGATATCGTGAGAAAGTCAACATGCCGGTAGAATGAGCGACAAATTGAAGGAAAGGGCAATATGCCGGAGGTTCGGACAAAGTGTCAAAAATTCATACAACATACCATAATAGCATACAATGTGCTTAAAGCTTCATTAATGTGTTGTATGTGTGGTTAATTTATTAAAGTCTTGATCGAGGTTATTATGAATCAAATTGAGTTGGTATTAGAGCGAAACCATATCAACTTATCAAGAAAACTATTGGGCTTTAACTAGGACTTAATTAGGCCTATTATAAATCCAAATCAATGGTCTAAACTAGGCCTTGGGTGTACCATTAGGCCCAGGCGATAGTATCACCTGAGTCAGTCGATAAGCACTATTTATGCTTTATCGTTATTTTTGACAATAGTACCCACCTATGTTGATGATAGTATAACCTAGTTTGGTGGTAGTACCACTTAGACCGGTTATAGCATCACTAGAGCATCTATTCTTAAGTAAAAATCTCATTCAGGCTTGGTTGATGGAGTATCTATTCTGAAGTAAAAAGTATTATGAACTATTATTTTGGGCATAGTTTGAGTCTCTTCCTCCTCATGAGTTTAGTTATAATTCTAAGTTATAGGAAATGAGAGATCTTATGTAAAAAGACAAGTAAAGATGAGGTGCCAAAGGTTCGAATGATTGTCGAAAGATTAGACGATATATCATAAAAGCGTATAACATGCCGAATGTTTTGTAAATGTGTCATATATGTGATTGATTTGTCAAAGTATTGATCGACTTCATTATGAGTCAGTTTTAGTTGGTATTAAGTCAAAATCATACCAACTTACCAAAAAAACTATTGGCCTTGAACCGAGGACAAATTAGGCATGTTAGAAAGTCAAACCGAGGCCTAAACTAAGCTTAGGTAGTGGTATTATTAGGCTCTAGCGATAGTACTACTTGAGTTAGCTGACAAGTACTATTTGTGTTTTGTCAGTGTTTTTGATGGTGGTACCGCCTATATCAATGGTAGTACCATCTAGTTCAATGATAGTATGACCTAGGTCGGTACCACTAGAGTCACTATTTGCAGCTTGATTATGGCTAGCAATGCCAAGTGTCGACAGTAGTACCGCTTGTACCCTGAAATTTTAGGATTTAAATTTTTTACTGTATTCTTGAAGTGTTTTGTGATATATAAATATCTCACTCAAGCTTGATTGATAGAGCATATATTCCTGAGCAAAAAATATTATAAACTCTTATTTTGAGTATAGTTTGAGTATCCTTCTATTCTTGAGTTTGGTTATAATTCTAAGTTGTATGAGATGAGAGATATTATATAGAAAGAGAGTGTGAAGGTTGTCCTCAACCTGAAAAAAGAGAAAGTTATAACAAGGGTAGTTGATCTTTGTCCATTGAAAAGAAGATCGATAGTGAAAGCTAATGATATCAAGGGAATAGGTTTTAACTATGCAAGTCGGAAAGACTAAACCACTATAAATTGGTTTACCTCTCTTGCCTTTTCTTGGGACTTAGTTTTATTCTCTTTGCTTACAATTTTAACTTGATCAGTCGAGGAAATATGTTAATTTATTGATTGAGTTTTAAAATCGGTTAAAGATGTTCTTCCACTAATTCACCTCCCCTCTTAATACCATTAAAATCATAACACAAACTCCAAAGTAATAGCCACCACCCTTGGCACAAGTGAACGTCCCTTAGATAGCCACCATGCACTTAGTGTCAGAACACGTGCAACCGATAGCACCCCTGACATCAAGTGCCTCATAGTGTTATATTGTCAAAGTGAACATTCCTCCACACTCTCAATCAATGATGCTCGACTTGGAAGACCAATCGATGACTCTGATCCACACCATAAGGTTAGAAATACAAATGATATGTTCCACCTCGACAAGAGAGAATAACACATTGAGGATACAATAAGGTCACTCTTTGTCCAAAAAAAAAATCCAAGAGAGATTTCCCTGAGCTTTCACTTGTCAACATTAGAGTCATTCTATAGTAACACCAACCCAATAGAGCATGTGGTTACTTTCCATGCTCAAATGATCCTCTACGACATGTTAGATACGCTAATGTGTTGATCCTTCCTAACAACACTATGTGGTGCCACTTAAGATTGGTATTCCCATTAGAGAATGAGTTAACTAAATTATCTACTTTCAAAATATTGGATTGTTAATGATACATCATTGTCAAACAATGATTTTGTAGATGCTCAATGATTAATGATTATGTATATAATCCTTAGACTTGAGATACTAAGAAAGCCTTGTTTGAATAGTCTATTGTTTAATACTAGACTTATGGGTCTAAAAGTTTTAGATATAGTACAAACAATTATTGAGAATAACAACCAACCTTACGAAGTCAATTGGGTATTAGTTAAGGATCATCGGTATCATGAGAGTAATATCTCATGTGTTCTTACTCAAACAAATCTTTGGCCAGAGTCAATTAGATTGAGAGAATCCAATAAGAGTGAGACTCAAATTGAGATAGGAGTTCTCCAAGATAATCCGATAACAGTGAGACTCGGATGGATTCTATATGGGCCGGACAGCACCATGCAAGGTATATGGTCTCTAGAATATTAGTTAGATGAGGGGCTATAGATGCATTGTAACTGAGGGTAGATAAGTTCAATGGATTAGATCCCCTTCTATCATCCGAGGACTATGGTATGTGGCCTAGTACATCTATAGTTGAAGAGTTGAGTGAATTATTATGAAGATAATAATTCACCGAGTCAAAAGAGATTCTAACGGGTGCTACTCATGGCCAGCTCAATATTAGGCCTAGAAGATCACACACATGTGATGGACAATATGATGAATGGAGGATTGAATATGAGATATCTAATAGATCCATATTTTAATAGATCCATTGGGTGAGACGCCCAATAGAATCTGAAGCCTAGAGTGGTTATTGGATGGGGATCTAATACCCATTAAGTCGGTGGTTATTGGATGAGAATCCAATATACATTAAAAAGAATCCATTAGGGTTTTTCATGAAGAGGCTCTCTATACATAGGAATTGGGCTCAAAGGATCATAGACTAGACCTATAGAGCAGCTAGCCTCCAAGTCTCCTTCTACCATCTTCCTCCTATCGAGAACCCGCTACGAGAAGGAGGTGCATCGTCGCAATCTTCCATTATGTGGAGTACCACTAGAGAGGAGTTTGTGAGAGCTCCTCCATCTGATGCATGTTACTTTATTAGATGCATGTACATAGTAGTGATGTTCTTGCATTAGATGCATGTTACTTTATTTCTTTAATTATCAAAAATATTATTTTTATTTTTTATTTTATAAATAATGGATACAAGTTAGTTTTTTTAGAACAAATATTGTTTAATGATTTTAGATGATGATATCATTAGTAAAGGAATATTAAATAATGATTTATTAATGGTGAAAGTTGCTCCACATGTAATGAATGTTGAAATGTCTTAAGAGGAAGTGAGATGAAGTGAATGATGCATACTTATGGTATTGTAAGTTATGTCATATCCATGAGAGAAGAATTCAAAGGCTACTGAAGGATGAGTACTTAGATACATTCGATCATGAATCATATGCAACCTGTGAGTCTTACTTTTAAGAGAAATTGACCGACTCTTCATTTAGTGGAACTCAAGAGAGAGCCATTGAGTTGCTACAACTCATACATACTGATGTATGTGGTCTTATTTCAACTTAGGCCAATAGATAGTAATTCATACTTTATTATATACATTAATAATTTCTTTAGATATGAACATGTGTATTTAACAAAGTACAAGTTTAAGTCTTCTGGAAATTCAGGAAATAAAAAAATAAGATAAAAAATTAGATTGAAAAGAAAATCAAAACTATTCGATGAAATTGAGAAGGAGATTAATTGAGTATAAAGTTCACCTAATTCCTCAAAGACCATGAGATCATATCCTAATAGACTTCTCCTTATACACCTCAGCTCAATGATATATCAAAAAAGAGGAACCACACACTATTAGACATGGTGTTGTCCATGATGAGTTTTATCGACCTACCCGTCTCTTTCTGAGGATACACCATAGAGTCCACAGCTTACATTCTAAATAGAGTTCAATTTAAAGTGGTAGTGTCTATACCATATGAGATATGAAAAGGGAATAAGCCTGATTTTAAGGTTGTTAAGAGTTGGGGCTGCCCTGCCCTCTTCAGGAGATACAATCCTGACAAGTTGTAATCAAGGACAGAAGATATAAATTTGTGGGATACCCTAATGAGACTTGTGAATATTATTTCTATCATGTCGAGGATCAAAAGATTTTTATTGCCAAGAGAGCGATGTTTCTTGAGAAGGAATATATTCCATAGGAGAACCTACTAGGAGCGTGATAGAGTTGAGCGATGTTAAAGAGCTTAGCTTAAGCATCATTCCACATGATGAATCTATTAAGGTACATAGCACATATTTCTTACTTTGCATAAGTCCAGTAGAGTATCTAACCCTCCTGAGAGATATATAGGACATATCAAGGGAGATGACATTGATGATATCGATCCTCAGACCTACAATGAGGCTCTTACGAGCATAAACTCCAAGAAGTGGTGAGAGACCATGAGTTCCGAGATGGATTCCATGGACTCCAACAAGGCTTGAAACCTAGTTGATGCACCTAAGGGTATTGTACCCATTGGTTGCAAGTGGATCTTCAAGAATAAAATAAAAAGCTAGAGACCAATAATGCAAGACTAGTAGCTAAAAGATATCGTCATTAGTAAGGTGTTGACTATGACAAAACATTCTCACTTGTAGCCATGCTAAAATCCATCTGAATCCTATTGGTCATCGTAGTACATTATGATTATGAGATCTAATAGATAAACGTAAAAATCATGTTCCTCAATGACAATCTCGAAGAGGTGTATATGATACAGTCTAAGGGATTCGTGTCCAAGAAAGGTCTAGATAAAGTATGCAGATTACTTTGTTCATCTATACACTAAAGGAAGCTACTCAAAATTAAAACATAAGATTTGATGAGGAAATTATATCTTATGACTTCATTAAAAACAAAGATGAGCCTTGTGTATGCAGGAAGGTAAGTAAGAGCGCTATCACCTTTTTGGTGCTATATGTGTATGACATCTTAATCATTATGAATGATATAAGAATACTCTCTACTTATCTAGACACTTCTCTATGAAGGATTTAGGGAAATCATCCTATATTTTTAATATTCAAATATATAGAGATAAATCTAAGAGAATGTTTAACTTATCCTAATCCAGATGCATAGACATTATTGCCAAAAAGTTTGGCGTGAAAAATCCCAAGAGAAGTCTTATGCCTATGAGATATGAAATATTACTAGTGCTGGCTCAACCACTGAGGCATAGTGTATTGCCGCGACAGAAGCAACAAAGGAGGCAATATCGATGAAGAAGTTAATTATTGATCAGGAGTCATGCTGAGTAGCAAGGAGTTAATTTCCTTGTATTGCGACAACAACGAGGTGATTACTTAACGAAGGAACCCATGTCTCATCAAAAGTCCAAGCACGTTCTGAGGATGTTCCACTTGATCAAAGAGATCGGAGCCCATAGCGATGTAGCAGTTGAAAAAGTTTCGTCCGAAGATAACAGTACAGATCCACTGATAAGGTTATTGGCTTAAATTATTTTTGAGCGTGATCAAGGTATGGTGGAGATCGAGAGTAAATGATTAGCTTTAGATAAAGTGAGAGATTAATAGTTATGTATAAAAAAAATCTTTTTTGAATAATATCATCGTATCAATGACGTGTAATATCATCGTATCAAGAGTGAGTGATTGATACATGTCATCGTATCAATGACATATGTGATAAGATGTATAATTTTTATTAATATCAATAATAATTTTTTTTACTTTATATTATATGATAAATATATATTATAATATCTTTAAATAGATGTAAAAAAAATATAATAATAAATACATGTAATAACATTGATGTATGAGTTCATTATATCAAATTAACTTTTAAATATAAATCTTAAATATTAAATGTATGTAATAACATTGATAATTGAGTTTCTGGATCGATCAAAAAGTAGATCCAGTAACAAATAGGTATGGCTAATTAATCCCCATACAAATATAACTTTCTAGCAGAAGTTCCTTTCATATATGTAAGATAAAATCTATCTGCACCCAGCCAAGCAATGAATATATATACACATCACTCTACAGCCTCCATCTCATCATCAGATCGTCGTTCATATCATCCATCTCGATGTTGCCTCAATCTTTCTTCTGTTTCTTGGCTATCTTCTTCGTACATCTCTTTGGTTTGCATGTGTTTCTTGACAGTATTTGTATCCAGCAGCACCAAGTTTGGTCTTGTTAGTTTTGGAAGTTTGGCAGGAGGCATCAACGGTGTCAGATTGGGTTTGCATCGTTTCGAATTCTTGCCAAAACCACCACCCTTTGTGGTGTACGCATCTTGATTGCTAGGTTCATCAATGGACTGTTCGACAGAAAGAGCTGCTGATTTGCGATTGTGTCCAGGATGCTCCTTTCTCAAATGGAGGTTCAGTTTATACTCATGGATGTAGGCTTTCACACAACCTTCATATGGACAAGCAAAACGACGCTCAGCAGAGACAGAAACATAAGCAGTGGCAGCAGACTTGGTGGTATTATGGGGCTTATCCGAAGATGGCTTGCGCTTCGCCATTTCCACTGTAGCAACCTATGGAGGAAGGAAACAACCAGAATTAGTTATATCCCATAAATCTATAATTATTGAAGCTGGACAAGCCAATCATAAAGGTTTGGAATTTTATGAAAGCATTTCTTTTATCCTTGTTCTCCATTTCCATCTATATTTATTGTTGATCAACCCTATTTAAAGCTTTTATTTGTTTTAGACCAAAAATAACAGAAATATTTTTCTTACATTTAGACAAAAAAAAGAAGAAAAAAAGGCAGCAAGGAAAAAAAATCACCCTAAATGTTAATTGAATCAATGTCAAAAAAGAACTGATGGAAAATATGATAGTTGAAAATTTTACCATAGGATGCTGTAGTTGTTTTATGTATACCAAATGTCCTTGATAAACCATCGCCTAAATGCTTTGGAAGAGGGATAGGATATAAAATTTTAGTGAAGGTCAAGGGGTAAACCTCTTCGAAAGAGTACATAATCCCATATTCAATTGCAAGGAATCTGTTTCAGAGAAGATAACTAACCTAACTGAGGTGCAACTTGGATGAGATTGGAAAAACAATAGATGGACTTAGTTTGCATGTCATATATCAATAATTGATAAGAGATTCTCGATAATCTCTTAGTTTGTGAACAAAATGTCATATATCAATGATGTCATATATCAACTTAGTTTGCATGTTCGTGAACAGAACACACTACTTGACAGCAATGTAAATCAATTAAAAGAATCAATTAATGGTGTCAGCCTTGCTAATCAAGATTGATGTGATCTTGCATAACAGCTCAGAAAAAGGCAGGTGATATGAGGAGGTTAGACCTCTAGCAGGCAAATTCAAGACTTGTTCACCAAACAAAGCAAGAAGCATGTTGCAAAAAACTGAGGAACTGATAATAAACTTTTAGGATACGCAGGATGATATACCTTTTCATGGTGTGCCTTTAGGTGAGATTTTAACTTGCTTTCATGGGTGTATTTCTTCCCACATTCCGGGTAAGGACAAACATGATAGTTCTCCAGTGAATGTGTTTTCATATGCGACTTCAAGTTAAAATCCAATGAGAAGGCCTGCAATTTCATAGCTTTTGTTTAATCATTTTATTTTAAAAATGTTACTCTAAAACAAAAATTAACACAGTAATTGCAGTATTACAAGAATATAAAAATGATATGAGACTACAAAATAAAAATACATATGTGATATGAACCAGTGCATAAAAGATCATGGTAGACTACAATTACCTTACCACAGCCTTCATGTGGGCAAACAAACTGTCTTTCACCAGTATGTATCAGATAATGCCTCTTCAACTTTGAACTGTCTACAAATTTCTGCAAAATTTAAGATTAACTTTAGGAGGCTCAAGTAGCTACCTATGTGCAGTTTCAGTCATCTTCAATCAAATAATCAATAAAATAGGACAACTACTGAATTAAGAAAGACAATCACTGATATATGGAACAGTGTTGATTATCTAGAGATGGCATCGCAGAAGTTTGTTTTTCAAAATTCTCAAAGTAGGGTGCATATCTTCTTGCTTTAGTAATTGGAGAGAGTGAACCGAACAATCTTGAACTGAAGATATCAATCCTCAGCGATGAAACCAAAAAAAAGCAAGGAAGAAGAGAGACAATGTTGCCCAGAAAGTATGTGAAAAAAGAAAATGTGAATAGATACAATTGGAAAGTCATCAATTCAGAACAAAGTTCCATCAAATGTTCAACTGCTCCTTGATTTTGGTGCCTTCTTCTTCCATTATGGGCTTTGACCAACACATACTATGGTACAAAAAGTAATAGAAAACGAAAACAACCAAAAGAGGGAAAAAGGAGAACCAATTACCTTCCCACATCCCTCGTATTGACAAACATGTTGCCTCTCTCCATGAATGTGTGTATGTTTCTTTAGAGCTCCAAACTCGATGAAAGCTTTCCCACAACCTTCATAGGTGCAGAGGTAGAGTGTCTCTGTTCTTGGTTCAGGTTTTTGCCCTTCAGCAACTGAATCCTTGGACTTCTCTTCCAGAGCTTTTAACATTCCCTCTAGTAACAAACAATGAAGGATCAATTATCTAATTGATATAATTATCATCAAATGATTATAAGTTATGCTTTACTGCTGAATTAGCCACTAACAATCATACAGATTCCTTGAGCATGATCAATGCATGGACTTCTACTTGATCAACAGGGGTTCAACATCTATACCTCGACAAAATTAAAAAGAAGTCAAAATTGTGAACTTTTCCAATCAGGCACACTGATATCAACAGTTGTGTGGTAAATATTTCCAGAAAGTACGAATTGGTACTGGAAAATAAAAACTTACACACCACTTCATGCATAGTAAAGAAGGACTCAAACATCTACACCCTCAAAAGAATGAATTATCAAAAGAATTTAACAGAAACCATATTCATGAACTACATCCATCATGGTAATTAAACTTCTAACGTGAACCACATCATAGCAACGAATCTCTTGCACTGAAATATCTAAAAACCCCATTAGATGAAATAAAGATCATGCCAAACATGGAAAAAGAATATGAAGTGAAAAAAAATTTAATAACCATACCTGTGACCCACTTCAACAAGTGACACTTCCCACCTGTTGCAACCACATCCTGCGGAACCCTAAATAAAGCAACAAGAAAGGAACAGCCGTCACCAAAACTTCACAAATAGATCGGATAATATTAACCAAGCAGGGACTACAATTTATCCACTTGCTACTGTCATCAACTCGGAAACAATAACGCATTGCAAGATCAGAAAGAGAGAGGCACCATCGTTTGAACCACCGGACAGCAGTGGGGCGGCTACCAGCGGAGGCGATGGAGCGCTTCTCCATCGCACGGCGACCTCCTTGTGGAGCCGATGACAAGGGCAGATCGGAGGAGAAGGGGCCGGCTAGGGCTTGGATCGGAAGAGCAATAGGGGGAACTGGGGAGGATGGATAAGACAACTGCTGAAGCGGATAACAAATCCGAGAGGCGATGGGGCGTTATAAGAGACGGAGGGGGGGAAGGGATAATAGCAAGAGGGAGAGGGAGAGGGAGAGGGGGAGATATATTGTGGAATTCGGCATACGGGGAAGGAAAGGTCGCCATGGTTCCGCCGCTATCGCACCTCCTTCTCCCGGTATGGAATGCCACCCGTGTCCTGATAAGGGACGCAGTTGGAGTATCTCTGAGACGCTCGACTGCGCTCCCTGATTATTATAATATTATTATTATTAATTAAAACGGAAAGTTCATTCGCCTATGGTGAGCTTTTATACATGGGAAAAATCCATGGGCCCGACTCCCAGATTCTTTAAAAAAGATAGAAAAAAAAAAAAAAAAAAAACCAATAGCTATTACATCAGCAAAACCTCATTGGCCAAACTCCCCAAATCTCCCGATGGTTCCCTCAAAATTAGTTTAAAAGTTATAAGCTACACAATTGCAACTCCGGCGGGACATGACCACTGTAGTATGTGCTACTCAAATGGTCCCTACTACTACCAAACATAATAATAGAAAGTAGTAAAAATATTTTTTAATAAATTTAATTAGATTGAAATTCTTATTAAACTTCCTATTATGACTCAAAATCAAAATTACTCTCGTACTTTAAAATTCGTATAAGTAACATTCGTATACTAATTTTGCATCAAAGTGACTCTCCCCTTATGTTAGAAATAAGGTTACATCGTTAAGTTAAATAATGATCGAAATTATTGTTGACCCATGTATTATATCTCAAAATTAAAATATCAAAACGACTCACTCTTTTATAAATAAGGATGCATGAGATGGATTACTATTGATATACATTCCACGTGACATAGTTATTAGATTAATAGTAATCGGGTACATATACTATTTGTATGACATGATTAATTAGCAAGGTTTGACGTTATGATAGTTAAATTAATTGATTATATCTTGTTATTATTTATAGGTTCTATGAATTGTAAATAAGACATGTTCGAGTTTTGGGGAAGATACTATTGAAATTTAGTCATACTTAAAAGAAGTAAACAATAATAATAATCTCACACGTTAAGATTTATAAGAGATCAATTTTTTAATTACTTAAAATAATTAAGTATATACCAAATAAAAATTATCATCATTTAAGCTTAAAATGTAAAATAAATTCAAACAATGTTGGAAGTTAAAAGACTAATTTTTTCATGACTTTTTGATCACTTAATACTATTGTATTAATATTCATGATGTAAATTTTATGAATAATGATATTCTAAGAGGTGTATTTGATTAACATATTATAGTACATAGAGTCTCTTTGATTTTTAAAGTTCTCTTTACATAATTTGACTATATTAAAAATCAAATAGACCATCCCCCCTTCCGTTTTAATAACAAACGTTGTTATACTTTTTATTAATAAAATTAGTTTATTTAACGTCTACATAATAGTACTTGAGACCACTTTTATACGAAATTATAGTACCAAAGTCACTTATACGAGTTTTAAAATATGAAGATATCTTTGATTTTGAGATATAGTATACGGGTCAACAAAAATTTTGACCATTTAATTACATTCATAGCATCCATCTGTTATACATATATTCTTGCTAGAATTGATATTTATTTTAATACAATGTCCTTATAAATGTTTCTTGTGCTTTAAAGAAAAGGGATGGAAGCATGCTATATATGTGTTTGTATGTAGATGATATAATCTTTATATTGAATAATTCTCATACATTCCAAGACTTCAAGCAAGCTATGACAAAGGTTTTCTATATGACCAACATAGAATTGATGCCCTATTTTCTTAGAATAGAAGTGAAACAAAGGAAAAAAGTGTCTGTAGTTTACAAGAGGTATATACTAACTAGACAAGTTCTCAAAATGTAGATAGTCTTATTTGATCATCTTGGATGAAGAGAGATTTTAGATATGTTAGATGAAGACAAAATCCTCTTAAAAGATGTCGTAATCCCTCAAAAACTAATATATTTAGGAAATTATCAGGATATCCTGTGAAGAGAAAAAAAATATCATCTAAAAAATTAAGAAATTTTTATCTTTTATGGATATAGTCTTGTACTCTCGTCTCTCTCGATGTCATCGTTAATATAAACGTAAATATTTGAAACCAAAATAAAGTTAGATTTTTATCCTCTTCTTTAATCATAGTATTGGCATAATTTCAATCAATCTATTATATAAATGTATAATATGTTTTTATCATGTTGTGATTGATTATAGATACCCGATCATTGGGACTCTTTGCCATAGTTTTGTTGTTAGTAGGGGTAAAATTTTTCAAAAAATAAATTTATTGTCTTTTTTGACATGGTATCATAGTACCATTTCCTTTCTCTACGCTAACGTCGGTACCTGACATCTCATTCACATAATAGATCTGATCAAATTCGTCGTATCTATCGGTTGGTAAAGGATAAATAAAAGAATAATAATAATATAATACTATGATATAATTAAATAATAATATTTTTTAAAACGACATAGTATTAAACAGAAAATAACATAAACACTTATAAGATATTCTCCAAAATATACACACTCTTCACATTAACCGTTGAACTATGATCCTATTTATAAAACCTAATAGTAACTATCTCACTCTACTTTCTCACCCATGATTTAGAAAGTGTAGCCACTATCTCCATTAACTTATAAATCATGAGTCATTACCTCCACAACTCTTAAACATGAGTCATTACCCTCATAACTCTTAAAACATATTAACTGCCTAGATAACATCTATGATTCAATTCTAAACACTATCTTATCTCAATAGATAACATCTATGATTCAATTCTAAACACTATCTTATCTCAATAAAGAAGTTATCGTTTGACATCAATAATCTCTCTTAAAAGGTAGAGGTGCTCTTATACTATGTTTAAACCGGAAGAAGTAAAGAAACACCCAATTGATTAATTGATTCTTCGTTTATTTATACATACGAAGACATATGATATTTATTGATTCAATTGGAGAAATCTTAATTAAATCTTATCTTGTACCAATATTTATATGTGATTACCTGCTACTATTGTAACTAAGAATAATACATTTATACCAAAAAGAAAAATTGCAATTATTGTAAGACCAACTGTCGTCGATGGTCTCAAAACAAAGCACCTTAGGACTTGCATGCTAATTACCAAAACTCTATTCCAAATGTTAGTTCTACCAATCTTTTCCCAAAAAGTTATGCAACATACGATTTAGTATGCATTGTCCAGTTTTGGCATCTAAGGTAGAAGTGTATCTTCAAGTTATATTGATTCTAGAGCCTCCAATCATACATATGATTCCTTCATCAGCACCACAGTTGACTTCTTTCGATCGAAGACAATTGGTGATATTTGCCTTTGAATAATATTTTCGATGTACCACAGTTGACTTCTAGTCTTATTTTTTGTTGGTCAATTAGTTGATTGCAGAGTCTCCTTCACAAAATATGGTTGTAGTCTGCAGGATTAAAAAATTTGGGGGAGTGATCGTGAAGAGACCTATATGTGGAAGATTGTTTACTCTAATCTTGCCTAACTACCCCGAGAATAAGTGTTTATTTTTTTTGTTACGCTCAGCTTCCGTTCCTTCACTTTAGATGTGGCATAAATGCTTAGGTCATCTTAATTCCTAAACTTTGGTATCCATGTCAAAGAGTGGTTTGCTTTTTTAAATAAAGATTTTGTTGCTTCTTAAAATGTTTGATTTAATTATGATAGTTGTAAACTTGGTAAATGCAAAACTCTTTCGTTTTCTGTTTGTCAAAAATAATGTTAAAAGATACTTTAATTTAATTCATTCAAATTCAAATGTTCGGGTATAATCATCCTTTAACTCTTATTCTCATAATGAATAAATGATTTAAAAAATTTTAGACACCAAAAAGTGGCCAAGGGTCCCAAAATATTTGAGGCCCTAGGTGCTCGTCCCATCGAAATAAGAAGCTCTAAAATATTTAAATATAAAAAATATATATTTAATAGTATTAAATATTAAAATATAAAAAATATTTTAAAATATTCTCTATTGTTAACGGAACTAGAGAAGAGTGGAGTGTCATAAGGAGATCATAGTGAGAAACTGAGTCACGATGAGAACTAAGTCGCGGATAGGAGGATGTTGTTTGAGAGGAGCGGCAACGGGCGATAATAGCGAGCAACTGCAATGATAGCGGGTGGTGGCGAAGGGCAGCAACAATAGCGACGACAGCGAACAAAGATAATGGAGAGCAACAATAACAGCGGTGGAGAGTAGCAACAACAATAGCAACAGTAGAGAGAGGCAATGAAATCGGGCGTAGGGTTAGGAGAAGTCGCGAGGAGCGAGAGGCTGATATACATGCGTTAGTTGGTTCAATCAAACCAACTAATCAGGCAAGACGCTTAGGCTCGAGCGAGCGAGTAGGTGGCACCTCTTTGAAGCGCGTTGCTTGGCCATTAAACGATATGCTCGAGCTTCACCTTGTCTTGCCCAAGCACCTAGGCAAGCGTTTGAGCATCTTTTTAAATCATAGTCATAAAATATTTTTATTTTCTTAATACTTGAATATATTTTTTTATATTTTAAATTTAATGTATTTAATGCCTTTCCATATTTTCCTGCATATGCAAAAAAAATAAATAATGTTTATTAAAATTTTGAGATATGATTCTAGTGAAGAATATATATATCTGATAAATTTCATTAGTTCATGTTGCTTTTTAACGATATGGAAATGAAGTTGGGATGAATTAATGAACATGTTGAGAATATTCATGTTTGATGTTGTTAATTATATGTTAGATACGAATCATAACCTATAACCTTAAACTTCTAAATTAAAGTGAGAGCAAATATAATCTTCTTGACATGGACTTTTATGATTTGATTTGTCGTTCGTTTCACGGTGAATATGTTGGTGTTAAGGATGTGGAAATGAGATTAGGATGAAATAAGAGGATAGTTTTGTATCGCTAAGGATTGATGTGATCCACAGCCTATAATGTAGGCTTGAATTTTCAAGTTGAATTTGGTGTCCAATACAATTTATCCAGTTTGAATGATTTAAACTTATTATTAATCAATTTCTGATATGATATCATAGTCGGCGAGCAAAATTTATAAATGTGTCAACAAAAAAAAAACACACACACACACACACACACAATTAAAAGATTGAGTTGTATGGGCTTACCAAGTATGGTCAAGCTGCAGGTTAGACTAAATGAAGATAAACCATATAACTCAGTACTGTAAGTTAAAATACGGACCAAGTTTTAACCTTTGATAACAAAATCATTTATGTGCCCAAGATGAAAGAAAATAAATTAAAAAGATAATCTCACATAATTACCAATTTGCTATGGTTGATAATGGGCCACGTCTTCCGCTGATTTAGTACCGTCTCAACCAACATGGCAGAGGAATGGTCGATCTAGCATAGGTATGATTGACCTGGTGTAGGTACGACCAACCTAATGTAGGTACGATCAAAGTGATCCATCCTATTTTAAAATTCATACAAATGACCCCTCATATTACGATTTTGCATCAAAGTGACCCCCCTCTGTTAGAACTAAGGTTACGTCGTTAGGTAAAATAATGGTCAAAATTTTTGTTGACCCTCCATTCTATGCCTCAAAATCAAAGTTACCCCCCGTACTACGATTTTACATTAAAGTAGCAACTTCTATTAGAAATAAGATTACGTGTTTAGGTAAAATAATGGTCAAAATTTTTGTTGACCCGTCATACTATGTCTCAAAATCAAAATCACCCCTCATACTATGATTTTGTATCAAAATGACATCCTATGTTAGAAATAATGTTACACCGTTAGTAAAAACAATTGAGGGGTTGTATTTTATTTGATAATTAAAACTAAATAGTTCTTCAAGCCCTAATCCATCCTCCCCTCTATGCTTTCTTCTCTAATCTCTATTACCCCTGCCTCTCTTTATCTTTGTCAACGTTGATTTTTGCTACTGTAATCTCGGTTCCCCTTCACCTTTTTGTCGTGTTTCTTTTCTCCTCTACTGTGATGGTCTTAGTTACTTTGTTGTAATTTAAGATTTTTAAGAGATTAATTTTTTAATTACTTAAAATAATTAAGTGTGTAACAAATAAAAATTATTATTAATTAAACTTAAAGGGTAAAATTAAAACAATGCTGAAAGTTAAGACTAATTTTTTTTATGACTATTATATTATTTTATACTTTTGTATTAATGTTTAGGAGATAAATTTGATGAATAATGATAAAATGAGGAGTGTATTTGATTAACATATTATAATACAAAGGATGTCTTTGATATTTAAAGTTCTCTTCGTATAATTCGACTATATTGAAAATCAAATAAACCCTTTAATTTAAAAAATATACGTCGTTACCATTTTCATTGATAGAAGAAATTTGTTTAATATCTACATACTAGTACGAGAGATCACTTTAATACAAAATCGTAATATGAGAAGTCACTTAAACGAGTTTTAAAATACGAGAGATAATTTTGATTTTGAGTTATAGTATAAGGGGTTAATAAAAATTTTGTCCAAAAATTATTTATGCCCTTAAGATGAAAGAAAATAAATTAAAAAGTTAATATCACATAATTATCAATTTGACAAACTTATTATTATTATTATTATTATCATATATATAATTTTTCATTTACCATTAAGCACCGATAGGTAGAATTCTAAATTCCCAAAGTAGCAGCACTGTACGTCCGTGCATTATGGTCCGTCCATAGGCGCACAAAGCAGAGATTAGTAGTATCTGTGTGTCCGCCCGGTGCAGGAAAGACGTAGGCGTGGGGGGAAGGCGTGAGAACACGCACTTCCCACGCACTCATATTTTGCTGACCCCCCTCCCTACGTAGACGGAAAATAATGGCTTCCCCACCACCGGTATCATTCCCGGCGTGCAAAGCCTGCCTCTTTTTGACTGCCAGAATTGGCCCTGGCAATACCATCCTTCTGCTGGAAGAACAAAAAAAATTTAATAAGCACGCAAAGCGAAGCGAAGCGAAGGGAAGAAAGAGATGAAGCGAGCAAAATCGAAAAGCTTCTTCCCTCCCATTCAAACCCAGCGGCGATGGGGATTTCTCGCTTTGCCCTTTTCCTTCACGACACATCACCTTTGCTCTTTCTCTTGCATCAATGCATGCAGCAGCAGAGAACCCCCCCCCCCCCCCCCCCCCCTTCTATCCATGACATGTAAAGAAATATTTAGCCTCTTCGCCCACTCGGGGCGGATGCCTTGTTGATAAGAAAGAGAAGCAAGCAGCAGTAAGCAGGGTTTTCTCCCCTATGTATATATATATATATATATATATATATCGTCGAGAGGACAAACATCATAATTAGCATGCTGTATATAATACCTGCAGCTCGTGAACAACAAGGGGGAAGAAAATAAACGATTCGCTCATATACTTTTGGGATTTGTTGGAGATCATGAAAACAACATAAAGAGGATATGGGGTCGAACAGGGAGCCCATATAAAAAGAAGAAAAAAAAAAAAAGCTACGTAGAAGGTTCTCTGGGGCCGAGACGTTTGCTCTCTTTGTTGAAACAGTAATAAGTGTGATTCCTCGATAGTTTTCATTTGGCATCCTCCAAACTAAACATTGTTTTTGGATCAGATCAAACGAGGTGGGTTTTCCAAGAGGTATAATAGCATGCTTGAAGAAGGAAAGATGGCATGGTCTCCCGTCGACAGCGAAAATTCACACTGAGGACAAAGAATTCACGGATCAAGTCACGCTCGTTGAGCACAAGACGCAGGACCGCATTCATTCATTCATTCATTCATTCATTCGACGTCGCTGTTGACGTTCCACAGATTTGAACTGCCAACAAATCACACAAACGAGGGCGATCATAGGTAAGTAACCTTGATTTGATGATACCAACAAAGCTCGGTGAGATCACAGAAGCAGCAGATATGGTGATAGAAGAGAAATCAGTATCCACCCCCTGCACAGGTTCGTTCAACCACCGGAGCTCCGGTTGCTGTGGTTTCTGCTGCACCTCTGTTACTGTTACTACTACTGCTACTGCTACTGCCACTGCTACCGCCGCTTCCGCTGCCGCTGCGGGTGCGGCCCCCACCACCCTCACCCTCTTTCGCCCCCATTCGACAGCGACACCTGGGCCCTTCTCCGACATCTCTCATTGTCCCCTCTTCCCTACGGGACACCAACTCCTGCTTCTCTCTTCCTTAACTCTTCTGGACCTTTTAATTACAGAGGGAAATCTTCTAATCACCGCTACGTGCCCACAACAACAGTAAGAATAATAGGTTCTGATGACAGACCTATGGCAAAGGAACTTGGTGTTAGAAGAAGAAGAAGAAGAAGAAGAAGAAGAGTGAAGTGGAAGTCTCCCTCTCGCTTTCTCTTTCCCTCTTTACCGTCTTTTCACCTATAAAGCACACGCCACCGCCATCCCCCTGTGTCTCCTGAATCTCTTATATTTAACTCTCCAATCCCTTCTTCTCCCCTCTGCTCACCCTAAAAATTCCACCTTTAGCTTTCCTTTCTCCCATGCGACCGACAGGACACACGGCAGAACATACTAGTCCAAGGGTAGGCATGGAGTTCGATCTCGAGAACCCGCTGACGAGCTGCGAAGACGAGCAGCAGCGCCGGGACTCCATCTCGGACCTCTTCGCCGCCGAGTCCGACCACATGATCTTCACCGTTGGAACCATCGATCTCCATGCCCGGCGAAACGCCGTCTCTCTCATCCTCCAGGTAAAGCTATATATCGAACGGGAAAAAGCCATCTTCTTTTTTTCTCTCACCCCTTTCCATCGCTCTGTTCCACCGTGGTGTTCGTCTCCGTTGGCAGGCGCAGTTCGACTCCGGTATGGATCCCCTCGTCGCATACCTCGCAATAAACTACGTCGATCGATTCCTATCTAAACGCAAGATCCCGGTACGAATCTCAAGGATCGAATGAATAGTAGAAGACCAGGGAATACGTTTATCTGACAGCACTGATCTCTCTGGTTGCAGAGAGAGAAGTCGTGGATCCTTCGTCTGCTCTCCGTCTCCTGCCTCTCCCTTGCCTCCAAGATGAGGAAGACCAGCTTCGCCCTCGCGGATATTCAGGTACCCCATCAAAACAAGAAAAATAGGACCCCCCAAAAAAAAAAAGATTTCTTTTTTAGCATATTCGAGCTAAAATGATCGATTTCACTGTTTCATTTGGATTTCGCGGGGAGAGGAAGGATGCATATTCGACGCTCAAACGATTCGGAGGATGGAGCTTCTGGTGCTTGGAGCGTTGGATTGGCGGATGCGATCAGTCACCCCTTTCTCCTTCCTCCGATTCTTCATCTCCTTCTTCTCTCCCGCCCAACCCCCTCTGCTCCGAGCACTCAAAGCCCGTGCCACTCAGATCCTCCTCGAAGCCCAAAAAGGCAACTTCGATCATCCTTGCAATTGAAATAAACCGTAAAAATATTTTTTTCGTGGATTTCCTATTTTCAGGGAAATTTGATGATATCTCATGACAAATAAAATACTGCAGAGATCAAGATGATGGAGTTCCAGCCTTCGGTGGTAGCCGCCTCCGCGCTGCTCTCCGCTGCCTACGAGCTCTTCCCAGTTCAGTATCCGACCTTCCGAGCCGTCCTCTCCTCCTGCGAGCTTGTAAATAAAGTACTCTATCCTCCCATCGAAAAATAAAAAAATCGACTTTTATCATTTCTCGCTGTACCTTACAATATTCTCCATCAGAAAAAAAAACAAATTCTTATTCTGCATTTTGTTCCGTGCTTGGATTTTGTTTTTAGGAGAAGTTGTTGGATTGCAGCAGCGCCATGGGAGATGCGGAAGCAGCGGCGACGGACGGTTGCGATGATTTGGCAGCGATGGAGATGGCGTCGAGCTCCTTGACGCCGGTGACCGTCCTCAGCCACCACTGCTCGAGCTTCGAGAGCGAGGCTGCCGCTGGGTCCTCGTCGGACGTCCGCGAGCTGAAGAAGCGCCGGATCTCCGCTCTCCACGCCTCCTGCGACCACAACGGATAAAAACAAATAACGAGAGATTCGTTTAATATTTTAATGGTGAGAAAGCAAAAAAAAAAAAAAAAAAAAGAACTTTTTCTTTACGGAGTTTGGATACTGACAGAAGAATAATGCTAATTAATTTTAGAATAAATCCTAGTTTTGCCAAAAAAACCGAAGAGGCAAATTTTATATTCGCCTCAACGACGGAACCGAACGTGATACGTGTCCGGCAGGAGGGAACCACAGCGGCGGCGTCGGATAGCTCGTCGGTCCCGACTGTTGCAATGCCCGGCGGCCAATGCGCGTACTCGTATATGCTGCATGCATGCATGGCTTGCGGTGAGTGGTATACTCGTACCAAAGAGACCCAAACAACAGGGAAGCACAAGAAGCAGCACCACCAAAGTGGAAGCTTTGCTCTGTGATGAAGTCACGATACACGACGATATAAGTTAAAAAAAAATTCTTAGACCGAAAGGGGCTATTGGTATATCATCTAAACGATGTTTTTTATTATAAAATTGGAAAGAAAAAGCAAACAAGGTGGCGATGACAACATATTTGGCTCAGAAAGAAAGGAAAGGAAGGTAAGCTCATGATAAAAGTGAGTTGAACGAGAGAGTCAACCTATTACAGATTATGATTCCTGAACCAGTGCGCTTAGGTAGGTATCTCCATTCGCATGTTTCTAATCCTTAGGCCGCGCAGGAGAGTTCGTATGTTTGTAAACGTAGCTTCATAATCTTTCGTTTCCACAACCAGTCATTTTACTTGGTGCCGCAACTTTTTCCTTCCCTCCCCCTCCCCTTATCATATGTTAATTTAGCAGCGATGGAGTCGATTCCCGTGAAGTGCTCATGTTGTTTTGCTGCGGTTGTCTTCTGATTCAGACTCGGAACCCGTCATTCCCTGTTCAACCAATGGGGTGATCAAGAGCTGCAGGAAACGAATGGGAGGTGGTGAGAGTTCACGAGGCCAACACGAGATAGAAGAATCTAAGCAGTGCTGCTACTGGCACTGACATGTCTCCTTGGGGTGAGGACGTCCGCTGAGATATCAAATTCCTCCTCGGTAACACATAATTTCACTGATTAAATGCCTCGCTGCACCACTCACAGCTTTTGTACTTACTGCAGCCCAAGCTCCGCTTTTCCATCTGTCGCAGCCTTTTTGTGATGATGGCAAGGCATAACTGTTGCTCTTCTCAATCATCCCGGCCCACTGATGTAAATTTTTCCCTTTTTTTTTTTTTTTTACTGCTAAATGTACTTACTACGCGTGTGATGCTGCTCTGAGCAAGCACTCTCGGCAGATCACAAGTGAATTGACTTCGATTGATTCCTGAGCAGGTTATATAGGATGGTTGGGACATGGAATCTTTAGTAGCGCTACTCCTCTGACCACCTTAACAGCAAGTTTCTCCGATCTAATAAATGCTGCTACTCCTTTTCATTTGAACTCAGCAAGATCTTTCCCAGTATATGCATGCATGATTACTGTGTACATCTTTTTTTTCCTCCAGAAACCTTTAATCAAAGAATTGCTTTGTAAGCATCGCCATCATGAGGCAGCTGCAAAGGGAGACGCCTTATTGGAAAGAAACCTTTGAAACTTGATTATGGTGAGCAGTAGAGCTTAGGCAAGAGGGAGAAAAGCTGCACCTTCGAGTTGACGCGCTGTGCTGGATGTACCAGTCCATGTAGCCAAATAAACCACCATCTCCCTCGAAGCCGACAGTGCATTCATTTTACCATGCTCGACCTAACTCGACGTTACTTCTAAAGTTCTGATGAACTTGTGATGATCTACTGTATCTCATGAAACTCCAACTGTAGATCCTCATTAAGTTCCACATGGTTGTTCCGCGATGTTCAGACAAGTGGCCTTGCATGTCTTTAGTTCGTGGCAGAGGAGGGCCTTAACTTGAGCAATCTTTTCTGGTTCTCGTTCTGATGGCTCAAATAGTAAACCCGCACCAGAACTAGTTTCAGAGGCTAGCAATCGAACTTGAGGAAGTTGAGGGCCGCAGGTTAAGAAGGAAGAGAGTAATCAGGATGACTGTGGGGTGCCAACTGTGGCTTTGTCTTTCTGCAGCACTATCACTGTCTTGGATGCATGCCGCTGGGGCTGTACAGATCTGGATCTTGTGCTTCACAAGACAGCTAGTCTTAGGCAGTGCCAGCATCGGACACTCGAGAGATCCAGCAAGTGTGTCTGGGCTCTGAAGAAGAGGCACCTCGAAGCTTGCATGGTTGTGTTAGTGCTGCTACCTTATGTTCTTGCTCTCGTGTTAACTACTCTGTGTCACTTAGATGCATATCCCGTTTGTTGTTTCTTGTAGGGTTTGATTTCTCAGACAACATCTTTCTTCCTCTTCTTTCAGCCCCTCAGATCTTTAGGTATTGTTGTACTGGACATGCTTGAAACCAAAGAGAAAAAAACCTCGGCTTGGCATTCCTCCTCCTGTCTGTCCCTTTGCACTCTCGTACCTATCTTCTTGTGGCTACTCAAAAATTTCCTAACTAACCTTCTCCTTTCTCTGTCTTAATGAACATTATGTGCCAACCGTAGCTACCCAGCAACAATTGCATCAGCCAATCCCTCCACCGGCAGAACCAAACGCAGAGGTTTGAAGTTACATAACCCCGAAGCAAATGCAGCAGCATCTTCTTATCAATACATGAGGCAGCTAATTAAGTAAGAAGGGTTAAAAGTTATCCGACTCCAAAGCAAATGCAGCATCTCCAAGGTAGTAGCCAGCCAGTCCTGCTGATAGTCCTGGCGGCTTCGGTCAACTGGAGGCTCCATAGAATACAAAGTTGCGAGTAGATAAATTTTTATCGCACGGGTTCGTTCTTCTTCAAGTTAACCTTATGGTTCTACGGTGGCATCTTCGCAGGGGTTGCTTGTCATCGAAGGATCTCTCTCAAAAGGCTGTGGACCCTGAGCAGCGAAAGGCAGTTGGTACATCTGGAGACGAAAAGGAGAGAAGAACCTGGCGTTAGCGCTTGTTGTCACACCGCATCGAACGATGAGGACGGGGCTCGGGTGGGCTACGAGGCAGCTTGGCCAACCTCACACACCACAGGCTAGCTGTCTTCTCCGTTCCCAAACAAATAAAACAAAAAAAGACACTCTTCTCGGAGACGATGCAACACTAACAAAGTTGACATCTCTTTCATTACACGCATCAATATGATGCAACTGTCCGCCCTTTCTCGCTAAAACTATCCTCCTCTTAGATATACATGTGACACACAAAGTTCCAAGCTGCTTGTTTCATCCCCGTGTCTTGCCAGTATGGAAGAATGAGTAGGCTCAGGTTTAATTCACCTAATCAGTACTGTTCCTCGGCTGCTTGTCCTTTAGGACCGATCACTCCAATCGTGCATACAGCAACCTTGTAGCTCAGATCGATGCTCCGAGGTATCACTCTGCTGTTATCTCGAGATCCTACCGTCCCGGGATTGATATTTGCAGCAATGCTGTGTCGGGACAGCGTTGTTTTGCCCATGTATGGAGCACCCTTTTTTTTTATCTCACTTATAACAGTTCAAGTGTGTGAATGCCCGACCTCGAGGAGTCAAGCTGCACTTCCACCCAACACCTATAGGCTGCATACAGTACAGATGAGTGAGTGGCACAAACACCTGAACTTGTCCTGCCTATAACTACTACTTGGAAGGGCCTTCGGTGCAATCGATAGGATACAGAGTTCACCGCTGAAATGAGGTTGTTGGATCTCAGTAAGGCCGACGCCTAGTATCCAGAATGGGCCTGTATGTTCTTCAACTCCATGAAAAATAAGTCGCAAACATATAGGAAGAAGCATCACAGACGATGGATGATAAGAGCAGGAGCATCGGTGCAGAACCCTACGCATTCTGGAACTCGATATCTAATCGACCACACAGTATTTGACCTTTCGATCCAAGAAACTTATCCGCAAGTGCAGAACTATCTTCAGAAACATTAACTCGGAATTCTCCTTGGTTACCACTCTTGAATGACTCCAAGTGCAATGATAAAATAAGCTTGGAGCACCCTTGTCGTGCGCGCGACATCCAATATTGTGGGAGTGGGTAACTGTAGTTATTTTTGTGTTGATGGACGTTGGATGGATTTAATCCACGGAAAACTCTTCCGTGGAGGTACATGGAAGAATTCATGGCTTGTTGATCTAGATGGTTGTCCTATGCGGATGAGTGTAGGTGCCATCACGGTGTAGGAAGAGTTTTCCATGATTGGTGGAGGTGCGACCTGGCTTTGATGCAGTGATAATTATATAGGAACTTGTGAGGTGAACCTTGAGACACCGGGGAATGGCCTTGTAGTAGACGGCGACATTTCTCACGAACCGAAGACTCTGCATGGCTGTGCATATGGCGCCCGGTCTGTACTGGACGAGGCAGCTAGCTGCTGCCTTCCTCGCAGTACTGGTTCCGTGTGCCCGGCTCGCCATATCCATGGCGCTCTCTCTTCCTCTCTGTGATGGTCCCGTTGGCTTCGAGGTTTGGGATCCCTCTGATACTACGACAGTAGTAGTACCAGGTTGAAGTAGTAATGCTCACTGACACGGTGCAAAGCTGGAGCAGACCAATCGTCAACTTCTTTGGAACCAAACGAAAAGAATTCTAGAGAGAGAGAGAGAGAGAGCGAATAGCCACTCGATCTTTCTCCTTATCGGAATGCCATCACCATATCCACCGTAGACCTTCCCGTTCAGTCCAATCGCCTCTCTTAGCCCCCGCCTTTCTTCCATGACCCTACTACTACTACTACTACTACTACCTCCTCCCTGACTTCGTGAATGCCCGTTCCAATTTTGTCGGACGTCTCCTAGGAGACACCCACCATGCGGCCCGTTCCAGCACCGAGTACACACACAAGGTTGTATCTCTAACGTTCCTATCCGACGACTCTAACCGGCGTCGGCACCGCCAGTCTACACCTCGTACGTGAGACGGCTACTGCGCCTTCCATATCATTTCGGATACTCCACCCCCGTATCTGCTCTACCAGTGGGCACCACACTCTCGGATTCAGTAATGAGACCGGTCTCTCTATTCCCTCCCTCCCTCCTCCCTCCCTCTTGTGGGTTTTCTGGATCCATCTCTCCTCGTCCTCCTATATATACCCACCTACTCCTCCGATCCTTGTTCCCTCTCGTCCTCTGTTTAGACCGTAGACGATGGCGACGTCCTTCTTCCTCTGGCCCTCCGACCAGCACAAAGCCGACGACGGAGGAGGAGGAGGAGGCCCCACCGCAGAGGCAAAAGTGGAAGCCGCCACGGGCAAGGCAAAGGGTCGCAAGGGTTGCGGAGCCAAGGTGGTCTTGCCAAAGCGCCCGCCGCAGAGGGGACTCGGCGTTGCTCAGCTCGAGCGGCTCCGCCTCCAGGAGCGCTGGAACAAGTTGACGGAGCTCGACTTTGGTCCCTCCGGCGACAACACCCATTTCCTCCAACCCCACCCCCTCCTCGGGTCCAAAAGCTACGGCAATCTCGTTCACCATCAACTCACCCCTGTGGCCGCCGCTGCCGTGTATGGCGCTCCCATCGCCCTCTCCCGAAGCCACCCCACCGACGGCTACCTTCCAAGCTACTGTTCGATCGTCCAGGCACCCTTGACGTTCGGTGGAACTGCTGCTGCTGCTGCCTCCGCCATCCCAGCTGTGCACAGAGATCAATGTCTTCAAGCCAGATTCCGGGTCGGGAGTCCGTCTCTAGAGCTCCCTTCATGCCAAAATCCTCAGTGCGAGTTTTGCGCCCGAGTAAGCCCCTAATGCCGTCTTCCCAAACCCCACCACGTCCGGTTCCTATCTTTCTTTAACTTCTCATCCACGTATCTTTGATGAAACTTGATACTTTAATTAGAAGAAACGGCTTTTCGGCAACGATCTAGGGGACAATGTGGCCAATGGCGCGGATTACTTAGACATGGATCTCGCTGCTGGCATGGCCGTCGATTTGGTGATTCCCACTCCCTTAGATTCCATCGCTCCGTCATGGTCGCACCCCACCGCTGCCCTGCCTGTTGATTCGGTGCTTTCTGTTTGGAATGCAGGACGGTGGCTGCACCCAGTGGAAGGCTAAATTGACCAACGAAAGGGAGCTGACGATCAAAGAGTTCGACTTCTTTCCGCCGAACAGCCGCAGCGCATCCAACGATGGCAGTTCCTCCAAGCTTGTCAATAGGGAGGGTTGTGACGCTATCTCTACCTCCTCCGCTGCGGCCTCCTCGACTTCTCCCGATCTCTCGCTCAAGTTATCCCTGTGAGATGAGAAAACACACGAGTCAACAAAAAGCGCCAAAGCCCTCTCATTATGTCTCACTATATTATCGCCTAGGCTTTTGTTTCCTAGTATTGATGTCTTAAGTGTTTGGGGAACCTTTATATTAGTCACATATGTGTAGATTTCAGTGCTCCTCGCCTTAGTTCCGTATCATATGGAAGCCGCATGAGAAGCGCAGTGGCTAATGAACTCTGAGCTCTCTTCGGAACAGACACCAAGGTTTAATCCTCTGAATATTTAGTTAGGATCAGTGGATGCAAATGGACGCGACAAATCCATAAAACACCGCTTCTTCTGGTCTCGCTCTGTCGATCTGGGCCACCCGGAGCGCCGATGCGCTACGAGCTGAACGCCTGGGCTGGGCTTGCCGACGAGACACCGTGAAGTCAGCCGCGACGCCGTCTCGCACACATGTATTCCACAGCCATTTGCAGGCTCACATTCTTTTGTGGGACTTTGGCTGTGCGCTTCATTAGTAAACAGTAAAAACTAAGGGATCTCTGAGACTGCGTTTGCACACATATATACGGAAGAAGAAGGAAAACAAAAAAAGTATAATCGTATCTAACACGACAGAAACGGGGTTGTAAGGTTCTTCCGAGATCCAATAGTTGGAATGCTACGGTCTGCAAAAAAGCACTAAGAGTCGTCGTCCATCTTCCAAGCATGCCACGCTCGGAGTCCCACTATCATCATCACACAGTATAAAATAGACCAAAAGTAAAGATCCCAAAACAAAAATGGGGGCAGGCTGCTGCCTCCGTCCCCATCCCTGAAGGCGGCATTAGAACGGCATTCAGTGAGGTGGACGGGCTTGGGGTCTGCACAAGTTATTTGTTTGAATCTCTCACCTAAAGATGATGACCATCGAAGAGCATAATAAAATTTTATATTAAATATAATAATTTATAATATTTCAAATCTCTCCACCTCTTTTCATTCTATAGCATCTCTTTTTATCAATTTTTATGTATAAAAATATTACATGAGTCTAAAGTAAACTAAGATGATATCTCATCATAAAGTTTAATTTTTTTATATATAATGTGAAAAGAAAGAGGTAATAGTGGGGCTGATGGAAGTATATATGTATGTATATTATCTTTATTATAATAAAAATCATAAGAAATCTACATATCATTCATTTCCTACATATTTCTTTGGCTTACATCCTGCAACATCGTGGTTCACACAAATGCTCCGTCCTATTCCCTTCACAGGACGACGTAATCATCATCTCTATCTGAAGGTTCCTCCGAATGTGGGGTGCCAGAAGTCTGCTGCGGTGTCGCTTGCCACCGGCTGCGTGCTTGCGATGGGAACCAAACACAGTCCCCGGCTTCTTAGATTCGGTTCACTGCAATCCTTCGTCTTGTCAGACATCTGCGTCAAGAAGTTATGTAATGTCAGTTCTTCCATGATCCCATGACACAGAATACTCGGCACCGGAACCTAAGGGTGCGTCAGTACCTGTCTTGGTTGCTTGAGATGCCCATTCTTCAAGTATGGACTGCTTAGCACCTGCAGTTCAGACGGGGTTATCTCCACAAGAATTTTTTTTTCTGTAATGAGAAACATGGATGAAGAAGCTTACACCAACTTGATCGTGCAGGAACTTAATGTAATCGATGGCTTCTTGGAGAACCGATGCAGTGTCAGTCTGAAAACATAACAGGAAATAGTTCTTTTGGTAGCGTAGTTAACGATGCTCTTCGAGAGAAGGACAAATAACACAAACAGGACTTGCCTTTCCAAAAGGCGAAACTATCTGCTGGAGAGCAGTGATTCTGTCTCCTAATTTTTCTTTCCTCACCTGCAAACATGTAATGTAAACGCTAACATACCATGAAAAATGATGAGTAACAGATGCAGACGTCCAAATATCATCGATCAAAATCTCGACTAGTCTAACAGTACCTTAAAGGTTGGTAGTGGCGAAGGTGTCTCAGTCCGGAGTTTTTTAGCTGCCGCCGGCTCGCTTCCGGTTTTCATGGTCGAGGAAGAACACGAATCATGAGTTCCTTCTGGATTCAGCTGCACAGTCAAGCGTCCCAAAAGACACTCATGTTTCGAAACTTCAATGGTTAGAAGGAAGATACACGATCCGATGGTGGGTACCTTAGCTGTGAGATTACGGTAGATGGTTCTGGGCTGCAAGTCAAATTGCAAATTCGCCGGAGAACACAAGGCCGACCTTACCTCACTAACTGAGGCAGCCGCAGATGCATTCCAAAAGGGAGTGTTGTTGATGAACTGCAGCTGGTTATTTGACTGCTGTTTTGGAAGCGAGGATTTAAGAAACTGATGAGAGAATTTAGCCCATGAAGGTTGCCACAACTCGTTCGAGCTTCCCTGATAAGAGGTCGTCGGAGACTGGTAGCCATTCATCAGTCGATTGCCATACATGAACTGATAGCTGCCAACACCAGCATCGCTGGGCTCGTGACCTGAGCTGAAATGGTGTTGTTCTACCAAGAGATTCTGGTTCATGTCGGTAGATGGATTCACGGTCGAACTTTCGACGCCGGTACGAGCTTGATCTGAAGCATCGGGCGGGTCCTGCCTGATATAAGGTCTCGAGCCGCGATCCTCTTGGAGCACAGCATGAAGGCTGCTCTCAGGTCTTCCACCATACCTATTTCATTAAATCTCGGATGGCTCAAACCTGTGATCTCTGGCTACATGAAAAAATCTAAGATTTAAGCAGGCATGCACTAGAGACATACAATAACGCTGGAGTCCAGTTCATGGAGGAAGAGACGGGGCGGAAACTTGGGATGGTCGAATCGATCAACAAAGGGCGAATACCCGAGTGTTGGAGCATATGATTACTTTCTTGAAAAGCGATCGAACTACCACTGGCCGATCCAGCGGAGACATCACCCGACGCAGCGCTCCAACAGAAGGCTCTTCCTCCGATCATATCAGCCATTGCAGTCGAGCATGCCATGGAGGTTGGCGCATCAAAGCTGCCGCTTCCTTCAGGGTTCCACCAGCTCCCTCCATTGCATATCCCGGTCTGGAGATCTTCTGCCATCGCTCACGGCCCCCCCCGCCCCCTCCACCCTCTCTCTCTCTCTCTCTCTCTCTCTCTCTCGTATGCTCTTGTTCTTCTATTGACTTTGGGATGGCTTCTTAAGGTTTGGGTTAAATGGAAAGAACAAAAAAACAAGGACTCGAGGGTATCCTATATCTTGCAAGGACTGTTGGACTGTGGAAGTCATCCACCTTTGACCTACAAAGGGAGGATGGAAAGCTGAGAGGAATTGGTAAGCTTCTCCAAGTTAAAATGTCTGTCGTTTAGGGACTTGTAATAGCTGAGAGGAATTGGTAAGCTTCTTTTACGTTAATCAATTTAAGGTGGTTTAGACAACTTCAGTAACACTGTTTTCACAAAAGAAAAAGAAAAAAAAAAGAACATTAGATTTAGAAAATATGCATGACATTTACATATGGACTACTAATCACAGAAAATATGCATAATGAGAAAAGAACATTAGATTTAGAATATCTTTTTACAAAAGCTAAGTATCCAAAAAGATTAAGACTACTAATTTACGAAAACACTCGCCGGAGTAGCCTAAATTATTGTGTGAAGAATGCTACTGTAGTTGTTCATCTATAGTGAAAAAGATGACAATCTCGTGAAGATAAGTAATCTAAATCCAAAATAAAAGCACCATCAAAGGAATTACTAAGAAGGAAGTGAGATGATGTAATCGAGGCAGAGGCAGAACAATGGTAGGGGGCAATGAGTTTTCTGTGCTGTAGAGTGGTGAATCAAGTTGACTAAATTTTAATGGAAGTCAACACGCTGGTTTCAAAGGTTTATAGAGATATAGGGGATGCCAACAACATACTGCATACTCGAGTCTTTCAGTAGGATATAAACCAACACACTTTTTTTTTAATTAATGTTAGCATCAATGCTATAGAATTGAAAAAGTTGGAGAGCCGATACTTGCTTTCCAGATTCTTCAACCACTCACTCATTTCTTCTTAGTGGCTCAATTTACTTACTCCAAACTCTAAACTAATATTACCTATCGAAAAGGGCATCAGAACATGTCATCTTCTTTTTCCCTCAACATAGTATAACGCGTATTAAAACTGCATGATGGAATTTAATCATGCACAATAATCTCGCTCTCTCTTCGAGTGATACATTTTAGTGGTGGCAGCCAAATGTATGAGTGGGCTCAGCAATTGCAGATTTAGCTGTAAGAACTTAAAACATTAAATTCGTTCGGTAACTCTTCTTCCACCTAAAATTTTTTTGAAGGTATGATCTCAACTTCACCAAGATTCTCGAACTTGCAATCATACAATCCAATCGAGGACCCATATAGCGACCAAATCCATCAATTCATTGGGTACAAGATATTCCAAATCCCAAAGTAAATTGTCTGCTGACAGAGACAGAGACATAGGAACGAGGAGGCGCCGATGGCATGCTCATGACCGGGCTGTCGGAGGTCAACGTGGGTCCCACCTGGCGTGCGGCTAGCACTAAAAACGCGCGCGGGGCCCACCCCCTTCTTCCACCACCATCGAAGAAAAAGGCCTTGCAGATTCGCATCGTCTGCTCGTCCTTTCTCTCTCTCTCTCTCTCTCCATCGTCTCCTCCTCTTCTCTTTTGCCGAGCTCTTCTTCTCTTCCGTGTCTTAAGCCTCTCCCCTCAGTTAGTCACAGACCTCTAGTTCCCCCCCCTTTATTTTTTGTGACCTTTTCGTGTCGATGCCGGTCCTGTAAAAGTATTCTTACGGAGCTGCAGTTTGTCCAAGTTCCGTGTCTCTTTTGCAGTTGTGTATATGGATGCAATTGCTCCAGTTCCGGTTTCTCGCCTATCAGCCATGGAAATTAATTTACTAAGATCAAGCGTAAAGCTACACATAAAATGCAAAACAAAATTCGTAGTCCACCTAAAGAAACAGCCGGTGATTCTACTAATAAAATTCTTAGTCAACGTTACCGTGACAAGCTTTCATTTTAAAGACAAAACAAAATATTAATATTTACGGACATATTCATGGTATGGTAGATTAATGATAGCGTGGATGTCGGGGTAAGTTAAACTTTGGTTCAAAGTAAACTGCGTAACAAGAAGAGAGACTCGAGCACTCGTTCGGTGGCTTCCAATTTACGCTTTACGAGCAATTTGCATGAGGATCAAGGTTGAATAAATTTTCAAAAATAATTTATTCAAAGTTCAAGTGAGTAATCGACAAGGATAGAGTTATTTTCGTGAATAATCATCGACCTCAATTATCATGTCCAAAGTATATATATATTTTTTTTTTATAGCGAGTTTATCATGTCCAATTAGATCATTTCATCTTATTTCTGACTCGTATCGAGAATATTTCTCTTATCAATAAGGCAACAAATACACATATTATCAAAGTTAAGAGACACTTGAACAGATATTTCCTTCATAATACATGGTATGAATTATCAAAATATCGTTAACGTGGGGAGCCTCATTTCATTTATATATGTGGAAAGGTTGTATAAAAAGTTAGAAGCTTGAAAGATGAGGGGGTTGAACAAGCAATGACTCACCACACATTCAACATTGACTTTTGGTGTGGTGTGCACTCGGTGACCAACAATGAGTAAAGGTTTGACTCGTGCAACACCTTTGTCGACGTCGCTTCTGGTCTTCCCAATGGAAGTTAGGTCATAGCTATCCACCACTCACATTATATTTATTTATATATATATATATATATATAGCCCCTTCATATCCTCGTCCACTTCACTAATACGTTAAAAGGCAAAGGCATCAAAAGCTTTGGAGCTCGAATTGGCCGTGCTGTGTCACCACCAACTCTTTTAATGCCCACAGAGATATCTTTGGAGCTCGAATTGGAATGCCATGGGATCCATCCATTAGATTACAACTCTCACCATTTGAATTTGAATTTGAATTGATTGGTCTTCACCTGCGAGGCTAAGGCTTTTTTTTCTCAGAACAAAGAGAGAAAATTATGTTGGAGTAAAGTAATTACAAGTAGTATCATCTACAACTATAATTTATATTTATGGCGTCATTTACTCATTTGAGCAGGGAGAATTAACCCATTGACAACTTGATTCTTGTCCCTCATAATGCTCAAGATAGACAAGGAGGTGGATTGTCTCTAACAAGTATGTCGATTCAGGATAATTAATCGGATTCTACATGCATCTTTCGCCTACAAACAACATTAAGAACTCTTCAAAACTATCAATGTTTCACACTTTATCCAATAAAAACCTATATTCAACAAAAATACAAGTGGCAATATTACTTCTTAGAATGAGTCACCCTCGGGATCTTACTGTTTTGATGGCCTTGGATGCTAAAGGTATGGATTATCGGTTTTTGAAGCAATATAACTTTTTTCTTTTTTTTACCATAAAAAAATTTAAAACCCAGTCCTAATTCTCATCTATTATCGGTTTCCATTATAGTTTCACTTAACCTAATAATGGATCGATATTTTTCAATAATTTTCTAGGATACGGGGAAAGTCAAAAAAATATAAATGTCAACTATTACTTTAATAAACATAATGCTAGAGATAGAGGTCTAAATATGTTGTATAATTTTATGCCGTGGTTGAATCCTCAGCTTGGCTTGGTTCGAAACCGAACACGTAAGGTTGCCCACAGTTTTTTTGGCATTGACGCTAAAGGTGGATCAAATACCGTCACCCACTCCCAAGGTGATCGGTGGTGGAGCAAGGGGATATATCCGTCGGGTCCTGCATACAGATCGAAGTCGGGGATCTCTCGACTTGACCTCTCCGAAGATTAAGTTAGAAAATAGAAGTTTGGAGAGTCCCTCCCTTTTCGTTGGTCAAGGGGTTTTCACTTTATACCTACGGACACAAGTCAGTCATACGTGGCCTATTCGGCAGCTTCTATAGCTTCGAGCTATTGAGTCATATGTCTCGTAAGACGTCGACTGACTCGTGTGGGTCAACATTGTGTGGCACCACTTAGAGCTTCTCGGAGTGAGCCGACTTACACGCTTTGTACGGGTGCAAATCGACCCATGTGGGTCAATGCCATGCGTCGCTCCGATCTTTCCGGAGAAACCCTGCGACGTCATCATATATGGATTTCTATTACATGAGCATCCGAGGGGTTGTGTAGCTTCGTGTATTAGCTTTAAGCTTTAATATACCCTATTCATTAAACAATTCTCATTGTGATCCTTTAGGAGCCAATCCATCTCCACCCAAAAATACTGATCTCATTGCCAACCAAAAAAGTTTGGCAAATGGGCTCTATGAGGCTAAGGCTTCAAAAGAAAGTTTTTTTTATATGTAGTCATCCCCTCGGATCATCCGCATACACACGATATGTTTCGCAAGCTATAATTGTAGCTCTTTCTATTTCTCGTGTGTCATGTGGAGGCATTAGAGATAAGCATGAAAGTTGACCTCGTTTCCTGCTTCCCTGTGAAAGTAATGATAGTTTTGACGACGGAGATAAGCATGAAAGTTGACCTCGTTTCTATGGCGACGACTCTTTTGGCCATTGTGATTCCCAAGTCAAACGCCATCATAATCGCGATGCTGAATCTTATACACTAACTCAGTAGGAATAACTCCAACCGGACGTCTCATGTCTCTGTGGCAGATGAATCGGAGGATAAATGTAACTTTTTTTTTTTTTTTGTCTAATGAAAGTTTGATAGTCTTAATAAAACTTTTTTGAGATCAAAATCATTGATCTAATAAGAATTAGTTTATCACTTCAAAAGTGGAACTAGATTGACTTGTCACCTTATTAAAGCATAAAATTGATTCCTACAAGTTATTTCTTTTATAAATAATAATAAATAATGAAAGTAAGATTTGAGTCAAAAAAATCTCTCCATAAACTATCAAGGTCAGCTAACTAACTGAACCTTTTTAAGATTTACATAAATTTATATCGAGTTGAAGATCTTCTATAGCCAAAGACCCGGGACCTAAGTTCAACTTCTTTACTACGCACTCTTCGTTGCAAGATCTACAAAACTAAGAGCTACAACTTTGCTCAATGCTCTCCGTGTTGCACAACCAAATCATACTACGTAGTGCAAAACCTTCCTGATCAACAATCTCCTGTTGATTTGTCGTAGACTCACATCTTGATCTCTCAGATCGGTATATATCCTCATAATATTTTTATCATCTACATCTGACGCTCTAGTTGTCATTCCTAAAGGGGACAAAAGTACTTCTCAACATATATGACTTATCTTTATCAATGTTGTAACTCTGATCCCCTTCAAATTATCTAAGGATGGTAACTATATATCTTGGTGAGCATAATTCTCTAATCTCCTATTTGGATATAACATGCTAGGTGACGCTGACGACTCTCTCAATTGTCCACCAAAAAGGATCCAAATACCAATAGAACCAAATCTGGTACAAAATTATGCTCACAAACTACGATTACATCAAGATTATCTTATCCTCCAAGCAATTTAAGTATCAATCGCTAGATCCATTGCCTCACTAATATCTTCATGCAGCACTATCGCAAAAGCGTAGTCCAAGTTGAAAACAACCCTAGTCAATCACTCTTGTACTCGCATGCTAAGTCTCATATTCACTTTGATGAAAATAATATAAGAGGGAAGTCCTCTTGCTGATTATATGCAAACTATAAAAGTTATCATCGATGACTGGACTTTAATAGGCTATTCCCTTAGTGATAAAGAAATCATAATTTATATTTTTAATGGCCTATGAGATGAATATGAGAAATTAGCAGTAACAACTTCGGGCACGAGACTCACCGATGTCATTCGAAGAACTTTATAACAAATTGATTAACTATGAGACATATTTGAAACACGATGAAAGGATGACAAGACCTACTATCACAACTCAAGTCAATCAAAAATCCAAAAGAAAGAGCAACCAAAGTAACAAGAATGTCAACATGGATTGACCAAGATGCCTCCTTGACAATATGGGTAATACACAAACATATCCTCATTAACTACACCATCAATATTTCAATCACAACTTTAACAAATATCAAGGTAGCAACTTCAATAACCATCAGCATCCCTAGTGTCTTCACCATATAAACCAACAAATAGTCATCTGCTAGTTGTGTGATAAAGTCGGACACTCCGCAAAAGTCTGTCGGTCTCGATCCAGACTTACTATTACATCCAATTGGCCTCAAGCAAATATCATGATTACTCCAATTGCTCATCTAAATAATTAGATTATGGATTCTAGTGCTCCTCATCATATCACCTTTGATCTACAGAACTTGTTTATCCATAATGATTATGGAGGCAATAAAGATTTTATCATCGGTGATGGTAACAGAATCTCTATTACTCATACTAGTTCCATAATACTTGATTCATACACCACCACATTACACTCGATGATATTCTATATGCACCTCACATTAAAAGGAACATCATTTCCATTCCTCAATTTTGTAAATAAAATAATACTTCAATTGAATTATTTTCTAATTCTTTTCTTATAAACAATTTGAGCACGAGAGCATCCTTGGTCCAAGAACAAAATAAAGATAACATTTACGAGTGATTGATAGCTTCACAAATCACCCAACCCACTATTCACTCTTCGGTTGTAGCTCTAATTAATGTGTGGCATTGTCGTCTTGGTCATCCCACGTCATCTATTCAATAAAAATTACTTTCTCATTATTCTCTTCTAACTTTTAAAATAAGAAGCATTATAACTCATTATAATGCTTGTCTTTGCAATAAAAGTCAGACTACATTTTATAACATCTTTCATATCCTGCTCTAAACCATTTGAAATTATTTACATCGATGTTTTGGGCCTACCCCAACCACTTCTTTTGATAATTTCAGATTTTATATCATTTTCATATATTATTTTACTAATTACTTATGGTTATATCCTCTCAAACATAAATCTAAAGTTTTCATAGTCTTTACCCACTTTAGAAAGTTGGTCGATAACTTCTTCTAGTCTACAATTAAAGCAATTTACTCTAATGGTGGAGGTAAATATCAAGCCCTAACATCTTATCTCTCATCGTATGGTATCCAACACCTCAAGTTACCCCACACACTCTTCAACTAGTTGGTTCTACCGAACGCAAACATCGATATATAGTTGAAACTGATCTCACCCTTCTACACCAAGCCTCCATGCCACCAACCTTTTGGTCAGCAGCCTTTCAAATTGCAGTCTACCTCATTAACCTTATGCTCACTCCTGTCCTACAACATAAATCACAATTTGAAGAACTTTTTTCACAAAATATGAAACCTTTAGAAACTCAGTATTTGGTTATTTATGTTAGCCATGGCTACGCCATATGCTTCATATAAGATAACATCAAGATCAAAGCCTTGAATCTTCATATGGTACTCGCTTTAACATAATGCTTTTCGATGCTGTGATCCCCAAACACAAAAAGTATTTATATCATGCTATGGCATTTTTGTGAAGTCTACTTTTTCCTTACAAAACCATAGGTCTCCAACCATCTATATAATGCTTTTCGATGTTGTGATCCTCAAACTCAAAAAGTATTTATATCATGCTATGTCATTTTTGTAAAGTCTACTTTTTCCTTACAAAACCATAGGTCTCCAACCATGTGAGCTACTCCAACAACCACACATCACTAGAGTACACCTCAGACTCCATCAAACAAACCTCTCATCACACCATCCAGTCTTTCCCACCAGGGTATACACTCCCTTATTACTTTAGCTCTGTAGCTCCTCACTCCCTCCACTACTTCTCCACTTGCTTCTTCATAAGTTAATCTTATTTATGAAGCAATACCCTTAGAAACACAACTAATGTCTATGCCTTCTCCTAAACCCAGTGACATTGAAGTGCCTCAGCTTGACCAGGTATGTGTGAATGACTCTCCACCAATACTTATACCTACCATGTAACCTAACAATCTCATCACACCTGGACATCCCATGATAACATGCTCCTAACATGGCATTTTCAAACCATTTCAAGTCCTTGATTTTTATATTATTACAAACTCTCCATCTGAACCCATTGAACTCACCACCATCACTCAAGCCCAAAAATCCTCACACTGGCGCAAAGCCATGTGTGAAGAATATGACGCCCTACTCCATAATTCTTCATGGACCTTTGTACCATATTATCACACAAAAATATCATCAGATGTAAATGAATCTTTCGAATTAAGCGAAACCCAGATGAATCTGTTGTCAATATAAAGCGCGTCTAGTAGCCAAAGGATTTCATCAATGACCTGGTGTTGACTTCACAGAGACATTTAGTCTCATTGTTAAACTGACAACAATCAATCTTAGTGTTAATAATGCTTTCTTACAAGGGATCCTAACCGAAGATGTCTTTATGTAGTAACCTTTTAACTTATCCATCCTCAATATTTAAGACATGTTTATAAACTATAAAAAGTTATTTATGGATTTCATCAAGCTCTAAGAGTTTTGGTACAATGAACTTGACTGATTTTTGGCATCAAGTGTCTTTATCAACTCTAAGTCTGACACTTTGTTATTTCTACGATAACAAAATGGTAATACAATATATCTACTAGTGTATGTGGATGATATTATCATCGTATGCAGTAATCCCGTGGAGATCAAGAAATTCCTCAAGTAGTTGGCAGATCGATTCTCCATCAAAGATCTAAGAATCTTAAGCTATTTTCTAGAATCGGAAACACCATATACATCTTCATGACTCTTTATATCTCAAAGAAATTATATTCAAAATCTATTATGAAAGATGAATATATAGAACACCAAAAAGATTGTCACTCCACTCTCTACTACTTAATTACTCAAATTATACCATGAGATCCCTACTATGGATCCTATACAAATACCAATAAGTATTTGGCTTATTACAACACTTATCTTTTATGCTTCCATATATCTTGTTTGCATTCAATAAATTATCATAATTCATGTATATGAATAATTTTTTTAAGCCACAACAAAAGCTTAGGTTAGCTTTGTGGTGCTTAATTTGGTTCTTTCAGAGTATCCACTCCAAGTTCTTGAGGTACATCTGATCACATCTGATCACATTGAAAGAAGCAGCCCGTGTTTCTACACAAAGCATAGTAAAAGACAGTCCATTCCATGACAGCATACGTTCAACAGCTTGGCTCTAGCAACTGAAGCTGTTACTCGTATCATTCGTCGCTCTTTAGCCCCCTACAAGAAATGGCAAGTAATGATGTTGATTTCTTCTTGCTTGAGAGTTGTGCAGGTGAAGAAAGAGAGCCCTCCCTGTAGGTGATTGTGAAAAAGTCCTATATCAAAATTCGAGCTGAACTCTCCCCTCTTTTTTTTCTGGAACTCATCTAACATAGGAACACTCGCATCAATCAGCAAACAACAGAATGAGTGTCCATGCACAATCATATATGTTTATGTTAATTCATACATCAAAGGTTCTACAGCCATCTGAAGAACGGTCTCATCATCATCGACATAAATGCCACAAACTCTTGATCAAACCTGCCCCATCCACCTATGGAGTTGCAGATACGCTTCTCATTCATGCACCTCGGCTCCAACGATAGCCCCACTTCGTATCATTTCTATGGAGAATTTTTCCACAACTCAGCCAGCAGGATCAGTCCATTTTATTCCTTATCTGGTAGATTGGCTGCTTAAAAAGACAGAGGGTCGGTCGAGTTGACAACAGCCGATCTACCTTCCTGCTTTACGATAACTTTGTTACCCAAGCGTTGGCCAGCCTCGGTTGTGCCTTGTCCTGTCGTTGTAGGGTTTGTCTGATAGGTAATGTTTGGTGGTGGTGCACATCCCAGGCCAGCTACCTTCCTGTGTGTTCAGTGGGATCTGTCGGAGCTGGTGCTCGTTCATGGCCCCCCGGAAACGCCCAAGGGTTTCGCTCACCACGAAACAATGGGACCTCGGTGTTTAGTATTGATACGAGAGACGGCACACGTAGACGGCCATCGACACTTCACACTTATCCAGTCGACCCCTCGTCAATTGAAATTTAATCCCATGACAGTGCTGATTCAACCTCACCAGGGTTGACAACTTAGCGCTGATGACAACGTTGGTTCGATACAACTGTTACCTCAGTACCCGTCGACTCCATAGTTTGACGCAAAGAGCTCATGGCTCATTAATGGTTAAAATGATTGACTAAATTTGACATTTGATCGGATCCTCAGAACCCCTTTACTGATGTAAGGAGTTTTATCGGGTACACCCTCAAATCCTTTGAATCCAAAGTTGATGGTACTGTACCCCCAATCGCGCAAGCTCTTTGGAAGACGAAGCATTCTAACCTAGAAGTTTTGAAAGGTCCAAGTGAAAGAATGCAAAAAAAAAAAAAAATGTGAGAAGACTCAAAGGAAAGGGGTCCTATTTTTTTATGTTCGGACCACCATCAAACTCTTTGACTGCCCGATGGTTCGTTTAGACAGGCGACATGGCAGCCTGGTATTAGTCAAGAAAGATTGATCACTAAGATTGCAATCTCTTTTAATCCTAAACGATTTAGTTGAAGGATAAGAAGCATCTCACTAAGATTGCAATCTCTAAAACAACAATAGTTCGTTAGCAATGGAAGGCCACGTCAATACAGTTGTATCTACTAAGAAGCATCTCCCGTTAGCGATACAATCAAATAAACTAAGAAACATCTCTTGATGATTACACATTCGAATCAACCAAAAAGTATCTTCCGATGATGATGTGAGCAAATGACCAAGCATCATCTCCCAATGATGATATAATTGAATTGGCCAGGAAGCACCTCCTGACGACAAGAAGATCGTATTAAAAAATGAGAGGTCCTTCGAGGATACAAACAAATTTGCTAAGCAATAACACGTAGCAGAGCATCAATATAGTTAACTACTGCGAAAGAACTTTGGTGTCATGACTTAGGAATCAGCACGGCTTGGCCTCGCCCATGTGTGCAAATCTATTCATGTCGATCGAGGAGTGGTGAGTGAGCGCGTGGCATCCACCGGTTTTGATATTCTCGTCTCGGGTGCGATGCCTCGGTAAGCTCCCGCTCGGGCTCGATGTCTCGAGGTGCTCTCCTCGGGGCCGCGACAGTTGGGAAGAACCTGCACGATGGCCTAGTCGGGGTGAGGGCGCCTGACATGGCCCCCTCAAACAATCAAGTCAGTGCCCCGACCGAGATGGTTTGAAATATCGTCCGAAAAAAAGAGTTAGAGCCCCCACAGAAGCACGCAGTTTGAACCGACCGAGAGACTCAGCTCAAGCAAAGAACTACTTGACCAGGCGAGTTATACAACTCGAGCAAATGACTATTGGACTGGCTGAGATATACTACTCAGGCAAAGGACTGCTGGATTTGTTATTCCGATGTGCGGCGTAGGTGGACTGGCAGAAGCACGCGATTTGAACCGACCGAGAGACTCAGCTCACGTAAAGAAGTACTTGATCGGGCGAGATATACGACTCGGGAAAATGACTATTGGGCTTGTTGAGATATACTACTCGGGCAAATGACTGCTGGATTTCACGAGATATGCAACTCGGGCAAATGACTGTTGGACTGGCCGAGATACATAACTCGAGCCAGACTATTGAACTAGCCGAGATACATTACTCGGGCAAAGGACTGCTGGACTGACCAAGATACACAACTTGAGTAAAGGACTGCTGGACTGATCGAGATACACAACTCGGGCAAAGGACTGCTGGACTGGCTGAGATACACTACTCGAGCAAAGGACTGCTGGACTGACCGAGATTCACAACTTAGGCAAAAGACTGATGGACTAGTTGAGATACACTACTCGGGCAAAGAACTGCTGAATTGGCCAAGATACACAACTCGGGTAAAGGACTGCTGGATTGGCCGAAATACACTACTCGGGCAAAGGACTACTGGATTGGCCGAGATACACAACTCGGGCAAAGGACTGTTGGACTGGTCGAGATACACTATTCGGGCAAAGGACTACTGGACTGGCCGAAATACACTACTCGGGCAAAGGATAGCGCAGATGGCCAACTCACGTGTGAGTTGTGTTGGGCACGTGACGAGTGAGGGTTGGTCGTTCACTGCTACGTGAGGCTTAGGGTTCACGTGGCATGAGACTTAGGTTTAGATGGCATCTTGTGTGGCGGATTTACGCCCTCTTCGTGTGTCGTCCTTAGTGCGTCTCGCGTATTCCCTAGGCGGAATCATTACGACACCTCGGGGAGTCGAAATGTCCCTTGTGAGAGCGGCAACATTCCCTTTATAAGCATCGCCATGATACTAGTGAGAGGTTACTCTCATTTCCCTTGCCTTTGCCGCTTAGTGCTCGGACCTCCGACCCCTCGGTCACCTCAACTCCCAATCTCCTCCTTCATAGTCAGGTTGGGATGGTTTCCTCAATTTCTTTTACCACCTTCGAGTTTTCATCCAATTCTTTTCTCGAACGAAAGAATGTCATCCTAGCTGTTCTCCGGGAGGTCGGTCTGGGCCCCCGAGTACATCCTTGGGTGTGATGACTCAGGCTGACGTAAAGGCCCTTCAGGCCTTGGATGTCATGAAGTCGTGTCACAATTTTGATTCCACCATCAGTTTGGAGTCCCTAGGCACGATTCAGGAGCGTTACAGCATCCCAACCGAATACATGTTGCATGCTCCAGCACCCGAGCAACGCCCATATCATCCTCATTGCAGTGGTTTTAGCATCTCTGTTGATGCTTTGGAAGCAAGGTTAAGGTTCCCCCTCCACTCGGTCACAGGGGAGTGTCTCGACTGGTGGTGAGATTCCCCCAGCTAGATAGCATCGAACTCTTGGCGCTAACTTATTACCTTTCTCGGGAGTGTCGGGGGTCGGGGATTGTCCCAACCCAAGACATTTTTGTCATGTTTTCGCCTATGTAAAAGTCAGGGTAGCTATTACTTGACGGCTCGTGCGGGCTTTAAGGTCGATGGTGGTCCTTCAAACAATAAGGGTTGAAAAACTCGATTCCTTTTTGTTAATAAGTGACAAGGTTGGGAGTTTGGTGTCGAGTGGTCGACCCGACCTATCTGTAGTATTCTCCTTAACCTTTCGGATGAGGAGTCCATCCTGGTTGATCAGTTGAAGGGGATCTTGTCCGCCTCTCGAGCGATTTGGGACCTGACCGAGAGTGGCTGGTCGAGACGAGCCTCAGCCCGGCTTCTTGGGGTATGTGTTAGTCCCTGTCTCTTCGAGTTTCATTTCCTGATTAGCACGACTTATGCTTGGTTTTGCAGATATGGTGAAATGAACTTGTTGCATGACCTTTCAAAGGCTCGAGGTGGACGCTATGATTCTGTCGCCCCAACCGCTATCGCGCCATCTCCGGCTGCTGCCCCGATAGTAGTCGATCCTGCCATGGCCCGTTCTCCCTCCTAGGTGCAAGAGATTCCCCTAGAGGAGGTGACTCGGAAGGTGCCTAAGTCTTTTGGGAAGCGCCCAACTGAAATATCTTCGGGCCAGAGAAAGAAGAGTAAGGTCTCTGGTTAGCACAAATCTCGTCGCGAGGGCGAGAAGTTGGGCCCTCCTTCCGAAAGGACACTGGATGCTTGGCCAAGGTCGAAATCAGTGAGGGAGTTGTGTAGCACCCAGCTCGGGGTTGATGGTTAAGATTTCCATGCCATCCGGGTGAGCTCCCAACCGGAACACATTCTTGACGTGGCCCTTGTGATGGACTTAACTCCCTTGACTCATGAGACCTGTGTCTGGTTGGACGGCGAGGCCTCACCGAAGTTCGTTCAGGATACGTAACTCATGAGCTTAGAGATCGATCTGTACACTATGTCGTCCGAAGTCCTAATGGATCGGGCTGCAAAGTCCATAGTTCTGGTAAGCTTCATCTTGGTCTCGGTCTTTACTTCATCCTTTCCATTCTTCTGGACTTTACTAACGTGCTAGCGACTCATGCTTTGCAGAACCAACATTATCATATGGCTCTGATTGACCGGGTGCATGATGTCGGTCGGGTCATTACATTTCTGGATGACAAGGTGGATGAGCTTCGTAAGGAGGTCCAAAGATTGAAGGACGGGGTGACCTCGACGCGATGGCTGCAGTCGAGCAACGAGCCTCCGAAGCCCAGTCTTTGATTGACCACCTGAAGGTTGAGCTAGAAGAAGCGACCCAGCGTTGGGAGTCATTGGAGGGAGAGCTGGGTGAGATTTAGAAAAGATTATCCAACTCGCAAGAGGAGCTGTCTGGGGCATAGAAGCGACTCTACGACTCGCAGAGTCTATTGACCAAGATTCAAGAAGAGTGTATCGACTCCAGGGCTCAGTTGTAGAGCGTCCGAGCTCAAGTTTGCCCAATGAAAAATTAGCTTCTAGAGTTGACTCGTTCCATGGAATCTCTTCGGGTCGACCTGCCGAAACAAGTGATAGAGGACTACAAAAAATCGGCAGGGTTTGAGATGGGCTTGGTCCGAATGGGTCAAGTTTCTCTGGAGTATGATTATCTGCTGGCGCTGGCTAGATTCCGAGCTCGGTATCTTGACCTCAAGGTGAAATAAGAACCCTTCAAGAAGCTTCCCAAGGACGCGAATGTTCTAGTGGCCAAGAGCAGCCTTTCAATGACTCGCCGTCGCCTCGTAATGAGTAGAGTAGTATTAGATAATTCTTTTGGAGGATGTTAACATAAAATCAAATATATTAAGATCTCACAGCTCTCAAAGAAAGCCTATGCATATCATTTTGTCAAAAAAGGACGATCACTATCTAATCTCCCATTGCATCTTTTCCTCGGGTAGGCACTTTCCAATTCCCATGGTATCATATATTTAATCTTCAAAATCATGAACAAGTAGTATCATAATATTAAAAATCTTATAATAAAAAATTATTACAATAAAAAAAATGATAACTGAGAATCGAAGAGCATATATTTATAAGATAAAAATATTTCCTTGGGAGATTTTTTTATTTTTTTATTTTTCTCAAAAGGCATACATACCATGTTTTAGTTTTTTTTTTTCCAAATGATATCTCCTAATTGGAATAATACCAAAAATACTCCTTACCAACTCCAGCGGTTCTTTTTTATCGTCAAACATTTCACTAGCTTTGAATCATTACAATATTTTTATTTGGCTTATTTATAGTATGTTTTAATAGTATTTATAGTATTTTTACTGAGGTGTTGCAAACATTGTAAAGCTATTGTGCTTCTTTAGTTATTAATACTCATAGACGATTACAATATCATATTTCTAGATTTATTGTCAGTTTGGTTAAAGTTATGAGTCCATTTGGGTCATTTATGATATTTTCAAGTAGGTTTTTTATGGTGTTTTTCTTATGATGACCAAAAACACTATAATAAACCAATGTTTGATTCCTATTTGGGTGATATTATTACTATATTATTATAGATATTTATTTGAATCATATTATGATATATCAAATAGTTTGTAGTATGTTTTGATTTTATTTCTCTCGCTCATAGTGTTTTTTAATCGCTTTACAATATTTTTGTTATGATGCTGGAAATACTATAAAACTATTAAAAAAATATTATGAGTGATATCTCTTTAGTTGTCACTGCTCATACACCATTATGTTATCGAATTTTTAGGCTTAAAATTTATTTGGTGGAGGTTATGAAATCATTTGCATCATTATAAGTGGCTCTTTGGTTGTTATTATTCATAAACCATTATGATATTAAATTTTTTGGTTTAAAGTTTATTTGGTTGAGGTAACCCAACTATTTGTATCATCATAGGTGTTTCTTTGGTTGTTATTGATCATACACCATTATGGTATCAAATTTTTATATTTAAAATTTATTTGGTTGAGGTTACGAAACCATTTGTATCATTATAAAATTTTTAAGTAGGATTTCCTATGTTTTTATTGTGATAGCTAAAACACTCTAACGGACGAAAAAAATAGTATTGAAACTAATGAGGGATATTTTGAACATTATTTGAAGCAGAAGCATCATTAAAAAAAAAAAATAGGAGATATTTTAAAAAATAAAAAAATATTTTTTTTTTTCAAATAAATCATCCACTTTCTTTCTCATTATCCTTCTTAGTGATAGATAATCCTAGACTACTACTATTGATGAATATGGATCTCATGGAAGAGTGAGAATTTTATACTCAAGAAATCAATACTAAGATTTTAGATTACATAATTAATTACTTTATTTTATCATATTCCTAACTTAACTGTAAAAATTAGGAATTATCTTCCATTTGTGAAGTAATTTTCCGTGTTATGATAATTGTAAAGGGAAACGAGCTAATATAGGGCAAAACTCTAATCATAGAATTCTAATTTTAAGGAAATAAAGATTTTTTAATGAAATAAATTCAGTTTTGAAAACCTTATAATTATCCATCCCCAAATAGCCCACCCAAAAGTGTGATTTTTCTATAAAAGATCCTCATATTTTCAAACAACATTCTCTTTTATTTTTTTGCCAAAATATTCCTAATCAACTGTTTCTATCAGTTTTTTTTTTTTACACATTTTGAATTATTAGAGTGATTTTATTTAAGTCATTTACAGTATTTTTTCATAATATTTATATTATTTTTGTTAAAATACTAAAATACTATAAAACTATTAAAAGATATTATTGGTGATATTTTATTATGTCCCATTGATTGTTATTACTTGTAGACTCTTACAATATTATACTATTTGGGTAATGTTGTTGCTAAACTATTATAAATATATATTTAAAAACTAATATGATATAACCATTTATAGTATGCTTTGATTTCATTTGGCTTACCCATCACCAACTCTTTTCATTAGTTTTTTCGCTCATTTTAAATTATTGCAGTGTTTTAATAACATTTATAGTATTTTTATTAAAATATTAAATATATTATAAAACTATTTAAAAAAATATTATTTTATTTTAAACTTATACTTAGTTAGATTAAGATTCGGAATCCATTTAAATCATTTATAGTGTCTAATTATGGTGGTCAAAACACTATAGCAAGTTAATAATTTTTTATACCTATTTGGATTATGTTATTCTTATACTATTATAAATACTTATTAAAATTAATATAATATAAAAATAGTCTATAGTGTGTTTTTTTTATTTCATTTGTCTCATATATAATATTTTCAAGTAAGTCTTATAGTATTTTTATTATGGTAACCAAAATAATATAATAAGTTATAAAAAACGATAACCGCCCAAGACATTATAACGGATAAAAAAGTATAATCAACTTTTAAAGAGATAATTTAAGTATTTTCTAAATTATGGATAGAAAAAATTAAAACGGGGGTTTGGGAAAAAAAAAAAAATCTTTTGTAAGAAATCGCTCCACCCAAAATTTAAATCCAATTTTCTTGAAATTTCCTTTTGTGGGCCCACTACACTCCGCGTATTTAAGCAATGTCAATCTCTGTCTCTCTCTCTCTCTCTCTCTCTCTCTCTCTCTCGTTAGAACTAAACCCCTTCTGAAAAAAACCCTTTCTCCGTCTTCTCTCTCTTCAATGGCAAAGCTCTCACCTTTCCCTGCCTTTATATCACGTAAAGAACTCTTTGTTCTTATCCCATTCTTCGTTTGCTTTCTCTCCTCCCCGTTGGCAGCCTCTGGTGCCGGCTCCATCCGGGACCTTCTTCGGAACTACGGCCTCCCGAGCGGGCTCCTCCCTAACTCTGTGGAGTCCTTCGCCCACGACCCTTCCTCCGGCCTCCTTGAGGTCCGCCTCGATTACCCCTGTTACGCCCTGTACGACGATGGGCTCGCTTACTTCGAGAGCGAGGTGCGGGGCAACCTCAGCTACGGCGCTCTCAGCGGGGTGGTCGGATGGTCGCAGGAGGAGCTCTTCCTATGGCTGCCCGTCAAGGGGATCGTCGTCACCGACCCGACCTCGGGCGTCATCCTCGTCGACATCGGCGTCGCCCACAAGCATCTCCCTGTTTCGGTCTTCGAGGATCCGCCGGACTGCCGGCCCCCGGGAGAAGAAGCGGCAGCCGGAGTAGGTGAGTTATGTAACTTAAAGAAAAGAACGATCTTTGCGGGCGTTTCACATGTTTCTGGTGTTATATGGAAGCTTCAAATTCTGTTTCCGTTTCGAAAACGAATGGTTGATCATTTGCGGAGGCACATTTATTTTTCTCAGGCTGAAAGTTGAGATTGTTGAGCTTCTTTAATTTAACCTCCATTCCCATTCTTTTTTTCCTGGTGCAATTGTCGTTTTCTAATTCTATTTCGACGTTTTCTTTCCTTCAATTCTAAAATGACATGATTTCTTTGTTTTCTTCTGCTCACAGTATCTGTTAATAATTCCTAACTCATAATTTTGGTGCCGCCCGTCTCGCGTTTCATGTTGGTCCTGCGTTGCGTTTCTTGGCCCGTGCTTGCGTTGGTTGTGCAGTCCTTTTCCGGAGTTTTTGTCCCTTTCCTGCGCTTCTCTGGTTTCAGTGAATACTCTCACGGCACTCGCCTCAGCTAATGGAGTAAGTTTTCTGGTTTGGTTGCAGGGCTGTTTGGCAGACGAGAAGGGTTCCTGCAACCGAGATAATAATTATGAACTGGACAAAAAGACACACTCCCCCTGTAGTCTCGAGTCATCCCTCCCTCTCTCTCTCTCTCTCTCTCTCTCTCTCTCTCTCTCTCTTCTTGACCTCGATGAGGTCTAAAACATTTGTGCTTGAAATGGAGTATGGTCGTTGTTCTCGAAACCACCTTATCGTCTCTCCATCTCTGTAACCCATCATCCATCGGAGGCTTGATAAGAAAGGTGAGCAGTGACAGCCAGCTCGGCAACCTGCACTCAGAAACATGCTCGAACAAGATTCGAACATGTCATTCTTTTACAATGGTTCAAATCATCAACGATGGAACTTTGTCATGCTGCATATTATCCGTGCTGGTTCATGCGAGCAATCCAAAAGATGGTTTTTTTATTTATTTTTAAACTGTGGTCAATTTTCGAGTCCAAAAATATGAAAAAAAAAAATTTAAACTGTGGAAATGACTTCTTACAGTTCATTTTCATTGTTTTGATATGTTAATCCAAAAGATGGTTCGAGTAATAATTACAAGCGTAGATTCCAAATCTGAGACGAAGGTGGATTGATTCTCCACCGTTTAAGAGAAGAGTAGAGGTGGAGTAGCCAACTAGTGATTGGGTAGAGGGAAAGGAAGATGGGATGGGATCGGGATCATCTCCCCCACGATGTAAAGAGAAGAGTAGAGGTGCTGTTCTTTGAGAAACTACGGTAAAGGACACGGTAGATGCGTCTCTGGAATTCCGGAAGCACTCACTAGAGATTTGGATGCACGAGTACATTCTTCTCAAAGATGTGTGAGACACCATGTCATAAGAAGGGGGATCCATTATGCTCCAGGCATGGAAAACAAGAAATTTAATGGGGAGACCATAATCCATCTGCGGCTCGTAAGCAGAGGATGAAGGGAACGCTCCCACAAGTAAGGAAGATAAACCATTCTCCCTGCCATATGAAATGGGTAGATAGACAGACAGCAGACATTGGCGGCCATGCATGGCTTTGCTTCCGGATAGACGCCGGTGATTGGAGTTGCGGAGAGCCCAGAAAAGCTGTGCGTATGTCGGAAACATGTTGTTGTCGTCGTCGTCTTTGGTCCTGCTCCCACCATAAGACGAGCGATTTCATTCATCATATCCGCTTGGGACCCAAGCTGCTGTGAAGACTGAGTTGTGGCCCTTCCATGTGAGTACCAACGTGTCTTCCTCCCTCTTCATCCCCCATGCACTCGCATGTTCATCGACGAGAAGCTTCACCTCCCCGACTGTCTCCTCGTCGAAGGGAAAGCTTTCGAACCCCGCCCTCGTCATCCGTTGACTAAACCTGGCACCCGATTCCAACCTCTCCGTCCTTTCCTCCCCCTCGAACCCGATGATGTTCTCAATCTTCTGCCCGATGTCCGTCTCGTACGCCAACCTCTGAGGGTTGTCCTTGGGCAAGAAAGTCTCCAGCGCATCAAATGGTATCCATAGGTAGTTGAAGCATGACATGATCCTGGAGCTCAGCCTTGCGGAATCCAAGTCTGCGTCCTCGTCGGTCACAGTAACAAGGCAAGGGTTAAGCCTATGAATTAACTCCATGAATGCATCCCTCGAGGATAGGTCGTCCATAGCTGTCCCTGACCCCTCCGGCAGATACCGTAACCAGCTCTGGCAGTTGACGACGAGGGCCTCCCCCTCCCTTAAGCCTAGCGAGGAAGGATCCAACAGACATGACGCCAACTCTTGGAGGAAGTTTGAGTGTCCACTGAGGGCATCACCGGAGCAGGCCGAAGTGGCCTTGACGACATGGAACTCCAGTGCCACATCCCTAGACTTGGCAAAGTTCGCCAACTTCAGCCCGATCTCCTCCGTGGAAACATTCAGATAAGGTGGAACCGGTGGCCGAGCCGAGGGCATGGTGATTCGGAGCAATGGTGGCCCTTCGGGCCTTTCAGAAAGCGCGTCGATGAGGGTAGGCCATTGCGTGCAGTAGTATATGCTGAAGTCAAGCACATGGACCTTCCGCCTCCCCTGCACCATCTTGAGGATGGCGCCATTAGATGCCGTGAACCCGAAGCGGTGCCATGGAGTGAGGTCAACGTAGCCAACGAGCTCGGTTGCGGTCATCGGCCGGGCCCTGGCGAGCACGGTGGTGGCGGAAGGGACGGCGGTTGGGCAGAACTGGGAGGCGCGGGTGACGAGCGCCCTAAGGAACCAGGAGGTGAGCCTCTGGTTGGGGTCTCCGTGGGCGGAGGCGATGTTATTCAGAACCCACATGACCTGCTGAACCAGGGTGGCGTCGTTGGCCTCGACAGCCGTGGCGCAGTGAAGGAGGAGCTTCTCGATGCATGCACCATCCAGGCTTCCGAGGCACCCCTTGAGAGCGCCGGAGAGTGACCCATGGGGGGTGTCAAAGGGGTTAGGATCAGGCACGGAGATATGGCCCGGAGTGCTGCTCCTGAGCTCAGCCCTCATGTCTCTGTGGAGAAGGGCAAGAACATAGAAGAAGCTAGGGTTCCCCGCCCCCCCCTTTTCACTCACGTGCATGGAAGTGGGTTTCCATGGTGACGATCAAGACACATGGCAGATGGTAATAGGGTGGGTGACGATTGTAGAGGGTAGGGTTGGATCCTGGAAGGAAGAGAGTGGAAGAGAGTGTTGCAATTCTCAAGGAGATATGGATTGTAATCAATTCCGGAAAGGTTGATGAGAGTGAGATGAGGAGGGGTTGGGGATGGGTCGTGTTTGGTGTCTTCCATAGCCTTAGGACTATATATATATATAACAGAATGATCTGTGAACACTGTTGGAACCGATTGGATGTGTTCGTGGACAGGATCAATGGAATAAGATTTAATGAGATCCAGATGGGGATAAGGCCTATTATCAAATATATATATATATATATATATCTACAGGAATACAGTGGTTTGGCTGAACTGACAAAATAATACTAATCGTCTTATTTGTCGGCAAACCACTGCCCGTAAAATTGTTATTTACCACTGCCCGTAGATAGATAGATAGATAGATAGATAGATTTCTAATGGCTAAACATATTTACCACTGCCCGTAAAATTGTTATTGATCAATACGGTAGTATTTTCTTTTAAAAAAATTATTTTGTATTTATTTATATGAATATTCTGTTTATATATTTAAATATAAAAAATATTTATTTATTTTTAAATAAAAATATTAGAAGGAAAAATTTATTATCGCATAAATTTTTGAAATATAATTTTACTAAATATAGTTTAATCTATTGCACACTGCCAAACCACTGCTATTGCTGAGTAAAAAAAAAATTCCTGAAGCCTCCAAAGCACTGCTGATGCCGAGTTAAAAAAAATAAAAAAAAAATGGCCACAGAAACAGCCTTATAGCCGGCCACAATTTTGTCCGGTGCTACATCAAGACGAAGACAGCATTTAGATTGCTGATGTGTTACATCAGCTTCTTTGGGCATTCAACATTGATTGAAATATCATTTCCCCTTTCACCTTCTAATAAACCTCATGACAACAATATAAAATGGATCTCTAGTCGTGTTAGTCCACTGCAAAAGACAACTCAACTCCTAAGGACAAATCATCTCCTTTGCGTTAAAGCTAAAATATATAGAAAGGACAAATCGACTCCTTTGTGTTAAAGCTAAATTATATAGATGGTATAAGTAATTTATTTTTCATTGGCGGGTTAGGAATTTTTTTAGTTTTAACGATTCAGATACTTAAGAATTATTATTTTAAATACATCCCTTTAGTCTCGTGTTCATGCTTGTTGAAAAATCATTCAACATATACGATTCTTGTCTGAATACATTGTTAGATTAAGTCATCTTATCAAATTAGGTAAGATATTATGAATATGATTAGATTTTAATTATGATCATTGATCAATAAAAAAAATCTAATTCCTTAAGAGATACAACTTGATAAGAAGGACTATTTTAATTATTTATCATATATCCTTTGCTTTTATCTATAAATATGTAGGTCATCTTAGAAAGATTATAGATCTTCTCTCATTCTACTTTACTCACGAATATCAATCGCGAGAGATTATAGATCTTTTTTTATTTTTTCTTTGTCCATAAATCATCACTCATAATAGTATTATGAAGAATAAGAAGAGTGAAAATGACGAGTTTAATACTCCTTATAATTAGCACAATTTTTGAATCTGACGATAGTATATTTATAAATGAATTAAAGAATTTTTGAATAGCATCTAAAAAGATATTTATCGTAAAAACTAGATCTATTATTATTTGACTTCATATTTTTACATGAAATTTTTATATAATAATAAAAATATTATTATTTTTATGCTCACATAATGAAAGTTGAATAGCATCTAAAAGATATTTATCATAAAATCTAGATCTACCATCCATCGATTTTAATTTAAGGCGGGAGGCATATGTAAAAATACTCAATAGGCAATCAAGCCTTGTGCATATCAATATTCAACGTACTACCAAACATGAGCCATATTAAAAGTCGGATGGAAAAAAAAAAGAAAAATTCAAAGTCTCATTTCATATATTTTGAACGCGTTAGTTAACTTAGCCAATTAATTTTTTTTAACAATATATCAGAATGTCCTGTCTCGAATCTTACGTTTGTGATTTGCTTTTTGTATTAAGAAAAAAAAGAGTGAGAGAGAATGATTGTCAGTAGCAGGTTAAGAGCAATATAACTCTTTTTTTTTTGGAGATAAAATAAAATATAGATCTAGGATATTATAATTCAATATTAAATTTTTTATCAAAAAAATTAGTTGATAGCTTAATATCATAAGATTGACCCGGGGGCTTATAAAGTCTTGATTTTTCTGTTTTATCAGTGCTCCACTTCATAACATTATAAAAAAAATATTTATTTTAAGTATGTCTACTTGATTTAGGATTCGTGAATCTTAAAAAAAAAAAAAATACTTTTGAAGATAAGGATGACCCGAAAGCTTTATAAGTTGTTTAATATGGGGATTAAATATTTTTATCAAATTTATTTTTGAAAACCTCGCTTAGGAGACCGAGCTTTAAACAGCTCGAGTGCAGTACAGCGAATGCATTAATTCATAAAGCAATCCCATTACAGTCGGTATCGCCATTGTGACCTCTTAGTTCGTCTTATTACTATCTCACTCCACCAAAAGTTTAGTGGAGTACTGAGTCGGCAACCAAATATTCTACTGTTTCCAATAAATGTGTGTGTTACTTGTGGACGGCCACTGCGTGTATTTTTTAAGGGCAAAACACCTGTGGGATTAGGATTAGATTGGTGATGATGATCCAGTTTGACTTGGAGATCAATTACTTGCAACACGTTTAGTGGAAGAAACCAGCTCTGAGAGGACTTAATAGCAAATGCCTTCTCTTACCGAAACACCAATGGACTTGGATCTTCTACTAGGAATATTAATTTTCTAGGTACTGCATCATGGAAGATATTTTTATCTTTTTTTTTTTTTTTTTTGCTTCTTTAATCGTATCATCTTTAGCTTCTTAAGTAAGTGATAGTTAATGATGTGGAGATGGAAAACCTGCACCACTGTATGGTGAAAGGAGAAGCCTCGGGATCCAACATTGCTGTTGGCCATAACACAAGGAAGACGAAAGCAGCATCAACGTAATAAAAGATGACTTTGGGGACAAGCTGGCGTGCTTGGAAAAGTCAAAAGGGTGTAAATATACGTTTCCCATTAAAATGATTTCATTTGCTGATTAGCAAAAAAAATTATTGGATTTAATATGTTGAGATACTCGATCTATTAATTTAAAATTGTTAATTTTAATTCTAAACCCATTTTTGATATGGGGCTTATCGAAATATTACACCGTTCCTACCTACTAAATGGTTATTTATTTATATTATTCCGCCAGCTCAACCGCATCCGCTCCCACGCTGTCCTCTATTTTTTTTTTTTTTTTTTTCTTCTTCTTCTTCTTTGTTAATTGCCCAAAACGTCACTGAGGGCCACTTATTTATGTCCATCGAGTGGTCAGTCAGAAGCAATGACTACGTTACGGAGACTTTTCAGGTCAACCGACGAGGAATTGGATATATAGATAGACCAAATCGCCGGGAGTGGTAAGGTAGCAAGTCGTCTTCTCACGACTGGCCGATGCCTGGGATGGCAGCCTTGTGATCCGAATTACTCTGCGTTGGGAGGGGCTGAGGGATCAATGAGGCTACTGGAATTCCCTTGCGGCCGTCGAGCCTCCCTGCCGGAGGAGACGACGCCAACGCCGACGGCGGAAGCGGAGGACACGCAGACAGCGGCGGAAAGTGCGCCGTCGGAGAAACTTCTTCGAAGGGCGACGCGCGGGTGGGCGTCGACGTGGCGGCCGTCTCTGCTGTCGATCTCGGAGGACGGTGCCAGTGTGGTGACTCCGAGGCAGCCGGCGGCGGTGGCGAAGAGCCGAGGATCGGTGAAGGCGAAGGCGAAACCGGCTGTGAGAGCAGTGCCTCGCGCTACCAACTACGACTACCAGTACGTAAATGTGTATTTTATCTACTGCTGCTGTTTCCTTGTACTGCTTTCTCGCTCTAATATATATGAAGGTTTATGGAAGACTGTTATACGTGTGAGACGGAACTTAGGTACTTGGAGATGCCAAGGAACATGAAATATAAGCTTTTAGCAAACTATTTTGGATGAAATAAAAGCAGAGGAGGTTTTTTGAGAGTAGAAAAAAAAAGATGTAGGCATCGTTGGTGCTCGATTGGAGCAAACAAAGGTGGTCGGTCGATGAAGCGCTTGGCATGATGCTTAGGAATAGCTTAATGAAGAAAAGAAAAGAAAAAAATAAATAAAGGTGCTGTCTTTGGTCTATATTTTTGAATAAGCAAGTTTATTAAGGTTTTCTGTCTCTATTCATTTGCTTCTCTCAGGCACTACGCAGTCGTGCCCGGATTTGCTCCGACGGTCTTCCTATTCTAAACATCATGGCAGTGGTGAGTGAGTGTGAAGAAATGTTTTGGAAGCAAAAAACCGAATGCATGCCTGTAATTTCATGTTGGTGCTGTTGATGATGATAGATGTTGGCGACTCTATATTTTCTTGTCCTTTCTTTTGTCATTTTGATTTAAGTTTGGAAATATGCACCGTTATATTGATTAAATTGAAGGTGGTTCATTTCTCCATGTCATTTGATGGATTACTCTTATATTGGGTATTCGTAAAGAGGAAGAAAGGAATTAAAAACTTCCACACAATTTTTTTTAAAAAAATTGATATTAGTGATCAAAGTGTGGGTGCTAATTAGCACATAGATCATAGGATTAGGAGGAAAAAAAGTATTTTTTTTTTTAGAGTGTCCTAATTCAATTCAAACGTTTTGAAGGATTAATAAGGATTCAATAGAAAGAATCCTTAAATATATTTATGATTCATTTTCATAAATACATATTGAATCTTAATATTTTGATAAGAAGAAAAGACATGATATTTTGGATGCTCTCAAGATTATTCTCTAGTGGATCTAGAAAGTATTCAGAATTATGTGAGAGGCTATATCAATATCTGGTGCTATTGTCATAAACATCATTCTTTCGCCGCTTAAAAAAAAAACTGTTGTGTGAGCTTTGCATGTAAATGATGGTGTGAGTCGTTATGGTTTAGTTCTATCTTATCTTAAAAGTGTAAGATCGTAGGTATCTACGGTGAGAATGGTAGGATGAGATTGGGTCGAGGCCGATATTTTTTTTTGGTCGACTCGAGGTAGAACAGAGGGTTGAGTTCCTGTACATAGGCTAGATTAGGAGGGGGATCCCCAATTCGATCCCTCCGAAGCTTAAGTTAGCATGAGGTGGATTAGAGGGTGTTTTGAGTGTCTTAGATCCTCTCCTCCGGCGTAGGCCGAGGGATCGACTTTTATACTTATCGTCAGGGGTCGATCGTCCATAGTTCGTTAATGGACGTCGATGCTCCAGGTGGTTGATCCATATGCCCCATGTGGTGAGGATCAGCTTCCATGATTCTGCATCGTGCGATGTTATCTTGCACAACCCCGGGTAGCTTTGTGTTGTGCAGCGTCATCTTGAACATCCCTGGATGCCTCGTTTGCCTCGAGGAGCCACGTCGGCTTCAAGGGGCCATGTTGGTTCTAAGGTGCTACATCATCTCTAATGTGGTTGTCAATTGTTATCATGTGAGTGATGCTAGAATATTACCTATCATTCTCTCCCCTCTCTCAGAGGCGTGCCTCGAGTCACATCTCTTGTGCTGTGGGCAATTAGGGTCCCCACCTTTTGGCTTCAATTGATTGGTGGTGCCTTCAAGTGCGGGTGATTTGTTGTAGTGATTCTTTCTAGGAGTTAGGTGGCTCGTATTCACTTTCTTCTCGACTTGGGCTCCCCTTGGTCCAGGCACATGACTTGGGGCACACGTCATCAAAGGTCGGTCATACGCAATTCGTTAATGGCCGCCAATGCATCGAGCAACCGACCAATATAGTCTACTCGGCGTGGATCATCTTGTATAGTTTTGCGCCATGTGGCATTGTCTTGCACAACCCCAAGCGACTCTGTGTTGTGTTGCATCCATCGTCTTGTGTATCTCTATATGCCTCGTTTGCTTTGAGGAGCTACATCGATTTTGAGGCACCACATCGGTTCGAAGGTACCATGTTGAGCTGTTAGCTCTTGTCATGTGAGTGATGCCAAAATATTCTCAATCAGATGACATTAGCATCGTTGCGGTACGATTCAACATCGATCCTATACTGGTCGTTACGGTACGATTCAACATCGATCCTATACTTCAGTTGCAACCTTTTCGTGAAGACGATGGAAACGTCTAGCTGATCGGAGTAGCATCAACCACCCTCTGCTCTCTCGAAAATCATAAATTGACCCATCAAGCAACTCAAGGATAAAAGTCAACCACATACGAAAACTGACAACACGTCAACGTGCCGTGGGGCATGTTATTGATTGCAAAAAATTACAATTCCAATGAGTAGATAATACCGTAATCCTCCTTTCATACAATATTCTCACATCTAAAGCCTGATCAGACCCGACCCATTTGATTTAGGGCCCAAAAATTGATTAAAAGAAAACAGAATAGAATACATACCACTCCCCATTTAGAAGCCTAACCTATGTCTTAGAGAGAGAGAGAGAGAGAGAGAGGAAGAAAAAAAAAAAAATCCTTTTACTGACGTTCTCAAGCTCCGAAGTAGTTTGGTGTCACAGAAAACCCTGATTACAACAACAGATGCAGCACAAGATTCGTACGTGGATGTTCTGCATTCAGCCATCTGACCTTTGTGGCTCTCTCTAATGGGCAATTACTGATCAGTGCCAAGCAGAAGCTGAGACGAGGTTCCTATTCTTCCAACCCAGCAGCAACGCACCATCTTTCTCCATCAACGTATATTTTTCTGAATAATTACCCAACAGAGCCTTTATCACTGAGTTCACATAGGGGCTAAGCAGGTAAGGTCTAAAACCTGCCATGCTGAGCCTGGATCTCCACTTGCCCAGCAGCTCATGCCTCTCGATCCTATCCTTCCCTTCACAGGCAATGATGTTAACTATGTCCTTTGCCAGACAATGCTGCTCGACGTTTATCCTATCCTTGTTCTCCTTGGGCAGCATCACATCAACCGATTCAAACATGGCAGAGTAGTAATCTAGTGTCTTGACAAATCTCGACAAGAACGGTGTCGTGTTGGTGTTGGACTCCTGCTCCACCAAAGTCATCACTTTCGGGGACAAACCCTTCACCAACCTGAGCAATCCATCACGAGGGTTCTTCATGTCAACGCTCTCATCGGGCGTGTGGTGGAGCTGGAGAGCAAAGTTGACGGCAAGGGCTTCCCCAAGCCTAACATCCAACATTTCTTTTGTAACCTCAGCCCCATATACAGGGAGGCCTTTAAACTCAAGCGGAATATTGAATTTCTTGGACATGTCCAGCAACATCTTCTCGACTACATGCAATCCATCTCCTCGAGCATGCTCTGCCACTGGATCATCAATCCCTGTTATTCTCACATGTGGTGGACCCCCAGGTCTTGCAGCTAATGCTTGAATAAGAGTGACCCATTGGGCTCCTTGAGCAATCTGAAAGTCTATAATGTGGATCCTGTCCTCGTTCTTTAGCGCATCAGCTATTGCTCCATTCGCTGCCATATACCCAAACTTGAAGTAGGGGCATATGTCATACAAAATCCTCATGTAGGAAAGAAGTTCCTTACTATCTGGCTCACGGCACCTCAATGCACGATAGATGTTGGTGCCAGAAGACTTGTGCCTTGCTACCAGCCCTTCCAGCATATAAGCACCAAGTCGCTGGATAGGTGCTCCGGTAATAGAAACAACACTTTGGGCTTCTTCAACTAATAATTCAAATTCCTTTATCTTGTTCTCAGATAGAGTTTCAGCACACTTGATTAGAAGCGGTTTGACATCATTACCTGATGGTTTCCTCATTTCTCTGAGACGTTTCTCCGGACGCACCTCGTGGCTGGGATTCAAATCTCCACCGGAGCGGTAACAAGGATGGACTAGAGGAGATTCTAACCGGATTTCATGGGTCCACGTTCTTGACCGCTGCTTCGGCAGCTGAGTTTGCTTGTTCTCGCTCAACTCAGGATCAGTGCTAGTTGTTGGTTCCTCTGTATCCGGTGCCATGAGAGCAGTCTCAATCTCTTGTAACGCGTGCCTCATGCTCTGACTGGAAGCTGCAGAAAGTGAATTGGATTGTATTTGGATACCCTCTGGAAGGTGAACTTGCGACGGTTTGAATCCGCTGTCAGTGTCCAACGGAGAGTGGCCAGACAGGCTAACCCCCGGGATGGTATCTGTGGAGCTGTGCTGATCCTGAATATTGCTTGGCACAGACTTGTCACACTCAAACTGGCTAGAAAGAGGGGAGTTGGGTGAGTTGCCAAGAGCTGATTTTGTGGAATCAAGTGTCCATTCGGTAACCATTAGATTTCTTGGAGAAGGGTATTCACAGGATAAGTCTGCACCAGTCAATCCATATAACTGATGAGAGTCCATGCTAGAAAGATGAGCATCAACTATGCATGAGATATCTGTGCATGAAAGAGGAAAGGACACAGCCTTCATCAAATATCACCTAAAAGCATGCTTGGCAATGAAAACCAAATGAGGCTACAGCTGACTTAAAAAGAGATCATTACGGCAAGATGCATACCATTACTGGAAAAAGAAAGGAGGAAAAGAATGAAGGCAATTACATATATCAGTCAATTTAAAACTAATGAGACACATAGCTACACAAATCTTAAAAGAGTCTATTGTCTATGCGGTTTAGGCCTTTAGGGAGCCACATTATTTATATACTTATCTTTTAAGCTAGTGGCCAAAGGCACTGAGAAATTTTTAGGGCCTCACAGGTGGATCAGGGAAACATCCTGGGTCCTACAGTATCTCTTACTCAGTCTTAAGCAGTTCTGCAATTGTAGAGGATAGCAGTAGCGCAAACAGCAACTTAATTTGAAATTGTTCTCACACATGCCATATGTACATACTATATGTTCATAATTCTTACATAAAACATTAGTGCAGAGACTGAAGAGCTAGAGGCAAACATTACATTATTCTAAATGGCACTTACCAAAGTCTAACAACCACAGCAATGTTTTTTTATTGATCAAAAGAAGTAGAAAGAAAGGATTCATTGCCACAATTGACCAGATTCTCTCATAACATAACTGACAGGTTTACATATATATGGCAATCTGTTGCCTAGTCACCTACTGGCATTGGGAATTCACAATTCCTTAGTAATTTAAGGATGGTTGTTCCAATCCAATATTCTAGGTTATACAGAATGAATTATGATGAGGTTTTCCATTTTCAGTGCACAGATGATGAGTCCTCGTTCTACCAAACCCTTTTTTTGTTCATTGGGTATATGTTAATGCAGAAATTAAGAGCTCCATGTATGGTAATGAAGAATTTTAACAACTTCTGAGGTGACAAAAATAACATTGCCTAGGGGAGTATAAGTACATGGCTTTTTAAATTTTTATTACAGCAAAACTACAGTGATATGCCCATCGAGAATATACCAGTTCAGGGACTAATTTAATTTTCACACTGGTTAAGATTATTGCATGAATATGCAAAAGACAGCATGAACTCTAGGAGGAGGAGATCAAAACAATCAAACGTATCACGACAATATCATACAACCACCAATAATGACCATGATTCATTGACAGAAATAATGGACATGATTTTTCAGTGTAGCTATTCTTGCCATTGCTACCATTGAGATTCATTGAAGAATTTATTTTTAATATGAGCCCAAGTAGACTGTAGGTAGCATGACATAATTCTAGGATAAAGCATCCCGCCTATACCCCTCTGAGAACTCTAATCAGTCTCCCATCCTAGTACTTCATGCATCCTGCCTCTTTCACCATACCAAATATCCATCCTAGAAGAACAAAAACAGATAACTATGATAAGTCTTATTGAAAAATAACCAACATTTATTGCCAGATTGTATCAAGTGCACCAACATGATCCATCATCCAATTGACATCAAACTCCAACTCTAGCATTGGTAGGTGCAAGCCTTTTATATATAGCAAATTGAAGATTTCCTTCCTGGGGTTGTTTTCAAGCATCCCAGTATTATTATTTTTCTCTGTAATTAGAATATCTTCATCTCTAAACTAATCACCATAAAATTCTGTGTCAATTTATTTTGTTCTGTTCCAAAATTGAATTATGCAAGTACATGAACTAAAATACAATGTCTCATCTAAAAAGGCAAAACTTGAAAAGGTCCTAATGTGGTAGGCTGCCGAGAAATATGGCAGAAAACTGTATGTTACCGGAAATGTGAGACCAACCATAGCTAGTCAAGCCTCCACTTTTTTTAAACATATGTATAACTTTTTGACAAAATTCTTTTCTACACACAAAATAATTTTCCAGATCCTTGAAGTAGATCAAAATCTCCGGATCATCCAAGAATGGTTTTCCAAAGATTTCTGACTTATGAAATATTTTGTAGGTTAGTCCCCATTCGCAAATCCTGAAATTACAATGATGGACGTCATTTAACTTCACATTAGATAACTGTAATTACACCGATAAAGAATAAATATTGCTAAAATGACAAGATTATATCGAATAAAAAACCAATGTTGTTCCATACCGGAAGAATTAATCAGTGCACAAATGTAACATGTGAAAAACCCAATTCAGTTCCACTGATATTTCTTGGTTGTCCATTGAACATGTGGATTAGGCTATGGATGGTGAAGAGCAGTGAAGGCTGATAAAGAGAATCAACCTAATGACAAGTTTTTATTTTCTTTTATATATAGAGGCATGCAATGCAGAATATTGATGATATTGGAAGAAAGCATCGGGGTAACACTGAGCATAAATGATTTACATCAGAGATTTGCAAAAAAACTTTATGCGTCACTGCAGAACTTAACGAGATGGAAGTAATTCCCCTTTTATCTTTTCCTGTAAGATTGTTAATTTCCACTCACTAACAACGAACAGATAATCAAGATCTCTCAGAAAGAACACGATTTAAGGAAACATAAAAAAAATCGAACGAAAAAACGGAAAGAAGCAAGTGTCAGAATATAAGTCATACGATCCAATTTTATACGTCACATTAACCTTAAGCACCAAAGCCACCAAATATATCACAACTCAAGCCTAACAACGAATAACATACACCCATCCAACTCCTAAAGGTAAAAGCAAAGACCAATCGAAGAGTTCTCTCCCTTTTATCAAAAATCCAAGTTTGCAATTTGTTTCCCTAACCAATCATAGCTTCTAAGAAGAAACCCCTGATCAACCTCGTCTACGAGCCTCAATCACCGTAAAATACAGAAAGATTAATCCAAACCAGCAGAATTCAACAGATTTCGCCAAATCCTTTGGGAACCCCCACACGATTCAAGGGAACAAAAATTAGGCATCAAGGGTAAAAATTTGCCATGCAAACCCAACTAGAGACGCGTATAAAAATAAACCTTGAGGTCACCGATCCTACCTTTTAATTCTCCTCGGGTCGCTTAAGGAATCACTTCGCCTCGCTCGGCCTCTCCTCTGTAAAAATTCTGCTCTGCTCACTGCCTCCCATTAGCTGCGGCTTTATAGGGGGACGCCGTGAGAGCGAGGTTTAACCGTACCATGTGACGGCGTTATGACTGGGCACACCAACTTGACGGACCTGACGGCGTTTACCCTGCCGACCTCAGCTTCCAACCAGTACTAGCCGTTCGATTGAGATCTCGCGGTGGTCAGGCCCCTGAGATCCACGTTGGCATCCGCTGACGACAGTTCCGTCCTCGTGGCCCGCCGCGTCTCATCACGTGACACTCGGGTTCCTACCGCGTGACACGCATGCGGTGTGGGTCCCATCTGCCACTCGACACGCAGGAGCGTCAAGTTTGACCTCACGATGTGTCGCTGGCGACGGATTTGCCCGTCCGATGTAGATCAGACGGATGGGATCTTCCCTCCGTCGTCGCCTTTGACCGGTCAGACTTCCTCTGGGGCGTCAAAATAAACACTGACATGGACAATGAGTTGGATAAAGAATGTTCCGTTCAAGGCTTTGTTCACGGTATACCCGGCAATGCGTGTGAGAGTAACGGTGGGACCCACTGTTGACCGTGTTGTGCAGGGTGGTTCGTAGCAACGACACGGAGAAGACCATGTCATCATATAAGGTCTTATGTTCGTATATAAATGCACATGCCGAAAGTGTTGGGCTTCATTAATGAATGACACGATGTTGATCGGCGACCAAAGTGGGAATAGAATAGATAACAAGGTTTAAAGTCTATTTTAACCCAATGATTTTGGTTATGTATCTCTTAAGCTCCTATGATTTACTCGTATCTAAAATAATCCATATATTTTTAAAAAATTAGCATATAAGCCTCTCATGTCAAGCCTGAGTTAACAGATATTAGAATCTACTAACGTTGTATGTTAATTCATAGTAAACCATTAATATAACGATATGTGTAGTTTAAGTTTTAAAAAAATTGAGTTTACCGTCAATGGTGGGAGGAGCCATCATCGTGAAAGCAACCACCAGTATTAGTACCGAGTCGTTGCTGCCTAGCAGGGTATGGTATGCACGTAGCCTTTCCCATGTTGATGACGAGCTCACGAGCTTCTGGTTCTGCCTCGGGTGGATGTGTGTCAACCAGTCCAATGATAGGCATGTGGTGGGCTCTAGTCCCTCTTACTCCTCGTGGGCGTCTTCGTCCATATCGCCTCCTATTTCGTCCTCTCTTGCGCCCTCATTTGTCGCATGTATGATATAATAGTTTAGCTCTCTCTCCCTTCACCCCTGGCTTTCACATCTCATAAGCACTATCATCCCAAGCTACTTTAACTTTTTACTAGTTAGGAAAAACATAGGGATATGAATTATAAATAATATTCAACAAAACTATTCAATATAATATATGTCAAAATAGTTCAATAATAAAAAATAATAACATTAATAATCATCAAACATTGATCTATATTAAAAAAACTCATAATAGTTATAATCATAATAAATTATAACTTTATGTAAAAAATAAATATTTTTTAAATATATATATAAATAATCAAATAAATATTCAAGAACAATAATTAAAATAATATTCATCACATATACAATCTTATCAATATGTCATATGATAAGACTATAAATTAAAATTATAATTTATATTTTTTAAATTTTATATAAAAAGACGTAAATTAACCAACCAATCCTTTTTAATCGGACAAGCCTAGAGTTGGGCTACCAAAATTAGACTCCTAGATTTGGGTGAACCATTTGTCCAATAAGGCTTGTCAAAATTAAAGTCGAGCAAAGTTAACTATTTTCAAATTTGATCAAAATTTAATTGATCGAATCTAAATCCGATCGAGTAGTCAAAATACAAATATAATCAAGTTTGATCAAAATATATGATAAAATAAAATAAACTAGTTAATTTCATAATTAAGGATATAAATAAAAAAAAATAATTTCTAAAGGGTAAAACTATAATTTTGCTTAAGATATATACTGAAATTATATATTTTTGAAGGATAGAACTATCAATAGGAATCTAAGTTGGAATTAAAAGACTTATAAGGAAAAATTATAATTTTAATAAATGAAACCCTAACCCCTCATAGCCACCTCTACGTTCCAACATGCCCACGCATGTAGGTCAGTGGTGTAATAGTTGTTCGTCGCTTGTGTGTCACCCACGATGGTGCACCTCTTCTTACGTGGTCAACTAATGACCTCACTAATTGTCTTGCCATGTTGTTGTGTTCCTCACCGGTGGAACACCTTCCCAATGCATCGCTAATCGAGTGCCTTTAATGGATCATCCCATTGTGCGACCGTGCACACATGTCGACCGACAACCACACCATTGTCACGACGCTTGACGATGCTTATGAGCCGACCGTGCAATAGTTGGATATCAAGGCCTTCAACATCTAGTTGATGCCAGCTACAACCAGCAAATGCTACAACAATGTTGTTGTAGCGGTCAGAAGCAACGACACTACTACAGTCGCCTATGACCAAGGCCAACAAGGTTGCTATACATAGGTAGCTATGGATACGACCAATGTCGATTGTTGCACCCTATGATGCTTTTGATGCATACGTAATTGTTGCCCCACAATTGCGTCGGTGACCATTGGAGTTTCCTACACTCAACATTATTATCGTCGACAGCAGCCTACCAACGATAGTCCATTAATCAAACACGAGGAACCTCGCATCGCCCACAAGTAAGTGACAAAATGAACTATATAAAATAGATCTGAAATACTCTTACGGTATAAAGTGTTTGATTTCAGAGCATGGCTCCGATACCAATTATAAGCATAAAAATCATGATGCAGAAAACTTAAATACTAGAAATTGAAATCAAATGATAATAGATTAAATATATGATGCATACCTGTTTGATACTACTCAGAAAGACTTTTCTGATCCATAGGTGCATTGTTGTTGGATCTAAAAGTTACAACGATATCGATCTGTAAGGAGAACTAGACTCGCAATCTCTTCTCGTCCTATCCTGTGTAGGACTATTATGAACACAGGATCAATGACTATTAAAGATGAGAGAAGATGTATAAATTTTCAATGATTATTGTTTCATCGCTAGAAGATCCTATATTTTTTATAGGCGGGAGTCGAAGATCCCTCTCATCAACATCATATCCTAACAAATATGGTATTATCTAAAGCCACTTCTCCACCTTCTTAGAGGTGCCTATCTTTCCCTACCTATAGCGGGAAACTACAAACAAAACTTTCGTACAGGCTATGGGGGGACCTCTCTCTCATTCATCAAACGAACCATGATCCAACAGTCCCAGGAACACTACCCAGTGATTAGCCGTATATAAAGGTTGTAAATACACTGTGCATCCCTTTTTCTTATGAATCTGATCCTTAGAAAGACAATCAAGAACTCGTAGACAATTAAGGTCAAGCGCATCAACAGAGTCAGCATCACCAGAGTTGGCATCGACGAAGTCCGCAAGCTTAGGAACAGCAGCAGATGGAGGGTTAGAGTCAGCAGGAAGTGGTGTTCTTTGCAAGCAGTAAGAATTCGCTAACGCTAGCTCGACTTTCGAAAACTGTACTTGAACTTGTCTTGCACCGAGGAAAACAAGAGAGAATCTTTTAGCTTAGAAAGAGTAGCATAAGTGGAAGATCAAATTGCAGTCGAAGAAGATAGTCATGAAGATCTATCTGATTGCCCTCACTCGACTTGCTTGAAGGGAGGGGTTTCGGTGCTTCACTTAGTTTTTGACCTTTGTTGTCGTGGAGAGAGGTTCAACAATTCGAGTTGAGCTCAGGTCGGAGAAGCATAATCAATTAGTTTCAAGATCAGCTGGGTTAGGAGAAGGAAGAGATAAACCATCGAGCAAGAACAAGTAAATTCATCTAACCGTAATCATTCTCTAGTGCTTATCTTCACCAAAAGCAAGAACAAGAAAACATTTTTGTATCAAGTTCCAGTTGTAATTAATTCTAATAAAAAGAAACGGAAGCATCGGCCAGCTGAGGATTAAGTGCACAGAATGCTTTATAAATCAGAGCAACGACTACGAAGTAAAAGCAACGCATGTCAATTCGTATGATCTTTCTATGCCACAGTAAACACGTCACGTGAGAGCATGCAACCCAAAATGCCGATGTGAAGCCATTCACGCCCGCCAAAGAGACACCTCAGTATGATTTTGACATCTCTGACGCAGGGACATGGCATTGAATGTGGAGGTGGGATTCCTCGACCAAGACGACGACGACGACGACGACCCAATTACTGTTTGTCGAGGAAGGAAAGTTCCACTCCAGAAGAGTCCACGGAGAGGAGTAGTGGAAGTTACTTGGAGGTTTTACATATTACCACAAAGCATGGCAGCAGAGCCTTCGGGTTGAGCAAATAGAGCTCCTCAATATTTGCGTAGAGACCCACCTTCCCCGCCAACGAATCGAAGGAACACTGACCTACTAGCTCTTGGTAGTTGTCCAAAGGCTTATGAACCCTCCCGGCGATGACTCGGCACACCAACAGCGCTTTCTTCACGCCACTGTCATCTTCATCCGTCTCGATCGATTCCAGTGCTCTACCGCTGGTGGAAGTCGTAAAAACGCCGATCCCTCCCTTGGTTCCCTCGTTGCCGGAGAATCCGTGTCTGATGATCTGACAAACGCTGCATTTCTCCGACGCGCAAAGCCCCGACGAGCCGTTCATGCCGAGAGAACAGGCAATTGTGGTGCCATGGAACCTCAGAAGCTCATTGCCGTCGGCCAGGCATCGCGGGTGCTTCTTCGGCAGCTTGCTGGCTTTCATCTTTACCGTTTCCCTGTACTCCTCAAAGTGAGCAAGAGTTTTCTGCATGTTATGGACCTTGAGGACCCTCTCGATCCGTCCGCAGCTGCCGTCGGTCTTGGACCACCCTGTTCTACATATCATTTCTACTATCTTCCTAGGGGAGTCACCTTCCACAAGTTCGCTAACTGCATGCGTAAGAGAAGCACAAGTCAGTGCCTCACCTCCAACCCAAGAAGATTGTGATGTAGGAAAACAAGAAACAGCAGTAGCGCTGCACGACATTAGCGAGCGCTAATCCTCTGGTTCGCATATGTTTTGTTCCATCAAATGGATGCGAAGGAAAGAAATAAACATGACAAACTAAACAATTCTAGGAAAGCAGCAAAGATCGACATGGTTGGTACCTGCATGCTTGGTTAGGTGGTGCGCCTCCAAGGTCTCCCACTTGGCAAACTTCTCCCCACATCTGTGGCAGGTCACAGCTGCAGAGCACTTGTGCAAATGCACCTCGTGAGAGAACCTCGGTGTTGAAGCGGCGGGATGGAGTCCGACAACACCGTGGCCGAGCAAAACAGTAGCGAGAGATGAACCCCCGGAGCCATGTTCTTCTCTGTCACCGGAGAAGCTAGGGCATTTCCTTGCTGGGGTGCTGCTAGCTCCTCCACACGGAGGAGGGTTATATCGAAGTGGTGAGGGGTGGCATCCTGGTCCTGGCGTCCCAGGCCTAAGGGTGCCAACGCAGGGAGAATCCAGTCCTGCCTCACCCTCATGGCAGGCTCCCGACCCAGTTATCCTCAGCTCGCACCTGGAATTGTTAAGAATAACCTCATGGGCGATTGGGTTTAGGAACTCACTGCTCCCGATGGACCTCGGGCTGCAACTCGGTGGCTTCTCAATGTGCCTCTTGCTTCCATGGATGACATCTCTGAGATTGGCTATGGATCTAGAGCACCCAGACCTTGCTGCTTTCCTTGTCAAGATGGATCCAAGATGCCCCCTGGCCTTTGGATCATGAACCTCTGACGGCTCAGACTTGCAGTGGAGAGATCTCTTCAACGCAAACCAAACTGTTGGCATCTCTTCTTCCTCCTCCTCCCTCCTCTTCTCCTTGATCTGAAGTCCTCTCTCTCTCTCTTGCTTCACTTCTTCATGGCCTCTCTGCATATCACCCTAATTCTGGAGACAATAGATTCGACTACTTATTGCTGCGCTGAATTTGAAACACTTAATGCCGTACTCCTGATTCCCTTCCTCATTCATCTCATCTGTCAGCACGGAAAAAACAGGCCTAAATTAAGCTCAATAACCATTAAGAACGTACGTACTCCAAACCACCGCGAATTTAAGGGACACTCGGGACTTCGGAAGCCTCATAGATCCAAGGCTTTGTGGTCAGGAAATCGATTCAAGATTAAAATATATCTCACCTTTTTTCTTGAACAGTTACCGGGAAGAGAAAAGACTAGCAGTTGTTTGAGAAAAAAAAACAATAACATAATGCGTGTTCAGAACATGGAATCTTTATCCCTCCGAGAGCCATGAAAACTCGTTGCCATCGATAAATGGCGAATTATCGACATGTATATCTCCAGCTGAAAGAAAGACAAGACAAAAGAAGAGAGAGAGAAAGGACAAGGAACAACATAATTTTAGTGTAAGGAAAGTTTCAGAGTGTTCATGCAAGGTTCAGGAGAAATTACTGTGGATGCTGTATCGCAGAACAAAACATATGGGTTGGATCTTTTTGGTCTGTTCTGGGACCAGAAAAGCTCAAGGCCACCCTGTAATGAATGTGATGTAGCCTGCTGGTTTTGGTGCAATATGCTTGCTTAGAACAGCTGCCTATATGGGGTCATTTTTATCAGTCTCGTCTGCGTGATGGCCTGCCTGCTTTTAGTGGCTTGACACACACGAATCACAGCAGGAGCAGACCTGAAAGAGATGGCACAGTCTCCAAGTCCCCAATCTTGCATTCGTTTTGGTAATTGTACTCTTCTCCATCAGATGCCCCCATGGTTGTCCCCGCCTGGTACAACACCAATCCAACTAGCCTTCAACACTGGGATACACATCATACAAGTAATCCATCATATCTCTCTACGGCAGAAGACAATGTATATCGTGTAATAGTTTACTGGAGCGATCTCCTTTGGCAACAGGACGACTGCCTTTTTCATAGATGGAAGTCCCACCACCGGCCTAAGGTTTCCAATGGGGACCGACCAAATGAGTTCGAGTGATGATCCAGACTTGGGGGATGTTTGGCGAGTTTGCTTGCATTAATTAGTAGTATACAGGCATTAATTCCCCCTGAAACAAACAAACATTTGTGATTTTTTAAAAATCACAAATGATGTGCATCGATTTGGAATGACTTTTTAATATTAACAAAAAGAGATTGTAAAGCATTCGTATCATCTTTGATATATTTACCCTAAAGAGATGAATGTTTTAATGTTTTATACTTGAATAAAGGGAGTTTCTTCGTACCCAGGTTGGCCAAGAAGCATCTCTCCAAAGCATGGATCAGTGTTCTAGACTATCAACTTCCGATTGAACTAAAAGATCTTTCATTGCATCCATTCGCTTTAATTCCTCTTCCTTAAAAGATCATAGAAGAATTGCATAAAACATCATTCTATGGACCGAAGGCTGGAATAAGCAGATGCAAGAAGATAATTTTCTGTGTTTCTGCCGCATAGTTAACAATTTATAGTGCATGAGTAAGTTAAGAATGCTTAGTTGAATACATGCATGCTGTAAATAAATAAATAAAAATAATAATAATAGAGATATGTATAATAAATCAGCTTCCCTTAGTATCTATCACTAATTATCCAATGTCATCGACTTTACTACCAACAGCAAGCAGTTGGGGCCGTAACATTGAAAGTGGCTCAGATACCAAAGAAATATGATATGGAGTCCATATGAACTCAAGCACTCCGTGTTGTTGGATTTCACGGTGTGCGGCATTCCAAATGCAATTAATGGTGACGACGACAAAGTTCATCCTTCAGCAGGATCTTATTATTAACTCCATATCCTCTTTCCTAGCATTATGCTGTATCTTAATCGAATAGGCCGAGCAATGTATCGATGATTTCAGCATAAGAGCCACCAACACTCGCATCAGTTTCATGATCAAACGAGTATGGTGGAGTAGGCTCTGTTGCTTCCAAGATCTTATCAATTGGTGTCGCTGCCTTGGATCTTTGCATAGCTGTAATAGGTTTGTAGTACTTCCATGGATCCGAGCAATAATCCTGTCAAAAAAAAAAAAAAAAAACACCACCACCAATTAGCAGCGAACTCAACTTCTTCAGAGTACTACTACACCACTCCTGTAAAGAGACCAAAAACTTAGCAGCAAACTCCCAAGTGATATGCTTGCTTGCTATTTATTAATGAGCTTAGAAATCTAAATGTGATAGATATTACCTGGTCGGCATGCATTCTCCTCACGAATGTCCTAAAGATCCTGAAGTTTATCATCTTGAGTAGCTCATCGGACAGCCGAAGATATGTCATCGCAAACACTCTTCGTTGTGGCTTGCCACTTCGGTCGATCCCTTGTGGCCTTGAATTCCTCAAAATTTGGTTGTATCCCCTTCGATCATATCTACTGAGTGCATTTTCGCATGCCACCTCGATCCCCTCCCTCCATGCTGCACTGAACACCTGGCGTACAATCGAAAACGATGAACCATGCATGCATCCGTGGAGTCCCGCCTCCAAATCCAGGTTTTGATTACCTGTTGAACGAGCTCCTCAGCCCCGCTCATGGCCATCTTTATCTGCTCAGAGTTTATCATCTCGGCGCAGGTGAAGTTAAGGATGACATCGTGTCTCGCCAGCATTCTGGCGATCGGTCTGTAGCCGTCTCGATCGTTCAGGTTGTAGTATCCTGCGGTCAGCTCTGCTGCATGGCTGTCGTCCTTGTACCACCAGTGTATGCCGGCTATCTGCGACGGAAGTCATGACAATGCACAAAAACAAAGGTCCGGCTAAGACGATGTGCGAGGACATGCACTTGCCTTGGCGACGATCTTGACTTTGCAACCTAGGAAGGCCTCGTTAGCCGCATCCAGGATCTGGTCTCCGTGCATTATCAACCTGTTGGAGTACCAAGTCAGGAAGAATTTTCCCGAGTTCTTCAGATACGTCCCTTTTGCTGCGAAGAACTTGGTTGACTTTGGACTGGCGTTGTATTCGCCTGCATCATCCGGTAAGTCCCACTCTGGATGTCCCGCCACCGTCGCAGCCTCTTTGAACTCTTCCTTCATATATTTATCGTAGCACTGCAAAGTTAGATATAGATACGAGTGTTAGCCATGCACAACAAGCTTCAAAAAAAAAAGAAGAAGAAGAAGATTATTAGCCAAAGCAAAACGATCTCACCTGAAACTCCCCAATGCCGGGGAAAACCCAACCCTGTGCCGCAGGATAGGAGGGGTACCTCAGTTCTCCAGAAGGGCCAAGACCCACCTCTACGTCGGTAATGACGCCGGCATCCAAAAAATCTGCCATCTTCTCTCTGAAGCTCTTCATGAAGTCTCGGTAAAGCTGCAAACAAATAGCATATATTCTTCTGGCTTTCAGAATTTACAGCCTCTCAGATGGTTCCGTTTTCGTTTCACTTTACTGAAATTTGTGTAGTGGATATGAAGATTTTATATCAACAACATCCTGGCGAGTAGACATGACAGACGTTCGTTGATAGAACAGTGCAAAGCACGATCCAGTAAGGTTATAATATCAGAAAGAATGTGAGGTTGCAGGTCACACCTCCACGGCAGTGCGTTCTTGGAACAAGGGTTGGTTATCTACTCCGACGGTGAGGTACTCCTGATTCCTCGCGCCACGCCTGTTGGTGTAGTAGATATCCGGGTTTGACTTGCCCACCTCAAGAATCCATGGCGGCATCGGGATGTTCACGGTGCTGCCCTCCACACAATTATGGAACGACATGATGGCCTGCAACTTGAGCCCTTCTTCCTCAACCATCCGGAACAAATCCCTGTAGGCGCTCCAGTCGTAGAGCTTGGGACCCTTGCCTTCCACGATGCCCCACCAAACGTCTACCATCACCCCATCGACATTGGCCTTCCTCAGATGCTTAAGCCGCTTCCTCAGCTCTTCTGGCTTCTTGAGCGTGTTGTCGTCAACCGAGACGACATCCAGCTGTTGGACATGCTCAGATCAAAGAGTGTACACATACATAGCATGGTGTCGATGCAAGTGGTGGTTCAAGCAAGATTTGGTGCACTTAGCTTTGCCGTTCAAGAGAAGAGGAGCTTACAGGGAGCATCACAAACACTGGCACGTAGTTTGCCAGCATCGTTTCCTTGTCTGCGTATGTGTCTGTCTGCAACGCCAAACAACAAGTCTCAGATCCTTCTTTAGCTTGGGTTTCAAATTATCGTTTAAATTGCCTGATCCCTACGGGGAAGACCGGGGCAGAGGAGACACAAAAGCTTAACTTGGTAATAAATAATTCAACTATTTAATATTTTAATCATGTGAGAATAATTCCTTCCAGCTTAGTGATGATATCTTTTACCCATAAATAAAAAATATATATTATAGATTACTTTATTCACTTTGTAAAAAAGATTCATTTATGTCGGGAAAATGATAGAATCCTACTAATTATTTGTACTTAGATCTTCAATAACATATCTTATTTTATATTAAAAGTGGGCTCTCTCAACCATGCATATGCAGTGGTGTTGTCGCTGATGTTTTCTTAAAATATCCTTTTTATTGGAGTCTTGTCTTATCTTCCCGAAAAGGATTCATCTTATTCCTCTGAAGCTGGCTTGCCATAAATTGAGACGATGAATCGAAGAACACCTGCAGTAATCACACACAATACTGAACGGTACGGTACCTCGAACACAGGAAACATTTCTGGCGTCTCAGAGGCCATAGCTTGAGGGGCTCTACCTCCTTTGAATGGTCCATTTAAGAAGGAGGATCTCCCACCGAGTTCTAGCTTCTCTATCTTCTTCCTCGATTTGCCCAAAAGAACCTGCTGTTGCCCTCCATGCCACCGCTGGAGATGTACCCTTGCCGGCGATGATCTCTGCTGGCGAGGTAGACTTACATACGGGATGCTGCTGGTCATTTGAGGTGGCGAGGCTCTGTTGAAAGAACTCTGGCACACAAGAGACATCTCCATTGAACTGTTCTGTGCTCGTTGGGAATTGATCTCAAGTTGGATTTATATGGATCGCACACGAGAAAAAGTGTGCGTGGATGGTATTATTCTTTTCTTGTCAATATCTTCCAAACTTCTGTCACTCGGGACACTTTTGCCATGGCTTGTCATAGAACAAAGAACTCTGATGCGAATTCCTGAAGTGTCCATTCTCTGCACTCTACTGGAAATTAAGGACGACAAAAGAGCAGCACTACGCGTGCTCGTTGCTTAAACACAAAACCCCTCCTTTCTCATCTGTTCTGTCGAGTCCATAGTCAGCCAAAAGAGCACTTCTCTCTCTTGAAAAAACCTTGAAGCTCGCATCCATTACTTGCTCATACCACGAACAAAACAGAGCGTACTGCGTGCTAATGGACGTCGTCCTTCCAATTAGGATGACGAATGACGTTCATATTTTTCACCAACCAAACCTATTTATTTATTATGCGGGAGAGAGGACAAGAAGAAACGCTTGTAAGAGATGTGGCTAGATTGACATAGGTGCACTTCCGGAATGGATCGTCATTGTGGAATGATGTCGGAAAAGCTCATGAAACTGGTGATCAAAGTGTTATAGATGAATCATCGACAACTTCGTCACGACAATGTTTTAAGAAACTTTGAAGGTGATGTACAAATTTTTAGAGAATTTTGCCATCAACTCAACAGACTTTTTCTTCACAACACCAAGAACTGACTTAAAACTTTCGACCCAACTTAAAAGTGATACGACTGGACAATCGAGGAGTAGTAGCCTTTTTCCCAACGTGAATGTCTTGTCGAGGGAACAAGCGGGGATATATACTTGGCCTACTCCTTACTCCAGTTTGACTAAGATGCCGTGATTGTATCAAACTACTTGGTTAAATGTTTGTCATCGTTCTGTCCATTTCTTTTGTAACACAATGAAAGCATAAGAAAGAATGCGAGAATTTTCATCTGTTCACTTTGTGAAACCAGAAATAATAGTATATTTAAGATGATGTTTTCAAGGTACAATATCTATAGAAGTCTGTGATAACAATTTAAGGGCTCACGCTGGTCTCGGTTACAATCACTGACTGCATCACTGGGCAGTGTTCTAGGTTTTATTAACTAACCCTCCCATGAGCTATTGTCTGCAGTTGTGTACAATATATCAGGTGACAGCTCTTCAAATCTGTGTTCATCAATCCATACTAGGCATATGCAACTCCAAATCTGTGTTCATCGTGTGCAGCACATATTACAAAGTCGATAGTTCACTCACTGTAAACAAAAGAAATGCCTCAATTTACGCTTATCTGAGCACTCCAGCCATTTAACTGCTGCAAGGCTGAAAGTTCAGATTGATCCGAGCATTATTCAGTATATGTACAGCTCGAGATTCTGGCTGGCTAACACACCATTTTTATGCTGAGTTTTCTCATACTGACGGCATTCTTCAGCGATAACTTTATGAGGTCGAGCTCCGCATACAAAACTTCGTACTTCTTTGTTTCAACTCTATTCATAACATTATGAATCATTCCTGTTGACAGCTGTTGTAGGGTTTCCGGTGTTGTAGCCGAGTAGTCAGCATGGCTTGGTCCCTGCCGAGCACGCAAGCTCATCTAGGGGTGTCCGGTTTGAATCAGTTTAGCATCTCAGGAGTTTGCACCTCGGGATGGCTCCTTCTATCTCCAGTCGGGTCGATGTCTACTGAGAAGAATCTACACAAAGGTCTCATCGGGATGGGGGTACCCGACGTGACCCCTCCGACGTTTAAGTCAGTGTCCCGACCTTTTTTTGGGAGGTATTTGCCTGAATTTTTTAGTTCGAAAGAGAAGACCCCCCCTGGTGCCGTCGCATCATCTGGTCGGGTTCATCTCGGATGCCGATGTGGCTATGGTGCTGGCGCGGGTCCGTCACCTTTAGGGAGTTATTTGGAGGAACTCGTTCGACGATGTGACCAAGATGCATGGTGCAGATGAATGGGCTAAAAATACATTACTCATGTGGAAACTGATGAACTGGCTGAGATACGTAACTCGGGCAAAGACTAATGGACTAGCTGAGATACACAACTCGAGCAAAGACTGATGGACTGGCCAAGATACACAACTCGAGCAAAGACTGATGGACTGGCCGAGATACACAACTCGGGCAAAGACTGATGAACTGGCTGAGATACACAACTCGGGCAAAGAATTGATGGACTAACTAAGATACACAACTCGGGCAAAGAACTGATGGACTGGCCGAGATACTCAACTCGGGCAAAGGACTGATGGACTGGCCGAGATACACAACTCGGGCAAAGACTGATGGACTGACCGAGATACACAACTCGGGAAAAAACTGATGAACTAGCCGAGATACAGAACTCGGGCAAGACTACTGGACTGGCCGAGATATATTACTCGGGCAAAGGACTGATAGACTGGCTGAGGTAGACAACTCGAGTAAAGACTGATGGATTGACCGAGATACACAACTCGGGCAAAAACTGATGAACTAGCCGAGATACACAACTCGGGCAAAGACTAATGAACTGGTCGAGATATATTACTCGGGCAAAGGACTGATAGACTGGCTGAGGTAGACAACTCGAGTAAAGAACTGATGGACTGGCTGAGATACACAACCCAAGCAAAGGACTAATGGACTGGCCAAGATACACAACTCGAGCAAAGAACTGATGGACTGGCCGAGATACACAACTTGGGCAAAGGACTGATGGACTGGCCGAGATACACAACTCGGGCAAAGACTGATGGACTGGCCGAGATACACTACTCGTGCGGGAACTGATGGATTAGTCGTGTGAAGAGCAGCAGGTATGATTCTTCCACGTGTGAGGTGGGTCTTACGTGGATATAGGGTGACGTGGAGGATAGCTTTGTCGAGTTGGCTTTTGAAGAGTAGGGCTTACATGGCGCCCTAGCCGGTGCCGCCTTTAATGTGGCTCACATGTTTTCCCAAGCAAAGTCATTACATCACCTCGGGAAATCGAAATGTCCTTCATTGAAGCGACGTATCCCCTTATAAGGTCTAGGGCGATGGGGCAAGCACTTCTATCATCATTTCCTGGCATCTTAGTTCTTGTGTCTCAGTCGTCCCGATCGTCTTGGTCGTCCCTCTTCAGCCGTCTTTTCCTAATCAGATTGGAATGACCTCTTCTCTCTCATTGACCACCTCCGGATTCACCTCTCCTTCCTCTTCGGTCCCTTCATCTTGGGCGAAGGGTTGTCGGTCGGAGGCCTCGAGCTCTCCCTCGGGCATACTGACCCGATCCGATGTTAAGGCCATTAAGGCTATGGAAGTGATGAAGTCATGCCACGACTTCGACTCAACAATTTCTGTGGAGTCACTTGTGCTGATCCGGAAGCGCTTCAGTATTCCAGACGAGTATGCCCTGCATGCTCCTTAGCCCGGGCAATGCTTGTACGATGAGTACCCCGACGGATTTAGCCTCTCAGTCAACACCTTAGAGGTGGGGCTAAGGTTCCCCCTTCAGCTTGTGATTGGGAAGTGCCTTAGTTGGTGGAAAGTTTCTCATAACCAGATAGCGCCAAATTCCTGGTGCTATCTCATAACCTTTCTCGGGGAGTGCCGAGGATCGGGGATAATCCCGACTCAGAATTTGTTTTTGTCATGTTTCTGACTATGCAAGGGTCAATGTGGATATTACCTGATGGATGGGGCTGGTTTCAGGGTCGGGGGAGCTCCTTCCAACAACAAAGGTTGGAAGTCTCGGTTTATGTACAAAAGTTATCTATAGGGCTGGGAGTTCGATCTTGAGTGGTCGGGTTACCCCATAAATAATGTGCCCTCGTACCTGACTGATGAGGATTCTGTCCTTGTCGGGCTGCTGAAGGATATCCTGTCCTCTTCTCGGGTGATCAGGAATCTGACTAGTGACTGATTGAGGCGGGCCTCAGTCTGATATTGCCTGACGTCTGATTTGTTTAACCTATTGTTCGGGTTAAAAAATGGTGAATCTTGAGATGATACGCAACGTGAAGAGACACAGAGGGCAACCGAGATTTGATGCCAGAGCATCGACCCCTCCCGTCGCCGCTTAGTCCTCGCTTGAAGTTATGGAATTTCGAGTCGAGACGGCTGCCCAGAAGGCTCCAAAGGCTTCTGGGAAGTAGTCTGCCGAGGAGACGCCCCATCCCCGAAAGAAGGTGAAGACTTACGATCGCAACAAGTCTCGGCACACTGAGGGAGGCTCCAAGCCCCACTCATCAAAGGGCAAGGAGTAGGTCGGGGCCGTCAGGGAGACCCAGACGCCCTGCCCCCAACGTCCGAGATTCGTTAAAGAGCTCTACCAGACCTCTGCTGGTGAGGGTGACGTGGGCTTTTATGCCCTGTGCATGTATGACCTTCTAGTGGGTGATCCAGAAGCGCCACTGGAGGCCCGATGGTCCTCTTTGAAGCAAGGGACCAAGGTTTGGGCCAACGGGTCGGTCTCTGCTAAAAATGCCTGAGACATGCTACTCCCGATGCTGCGGTCGATCTTTACTCCTCTCTGTCTGAGATGTTAATGGATTGGGTGCTAAAGTCCATGGTGTTGGAAAGTACTTTCCTCTATGCTAAGTTTCACTTTGGTAATTCACAACTGACCTCTAGTTGCAGACCCGACACTATTGTATGGCGCTGGCGGACCACGTCCACGACGCGGGGCGGGTCATCAACCTTATGGACAATAAGGCCGAAGGGCTAAAGAAAGAGATTGCCAATCTCCAGGCATGGTCGGGACCCAAGGTCGTCGCAGCAGCCGAACTGAAGGTTGTCGAGGTCCAAGCCCTTGTTGATGACCTGAAGGTCAAACTCGAGGAAGCCAACTGACGCCGGGCGTCGCTTGAGATAGAGGTAGATAACTATCGTGCCAACCTGGCCGATTTACAAGAGCAACTAAAAGAAGTCTGAGCCGGACGTTGGACATTGGAGAATGAGTTGTTGAAGATGACAGGCACAATGGAGAAGCTGAAGGTGGAGTTGCTCGCGGAGGCTATCGTCGAGTACAAGAAGTCAGCATGCTTTGAGATGGGCCTGGTGCACACGGGCCAGGTCTTGTATGAGTATGTTTATTGGGTGGCCTTAGCCCAATTCAAGCCCGATACCCCGACTTGGAAATTGAGGAAGATCCCTTCATCACTTTGCCAGAAGACGGGATCATGGTGATGGCGACTAAGCAGGCCTTTGATGACTCTTTGCCGTCTCCTGAGGAATAGGGCCTTCACTTTTGTTATTTGGGTTTTTTGGCATGTCGGGTCTTCAAGTATTGTTTTGATTCTTGGTCTTTTCGTGTACTCATTTTGATCAGTGGAAATAGTCTTTTTGCTTAACCAACTATGCTCCATTATACATAAAACTTACGTAAATTCGAAATATGCCACGTCCTCGGTAGCTGCCTTCTTTCCATCGTGGATAGGGTGCAAGTACCTTCTTGGGGTGTGCTTATTATTCGGTAAGGTCCTTCCCAGTTCGGAGCTAGCTTTCCCCGGGGTCGGGTCGGGTCACTTACTTCGGCCTTACGCAGCACCAAGTCCCTTGTTTGGATCCGTCGAGGGCACACCTTTTGATTATATAGCCTTGCCACAGCCTTCTTGTACGTGAGTGCTCGTAGATGCGCCTTGGCCCTTTGCTTCTTGAGGAAGTCAAGATTCTCCCTCAGTTGATCGAACGAGGAGGATTCTTCGTATGACTCGACTCGAAGAGTAGGTAGACCACCTCGGGGGGAAGGACCGCTTTTATCCTGAAGGCAAGGCTGAATGGTGATTCCCCCATCGAAGTCTTCAGAGTCATCCAAGATGCCCATAAGATGCTCAGGAGCTCGTCCACCCACGCCCCAAGCGCCCTGGTGAACCTTCTCTTCAGTCCCTCAAGGATGGCTTGATTTGTAATTTTGGCGAGCCTGTTGGCTTGGGGATGTGCAACTGAGCTGAACCTCAGTTGTATCTTATAACTTTGGCATAATGTCTTGAATTTAGGGTTGTTGAATTGAGTCCCATTTTTGGTGATGATCACCCTCGGGATGTCGAACCTTGTGATGATGTTTTTTCAAATGAACCTTTTGACTTGCTTCTCGGTGATGGATGTGAGTGGCTCGGCCTCGACCCACTTGGAAAAGTAGTCGACCCCGACTATCAGAAATCTTCGCTATCCCGAGGCTGGGGGAAAGGGCTGAGTAAGTCCATTCCCTATTGGGCGAATGGCCGGGCATAGTCTGAGGTGGACAGTGGCACCTCTGGTTGATGTTGGCTCCGGTGTGCTTCTAGCATTGCTCACATTTTTGTATATAGGCTTGGGCATCTCGGTGCATAATCAACTAGTAATCCCCTTGTTTGAGTATCTTGTGGGCCAGGGTTCGGGCTCTGATTGCTCACTGTAGATTCCTTCGTGCACTTTGGTCAGTGTGATTTGTGCCTCGGTCGAGCGCAAGCATCGGAGTAGCAGCTGGCTGAACCCTCATCAATACAACTGACCATTAAGCACGCAGTACCACGGGCTTGTTCTTCTTACCCGTCGGGCCGCGTTTCGATCTTCGGGCAACGTATCATTATCTTTAAATTTGAGCATCTCTTGGACCCAATCGTGTTCCACTTCGGTCATGGCTACCTTATCTATGGAGGGTTTTAGGATCCTGGCCATCCAGGTCGGGTATTCACCTGACCCGCGCATGGAGGCTAGTGCACCGACTTTAGCCTTGCAAGCCGAGTTTTAGGCTTGTAGGTCGGGTTTTAGCCTTGTAAGTGCGTCGGCTTGCTTGTTGTCTGACCGAGGTATTTTCATGATGTTGAGGTGGGTGAATCGACCGACGTGATGTCGCACCTCGATAAGGTACTTAGCCATCGACTCCTCCCGAGCCTCGAACTCTCTGTTGACTTGGTCAGCGATGAGCTGGGAGTAGGTGAAGACTTCGATGTCTTCCACGAATAGCTCATCGACAAGCTTCAAGCCAAACAACAATGTCTTGTACTTGGCTTCATTGTTTGTGGCCTTGAACTCAAGCCGAAGGGCATGCTCATAGGTTTGGCCAGTAGGGATCTTGAGGACAAGCTCGACTCCCCCACGCTCCGAGTTGGCAAATCCATCCACGTACAGGGTCCATCTCGGTCTCGTTGATTCTAATGTGAAATCAGCTAAGGCCTGAGCTTTCATTACTGTCCTCGGGATGTATTCTAGATCGAACTCCCCGAGCTCGATCGACCATTTGAGCATCCAACCTGCAACATGGAATTTGGAAAGTAACTGACGTATGGGTTGGACGGTAATCACCTTGATATGGTTGGCTTGGAAGTACGGTCTCAGCTTCCTTAATGCTAAGACCAGTGCTAGGGCGAGCCTTTCGATTGGTAGGTATCGCTCCTCGGAGCCACTCAAGATGTGGCTATAATAGTACATCGACTTCTACCTGTCTTTTTTGAGTTTCACCAAGACCAAGCTGACCACAGTCTTTGATGCCGCCAAGTAAATCTCGAGGGGATCCTCGGGATTGGTCAATGTGAGTTGGGGTAGGCGGGCGAGGTGCATCTTCAATTGCTAGAATGCCTCCTCACACTGGGGCATCCGCTGGAAGTCCTTTGCTTGTTTTAAGGCTCGGAAGAAAGGAAAGCTTTTTGTCATAGACCCGGGAAATGAACCGACTTAATACTGCCAACCTCTTGATGAGCTGTTGAATATCTTTCACTATCCGGTGAGATTGCATCTGCAGGATGACATCCACCTTGTCTCGATTTACGTCGATTCCTCTCTGGTGGATGATGAATCCGAGAAACTTCCCAAACCCAACCTCGAAGACACACTTAGTAGGGTTAACCCGCATCTTGTACTGCCTCAACGTTTGGAATGTCTCAGCTAAGTCCGCAAGATGAGTGGTAGCTTTCCGACTTTTGACTATCATGTCATCAACGTAGATCTTCATGTTTTTTTCGATCTGGTTTGCAAATAGCCGATTGACCATCCTCTGGTAGGTAACTCCGACATTCTTCAATCCGAATGGTATGGCCTTGTAACAGTATGTGCCATGATGTGCGATGAAGGCTGTGCTTTCTCGATCTTCTAGTACCATTTGGATTTGATTGTAGCCTGAGAAGGTGTCCATAAACAAGAGCAACTTGTATCCCGAGGTTGCATCGACTAACTGGTCGATCCTCGTGAGAGGGTAACAATCCTTTGGGCAAGCCCGATTGAGACTAGTGTAATCGATGCACATTTGTCAGATTTTATTAGATTTTTTGACTAATACAACATTGGATAACCAAGTCGGGTATTCAACTTCCATGATGAACCCTGCGTCGAGCAAGCGGGCGACCTCATCCTCGATGGCTCTTTGTCTATCGGGGGTGAACTTTCTTGGTCGTTGTTTAACTAGTCGGGCACAAGGCTCTATGTTGAGACGATGTTGGGCCACTTCAGGGCTGATGCTAGACATGTCTTTCGGGGACCAGGCAAAGATGTCGGCATTCTTGCCGAGGAATTCCACTAGTTGGACTTGTTGCTCCTCCAAGAGCGCTGAGCCGATCTTGATGGTCTTGTCAGGGTTCTTTGAGTCGAGGGGAGCCTCGACCACTTTCTCCGCTAGCTCGGGCTTTGGCATCGTCTTGTCTGCATCTCGAGGGTCGATGATGGGAGGTGAGGTTTTGAATTTTTTGGACAACATTGTCGCCGTCAAGTAACACTGCCTTGAGTCCCGAGGGTCCCTTTTTTACTTCTCTGACTCTAGCTCTGGTCAAGAACTTCATGGCTCGATGGAATGTTGAGACAACCGCTATGAGCTTGTTGAGCGTTGGTCGACTGATGATGGCGTTGTATGTCGAGGGGTGTCCGACCACGATAAATGACACCATCAACATCTTCAACCTTGGCTCCTCTCCGAGATGGCCGGGAGGGTCATCATTCCGACAGGGGAGATGAAGTCTCTCGTGAATCCTGTCATTGTTAATGTCAAGGGGAGGAGGTCTTTGTCAGTTAGCCCTAGTTTCTAAAGAGCATCAAAATACAAAATATCTATTGAACTTCCCATGTCGATGATGATTCTTTTGACTCGGGCGTTGGTGACCCGGGCCGAGATCACTAGGGCATCGTTGTGGTCTGGGTACATTTCATTCCCCGACCCGAAGGTGATCTCGGGGTCACGGTCGCTCATTGGTCTTTTCTCTATTGTGGATCATACATAAGCTTTTCATGCCGATGAACTGTCACCTCCAGATGATGGACCACCGACAATCACATCTATATGTTTCTCAATTGGTCCTTTTAGCCAGGGTGAAGGTTCCCTTTCTCGGCGTCGGTTCTCATCAAGAAATACTTGATAGTCTCGGGCATACCGGTGGAGGTGTCCTTGTCAAATAAGGTCTTTAATTTGATTCTTCAAGTCGCGATACTCTTCAGTATTATGTCCATAATCCCGATGGAAACGATAATACCTTCTCTTGTCACGTCCTCCGGTCTTTGTCCTGATCGGGTTGGGGGGCCTGAGGAGCCCCTTGTCTCGGATTTGGAGGAAAACCTCTATCTGAGTCGAATTGAGTGGGATCGATGGTGGCCTAGGCGGGGGTAATTCTAGTCTATCTCCTCTTCTCCTAAGGGTTCCCAAGGGTTGTCCTCAAGACTGCTCGATCTGGGGCCGCTTTTGATCATCCCATTTTTCAGCTACCAGTATCTCGGTAGCTACGTACTGGTTTGCCCATTGCAACATCTCGGGCACCGTTGATGATGGTCGTTCAATTAATGACCAGACAAATATGGAAGGGCGGAGCCCTATCAAGAATGCATGAATCGCCAGTGAGGGGTGGGCATCGGGCATTTCCCGATCCTCAGCTGCAAATCGACTGATGAACCGGGCGAGTGGCTCGTCACTTCCCTGCTTTAGGCCGAGAAGCGATGCGGCTGTTGGTCTTGAACGGGAGCTCACTAGGAAGTTGAATTCAAATTCTTTCGCGAGAGAGTCAAAGGAAGAAATGGATGATGGCCTGAGTCGGTTGTACCACATCCGGGTCGGGCCTCTCAGAGTAGTTGGGAAGGCTTGGCATATCAGTGAGTCCGAGGTATCGTAGAGGGCCATCTGGGCCTGAAAGGCTACAACATGCTCCGATGGATCCGAGCGGCCATTATAAGATTCCAGTGACAGCAAATGGAAGTTGGGCGGGATGGGTCTGTCTTGTATTTCAGAGACAAATAGAGATCCACCCTTGACACTCTTGCCAACTTCCTCCTTTGACTTGATGTACTCCCTTTGGACCTCGTCAAGCCTTTGATTGACCTGGCATAGTTGTTCTCTTACCGAGTCAGTTGAGTCCGAGGAGATGACGTCCAACTTGGAGGGCACGTGCGTAATGTCCTAGGAGTGGCTCACGGGTCTTGGTGCCGAGGCGTTCAGGTTTTTCGACACAACCTCGATCGAGGAGCAGCACGATCCCTCGTTGTCGGGTTGCTTCCTTCGAACTGGTGGCGATTAGGGCGCTCCTAGGTGTGGTGCTTGTCGACGGATGCTCGACTGTTGGGATGCCAACGTCTGCATCAATTGGGGGATGTGCAAGACAATGGTTTGCATCATCCTGGCCAACGTCTGGACCTGGTGGGTTAAGCTTAGAAACACCTCGACGAAAACAATAAGTGGCTTGGGGTTCACTATTGGGGGAGAGAATCTTGTGTCGTTGAGTAGCCTCCAGTAGCGATTCAGCGTAGGTGCCGACACATTTGTTTCCTCCGTCGGGAGGAACGAGTTCAGTCCCCCAGTTTGTAGAGTTGGTAGGGGTATGTGGCCTTGACCAACGAGGTGCTCCAAGGTGGCATTGTGTGACGGGCTTTCTTGCGACATCGGCCCTCATTCTAGCACAAAAAATGTTGTGGGGTTTTGGTGCCATAGCCAAGGAGTTAGCATAGCCTGGTCCCTGTCGAGTGCGTAAGCTCGTCCACGTCAATCGATGGCGGGGCATCCGGTTTGGGTCGGTTCAGCGTCTCGAGAGTCTGCACCTCGGGATACTGAGGAAGACTTGCACAAAGGTCTCGTCAGGATGGGGGTGCCCGGCGTGACCCCTACGACGTTTAAGTCAGTGTCCCGACCTTCTTTTGGGAGGTATTTGTTTGTATTTTTGAGTTCGAAAGAGAAGACCCCCCCTCTGGTGTTGCCGGGAGGGGACTTTATACTCATTGGGCAGAAGGTTGACCATACGCTCCGCCATTACCTCAGGTGTGGCCACCTCGTATGGTGAGTCAGTCGACGTAGAGGCATGGCGCATGGTGGTGGTTCATATGGCGCATCGTCCGACCGGTTCCATCTTAAATGCCGACGTGGCTATGGTGCTGGCGCGGATCCGTCTCCAACTCGGATGTTGATGTGGTCGCTGAGTTGGCACGAGCGTTGATGGATTGGGCTGACCCATTATCTGGCCTATCATCGTAATTTGATAAACACAAAGCGGATTTTCTTTGAGAAGAGGATGAGATGATTGATCAACCATGAACACAAAGACCATAAAGAGAATAGTACCCAATAAGCGGTCACATAGACATGGCCGCCGTTTGGGCCACAGGCAGGCACAGGGTTTAACTCCGAGTGCATAAAGATACTTACTGCTTGTAGAAAGGTAGAAAATGGTTGACCAAGTGCATCCCAGAAAGCCGTATCCAAATGAAGTCTAGTCTAAAACGTATGATTGCTTTCAAACATACGTAATCTTCTGATGGTTTGGTCTAAAGCTTGTATAATCTTCTGCAGTTGGGACTGTCAAGTGAAAATTCTAACAAGTGTTTCTAAAGACTTATAAACTCTCTTTTTAATTGGTGTCAAGAATTAAATATCTAGGATTAAAGAGTTATAAATATCTAGGATTAAAGAGAGTGGTGTTTGAGTCTATTTCTTTTTTAGATTAGAAATGTTTCTAAGTTGTAGGAGGGTTGAGATCTATTGTAAAGGAGAATGGTTGTTACCAAGTAGTTGATCTTCGTCATTGGAAAAAAGATCGATAGTGAAAGTCGATATATATTTTTTTTATTGTTGATGATTATAGTAAATATACTTGGACATACTTATTAACACATAAAAGTGATCGTTTTAAATATTTTATCAAATTTCATAAATAAGTTCAAAATAAAAAAAAGTTTTATGATTTCTTTTATTCATAGTGATCGGTGGTGAATTTAAAAATTATGATTTTCAAAATTTTTTTTGTGAATCGGTATGACCATAATTTCTCTACTCCATGAAATTCACAATAAAATGGAATTGTTAAGAGAAAGAATAAGAGTTTACAAAAGAGATGATAAGAACCATGCTTAATGAATATAGTCTACCTAAATACTTTTGGGTCGAAGTCATTATCACAACATGCTATATCATGAACAAGGTTCTCATAAGACCTCAACTATCTATAACTCACTATGAATTGTGGAATAATAAATGATCCAATATTTTGTATCTTAAAATTTTTTATTGTAAATGCTTTATTTTTAATGAAAAGGATACCTTAGGAAATTTTAATGTAAAATCCGATGAAGATATTTTTCTTGAATATTCTCATATTTCTAAAACTTATCGAGTTTTAAATAAAAAAAATTAGTTATTGAGAAATCGCTTTTAATGAGTCTTACAAAGTTAAGAAAAATAATTTTGAATTTGGTATATTGAATTTGAATAAAAATTCTTCTCTTCAAAGCAACTTCTATACATATACTTTCAAATAATTTTTACTTAATAAATGAAAGTACGTAGATGCATATCCTAAGAAGCTGATTACTGAAGATACATCAAAAGGTATTCAAACTTGTTTTTCGTTAAAAAAATTTTTGTTCAAATGCATGAATCAAGACCTTTTACTATTTGTCCTCGTATAATTCTTTTTTATTAAAGAGAAGATTTATCCAAACGAATCATGATCTTTCACTTGACTTCTTGATATTCATGACTTAAAGATTTATTTTATATTCATTTTTTTATGATTTTTTTCTTTTTATTAAAGAGAAGATTTTTTTAAACGAATCATGATCTTTCACTTATCGATATTTAAGATTTGAGATTTATTTTGTATTCATTCTCATATGATTCTTTTTTTTCGCTAGTGATTAAGAAATAGATTTATCCAAATAAATCATAATCTTTTATTTAACTTCTTGATATTTACAACTTGAGATTTATCTTGTATGGATCAGCAACTTTTGAAATTTGTTCTTTTATAATTCTTTCTTTTTACTAATGACTAAGAAGGAGATTTATCCAAATAAATCATAATCTTTCACTTGACTTCTCGATATTTATAACTTGAGATTTATTTTATATAAAGAAAGATATATGACTATTTGTTCATCTATAATTCTTTCTTCTATTTACTAAAGAGGAGATTTATCCATAGCAAGAATATTTATCCAAATGAATCATTATCTTTTAGTTTGAGATTTATTTTGTAAGACTTTTTTTTGAGACTTTGAGATTTATTTTGTAAGACTCTTTTGTATTCATGATTTATATACTCTATTTTATATACTCATAATTCATGACAAAACAAAAGAAATAACAAATCATACCTAATTTTTATTAATTATTTCTATAATTTAAAGCTTTGATTGAATATTTAGGCTTGTTAATGATAATATCACGATAAAACTCAAGAGTACTATTGAAGACGTTTTATTTTGGATTCAAGTTGACATGTAGATAGAAAAAATTTTGTTAATACCTCATACGAAAAATGTATAGACATTCAAACCTCATTAAAGGAGAAAAGAGAATACAACTTGACTAATAATATGTTGTGTGCAGCACTGACAACTGCAACCAATCTGAAAAATGTATAGATCATCCATATAGCAACACATCTGTTACTGTGTTGCTATATGGATGATCTATTTTCCAGACCAATGACACCTGATGAAGGCTTGACTGGCTATCCCCTCTCATTGTTGAAGGAGGGCCAAAGCAAGACAGCAGCACTGTTGTTCTCTAATCATCCTCCTATCAAGTTTTGTATATTTCAACAATCCAAACAAGTTCTGCTTAACAGGTAAAGAAGATTCACAAACCCATCTATTTATCCAGACTTTGAAGCACCACACAGATGGTTACTCCCACTCTAAATCTGTATGTGATGATCCACATTGAACCACAAACAAGAGATTGAGATTTCAGTGGGCAATGACAACAACCCTATATCTAGATTTGAAGCTTTTCTAAAAGCTGCTAAGAATAGGGCAACATGGAAATAAAGGAGCCCAGAGATGACATATTACAGAAAGAGCAAAAAAAGAAGGCTTCTAATCTTATCATCCTTACGATAAGAGGGAAGCATTGCTATTGAGCATCCGATGATGATAACTAGATCCTGAGCACTGCACACCCGAGGATGCTACCACAGCAATGTGTCATGGGCGATAGGGGACGCCATGTAGGCCTCTCGCTTCTAACATTTAAGGCATCGACGTCAGACAGCTGCTTGATGCACTGATTCCTGGGACCAGGCCCGATCACTCCTCCAATCATGTAGATCTCATCTCCCACCCCTATCATCCCAAATCCAATTCGGCTCTGGAACTCCGACGCATATGATACCACCCTATCGGGTAAGTTCTGCCCACATTGCTTGGAGATGCAGCCATTGCTCAGAACGTATGGCTCGCCATGGACCACAGCCATTGGACCCTGGAGCCAACCATAGTCTTTCACATCCCACTGTTTGCCCCCATCCTCCAATATCTGCACTGTTGATAATCCCTTGTGCAAAACATGCATCTTTCCCCCGATGACCACACCAGAGCATGCAGAACTATGGGAATGCTGGAGATTGGGAAGGGGTTCCCATGTATCCAACTGAGGATCATAGATCTCAGCATTTGCTATTGATTCCCGACAGTTCGTGAACCCCCCTGCTACAACAATCTTGCCATCCAGTGCACAGCATGCGAACATTGCCCGTCGTACAAGCATGGGGGCCCTCTGTGCCCACTCACACCGAAATGGGTCATATGACCAAACCTCATTGCTTGCAAAGATTCGGTCATGATCTCCAGTCAATGGGTCGACTCTATCACTACCTCCCCCAATCACAAAGAGCTTTCCACCAACAGATGCCACACCAAAACGAGCAAGGTGCCTGATTTCTGATGGCATGATCGGTAGGGTTATCCAACGGTCTTGCAGAGGGTCATATAGCTGCCAAATGTTCTCAGGCTCAAATGCTAAGACGCAGAGTAACTCTTCCAGTGCCCCAACTTCACAACGAGTCTTGAAGATATCGGGGCTTTGAAGGACAGCTCTCCACGAACGACAAACAAGCTGCAATTGAGGATGAAAGTAGAAGGGCACACGTGCCAAGCACTGTATAGCAACTTCATCAGGGAGACCATCAATCAAAGGCGACATAATGTCTACTTATTCAGGTTACTTGACATGGTAAACTAAAGCAATTGGTGAAATCCCACAACCTGCAAAATCAGTGATATCACCATCAAATATTTGATAGTTGACATTCAAGTGAAGAAACAAATGTTCTCTAAAATCTGAAATACTCATAAAATAAATAGAATGAAGAAGAATGACAACATAAAAACATCACAAGTCACCAGAAAAGACATAGTACTTCATTTGACTCCATAGTTGCATCCACACCAAAATCATACTGCAGGTACAATTTTTTACAGAATATATCATAAAAGATCCTCCCAAACCAAGAATGTCCCTTCTACTTATAAGGTTGATTTACTTTCTTTATCATTACAGGACAACATGAAATCAACTGTTAATATTGTATAACTATTGGTTGAGAACATCATTTCCACTATGTTTAAAATATTCTTCTTCATATGGCTGCAAAACTTCCAACAAATATGTCATAAGGTACAGCTGATTTATTTGCTCATTATGTATGAGAAAAGCTACAAGCAATCTAAATGGATATCATTCCAACTGAAGTGAATTGCAGTCAGCAACTTTTTCTACTGCCTACCAAACACACAAGCAAAGGCCTTATCACATCTATCCTGCCTAGGATTGAATGATATATGTTGTATGTGATATATCTACTGTATCTATAATTCTGATGTATCCAATCCTCCCCATTAACTTCTATCTCTTAACGAAAGGTGTAGAAAGTGTAGATCAACAGAACTTGGTTATGGTCAATATTTCAAAGGCAGATATTCAATCAAATTCAAATTTTAATCACCAAATAATATAAACAATAGCAATTCATCTAATACTACAAATCCTTGCGTATCACAGACCAAAAAAATTCAATATTAGAAATAACATGTGTCATATACATACAAGTGCAAGCAATGGTGACATCATTTGTATCATATCACACAAGATAAACAACACAAGCATGACTTATAATATGGCTGGACATGTACCTAGGCCCACTAACTTCAATCATACAATTTTATAAAATTGCTAAGAGCCAACACAACTAAGGATGGTACTTATGCCAAGTGTCACTCATCACACAAATATTTTAATTTTGCCCAGTTCACAGAAATTTGTCACATGCACAACCCAACAAATATTGCAATCACCTAATCCGGTAGCTAGCATTAACAACTGCTCACAGCATGCCAGGACACACTAAAACCAAATTATTTAACAGAGATAACCATCTTTTCAGAAACCTTAGATGTTTGTCTGTAGGGATGACAAGAAATCAGCAAATAGGATAAAAATCCAATGTCCAAACAGATTTCTTGTATGTGCAATGCCCTGAGGAGAGGAAATTCCATCAAGAACAAAACATGCCTACCTACTTTCATTATTCAGCTGTAAAGTGCAAACTTTAAACATCCTCCTGGCAGTCTAACCTTTAGAACTAAAACTGATCCAATGCTGCAGATAACCTGATGATGATATTATCAATTCACCTACCTGTGGGGTCACTATTTTCTGCACTTTTTTATGGAACCGTTTGCCTGTCCATGACACCATCATTATGCCAATATATTTCTTCTTTTGGCTCATAATGGCATGTAAGAAACAGATTGGTACTACCAGTATCAGCATAATGATTCACTAGTCTACCAGAGTTGTCCTGTTTATATAGACTACAAAAGTTAACTTAGAAAACTAGTTTAATCTACAACAATCTTCACTTTCAGTCTCAAAGGTTGTCCTTGAACTAGCTTGTTTCGGCATGACACTATTTTAGAAAGGCCCCCCCCTCACGTAGGTATCTAGATACATCACTTCATTTATCTGATGCTGGAATTTTCTCCAAGTACCATGAGACATATCATGTTATGAATCCTACAACAAGATAGAATGAATGGAAACGACAAGCAAAATGGAAATGCACATCTAGCTGTGTATTTGTTTTGATGAACAACATTAGTTTATACCTAACGCCACTAATATGCCTTCATTCTAATTTTTGGCAGAGTCCTTAAGCAAAAGAAAGTACCTAGTTGAACACCAACAACAGCAACACAAAAGAAACATTAGTACCAAATGTTCAAAGTTAAGTAGCATATGCAATTGTCCTTTTTTCTATAAACATGGCTGCACCAAAAGGGAACATTATGCACAAGGGCACATTCATTGTGCAAGAGTACTTAACCAATTGTTTCCAACTTGAGATCCAATGCTTGCACTTCAGTAGCAGTGGCCAACTCTTACACAAAGATCATATGGTTATTAATCGGCAATTCATATCCTTAAGGAAGACCAAGGAAGCATGTTCATGAATCACTTATCAGGTCCTGAATTAATCAAAATGTCTAGACAGATGACAATCTGAAACTAAACAAGGAATCAACAACTGGCTCACACTAAGGTGTAAGAAATCATAAACTCTTAGATATATATAATAATGATAACAGAGCATCAACTCCACTGGAAGAACCAAATTTAGCAAGTACTGATGAATGATAACCAAGAAGAAGCTAGTTGACTTCAGGTTGCCAATCGAATAAGGTAAAGAACAAAAGTTCCAACTGCCTTTGACTAATATTTTCAAGGAAAAAAAATCATAAATATATGTAATAAAATTACTGATATTGGAGCATGCAGTTTAACAAGGAATTGAAAAGTTAATCATATAGCATGAAAGATTTGACATGAATTGTTGATTGAATTGCCAATCACAAAGAACAGGAAATGCAAGACTCTCAAATGCAGCTTAATATGCACTCACCATAAAACTAAGTTTCATCAGTTTTTGCTAAAATCAAACTGAAGCCTTTGGTATTTTGAAGAAACAAGATGAAGTAAAAAAAAAAGGATCAGGGAAGAATAACTTCCGGTGGCTTACACGTATGCATCAGGGAAAAATAACTTTCCGTGGTTTACAGGTAACATATCATCTCTAGTGGATCTATCATGGTTCACCTAAAGAAAATTCTCTTTGTCAAAATATAATTGCTTTTAAAAAGAATGCCATTAAGGCATTAATATAAAGGCTCAACAAAGATGAAAAGTGCCATTCAGGATGATTAGAAGTTCCTCCAATGACAGTTGCAAATGATAGATGCAAGAAATTACAGTATAGCATAAAATCCAACACAAAAAAGTTCTACAACAAGTCCAAAGAACAGGCTCGTAACTAAAAAAAAGGATAACAGCAAAAGCTCATCAATCAAAACACTGTGTACAAGGATGAAATAATACATACTAGTTTCAGTATGTGCAAAAATGACAAAAGGGTGGATTCTTAAGAGTTACATGAACTAGGCTTCTATGTTACAAATTTTACAATAGTTAAATTTTGTCTCAGCATTTTCCGTAATAACATTTCCTTAGCAAAAGGCATTAGAATTTAACAGTCTTGATTCTAACTCTATAAAGTATAGATGAAACATCAAAATGAAAAGATGATTCTAACTCTATAATCAATTCTTATTCGAGAGTAATATCTAGTTGACACATACGATTAGTGGAGATTGAATAATGATTCTTCGCTTAATTTTTTTAGCAAATAGAATATGAACAAAAAGGAAAATTGGTTCCTTTCAATTATTGTATTTGTGCTGTCTTTATTTTATCGTGTAATTACGTAGCTCTTAATAGAAATAAGTCTATAAGTTTGAAAAATACCAAATTGATGAATAAGAAAATTCTCTCCATTGTATAATATTTGGTGATATGAGGCCAACAATACCATATGCACAACATCAATGTGGCATGCATTATTATTGTATTTTCCTGATAGCTTCTTACATTATTCTCCTTAATTATCATATAGAAGTTATGGGTTTCTAACTTCAAAATGTTATTATTTGACTTCAGATCAGCAACATAACGTGTCCAAATTCTGTCATTGCTAACCATTTCTTCTATGGGCAGTAACAAGAGATTAATTGGGATCAATTAAAATTGGACATAATCTTCCAGTCTTACATACTATATATATGCAAGATGTATTGGGTAGAAAAATACATAAGAATGTACAAGAATGTAGAGTCATATCTCCTGTCAAAAGCATAAGAATTTACTCTTAGTTCAGTTCGGTAGAACACGGGTCTTGGAAACCCGATGTCATAGGTTCAAAAACTATTGCTTCAAAACATAACCATCTAGAATGAGTAGACAACTGCATCAGATAAGATAGACCCATCCATCCTCACCTAGGAATCAGATGGTCTGTCCTGACATTATGGATAGTCAGCAGTTGAGCAACAATAAGTTCATTTAATTTGGATTTTTAATCGAATAGTGCATTAAGCTCCATATAATTCATGAATTGACCCACAATACGAGTCACATACTTTCCTCATCTAAGATAATCAAATCTTATTTTCCTTTTCCAACAAAGGAAGAAAAAGATGGATGCATTAACATTGAAATGAGTACAAGATGACCATTAGCAACAATTTCTTTAAAAGTAGAAGTTGGCAATTTTTTATATTCTCCTCTATTTTTCCATTTATCCTTCTCTTTGCCTGCTCTTTTTATTTTCTCCCTTTTATTATCATAAAAAAAGAAGTCTTGGCTTCTAAGGCAATTCAAACTACTATTTTATTTTACTTGTTATAATGTCAAAATAGAGACTAGTTTAAATTATGTATCTAAATGAAATATACCTGTTTACTATAATTTATTCTTGAGATTTTTTTAATAGTTTTGATTAATGAACAACTGCCTATATGGCTGTGCAGTACACAGACCATGGTAGAATGTCGACTACCTGCGTAATGCCTACAGTTTTTAACCATATATCTAACACCTAAAATTCTTGAAAATACTGGTATAAACCCAAAGGATTTACTTATAGATACCTTAACTGTCACTTTCTGATTTCTTAAATTGTGCAGCCTAGACAAGTCTAAACCAAAAATTGAACCACTTTGGATCAACTTACAATCTAGCAAATTATCAACTTTAAAATAATTCAATTTACATGCAAACCCTTAAACTTGACAGACTGAAAAATTAGCTGCAAGCTTAGTTTTTCATTATAAGCATTTAAGCAACCTAAGTTCTCATAAATCCTTTTTGTTTTTTTGGCCATGATCACTAATCAAAATAAGGAATACCTACAGAACAACTAGTTGACTTAGTAGCATTTAATAATCAATAACTAATTTTCCCAGTACTTTCTATTTCTCAGAAAAATGCCTGCAAAACTTTCAAGTCTCATCATGATCTGTGCTCCACAGAGTTGTAGAAGATATAACCAAAAGTAGGATGCAAGCTTACAGACATAGATAGATAAACTAAGTACATGAGCAGGCCAACCATTCCGAGGCTCAAAATGACAAGCAAATAGATTGTTTACAAAAGAGAAATAAGGTTTATATATCATTCAACAAACCTTATGACAAAAACAATAAAAAAAATTGGTTATTATTATTTACATATGGTTTTCAGTTCAAAGAATTTAAGGGTTAACATCAGAATTAAGGCCAAGAACTCCCAATTCTTGATGCTTGGCTAGCCATATCAGATTCCAGTTCCCCTTCTTCAGGGAGCCCATTATCTTTTTTTCAGAAATCAAATGGATAATATTTTAGCTACCATTCCTAATATGACTCAATGAAAATTATCATCACAAAAACACATATCCAGAAATCATCATAATAGCTCAAAAACAAAAAAATTGTGAATTGAAACAATATTTCAGTCCTAAATTATTGAACTCCAACTAGAAATTCTGACAGTGTCCAACTGATTCCAATCCGGATTCAGGTTTCCATCCTGGTCATGAATTAACAGTACCTTAAATTTTAGTCTGGTCCAGTCTAGACAAAAGAAAATTACAACTATCCTGTCTGTTCTCAACTACAGAAGAACAATTTAAACTGTTACAGTAACTGGAACAGGTTACTCCAGCATCAGTTCTACTCTTATACATCTACTAACACAAGTACATCTAACTTTATCATATGCAGCAAGAAAGGGTATTAATTTATGAACAATCTATTGCTATTCTGAAATATAGAGATCTAGGTAAGGAAGAAAATTTTCTCTTGTTTATGATATTACGAGTTACAAATCCTTTTACTTCTTTTATCAATTGTAAGCATAGGTAAAGGAGATTGAGCCTTAATGTTATGCAATATCCAACCTCATCAATGGCTGATTAAAAGAGAGGACACCAACTAAACAGTCCAGAATGTGGAGGATCATGTATGGGATTACAATAATAGGAAAACAGGTAAACTAGTTAAAAGCAACTAGGAAACTAAGCTAAAGTGTGATTATCAAGACAAAATATTGGTAAAGATTGTCACTCAAATATCACACTGTTAGAGAAATGGAAGATATAAGGATATCATAGAACAAGTGTGATGTTGAATACAATTGCTTGAAGGACAACAAACCTCACCAATATCCAAGAAGAGCAATAAATGAAGGAACTGTTGTCACAGAAAAACACTATTCTAGCAGACAAAAGGACACCAAGGAGCAACTATGACTGAAACAAACTGGGCCAGGAAGGATAATGAAAAAATTTTTAATAGAAAATTTAAATCTGTGTCAAAAATGAAGAGCCAAAAGCAAAAGAAAAACTCTAGAGCAGCAGTAGTACTGACTATCGTTGAAGATGAAGTTACATCAAAATAAATGGAAGTTCAGTGAGTGGTAGCTCCACAGGTTCTTCAAAAAGGTCTTCCATGTTTGAGACACAATGATTGACAATCATTAATCTGTGACCTTGCCAAGAGGAAGAAAATGTAGCCAAAAACATGTATAATAAATCCAACTATCAGCACCATACACCGTATATTATGCAAAGAAACTACTGGTTACCTAGAAGGAAAAAAGAATAGGGAATCATCAACGAAGGTAAAGATGATACAAGGAATAAAGAGATATGCTAAGAGATGATAACTTTACATCTAGATTTCTTATTTGCAATAATTAGATTCCCAAAGGAAGATTTAAGACCTTCACAAATATCACATATTTGATGGCAATGTCGATGAAACAACGCTTGAGAAAGTTCAGAAAGACTATATTCATGATCGATACCCCATTAATCAGAAAGCCAAAGTTTCATGAACTAAGAAAATCTACTATGAATTTTCCAAGGCGACAAAAAAGAACTAGAAGAACAACAAGAACCACATCAATTACGGAGGAATTCTATAAACAAATCAGAACACAAAGATGACGTTGCAGACCATAATTCCTTGTGAGATCTATTTGGTTCAGCTATAACCTATAAAATCTAATATGTTCCATGAAACTTAATCACGGCAACCACCGCACCCTAATTATCGCAGGAACACCGCATCACTACATCTTGTCTGACGTCCTGGTAAAAGCCACGGAAAGATCATAAAATGAAACCTAATGAAACCAGAGCAAGAAAAGAATCCAACAAGAAACCTTCCTACAAGGCAAACCAAGAAGCAGGGGAAAGGCAAGAAAGTTCGAACCACAAGGACCACCGCATCACAGCAAATCAAAGTGCCCTATAGGACCAACACCAAGGTTAGCACAACAAGACCAATTCGCCACAACCTGCGAAGCCCCTCGTCAAATTGGAGCAAAACGAATTGTCACTCGCCGAATTAGGGTCTCCCCCAGACATCGCAGTAAGATCACCGAAACCCGCTCGCAAAGAGAGCAAGACAAACGCGTGCAAAGCTCACAACTTCGCTGTCAACCCACCGTAAGAAGAAAGGAAGAGAAAGAACCCAAGAAACAACATCGAGAGGAGAAAGATTATACCTATGAGGGATCGACCGGTCGCGTGGCCCCAGTTGTCTTCGCTGCGGGATGGATGGATCGATCGATCCAGAGAGGGAGAGAAGGAGCTCGTCCCTCGTCGCACGGCAGCGGCGTGGCAATTGCGACCCCGATAGCGGATATGCGCATCTGCGGAGGTGGTGGGGGGTTGGAGGGGAGGAGGCGGGGTGGGATGAGGGTGCCCAGAGGCGCACGCGACGACGGGGCGCAGTTGATGGACGGCTGTGATTGGGCGGGCCGGCCCATTGGGTTTGGTGCGAGCGAGGACGAAGGGAATTGATGTCGAATTGGAGTGGAGGGTTGGGATGATGTTGATGTGTTGAGATTCGCATTAAAGAGCTGATGCCAACCCACCAAAGAAAGGAAGAATTTGATGCTCATGTCTCGAATAAGAACATAGAATTGAGCTCAAATTCGATCGAGATGGTAAACACCAATCTTGTTTGGTTCATGATTGAGACAAGTTGGTTTGATTTCGATTGATCCATATACCATCGGGTCAAGATTGAATACTTTGATCTAATACTTTGATGTTTATCATTTAATCTAATACAAAAGTCATTTTTACAAGGCAATATAAGTGGTCAGATAATTTTATAAAATATAATTAAAAGTTTAGCATAACTATCCTATATATATATATATATATATATATAAAGGGATAATTTTAAATAATATTAAAACTTGAATAGGAAATATTGCTATTTCCAAATCTGGAAAGAATATATGCTTCATTCTTTTAGCAATGCCCTACTTCTGTAGCAGCAACATTTGCAGGTGGAAATGAGTTCGTATATTATAGTTACAAAAAGCACTTATTGGTGAAAAAGGAAATGTAGTGGAATCTACCATGATTAGTTTTTTTTAAGGACACAGAAATGTTTTGTAGTGATCAAATTTAGACACAATCCAAAATAGTGTTTCTGATACTTCATGTTACAATCTCCTCCTATGTAAAAGAAGTGTAGTTTACTCAAGAGGAGCTTCCTGCAAGAGCAAATCCCAGTCTGTGTCATTTTGAGGAACAAGGCCAACCTTTTCCTCTTTGTTATAGACAGAGCATTAAAGAAGAATAATCTGATGTTGCAGAGTAGAGGATTATACTGCATCTCATCACAATTTGTAGCCATCCAAATTGTAGTAAAGGCGTGTAGGATCAAAATTCACAGTAACAGCATAAGAACACACAGACATCTCTGCATGTCTTTGTATCAGAAGAGAGTTTATATATCACCTCTTTCTGATACTGCATGCTTCCTTTATTTATCAGAGCTGCTAAAATGTTATATATATCTCATTCTCTTCATCAGCCCTCTTTCTCTTTTCACAAGAATTGCCCGGTCAGACAACAGTTCTAGTTGATTGCTGTTGTGGTAAAAAGCCTCAGGTTGCACTTGGTTGGCTTCAACTTTGACAACATACACTACAAAAATAAATAGCACCAAAACCAATCTAACAATGGATAAATTGTGATTTGTATTCATGCAAAAATAACTTATGAGCCAAGGTCAATATTTAAACATGGCATGGATATTTAGGTACATATCATCTTTCCAGTCATTGCCTTAGCACACAAGTCTGAGGCAATGACCTTTATGCAAGTAGGCAATTGCTATTCGGTGCTCCTTGTCTCTTGTTGTGATAAAAGGATTCAAAATACAAGGGGCCGTACGATAAATGAATTATGGACCACGAGCCACAGAAAAGCAGAGGCAGCCAGCAGCTCGATCTTCAGGTACCATACCACCACCTTTGCTGGTATCTATTGCCTCCAAGAGCTTCACAACCTCGGACATCTCCAGTCGCTTATCTGGGTTTGCATCCCAACATTTCTTCATTATATTTGCCAAAGAACTTGGACAACACCGAGGAATTTCAGGTCGTAGATTCTGCAAAATTCAACATAAATACTTCCATACTTGAGAGAATCTGGATGTCATTTAATTCAAAACTAGAGCAACAAGAAAATTTGAAACAACAAATTAAAAAAAAAAAGATTTCATGAACATTCTCTGCTTTAATTAATAAAAAATGCAGCTCATTTTTTTTATAAAATCGGAAATAAATAAATAAGTAAATGATTTTCTTCATGTTGGGACTAACCTGTCGAACAACAGCGGAGGACACGTCGACAAAGCTAAGATCAGCATATGGCATGTCACAGCAGTAGATTTCCCATAAGCATATGCCAAAGCTATAAACATCACATCTTCTGTTGTATGGCTTACCATCAAGGACCTGCAAAATGCTCATCTGTCATATCTTGCATATTACAAGCCACAGAAGGAACTAGATCTTCTACTCAAACTTGATATGCCGTTTAAAGTTTCTCTAATAGCTTCATTGACTCATTGACAATAGCTTAAAATCTTGAAGGATGACGAGCATATTCTGGATAAGCTTTGTAAATCTGATACATCGTTCTTCTAAAAAAATATTTATCATGAAAACATATGTAACATGTTATGAGATGTGCACCTCTGGAGCCATGTAACCTAGGGTTCCAGTTTCACCAGTCATGTCCCTGGGATTCTGAGCCTCGACACGTGCAACACCAAAATCAGCAATTTTTAGTTTTCGATTGGTATCCAGTAACATATTTTCAGTCTTGACATCACGATGAACAATCTTTTCCGAATGCAGATAACTTAACCTGCATTCTCAAGAATGTTACATGGCTCCTTACAATTAATAAGCAAAAGCATAGGACGTCAGGCCATACACTTACCCTCGAGCAAGATCTAGCGCAACTTGAATCACGATTTTGAAGGGGAGCTTCCTTCGCCTGTTCTTGATCAAGTATTGTTTCAATGTTCCCCCAGCAAGATATTCAACAACAACACAGCACGCTCGAGTTGGAAGGGAGCTATGGACAGTACTAAGAGAATCATTTTGTGGAATCTTGAGGTCTGAAGTCCACATGGAAGCCCCAACAAACTGTAATGCACAATATCTGAGCTGTAAACTGAAATATCTACTCATTCAATATGCTTATAACAGGAGGGCAGACTAAAACCGCTTCTGAATGGATGACCACATCAAACCAAAATCAATGTCAAAGATAACAAAAGAATGAACCATGCATATTAAACTATTGGTTTAACTTCCAAGAAATAGTTCATAATTAGCTGGCTTGATTTAGGCTGACAACTTTCCATCAAATGAAGCAGACAACTTATTCATTAATCACCATCAAGGTTCAAGACTCCCAAGGACCACATAAAAAGTGAAGCAACATTGACAAGTTATTGTATCTCAATTTTTACCTTGGTGACATTTGGATGGTCTAGTCTATGCCAAACAGCAACCTCTTGCTGAAACGATGCCCGAAGAGCAGCGGTTTCAGGATCTATGGTAACCCCATCTTGTCCCCAGTCCAACAACTTCACTATAAGATAGAAACTAATTATTATGTGACAGCAAACATCAGAGTTATCAACATTGTAATACTCACTATAAGATAGAAACTAATTATTATGTGACAGCAAACATCAGAGTTATCAACATTGTAATACTGAGAGATACAACTAGAAACTATTTCAGAATTGTACGGGAGTTCCGCCCATCAAACTGCTTCTCTATTTGTAATTGATCTGAATGTACTATAATAACTTATCAATTAAAAATTACAATTGTAATATATAATTTTAAGCAATAACAAAAGGCACAAACACAATATTCTCCTCTTGACCATGTTAGATAAAGAAAAGCAACTATAAAAGTGGGACCAATGCAGTGAAAATCTCTAAACATGTAACCTAAAGAGCTGAGGGAACATGGGACAAGCCATTGAAATGCTGTTTTTTATATATTCCTGAACAAAAGCGGCTTCTTTAAGAATGACTTTTAGAAGTTATATTGCATTGGATATTGACATTAGGCAGTTTCCTCTCCCCACCTTTTGGGTGATGATGATGGAAACCCCAGCCTACATCATAAAAGAACATGAACAATAGACAAAGAAGAAGAAAAAGGAAAAAAGCAACTCATTGTACGTGCAGTCACTTGTACGCACATGCACACAGATTTAGATGCACATGCACATGTGAAACACACTGACATAATATAGTTGTCAAACCAGTTAATATGTGATCCAGTTTAATTTGGTTCCATATAGACCCAATTTAAGCTTAAAAATTATATAATACATTTGTTCATTTATCTAGGCTTGAAATTAATATCAAGCATGCTTTGCGTTGGTAGGCTTGATCAAACTCCACTCTTTCATGCCCACTACCCATGGAGAAGGGTGGTTTTCCTTCCTAAAAAAGTCAACTAGAACAGCAGAAGGTATCAAAAAATCCATGAAAAGCATGATTGCTTCGATGGCATACCCAAAAAACATAATTCAAGGAGTTCAGTTAGATCTTAAAAATATTTTCCTATAAAGATGTCTGTAACGGGCTCGAGGTTTTATTTCCAATGAACACAGAAAAGGTCGCAAGTAAATTTAACGATCACCTCTCATTTTCTTCATGCAATAATAATAGAGTCAGTAACATTAAATATTGATATGGTAAGTGAAGTCCATTAACAAATGCAAATGTTTTGTTTGCAACACCACAAATTTAATAAACTATCATGATTTAGCAATGAAGGCGGCCTTGGGATGATGCTAAGGTTGCTCATTTGCAACATGGGTGGTCTGGGTTCGAGTGATAGAAACAATCTCTCCACATGTAAGATAAGATTGCATATTGACCCTCCAAAATTCTGCATTAGTGGGAGCCTCACACATTGGACTCGCCCTTTTTATCATAATTTAGTGATCATATTTAACTGTATTAGTAAATAGAGAGCATGTATAAAGAAACCTAGAGCTAAAACAAATACAGAAAGAAACTCATTCATCCAATAAAAGAAATTAGAACAAGAAGATATATGTTTATAAGTCCTAGTTCAAATGAGAAAACTATGGGCATAAATGGCACATGGTATTTCTTGTATAAATTGTAAATGACTGATCCGGTCCCAAATTATTTTTGGCATGGTTGACTTGTCATAACCTAGTAGACTGCTCCTTTTGATTTCCCAACAAAGTTTTATATTAATTTTCCTTTTAATTAAGTATGAATACATGATGGGTTTTTGGATTCTCAACTTTCATAAAGAGAAGTAGGGGTACACTTTCTGACACAAATAAGAAGAGTCGTACACCTCCTCTTCTCGTATGTCATCTTTGTGTCTTTTCTTCAACCAATTTGCATCTCAAGTATTATCTGTAAAAGATATGTAAAATAATACCCTTATGCTCAATGGTTATTCTTTGATTAAATGTGCCTCAAATCTTTCTTATTCTCGAAAATGGCCAACCAAAAAATGATAATGACCTCATGACAATACAACATTTTGTTGCAGTTTTAAGCAAAACATGAGCAGAGAAATTGGAGTTGAGAAAAGAAAAAATTGAATAAGAAGAAAGACTGAAAATAAATGCTAAATAAAGTTTGATATTCATTTTCTTCTATACATGGTTTTCATATCCAACGAGTTCTCTGGTTTACTTGGTATAGAAAATTCACAAGAACATGTATAAAGAATATGCTGTATCATTCTCTAAAATTCTAGATACATGGAGATATCAGTCAAGACAAAAAAGCAAGGTTTGAAGGATAATTTAGGCATAAAGATGCATCATGAGTTTTTGAATAATTGATACTAACATCTCAGGCTAAGTTTGCTAGAAAATTATGGATGAATCAGACAGTTTTGAAATAACCACTATAATCCTCTAAATTATGAATATTTAATCTTGCTCTCCTAGGATCAGCCAGTAAGATATCTAGGCTTGAAAACACTGACATCTCAGTTCATCAGAGTCATGGCCAATCAGACAGACTAGAAACATTGCTGCCACATAGACTTAGCAGCTATTGTTATTTCAACAACTTGTAGTGTATAAACAACTGGTTGATTGAATTGCCATATACGAAAAGACTACTGGTAGGACCAGTCATTGTCTCAACAATCAAAATATTTTCGATGAGATTAACCAGGATAAGTGAAGAATTTGATCGAGATCACTCCTTACACCCATCTGCAAACTTAATTGGTTTAGCAACAATTCGTATAATAGTGAGTTCTGCAAAACTTATCTAAGAAAACATGATGGAATTGAAGTAACAAAACTGCATTGTCTTCAGTAACAGTTAATTATCATGGAAAAGCCACTGGTAGAACTCCACACACAACCAATTTTTATCCAATATAAAGCACGTAGGAATAAAGGATATGCAATGCTTTTTCCTAATTTAGACTACATGTGCAAACTACTCAGAAGACCATAAATGCAGGAGTAAACTAATAAAGCTATGAAACACGATAGCATATAAGAAACTTTTGTCCAAAATTCAAGGGTAAGTAAGTACCTGCAACATCCTGGCCATCATACACGCCACGATAAACTGTACCATAGGTCCCTCGTGCAATGACATACCTTATTTCCAGCTTGGATAGATTAATCTCCCATTCTTCTGATGGCTTCTGAGAACCTCTTCTTTCTTTTAACCAGATCTTTGAGAGTGTCTTCTCCAGCTGTATATCTAGGCTCCTCAGATCAATTTTATCAGCTCTAACAAACATATCCTTACCATCAAGGCTCCCAGACCCCTTAGAATTAGAATGTGATACCCCCTCCTTCACCTGGGGGGCAGCTCCAACAACAACACTTTCCTCTCCTCGTTTTGCGTCCATGATGCCAAATCAAAACCAACTCTATGAAGCTTAGGAAAAGCCCAACTGGGGTATAATTCTACGTAGACTATAAAACCTTACTAATATTCTCAATCATAACCGATTTCGATATTATCAAACCCTTAAAAGTGTCTTCTTTGCCACCAGGATTGAATCTCCTAAAATAGACGATTTACAAATTAAAACCTGCATAATTCCAACACCTATCAATCCAAAAACAAAACTCTATACCAAAACAATACAAACTGAACACACAACAAACCCAATTACCAGAAATTGTGCCAATCGCCAAACAGCAGGTCACGCTACAAACCAAACCGGAGACGGAAAACCAAAAACACCAACTCCAGGCGAAAAAGCTGAAATTTTTGACAAGTGGGATGATCACAAGGCGCAAACTTTACTTTCTTCCCAACACACAAAACAAGAAAGACACGGACTGACGGCGAAAGAGAGAGGAAGGCAAGGTACCCTGGACGACGGGGAGCCGGTTCCGTTCTCCAAGGTCAGCAAACCATCCGGTGGCGGGCCGAGGCTGGCCTTGGAATCGACGAGGGGGCCACGAAATAAAGACGAAGAAGACAGAAGGAACGGAGATCACCGCGGGCGAGAGAGAGGAGAGGAGAGGAGAGAAGGGAGGGGGAGCAAAAGGCGCCTTTAGTATAGGGAGGGGCGACTGTTTCCAAAAGGCTCCAACGAAAGGAAATGGGAAGCATCGAAGCAAAAAAAAAAAAATACGGAGAAGCCGAGGAGAGAAATAGCGGGTGAGAAAAAATCCCTACAATAATTATATAGAACTGTTTTCTTATTATTTAATAACTCTTATTATTTGTCAATGTTTTCGTGAGAGCCAAGTGTTAGCTCTATCCTTCAAAAGCATCTTTTGGAATCCAATTTTGTGTTTTTTTTTTTTTTTTTGCATATAATGTCTCATAAGTATCCAACAATTAAATTAATGTTGTATCATATGGTACGTAATAATGGCAAGGCTATATGAACCTCAACTATAAACGTCACAATATCCATAATATTATTTGCCCTTAAACAATCATTTAATAGCTAAAGTGAGTACGACATCACATCCCAATTGTCGATTCTTTTGCATATGCTATCACGATTTCATATAATTTTTTTTTACGAGACCGATAACATATTGTAAAATGCTTTTTCTTCTTCTCTAAACCTTCCTATTACAATTTGATAGTGTCTCAAAGAATGTTCAATTGAGTAGTGAAAATTTTAGAAAGGAAAAAGAAAGTAAAATATGGCCTAGTAAATTAGTAGGTGATCAATCTTTTTTGTACAATTATGATAAAAAGATTTGCTTTGGTAATAAAAAAAAAAAAGGAAGACTGGTGTTGAATTTATTTCCAAGGAGTCATGGTTTTTATAAGAAAAAGTAAACATCTAAAAAGGAGGTAGAGCCGTACAAGTAAAGGCATTATATAATTAAGATAAAATTAAATGCATATATATATATATCCCTCTAAAGGAAGTAATTCTTATATCTTATCTTTTTAAAATTTAAGTTTATATGATTTTTTTTAGAAAAAAATGTATAATGCTATAAGTGAATATATACTTATAGTGCACAAGTTTTACACTATAAGTATATATTACCACAACTTAAATATATGTTTTGTGTATGCTTCATAAATAAATATGATATATAAGATACTCATTTATATTGTCTCTTAAAGTTGAGGTTATGAGCTTTCAAAAATATCACACATAAAATTCTCTAAAATACTGTTTGAAATATATATAAGTAGTGATGCTTATTTTTTAGGTATATGCTATAATAAAAATATACGATCATACAACCAATCAAGGCAACTAAACTAAGCATATTTATTTGCATCTCCTCTCTATTTTATCTTTATTCTTCTCCTTAAACAAGATAAGTATGACCTATTTTCTTAATTTCTGACCCATTATCTCTCAGTATCTCAATTGTTCTTCGTTGATGCCCAAGCACCCTAGTTCTAAAAAATAACAAGGTAAGAAATCCTAACTATTTCCTATATATTACTTACAATTTTAGTTAGCAGTTTGTAGACTGGTACTTTTAGCTACTTTTGAATAATCTGGAGTTCAATTTTAATCTCAAAATTTTTTATATGTTTTGTATGAATCTACTACAATTATTTTAAAATTTCTTGTATTATTTTAATTTGAGATTTATACATAGAGTTATGGATATTCTAAACTAAAATATATGTGAAAGGGTTATCTTCTAACCATTTTGACACCTTAGAGATATGATCAATTCTTATTCTTTCTATATATCTTAGGAGTATCTTTCTATATCATCTTTGTGCACCAACATATGAGCTTTAGTAATTCAAATAATCTCAATCTAATTTCAGCAAGATAGATGATAATAGTTGAATTGGGAGAATAGTTTGACCTTTAATATTTTTGTTTTGAGCTAAAATTTTATGTATATTTAATTTCTAACTTCTTACAAAATTTCATGATAATATAATATCAATTGGTCAACAATATTAGTGAAGTAAGATTAGTTTGCAAAATCATGTAGTTGTGTGATGGGTAGCAACCAAGTCATTTGGTAGCAATAGGTTGAATCGTTGAAAAATTAGTGCCTAAATTTAGGAGAATTTATAGGTTGGGTATAATCTAATTTCCTGACCTTTCTACCAAATTTTACTATAACATATATTTACATTGGGAATTATAAGTGATTTAAGATATAAGATTAGCTATATTCCAAATTTGATGTGTTTATATAATTCCTTAGCACACATGATCCCTAAGGATCATAGTTCTTCATCGACACTTTTATTTTTAAGGTGAGTGAAGCTTAAATTATTATAAAATGATTATCTTATATAGTATGTGCATTTAAAATATATTTTTGAAATCATATTTTGAATGAGATTATCACCATAAGCTAGTTATAAATATGATGTTAATGTATGCATCGCATAAGAAGAAAGATATATGAATTATAATAAAAATGTATGACATGCATGTATATATATTATGACGTACACTATATGAGGACACATATTTGTTATTATGTGTGACGTAAAAATAAACAGATATATCTTAAGGTGTGATGCCTATATAATTCTTCAAAAGTTTCATAGATATCACAAGTATTCTACGGCAGACTCTGGTCCTATTTTAGAGGCAGTAAAGAAAGAACTTGAGACATACTTTTTTTTATTTATAATATGATAGTGAACATATATATATTATGATCATATATGTGCACTGAACATATATATATCGATGCATATATAATTCTTCAAAAGATGATCATAGATATGACAAGTTTTCTAGAGAAAGAAGGCTCGTGTTAGTTTAGAGACAGCAATTGTTTGCAAAAAATCATGTTTGTTCAGTAGGTGTGGTCTGTGCCTCCGTGTCTACTGGGTGGACACGACTAGTTCTGACCCGTGTGCGCTAGCTCACCCGCAATCATCTCGAGCGGAGAGGAGGTGGAGCACAGTTGGGTGGAAAGAGCCCTCGGGTTCAGCTCGGAAGGTCGGCGGCTGATGCTTTGGAGCTCGGGTCGGGAATTTATGCTTGCGGCTCGGGTCGATCACGGATTCCTACAAGAAGGTCGAGTCTGGTGGGATTTTCGACGTAACCCTCCGATGATTAAGTCAATTTGGTTGTTGATTTACGATCCTCCTGTTCCGTCAAGGTGCAAGAGCTTTAATAATGGACGTTAAAGGTCGTTCTATGACGGATCGACCTTACCTATGTCAGGTTAGGCGTACAATCACTGATTCTACCATGTCTATGTCAAGTCAGCTTCATTGTATGATATCGATCATGTTGGAGACCTAATCGTTCAAGGGCACAGGAATGTAATATCCAAGCCAATATTTACTATTTCAGCAAGAAAAGAATTTGAGACATGTTTTTTATATATATATAAAATCTCATACAATTGTGTGGGATATATACTCACAACATCAGTGAACTATATAAAGATCTCAATTTGTCTTCTTTTTATTTCTTCCTGTCATCATCTTCTGTATCATTCTTTCATCTCTCCTCTCTTGTTGTTGTTAGAAATTAAATTGAAATGTGCTTAGATTAAGAACTACTTTAGAAGTTCTATTAAACTATTTTACCTGTGCTAGAGGAGGGAATTGAGAATGAAATCTCTTTGAATCTTTTTGGGTGCTCTCACACCAGGTTTACTAGAGTGTAACAAGCAGGATCAAAGGCCAATCCAACATGGTAAAGATGACATGACCCTCTTCTTTGCTTGATTAGAGAGTGTGTTTATATGCTGTAAGATTGTGCTACACAAATAAGAATAAAAGCTTTTTATCCCTCTGGTTTAGAAGAGATGAGTTTGATTTTTTTTTTTTCACATATTCATTTTTTACTATAAAAATTTTAAAAGTAAGTGTGTTTCTATAGATGTCTGATACATAATAAACGATTTGATAAATCTATGGCCAGAAGGAATCTATTAAAATCTTAAACATATAAATGTTTTGATTCTCATAGGGAAAGTAATTAATGCCACCTAATCTGGTCTCATCATATTGCTGTAATTTAAAAAATATTCTCATAATCTCCATTTCATGTAGTCATCTTTTAATGATATTGTAACAAAATAATGTGATAAAAAAAAAAAATTACAAACACATAGATATCCCATCGCCTTCCTTGAATGGGAGGGAATAGATTCGATAGTGTGTCTCAAATTATTTCTCGATGTAATATTCATAACATAAATAAATGTGATGTTTTCTCACTGACCCTCCTTTCATGATCATAGTTCATATTATAATTATATTGTTCGTCAAGAGTCGAATGATGATCAAAATGACCTTCTTCTACCGATGGTAGTGGCATTTAGCAAGTAATAAACTATATGATGTGTCCGCATAAATCTAGTGCTAAAAGGAATCAATTAAATTCTTAAACATATAAATTTTTAATTCTATAATTTCAGCATTCTTACATATTAATGCTATTCTTATGTGGTCTCATCATACTGTTGTAATTTAATAATCTGAAAGATATCGTGTCCCCTAATGTTCAGTATGTTAGTGTCGATGTGATGTTTCATTTCTTTGTAGGATGGTTCGAGGCAAAGGATCTCAACATAAGTTTGTTGAATTATGAAGTAAAAATAAAAAGCTGAATTGATTTATTGATTGATCATATTTATACATATAAAGAGGAGGATTTTTCTCAACTAATCTATGAGATTTTCTCATTCAGTTAGTAAAATTATATCTAAATTCAAACTAAATCCTATCTTCTATCACGTCGTCGTAAGATCGAGCTCCTGTAAATTATATCTAAATTCAAACTAAATCATATCTTCTATCATATCGTCGTAAGATCGAGCTCCTGTAAAGACGTCGATCTTGAATTAGTGTCAATGAATCTAAAGGAACAAGACCGTTGTGTTGTCAACCACGGTGAAGATCTGACGACGATTGACTTCGACGATGATGTCAACCTGACTGAGAGGCTAATGTGGCACGAGATAGACGCAACAGAATGGATGGTCGCCCGGATCACTAGACCTTAGAGGGCTACCACCGATAGAGGAGAGGAATCGACACCGACGACAGAGAGCTGGAGTGGAGTCGTCGATAATGTCACCAAGGCCTCGATCGTTAGCAATAGACTATCGTTTGATAACAAGAAAGAGTAAATCTCTATTAAAAGAGAGAGAGAGAGGACGAATAAAAAGAAAAAAGCTATCGTTTGCTAGCAAAAAAGATAATCTCTCTTAAAGATTTGAAGTAAATAGGCTCTGATACCATATTTGAAGTAGAAGATTCATTGATTCATCATTTACATGAAGAGGATAATTTTTCTCAACTAACCTATAAGATTTTCTAATTCAACTAAAAAAATATATTTAAATCCAAACTAAATTCTATCTTATACTATTAAGGTTTGACATCATAATTATACAAGTTCTACTGATCAAATGCTAGTAATTAGTTGCGGTGGCATGCGAGCCGATGATCTCACTTGAATGCATGCAACGTACGTACGTTGTTATGATCTGTTCATGCAACAGTGATCAGCAAATTAAGATGCATACAAAAGAAACTATAAACTTGGACGAGGTCGGCCGTGAAAGCTTAAGTGCATCTGATCCACCACCACGCAATGCATGCAAAAGGATACATATATTATAGTAGGATAAGAAGGTTGACAATTGTACGATGGAAGCATATGAGAATAATCCAAAAGTACAACTACTACCTATGGTTGTCCCTACCCTCTCTCTCTCTCTCTCTCAGAATAAAAAACGTATGCTACTCTGACCTTTTCAAAATTAATTTGGTAGAACAACTGAATCGTCTTCTTGTTCTTCGGATACTGATATTTAGAAAAGAAGTAGAGAAATAAAATAAAGAGAGATGATTTGGATATGCAAAACAATCATGATCAACTTTTATATATTTTTTGTATTATTGTTATTCCATCTAAAGCTTAGTTTTGTAGACGAGACGTGTAAGTAGTAGACTCGCTGAAATTGAACACATGAAACTTAGATTATTGACGAGGATATATATAATGATACCTATTGAATGTAAAACCTTTTACTCTAATACCATTTAGAATTATTAGCCATTGACGACTTCCATATATGATGCATGACTTAATTGATACTTTTAAATGCTCTCGCACACATATGGGTGATAGATTGGTCCAAATCTGACATAAAATTTGAATCGATCAAGAATATATATAAATTCATGGGGATAAGTTTCAGGAATCAAGGCTAATTTAACTTGATGCTATGTTTTGTTATAGATTAAGGTCTTTCCCAACTACTTAAAAGTTTGGAATTAATGAATTATTAGATTAAAATCCTTGTCATGACACCATAACAATTTTATGACTTGGAATTTAGTACCTCACCTTTGTCACAGCTAATATTTATTCATATAAAAAAAATCACTTATTCTAGAGGGATTTATATGTAATTTTGCCAACATGGGCTCCAAATCAAATGCACCAATAAGGAAAATTAAGAAAATATACATAAAAAAATATTGATTTTTGTGGTATTATCTGAATAAATAAATAAAAAATATATTTGTAAGAATCGATTGCGGCGTCGGTGGCACTATTACTACGTGGCAACTGCCCAACTACCAAATAAAAGAAGAAGGACCTGTTTCTTCCCGCCCACATGCGTACCCCGCGGATAGGGTGGGTTGGTGCCTGCGGGTCCCATTTTCTTGTCCAATAGAACACTTGGTAGGATATGAGGACCTCGACGGGGAGGGCGTGAACATTTGTTCACTCCTCGCCGGCTTCTACCCCTTCCCCGTTGGCGTGTGGGCTAAGCAAGCGCGGAGGCCGCGGTGGAAAGAGAAGAGAAAGCAAACAAAGAAAAGATAAAGGTGGAAGACGATGCCTCTCACCTGAGGATGAAAGGGAAGGCAGAGTGCCGGGTGTTCAACTCTTGGCATCTCTTGCGTTGAACGGGATCAGTACCGATCCCTTTGCATAATCCTGTCGAATGTTTATGACGAGTAAATGATCTCATGTTTTCTTCTTGTCTTCCGGTTCTAGTTTGATTCAGACCTCACTAAACCATTGACCATGGTAAAATTCGATTTCGGTTAGATGCACACAGTTAGAAATCTAGCGGGGTTAGAGCTACCTACACACCCCAATGGAACTGCAACAAGGAACAGTGAGAACTGGAGATTAAACACTGGTAACGTGCCCCAACTCTGCTGAATTGTTTGTAGTAGTTTCATTTATGAGAGACTCTTCTCTCTCCTTCCTGTCCAAATGCAAGGATAGTGCAACTATCGATTCCTAGAAAAAGCAAAAGTGTAAAAGAGAAAGAAGACAAGGGGATGAGCTAAAGAAAGAAAGCAGAAGGACGAGCAGCAAAGAAGAGGAGGGGGAGGGGGGGTGTGGAGGTGATGGAGTCTCTCTCTTTGTGAGCTGGGCTGGAAAGGAAAAGAATAGCAACCAGAGTGGAGCAACTTGGATCAAATAGAATTAGAGATATCACTTTAGTTTGGTGGTACAGTCTACTTGCCTTTGGTCTTCTACTGCAACAAAATAAAATGCATTGCAATGCGAAAGGGTGGGTCATTTGACCAGCTTTTTGAACAGCCAAGGCTACTCAGCCAAAGCTAAAGCCCCTCTCTACCAAATCTAAGCCTACAAGAGGCTTTCGGCTCTTCCTCCACCTTCATCACACCTTAGAACATCCTCCTTGCTTCTTGTCTGCTGTTGGTTTCTGGGGTAGTAGGTTTTCATGGATCTTCGCCTGTCAACTGATCAGATATCTGAGCTCCAGGAAGCCTTCTGCCTCTTTGACAAAGATGGAGATGGTTCCTTCCTTCTTCTTCTACCGACCTTTTCATGTTGTTTTCTGTTTTCATTTCCTTTCTTGGTTCTCTTATTATGTCGTTTGTTAAAGCTTCTGCATGTTTTGTGGGCTGGTTCTTATACTTGACATATGCTTATCTTTCTTTGGTATTTCAAACTTTATTTTTGGTGGATTAGATCTTGCTCTAACAATCTAGAGCCCTTTCGTCTTTGAGACTAATGCATGTTCTAACTCGATCAGGTTAAGACGTTGGATCTTTCTTACGATCATTTTAATACTTGGGATAAATCTTTTCTGTTCTGTGTTTTACTCTGTAATCTCTTGAGTTTTCTCCTTGTAACATGATAGGCTGCATCACGCTGGAAGAACTGGCGACGGTCATTGGATCATTGGGACAATATCCAACTGAACAAGAGCTAAAAGATATGATCAGGGAGGTCGATATCAATGGCAATGGGACCATAGAATTTGCAGAATTTTTGAATCTAATGGCCCGAAAGATCAAGGTACCAACAGAAGCATCCAAGATGATGACATTACTAATTAGAATTCAGTAAATTGAGAAACATGTGTGCAACTTGATCAAACTGGTTGGTTTCAAGATAAGGAATGACATTTTTGTTTATTCTTGGAGCTGCAGGAAACCGATGCTGAGGAGGAACTAAGAGAAGCCTTCAAGGTCTTTGACAAAGATCAAAATGGATACATCTCAGCCAGTGAGGTAAAAAAATGTCGGTTAGTGCTAACTCGTAGATAGCTTGAAGCTATCTGGTTTTCACATTTAAGAATACTTCTCAAAGAAAATTATGAGAGAATTTTTTTGTCTGGGATGCAATATAAACTTCAAAACAGTACTCATCTTCGAGAATTTAGAATCTGACTCTATTGGTTGTTCTATCAACCATGAACTTACTGTGTGCAGCTGAGGAATGTGATGATCAATCTCGGGGAGAAAATGACAGATGAAGAGGTTCTCCAGATGATCAAGGAAGCTGACATTGACGGCGATGGACAAGTGAATTTTGAGGAGTTCTCGCGGATGATGATGGCTGTCTGAACTTATGATCTATGTATGCCTTTTTATCTCCTGGTACTCGAGACACATTAAAAGTTTGCTGCTTTATTTCTGTTGTAGAATTTTTCTTTTTTTTTTCTTACTTTTAATGCATTGTCACCAATTTTTTCTATTGGTTAACATCTAAAAACTTTGGATCAGTTGTGAGAATTGATACAGTGTTGTTGGCTAAAAGTGACATCCTTGAAGACTCACCTGCTTAATATCCTGAGTATTTAATTCTGATGTTTATGGTATGGATCAGATACACCCTCCCCTCCTTACAAATGGTAATCAACTATGCTTCCATGACCATTGTGTCAAGCACAATTTGCTCATCAATTGGCGACAGGGTAAGCTTCACTGCAAGTATGTGCAAGCACAACAGTCTACTATAGCTTTCAAAGTTGCAGAATCTGGTTCATAGATGATCTACCTCCCAACCCAGATCTTTCAAAGGCCAAGCTTCTCTGTTAACATCCAGGTGAAGTGCCTACAAGTAACACATCCCAAGGAATCCTGTCACAAGTGACATTTACTACTTCGGAGTGGATGTCCATCAAGAATCCATGCAGTAGTTTCAGCCACCAATGAGACTGCAAATGCTCATTGCCATCACTAATAACACACTCCAAACCTTCCAAGAGGATTGAACATGGCTGTTGTTTATGTCCCATTTCTAATATCATGGACAATCCAAAAACAAGAACCAAAATTCACAGTTACCTGAAAACAGAGATCATAGAAGTGAACAAACAAGTAATAAGCAAATGCTAACAAATTTCCAAACCAAAAGAACTATGAAAGGTTTGAAATGATCAGCAAGCAAGTGAGCAGAAGATTTCTTTATTTTTGGCATTTAGTTTGAAAGAATCAGTTCATCTTTCTCATATAATTATAGATTTCCTTTTCATGCTTATGTTATCCAAAGTCATGTTGTTCCATTTTGTTTTAAGTCAATAAGATACTTGTGCTTCTTTCAGCACATTCCTTTCATATTTTTCATTTTCTGATAATAGAGTATATCTAAGATTTTTTTTTTTTTTTAAACAAAGTAATGTATATTGATTATTTCATGTGTATACATATGCACACCAGGGTAAGTCCTGATCTTAGCAAAATGTTAGCACTTACAGAGATGAAACCCAGTGCAGAATGGAGATCCATGCTGCATTCACCTTCATTTTCTGTGACTGCAACATGGTGGAGGTGAAGCTTTAGTCATATCAGCTTGTGTAATCTAACTTGGTATCCTGTCAAGGTTTCAGGTATACTCTTGACACATACAACAACAAGATAGAAGTGAAGAATCCATGGAAATATAGCACAAACATTAGATAAACCAGTGTGGAATATGATAATGACAAAAAGGCACCATTCGACAGACAAAGATAAGAAGACTAGCATGGAAAGGGCAGGTGAAGAAGATCCTCCTTGTTGTGGAGTAGTGTGCCTGCTGATAAGAGAATTGATGGATAAACATGGTGAAGGAGCATGCATGGCCATGTCAAACAGCTCAAGGAAAGAAAAAGCATGCTCACACTGCTGCTGTTCACCTCCCTGTTCTTGTCTGTGATGATAGTGGTGGATCTGCTCCCTGTGTCCAACAAGGAACAAATGAAGCTGCCAGAGCATGACCTAGCTAGCCAACAGAGATGGCAGAATGGTACTTTGGGAGTGGTTTTGGTCTCTGAGCTAGATCATGCTGGCAGCTTCACTCATTCCCTTGGGCACTTCTCAGGACAAACCTCCATCAGCTTGGTTGGAGGGGGGAAGACACAGCATGAAGATATGGAGATCAGTCTGCGAGGCAAAAGAATTGCTTTTAGCGGCACTCCAAGAGTTTGAAGCAGTTTGGATCGAGTGTTGAAGTCAACGGCAAGTTCAAAATGAAATAAAAGAAAAAAAAAAGATCAGGAGAGTAGAAATCATCTTGAGCTTCATGATTTGTAGAGAGAGAGAGAGAGAGAGAGAGAGAGAGAGAGGAGATGGGAAAAGAAGACACATCGATAAGATGGATTTGAATGTAAATTTGATTAGGCTGGTAAGCTATGAAGAACTTGAGGGTGAGACTTCAGAGGAGTAGCTGAGAAAAGGCCTCAATGTTTCAGGGCTTAGGAGAAGTTATAGGATTTGAGCAACAAGTAACATTTGGTGACCTGCTTTCCATATGTGAGCAGAATAATAGCTCCTTATCCAAAGGGCCACCTAACCTGCTCACTGCTAAGACAACATCCATTATATCATTCATTCATTAAACTCAATCAAATTAAAACCTTTTAGCAATCATCTCCCACACCAAAACTAGCAAATTTGCATTTGAAACAAAAAAAAAAAAAAAAAAAAAAATAGCTAGCACATTCATCACAACACTTGCACATCAGAATTTGAGAATGGGTAATACTGACAAGTATCTACTTTTTCATAGTAAATACTGGTAAGTCTTTGATCCCTTCTTTTTTAAGATCAGTGACAATGTCCCTTCCTACCAAGTTCATTTTGTTGTTGAGGTCTGCATGATTCAGAAGAACACTTCTTTAGCAGTTCTCTTCATTATTTTAATAATTCTCTCATAAACTCTAGTATTCACTAATATACGTATGCCAATGGCATTTCTGCTGTAATATCTCAGATTTTTTTTTAGGAACTAAACGTAAATGTTAAACTGTTAGAGATTAAATTATAGAAGTGTAATAGAAATAAGGTTTCTCTTCTCCCGCCTCTGCCTCTGCCTCTGCCTCTGCCTCTCTCAGGAGGAAAACAGAGGCTGCCTACTGCGAGAAGGGGAGAAGAATAGAAAGGAGAAGATTAGGGAGAAGGAAGACAGAGGAAAAGAAAGAAAGAAAAAAAAAACTAATAGAGGATCGGGTAGAAAAAAACAAAGAAAGAAGAAGAGGAAAGAAAGGATAGGAGGAGGAGAAGGAAAGGCTGAGAAAGAAAAAAAAAATAAAAAAAAAATTATGCAGGAGAGAGAAGTAGAGGAGTGAGAGAAATGAAAGGAAATGAGAAAAGAAAAGTAAAATAAAAAAATAAGAGAAAAATTGTGAAGGTTTTGTTTTGATACCAAATGGATTCAGATAAAATTCAAGAAAATTATATTAGGTATGATTTAGAATTTTCTTATATTTTCATTAATTATATTTATACGTTGAATTACAGATTAATGAATCATGATGTTCTTAGATAATTAGATATTTATATTCTAAAGAAAATACAAGGAGAAAAATAAGAAAAAGGAGAGAAAAGATTAGAATATGCTTATATCAAGGATATACGATTAGGGTAAATATTCGATGGCTGTTTAATTTATTTTTTTCAAAAATATTCGTACATGTGTTTAATGTTTGTAAATATTTATGAATTACATGAATTATAACTCATTTTATTATTTAAAAGCATTACAAAAGAATTTCTATGTTGATGATTTGGAAAAGCATATGGTTCGAACAGCTATTTATATATGTTATAAGTATTTATTAGTTTATGTTATCTTAATTACATAAAATATCCCTTCAATATTATATATATATATATATATATATATATAATTAAAAAATACATGATTTTGAAAAGATATGTTAAAAGATTTATATAAACTCTCAGTTTGGTAGAAAATAATTGATATATTTTTTATGACATAACAATTGTCTAGTGACTATGATTATGATCTGGACCCAAGCATTAAAAACTGGTATTTATTTAAAAGAGAAATATATGTTACCTATAACATTGGGGTTAAATATGATTCTAGATCTCATCACAATAATATAATATGGTCGTAGTTATTAATACTATTATGACTACTGCTTTGACATGTTAGCTATACTTACACTTATGAATCCTTAGCTATATTTATGTTTATTCGTGAAAAGTTAATAATAGTCTTTGGACTATAATATTTATGCTTTGATATGTTACATTAGCTATAGTTATAATTTTTATTACAAAAATATATTTAAAGATATTTTATTTTAAAAATATAATTAAGAAGTTATGATTTGAAATATATATGAAACTTTATTTTGTAAACTATATAAGTATGATGAAGGATTTGATTTTCAAACATTTCACGTTATGATTTTGAAATGCATGTAAAAGTAAGTTTTCATAAATTATACAAGTATAAAGAAAATGGTGATATTGAATTATATGATCAGTTTGTTGAACAATTATGAACCATTGAAACTTAGATTTTTATTGATAAAATCAATTGATGAATTTGATAAACTAATATTTTTTTAGATAAGTGATAAAAGAAATACTTCGATCATATACTCAAACTATCGAAAGACCAAATGTCGAATAAGAATGTCAACATTGTGCCAAAAATTAGACATCAATTCAGATGATTGATCAACGTGTCAAAGAATAGTCATCATATAGAGGTTCATTCATCGTACCAAAAGGATTGATGGCAAAATTGATATGTCAGAAGATTGGGCAATATGCCGAAGAATAAGACAATGTATCAGAGGTTTGGATAATGTGATAAAAGATCAAACAACATGTCAAAAGAGTGAATAATGTCACAGATGAATGGTTGATGAATCAATGCCTTGATTAAGGTAAGTTCGAACTAATTTGAGTCAATATTAATCTTAAACACTGTTCATTTATCATGAAAGCCATTGAGCTTCAATGATGGCCAAATTTAGATCCCTAGAAAGCCAAACACATGACCTAAACTACTTAGGGTAGCAATGATACTCCTATGGGAATGGTAGTATAAATTAAAATTAAGTTTTATGATATCGTGTCAATGATGATTGTTTCATCGAAGTTTAATATTGTGGCTCTCTATAAAAAATTATGGTGGTAGTACCACGGGAGTATAGTATTATAATTTTATGTCACTTATACCCTAAAATATTAAAATTTTAAAATTTATCTTCATTTTGAATGTCTTTTGGGTGTTATAAATATCTCACTCAGGCTTAATTGATAGTGCACTCATCTTGAGTCTATGAAGTACTGTAGCTCTTTCTTTGAGCATTATTTGAATTTTTTTTCTCATGCTTGAGTTTAGTCTTAATACCAAGTGGTAGGAGGTGAGAGGTTTATATAAAAATGCTTGAGTTTAGTCTTAATACCAAGTGGTAGGAGGTGAGAGGTTTATATAAAAATGTGAGTGAGAAGGTTATCTCTTGAGGTTAGAAATAAATAGATGTAAGTTCAAACTTTTAAAAGTGAATGGATTAATTTTCATTTCAATAAAATCAAATATGGTGTGACTAAATTTGTTAAAAAGATCAATCTTATATGTCTCAAGAGCACACACCTACATATGCAACTTTTTGTGATAGACATGCTTATTCTTGCTATCATTAACATATATGCAAAATTTGTTTGGCTCCCAAAGAAACCATTTTAAATCTAAACTCTAAAGGTAAGAAAGATAATTCTGATATTGAATAACCCAAAATTATATGAGTACCAACATAAACCTTTTATTTCTTCTCAACACATATGATTAGAGATCTATAATCTTTTCAAAGTAGGAAAACTAAAAATTTTATACCCCACCTTTTCACATTAAAACAAATATTGGCCAAGTTTTCCTTGGTAATGATCGGAAAGACTAGTCTTCTTCGACCTAAGGAATCGATTGGGAAAAGTTTAGTAAATTTATCTCTTGAATGAGAGGAATTTTCCTATATTGAAGCATTGTTACATCAACTCTAGAAGGAGCCTAAGCAGTTGGATCAAGATGGGAATGGTATCAAATCTTTTTTAGTTCGTAATGGATTGGAAAAATTGGTCTTCTCAGACTTATATGTCCAGATTCTCCAAAGGAACCCATAGGGAAAGGTTCAATAACACACATATTTTGATAAATTTACCTCTGGAACGAGACAAGGTTACTTGATCTACCTTGAGGAATTTGCTTATATTGGTCACTATTTGAGTTAAGAAGCACAGTTACATCAGCTCCGGAGGGAGCCCATGCAGTTGGATCCATCCATATAAGAATGGTTTCAATCTTTTCCTACGATGGTTGAAAGTTAAGTTTCCAACTGATGCAGTTGCTATGGTCGTGTGTTCTCGGCCGCAAAGAGAGGGGGAGAGGATTAGAAAAAAAATTTAGAGGTGGAAGAAGGGCTTAGAAGGGAGGAAGGGTGAAAGTAAAACTTCAAAAAATGATCGTTTTAACTTTTTCGTAATTAAGAGGGAGAAAAAAAAATTCAACTAAACACTGTTTTTAATACAGATAAAAAGTCTGGAACAGGTGACAAAGAATACATTTAACCTTCCAGGTCTGAAACTTGAGGCCTTGGAGTTGGAAGTAATAAGTAGATTTGAGATGAGAACTCTTTATCAATTTGCTTCCATGTTAAGCACCTCAAGGAAACATGTGTTTTCTCCTGTCCAATGCAACATCATCTTTAACCTGGAGTCAGCAAGCAAGCTGTCTCCTTGTCTCAGAGATGACAGAAACCACAGCATTAGGAAACCACATGCTGAACCTGACTACATTTATTATCTTTGTTTGCATGCATGTTATCCCTTAGCATCCTCACTACCTTCCATAAGTAATCAGCTTTGTACTAACTGATAGAGGACAGTTTATGATCAAATAGGTTCGTGAATTAGATGGAAGAAAAAAGAGTTCTACTGGATACTATGAAGGGGATCATACTTTAGCAAACTAAACAGTGACTTTAATGTTGATGCCACTTCAGAATATCCTGAAGGAACCCTAGAATCAATCAGGTATCTGATGAGAGTGGCCCATATTTTTTTCTTGATAGAATGTGTGGTCCTCAGCTTCCTCATATCACTGATTACTGGATAATTCACTAGTACCTGCTTATACTACTCTTCCTTAATCATTTAGCCTTTGAGGAATCATCACCACAATTTACAGTCAAATGCATTGGAATGATCATATCACCTTTTCCAGAATAAAAAGAATTATTCCCTTGAATGGGTTGAGTTTTCTTACTACAGTGACAACAAGGAGGGAGGCACATATGCTGCATCCAGTTCTTAGTGTTCTTTGCATGCTGGAGATCAAAAGGTTCTTGATTGCTTCTTTAGATGGAGTGTTGTGTGGAGGAAATATATGGAGATTTTTTTTTTCTTTTATGATGAAGTTTTGAAGATTTTGGCAATGAAAGATGATAAGCAGTGTTTAAGGATGTATTTCTAATGCTGCAAAGTATTTGCTCAACTTCCTAAAAAGAAATAACCTTTTTTTTTTTTGTTAAGTCACATGGCAACATATATATTCAGACTAGTTAAATCAAAGAGTGATATGGCAAATGATGATATGGTCGTCACATCCTCACGTCCTCGAACAACTGGTCCGTCGATGTGGCCGACCTAACGCGGGAAGCTGGTCAGACGCAACTATGGGTGCGCCAGTGGTCGTACGGCCGACCTGGCACAGGTAAGGCCGAATCCCCAGCGGTCGTACGGTCGACCTGACACAGGTAAGGTCGACACTCTTACCTGTGGACGCATGCCTCACCGTAAGGACGGCGGGCGTGATGGAGATGTATGACGGCATGGTAAGCCACAAGGGCAGCAAGGTTGCCAGGTACGAATGACCTACAACACCCATTATGTAAGCTCCTGCACCTCTACGGGGCAGGGGGATCGCAAAAACGAACCACAAAGCTAACTTGACCGTCGGAGGGGTCACGTCGGGAACTTACCCGACTCGACCTCCTTGCAGGAGCCGGTGCCCGACCTACTAGAGGAAAAGCGAGCCGACGCCCATCTCCGAGCATTAGCCTATAGAAGGGTCGTCACCAAGCTGTACAACCGTCGGGGTACGCCCCTGGCATGTTGAGATGGGCGACCTGATGCTTCGGAAGACTGAGGTCAGTGACCCGACTCGGTCCCGTGGCAAGCTAGCCCCGAACTGGGAGAGCCCTTACCGGGTCGTCGACGTTATCCGAGACGAGACTTATACGTTGGCAACAATGGAGGGGCGAGTGTTGCCGAGAACTTGGCACATCACAAACTTGCGGAAGTTTTACGCATAATCAGTAAAATGACCCGACTTGTATTGATTAAAAGCAAGTACAAGAGATGTCGAGAACAAAAATAAGGCTTTTCCCGACCCAGATTACAATTTGAAAAGGAAAATGATAAGTCAGGGCTCGGGTGGGACCGAGTCGTCAAAGGCCTGCTGTCTCTCCATCGGCACCAGGTTGTCCTCGAGATGAATGGTGAACGGGTCTTCTTCAACTTCGGCGTCTGGATGTCGGGAGCAGAAGCGGGCTAAAGCCACCCGGTACCCATACTCGTACGTCACCCGACCCATCCTCTTCAGGCCTTCTTTGAAGCCGAGAGACTCCTTGTACTGGACGACTAATTGCCTAGGCAGCTCGACTCGGGTGCTCTCCAGGTCCTTCACGACCTGCAGCAGCTCGTCGTCCATCTTCCGAGCCCTGACTCGCGCCTCCTTCAGCAACCGTTGGGCGTCGCCCAGGTGGCTCCGAACCTCGTGCAGTTCCTTCTATGAGGCCTCACGCCTGAGGAGCTCCTCGCCTCTCTCCCTCTTGGTCTTCTCGAGCTCCTCTCGCAGCTCGGACGCGCGCTCCTCGGCCTTGGCGACCGCCTCTGAACCCCCTTTGGATTTTAGAGCGTCAAGCTCTTCTTGTAGCTGCTTGATCCGGTAGTCCATGAACGTGATCAGTCGACCCGCGTCATGGACTCAGTCAAAAAACGTCATTTGGAAGTGTTGGCTCTGCACGAAAAAACAACTGTTGGAAGCTCAACAAAGGGAAAATTTGGGCTACCAAGGCATGGGTCGGGAAGCTTACCAGGACCATCTCCTTAGCGGCTAGGGCCATCAAGACTTCCGAGGGGAGCGTGTAGAACTCCCGCGCCAGTTGGGGGTGGAGGTCCCCTCTCGAACTCCTCCGCTGCCGATGAGTTATTCCAAACTTTCGTCGAGTTCTTCAGCCCCTTCCATCTGGCCTTCATCTCCTTCTCGGGGTCTTGATGCCCCAGGTCGGACATTAGCAAGGCATAATGGCCTGCGTCGCCCTTATGCACCTTTGTTCTAAAAAGGTCCTTCATCGACCTCGGACGCTCGTGGGCTGGTGAAGCGCCTCCCTCCTCGGACCCGGCGGGCGCCTCGGGCTCCTCCGACGGCATCGCTGGCTCCTTACCTTTGGATCGGGAGCGAGACTCCCCCTCGCCGGGACGGGACTTGTGCCTCCTCGTCAGCACTTTGATCTTCTTATGGCGCCTCACCGCATCCTCGGCCTGCTCAGTCGGTGAGGCAACCAGCCTCTTCAACGAAGCCTTCAGGACTTCCCTCACAGGAGAAGCACCGACCTCTCGGGCGGTGGGCCGGGTCGGAGGGACCTTGCCGCTTGCCACCTTGGGCATCCCGCGAAGCTCCCCGAGATCCATCCGATCTGCATCCCGACCGATAGGTTAGTAAGCAGTTAGAAATGCTAAAGTAGAGTAAAATAATAGTACCCCTAGAGGCCGGGCTGAGACCCACCTTGACGAGCCAAAGCTCAACCATCTCTTTGATCGCACGTGAAGAGGAACGAATCCCCTTCAGTCTGCCGACCAGGACGGTTTCCTCCTCGGATAGGTACGGGGAGGCGTTGCCGATCGGGTGTGTCGACCAATCGAGCCTAAACCCCCAAACTGGACCACTAACATAAAGATAGCGGGACTTCCAACCTTTGTTATTGTAAGGTGCCCCGCTGACTCGAAAACCGACCCGGGCGGTGAGGTAGTAACCACCCCGACTCTTGCAAAGGCGAAAGAAAGCACACCATGAACAAGTCCCGAGTCGGGATAATCCCGGCCCCTCGGCACTCACCCAAGAAGACGACAAGGTAGCGCCACGAGTTGGGCACTACATGGCTGGGGGAGACCCTCCACCACCTCAAGCATTCCTCGATGAGTGAATGTAGAGGAAACCGGAGACCGACCTCCAGAGCATCCACCGAGATGCACATGTCGGGAGCGTCCAAACTATAGGGGCGCTGCTCAGGCTGCGGAACATGCAGCCCGTATTCGACCGGGATGCTATACCGCTCCCTAATCACGGCAAGTGACCCCTTGGTCATCGTCGTGTCTAGGTCATGATCTGACTACATGACCTCCAGATCCCTCAGAACCCTCACATCGACAGGCGACGGGGGCCCAGAAGACGCTCCTGAGGAACTGACATCGGGATCACATCGACTCGTCTCCCTCGATCCCGGGGAAGAAACGACCCTGACACTACTCGAGGAGTCCGAGGAGGTCATCCCGACCTGTTCAAAAAGGGCTACCGACTGAAGGGGCGATGGGTGGCTAGGAAGGTCCGAGATAGAAGCAGGGAAGGGGCCAAATGAATAAGTGAGGTCTCAGCCCAGCCACATCGAACTTATAGTGCCCAGGGGAGTCGTTTCAGCTTCCTGAGGCAAGACGAAGCGCCGCCATCCCAAAAGCCACCCAACGCATTAAATGCGCCATTACTCCGACCGAAACCCTAAGCGGAGGACTATATATATATATATATATATATAACATAACAGTAACAAATACGTAAATAAATAAAAGAGAGGGTTCATAAGATAAAGGCGAGGGCGCCCGAGTTCACCTACTCGGCCAAATCCCCGGATTTGCGCCCGAGTTCACCTACTCGGCCAAATCCCCGGATTTGCGCCCGAGTTCACCCTCTCGGCCAAATCCCCGGATTTACGCTCGAGTTCACCTACTCGGCCAAATCCCCGGTTTTGCACCCGAGTTCACCCTCTCGGCCAAATCCCAGGATTTGTGCCCGAGTCCAACTTCTCGGCTCTCGGCCAAATCCCAGGATTTGCGCCCCAGTTCACCCTCTCGGCCAAATCCAGGATTTGTGCCCGAGTTCACCTACTCGGCCAAATCCCCGGATTTGCGCCCGAGTTCACCTACTTGGCCAAATCCCAGGATTTACGCCCGAGTTCACCCTACTCGGCCAAATCCCCAGATTTGTGCCCGAGTTCACCCTATCGGCCAAATCCTCGGATTTGCGCCCGAGTTCACCTACTCGACCAAATCCCAGGATTTGCGCCCGAGTTCACCTACTCGGCCAAATCCCAGGATTTGCGCCCGAGTTCACCCTACTCGACCAAATCCCCAGATTTGCGCCCGAGTTCACCCTCTCGGCCAAATCCCCGGATTTGCGCCCGAGTTCACCTACTCGGCCAAATCCCCGATTTTTCGCCCGAGTTCACCCTCTTGGCCAAATCCCAGGATTTGTGCCCGAGTCCACCTTCTCGGCTCTCGGCCAAATCCCAGGATGTGCGCCCGAGTTCACCTACTCGGCAAAATCCCAGGATTTGCGCCCGAATTCACCCTCTCGGCCAAATCCCAGGATTTGTGCTCGAGTTCACCCCCTTGGCAAGAGCCTAAGTTCAAATTTTCGAGCTCACACTCGGTCGGATCAGCTCCTACACCATTCAAATTCCCGAGCTCATGCTCGGTCGGATCAGCTCTTGCGCAATTCCAATTCCCAAGCTCATGCTTGATCGGATCAGTTCCTACACCATTCAAACTCCCGAGCTCATGCTCGGTCGGATCAGCTCAAGCGCCATTCCAATTCCCGAGCTCATGCTCGGTCGGATCAGCTCTTGCGCCATTCCAATTCCCGAGCTCATGCTCGGTCGGATCAACTCCTGTGCCATTCCAATTCCCGAGCTAATGCTCGGTCGGATCAGCTCTTGCGCCATTCCAATTCCCGAGCTAATGCTCGGTCGGATCAGCTCTTGCGCCATTCCAATTCCCGAGCTCCTGCGCCATTCAAATTCCCGAGCTCATGCTCGGTCGGATCAGCTCTTGCGCCATTCAAATTCCCGAGCTCTTGCTCGGTCGGATCAACTCCCATGCCATTCCAATTCCCGAGCTCATGCTCGGTCAGATCAGCTCTTGCGCCATCCAAATTCCCAAGCTCTTGCTCGATCGGATCAACTCCCACGCCATTCCAATTCCCGAGCTCCTGCTCGGTCGGATCAGCTCTTGCGCCAATCAAGCTCCCGAGCTCCTGCTCGGTCGGATCAGCCCCCGCACCATTCAAGTTCATGAGCTCCCGCTCGGTCTGATCGGTCCCTGAGCTCCCACTCGGGACTAGTTCAGAGCCACCACGGGTCAGCAACTAAGCACAAGACCTCATCCTCAGCACCCTCATCGGGCACCTCGAGAAGGTCTTCCCGGGGGGGGGGGGAAGAATGATATGGCAAATGATGACCTGGCCGCCACATCCTCGCACCCTCGGACAACTGGCCCGCCGACGTGGCCGACCCGATGCGGGAAGCTGGTCGGACGCAAGTATGGGGGCGCTAGTGGTCGTACGACCGACCTGGCACAGGTAAGGCCGAATCCCCAACGGTCGTACGACCGACCTGACACAGGTAAGGTCGACACCCTTACATGTGGACGCATGCCTCACCGCAAGGACGGCGGGCGTGGTGGAGATGCATGACGACATGGTAAGCCACAAGGGCAGCAAGGTTGCCAGGTACGGATGACCTACAACACCCACTATATAAGCTCCTGCACCTCTACGGGGCAGGGGGATCACAAAAACGAACCACAAAGCTAACTTGATCGTTGGAGGGGTCACGTCGGGAACTTACCCGACCCGACCTCCTTGCAGGAGCCGGCGCCCGACCCGACCTGAGGTGCCTCCTCCTGACCCGAGCTCCACCACTCCAGTAGCCAACCCCCGTGACGGGGTACGAGGGATCCATCCATCTAGCCGAGCACCGACTCCGTCCCGAACCGACCGCGGCCGAACTAACGCACAAGGGCATGAACCAACAGTGCTCACTCAGCGGATACGGAGGCAGGCCGAATCCACTCAGATTTGGCTCTAACAAAAAGGAATAACTCAGATAAAATGATTGTTTCACAAATCCCCAATTAAAAGTAAAAGCTGTGGAATTTAGTTGTGAATCCACCAATAAATACAAATTGACTGAAGGATCACTGCATTCAGGAGCTGTTCCTGGAGTCAAATACATTTTCTACGCTTGTATCAGCAAAGGCATATACCAGTTCTTATCATTTACTAAAACATTTGTAGAGTGCCTTGCAAAGTATTTATTGTTTTACAAATTGAAAATATCAATCTTGACCACTCAAAAAGCTATTATATTATCACAAAACTTTTCAAGGTTACAACCCTTAATTGATGTATCAGAATATAAACAAATTGAAATAATATTATTAACATTGCCATTGAGTAGTTGGATATGTTCATTAGATCAATTCACATTTTGCCATATCAGTTTGACATCAATATAATGATAACTGGTTTATATTTCAACCTTCCATGTGTGAGTGCAGATGCTAAGTCAGCACCTAATAGATAATATATTATTACATGAATGCGATTTCTAAGTAACATGAACGATACATCATTAGTTTCTCTCAGTTTACAATCAAAAACACTGATACATCATGGTATATGCCTCTGGATATTTTGGGCAAGTAGTGTTCCTATGAATATGCTGGCCAAGAACAGTCAAAATTAGTACTTCAACCTGTAAAGAGGCCCAATTGTGAGTTGGAAGTGTCTTAACTTAATTGGTTTTACTGCTCAGGATAACACATTGCACAAGGCTACTCACAACCATCATTTTCTAGTACAACAAATCCAATAGTTGGAGTGATCAGTGAATTCTTACATGCCATGGCATTCTCTGGGAGATACAGATCTCAGGCATGGAGAGAAAACAGATACAATCAATCTGTAGAGACTCTCCTGCAAGTTCCATTGTTCAGAAAGCCAGTAGAAACCAGCCAACAAGTTTATTACTATCATACAATTTGGAACAAGAAGCTGAATGACAAGATATGAAAATTACTATATTCTGGCTTTGTTGAACAATCTAATTGATAATAGCCATGTGCGACAAAGAACAAAGCTTCTGTTTGTTGTCAAAGACCAGCTGATGCCTGTTGCCTTGCTGACACAAGAAACGGTTGATCCAATCTGTAGACTTCAACTAAGAAAGATTGCCTACATGGCTGCAGAAAACATAGGAAGAAATGTTGAGGAATTTGTGTTTAATTGAGCCATGACTAATCTCTCCTCAGAACCATATACTTCAAGAACCTGTCAGAACAATGAAAGCAGTTCGAGCAATATTAGTTAGTTAGTGGATAGCCTAATGCAGCAAATGATGCCTAAGAAATACCAAACCACCTTTGGATGAGTAACTATGTCTTCCTGAGTCAATGATGCATGTTCCTTTACCCTGCTGATCTGCTCAAAACAATGGCAAAATTTGAGTAACTCAGAAAATAGATAACCAAATAATTAATATACAGGTAACTCAGAAAATAGATAACCAAATGATCATTCATATACAGACCGGCATCGTGAGAGAAGGATAAACAAAGAAGAATATGCCTTGGGGTTAAAGCAACACCCTTGTCTAGACCTTCCTGAACACAAACTTGTGCAGTTAAATGTGAGCTTTAAATGCTAAGATTGGTATAAGAGAACCAAGATAAGAGAAAAGAGTAGAGATGCATAGACGTTTCATCTACTTGGGACTAGTGGAACTTAGATAGCCTAGTCTGTCAGCCAATAAACCAATATCATTGTCATCGCCTCTTTTCCTACCCTCTGACCTGCCCTTCTCCTCTTCAATCTGTTCGTTCAACAATTCCTCCCAGAACTCATCATTCAATTCTGTATCTCCACCTTCTTGTTTCACCTCATCCTCCTTATTCCTTCCAAGTCCCTGTATTTTCAGTGCTATATCTTCCAGTTCCGAGACTTCAGGGTCATAATTCCCTTCTATTTGTCCTGTTTCAACATCAAATGGAGGCTCAATCTCCTGACTCTGGCTCGTCTCCCCTTCACCATGGTAGGGCCCTGCTTCTATAGGTCGTCTCCTTTTCTTTGAAATGGCTTCTTCGAGCTCTTTTCTTTTTCCTTGCCGCTGAACCAGTTGCTGAAAGAAGTCAGGGCTTTGTAGAGCACGCGCCAAGAAGTTCATCATCTGTTGCTGTCTTTGTTCTGTGCATTGTAACCTTTCTTCCATGGCTTGAAGCTCAGCTCTAGTGTTCTGCTGTTCCTGCCTTAGCTTTACCACCTCTGCCATCAGAATGTTCTTGTCCCGCTTTAACCTGTTAATCTCTCCATCTAGCCCGAAGTGCCCAACTTCAAGGAATGGCCCCGTGGATTGCTGCCTTGGAGGAAGATAAGAAGGTGGTTTCCTTCTTTTGATGGTCTTAAGGAGATGCTTCTGTCCTCTAAGAAATCCTTCATTTGCAAATTCCCATCTATCTGCGTCCACCTTCCTAAAACCCTGAGGGAAACCAACACTTAGTAGCTGGACTTGAAAGAAAGTGATAAAACAAGCAGGAAAAAAGAGTATCAAATGAAGCAATCTGGCAAATTCTTTTGAATTTGAGAGACTTGAAGCCTATCATATTACAGAAGTTCCAGTAGTGAAATGATGGTTGATGAGAAGCCTCAAGCATGATAGTCTTCCAATCCATCCTCTAAAACAAAAATTTGGTGCAGGTTAATAAACATAAAATGGATGAAAGAAGATGATGGCAGGACAACGGATATGTGTATGCTAACAATTTTACCTCTAAAAGAACTTTTACAGCATGAGAAATTTCAACATACATAATCTTTCTGTTGCTTCATATTGTTTCTTCTCCCTGGCCATCTACTATTAATATGATAGATAATAGTTATCGGTAAATCTGTTCTATCTTATATTAAATTAAAAATTATTGTATAAGGAATTCTAACCATGTCAATGACCATTGATAACAAAGAAGGATATAAGATACTTCTTCTGCATCAGTAAGTTAATTTGCAATAAGAAGTGATCTGCCATTTTAGCATCCGCCCCAGTTCTAAATGGTTCTGAGAATTCAGTGCATGTCAAAATAAAAAGATGAAGCAAAAAATCACTCAGTTAGGCTCAATATAATTCAGTTTTTATCAACTTCACACTGAAAGCCCATTCCATTACAAAGAAACAAAAGACGCCCTTAATAGCATCACAAAGGTGCAAAAGATAGAGAATAATAACCAGTGTAAAAAAAGTAACCGAGTATAATGTGAGAGTTGATGTACCAGAAACCTATGAGAAAACTTAATTGCTAGTGTTTAAATGCTAGAACTCTTCAAAATCCGGATATTAAACCCCCTGAAGCATGACAATATGAGTGAAGCAGAATGAGCTACTGTGTATGAATCACTCCCTCATCTAGATAGCTAAGATATGAGGATGGTAAGATGAGACTTTAAATTACTTCGATCTGCAGAAATTCAATTTTAATACTAAAGAGAAACTGAAAATTAATAGGCAAGAAGAATCATTTGTTGTTTCTATATGGTTTTAATAAATTGGTGTCTCAACTTAGTGACCAATTCACTGCCAACAATGACTATTTTATGATTCAAAATTGACAGCTATCTACAAATTATTTATATAATCAAACTATATCAAAGTGTTGGCTGATCGGATTTTCAAAACTTCTCTCTGCTCTCATCCAGAAAGAAAATAAAAAATAAAAACAATCAACAAACTTCTTGATGCTCTTAATCTCAATGCTTTAAGTCCCTGGCAACCTGGTACTAAAGACTGTCAATAACATCAACTTGAACATGCTGAATGTACATATTTCAACAATTGAGAAGAATGTTAATGCAACAACTTTAGATAATATAGGCCAAAAACTGTAAATCAAGGAGTCAAATTCCAACCGATTGCCCAGTCTAATGATGAACAAATTAAAATTAATGAAAGCCACATAACAAGCTCTTGCAATCTCCAAATTCTTAAATTTTATGACAAATTATAATCCGCTTTGAATATAAATATACCTTGTGCACACAGGAAACACTGAGATGCAAAAAGAAGTCATTTGCACCTAAATCCTAAGGAAGATAAAGGAAGAAATAAATTCCAACTACGTCCTCTTTCCACATGCAGAGAACTAAACAGAATCATTTGAAAAATCCATACAGGCATTATGTCAAAACACTTACGTATGTGTTGAGCTGCCTCACGAAGCTGGAGAAATTGTTGTGCTTGAAGTATTGTGGCAGCAGAGTCATAGCAAAGGCGTGGGGATCCCAGACCACGAAGCTATTACTCGTGAGGCTCCATGAGACCATCTGATCTGTTACGGGGTCGTCCACCATGTCGAAGGTCTTCGTAAGGAAAGGCGGGGGCCCAACTCCGTGCAGTCCCTTCATGGGCCGAGGAGGCTCCACAGGAGGAACTTGTGTGTAAAAGGAACTCGCTTCCAGGTACTCCTCGTTCACTATATCGAGAAGTGGATCCATGATTGCAACCAAAACCTACTTCAAATTAGAGCAAGAGCTTTGGAAAGGCATCCACCAAATACAACAATTTCCAAAGAAAAACATGTAAACTAAAATTAAAGATCAACAAAGATAAAGCTTCATGACCGGATCGAAGATAGCAAGATATGAACAAGACGAGATTTTGATTCAAGAAATGCAGAGAAATCGAAAAAAAACAAATGAGAAGTTACCAAAGCATAGGAGTGGCTACAGACGAGTCGAAGGAAACAAAATTCAAGAGCCAAAAGTCGATCCTTTTCGGGAGTTAAACCAATTACGCAAACCAACCCTCGGAATAGAACGAAAATATGAAAAGGAGGCGCGGGATCAAGAAAACGGACGAGAGCAAGATATGGACTTGCCTGCTAATATATGTTCACTGTGTTCAGGGATCAGCGGATCAAACACGGTAAGACGCAATCTTACTGACCGGCAGGGAAGAGGAGAGGATAAGATGGCGGTGGGAGAGTGTGAGCTGAATCCTTCTTAAAACGCGCTGCGCTACAGCTCGGTGGTTCGGCGAGCGGTGAGAGATATTTCTTCGTCCTCGACGTGGGTCGAAGACGAAAGGGAAGGGGTTAAAAGAGGGGACTGAGAATAAAATAAGGAGGCGAATGGAAGTTTCTAGACTAACGGCGTGGGGCCCGGGGTATCCGTCTTCGCAGGGAAGCTTCTAGAGCCACGTGGCACGGAGGAAAGATCTCGTGGGAGCCGTCGTCTCTGCCTCGCGCCGCCCGCTCCGGTGATTGGTCGCCCAGGTGGGCCTCCGAGTTGTGGGGGTCTCCACCGCCTCTCGGTGGCGCTACCGACGTGTCCATTTAAACCCGGACAGAACGCCCGCCGACCTCCGTCGAGATTAGAGATTGGGGTCGTCATCTTCCTCAGTTCAGCTCCAGCTGTTCTTACACAGTCATCGTTCGTCCAGGAAACAAAGCCTTCTCATTGGTCGGATTGGTGGGTTCCATTGACAACAAACAGATCGTGATCACAAATTGGAATACTTAAAAAAGACCACCTCTGAATCAAGCTTCAGCATTCATCAAACCGTTAACACTTAGATCCACATCAACGTATGCAACCAACGGTGAATTTTGTACTTTAAGATTTGCGAATAGAAAACCAACGGCGGAGAAGGCTGTCGATAACTTCGAGTGCACCTTTGTTTATTTATTTATTTTATTTAGGCCCTCTTCTTCAATTGTTTTACATGTTGCATCATTTTTTTAGTGTCTTATCAATCTTCTCTCTACTAACGGATATTTTTTTTGGTACCCGTACCCGTTTCAAACACATATAACGAGTAGAAAAGTTCGATTTATGTGTTATACCTGGTAAAACCCGATCCGAAACAATTTGATCCCAATGCCAAAAGAACATACGTAACTATCGTTTTCTCGCATCGCGACACGTGGCCCTCTCACCCACCTATCCGACACGCGATCATCGCTTGGTGGCCGAAACCCTAACGTTCGATCGATCGATCGAAAGGATGAGGGTTGTTGTTTAGGTGGCGGAGGGGAACTGCGCCTGGACGCGGATGATGCCGTGCTGCCCGCCGATCGCGGCCGTTACAATGGGGCCCCGGGGCAACGGTGAGGTTGCCGCTCTGATTCCTTGCGTTTCGTATTTCCCGAAAGTATCTCTTGAAGAGTCGACTGTTGACCTTCTCGGAATGCTTTGGGATGAGGTGGAGCAAATTATCGCTTTTAAGATTATTCTGGGAGTTCTCAGGAAAGAGTTTTCTTGACATGTCAAATAACCGGTTGGTTGGCAAGAGTCGTTGTCTGCTGTTAGTCAATACGGGATGTACTTCGAACTCGGAACTCGGTGAAACGCGTTGCAGTTGTGTGAAAATTCATCTTTTTCAAGAAATGTTGGGTTCTTGTGGGTCGTCAGGAAAGGGGTTTTCTTGGATCTTCGGTATGTGAAATGTCGCAGAAATGTGGATGAGAAAGCGTTTCTTTTCGTTTTCTGGAATAAAATAGATCAAAAAATAAATAAAAAAATAATTCTCCCAGAAATGTTGATAAGAGTTTTTTATATTTTAGTTTTGGGTTTTATTGCTGACCAAACATCTGAAAGGGTTTCTCAGTGGAAAACCATCTTCTATGAAGTTTTCCTTGCAATTAAATAATGGCTTTATTGTATGATTTTATATTTGTGCTAGCAGCTTATCTTCTTATGTTTTTGTAGGTATGAAATGCAATTTTTATGCTTGGACGATGGTGTTAGAACTGGTGACAATTAGAATCTTGACCTCTGCATGTAAGATGATGCTCTAAATCATATTCTTCGAAATTCTTAATTGTCAAGGAAGAGATTCTTTTTTTTTGTGTGCATAAAGAGTGTTTAAGCCTTTGTCAGTGTCATTCTTCTTCTAGTTGATAATAAAAATTGAGAAATTGAGATACAAATTCTTTATGGTGTTTTTATAGGATGAGATTGCATAGATCGCCTCTTATGGACCCTTACTTTCAGGAGCCTCATGCAGGTCATGCTGTTTCCTAATGTTTTAATATTTTTGTTGTTAGAAAATTGATCTCTATGTCCTTCAGATCTTTGAAGCAAAAATTTTGTGCTTCCATAGTTTTTATTGATCGAAATCACTACAATAGAACAGGTTGCTTGACCCCAAGTCATTAAGCTATGATGCAAACACTAATCATTTGCTCTTAGACCTTGTCCTAGTAATTGCTGCATGATATGGCATAGATTTCGTGCCTAGTGATACTATTCAAAAATGAAGAAACACATGATAAAGGCACGATACTGATGTCATTTATAGCTTATTTTTTGTATAATAAGACATGCTTGGAACTTTTCAAAGTTCATTTGAAACTTATAATCATGTTATGATGTTTTAGTTGGTCTTATGCAGTGACTAATTCTGTCCATTATTATGTGCAACTAATTTTTTTTTTTGTTTGGAACAAATGAAAAAAAGATCTCTTTTTCTTATGAAAGCATGTGACTAGAAGAAGCCTAAAGGAGCCTTAACTTGTTCACAATCTTAAAACTTGTAAACTATCTTGTAATTTCAGGAAGCATTTCTTCAGCTTTGGACTTGCCATGACCACCATCTCACAAACAACCTGCACCATTTAGCGCACATAGTTTGAGAAATCATACACAAATATTGTCCTCATTTTCTAATTAGGCTTCCAAGCATCATCTTCTTTGTCCACATATTCTTATAGTGATATTAAGGTACTTGACACCTTTAAGATGGTGCCAAATTTAGAAGTCTGATGCTGAATCCCAACATGTGTGATGACGGTGGTTGGTAGCCACTGCACTGGCTTTTGCTGAAGCAGTTACTTCTCCCGCAGCAAGGGACATTGATCTTCTCTATGCGAACAAGCATGTTTGAGTTGTGAAGAACACAAATGGATTGAAGAACGTGATTTGGTTTATGTAAATGTCAAACCTATTGGCTCTCCTAAAAGGTGGATGAGTCTAGCCACTAAGGCTAGACTCGTTTTCTAATGTTTAGCACCTGGTGAGAAAACGGGTTATCAGGGACAATAAATGGGATGAATAAGACTTTTATTAACTTTAAATGGGTTATTTTTGCTTGGGTTTATGGGTTAAAAGTACATCGATTGGGTATTCTAATCCTTTGTAACTCATTTCCACATATTAAACCTCCAAATTGCAGTTTAGCTGCCTCAACCAAATCGTAGCTTGGTAAAACTGGATAAAGACCTGAAGCTTCAGCTCGGTTATGTCTTTCCTCTTATTTTAATTTGTATACTTCTCTGAAAATGTTGTTTAGTTTAGTTTGTTTTCATATTCTGGGAATAAAATAAGTTTGCTTTGATTTGGAATTTTGCCTTTAAATCAAACCAAATCTAGCTGCATGCACCCAAGTAAGGTTTCCTCTATAGGTATATTAGCTTCTGGGCTTAAAGCCTGTTGATTAAAAGGATCAGCCCATAGTACTCAGTTCTCATCTCATAGGCAGGATTGTTTCTTAGGGCATCATTGTCAGTGTTTGCTGCATCATAATCATGCTATATTTATTTGTTTCCTTCAGGGTTGAAAATGGATCAGATATGGATTGGTTGGAGAAAACTTAACCATATCCACTTTTTATTACTGTATTCAAACTGAGTTATGGATCTTTCATGGGTACTAACTTATGCAGCAATATGTAAAATGGAAGATAAGAAGAGAAAAAGTAAATGTGCCACAGATAGAACAATCGAGCAACTAATTTCATTTCTATATATTATTATATGTAAATTTGAGTTTCAGATGTAATGCATTTGGATATCCGGAGAAACATAGCAAGTGCACCATATCTGTGTTAAGAACGTTCCAGATGGCTAAATTCTGAACAAATACAGATATCTAACCCTATCTAGATATTGAAATAGACCAAAAGCCTCTGACTTCTTTTGCCCTTAGTATTGTTTCATTTAATTCTTACCAAAATTTGCTCCAATTTGAGAGCACGTGGTGATTTATGTTACAATCGGTTGCTTAGATACTTGGGCCTCACCAAACATTCACTTCAGGGTTTATCTCTAATATTCTAGTCAAACTCAACATGACATGGTCTGCCTTTCATACTCAACTCTATATCTTTCTCCAGGAAAAAAGAAAATATGATCTTACTTTGAAATTTTAGAATTATTTCCTTCTAGCTGAACAATTAATTTTGCTTCCTTGATAGTGGGAATTATCTTCAAGTTTGGACTCAAAACTGGTATAAGAGAAGGAAGGAACACTTTCTTAGGCATAATATTGTTTTCCTATTCTCTTCTCATTGCAAGAAATTAAAATTCCAATGTGGTGGATAAACAGTGTGGTCACAGATGCATCATTAGAATCAGGAGGCCTTCGATTTTGGCTCAACAAGAAGCTCTGCAAACTTAAATGCCAATTGGTTGATATACATTTAATCATAGACCTCAATTTGGTGGACAAAAAATTATGGAGGTGGGAAAGCATTTACTTTATGCTTAAATTTTCTTATTACTTTCTTAATTTTGGTGGTTTAAAGTTCTTCTGTTGTGGTCATGTTTAGAAATGTTGTGCAGAGGATTTTTTATGACTGGCTATTAATGTATAGAATGAATGAAGGATGGTTTGGTTAGGAGGGGTAAGGCATGAGATCTCATGTGCTGCTTCTATGGAATGAGTGCTCTTGCGAACCATTTGCTTACAAGATGCAGCCAATCAATTATACAAGTTTCTCAAAAGATTTTATGGTCAGTTGAATTCTGCATCAGTCATCAAATTGTTCACACTTGCATTAGAAGAGAATTAAGGAGGTAATGGATGCTTGATAGGAGATCTCATGTGCTGCTTCTATGGAATGAGTGCTATTGTGAACCATTTGCTTACAAGATGCAGCCAATCAATTATACAAGTTTCTCAAAAGATTTTATGTTCAGTTGAATTCTGCATCAGTCATCAAATTGTTCACACTTGCATTAGAAGAGAATTAAGGAGGTAATGGATGCTTGATAAGGTTACTGCTACTTAAGTTGGATTACATATATGAAGTTGCAGAAAGTCCACTCATCAGGTGTCTGTTTCTCAGATAAATGATTAAATCATATAATTCATTTTGGATAGATGCTGCTGCAGATAAGAACAAAACACTTTTTGGCAAAAGATTAGTTGTTCTGTAGTTGGATTCTCTCTGGTGGCTAATGAAGGCGACTGATCCTGCTTTGGTTCTTGCTGCTGGTTCTGCCTTTGGAAGCTTGTTTTTTGATGGGTTTTCTTTTATGATACCTGGCTGTACCTGAATTGAATTTTATTTGTCTTTGTTTTATTGATTTTTTAATTATTTATTGATCTTGCTCATCTAATAAGTACCTTTTGCATCCCTTCTACAGTGGGAAAATTAAGACAAGTGAGTGCTCCACTCTTCACATCAGAAAAGGATCAGCATCTTCAGCTGCAGCTTGCTGAATCAACCATATGTATTGTCTGGACCATCAAATCTTCCTAAGGGCCCATTGATTCTGCACCTCAAAGCTGCACTCTTTGTGGTCACTAGCTCAGGTAAGACCTCCCCCAAGACCCTTGCTGTCCAGTGTCCACATGACAACTTAGAAAAAGAGAAAGCCACATTCTAGGCTTTTTACTGCTACCATGAATGTTTCTTCTTTTCCTCCATCATTCCATTCTAGTGTATGTGCTGGTTTCCAGAGTTCCATCAAGTGACATTTCATTGGCTGTTGCTAAAACAGTTAAAGGGACAATCATAATTGAAGCCACAATTCCCAAAGCCACTGAGATCCTGAGATGTGGAGAATTGAGAACGATAGTTCTATGTTGGATTTGGACTTGGTTGGGCATGGCTTTGGCGTAAGTCACATCTGTATAACCAGTCACTAATATTCCCCCTTGGTGGACAACCTGATAAACACAACAGCAAAAAGTGGACATATACACTTTAAATGCTATAATCCATGCATGAAATGCGCCAAATGCTATTGCACTCACAGGATTTGGTTTTACTTTAATGCTTTCTATGTAGAGTCATTTGTTATAAAAATTTAGCACCATAAGTCTCAACATGCTCCCCCCCCCCCCCCCCCCCTCTCTCTCTCTCTCTCTCACACACACACACACTCATACATCACTGACCGACTTGTATTTGTTATTCCCTGCTCATTGTTTGCAATCAATTTCTTTTTGAATAATTTCTTTGGACTAGACAGTATATGTTTTACTTCTTGCTAAAGAAATATTAAGATGCACTGGTGAGTTCAGTGAATATCTTTTTTATGGCATTTTGACTTGAACTTTCCACAATGACATTCTTGCATGGGGCCACTCTACTGTAAACTGCACTGTAGTTTGTTTGCATCATGAATAAAGGAGAAGAAAAAACCTTAGACCAAATGCTTCAAATCATTTCAAAAGGAGAAAATTGGAAAATTTTGTCTCAACAAGTGCATAAAGTTTGGCTCTCCTTTCACAATATAATGTCTCATTGTGGGATGCATATGTTCATTCTATGTTATATCAGGCAAAGCAAGTTTTTTCATTTTTTAGTTACTACACCTGTTTAACTCTGTATTAGAATCTATCAACTTCTAGTCTGCTCATATTATATTCAAATGCTTCTATTTGACGCTTTATGCTTAACATCTATTCTGCAAAAGTGAAAAAAAAAAAAAATTTATTGAACCAAGAAAGTCATGCATCTTTGAAGGAAGAGAAAATGATATCTTTGGTGCGGTATATAGGGAAAGGCATAATATCAGTATGTGTTTGATTTTTATTTTTCTCGAAAAGTTTGACGGCTGATAGATCAAAAAACTTATCAAGCTATATGCAAGTGATATCTCATCAAGAATTTTTTTTGAGAACTCTGATTTTGACACCCAATGTAGATGGTGCTGAAAACAGATTCTGTTTATGTGTCTGCCTCTCAGAATTGTGGGAACAACAGGAAGAAGCATACCAGGTGCAAATGCAGACACATGCTAGTGAAGCAAGACTGGAAGAAAGTGGAAGACATAGTGCTCAATTATTTCACCATAGAGGAGACATTGCACATGTTCTTCCTCTTCGGGTCACTCATTCTTTTCTTCACAGAAAGAGAGCCAAAAGCTGAGAGAAAGATCGGGAGCTTTCCGACCGCACTAGGAGTTTGCAATGATGGATGCATCTGCCCCGGTGTTCCAGGATTTCTACACGAGTGTCAGGAGTCATTAGCGGTTAGTTGAATTAAAAGGCCCATATATGTTTGTGCTGTCATATTCAAGCACAAAGACTAACACAGGTTGTATGTGAGTTCATTTCAGAACAAGGTTCACCTTCTGTGTATGCTTTTATGACTTGGGGCATTGATTTAATTAAAAGAAAGAGAATTTATTGTGAATGCTTGGAGGTGATGGTGTGTTTTGGTTTTATCTTGCTTTGTATGCTCAGTAAGGTTGGTACCGCAGGGGCTTAATCATCCATGTCAACATGGGATGCAAGACTTCCATCCCTAGTTGATGAACTAATTATATTATATTAAAGATAAGTTGGCGAAGACAGGATATGATCCCGGAATGATCAATTTTTTTTAATCCGTTAAGCTAGTTGACATTTTAGCGTTCAACATGGAGAACAAGATTTTAAGCACTTCTTTCAAGTATATAAATATTAAATTCAACTTGAAGTTTAGAAGAAGGATAATTTTACAGTAAACATGTGCAAGATTTTTTTTTTTTTTTTTTTTTCCTAAGATTACTCGTTCCACTGCATGCCACGCATTTTGGGTCTTAAAAAGTCTCTTCAAAGATCATAAAATATTTGTGTTACTAAGAATGTCTTCCACTATAAATAAAAGAAGAAAAAAAAAAAAAACCTGTTACATTCAGAGTATGGAGAAGCAATATTAAATTAAGATACACAATCTTACACAACAAATACAAAATAAAAAATTACAAGGTGCTTGCTATATGAACAGAGCTGAAGATAATAGAGCACCTCTAGTTTAACTTTGAGCTCCAATTGGCCTTTGGGCTACCATCATCACAAAAAGAAGAGTTCCCTCCCTACAAGTCCATGAGATTCTCTGGTTTAATCCAACTGCATTTAATGGAAAAATTCAAGTATTCAGAGGTACACAAGATGTGTTCAAATCCAATCTGTACAACTGCACACACAAGCAACTTGTGAGACTAGAAAATCCCTTTTGTTCTTTCTTCTTCTTTTCCTGCTCCACTTCCAGTAAGGATTGTGACTGACTATTGTTTCCACCAACTCTAGAAAGAAAGAAAGAAAGAAATATATATATATATATAAATTCATGTCAATGATTTATGCATCAAAGAAGTTCAATCATGTTTCTCTTGCACAGTCGTCTTCCTCAATTCCACCCCACTTTTGAAAAAACAAGCAAAGTGGAGGTTGTTGTTCCAAGCCTGCTGCAATGTTCGTCTTTAGTCCAAAAGAGGACTTGCATACCAAAAGCTGATTGGAAGTCCTTGTGAACCTTTATTTATTTTTTCTTTTTCCTTTTGGTCCTGGAAACATTTCTTTTAATTAATTAACTTGGGTGAGACGGAAGAGGAGGCACATCCATATAAGATGGAACCCGAGTAAAGAACTCGTATCCAATAAGAAACAACAGCTGAAACTTTTTTGCCTATGGGAGACACATTTCATGACATAGACATCCTCTTCTGGGAGAATTATTATTTGGCATCTCATGTCTCTCACTCTCCTCTCCAGTGTGTGTGTGTGTGTGTGTGCTGCTCTTGCGCTGTTTACAAGTCCCTTAGCGAGTCATAAAAAGCATGCCATAAAGCTTGGTGAAGCTTTTCAATGTTCCCTTCTTCCTTCTCTATCACCCAAAGCTTTGCCAATTGGAATTTTCATCAAGAAGACAGTTGTTGATCTCCCCCTCCCAACATAAGTCCATGGGAATATGCTATTTTCTGTGGTGGTGGGGACATGAAAGCCATTAGAGCTCCAAAAGTTGCTTTGGACCATCGGAACTTGAACAACACTTCCTTCTCTATCATGGATCATGGAATATTAATCTCAAATAAAATTAGGAAAAAAAAAAAAAAAGAGCCAGATGCTGACTCGCATCAAAGGTCATCCATCAGACCAACACTTGAAAAAGAAACTTGATGCAGTAATAAGATTGGATCATTATGATTTCCTCCTTTATTAAGCCTCCATCTTTGCACACTACATCAAAGCACTTACCACCTCAAGTTCTAAGTTTTGCTGCTTGTGGTCACAGATCCAGTGGATGAATTATACTGTATCATCATCTTTTCAGAAGGGATATCAATCATGCATAGCAAAAAGGGTCTCCATATTTGTGCCACAATGATTGATCCTCCCAGGGTTTGACTTAACTTTGGATCTCATGTTGCACCTGCAGTACACTTGATATAGCACATATGTATGTATGTGCCTGACTCACTCACCACATTAGTTTCACTTTATTGCCTCAAGATTCCTTGCAATAGTATAACATTAATTCAAATAGTTAGAATTAAATAAAATAAAAATATAAAAATATAAAAATTTAGATTTAAATAAATAGATGAGGGGCGAAAGACTTACCGGGAGATATGATAAAAAAAATTTATTATCATTTTATCTTTTTACCAATATATATATATATATATATATATATATATATATAGTTGCTCTTGTATCAATCTAAAACACAATATTTTCTTTTTCTTCTTTTCGAAATTCTATAGAAAACCCAATAAATAAATAAATAAATATGATATCAGAGCCAACAAGCCTTAGACTTTTGGATAAATTGAGAATAAATTGCCCATTCAGAGAATCTGGACGTATACCACTGAATTATTAATCAACTATTCATTCTCTTAATCATACTGAATTATTACTTTCAAGGAATCTTTTGCATTTTGGATGAGTAAAGCTAACAATCCTGCAATGCTGTTCACTTCTAAACAATGGTTTGAACTGTGCATAAGCTTTTGTGTGTTCTGCGTTTATCACATAATCCGAAAGGCTTCCAAATCATTAGAGAACCCATCCGAGATAATGCAAGACAGTTCGTCCCCAGCAAACAAATACTAATGCTAATAACGGAGCTTTTGTCGTCTCTATAATTTAGTGGAAGAACTCTTGCAGCTAACTTCTATACTGTGAACTAATTAAATCTCATGTCTTTGTTTTGTGAAAGCTATCAACTGTTTACCAGATGAAATCTTTGTTTGTGAAAGTTTAAGCTGAATCCTTATCGGGGTGGATGAACGGTTTCTTCTCCACCTTTGCTTTTTTCAGTGTGGCATCCATCTTTTAATCCACATATCATGTATCATCACCAGTATGCTGAGAAGAACATGCCTTTATCATCAAAATCATGCTCCTCAAGCTTTCTGAAGTCAAACCTGGCCACCGACATGGAGAACAATGATCCTCTCCCCACCGCCGCCGCCGCCACCACCACCACCACTGAGACAGAGAAGAACACAACACCAAACAGAGATCTAGCACGCCCCACGCGGGATTGTTGCATAGTTGTTTGTGCCTCATGTTCTTGAAGTGGTTGGATACCTACTCCACTTCGTTGACTTCATTCTGATCTTGCAAGAGAAGTCTGTCATGGGTACATCAAATCCATGTTTGCAGCACAGTGTATATAAGAAAAAGAGAGTTCCACAAGTAAAATTGTACACGGTGAGTTACTGTACAAAAAGTGAGAAGAAGCAAAATGTCGAGATATGTTAAAACAAAAGAATAGAAGAAAAAGGTGCGGTATGCCTGAAAAGTTCTCGTGTTCTTTCAGAAACCTTTCCTGCATGGAAATGGATGGCAATATGCAAAATGTCGAGATATGTTAAAACAAAAGAATAGAAGAAAAAGGTGCAGTATGCCTGAAAAGTTATCGTTTTCTTTCATAAACCTTTTCTGCATGGAAATGGATGGATAGCCATGATGTGGTGCAACTTTCGAAGTCCTCTTGCTTTTCCTATATGATTTACCTCTTCCCACAACCTTTTCTTAGATTCTGCATGCATGAAGATGAAGAACAGGATTGCGTGCAGTAATCCTTTAAACTCTTGTTTTCCTCCCTTGTATGTTTATGTATTATATATGATTGATTGCTTCTTCTGGTTAGAGAGCTAGCTTTTATATATAACAAGCTTTTCATCTCTTTTATCTTTTTTAGAACTAGATTGCACCACACCTTATTAATTGGTAAATTAGATTGCTTTGCAGTGAGCTGACTTCCAAATGATAATTTGATCTCATGGAATTGATTTTTAGTTCATGAATCAAAGTTAGGTCTCATAAAGAAGTGTGTGAATCTTTTATGATGTTTAGATTACTGTTTTTAGTGAGGGTAGATAGTGCTGATGGTGAAAGAGAAAGTTTGCTTCTCATCCATCATCTGCTGTTCTTCTTTCTCATTACCATAATAGTTTTGGGTATGTTAACCTAATCTTAATACCAAAAATTTCAGTCTTCTAATTAAGACTTTGCTTTTTTTAGATAGAGATGACATACTTACAATCTCTTGTCAAATTGATTTGGTGAAGTTTTTTTAGAGTTCTGTTGCAAAATTTTTTTTTTTTTTTGGCTCATGAAAAATTAAAATTTCAAGTATGAAAAGATTCATTTGGACAAGAAATAAAAAAAAAATGATATAACTATTATTGAAAAATCTTAATAGAGCATCACACGCATAATAAAAAACAAAAATAAAATTGATTCCTCGTATCTTATCAAATCATCGTATGATGATTGGTGCTTGAGAAAATCGTAAAACTGAAAACTATATATCATATGTTATATGTTTTACTTAGGGAGATCATATATCCCTAAAAAATCAGATCCATAGGAGAGGATGAAAGAGATCAGATGTCATCCTCTCTAGCGATGATCTACATAGTAGATCGATGCAGCGATACTCCTTCTTTTGCAGTGCGAATCCTCACAATCTTCGCGCATCACCTTACAACGATGATCTAGAAGGGTCGACCCCTTCTTACTATCTTTTTACACCACCACCAAGAGGGTTAATATCTAAGTAAGAGGTAACATATAGTCGAACTCCCTTATCAAAAAGAAAAAAAAGAAAAAAAAAAGAACTTAATGCTTCTAATAAATGTGCTGTCATTAGGGGTTTAGATGATCCTTAATAATTGGTAATAAACTATACCTAAAGAAATCTCCCTAAATGATATGGACCCAATCCATCCATTATATAGTTAGATGGATGTCCTTATGATTCACCTAATAGGGAGGAGGATTTTAGTGGTGGTTGGACTAAACTAAGCCTAAACAATTTTAACTATGATAAGCAATGAAACCGGAATTTGTAACCCTAGGATTCTTCTATATATGATTTTATCAACACTTCCAATCAAAATCATCATATTCTAATGGAATTAGAGAGCCTTAATACTTCCAATGACCCATGTGAATGCATGCACAAGCTTGATCAATGAACTGTCTTATTTGTTGTTCTAATGCAAGATTGATATTGTTGGCCACCTAAGAATTATTCCTTTTTCTTTATCATTATTTATACAAACAATGATGAATCCAACATAAAAGACAAGTTATTTAGAACGAGAATACTCACACAAGAGACACTATCAATCTTGTGAGGGTTGGCACCCCAATAACAAGATATGGCTTTGCACAAGAGCATAGGGCTTTGACTACCTTTGTTAGGTTTGGAACTATAAGACAATCTATAAGTTGTACAATAGCCTTTGTGTGTGTGGCCATCAAATTAGGTTTAGCATTAGCATTCAATTCATCTTAGCACTTGATTGGCTTGGAGAAAATATAGTAGGAGAAAGAAAGTGATATATCTTACAAGTGTAACTTTGGCTTCCAAGCGTGGGAGTATCACACAAGTCAACATTTTAAAGAGTGAGAGTTCCACACTTGTCTTGTCTACATCCAAATATGTAGTAGCCAACACCACCACATATCTTAAAAAGTGAGGGATGGATTTCTCAATCCCTACGTTTCTCCACAACCACAACCATATACATACTTTTAAGATCAGATTCAGTGAAGTTTCTTAGATGAATACAAGTAAAGAAGATATATTTGAGCTGTATTGTATTGAAGAATCCATATCTAAATAGCACTATTTTTGCAAACATCCAAAAGCCTAAAACACAATAGATATAAGTTCAACCAAACCTAAGAAATGAACCCATGCCGACTGAAAAGAGACTTTCTAGCTCGACCAACCATCATTAGATATCCTAAAACAGTGTTATATCTTGTTTTCGATATCAAGATTTAAAATGTTCGACCACATCATATTAATTTTTTATTGAAGCTCACCTGTTACCAATTTTAATTGGAAATTGTTTCTTTTTTTTTTCTTTTTCCCATCATTGTCAATGAAAACTTAAAATATACTGTTCTTGAATCTTAAGGAGTTGGATCAATTTGCATTCATGGGATACCAAATTGTGTGTAGATGTGCCTTTATATCATCCATGAATCATATCATTAGGGATGACCCCATTTTTGGGGATCGAAACTGATGATTTTATGTTTGATTTTAATTTTTGGGGAATAGAATTGAATCATTGGCCACAACAAATGATGGACTCGAGCAAAATATATGTATATATATTAAATCTCGCTGACTCATGTGTAGAGACCACGTCAATATCTTATCCTAGCAAATTAAATATAGCCACAATCTTGATGAAGTGCTGATCTCTTTAGCAGTCAACGATGAGATGGTGGGGTCAACCAATCAACTCACAACCACAATATACATACACCATATATTAATTTCTACGTAAATAATGTGTCACATCTCTCTCTCTCTCTCTCTCTATCTTTATCAATATATATATATATATATATATTATTTGCAGAAGGAAATGGTCCGAAAGAGAAGCCGTGTAGGAGTTGTGGACGGTGGAGATGAGGGGGGAGGGAATAAATCCACGGCTGCAGATGGAGACAAAAGCCAGCGTCCAAAGCTGGTCACAGGTGTTGTCAACCCCACACACCCGTGACGGCGGGACCCACCATCTTTCCTACTCTTTTTATTGGGCATCAATCATTGCACCCGCGTCAAGTCAACACGCGCCTACGCGACTCGTAGTCCTTTCCGGTCAACGTTCAAGAAGACGAAGAAGGAGACCGCTAATAAATTTCTTTGCTTAATGATGGATATATATTATATATATAATTTTTCATCTCTACGCCGTAAAAGAAATATGAAAACGATGCTGTATTTATGCATGTATTGGCGACTAATCTGTACGTATCATAATACGTCCCGGTGTGTGCAGTCGTTGTATTTGGAAGCCATTTACGTAGCCTCACATCTGCGTGGCTGAAATATATAGAAACAAATGTAAGAAGAAATTAGGATAACTGTTTTTGGAAAAAAAAATTATTTATTTTTTTATTTTTGAAAGTGATCCTCATTTTTAATTTTTTTTTTTATCAGCATCGTTTTTTTTTGTCTAATGCATGAAATATTATTTTCGCTAGACTTTTCTCTCTTTTCCTATGGATCAAATTATATGGTGAACCGAATATATTTTTATACTATTTTTATTTTATTATAAATATAATATTCTTGAATAAATTTAATAAAATTACAGTGTTTACAATTTTTTTGACAGTGTTATAGTGATTTTACAAAAACACAGTAACACAGTACAAAAAAATTTATCACATTATAATATTATTAAAAAAATTATAATATAATATAAAAATATTATAAATGGACATATCAGTTCATAGGCAAAGGGAGTGAGAAGGAGGAAAAAGAAATATGTGGCTGGGATATTTCAGAAAAATAATGCCATTGGAGAATTCTAAAAATGAAGGCCTTTACTTCCTAGAAAAAAATCTGAAGGAAATAAATATTTTTGAGAATTCATCCAAAAAATTATTTGTCAACGGATAATAATTCACTGCAACTGTCTAAAGATCCATATTTAGCAAAGGCTATATCTCCACACTTGACGTACAAACATGTTGTATATTAATTTTGTTTGGAGATACAGCAATAACTGTATAAAAGGCGAATGAGTTGTATTATTAGCAAAACATCTTTCTCATCCATAAGAAGGATATTATCTAATGAATTGTATCAAGAAAAATTGAACGAGAGAGAATTATCGTCGGAGACGACAAGGCGATCACAAAGAGACAAACGTGAACTAACACGGGATGTACAATGCGTCACGCGTTGCCTCTTTGCATCTATGATTGATCTTAAATGGAAACCTTGTAGAAAAGACAATTTGATTTAGAAGACAAGTGGAAACGAGATATATATGTTTAAGTTGATTAGCTGAAATAGCAAAGTGAGCTATCGTTTTGAGATTTGCTGCTGTCACCATCTGGTCTAAGCCTATCAAAAATTTCAACAATTATGATTGCACTTCGGAAAGAAAAAAAAACTCGGCAATTTGTCTTTTCTCTTTGCTTTGCCATACATTAGTTCGCCTGCCGACCTCTTCACCCTCCTGTGATAATAGTGTTGTATTAAATGCATTTAGCTCTCTAGATTTTGTATAGAGAAAAAAAAAAAAAAAATTGATGACATGATGTTTGCTCCATCTGACAGGAATTGTAAGTTTCTGGGTCCCGTTATCACAAAATCTAAATCCCGAGGAGGCCAGTCCCACGCTGCCGAGTGCCGACACAGTGTGGACCTGCCACATGTCCATCCAGGCGTGTGGGGCCCTCGGGCCACTACTACCCCTCTCCCCCTCTCCCCTTCCCCCCTCCAGCGCCTGCACCGGTTAACTCGGGAAGCTCGCTTCGGCTCACCTGCATCATCCTCTTGTCTATATAAACCCACCCTCGCCATGCCCCTCCCTCTGTGCTCAGTTACAGCTTTTCCTCCCTCTGTCTCTCTGAAGAAGGCTTGGACTTCTCCTCCTCTCTTTTCCGTCTTCTCCCCCTCCGTATTAAGTAAGCTTCATCCAGCTGTGCTAGGTTTAAGTTACTGCTACTCCAGTACTTATGGGGAATGCCGATGGTGCGTTCCCTGGGACGGAGTATGCGCGCCGCGTGCCGGTGCCGCCGCCACGGCCATTCCTCGACACCTTCAGGGCCAACCTGAAGGAGACCTTCTTCCCCGATGATCCCCTCCGGCAGTTCAGGAACGAGCGCGGCCCGCGGAGGGTTTTACTGGGGTTGAAGTACTTCTTGCCCATCCTTGAATGGGCTCCGACCTATAGTTTCGGCCTCTTCAAGGCTGACCTCATCGCGGGGATCACCATTGCCAGCCTCGCCATCCCGCAGGGGATCAGCTACGCGAAGCTCGCGAATCTGCCACCGATTCTTGGTCTATGTGAGTGCAGTCATTTCCGTTAGCCATAGTCCTACTCGTAGGGATGCTTCTTCATGGTTTCCATGTTATTGTAGATTCGAGCTTCGTGCCCCCGTTGGTGTATGCGATGATGGGGAGCTCACGCGACCTCGCCGTAGGGACGGTGGCCGTAGCTTCTCTTTTGATCGGGTCGATGCTGGGGAAAGAGGTCTCCCCTACCAAGGATCCGGCATTGTACTTGCACTTGGCCTTCACCGCAACTTTCTTCGCTGGTCTCTTTCAAGCGGCCTTGGGTTTGTTGAGGTATGTTGACCGATCGCCAACTTACAGAAACTTGGACGGTGGTAATTAACGATAGGAGGGTGACAACAAAAAGCACGAGTTTATGTAATCAGGTTGAACATATAAGAAGAGAAGAAAGGGGTTATATATATATATATATATATATATAAAACATAAGGATTGAGGACTAAGCAGACAATTGCAGGAAAGAAACAGCACTCGTCGTCGTATCAAACATAAGGAACATAGAGACAGGAAAGATGGGCATAGAGTGTTTTGTTTTTTGATGTGGGGCTCTATATATCATGATTCCAGAAAGAGAAGTTGAAATGATTCTGTTAATCCAAGTTTTTTTTTTTTTTTGGTTTCTATTGATTTCTTCCTGTGGAAATAATAAGATAGGAAGCCAGGTTTTAATATCTGTCGATCTTCTTCTAAATCTATATGCAGGCTTGGCTTCATAGTGGACTTCTTATCTCATGCAACCATAGTGGGATTCATGGGAGGAGCTGCCACAGTGGTGTGCCTACAGCAGCTCAAAGGCATGCTGGGTCTCCAACATTTCACCACTGCCACTGACTTGGTCTCCGTCGTGAAGTCAGTTTTCTCACAAGTTCACCAGGTTCAATACTCTCTCTCTCTCTCTCTCTCTCCACCCAACCTTTTGTTAAAGAAGGAAGAGAAGAACTCAATTCCTTCACTCTTAATTTTTTTATTCATGCCTTTCGTTAAAGAATGAAGAGAAGAACTTCTCCATATCCTTTTGTGATGATTCTTACTGAATAGAATCAATATCTGAAACCAGATAAATCATGCACCCAAAGTGTGTGACACCTCTCCATATCCTTCCCTGCGGATAATTTTTTCTGAGTGGTGTTGCCTGTAGATAACTGTATCCACTGTGAGTTACTATTCATAATGGATGTGAGCATCTCATTTTCTGAGAAAAAAAGTATTTTGAGTATCTTACTATCATGACTCTTGGAGTTCGTCTCCTGGAATCGATATGTTTGATGCTTGTCGACTTCCAAATGGTGTGTGTGTGTGTGTGTGTGTGTGTGTAACCTTAATTTTACTGTTACCTTAACACACTTCCTAACAATTGTGCCTTTTCCTTTTGCTGCAGTGGAGGTGGGAAAGTGCAGTTCTTGGATGCTGCTTCCTCTTCTTTCTTCTCCTCACACGTTTCTTTGTAAGTGCCTCCGTCCTACACCCATGACTGTGTTTTTGGAATTCAACAAGTAGCCAATTCATGTAGAAGCTCCAATAATTCTCAAACTATTGCCCATACGAACAATTTTGTGGCACTAAATGTGTACTACGAATCTGGAAAGGGGTATCTACAGATAGAGTTTCCCATGCATCCATGTCAGGACACAAAGCCCGTGACATAGTTGCAGGGAAAAAGAAGACGCACCATCCACTGGTGAGGCAGGAGGATGGCTTTGCCAATTATTGCACCAGTTGCCCCTCGATCCATCAAAATTAAGTTGTCTTTTTGTTCCTGTCCATAAGCCTTCATCTTCCCTACTTCTGACCTAAACATGTACGCAACTGGTGATTCCAAACAAAAAATTGTATTATTAGTTGTGAAGGCCCTGACGAAGTGCGTTACAAGAACTATGGTTCTTGGCAATTGATTTGGGTCTCTTTCTGACTCTATAAACAAACATCGTCTTCTTCAGAAGCGAGTGTTGAATTAATATAACAATCACATCATCTTAATTATCGTTTTATTTTGTTTAATTAAACAGAGTAAAAGGCGGCCCAAGTTCTTCTGGGTCTCTGCAGCTGCCCCCTTGACTTCGGTGATACTGGGAAGCGTTTTGGTGTACCTCACTCATGCAGAGAACCATGGAGTCCAAGTGGTGGGTTCTCTCCTCCTCCTTTCCTTTGGTGATGGTGCCAGTAGCTGTGTAATCATGTACACTCCAACTTAATCATGCCTTCGATTCTTGGCCATGTTTCGCAGATTGGGTACCTGAAGAAGGGTCTGAATCCGCCATCAGCCACCAGCTTAACCTTCATGCCGCCGTACATCATGGTGGCGCTGAAGACCGGCATCGTTACCGGTGTTATCGCACTCGCCGTGAGTTCTCTTCTTGAAGGCCTGATTTGACCAAACAAGACAGTTGATGTACTGACCATTGTTCGTGCTCCCTCTCACAGGAAGGGATTGCAGTCGGAAGGAGCTTTGCCATGTTCAAGAACTATCACATCGATGGTAACAAAGAGATGATAGCTATCGGGACGATGAACATGGTTGGATCTTTGACATCATGTTATCTAACAACTGGTACGGTCCGATCACTTTGCAGCTACGTGTTGTACGTGACCTAACCGATGCCAGCTACTGACTCCATCAGGGCCGTTCTCGAGATCGGCGGTGAACTACAACGCCGGATGCAAGACGGCGATGTCGAACGTGGTGATGGCGATCGCGGTGATGATCACCTTGCTGTTCTTGACGCCGCTGTTTCACTACACGCCCCTGGTGGTCCTCTCCGCCATCATCATCTCCGCCATGCTCGGCCTCATCGACTACGAGGCGGCAATTCACCTGTGGCACGTCGACAAGGTCGACTTCTGCGTGTGCCTCGGCGCCTACCTCGGCGTCGTCTTCGTCAGTGTCGAGATCGGACTAGTCATTGCAGTACGTTCAGCATCCGCCACATCCTCACCGTATATATAAACCAAGCTACAGCCGGTGATAACCTGATTGTTCGTTGTGGTTGCAGGTCTCCATCTCCATTCTGAGAGTTCTACTGTTCGTCGCAAGGCCGAGGACCACCGCGCTTGGCAACATCCCGAATTCCATGGCGTACCGGCGGGTGGATCAGTATCCGGCGGCACAAACTGTTCCCGGGGTGCTGATCCTCCGGATCGATGCTCCGATCTACTTCGCCAATGCTAGCTACTTGAGAGAGAGGTCAGTACATGAAACAAGGCCAATGCAATCACTTCCTCACATTCACACAACATAATCTAGCTCATCGAACGAAGTGTTGTTGGTCTTTGCTTGTCAGGATATCAAGGTGGATCGATGAGGAGACCGAGAGCTCCAAGGGAGAGACCAGCTTGCAGTATTTGATATTGGACATGGGTGGTGAGTTAGATACTTGTCAATGCAAAAATGCAACGGTGCAATTATCTCGTCATAACCGTGTGTCTCCTTGCAGCTGTTGGCAGCATTGACACCAGTGGAATCAGCATGCTGGAAGAGGTCAAAAAGATTATTGATAGAAGCTGCAGCATTAAGGTGAGAACCAAATCTGTGCAACCATTGCGGTTGCTACCCATGGCTTGTAAAGATCTTTAACCTCTCAATCTGGTTTATTTGGTGGTGATCAGCTTGTGTTAGCAAACCCTGGGAGTGAGGTGATGAAGAAGCTGAGTTCATCAAAGATCCTTGATGCCATTGGCCATGAGTGGATCTTCCTCACCGTAGCCGACGCTGTTGCTGCATGCAACTTCATGCTGCATACATGCAAGCCCAGTGATACCACATCCTGCGAGAACGTTGTCTAGGAGTAAAAGGAGCTGCCAAGATAAAGATGATACACATGCAGTCATTAATGGCCACGGGCTATTATTACTACGGAGGTTTTTGCATGCTCTAATCCACTCAAGAACAACTACTATATGTTGTGTACTATGTTGTAGCTAGGAAACGGAAACAGAGCCCTCTTCTTCTTTGTTAGGATGGCTAATCTGGAACCGAGTTCCTTTTTGTGTGATCACCTTCCATTAAGGCCAAGTATTTGTGGATCAGAGTTGATGTTGGAGGAGGATAACAAAGAGTGAAATCCACCTTCCACAGTGTTCCTATCACTACCCTACCCTACCCTGCTTCCATGGTTTGCTCGGGGAAGAAGAAAAAGAGAAGCAACTCTAATTTACTGGGCCTGCCAATGAGTCACACACAATCCATCGGTCAAACTTCATATATTTAAATTTTCCATAACGTACATGCTCAAAAATTAGATTCACCGTGAAGACACGGAGATCTTATCCATCTTTACTTATCCTTCAGTCCCATAAGCTTCCAGATTGGAATGCTAAGGCCAAAACCTGAACTAACAAACTCATCTGCAATACACACCAATCCACTAATACTACATTCATAACTTATTAGTGAAGCTACCTAATTGATTTCTTAGTACGAGCTTCCCTCAATACTGATTAATTGAATTTAATCATATTTGGAAACTCTACAATTTTTTGCTCTCTTTAATGGTTTACCTATTAGTTTTTTTGGGGTAAAAATAGCTTAAAAATCACTATCTCTTTATCTCTTTATAATTGCAATGGAATGACTCAGATTGTATAATGAAAGAGTCCATTTAAAATGGTAGGATTAAGGTACCTCATACTATTTCTATTCATACATCCCACATAACATTTGATGACGATCTTATTATCTTCCTTGATAATGATCCTACTTCTGTCTGGTAGCCATTCTTGACTTTGGTATAGTTTCTGATCTTCAGTTAAATCATGTGAAAAATAAAGTCCATGGGGGAGCTTGCAGTAAAGATAATTACTATATTGCTCAAACTTTGGATGTTAGTGAGAGAAGTTTACCGGTTCCTTACCTAAGTCTCCCACTCATATCCATTGGCATCAACAAAACTCGAGACCACCGGCTTCGAGTGAAAATGAATCAGGAGTGAACGTAGGTCATGTGAATTGAACTACTATAAATCTAGTTTACATATAGCTTTCATATTTTTCATTCTTATTATTTAGTGATTCACTTGCTCACTACTCTTACGAACCTTTCAAGTTTAATATATTTTCGAAATGAGTTTGAATCAACGTGTTCTTAGTGTCGATTCAATTCTAATAGTTGGTATCAAAGCTTTGATTTTCTCAATTGGTTTAACACACAAAAGAGACTAAATGACTTCTTTTGACTATCAAGAGGGTTACTCTATCATTTGTCCTCCTATGTTTAATGGGACGGATTACATATATTGAAAAACTCAAATATTAGTTTTCTTGCTTTCTATGCATTTCAATTTATAAAACATCGAAGAAAATGGCTTTAAAAAATCTTCTAATCTAATGAATAATTTGAATGATTTTGAAAATAAAATATTTTCTTTAAACGCTAAAGCTACGAATGTTTTATTTTGTGCTTTAGACAATAATGAGTTTAATCGTTTTTCTATATATAAAATTACACATGATATTTGACACACTTTAAATAATACATAAAGGCACTAGTAGAGGGCGATGGCGATGGCTGAGGAGGGTGAGACTACAGTGGACAGACGAAATGAATGACGCTAGTGTTGGTGGTGGCAGAGAAGGGAGATGGCAATGATGATAGTATGGGCGAGATGATATTTCGATGGACAGAGGAAAAGGTGGTGACACTGATGCGGGAAACGAAAAGGAGGAAGATGGCGACAACGACAGTAAGAGGAGGGGTGAGGCTGTGGCAAACAAAGAAAAAGGGGCAATGGTGGTGTGGGTGGCGATAGAGGAGGAAGATGGTAGTGGTGGGGGTCCAACGAGTGTGACTTGTGCGCAGCGGAGGGCGAGGCAACGATAAAGGAAGGTGATAGCACTAGGGCAAAGGGGGAACATGGCAATAGAGGAGGAAGCAGGGCGTAGCTGGAGTGGGGGGTAGCATAGCGCATGATCAAGGGTTGGCGACAACATAGGAGAGCTGTGCAAAGCAGAGGATGGGGCGACGATAGAGGAAGGTGGTAGCGTTGGGGCAAAGGGGGAAGATGGCAGGAAAGGAGAAAGTAGGGGGTTGCTTGAGTGGGAGGCAACAACAACGATGTTGTGTGCGTCCGAGGGCTAGGCAATGATAGAGGAGAGCTGTGTGCAGTAGAGGATGGGGCGACAACAAAGGAGCAAGGTGGAAGTGTTGGGAAAGGAGGCAACAACAGCGATGCTGATATGCACAGGTGAGGGCTGGGTCTATGGTAGTGTTAAATCTTATATTTTGATGATGAAATCAATTGATGGATTTTATGATCTAACTTGTGTGTTAAAGAAAATGATGTAAAATTAACTACAACAGTAAAGGGCAATACAATCAGATGTTGGGATGGAGTCAAGTTCGTGCATCGGGCGAGGTTCGGACTATGCAATGAGAGCTCTCCGAGAGTCCATAGGAGGTCAATCGAGGCTCGGAAGATGTTGTCGGGAGCTCGTCATGAACTCGCCAGAAGTTTATTAGGAAGTTCATCGAGAGTTCACCGACAGGTTGTCGGGAGCTTGTCGGGAGTTCGCCAGAAGAATGCTGAAAGTTTGTTGGGAGTTCATCGAACGAAATCGGGAGCTCGCCGAGGGTTCATCGGAAAGATGTCGGGAGTTCACCAAAGAGATAATTGGACAATGAAGATTGTACATTGAGTGTCGTAGTTAGCATCATGATAAGAGTTAGTTTTACTAACTCAATTAAGAGGTATTTAGGCCTTAATTGAGACTGATTTGGACTTATTATAAAAATTATTTCAGTAACCCAAGGTTAGACTAGACACGGTCTTCAAAGACACAGTCTCCAAGATGATATAATCTTCGAAGATGTGTCATACAGTCTTCCAGACTGTGTCAGGCGGCTGAATCGCCCAGACATAGTCTGACAGACAGTGTCAGGCGGCTGAACCACCCAGAACGTAGTCTCGAAACTAGCACCTCGAGATCACTTAGAATTTAAATTTTGGCCCCACTTTTGAAGCCATTTTAGGCCTATAAATACCTCACCCATTCTTACTGAAAGTAATGCAAGTAATTAAGAGTAAAAATCTTGTGAAAATGTTGTTTTAATTGAGAGCTTCTCATTTTTGTCTTGTGTAGAATTTTTGTTTAAAGGAGAGCTTAGGGACTTGTAAAGGTTATCTCCTAAGCTTGTAAAAGGAGAATAGAGTTGTAAGAGGATAGTCGATCTTGACCCATTGAAGGAAGATCAATAGTGAAAGCTGATGACCTCAACGGAGGAGGAATCAGGAGTGGAGTAGGTCACAAGATCGAACCACTATAGAATCAGTTTGTTTCCTCTTCTTTGTTCTTCATCTTTATTGCTTTTTTATTTAACTGTCTATTACCTTTGCTTACACTCTTTACAAATATCTCTACGCTTACACGCATCTTTACGCTGGGTTTTTGGGGTATTAGTGGTACCACCGCCTGTATTAAGTAGTACTACCGCTGAATAAAGTCCGAAATTCAGGGCTCCAACAATATTAACGTCGGACTATATGGTACCATCATCGCTTGCTGGTACCCATGTCAATTGGTGGTGGTACCACTACTAGAAACTACGAAAAAGTATAAAATTATACTTTTTCCATAAGCGGATCATTAAATGAACTCATTCTCCAACGAGCACATACACTATATCCCTAGTGTCGCTACACAAGCAGCTATGAGGTCAATTGCCTCAACGTCCCTTGTAAGTAACCTATGATCGAAAATATTTATGGTATATGTTTAAAAAATAATTGTATCATTATCATAATCTCATCATAGTCCATTTATATTTTACAAATCAAAGGATATCATAATATATATTTACATTTAATATAAAATAAAAAATATAATAATAATAATTATTATTATTATTATTATTATATGATGTATTACACATGTTATCACTCACGTAATTAGTTTGTAAGATACTCATGGGGATAAAGATGTTTAAGTGGAGAAAAAAGAAAAAGGAATAATGAGAGGACTGCATATTATGTTATAACAGCTATGTTTGGATAACGGTGATAATTATCACCGTGTCATGTTATGACAATAATATTTGGGTTTTAGAGAACAAACATGTAGACCCTAATGTTATCCTAAATTTATTTTTCGATTCGCATTGGTTTGTGTCCAACATAAAACTACGTCTGGTGAAGATTTCTAAAGAGATTTCAGCACCAATAAACAAACTCCGACGTTAAAAATGTAGCATATTGGCAACAACTTACCCTTTAGTAATAAATAATTAGGCTTTGAAATCTTGTCCGTGCAATTAGACAGTGCCACAGCAGCATTCCTAGAAATCCACTTTTTGAGGAGTAACCTGCAATGTCATTACATTACATCGAAATCATATCAGGTCGTCGAGAACAACACAACACAACATGCGCATCCGAAGCAGCAAAAGACACATCTGACAGTCTTCTGCATGGCTCTCCGAGTCAATGAAGCATCGCAAAACAGAGAAGACGATCGTCCATTCTGCTCCATCATGAGGTTGCCGGTGGTCGTACTGCCCACCTAATCCCCATGGTCGGCGTGGGGTCAATCGAGTGTAACGTGCCTTTGTTCCCCCGAATCATTCTCCCGCCCGTCGCGTCACCACGGCCCACATTGCCATTAGGATCCCTCGCTCCGCCGGCAACCACACCCCCCTGTTTGATCGTCATCCGACGGCGTTGATTTGGAACACCGCCTTGTGGCGGGGCTTCGCGTCGGCGAGGTCGCTGATCGCGCCGGAGACGAGGTCCTTGAATATCTGGCGTTCGATTTGGATGACGGCGTCGGCCACCTCCGCGGCGGGCCTGGCCCAGCTCTCGAGGTTTTCCGCGGCCAGGTCCCTGCCCACTGCCCAGCTCGTGACGTCGGAAAGGTCGGCGGCCGATGCCTGCTCCCGTGCTTGCCGCAGCTCCGACCACACCTCCGTCAGCAGCAGGGCGGCGCTGTTGGGTGCCGCCACCGCCACCGACAGGAATCCCGGGCGCACGAATGACTCCCAGAGCGGGGGCGACCCGCCGCGTTTCCGGTCGAGGATCTCAGCCACGGCATCCAATACGAGGCGACGGCGAAGGCGCAGGGACTTGGACGCGTCCGACCTGGCCTTCTCGACGAAGGCGTACACGTCGGTCGTGTCGCCGTGGCTGTGGGTCAGGCGGAGGATCTCCACCACGTACTCATAGTCGTCGTCGTCATCATCGACAACAACCTCTTCCTCCGCCTGCGTCTCCGGACCGTCTCCGCCGTCCGATGCAACGGCGTCCTCGTTGCACTCGGCTGGTTGATCTCCTTTGAAATCGATGGAACGCTTGGAGACCGGAGAGCGCGGGGAGGTCTCCTCGCCAAGGATTGGCGAGTTGAGGACCGATACAGGGCTTGGCTGCTGCTCCGCTGCGGCTGCAACCTGCACCGCTACGGTGGCGACTTGATCCTCCGCCGTGAACGCCGTGATGCTGTGCAGCAACCGATCGCACCGATCCAGCAGCTGCCGTCCTGCCCTGTAGTCCGCCGCCCACGACCTCTGCACAATCACCCAGAATCCGTTCCGTGTCAAAAAAAAAAAAAAAAAAAGCACGAAATTTGATGACATCGGAGCCTGACAAAGGAATCAATGCAATACCTCGAAGCCCAATGGAGAATTAGCGATGGAAGCCGCGGCATCCACCTCCGCTCGCGAGCCTATCCTCTGTTTGGTACTGACTTCTTGCTTTGTCCGCCGACTGGGGGGCAGTCGCCGGTTAATCGGACTCTGCCCAACTTGGTTCGGAGGAGTTTTCAGGGCAGAGATCCGCCTTCGTGACGGCCGGCTCTTGCCGGATTCCGGCACATTCGAGGATCTCTGCTTCGCAGGCGAGCTCGGGCCCCGGTTAATCCGCTCATTGTTTCCGTTAGGGCCCTGATCGGCCTTCCGATTCCGCCGAACGGGAGGGGTGGCCGCCGCTCCTGCCGGGTTCCCGCGAATGGCGGCGGGTCTAGGTGGTGGAAGTGGCGACCGGGGTTCGCTGGATGGCCTCCGGAGCGGCCTGGGAGCAGGTTCGATGACGACGATCGGCGAGTCGTAGTGGTGGTTGAGGAAGTGGTCACGGCGGCCGTTGATATGGCGATACAACGGGTTGGAGTGGAGAAGCCCCTTGAGCTGAAGCGCCTCCAGGATCTGCTTCAGCGTATCCAAATCCCTTCCCGCCTCGTCCATCACACGCGTGAGGCGCTGTTTCCCGAACTCAATGGGGAGCAATCCCCACCTCTTCGGCTCCGGGTAGAAGTCCCCAGCGTCGAAGAAGCTCTTCTTCTGTAGAGGGGGAAGGAACGGTGTCCTCGCCGGCGATTTGGTTTTCTCGGCAACGGGGACGTTTAATTGGCCAAGATTGGTCATTCTGATGAACTCGTCGGCAGAGACAGGGGCGGCCTCCACCGGCGAGGATTTGGAGAATGAGCTTCCGTCGAGGAACCGGATGTACGCTGGGTCCCGGGGAACGTGAGATTCCGACGTAGATCGGCGCAGTTCTGCACGGTCCGACTCGTCCGGTAGTGCGTCGAGCCCCATTAGCCGCGCCACAACGCTCGGGGAACGGCGTAGCCACTCGCTTTCGTCCACCGCCTCAGAGGTGTCGGAACCATCGCAAGAGGAGGCAACCGGAGCCGCTGCCCGGATTTCCCGCGGGCGGAGCTTGCCCTTGGCGACGACCATGGCGCGGCTGCGCTTCGACAAGGTCCTCACCCCATCCTTGACCTCGTTCTCCTTCACAAGCATAGCTGCCGAGGAAGCATCCGGCCTCTCCGACGGCGAGGTCGATCCGGCGACCTGAAACCACAATGCACCATTATGAAATCCTCGAACGAACACCAGAAAGGCACACAAAATCGGCGTGTTTTTGAAAGATTCGAACCGGTGGCGGAGGAAGGCGCTTCCGGGCGAGGACCTGGTGACGGTCAAAGAGGTGGAGCAACCCGGCCATGCATCCCATCTGCCGCTCCAAGTGACACCTATCGGCCAGTCCCCGGCCGCGGCCCGACGTCATCACCGACCCTACCTCCGACGATGATGCTGCCCCGCTCCTATGGTGCGTCACACACGTAAACCTGTATGTTTGCCTGCTCTCGCGAGGCTTCTCCTCTCGACTCCCTCCTCACTGAAGCTTTAAAAGCGTAGCCGGCGGGTACTAAATGCTAGCTGAGGCTCCCATGTACGAACCGAGACAGGGATCAGCTTTTATGTTACTAGATTATTCTGCTGACAACGCAACATTCGTTGAAATTGGCCCCCAAACGCCAATTGTCAGACGGTCTTCAGAGAACGGTGGCTTGGCTGAGACAACCCGGCGTTTGGAGTGTGAGCGAGCAAAGGCGCAAAAGCCTCCTTCCGCGGACGTGGCACACGTGAAGAAGAGTGATAGAGATGCAAAGACGGGAGATGGCTTGACCGGAAAAAGGACCACTGTTGGCCGGGACGAGGAGGACTCAATGGCAGTGAAAGAATTCGTACTGCTACAAATCCCAGTGGAAACTGGTCCTGTAATAGTCGTGGGGTCCTAGTCATCACGATAGATGTATAACCATACTTGTTATAATTACACCACTCGGGTACGCCAGATTGGTACCTCCACGGAAGCACGATCGTGTGTGATTCGGTCTTAAACATGGAGTTGACTGTCTGTCAACTACGACACGTTCAATCACGTAGGAAAGGATAGAAAAAGAGACATATAGTTTTCATGTGAGATTATTAGACTGTCGGTCAAACAAAAAAGGTGTGATATATGTCATAGAAGTGATTATATAAAGAGAAATAAAAAAAATAAAAAAAAAGGACTTGAGTGTAATTTTCTCTACAGCGTTTTCAATGGACTATAGGGAATGGAGTAAGTATCAAGATATGGCTAACTAATTTACCAAAGCACAGTGATAGATAGTTATCAAGGACATCAAAGAAATTGGAGAGGTTACTTTATTCTCATATATAAACTTTTTCTAACAACACAACAGCACGATCTCCAACTTCTAAGCCAGTGTTGTATTTAAATTAATAGTCATCCATGTAATAAAATCCATTGCCTTTCACCCATAAGTATGATATAACCATACAAGATTTAAAACTTTAGCTAGGATTGAAGCATTAACTTTATATTTGGAAGAATTATTAACAAAATTTCAAAAACTAAGCAGAAAATATGTCATGCAATGACAAAAAAATTCCAGTTTACTTTGGTTTGACATTTATAGTTGATAGCAGAAAATTAGGAGGCTTTTATCTTCGGAGGAAAAAACTTATAAAAAAATATTATTATTGCTGTGACTATTAATGATGGTGCCCGATCACCGAACTCGTGGGCCACCGCCGAGTCCTGTGACTCGCGCGGCCGCCGCACTTGTCACGTCCATCGAATCCTTCGTATTGATATCATATCCTCTCTTGTGACAGAGAAAACATACAGATCCTCCTCCTCCTGTTATCGTATCCTTATCTTCTCCCTGTCACACAGAGTAGCAGCGCCTCCATTCCACGTATCAGCTCAGGCCTCCTTGTGATTGCAATGATCCTAAGGGACCTTCACTGACCCACCCATAGGACACACAAATTATTTCTATGCTACAATGCCTTTAGTTAGTTGCACACCCCACTCCCTCTCCAAGTGCCGTCTGTTTGACTGTAATCACAGTGGCAATTATTATCTGATCATGATGGATTTGAATAACTTTATTCAGATTCCTGGATTCATTCATTGGATGAATAAGGTGGCCAGTACTATTGGTACAACAATAGGACGGGGCACATGCAGCTGCTCCCCCCCCCCATATGAAGACAATTCACTATCTCTGGTCCCCAGGTGCCATCCAGAGTTCAGGTCGCAGGTTGAGGAGGTCAAGAACAAATTTTAAGTTTTGTGCCCACATCTCAGCCATCAGAAAACAAATTTGTGTTTTTTTGGATGTTGTTTCAGTCTTACACAATCAAAGGGACTCTGGCAACATATTTTTTATCCGTTCAACATATACTCTAACATCACTTTACAAAAGTCAAGTAGACACTGTCATTAATGTCTTAGTAAGGACCATTATCTTAGACCATCGCTCAAGGAGTTGGACCTAGGCCGCATCATCTGTCTTCACTACGAAATTATCCTTTTGTACGTCTCCTACATAATAGAAGGACTTGTTTCAACTCAGATAATAGCCCAAGAAAGAATTACGCCTATTGCAAATACACAATAAAGGCAACCAAGCACAAACAATGGAAATAAACAAACAAGTCAGAGTTTCAACTACCGACCAACGTACAATGCGGACCTACCACCTACACACATTAACTCACTTTGAATGACTTCTGCCTCCTCATATAGTATAAAAAGTGTCTAGGCAAATACACAAGGTGATTCCTCTTCCATATAAAAAAGGAACAGACAACACATAATGATTCATCGCTAACTTGACCGTTGGAGGAGTCACGTCGAGGCATCACATCCCTCTCCTCTCCAACCACGGCCTTAATACAAGTGTCGACGATTGGGGAGTTAGCCGAGAAGTGGAAGGATACACTTACAAAAGAGGGAAGCTCTGTCCTGAGTGGTCGACCGACCCCCTACCAAGGATAAGCAACTCCCTCTAGAACATCGCAATAGATCTCAAGCGACTATAGCTCTATCAAGGATCGAAAGTCGATTCCAACATGAGATGCCCGCCTAGGTTCTCAACATTCCAACGGATGTCCCGAAAAGTTCGCATATCCCTTGGGCGCCAACAAAGAAATCTCGAGCGCCCATGTGTACACAAGCAAGACTAAGCTGAGGCGACACTTCAGTCTCGGTACATAAAATATATAAGAACATTCATCTTAAACTTGTTAGTGGATTCCAACATTAAAAGGTACATAAAATATATAACAACATTCATCTTAAACTTATTAGTGGATTCCAACGTTAAAAGGTCAAAAATTGACATCCAAATAAACACAGGGACAAGGAAGATAGAATTATAGTTGGAAAACCTAGAAAGATAATTAGTATCCAACATGTGATCTTGCTTAGCTTCTAGTTACTTTTCATATTGAATTCAATTCCACCGAATACTTAAACCAGATTAGACATGTTTGATGTCCAAGCTAAGGCCACATTTCTAAGCAGTTTCGTATCATACTAACTTTAAGAGACTTCATTCAACATGATAGATATACAAAGCACTAAAGATAACAAGGACCACACTGTGCCCATGAACGGACGCTTCCAAGTAGACACACTAATGATCAAGACAACATTTTCTTCAGTTTGTCTCCCTCTGATACTAATTCACGGACTGCTACACATTCAGCCTTTACTCTCAGATAATACGTATGGCATCATTCCATGAAAGATTTTGCTGAATAGAGCACAATGCTTTTGGATCCTTCATATTTCAAAGGAAATCATATGCACTCTTAACAGCTGAATCGTGTATAAAGATCAGTTCTATAGGAAGTTCCTTTGATCCTTCTTTTCATAAGTCTTTAATAGACTCCACCACAATTAAAGATCTCAAACATGAATTTTGACTCCCAATGTAGTCAATGAAAGGCTTAACTAGTCAATGAAATAGGACCTTTGGTTAATTGTTCATACTGAAAAATAAGCCAGCATTAACGAGAATATTTGCTTCACTATCTCAATCAGTGCTAATGTAGCAACTATTTACTCAAGGGCCTCTATCGAATAAAAACACTCTTCCAACGGCAAAGGTGGGAATGCACGATTTGACGAGAGAGAGCATTAACTGTAGGCTACCCTTTTTATGCTCTTATTCAATCCTAATAGGTTTCATTGAATCAAACCCAACGTCACACTTATGACACTTTGACCCCTTAAGTTGCAAAACGAGCAAAACAAAAAGCTAAAGGACCCAATGACTCCTATCCCCCATATCATTTCATGTGAACTAATTTATTTCAAATGTCTCAAAGTCCTCATATAATTTATTTCAAAGGTCTCAAAGTCCTCATATCCCAAACATGAGAAGGTTCAAAGAGGGATGAAGACTTCTTGGCACAGGTTTTCATTGATCCTACGCACATGAATCCAAGCAGTCCATCACGTACACACTAACCTACCACTCATGAAGCTCCTGAGTCAGTATGTAGGTCTAGCCGCTTTAAGCCCAAGCAGAAGAATCCGACCCATCTGATTCCTTTAGAAGGATGACAACAACCCTAAAAAATTAAGATAATGGTGTAGGTGCCCTTCACTAGTCCCCATGGACTGGTAATGTGAAAGTGAAGGAAACATTGAGGGAAGTACGCCATGGGAGAATGCTCTGCTTGACTCTATAAACCTCTCATATCCATCTGCCAAGAAGCTCTTGCCCTCACTCTCTGTTTACTATCTGGCAATAAAGACAATTTATATTGTTCTGCAATCATAATGAACATAAGGTATTAACTTATGTTGTTGTGGGGAGACTGTATCCGGCTATTAACCATAAACTGTAAAATTTTTATGGCTGCCCTTGTAAAACTTTGGAAGAATTGTGGTTTTACTTGACAATGCAACCTGTAAAAGATAGCCATCTTTAATTAGATGGGAAAAAAAACACACACTAGATTGGGTTTCCTGATGTTTTATGTAGGAGACCATGATATCACCAAATTAATGAGGCCTAAGCAAATCTAAGTAAATTCCCTCCTTTTACTCTGATGGACATAGATGGCAAAGTTCTTGGAGTTACCTAAGAAATAGGGCATCTATATGGAATGCATTTGGTCATTTGCTTCCCACATGTCATAACACGTATTCGGCGAGAAGATTGAGTGGTAAAGGTTCAAGATGAGTGTTCTTTCCCCTACCAACCTTTGTTTTGTGGGAGAGCTATTAAAAATATGCTGGGATCCTACACTTCGTTTACATATGAAAATTGTAGAATAAAATAAGAAAGAAAATATAGGGCTGCTCCTACATATCTAACCTACTCGCACAAACTGAATCTGTGAAGTCATCATATCAAGATGTGGGCCAATTGTCGGAAAGAGGAGCATGCAAAAGGGTTGTCAGTTGACATAGAAGAGGTGGCACATAGAAGGAATAAGAGCATATATGTGGCAATTGGAGTAGGGACGTATCGTTCGCCTGTCACCCTGCAATCTCTGCAGAGCTGACGGTGATCAAAGTGGTAGCCTCTTGTTCCATTGATTGTACAAAAGAGAACATAGGACGGATGCAGCTAAGACGATGACCAAAGGCCCCATAATCACATCGCCGCATCGAATGGAGGTCAGTCTTCCCATTCACTGTTTGAGAATGGTAGAAGTTCTATGCATACAATTTGACAAACTTTCACGGTTTGATTTCAGTCAAATGTTCTTTTTAAATCAACCAGTCACTTGAGCCTAATTATAACAATCCTTTGACCACGCTAATATTGTTATGTTCTTGAAATTATAAATTTGAACTCTGAGAAAAGAGCTTTCAAAGAAAATAAATCAAAGATCATTATTAAAAGTAACCTATCAACATAATCAAGTTCCTATGGGATTGTTCTAGATTTCAAAGATGGAAAAAGGCTTCATTACACCAAATTTCCATCAATGCATGGTCTGAAAAATATATCTGGGTACTCTGTTCATATCGCATTAGAAAGAAAACACAATAAGAGCCACATGTTATATAGAAAGAACTGCCCAATGTAATAAACTTCAGACCTCATCCAAGCATATAATAATGAATCGAAAAACGCTACATAAGACCATAAAACAAGCAAAACAAGAATCCACTGGGTGGCACCTTAAATACAAGTTAATCGTGAAATGTCCCTTCCTACCAAAGAGATTCCGCGTAGGCATCACAAAGAAGAGAATGAGATATTTCCTCTGACAAGTTAACTATACTTTAACCTCAGATCACAGCGAAAGACAAGGATTTGCTAGTTTAAAGTTATTTATAATAAGAACACAAAAATGATGATGAGTCGTATGACAATGGCCAAATCCCAATCTCACATTACTACAGCCAAGAAAAGCTACGAGGAAGGTTCAATATTCACGTTAAACTACCTACAGGTTAACTAAAGAAGAAAGAAAGTCACACAAAATATCATCAAAAACTACAACACCCTGTGGTATTCAACAAAAGTTGAATTTTCATTCCTTGTTAATGAGGGACTCGTGGATGTGAGGGATGACACCACCACCGGCAATGGTGCCTTTGATAAGGGTGTCAAGTTCCACATATCCACGAATGAAGGTGGCATGGTGTGATACGCTTCACCATGAGATCCTTGCTTGCGTTCCCAGCAAGTTCCAACACCTCTGCGGTTAGGTACTCCAGTATTGCAGCAGAATACACTGCCGCTGTTGCCCCAACACGTCCATTTGCAGAGATTCGGGATTTCAGCTGGCGGTGGATTCGACCGGCAGGAAACTACATATGTGAAATCCATAGGTGATACAGCATACGAGAAACACATTAACTTCGTAAGGATTTGATGACAGTATATGCATCCGATTTGATTCTACACACAGCATGCACAAGAAGATTATGCAGTCTAAGTTAGCAATAAGACTGACTCATTTCCTTCTCTTGGAATATTTTATACCAATAAGAACTGAAAGTGGTGTCATTAAATCTACGATGCATCCTCCTCCAATTGGGAATCTATCAACCTAAAATTCCATTATAACTATTATGGCATTCAACCATCATCATCATCGATTGATTTTTAAGGACCATGGTGGACCAATTTTGACAACAAATTATTCAGCATGTTTAACTAGTGACCTATTATTTATCTTATCATGGATAAAAAGTTGACATGATTCTCAATCAAAGACTCAAATTTGGCTTCCTTGCCATCAAATTCAACATAAATAGAGTCAACCCATGTTAGATCAAGTCAATTAGAGCACCATCAACTTTGATAAGTATTATCAATCTTTTATGCATCATGATCGAAAACTCATTCAATCAAATTGAGGATCCTCAACACCACATCAGTTGCCAAGCCAACATGGTACCCCTTTCAGATCATGTTGTACTAGCTGCTACAATGATACATGTATTGCTTTTCTTATACAAAAGCATGATCGAGTTGCAGCCCATGCAATATCCGTATCAAAAGACAAAAGAATTTAATATCAACTCATTTTGGGTCATTTTATGAGGCCATGGTGCTTAAGGAAGGGATCATTCATGCCATGAAGCTTGGAGGTTAAAAAACTTCATGTCAAGACTGATTCTTCAATTTTGGTTGATCTGCTATGTGGAAGGAACACTTCCCCTTAGAGGATCATAAATCATTGAAAGCATTGTTCATCTAAAGAATTTTTGAGATTCCAAATTTTCCATGTCTTTCTTGAAGGAAACTGAGTTGCAACTAGTTGACCAAGTTTGCAACGGATAATTAAATGCAATTGTATTGGGGGTTGGAAATCCTCGAACTGAGCTGGATTTTTTTGTTCGCTCTAATGTAAACAACATTTTGTTTCACCTTAATTTCAATCAGTAAAGCTTAATTTTCTTTATTTTATTAAAAAAAAATCAAAATAAAGCATATACTTTATCACAAATCAATCTGAAAACACCCTACAAACAAACCACTTCTCTCATCCAAACATGCAATACCAATCTCCAAAGAGATATAATTGATAGGGCACATTTTAGCCCATCCAACATATATTTCCACGTCGCCTTCCAAAAACTAAGTAGACACTATCGACTCAGCTCAGATTAAGGTTTCGAGAAGGAGCACTGCCCCGGACCACCACTCGAGGAGTTAGGCCCAGGCCGCATCACCTAACTCCACCGCAAGATTACTTCCGTACATCCCCTACACAATAGGAGGATCTGTTTCAACTCAAACAACGGCCCAAAGAAGAATCGTGCCTATTACAGATACGCAATAAAGGCACCCAGCACAACAACGAGAATAGGCAAACAAGTCAGGGGTTCAGCCACCGACCAGCGCGAACCTACCACACACATGCATTAATCCACTTTGTACGACTTCTACCTCTCCATATAACATAAAAGGTGCTCATGCATATACGCGAGAGGATCTTTCTTTCACACTAAATATACAGCACTGAACAACTTACATAACTGACTTAACCGTCGAAAGGGCCAAGTCGAGACGGCACACCCCCCCCCCCCCCCCCCTCCGACCATGGCTTTGATGCAGGAACAACGACCAAAGAGTCAACTGAGGAGTGAAAGAATATACTCACAAAGAGAGAAGCTCCGCCACGGAGGTCGACCAAACAAGACCCCTTGACCAGAAGTCGATCGCCTAGGCTCCTGACTGACCAACCGACGTCTCGAGGAGCCTGCACATCCCTCAGGAGCCAAAAAAAAAAAAAAAAAATCCCCAAGCGCCCATATGTATGTGAGCAGGACCAAGCTAAAACGACACTTCAATCTCGGTACGTAAAATCTATAATAGTAACCATAACTACTACATATACGCAATAAAGGCAATCAGCGCAACAACAAGAATAGGCAAACAGGTCGAGGGTTCAACCACCAACCAACGTGCAGCGCGGACCTACCACTCACACGCATTAACTCACTTTATACGACTTCTGCCTCTCCATGTAATATAAAAGGTGCTCAGGCAAATATGTCAAAGGATCCTTCTTTCACACTAAACATACAATACAAAACAATTTATCTAGTTGACTTAACCATGAGAGGAGCCGAGTCGGGGCAGCATATCCCCCCACCCCCGACCATGGCTTTGATGCAGGCATGACGACCAAAGAGTCAACCGAGAAGTGAAAGAACATACTCGCAAAGAGGGAAGCTCCGCCCATGGAGACCAACCAAACGAAATCCGTTGACCAAAAGTCGATCGCATAGGCTCCCGACAAACTAGCCGACATCCCGAGGAGCCTGCAGATCCCTCGGGCACCAAAAAAAAAAAAAAATCTCCAACTCCCATATGTATGCGAGCAAGACCAAGCTCAGGCGACACTTCAGTCTCCGTACATAAAATGTATAACGATAACCATAACTAATATTGTATCATAAGCAACACCATTCCAGTTGCAGCATATCCCTGCCAAAATCAAGTATGGGCTAATAGGGTTTTCAACTGAGTGGCCACTAATACCAGAAGCTTAAGGTGTTTAACGTAAACCATGTGCAACATTTGGACTAGATATCATGATATATTGGCTTGCCAAAGTCAGTTGCGCACAATGGAATTACACAATTAATTGACATCATAGACTAAGAACCACTGTTCCACTGGTGATCTCACACACCCACAACAATGGCAACTTTATATATCTGTAAATCATAACCAGCTCACCAAGCATAGCGACCCCAGTTCCAAGAAAGAATTAACGACGAAGGAAGAACAGGGGCGTACCTGCAGTCCAGCTCTGGACGAGCGGGACACCAGCTTTTTTCTTGTCCTTGTCCTTATTGGCCGCCGTCGTCTTCGCCGCCAAAAGCCCCTTCCCTCCTTTCCCCGTCCATCTCTCTATTATTCAATCACAAAACCAAGCAGGAAAGTGCTGAATAACCCTAAGTCGTTCCATAGAGGTGACGAGCAAAACGGGGAAGAAGGAAAACTAGACACGGGATTTCTCGAAAAAAAAAAAGACCTAAATCGCAAGCGGAAAAAAACAGAAAAAGCCAGATAAACCAGTCTCATGAAGCCCTAGAGAGCGGAGAAGATGGGGGAAGAGTGGCGACCGCGTACCTCCTCGGATTCCTCCTCGAGATCCTTGGAAGGGTCAGAGGGTGAATAGGCTCGGAACGGGAACGGGAACGAGAACGAAACGGGGCGTTCGACGGGTTTATAACCACGAATGGGCGGGAGATGGTTTTGGTTTCAAATTTTGCATTTGTTCCTAAACTAACCTCGACCCGTGCGCCAAATGCCATCGATGTAGCTCGTAATTTTCACTAGTTTTAAACTATTTTATTTAGCTCATTTATAAATATCTTTTAATATCATTATAGTATTTTTATTAAGATACTAAAATTCCTATAAAATTACTAAAAAATAATAAATGACATCATATTATATCGCTTTGGTTGTTATTGCATATTGACCATTATGATAATATATTTATAGGCTTATAGCTGATTTGATTGATATTATGAGTCTAATTGAATCATTTATATTATTTTTAAATATATTTTATATAATATTTGTATAGTAGTGATCAGAACACTATAACAAACTATTTTTTTATCTTGATTTAGATGATATCATTTCTAAATGATTATAAACACTTTCATTGAATTCTAGCATGATATCAAATGGTTTTTAGTATATTTTAATTTTATTTGGCTTATTTATTGTATTTTTCAATAGTTTTATAGTATTTTTTTATTAAGATGTTAAAAATACTATAAAGTTATAAATATTATTATATTTTTTATTGTTGCTCATAAATTATTATGATATTAAATTTTAAAGCTTCAAATTGGCTTGGTTGAGATTACGAGACTATTTGTAGTATTTATAATATTTTTAAGTAAACTCTATAGTATTTTTGTTATGGCTATCAAAATAGTACAATGGATCAGAAAAGTATAATTGGGATTGGTAAGATATCTTTTGAACATTATTCAAAACATGGGCACCATTTCAGAACAACAACAAAAACCAGTCATCATTTTTTGAAAAATAAAATAGGATTACTTAGTATAGCGCTAAGGATTAGTTAGTATTTTTTTTATATTTGGCCTTGAAAGTAACAACTTATAATTGCTTCAATATTTATCTCTTGGTATTTTTGTCTACATGGATGATAGGAGGGGACCGTCATCGATGGTCTCGAGCACACATTCTCGAGAAAATAGAGCTGAAACTTTTTGATAAGTTGAGTAAATGAGCTAATCGAGAGTGGCTTCAAGTGGGTGTACCATTCTTATGTCGGGCCTCTTAACATTATCGAGAAATCATGACACATCAAGGCATCCAATGTGCTATAGAATGACATTTAGCCATGGAAGGTGATAATGTACTATATTAAGTCAGTACTATCGTCAAAAGCCTCAAGTGATGGGAGACGAAAGTTCGTTGAGATTAACTCCTCTTGGATGTTCTAAGTGAATGATGATCGACTTGAAATCGACTATATTTTCCTCTCTAAATTTGGGGGAACTTCTGTTATATCTTTTCTAAGCGTTAGTCCATTTGTCATAATTGGATCCTTAGAGAGTCATCCATTGAATATGTTGACTGAATCTCAGATTCGAGCATGGCAGAGTAGTGGTGCATTGAATTCCATGGTTAGGGAGTGTGGCGCTTCCTCGATTAGTAGTTCAACGGGCCTTGGGCGATCTTGAGATGTTGGCACCATATCAGGTAGGGAGGTCTTGACAACCACCGGTGTTGATGGCGATTAAGGTATTGATCGTTGTTAAGATGACATTGCTTTTTAGGCTAATGGAGGCAGAAATGATGCGATAGCTTGCATCATGCTGATTAACATATGCACATACTGGGTGAGGTTCAAAAATACCTCGACAGGGAGCAATAGGTGACTTGAGATCATCCCTAGGATGAGAGGCTTTGGTCATTGAATAGTCGTTGATACCGTGCTAATGTTTGCGTTGAAGTGGACAGGTCAACATGTGAAAAAGATGGTAGATGCACCCATTGAGAAAAAATGCTATGGTTCGGAGGCAGGGCCTCATCGCTGAAGCGTTCGATGAAACGATTGACGGACAAACGTTCCTACGAGATCAGACCCTCATTCTAGCATCAAAATGTTAGGAGAAATCGTCATCGATATCTGAGTCAACCCGATATGATTTAACCTCGATAGCATATGAGCGTTCGAGATGACCCTATGGTGGTACCTGCACTAAGACTAATGTTAGAATTTTTTTTTTGACTTGATCCTTCCAACACTCAAGTTAGTTTAATGTCATTTTTTTGTATGAGTTTTTCTCAAAAAGATGTCTCTCCATCTTAGTGCAAGGATTACTTTTTGTACTTGATCTTAAAGGGAATAAATTATAATTGCTTAAACATCTCTCTCTTAGCATTCTGTCCACGAAGACAGTAGGAAGACGATAATCCCGAATGGTTTACCCATGTGGGTAGTAGGAAGACAACAATCCCGAATGATCTACTTTTGGCACTTATCTACATGAGCAGACAGATGGAGGCTATCCTAGACCTTATTTTACAATGCTAATTTATGTGTAGGATGATAATTAACTATTAATATATTCGCTATCAAATGGATGGTATAAGATTTACGATGGATGATTTATTTAGCATCTATGGAATTCTTGGATAATAACTAAGATAAGAAAGTTATTAACACATAGATTTACTTTTTTTTAAAAAACTCATATTCAATATAAAACTATTTATTAACACATAATTTGGCATATCCTGCATCTAATCTACTCGTACTTTTTTTTATTTGATCGTAAACATTATTAATTGTTTTAACATCTACATGGGATGTTGTATACAGGCACTACCTTCATATTATGAGTGAACAAAAAAAACGCTATAAGCTTATGAACAAAAATAAACTAAATATCCAATATCCTATATTTAAATAGGATTTTAAATATGTATATGTATTAGGTTATGCACAAAAATAACCAAATATAGATATTTCTATATAAGTTACAATATCAACTATAATAGTTTTAAAAAGACTTAATAGTATTTTTGACAACTTTACTATAAACTCCTCATTCAAAAACATTAAACTGATGTTGTTGAACTCAAGACCTAAGACAACCCGACTTCTATGTCGTTTACCATTTCTTTTTACAGTATTTTTGGTACCTCCACAAAAATATTATAAACTAATTCAAAAATATTAAAATGAATTAAAACGCCTACCAATTAATCTATAGGATGTACTCTAATTATCTTGTTAGGAGAACATTTCAGGGATTATAATAAATCGGGAGCGTCCCTTAGGAAATATGAAAAAAAAGATGCATCTTTCGAAAGAAAAAAAATTCATGAAAAATCACCCAATAATAATATTTAGTTCTTTGAGTCTATTTTTCTTATGTTTTTCCTTTATTATTTCGTTTCCTACAAACTATTTTAAGTTTATCATCTTTTAACACTACAACGAAGCATAATTATTAAATCTGAATCGGAAGAGCATGAAAACTAAATGTTTGACCTATTTGATTCATTTGTACCTTAAAAAAGATCAAAATGTCATAAATTCTTTATTTATTATCGAAGTTACTTAATTTTCTCTCAGGAACACTTGGATTTTTATTGAAGGATTAAAAAATTTTTGTATTTATTCTATCTAGTTCCTCAACCTGTTTGTTTTGTCCTAATAATCTTTCAAACTATATTATGAAAATATTTTTATAATTGATTCCGATCTAACTCTAATGACGATTAAAAATAAGTCCGAAGAACAATAATTGGTCTCTTTGTTTTTTGCTGCTCCTAATCATTAAAAAAAAAGAAAACATAAGATAAAATGCGACACAACAAAGAGAGGGGCCAATGCTGCTGCATGATAGATAGAATGGGAACAACAGTGTACTCGACATTTCTTGCGTCAAAATGAAGATAATGATCAATCGCAACACACAGTGACATGTCTCACCCACTCATCAATATGGGCATTAAATACACCTACCAGCTGATATCCACACAGTACAAAATTTGCATGCTTCTTAAATAGAAAGATAGAATTGTTTTATAATAATAATAATTGTATTTTATTGAATTTGATTTTTCATTTGTAGAAAAAACTATATTTCTAATACCTTAGATTGATTTATAAAGGTTTGGTGGATATAGACCTATTAACTTAGTCCTAAATATTTTGATAAAGTGATTAGGTTCAACAAAATTAATGGATCAATTCTCATTAAATTGGGTCATGTCAAATAGTATCAGTCCCTCTATTATTAGCTTTGACGAGAAACTTTAGAAGAAGATTTTTTTTTTTTTTCTTCATGAATAAGGATCTTATGGTATGTCAAAATGTTATGTCACTGTTAGATTAATCTTCACATAGGTTTAATTCAAAACTATTTATAATAATAATATTACTTTATACTACTATTAACTTATGTTAAAATATTTTCTTAAATGATTGGAACTAAAAGAAATTAATGGCTTATTTATCTAATCAAACTAAATCATACCAAGTAATACTAAAACTGTATCATTCTATATAATAATGAGTGACCTTAGTACAAAAGAATTATAAGATCATATAACACATCAACATGTGAAGTCACTTCTATATTAGATTTCACCTGTACGATACTTTCATTTGATTGAAGACTAATTTTGAACCTTAATGACAATGTCTAATCCTTCAGTGTGAGCTAAGCATCAATTATTTTAATAAAATAACTTGTGGTTTGAAGAAACCCTCCCCTTCAATTGGTCTATTTTCACGAAAAGCAAATATGAGAATAATAAATCGATTTCGAATAGCTTTTTCAAATTCAAGTTTTATGTTTAGCTTCTTCCTCGAAGAAAGACGATTAAACAGTTCCAAATCATTGTTCTTGAGGATCGGATCATCCGTATAGGATTAAAAAAAAAAAAAAAACTCCAGATAGAACACAGGTTTTTAATGAAACTAAGGGGGGATAGATAGATATATATCTATATATATATATATATATATAGAATCTTGATGAGCACAGTAGTTTGCAGTTAAATTTTAATCTGGTGGATCCTTTCATGCAATACAGCTGCAACTTCTTCCTTAATGACGATCAAATAGCTGTACTAACATCCTCCATTAATGTACTTTGTGTCCTCCCAACAGGCAGCAACCTTCACTATGGTATTCAAGTTGTGGTGGTGCAATACAATTTGATTACTACTTGCATTAGCTTTTAATATAGTTAATTTATTTTATTTAAAAAAAAAATTGATTTTCTATTCATTATAATGAATAAAAAATATATATCAAATAGTATAATAATATAATAACCACAAAGATATCTTAACGAATAGATTAATCATAGCTGATTTATACACACGACCATTATTAGTAAATAAGAGGTTGATAGATAGTGAGCAATGTATTCATTTGCAATTAATACAATACCATTAAAATCTGTACATACTCCTCAATAGCAATGGAATGAATCATCCAAAGCATTTATATGGTCCATTTGGAATTCATTTTTTATTAGATTTGGTATCCAACGTATCGAAATAAAAAAAATACAAACACTTTAAGACAAATCCCTTTCAAGGACATCAAATTGTCAATCACCACATCATGTCAATTAAAGAGGCGTATGAAATAATATATAAACTATCATCACATCTATTATAAGTTGAGGCGGTGCACTGTAGCTTGGAATTAATTGTTGCATCAACTGTTAACTAATTCAGATCATAAATTAAGCTACTTATTCTCATAAATATTTTATTATGACATGAATCTGAAGACTTGTACGTGGGTCAACCCCCAACAAAATTTCAAAGATACTCCATCAAAAGTCAATAGCCAGTAGCGATGACACCGAGTGAAGTAATTGTGAATTTTACGTGAGCCTCATCATAACGTGGAGAACGATCTACCACTTAAATTTAAATATATTAAAGGATATCTGCACTCAATTTAACTATTCTGGAATAGGTTTCCATACCCTAAAAAATTTCAACCCTAATCTTCATCGACAACAATAACAAACAATAAAATCATAATGTTTTGACTATTTTTAGATTGGCTATATCAATCTTTTCCCCTCTTTAAGCTGTCTAAATATAAATAAATAAATTAAAAAAATCATATTCTTAGCCAAATCAAGGGCAGCTAAATGTTATTTATAATTTCTAACATCTTCTTCTATCTATCCTCATGCCACTAATCATTATTTCATATTCTCTAAATATGACATCTATGATTTATGTACATTTAATAATAATTTTACATATCCACCTTCTACCCTTATCTCAAGGATATAATTGTTTTATATATTATTTTCAATCATTCGAACGCTCAAATTTAACTATTATAAGTGCTTATATATTACTTGAGCATAAATCTTTATGTACATTTCACCTATCCACCACCTACTCTCATCTCAAGGATATAATTTTCTTATATATTATGTTCAATCATTCTACGCTCAAATCTATAAAGCATTGTCGAGTATTTTAAGGTGCTTCCATGATCTTGATCTTTATTTAGTATTAGGAACGAGAATAGATAGAATGTTTGAGTTCAAATAACTAAGCATATACTTAATTGGTATATTTTGTAACCAGTAAACAATTTAAGTGAGCATAAAGGCTTAAGTACCCAACAAAAATAAAAATAAAAATAAAAAAAAATAATTCTTGTACCATCCCAAAGGAGTCCCATAAATGTTTTAAGAATCAAATCTATGAGATGGAATGGCATAACCAAACTCCCAATAGAAGAAAAAAAAGATGGAGAAGGACCACAGAGGTTGCTCGCCCCCATTCCTTCCTACCGAATCGTGGTTGCTTGTGACGTTTGATGGACCGAACACCGCAATCAATGGAAGTAAATGAGGCTAATAACTTGCTAGGGAATGTGTTGGCATTGTAATCCATTCTTGCCGCGTTCTATCTGTTCCACTCTTCTCTTCTCTTTACTATTCCCATTCCATTCCACTTTCCTCGATACACAACATCGCCATCCATTTCAGATGTTTCCGTATGTCCTTCAATTTCTAATTACGTATGACTAACTAAAAAGAAAATATATATATCGCTACGAGTCTTTTTGGTTGATAGATAATGGCGTAGAGGAGACCAGTGGACTGCATGCCACGGTGATGCCAAGGAGGAGGAGGAGGAGGAGAAGAAGAAGAAGATGGGAGCTTGATACATTGGTCTCCACCAGTTCATGGATCTCACAACTAAAGTAAACACATGCTATCTATATAAATATGTTCCTTTTTTTTTACGTGAGTTTCCAAATGCATGCAAAAATGGCATTTTGGAGCTTAGGAGGAGGACATGACACAAGCTTATTCTCTCGTCCTTTTCACCTTGTTCCGGTGGCCGTAGAACTCGGCCATTTTGCTACTAAGAGAACAAACCCGGGAATGATCTGGCCTGCCCTTCGGGGTAGGTGAAAGGGATCACAGTTTGCCACTGTTCACCGACAGTTTGGTGCACTCATTGAGAGCCCCTTGCAAGCCACTACAGATAAGAATAAAGCCATACATGAGATGTATCATTTCCGCATTCATTAGTTCTATTTACTTTATGATTTGGTAGAAGAAAGTTACTCGTATGAAACCACTAAAAATTTACAGTGTGAATGAAGGATGACTTATATTAGTTCAGACTGAAACATTCTATTCGGGATACGAAGGAGTGTCCAATCTGAAATTATCATCCCTAAGTACATTTTTAGGGAGGATAAAATGGGTGGCAAATTGGTTTATGTAACAAATGGATGCAGCAACAGGTGAAGAACAGTTGTTAGATAAGTGTTTTGTATTCACAATCAAATCCCTCCCTTTTCCTCCCTCCCCTATAAATACATGCATCTCGATCTTCTCACCTTGCACTGGATTTGGCAGGCTACCCAGCCATGGCTGTAAAGATCGAAGCTTTGAGGATGCTGAAACCTACCCACATGAAGCTCCTCTATCACCATCTCATCTCTCATGCTCTCTATCTCTGCCTTGGTCCTTTGTTTGTCCTTCACCTTCCACGCCTGTCGACATTGATGCAGAGTGATCTCCGTGAGCTGGCGGAGCAGCCTTGGGTTAACTTACGGGCGATCGTCGCCGGCGCGACCCTCCTCGTCGCCATGGCCGCCGTGTACGTGACGAGCCGGCCGCGGCCGGTCTATTTGGTGGACATGTACTGCTACAAGCCAAACGAGGCTTACATGGGCGCCCGGAGTCTGATCATGAAGCAGTTCGAGAGCGGCGGGGCGTTCACCGGCGACACTGTGGCCTTCCAGCGGAAGATGCTGGAGAGGTGCGGGATCGGGGACTCCTCCTATTTCCCGGCCTCCTTGCTGTGCCGGCCGATCAACATGAGCCACAAGACGGCGAGGGAGGAGGCGGAGATGGTCGTCTTTGGCGCCGTCGACGAGCTGTTCCGGACGACCGGGCTGAAGGCCAAGGAGGTGAGGATCTTGGTGGTGAACTGCAGCATCTACAACCCCACTCCCTCCTACACCGCCATGATCGTGAACCGGTACAAGCTAAGGGGCGACGTCATGAGCTACAACCTCGGCGGAATGGGCTGCAGCGCCGGAGTGGTCTCCATAGACCTAGCAAAGAATCTGCTTCAGGTATCTTCTTCTTCTTCTTCTTCTTCTTGCTGCTACTTAATTGTTGTTACTACTACCTGATCCAATTCTATCTTATTACGTCTGTTAAATCTTGTTTTGATCTCCGTTATTTCACCTCCCACGAGTTCTCCGAATCGAGACCCATCTCATTTAAATCAAGGTGGGAGCACGTATACCAAGGTGCTCGTGGTTGCTGCAGAATCGCTGACTCTGGACGTCCTTCACGTTTCAGTACATAAATAAGCCTTGCCTTGTTATAATATTTCATCAGATATCATTTACATGTATCCTCCTCGCTCACTTCCCAAACAAGAATCCCATGATGAATGGCCACCACAATCCAACAACACTGCCTCAGCCTTTGGGAACTCGGGTTACTGCAGGGGACTGTGGGCTCCACAATCGAGAGCAACCTCGGGCCCACCCCACCTGTTATCACGAGTTACTGCGGGGACGGTGCGTGACAGCAGGAAGCCATGCAAGGCCATGCAGGGGACGGGGTGGGTTTGGGGCTGCCCTAAGAGAGAGAGAGAGAGAGAGAGAGGGTGAGAGTAAATGGAGGTGGGTGGGTGGATGTTGTTAATTGTTCCGTCAAATGAAGTGGGAACTTAATGATCCCCAAGCGCTTGTCCATTGACTTCCCAGCACTGCTGCTACACCTGGATGAGCAGTAGTCGGTCCATCTCCAGAGCTGTCAGTAGTGAGCAGGAAGAAGAATCTAACCGAGAGATAAGCCTTTGGATGAGCTTTCAGGATCTCATCTTGACCCCGGAGAGGGTCAAAGTTTGACACACAAAAAGTCTCTTTTCAGATCAAGGAACAGATCTCACCATGTTCACAGGTTTATAAATTTGATCATTAGGATCAAATTCATACTTACTGTGATGATCTACATTAGGTGTTTTGACTGTCCATTCCTCACAATTGACATGACACGGTGGGACATGAACTGACGCAGGAGATTGGATTCTTGTTGGTAGAATATATGGTATTATCCTGTTCGATTAGGATCTGCTATTGTTTACAGAAGGTTCCATCTCCGTCGATCTCAACCCTAATGTTTTCAGGTGCACCCAAACAGCTACGCGCTGGTGGTCAGCACCGAGAACATCACCCTCAACGCCTACTTCGGCAACAATCGATCGATGCTCGTCAGCAACAGCCTCTTCCGGGTGGGAGCCGCCGCCCTTCTCCTCTCCAACATCCGCTCCGACCGCCGCCGGTCCAAGTACCAGCTCCTGCACACCGTGCGCTCCAACAAAGCTGCCGACGACTGCAGCTACTCCTGCGTCTTGCAGGAGGAGGACGCGGACGGCAAGATCGGCATCGCCCTGTCGAAGGAGCTCATGGCGGTCGCCGGCGAGGCCCTGAAGGCGAACATAACGACTCTGGGCCCGCTGGTCCTCCCCATGTCGGAGCAGCTCCTCTTCCTAGCGGCCGTGATCATGAGGAAAGTCTTCAAGTTCAAGATCAATAGCTACGTTCCCGACTTCAAGCTGGCCTTCGAGCACTTCTGCATCCACGCCGGCGGCCGCGCCGTGCTAGATGAGCTCGAGAAGAACCTGCAGCTGACCGCATGGCACATGGAGCCGTCGAGGATGACACTCTACAGGTTCGGCAATACCTCCAGTAGCTCCCTGTGGTACGAGCTCTCCTATTGCGAGGCCAAACGCCGGATCAGGAAGGACGACCGGGTGTGGCAGATTGCGTTCGGGTCAGGGTTCAAGTGCAACAGTGCAGTCTGGAGAGCTCTGAAGACCGTCAGCCCTGTTCAGAATAATCCATGGATCGACGAGATCGACAAATTCCCGGTGCAGGTGCCGAAGGAGGCGCCTCTCACGCCATAGAAACATAGGATCCCCCCATTACTGTGGTAACTTTTTAATAAGGCACACACACAAGAAAGCACTATGTTTGACCATTATGCTTGGGATATATCTTAGTTTATATACATCTCTGCAAGCACGCACAACACCTGTTGCACAAATTTAGGTGAAGCTGCTTTTAGTTTGCCGCTGTACTGTTTGTTGTCTGCTAAGAAATAGTGATATCGATACATGAGAGGAAGAGTAGTGGGTTGAGATGGGTAATAGTTACTGAGTTATTCCCCCTCCTGACAGAATTTGGATGCAAGTCAATTAATACCTTTTTTTTTTTTTTTTAATCCATTTCAAAGCAAAAGATGCAACACAAGGTAGCCTTATTATCTTATTGGTGGAACCCATCCTTACATGTATAGTAATTAATAGTTCTTATGGAACAATTTTTTTTTTTCTTTTTTTGTTTGAAAAATGAAGAACAAAAGGCTCTTTTACAATTTTCTCTCTCCAACTATCATCCTAAAAATTTATATCTCTTGGTTGAAGATGTATTTTTGATACATATGTATTAACCAATTTTATGATAAAGAATATAATATTAAGTTTGAATCTTATGTTTACATCATAGAACTACAAATTATTTATGATAATGTTAAGAAGTGATAGTGTTTATACTATTGATTTTGATATATTTTAAGAAACATTGTCAAATACTCATCAATACCTTATTGTTCTTAGTCGACAGAACCATTCAATCCATCCTCAATGAAGATTTAGCTCTATATATTTTCCATGGATCCATGTAATTTAAGGTTCCTTTCCATCGTATCATGTTGATTCTAAACATTTATCTTTTCAGAAACTATTAATCGTGAGAACCAAACATCTTTCAAGGACTTTAAACCATTCATCACACCAATTTTTTAGATGAGATGTAAAAAAAAAAAAAAAGACAATAACATGATCGGATCAAATTGGATTCATCATTCCTAATATAGTGGGGGTGAAGACTCAATAATAAAAATTAAATCTGATTTAAATAAAAAAATAAAATAAATAATTTTAAATTTATTTTTTAATTTTTTATTACCAAAAGTATCTCTATCTTAAAATTTCTATATTTATCATACATGAATATATTTTTTTTATTATTGGTTCACTTCACCATCATAAGTAGATGAAAAAGGCTTAAGCGTATCGTAGTTAACACATTCTACTCCCATTTTGATTCGATTCATGTCCATCGTCGTTATAAATAGTAAAGAGAAGAGAAGATATTTCATTCATTCTTTGAATTTCTAGGGTAGAAATAGTTCATCACAGAGGATCGTCACTCGACAATGAAAGGTAATTTCAAGGATGTCTTGCCTTTACGATCTACACAAATAGAATTTAGGAAATTTAGAGAAATTGAATAGCCACCCAAAAAAAATGGCTATTCTAATTCTAGCAATTTGAGGTCATCAAGAAATAGTCACCCTAACAAGGTGAGTTTGCTTTGATCTATAATCTTTAGCTCTTATTTAGTTAAACTTTGATTAAAATTTTAGGGCCTCTATGTATCAAATAACAAAGAATTTATTAGAAAAGGAACCTTGATGCATATCCGTATAGTCCTTTGTTTTTTCTCTTTAAACTTTTGTAAGCATAAAAAATAATAATTATGTTACTATTATAAAAAAAATTTAATACCAAACATTAAAATCAAATAATAATAGATCAAATTTATGATAAGTACCTTTTGGCTTTTATCTGATCTGAAGATGCACGATCGTCAAACTCAAAAATCATAATGATGTCGATATGTAAGAAGAACTAAAATCATTTTATTCTCTATTTATATCTTTTAAAAGATCGCTATGAGTAATGAATTAGGGACTATGTAGATTAAGAATAATTATAATTTCAACAACCGGTAAAGTTTTCATCCCTAGGAGCTTATGTCGCTTTATAGGTGAGAGTAAAGGGTTTAGGATGAATAAGGTTATCGCCTAAGAAATCTTATCATAATTGGACCCTTTTTTTTTTTTTTTACTAACCTAACCGGTAACTATCATAATTGGAGTCTAATCAAATCAATAATATATTTTACCTAATTAGATAGGGCTACATAATCTAACATATTCCTTTTTAATTTTATTCACAAGAATAGGTGTTAATGATCGAACACTATGTTCTACCTTCTATGCTAATTTATATTTGTATGGTTTTCGTCTTTGGCATTCAGTATTTCTCATATGTACCATTTTCCTAAGAGTAGTTGATCGTGAACAAGTTTTCATGGAAGATTAAATTGCTGTGTTGTGACAAATATAAATTTTTAACATTTGTATGAGCATGGCATCATGTGATAAGTTTTGTTATGTATTCTCTATTTTGATGGTAATGTCATATTAGATAACCAAGAGAAATTTGTTAGTGGCAGTAGTCCTATGATTATTGTCAAAATTAAATGTGATCTCATTATGATATGATTATTAAGTTATATTATTGTTCATGTCGATCACTAGAGAGAAATTTGTCCAAAGTCCCATGTTTACGGTGAAAAATTATTCTTAGAAAACCCTTTAATTATTTTCTGAAAATAAAAAGACCTACATTAAAAACTAAATAAATATGAGAATACAAAATAATCATAAGGACACGATAAATGAGCAAGACACCGTTCTAAACAAGGTTTACAATCTCGTATCATACCGACATATCGATTAATATGGTACGTATTGAGTTATATCGAACGTATCGATACATGGTATATTAAGGTACCGAGCTATACTGAGTGTACCAATCCTCTATCGGATCGTTACATATCGAACATACCGAGCGGTATGGTATGGTATTGCGAAACCATGATTCTAAGTATATGAAAATTTTTTCATCAGATCTTGTAAATAAGGTTAGAAAATGTACCTCCTCCCTATTGCATTCTCCATACAGAAAAAAAAAAAAAAGGGCCCACACTTGGTTTGTAGAGAGCTGTAGATACTAAGACAACCTCGCTCGACTCACTATCGAGAAACTTAAGAGTTTTGTAGGGAGTCTTCCAAAATTGCCTCGCGTTTAGCTTGAAAGAGTCGGTTAAGTCTCATTGGTTTGCACCGCCGCAGCAACCACTTAGAGAGCTATAGTTGCTGTGATGGCTTCCGAGAGGAAAAATATACTCGACCAAAGGTAATAATAGTGTGTGTGTGTGTGTGTCTAAGTTAAGCAACGATGAAGAGAGAGAGGTAGCTAGCTATTGGAAACGTGTAATGTTGAACGCATTATGATATCATCAAAGTAGGGATGGATATCTCTTCCTTGTAGGAGTCGTCCTTGCAATCTCTCCGAGTGGAGGACTCGAGATGAGAGACATCAAGGAACTTCCAGTTCTGACAATTATCTCTTTCCGACAAGACTAAAACCTGGTGCAAGCTCCTCCTCCCTCGGAAGTGACGAAGGTCGAATTAGATCCTCCTTTTTCAAGTTCAGTTCGAGAAGATGTGATGGGGACTTGCCAACTTAGTGCAACCACATATGTCTTCCCTGACGATTACACAGTATCTATTGACATAGGCTCCTTCTGCTTCTTCCTTCTCAACTATGTCGAATGTCAGATTCATTTCAAGAGTTGCATGAAAAGTTCTCTGGTGATTGATGCTTGTCCTCGTTACATCTTGAACTGAACTTGAAAAGAGAGGATCTATTTCCACCCTCATCACTTCTGGAGAGGAGCTTGGCCCTGGTTTAGTCTTGTCTGAAAGAGATTCATGTTAGAACTGGAAGTTCCATGATGTCTCGTCTCAGTTACTCCACTAGGAAGGGCAGGGTTGACAGGGCCTGATGCCCAAGAGAAGCTGAAGCTACACGGTGATGGATATGTCCGAAGTTATCATTTTGAATACTTCCTTGAGGTCCAAGTTCATAGTTGCGTCTCGGAAACATGTTCTACATCCTTGGCTAAAGCACTGCGTCAACGATACCTGAAGTGGATGCATGCATACCCCCACTGTCTCCCTGCAGCTTTTCCCCTCTCCTTGGATGGAGGAGGCGGAGCAGCATTATGTTGGAGCCCCAACTATTGGTGGTGGAACGTCCGTCCTTTTTCCAGGGGGAACCTCCGGTGAGGAGGGTCACAGTATTGGGCATCGAGGCGGTGTCCTGCAGCGAAACCATGAACGGAGAACTCCCGAGGTGTTCTTCTTTCCTATGAAGCGAATGATTTCCTTCCACCATTTACCAAGGTTTTCCATTGTAGGGTACATTCCCGTGGACGACGCCCTCTTCCACCAACTCCAAATTGATAAGATTGATTCAAAAAAAATTAAAGATTGAATATAACAAAAGATAAAAATTAAAATCAAAATTAATAGATTAAGAGGAAAAAAAATTATTAGGCTATGGTTGATTTCATCATTGCTTTAAAAAAAATACATATATTCTATCTTGGATGAATCCAAAGCGCTATAGATTGGAAATGATATCATTGGAGTTCTACATAAAGTCAATATGATATCATAGCTGGTTCAAAGAAGTTTAGCAAGAGTACATCAATTGAAAAGGAAGATTAGATCAGTAGATAAAAAAAAAAAAGATAACAAATATTAAAGTAAGTATTTATAATCAAATTCTTTCTATCTTCAAAACTAAAAAAATTATTAGTTTTGAACCATTAAAAATTAGAATCCTATTTATTTCACAAGGATTATAAATTTTAGTAAAAATTAATTTTGTTGAGTATGTATGATATGTATGATCCTATTGTTATAAAGATCAAATAAATAAGAATATGTAAAAAGATACTATAATAACCAATGGATAAGTTCCTATTTCTTTGAATTATATCTGTTAAGTATTAACATCAATAGAAGCTTAAAAAATATTAAAAGATGTGTTTGGAGATACATAACAAAATAAAGACCTTAAAATTTCATATATGATAAAAGATTTTGAATCTATGATTGATCTTTTTTAAAAATTCTTTTTTATTATGAACCAAATGAGATGTTATCGTAAAAACCTAAAAGATTAAATAATATCATAAAAAGTTTTTTAGAGTTTATTTCTAAAATTTAATATATTTCTACTACTACAAAAGAGATGAAATTATATTGTCATTTGATAAATTAATGAGTTTGCATTTAACTTATGAACAAAAAGTGAGGCTAGAGATGAAAGTATATTATCATTTGATAAATTAATAAGTTTGCTTTTACCTTATGAAGAAAATTAAATAGATCTAGATGAAACTTTAGAATATAACTTAAAACTAAGATAAATCAAAAGAATGACTAAAGAAAATTTAGATATTACCTAGGTTATTGACAATTTAGTACTTAAGACAAAAGACGAGCCTACTCAAATGAGAACCAGAAGAACTCCAATAAAGGTAACATAAAAACTTGTTAATATTTTTATTATAAAAAATTAAACATATTAAAAATAAAAATTTAAAAATTCCTCTCTATTTTTACTATAAAAAATATGACTATCTTGAAAAAGATTATTAGAATAAGAATTAAATAAATTATCATAAATAAAATAATGGTAAATATAAGGATGAAGAAAATATTTTCTTTATGATATCTAATGAAGAATATTTGTGATCTATTTGGTTTTTAGATAGTTGATACAATAATCATATAATAGCAGACAAAAGTTTATTTCAAAGACTATGCAGAGGCGACTTGACAATAAGGTTTAAGTGGAAGGGAAATGAATAATTATTGTGAATATTAAATCTGATAAAAAAATTTATTGATGATATGATGTTTATTCTGAATTTAAAATAATATCTTATTAGTATAGTATAACTAATGATGAAAAAAATTGATTTATGATAATAAAACTAAAAAAATTATAGTACTAGGAAAATGATAAAAAATAGTTTTTATTATTTTTGATTTTTCTTTATATGCAGTCACTACTACTATTATTGATAAATCAACATTATGGCCTAAAAGATCTGATCATTTATGAAGAGCCAAAGGACAATTGAAATCTACTACACAGGTAAATATTTATAAGCATACGTAAATTATATCACATCATAGAAGTAAATATATTTTATTATTTACAGATGATTATACAAGGATGATATGTGAGTATGTTTTCTGAAAGAAAATGCTAAAGCGTTCTCTGTTTTTAAAATTTTCAAAGCATATGTAAAGAAATAAAATAATTATTTTATTAAATTCAATTCTAAAGATTTTTTTTTTTTTTTTTGTAAGAATGCAAAGTCAATTCACTATAACCTACGCCACTATCAAATGGAATAATAGAGTGAAAGAACCGAGTGATCGTTGAGATTGCCAAGTATATGCTTAAAAAATAATAATACCAAAAGAATTTTATGAAGCATGGTTGAATATTTATTCAACTGCTTTCAATATATGAAGGACTGTCCAAAGCAGTACAAGGAAAAATATTATATGAAAAATATATTATTATGAAAAATAATAACATATTTATTCAACTGCTTTTTTACCAAAGCAGTACAACTAAATAGAAAGTCAGATGCAAGTCACTTAACTATTTAGTTGTATTGTTGACTTTCATATTTCTATAGAAAAAAGAACCATATTTGATGATAAAATTATTAAATATATATTTATGGGATATAATAATGAGATAAAAGGTTTCAAATTTTATGATCTTACAATTAAGATATTAATCATAAATCATGATATTAATTTTAATGAAGAAGAAGCTTCAACTTTGGAGTACTTAAAATTTTAATAGTTGTAGAAGAAGATTAAGATATTTCATATTTCAATGCTCATCTATTTAATAGTTGGAGTACTTAAAATTTTAATAGTTGTAGAAGAAGAAGTTGATATGACACATGATACCATTATCTATTTATTGTTAACATCTAGCCATCTCAGATCTTAATTTAAGTGATTATAGTGATATTGAAATACCTCTAAGAAAATTTTATAGTCTTTTATAAACATTTTAGTATGATGATGTTACATATTTTACTTTTGAACTTAGTTATTTTGAAGTTGTAGCTTAGAAAAAAAGAAATGATACAATCAATAACTAACGAACTACAAGCTATTAAAAAAAAAGACTTAAAAATTTGATAGATTTACCCCCAATAAAAAAAATAATTAGATCCAAATGGATATACAAGTCAAAATTTAATACTGATGGTTCACCGAAAAAAATATATAAAAAAAAAAAAATCAAATGTTAGATGGTATCAGAACAATATGAGTATTGATAGTTTAAAATAAATTTATCAATTTGATGTTAAATCAATATTCTTAAATGAAAAGTTGTAAGAGGATATTGATGTAAATGAAACATAAAGGATTTAAAATTAAAGGACTAGAAGATAAAGTTTATAAATTGGATAAATCATTATATGGCTTGAAACAAGTGTTGATAAGTACTTTCTTCAATATATGTATTTTAACTATTTTAAGTGATCTAACTAAATATATAAAACCTAAGATACCAAAATTCTTATTGTTTGTTTATATGCGGATGATATAATTTATACTAAAAAATTATCAGAAATCTTTTTATATTAAGAAAAATATGATAAAAATTTGTTAAAAAGATTTTCTATGATAACTTGTAAGCTAGTGAATACTTGAATGAATATAAATGATAAACTCATGCTAGTTGATGAAATTAAAAAATAAATGAGAAATATTATAGAAGTTTAATTGAATAATTAATTTATCTTACACATTCAAAGTTAGATATTATATTTATAGTTACTTTATTATCTATTAGTATTATTTACAACAGTTAAAAGAGTGCTTACATATATTAAAGAAACTGAATCTATACTTTGTTATCTTCTAAGTGGATCATTTTGATACAGTATAATATATCGTGCACAAAAAAGATGTGGATTATACATGATCTTGCACGAAAAATTTTCATTTCTCTTTAATCCCTAATAAAAAAATATATAAAATAATTTGATTGCATGCAACTTTAACGCATACCCATGAGAAGAGGCGTCATGAACTTATCGTTTTTGCTTTGAACTTTCTTCTGTTTCTGAGACATTTTGAGATTGCGAAATAAAAAAAATAAATTATTCTTTACATCTCAAACGTACCATATAAACAACAGAATTTTGTTCAGATTTCTATATCGTCAACTTAAAAAAAAAAAAAAACAAATTCATTATTAGTGAACAAATAAGAAGCACAACGTAATCAGTTCACCTTGGAACTTAGTTAAAGCATCATGTTTTTATTTATAATAGTAGTAACCACGCAATTTAATTTTAGAATATCAAAGTTCACTAACATGTATTCATAAGGATTTAATAAGTTTATATTAAGAGCTTTGGTATCAACTCATCTTTTTTTTTTTAAATAAAAAAAATCTATTTTCGTATCAGATAACTTTATAAAAGTTTAGGTGGGGTTTGTTGAACCAGAAAAAGAGATCTCTCAATCAATAATAATTTTTTAATCAGCGGCCCAACCCTAATATTCATATTAATCTAGTGTACCATCTTGAAGACTATTTTAGGGTTTATAATGGATAAATTATAGTCATGCACTGTATCTAGCAAATAAGTTAGTCGTAATCTCACCACAGGCATAAATGGAACTAATTAATTAAGATTTTTTTTTTCCATATCCCCTCATGAGAGGAAAAAATCTTTTATTAGTTGCTTGCTATCTTGGCGTGATACAGTGGGAGGGAGGAGGATATATAGCATAATTAGCAGTGATACAGTGGTCACATTAAAATTGGAAACTACTAAACATTCAATATAACATCAGCCATTGTAATATATGCTTAAGTGACACTGGCGAATTCATTGGCTTGTTAGCTTTGTTATATTTGCATAAAATTTTGAAGAAACAATATATGACAAGTGCTTTAAAAGTGAAGTATTTGATCACATTCGTGATTTCTTAATTGCTAAGGTTGTAGATAGCTTCTGAACGTCTTTTTCCTAAAAGGCTACAATTTTGAACCGTGGAAAAGGTGGAGATATTGCATGCAACAACAAAAAAAAAAAAAAAAAAAACACATCAAATTATTTGTGTCTCTTTATCGTTTGCAAAGCAAAATTAAGATATAGTCATCGGGGAAAACGTAAGTGCATGTGATGGTCACCGAGAATAAATTTAATGCGTGATATTTATTTTATTTTAGCTCATATATCATTTTGATCATAAACTATTTAATATTTACTCGTATCTAAAATAATCTGTATACTTTCAAAAATATATATATATATTATTTCTCATCAAGTTTAAGTTAATACAAGTTACTTACAATATTAACTCATAATAAACTATTAATATAATGATATATATAATTTAAATTTTAAAAGAATCTATTTTAACTCTTGTGATTTTAGTTATAGACCATTTAATCTCTTATGGTTTTGCTTGTGCCTAACATATAAGCTCCTCTCGTCAAGTATGAGTTAACAGACATTAAAGTCTGATTATGTGATATACTGACTTATAATAAATCATTAATATAATGACACATGTAATTTAAGTTTAGAAAAAATGTATGTCTTGTCGAGAAAGAGAAAACAACGAAGGTCGTAACGACGGACGAAGGTGGAGAGACAGAGGTAGGAGAGACCGGAGGTGGAGGTGTGAGAGAGCTAGACCACCACATCATAAACATAATGGGTGAGAGTGTAGAAGAGGACGAAGTGAGAGGCGATGAGGATGAAAATGCCCAAGAGAAAGAGGGACCAAGAGACCATTGCATGCCTAGCGTCAGACTGGTCAACACACATCTACCTGAGGTAGAATCGGAAGTTCCTGAACTTCTTGCTAGCACGAGGGAGGTTTCATGCATATAACGCTATACTAGGCAATAGCAACTCAGTGTTGCTATTAGTGGTCGCTTCCATGACGATGCATCCTCCCGCTATTGATAGTGATTTTAATTTTTTTAATTTAAATTATATATATTACTATATTATTATTTATTATGAGTTAGTATGCCACGTAATTAAACTCTAATGTCTATTAATTTAGACTTGACAAAAGAGGTTTATATGCTATTTTTAAAAAAATATAAGGATTATTTTAGATACGCGTAAAATTATAAGGGCTTAAATGGTTCATGACCAAAATCACAAGGGTTAAAATAAATATTTTAAAAAATTTAAATTATATATTATTATATTAATAATTTATTATAATTCAGCATACAATCTAAGCTATCTTCTACGTCTTAACTCATATTTGATGAAAAATAATTATATATTATATTTTTAAAATTATTGAATTTATTTTAGATCAAAATACTTTACAATTTCTAGCTAGATACTGCGTTAGCTCTACTACTTCTTCGTTGGTAGCTTAGCATCATTATAACAAAAAAAAATATGAAAACAATATTTCAATACATCAAGTCCAACCTGATATTAGAGGAAGTATAGATGATAGGTAGCCTATAAATAGTAGCTATTTGTCATTAATTTTTAGTATATATACAATAAATTATGAACGATAAGAGCTGGATAAGTGCTTTGATTCCAAACACAATTGTATATATATATATATATATATATAGTCTTACTTTGAACCTCATCGATAACGAGCTAAAAATTGTGGGAAGAAACAGTGATTCCGTATATTGGTTAACCGTTTATGAATCGCATGCACTTATGTTTTCCTGGAGGACTATATCTTCTACCATTGCTCTCTCTTAATTTTGCATTATGACTAAGAGACACAAATAACTTGATGAGTATTTTTGCATGCAGTATCTCCATATTTTCCACTGTTCAAAACAAAATTGTAGCTTTTTTACGAAAAAATATGTTCAGAAGCTATCTATATCCATAGCAATTAAGAAATCACGTGTACATACATTAAAAATGTGATCAAAAGCAAAATTTTATGGAAGTATAACAAAGCTAACAAGCCAATGAATTAGCTGGTGTTAGCTGTATTCACTTAAGCATATATTAATTACAATGGCTGATGTTATCTTTGATATAGCAAATATTGATATGGTTGCCACGTTTTCGTGCTCTTGGACGACTAGGTCTCCAGTGTGGTCGATCCGACACAGTTTTGTCAACCTGTCACAGGCATGGAGGAGTCAGCGATTGAACGACCGACCTGACGTAAGTAAGGTCGGCACGCCACAGCTACATCAGGCAAAACACGCACCTCACTACAAGGATCACGGACGGTGCGGAGAAGTACGATAGCATGGTAAGCAATATAGGCATTAAAGATCTCAGGTACAAACGACCTGTAAAACCCACTATAAAAGCTCATGCACCTCTACGGAGTAGGGAGATCGTAAATCGGTAACCAAACTGACTTAATCATCGGAGGGGTCACGTCGAAAACCCCATCCGACTCGACCTTCTTGCAGGAATCCGCGACCGACCCGAACCACTGGCGTAAATTCCCGGCCCGATCTCCAACCTTCCGAACTGAACCCGGGAGCTCCTTCCACCTAACCGTGCTCCACCTCCTCTCCGCTCGAGGCGACTGTGGGTGAAATAGTGCATGCAGGCCAAAACCAACCGTGCCCACTCAGCATACACGGAGGCACAGACCTCGCCTAGTGGACAGACACGAAGATTTTTCACAAACAATCTTGAATGTTAAGTAGCTTCCGATTTTAATGTGACCACTGTATCACTACTAAATATGCTGATGTTACTGCTAGTTATCCTCCCACTGTATCACGCCAATATATCTACAAATAAACTATTGTTCGTTTCATGAGGGAATATGGACAAATCCTAATCAATTAGTTCCATTTATGTCTATGGTGAGATTACAACTAATTTATTTGCTGCCCGCGAAAAATGCAGCAGATTCATGGTAGATACAGTGCATGACTATAATTTATCTAATATAAACCCTTAAAATAGTCTTCAAAATGGTACGCGTGGAGATCGCAGTGGGTTATTAGGGTTCACTAGATTAATAAGTATATTAGGGTGAAAAATGTTACTATTATATTAAGTAAAAATTTGAAAACAACCAAACAATCATTTTGGTGTTGAAGGATGTCTCATTTTTTAGGTCAAATTTACTAATGATTTCATAATAGATATGCGAACTAACAAGCTATTTAACCCCTCCATCTTTGTAAACTTTGAAACAGACTTCTCACTATCTACAAGCTCGAAAAGATCATATACGTAAGTGCAAGTCTTATAGCTACCTCTGTGTCAAATATTTCCACTAATGTTCATCAGAGGCTCGTTTTAATGAATTTTTTTAGCATGTTAGATCAACGGGATGGTCGATTTCTTATCTTTCCTAGTTTACATTTGTGATGTCATGATTGCTTCTGGTTAAAGAAAAAATTTTCTGTGACTACTGTCACACTCGAATTAGTCATACTTTTCACGTATGCTTGTGATTGTTGTTCAGATCATTGATTGGGTTTTTCACATTTAGAACAATAATCTCTAAATAAGTGTAAAGTAAGCTGATTGTAAGCTTTTTTTTTTATTTTAATGCAAGTTTAATGAGCTTTCTAGTCCATCGTTTTCTTTGTTTCTTATTGTTCAGATCTTTATAATTTATGGTCTTCTTTTTTTAGAGTTTGTGTCATTCATCTTGTTATATAAGATCTTGGATTCTTCCATTGATTAGATATGTTTCCATGATTTCAGATTTTTCAATCGAACAGTTCTTTATGTGCAGCAAAGACTATACTACTACTGTGTGGAAAAGGACATAAGCCGACCTATAAAATATTTCAAAAGATGCACTGATGAGTATATTATTATTGTTGTTTAGAAGCATGTTATTGCACAATTAGTTTCTCTAAATTTTTTTTTTCCCTCAATATCAATGGTCCAATTTCTTGTCCAAAGAAAATTTATGTGCTCTTCCACAAGGGAAAAAAACATGCGGATCATTTGATACAGTATAATAATAGATCGTGCACAAAGATGTGGTTCATTATTATACATGAATCTGGATCAAAGTCGAACAAATTTTTATTTGGCTTTTAATCCATAAGGAAATGAAAAAAATAATTAATTTGTTGGGCATGCAAGTTTACTGCACAGAAGAAATTTTATTATCTACAAGTCAAACGCACCATATAAACCACCGAAAAAGTTTGGTTCCATAATTCCCGAATGAATCTGGAAAAATTCATTCACGCCTATATGTGCGCAGATTCAAGGGTTCGATAGCTCCCATTCAGGATGCAGGAGAAGAAACCTAAACAAAGTGTTGGGTTTTCTGAAAGAACCGGCAATCCTTCTTCTTCTACCATTCTGGAGTCTATCGTGGATCCTTCCGGCGAGTTGGAAGATCTATTGGGTCCGCCACCTGAGAACATGGCCGATACTTCCTTGCCGGATGGGGAAGAGAGCGATGAGGATGACGTTGAGAGGCTCAGGATTCGGATATGGAACGATATTATCCAACTGAAGCACTTTAACGAGCATCACAAGTGTAAGATGATCCAGCAAAGCAGCGCGTGCTTGTTGGATTACTCGCAAGAACAGTCACGGAGGAAGAAGCTGGCCCAGAACCAGGAGAAGATAGTGAATGAGATGCGGGAGTTGGCGGAAGAGGGCCTCGCACAAGGCTTCATCTACGGGATTGTGCCCTACAAAGGAAAGCCAGTCAGCGGAGCCTCCAATAACCTTCTTAAATGGTGGAAGGAAATCGTCCGCTTCGGTCAGAACGGCCCCGCTGCGATCAGAGAGTATCAGACGGACAGTTCCACCCACGTCGTTGGCAAGGAGAACACGCCGGAGTTCTCCGTGCCTGGTTCACTGCAGGAACTGCAGGACACCACCTTGGGTTCGCTTCTATCGGCCTTGATGCCATACTGTGACCCTCCTCAGCGGAGGTTCCCTCTGGAGAAGGGCATTCCACCACCTTGGTGGCCTACCATGTCGGAGGAGTGGTGGCGGGAGATGGGCACGCCCAAGGATCCAAGTCCTCCGCCCTACAGGAAGCCGCATGACCTAAAGAAGGCTTGGAAAGTAAGTGTCTTGATCGCGGTCGTCAAGCACTTGATGCCGGATATAGAGAAGGTCCAACGGCTCGTCGAGAAGTCGAAGGGCCTCCAAGACAAGATTACAGCGAAAGAAGTTGACATAATGAACGCTATTCTTAAACATGAACTGAACAACTACTTCGGGCTCCAACACAGTGCTCCCCCACCACCTCCATCGATGGAGAGGAGAAGCTACGGCGAGACGGTGGGGGATGCATCCCGGATTCCCGGTATCGTTGAGCGGCCTATCTCGGAGGCCATGCAACAGGGATCCATGAACGTGACGCGGTACTTAGCCGGTGATGTGAACATGTTTACGAGACGGAACCTTCCGAGCTGTGAACTTGGACCTCGAGGAAGCATTCACCAAGATAACTTGGGACATGTTCGTCATCCTGTAGCTTCAGCTTCTCATGGCAATCAGGCATTGGCTTCCTATTTGCCAATGGTGGCCGATAACCCTGTCCTTCCGAGTGGAGGAATTGAGACGAGACATCAAGGAACTTCCAGTTCTGGCATCAATCTCTTTCAAACAAGACTAAACCGGGACCAAACTCTTATCCCGGAAGCGACGACGAAGGTGGGAATGGATCCTCTTTTTCCAAGTTCAGTTGAAGAAGATGCGATGGGGACAAGCATCACCGGAGAACTTGCCAACTTAGCGCAACCTCAAATCTTCCCTACCGATGAGACAGTATCATTTGAATCCATCTTTCCAAATGATTTTGACATCTGTTCAGCTTCTTGCTTCTCAATAATGGGCCATTCTATTCGACCACCAGATTCATTTCATGAACTGGGTGAATACGACTGGTCCAAAGATTTCGGGAACTGACGAAAGTGTTTTGACTTTGGGTTTTATCATAGCTCATACAAACAATGTGAAATTTTGTATTCCTACTGTTAAGAACCCTAGAAATAATAATAATAATAATAATAATAATAATAAATCTTTTATATATATATATATACTTCTTCTCTTGCAAAAGATGTGATGCAAAGTAAAACTCGTGTTCCTGTCCTTGTAAACTTCGACACAAGTATTGTAGCTATTGTGTTCCTTTGAGGAAAGATATGGATTATATTCCATATCCAAATCGACGATGGGACACACTCGAAGAACTTGCAACTCCATGTCTATGATTAATGTGAATGGTTGAGTTTTCTTTAGGGTCAACTGTACTGTCACAAATTTAGCAGTGTCTCGTTAATCCATGCAATGCCTTTTTGCCACGTACCAAGATTAAAAAAAGTCTACCTACTTGAATGATCACAATGGTAAAATATTTTGATCATTCGTACATGTATATAAACTCGTGGTCACATAATATAACACAAATCCTAGGATCTTGTTATTATATTAGAAGGTTACTACTACTTGATACGATATTGCAAGGGCTTTTAGAGTGTAGCAAAAAATATATTTATATTCCAAAAAGTTCCACATAAGTACAAAGCAGTCGAACCATTTTAAGTTACAACTAGTTTTCCTCCTCGTGAAGTCAAACGAAGTTTGATGTCTTCCTTCCCCCATCTACTCTCATTGTCTCATATTCCACTATGGCCATACTCCTCCTCTTCACTACGCAAGCAATCCCTATGCCTCCTTAGTTTCCTTCTTCTTCTAACCTTTTCTCCTCTACTAATGACTCCGAATCTCTCCCCCATCGCTCGTCATTAGAAAATATCAAAACTTTCTTATTGGATTTTATTTAGTTTCACAAACAAAAGATTGCTTTATACAAAGTTAATAGCAATGATTCCTCCGCATGATCACGTCTCTCACGGGACTTATTATACGTGTGTTATATTACCTCAAACTATTTCACCATGATCCACTGCACCATGTCGTGTCCTTATGACATCTCCATTGCATTCAGATCCTTGTGGGATAAACTCGGACTACAATCTCTCAATGTGTGGCCTCTGTCATCACATCGTAGGGCCTCCGCCACTTTCGATCGTGTTTGCTCCTTTGGCAATTCACCTTCGCCCATCCATTCTCGGGTCACACCCGAAAGAAGCATCGTTCTACAACAGTCTGTCGCCTAGTAGCTCTCGAAGTTTCCAAACTTCGTTAAAATTGGTGTATCATTATCTAGATCCTAGGCCTTTTATCCCCCACCAGCACAATCTCCGTTGCGCACAACTTTCTTCATGACAACTCTAATGACAGCACTACGACATATTTCTTCAAGAGTACTCGCCTTTGCATCCTCTTGCTCGTGGTAAAGTCTTCTGTTCCTAACTTCACTTCCGCAAGTTGAATCAGCTTAGTTCCTCCGTCAAATGCATCTCAAAGATAAGGTGCATGTGCCTCGAAGCTTCCTTTCTTTATCTTTGGCACAATGCAAGATGAGTTTGCCTCATCAGAATGAAGAACCCATGGAACGAGATGATTTTACTCTTGCCTCTATAAGAGTTCATATCCTTGACCTCTGTCCAAGGAAAGCTCCGTGCCTCCGCTCCATGTTTCATCTTCTATGTCGACTCCCTTCATACGACTTGGATATTTCACCAAGTTCCATCCAAGTTGCTCTGATTCTCGATTTGCATTGAGTTGATAATAGCCTTCACCCCCACCATTCCATGGGTCAGCCCTCCGTTGAGTCCAATTTTCACATCGACTTTAAGTGTACCTTCATATGATGTTGCGATGGATAGCTCCCCCACTTAATCTCACAATATATCCACCAATGCATTACATCATTCGAGATCACGTGATGACTCCTCGCCACTCGTTCGGTCTATTGAGCTTTGTGAAAATATTATCTTGATATATTCTTCTTCAACATGTGCAGTCTGCTGCATATGATTCTCCCTCTGGAGAACCATGATATATTCCTCCTGAATATCTATCATGTTGGAGCAACTTTTCTCTTTGCATTCTTCCCTCTAGAAGTTTCAAAGATCACCATCATCTCAAACTACACCCCAATGGAGTTTCTGGTTGACTAGTGTCTTCGAAATGAGGTTCTGGTAGGTTCTTGCACTTGGGTCTTTTTTCTGTGGCTCTCTGGTACTGACTCGTCTGTTTTGAGCAACATCACCATTATATGATAGGCCTTTTCATACTAGGCCCATGATGTCGAGATGTCAGTAGATGAGTTGTCCTGGGAGAATAAGGGTCTCCATGCAAGGATTATTGAGCTGGAGAAGAGGATTCCCTTGGCGAATGAGGACATGTTGATTGCCAAGATGATTGGTTTGTTGGGGCAAGCCCAACAACAATTAGAAGATATTGAGCAATGTTTAGCGATTATATAACAAAGGTTACAGGATAACCAGGAGAGGGGTGACCAGCTGGAGGACAATCTGCATATGTGTTCTGATGAGTTGATGGCCACCAAGATAGGAGGCTAAAGAGCTGCTGGAGGAGGAGCGACGACGAGCTCACGATCTGGAGAGGGGGGCTATCACTGCATATAAGGAGTCAAAGGAGTTTCAATAGGGCATGCTGAGATCGGAAGAGCTTTGTATTGATACGGGTACTTTATTTCTTTGGGGTGCTTTAAGGCCAAGCATCCAGAAATAAGTGTTGAGGAGGGCCCCCTCGCTCAGTGGCCTAAAGATCTTAACATCCCTTTGGAAGCGTAGACCCCTTCCGGCGACAATCCTGACTCATTATCCTCTTTTGATTGAATACTTTGGTCTCCTTTTTTTATTTTTTGTCTTTTTCTAAGGGTTCTAATCTAGGTCAATCGAATGTGAGCCCTTGATTTTTCCCTAGTGCAAGCCTCCCACTTTTAATGTAATTTTCTTTCTACAACTGGATGTGAGCCCTTGATTGTAAGTATTTCACTAGTATAAACATAATTTTCTTTCGATCGAGTGGTGCTTTAAGGACATAATCATTTTTTTATTGATGTGCTGCTCTCAAGGTAGATCCCTGACTTCCATAATCTCGAGGCGATGAGTTGCCTCTCGGGTATAGCCTCATCGAATAGTTCTTTTTGGGGAATTGGAAGAGAAGCCTCAGGTGGAAGGATTTTCCCGAGCTAATTTCGGGAGTGGCTTGGCACTTAACCGTGGTGCCTTAGGTCGGGGGTATCTTCTCTCGGAGTGATCTCGAGGTGTGTGTTGACATGGGGAGGCACATATCTACCAAAAAAGGGTGGGGGAAGGTGTCCTTGTTCAAAGGAGTTGGGTGCTGGAGGGAGGGCACCTCCTTATTGTAGTGTTTTTTAGGAAGAGTCGTTGATGGACGTTCTTATAATATTTGGGCTCTCCTTCTAGCGCCAATATGATAAGTCACATTTTATCTTAAGTCAAAATGTTGTTGCCTTGGTACCATTGACTGGGGAGCTAACATGGCATGGTTCAATTCTGAAGGCGAAGATACGTCCGAGGGGCCCACTCTAGGGCGAGGGTACAACTCGAGCGGGGAGCTAAGATGGTAGGAAGACTCTCAATGTGTTGTTAGCTCACAATGACGGTCCTGCAAATATCCCAAGACGTGGCTCATCTATTGAAAGGAGCTCGAGGTCGTCCCGAGATACGTCTCGACCATGCCTACGAGCATTCAGTCGCACCTCGAGGTGCTCGTTAGATGTGTTAGGGTTTTACATAAGCGGTAAGTGGCAAGGGGTTTTTCACCATGACCCCTCCGACGCTCAAGTTAGTATTCCAGGTCCCCAAAGATGGGTTCAAATAGTGAGTCTTCCATATTTTCCTATTGAGGATGTGTTTTTTATATCTTGAAGGAGGGGAAAAAAGTTTGTGATGTCATTCTATGTTATAAAGGAATAGAAGATTATCTTTCCTATTTTAATAAATTAGAAGTAAGTTTGTATTTCTCTTTTAATATTTATACATGTAAACGGATGACACGTGGCAATTGCATATTAACTGTTGATAAATTTCCTATCACTGCTTAAAAAATTATTTCATAAATCAATGGATTATTGAGAGCAACATAGTTCATAACATGTATGAAGGATAATATTTACAAACCATGAAGATATTGGAAACATAAAATATCAATAAGAGAATAAATGTCAATTATGTTTGCAAGTATGGATATTACCAACGTGAATATAGATAGGGCAAGGAAGGATAGAGCACTGCCTACCCCATCTTCATCATGATATATGAGGCTAGACGTTGGACCCGAGCAATTGAGATTGGATTGAATGTTGATTAAGTCGATTGTGAGTCAATTGAGATTTATAGTTTGATTGAACTAGATATAATACTTATAATTATTTTATATTTTGATATAATTAATTAGTTTTGAAAATAATTTTATTTTTTTATAAATAAAAATAAATTAAATTATAAGAATGTAAAGTTTCTACAAGATCCTCGCCCTCGCCCCCATCTATCTGACCCGTTTATATTCCTACTATGCATTACAACACTATTCTTGTTTTTTTTTTATGCTAATAGCATTTCTTTCTTTTTTATCTTACTAAAAAAAAAATATATACATATGTATATAATTTTAATTTCTTTCACATTAAATCAATCGATAATTACTGTGTAACTTAACCATTTAGTTACTATATTTAACCTAAAGAAAATTAAAAACAACACTAATATTGATAATTAATTATGACCAAAATAAGAACGATTCCTAATGTATTCTCACAAAATATTCAGGTCTCCTAATCTATGATCACAAACACAACTCTGTACTGTATAAAGGCTTCATTATGTATTGTGAAGTTTCATACCAGCCTCACATCCATAATCCTCTTCTTTTTTTTTTTTGCCTTTTTCCTTTTTATCATCAGTAAGATTTACACTTTTTCTTTTACTACTATTTCTTGCTTATTGTTTTGATGCTTGATCTGTAATATTTATTTTAATACTTGATGTAAATTATAACTCAAAGAGGTAAAGAAACATGGCGGCAAGGATCCCCGAAGACATCCTCCACTACGATATCCTCCCAAGGGTTCCTCGTAAGTGCCTCTGTAGGTTCAAGTCCGTATCTAAGAAGTGGAATCACCTCATCTCCCACGACGGCGGATTCATGCAGAAGCTGTCATGCCATGGATCACCCGTCTCCTTCGGCTTGGTGTATAAGCGTCAAGGTGGCTTCTTCCTCTTCCCCATCGACATCCCCGGGGAGCTCAACAGTTGCATGCCCGACTCGTTCTTTCCCACCCTTCCAGATGGCACCATATACAACAACGTTCTTGCGCTCGTTGGTCATCTCCTCCTCTTGGTACTGCTGATGAAATCAGATTCGAGAATCTACTACGTGTGGAATCTAGTAACAAAAGTGGGTCACACGATACCTACTATCAGAGATTCGCGATGTCTTGGACTGGCTCTACATGCCTCGACGACCGCTGCTGCTGGTTACAAACTGGTAAACCTTGTGCTGGGACGATGGGAAGATTCTGAAGAGTACTTGTTCCAGGTTTACTCCTCTGCCACAGGGAGATGGATGGTTTCTGATCACAGGCTCATCATAAGAGACACACTGGCTTTTCATGGGCAAATCCATCCTTCTTTGTCCTCGAGGCGTGTCATCTACTGGGATCGATCTCCCTACTTATTATGGTTTGACGTCGAGAAGGACGTCGCCGGCCATACGCCACTACCGACCATGGATGAAGGTGGAGGTGTGCGTGTTCAGAAGCTTGGGGTGACATACGATGAAGGGATTTTAACTGTCACTCGACTCTTGACAGATAGAGCGATAACAATATGGATGATGGCGAAGGAAGGAGGGTGGGAGAGAAAGCATCAATTGCTGCACAATATTCCGATGGAAATTTTTGGAGATGTATACATCGCCAGTATGAATCAGATCGACCTCCTCTCATTTAGCGGTGGCGATAGACTTTACCTGCACATACGATTTGATAACACCCTACGACTGTGTTGTTACAACATAACCACCGGGGAGATGACAAAGATCATCCAGCTTGGGGGTGTATTGCAAGTGTCATGTCCCTCTATGTTCTTAAATCACAACAGTATGGTGAGATCAAATTAAGTTTCTTGGCCACACTTGCTTACAATTTATATCCTGTTACTTTCCTTGCATTAATTATGTAACTCGAGAGTCAAATGTTTTTAAGTATTTGAAGAAATTTTTTTTTTGTTTTTTTGTTTTAGTGACATCGTTGTTATTATTATGATGAATTACTTGATATATTTTATGATTTGTATGTTGAACTTAAAAATATTAGTAGAAAATATAAATTATTAAAAAAAATGTCATATATTTCTCTTTAATGGATTTGATAAATTAAAAAATAAATATGCATAAAAAAGTTAAATTCACTTAAATATATATATATATTATCATAATAAACTTAAAAAATTCTAAAATTAAAAATAATTCATTAGACATATTCTTGCTAAACGAGATTGTCAAAGATTTAGTTAGACAAAAAAGATATGGTACACATCAAAATTTATTGATCGTCCAAAAGAGATTGAGAGGAATAAATCATCAAATATTGATTTCATTGGTCCTGTTTTATCTCATTGTTTGCATCACCAGTCATTAATGTGGGATTCCTCGCTACACCAATATCTACCCTCATTACAAAGCCTCCCAGACAAATATCACAATGCCAATTGCAGAGAAAACAGATGGGAAACGTATTTCCACGATCTCTGTTCCTTTGGTTTCTCTGTTTCAGCCATGCACAAAGTTGACAGCATTCATTCTCAAGGAAAACACAAAAAAAAAAAAAAAAAAAAAAATGGACCCCAATCTGCATATGTGTTCTGATTAGTTGATGGCCACCAAGATAGGAGGCTAAAGAGCTGCCGGAGGAGGAGCGACGACGAGCTCACGATCTGGAGAGGGGGGCTATCACTGCATATAAGGAGTCAAAGGAGTTTCAATAGGGCATGCTGAGATTGGAAGAGCTTTGTATCGATACGGGTACTTTATTTCTTTGGGGTGCTTTAAGGCCAAACATCTAGAAATAAGTGTTGAGGAGGGCCCCCTCGCTCAATACGGGTACTTTATTTCTTTGGGGTGCTTTGTATCGTTGATGGACGTTCTTATAATATTTGGGCTCTACTTCTAGCGCCAATATGATAAGTCACATTTTATCTTAAGTCAAAATATTGTTGCCTTGGTACCATTGACTGGGGAGCTAACATGGCATGGTTCAATTCTGAAGGCGATGATACGTCCGAGGGGCCCACTCTAGAGCGAGGGTACAATTCGAGCGGGGAGCTAAGATGGTAGGAAGACTCTCAATGTGTTATTGGCTCACAGTGACGGTCATACGATTATCCCAAGGCGTGGCTCATCTATTGAAAGGAGCTTGAGGTCGTCTCGAGATGTGTCTCGACCATGCCTACGAGCATTCGGTCGCACCTCGAGGTGCCCCTTAGATGTGTTGGGGTTTTACACAAGCGGTAAGTGGTAAGGGATTTCTCACCATGACTCCTCCGACGCTCAATTTAGTATTCCAGGTCCCCAAATATGGGTTCAAATAGTGAGTCTTTCATATTTTCCTATAGAGGATGTATTTTTTGTATCTTGAAGGAGGGGAAGAAAGTTTGTGATGTCATTCCACATTATAAAGGAAGAGATTATTAAGTGCAACGTAGTTTATAACATGTATGAAGGATAATATTTACAAACCATGAAGATATTGGGAACATAAAATATCAATAAAAGAATAAATGTCAATTATGTTTGCAAGTATGGATATTACCAACGTGAATATAGATAGGGAAAGGAAGGATAGAGCACTGCCTACCCCATCTTTATCAGGATATATGAGGCTAGACGTTGGACCCGAGCAATTGAGATTGGATTGAATGTTGATTAAGTCGATTGTGAGTCAATTGAGATTTATAGTTTGATTGAACTAGATATAATACTTATAATTATTTTATATTTTGATATAATTAATTAGTTTTGAAAATAATTTTATTTTTTTATAAATAAAAATAAATTAAATTATAAGAATGTAAAGTTTCTACGAGATCCTCGCCCTCGCCCCCATCTATCCGACCCGTTTATATTCCTACTATGCATTACAACACTATCCTTGTTTTTTTTTTTTTTATGCTAATAGCATTTCTTTCTTTTTTTTATCTTACTAAAAAAAATATATATACATATGTATATAATTTTAATTTATTTCACATTAAATCAATCGATAATTACTGTGTAACTTAACCATTTAGTTACTATATTTAACCTAAAGAAAATTAAAAACAACACTAATATTGATAATTAATTATGACCAAAATAAGAATGATTCCTAATGTATTCTCACAAAATATTCAGGTCTCCTAATCTATGATCACAAACACAACTCTGTACTGTATAAAGGCTTCATTATGTGTTGTGAAGTTTCATACCAGCCTCACATCCATAATCCTCTTCTTCTTTTTTTTTGCCTTTTTCCTTTTTATCATCAGTAAGATTTACACTTTTTCTTGTACTACTATTTCTTGCTTATTGTTTTGATGCTTGATCTGTAATATTTATTTTAATACTCGATGTAAATTATAACTCAAAGAGGTAAAGAAACATGGCGGCAAGGATCCCCGAAGACATCCTCCACTACGATATCCTCCCAAGGGTTCCTCGTAAGTGCCTCTGTAGGTTCAAGTCCGTATCTAAGAAGTGGAATCACCTCATCTCCCACGACGGCGGATTCATGCAGAAGCTGTCATGCCATGGATCACCCGTCTCCTTCGGCTTGGTGTATAAGCGTCAAGATGGCTTCTTCCTCTTCCCCATCGACATCCGCGGGGAGCTCAACAGTTGCATGCCTGACTCGTTCTTTCCCACCCTTCCAGATGGCACCATATACAACAACGTTCTTGCGTTCGTTGGTCATCTCCTCCTCTTGGCACTGCTGATGAAATCAAATTCGAGAATCTACTACGTGTGGAATATAGCAACAAAAGTGGGTCACACGATACCTACTATCAGAGATTCGCTATGTCTTGGACTGGCTCTACATGCCTCGACGACCGCTGCTGCTGGTTACAAACTGGTAAACCTTGTGCTGGGACGAAGGGAAGATTCGTACTTGTTCGAGGTTTACTCCTCTGCCACAGGGAGATGGATGGTTTCTGATCACAGGCTCATCATCAGAGACACGCTGGCTTTTCATGGGCAAATCCATCCTTGTTTGTCCACGAGGCGTGTCATCTACTGGGATCGATCTCCCAACTTATTATGGTTTGACGTCGAGAAGGACGTCGCCGGCCATACGCCACTACCGACCATGGATGAAGGTGGAGGTGTGCGTGCTCAGAGGCTTGGGGTGACATACGATGAAGGGATTTTAACTGTCACTCGACACTTGAGAGATAGAGCGATAACAATATGGATGATGGCGAAGGAAGGAGGGTGGGAGAGAAAGCATCAATTTCTGCAGAATATTCCGATGGAAATTTTTGGAGATGTATACATCGCCACTATGAATCAGATCGACCTCCTCTCATTTAGCGGTGGCGATAGACTTTACCTGCACTTACAATTTGATAACACCGTACGACTGTGTTGTTACAACATAACCACCGGGGAGATGACAAAGATCATCCAGCTTGGGGATCTATTGCAAGTGTCATGTCCCTCTATGTTCTTAAATCACAACAGTTTGGTGAGATCAAATTAAGTTTCTTGGCCACACTTGCTTACAATTTATATCCTGTTACTTTCCTTGCATTAATTATGTAACTCGAGAGTCAAATGTTTGAAGTATTTGAAGAAATTTTTTTTTTTTTTTTTTTAGTAACATCGTTGTTATTATTATGATGAATTATTTGATATATTTTATGATTTGTATGTTGAGCTTAAAAATATTAGTAGAAAATATAAATTATTAAAAAAAATATCATATATTTCTCTTTAATGGATTTGATAAATTTAAAAATAAATATGCATAAAAAGTTAAATTCACTTAAATATATATATATATTATCATAATAAACTTAAAAAATTCTAAAATTAAAAATAATTCATTAGACATATTCTTGCTAAACGAGATTGTAGATTTAGACAAAAAAAGATATGGGATTGAGAGGAATGAATCACCAAAGGATTAAATCATCAAATATTGATTTCATTGGTCCTGTTTTATCTCATTGTTTGCACTCTGAAATATGTGAGATTCGGGGCAGAGGCACTCTGAACTTAAGCCTCCCAGACAAAAATCACAATGCCAATTGCAGAGAAAACAGATGGGAAACATATTTCCACGATCTCTGTTTCAGCCATGCACAAAGTTGACAGCATTCATTCTCAAGGAAAACAGGAAGAAGAAAAAAAAAAAATGGACCCCAATCGAACTAAAACAATTTTTTACCTCCTGTTACAGTTCATAAATAAAGGGAAAGCCATAACCAAAGGTAACACCCAACTTCCCAAGTTCAAACAAAATTTCTCGAGCAAATACACACAGAAAACATCGTCAACCACCCATGGGTTCTAAACAATCAACATAAAACCGCACGTCCTCTGGGCTCCCTATTCCGGTAGGATCTGCTCGTTGTCTGCATCTCCTTCATCCTCTATCTTAGGCTTAGATGGAGTCGGGCCAGCCCCAGGAGCCTGCTTCTTCTTGATCCCACTCACAATGTCGTCAATCCTCAAAAGCATGCAAGCAGCCTCGATGGCCGTCTTAAAAGTTTGGGCCTTTACATTGTAGGAGTCCCATATCTGAAATGAAACACCAATTAGGAGCAGAAAGACGGAGAACGAGAATGAAGGGAGGTTGGCACCCAACCCATACCTTCCGCTCTTTCATATCAACAATGTCACCAGTATTTCCATCAATGCCGACCCATTCATTCCCGACATTAGCATGCTGCAGCACAAAATAGGCAAATGATGTGATCTTGCAGTATGGTCACAATAACCATCAAGCCTAGTCAAGTAAATCAATCTCATGGTTCAGCAAGTGACATGTCCATAGGCAGCCATATTATCTGTCAAGCCTTACAAAGTGGGGTCTGATCAGTAATGATCCACCTGACCGAAGTAGATCAGATTCAAGGTCCAAATTTCCAGACAAAGGAACTCCGTATAAGATTACAGTGGAGAGAAGGTTATACACTTCACCTTTCCTTGGAGGGCAGTCATTGTTCGAATGACGTTCACCCCGCAATTCTGAGCCAAGGTTCGTGGGATTGCCTCGAAAGCTACAGCAGCAGCTTCATAGGGCCACTGATTACACAACCAAGCAGAAGATCAATTTTAGTTGCCATATGCCTAGAGTATAACATCATTTGATTCTGCAATTCTACTTAATGAATAAGAGCATACATACTATACGGGTAAGCAATCTAGTTATCACCTTTTCTATCCCTTCAATTGATGAACTCTTCTGTTTTAGTGCAGCCGATACTGTTAACTCGGTTGCACCACCACCAGGAAGAAGCTTTGGATTTTTCAAGATGTTTCGGGACACTGACATAGCATCCTGTGGATCCAGACTTAGTTATTGCATGACACCATGATTTAAATAAACATGTACAGACATGAGAACATGAAAATGTACCTGCAAGTTCCTCTCAACCTCATTCAAAAGATCCTTGCTGGCACCTCTCAAAAGGACAGTACAGGCTTTTGGATCTTTGCAATCAACAATATACGCAAAAAACTCGTCACCAAATTTCTTGACTTCAAATAGCCCTGCTCCGGTTCCAACATCAGATTCTTGCAACTCCTCCGGCCTGTTGACGACAACAGCTCCACAAGCCTTTGCAATCCTGTTATTGTCAGTCTTTCTCAATCTCCGGATGGCGCTGACTCCGGCCTTGCTGAGGTAATGACATGCAAGATCACTGAGCCCCTTTTCTGTAATGACCAAGTCAGGTTTAAACTTCAGTATCTGCATGCACAGATTCTGTATATACTCCTCCTCCATCTTTAGCAGAACTTCCCTGGAGATGGACATACATGTTAATGCAGGCTCTTCAGTAGATGTTTATGGAATACTTGATATTGATGAATAACATGTTTGTCACACAAGCTCTACTCTGTCTTTGATGGAAAAGTTTTAACTTCCATTAGGGATAATACTATATAAAACTGTGCGCCCATGTTCAGCCCAAAAATAACACTAACTACCTTAAGAAATGTTGAATTAGGCTGTAAATATAATAAGTGTCATGACATTAACCATGCTGACTACCTGCAATTGTACATAAAAGACAATTATTTTGCTACAGTCATTACTTATCTCAACAACAACCTCTATAAGAATTATAAGTTATCCATAAATTTCCAATTTTCAGAATACAAAAGTTCCAAGCATTTTTTGTTACTTAAGAATAAGTAGGCTTGACCTGAAATTAATCATCACATTCAGGATCTGCAATATATTGTTTAGTAAAAAAAAACAAGCCAAATTAAATCAACTTCGTACCAGTCTTCTTCCTTGACCAACTCGGCATTAGTTTGGTTTTCTCCTTTCTTATACTCAAGGGGGCAATCAAGGAGAATAATGCGTGGGTTCAATATCTTTCTCCTCATTTTTCCAGGTGCCACAACATCCTTATTAATCATAACTCCCTTAAGAACCTTGGAATCTTCCAGCTGCCCTCCAGGAACCTTCTCAACTTTTATATATTTTTTTATATCAACCTCACGTAGACCTTGGCCAAGGTCCACACCAACTGTGGTTGTCGCATCAATGGCAAGATCCTGAAAATGACAAGATAAAAAGTTAGAATTTCAGGTGTCGGATGATATAATACAACTTTCACCAAGCATCATAGTCAACTTTGGAATATAGCCTTCTCATGTTTAACTAATAAATAATCTCATTAGAACTGAAAACTAAGTTATCACAAGGAAATACTCACAGCAATTAGGTCCCCAAATTGTCCAGTAAATTTTGTGCCTATACAACTTTTGACAAGGCCCAGCACCGTGGCACCTATGAAGACAAATCCAAATGAAAATTATTCAAACGCATTTCAAAAAGATATTGCACACGGCAGAAGTGAAGGGAGGTCCACAAGAATTAAAAAGAAAGATAACAAAAAACAAGGGTGTGTAACACTGAACCATAGGTCATGACCATCAAAAGATTTGCTGTGCAACACTGAATAACTGAATGCAAGAAATTGAAGAACTTACGGTCAGTGACATCAATAGGCATTGCAATATTGTCCAGAACGGCAATAGAATCTTCAAGAGCTTTATTATATGCTGAAGAAAAGATTAGACAATCTTAGAGACAATGAACCAAACAGCACAGATACACATGTATGTACATATATGGTGCAAATTGAAATAGATGCCTCCTGATTATTTCAAGATTACCTCGACATATAACAGTAGGATGGTAGTTCTTGTCAATGAAAGTAGCAGCAACATGGAGCATCTCACCAGCTTTAAGAAATTTCATACAAAATATCACCATTTCCAAAAATAAAAAGTTTGTCTTAGATACTAGCTCAGGCAACATACAAGAAAACCAAAATGAACCAAAAAAAAGCATCAGCACATCTTGCTAACATTATTAAACACATGGCAGATGATTCAAAGATGATGTTTCAGATCAGGTACATTGCTTTTGATTCAATTTGACTATGTATTGTGTAGTTAGCTAGATGATGAGGCAGATCCTACATACACACATAAATTCACAAGGAGATTCAAAAACAAAATAACAGAATGCACCTAGTACAATAACAGATGTTGTGCCATCTCCAACTTCCTCATCCTGTGTGCGGCTTAGTTCAATCATTGACTGTAAAGTCAGAGAAAAAAAAGCATAGTATTGCGTTTAGTACAGTTATGAAGCCTGCTGTGAGAGTTCTCAAGTAAAATGAAATAGAACAAAACAATCCATTTTGTAAAACAATACTGATCTAAAATTCATGATATTAAAAACAACAGCAATCGACTCAAAATAAGAGAGCATATACAAGTAACTTAACACAACTAAAATCAACTAGCATGGACAAACCTTGGCAGCTGGGTGAGCAAGATCAAGCTCACGAAGTATAGCATTTCCGTCGTTAGTAACCACAATCCCTGACAACAATAGTTTGAACAGAAAAAAGTGAGGAGAGTTATGTTAAAAAGTATATCACAATAATGAATTTGAAAACCACTTCAAGTGACGAACCACTTGAAGCACAACCAGCAAGAAGGGCAGAATTAGCCTGGAAAATTAATACTAGCATAGGAAGAATAAACTAAAACATATAGGTAGGTCATGACCTGGTACAAATCTTCGTCATTGTTCATGAGCCCCAAAGAATCTTCCAATGAAAATTGTGTTCCATGGCAAGTCAGAGATTGTTTGTATCAGTTGAACAAAAAAATGTTTACATCAGATGTCATCAAATTATCACATTTAAATGGCAACAGATTTAACTTTATTGTCATCTTTTTCATTTTTGTCATCTATTTGTCCTAATTCAATCATCCCCTTAGACTGACAGATCTACACCTAATTACCTTTAACCACTTCCATCACCCCCAGTAATCACCTAACTTAAGCCACTAGAAACGACAAAATTCTGCACACAACCACTTCTTACTAGAAGTCACTCAGCCTTAAACACATCATCAGATGAAAGGATATTTTAGCAAACTTGCAAGCCCCTTTGATCTTGCTTTGGTGCTCTTCGACAAGCCCAAACCACCACCATGAGGCAGTCAAGATTCCACAACAATAACCAATAAAAATTGGAAATATCAACAGCTTCTGCAAACAAAGCAATCAGAACAGGAGAAACTTGAGAAAGTTCTTTACCATTTTTGTTATGCTTGGTGACCTAACAACTCTCCAAAATTTGCTCCAGAATAGTTCAATATGGTGTACATCTCAAAATTCTGCAAATTTTAGCTAATTTACAGCTAGTCTGTTCTTAAGGTTCTATTCCAGAATTTCATAGCTAGTCTGTTCTCAGCTAGTTATTATGATGGAAATAACCTTGAAAGAAGGCCATATTCAATGAGAATGATCAATCATACATGAATACAAGTCAACTGGCAGGGGAATGAATTTTAAATAGATACATTATATGCTACTGTTGGTGCCATTAGTACATGATCCAGTTTGGCTGCAGATCTGTGACACTGAGCAGTACGAAGATACATAACCGTGCAAACTTCCTTGATCAGCATAAATCCCATTAATTCTATAACCAGAGGGGTCATGAAATGGTCTGATATGATCAATATGGAATTTGGGCTTTGATTTTACAACTGAAACAACAACTAACTAATTGATATCTTATCAAATGATTTTTTAACAATTCTACAAGCTTATGAATGTTGACAATATCTTAGCTAATCTTAGCTGCTAAAATGTGCCAAATACAATGACAAAAAGTTATATTATATTACATTATATAAATATAATATAAAAAATAACAATAAAAAAAGGGACGATGTCGCCTCGTTCCTTATCCCCACATGGGGAGACTTCTCTTCTCCCACGCGGGGAGAAGAAACCGCCCGCGGGCGATGGATCGCGTGGGCGAAGAGGACTCCAGGTATTTTTCTCCCTCCCTCAACTGATACCGCCCGAAATCGGCCGACGACAGTCGAAATCAATCGTTACTGCCTGACAGCGGCCAGCAACGATCGAAATCGACCGTTGCCAATCGATTTCATGTGGAAACGGGCGAAAACAACCGCTACCTGGCAATAGCGTCCGGTAGCGAGCGATCCACCGCGTACCGATCAGCTAGTGGACCGATACATACCGCCCAGTACGAGCGGTACCGCCCGATATGGAAAACCTTACTTTTAGAAACATCATCACATAAATTGTCTAAATCCTTCAATTTCTGCAATTCTAGGCCAACAAGTTCACTACTTACTACACATAATTGTGCACCTTTTTTTAACACATTCACAATCATTCTCAACTTTAGACATTATTTTATGGGTTAACAAATTTACCCTCCTTACTATAGATTCTAAGAGGCATAAGCAAAATATCTCTTCTTTGAGGGTAGATGTACACAATAGAATGCAACAAAGGATCAGATTAATGATTTTATAAGACCAAAAGTCTAATGCATAATTGAATATTAAAAGATCATCACAATAATAAATATAAAGACCAATCAAAAAATAACTTAAGAGGCTTACAGTATCATTATCACAACAATGGATGCAGAGATCAACAAAAGAATAGCTTAAGATGTTAACAATGCCAAATAAAAAAGTCTGAAAACAGACCTCCAGCAGCATCAAGCAGCATCTTAAGCATAGATCGAGGACCCAAAGTAGTTCGAATTATGTCAGCCACAGCCTGCATGCATAATATAATGAAAAACACGAAGTCCAAATTTAGAAGGAAAAGAAAGTAATGCCAATTTCAACAACAATGAGGTATCAACTACTTTATTCCCAATTATTCCAATGATTACTGGAATCCATTAAGGGCAATAATTGCCAACCACATTCATGCAAGTTCAAGTGTACATAAAGAGGTTAAAATGATGGAATTTCCAGATATTCTTATTAAGTTCATCAAACAACCACACAGTATGTCATTGTATCATGAAACTATTGGCATCCACCATTGGAATCTACTTATCTAACAAACAATATTCATCTTAGGTACTTGGCTTAGCTTTCTTATTCTCATCCATGCATTGAAAGACTCACAATGCGTGTCCTACTTCAAATCAATTATTTGTTAAATCCATCAAAGTCCTTAAGAAAGAGTATACAAGGAAATACGAAGCTTGAACATAATACCAACATACCAATGTAACCAAACAATATAAATGATTCCTACAACTGATACATTGAAGCATCACCAAAGTCTGGAGCTGAAACATGATTACACTTTTTTATCAAGACAGGAAAGTCCCCTCCTACGGATCCCCCAGCACAAAAACACTCCAATTATTACACAAACCTCCATAGCAATGTCTGAAGATCTCTTTATTATCTTTAAGGTACCAATGTAACCTAAAAATGACCAAGTGATGGAGAACCATCTAGCTTTATAAAGGTTTTCATAAGAGTTTATTCTAGGCAACGAAATCAGCATGAACTCACCAATTATTTTTCCCAAAAACTCTAAGAGTTGCGTGAAAAATTAAAGTCTTTTGGGTCTTTCTAGGTGTTAATTCTTCCGACTCTTCCTTTGTATTAAGTGCACTCTTTACTATTTAGGTATCTAAAAGCCACATTTTGGTATTCCAAAGGCATACAAGTTCCTTATGAGATTATCCTTGGGAATTATTGGCTTCAGTGATTATACCAAGGCTCCTAAACCCCTATAAATAGCAGAGCTTGTTAACGGATGAATCACTGCAAATTTAAATGAAAAACTTACATCTTCTCTACTCTTCTAGTCTCTCACTCCCTCTTTGATCTCACTCCTCTCTTGCTTTCTTGCTTTCTCAGTTCCACATCAATTTGGTTTCAAAGTCCTCAAAAGACCTGCCCTATACTCCATTGGACCCCAACTAGCAACAAAAGCTTCACCATATGGATCTGTACCAGTGTACCAACCATGTATCGATATGGTACATACTAGCATACCAACCAAGGTTTTCCATACAGGTCCGTACCAGCATATCCGATACCGAGCGATACACACAGTGCAGACCGCTCGGTATATTATAATATAATATAATATATATAATATAAATTAGAAAAATAAAAGGGCAACGTCATCGAGGCGACGTCGCCTCGTTCCTTCTCCCTGCATAGTGAGACGTTTCGTCTCCTTACGCGAGGAGAAGAAATCGCCCACGGGCAACGAATCGCGCGGGGGAACCGAGGAAGAGCAGCACGTGGGGAAACCAGGTTTCTCCATCTTTTTCTCCCTCTTCTTCTTTCTCCCTCAATCGACCGCTAACGATCGATTTCGATGGTAATTGTATATGAGGGTGGCACCATGAACATAATCTCAAAATCTGTTACAAGAGACTAAGCCTTAAGGTAGAGTCATCTGACACCATTCAAAGTAGACTAGGTTGACAAAACCACTTTATCTATGATTGTGAGGTGTTTGGTACACAATCAAAATGGGTGATTACCAGAATGAGATCTACCATGACGTTCCACCAATGGATATTGCCTACATTGTTTTAAGTTGGCCTTGGTTGTCTGACCTTAATGTTACTAATCATGAGAGTATTAACACCTATGCCTTTAGGTACAAAGGCAAAAACATTATCTTGCAATTAACAAAATCATCAAAAAATGACAAATCAAGAACTCTCAAGTCTTCCACAAGCCCCAACCACCAAGGGACTCCACTTACTAGATCTTAAATCTTTATAAATAGAGAGCCTACACAACCAATTTTGTGTGGTCTTTATTACTAGAGAAATTCCTATCTATTGCACTATTCCTAACCTAGATCCTGAGCTTAAATCCTTGTTAAATAATTTTTTTGATATCATACCCTCGGAATTACCTAGTAAGTGACCACCATTACAAGAAATTCAAGATGTCATTAACCTTGTCCTAGGATCGCAGCTCCCGAGTCTCCCACATTATAGGATAAATCCTAAGGAGAGAGCCAAGTTAAACAAGCAAGTTGAAGAACTTTTGGCTTAAGGATTTGTGTGACACAACCTCAGTTCTTGCGTTGCTCGTGCCTTCTTTAACCATAAGAAAGACGAGTCTTGGAGGATGTGTGTTGATAGTCAAGTGATCAACAAAATAGCAATCAAATATCGCTTCTGATTCCTCGACTTGAGGATATGCTAGACCTGCTCGCTAGATCTAGTTGGTTTACCAAAATTGACATAAAAGCGGATATCACCAAATTCGTATTAGACCTGGAGATGAATGAAAAATAGCATTCAAGACTCAAGATGGTCAATACGAATGACTAGTCATGTCGTTTGGTCTATCCAATGCCCCAAGCACTTTCATGCACTTCATGAACCAAGTTCTACAGTCCCACACAGGTAAAATTTACTGTATTCGGCTTTGACAACATTCTGATCTTTAGTAAGACTAAAAAATCTTATTTAGGACATCTTCGATCGGTTCATACCACTCTTCAAGCTATTAAGTTGTACGTCAATCTAAAAAAGTGTTTGTTCATGCAAACCCATATCCTATTCCTAGACTTCATCATTTCTACCCAAGGTGTTGTCATTGTCCAAAAAAGATCTGCATCATTCTAGAGTGGCTCGAGCCTAACACCCTTTCTGAGATTCAAAGTTTTCATGGATTAATCTCTTTCTATAGGAGATTCATTAGAAGGTTTAGTTCTATCATGGCACATATATTGATTGTCTAATGAATGGTGAGTTTTCTTGGGCCCTGATTGCTACCAAAGCCTTTGCTAACATCAAAACAAGAATGACTACCACTCCTATACTTAGACACCCTAACTTTAGTCTTGTAATGCATGTGGTTTAGCCTTAGAAGGAATTCTAAGTAAATATGGTTTGCCTATCGCCTTGTTCAACAAGAATCTCTGATTAAAAAACAATATTATTCTACCTATGACAAAGAATTCTATGTGATTGCGCAATGTCTTAGGTATTGACAATATTGCCTTCTACCACGAGCGTTTGCCTTGTTGTCTGACCACAAGGCCTAAGACTTAAGTGCCCAAAAGAAATTAAATGCCTAACATGCTAAGTGGGTTGAATTTCTCAATGAATACTCTTTTGTAATTAAGCATTGTTCTGGTACTCAAAACAAGGTTGTCAATGCCGTCAGTCGAAATTCTACAATCTTATCTACCATGAGTGCCAAGGTCATAGGACTTGTGCGATTAAAAGATGAGTAAATCCCATACTTTAGCCACACCTATCAAGAAGTCCAAGATGGAAATCATCATAAATGTACAGACTTGTTTCATAAGGAATGGTTACCTTTTTTGATTCACTAGATTGTGTATTTCCTGATCCTCCCTTCGGGGTTTTCTGTTTGGAAAATGCACGTAGGTGGATAGCAAGTCACTTAAGTCGAAACAAGACCATTGTATTAGTCGAGGATAGATTTAATTGACCTTCATTAGAGTGAGATGTTATTCGAGTAGTGTCGCAGTGTCGCACTTGTCAAATTGCCAAAACTCGCAAGTAAAATATTGGCCTCACCCATTCCACACTCCCCATTGCAAGATGTGAATTAAAATTTTGTCCTTAGGCTTCCCAAAACAACCTATGGCCATGACTCCATTCTGGTTGTTATTGCTTAATTTCAAAAATAGCCCCCTTTATCCAACGTAACAAGACCAACGATGCCTTACACATTGCTAAATTGTTCTTTCAAGAAGTGGGTAGGTTACACCGTTTGTCCTCAACCATAGTGTCGGATAGGGATGTGACCTTCGTTAGCTACTTTTGAAAAACTTTGTGCACACTGCTTGGCACAACATTGAAGTTCTATTAAGCCTTTCACCCCTAGATTGATGGTCAAACTGAGGTTGTTAAACGTTCCTTGGGAAATTTTTTTAAATGTTTAGCTGGGGAGAAAATGGAAAACTGGGATTTAAACTTACCCACGGTAGAATTTCCATACAATAACTTTGTTAACCACTCCATTAGAAAAAGCCCATTTGATGTTGTCCTCAGTTATACTCCTCGCACAACCATTGACCTTACCACCCTTCCATTTGACTGTCATGCCTCAGAACCAGCCCGCTCTTGCACTCAACATATCCATGATTCGCATACTGAGATTCGAAAATTAACTTAATAATGAAAATTACAAACTTGCTGCTAATGCACATCATAGGAGTCAGGAGTTTCAAGTTGGTGACTATTTCTTGGCTCGCATTTGCCCTGAGAGGTTCCCCAAGAACTCATTCAAGAGTTGCATGCTCGAGCCATTAGTCCTTTCCCCATTATCCAAAAACTAGGATCTAATGCATATATGCTTGATTTGCCTTCTAACTTAAATATTAGTCCACTTTTCAATATGGAGGATTTAACTTCATATCATAGTATTTTTTAGCCTCCTTTATCTATTGGTATTCCTACATGTGACAATCCTCCCAAAGCACCAACTCCCCCACAACATGGATGACATAGAGGTCATTCTCAATGATCGCCTTGTTACGTCTGCTACTAACATCACTCAACACTTTCTTAACAAGTGACGTGATCATCCAACTTCCAATACCACTTGGATTACTTTGGAAGAACTTCATGACATTGCACCATACTTATTGGACCAGTACCTTTCAGATCACTCTCCAGGGCCTAGGATCGAGTTCTTTTCCACCACGAGAGAATGACGAAGAACTATCTAGCCTTATAAAGAATTTTCAAAGAGTTTATTCTAGACAAAAAAATCAACAAAAACTCATCAATTATTTGGCCTAGAAACTCTAGGAGTTGTGTGAAAAATTGTAAAGTCTTTTGGGTCTATCCAAGTGTTAACCTAAAGACTCTACTTTTGTCTTTAGTGCACTCTTTACTATTTAATTATCCTACAAGTCATATTTTGGGATTCTAAAAGACATACAAGTTCCATATGAGATTATTCTTGGGAATTATTGCCGTCTTTAATTATACCAAGGTTCCTAAACCCCTATAAATAGTATAGCCTATCGATGAATGAATCACTATAGATTTGAATGAAAAATCTTCTCTACTCTTTTAGTCTCTGACTCTCCTCTCTAATCTCACTCCTCTCTTGTTATCTTGCTCTCTTGCTATCTCTCTACGCTAATCTTACATCACCAGGTCTATGGTTATGATACAAACTCCTTTCTTATATAGTCATCAGCTAGTGGACAAACGAGAGTTGATCAACATCTTCAATTCTTGATAAGAAAACAATCATCAACATAAATGCAATGAATCATATTTTGATTCGTTATACAGTAATATTTAGTCTCACTTGATCAAAATTGCACCAAGCTGGAATCAATTTATCCAATCTTGGTTGTGCACATTTGTTGTTCACATTCACAAAATATATCTACAAGACAATTAATTTTCCGAAGATATAATACCCTATATTTTTAAAACAACAAACAAGGCTGCGAAACATTTGGTTTAAACTCTTACCATATGATAATCTCAAGTCTCAATTGATCAAATTGCAGCAAACTCGATTCAGCGTTATGTATTCTTGATTGCACACATTTCTTGGTTATATTCACAAACTATATTTACATGCCAACTAATTTTTTATAATATCTTATATTTTTAAAACGATTTGGATTAAACCCTTATCCTTCCTGAACCAGTACACATTTTTATTCACAGAAAATATCTAATGACCAATTACTGTTGCAAATCAAACTCATTATATTTATTACAATCGCATATCCCACATTGGGTCTAAAAATTAAGGTATGACACATTTTGAGTCTCTAACTAATAGACTATGATAATAGCACTGACACGGTTTAAGTGGACGTGATGCAAAAAAATAACAGATTATTATAGCACTTTTTTTCATCTGCAACAACAAATGTTTCCATGAGAAAATATATTTGTCCTTGTCTTAACCAGAATTTAATTTTAAATTCCCTTTATTTCTAGTACTCCATTGGTTACTAGTTACAAATAGTCCCAACTCCTAACAATGTTATATGCTAGGGAATGCTAAAAGCCATTAAACACCTAACTTTTAAATGACCAATTTATTACCATATGGTTCACAAAATTTAACTTTTAAAAGCAAATTTGCCACACAAGAAACTTATGTCACAGAATATGGAGGGATCTATTTTACACTATGGGGAGAATGGTTTTAAACTTTTTATGCAGCATCTTTTACGTTACATATTGAGAATCAACAAAACAGGTATAACAACAATATAATGTTGAAACAAAAACCTACAGATTCTGCTATATAAGATTTGAACAAGGAAATCCATGTCCCAACCATTTTTTAACTACTATGAAGAGCACAGACTTGATTTCTGTAAAGATTGGGTACTCGGTTCACAAGATACATAAGAAAGGTCATGCTAAAAAGGTAGATATGAACTTTTCTTTCAAAAATTACTCACTCTAAAACTAAAGTAAGCATTAAAGTTAGCTTTTGGGAAAGGGTTTATTTACTATCAAAGCTATAAAGGAATCTGATAAAGATAAATCAATCCTGATGTCAGGATCCTTATCAGCATATGGTAGCATCCAGAAGTGCTCAGGTGCACAGTTGATCCAATTTGTTAAAGCAAAGTCAAACTAATAAATCACTGTGAGATTCATGCCCCTGTTAATTACCCAACATTGTTTCAACAACAACACTCTTCACGCTTCTCCTAGCATTGCCCAATGAAAAACCAATAAAAAGATTCCTCCTTCAACAATGACAAGTCAAATCTGACAGGTTCTAGACAATTCCAAGACAAATTTGGGACATGCAACAGCCTGGATCGCACAAATACTTAACATCATAAACACATACTCACCTTGGAGGCTTGGATGTTAGCATGATGAACCTTGCTTCCAGATTCCCGTTTTAAAGAATCTTCTGCTCAAAAGAATTAGCACAAATTGTTAGATGATCCTAATGATAAAATCATAGGATTACTCGATTCAATACAGAGTACATTCAAAATAATAGTTTTGCCATTTCACAAGAAAGACAGAACCATCCTGGTTCTTCTCTTCCTTTCATATTGTTTTAACCACAAAAATTCCTAGCAAACGAAGTCATGCAGTCAACCAAAAGAACAGCAATTGCGAAATCATGAATCTTGATCAATGGTTTGCTAAGACCCTAAATGTGACTTGGTAAATGAGAATATTCAATCAGAAAGGAAATCTGATCACGATCAAGAACACAACTTTTATTCTCAAAAATAAATAAAAAAGACAAATAAAAGGTAACAATGACCCAGCCGATCCTACATAATGCGAGACTCCAAAGGACCAAATCACACAACCAAGATCAAGATCAACCAAGAAGAATTAGGAGCAGTCGTTATCTTTAATAACATTAAGTGCAAGATCCCTTGTAAAAGAGGGCATACAACCAAGCAGATGATCCGCGGCTTCCAAATCATCGATCTTGAACTAGGGTTCGTCAGAACCCTCAAAAGGACTTGCGGTGAACAGAAAACTCGTCCCAGAAAGAACAGGTAGCGAAGCCTCGATCAAGAACCGAACTTCCGCCTTGAAAACAAACAGAAAGCAAGAAAAGACCCCAACCGATCTTACAGATTACGGTGATCCAAAGGACCAAACCTCACAACCGAGATGGAGATAACCCGTCACCCAAGATTCGTGCGAACGACCTCCTAGGGGAGCGAGAGGGACTTACTGAGAACGAGGACTGGGGCGTGCATGGCTACGAAGAGAGACGGGCCTTCCTTCTTTCTCTTCCTGGGGAATGAGACGGTGGACGGCGACAGCCGGGTATTAGGGTTTCGGCAACGACTACCTACGCGAGAGTTCTTGGAGCTTAAAACCCTCGTCACTTGGATCCTTTTAGGTTTGTGGTGCTCTTATTTATAAATAAGACCCCATAAACATACTATATATAATAGAGTCTCTATAACGCAACCGTTATATACATCTTAGATCTCCTTAATATTTATATTTAAGTTCCTTAATATTTATTTATATAATTGGCAATTGGCCATTGGCCATGTAAGTAAGTAATAGACCTTATAAACCTCCTTGATATTTATATAAGAGAACTATTTTGCATCTTAGTCCTCTTCAATGTTTTTATTAAGTTCTAGGCTGCAAAACCAAAACCACCTCATTTACAAGTCAATAAGTTTTGTCTCTCTATGTCCATTGAAATGATGACTCGAACAATTCGTGAAAAAATAAAGAATTAGGCAATCTTATAATTAAGACATATCAATTTATTAAAAAAAAAAAAAAAAAATTTTGACATATGTACATAACTACAACATCTAACCAAAAAATAATCTCAACTTTAAAATTTATATAAATAAAATACTTATATGTCATCGTCCATATCTATATACACTACATGAGGCTACACGTGCTCATTTCCCAGCCCATCACTTAGGTGACTACTAATCTCATTACTTATAAAATAACATATATAATGAGTAATCATTCAATAAATATAAGTATGAGTAATCATTCAATAACTATAAGTTTTTATAATTTTATTCATGTCAGAATGCACCATGTCATATATATCCTATTTTAAAATTATTATCATAAGATAATTAATAATAAATATCTCATCTTATAACTTTTTTAGCCAACATAACCAAATGACATAGTATATGTAAAATAAGAAGGTAAAATTTTATTTCAAAATAATTTGAAATACTTGTATGCACATATAAGAAACGTAGCAAATTTATTAATTTCTACATCTTATATCATGACATATATGTGCACTAGTACACTACATGTCATCTTAATATATGCATATGCTCTTACACCATACATCATAATATATACGTGTACTTTTAGACCATACGTTATAATATATATGTGCACTCTCATACCATACATCATAATATATACGTAGACTTTCACACTGTACGTCATAATATATACGTGTACTCTCACATTAACAAAGCCTTAAAGAGAGTGTTTGATGTAATGCTCTTATATATCAATGTCTTTCAGTTTTATTCATGTTTTGCATAGCATTTAAAGGGCTTGCAGTAGACATGACAGTCTCAGTTTGATTTATAAAGAAAAAAATTACTCAACAAAATATATATTAAATTATCATTATTTTAAAAAAAATATATAGATATATAAAACTAAATACACACCAAATTATAGTTTTAAACAAAATCATTTGGATGCTAAACTATTACCTTAATTTAACTATCAACACCTATTTTATTATGCTGAAACTAGGTTTAGAATGTTTGAATTTATAAACCATATATATTGGCATACAAATATTATATTTACTCAATTTCAAATATTACATAACCCTATGAAATTTTTTTAAAACATATCGAAATATTAGAGCATAATTATTTTCCTAAAGGGTTATTTAAACTCGAACAAAACCCCTTCGTTAGAAAGCAAGGGATTCAAAATAACTTAGATTATAACTCTATGCACCAATCTCATACTAAAGGTCTTAGAACTATAATAGGATTATCTAAAATATATACTAAAATGAAAGATAAATTAAAAGCCTAGATTACTCAAAACTAGCTAGAAAAATTAGCTTATAATATGTAAAATTAAAACCATAGGTATAGAAAAGGAAGAGTTAAGTCTTTCTTACCTCAATCTTCCTTAAAAGCTGGGGTTTATAGCCATGGTTGAAGGAGAGAAAAAGTCATGGGTTATCAGTTGGGTAAAGAGGATGAGGCTAAGATTAATGTAGAGGTGATTAAGAGATTGGCTTGAGGTCTAGGGTTTAATCCTATTAGGTCTCATGTTAAATTTTTCTTTTTTTTTCCTACTAATATAACTTTTATATTATAGTAACCTTAATTGTGTTTAATTACTTTGGATAAAAATGATATTTTTGATATAGACTTATCATTTAATCTCACTTACGTAGCTAAACATTAAGTATAATACTTCTCTTTGATTTACATCTTTATTTAATTTTTTATTACTCATTCCATGCCAAAATAGCTTATCATCCTTGATATACATGATATTTAAAACTTAAGCTTATTTTAATTATGTTCAAACTCATTTAAGCATTAAGATTCACGGTTGATTAAAATTCAATCATAAATTTTAATCACTATATGTATACTTATTATTATAATTTAATCTCATATTTAAGTCTACTAGCATATTTTAGTTTATTACATTATACTTAACAGTAATATTTATGCATGTTCAATCAATATTTCTTAAAACATTAAGAATGATATTTTTTGAAAGTATTACTTCAATCTTAAAAGTTAAAAACATAAAAATATCATTTACTAAACATATATATCACAAAGCATATCATGTTCTAGTATCATGCTTTAGTATCATTATTATTTTTTGTTTGTGTCTTTAGTATCATGATTAAGGAAATTATTGCTCTTCCTGTTGGAGTTCCTTGGAAATCTTTTCATGTTCTAGTATCGTGCTTATTACTGTGGACTTGGCAGTAAGTTAAAGATGGCCAGATTTGTTTATGATTGTTCTAATTTTAGTTATCATGGGAGCATAACTGGAGTCACAAAACTCATACATAAAAAAAAAAAAAAAAAAAAAAAACGGGTACTAATAATATGTGAAAAGATCCATCTTGTTCTGGGAATTCCCAACTCATATTCCTTCATCATCCTCACCAATGCATAGTCATTTGATGTTTCAGAATGGTTTATAAAATTTTCAGTAACAGGGGCTTCAAATTAATGAACAATTTGTTTTGCTTTAAATTTTCAATAATAATATAATTCAACTGATAGTTACACAGACATTATCCAATAAAGTCTTCAAATTAATTCAAATAAAAAAGAGTGAGGACCACCATATAAAAGAATTGCATAAAATAAAGCTAAAAAAATTATAAATGAAAAGAAAAAGTACAACACTTTCTGCTAGTTTCTTATTGGAGGTTACTAGAACTTTGTCATGCCATTCATTGCTCTGGTGGATTTCATCCTTGCATTAACCAGGAGTCAGTCCTGTGGATCTGTAGTTTGCTTGGGTGACCTTCGATCCTAATGATCCTTGCATATTACAATGAGCATCAGTCAACATCTAACCACAGCAACTCTAAAATCCTGTGGTTAATATCCCACTGAAAACATATTCTTGCTTCAAGAAACTCTAGATCTGGAACAGTGAAACCCAACCACAGATGAACTAAGCAGGGGCAAGCAACCTCGAGTCTTATATATCACACTGGAAGGCTACTACTACTACTACTACTACTACTACTCATGAGCCATCAGAGTTTGATGTCTGTAAATTGCAAGAATACTTTCCACCACTATTCCTGCTGAAGCTGAATCTGGTTCAACCTGTTAAACCATATAGAATGCAGAATCATGTGGAAAATGTCGTACCTGAGTGGCTTTGCATGCCACAGAAAGTGCCTCTGTAACTTCTGTACACAAGTGTGCATCCTGATGTATCGCCTGAGAGAAACCCCTAGCAGTATGTTCTTCAAGTTAGGTATGTCCTTCTCAGCTACAACCACAGAGAAGGCACTCCAGTCTAACAATTCCTCAAAAGGAAGCACAAAATTGTCTGCTATTATCACCGGAACACATTCATAATATATAGACTCCACGATCCTCGGGCTGTTCACTTCGTATCCCATGGGACAGATACAGAACTTGCTTGCTTTCATATGCTGGACATATGACATTTGCCTTGAAACCCTGTTTGGAAGGGGTCCATAGATTCTCATGTCTTCATCTTTATCACCCCAGTGCTTCAGAAGGATTGGTCTGACCCTCCCATGCATGTTCCCAGCAAAAAAGGCTAGAATCGATCGTTGGGAGACACGGTTCCCACCCACGTATCTAAGCGGCTTCTTCGGATCTCTGATGGTTGTTTCCGGAAGGGAAACATCTCTGCCACGGATGAATATACCTTCTGAAGCATCAGAATTGCACAGAGCTTTGATTGTGTTTTTACATAGTTCTTCATGTCGAGTGGTGGTGTAAGGCCCCTGTACAAAATCTCGATAGAAAACATGATAAAGTGTTCTTGCAGAAACATGATAAAGTGAAGTGGATATAATAAGATACTGATATAGTGATTTACATACTCGTGCTTAGAATTGTGAATCATGAATATATTATCAATTAAACATAAAGATACACATTTGTGGAATAAATCTATTATGAACTTATTCAAACATATGTTACATGAATTAAGTCTTGACATCAAGCATAATACTATGCATTATTTTCTCAATCTACACCCCCACACTGACTTTTCAGTTTGTGAAATAATGTTTGCAAAGAACATAAAATAGATATTTTTCTCAAAATATGATGTTATCCAATACAAGTCATTTCCGAACTTGCCATCGTTTAAACCTGTAATTGATAAGGTGTGATGGAACTCTAGAAATGACAAAAAAAGAATCACTGAACTTGATGCATACAACAAAAATTTGGAATTGAATATCATAATCTGTCAACAATAGAGAATTCTCAGTAATTAATAAATCATATCATCTTTATTTTCAGAACTCTTTCAGCAAAAGGACTTCTAGCCTGCTGGCCTTGTGTGAAAAGTCTTGATTTTACATATGAATATGTAATTTAGAGCAGGCAAACTAATGTACAATATGATCTGCCACAAGTAACTTTCCTTTGCAGTTGTAGTAACATCAGAACAAGATAAACAGAACAGGGTACATCACACATGATGCCTAACAAGAGTTGATCATATAGAATTTTATGAATCTTCAGCAATATATATATATATATATATGTATTTGTTTGCAAAGGCAGAATATTTAAAATTGACACTAGTGAATACTTACCCAGTCATGGCAGGCAACTAGAAAATGATCTGCCCCTCCAGTCTTATTCCAGAAAGGAAACTTTGCAGCTATACCATTCACATAGTCCCTTAAAAAGAGTGACAAGGGCCTCAAGTTGTGTGAGTTAGGCACATAAAGGGCAAGCTCTAGCTGGCGTGCACTATATGGTAGATAGAACAGATGAGCTTTACTTGGATCCCTGGTGGTATATTGCTTGTTCTCCTCCATCAATTTCATAAACCATCCTTCAGAAGCGTAAATGCCTCTGAGTTCTGGTGTGTGGAAAATGGGTGTTGGCCCATCCTGATAGATGTAGACCTTAAGTATTCCTTCCATCAGTTCATAGCTCCTGAAAGCATATCAATTTAAGGATTGTTTTGATTTGTTTCTGGAGAATGTTAAGCTCTGATGCAGACGACAAAAATAATGTTGCAGCTATCATTCGCAAGATAAGTCGCCTCTCACCTCTTGAAAACTGATACATTCTTGAACAACGGGGCATACAGATCCGGATCATCCAAAACTACCGGTGGATTTTGAATCTCTCTCTTGGCGAGCTGAAGTGCCTTCTCCGGCGCCATTCTCCAATAAGCCGGCTACACAAATTTCAAGAACCAGCAATATTATCAGAATCGAAACTCTCCGATTGCCCCAAAAGAAGAAAAGACGAACTTTTCTACCTCCCGACGCAGAGACGGGACCTTTACGTCGCTAGGGTTGGATTTTCGTGCGGGTAAGTCTAAGTTCCGGACCACTGGAGGCGGTTCCCGACGCTTGGTTCTTCGCCGCTTTGAGCGTTTCCGGACCGCTGGGGGCGGTTGGCTACGGTTCCGAAGCACTGTAGGCGGTGCAAATAACGAAGAAGAAGAGACAGAATTCGATGTGGAAACGGCGGGTTCGTTTGGTGTGAGGCGAACGAGAGAGGGAGAAGGGGGAAGGGGCTCATACTCGTCAAAGGAGGTTCCGGCAGAGGAGAGAGGGCCGAGGGGGAAGATGAGGCCGAGGGCGAGGGGGTAGGGCATGGTGAAGGCGAGGAGGGCCGTGACGGCGGAGGAAAGGAGGGCGACGGCGGTGATGCGCCTCCGCCAGTGGGACATGGTCCGGCCGCGGCGCGGGCGGCGGGCGGCGGCCCTCAGATCCAGGGCCGCCATGGTCGGTGGCCCAAAGATCCGGTGGGAAGACGGGAAGACGAGGAGGAGAAGGAGATCATAATAGGAGAAATGGTTGGCGAGGAGAGGGACGGGAGGGAGGGAAAGAGGGAGAAGAGAAGAAAGAGCACCGGCTGCCAGTTGGCCGTTTCCTTTGTCGTTTGCACTCCATTCCTTCGTGAAGGGGTGACCCTCCCCTGTCTCGGACGAGACAGGGACCAGGGAATCCTTCCAAGTTGGGATGGGTCGCAGCTCCCGCTTGCCGATGTCATCCGAGACCAAATCTTCTGTATCCTGTCTCAGATGCCGCGTCCGTCCGCCACGCGACGGGGACGTGGGGCCTGGGCCACCGTGGCTCCCCATGACCATATATACATAGGATAAAGGTGTGGGTGCGTAGAAGATGAGTTTAAATAACTGGTGTTTAGATGGAATCTAAAAAAATTAACTCACACATAAATTTCATGAAAAGCTGAATACTGAATTAAAATAGTTTTAATTTTCAAACCACACTAAAATTAGCAAATATGACGAATTGTTGATTAAAATATATCAATTCCAAGTAAATATGTAAGAATCCTTGATGATTGTGATCTTTCAACTTTGGTTCTTAGTTTATTTGTGGAACTGTGATGAACCAACAACACTTTACTATTAGATGCTAGCGCTTTTTTTTTTAATGATTAATGTGAAATATCTATTAAAAGTGAGAAAGGACATCAAGAATAACCAATGCCATTTTGAAGGAGAAACAATAATAAAAAGTGTCACAGAACTCACGCACGCCAAGTTTGATCTTTGGACACTACCTATGAGAACCCTTATCAGACCCAAGTGTACAAATCAATTCCTTGTAATACATATCCCTCATCTTAATTATCTTAAAATTGTATATAAATAAATACATATAAAACTTATCTTATTTCATTTCTTATATTTATTTGTCACGCCGATGGTTCGGAGTTTTGATAAATTGAAATGTGTTCATCCGAACTTGCAAGTCTTTTAGTCCCACATCGCCAAATAAGAGATCACCGACCGAAGCGAGTGCTATATAAGCGTGTCATGGTATGTCGAGAAAACTCATACCTTTCTCGGCCTTTTGGCTAAGATCAAGTGTAGTATCTGTTCTTATCAGTTTAATATCTGATACGTGGGTCATCGATCCACTATGATATTAAATTAATTTCTTGTGGGGGAGGGTCCGTCACAGTGGCTTGCCACTGGGGCCCTCGTGCGTCGCCTGTGTATTGCACTACTGCATGGGCCTGGCGCACCCCGACCAATCCTAAACGTTAAGCATTATTTTAACTCCGTTGTAATAACCAAAAAGGTAACCCCCGTCCTTGGCGACAGATTTCATATTTCACAATACATTTTCTTGTGAAGTCGCGGTAAAGCATTTGGTTTGATTGTTGCTGTTACGTTCGTCAGATTGCTTCAATGCTACTTTGCGCATCCTGTGCCAGGAGGAGCGTGAGCGATGCCTGGAATGTGTATCACAGCTTAATTAAAGCAGGACTTGAAGCCTAATTTAGGACTTGAAGTCCGCCGACGAGGTTGAAGGGGAGATTTCCGAGCTTGGGGGTGAATCCGGGTCTGGTCTTCGTATGATTGCATAGAAGATGGAAGATGTCTACTGTAAGAATCGCGGGAGGGAGACGGTTTATGAGGTGGTCGATAACATTCGGGCGGACCCTGCGTATCACTAATCTTTAGATGTTTGACATATTGTTGTCTGAGTGACAGTACGCCGCTGCTTAGGGTTTCCTCCAGCAGATGTTGGGGCTAGGGGGCGAATCTGTATCTGGCCTCGTACGTTTGAACGGAGGATGCCTACTATAAGAGTCGCGGGATGGAGAAGGCACACGAGTTAGTCGATAAAATGCGTGAATAAGATATATGCCCGGGTGTAATCACACATACTGACCGATAAAGCTGGAGATGTTCTGAAGGAGATGAGAGAGTGAGAGAAGGGGGGGACGCCACCATGACTTTGCCGTGCTCTGCAGTGTAAAAGGCATGCCTTTTGCTTTGATAGATGTGATGGTGGAGAGGGGATTGCTTCCAAATGCCATGAGCTACAATCTGTTCTTCATGTACTGTTAGGCTATGATCATATATGATGGTCGATCATTGTGTTTCATGCTTCTCATAAGGTTGTTCCGCCAGCAGGAGAAATCTGGGATGGCTGTCGAGCTTCAGAATGCCATGCTGCAGAAAGGTTTGGGATTGTTCACCCTGGTTTTCCATGTATTGTTTGATCTGCTTTGTGATGCAGGAAAAAATGGAGGAGGCCATTTTAGAAGGAACAAGATTTCTGATGAAACCAGCAAATAAGAAGCAGTCACTTTGGGAATCTGTCAGAGGTATTTGGATATACAGCACCACCTTATGATTGTTGAAACAGTTGATGAATCACTTGCAGTAACATAATCCTTATTGCTGCACCCTTGTTGATGCAACTTTTGGTATATCCTTCTCATACAGGTCTATGTTTCAGTAACAACTCAAGCATCACTCAAGTCGCAAATGAGATTACATTTCGAGGAACTTTTGACATCCCTTTGCTGCTGCTCGAATGCATATTGAAAACTCAGTATCTGAAGGGGGAAAAAGGTGTCTTTGTTAACTCACCAGTGAATAGGATGAACACACTGAATCAGTGATGATCTTGAGAAAGCATGGGTGGGTGGGTGCATCTTTGGTTTCTGATGTTCTTATGCTTCTCCTCAGGTCAGGTCACTGACCAATCATCCATCATGTAAACAGTAAATTTGTCTACTGCTTATTTATACAATAACTCTGAGATGACTTTTTTTTTTTTTTTTTTGGCTCCTCAGATGAAGGAATCAATAGAGGAATGATGACTTGCAAGGAGCAAAAAGGCATTCATCATGAATCTTTGGTACTACTCTCCTACTTGATTTAGCTTCACTTTTATAATCTGAATTGAATTACAAGTTCAAGTAATCTGATTCATCTTCATTTCACTGCTTTTACTTCTATGAATGAGAAGCTTGACTAGCTACCATTACAGGCACAATTTATTTTTATCATTATAGACATGCAATCACTCACTTTTTTGCTTGATATCTATCAACAGCATTGGGAGAGAAGAAATCCATATTTTGATCAAAATTGGTTCTATTTCTAATTATAATGCAGTCTTTGCTGATATAAAATTTGGTAGAAGGATCAGCACTCGTCCCCACCGATCGTTATGATCGGATCGGACGGCTGATATTTACTCACGTAGGACGCAGGTGTCAAAGTCAAACTTGGAACCATAGCTCCTCACCATTTCGGGCACGAGTTGCCGAAGCAACCGTGGCTTAAGCTTGGAGCCGAGCCGATTGACTTGTGAGTGGCCGGCTTGGCTTGGCTTGGTGGTTCGCGGAACACGAATCCTCCCACCAACCCACCACGTGCGCAACAGCTGCCCACCCACAAGACTTCGAATTAGCTTTTTTTACCGAAAAGTCAATCGAATTTTCTTCCTCTTCATAATTCTTGTGCTTAAAATAAAAAATAATTTAGTGATATCTTGTTCCTTAGTTAAAAAATAATAATTATTGGATTAAAAAAATATATATTAAGGTATCAAGACTTCCTTCTGACCACTCTTCTTTATTTATGAGCCTTCATTGTCTAAGATTAACCTTTGATAACAAATAAATAAAACATCAAATATGATCCAACTAAGAAGAATGATTTATCTTAGGTAATTTTGCCTAGAATAATATTACATGTAGAAAAGTAGGTTGAATGATAAATAGTCTTCTTCTCTTACCACCTTCCTTGTTAATTCAGAAAAATATTTAAGCAGCTAATTAACTAGACAAGTAGAAATGATGACAGAAAGGGTTCTGGTGATGATGACATGTTAGCAAAAACCTAATGTTCTTAAGAAAGTTTGGTGCCATGCACCATACCTGGATTCTTCCTCCATTTGTTTGATTTGGCATGAAGAATGCTTTCATCCCAGGAGAACAATAATGGAGTTGGTCCTTGATGGCTTCTTTCTTCATCATTAAGTCTTCATAATCTTAATGAAGGGTTGTTTTGGCAGCAACTCCAGACATGTTTACATAATAAATATGTGAATAAAATCAACATGAAAAAACAACAAGAGTTTTTTTTTTTTTTTTTTTTTGCCTTTGGCTCCCAAAGAAATTACACTTGGATTCTCTCATCAGTCAATATTGCCAACACTTGGCTACATGTCACTTTTGACTACTTAATCAGTAAAATATTATTGTCTACATCACACATTCTTGGCTGGAACTTAGCACTTGTTGAATAAGTCAAGTCAAATGACAATGTTTTAGACATCACACATGGTAGGTAGCTCTTTTGGGTCAATTGATCAACATGGTTTATGGTCAAACTCCATCAGCTTATCTTTGATCTCACCCTTTTCCCATTATGCTGATTTATGGACATCATAAAATAAATTAATACGCTTAAACTATTACTAGTAGAGTTGCCCAGATTTTTTCATTCGGAGGAATTCATTGAAGAAACAATTGTCTATTAGCCCGGACTTCTGTTGCAAGAATTCTTGGATAAAACATAGTGAGAATTGTGCATTGTTACACATCAGTATTAGTAAGTTTTAAAAAAGAGAAAAAAAAAAGACTTTATGTTGGAGCATGAAGAAAAAAAAAAACTGATTTTTTTTTATAAAATAAAATTATATTGAAAAAATGATAGAACATAATTTGGAAGTGTATTAGACACTAATTTAAGAGACCATCTCTCATCTTCTAAGAGTTATGCCTAAGAATTCCATCCTAACATATGATGGACATGTTTTTTTATCATTTCTTTCAGTAGATTAAGCAGAAGATGATGATGATAAATGACAAAAGTTAATACATGTAGATGTGTAAAAATGTGATGGTTTTGGATTCTTAATAGCTCTATCTACTATTAAGCACAACATTATTTATTTATCTTGTGACATTCTTTTCTATCCCTTATCTTATCGGCAAAAATGTGAAAAAAAAAAAAATGCATGTCAATCAGAATTGCATATACCTTCCTCTCGTAGATTATTTCAAATAGAATATGATGTAGGAATATAAAGTAAGTCTTATGACATCAATAAAGCTGAAAAAAATATTTAGTCAAATTTGGACTTCCTTGTTCAAACATGGTCTTCATATTAGAACCGCCACCGCCACAACGACGACATCAACTTGAGCCATTAGAGCCGAGCCGAGTGAGCCAAATCCCAATCCATCTATGCTTCTGAGAAATAAATGAGATGCAAAAGACAAACACTATTCTTACCCCATATTAGCCCTACTGGCGTGTAATCTTGTGCCTAATGCAGCATATGACTTTGACTAGTTAGGGGTGTCCATATCAGAGTCCTCCGTTATAAAACCTTCGTTTACTCCCCCATCTCTATTCGCGAAAGATCCCATTTGTAAGTGCGACAGCAAGAAATGGGGGCGTTGGGGAGGAGTGAGGGTGCGGTGGCGGAGGCGGAGGCGCTGCGAAAGGCGATCCTGAGTGCCTGCGGAGGACGGAGCTCGAGGAAAACTGGTCCGGTCGGCGTCCGGCCAAGCAGGGACGACGACGGAGGAGGCCGGGTCGAGGGGCGCGCGGTGTGCGTCACCGGCGGCGTCTCCTTCGTCGGGTCCGCCATCGTGGATCGCCTCCTCGACCGTGGCTATTCCGTTCGCCTCCTTGTCGAGACTCAAGGTGTCTTATCCTCATCGCCTCCTACTTCATAAGCAATCGTCTCTGCCAGTTCTTCGATTTCATCCGTTTATTTCCTCGCCGTTGTTCGAATCGGCGTGGAATGATGTCATTTTGACTCAGCTTTGATTCCTTTTTCGTTCCCACCTTGTCCATTTCGTGTTTGATGAAATGATGATTAATAAATACTGTGGCAAACCTGATGAAATGACGACTGGTTTGGCATGGGCACTTGCAGAGGATTGGGATAAGCTCAGGGAGACGGAGACCTTGTGGGGCGGCGTGTCGGCGGTGATGGCCGACATGACGGACATGGATAGCTTGTGCCGGGCGTTCGATGGCTGCACCGGTGTCTTCCACACCTCGAGTTCACTGGATCCCGGCGGCATATCCGGCTACTCCGTGAGTGCATAGATCGTAGAGCCAAAGCAAGATTTAAATGCTAGCAGAGCTTTAACGTGATCTTTACTCTACAGAAGCATATGGCCGAGATCGAGGTAGGAGCGGCAGAGCGAGTGATGGAAGCCTGTGTCAGAACCGAGTCAGTGAGGAAGTGCGTCTTCACCTCGTCTCTCTTGGCTTGTACATGGGGACAGAGCGATCCTCGTCACCGCAGGGTTGTGGACGAGAGCTGCTGGAGTGATGAACAGCTCTGCCGGGATAAGAAGGTGAGTTTTGAGTCCGACGCAAGTCTTTGCAGGTTTCTGCTGCCCCCTTTTTTTTTGAACTCCTTCCGGATGACTGCATGCAGCTGTGGTATGCACTGGGCAAGACGATGGCAGAGAAGGCGGCTTGGGAAGCTGCTGCCCGAGGAAGACGGGACCTCAAGTTAGCGACCGTGTGCCCGGCTCTCGTCACCGGGTCCGGATTCCATCGTCGCAACACCACTGCCTCCATCGCCTACCTCAAAGGTGAGATACCTCCACCCACCACTGCATGGCTCTGATCCAAAGAGCGAAGAAAGGCCATGAATGATCGATCCCTGAAACCCATTCATTCCGCTGCCATTTGGACAGGGGCTCGTGAGATGTTTGCACAAGGATTGCTGGTTACCGTCGACGTGGAGAAGCTGGCCGGCGCTCACGTATCGATCTACGAGGCAATGAGCAGCCACGCTTGCGGCCGATACATCTGCTACGACCGCGTCATCGGAAGAGGGGAGGAGGCTGAGGAATTGGAGCGGCGACTCGGCATTCCGAGCAGAATATTGCTATCTGGAGAGACGGCCGCCTCATGCTCGCCGGCGTCGTCGTCGTCATCTGAGCTCTCCAACCAGAAGCTCTTCAGGCTGATGAACTCGGGGAGGAGGAAGTGCACGTTCGATGCCTACTCTCTTCTTACATGATGAGCATGGAATCGAGTGAGGGAAGGAGAACTTTAAAGGCATGCATGTACAGTAGAATTATTCATTCCTATTGGTCTCGTTAAAGATATATTTGCATATGATATATATGACAACACAGTTTACATCTCGTAAAACATTTAGGGTGGAATTAATTCCTTCCCTTTGGCGTATGATGCCTCAGATATATCTTACACCTTAATTCTGGTCAATTAAGACATTTAGATAAATGATGATTGGGTGAGAGTCGATCTCACCCAATGCCTATGACAACAACCAAAGAACATAAACAAATATTTACAAATACTATCCGACACGGTTTAGTTTGAAAGATATTTTTACTGGTTCCACAGCTTACCACTAACCCAACCCCAACACACACACACACACACACAGAATTAAGTTGGTAGGGCATAAATTAATAGAGGACAACCATTTACCATTTCTGTCTATGTTTTTAACTAAGAAAAAAAAAAAAAAGAGAAAAATTAATTAATACTAAAATCGGTACTCTTTGAACCTTCATACGAAAAGTACATGAGGGCGGCGCGAGATTTTACTACTTGTTTCCACCCTTTGAATAGGAGTCCCGAAGGGTGATTGTTCTGTTGAAGACCAATTTACCAGGAGTAGAATCTGTATCCACAGCAAAGTAACCTGAAACAGAGAAGATTATATCAAATAAAAATAAAAAGTAAAAGAAGTCAGACATGAATATCCAAGTCAATATAGTAATTTTATTCATGGATTGCGGTCATATACATCACCCGACCATATGTTATTAGACCCTGTCAATCTCAGGTACCAAATTTCCCCCCCTTCCCAACAATTACATGCAATTGGGGGTTTCCCAAGTGAAAGATGTAGAAGGATGTTGATTTAAATCGTAATATGTATGGTTCGATCACTATCAACCCGTAATGATTCAAGTATCTAACTTATAAATGAGGTACCATTTAGAAAATATGCTTGGATTGATCTACATGGCACCACCACACTTTAACATTCGTATAACATAATTAGTCAGAAATGAGTCAGACACGACGACGCTAGGACCCAGTCATGGTGCAAAGTTCAAAAATTAGCATTCGAAAGTGAGCAAGAGAGATTACCGAGCCTCTCAAACTGGAACTTGTCACCTAACACTGCGTTAGCAAGAGAGGGAAGTGCATATGCTTCTGGAATCACCTCCTTCGAATGCGGATTCAGATCAGATAGCCAGTCCTCCAACTCAGATGGATTCTAATGTGCAAGAGCAGCCAACTCAGAAAAAGGATCAACTTTTTGCACAAAAAACACTATCTCGAAATATAAGAAAAGGATGAACACAGCAGAATACCAACCTCCGAAAGGAATAGTTTCTCGAACAACCTCACCTCCACCTTTACAGGATCAACACCAGGAGAAGGTTGACCAACCCAGTGAAGAACTCCCTGCATTTGTTGTCAAAAGAAACTCCAGTTGACTTAATTATATCATCACACAAGATGCAGCAGTGCTAATTACTTGGAAACCATCAAAAGAGCACTACTAAACCTTTGGCTTTATTTTCTTTGAAGGATCATATTCAGCATGGATCTCAACAATAGTGTCGTTATCCCCATAAACAACTTCTGTGCACTTTATAGGGAACGCGTATCTAAAATTAGGAAGAAAGATAATAAATGCCTGTTTATATAGTCTTGTTACTTGAAAGTGCACAGATTGAACTTTGCCCTTTCAAAGTATCACTTGCCTGAGGAGAACAGATTTACCAGGTGCCAGCCCATAGTAGTCTTTTGAATCCTTAAGGCGAAAATCTGAGCGTTCAATATAAACAACATTTGTAAAAGGAACCTGCAGTGACAATATCTACTTTGTTAATGAGTCTAACTAAGCACATTAATCGGATTCAGACATGAAAAAAAAACAACGCTGTGAATATATATGATGCGAGAAACAATGAAGCATTTATGAACTTCATGACTACCATGAATTAAAATTATGGAACAATACCAAGAGAGCAGAACAATTTAACCAAAAGGCAAGTCATGTAACTGTCCTTTGGGTTAGCTGGGAACAATGTACTAAAACAGAACTTGTACGGGCTTCCTGGTACTCCTGGGAGAAGTATACATTTTACCCCTCTTATATTTTCTCCTCGTTTTCATAGTGTCCAAATGGGACAAAAAGACCAGAAGAAAATTAGACTACACAACATGCACAGATGGCCCCACTGAAGTAATGCTGATATGGAAGACACAACTCTAGAGATAAAATAAAAGTTGTGGAACAAAAGGAAATTCCAAAGTGGTGGAAAATTGACCTTTCATTTTCATTGGTGAATATAAAGGATTAGAATTCTGGATTGGACTCATGTTTTCATGCAGAGACAAAACAGAATTTAATTGTTGCATGATTTTAGGACGTATTTCTCTGACAGCAAGCAACAAACTGTCTCAACCTTGGCAAAATTGGCCATACAAGCTCACTTCAAGATATTATAAAGAGAATTCAGTTTTAAGTAATAGCCAGCTACAGGTACAATCAAAATGATGAAATAATATTAGGTACACTCCCTATTATTTTAAAGAATGAACCAGAAATGTCAACAAAGATATCGGTGGAATTCCGAAAGATTACAAGTATGTAAGAGCTCTTTGATCACTTCCAATATTGGAGAAATCAAAGTAGGTTTACTTCTCTGTCTATTAGATTACATACAGGATTGTTGTGCCACTTGTCACATTTTTGCACGGATCAAAATCTACCATACCAAAAAATATTGACACATATGGTGCCACAACTAATGCTGGAGGTGCAGACATGTGACTATCTAATTTTTAACCTGCGACGACCATCATAAGGGGCATCTAACAAACACAGCACAAAATCATGCCATCCGACAAAGGTACAGGTTGGCCTTGCTATATGTCAGCACCTCAGGTTGACATCAGATTGGCATGGTATGTTTCTTACTTCGAACATACAAGTAGACGCCATTCCAAGCTGCCAAGCTCCTAGATTACTAACTAGATCATGATCATAATTATATTTTACAAATTAATACCAATTTTGTGAATGAAGAATAAAGTAATATTATAAAAAAGGATATATAGAACCTGAAGCTGTTTGACAAACGAGTACTTAACTTGTAAAGGAATGTAAAGCTCTTTTTTTCAATGTATCAAAAGCAAAGAAATCTTAGACAGATGGTTTATAGACATAATCATATCATCTGAAATTTTAAAAGAAAGCATGGAATAATCTATGGTTATTTGTGCTTTCACATTGGCAAATGTCGAGAAATTTAGACTAATAAGCACCTTGTAGTAAGAAGACGAATCATCTGATGGAGCGTCAGGCCACATCTTTGCATCAAGATCTATAACTGATCCAGAATCAAGATTTGTGATAACCACCTGGAGTAACAGATCCCACAAAACTAAGAATATGTATATATTAAATAATAAAGGAAAGATTCTACCAATATAACTGACATACCTTAAGAGGATCCAGAACAACCATAGTTCGAGGTGCAGTTTTGTTGAGTTCTTCTCTAATGTGATATTCAAGACGATCAGCACGTATCATACTATTATCACTGTATGATAAGTAAGGTTTAATGAGTGACCAGATATGAAAAAGAAAACATTTACTGGTGAAACCCAATCTTCTAAATCATTCCCTGCAATGCTACAGTAATGCATGCCATCATCAATATGCAATCAAGGAAGCCAAAAGAAAAACATGGTAGTGACTGAATGAAGTAAAAAAGCAGGCTTTCAAGTTTCAGTCAAAGACAATATTTTTTGCATTTGAAGGGTAAATGCCAATACACAGACTTCACAGGAACAATGCATAGAACCTCACAAAGATTGTGGGAGGCTTATTTGGGCTCACTAACATCGGACTTTAATTAATTTCTCATTTTAAATGTCTAACATTTGAGGTTTGCGTTTAATAAAACTTCATGAGTCAGTGATTTGTTTTCTAATAAAACACCAGATAAGAATGACAAAATGACAAACAGAGAAAATGCAATCCAGTGAAGCTTATTTGGGAATACTAATAAAACTTTTATGAGTCAGTGATTTGTTTTCTAATAATACACCAGATAAAAATGACAAATTGACAAACAGATAAAATGCAGTCCAGCGAAGCTTTTTTGGGAATACTCGAGACTTCACAGGATCATTGCATAGAACCACACAAAGATTGTGGGAAGTTTATTTGGTCTCACTAATGTTGGACTTTAATTAATTTCTTCTTTTAAATGCCTAACATTTGAGGTTTGCATTTAATAAAACATCATGAGTCAGTGATCTGTTTCCTGATAATACACCAGATAATAATGACAAGTTGACAAACAGAGTAAATGCAATCCAGTGAAGCTTACTTGGGAATACTCAAGACTTCCAGGATCATTGCATAGAACCTCACAATGTGGGAAGTTTATTTATCTGGGTTCACTAATGCCGAACTTTAATTAATTTCTTCTTTTAAATGTCTAACATTTGAGGTTTGCATTTAATAAAACTTCATGAGTCAGTGATTTGTTTTCTAATAATACACCAGATAAGTATGGATTGCAATTCAGTGAGGAGAGAAGCCACCAAAATTAGGTATAGGAGTCGAGTACTAAGGAAAGGGATTAGGATCTGAGAATTGAGAATTAAAAAGACCAGAGAGCAATGCATGCAGGATCTATCTTTTGTCAATTCAGCTCCATTTTGGAATTTTCCAAAGTTTGCTTCTATCTTGTCAACTACTTCCATATGAAGCATGCTTAAGTTCCATTTCCTGTACTAGTCAGTTAACCATCTTCTTCAAGGTAGCATATTGAAGCATGCTTAAGTTGTGCAGAATTGACAGCACAAAGAATGATGTCGACATGCAAAATCCTTGAAAGTTACAATAAGGGTTAACCCATTGCTGCAAGCAATCTCAGCAAGTCTAATATCTAACTTATGGATTTTGAGCATCTGTTTAGGAATATTTGGGCATCAAACCCTGAATTTTAGCTTGATCTTTATCAAGCTAAATCCAGTATAACATATAATGTAAGAAAAGATCACATTACATGTGCAAACCTTCTAGTTAAGCTGGCATAGATGACTAGACAAGAATTGTAAATGGAATATAGATTAACTACATGTCGACAAACAAAGATCAGAAACATGAGAATTACCTAGAAATTAAACATATACATACACCAATATAGCTACATATGTTTGCTAGTGCATGTATATGTTATGCATAGTGTATCACAGGATGACAAGTTCATAATGAAAATATAGAGGAAGTTGAAGATTGCTCCACCTAAATAAATATGACTGTAGTCCTAAATTATTTATCCTTGATGTGCATTAAGTTCAAACTTTAAGTTTGGAATTTGTCTATCACAGACAGCTCATAAAGATTGAAAAAAATGGCAAATCAAACTACAATGCAAAATGTCAAGTCAAACTGCAACATGATACAGTGTAAGATAATAAAGTACAGTAAAATCAATTCTTGGAAGAGCAAATATGATGTGTTAATTCGCTCATGTGTAGAAAACTATATAAACACATTAACACAATATTTGTGTTCGCATAACTAAGGAATTATTACAACTTTCAAGATTGCAGATAAAGAAAGATATGAATAACGACTCATTCTAAGATTGTAAAGAATCAAGTTGCCACCTTCTTGTAATTCCAATTCCTCGGATGAACGAATTAATTGCTGTTGAAGAGACTCCTCGACGTCGTAACCCAGCTAGTGTCATTAGACGGGGATCATCCCACCCATCTACCCACTTCTCTGTCACTAGACGGTTTAACTGCAAATAGAAGAAAACAAAAATAGGGAAAAATATAAATGGATCATGAAATAAGTCAAATACTCAAATGTGTTAATTATATTGGACAGCAAATAACAGACCTTTCGCTTAGACATCACCGTATTAGAAATATTTAATCGTGAATACTCCCAGACGTAAGGCTGGTAAAGGTTAAGGGCCAGGAGTAACCAGTAGTATGAAGGACGGCGGATCTCAAACTCAAGAGTACATAGCTACAAAAAGAAAGTAAGGACAAGTTAACATCAACAACACACAAAATGTCACTACAACTTAAGCAAATGATTAATGATGGCATTACAAACAAAATCTTCATTCAGCTACAAGGAACTCTTAAACTAAAGAAAAGGTCAAAGGAGTCGTTAGAGACACCACTTCTGAAAGGCAGCAGATACATCTCGAGCTGCTTTACAAAGAAGGATCCATGTCCTAGGAAACTTCAAAGACTACCTTAAAGTTTTTTGAAGCTGTCACTTAAATCAGTTCTGATACTTTATAAAATTTTGTTCTCCAGAGAATATTGTTTCACAGCATGAGGGATTGCAAAACCTTTCTGGCATGGTCTAGCTCCAGCTGACTGGGATTTTTTTCTTCCAAGGTGATTGTTCTAATTTTAGAGAATTTCTGACATTTTAATTTCAGTAAATCTTATCCAATTGGTTTGGGAACAAAGCATTTCCTTATTTGCAGTCATAATAGGGTTAGGAAAGGAGTTCAGTCAAGTCTATACCAAGGGCTGTTGAAGCTACTGAGTATCAAAAGAATATTGTTTATTGCTTTGAATAAGTGGAAAAAGAAATAAGATTTAAAGTATCATTTTGCTACCTATTCCAATCAATATCCTAAATTCTAGCCATTATCTCTTTTTTTAAGTTCTTCATGTAGAGTTGCTGCTTGTGGAGAGGAGGCAGCATATGTGTCAGCTTCATCTCTAGATCTAAACCAAATCTGACAGATATAATCATCATAGATAGTTGTGAACTCTAATTGTGTGGCATTGTGTCAATGTAGCATTAAAAGACATGAATTAAATCAACACGGAAGGCACCTGGTTAGCAATGCACTGAAAGAGTTCACTGAACAAACTTTCTAGACACAAGAAGGTAAAAGGAAATGCTTAATTAACTAGTGATTTACTGATGTACATGGAGTTAAAATGATGTGCCATTTCCATCAAATAATTGCAGACATCATAAAACTTGTTGCAGAGAATTCACACATATCAAAGATGGTACTTACAGAATGTGTCACGTTCTCAAGAGAATCCACAATGCAATGAGAAAAGTCATAACTGGGATATATACACCACTTGTCACCCGCATGAGGATGGGGAGTAAACTGTACAAGTGCACCAGCAAACAAATTAGATACCTAAAATTGTTAGAAATAACCGTAAGTGTTTCAGAGGCAACAGCTCACCTTGATACGATATGCTATTAAATCATACATATTTTTATTATCGCTCTGCATATCTTGTTTCAGTCTAAGCGTTGCCTTGCCCTCATCAATCAAACCCCTTCTCATGTCTTCAAACAACTTTAATGATTCTGCAATAGGTCTATCCCTCCACGGGCTGTTCATTTTCTTTTCTCTATACTCCTTAACTTCTTCAGGACTCTGGGAGGGGGGGGGGGGGGGGGGGTGTGACAAAAAGGAATACCACTTAGCATTTGTCGTATTAATCAATCTCAATCCTTGTTCTCAACATCTTCACAAGCATACCAGGATTGTTCCTCAGTCACACTATCAATATATTTTGTAGATATACTAATAATCTGTTCTACATAAATCCATTAATAAATATACAACAAACCTGATGATCAACGTAAGCTAGGCCTCTGCGTATTAGCTCGACTGCCAGATCATAGAGTTCTTGAAAATAGTTGCTGGTATAAGTAACCTGATAAAAGATCCTGTCAAATTATATTCACCAGGACAAGGTATAGAAACCAAATAACACAGACCTTGAAAGGCTGCCAACCCATCCACTGAACAATTTCTTGGATATGCTCAATGTATTCTTTTTTTTCAGCTTCAGGATTGGTGTCATCGAATCTAGAGGGCAGAAAGAAAAGTACCAAATATACTCGTGATTCAGAGATCTGATGTTTAGTAAATGTACATATTATTGTCCAATATCACATAGTAGAATTAAAACATTACAAAATCCTGATTTGTCATGTTAAACTAACTAACTCATTTGAGATATTTGATTATGCAAAATGAAGTTGGAATGTTTCCCTTACAAACTGGTCAGTTGTTAGATATAGAAGGAAAATAAATACAGGCAACTACTTGGACATTTTAAACAACTAGAAGTTGATAAGAAACAGAACTGACATCATCTAAATGCAGAAGCGGGAAAAACATCATCTGTGTTACTCATGTCTGGTACTGATATGCTCCAAAACATATTTAATTTAATTATGAAAATTCAATTTAACGATACCCATGAATTGGCCAAACACAATGCTACATTTCCTTGGTCAACTGAAGACATGATTACTAACACCTTTCCGATTACATCATTTCACAATGAGGTGAAAAATGTAGACTTAAATATGGCCATGAAAATGATTCTCATGTAGTTGCACATGGTGTACAAGATAGCAACAAAAAGTTAGCAACACAACAAACTTCCATAAAGCTGTTAAATTGTCATAAGTAAGCAAAAATTTGTCTAGTGATTTAAGAACTACTTTAAGTAGGACAGCATGGAATTAAGAGCACATTAATGGAGCCAGATATAGTGATAAGATTTAGTAGTGGAAAGAAACTTCATATTGAACACTATCTCAAAATGGAAAAGAATTCTCACCTTAAGTAACATGATCCGCCCCTCTCTTTTGCTAAACCAAAATCAATAAACATTGCCTGAAGATGTAAAATAACATGTAAACTTATATTAAAAAAAACTATAAAATGCTCATGCAAGCAGAATAATCTACCTTAGCATGGCCAATGTGTAGATATCCATTAGGTTCAGGAGGGAAGCGAGTGAAAACCTTCCCTCCGGTAACTTTAAGATGTCTCTCCAGGATCTCCTTTGTATTGTGAGCTCTCCAGATGTCTCCATTACTAAAAAATATCTCTGTATGAACCTGAGATATCAAAGGAACAATTAGTCATAGAAACCATAAAGCATAGAATAGTCAAGGAATGAGATGAAGCAACTAAGGTTGACTACCAAGAAACGAAAATAACTAACAGTAATCACAAAGCAAGGAATAGTCAATTTCTTTCCTAAATACTGCACCTCAAAGTTCAAACAATTACAAATGAAAGACACCCGAATAGGATAGGATATCTAGCGAGAAAATATGCACCAACATATTACCCCATATATGATAATCCAACTAAGCTCTCAATTCCAATAAATACACTTATAAAGAAATAGGCAGCATATAAACAAGCCTGCTCATGAACTCTCTTATCATATACGGAAAGAAATAATAAAAGATGGAAGATGTAACATTGCTAAAGTCACAATGCTTGAAACTCATTCCTCACAACCATGTTTGCTAAACAAAGTTGAGTGCCAAGCTAGTGAAACAGAACTAGAGACCAATCCAAAATATTCAAAGTAAACAAGAAATCTAGGCTCACAAGTAAGCCATGGAATTAACGAAGATACCTTATAGTTTTCTGCTGGTTCTGGAAATATCAAGTAAGGATTCACTTCCTCCTCCAGAGTTGGGGTGGATGCAATTGCATCACTCTTTTGTTTCTAAAAATGAGCACACAACAATGACCATAAAGCAGAGACAAAAACTGCATCTTGTTAAATAGCTTTTACATACATCCTTACCTCAACTTTAGCAGGTTTTTCCTTCTTCTTTTTCAAAGGCTTTTTATCATCATCTGCTGTCCTCTCTCCAAGAATCCCATGAAGCTTCTCGTCAATCACTTCCTAACGAAGGCCCAAAATAAATTAAGAAAAAACCAGAAAGTTACTATTATCAACAGAAAGTTTGATAATTATTAGAGCATTGCATCAATTAAAATACCTTAACAATTTTGGCATCAGCCCACGGGTGATGTTTCCTGACTTGCCCACACAGATTACCAACTGGATCAAAAAAGCAATCATCAAATATTGGGAATGAAAACGGAAAGAAATGTGGTGACTAATTAAGGGGAAAACTAACATGAGTTGAACAAAGTTCAATCAATTTGTCACACCAATGAGATATAATGACCTAACACTTTAGGTTCTTCGTAGATGTACAAAATGTGGGTCTATCAAGATCTGACAGGGATAAACTAGCAATGCAGAACTAAGAAAATACAAGAATAAAATAATCTTACGTCACCACCAAGGGATGACCATTTACATCCTGGAAATTTGCCGTTTCCTTTTATTTTTAACATTTATAATAAATTATCACTGATTTGGACAAACCAGTCCTGCCGATACTGATCATATTGACACTAGTCGATTGCAATCCTGATTCTGATTTTACAGTGGCACCCAGTTGATTTCAACTTATTTCTAGTCAATTTAATCATTCTTTCATGAAATTGAGATATCTCAAATCAGAATGATCCCAGCATAGATCAACAGATCCAGATCAAGTTGGACAATTTTGAAAACTATGGCTGGCATACATTAGCATGAACAAACATGATTATATTAGGATAGGATCACAAAGAGAACAAGAATCATAAAATAGCAAGCATCATGATGCAATAGCTTAGAGAGAAAAGGGCAAACCATTGATATGATAACGTTGTTCCAATATGGCAACCATATTTTCTTCCAGAACTGCAGTAACTGTTGATTGAATTTCTTCGATAGAAACATCAACTCCTGCAATAATTCACAAACAAAAAGCTTCAGACAATTTTTAAAGAATATAAACATAAAATGTCATACCAGAAGTTATAAACGACAGATTACATGAAGAAAAAAGTTGATTATGAGGAAACAGTACCAACAATTTACAGTTCACAGCCAAAGATGATCTCACTATAAGCATGAACATTTTGCAAATAGCATAAGATGCCTCAGCTACAAAGAATATACTCTGAGATGTTACAGTTAAGGTCAGCTACAAAAATGTGTTAATGATGCATGTGCCTTAACTGCATTTAGAAGAACTGAAACATCTGAAAGACACAACTATTCCAACTTTTTCACCTGAACCCAATTTTCAGCTAGCAAGACAGATTACGGAACATTCGACTTAATGCAATGTTCCATTAATACTTCTTAATCAGAGAACAAGCATAAGCTATTGAACACACAAAATTATTTTGCCTATTGTGGAACAATATACTATGATTGCCCTGTTACAGCATGTTTTGCATCAACAATCAAGATACTATAATCTCTAAAGTTGACACTGACATGACAACAGTTAAATCTTAGAATATGATGAGTCCAAGAGCATCGAGTATTCTGTAAACAAAACAGTTCCAAGTTGATGGATGGCACTTGTAGCATTGAATTAGTAATGTCATAGCTTTTTTCCTGCATTGGAGAGATAAGTATAAAAGGAAAGAGAACACACAAAAGATTATTATGTTTTATTGAGTTGGAGTCTTTGAAAGAATTTACTTAACCTTTGGCAGAATCATAGATTGTATCTTCAAACGTTAACCCACACTACTTCCTTCTGAGTACCTTTACCTTAACAGCATAACATGATCAGTAAAGCTATAACTACATCAGGATCTGTAACAAGTATCAAACTAATAATTCCTAGAGCAAACATTAATTTTTTGGACTGATACAAAAGCTGCTGACTACTGGAATTTCAGCTACAATGCAGGAAACCTAACTTTTAAGTTACAGTATAAAGCACATGAAGCTCAAAGAAAAGTTGTATAAAGGTGTAGGAACCCTTTGTTTGATGTTCAATTTAGGACTCTGACTGTCAGATTTGATACCCATTCTACTTTTCGAGTTAGTCAAAGAACTTGATTCAACAACCAAGACGTCATGGATCTACATTATTTGGAACTTAGGAATTGAAACAGACGAACAGAAGAGCAGAAATAACTCATTCCCCTTCCAGTTGCTTTTATTGCCACAGACAGACTTGTGGTTTAGGATCTTTTCATATTCCATTAATATTTTGGTAGCTCAACCTGGCTCTAGCAGATTCTCAAGTCAACAAAAAAAGCAATGCCCTCAGCAAACATCCATGCTTAACATCATCAGAAAAGTGATAAGAATTATACCTACACCACAAGCTTCTTCAAATTCATTCAACTTGAATGTTTCAGGACCAATAGTCCCAAGAAATGCCAAAGCTGCATCAAGTTGTGCAGGATTTTTTATCTGCAAAACAAGTGGACGTTACTCATACTGACTTACAAAGGTCCTAGTGACTCTGAAATAATTAAAAATAATAACAATTCTAATAATAATATATACTAAGATATCAAACCCTCAAATTTTACATTCTGCGGTCACAAAAAATTTTAATGAAATTTTTTTCGTTTTCACAATTCGTATCAGAAAACTAATTACAAGTGACAGAGCGAGAAGTCATAACCTTCGACGAGACGATGTACTGGATTAAAGTAGGCCGGTGAACAAGTGCATTCGCTGGGTACTTGGTCGCGACCTATCTCATAAAAGAAAGGAACCCAATAACCAAAGCGTTTTAGCAGCTCACAGAATCACCAGTATTGACGAAAAAAATGGTACCATGTACAGAAGATTTCCTATCGTTTTGCTGCATTCACTAACACCCGCCTGCGAAAAGGGGAAAAAGATAAGAAAAAGGTCGGACTCACAGACCTCCCGAGAGATGAATTAATCGTGATTCAAGGGCTTTTTCGTGCGAGATGCGATTGGGATCGGGAAGAGAATACCTCCTCGATGACGGCCGTGAGGTTGGAGGTGACCTTCTGGTTGACGAGGGCGTTCTCCGCCGTCCGCTTGTCCAATCCGATGGACAGGAACAGGTCCAAGGGCTTCGCATCGCCGTCCTCCACTACCATCCTCGCCCGCGCGCCCGGCTGCCGCCGCTGCGGCTTCTATGGGATGCCAAAGGAGGGAGAAGAGGGAGAGGGAGAGCGAGGGTAGCCACCCCGGCCGAGGTTCTAGAAACAATCAAGATCGCTCCTTTCTTGATTCGAACCAAAACGAGGGACATTTATGGAACCCTAAAATAGATGTGGGTGCGGCTCAGCTGTCTGAATGCGGGCAGGGTCCATCTCTTCTTCCCTCTCACATCGCATCTGCAGTAGGGGGACCCACCTCTTCCACCAATCAACGTGCAAGCGAATTGAAGAAGCAAAACTTACGCTCCCCCGCAGCCCTACCCATCTCGGACCGCTATGTGACTTCATGTGGGACCACGAACGTTGGAGGGGGGAGGGAGTGACATATTTTGCTGGGGCGGGGACGACGTCCGACAGCCGAGCCGCGTGCGCGAGATCTTTCTAACGCTTGGAGACCACGTGACCTTCGCGAGCCGTTCGATTGCTTGTATTTGGTTCCGACGGCTGGGATTTCTCCGCAGTCAACGTAACGTTCCCACAGAGACGGTTTCCGTGACGGCGTTGATGGATATGCGACGTCATCGTGCACGTCCGATAGACGAGTCACCGAGCACCAGCTTTTGCGGCACTCACCAAACGTACCCAAACGCCGCCTTTCATAGGGCCACGTGTGTGGCCCACCGATGATAGAGGAAGACAACTACGCTTTACGTGAAGTCGTGGTGTTTTCGGTGGGTCAAATGAGGAGAAGACGTGGAAGACCGAATCAGGGACTTGGGGACCACGTAATCTTAGGTTTTTTTTTTTGTTTTTTTTTTTATTTTGGGCCAATTCGATGGGTTTGACTTTTTGAAAACCCTAAGGGCGTGAAGAAGAGGCAATGCGGGACCCATTCATCCGGAGGAGGAAGGAAAACCGTTTTTTGAAGAAGAGGCCTCTCTCTCTCTCTCTCTCTAAAAATAATTAATTTACGAAAGAAGATAAGATAAGAACAATACTAACCTATTTTTTAAGATAATGTCCATATTAATGTATGTAATTTTGGTTATAAATCATTTAGATTTTTATATTTAAAATAATTTTTATATTTTAAAAAATATAATATATAATTTTTTTTTATCAATCTTAATTAATAGACGTTAGAATCTGATTTATTATAAATTATTAATATAATAATATATAATTAAGTTTTAAAAATATCTATTTTAATCTTAATCATGCATATATTAAGTCTTTATAATTTTACTTGTATTGAAAATAACTCTTATATTTTTATAAACATATTTAGTATATAAACTTATTCCGTCAAGTTTAAATTTATCAAGTTTTAATTTGTATATGTTAAACTCTATTTTCGTGATACTTATAATTAATTATTAATATAATGATGTATATAATTAAAAAATAATAATTATCGAGGAAGAGTAAATATTATGAGGAGAAGACGTGGAAGACCGAATCAGGGACTTGGGGACCACGTAATCTTGGGGACCACTTAATCATGCATATATTAAGTCTTTATAATTTTGCTTGTATTGAAAATAACTCTTATATTTTTATAAATATATTTAGTATATAAACTTATTTCGTCAAGTTTAAATTTATCAAGTTTTAATTTATATATGTTAAACTCTATTTTCGTGATACTTATAATTAATTATTAATATAATGATGTATATAATTAAAAATAATAATAATTATCGAGGAAGAGTAAATATTATGAGAGAATAGTAAATATTATGCATATTTAATATGTGCCCTTCTCATCAAAAGACGAGTGCCAAAACAATTTAATTGACATCTGCATTGAAATAAGAACCTGAAGAATCCCTCTCCCAAGTCGATGAACAGTGAGGAAACCACGAGACCCAACGGCGGAGAAAAGTTAATCCACGGTCAGTTCATCTTCTACCTCCGGTAGGGTTGGCTATCGCAATTGTCTTGCAGTATGATTCATCGGTGGAACAAACTAAACGACGGAAATAAACACTGTTTGGTATGACTCGTCTGTCATCCCGTCCGGGCTTCCTGGCACTCACTTGCTACAGACACACACACAGCCTGACTTCTGTACGCAGTGTTGAGTTGACAAGGAACCCGGCGGTGTCCGTTTCTGTTCCGTGAGCTCGAGGAATGTACCTCGAGGGTGATGATGCATGCGCCACCTTCCGTCCTTGATCACGGGATGGATGCAGCAGTTGTCGGCAGCGTGCTCCACCAGAACTCGGTCATGGTAGACTCGCCTTTTAATGCTGCTGCAGCCAAGTAGCTTTAGATCTCATCAACACAGACCTAAGGCGGGGAGCTGTGTACGGGGGAGGAGAGATGGCAGCTGCAGGCACCGCTGCGCCGGAGCACCGCCTGCAGCCGCTGAAAGGCCGCGTGGCCATCGTGACGGGCGGCGCAGGTGGAATCGGCTCGGCTGTCTGCGCCCACCTGGCCTCCCTCGGCGCAAGCGTCGTCATCGGCTACGTCGGTGACCCGAGCCCGGCGGAGAAGTTGGCGGAGACGATCAACACGACCTACGGGGCGCCGCAGGCCATCGCGGTCTCCGCCGACGTGTCCAGCTCCGCCCAAGTGAAGTCCCTGTTCGACGCAGCTGAAGCTAGCTTCGGGCCCAACATCCACATCCTCGTCACGGCGGCCGCCGTCATCGACGCCGAGTACCCGCCGATAGCCGACACCAGCGAGGAAAGCTTCGACTGGATGTTCGGCGTGAACGCCAAGGGCACGTTCCTGTGCTGCCGGGAGGCGGCGAAGCGCCTGGTCCGGGACGGGGGCGGGCGGATCATCACCTTCACGTCGTCGGGAGTGGGGTCGCTGCGGCCGGGCTACGGGGCGTACGCGGCGACCAAGGGGGCGATCGAGGTGATGACGAGGGTGCTGGCGAAGGAGCTGAGGGGGAAGCGCATCACGGTTAACGGGGTGGCCCCGGGGCCGACGGCGACGCCCATGTTCTACGCGGGCAAGTCGGAGGAGGACGTGAAGGCGTGCGTGGCGGAGATACCGCTGGGCCGGCTGGGGCAGCCGGAGGACGTGGCGCCGCTGGTGGGCTTCTTGGCCGGCGACGACGGAGAGTGGGTGAATGCGCAGATCATTCGTGCCAATGGTGGCAATGTCTGATGAGGTCGCTGCAATCCCCTGTCGATGATCTCCGTAGCTTGATCAAATAAAAATGGTGCGTGTTAGTAGATTGGTAATCGAGGAAGAAGAAGAAGACATGGGGAACCCCATCCAATCGAGGCAAGCGAAGAACAAAGAATCATGGGAAAATGCTAAAAAATTAATGTATAAGAAATTAGAGAAGATAATGCTTAAATTTTCATATAATTAGTTTAAGGTTATCGCTTTTATCTTCCATTTATTACCTAATTTGGGTCAATCTTCAACAGGATCTCTCATTTAGGGTTTGAACTATTAAGATAATGCCTAATCCAAGCTGTATCTATGTGGATCAAGATTCATTTAGATCAATGATCCAAAGATACGATCCATATCTTGATGAATTTAAGCAAAAATAATTATTGTTGTTTGCGAATTCCATCATATATTGATAACTCTTTAAATAAGAAAGAAAATTAACGGTATAGCTCATGTCTAATTAGTTTTGCAACTACTAAGATATTTACCTCCGACGTGACGCATGAGTCCGCCGTTGTTGTTGACGCCGCCGCGGATACAGTAGCTGTCGGCAGACTGCTGCGATTGACCGGCGACAAGTAGACGAGAATTCTCGATGGTTGATGATTCCCCCCCATGTCCGCTGCTGCAGTCAGTAAGTAGTAAGTAGCCTTAGAGCTAGCTCACCGCTAGGAGAAGCGAAGGCACAGGCTGTGAGTGGGAGATATGGCGGCCGCAGGCACCGCAGCGATGGAGCGCCGCCTGCAGCCGTTGAAAGGCCGCGTGGCGATCGTGACAGGCGGCGCAGGTGGCATCGGCTCGGCGGTCTCGGTCCACCTCGCGTCCCTTGGCGCAAGCGTCGTCATCGGGTACGTCGGCGACCCGAGCCCGGCGGAGAAGTTGGCGGAGACGATCAACACGACTTATGGGGCTGGAGATGGCCACTCCGGCACCCCCCGGGCCGTAGCGGTCTCCGCCGATGTGTCCAGCTCCGCCCAAGTCAAGTCCCTGTTCGACGCAGCTGAAGCTGCCTTCGGGCCCGAGCTGCACATACTCGTAACCGCTGCCGCCGTCAACGACGCCCGGTACCCATCGATAGCCGACACCACCGAGGAAAGCTTCGACCAGATGTTCGGCGTGAACGCCAAAGGCACGTTTCTCTGCTGCCGGGAGGGCGCGAACCGCCTGGTCCGGGGCGGCGGGGGGCGGATCATCACCTTCTCGTCGTCGGGGGTGGGGGGGCTCAGGCCGGGATTCGGGACGTACGCAGCGACAAAGGCTGCAGTCGAGGCGATGACGGGGGTGCTGGCGAAGGAGCTGAGGGGGACGCGCATCACAGCGAACGGGGTGGCCCCGGGTGCGACGGCGACGCCCATGTTCTACGCCGGGCAATCGGAGGAGGCCGTGTCGGCGTGCGTGGCGGCGATACCGCTGGGCCGGCTGGGACAGCCGGAGGACGTGGCGCCGCTGGTGGGCTTCTTGGCCAGCGATGACGGAGAGTGGGTGAATGGGCAGATCATTCGTATCAACGGTGGCAACATCTGAGATCGCTGCAGATGAGCTGAATGCTCGACTAATGATTTCCACAAGAGTATTTTTTTTTTAAGTTTGATGAAATAAGAATGATATCGGTTCAGACTGTCATACGTTTTAAAGATCCTTCAAAAGGAGGCAAGAAAGAATAATGCATTATGGGGAAACTGTTAATGACATGTTCTTATTCATATATTGAAATCTTAAAACAAGCAGTAGTTTTCTCATACAACTTTTTTTTTCCACAGGATGTACAGTCTCGAAGAACAACTCACAGTACAGGTATTATTGACATAGCTCCCTCGCTCGAGTCGCCCCCAAGGATTTCTTCCATTTGCACAGATCTGACTTCGGGATATTAGCACCAGTGTGATTGAAATCTGCTCAGCAAACACACACATTTTACATCAATATAAGCTGACTAGATAGTAATTAAAGCATGAAACCAACATCTTCAATCCCAGTGATGGTAATAAAGAATGAAACCTACATCTTAAATCCCAGTCATGGTACATCGGTTTCAGTACCGATGTACCAACAATATACCAATCTGAATCACCCGATATCAGCTGGAAAAGAAATATATTTCAAAAATAAAACTGACCAATAATACAATACCGGTCCTTGCTCGGACCAGTACTTACTGCATGCCGATAATTAAAAAGCATAGGCGAAAGAAACTGTCAGGCTTGTTGATATTACCATTGCTGGCTTTTCCTGAACTCTGTTAGAACTGGATATATGTTCTCAAATGCTGTATATGTCTCATCTCTCACCTGATAAAGAATTCAGCGAGGTGAGTGTATCAGATATTGACGGATTCGATAATGAGGTTGTGAAGAATGTCAGTGCAGAGATTTACCTTCGCTCCAGTAATAACAATTTTTCCTGAGACGAATATGAGGAGCACAATCTTTGGCTGCTTCATCCGGTAGATCAGACCAGGGAAGAGCTCTGGTTCATACTGTGAGAAGCAATCAACAATCAGCAATCCACAATGTTGAACATATTGCATCTAGAAAAAAAAGTTAGGTTTACAAAGACGATAAAGAGGGGAAGATGCAGTGAAGGGATTCTATAGGTCATGTGGTTGCTTTGCCAGTGCCAGTAAATCACCCTACTGGAAAAGAAAAGGACAAGCGATTTAAGAAAACTCAGCATTGTAGATTGGCTCTACAAAGTGACAGTGCAGCTTTTTAAAAGAAGATGATTATAGTATGCTTATCATTATCAGAAATGAGAGAAGTAGATGATCTGTGAAGTAGGGGAAAAGAAGAAAAATGAACCAATGATAGATCAAAATAGTGCAAACAGCAGCAAATCAGCAAAAAAACCAGTAGTAAAGCTCACCCACAGATCATTTACGTACACTGCAAAAGGCACCATGAGAATATGCAAGGCCCTCAAGTCTTATTGGAAACTTGACATCACATGAACCGACAATATTCTGAATCTTGAAATCCTAGACACCACATTAGAATGTTACACTATGATGGAATACCTAAGCCACAAAAATAGTCGCAAGAGAGGAAGCAACAACTTAAGAGCAATTTACCTTAAATTTAGCAGGAAAACCAAGCTTTTGAATTATTCGGGCGTACTGAAAGGCCAAGGACACAAGGAAACAACTCCTAAGTGCAGTTGCAGATACATAGACTCGAACAACACGAACTTAAGACTCTGCTAGATATAAATATTATGCTTCAAAGCATTTAAGAGTAAATAGAGTCACAGTATAAGTAATCAGACCTTCCTTGCTGCAAGTTTGGACTGGTGCTCACTCTTCGCTCCAGTACAGACCTGCCATGTGGATCTAAAAAGTCAGCAGAAAAACTATACCAGTGGAACCGCCACAGAACTTTGGAAAGCAACAATGCCAGTATAATAGCTGTGATGTTAATTTGGCTATCGGATAATGTAACGGGTGCAACATCATACCATTTCATGCAACCTTAAATTGACTATTACCGTCTCATGCAGCCTATTACATTACATAATTTTTAGAGTGTTCCACATGTTTCCTCATAAAAATGGCGACCCCATGAAGCTCCTGACATTGCAGAGATTGGAGCATATCAATGTAGCCAACCTTGCCTTTGTATTTAATATAGAGATATTGTTTCCATGACTTGAACTTGAGTAACTTTATCATTGCAAAGAGGCTCACCGTCATGGATTCAGTATATTTAATTTCTTGCATAATCATATTTTTATACAGTAATGAAGCAAATAAAACAAAGAAGTATATAAGATGTACAATAAAAAGGACAATTTCGTTATGTACTTTCTAAGACATGGAGAATTTGGTGTGTACCCTACTAAAGCTGCAAATATTAGGAATGTGTCTTTAAAGTTAACAATTTTTCATATATATCCAATTCTTTCACATATACCCATCCACAATTTCAAAATGGAAGGATATTCATTAAATTATGTTAATCTTAAAGGTTGTCCATGATGAATTTCAAAGGATGTTCACCAAAGTTTGTAAATTTTAGAGGGGTATTCGCAACTTTAGGATCTACAACGTAAAGGTACCCACAAGTTTGCCAAAAATAAAAGACACATGCTTCCTTTCATTTAAAGCGAATGTCAAAAAATAAATCTACAATAAAAATGGCAAAGAAAAATGTAGCAGTAGATTAAATCTATTTTGATGTATTAACAGGATAATAAAAGTAGTTATTACACATCCACTACACATGAGATATCCCAAAATCTAGAAAAAAGAACAATCAAAATAATTACCATTTTTCCCGATGCAAATATTAACGCAGTAGTTTTTGGCTCTCTTATTCTCATAATAACTGCGGCAAAACGCTGAACAAAAGAACATGTATGCAAAAATTAATGAAGCATTGATTTACTGCACTTGTATAATGCAAAGTTAATTTACTGCAGCTTGATACTATCAGCTGTCAACCTCACATAAACTTCTTGTTAATGCAAAAGGAGATTGCAAGACAACCTAAGAGCGTAATAAAAATGAAAAACGGTCTACTCTATAAAAAATTGTTGCAGCTTATGCTCATGCCATTGAGGAACCTAGCTTTTTGAGTTTGGAATTTACTTATACATGAAAAGGGTAAAAAAGAAATAAGATGAGCTTTCTTATAGAACAGTGTTCATCTCAAATTATAGACACAAAAAGGATATCACTGTGACCATCAAGTTAACGCACAAGTCACACAATCACCAAGTGATTAATATGTGACATATGTATGTACTTCAGAGTTCAGATTCTATTCAGCATGTCATTATAACTTCACAATCATCTCAGTAATTACATATGGAGATTTCTGTACAACACTTGCTTCCTTTCAAGTTGGTCTTTTGTGATCTCAGACACTCCCAAACTGGCCTTAGCTAGGTTCTTAGAGCAAGTGACACAGAAATCAGATATTGATTGTTGCAATTGATGAACATACTTTAGAATCGTGTGCAATGAGAAATTAAAAAATAAATAAATCAATATGAATGACTAACCATATCAATGCAGAACACATTATGTAAGTGTTCAATATTGCCTAATGCTGTTCCATACCTTGGGGTTGTACTCAGCATTCCGAGCTTGTAGAGCAATTGCTTTAAGATCCAACTTGCAGTCCAAATTAACAGTTGAAACAATATTCCTGAGTTGAACAGAAGTTAAAGAAAATTCATGACAATTTATCTGGCTATTTATTGCAATATCAGCTAACAGCAGCATACAACAGTTCAGACTTTAGGGAGAAGCACAAGAGGTCAGTATTCTCTAATCAACATACATATCCTACCTATATAGATATGTAGATAAGTTCGTTTTGACTTTCAGAGTAGCTTTTATCGACAAGTACTGTCTTGTGCAAGAAGAAACGAAAGATTGTAGTGGCAAATCAAGGTGAGAATTCGTAAGAAACTTCGTTCATGCTTCCTTTTGATGCACATAAAATAATCCAAACTACCGAAGTATAATATTACTATAAATAGAAGATCCAAACTAATAAATAGCTCGAACAACCAACAACTTGCACCCTCATATGGTGGCAAAAAAGTACGTCTAAACAGGTAAAAGAAAGAATGCAGTGCTTAAAGACAATACTGAATTCAGTTCACAACCAGTGAACATTGATAAGAGAGCAAATTCAGTAATTCTTTGCTTTGTATGTGTGCGACCCGTTTCAAAGGTGAAGCTCAAACAACTGATCATCACCCAAACACAAAGCACAAGAAACTGATTATCATCAACCATGGAAATACTGAATTCAAGCATAAGCACCTGGATCACAGAATCTTTCAACAGAAAACTGAAAAATAAATCATAGCTCCATTAGCATTCAATCGCAAGTCGACATATTATTGAAGTATAGGGAGAAAAGTCTGGAGGAAGATGGTTTCCCCACGATCAGACACAAAGGGATATCTGGATTCTTTAAGCATCTTTATCCTGTTATACAAAATCTAATGTGCAACTTTAAGTCCAAAAAATATTCTGCATTCTTTAGGGAAAACGCAGAGACGAGAGACCTACTGAAGCGTGGGAACAATGCCAGAAGGGTGCTTGGAGAGATCGACCGGTTGGCTCCCTTCCAGGCCCTGATCAGCCATGCTCCACTTTCCAAATCTTCCTCCTGAATAATCAATCAATACCAACGTTCTAGAATATATATATATAGCTTCGCTTCTCCTCAACCCAATCAACGCTCTTCAAAATCGCACCTTTATATTTGCAATCTCCTCATTGACCTTACTAAATCTATAAAGGACCGATCTTAAAAAGTATTCCACCGAAACACAGAAATAACCAAATATTTGCTCCTCCAAATCAACAACAGGTCAAATAGCGGAAATCTAATACGAAGCCGACAAATATAAAAGGATCAGCAGGATCTATTAATTTGCCGGGTCACTCCGAGGACTGGAAGCAGAAAATATGATCAAACCGTAGCAGGAACCAAGGAGACATAATGATTTCACGATCTGACCCAATTCGACATCAAATCCACCGGCGACGCCGCAAATTCTCTCAGCTCGGGCGATTGGAGGTCGGAGACGGACGGCTTTGGGCGGGAAATGGTGGATAAGTGGTGACGTAGGCGGAAAAAAAATCCAAACAAATGGGCCTTTTATAGGGAGAGGAACACATCCGGCGATAAATACCTCCGAAGAAGAGCGAGAGAGGGGGGGGGACGGGCGGGGAGCAAATGGGACGAAGCGGATGTGCAATCTCTCACGCGAGATAATATTTAGGGCTGCATTATGCACAAAAGTCCCGGAGATTAGTCATTTTTAGTTTCCTCGCGAAGATTCCGGAAAGGTTTTTACGAGTTGACGTGCACATGGACCTTTCTGACAAAATGCTGCCTGCCTAACCGAATCAGCCCTGAGAAATTACAGGGTCGCTGGGGCCTATTACGCATAAAGTGCAGAGGGACCCATAACATGTGGGGCCGAACGTCGCCCCTGACGTATATTAGGGGTGACAACAGCACCACCACCACCACGCAAGTTGACCTTAATGAGTCACCCGTACGACGTTGCAGGGGTGTTGCGGCCCGTTCGGGACTCGATGATTTATGTGGCGAAAGTTCAAAAACTAGCAGATAATAAATACATCAACCCCGACGATTTTTATGGGTGATAAACCCATGCTGTTTCATTTTTTTTATTATTTAAGATTCTCTAATACTATTTACCAAATAAATTAGTTGACATCTTCCATAAAATACATTTAAAGTGCCATTAAACACATTTCAAGTCCTAACATTATTATCTCATATCATCAAACTGATCAATAAGAATACATCATTTCCTGCTTATAAAAATAGATCCCATTTTAAGTACAAATCCATATTACTTCAAAAAGATTCAAAAATGACAAACCTACAGCACAAAGAACACTATGATTTATCCTACATAGTTGCAAACAAAAAACCAATTTTACTTGACCAGTCCTACATTGCTAAGAGTGTGTGTGATACTTTGATACTGATCCCAACCAGCACAATATGGTGTCGCAACCCTAAGCTGGCACGTACGAACAATTCAGGAAACTCGTGCATGAAACCTTCTGATTGAGAACAATGAAATGTTCTGATGATCAAAACCGGTGCACCAGATTCAGATATCTGCAAATCTTCCCTCGAAAGAGATTACTAGTGCCACAAAACCACTGGCTTCCGAAGCTGCAAATATCTGATGCATCAAAACTTTGCGTGTCGTAGCATGGCAAAAAACAGATACTACTCTTTTTTAGCTGCAGCATTGTCAGTAATAATGCTCTTAAACAATCCAAGAAGAAATTAATCCTCCTCCATGCGAGTCGATTGATCTCTTTTTGGCCCACCATCTGACTTGGCCATTATGATCTGCAAACGTAGGATAGGTGTCAATGCAACCAAATTGGAGCCAAAAGTAAGGCAACTACAGCGAAGGCAGAAACTTCAGCAGCATAGCTAAAATTACTAATGCGCACCGAGTGAATTCAGAAGGAACCATGAGATTGAAATGTGACTCAGTTGATCAACCCAGAGAATGAAGTAGTAGTATACGATAATGGAAGAAAGAACTTTATTAATTGATTACGTATAACCACTTATAGGGTGCGCGGCCGTATCACCAATCTCCTTCTGCTGGGCCTTTCCTGCTAGCACCAAAATCTTTAAAGCAGGGTGCTGGATCTCAAGCTCATCCGCTATTGTGGCAGCATCACTTGTTTTGTTCTTTTACCTAACAAGTTCACAAAATACAAAAGAATGTTAATTAAATAAATGACAACAAGCCCAAGAAAAGAATCCAAACCAACCAAAATTTCTATCTCAAAGGTCACCGACGAATGTGGCCGCATGATAAGTCTTATACTAAATAAGAAACAGCTAAAAAAAGTGTGAATCACTGCATCACCTCTCCAATCTATGTCAAGCTAACTAAATAGAGTAAACCAGGAATCCAAAGAGAAACAAAACCACAGCTAGTCTTCTAAAATTTTTCGTAGTAACTACTGATTCGTTCCATGGATAAACATATTCCAATACAACATTTCACCTGTGGATGGCCTCTTAGAAATATGTTCATAAGAATGAGACATCTAACATTCTTAGCGAGATTTGAATTTAAACGATGCAACGAGTATCATACAACTATCATCTCCAAGGCACAGAAAGGAGACAAGGGGCTACCACATTAAATTCAGAGAGCAAAATGTGACAGAACAACAAAAGGTGAACTCCAAGAAAAGGGCAAACTTGATAGACTGAATTGTTATCGTAAGTGAATAAGCGTTTACACTATCAAGATAACTACAATAGAAAGGCAATGCAACCTCAGATCTCCACCGAGGAAAAGAAGGAACTGTGAGCGCAACGATATCGATGTAGGAGAGCTGCTCGCAGGCGTCGATGTTCCGGACGACGGCCTCGTCGAGCCCCGGTAGGTGCTTGTGCCCTTCCTTCAGCATCGCCTGGAAACCGAGGCCGCCACGAAGAAGAACAAAGAGGGAGGAAGGAAGGAACCACATATCTCGGATTCGTGCGCCCTGGGCAATGGTGACGACGACTCGAAGGAACCCTACTAGGCTGGACTTGGGAGCCGAACTCTTCCACCGCGCTCTCTCGTTCCTGCTCGACCGGTCGACGCGTGACAACCACGTGAGAGCCCCTCTCTCTCTCTCTCTCTCTCTCTTTAACAACGGTGATGGACTCGGTCCGGTTCGGGTCGGGTCAAGTAAGTTACAATCCGACCCGATCTGAATATAATAAGATCGATCCTTCACATATTTTGTTAACATTCGCATCATCTAAAAAGGTCAGATTAATCAATTTGATTATTTTTTTTAAAGTAAATAATATAAAATATTAAACATTTCTAATAAATTGTAATACAATAAGTTTAAAAAGAATAACAACAATATAAATAAATCATTCTAGCCGATGTATTTTGTTCACTCGATACTAAAAATATATATATGATATTTTGTTAGTATATTAAGAGATTTAAATAGTTAAGAACACACTCCGCTGGAGCATATCCAGCTGCACATTATGTTTCCTTAGTGCTCCTCTGAGATTGATCTAATAGAGAAGAAATAGTTTCTTTGTAATTGGAAAAAAACAAAAAATCGAAATGTGGAACATGTCGAAGTGTTGTCTATATATATAAAAAAAAAAGTATTCTGAAATGATTCTTGTAAGTTCTACGCTTGTTGCTTCCATCACAACAAGTAATGGGTACTACAGGCAGTAAGAAACATCACAGAAAGAAAAAGAACAGCTGTTTGGATGATACATCAGCATCGGCTCCATGAGGTGATTCCTCCTCTTTGGTTTATTGCCTCCTCAGAGGAACTGAGCCAATCACCAAGTTGCGTGAGGGGTAGGGATGTTGAACTCAGCATGCCCGCATGAATCATGTCCCCCAGCAGCACCTTTCTTGGGATGGTGATGCCATTCAAGTAGCTTCTTCTCTGCAAGAGTTTTTAACTTCTTTAATCTCTGACATGGTCACTAAGTTGTTTACATTGCTTCTATGCATCATTTCAAGGTCATAAGCAGCACCAAGATGTGAAAACTGTTGTTGATCTATCCAATATCCAAGTTTCACTACATTGTGTACTTACCTCACAGACCTCTTCAAGCAAAAAAGTTACTGGGGTTGTCAGATTCACTGAATTGCCTACAAAGTGTTCTTGTAAATCCTCACAGCAAAATATGAGTCCACTGAAACAGGAATTTGGCACAAAGCAGCATCTGTCATTTAGCTTGTTATTGTTTGGATTATGCATAAAAGATTTTTTTTTTCTTCTGTTCTTTTGTTAAAGGAAGCACATGCGATACAAGTAATGTAAAAACTTTTTTTTAGCTCGCTATGTTCAACATTTCATAAAAATATATATATAATTGTCTCATTCATTTGCAAGCTGTGCTGTTATGTTTGATAAGCATGACAAACAAGTACTGGGTCATTATCCTTACTCCTTGGCCTTTTTTAAAGAAGAACTAATGGTCTATAAGTGTGTATAGGATCTAGGAGCAGACATGACATAGTTCCAAACCATATCAAAGAAATAACTCCATATGGAGATGCATACCTGTGGCTTTCGATCAGGCGGTATTCCTCGACCAATTTGCTTTGTTTCAAAGCTCAAGCTTTTCTTTGCAGCATCCTGTTCTCCATTAACTTTGGTATGAGGACTCATGCCTTTGAGCACTTGATGTGAAGGTATCAACCACCACATCTTTTGGTGACAAGATTTTTTCTCGCTTGAAAGGGAGACGCATGAAAGAAACTAGATACGAAGGCATCCAAATGACCCCCCTCTTCATCCTGACTTTAGTGGTGTAAGGTTGAAGCATCCTCTCCCTTTTTCAAGGTCTTCTTTCTTTGGTGTTCTTCACCTTTCTCAGTGATCTGAGCATGTACCGGATGACTAGCAACCTGAGGTCTCAAAACATGGACTTCTTGTGCTCGAAGACATGGTAGTATATGCTCTCTTCAGCATCCATTCTGTGAACACCTTCAACCTCTCTTGGGCATCCTTCAATGGCAATCCCTTGCCCTGTTCTTTCAGCTAAAAAGGTAATCCTGATCTTCCTCAACATATCGTTTTTGGCTGTGGTTCTCTTCTATGTCTCTATCCACCTTGATACATCCCATGCAATTCCTCAAGGATCCACAAAACTTCATCTCAGAGATTCCAGTAAAGGTTGTGATGACCTCTGCAAAGCCAAGTCGGTGCTGTTGAATTCTGAAGCCCAATTCTCTCAAGGCTACATAAACTATCTCCACATCTTCTACTGTGTCTGTGGCAAGTACCCAATCCTTGGTTACGCTCTTCTGATTCTATGGCTTCTGGTTCTCTTTTATCTTCTTGCGGATACATCTGCAAACTATTTCTGCGCAAACTTAGAGGGCCTGTCCACACTCTTGAAGCTCCCTCCCACCATTGCTGGAGTGACCCTTCTTTCTTTAGGAAACGGCGCCCCCGACGCAGTCTCTAGCATCGTCTCCTTCATGGGCGCTGGTTCAGGTGTTGTAGGCCTCAACAGCATCTTAGGCGGTTCCTTCTTTGTGTCTTGTGTGGTTGTTGGAATCATAAGCACCTGTGTCAGCTCCCACGAGAATCCCATCGACAAGTCCAGCTTCGTGAGAGACCTTCTATTCTTCCTCTTTGTGCTCTCGGTCCTCTTTGTGATACTAGTCATAGGAAAGATCAATATATGGGGTGCCATAGCTTTTACTTCACTGTATCTTGTCTATGTGTTCCTGGTAGCTGTAGGACATTTCTGCAGGAAGGAGGAACAGGAACAGGAACTATTACCATGCAAAACAAGACAGAAGAATGCTGACCTGGAAGCTCCTCTTCTGGAGGGTTTGGAAGACCATGAGCCAGATTCAACAGAGAAGGAAACAGCCCCAAGAAGTGAATCAGATGGTACCAGGAGCAATCCATCATCAGCCTGTTACTACTGCAAGAGAATTGTACAGTGTTTAGAGCTGCCTCTTTCTCTGCCTAGGAGATTGACCATCCCAGATGTCAGCAAGGAGAAATGGTCCAAGCCATCTGCAGTTGCTTCGGTGACACTGGCACCATTGCTCTTGGCAGTTCTGGTGAATTCTAAGAGGAAGGATGTTGGTTCAGAGGAGAGCCTGTTGTTGACATACATATCTGGTGGACTTGCGGGGCTTGTGCTGGGCATTGTTTCCTTGGTGGAGACTGAGAAGGAGGGACCTCCGACGAGGTTCCTCTTCCCATGGCTTGCTGGTGGCTTCCTGATGAGTGTAACCTGGACCTACATCATCGCACAGGAGTTGGTCTCCCTTCTGCTCTCACTTGGGACTGTGATGGAGATCAGCACCTCCATCCTGGGGCTCACAGTCCTGGCCTGGGGCAACTCAGTGGGGGATCTCATTGCCAGCTTGGCAGTGGCACTGCATGACAGGCAGGATGGGACCCAGGTTGCAATGTCTGGCTGCTATGGTGGGCCCATCTTCAACACCTTGGTGGGGCTGGGTCTCTCCTTTGTCTTCTCCTCATGGAGTGCATACCCCTCACATGTGGTGGTCATTCCAAGGGACCCCACCCTGTATCAGACAATGGGGTTTCTGGTTGGTGGCCTCCTGTGGGCCCTGGTCATGCTGCCCAGGAGAGGCATGAGGGTTGACAGGGTTTTAGGCTCTGGCCTGCTCTCTATTTATCTCTGCTCCTTGTCTCTAAGAATTGTTTACTCTCTTGGACTTCTTTAACTGCAGTAGCCATAAGGGGTAGGGGTCTCCCTTGCTTGTGTTGCAAAACCACTATGGAAGCAGAGAATTTAATTTAATGGACAATGTTATATGCTTCCTTCTACTCATGAATTTTCTTTTTTTTTTTCTGCTCAAATGTTTGGCAAAAGTATTCAAGTTTGTTGTCAAATTGATATCTGCAACTCCACTTCTCTGGCACATTTCCTCAAACACCAAACTACTGCAGGATCTAGTTCTGGTGTAGCATTTACCTTGTGTTTGATCAACACAAATAAATAAACTAATGTTGGTACACCTTTACCCTCTTCCTTCTGAGCACTACCTCAATGTTGTCCTAATCTGGAGTCTGCATGCATCTACACTGTCATATCAATAAACAGAATAGTTGACAAAGTTCTGGTGCATCCTTCTTTTATCTGCTGCTCCTTAAAAGAGACTGATCATAGCTGAATGAATCTTGAAATATCAACATCAGGAACAAGACTAATATGGTTTGGAGTTGTGTAGCTCACCACAATCCTTGAAGCTGTAAACATCAGGAACTCATGCATCTCCATATCCAGCCAAATCTATGTGCATCATAAAATTCAGTGTTAGTCTCTAGCATGATTTAGATTGACTATTCCATCTTTTGTTTGAAGAACACTGCCAAGAATAAAGGAATTCTTCTGGTGACTCTTGTGCTGGTAAAGGCCCAGTGACCAATCCTGTGACAGCAGGCAGGCTTCTCTTCATAATAATGTGATAATTTTGGTTCAGCTCTGGTTGTAAAGTCTTTATTGTTGACAAATAAATCCTTATAAAAGGGAAATGGATGTTGTGGGCCTCTCCCACACAGCTACACCCCAAACTGAGATAATTAGATCCTTTCCCTGATGTGTTTGTTCTGTTCATTCTATTATCTTCTGTTCTTCCTGTCTTCAAACATTTGTGTGCGATACTTGATCGTCTCTGTAAAAGAAGAAATTTACTGTTCTGTAGGAGTAGAAAAGTTGAAACAACCTTGAGTTTGCATCTCATCTCAATCATTTCTGTAACAAATGACCTCCGATAATTTCCTCAAGAAAATTAAAATTGGGATGTCAATTGTATCTTCCATTCTGCAATCAGAAACAGGGAAAGATCAAACAGAAGCAAAAGAAAAAGGAAGTTTCCTACCCCTGCAAGATGCTGGACGGGTGAGGTACAGATTGCTTCCGCTGCATTCGAATGCATGTTTGCTATTTCCTCTTTTGTTGTAGAGGTGGAGTCATTTATTTGTAGGCCAAAATCTTTGGACTGTCTTAAGAGGCCCAGGAGATGTTCCCCGAGGAGACGCTCGTCGGCAATTAAACAAACACTTGGGATGCGAGGGATCGAATGAAGAAGATGCACACAGTGCAACGATTCTCTTCATGCTCGTACAGCAATGAGGAATGCTCAGTAAAGGAAGACGTACCACTGACTGACATTGTTGTTTGAGATCAAAGCTGCTGTGAAGGCTGAGTTATTCCCATTCTTGTAGGGTTTCCACTTAGGTCACCTACTGGCTTGGGGAAGGGAGGTTCCACTTTTGGTCGGCGACGAGGAATGAAGAAGACGCAAGTTCCAAGTCTGAACTCGTTCGACACTCCAGTAATTAATTACGTTAATTAAATAAATGTGAGTTAATTATAAATTATCTCATGTAATTGATTACGTTTAACATCATAATTCTTATATTTTCAACAACAAAAAAATATTAGGATCCTATATAAGATTAAAAAGATAATTTTATAAAATTAAAAATTAAGAAAGATAAAAAAAAATTTAGAATAACTGAATTAAATATTTTACTTTGATAAATATAATTTTTTAAAATATAAAGATCAGAATACTAAAAATAACTAATTACATGACATAATATATAATTAACCTAAAGATCAAAATAACATGACATTATAAATGTCAAAAAAGTAGGATCAAAGTATTTTTGATGTTCATATACAGAACAGATACAGAACTTTGCTCCAAAATTTACAGCCTAAAGAGCAGGAGCATTTCGTTCATCAACACCAAATTTACACCATCTTTTACTTGGAAAGAAAAAAAACGAAATCAACGAGCCTGCACAACATCTTACATTGACACGAGAATTACTTACAGTGGAAAAAAAAAATCATCAGCTGTTGACTCCTCGTGCAATACACGGAAGATGGAATACCGAAGGATGTAGAAAATAATCACCAGGATGTGATCAATTTATGGACTCACCCATAGCCAAAAGAAGAGATATAGAACAACTCTGCATCTGTGCCATTGCTTAGTAGCCTCACCTTAACAGGTTCTGAAAATTCAACAGGATGCTAAATGGAATGCTGTGAATTAGAGAACTGACAAGGGCAATGGAATCACCACTGGTACTTGGCAGCGACAAGGACGTCTTCGTAGCTCTGAGCAGCATTATCCCAACTTAGGTCTTGCATCATCCCTCGCCTCTGTAATCCCTCCCAACTCTTCTTGTAATTTCTGTACGTGTTCAAACAATGACCAAGTGCCTCGATCATCTTATTCGCCTTTGCCCTCTTAAAGGTCCATCCAAGGCCGGTCTCATTGAATGGATCGAACTGTTTTACAGTATCCCTAAGGCCACCAACAGCATGAACAACGGGCACAGTCCCATACATCATTGCATAAAGTTGGTTCAGCCCACAAGGTTCAAATCTCGATGGCATCAGTAGCACATCAGCACCTGCCGTGAACCGATGAGCCATCTTCACCGAAAACCCAACCCATCCCCTGATCTTGTCACGATGCTCACTTTCAAATTTCCGAAGCATGTCTTCAAGGTCTGGCCTTCCAGTGCCCAGCATGACTAACTGTAAATCCTGACCTACAAGCCATGACATGGCATCCGCTATGAGATCTACGCCTTTCTGGTCATCTAATCTTCCAATAAAGGAAATGATAGGAACATTGTCACGGACAGGCAGACCAAGCTCACGTTGTAGAGCAGCCTTGCATTGGGATTTTCCCATTTGAAGAGTTTCCAAAGAGTAGTTGGTGTAACCATCAGACTGTAGGTACACATCAAACTTCGGATTCCAACTTCGCGTATCGATTCCATTAACAATGCCTTGGAATTTCCAGCCATTGTCATTAATGATCCTGTGCAGTCCCCAACCACCTTCAGGTGTTTTTAACTCCCAAGCATAACCGTGGCTAACAGTAACCAAACGATCAGCAGCTTTTAAACCAGCAGCAAATATATTACAATGTTCTCCTCCAACAGGATCGTAGAGTTTGAAAAAGTCCATGTAGTGGCCTGGCAAATCCACATAGGAGAAGTCGTCTACTGGACCACGACCCTGAATGAGAAATATGCATTAATATATTGAGAAATGTAATCTTAAAGTTGCATCAATTTTCTAAATGGGAAGAGATGGTTCCAATCCTGAACTGGAAGAAGATATTGTTACATACATAGATGTCAAGTGACGATGTTATGCAAGTCTAATTACCTTGGTTTCATTTCTATCACCATTTTGTTGAATTTTGAAGGACACCATCATAATGTCCTTCTTAGACATAACAAACAAAATCTACACATATTCTATTTATCTACATTTTCTAACTAATTCAATGACAAGTAGATAACTTTCTAATGGTTGAGTGCTTAAAATTTTCAATTCTTAAAAAATAACAACTAACAATTAAGTTACAGTATTCAATATTCAATCTACAACTACAGTCTTGAATTTAAATAATTCGAGGATTCAATTGTAACCTGCAATTTTCAAGAATGAATGTGAAGAGTATCCAACATGCCATCACATTTAGCTGGAATAGTTCATGTAGATCAAAGAACAAAATAATATAAGCAGGAACAAGAAGTGTTTTCACATTTGTGAAAAGTTAAATTTACTAACAATCGAGCACAAATTGAAGGGAAATAATTCATTAGGGTTTTGGACAAATTCAAAAAAGATCTATAAATATTCCAGAAGAGGTAAGTTAGTACAGCAAATTGGTACCGAAAGAGATAAAGAAAGACCCAATAAGATTCTGCTTTGAAATAAAAAAGGGTGATGGCCTTGAATCAACAAACCATATCACCCTTAAAATAGCTTAGTGGTGGAAAATAATATACTTGCCATTCCAGAAAAAGTTCATTATTGTTGATATCATAAATATCATAATGTGCTGGCAGAGGATATACTGTTTATCTTAATAGTGTGATAAAGAAATTATCAACGATTGAGAACTCGTCTTTGCAACCGCAGAAGGTTTTCAAATTGAATTGAATTGCCTTGACCACTATGAACATTATGGGTTGAATTAATTGGCCACTATGTCTGTTTTTCTTCAGTTGTTGGTGTTCCAGAATAGTTGGTCTAGTTGGCAAACAATATAGGCCATAAACTATTTTATGGATGTACATAAAAATTGGTCAAGCACAACAGCTCAAGAATAAGAACATCATACAAGAAATAGGAACAAAAGAAATTTGCCTGATACTGAATACCATAAATGCTCACGGATATACCTGGTGTGCTATGTTGTGGATCACCAGGACACAGCGAGCATATATCATCAGCCCATTATCACGGTAATATGCCTTCAAATAAACAGGAAGCAGGGAAGTATGCCAATCATTCGCAACAAAAACTAGGTTCCCATCTCCATAGCAGATGCCACCACATGGAACATGCCAAGGAACCTGAAACAAGTTAGACGGTCTTCTTCAGACAACATTTACATTAGAAAGGGGCATATTGATTGTTATGCTCTTAGGAATATTTGTTACTCATTTTAATGGTTGTTATCTTCTTATAAGTTTCATATATGATGAGCCTAGTTTATCAATATCATACAAACTACAATGTATGAAATTTCAATAACATATGAAAAAAAAAAACATATATTACTTATCAAGATCATGCTGTGGCTTATCCTACTTTTACAAGATTTGTCATGTTGCCACATCTAATCATGTTGTTTCCAAGTCCCATGCATGTGTCAGTGACTTCATAGCGCTTGCTTACATTCCAGAAATTCTTACTACCCAAATTCTAAAAGTGCCTTAGTTGATGTTCTCAACTACTCCATATGCTTCTTCCTCAAAAAAAAAAAAAAAAAAAAAAAACGTTTGCCATTGACACACAATTGAGTAAAACTATTTTCACAATTTCCAATCCATATGATCAGTGAACGTTATCAATTGAAATCATGTGCATGTCCATTATCTTTCAGGATAGTTGGATATATCCAAGAAACAAATAATGGTTCTTGGTTATCCATGTTTCACTAATTATTATCAGCTAACAAATAGCATGACCAACCTCAACTGCTGCCTTGCAGAACAAAACCATCCTTTTCAAAATGTCCTGCATTCCAAATATTAAAAGAAATTTTAGATGGAAAAAAGATTTTATAATATTGTTATTGCGAAAACTATAAAAACTGAGTACATGTAATACAGTGTTCAGAACGATTGAGACACTAATCATGATTAATGTGTCTTAAGAAGCAGGACAAAATATGAACAAGGATTACCAGTCGGTTTCCACCATATATATCATTTCCAATGCGGCGAAAAACAGGGCTATCGATAAAAACAAAATCGACACAATCAATATAGGCATGATAATACATAACATCCGTGTCCTGTAAAACAAGAAGAGGAAAGGCTAAGAAAATTATATTATATCTGCAGGATGGCTCACTCCAAGAACTCATGGAATAAATGAATACCTGCCCATCGACCTTGTACCTTTTCCTAACTCCTACCTCCTTAGGTTCAGCATAGTCGCCATATCTTGGTGCCACTACCTAAAGCAACAAATTGTATGCAAAATCAGACGATGAGACAACTCAGTGTTTCAACTTTGAACGACACCAGAAGCAGATCAAATTTGTTCTGCTTATGGAAAAGAAAATTCAGAAACATATTTTGAAACTTGTTTCACGATCAGATTCTTCTAAACTGACTACTTCAAGCTATGTGCAGAGGCAGGAATTCACTAACTGTCTTTCACTATTTTACATGAGTTAACATGATGAGCTAGCCAGTCATAGCAGTGAGTACCATAACTCGATGACCTCTCCTGGCCAAAGCCTTAGGTAAAGCTCCAACAACATCTCCAAGCCCACCTATTAAAAAGCATCAACCACAGTCAGTATAAAGAAAGAAAAAGGTTCAAATAACTCAACATAATAGTTAGATACTAACAGGCAGATACCTTTACAATAAAAGATTAAAACAAATTAAGAGAACATGAAATCAACTAGATTTTCTGCAATGACAGATGCAAAACTTATCAATGACTTATGATTTCATTAAATTATAGTGGAAAATAAGTACCTGTTTTAGACCATGGAGCACATTCTGCAGCCACCACGATGACATTCATGACATTCGGGCCAGCCAAAGGTGCAGAGTCCAGAATTCCTTCCTCAGGTGGCACCTCTTGTTGCTCATTTGAACCTTGCATACCCCCTTCTGCAGAGACCTCAAGGATCTCATCATTCATAGTATAATATTCAGACTCTTCAAAAGTAACTGGAAGCATATCCTGAGGCTGAGACTGCTCCAAATCGGCTTCTCTTAGCAGTCCAAGAGTTTCTGCCACAGATTGTTCAACTTCTGTTCTGTCTGTTGTTTCCTCCCCATAATCAAGAACATCAGCTTCAGTTGTCTGAGCATAACTGTCAGAGTGACTCCGAGGGTTGTTGGTCCTATCAAAATCTTCATCATTATCTATGTCCACGTTCGAGAAAGAACTCTCATTCTGATTGTAAGAAACTGTTTCGTCTTCTTTTGCAGCAACATCATCTTTTATAGATGATATAAGTTTTCTCCTTTCAACGATCTGCATTAAAGTTGAGGAAGTTTAGCATTTGTATCAAATTCAGTATAAAACAAAGAGCAAAATCTATGGAGTCACTGAACATAATTGGTGATATCAACGAGGAAGTTTGGATTGTGCTTTAGTGGAGGAAGCATAACAAATCTCCAGTCAGTCAATCGAAAAGAAACTCAACTATATAACTTATCTCAGATACGAAAGAATAATGTAAACTATGACTGATAAGGTGTTAATAAACATAGAACTGGCTTAGTAGCACATTAGGGAGAGTATCTTCGACTGTTAAGGCACTTATGATATCAACATATATGTACTTATTTTCTGATTAGTTTCTAACTCAAACCATCCCTAAATAATAACAATGCTGTCATGATATGTACAAAAAATATAGAAACACATGTTCGTCCAAATACAACTAGTCAAGTTGGGAGGCCCCAAGAAGTAGTAATGACATAAGACAACATATCGAACCAAGAATACATATATGTTCAAGCACGACCATATTGAATTTAGAGAAAAGATTCAAGTCATGAAATAAGAGAAAACCTGTCGCAGCAGGTTCTTCTGCATTTCCAAGACCTTCTTGCTCTGTTTGATGGTAGCTCGAAGGGTGTCATCAGTGATATCCTCATCATCTTTGTCACTGTCCTCTTGTCCCTCGGCACTGCTGCTTCTCCTAATTGCTCCTGGGGGATTTCCCTTCATTTGGTTGATTGGAACTAAACCAACCGATAGTCCACGGTAGACAGCATTCATAAACCTCACCGTGCAAGCACTTCCATTATAATCAATACAATTGAGTCGGATTTTTCTCTAGAGAAAAATAGAATCATCATTGATTGAAGATGAAGTATAGAAAACCAAAGGCTTGAAATCAGTAAGTCCATTTAACCCTAAAAGGTTAGCTACAAGGATAAGTCTCTAGTTCCTACCAAAATTATGCAAGAAACAGACAAATAAATAAAAAGAAAAAGGCCGACGTTTTATGTTTCAGAAATTAATTCATAAGACAGAATTCATCATTTGTCAGGGGTATTTGCAACTTTTTTCCTTTCATAACCTTTTCAAATTCAATAAAATTAAGTTAGAAATTAAAGACAAAGAATGGAAGTTAATTTTCGAATATTTGAATATTGCACATCTTTTGAGTGAAGACGATGAAAAAAAAAACGAGGAGCAACTTAGCGGGCACTGGTTAAAATGATTTAATCGGTTGAGGTGAATAAGCCATGAAGGATCCAAGAAAAAGCAAAAGCAAACCGTCATTGCCGCAATGATGTTAAGACTCGTTTCAGAATTTCCATTACCTACAGATTTTAAGGCTTCACGGATCTGCATATCGTGTTCTACGCGAGGAGAACTAATGATACGAATGCTTCATTTGCACGAAATTGAAGCTAAGAAAAAGAAGCATAAAATGACTTCAAGAAGAGAGAAAATAAAAGGAAGATAACTGGACCCTTTTCTTGGAACCCCAAAAGAGATTTCGTTGAAGATCACGACCTTAAGCAACCAAGAAAAAGAAAAGGGGGGAAAGAAAAGATCGTTGCATTCTAAAGCAATTTCTTCGAGTTGCGAGAAAGTTTTTCTACAGAAAAGTTACAAAAAGAAACCGTTCTTTCTCTCTTTTTCCGAGAGCAAGAACGCCTTTTCCTGGACTCCTCAGGGGCGTGCCGCCCAAAAAAAAAAAAAAGGCGTAGAGAGAGAACTCACGGTGGGGAGCGGAGAAGGGATGAGCGGGCGCGTCGCAATGTGAGAGAGGCGGCACGCCACCGCGCCGGCGGGCGATGAGGCCGGCGGGGAGGAGAGGAGTTGGGAGAACATTTCGGGCCGGCCGGAAACGAGGTGAACACGGGCGGGCGTCTTCCTTCGTCTTCTTCTGTCAGCCGCACACGGTGGATTGAATGGCTGAACGTGACAACACTTAAATACTTTTTTTTTTTCTTCTTACCGTTATTTATCCTAACAAATTTCTATTGTAATATGTATATATTATCTTTAAATATTAATATACCATAAATATTTCTCATTCACAATAATTTTTTTAAAAAAAAATAAATAGCGAAAACAAAATTCGAAATTATGATAATCTCTCAAATTTTTTTGTTGATAAAGTAACATATATTATTAAAATATATCAAATAAAGTTTTGAAGATACATCATCACCATCAATCACATTAATAGATTAGATATTTCATAAATAAAACTCACATAAATAATATTTTATATTGATATACTCATCAAGTCTTGTGGATCTAATCAATTTCCTAAACAACCATAAACAGCAAACATTTATCAATTTTATAGATTAAACTACTCTTTATTGACAAAGAGTGTGCCATAACATATTATTATTGGAAAGCTTTGTCTATCTACTTACTATCTAACAGAAAAATAAGATGATGCATGATTTTGAGTTATCTAGAGAAAGTTATTATCAAATTATTAGGCATCTATTAAACAATCATGATTTTATTTTGGGTCCTCAGACCTTTATAAATAGCTAGTAGACCGAAGTATAAATGGTGACAAAATTAATTTACAGATGGAAATGATTGAGTTATGTCAATCTCATGAAACTTTCTTTGTAGCAGATGATGATTGATCTTCTTTAAAGACTTGTAGCTAATACTACTCAAAAGCCAACAAGGAGTGAGCATATCAATAATGCAACTTATTCTTAGTTTTGCACCAAATTCTATGGCTCTTGTTAGATGATCATTGGGCCATGAATCAAGTTAATGTCATACAATTTTGTAGGCTCACTCAATCTCAAGCACTATTTGAGTGAAAAAAAAAAAAATCTTAATGAGGGGTTGAAAAGGTATAGTTTATAGCAATAAAACTAGAAGGACATGCTTTTATTTGGAGGTAAGAGCATCAATGGGGACATGAGGGGAGTTAGATGAAAATGAAAGTGAAGTTAGATGAGAAGTTTCTCCCTTTAAATTATCCTCAAGCTCTTGTTTATTATATTAAAAAAAAAAATTATAAGCTAGTGAGTTGAATTAGCTTGAAAATTTTGATGCATGGTGAACTTTTGATGCACTCTTGAGGAGGCCTATCAAATGGCAATCAAGGCTAAAGAGAGAAGTTAATAGGACCATTTAGGAATATCTAAAACTCTTAGAACTAACTGTAAAGAGAAAAAAAAAAAACTATTATTATATAGTATGAGTATTTCAGATGTGGTAAAGCTGGCCACTGTTGTTATGAGTGTCCAAGAAAGAAAGCTGAAATCAATCTTGTGGAAGAGGAGCCCAGTGGAGAGATTAATGAACTCATATATGATGAAGAACTTGAAGATATCAAAATTGAAGAAAAAAAAGCTTCAAGCCAGGTTTTGAGAGTGAAAATATTGTTATCCAAAATATCATGACAGTCCAAGAAGATGATCAATGGCTTAGAAATAATATTTTCGGAAGATATTACTTGTTTTCTAATGATCGATCGACTCAAGTGGTGTGAGAGAGTATAGTTTCAAAGCTTATGATGGACGACGACAAACTAAGGCTTACATCTGTACATCATCCAAAACTATTATTATATAGTCATTATTATAGAAACTCAAAGAGTTTCCTTTAAGAAATATGTACTTCTTATGGAATGAAAAAAAGGATATTATTGAAAGAAAAAAAACTATATATCATTCTTAATAAGTTTTACTTCACTTACATCTTCTTATTAACCTATTGGTTTCGTCACATATCAGTCTCGATCACATATGTTAGTTAACCAGCATAAAAATATATATATATATACTTTACAAATTAATATTATTAATCTTATTAGGGATATTTTTCCATTACTCAACAGCAACCAAAGAGTTCTACCACACGAAAAGAGAGCAAAATCCAAGCCGAATCATGATTGATATATATTGTATAATTTTTTCCTTTTACTTTTCCAAATCGTCCTACCAAAAAACATTGATTAGGCAGGCATATAATTTGAAGTGATTTATTAGTCACTCTACCGATAAATAGAATCATGTAGAGTGTCACGAATCCTTTTCCAAAAACCAAACCACAGATAGAGAGCTAAATAAACTCTGAACAAACATGAGGTGACCTCAAGAACTAAGGAATACGACAACAGAGTGACCGTAGGCATATTACAGGAATAAACAGATTAAATAAAGTTGACACCAAAAGAAACTTAAAGAATCAGAAGCTTCAAGTTGAGATAATGATAAGAAAACAAAACAATCCAGCCTGCATACAAGAAAACAAACTTGTTCAACGACTAAAGAATCAGTTCCCTTGATTGTGGCAGGAATCATGAACCAATGAAGAATGCAGGAAATGTTCCGAGAGCACCGACAAGCTACCTTCATCATCTGACAAGAGACGGTAAACAAATGGTGACAGTAAAAAGCAAAAAAAGTTCCTAGCTCTTTCTAGCACAAAGCCTACCAGATGTGGTGGACAATCTTTTTCTTTCTGCACCTTTAGAGACCTTAGCAAATACAAAGATTCTGTTCATCACTCATGAGAATCTTAACAAAATTTTCTTTGTCGAGGAAGTACAAAGTTATAAGCAAACACAGTTGATGATCAAGTATCATGGACCAGCAGCCTATAAGGGCTCCGAGGAAATTTGATGAAGTTGCAATTGTGGACAGAAGGGACCATGAAGTTATCCTATTAGAGAGCAAAACTTCTTTAACAGTAAAAGTTAACATTGACAAGTTACCCCAGTCCAAGGTCTCAAGTTCTCAGTTTCTAATACATGCAGAGACTCAATGTACATGCAAATCTCTAATGCATCTGATTAGAGGACAACAAACTTACATGATGGACAGACAACTCAATGTACATGCAAATCTCTAATGCATCTGATTAGAGGACAACAAACTTACAAAAACACCGTATAAATGCATTAGGATAAGAATCTCCCCAACAAACCTGGAAGCCATGTAAGTCAAGCCGACAAAAAGATACAAGTAGCACTCAGAAGTTCATTGGTTGGGGCAGTGCCTTTTGTGCATCATCTCATTCCATTACCTACATCCAACAAAACACATCATACACAGACTGCTAGCTGTTTTCTGAGTGAGGATTCTGTGGTCATATTTAGAGTGAATCTGCACCATTCTTTTCTAATTCCTATGTTTTTTTTTAGGGCATTTGTGTGATAATACCCTGTTCGGACATATTTTTCACGTGTTCTTGTACATGCAAATCTCTAGTATGCTTGGTATCAAGGCCCTCAACCAACCTAAACAATCAAAGGATTGAACAGGATGACTGGTTTACACCACGTGGTTTCTGATAAACTATAATAACCATATGATATGGAAACATATCCACGATATTTTTCCTACAATGTACTTACATAAGCCGTTTAATCCAATCTTCACATTTGATGTAGGCCACTTCAACAATCTGTCACCCATGTTCTTGATAAAGAATTGTTATCGATGGCATTTGTAATACTTCCAATAATTTGATTTTACAATCTGAGAATATTAGGAGATATTGAAATGAATAAATCAAATAGAGATATGAACCACTTGTGTCTTCACCAATCTGCAATCATTTGCAGAAGTAACACATAGTGTCCACACTAAACAGACAATAAAAAATAGCCTTTGATCCGTAAAATCCCGTTGCTCCAGTTTTGGTGCCTTTGTTTCCTGACAAAATAATATATACATGATGAACAACTCAATATACATGTTTGATAAGAGACATCATTCACAGTTGCAACTATAGTTTGTCCAATCTAAAACTTTAAGCAATGGAAAACAACTTCATGAGACACAAAAGTAGCTACAAACAACCGGAAAACTAGGGCCAACATGTATGACACTTGATGTCTTTCCCCTGAATTCTAAGCCCTAAAATTTATGACATGCACTTGCACCATTCAAAACGTATTCCCCAACTTGCACCCATATGTACAAACACATTGTTTCGAATATTTTAAATGAGTAAGCAACCCCTGAAATAAATATAATAGGAAACCTAAGAGAATCAATCTGGTAAAAATCATAAATGATACAAAAATATGTGTTCATGAGCATCTTTTTTTCTCTCCAAATAAACTTTTGTATTAGTCCCACTTCAAATATTTTGATAACAATTTCAAATCTATTCAACTTTCAAACAAGAAAGTTAACAAAGCATATGATAGATGCTTACCATTGTCAAGAATTACAGCACTCCTGAACTGCTAAACGAATAATGCAAGATAAGGTCCAGTATCATGGAGGCATTGAGGATCACTTCAGGAGCATTTGTTTCAAAACAAAGCAAGTACTTCTGCAGATTTGCCTAATTTGAAAAAGAACCCATGATTTCCTGCTTTAAGCTCTCACAGAAGATCGTAACGAGTTACCAAATCTTTATGATGAAAATTCTCGACGCAAGGCCTTTACTGTAGCATGAGAATTGGGAGTTCCAGTGTAAAACTTCCATCTCTTACGAGAATGAAAGCTTGAAGAATGTCCACTAAAACCTGATGAAGAATTTCTTTGGCTCCTTTGTGTTGGTGTCACAGGTGATGAATAATTATTCGCTCTGAATTTCTTCTTAGGAAGATCACCCGGATCATCAACAATCCAACCACCTCTTGTTTTCAACTTGCTGGCTGTCATGATCCTTCTTTCTTCGTATACCAAGCTTTTATTTTTTTGTTCTTTACCAAAATCACGAGGGACGGACTTAGATCCCCTAGACCTCCTATTCTTCTTGTCAAACGTCTGAGGTGTTGATGATTCACCCATCTTTCTAAAAGACTGCAAAACTAAGACAAATTAGAATCCTAAATAGACAAATACAACAATAACTTCCAAGTACATTAGAAATTTGATAGACCTTAGTCCTTTTTGTGCAACCTCGTGCAAAATGTCCTTCTTCATGACAAATACAGCAGACAACTGGTGAATCAGCAACAACACTATCACCACGTGGTTTGGCGCACCCCTAAGTCAACAGTTATAGACGGGGCCATTTCAAGTCAAAACAAATGAGAAAACATTTACAATTTAATGAGAGTGTACAATTTTCCAACTTACCAAGCCAGTATGGCCAGGTTGAGCACAATTGTAACAAAAGAATTCTCTTGGACCAGTATCTGTGAAGTTAACACAACAAAGATGACCGTACTTTCTGCAAACATAACATTGCATCTCCTATCAAACAAATGAGACCAACATCAGATATAACATGTCTGGGATAATTTGCACCCTCAAGCCTTTCTAGCTATTAACTGAAACAACCGCATCATGGTGATCTACCAATCATAAGTAATAAATCATATTCTGTATACAAAAAATGGCTTTATTAATCCCTCTTTTGGCATGTATACCGACACAAGAAGAATTCAAAAAATGATAATCGATGCATAGGGAAGGTTTTGAAGAATTGTTAACCTTCAAGTCATCAGGTGAATAATCATTTCGACATGACAACATAACATGTCCTGTCTCTCCACACCGTAGGCAAATTTCTGAACACTGAGCAAGCTTTTTACTTTTGTAAGGGCAGTCTTTTGTACGGTGGCCTCTTCTTTTGCAAACAAAACAATTTTGTCCCTGTGGATTTTTCAATATCAACATAAAAGCAGAATTGAAACAATTAAGTACATAGTGTTAGCACAAATCTCACTATGTAGAAAGAAGAAGACATCACATTTTCAAACCCAAGAAAAAACACAAAGCAAGAACTCATTGCAGAAAAAAACTTATGTGATTAACAAGAGTTAATATGCATAATTAAAGACTCTAAAGCATCTAGTTAAGATTTATAAACTAGATAAATAATGTAAAAAATAACAGAACTACCAAATATAACAAGAGCTCATCCAAACCAATATGAGAACTTACACATTTTGTCAGCTTATCCAAACTGATACGAGAAATTATCTAGCAAGAGCTCATATCTAGACTAGATAAAGAATGTAAAAAATAGAAGAACTAACAAACATTACAAGAGCTCATCCAAACTGCTAAGAAGGTTGCAAATACTAAGAGAATGGAAATGCACTATTTTGTCAGCTTAAATGGTAAACAAGCATTATAGATTTCAAATAGCAGATCAGAAAATGATGCCTGTTTGGCTAACTTGGATCCAATGGGATACTTTGCCCGTGCAAAACCTTGGATTTTGACGTTTGACTAACATAGGATTAGTACCTTCAACCTTGCAAATGCCAACTTTAATGGATGAAAAAGAAAAGTTCAAGAGGTCCTTATTATTTAATCCGTTTTCAGCAATGGGCTTTGAGCATATGTTAGAGGAATACGTCTTCTTTATGTCCTCTCCACAACCACTCCAATGCTTCTCCATTGACATCCAACACCATCCAACAGCAGAGATCCCTCCCTCTCTTTTCCCTTACACCCAAATCCTCTTCCTCCTGCATTCCTCCTTTATTGCAAACCTTCATTTCCTCTTTCTCCATGCCTACTCTCCACTCCTCTAGGCCACTGTAAAGTATGGACACCAACAAGAGACTTATACATCAATGCAGACATGCCAACATGGTTAATCTTTTAAAATTGAGGAACAACATGGCATGAACACAACAACAAACACATGTATATTTTTCATATGTTAATACCTGTTACTTCACACAGTTTTCTATAAATATTCTACAACCATCATATTAAATTCAGAAGAAGAATAGCATTACAATCATACGAGTAAATACATAAATTACTTGACACAAGTTGAGAGGAATCCAGCAACTGTTGTGTTTGACATGGATCAGCAATCATTTTGAAGCATCCATGCTTCATAGTTACAGGATTCAGAAAATTACTTTCACAGTACAAAGTTGTTGACAGAACCAAGGAAGATTCAGGATGGTATTTTGATTTTGGGTCAAAATAAAAATCAATTAGATGCTGAGGTCATTAGAATATATCAAACGGCATCATTTTCTAGACATACAGCAAAAATGCTAAATAAAATAAAAAAAAGCCAAGTGGACCCTAAATAATTTACAGGATTCAGAAAATTAATTTCACAGTACAAAGTAGTTGACAGAACCAAGGAAGATTCGGGACGGCATTTTAATTTAGGGTCAAAATAAAAATCAATTAGATGCTGAGGTCATTAGTATATATCAAACGGCATCATTTTCTAGACATACAGTATAAATGCTAAATAAAATAAAAAAGTTTTTCATTTACCCATTATTTTTCCTTTAAAAAAATGACAGTTCAACTACATCCTTCCAACAAGATATAGGAAGTGCCAAAATGCACTTTCTGAATGAGCCACTGTAAGCAAGAGTTCAACTGCTGGTCTAGATAACATAGACCTTACATGGCTGAAGAAATCAGTATGCATCAAAGAACCTCTGTTTAATCAGGTTCCACTTTTATTATTTGAAAATTTTAAACAAAAAACAAAAAGGTCAAAACACAATGCAATTAATCATTTATTTAACTCAGATGCACCTAAAACAGTGTGGTTCCTCACCTGTAAGCACTGCTTTCCATTATGTCCAAACAACCCACAAACAAAGCAAGGTCTCTGCCGCTTCTCCATTGTACAATTTGCGGCTGTATGGCCCTCTTCCCCACAATTGAAGCAAGCCCCCACATTGTTCTCCCAATGATAGAAATACCTTGGCCCACGCTTATATAAAAAAAAAGAAGTAATATCAAAATCAGACCTTCCTATTAGAAATTAAAGTTAGATGAAAGAAAATTATATAGACTTACAAGAAGCTTTCGAAAAACCAGATTGTCCGATGTTTCATTCACCTCAGTGATCACAGACTCTGGCGGCCCCGATGGCTTCTCTTCTTCGACTATAGGAGTACTCACCTGAAGCTAAAGCAAGAGTTCCTAATTCAAATCCTTTCCAGCCAACTTTAAATATTCAAGGAAATACAAACTACAAGAACATTCTCATCCTAAATGTTTGAATCATTTGGCCCAAATCCGGAAAATACAATCAAAACCAAAAAAAAATCAGAAACGAACAATCGCCTTTTTCACTGAGCATAAAACTTACAACTTCCTTCTCTTCCAACTGTTTCTTCTTCTTCCTCCTCCTCTTCTTCTTCGGCTTCTTCTCCATGTCCTTCGTCTCCTCCATGGGAGACATCAAACCTCCAGCAGAAGGAGCAGGGGTCGGATCAGAGGCAAGCTCCGCCTCGCTTGAGGATTGAGGAGATGAGGATGAGGAAATCTCTATGACGTGAGCCGGCGAGACGGCGGTAGCGGGACCGGGGCCGAGGGCGTCCTCGGACCACTTCCGCTTCGCCTCGCGGTGGCGCGCCTTCTTGACGATGGCGAGGCTAAGGTCCTCGTTCGCCTCCTCATCGTCGCTACTGCTGAGGACGACAATCGAAGGGGCGGCCTCGCTCTCGTCCGAGGGATCCATTTTCCCACTGGATCTCCGTCGTTCGCGCATCCGGGAGAGGGGGAGGAGGATCCCCACGAGATCGAGGGATCTTAACCCTAACAATGATCGGGAAACTCGAATTCCTCTCTCGGGAAAGAGCAGCAGAGGCGGAAACAGAGACGACGAAGTGCTAAATAATTTAGAAGAAATTATTGACCATAGTGCTAAATAATTAATTGGTTTCGGTCGTCTACCAATTTGATCCGAATTAGGATCCGAATCCGATTCAACTAAAAAAGGAAAAAATATTGACTATAGTGCTAAATAATTTAAAAGAAATCAATTTTTACGTTATATAACTAGAAAAAATAACGGATAGGGTAATAATGAGTATATTGGATCATTCTGCTTTAATTTCTGTTTTAGATTATGAGAAATAATAAATACTCTATTTGAACTTTACTCGTGTAATTATTTCTTTATCTGCATTTGATTTAAATAACTCTTCCGGCTATTTGGAAAAAAAATCTGATTAGTTAATATCCCTATTTCCAGCTAGAGTTGAGATAAGAACAAAAATAACACCAATTAATTACACCATCATTAGCTCATCATGCTTTTCGAATAATAAGCCATAAATTATCCGTTTTGGTGTGTACTCCGAAAGAGTTTTATTTCGATGATTGATTTTTTTATTATTTGATAGATATAAATTGGCACATGTTTTTGAAGGATAAGAATTAAAATTTTATCTCTGAAAACTCATAGCCACTCAATTAAATCATTTTTCACCATAAGTTTGTTTTTAGGTAGCCTTAATCCATAATAATTATGCTTATCACACAAAATAATTAAGAAGGAAATATTATTCTATGTAATATGCTTTTTTGTTTTCCCTCGAAGCTAGAGATTGATGAGATATGGCAACATGTTTCAAGGTGAAACAATTAGAACTAATAATAAAAAAGAGAGAGAAATCAAAGACCTTCACTAAAATTTATTAGTAGAAATTTAATTGTGAGTTTCTTGTGTAATTTATCTTAGAAAAATCCACTCTATTAATAATTTACATATTGGTATCTTTTTCCATAAACGGGTAAAGATTATTAATTGGTTTTATGTTAAATTAGAAATGAATCGGTTCAATTTGATCCTTTTTTTTTTTTCACTCTTCCACTGTTTTATATCTTTTTTTCACTTTTCTATTTTTTCTTCTTATTTTTTTCATTACTAAAAAAAATGATTGAAATAGGAGAGTAAAACTAGGATTTACAAAAAATAATGTCCATATATAATTTTGTAATAGGGACATGTAATCTGGTAAAAAAATCAATTAATAGGAGGTTTTATAGGTAAATTATACATTTTACAAGCTGCATTATGATTAAAAAAAATCTGTATATGCAATTTTTTCGATAGATTGAATGAGTTAATGGGTTTAAATTAATATGTCATAATTGGATAATGAATAAGAAGAAATAAATTATAATAGTATTATTTGATAGGTGACTCATCTTCAAAAACATGAATGAGATTAAAAATCTCCTCAATGATAAATACTGGGATTTGCAAGTGTTGCAGCTTTTAGTTTACCATTGGCTCATTCAATACACACACACACACCCCTATAGTCCAATGAACAGTGGGAATTATTATGGAAGAGATTTGCTAGATTGGCCTTCCAAAGTTATACACTTCTATCCCAATTCTTTACATGTTTGTCAACTTTGGACAAAAATTATGATTTACTGAATATTTCATTTGTATTGTCCTATAATTGATTTTTATTTATTTTCACTAAGGATTGAAAGATTCAAGTTACATATAATTTGAAAAATTAGACTTTTGGATTGAATTGATATCTAGCATAAGATATGTTGGAAGATAACCTGAATGAGAAATTAAGAGAAGGAAGAGGAGAAAAAAAAGAAGGATGAGAAATGTCAAAAAGAAGAAGAAAATAAGTGAAGGAGGAGGAGCCATATAAAGTTCAGTGAATAATTCATTGAATTAATCCTAAAAATTTTGAAAAAGTAAACTAGAAGTTAAAAAAAAGCCATTAGGTAAATTTGAATAATTACCCTTCAATTTTTATGCAAACCACAACTAAAATGTGTAGGATCAAACAACTGTTTTTATAATTTTCACATTGATTTTAAATTAAAAAAAAAGACAAGTCTTGACCAAAAAAAACGAAAATTCATTGTGCTTGATCTAACTAACTAACTAAATAAATATTTATAAAATTTCTCAGTGACAAAGACATAATTGGTCTATTAACAATATTTTCGATTTATTATTTAAATGAGTTAATGGGTTGGATTTGATATCCGTACAACCAAGGAGAAGAAACGAAAATATGGTTATATTAATTGATAAAAATAAAAACTATTTAATTAATTTGATTGATTTACTTAAAAATTATATTTTGATTTATCATTATTACCGTACTTTTATATTTCCAAGTTTGTAATAAACCGGCAACAAAGAAGTAATTGGTCGTGGTCTGCTGCTGACTCGGCCGATCCGCTGACCGGTCTTTGACCATGCCATTTGTTTCTCCGCTATTAAGTGCGTGGGGGATTCGCTGCAATGATACGTGTAATGGAGCTGCGGACGCCATCAGATCTCTGAGCCCATCTCCGTGATCTAATCCGAGCCGTTTAGACTATTGTAAAGGATCCCGATTCCCTCGAACTATGGGAACCCTTGCAGTGGGGCTTTCGAGCGCAAACGGTCGCGAAATTTGAATTCTCGCCATCATCTCCGTCCATTTCGCCCATCTCCACCGTCCGATTCAAAATAACAACAACAACAACAAATGAAAGCATTTAAATCGCAATCTCTCTCTTCCCTTTTTCTTTCCATCAACACGATCCCATCTCCACTTCTCTCTCCGTTCCGCTCTACTCCTCGATCCCATCTCCAAATCGAAACCTTAGGAGCTCCCAAATCGTTGCTCTTCTCCGGAAACCGCTTCTCTTTGGCTTTCCCTTCTCGATTGCGTCTTGGAGCCTTGGATTTGGCCGCTGCCGTGACAAACTAGGGATTCTCTTCTCGATTCGGTTTTTGCTGCGGGCTAGAATAATGCCGGCGGTCGTGGAACCTGGGAGCGTTGGCAGCAGGGTCAGGTTTCAAGAACGCATCACTGACTCCGAGGCGGGGTCTGTGGATGGGAATGGTGATCGCGAGGCCGTCACCGGCGGCCTGCCTGTTCAGAGATTTGAGCTGCGGGAAGATCCATCCTTCTGGAAGGATCATAACGTGCAGGTACTTGAGGGTTTTTGAGTTGAAAAGATTGCGATCTTCGGAGCAGATTCGTGATAGTTTCTGATCGTTAAGGTTTCCTGAAGGGAACAAACAGTTCAGAGAAGTTTAATTTTCGGATATTCTGTACCACTTTTATGATATTAGATTTTTATTACAATTTTTTTAATGTTTTCTGTTCCCACTGGACTTCTTTTTGTGAAAGTAGTTTTAGAAAAAGTTCAAATTTTGGGATAATCCATTTTCACAAGTTTTAGGTTTTTAGTGTTGAGTTTGTCTATTTCTTGCTAGTGGTTGTGCTCATTTTTTGACTGAAGTAGGTCGTCATTCGAATTCGACCCCTTAGCAGCGCGGAAATATCTCTGCAAGGACACAATAGATGTGTCAGGCAGGACAGCTGCCAAACCATTACTTGGACTGGACACCCAGAGTCCCGTTTCACATTTGATCTCATTGCTGATGAGCATGTCAGCCAGGTGATACTTTTTTCTCCATTTCAGATAACACTTCTCCTTCATGACATGTTATCCTTGGTGAAGTGATGCATCTAGTGCATAACAGGAGAACCTATTTAAAGTTGCTGGAGTGCCAATGGTAGAGAATTGTGTGGCAGGCTATAACAGCTGTATGTTTGCCTATGGCCAAGTAAGTTCTGTGCAGCTGCTGCTTAATTGAATGCTACTCCTTTATTCTCGGTCAGCTATTTCATTTGCTAAGAATGCATAAAGGAGAGACTTAGTAGTTATCTTTTCTTGGAAAAGATTGTGTGAATAAGCTAGTTTCTTATTTACATAACATGAGAGTATACATATGATCTTTGTTGTATAACTGGACTTGGAGCTTTAATACGAGATAATTTTATTTCAGACTGGTAGTGGCAAAACACACACAATGTTAGGAGACCTAGAAGGTGGAACACGTAGACATAGTGTTAACTGTGGGATGACACCTCGAGTGTTTGAGTATCTCTTCTCAAGGATACAAAAGGTAAGATTCTCTTTCACCTAATTTTCAAGCTATTTAATTTTTAAGCAAAAAGAGCACTTGTAACAGACTGACTTCTCATTGTTGTTTGATAGGAAAAAGAGGCCCGACGAGATGAAAAGCTAAGATTTACGTGTAAATGCTCGTTTTTGGAAATATACAATGAACAAATACTTGATCTTTTGGATCCATCCTCTGTAAATTTGCAGGTAAAGGGTGATCATAGAAATTATGTTTCTCTCATTTTATATTGCATTCCTAAATTAACTTCTTTAGATTTTACCTGATCCTTTAGGTGAACAGAATAATCATGTGCGTGCAAGTCCTAATTATTATTTGTTTATCAATCAAAAACATCCTTAATATATCAAATTTTATCATTTCCATATTCTAGTGTTTTGGAATGCAGGAGTTAATCTCTTGTTGCTACATTACAGATAAGAGAAGACTCAAGGAAAGGTGTGCATGTGGAGACTCTTTCAGAATTTGAAGTTTCGAGTGCTCGAGATGTTATGCAACAACTTATTCAGGTTTGTTCGAACATGCATCAAGCTGTTGTGGCTAGCCAATATGTTTGGATTGCTTGCAACTTAATTGATTTGTTTCCTCGATGTATAATGTGAGAAGCCCTTTTTACTGGATATGGTAGAAACATAGCACAAGACATCTCAAACCTGTCTGAAATGATCTACTATGGTTTTAAAATCTCTCCAATATTGTTATCTTTTAAATTGTACTTTTCAATGAAAGTAGTATGATTAATTTCTTGAATGTTTATAGGGGGCAGCAAATAGAAAGGTGGCTGCCACAAACATGAATCGTGCAAGCAGTCGTTCTCATAGTGTTTTTACCTGTGTCATAGAAAGCAAGGTGTGTTGGATTTGCCAAATCAATAGTGTTTTTTTTCTTCTTATTATGGATTTAACAAAGTATTTTGAACTACATTGATCATGAAACAAATTTTAATAGTAAGTGAACTAATATTGTAGTTGCAAAACCTTGCAGTGGGAATCCCAGGGTGTTACTCATCACAGGTTTGCTAGGCTTAACCTTGTAGACTTGGCAGGATCAGAGAGGTACATAAACTTTTAGTACTCCGTCAAAACATGTTCATGAATATTTTGCCACTTGTTTTTGCTATCAATCTAGCACTTAAACCGTCTTGGACACATGGACTCAGGCAGAAGAGCTCAGGTGCCGAGGGTGACAGACTGAAGGAAGCGACTAACATTAATAAGTCACTTTCGACCTTAGGGTCTGTATAATTTGCTTATTATGTCTGGTTTTATAAATTGTATATCAATTTGCAGACTATACATCATTAGTATTTTGCCATTTGCACACTGCATGCTCATGCTTTAATGTGATTTGGGCCATGCAGGCTTGTTATTATGAACCTTGTCAGCACATCAAGCAAGAAATCACTACATGTACCTTACCGGGATTCTAAATTGACCTTTCTTCTTCAGGTAAATTGTTTTGTGAAGGAAAGTGATATGTTATAATGTGCACATTGGTGTGTCTTAACTTAGAATAGGTTTTCTATGCATATATAAATGTTTGAAATTTTCTCTATAAAATAAATACTATATAAGTGTAAAAATTCCATCCGCAATATGAAGGAAACCAGCAAAGTTATCTGTTTCATCAATGAAACTTCTTCATTATTGTTTATTGTTAATGATTCCTGATCTTTCTTTTTTAGGAAACGAGAAGATCTTGTTGGCTGCACCATACTTTCTCATGATTCCCCATGATTGGCTGTTTAGGGCATTCCCTTAGCTGATGGAAAAGAATAAATTATCATTTAAGTTTATGGCATCACATGAATTTTCAGTGTCCATTTTATGTTTGATATAAGCTATGTATTTTGTTATGTTCACAAGAGACATCGTGTGTGCGTGAAGGAAATTATGATTATTGTCATATCCATGTATTGAGCATATATTCATAAAGCAAACATATTATCAGTTTTGAAATGTATCACAAATATAAACATGAACAATTTAGATCATAAATCTATCATCAAAATTTAGATCATAAACTAATCAGTTTTGAAAATTTTATCATCAACAATTTATCATCAAAAATTTAGATTATAAATTGATCAGCAGAAAAGATATATGGTCCAACTGTTAGTGACTCAGCATAAGACAAATGTCCTTTCTTTTTATACCAGACATTTGGTGTTTTATGTTGGCCTTCATGACTAAATTATGTTTTGTTTCTTTCAGGACTCATTGGGAGGCAACTCCAAAACCATCATAATTGCAAATATAAGCCCATCTAATTGGTTAGTGGCCCTATATGCCACAAGTTGTTACTCTTTCTGTGTGGATAATTTTGATTGACGTGTTCTCCATTTGTGTTTTTTAACTTGCATTTTCTGTAGCTGTGGTTTAGAGACACTAAGTACACTAAAGTTCGCACAACGTGCCAAGTTCATTCGGAACAATGTAAGTGATGCAATACCTTTTATTTTTATTTTTAAAAATTGCATTACATGCTTTCTTATTTGTAACAGAATAAACCGCTTATCATTTCCTACTATCTCCAGGCAATTGTAAATGAGGATGCTTCTGGAGATGTTCTTAGCATGCGTCTACAGATTCAGCAACTAAAGGTAACACAGAATATTCTTTTACAATGTTCATTTTTGGAGTCTATACGGGTTGCATTTTTGTTCCAACTGATGTCGGAATGTCTGCTAACATAGAAAATAATTATGGTACATTGTCTAGTATGCACTAGCAATCGACTATGTATTTTCTTAGTTGTCTGAATTTGTGAATCTAGTTTTAATAAGATGATGTGGCTTAATACGGCTTATTTGTCTTGTAAAAAGTGGGTTCATAATACAATTATGATACTGGATTTTATTTCTCGATTTTCTCTATGGGTATATAGTTTGCCTACTTCTTAATTACATGCAGAAAGAGGTGAATCGCTTGCGAGGGTTGGTAAGTGTTGGGACTGATAACACTGAAACTGATGGTCTTAGTGCTTGTCCTACTGGATCTCCATGTTCTTTCAAATGGGGTGGAGGGCAGGGATCATTCAGTCCACTGACATTTGATAAAAGGTTATCGCAGGTTGGCATCTCCTACATTGAGCATCTCATCTAATTATGTTGTTTTTCTTTGTATAGTTGTTGGCATATGGTGTTACTGACATATCTAGAATCATACCATCCATCACAGTACTCTATCTGACGTTTGTTTTAACTCCAGAGGAAGGAATATGAAGCTGCTCTAGTTGCAGCTTTTAGAAGGGATAAGGATAAAGAAGATGCTCTGAAAGCAATGACTGCTGAAAAGCAGGCTGCAGAGCAGCTGGTAAGTATAGTCTCTTGTTATGATAGCTTTCTGGGTAGCTTGATATGTCCATGAGAATCTGCATTACATATGATTGACAATGATGTAGTACTGTGATTTGCCAGATCTGTATGATTTAAATGTGATGTCCTAAAACTTGTTTAAATAAAATAAATAGAACCAACTTTCAGTGAGTTTCAACGTTACAGCATGTTCATCATAATGCTTTTACATAGTGACTTCTTAATAATTTTGTTAGATGATAAATTTATGTATTTTCATCTAAAACTTGCATGGTACATTTTTTGCTTACTAGGCCACTCAACGAACAGAAGAAGTAAGAAGTCTTAAGATGAGACTTCGGTTCCGTGAAGAACGAATTAAGAGGTTAGAAGCGGTTGCTTCTGGAAAGCTATCAGCTGAAACACATCTTTTGCAAGAGAAGGAAGAACTTCTGAAGGAAATAGAAGCTCTCAGCAACCAGGTTGACCGTAATCCAGAAGTTACTAGGTTTGCCATGGAGAACTTGCAGCTGAAAGAAGAACTCAGAAGGTCTGCTATTGCGCTGCTATTTTTGCTTGACTTTGTGATGAAATTCTTTATACTTGATTTCATCTTTACTCATAAGTTCTTTTCCATAATGATGCTTCACTCTAGCTTTTCATATACTCTACAACAAGCAACTCATCAAAATAAACTCTTATGCATATCAGTAATAATTATTTTTATTTATTTGACATCCAGATTACAGTCGTTTGTTGAAGAAGGTGAAAGAGAAATGATGAATGAACAGATTACTGTTTTGCAGGATAAGGTATCAATGTTTGCTCTCAAGTTATGCTCATCGTTGTTCCATTTAGTTTTTGTGCTTATTTAACATGTATGGCTTGTAGTTACTGGAGGCTCTGGATTGGAAACTTATGCATGAAAAAGATTCAGATGTTGTTCAGGTTCGAAAGCTAAATTTTTAAAATTGTTAATCAGCATATAGTGTCAGAAAACTCGGCCTTGTATCACTGCTTTCTGATTTAGGAATTGCTGGTCTTATGTTTAGCAACTTCAGCGTGCAAGTTGAACTTGGAAATCTTGGTTATTACTAACTTTATTTTAAAATTTCCATCTTTTTGCACAGCAGAACCTGTCGTCATCTTGGGACTCTTTTGGAAATGAAGAAAATGAGTTCCTCCATATGCAGGTTAGGACAGCAGCAATCTTTTTTTTTTTAATTCTTTTGTTCCAAAAATGTACATAATAATTATTTGGATATGGCAAACATATCTTTTCATGACATGGTCATTTTGTGCAGGCTATTCAAAATCAAAGGGAGATAGAAGCACTTCGTAAAAACCTTTCGTCATGTCTTGAAGCCAAAGAAAAGCTGGAAAGGTACTTCCAGTTAAATTCTCTACCCAAAATCTATGTCACATCACATCGTTTGTTCCATTGGTGCCGCATGACATCCCGTGACTTGTCTGACATGATTGATGATTTTATTCTTAAGCAATCCATGTGACAGACATATGTTTTAACTTTTCATCAGTTTTTTGGAGTTGTATATGAATAATTCTGATATATTTTTAAAAGCTATCATGTTTAGTACCAAAAACATTTTTGTTGATTGCATTCATGGGTTGAGAAGTCCATTCTAAACCTTGTTTGAAATCTTGAGAATGTGAATGCTTATTATTATTATTACTATATTATTATTATTGTTATTATTATTATCCCTTAATTATTACCATATTAAGTTCACAATCTCATGAGCATTATTGAAACATTTCACTGTTGTTTTTTCATTAAAATGGTCATAATTTTGTCAATACCATGAATCTCTTTTCTGGTGACTAATCTGATTATTCTGCAGGCGTGTGGATGAGTTAGGCTCAGAGTTAGAAGAACAAAGGAATTCTACTCATGCTCCATATGAAGGGGTCGAACTTCCACAAACTAATTGTGACATCACTTCAGGAAGAGGCAAGCTTTCTGATGATCAGATTGAACTTAAAACAATGGTGGATGCAATTGCAGTTGCTAGCCAGAGAGAAGTTGAAGCACATGAAACGGCCATTGCATTGGCCAAGGAGAACGAGGAATTGCGTATGAAGCTTGGTGTTCTTATCGAGGATAACAATAAGCTGATTGAACTTTATGAGAATGCAATTGCAGAAGGTGGTAATAATGATGCAGGGAGTCTCACCAAAGTTGACAAGTCTCTGGTGCAGGTTGACATGTCGGCTGAGTTTAATGAAATTAGACCCGAAGAATTCAACCAAGGATTCCACTGTTCAGGAAAGAAGGATATCGAAAGTCTCGAGCACCAACTTTATGAGATGCATGAAGAAAATGAGAAACTGATGGGCTTATATGAGAAAGCCATGAAAGAGAGGGATGATTTCAAAAGAATTTTGGCTTCTATGGAATCCAACATGTCGTTAACCAAAGAAGAGATTGTATGTCCGGAAAAGCTAGTTGAGATGGACGAAGAAATAGGCTGCCGGAAGCAAGAGGCGGAGGAGCTGAAGGAACATCTTGCGGAAGTACCAGAGAAATTACGGCATTTGGTCAGAAATAATTTGGAGCTGGTACGAGTTAAGCTTGCTGCTGTATGGACAGATCTCAAATACTTTGGTATACTCGAGAAGAACATAACTGATTTGAAAGAGCTTTCAGAAAATGTTGAAGAAGTAGAGCCTGGCATTCAGTTAAAAGAACAAGAGATCGAGGAACTCAAGCTTGTTCTGTCCCAGACACGGGAAAGAAAGACAGTCGTGGACAACAAGTTTCTGGCTTTGAAACGTGCACTCGAGAATTTTTCTTCAGAGGCACACTATTGGGAACAGAGAGAAACCCGGGCTAGAACACGGCTTAACGTGTGCTTCGAACATTTGGAGCAAAAGAAGGAAGAACTAAGATGCCTTCAAACTCGCAAGGATGAAATTAGCACTGCACTGTCGAAGGCTCAACAGTCCGAATATCAGTTGAGACGCAATACAGATTGTTTAAAGTCTAAGCTCCATGATTCAGAAACTCAAAGGAAAAAGACCGAAAGAGTGCTGTTTGCGATCGATAATATGGATACGGTCGACGTCGTGCCGGTGCAGAAGAACTTGAGTTTTGGTAAAGCCTCTGAACTGCTAAAGTGTGAGGAGGAGCGAAGCAAGCTGTCGGTGGAGATGAAAAAGTTACAGGAACAGTTGGCTGTTGTACAAAAAGAAATTGCAAGCTTCGTGAAGAAAATTGATGCAATTGATACTAAGATGAAGAGCTACGAAAACGGGATACATACTGGACTGCTCTCACTGCAGGAGGCAGAAGTCGGGTTGCAACAGGTGATGGAAGAGAAGAACATGCTCTCAGAGATGAGAGAGGATGGAAAGGCTGAGCTAGCAAAGCTGCTACTCGAGTTCCAGGAGTGTGTGTTTGTGCTGGACCTAAAAGAAGGTGAGATTCAACTGTGCCGGGAAACAATGCAACAGGAATTGACAAATCTGGAGGAGAAAAAAACCAAGAGAGATTTGGCCACACAGAACTTGAATCAGTTCTTGGAGACCAACAGAAGTGCAATGGTGATGATCTCCGACAAAGGAGTATGCCCAGGGATCGTGTCGGAAAAGCTACAACAGGAGCTAAGCTGTGTCCAGATGTATCTTGAAGAAGTAATTACCAGTTGTTAGAAATGATGGATTGTTTGATTAATTCAGATTCATCACAGCTATTGGCAGCTCATTCGACCGCCCAAAATTTGGTTTTTGTGATTTGCACGGGTACGCTTATCGATCTCTCTCGTGTTTTTTCCTGTCTTGCATTTCTGCACGTTGTGAAGCTGTTGTTGTTCTTAGAACCTCAAAGCTCCACATGAAAACATAGCACTTGATGATCTACTCGTGAGATCTTTAGGCATATATTGGTGTCATGCGGGCTGGCATGACAGCTAGCTTATTTGAATTCAGTAATAAAATATGCTTAAATCATTTTTTTTTTACAGTAAAAGCTTTGTATTTTTGGACCCACCACCATTTTTTTTTTTTTTTCATTTTGGCTACACTAGAAAGATTTAGTTGAAGCCAAAGAATTAATAGATAGACCTATGTTTTCATGTGGAGAATGATCTGCGATCCATGCTTCAAATGTTTCTTGATTTTAAATATTTTTTTATTCAGATGTTACATGGATTGATTATTTGCTCCAACCCATTAAAAAAAAGAAAAAGTTCAATTAGGATTTTAGGACTTGTGCTTGTGAGCTTTTAACGCGAAAGCCCTTTGCATTTTCATCTCATGTTGTTGTTCATCGATGTGTATTGTCTTCTCTTCTTCTTCCTTTCGCACTCTTCTTTTTTCACCACCTTTTTATTTTTCTTCTTACTTCATTAACCTTGCATTCAATTCTTCCTTTTTTTTTCTTTTTGAGACATTAGTAAATAACAATATGAAGTAAGAAGAAAAAAGAAAAGGTGGTGGAAAAAGAGGAGCGCTAAAGGAATACGAGGAGGAAGAATAAGAGAAGACAATAGGAGAAATTGTAGTGACATGTGTTCTTCTACTCTTACGTGAAAGTTGCTAAAAGATTATTATTTTTCTTTTTTCAAAGCTATAATTTGGAGAATTTGACATGTCTCACTCCGTGGCCTAATTCATTGATGAGTGCTCGTCCTCGGGGACAAGTTTTCCATTGTGCGCATTTATTTGCTCCCATTTCTGTGAGGTTGCTTTCTCCATTAGGTGAAGGTCATCGTCTCAAAAGAATTATAGTGCTCAATTGATATCTTTGGATGTGAACACATTAGTCCACATTAATTGGACCTATGACAAACTAAAATTTCTATAGTACATCCACAATTTCTCGTGGATCACATTCTATTATATCAACCAAAACCTTAGCTTTTCTAAGAGTTACTATTATGGCTTCTAATAAATGAGTGATCCTTGTGGTTATAATCAATTATGGAAAACATCATATATATATGTTTTTTTTTTCCCGATGGATGTCGAGTGTGGGTTCAAATTCTTAATATTTGTGCATGGAATCTAAAACCAACTATCATGTCAATTGTATTTTTCTGATCTAAAAAAGTAAATAAAAAAAAAAGATAGAATTCGATTTCAAGATCTTACCATAAAATATAAAAAAACTAACCGATATTTTAAAAAAATATATATTATTATATGAATGAGTCTAGTATATATTATCTATCACCTTCAAATTCTTATTTTTTTCTTTTCCTTCATTTGTGTAGTTTTTGGACAGATATTAATAGAATGATCATAATATACGAAAGATTTTAAAACATTAAGGGTTTAGTTTGCTAACAAAATAGTAAGGGTTGGGACCCACTCAAACGGTCGGTTTGAAATAAAACTATATGATCGGTAGTGATTGTTCCATATGTAGATTTAATATACAATTAATTTAAATGTATTTTAATGATGATTTCGTCGGCGAGTGTTGTCGTCGTCCGACGGTGGCCGTCCCACTACACTGGCAGTCACTATTAATTATTACCTCAACTATTACAAACTGTACGAGAAGCATTATTCTTTTGATATTTGCATGACATGGTTCTTATCTAATCAACCAAAATAATAATAATAATAATAATGATATTTCTATTTCATCTAAAATACAATTCGATTATTTTACCTATCCGATCTGACTTTAGCAATAAACAATAAGGGGTAGGTTAGCATAAATTTTGCCCTCAAAGCCTCCTAAATCGGATTCGCTTTCATATTTATTTACTTATATAATTTTACCTTATTAATCTGACTAAATCCGGTTGAGTATTCATCCTTATTAATCTGACTTTGATTATTTGATTGGATCACATTATATTGATACATTAAATTTATTTATTTTTGGTATGTGATGTATCTATAACATCCTACTCATACCGTTCATGACTAAAATAAAATGCCACATTTAAATTTTTATTACTGTTATCAATATGAGTACAATAGAAATTAGATAATCTTAAAATTAAAATATAGTAAGCAAAATGATGAGGTTTCTCCTATACATAATTATAAAATCTAACCAAAGTAAAATATAAGAATAACATGTCCAAAATTTATATATACAAAATGTCTATAGATCATTATCCATATTTATACACATGCTAATTTTACTATCTAATCACTTGGCTAGAGTATTAGTATCAGTATCTATAAAATAAGGTCTATAGTGGGTAATCACTTGGTAAATATAAGCTTTTATAGTCTCATTCAGGTGAGCATACATCATGTCATGTCATGTATATAAATAACATTTCAAGATCATTAGCATAACACATTTAATGATAAATACCTCATCCTATGATCTCTTTAGCAAGCATAACTCTACAACTTAACATATACAAAATAAAAAAAGTAAAATTCTACATCAAAATTATTCTAAATACTTATACACATATATAAAAAACATAGTATATTCATTGACTTATAATCCGTTTATCATAATATATACATGCACTATACGTACACTCTCATATCGTATATCATTATATATATATATATATATATATATATATATATATATATATATATATATATATATATATATACTCTTATACCACACATCATAACACATATGTATATTCTTAAATTATACATCATATGTGCATTGCACCATATATATATATATATATATATATATATATTATATATATATATATATATTCATATTTAGCTCATGATGATTATATCATTGAAAACATACATTTGCATATAAAATTATATTTACCTATTTGAACTAAAAAATGAAGATGTTAATGAAAGATTATATTTTTTTAATGATCAACCAGACTGGTTGATAGGTTGACTCAGAAGAAAAATCTTCTCTTGGTGTTTATTGAGTGTTTTGCTGTGTACTTTTGTTCTTTTTTTTCTTTTCATTTTTTTGTGCATGCATCAATAGATTCCTCAAGACATCAACCATTCCTGTGTCCATGTTGTGTTTGTATTGACTGCTTTTGCAGATCGGTCTCCCACCATATTTATTCGTGTGTTTGGGAAGAACAAAAAAGAACTGGAGGAACAAGCGAAACAAGGTTGAGGTCCGATGGTGTCGGGATTTATGGAGGAAGAGAAATAGAAGGCTGACGACATGCAATCTTCAGCTCCGAAATCTCAAAAAAAAAAAAAAAATCTTTTTATTCTGCATTTTTGACTTTTATTCCCCCTCTTTGGCCGTCCGTATTCATTTATTATATTTTTTTCTCCTCAGATATGGAGGGGAATACTTGTTTCGGACTATAAATGTTATAGCATCTTTTATTTTGGTTAAAGAAAAAAATATATATATATATATATATATGAAAACTCAATTCAAATCATACAAAAATCTCTTGGGGCCATACAATTACGTGAGCAAGTGTGTCTCTTGGTGGACATAAGCTGGCCTTCCACTGCTCTTCCTCACCCACACACTCCTCCTCCTTCCCCATATCCTAACTCCACCTTCTCTCCTTTCACTGAGAAAGGTGTCTTTTAGGTCGGACTGGTTTCACTTCTCATGTGTTCTTTCTTTGTCTTCCTTCTTTGTTTCTTCCTCGCATTGCATTGTAGTCTTCCTTCCATGAAGCATGTGAATGGTTCTTTGCTGCATGTTTGGGTAACATTTTTAGGTCGCCATGCTCTCAGTGTTCAGCTTATGCATGAAATGGAATCACTATAATACATACTTCACAAAGAAAGAGTCTTCTGTTAAGAGAAAAAAAAAAGGAGGAAGAAGAAACCTTCTTTGGTGTCTTTTCCAGGTTTCTTCAAGTCAATTCCAAGGGGAAAAAGAAAAAAAAAATATAGATTTAGAAGGAGAACACTCACTATCTCCCAAGTGGTCAGAAATGGAAATCAACATCTTCTTCACTTGGTTGTGGTTCTGATAACCAAACCATATTGTGACAATTTCCTATTTTATTTCTTTCTTTTTGATTCCTGTGTCCTCTCTGCAAATGCTTGTGGTAGATCTATCCATCTCCTTATTGCCTATATGTTTCCATGCAGTCATTTCAATTCGTCGACGCAGCATAATTCAGGAGTCTGAAGATGGATTCAGCATCGCCTGGAATTGCCATGACCAAGTCAGACAAGCTGGAGATGGCAGCAACAAGAGGACAACCTATAAGCTCTGCAACTACCTCAGCTGAAGCTGTGCCAACCTGTGCTGTCAATGGCAGTCCGAGCTTGTCGAGAAAGTTGAGCTTTGGGAAGAAGTTGATGGGATCTTTCAAAGGAGGGCACCACCTCAGAAAGACATGGAGTGGAAACATGAAGCTGGATTCTGAAGATGTTGGCAGTGAGGCAAGCCTGAGCCGCGCCTCCAGTGCAAGCTTGAGCTTCTCCTACTCCTTTACTGGCTTCACCGCGCTCCCTGAAGTTTCTGATACCAGCAGGGCTTTTAGCAACAATGAGAATGGTAACACTATATAATTTGAACAATATGATCATTCAAAGATAATATACAGTGGTGTGGTGTGCATAGTTTCTAAATCTTGTAGAAAACCAAGACATATATTTAAAGCATGTAAAACTATGACTGTATTTGAAACAAATTTCTGTTAAATGATATAATCAAACGCAAAAACATTCAAGTCATAAGCAGATGCCAATATGAGGACAGATCATTTGCTATAAAAATATAATAACAAGTACAAAGTGGCCTAATGTGTCTAACTCTGCCTGTTATTTATTTACTACCCTACAGAAATCGATCTGGAGGTTCAAGAAACAAGGAAAAGTCTGATGTCAGAGCCAACTTTGCCGATATATTTGAAGGTATCATTGCCCTACAATACTTGCTGAATCTTTGTAAAAGGAACATAATGTCATAAACAGAAGGCTATTCTTCAAATATCTTTCTCAGAGGAACTAAGTGATAAATCTGAAATATAAACTACGATACAAAGGGCTGATCTATAGCAACCACATAAGAGTATACTGATTGACATCTTCTTTTGTCAAATTTGCAGTTTACAGAGGTTAGATACAGTGTAGTACTCAAAGGAATAACAACTACTACGGAGAAGCATATTCTCCATGGAATTACAGGTTCAGTGAGACCTGGAGAACTTCTAGCCCTGATGGGGCCTTCTGGCAGTGGCAAAACCACACTTCTTAGCCTTCTCGGTGGAAGAATTACGGCTAATATCATTCAAGGATCTGTCACATATAATGATGAACCATATACCAAATCTCTAAAGGGCAGGTAAAGGATCAAGTTCAAAATGCATGCTCACATGTATTATTCTGTTTCGCAATTCCAATCTCATAGATATATAACAACACATACATAGTAAAGGACTTGGGTCAGCAGTATAAGAGGCTAAATGTATAGGACTCTGTTTCCAGAGTCCAGCAAACAAGAAGTTAAGCTTTGGCACAAGCTGACTTCACACGGAAGATAGAGATGTGCATGACCACAGCAAATTCATGTGTTCATTTCTAAGTGTAGAACAAGATGTCATCACTCTTGTAACAGATTATCAATGACTCTCATAGACAGCATAATGCGCACTTACAGTTTGGAAAATTGCTATAAGACTGAAGTCAATTTTCAGGATGGGATTTGTGACACAGGACGACGTTCTATTTGCACATCTCACTGTGAGAGAAACATTAACATATGCAGCTCTCCTTCGACTCCCAAGGACAATGACTAGGGAACAGAAGAAAGACAGGGCCATGGATGCCATCTATGAGCTGGGGCTTGAAAGGTAGCTTTTAGTTATTTGACTTCTTTATTCTACCTCAAAGTTGCCTAAAATAAGCAAAGATCTCTACAGTCGACTTACTCTTCAACTTCCAATCTTATAAGAAAACTTGCCTCGGAGATCTAACCGATCTTGTTCTCAAATTTGATAACATTCGGCAGGTGCCAAGATACTATCATTGGAGGACCTTTTGTAAGAGGAGTTTCAGGTGGTGAGAGGAAAAGGGTGTGCATCGGAAATGAGATCATAATCAATCCATCTTTACTGTTTCTTGATGAACCCACATCTGGCCTTGATTCAACAACAGCCCTAAGAATAATACAAGTTTTGCATGGTATAGCTAAGGTATCAATCATGATGATGTTGAATGTATACTGGTAACCTTTACTATATTACTGAAATCAAGTAGCTTGGATAAAATTTTAGTTAAAAAAGAGAGAGTGTGTCTGTATATATATATATATATATGATAAATTGTGGTGACTACAAGTCTCTCTTGAACCTATGCAGTCGGGCAAAACTGTGGTGACTACAATTCATCAACCATCTAGCAGACTCTTCCATAGATTTGATAAACTGATTCTTCTTGGAAAGGGCAGTTTGATGTACTTTGGGAAAGCATCGAAAGCTATAAAATACTTCTCATCTATTGGATGTTCTCCTCTCATTGCTATGAATCCAGCAGAATTCCTACTTGATCTTGCAAATGGCAACATAAATGATGTCACGGTACCATCAGTATTGGAGAATAAAGTTCAGTCAAAAGATTTGGAAAGCAATACAAGAAATGGCAAACCATCTCCAGAAGATGTGCATGAGGTAAAAACTTCTTCATTTACCCTAAAATGTATTCAGTTCCAAGAACCATTACCACTCTGTATTAGTGATTGGAGAAAACAAGTTTTTGCTGACATCCATATTCATACTCTTTTTCATAATTATGCTGAAGAATTCTAACGATTAGTATTCTGGTACATTGTCCAACAATGGAAGTACAAAAACCTCAGGAAGAAAAAGAAAGATTAGCTGATGGAGCCAGTATGATTTTGCCTTTTTTAATTAGTCTTTTGGCAAATTAAAACCTACAAATTACTGACCACTGCAACAAATAATGAAATAGTACCTGGTGGAGGCCTACGAGGATCGAGTTGCTGACAAGCAAATGAGAAAGATTTTGATGCCGCTTCCCATTAGTGAAGATCTGAAAGCCACATTGTCATCACAAAAAAGAGACTGGGGAGCGAGCTGGTGGCAACAATACTCCATTCTGTTCTGGAGAGGACTAAATGAAAGAAGACATGATTATCTGAGTTGGATGAGAATTACACAAGTTCTTGCAATTGCAGTGATCCTTGGTTTGCTCTGGTGGAAATCAAGTAGTACCACAACAAGAGGTCTTGAAGATCAGGTAAGATAACTTTCTTCAAGTGTTTCTATCCTATAGATAGAATCTTCATGTATGTTATGTCACACATATAGGATCGCAGATATCACTGAACACTACTTACTACATGTTCATCTGTGATTTGGGTAATGGAGCCACAGCTTTTGCCACCAATTTTTCAATCGATATTTGGTTTCTTATCTGCCTTTTTGAGCTTTCATACATCAATTGCTATCTTAACGATACCCAATTTTTTTTTATCTGTATATGTGCAATCACTATTCCTTTGGTTTGACTAACAGAACATGACTTCTACCACCAGTCTTCCAATTGGTATTCCATGTTTTTTCTCTGTTTTTTTTTTTTTCACAAGAGTTCGCATAGATGTGATTGTTGTCTTATTGACTCCAAAGTTTCTTATATCTTTGAAACTACAATTGATATTCCTAATTTATGTCGAGTTATATAAATAGGGTTGCACATAGCAGCATATATATGCATATGTGATTTGGCTAACAGAATCACAAAATTTACCATCAATCTTCCAGTTGGTATCTCAATACAAACTGTGATTTGACAGTTTGCATATGTTTCTGAATTGTTGAGCTTTCACAGATTTGATTGCTATTTTAATGATTCCTCAAGTTTCTTGGAACTATAAAAGTACTGCAAATCTTCTACTCCTAAAATTTCCTGAACAGGAAATCTCTATTTTAATATTTTTGTCTCTCGTATTCAGTTAATTAGGCTCCAAGTAGATACATGGATCATTATTCATGTATGTCTGAAAAAAAAAATGTTGAGAAAAATTCATTATAACATTATCATAAAAAAAATTAAGAGAACAATAAAATCCTTTGCATCAAAATAGAACAAGCAGCACGTAAGTACTACAGTTCCTTGGTCAAAGCCTCCAATGCTGAGATTAAATGAGTATTTAATTACTACAAGTAAACTATTATCAAACAATTGAGAGTTAGGGACAACATGAAAACTCTAAACTTTATGTAAGTTTACTATATATTTTTTAAGTGAAAATAACAGTTTACCATCTGAAATGGAATTCTGCAGGCTGGATTGCTGTTCTTTATTTCAGTTTTCTGGGGCTTCTTCCCTGTTTTCACAGCAATCTTCACATTTCCACAAGAAAGAGCTATGTTGACTAAGGAAAGAGCAGTAGACATGTACAAGCTCAGTGCATATTTCATGGCCAGGACAACAAGTGATTTGCCACTAGACCTCATCCTGCCAATAATATTTCTGTTGATTGTCTACTTCATGGCAGGATTAAGACAAAGTATCGAGCATTTCTTTCTCACTATGTTTGTTGTGTTTCTCAGTATCATTGCTGCTCAGGTATGTGCAAGGATAAGAATTTGCATACCACTTGAAACAGCATATGTGCATTTTTTTTTTTTTGCTTAAATAAACATCATATGTGCAGGGTCTAGGTTTGGCAATTGGTGCTTCACTGATGGACATCAAGAAGGCAACCACTCTAGGTTCAGTGATAGTGATGACATTTATGTTGGCTGGTGGATTCTTTGTGCAGGTAAGCACTGTAGTGCCATTTTTACCGGATGAAAAGGTTTCCTTCTTTAGTACACAATAGAAAACATCCTTTCTGTCATCAGCATACAGTGAGATCAACTATTATTAAGTATGTAATTTAACAAATTCTAAAAGGATGAAACGTGAGATCAATAGGTGATATAATCTGGTACACCTAATTATAATTAGGAAGAAGGTTCTTCTTTGATACGCATTAGGAAACATCCTTTCTCTCATCATGGCATAGTAATATCAATTAGTATAAAGCTATGTAAATTGACAAATATTAAAGCAAGTTTCTTTCGGGCATTTGAAATATTAATCAGAACATTGAGATTGATAGGTATTAGGCTATGCAACTACAGATATGCTAAAAACAAGGATCTTTCAGGCATTGTAAAAATCAATCGGAATAAGCAAGACTTGTCAAGCAATTTAAATACAATATCTCATCAACAGTTAATTTACTTGTTGCATGCTATAATCTCAGGCTAATAGGCTAGAAAATAAATGCATCTCACTGGAGATTTTATCGAGCTAAGAACCCAGAGCATAATATATAAAACTATAAGCTGATTCCAATTAAAACTTACTGAAGACAATGTAAAATAACAGAGTCTCGGATACATAAATTTTATCAGCGTGGTTGCTCGCTTGAGACCTAGGAAATTAGTCTCTAAATATGAAGGAAAGACTATGTATGTTGACCCTTCCAAACCGCTGCATTAGCAGGAGCCTTGTGTAGTGGATTTGTTTTCCTAGTGTGAAGTGATAGAGTATATTTTTATGTTTCTATAACTTGACTAATCCATTGAAACTAGTAGAAATAGACTAGCCTCCTTCAAGCAAACAAGCTTATCATTTTTGTTCACCAAACCAAGAGGAGCAAATTCTTGAATTGTAGCAATGAATTGCTTGCTAAATTCTTGAATTGTAGCAATGGATTGCTTGCTAATCTACTTGATACTTAGTGACTTAGTTACAAAAAGCTGGGATTAAAAGATTTTGATTCCAAAAGAACAATCCAGAAAATTAACAGTAAATATACAATCTTAGAAAATTAATTGATGTAAGATTCATATGGCAAGACACTTCATGCCTAGATCCGTGGTGATAAAAGCCAAAATTGTTCATTATGTGAGAACTTTCTCTTATGTTAAATCTAAGCCAAGTTCAAAATTGTTCATTATGTGAGAACTCTCTCAAAACATACTGTGAGAATAATAAAATACAAACACTAGAACTTTCTCTTGAGTTAAATCAAAGTCAAATCCAGAACCCCTACTTGTGCACCCTCTCAGAAAATCCCAGGAGCGTAAAATATGTTTTTCAATAATACCTCCTCCATTAAGATCTTAAGTCATATATGATATTTATAAAACAATCTAATCTTAATGTCCAATAATTTTTCTGTGTTTTAAGTTCCTTTTTTTGTAAAGTAACATTGTTCACTAAGGATTTAGGTTTAAGGAATTAAAATACTTATCAATCATAATAGAAACAAGTAAATCAAGTTTGTTTTCACATATATTGTCCCCATCATTGATGCACTGTCAGGTATATTGGACAGAATGTCTAATATGTTACTACTGTCAATCTTGCAGAGAGTTCCTGTCTTCATTTCATGGCTGCGATATGTATCTTTCAACTACCACACTTACAGGCTCCTTCTCAAGGTGCAGTATGACCGTGTACCATCCTCTCTAAATGTCACCCACCTCGACAATGGTGTTAAGGAGATCACAGCTCTAACAGTCATGGTGTTTGCCTACCGAATCATGGCATATATTTTCCTAAGAAGAATGAAGCTGCCAAATTGATCTCAAGCGAAATCTCGACCACTAATTATTGCAGACTAGAGAAGGTTAGATATACCTGCCAAGCTCCATGAGAAAGATGCATGTAGAGCCTGTTACTATGTCCACCTCTGATAGCTTGTAGTCATCATGCTGCAAGAAAGGATAAGAAAATGTTAGAAAGATGGAAATATTAAGCTTCATGTTAGACTTGCAGTGGATCATTAGTAGTCAATCTAGCAACAATCTGTCGTGTTGTAGCTTAAAGAGTGAAATCAGAAAAATATATCAATTTATATTAATCCTTTTGCAGGAACAATAATAATAAATTATTATTATTATTATGTAATCCTTGTCAGTTAACTACCTGTCACGCGAGTCACGCACGGGTCCGAGTCGCGGAGGGAGGAGAGTCGGACTCGTTTGCCTCAGCCTGACGTTTCGGCGGCCGAGTCCGGCTCCGTGACTCGGTCAACTCGTTCGCCGGCGGTGAAAACCCTACGTTCCCCACTTCCCACATCTCCAGCACGAAACCCACGAGGGGCCCACGGATACCGTGAGCCGGGACCCACATTTTCAAGGAGTTGTAGGGGAAGGTCGTTATGCTAGGTATTATGTCTCACGAAGAAGAATGTTCGTATAAACCAAAACCAAGTCCACGTCTAGACTCAGCGTCGATCTATTACGCATATTTATCGTACTCCGGCGGAGCACTGATCCCCTGTCTTCTTCCCTTTCGCTAATTGGGGCGTTTCGGTTTCTATTTCTATGTGATTGATGAAATAAGTGAAGGGAAACATTACTTCTGGCTGCCGGAGCCCGGAGTTCGCTACCGCCTCGCGGACCGGACTCTGGCGCCGGCGATAAATGATGGCCTCCGTCCTCCTCTGATGCTTCTCTTGGCGCACACCCTCCCGGAGAGCCTGCACAGGCCGTCAGACCGCAAATGGCGTTCCGAGTGAGAACGGCCCAACCTCTCCGTTCGACGGAGGTCGCGGCGGATGTTTCATCCCACGTGGTCCGCCGGGCCCAACTGGAGCCAGAGAACAGGAGAGCGTGGTCCGCAGAGTCCGCCAGGGAGACGTCGGCACAATTTGGTTGGTGGTCGGATCGAAGTAGAAATCGATGCAACTTCCTGTTTCGACGACGACCGCAGAGCCTCGACGGCCACTGGACGGTATTCGTAGAAGCACAACTGGTGTTTGTGGAATTGCAACAAGAAATAAACATGAACGGTGAGCTAAAAGATGCATGAGCCTGCAACAAGAAGAACAGAGTTTAGTCCCACATCGATGACGGAAGCGGGGAAGCCAGTGAGCTGCTCCATAAGAGGAGGGGATGGTGGCGTTCAAAATTATCTTTGCGCTTGGGGCAATGTCGCAGCTAGTGAGGTTATAACCGAGGCGCGACAATTGCTGGTTGAAAACTATTTCCAAACCCCCTCTTTGGCCGGGGTTTGACCCTGCGCCATTGAGAATTTCTGGAAGGGCTCCCTTTAACACAGGGTAAAGCCCTACAATTCTTTTAAACAATTCTTGTTCATTTATAGCTGTAATCATGTACAATTAGGAGGAATTTTGATGATCACATTAAATGTTTATTTATTGCATGAAAACTTAATAATGTTTGGAAAGGGTTAATTATGAGTATGGATTATATTCATATTTACAAAGTAATAAATTCCATCTTCATCACAGAAGAAGGGAAAAATAACATCCATTTGCTATAACAATTCTCTAACTACTTGTAAATGAAAGAAGAGGGAGTTTGGAGGGCAAGATATATATCAGAAAGTCCTGTGTGAAACAAAGAGAGAGAGAGTAGCTCCTTTTTCATCAGATAATGATGGCCTTATCATTCAGATCATGAGTCCAAATCCATGACATACAGGCCTTTTTTTTACAATGCAAAATTGATCTGACAGCAAAGACAAATGAATAATATACATCACCAAACTGAAGTCCAACAGACCAATGTCTCCTTGGGAAACAATGGAATGAGCACCATGAAACAGCATCATACTCACCAAGCAGCAAACACACTGCTACTCGCAAATTGGCACAAAGGGGATGCATGGGATAGGAGGCCCAACAACCCTTGTTATCCTTGCGCTGGTTCTTCCAGAGAAGAAATTACAGGGTCGGAAGGGTTAAGAACAGTGTTATCTTCCCCGACTCTGTTATCAAGGACTGGTTCCACTTCTGTGCTAACTTCAATCAGTTTGTTATCACTCCCTTCCACTTTAGCTTTCTCAAGTTTGGCCCTCATGTTTGACACTTTCCGCTTTGTGGCAGCTGATTTCACATCAGGTGTTGAAGTTTTTGATTCCTGTGATGGAAGCTTTGAGAGTGATTTCTTTGTAGGTTTCTTTGAAGTTGAGCTCCCTTTAATGGATGTCACAGCTTCATTTGGCTTGCTAGAGGAGGGAGCAGGGCGTGGGCTCCCACATGAGATGCTACCCTCTGAACGGTTATCAGTTACGGCAGTAGGTACCTTGCGTCGACCGAGCTTTGGCGACCTAGCACGTGTTGGTGGGATCTGCTACAAGACCAATAGATCAGTGGTACAGTTTCTTTTCTACTGAAGATGAAGTTTACTAAAACATGGTTATCATCATAATGATGTGAAAACACAGAATACTAAGCTAAAAGAAATTGTATAAATATCATAAATGAAAAAGGAATTTCCATCATATTCTGCATTTGCTACCGATCTACTTAAGTCACACAAAAGGATCAGTTACTCCAAATGACTAATAAATATATTAAAATAGTACCCACTGGATTACATTCAGAATTCCAACGGCTCAATCATATTGAATGTCATGAAAACTTATAAATACTTATTAAGCCTAAATCTTTGAATTGGAGATACCACAAAGAAAAATACCACAGCACCTGTGTCCATGGCAAATCAGCCAAGTGACTCAAGAGTGCAACAATTTTCAAAGAAAGTGTCAATCCTGAAATGTGCCACAGATTATTTTTGTTTAATAAGTATTTAATTACATAAAAACATGACAGTTAATTTAGATTGAATTGTAGTAAAAAGATTCTTGACTAAACCAGTTTTTTTTTTTCAAAAGAAGTCTGACCTCTGGAACTGCATGTGCCTGTTTTAGACCACCTCAAGCATATGAGTCACACAATTTGTGACCATCACATTAGCCACTCTAGTGCAACAAGTTAGGGAGAATAAAAAAATACTTCCTGAGTCCAAATTTATGTTCCTCATACAAATTCTGTAGTGAGTAATACAACATGGTTGGGATGTTTGGCATAGTAATTTCTACTTGACCATCAATGTTCATATCCCAACATAGTAGGATTAGAAATTTATCGGCAGTGATTTGGTGAGTGCCTAACAAATTCAGCTGACCATGCCAAGAAAAAATTGTCTGCGTATGTAGTAAGAATTACTAACTTTGTATGCATTAACTAGTGTAAATAACTAATAAACATTAAACATATATTTTAGCCTAAGCTTAACAGTTTGCCAGTAAAACCAAATGTATCATACATCCTAACAAATAGATATTGAATTGCAACTTGCAAGAAATGTGAAATTGTTCTTTATGTAATTCCATCTCCTTGAGCTACATTTCAAAGCTTCTCAAAGTAAGATTAGCACAGCTTCTATAGTTACTAGTGATCTTGTCGAGGAACTTCATATCTCAATTTACTTAACTAAACCATCAAATAGAATCAAAAGTCAAATTACGAGATAAAGCATCTCAGCTATGTGTTATGCCTAGCTATGTGCATAATGCTCAGTATCTCATCTACAATGGACTGCTATAATGCTCTCTGTACTTTCTCAATATGCCAATAATGTGGCGTGATGCCACAATGCCTACATATTAACTGACTGACTTTCAAGTGACTTTAACTAAGTTCAAACTGCAAATTTGTTTCTTATGGAAATAAAGATACTCATCTCAATTCAACATTCAAACAGTAAAAGATCCTTGTGAGTATTTCTTCAAGAAATGTATCAACAGTTCCAAGATGCTTGTACAAAAATATTTTTTTCAAATGAACGACGTGCCTTCTTGAGTTTTGGGTGCATTACCTTTTTTGAGTTTTTGAGTACATTTCCATGAATAAGCTGTAGGGAAGCAAATACTTACAGAAGAAAACTGATATAGTGGAACTCTAAATTTACCCCAACCTTAAATAACAAAAGTGCATTGCCTTTTCTTTTTCCGGAAAAAGAAAAAAGAGAAGCTAGCAGCAGGTGGGAGGTACTGCTTGAAATTTCAATTACTTAAGCAAAAATAAGAAGCCACTTCAATTCTGAAGCTAGTATATATCTCCATGAATTCCAAGTCATCGAGGGTTGAGTAGTTAAATTAGCTTAGTTCTTGTTGTAGATTTTTGCACAAGTATCCACAAAAGATTATGACATTCCTACTTTCACAAGATCAATATACACTGAAACTATGGTTGCACTCTTCAGACGTAAATAGTGGATAGAACAATTGCTACCTTCTTCAGTTCAACTTTTGGAGGACCAGGTTCTTGATAAAAGCTTGGCATTGGTGTTGCCTTAAAGGTCAAGCTCTTCCTCAGCTTCCGGATCTCAGCCTCTTGGCTTTCCTGCATTAAATAACTTGATATAGAACTTAGCTCAACAGAGAAAGATCTCCAGAAATAATTTCTTGGAAGAAAGAAAATTTTGAATTTTATAGAGATGTTACCTTAGATTTTGCTTGCAAATTAGTTTTTTCTACTTCCTTTGCATGATTCTTCTCCTCAAGCTTTATAAAAAACTGAGAAAATATTGTATATATTTTCCAAGTTAGGAAAAGATGAAGGAAGATTTTAGGAGAAAACAAATGTCAAACTATTAACTAACCTCCTTGCGTTTCTCAGCACGCTCATCCAACCTGAAACTAAAACCAGAGATACTGCTCCTTCTTGCACCTGGAGTGGAACCACTGACAAAGACGAACATAAACTCAATGATAAGTATCTGGCAGATAAAGAATATGCCACGAACATACAACACATAATCAGAAAGTCAAAGCTGCACAATGTAGTGGAATGGGATTCATAATCATTTTTAACCCGAAACACAAGGCTCAGGGTCATGTAACTATTTACCACTTGACATATTATGATATGATAATGTATTATTTCTTGCAGCCCAAATGAAAATTGCTCAACAGGGAAACCAGTTTGATTGTGCAATAAACAACCAAGCATAAGATGGCCCAATGGTAGAATACGCGACAAAATGGAAACACTATGTCATCATTGTCTGGTATTTATCTAATTACAATACTTTAAACGAGGAGATGCATGTCACTTTAAAACTCTTTATTGCTATATTCTCATGATGTTGAATGTTTAAAAAAAATGCACAACCATCATTGCCCATGTACTATGATGAATTTGTGAAGGAATTAAACAAACACATAAAAGAGAGATGATTAAGGAAAACAGAAACAACAGAGCTTGAAAAATATACAAAGCTTACATTCCACTTTCTTCAGAAGTATCATTAACAGCTGCATCCACTGAGCCAGGCTTTGTGGGCTGGTATCAAACAAATACTTAAATGTTTAGCAAACAATACCATACAATTAGTTAAGCCACAAGAGACTTACTAATGATTTACGAGTGCTAGTTGCAGCAGCCAAGGAAGATTGCTTAGCGGGAGGAGTGCCTGTAAAGAGAATGGACTCATCATAGGATAAATAAATTTATTGGAGAAGTAATTGAATCAAATCATTTATAATTGATGATGCATCTCTAGGCAGCCTTGTAACTGTGGTGCACTTCCTCAGATTGCTGCCAAGATTACCTTTGGAAGGAAATGAGAGACTCTGCGAAAGAACAGGTTTTTTCTTCCGAATTTCATTTGAATGACCATTCTGACCACCTTGATCTTTCTGTGCTTTCTTCGATCGGTTGCCTCCATAAGATTCTGATGTCTAGACATATAAGGATTGTGTTAAATCATAGCCCACTATGTCCTAGAGTATAGAGAAACAGCATGCAAAAGGTACCTTTGGGAGATTGGAAGCTTTGATTTCCATAGCAGCTAAAGAACTTTCATTATCTTCTCCAGGAAAGTCAACAACTTCCCTTTCTGGTTTATCCAGAGAACCATCTTTGGTTTGCACGGCATCAGTGCCGTCGCCACCAACTTCATTCTCCATATTTGGCCCACATCCATTGGCCACTGAATCTTTCTCCAACTCCAGTTCAACTCCATCATGAGATTCCATCTAATAGTAGAAATCCACGACCACCTAGATGCTGAAGTCTACAATAATCGCTTCAAAAAGGTCATTTTCCCCCTCAAATTTGGCTCTACCAGATTAACTCTACAAATCTAAAAAAGCACGCCTAAAATTGACTTCATTTTAACCTACTTCAATTGCTGGTGATGGTAAACAATAGATCATCCAGTGTTTCAAGTTACTCCAACTGAATTAGACCAAAGATGACATAAAGACAAAGGAAAACATGTACATTCTCGAAGATCTACAAAGGCTTCTCGTTACAACTAGAGATCCACATTTGCAGCATCGAGTTCAAGACTCATCATCGAATTCCCTCCCAAAACGGGAACAAACAAAACGCAAATAGATCAAGAACAAGAAAAGTATACCTAAAGAGCTAGAAGTCTGTGTTCAAAACAACGTAGCGAGACCCCACAGGCGATCCGCGAAACGAGGAAGGGCGACCATGATCCAAACCCTCCCGAAGAGATCGAACCGCTGGGCTCCAGACCGAGCGCCCAAGGCCCTACCTACCGAAGAGGACGGCAAATTCCTGCGTCCAAATCGTGGTACCTCCGCCTCCTAACCCGTAGTCTGCATCGCCGCTCGCCTCCGATCCGCCCTCGTCTCCGCCGCCTGCGTAACGAGACAACCAGAAGACAAGGACGACCCGAACTAAACCGAGGGGATGATCCATTTTACCAGAATGCCACTACCTCATGACCAATATACCCTTTGTCATTGGCTTGGACTTACGTAAAGAAAAGAACGCTGACGAAGACTCCGCGGTGAGGGCGAACTCGTCCATCCACGTTCTCTGGAGCAGGATAACGTACGGTGGACCGGCGGCGAATTGTTCTTTTCTGCCGATGTGGCACTTCCGGAGCAGAATGTTTTATGCGAGTCTACCTTCTCATACATACCTATCTACGTACCCGCCTGATGAATGGGCGATAGATGGGCCCCGCGATGACCCGCGAGGTACTGGGAGAACGTAGGTATCCGTTGGCGTTACGTGTCCGTTTCAGGGCGTGAGCTGGCGAGAACGTGGGTGGTAGGACGATCGGACGGCGGAAAGCGAGCAGCTGTCGATCCGAGCCGTTCGATGGGCCCCCACCCATCGGAACATGGGGACAGCTGTGCAGGCAGTGTTTTCACCCTGGCGACGGGTGCGGATCCCCTGTGGAAACCCAAACAGCAACGGATCGCTGTCGGCCAGAGTCAGCCGTCCGATCTACCTCTGATGATCATCACAAGATGCGGTGGGCCACGTGGACGATTTGGGGGGGGGGGGTGGGGTGGGCCCCGACCGAGAGAAAACTAATAATGCGGAGCACAGTGAAATTATAATGTCAGACATTTATAATGCTTATGTTATCTTATTGTCTTAATTTTCTTTTGACATGCAGTTAATGAGGTGTCATTTACCTTAGCAACAAAAAAAAACCTTGTATGATGTGAAGTGTGACTTGAGAAGAAAAAGAAAACAAAGGATTCATTCATTCATTATAGAGAATCAAATAAACAAACTGTAAATCTAAAAAAGTAGCCATAAAATTTGCATGATTCATTCATTATATGATAATAACATTTTCTAATAAATCTAAGCCCAGTGTTTTTTTATATATCATCTCACATAAATTTAAATTTTCAAAGTGTGTTTCTTCCCAACCACAGAGTGAGAACCTGAGAGATGTATTTATACATCAACTAATCCTTCATTTTGAGTGTTACTTTATCATCAAACTGAAGTCTTGAGTTCATTATCTTCCAAAGAACTTATTTTCAATTGAAGAATAGAACCAAGTACTTATCAAAGTCAACAAATTTACTTAGGATGCAGCCAAAACCAAGAACAAATTTACTTGGGATGCAGGATCTTTTGGCTGCATCCCAGTGATTCTTAGTTCTTGTGGATAAAGGATGAGATGGAAGCTTTATCATCACACTGGAACAATTCTTAATGCAGTCTTTTCAGAAACAGTGGAGCTTTTTGGATGGTCATGAATGGGTTCGAGACTTTAATGCCAAGCATTATAGCATCAAAATGTTAGATGCTGAGAGATTTTTTTTTTTTTTGGGGGGATCATTTGAGGTTAGTAGCAGATGGATAAGGTGTCTGTGAATGCCAAGAAACATACTTTAACTTGTCTCTTTCCTGATGTTGCAGTCCAACACAAAACTCACTGGTTCATTCATGTTGAAAATATTTTTTTTAAAGCTAAAAATTTTATGCAATGTATAGTTAGTGATCATACTATCTACCTTTGGGATAATCTCCTTTCAGGATGACTTTTTTGAGATTTTTTTTAGGCTATATAAATGTATTCATAAGCAACTCTAATTGATTCATTCAAACATCAACATAATTCTTCCTCTTTAATTTCTTATTTAAATATTTTTATTATTTTACTTTATTATTTGATTCGTTGAAAGAGATTAATCAAATAACTTCACTAGAATCTTAGTATCAAATCTCCGAGATAAAGTTTATGTGCCTTTTAATTTTTGAATATATTATCTTAAATATTTATTATTTTTTAATCTATTGAGTATACTGGACTTTCTACTCTAGCAACTTTCATATCATAATTTTAAGAATTGTTTATCTTGGTGTGTCCATTTTTGGGTGTCAAGATGTTAAAGTTTAATATATATTTGGTACTTTCTTGATTCGACGTACAAAAAATAATCTTAGATAATTTCACTTATAAAGGCTTTTAATTTTGATATAAATACTCTAATCAAATTTTTTTATTAGAACAAAGCTTCACACGATACAATGTCTTTATGTTTATGTTCATAAAAAAAATGAAGAAATAATTCATAACAATAATTCAAAATAAATAATTTATAAATTAATAATAAATATATTTATCATACTCCTACAAATGATTTTAAATAAGAACAGATTTATGAATGTTACACAATCACATACGCTCAAAAGTCCAAACATTATCGATCGCTAACCCTATCTATATGATAATCAAATAATATGATGTATTGAATAATCATTTTATTAAACTTGATTATTCTTAAAGAGTCAAAGCATTTAACATGTTTCATTCCTCCTTAAGTAGGTGTCTGTTGTTAGTGGAAAATCTGACGCTTGCCTAGTAGATGCGGTCTGCCTCTGTGTCTGCTGAGTAAGTACTGTTGGTTTAGGTCCTTGTGCGCTAGCTCGCCCGCGGTTGTCTCGGCGCAGAGTTTAAGCTCGGTCTGATGGGTAGAACCTAGGGATCTGGCGCGGGTGGAGCTCGGGTCGGGCGGAAGTGCCCCAGCTCGGACTAGTCGCCATTTTCCTGCAAGAAGGTCAGGTCAGGTCGATTCACAACGTGACCCCTCCGATGGTTAAATCAGTTTAGTGGTTGATTTTGTGATCCTCCTGCTCCATAGAGATGCAGGGGCCTTTATAGTAAGAGTAACGGGTCTCCGTACCTGAGTCCCTTATCTTATTTATTATTTACCATACCGCTGCACCTCAACGTGCCGTCCGTGGTCCTTGCGACGAAGCGCGCGCCTGCGAGTAAGGGGTGTCGACTTTGCCCATCTTACCTGTGTCAGGTCGGTCATATGACCGCTGACCCCTCCATGCATGCGTCAGGCCGACTTCCCCGTGTCGGGTCGACCACGTTGGCGGGCCAGTTGTCTGGGGGCAAGGACGTGGTGGCCAGATCAATATTTGTCATATCACTTGTGATTCTAAAACAATCAATTTAGATTTTGAAATTGAGGCAAATATTCCCACTGTTGGAATTGGCCAATATCACAGTATTTAATCACGATATCAATTTTTTTTTTTTAAGCTCACCATGATCGACCATATCTTGTGACTCAGCCCTTATTATTTTTTTTAACATCTCTATCATGAACAACTTAATCCTTTGCTTCAATCCATTTATTTCCTCCATATTTTTCTTGAAATTACCCCTAATTCATTCTCATTATTCTTTTTTTTTTCCTCCCTCAAAAAGAAACAAATTGTATAATATGATTACAAAAAATTCCTCTAATATCAATTCCTTTTTATAATAATAATGGTCAACATAATTGATAACTTTCACGCATAACTGAGAAGAAATGGTAGGGACATGTTAGCATAAAAAACGGATGTGCTTGCATAGTATATTTTTGAACATTTAACAGACACCATGATTCTTCTAATTTTATTCTTATACGCTTCATGCCATCAATTCGATTGATCTCAAATGTACTTATCATGAAATAGTATAATAAGACTCGATACATTGGATCCTACTGGATATGAATTTGTTCTTACTTTCATATCATTGACCAGGGAGTTGACACGATTTGATCCTGTCCCAAAAGCATAAGGTTATCTTGATAGCCCATATGGCAGCCGTTAGAGGTGGTTAAAGTGAGAGAAGGTCTTGTTGACGAAATCCCAAGGTGTTGCTTGTTCACCCAAGACGGATTTTGCATTAGACCGAGGCCGTCTAGACTTTTCCGAGGTTTTGGAGATGAATCCAGGCATGTCTTGGTTCCATTAAGATTGATTGCACAAATGGTCAATGCTAGGGAAATTCTCAACCTAACCCCTTCGATGGTAAAATTAATTATGGAGTGGATATAGTAGAAGTAATTCCTTCCCATCCCCTTTTCAAGTTTTGGGGTCGACTTTCATATACCTAGATAGTCGATGGAGGCTGATAGCTCGTCCCCCTAGACTCGTGGTCCTACAAGGGTTCATTTATATCGACACCTAGCTGGTGCTAGTTATATGTATCATATAAGCCAATCACGTTAGTGATGATATTTGTAATACGTTGTAGTAATCTCTTTGCTTATCATTATTGGTATATTTTTACATATATATTTATATATATTATGATGTCTCTGGTCCTGTGCAATGTGAATCGGATCATGATGATATCATGATAATAAGACTGATTCACCTTTAAATATTGATTCTAAATTATCATGATCATAGGTTACTCGAGAGGGACATCGAGATAACCAGATAGACCGGTGTATTGTATACTCGTCCATATGATGGAAGTGACTGGTCTCATAGTCGCTTGTGTAGAGGTACTATAAATACAGTGCAGGTGCTCATTGGAGAATGATTTTACCGATTGATCCGCTTACGGAATGCTGGATGGATAATGATATCTAATGTTAGACAGCAATTATGTAGTCTTAGTTATGTACCTGATTCTTAGACATGAGATACCAAAGATGTCTTATATGAGTACTCCTTTCTTTGACATCGGGCTTACAAGTTTGGAAATGATTCAGATCTGGTACAAATAGTTATCATGATTGGTAGCCAACCATACGAAGGTAATTCTGTGTCAAAAAATGATCATCCACTCTCGAGCATCATGAGAGGAATATCCTATATGCTCGCTTAGACAAAATCCCTGACTAGGATCGTTCGGATTGAGAGAGGAGTTCTTCGGGAGAATTAATTAGAGCGAGACTTAGAAATAGTATCCATGCCCAATATACAGTTTATGAGATATTAGTTGGATGAGGGACTACAGGTATACGATAACTATGGATGAAAAGTCCGATGAATTTGATCACCCTGTACCGTTTGGAAACTATGGCGTAGTGGCATAGTATGACCATAGTCAATGAGTCAAGTGAATTATTATGAAGATAATAATTCATTATATCAGAAGGAGTTCTGATGGGAGCGACTCACGGCCAGCTCGATATCGGGCATAAAGGGTCACACACATATGATAGACATTGTGATGAGTAGAGGTGCAAATATAAGATATTTGTATAGTTCCTAATGTGGATAAGATTGGATGAGATCTAATCTAGATAAAATCAAATATGGATAAACATCTAATGTGAACAACATCAGGATGTCATCAGAAATATGCTATTTACCTCTATAAATAAGGGGCACTCCTATGTTCATAGGCTAGAACATTAGAGAATATAGTTTCTTATTACTCATCAAAATTCTCTCATCCTCCTTGCTGAGAGTGTGGAGAGGTTGATCCCGCAGCCGAGGGGCTGTCATTGCGTTTACTGTGTGGATATCACTAGAGAGGATCACATGAGTGTTCCTTCGACACATCCGTCGGATCTAGAAGGTTTTTCAGAGATATGAACTATTCACGTAACATATATATTTGATTCATGCAGTTTTTCTGAGTTTTTGCAAATTTTTCGCACATCAATCATCGCACAATGGCAAAATATCTAACTTCGGGGTTTTGGGATTTGTTTCTGTTTCTGTTTCTATTGCGCATGTGATGTTGATCCAAGTATTCCAGATAGTTGGTATCTTTCCTTGTGGCACGTCATCAATGAAGGACAATCGTAAGGGACACTATTTGTCTGGATTGATGTTTGGGCGCACATCATCAATGAAGAACAATCGTAAGGGACACTATTTGTCTAGATTGATGTCTGGGCGAGATAAGTGATCGACAGTTATTTTTGCCTAAGGATTAATTCTTCTTGTAAGTAGGTGATCGAAAGGGGGAGATAGACTCCATCGTTAAGGATTAATGCTCCTTACAGTCGACCTGTGTGGCGTTCCCAGGAATCATGGTTGGCAGGGGATGAGACGTCGCTTCCCTGTCATTCACTTCAGGGAAGGAGAGGTACGTGGGTTCTTCTACCCATGTCACTTCCTAGGTGGCAGCGAGTTGTCGAGTGAGTTGGTAGGCAAAAAACTGATATCACCTTATTCCCTATCATTTGTCATCCCCAGAAGACATGCATCGGGGCTCTGGTGTGGGGGTTCTAAGCACATCTTTTAGTTATTTTGTTCTGTTAAGGTTGACTGGGTCAAGTTCTTTGGTTTTCATGTTTCGGGCGTATCTCATTTGGTATGCCCATTATGACAAGTTGCGATTCAGGTTTCCCAACCTATTATCCTTGAGTGTATCATGCCTTGTTTGCCTATCGCGGTATGCCTTCGTCCCTGTCATAGGAGGCCATGATCCTTATTAGAGCGAGTCTTCCTCTTGTCATATCAGGTTGAGGGCTCTACCATAGTAGACTTTAATCTTTCGTGATAGCGGATTTGCCTTCTATCATGGCAGGCATATGGCTTCTCCGTTGCTAGTCTTCCATTTGCTATAATAGGTTTAGGGCTCCATCGAAGGAGCTTATGGCCCTACCGTAGTAGGCTTTAATCCTCCATCATAGCGGGTCTTCCCTCCAAGCGAGCTTTAATCCTCAGTTGTAGTGGGCTTAGGACTCCATCATAATGGGCCTTCCATCATAACGGGTCTTCTTCTCCGTCATAGGTGGTCTTAATTTTTATTATAGCGGGTTGATGGCTCCCTTTATAGATTGGCTCCAAGCGTCAGGTCACGGGCCCTGGGTTGTCATCTTATCATGACATGGCAAGGTCGATGGGATGGGCACATCAGACGTGACAGACTTTTGCCTGCTTGCTCCGATCGTATAAGATTTTTCTCGCCTAATCAGGGGTTTTGCTAGCCTTGAGACCCACACCCCTTTTGTGGGTTCTAGAGGCCTCAACCCATTGAGGCCTGAGCTTGAGTCTCATCACCGCTGGGGTTGCTTCGAGGCAATGTTGTGATAGAGATCTCGCTCTATCTCGAAGCGGATCAGACCAGGACAACTATCTGCTACAGAAGGTGAGGGAGTGATGGTTACTTCATACCCCTTCAACTACTAGAGAAGGGCTTATTCGATGCCCTAGCCTTCCCCTTGGCTCATGCTTCCATGTGTTTCTATGTCCCTGCTCAGTCTTTGGCTATTGCCCTCGAAAATTCAACCATCATTTTCCCAACTTTGTCAATCCTCCGACATGTAAAACAAGTTGAGATGTCTTCCTCTTCCTCTAGTTATGGTTCATTGAGTCACCGAACCGTCGGGGTCCCTGCTCCATCCCAAGGATGAATCTCTAGTGGATCTAACTTAGAGTCTATGTAGGTCGCTCACGATTGTGATTTAATCATGACTGTGTTTCAGTTTGACCGAGTGTGATCTCATTACTGCATCCCAACTAAGTATAAGCTATATGTTCCTTGACTTGGGCAACATCCCTACAACTTGATCACTGGGGGCTTTTGTTTGTCCCGTGATGCCTTGGATATGCCTCACATTCCATTTTATCATTGTATTCTACCTCGAGTAGTGGCAGATCTTACCTTCCTAGATGACAGCCAACATGTGACGCTACATGTTGGCTTTTATTGGTGAATGTAAGGGTACGAGGATCATCCCCACCTGCACCATCTTCACTTCTTATTTTTACTTATGCAAGGGGCCGAGCGGTTACTACCTAGCCGCTCAAGGGGGTTTCAAGGTAAGCAGAGCCCATTTCAATAACAAGGGCTGGAGGGTTTGATTCTACTTTGTTAGTGCCTGCCAATAGTGGGACTTCCCCCCTCATTTGGTCAAGTGTGTATCATTGATAATACTCTTCAAACCACCCTCCCCCTATGCGTTTTTAGATGAGAAGACTCCTAGTGTCCATCTCTTAAGGGAGGTCATTTCCTCTTCCAACATTGTAAGATAGATGGACATCATAATTCTCCTTCTAGTGCTAAAATATTATTGTCTTGATACCATTGACTAGAGAGTTAGCATCGCTCAATTTTGTCCTAAAGGCGCAAGCTTGTCTTGATGGCCCATGTGGTAGTCGTTGGATGTGGTTGGAGTGAGGGAAGGTCCTACTGATGAAATTCTAAGGTGCTAGTTGTTCACCTAAAGCAGACTCTACATTGGATCCAGGCGATCTAGGATTTCTCGAGGTTTTGGTGATGAACCAAGGCGTGCCTTAGTTTCGGTGAGATCCCTGCACAAATGGTTAGTGTTGGGGGAAATCTTGACCCTAAAATTAGTTGTGAAGTGGGTATACTAAAGTTTTTTCTTCTCGTTCCATTTTTAGGTTTTGGGGCCAACTTTTATACCTGAGTGGTCGATGGTGGGAGGCTGATGGCTCATCCCCCAGGACCCGTGGTCCTACAGAGACTCATTTATATCGATAGTTGGTTGATACATTTGTCTATTGTGTGTTGTTAGCAAAAGACAACCGTAAGGGACACCACTTGTCTGTGCTAGTGTCTGTGCAAGATAAGTAGTCAACAGTCGTCTCCATCTAGCAACTGAGAAATGGGGAGATGGGCTTCGCCATCAGGGTCTAATATTTCCTGCGGGTAGGTGATCTAAAAGGGAGAGATGAACTCTATATTTAAGGATTAGTGTTCCCTACGATCGACTTGTGCATGATTCCTCAAAATCATGATTGGCGGGGATGAGAGGTTGCTTCCGTATTGTTTACCGTAGGGAAGAAGAGACGCATGAGTTCTTTTGTAATGAGTTACCGGATGAGTTACTAGGCGAATGCTAATATCCTTTAATTTCTTATCAGAATTGATAGGGTTTAATGTACTAAATTTTTTAAAATTAAATTAATTTTTATATGTATGGTGATTTTTCGGATAGTTTATTAGAAAATTGATAAAATAATTAAGAAAACTTAAAAAGGAAAGAAATTGTGATTCTAGCCAAAAAGGCTTTTAAGTTCAATGCTTAGGAGCAGATCCCCTGCAACTTTAGTCAGAGTCAGATCCACCGTTGGATCAATCAATCTTTGTCATCGCCTACTTCCCATTTTGGTGTCGTCATCGTCGACCACTTTAGTTGGTCGTATAAATACTGCTCTTCCACCAACCAAAACCCTCTCTCTCTCTCTCTCTCTCTCTCTCCACCCGAGATCTCCAATTCTGGTGTCCCCCATCTCATCTCCATACACACCCCCCTCCCCCCGCGCCCTCCGGAGGACGAGATGGCAATGGCGACGGCGCTCCGGAGGCTCACCTCCTCCGCGGCCGTCAGGCGTCACCCTTACTCGCGCGGCTCCCTCTGCTCCATGGTGAGCGCACTTCCCCGATCTGAGATTCCCCGACTAAAGCTCGTCGGCTTTTTATTTCCGATGAAGATCGGATCTTTGGATCACCATTGTTGATTCTCCTACTCTTCCTTGATCTCGTTGTGTATGTAGTCTTCGTTGCTGAGCGAAGCCGCCTGCGGGAACGAGAGATCTTGCGTCACGGTGCGTTCTTTGTGCGTTGGTTCGGTGGGGGTTGGTGGTTACGAGAATCTTTTGAGCGTTTCTTTGATGTTGTTTTATGTGAATTTCAGTGGACGAAGCAGCTCAATGCTCCGCTGGAGGTCGTCGATCCGGAGATCGCCGAAATCATCGAGCTCGAGAAGGCGAGGCAGTGGAAGGTACCCTCTTGGCCGTTGGTTCCTCCCTCTGTTTCTCTTTCTCTCAGCTTCTGATGCAATCGGAAAGGTTGTGCATTTAGATGCAAAATTTGTCTTGCATCTAAGACAAAATTTGGGTTGGTGGCGTGTTGTCTCACATGACACTGCTGTATAAGAATGATCCTTAGTAATTTCTGAATTTATCTATCTTGTTTTCTGTGATTTCCGTGGCCAATTTCGCTGTAAATCTTATGGCAAATGATTTGGAATGTGATGGAAGGGACTTGAACTTATACCATCGGAGAATTTCACATCCGTGTCAGTCATGCAAGCAGTAGGCTCTGTCATGATTAACAAATACAGCGAGGGTTATCCTGGTGCAAGATACTATGGTGGCAACGAGTAAGACCTGCTTGCTCTTCTTCTCAAGAATTCTATCTCACTGTTAGCAATTTTTGTGTCTTTGTTAATACATAAAAATTATTAGAAAACAAATGCCACATCTGCTTGAGTGTGTGCATTCATGTCTGATGACTTAATGCTTCGTTTCCAGATACATTGACATGGCTGAATCGTTGTGTCAAAAGCGTGCCTTGGAAGCATTTGGTCTGGATCCTTCGAGATGGGGAGGTATCATGTGCATTATCCTTGATTCTTACATTATTTAATAAATGCTACGTTAAGGATCATCATCATTAATTATAGGTCCATATCTAGCATTTTTCTTGGCAGCTATCATCATTATTTCATCATATGATTCATGACGTGTGAATATATTCTGTTCCTTTCCAACTTGTCATTTCTTCTTCACTATGAGATGAATCTCTATTTGTTTGTTCCCTTTGTGCAATTCTCCTAGCATTTCAATGTCAATTAAGCATTAGTTATGAAAAAGCCAAACTATTAATGCAAAATTAAATTTTATTTCCTAATTTACCTTTATCCAACATTTCATAGCTTATAGCTATGTGATGGTTCCATGCTTCGCTTAGACTAAGGCTTCCTTCCTTTTTGGAATTTTACTATCTTTTAGTAAGTCAAGTAGACTAGCCTTGTGCCAAAGCACAGAACTACCAATAAATATTTATGTGTAGCAATTGGCATCATGGTGTTTAGTTATAACTCCTGTAACTTGTCATTGTACATTGTGCACAGTAATTCTGATAAAGAAGTGTTTGATATCCTTTGATTGTTTTGGTCTCCCAACACATGATTCACATGCACTCACATCGTGCTTAGTCCCAGAGCCTTTGGTTTGTTTACCCCGGCCTGCAAGAGTAACAAAAAGAACAAAGAAGTCTGGGTGCTTATCATGCCCATTGGATGATTGGTCTTGATTATAGCTGAGGACAAAGTCATCCTCAAGCATGAGTAGGCCTCACATCATAATACTTAAGATGCATGACTATCATATTTATCTGAGAGCATTTTCTGGTAACATTTAATTAATTAGCCTCTTCCTTCAATGGCTTAATACCGCCTATGCGTTTTGCAGTGAATGTGCAGTCATTGTCTGGGTCACCTTCTAACTTTCAAGTATATACTGCACTTTTGAAGCCACATGAGAGAATCATGGCTCTTGATCTGCCTCATGGTGGACATCTTTCACATGGTTACCAGGTTAGCTATATATTCTTCCCCCAGTTCGAAGTCTGCCTCTGTACCTGCTATTTTGGAATTTGATTATTCCATTGCATACATTCATATGGATTTGCATTTAATTTGTTATCAGATCAGTTGCCAAACTCTGTTTTTGGGCAACCTAGCTGCATATATATTTATTTTTCTCATCATTTTTACTATTGATGCTGTTCCAGGATAGAAGACAGTATTACATGGAATACCATGTGCTCATCGAATCCATGTAGGATAGGTATTAGTAACATATCCAGTCCATACTTGTTCTTCTATGATGCCAAACTTTATGATATACACTGGAAGATCGATGTACTTCTCCAACAATGAACTTGATCCCCCATGTAGCATTAACACTTGTACTTTTTTTTATCTGACATTTGATTATAGAATACTGTAGTAGCTATCATCTACCAATATTAAAGCATAGTACTGCCTGTTGTTGACTTATAATTATTTTTCGCTTATGTAGTTTTCATCTCTTTTTCCTTTGTATATTTTCATGAGGGTAATTGGTTAGTTATACCCTTTTCTCCTTTACTTACTGGGTGGTTAGATATGGATTTGTATAAAGCTAAGAATGACATGAGTTCAGACTTCCTTTATGTGGTATTTTTTCTTGTAATTAAATTGTATTAACAGGAATAGTTCAACAAATTTTCTTTGTTATCTATGTTTTTATGTGGAAGTCTGGTGTCAAGAATGACCTGGATTTGGTGCAGCCTGTGATAAAATGCTGAAACTATTTCATGGATGTTGCAACCGAGTAAATCTCCTGATAACTTAAGCTGCATTTAAAATGCAGGCAAAACTTGGCTCATGGTCTTAAGATATTCTACATATACTAGATTAGTAACACACTGTTGAAAATTTTGAGGGGTTACTGATTTGATTGGAAGTTCAGTTAAGTTGAAAACTGAACAAAATAGTTTCTTTCTATATAATAGAAGTTCCACTAGCATCCATTATGTTCATGCCATGGATTGTTCAAGCTTCTAGCAGTGTGGATTACCTAGGTACAGCTTACCACAGCTATTGCTGGGCTTCCTTTTCGGAAAAAAAATTGAAGCTCTGAGCATAGGTCATAATTCTTAGGTGCTAAATTCCATCCAACCATTCCATCAGTTTGTCAAACTGTATTGTATGATAATATTTTTCAGGATCTGCTTCTACTTATACTGTCTGTTTTATTTATGCAGACTGATACAAAGAAGATCTCTGCAGTATCTATATTCTTTGAAACAATGCCATATCGGCTGGATGAGAGCACTGGATATATCGATTATGATCAGGTGGTTGATCTATTACTTCTGTTCTTGTCCCGTGTTGCTTCTTTGTTTTGGATTTTTTTTTTTCCCTATGAACTCTGTAACTTTTTCACCCCATGTATTGTTGATTACTACAAATAGAGATTGAAAAAATGTGAAATCATTTTCAACAAGCACAATGTACTGTTAGACCCATATGGGATGTGAGCTATGTTGCAGATAGTTTATTAAGTAATTATTTACCCTACCGTTACCACTGAAAAAATTCTTTAAAGGTAAGAACCTCACAGTTATGCCTCTGATCATAGCATCTGATATCACTGTCATGAAGACTAGATGTCACTATGGCAGTATGGATCTAACATCAAATCAATGCATGATTTTATGTCATATGTGGGTCCTAATAAGCACATCAAGTTATTTGGGGAGCCTTTTTTTTTTCTCTAGTTGGATAGTGTAGGAATAACTCATGAAGAGTACCTTCTGGGCACTCTTTCTTTGGTAAGACTTGCGGTTTTTAATTTTTATCATGTTAAATATGGTAATAACATATAGGATTATGGATCTGGAGAATAGTTGATCCAGTAGGAAAGAGCTATTCATATGATGAAACTAAGATATCACATACTATAATGTCTGGAATTTTGGAGCTGAAGTGATCATTGTCTAAAAAAAATGAGGCCTCAGGTTCTGCTGGACTGTCATATACAAGAAAATATAGAATATAATGATTATATTATTTTTTGTGTTTTCATGTTTTCTTGTTTTCTTCCTTTTTCCTTTTTCTTTTTCTATTTTCCCTGTACATTCATCCTTCCTACTGTTCATCTATCATTTAATTCACTTTTTATTTTCTTTTGCTCCTCTTCTTTCTTCTTTTTCTCCTCTTTTCTTCTTATTTTTCCTTTCCTTACCTCTCTTAGTGATCGTGGACTTGCAGGGTCTTACCATAGGTGGGGCCTAAGCAGGGTATCCACTACGGACAGTCCAAGTGGGAGGTGTCAACAGTGTGTGAAAATTCCTCGTCTTACTCTCCCTTACTGGCAATGGAACTGGAAAGGGCATCCATAACAACACAATTTAAAGATGAACCGTTGGATTGTTGAGTGTGCCAAGAAAAATTAGGTAAAGTTAGGCTTGGTGAACAAGTGTTTACTTCTTTTTGGGTCACAGCAGCTTTTTTTCTCCACTTCTGATAACTATGGCACTGCCATGCTAACAAGGATGTACAGAATTTGAGTAGGTGATATTGTTATATTATGATATCTCCAAACAATCATACATTGAATGTGGGCTATGATTTGAGATGGTATATAAAATTATAAATCACTACAATTTTAATGTTATAGGCCTAGAAGCTCACAAACTATGACCAACTTCAAAATTTTAGTATTCTTTGAGGCTGAAGTTCAGGTGGAAAAGACTCAGTGGGATGATATAGGGAATCATGTCCCGCTAGGAAAAAGTAGGTTTAGGCTATACATGTCAACACTAATCAGGACCTCTGGGATTTAACTGGAGTAGATTTTGATACCACCAATGAGTCTCACATGACATGTGAAAGATGTTGTGGATAGCATATAACTTTTCAAACAAAAAGCGATTTCTGGGTGCTCCTGCCTTATGACTAAGTTTACATGAATTGGTCTTAGGTCATGATACTAATCTGGTTTCATTGTAATCCAAGTATTTCATATTTGGACTGAGTAAATTTTAAGGAAATATGTTATCAAAATAAACTTTTTAGTCTTTTGTTGATGTTGTATTTTTGTGCTGGAAAGGTAACAGTTACATGTTGATTAGAATGAATCAAGCAAGCGTCCTGCACTAGTTGGCATAGGCTTTATGCTCGAACAATAATCTGTTCCATGGATCTAACATGTTGGTGGGGCATATGATGACAAGGACACACTTGCATGTCATTCTTAACTTCCATAATACAACAACTACTACAACAAGGCCATAATGTGCCCACTATTAAGGGTTGATTTCAATAATCTTTTATCACCACTAAGTTATCATCCTTAAATTTCATTTTTTTTATTAAGATTGCATAAATTTTCTTTACCTTTTTTTTTAATTTTGTTATTCATATCATAGTCTAAAATGCTAGTCAGAAAAATGAAACTTTGATTCATATTCTAAGGGCCGAAGTGTTCTCTTGCATATCAACAGTCAATGAAAAAAAGCATCTATATGTACTCAATATATTTTCATATATGTCTGTGCAGTTGGAGAAAAGTGCAACACTCTTCAGGCCAAAATTAATTGTGGCTGGTGCTAGTGCATATGCCCGCCTTTATGACTATGAACGCATTCGAAAGGTATACTCTCTTACGGTCCTTTTGGTCACAATGGAATGAGAAGGAAAAGAGGCGAAAAACACTCTTACTATCTTTTTACTATCAGCTTCTAATATGTGCATCCGTAGCTATTATTTCCTTTTCTGTGGAATTAACAGGTATGTGACAAGCAGAAAGCCATTCTACTGGCAGATATGGCACACATCAGTGGACTGGTTGCTGCTGGTGTTATTCCATCCCCTTTTAAGTACGCAGATATAGTGACAACTACAACTCACAAGTCACTTCGTGGACCACGTGGAGCCATGATCTTTTTCAGGAAAGGCCTAAAAGAGATAAACAAAAAAGGGCAAGAGGTGAACTGAAAAAAAATGATCTGTTACTTGATATTCTTGCTTTTCACTTTCATTGTTATGTGCAGCAAATTATCAAATTCTCTTTAAATATATGGACTAACTGTGATCATATAAATAATTGTGTTAGGTTATGTATGATTTTGAAGATAAAATTAATGCAGCTGTTTTTCCTGGGCTACAAGGTGGTCCACATAATCATACTATTTCTGGTTTAGCTGTTGCACTCAAACAGGTATGCATCCACTAAGATCCTTGCTTTTTTTCCTTCGTAAATAAGGGATGATTAATGGATAATCCTTATGGTAAAGTAGGTAACAATTTTGATTCAATTAACTAATTAATCTTCAACCTATTCCTGCCTGCTTACCCCTTGTTGGCAATCAAGGATCATGTTGGCATCAGATTTAGTCCTTAAGCCCATTTTTCTTTAACAAAGTTCTGGGGTCAGTTACATCCATTAGTTGTAGGGATCTGCTTACAACTAAAGATTGGTCTGCATATTTTCTAGCATCTAAACCACTTCCCAGTTAGATCCTTAAAGACTTCCAAAAGCAGACTGCCACCTCAGTTTAGGAACAATGTGGGCAAGGTTAATTATCTGATATTTTGGCTATATAATCATCATTCCTGACTTAAATCTATAGTTTCTGCTTAATTATTCCCATTGAGAATCATTTATATCTTGTAAACTTAAAGACATGTACATTTTGTGCTCTTGAATCGGCTGATTCTTTAGCAAAACTTTGTTCTGAGATACATATGAGCTCTTGCACTATGGATATATTGAGTTTATCTTCCCAAGGTTTAGATGTTGGCATAGTTAGACCATGGTGTCTCATATTTCTTGAGAACAACTTTTTTAAACAAATCTCTAAGCATGTTATATCCCTTCCCAGATAAAGACAATTGCTTGAGTGAATTTAAATCTCAAACTAGGAAAGTGTTAAAAGAGATTGCCAACATTTTGAAGATCAAAAGGGAGAGATTGGTGAATATGCACTTATGCCCAAAACACATAAAAATAAATACACCGTTGTGCACTGTTAGATGTGTTGGTGTCTTTAATTTCGTGCCATTGGTTTTATCTGAGAAAAGAGCCCATATTTGGTTTGGATACGATCGATGTTGCCTTATTTCTAAAATAAAATTGTAAAAGGAGCTTGTAAATTTACATTTCAGAGTGATGTGAAGTTCCAAAATCTTTCTGTATAAAACTTAACTGTAAAGCCTTAACCTCAGGAACCAAATGTTTCCACTATCTGAGATCAACCATAAGATCTCACTCTTGATGGTTTGTAATTGCTTCACATCAACTTCTGGCTTGATTTGAACTTTTTGGCTTGTTTACCTAAGTTATAGCCTAAGACCTCTCGCACAGGATTCCCTTGTTCTAGATTGAAAGTTGGGAGTTCTTAACTACTCAATTTAGAGATCATGAAATTGAACAAATACCCACAGTAAGTATATGCAAACAGTAAGGTTCAAATTATCATACATTAACATCTGCTTCCTTGCTATCAGATTTTAGTCTTTTCGGCTAAGACAAAGTTGTCTGGGATTTCCTGAGTTGCTGAAGTTTTTTAAGCCACATGTGTGTATTAACTGGACCAGTATTTTTCCTCTGAGCAACTGCAGGCGACCACTCCAGAATTCAAAGCTTATCAGGAGCAAGTACTGAAGAATTGTGCTAAATTTGCTGAGGTAGTGTGCATGGTTTTGGTTCTTTTATTTTCGGACTTTCAGAAAGTTAGTACTTTCTTTAGGTGCGACTAATAGCTTGGCTGTTGTTTCATGTAAATTGGTGCCAAAATTTTATATAATCTTTCCACAATTTCATATTTATATGTGACTGATTTTAGCCATTTAGGATACTGATCTAGCAATACGATGTTTCAGTGCTTGCTTGAAAAAGGCTATGAGCTTGTATCTGGAGGAACAGATAACCACTTAGTCCTGGTGAACCTTAAGAACAAGGTAAAATGGGTCTAACTTTAGATCATTACTTTTATTAATCATAAGTCTCCCTGGGTAAACTCTGTGGTGTATCATGACTGTAATTGGATTTCTTTAAATTTGTAATTGTCTCTAGCATTTTGTTCATAGTCGAGGAAGATAAGACATTTATGTATTCATGTATACTGTACTTTTTCTATGCAGGAGAATATTTAACTTTATGGCTTGAATCAATTTACAGGGAATTGATGGATCTAGAGTAGAAAAGGTGCTGGAGTTGGCACATATTGCAGCTAACAAAAACACAGTTCCTGGTGATGTATCTGCGATGGTTCCTGGAGGCATCAGAATGGGTACAAGCCTTTACTTTTGGATTTCTCTCAATCATGATGTTTGGTAGACCAATGTTTTTAGAAAACTCCTTTTCACTGATTCAGGAACCCCAGCCCTTACATCAAGAGGATTTGTCGAAGAGGATTTTGCAAAAGTTGCCGACTTTTTTGACATTGCAGTTAAATTGGCATTGAAGATCAAGGCTGAAACTAAAGGTGTATATTCATTTATTCTTATTCACATTTCTGTTTGACTTTGGTTTTAAGATATTTCATAGCTTGCGTTTGGTTATATAACTTTTAAAATTCTTTCTTTGCCCTTTAAATGCAAGACAGGTGGATCAAAGCTAAAGGACTTTGTAGCAACTATTCAAACTGATGCTACCATCCAATCTGAAATTTCAAAGCTCTGTCATGAAGTGGAGGATTACGCAAAGCAGTTTCCAACAATTGGGTTTGAGAAAGAGATGATGAAATACAGGGACTGAGGTCTTAAGCTTTATATGAGAAGGTAAAGTTATAAAATGCATACTCGATTCATTAATTGTAGTTTGACTTTTTTTTTCATCTACGGCACATCGTATCATGTGTACTGGCCTAGTACCAAGAAGATGAAGCCTTCAAGCCTTTGCCTCACTTATTGCACTATGATCCTTTCAAACTTCATAAGTTGCTTGAAGGCCTCAAAGTGAAATCAAAATCAATGGCTTCAATTGTATGAGATTTTGACATGTGAAGTGCAAATTGCAATATCATGAAAAAAAAAGAGAAACATTAGTGTTGACTATTATTTGTGAGATGTCCATATAACCGACGCCTTAAGTAGAAACATTACCATTTAGTCTCAACAAGAACGCAGAAATCTGTTGCTGGTATTACTTGCTTTCATTAGAATCTCCAGTAGTTGGATTAGCTATTACAGGTTTGGTTGTGTAGATCTTTTGCACAAACCAAAATAGATGTTGCATTGCTGGCATCATAGGTTTGGCAGGAGTTTCTTCAAGTGTTTTTTTTTTTTTTTTATAGGAGATATATAGTTTTGTACATGCAAGGAAAGGAAGATAGCATGTTTATTCATGGCAAGTCTATTTCATTTTTGGTTCTGATTTATAAGCAGGAAAACATGTAGTGACAACGGTGGGATATTTTGTCCCTCTCTTAATTCTGTTGTTTACAAGCGGAGATGGTGGATATTATGATGAGAACATATGGTCGCAATGGTGGTATATATTTTGTGTCTGTTGTTCTATCTTTTACATGCAGATATGATGCACATCACGTTGATTTGTTCACGGTGGTATCTCTAGGACTACATATGCTATTATTATAGGTTATTTTAATGTCTACAATCCATTGCTAAGATTTCATAGCTTTTACTGCAGAAAGCATGATATTTTGATTGAAACTTGCGGGTCCTGCTATCACCTTCCTCAATTGCAACAAAGTGGATGGAGGTTGGAGGCTGAAAAGAGCTTGTGGATGTAAGGAAGTGGGCTGAGTCAGGAATAAAGGCTTGTTGTTGTTCCTTGAACTTGGAATCATCTTCTATCTTGATAAGAAGGTTTAACATGTTTTGCTGTATTCTTTCTAATCCACAGTTCCAACTCGAAACAGTAAAGTCTCGCATTAGTATTTGCATTCATCCAAAGGTTTTAATCTTTTGTATTGAATTAGTCAGTCCATCTTATGTCTATCATCATTTCCTTTGAGTTGTGAGATTGTGGAGTCTGATTCTATGTAAATTGTGTGGAATATTTGAATCCCATATGCCTCAGATGATATCTCACCAATATCATATATAAGGAATGCGGCATTCTCACTTGTAATACAATCATAAGAGTAGTTAAGAGCAGGCAACTGACTAAACTATGCCATTCTCATATCTACTGTGATTTTTAAACGAAGATAGATAATTAAGAACTTAGGCAACTAACTAAATCATGGATCTCAGATGCCAATCCTCAAATGCTCTTTTGCCTATAGAAGGCAAAAGCTCTTTATATATAAAGGCAATCCTCAATTGCCTTCAGAAGTCAAATGCTCTTTACATACATATATATATATATATATATACACATATATATTCATATATATACATACATACATACATATATATGTGCGTGTGTATGTATTTTTGTACGTACATACATAGATTATTTTTGTTTCATGGCCATGCAAAACTTAGTGAGTCAAACGCACAAGGCCATAACCAACTAAAATGTGTTGAATCATCATTTACCACTCTTTGTGGGGGGCTGTACACACTGTTACATGGTTGTTTGAAAAGGAAGACACTTCAGGAACTGTTGTTTTGATAGGCACAGCCGAAACTAAACAGTAAACCAATAGATAACAAATGGAACCACAGCCCATATCAAGTCAGCAATTTGATATCATAAATACTATATGGTCAGTTCCAATTCCCAATAGCACCAATCCACCACTAGAGGAGTTTCTTCACAACCTGTGCACAAGTCCAAAATTGGTAGGCATCATCTTTACAGAGGGGGTGAAAAGAGGAAGAGAAGAAAAAAAAGAAAAGGAAAAAAAGAAATGCAAAAGCAGAGTTCAGATGTGCCCCCCACCGGTTTACATGGCATGAATGGCTTTCACAAGCCTATGCACAGAGATCAGGAAGTTCATCCGAGATAGCATGTGAAACACAGACATGGCGGTATGTATTCTATTTGCCCATACTCTCAGCTTCAATATGCTAGACATGGCCAAGAGTACGTGAAATGGCAGCGAGATTATTTTCTGTCGTCATGATCGCTCTCAAGCTAAAACTGTACAGTTGAAAAATTGATGCTTACTCGGGGATACGGCATCAGCTCTTGTCAATCACCTCGGCTGGCATGTTCAGATCAAAAAGAGGAGCAGCTCCATGAGCCTCTGTGCGGGCACGCTTATGAGAAGAACATCCACTTTCGTCCGAACTTGAGGAAGCCCGTTTGCTAGGTACTGCTGCTCCTGCATTTCATTTGAAACCATTACATGAAGACTGACTTTATTTAGGGACCATCTCTAATTCCATCCGCAATAACTATTGAGAATAAAATTAAGTCAAGTTTGCTACGGTACAGAGAAAGAGAGAGGGATATGTGAAAGGAGACAGTAGCATCAAAACTTCTAATTTGGATAATCGATTGATTCATTATAATGAGCTAGACAGGTAAAAGTTGTACCGATTCCATTATGAGCTGAACCCAATTGCACACAGTTGTCACCATGACTAGTCTTTGTGCTAGTCAAGCTTTGGTCAGAATCCCAGCACACGGATAATTCTGATGCCCTCTCAAGACCCTTTGATTTATATGGAGCGATATTGTGAGTCGCACGTTGAAGGGGGTACAATAAGTCATTCTCGATGCATTGGTACCTGCAAGGACAATTATGACATTATGCATAAGCAATAAAGCTGAACACTTGTAAAGCATGTGCTTACATCTGTTTGCAAAGTCTATCAACAACGTTCGACAGATTGATGACATGCCGCATAATGTCCATGACCTCATCATCTGTAAAGTGCTGAAAATCTTTCTCCAGAAACATAGAGAGTTTCTCCACATTAGCCTCTAGCTGTTGCTGCTGGTCCTCAAATAAGTTCTGTTTCATGTCTCTCTCCTGTGGTGTCATCTCATCTTTAAAGAGTTCATCCCCAAACATGTAGAACGCAAATGGATACGAATATGACAAAACACGTCTTGATCTGAAGAGTCTATTCAATCCATTTATCACCCAAGTGTAATCTTTGATTTTGGATTCCTTGTTCTCTGAAATGGAAATCTTTCCCTGAATGGTTTCCTTGAGATTGCTTTCCTGCTTGAGAGAATCTGTATGAGCCTTGTACCTATTATGATAGTGCATATAACGGTAAAGGTCACGTCTTGCACGCTCGGTCCTCTTTGCTTGGTCCTCTTTGAAGCGACCACAACTGTGACCACTAATACTAGACCACGTATGATCTCTTCCAGTAGCACCACCACATAACCAACTGTTAAAGACCATAAAATCAAATGAAACAAAGAAAGCTTCATGCATTAGAAGACCTGATCAAAGCTTCCATGTCCAAAGCTTCCATGTCCAAAGCTTCTAAATTTGCTTTCACTAAAACAGTGGAAAGGTAAACAAGCAAAAAAGCTCAAAACAATCAATGTCTGCAAATTTTTTTCTTTTTTCAAAATTGAACCACTGAAGCAACCATTGTACAGTGAACAAGACTAAAACACAATGTTTCTCCAGGGAATAATAGAACAGTACCCACGTGAGGGAGAAACAATAGTTGACTACTGGGTTCATGCATATAAAATGTTGAGTATCAAAGCTTAAAACTCAGTAGTGGTTCAACAAAAATTTGAACTTCATCAAGAAAGATAATGCATTATACATTAGATAGATCCACTAAATTATATCAGGTCCATTCTATATATTGAATATCCAGGTTAAAACACAATAAAGTGGGATAGTAAAATCTTAAGACTGTCTACAAAGGTAAAAACAATACCTATTAGATTGAATTCAATACACCATGAACTACAATGACATAGTAAGGAACAAAACAAGTGAAAGCACCAGAGTTGTATCATTACCCACTATTTCATAGGCAATGACATATAAAACTTTCAGTGTGATATGACACAAAACGTTGGGTAATCCCCAGAGAATAAAAATGTTCTAATGTAGACAAGGAGACAAACAAACACAAGTTTAATTCAGAAAACAAAAAAGAACAATTGATTACAATACCCAAAAATAGCAAGCTCTGCTCTTCAATTTTCTGGATGGTAGTACAATTCCAATTTGTACAACAAATCCTCTATTCTGGACACTTTCAGTGTAAAATGAATGAAACTTCAAATTGTTTCACAGACCTATGAGTTTGTAAACTTTCCTAAACAATAATCTTCCTAATTTCCAACCTAACTTTGTTTTTAACTTTTTATGATTTATAAAGCAACCCTCTACATTATTCAGCATATGCTTAGGCCATGTCCCTAATTATATTCCTTACTATCTGTACCTGACTTGTCCACATTCCATGAACCAGCAGTGTTCATGGATCTATGAGAAGCCTATAGAATTTGATTAAAATGATCCTAATAGGCTCCAAATCTCAGGATGATGCAGATATACATAACATCAAACTATCATATGTAACTTTTCACGAAACAAAAAATTTGAACATATTTGTCTTTGGCTAAGTCGAACAACTCTGTGATTCGGTCATGACTCAAGATCTGGATGTAAATCATTCTCTTGTTCAAAACATAGTTTCAATGATCTGATTTCTTTCTTACTTGTGTGGATGACTAACCTAGAGATTCTCATGGCCATTATCTTATTTGCTCAGGTTTGTCCTGATGTCAACTGCAAGCAACGAGATTATCAAAAACAGAAAGTAAATCATAGTATTTTTGATGCCAAGTCGATGAATTTAATTAGTTGCCCTCAATCCCAGTAAATGGATATGAATATTCTGGTATGCACAATTTATAATAGCTCCTATTTTGGGATTCTGACTATTAAAAATTCATGAAGATTTTTTATGACATATTAATAATGATTGTCTTCGGTTTGATGTTCTACCACGACTTTTGGATAGCATCTTTAAGTGAAAATTTTAAAGGCAAAAGACTTTTGATCTGTGTGATATACGAATTTTAATTCAATAAAAATCTCTGCCTGCCAAACAGTTTGCAGGATCAACTGATTACCAATTCACTTTGAATGATCTAGATCAAGATCTGTCAAGTATAATGCTGATTACTAGATCTTAGAATCATTAGCATTGGTCACAAATAGTTGAAATGACCAATTTTGGGCACACCTGGCCATCTTGCATGTCTCAACTGACTTCAAAGTCATCTCAGCACTCCAGCCAGTTACCCTAGTCAAGCAAATCCTGGCAGATCATGAGCAAGTTCCCACAGATTCCAGCTAACTTTTAGGTTCTAGTTATTTAGAGAAAGACCTGATCCATGAGCTAGTTAGGTTGATCCAGCCAATACAGACCAATTCCAAACTTAAATAAAATGGCTAATACCAAATTGATCCAAATCCCATGAACACTGGTCTAGAATGCTTCTATGCAACCTTGCAAGTACTTGAACCATCCTTCCAGTGTTTGCATATGCAAGTACATAATTGTATTTCACACCTTTAAACATATTTGATTATGCTACAACATCACTTATGCTACAAGTACATAACAGGATCAAGTTAAAAGGCTTCAGAAAAAAAGAACAGAAAGAAGACAAAAAAATGAAGGTTTCGAGATCTCTAATGATCCGTCAACTCTACGCACAGAAAACTAAAGAAATCTAAGTTAAACTAGATGACTAGCCATATGAAGGGCAATCCTGAGAAAAAGTCATACAAGACTATTATATATCAATATTACATGATAAATTCATCATAGCATTTGCAAGCAAAAATAAATTCTCCAAGGTTTAATAGGTTGTCTCACAGGAATACTGAAAATAATGTATAATTTAGCGCAAATAGACTCTAAAATCTCAAACAAAAGGCAACTAAAAATGATGATTTAAAATAAAAAATGTACAAATTTCACCACATTTTTCACTGAAAATTAATAAGACCTACACTGCAATATATAGTGATTATTGGCATATATATTATAGATTTCCACTAGGCTTAAAAGAAATAGGTCCCAGAACACATGGCTAAATTGATAACTAGAAAAAGTACCTAGAAAGAAGAGATTCATAGGATTCCTATTCCAACAAGTTCTGGGAAATTTGAGAATCCATGTGGCAAAAAATATCAAATGCTTAATTTTTTTCACTGACAATGATAAGCAAGCGAAAGCATACCTCTGACAATTATTTCTCCCACTGAGTACCATAACCATCGAACCTAATATCTAAACCAAGTAATGCAATTTAACGAGGAAAAGACCTTTGGACACTGAAACCCAATTTTGACAGACTTCAAAGATAACCCATGATATGTTAACATGAATGAAAAAATCACGATTCTTTTTCTCCAATTCTTATTGCAGGAGGAATAAAAAGAGAAGGTGAGGAGAGAAAGGCAGCAGCAGCAGTGACAGACATCTGCAGTCGTTGCAGGAGGAAGCGGATAAGAAGACCAGGAGCAGAGTAGCCAACGGTAGTCATATGTGGCAGACACTTGAAAATGATGAGAGGAGGAAGGGGGAAGATGCTGCATATCCAAAGCTATCACAGGTTACATTATACAGCTGTAAAGGATATTCTACCATGGCGAACTGAGTCAACTCCAAAATTGGTATACATAGGTAAGAATTGTTTGGTTCATGGATCTATTAGGAAGAAGACGCCTAACTAGATTACCTTAAACCTTTTTTCTATTTCAAGTTTAATCAAAGATTTAAGCATAGATGTAGAATAGTCAGTAATGAAAGATCCAGTTGGGGCAACATCACAATATATCATCCAAAATAAAGTAAACATAGCAAAAAGAACCCAAGTATTTTATCAGTCTGGAATAGCATAAGGTACCTAGCACAAAAACTTAATGGAAAGGGCACTAAAAAAATTATGCATACAGCAATAAAAATGCAGACTAAGATCAGATGCATGCTATAATGAATGAATCTGAGTCTATTAAAAGGGTTAAAAACACGATAAAACTGACAGAATGACAAACATAAGCACCAATAAAGAAGAAAATCCTCACCAAAAAGCTTGCCCGCATATACATGCAACTAGGTTACAGCCACCATTCTTTTCAACTGGTTTGTGACATTTTGGGCAGGGTTTTGTGTTTACTGTTATCCAATTAACAGTTTCTGATTCATCCTGGCATTTCTTGGTCCATAGCTCCCACATCATGCATGAACAAGGTGAGTGTGCTTCTGATAAGCAACTGAAACAAAATTGTATACCACAGGTACATTCAACCTCACAATAAATATCACCCTCAACACGTATTGCATTTCCACAATGTGGAACGCTGGGGCACCACTTCACCTTATTGTTGTCTTCAATATATGATTCAAGTAGGAATCGATCAAAACGATCAGCAATATCTGGATGTTTTGCACTGACCAAATTCCTTATAACTGCCTCATCACAAACAGCACTGCACTTGGGTGCCATGCACCTAATGCGACGACTTTGCCCGTCATTTATCTTGACAATAAAATGCTCTGTCCAACCTAAACCATCAAACATAAAACCATATTAGTGGCTCAGATAAATGCATATAGAGTACAATTTAAAACCTTGTAAAAAGAGAAAGTCTGGTTTATAAATCAAAGTTAAACAATCCAATGGAAGCCAAGGAGGAGGGGAAAAAAAAAAAGGAGCTAATTAATTAGAAGATAGTAGTCAACGGGAGTCAATTAGGTGGTTCAAAATTTTTCAACAAGGATACAAATTCACAGCTAGTCCATGAAGAATGATGATCCTCTAGAACCAGGTTTACTATTACCAGCTGATGCAAACAAAGGCACTGTTAATGTACTTCAGAGGCATATTTCTAATGATTTGGACAGTTGAGGCAAAAATGTTGTATATGTACCTCAAAAGACCCTAACTCTGTATTTACTCCAGATGTAAACAAGTACTTGTGACTACAAAGACAGATAATTGTAGGTGGTAGTACCCTTTTCAATGTCTATGCAAAATATTAACCTTAGGTATCCTTTAATGCATACATGTGAAATGTTAAGGGTGATGATATCTTTCGTTCATATACCTGAGAAAATTATATGTGAAATTGCTCATTGTTTTAAATTTTATAGCAACAAGCAGAACCAAGCAAATTTATGAAGAAGATAATGTGAATGCTATCTTAAGGATACATAGAGACAATTCTGGAAATATATTTTACAGTGAAGGTGATCTGATGTCCTTCAAACACTTGTGCTAGAAACCATATGGAAGTCAGAGAACTTACAATCATTGCAGAAACTGTGCCCACAGTCCATCTCAGTGACTGCACTTGGAGGAAAGCTCTCGAAACAGACATTACACGTGACTGAACTTGATGAAGCAGACAAGCCTTTATTCTCGACAATCGTCACTCCTGCTTCTGAGAACAATCGCTCCCTTCCCTTCTGATCGAGCAGTTCAAAGATTCTCTCGACATCCCAGCGGTAATGAATCAACAGGGTCCTCGCGTGCTGCTCTTTCAGCACCAACAACTCCATCACCTTTCGCAGATCCTCCTTCTACAAGAACCACGAATCACTCAGAGCAATTCGACTATGCTCCACATAGATCCACATGATTCTGAGCAAAATAAGTTTACCTGAGCTGCCAAGAGAGACTCTTTTGTGATAACCTGCGACATGGGAAGAACAAACTAGAGAAATCCATCACTCAAAGAGAGATAAAATATTAAAAAAAAAATAAGTCCTAAGCCAAAAGAACAAAGCTTTCGAATTTCCGTTAACAGCAAACTTCTTTCTCTGGTGGTCATAAGCATATAATCTCAATGCTTCACAAGAAAACCATCCATGTCCAAGGATTGAAAACTACAATTTTCTTTTCCAAAATACGGATTGAAATCAATAAGACAAACGAGGAAACAAAACGATTGAGAAGCCATTCACAAGAGATCCACTCCGAACGATTCGAGATCGCTGAAACCCTAGGGGGCACCAAGAACCAATCCGGAGTTGGGGAAGAGTAAAAAGGCGACGATACCGAGGAGAGCGACCAGTGGCAATCCTCCTCGCGCCCGTCCTCGAGACCCTGGAGGACGTTCTCCTCGATGGCGTCTTCCTGGTCAGTGATGTAGCAATCGTCTTCCTCCACATCGCTCGACGACGGGTAGTCCTCGTCTTCCGCCATGCGGAGAGCTGGGGGATTGAATCGGGGAGGGAGAGGCGAAGGGAAGGAGAAGCGATCGGATCGAGATGGGCAAGAATCGATCGAATTGGGGGCAAAGAGGAGGGTTCGAAGAGAAGAGAAGAGAAGAGAAGTCGAGCACAGAAGCGATCGGCGAGGAGGGGGCGGAATGAAATAGGGGTGCTTTTGTGAGGCCCTTTTTTTAAAAAAAGGCTATCATGTAAAATACTTCTTTGTGCTTAATGGTAGTTTTTTTTTTTTTTTTTTACACATACACTCTTTTAAGGTTTTGTCAATATCAGCATACTTACCGTTGCAAATTTCGGTATATACTGCATAATATTATTTAAATATTAATACCATTGGCATTTATCCGTCGGAATAACTCGTTTGAACCCCAATTAACTATGTCTAACGCATAGTATTATTATAGTATAATAATTGTTCTTATGAGTATTATATTGTTTTACATTTTTGTTATTCATCCAATGATAGGATTTGAATTTAAAAACTTTTAGCATCCAAAACCTTTATTATCTGCACTAACCCACTTATTCATAATTCTAAGGCATAATGTCTCGTATTATCAATAGGTTTTGTATGTCATCATCAAAAAATATATATATTTTAGATGTAATATTTTTTTGAGCTCTCCATGTTTAATACCTATATGTGACATATGATCATTACTTTAGGTGTAATATTATTAAACAAATATTTTGAGTATAATTTTATCGAATAAGATTTCGAAGCTTCGATCTATCGTGAGTTTGGTTTATCATCAAATACAGATGAGATTTTGAACATTCTGTTTGGGTTGAGCGAGTCTAGTAATCGGAACCAGATCGATAATTTAGACATTATTATTATTTCTTGTTTTAATCTTTTAGGATGTTTGAAAATTTTTATACATGTCGAATTCCAAATGTGCAATCCCAGAATAAATATGGACCATATGTCTAATTGGATTGTTTCAATTGCACTACTGTCATCATAATGATGATATAAGTTATATAGTATCAGTAATCAAAATACAAGTCATATAGTGGAGGAGGTTACCTCAAAATATCTTAAATAGCTTTGATGATGGATGAAAGTACTAAAGATAACATATTAAGTATAATAAATCAGGGTCTATATCACGAGACATTAACATATTAAGTATTTTTTAAGTTTCGTGAGGTATATATATCACAAGATATTAATTGTTCTTGAGTGCATCAATAGTCCAATTTTCTACATCCAAAATTTATTATTGAATAATTATTGTTAGGGGAGAATATGGTGCTTCTCTAGTAGATACGTTCCGCCTCCATGACTATGGAGCAAGCACTGCTGGTTCAGGCCCGTGTGCGCTAGTTCGCCCGCGGTCTTCTCAGTACGCAGTTGAAGCTTGGCCGGATGAGTGACGATTCAGAGCTCGGCTACCGGAATGGTGGAGCTCGGGTCGGGAGGAAATGCTCCAGCTCGGGTCGGCCACTGACTCCTGCACGAAGGTCGGGTCGGGTAGGTTCCCGACGTGACCCCTCCGATGGTCAAGTTAGTTTTTGTGATTGGTTCCTCAATCCCCTTGCCCCGTAGAGGTGCAGGAGCTTATATAGTGGGTATTGTAGATCATCCGTACCTGGCAACCCGGTTGCCCTTGTGGCTTACCCTGCCGTCGTACACTTCCACCACGCCGGTCATCCTTGCGGTGAGGGATGCGTCCACATGTGAAGGTATCGGCCTTACCCATGTCAGGTCGGTCGTATCGACCTTACTAGTGTCAGGTCAATCGTACATCTACTGGGGTATCAGCCTTACATGTGTCAAGCCGGCCGTACGACCGCTGACGCCCTCATACCTGCGTCCGACTGACTTGCCATGTTGGGTCGACCACGTCGGCGGGCCAGTTGTCCGAGAGAGCGATGATGTGGTGGCCAGATCACCATGTGTCATATCAATTATGGATTATGATAATTTTATATTATGTTGCATATTCAATTTGTAAATTATTTTGCTAACATTTTTTATGTTTTAATATAAAAAATAGAATAAAATCGATGAAACAATTAAAAAGAATACCACAAAATCCCTATAAAATAGGAAATATATGTACTACTACTATAATATGGTTTAATATATTTAAATAATAGACAGTGACACTTAAGTACGACACCCCATTATCTTACTGTTTATTTTCTGAGAAAATATTAATCAGTACGAAGTCATATGGTTTGATGTCGATTCATGATTGATTTATTATTGAATAATTTTGGTTGATGATAATTTTATTGTTCTTGAGTGCATAAAAGTCCAATTTTATTCATCCAAAAATTTATTATTGAATAATTTTGGTTGATGATTAATTATATTCTGTTGCATATGCAATTTGTAAATTATTTTGCTACCATTTTATGTTATATTTGATTTAAAATATAAAAAATAGAATAAAATCGATGAAACAATTAAAAAGAATACCATAAAATCCCTATAAAAATAGGAGGTCAAAATTTTTATTGACCCCTTACCTTAAAATCAAAGTCACCTCCCGTATTTTAAAACTTGTTTTAAGTAACCTCACGTATTATACGTCAAAATCAAAATCATTCTCGTACTTTAAAATTTGTCTAAGTGACACCCCGTAGTATACTTCAAGATTAAAGTTACCCCACATACTTTAAAACTCGTCTAAGTGAACCCTTATATTATGCCTCGAAATCAAAGTTACCCTCGTACTTTAAAAATCATATAAATGACCCCCTTACTACGATTTCGAATCAAAGTTGTCATCTTTGTTAGAAATAAGATTACGCTGTTAGGTAAAATAATTTAGGATATTATTTTTATTTGGGGATTATAACTAAATAGTCCCAAAGCCCTAATTCATTTTCCCTCCATTTTTTTTCTTTAACCTCTATCGATGTTCTTTTCTGCAACTCTTATTTCTATTTTTCTTCATCAACCTCTGTCGACATTAGTTTGTTCGTCTTTTTCGTTATCATTTTATCTTTCTTATTTTTTCTTCGGCGTTAGTTTATTTGTTTTTCTATTGTCTTTCTACCTATTTGTTTTTTCTTTGTATGAGATATATGGTTTCTATAATTTTGTTCACAAATAAATTAAAGATAATGTGTATATTTTTTCAAGGTTTAAATTATTTAATTGATAAATAATTTCTTAAATTATTTTATCTAACATCGTAACCTTATTTCTAACCGAAGGAGCCACTTTAATGCTAAATCATAATACGAGGGGTCACTAGACGAGTTTTAAAGTACGGGGTAACTTTGATTTTGAAACATAGTTCGTGAAGTCATTTAGACGAGTTTTAAAGTACGGAGGATGACTTTGATTTTAAGACATAATATGATGGATGACTTAGACGAGTTTTAAGTACGAGAGATAATTTTGATTTTGATACATAGTATAAGAGGGTCACTTAGACGAGTATTAAAGTACGAAGGATGACTTTGATGTGAAATCATAATACGGAAGGTCATCTGAGTTTTAATATAAGAGAATTGATTTTAATTTTGGGACATAACACCGGGCTATAACAATTTTGATCAAAATAGTAAATAGATGTACTACTTCTATAATACGGTTTAATTAATATATATAAATAAACGACAGTGACGCTTGCGTACGATACCCATTGTTTATTTTATGAGAAAATATTAATCGGTACTAAGTCATATGGTTTGACGTCGAGTGATTGATTTGATCGATGTCAGGTATCGTGATTCGCATTTCTTTAATATTGGTTCATGATGTAAAAAGCTGATCGCTACATCATAGTGGCCCATCATGATTGATATCAACATTATACCCCCTGACGGCCACGTGTAACCCGGAAGACAACAGTACACCGTTGCCTTTATGATTTGTGCATGGTATCTTTCCTCCCACTTACGACAATTCGAAGGTGTCTTATTTTGACCCGCTCACAGATAAAGATATTATATGCGAACCGGACCCGGACGAACTGGCATACCCCAAGCCAGGTAAAAGAGTGGGTCGAGGCATTTGAGAACAGATACGCCATTGTAAGTCCACCAAAACTCATTATTTATGTGAAGGCGTCGAAATTGTAGTCAAATCAATCCTCCTGAATGATTCTCGAGAATATGCTACATGTTTTAATAAATTATTTTTCATTTAATATATATTTTTAATTATAAATATATCATATCGTCATCAACCTAATTTAATTATATCCAGATTTATAATGTGTTAAAATTAAGTTGGTTGTAAGAAAACTATTTAAGTGATGGGTTTATTTATTATATGCAAAAGAACCCACGACGATCCTCTTCTTTAATCTTCACCTTCGTCGGGTTTTGGAAAGAAAAGAAGGCATCTTTTCGTCTCAACGGCGCTCTCCGTGCTTTTTACACGATATCACCGAGGAGCTCGCCCCCAACATCATCGCTGTTTTCTATAATTCGAGTCCTCGGATCTGTGGTCGCTGGGCCTCAATGCCGAGCGCTTTCGTCTTCCTTTTGGTGTCTGGGCTTCCGGCAATGGCGGTGGAGGGCGGGGAGTCGTCGCGGACCCGGGCCTTTTCGGAAGGGAAGCAGGGAAGGGGCGGTGGTAGTGGAGAAAGGTGAAGCACCAGCTGGTGAGTACCATTCCCTGACGGCTACTTCAAGGACAATGAATACGTCTTGAGTTACTACTGCTCCGAGTGGCCGCTGAAGCAGATCCTTCTCAGCATTTTTACCATCCACAATGAGGCCATCAACGTCTGGATGTAAGAACCTCCCCGAGATTTTGATAAAGGTGTGATTTTTGTTCTTAGTCAGATTCTGATTTCATTCTTTGAGGGCGATCCTTTCTTCAGAAACCATCATTCATGTCAAAATCTTGCGTATGGAAGAAGATATATTGCATACCATTGATTACAGACTCGAGACAGGTATAAGGTTTATCCTAATTATAATCCAATCTCAAATGAAGTGTCTGTTATGGGGGGAGTAAGAATTCAGGGATAGAATGTTTGTGCGATTGCTCTTTCAGCATACTAAGTTCCATAAATAAATAAAAAATCTCAAACGTATGACGGTTTATAAAGTACAAGGGTTTTTGCACTTTTAATAGATTGTGTTGCTGGATTTTTTGATATTTGTGTTTTCTAAAAACATATAGCTAATACCCTTGATGGGCTGGTGGAGGAATTTCCTTTTCTAATTTGATGAGACACTTCAGAATTAGCTTATTTTGGTCAATAGACTGAAATTCTATGATGGATCTGGTATTAGTGACATCAGACTTTTTGACTTAGTGGTTCTTTTTGGATGTATAATAGTGTTTTTGCCAAAAAAATAGAGATGACAATTAAGGTGAACATTGGCTTTAGGTTTTCCACAAGATTACCACTATTAGGGATAGGTTGTCATTGATTGTGCTGAAATCTTATCTTGAGAGAAAAGTAAGAAAAAGGAAAAAAAAAGAACATGATGGAAGCCTTATTTGATGTTTTAACCAGTAATTGATTTATATTTTGATGGTTCCATAGGCAGATGCCATGCCACTTGCCAGCAAAGTCAAAAATGATTTCTTGTGCTTCCAGTTTTCAATTTGGTATGGTTTCTAATCTGTCTTTCTGCCATTTTTCCCTCCTGCCTTTCATTTTATTCATTGTCAATCTTTATTTTTAATTTATATGTTCCTTTAAGTCGATTCCTTATCTCTACTTCTTTCTTTCTTTCTCTTTTTTTTTTTGGTCTGAATGAAACCTTATGTAACTGTTAGTATTCCAATATTCATTTGTTTTAAGTTCCCCATGTGTTTCTTTTCCTATTTTTCTCCACCCTGTATGCAGTCAAGATTACTTTCCTATCGAAGACTAGCAAAGTTATGTTGACTCACTAAATATTATTGATAATACAAAATCGTCAGTCAGTATTGTCCTTGCAGCAGCTATGTCTCTTCTTTTTCTTCATTTCTAACCATCTAACCTAGATATGAGCTTATTATTGCTTTTTAAGGGAGGTAGCTCTCCTTTACCTTTCCTTGATTACCTGAACCTTCCAGATCTGATATATCAACTTGCTTACTTGAAACTTTTTTCTATAGCTATGTATTTCTGATCGGAACAACCCTGCATGAATGCCATGCTTGTCTTCAAAGCATGTTGCAGTCAGAGGATCGCACTTATTTCAGTATCTTTCTAGTTGATACTTCAATGCTATGGAACTTAATCATAGTATCATAACTCTTCCCTCGTGATGTTATATATGTCAACTTGGCCGTCACTTTCTACCGTTTGTTTCACCCAAAATGCAGAAAATAAAATAAATAAATAAAAAAATATCTTTTTGATTTGACTCAAGTTCCTATTTTCATAAAAGATATATCGGCTGTTTTAGTCATTAGCCTTTTTCATAAATATGACCAATTGTTGAGAAACTACATAGTATCAGATGATGGTATGAGTTGACTACTTATCAAGGTGACTGATGATATCAGCTATTGACTGTGTATGGATGTTTTGTTTTGCTTTTTCTACTACATGGATGAACATTTTGTGCACTATATTATTAACTACATTCTTTTTATTACCTCGATACTGTCTTTTTGTTTTGACACCTGATGCATTCATGTTTCAGGCATTTGATTGGCTTCTTTCTTTTTCTTGCTATGACTGTATACATCGCAATGAAGGTTTCAAAGTTTGTAGATCTCCAGTCGCTACAGCATTTGCCAATGTATTGAAGAAAGCTGATCTGCAAAGGATTCAGTCAGAACTCGTGGCTTGTGTTCATTGCCTCACCTATCTGATTTGCAGAGATTAAGGGATGTACTGAAGACATCCTTGGCTTCTATGGATGTGCTTCCATCTCTCTCTCACTGGCACATACTACAACTATTATCCAACTGTCTCTCCCTGCAGATTTATGCATTCCGATCACACTAGTACACCTGTTCTGGTACAGTCTTACTTCTCCCAGTCTGCAGATTGAAAAATTCCTACTCGACCTAACATGATCTTTGTTACTAGTTCTAGTATAAATGTCATAAATTTTTCAGAAAGCTCTGTTCTTTAGCCTCGATAGATTGATAATGAAGCACAACTTTTTATGAAGATAGTAAAAATATTGAATACACTCATCTTACATCAAAATTTTGGTATGAAATCGTCATGGAACTTTCCAATTTCTGTTGTTATTATCTTGATAGAATTTTCTAGCATATCTTAGTTCTCTCGTCAAGGATGACTTGCAATATTGGTATATTTGAGATTGTCCCATAAGTTATTTTCTGTTGAACTATGTACAAATACCAACTATTTCTTTAAGATATGGTGGATGTACAGTCAGCCATGAAGGATGATGTGGCTAATATGAAAGCTCCATTACTGGTATGGCCAATTCCAGGATGGCCATTTTTTGTCTTCTTAGATGGGGCAATGTTCTGTCTTCTTGCAAGCAGCACATGCCACCTCCTATCATGCCACTCGTGTTGCCTTGCATACATCATGCGGCGCCTTGACTATGCTGGCATCCTTCTACCTTCCAGGATACTACTCATTTATGTGCAACCTATTCTTCTGCAATATCTACCTTGGCTTTATCACCATTGTTGGATTCGCCTCATTTGCTATCTCACTTTTCCCAATTTTTCAGATCCCTGAGTACTGAGCTATATGGGCAAGTAGTTTCTTCGGGATGGGTGTATCAGCATTGGTCCCGATGCTGCACAAGCTCAGTGTTTTCTGTCCCCAGTCGGAGGCACTACACACAACAGGGTACGAGATCCTGATGGGGCTCCTCTATGGCCTTGGTGTATGCTACACGAATTTTAGAGCGATGGATGCCTGGGAAATTTGACGTTGTCAGACACAGTCACCAGCTCGTATTGGTTGTTGCTGGAGCTTATACACACTACCGGGCTGCATTGGTGTACTTGAAGTGGAGAGATCTGGAAGTGTGCTAGATTTGCCATTCATGATAAGCGTTCCATAAATTTTAGTTAGAAGCAGATTTGTGGGTCTCTGTATTGGATCTTCATAGTTACAATGTGTATTGCTTTGTCACAAACAGATTGTTGCTATCCAAACCAACAACAATGTTAGCTTTTGCAAAGACAATGTGTTCAGTAGTGAAATCTGTTGTAAAAGCTACTGAAGAAGTTGCTTGGTGATTGTATACTCCTGCTTCAGTCGATATAGAGTGTTGTGCTTGCTTAATCTTGTTGAGTCTTTTCTTCTTTGGTGGTCTTGACATCACCAAATATCTAGAGATTAAAGAACAGAGCTGAGAATTCATTTTGCAATTTATTGCTTTATTGTACTAATCAAGGTTGCCTATTTTGATGTCAGGATTGATTCATCATGAATTTAGAGTGCATTCTCTTGTTATTTTTTGTACTTTTAGGATATCTTTTCTTCATTGTTATTTCTGGAGTTCATTCTAGATGTTTTTTATTTCCAGCTGAATTTGTACAACACAGTGTATATTAGAAAAATTAGTCACTACATTTTAAAAGTGGAGTGTTTTTGGAGAGTTTAGTGAAATTTCATATATAAAGATCTTTTTATATGAAATTTTGTGTAAATACAAATAGAGTACTGGATTTTCTTTTTACTCCTTAAAAGTCTCATTTTTTATAAGGATTTTGGCCAAGGAAACATATCGATGATAGATAAAGGGGGCCTGGAGTGGTAAATTTATGTTATATATTTGTTTTAATTTATCGTTGACTAAGGATATGCCGATTTATTATTTCCTATTAAATTGTATCCTAATTTTTTATAAACTATCTGGTTTATTTATGAGCTATTGATTTTTATGTCTCTTTGGACTTATCTAAAATTTTATATCATTCAATTTATACTATTTTCTTTATTTTAAATTGCATTTTCTGAATTTTTTAATTCCATTGTTGATACTTTGTTTTACATTTTTTTCATAATAACGAGGAGGACAAGTTTTGATATATTATTCAAAATTTAAGTAATAAAAAATAGTTTCTTTATTCGCAAGGATAAAGTATATCTATCTCTTATGCACTATGTTAATCTTTTTGTGTATATAATTCTATTGAAATATTTTCCTCTATTCAAAAATGAAAACTCAACTTCTGTCTATATTATCATTATCATCGTCATTATTATTATTATTCTAAATCATAATCATGTTCATCTTTAAAGTTATTTATGATAGTGGCAAATTATTTTTGATACGGCAGATGCCGACCTGGCCGCCAAGTCATCACGCGTCCCGGACAGCTAGGCCGCTGACGTGGCCAAACCAACGTGATTGGTCGAAGGACACCAGTTACCGTACAGCTGACATGGCACAGGTAAGGTCAGCTACTCCCACCTGCAGGCGCACACCTCACCACCAGTACGGCAGGCGTGGCGGGAAGTGCGGCAACACGTTGTCGTACGGCCGACCTGGCACGGGTAAGGTCGGCAACCCACACCTGCAGGCGCACGCCTCACCACCAGTACAGCAGGCATGGCGAGAGGCGCGGCAGCATAGTGAGTCATGAATGCGGTAAGGTCGTCAGGTACGAACCACCCACAACACCTACTATAAAAGCTCCTGCACCTACACGGGGCAGGGGGATCGCAAAACAGACCACAAAACTGACTTGATCGTCGGAGGGGTCACGTCGGGAACCTACCCGACCCGACCTCCTTGCAGGAACCAGCGGCCGACCCCAGCAGGACGACCTCCTCTCCACCCGGGCTTCGCCACTCCAGCATCAGAACCCCCGAGCCGACCCCTGAAGCACCGCCCATCCGAACCAACTGCGCTCCGTGCCGAAGAAATTGCGAAGCGGGCGTACTAGCGCACACGGGCCTGGACCAGCAAAGGCTTGCTCGACACATTTAAAGGCGAAACACGTCCACCTGGCAAGCCCCAAAAAAGACAGTATCAATTTTGAAATAATTTTCTTTTATCTACGTTTTATAAAGCTAATAGTTTTCCAAAAATATTATATTAAAATTTATACAAAATATTCTTAACAATACGCTAACCCTTAGAATATACGAGTACGGATCCTTCTTCGACTCTTCTTTTATTACTCCGTTGAGCAACCAAGCTCGGGCCGAGCTAAAGGGAGCCGAATAGAATCGAACCGACGAATTGAGCGGTTTTTTTATTTCATGGACCGATTGAGACCAGGTGATAAAATGAACCGTAGCTGAGTTCCATAGACTCCGTCGTTCTTCTACTTCTCTGCCCTATCACGGTTTCCCCTTGCTCTATCTCGTCTGGGTTTTTGCTCCATCTCCGGCATAACGAGACGATAGCCTCGATCAAAGGTGGATTCTTCTTCTTTCTCTTTCTCATCTTGTCTCCTCTTCGATTTATTCGATCTTGATACCATGCTTTCCCGACTTTACATTCTGATTTCTGTTGGTTGGCTTGCGGCTATGTCTTTCGCAATCCCAACTTTGTAGCTGTTATGTTTTGATTCTGGGTGAAAAAAAACAATTCATCAAATGGTTGTCCTGTTTTGATCTATCTTTTCTTAAAATATGATTTAGCACCAAAATTGCATCGTAATCCGAGTGTTCTCACTTTTATTTCGGTCAAATATATCAGGCACCATGTACACAATCTCAGGAAATGATAATAACTTTGCCATAATATATTGCTTGAGGGTAATACACAGATGGAAGAGAGAATCTAAGGAATTGATTTTAACTTTACCATAGTATGTTGCTTGAGCATAATACGCAAATAGAAGAAAAACAACAATAATAGATTCTTGGTAAATCAAAGATAAAGGACCAACAACTGAGTGTATAAAAAGAAAAATCTTAACGTCAATCTGGCATTAGGTTCCCTCCTCTTCTTTGGAGATGAGAAGGCTTTCTTATATGTTTGTTAGTGCTGTCTGTAATCTGTTGATGGCCTTCTTCTACTTTAAGAACCTGGAAAAGAAAGTAAAGAGGTGGATTTTGAGATGGCTGTTGGTCACTTGTATAAAAACTCTATGTGGTGGCTAGATACTGACCTCAAATATACACATGCTCAAAATAGCTGGAATGTAGCATTTCTTCATGCTTAGCTGCTTTTCCTTTTTTTTTTTTTTTGTTACGGAACAGGTGACATTACTGAGCTTATTCTCAAGTCCTCCATTGTAAGCATGGAGCAAACACGTGGAGATGCTTCTGACATTTTTGATTCCATTGTTCTTCTGGATGAAACCCTGTGCCAAGAAGGTTTCAAGGATGGTTACAGAGATGGCTTGAAAACTGGTGAAGAGGAGGGAAGAGAGGTGGGATTGAAGATGGGTTTTCAAGTTGGGGAGGAGCTTGGCTTTTATCAGGGCTGTGTTGATGTGTGGAACTCAGTGATCCAACTCGATCCAGGGTCATTCTCATCTAGGCTCCAAAAAAGTATCCAACAACTGAGAGATCTGCTAAAGAAGTATCCATTGTTGGACCCTGAAAATGAGCATGTTCAGGAGATGATGGATGCCATCAGACTAAAGTTCAGGATTATTTCAGCAAATATGGGGGTTAAGTTGGAATACAAAGGATGCCCAAAATCATCAAAGCAGGGGATGGAGGATATGTAGGTGTTAAGAATTGTTTCCTAAGTCAAGCATTAAGATGATAGGTATTGATGTTTTGTGATGATGTAGTTGCTAATGGTTTTATATAGTTGTAAGTCAGATAATTGGACTTTCCTGTCAAACGTGCATGGGAGAGCAAGAGTTGCATGGTTATGTCTTGATGGCTAAATATAGCCATATTTGTAACTTGTATAAGGTGAAATTACAAAAAACAATTATTTATTTGTAATTGAAATGATACATATGAGGTGTATGTGTGAAATTAGTAGGAAGGATGAAAAACAATTAAATGTGTTCTTTCACGAATAATTATACTAAAAAATCTATATAAAGAACAAAATAAAAAACTAAAATCATTAAATATGGTTTGATAAAGATCTATAGATGTTGTTCTTAGACAATATGAGTTGATTAACACTAGTGTTCGAGGGATGGATAAGGATTTTACTAGGAACAATAAAAGAGAGTTGAATGTTCTTGATATAAATAGAGATATTACCTAGTATAAAGCAGAATGATGGGAAATACATATATTAAGCGACTCCATATGGCTGCAACATTACACCTTGTTGTTATTCTTGCTGTACTTGAAAAATTTGTTATTTGTGTATAAAGAGGAAAAGAAAGCAAAAGAAATGCAAACTGAGCTTACCTCTATTTTTCCTGACTATTTTCATTGTATCATCCTTTACGTCGTGTCTTATTACTTTTTTCTCAAAGCATCTTACTCCTGCAATAATATATACAAGGGTTCATCAGTTTTTGTTACTGATAACATAGTAATTGTTGTGCATGTCATTGTGTTGTATTGAAGCAAATTTGAAGGAAGTAAAGGTTCATGTTTTTTTCTTTTCTTTTTTCAGTAGGAGTGGGAATTTGAGGCATTCATTGCTTATGTGCCACAAGGTTTTGGCCTTTATACATAACTCTTTATCTCACCTTTGGTTCTTAACATCTTCTGCACTATATTGGCTATTTCTTTACCTTTCTGCTTGAATTCCAACTTTAGGATACTGCAAATAGTACATGAATATTCCTAATTTTCCCCGTTCTAATAACGGTCTTGCATGTGTTTAAACGATATTTGCCATCTTCCCTCTGCAAATCAAGATTGAAAAGGGAAAATATGATCAATATTCTGTGATATTGGATACATAATTGAGTTGTTTGGCTTACAAATTTAAAGAGGTGAATGACACTGTTTTCCCTTTTTGTTGTTTGGCTTTAGTTATGTGGTCTATCAGTCTGAGTAGTCCACCCTAAAGTAAAAAGACAGCATTTTGGAAGCTTCACCACCATTATATGCAGTTGTTTTGAATGATACAAAATTAATCTGTTACCACAGGTTTTTTGTGGATGTCATGACATGTTATTGATCACAGTGTTTGGACCATGCAGCTTGGCTATTGGCAAATTCTGTAACTACATTTATGATGTGAAGTACCTATGCGCCAACTATATATCTTCTTTAGTCTTCTGTTTCTTTCTCTTCAAATCTTTTTGTTCACTAAGTGTTGCTGAGATCATATTTCCTTTCTATTTCTATTTGATTGTGGTCGCCATCCTCGTCCCGTTGATGGAATCATTTTAGACCTTTCCAAAGTGGCTAAGAATATTATATGATATTTAAAACTGTAAGCTGAAAACGAAGGCAATTTCGTCAAATTAATCTGGCTCGGGAAGGCCTAATTGTAAACTCATTTCAAAACTAGTTAAAGAATGCTTAAACTCGATTTATAATTTGTGAAAAATTAAACACATTCACGATAGAATGATATGTGTTGGAACTCGAAATCTGAATTTTCTATATGAATTTATATTAGATTTAAACATGGTTTAAGTGGACCGGATTGAATTGGCTATTGGAAAACATAATAACTATTTGAATAAATAGCATCCAGTTGTGGATCCTCTCCAATTGTGCTTTTATTTATGACCCCTGCAATTCACACCTTAACCATTGTGATGTGAGAGCAAGATCGAACCATCTCAACCAGGATCGTAACACGTCGTCAACACCGCGGGCCCCGTGTGCGGCCCACTAACGGCGAGTGCGCTTCCTGAGCCCGATCCGTCAGTCGAGAGCGCCTTTCTCCAGCTCACGCCACCGTCAGCTCCGTTAACCTGCCGTTGCGTCGCCAAAACGGCCCCCCTTTAAAGACCTAACCTCCGGTTTTGTGTCCGGCGAACACACACCATTGCTTCAGATCTCGAGTCCCCCTTCACTCCTCTTCTCCGTTTTCATCCTCTTCGCGGTCCGCCGCTTGATCTTCGATGAACGACGCCTACGCCAGATCCGTCTTCGAGGTAATTCTGGCTCTCTCTCTCTCTCGATGTTGGATCTCGACCAATTCGTGATTCTAGTTCTCGTTTCTTCTGGCCGTGGCCTCAGGTTCTCGAAGCATTTGGTGTAGATCCAACCAAGGGTCTTACGGATTTCCAGGTAGGAACGCGTCTTTCTTGATCTGCTCGTTCATTAACTTGTTCAGTACGAGCTGTGGTCATAAATGGAGTGCTTCCTTTTTACCATCTCTTTTTTCAGGTTGCTGACAATGCGAAGATATACGGCAGAAACGGTACGAGTTCGTGTTTCTGCTTTGTGTTTCACTACTCGGAAGTCTTGTTTTTGGTGTTTTAAATAGAGAAAAGAAGTATTTGTCAGGTGGAGCTAATATCTTTATTAGGTAGACATACATCTCAGAAAGAAAGCAAATATAGTACTGAACTTGTTATGCGATTTAAATTCTTTAGATAGAAATTTATTGTACATAATTAGTTGTAACTGTATGATCAACCAAGCTCGTCAATAATTTTCGTCTGTATCTGGGGCTCAAGTCAAATGCTAGATTGCTTGACAAGGGTCTACAATTTCTATTAGTGAAAAGTTGATATTTTTACCAGTGAATGTTGTTGGCATTAAGGATATGTAAGTAGGTGACAGTGGAGGAGGGAATTTCACAGAATTGATGTAAGTTTGATAGATCGAAGGCCAGATTCTTGGTAGCATGAATCCAGAAAAACCTTGATTCTGTAGATCCATCAACCAGCTGCCTAAAGGGCTCGTCACCCTGCGTTGGTCTCATAGTTTTCTCTAGCCAAAGCAGGAATCTTCTTAACTTGGTTTAATTTTAAATCTGATCATGTTATGCATGACTATGATTGCTCTTTGAGCTGCCGTGATATATTCTTGATCTCTTTTCTATCAAGGTTTTACTATGGGTCATTGGACAATAAGAGACTATTAGTTGCTTATCTGTGAAGCTGCCTAGTGTGTGATTGATTCTTTCTGTTTTTGAACAATTGATATCTTACCTTGATTAGGTTAGTTGTTTGGATGAATCTAATGGAAGGAGTTCCACTACTATAATATCAAGGTGTCTTGATGTAATGTGGAAGAAGAAATTTGTTTGGCACCACTTCCAGCCTTCTTCATTTTGATTACAACAAGAAATTTGCTTGTCACCACTTCCCATCTTCTTCACCTTCTTGATCTCTATTTATGTTTTTTTATTCTTTGTTGCTATCTTCAAACAAGCTAAGTCTTTCGTTATCCCTGATAAAATATGTCATTATTTACTATCTCTTACACGTTTTAATTGGGTTTATGGTTATTGATTAGTTGATTTAATCACTACTTTATTGATTGGGTTTCATCTTGCGATTATTCAAATAAACTTAGATAACACTGAAACTGCCTTAGATTGGTACCAGAGCTGCAGTTGAACTTGATCCAATATGTGGGTTGGAACAAATAGTATTAGCAGCATGAGGAAATATTCAGTACATTGAATAAGACTATTGAAGAAAATTTTACCAATAGAAAATATCAGGACAGAAGATTGTTAGTGGAAAGATGGACGTACAAGATAGAAGAATAGATAATTTATTGGCAGTAATTATTAATCTCTGGAATCAATTTAAAAGAAATGCTATGGATGGTTGTGTTGTCTTGTGTCATCTGCTGTGTTCTTAGTGGGGAATCGACACTTGTGACATATCTATGCATCTGTACAGCTTTCATACCCCTATATCGGCATTGACTGTTTGACCATGCACATAAAATCATCATGTCATAACAGACATAATGTAGTCATCAACTGTAGTAGCATATTCTTAAATACTACAAAATATTGTTGGGATTAGATCTGTTTGAGTTATTCCAAGAAGCAGACGACTGTTAGCAACTGCCGGTAGAAGCACGTGACAAACAAACTGAAAATCTAGATTGCGTGTTCATGATTCAAGCAATTTGTGCAGCGATCCATTTTTTACTTTGTTAAATTGAAATTATTGCTATTGGCAGTCAATACCTAATTTTGATGTGTTTGGGAGTGTGAATTATGGAGTCAGTTGTTTTGACATTCCATCCCATTGCTCTTGGTTCTAGCTTTATAATTACCATGACACTGGCAAGTTAATTGCCATGATTCTTGGGTTGTGCCAACTGCCAATTAATGATACCTGCCCAGTGGCATGTGGTGTGGGCATGCCTAACAACATGGTTTTTATGTACTTTACTAGTATGTATTTTTTGCTAACACGCCACAACTGAATGCTTTAAATTTATGGTGTGAATGTTGTGTGCACATGTATTTTTTCAAATTTTTTTGGGCACTCTTTTGTGGTAATTGTCTAAGGTGAAGTTCAAAAGTTCATCACAAATTTCTTCCTGAAATATGCCAAAACATACATGAGAAGCAAATTCTTGTACCTGTAATGCTCACCTTTTTCGACGCCATTACAACTGAATAGCATTCAATCTCCGTTGTTCTGTAAAATAATAATTTAATATAAAATAGTTACTCCTTGTCAACTCTATGCTTGTTTAATAGCAAAAACTTTGAAAAATTTGGCTTTTCTATGCATTTTCTAACTTGACATCTGACTTATTTTTGTTTCTTCCTTCTCTTTGTGCGTTGCATTTTCTGCAGTACTGCCTCAAGAAGAAAGTAAGTCACTTTTCTGTTATTGTTTTTGAAATTATCTTTTTATTAGTTACTTGACTTTCATTACTTTGTGATGTATCTTTAATTTTCTGTAATCTTTCAGCTTTAAGATGATAGATATTTATGTTTCATTTGGTCATCTTTAGTTTAATCTGCAACACCTACATGTAATTCGTATCTTCTGCTAGATCTTAGGTAACGATTTTATTTAATGCTAGAATTTTGGTAATTGAGATTAGTCCAAGTGATCTTATGGTTCTGCATGTGCATGGTCAATTGGTTAGGTTTCAGCTTGACTGGCTTATAAAACTTTTATGACTCCACAATATCCATAGTTCGTTTGGCATATGTTTAACGATTCCATTCTAATGTGAAACGTAGAATCTTTTGTAAATCAAATTTTGTATGGCCTCTCTCTTATGCCTTGCAATTTTAATTTTATGTCAAATACCTGCGGAATTTTGTTGCTTACCAGTAGTACCATATGACCTTTAAAGTTGAATGAGCTACTATAGTTCCGTTGGACCTCTCTGTTATTGATTTTGTTGTTGTTCATGTATTATGTTATCTAGCTCTACCTGTTGTTAGCATGTGGTTTATGGTCTACATCCTTGGTATTCTTTGTAACCATAAATGGATAGTTATTACAGTTTGAGAATCTATTTGGTTACTTTGTTGGCATTCTGCTAAGAATTCACTTGAGTTGTGTGCTGCTGAGTACTTAAGCAATTGTCCTAGCAGAGGTAGGGATCTCTTGCAGTTCAAGCTTGAGAAAAGAAAATTTCTATAGTTGAGCATAGGAGGATCTAGAAAGTAAATTTTGTAGAAACTAATAGTCAAGATTCTCTCCCTTCTAATTAATAGCCTGATTTTGATGACTGCGATAATGTAATAGTCAAGGTTCTCTCCCTTCTAATTCTCTTTATTCTCTCTCTTCCAATTTCTAACCTAAGGTAATTGTAATCTTTTATATTCCTTAATAACCTCCTCCCCCTCTAAATCCTCCTACACTTTGTACAGGCCATTACAGACTGTACAAGGACATTTTTGAAAATGGATACTAACAATTGATTTATTAGTTTAATTCCCGAAGACCCAACCTAATCAAATACATCTAAACCCTAATATTACAATCCCCCAGTCAGTCTAATTCTTGGATTTGTCCTTAGGTTGATTTTGTCCTAATTCATACAAGGGCATATTTGAAAAAGGTAGTCTTGTCATTTGGCCACTAACAACTGATTTATAACAGTAACGACTCAAGAGATGTTAGCTAACATAGGCATTTGTTTGCTTTGAGATTTTGCAGGAATATACATGTAATAAAATTTTGTGGCATCCATCATTTCCTAATTTTGGAGATTTATATATGAAAAAAAATCCTTTTTTGTAAATTTGAAAGTCCTTTTTTGAAGTTTAGTCTTGCTTGACCTGCAAGGATTAATACTGATGACTTGTCTTATCATACCACTTCTTTCTTCTTAAGTGCAACAACTAAGTATGTTAATGGCTGATATTGCAGTTATCAATGTTTTGCATTTTGTACTTGCAATGGCAAGAAGAATTTTATGTTCAGCATACTCTGAATTGTTGTCAATTTTCTCTATCTCCTGTAATATTATTGGTTACCCTTCAGCATATGGGGAAAGCTAAATAAATTTAAGATATTTGCAGCCTTGGAATTATGCAATCCAACCTAATGGCTAAATGTCTTGATGCAATTCCTTTGTGCAGGCACTCCTTTCTGGAAACGAGTTTTGAATCAGTTTGATGATTTACTTGTTAAGATATTGATTGCAGCTGCTGTTGTTTCGTTCCTTTTGGCTTTGATCAATGGCGAGACAGGCTTAACGGCTTTTCTAGAACCTTCTGTGAGAACTCTTTTGTATTATTTATTTAATGCTCGTTTTGCATGCCAATCAAATGTGTTTTGGTTTCATAGATGAAACACTGATCCTTTATTATATAATATGCAAGAGTCAGTATGTGAATTTGTGAACCACACATGCCAATCAAATGTGTTTTGGTTTCATAGATGAAACACTGATCCTTGATTATATAATATGAAAGAGTCAATATGTGAAAATTTGAACCACACTCAATTTTAATCACAACTCAGTTTTCGGAGTGAAATAATGATGTCCAGTACTAGGATTTGATTGGACATGTTTCTTGAATGAAAGTGCATGCTTTGCTCACAGAAGGAGCAAGGTGCTAGATGGATGATTTTTGCATCACTGCCTCTTGATCTGGGCAAAATTTGGAACAATGAATATCAATACTTAAGAACCTAGATTATGTGTTGACATTTTTGTAATGTTTTGCAACTCTGCAACATCAAAGTTCCTTTTTATGATGATTACACTTATGAACTCTTTCTACGGTTTTCTTATGTTTGAATCTTTTGGGGTTTATTTTAAACCATTTCGAGGACTTGAAAAAAGAAGCTTTGGAAAGGTCACTCTAGATGAAAATGGAGCCAGTTGAGATGATCACTAATTGTGATATGCATTTCTAGTAATTGGGTTGTCTTTGTTGGTGTGCATTTTTTATTCTATACTGAAACAATTGCATTCAAGTAAAAAAATAAAAGATCAATTATTAACTGTTAGCCCTTTATCTTCTAATGATTCTTTGAATAATTACAGGTCATATTTATGATATTGGCAGCAAATGCAGCTGTAGGCGTGATAACTGAAACAAATGCTGAAAAGGCGCTTGTGGTAGTTCTATAATTCTATTTGACTTGATCACTATACAATACTTTCTATGTTGCAATTTGAATATTTTTGGCTTCTAGCTTATTATGATCGTATCAGAATTTATTGTGCATGACATGTCATTTGCAAAGTTTTATATTTAGTTAGTCCTATGGTTCGACAGTTTAGCATGCACATGTTATGTCTGTGATTCAGTTTCTTTGCATAATTACACTTTTATCTTCATGTATGTCAAGTCAGTTGCTTAATCTTGAAAAGGGTTAGAAATGCTATAGATGGTAAACATAAATATCTAAAATATATAAATGTGTCTGTTTTACCAGCGTGCTAGTCAAGTTTCTAGTTGTTGCAACTTGTACATGGTAGCATGGTTTACTCCTCTTCTTTATTTTACCTAACCTTTACATTTTTTGTTATCATTTTTGTGTATCCAACTGCTGGGCTGTTATTCCCATTATGTTAATATAATAAAGATAAAATGTTAGTTTAACATCATTAATAGCAATTTTTTATTGACATCATTAAGTTTTTTGCATATATGGCACTATAAATCAAGTAGCACATTCTTGGGTAGCGGATTGGACTAGATCAACCTTGAAGTAACGAAGGTGCCAAGTGTTTGAAGGTTTGACATAGGAATGCAGAAACAAATGTCACATATTTTGACCTTGATGGGTCCATAGAGCGATACAACCAAGGTTCGCCAAATCGTACCGTACCAAAGCTCGGTACAGTATGGTATGTTGGTATCGAGCGATATGTGTGTGTGTGTGTGTATATATAATAATAATAATAATAATAATAATAATAATAATAAAGAAGTTAAAAAATAAAAAAATGGCGATGTCGTCTCGTTCCTTCTCCTCACATGGGGAGATGTTTCTTCTCTCTGCGTGGGCGAAGGGATCGGGAGAGCAACGTTGGACTCTAGGTTCTCCCTTTTCTTCTCCCTCTTCTTCTTTCTCCCTCGATTGATACCTCCTGAAATCGGCCGCCGATGGTCGAAATTGACCGTTATCGCCCGACAGCGGCCGGTAGATTTCGGGATTTTGATCGTTGTTGGCCGTTGTTGGGTGGTAACGGAGCTGAAACAACCCCAATCGGCGGTATGGGCGATCCATGATCCAGTCAGCGGGTAGACCGGTATGTATTGCCCGGTATGGGTGGTATCCATCGGTATTGCAGACCTTGGATACAACACTTATATCTTGTTTTTCCAAATTCTGCTTTTGGTCCTTATTCGATATATATTTTGATTTTGTATTCTATTTTTTATAGATCAGATTTACTTTATTTTTATCTAATATGATTTGTATGTGTCAAGACAAAGGGTGGAAGAACACTGACTCAGGGTTTTGCTCCGTTTTTTGGCTTCAGCATTTTATCTGATATTTGGTATATACCGGTGTACCTGTAATGGGTGTGGCACCCGAGATTGCATTCCTTGTATAAAAATAGTATTACTGCAAAAAATATAGTTGTATTACATTTTTTATTGGCATGGTTTTTTCTTGCCGTTGCAAGTTCCTCTAATTTAACAATGTGGTTCTGAGTTTCTCTATGATGACTCATTTCAGATATTTGTTAGCAATGTGACCTTGGAGTCTTTTCCTTATCCAAAACTTGCATTGCTAAACAGCACCTATTAGACATTGTTTGGCAGAACAGAATATAATATATGCATGAAACATGCAAAACTAGGAGTTGAAATTTTGACTTTTAAAAATTAAAACCAAAGTGCCTCGAAGATTGGCTCTACACTCTGTTCCTTCAGTTACTAGTAGGCTAGTGATGGTAACTCTGGAGGCTAACATAAAGGAAGACTCATCCAAAAGCCAAACTTGTGTGTGTGTGTGTGTAGCAATTGTGATGCTTTCTAGCTTTTATGCAAAATTTAAACTGTTTTTGAAATTTGCTATATCACATGGTAATCACTGCTATTCATTATTAGCTTGCTAGCTTGCAATTAGTGTTCCTTTCAAGTTTCAACACATCCTGAACTCTGTTTTATACCTTAAACCTTACGTTTTCTCTACAGTATGATACAACTTATTTATCAGCCTTTTCCCCTTCTATCATGGTATCTTGTAGGAGTTGCGAGCATATCAGGCTGATGTTGCAACTGTCTTACGAAATGGTGAGAGTAGCTCCAAAGATTAGGCCTCTTGACACATTACAGCTTTGTTAATCACCTATTTAATGAGATATTTTGTACACACTCTTCGAAATCATTGTGGTTTGTCTAAATTGTTTTGTGTGGTAGTCTTAAAAGGTACACCAGAAAGAATCACAAGTCAAACCATTTTTCAAGATAATTCTTGTGAGACTTAGTTGTTGTATGTGTTTTTCGTTGTTTCTTTCAACTATTTCACATTTCTTATCATGCATTAGTTTTTGTTTGACTAGTTATCCAAAAGATACCAAAGCAAGGTTGTCCTTGAGAAAGAAAAATGATTTGTATGTTTTTCAACAGACACACAAAGTGGAGCTCTTTCTGTTTTGTATACATATATCTGAGATACAAACCACCAGTCCTGAGGTTGTGGGCCATGGACTAATTGGTGGTCTGAACTTGGTAGTATCACTATGTATCTAGATGAGAATTTAATCTATGTCAAGATGGCTAGTAGCATCATTTTGCTGTATGGCACGAAATGCACTACTTTGCATCCAAATTTAGAAGACAGAGCCTGTGAAAGTAGAGTTAAATGTTGTTTTAGGCTTTTAGCCATGCTTGATCCATTGCTCAGATATAATATCAAACTCTTTGGGCAGGAAGCTACATTTGAGGACTTCTGCATGGAACCTTTAGGTTATGAATGAATATGGTGATAGGAAAAGGCTTGAGAACTTATACATTGTAGGGGAAGTTTAATGCGAGTACATGTTCTTCTTATTTTATGATTTCGGAATCAATACATACTACAGATACAGGCATTTTAATCAACCTATGGCAAAACCTTGCAGAGCACTCATATTTGACTAGTCAATTTTGGAGTCTTGATTCTTATAGAGTTATTGCTACAATCAAAGTTGTTGTATTTTTATGGCAAGCCTTGGAGGTGTTTAGTGATTTGAATATAACTTTTGTTCCTTCTGGGAGTCTTTTCTTTCTCATATGCCCTATTTCTCTTTGATAAATTCCTAGCGGTGAGTTTCTAAGCTTTGTATCCATTGTAGTGGAAGTTTAATGGTAGTTCATGTTCTTATTCGTGCACAGTTTTATGACTTCAGAATCAATACATATTACAGATACAGGCATTTTAATCAACCTATGGCAAAACCTTACAGAGAAGTCATACTTGACTAGTCAATTTTGGGAGTCTTGATTCTTATAGAGTTATTGTTACAATCAAAGTTGTATTTTTATGGTAAGCCTTGGAGGTGTTTAGTGATTTGAATATAACTTTAGTTCCTTCTGGGAGTCTTTTCCTTCCCGTATGCTCTATTTCTCTTTGATAAATTCCTAGTGGTGAGTTTCTAAGCTTTGTATCCATTGTTAGGCTCATTTAGATGGTGACATCTGCATCCCTTGATGTTTCTAGTTAAGGTGGTAGCTTTACTTTATTTTCTTTATCTCACTTTATTTTTTTCCAACCCATCTTTAATATCATATCATACTATATTTTATTGTTAAAGTCCGGGATTGATATGTTTTAGCCCTCTTGAAATTGTACTGTTGTTGCTTGAATTCTTTCAGTTTTAAAAAATGGTTCTTATCATGATATGTCCTTAAAATAGCAGGGCTTAAACTCATATGAACTAATGCCAAAACAAGTATAGTTTACATTTCCTCCATTAGTATAATTGAAATACTATATCCAAAATAATATCTTTCTTGTTTACCAGAGTGAAATGGAGGTTGCATATGATATGAATATGGTGTTCTCTGCAGGTTGCTTCTCAATATTGCCTGCCACAGAACTTGTTCCTGGAGATATTGTTGAAGTTGGTGGTACGTTTGCCCCATTTATTTTAGTGTGTGGCTTTCAAAATACTTATTTTATCTGTTACAGAATTTCCTTTTTGTCAATTAGTGGGATGCAAGGTCCCTGCTGACATGAGAATGGTAGAGATGTTGAGCAGCCAATTACGTGTTGACCAGGCAATTCTCACTGGTATGCAGTCTCTTGTTCTTGACTGCTTTAATTTTATAGTAGCAACATGGATGCTATGACACTGGTAAATGTGGGCAAACAATTTTAAAGTTTTTGGGAGCATTGTAAAGTAATAAGGAAACTGGTTATTGTTAGTAGTCTTACTCTTTATAGCTTTGTGCTAATGAATTCTTCATTTTGCATAATGGTAGGTGTCTTGGTTGTTACACCACGTAGACAGCACCTGGTATATGCCATGATTATGGGCACTTTTTTTTCTTATATGTAAAAGATCTTACCTTTTGTCCATGACCAACTTTCTTTGGTTATTCTGAGACATGTTCTTCAGTCAAGGTTTGCTGTACCAGTCCATACCGGCATACCAAGATTTGGTCGGTATGGTATGATATGTTGGTACAGCTTGGTATGCCTTGGCGACGTCATCCCTTTTCTTTTAGTTTTAATATTTTTAATATATTTTTAATATTATATAATATTATATTATAAAAATTATATTATATTTAATATATCGGATGGTATGGACTGTATGTACCACCTGGTACTGTTACTGTACCGGTACCGATAATATATTGGTACATTGGTACGGACCCATAAGTCAAACTTGGCCATCAACACATATTAAATGTAAGTAGTAAATATAATATCCTTTTCACATCAGCATTCATTTTACCAAGTGGAAAACTAGTTACCTTTTTTCTGAAAAGGTACTATGTGAACTTATATAATATGTTTTTCTTGGAACAAGAAAAACAAAGAAATTATTTATTTAAAAAACATTGCTAGAGGGTTAGGTGATGAGCCTATCTCACCAGCATTACAAAAGAAGAGAACCGTTGGTTCTTTGTAAATTTGCCTGTTCACGTAGTACATAATATGCTCCCGTAATTTTTTGATTTTTTCCCCCCACTAAAATTGTGATATCAAGATTGACATTAAAAGATATGTGAGATATATCAGTGGAGATGACTCTCAGGATGTTGATCCTTAGACCTACGAGGAGGCTATTATGAGTATAGACTCCGGAAAGTGGCAAGAAGTCATGAATTCTGAGATGGATTTCATGTACTCTAACAAGGTTTGGAACCTTGTGGATGCACCTAAGGGTAATGTACCCATCAGCTGCAAATGGATCTTCAAGAAGAAGATGTCTGCTCCAATCATAAATATCTGGCCACAACTTGGTGTGCAGAACATCATAGTCGTGAGGGCTATAGTTCCACTCAGCCAAGGTGGTGCATCTATCTTCACAGTGAGAGGGATGATATTTTATGGAGATTTGCAAATGATTCTTCTCTTATTTTGATTTCGCCACTGGAGGGGCTCAATTTTCTTGCAGTCTTGGGCCATAGATCGAAGGTCATCATAAAGGAAGTCTTTAAGCATCATGGTCCGATCCTAGGAGAAGTCGTGAAAGTCACCCGAGATTTAGAAGTGCTGCATCAGCAACCATGGTGAGTTCGGCGAGATGTAACACTTTAGAAGTAGCTTATCGTTGAGGAAAAGTATGTAGGGATGTGTCGTAGCGGAAAATAAGCACGGCTGAACAATTCGTGTCTCTGTCATCTCTTGGGCGACCCTTTTATCTTTGATCTTCTGTGGGCAATAATCTGTCCGAGCATCAGATGGTGGTAATTTCAGTCAGTTTAGCATAGGGGAGTCAGGCATCTTGATAGGAGGTTGTAGGCTTATCTTGGTAGAGACTCCCAAAATTTCAGCAAGTTGTGGGAGAGGGTTCTTATCTTCAATCTCCTTTGGCTTCATCTCCTAAAACTCTTGAATTTTAATTAAGAAGCCGCTAGATTCTTCTTTTGGCACCTTCTCCAAGTGTTATATTGTGGTCGTAGTCGCTTGGCAGCTTGATTTTTTACTTTCATATTTGTGAGATATTTTTATAAATAACCTATTAATTACAAATTTTACTGTTCATTTTGTTTTTGTACTAATTATTACATATTTTTATTTGTCATCTTATCCATATTTTGTATATACAATATCAGTTATGTTTTACACCACATTTCTCCAAATCTTTAATTCCTATTGAAAATTTTATTCAAGCTTATGTTTTCCATATGTCATTTATTATTTACAATATTATCCATCATATTACTTTTTATAATTCTATACATGATAGTTGCTTTTGTTATATTACTTTTTGAGTGTTTATAAACTTTTTTATTGTATATTATATTTTCTTTATTATATGCATTATCAAGTTTTTTTTCTGCTTTGTTCTTCTATTGTACTTTTTTTTCTTCTTTCTCTTTTTCTTTTCTGGATCCTACCCTGGAAAATATGTTATTCCTTTGCTATGTGTATCTGAAGCAGTGACACTCTTTATTGCTTAGCCGAGGAGCATTTCCTGCTCTACCATTTGCCTTAGCTAAGATAGTAAAGGATTGGCTGATCCTAGCAATCCTTCAAATCTGAGGTGATTAGGAAAAAAAATATTGAGAGGTTGACGTTTATGGCAGTTTCAGAAGTGGGCGGGACTGCTCCCAGTTTAGATACAGCTATTTCTGAGTTCTGTTTTAGACGTCATAAAGCCCATCGATACATGCTCTGAGGTAAATCAAAAGAGCAATAAGCCATTGCAGATCCAACATACTGCAACTAGCAGTGGTTGTATCTAAAATGTTTGAAATGACATGGTCTGTCAGCTATACGTGGTCCTTCTTTCTTTTAAAATGCCAAATGTGATTCTTTATGTATATATTTTTATTGTAGGCTATCATGTTAATAAACTTAAATTTGTTTTTTAAATGGATGCCTGAAATGTATTGTCTCTGGCCTATTCTAAAAACATTGATGATTATATCATTTTCTTGGCCGATGATGATATGAGTACTATCTTGAGTCATGACTTCAAGAGTTAATGTTAAAAATGTGGTTGGTTTAGTCCACAAAAGGCCTACATTTTTAGGAAAGAGATGCATATAATGGCAGGTGTGTAGCATTAGTCTGGTTCCATGCTTTTATATATATGTAAGCTAGTGAGTATTGGACGATGTTATTGTCTTGTTGCAAAAACAATACCTTATTCAAAGTAAATATTAAACTTAGTTGATATAAAATATGTTCTAAGCAGTAATCTTTCTGCTGGATGTACTTATATGAAATAACTGTGGCCATGCCCTGTTGCTTTATTTGGTATGGCCGTTATGGCTGTACTGTTACATACAGATCAGTGCTTATGAGCATATACATTGTCAGATCTCAGCTTGCAAGGAATTGATTGAGTTTTCTGTATAATTTCTTAAAATTGTCATGTATCTATAATGGCACAGATGTCATACTGTATTGCCTTAATATTAGGTGAGAGCTGCTCCGTGGCGAAAGACCTTGAATCCACTGTTGCAACAAATGCTGTATATCAGGACAAAACAAACATCCTCTTTTCAGTAAGATTATTTTCGATAGAAATGTGCTTACTCTTTGTTTTAGCTTTTGTTATACTCCTCCTTGCTTCCATGAGGTGCGATAAAAAATGCTCTCTCTATAATATGTTAGAATATTGAAACATTTTATGGTGAGACTGAGACAAAACATATATTGTTGAGAAATTATCAGCTACAATGTTCTTAGACATGGTATTTCTCTACTTTGCATCATTTTACATATTCTAAAAAATATCCGTTGCCACTATGGGCAAGTTTTGGTGTCATTATAAGGTTGCTCCTTTGCTATATTGACTTAGTCTCAAGACTTGGAAACCTCTTCACTTGCAATGGTAAGGTTGACACTTACACTTGCAATGGATTGACTAGGCTGCCTGAATTAACAAAAGAATCATCCTAAGATAAATCTTATATTGTTTGTAAGTATGATCAGAAACAATGAAAAGAGATTTGAATACTCTCTCTCTGACTAGTGTTATTGTCCTAAATAGAGTTCAGTGGTGGAAAATAAATCCATATAGTTAACCCACGTAGGAGACATTATGGCCTATTGTTGTAGATAAGGAATCGTGCTGATCTATATCTACATGTTTGACCAAGGATTGGTTTCAGACTATATAGGTTACTGGTTGGTATTTAATTTATAATTTTTTTCAGTCCCAGAAACAGCCTTTAAATATTTAAAGGTAAGGCTATGTATATTTACTCTCCCTAAACCCTGCATTGGTGGGAGCCTCATGTACTAGGTATGCCCTTTTTTATTAATAGTATAGATTGGTTTATAATGGTATGGTACTTGTCCATTGGTTGTTGAAACCATGGTTCGTCTTACCGGTCTATACCAGTGTACCGATCGGCTATTGGTATATTATGTACTGAACCATACTGATATACTGACATATGGTATGGTGGGGCATACCGACAAATCGATATGTACCGCCGCCCATACCGGTCCCTTGTTGGACATATACATACCGCCTGTACTAGGCAGTATGCCATGGTACTGCAAACATTTAAATCCTTGATTGTAGATATTTCATTGTCAATAATAGAATTATTTTCATATACTTAACATTTGACATTAAAGGATAAACTGCAACTTTAACATAATATCTTATTGAAAATATCAATTAAGTAATATCACATGGGCATGTGGTGAGTTACCAGCAAGATTAAATCAACATTTATGGCATAGCTTGTAAGCAAATTATAAAGTACCTTGCACTAGAAGTATGCTGGTGCCATATATGTGTATACTGTAATCTTTACACATTAATCTTGTGTATACCTTTAGCATATTTTTTTAAGAGAGTTAAAATTTAAAGTATAGAATTTGTTGATAAAATGTGGTTTATGCCATATCTACAGCAGTATTACAATTCATTTTCTGTTTTGCTATACTGACTTTTCAGCTATAACTCTAATATTCTTTAACCTACGATTCTTGACTTTTTAAATAGACAGTGTATAGGTTTTGATTTCTCATTGGAATCCATTTTTAGTTCTTAGTTTTGTAAACTGAATTGTATTTGTTCACTTTCGTTTTTAATAGGTCCTTATATTGTTCATATCTATCCTTTTCCTGTATTTACTGTTAAAACTCACAGCTACATTGTTGCAACTGTTTCTCACATGAGTATCATACATTTGCTATTACTTTCTTATATGCATTTGCATATATCTATTCACTATCTAAGCCTTTTTTTTGCTTCTTGTTCTACACTAAATATCGAAATATATGACCAATTCTTACATTTAATATGCAGGGTACTGTTGTGGTGGCTGGTAGAGCGAGAGCTATTGTAGTTGGTGTTGGCTCTAACACAGCAATGGGCAGCATACGTGATGCAATGCTAAGGACTGTAGATGTAAGAAATTTTTTAATATTCATAGTCATGGAAGCAACCTTTCTATTATTGAGGTAAGGCTGTATATATTGGCCATCTTGAGACCCACATTGGTAAGGTTTCAACTTTCAAGTAGGGTTTTGAATACCGGTCCATACCGACATATCGGTATGTACCGTCGGTACATCGAGGCATATCGACGGTATACCCTATAACCTTAAAAATACCTCTATCTACATGTCAGGGCTTGCTGACCGGTATGTATTGGTAACAGTCGAAATTTGGGGCGGTACCGGTTGGTATGCCTCAATACTGGTGGTATTACCTAGTAGAGGGTGGTCCGCGTACCAATATCATCTCAGAGTGGTATTACCACCCGTATCAAGCAGTACACATCGAAATTGAGAACCCTGGTTTCAAGTATTGGTTGGACCAATACAAATCATTACTGGTTCGACCAAGAACCAGTATTGGATCATATAAACTGGTACTGGTTGGTATTTAATTTTTGTTATTTATTTATTTGGTGCTCGTATACCATCCGATATAGCGGTACTATATTGGTTTAAATTTAACCAACTGTCAAGGGTTGGTACCAATTCTCAGAGCTAATTAATAACCGATACCATGGCTTGATGTTTCAGATATCGGGACATTCCCAGTCGGACTGGTATGGTTCTGGTACATATCGGGTGTATTGAAACATGGAATGCTGGCATGGGTCCGGTGATAGTTTCAGCCATTTTAAACCCCAGAAACCCTATAAAATCCAAGCGTGTTTTTTTAGCCTAGTTCCTTGTTGATCAAACCTAGACCGGCATGGTTTTGTGCTTGATCTTTGTGGATCAAGCCCTAAATTAGGTGTAAATCTAACATGAATCTTAAATCAAGTCCCTCAATTGAGTCATTAAGCTAAGAAATAGGGATTTATTTAGATTAACCTAATTTTAAAGAGATTAACCACTGGATCTTTGACTTGAACATTCTCCTTAATAAATTAGACTTCTCCTTCAACAATCTCTTGAATATGGAAGAGATTGAGTGGGAGGGAGAAGGTTTGTGAGGAGGACTGAGGCGAGGGAACGGAAAGAGAGATTGAGGAAGGGAAAAGGGGTTCATTATGGCTAGTTTCAAGAGTGGAACAGGAATGAATAGGAAAGGAAAGGGAATATATCTGTTATGAGTGAAAATTACACCTCAAACAAGACCCATGCAGGTCTCTTTAAGGTACGAAGACTACATGTAGCCTTATCGTTTGACCTCATTTTGACTGCCCGGTTGGTGGTCTGTAAACCATGACCTGTATACCTTATATGTTGAAATTGAGACCGTTGGTTTTTTATTTCGTACCATACCACTCGGTAGTGGCGGTATGTACCTGTCTGCCAGCAGACCAGCACGCGGACTGCCCGCTACTAGGTGGTATCAGGTTTTTGGCCCCGTATCGGGCAATACGAGGCTGTACCGGGCGATAACAGTCAAAATTTCGATCGTCACCAACCTGTACCAGGCGGTACCATAGATTTCAGCTTCTGATGTTGATTGTTAGAATTTCTTGTTAAACCAAGAATTTTTGGTAGCAATTTGACGTAGAACAAGTGTTGAAGTAGTCTCATAGAGGATTACTGCAACTCATTGAATTGAAATGAAAGCATAAAGCTGTTAAATTCTAGAACAATGTACTCGAAGGTAACCCATGGAAAATATTGGGTTAAATCTTTTGATAAATTGCTCCAAGTTTGCTTTTATTGAGGACTTTCAGTTGACTGCAATATTACAAGAGTTTTGTCACTCTTCATTCTCTTGCCCGTGAATGTAAACCCATTGAACATTTTGCATTTTTTTCTAGCATCACATTGGCATTTTTATCCGGTTAGGTTTGCCTGAAGAGAAACAGAACTTATTAAGATAAATAAATTATGGAGGATATGCATAGTTATCAAAGCAGACTGGATTGACTGGTCCAATTGGAATAACTAGAGAACCCCTGGATGGTTTGGTCTTGCTTTTGGGTCAGAGAGAAAAATTGCAGCGAACAAGATTGACCAGGCCTGTTTGATCAAAAGTTCAAAACCAAACGAACTGGGTGGTCCAAATGAGACTGAGCTGGTTTTGAAAATCTGAGAAAAGACCAAGCAATAATTTTTCAAATTTATAACATTGAATGAGTGGGGTATACATGGTAGCCATTTAAGAAAGAGATTAAGACCTGAAAATCGGGCTCTAACTTCAAAAATTCAGCTGTTGTTAGACCATTGTCACCCCTTCGATTGCCTCTTACGATGTTAACCATTATTGAAACACCCCACGATAGCTGATACTGCTGATTGCGCCAAAGGGAGAAAGGAGTGGAGACACAGGAGAGGAGGAAGTTGAAGGAGAAGAGCAGGGGAAGAAGGAAAGAAGAAGGAAGTAACAAGAGGAAGGAGAAGAGGTGGAAAGGAGAGGATTAAGAAAAGAAAGAAGAGGGCAAGGAAAACAGGAGAAAAAAGAAACATAATTGTAAAGGAATGGTAGCAACAAAAAGGACTAGGGAAAAAGAGCCAAAGAAAATATTATTTAATATATAATATGTGGTCTGATAGATTGACCTACTAATCTGACCAGTGACTATTGGACCAAGGCCGTGTATGGTTGATGACCAGTTTGGTTCTTGTAACTGTTGATGTATGAGTGATCTTCCATTATCAACTTGTTTTCTTATTTTAATGGAATCAGAAATTGATAGGTGGAGAATTAATGTGTTTGTTCACTAGACTAATGCCTTTGTGCGCCTATTAATAGGATTAAATGAATCTTGTTGGTTTGGAAGAAATCTAAATGCTTAGTTTTTATTAAAGGATTATCATGGGAATCTTGTTCAGTGTCCATATGTTGAGTGTATGCCCGTGATTGTTGATTTGCTATCGATATATGCATGCAGTAGGTTTTTTGGACACTTGTAATAAAGATGCAATGTTTTTCAGGAAGCAACACCTTTAAAGAAGAAACTTGATGAGTTCGGTACATTTCTGGCCAAGGTAACTATGCATTATTGATTTCTTAATTTTGACAAATATAAGTTCTGATTTGTCAGAATTTCTATTCAAGAAGGTATTAATATGTAAAATGAGGGGATGGAAAATAACATGCCTACGAACAGAGTCATGAAAATTATGCAAATTGACAAATTATTATATTTGAAAACTATGAGTTATCTGAATTATTGGTAACAATTGCATGAAATGAGATGCCTGATTATCGAGAGTATTTGTGTAATTTCCTTGCTGAGCTTTGTGAAGTTGTGTAACCATGCATGCCTGTATCTTCCATTTTGCTCATCCAAAGAGTTTACACTTTCATTGTGTTTGATGGTAGCATTGCTGCCTCATATTCATCAATTATAGAAATTAATTACCGTGAAAGCTTTAACTATAGCGTGCAATAAGTGTAAGATGACTTTTTTTTTCTGTATGCTTATATTGCCAGAAATTTTATGCCATCTGAGCTTTCCTTTGGTAACTTCCTATGCTTATTTTTTTCTCATCTGGACCTTGTCAATGTTTTTTTACACTAATAATCTATAAGGTGTAATAATCTCAAAGGGACAGTGTTTTATGTTGATCACTCTTGAGAGACTTAGTCATGGATTTACTTTCAGTTTGGTGTTTCAAAGCTCTTATATATACTATCCGTTTTCAGGTTATTGCAGGAATTTGTGTCCTTGTGTGGGTTGTTAATATTGGCCATTTTCGTGATCCTTCTCATGGTGGATTTATGAGAGGCGCTATTCACTACTTCAAGGTATTCTTTTAGGTCCATTAAACTTGTGCTAGCTAAACCTCTGGATTTATTATTATGGCATGGAGAAAGAGTTTTGATAATTGATTTGAGTGGTTGGAGCTGAGAGCTGGTAAACTAACTTATAGATGTGTCATTAAGCCTTTATTTTCTTTGAAGACACTGATAGTACTTGACAAGTTAACATGCTATGAAGTATGAACATTAGGCCTTTTTAACTTGGACTACCTTCATATAATTGTATGAGTTGCATTGTAAAAGTTCAGTTCTGCTATAGTTACTTGTGCTGATAGGTCTTTTGCCCAAGCATATATCTGCCTGTCTATGCTGACATTTGGTTTCGAACCAATGTTTACTAGTAAATCACACGGAGTTGTGTCCAAAATTCCGATTTAATAAAGAGAGAAAAAAGGAAATACAAGCCCATATGGTAAAATGATTTGAATTATGATTTTTATTTACTTATGTTTTAATGTTGTTTGTGATAAGTATTACACAATTAATATATATGGGATATATGGAACCAGAAGAAACTAACTGTGATTATATCACTTCCCATTTCTAGTATATAATTATAGTGTTAGATGTGTTCTATGGATGTACACAATAATACATGTCAATAACTGAACTCCATTATCCCCTCTAATATATCCTACATGCAGATTGCAGTTGCCCTTGCAGTTGCAGCCATTCCAGAAGGGCTTCCAGCTGTTGTTACTACGTAAGCATTCTTGCTTGCACTCAAATATGCATCATGAGTTCTTTATCTCTTAATGGATACAGTTACATTTTGTGCTTGATGTTAAAACTCATATGAGGTTCTCATCTTTCAAAAAATAAGATACTCATACATGCTAAAATAAGTACCATTTAAACTTCATGAGATTAATATGCAAATTGTAGTGGTTCAGAACAACGTTTTACTTACCGGTCCGTACCATCATACCGACATTTTGTCAGTACTGATATGGTACCGGTACCGTGGCCCAGTTTTATTAAATTATTATAATATTATATAATATAATATTAAAATATTAAAAATATTAAAAAAAAGAAATAAATGGGACGTCGCTTCGGTCTCTCTCCCAGCGCGGGGAGATGAAAGGACAATAGTCGCTAGTGGGGTGCGAGGGTGCGTGGGCAGTGCGCAGGCGAGGACGGCGGCCAAGTACGTCTTTCCTCTTCTTCTTTTCCCTTTTTTTTTCTTCAATCGATCGCCGACGGTTGGTTTCTTCGTCAATCGACCGCCAACAGTCGAAATCGACCATCGACGGCTGAAATCAACCGTCGACGATCGATTTTAGCGGTACCGCTCGGTAGTGGCCGGTGTGCGTACCGGTCAGCTGCCGGACCGGTATGTACCGGGCGTACAGGGCCTTATCGCTCGGTAAGGAAAACCTTGGTTGAGAACACATATCTTGATCTATGGATTTGAGTACAGGTCTGATGTTTGGTACAGTACTCGTATATCAGGCAGTAAACTGACTTGTACCACCTGATAAGAGAAAATAAAAAATGAATGGCATCGTATTGTTATCGAGCTATTCATTTTGTTATTGGTGCTTGGTTGCGCCGGTAAATGTCAGTGAGAATATATCGGTTCGGCTAGACTAATATTTAAATCCTTCTACTGAACTGCCTAGATAATTGTCTAGTTTTGCTAGAATCAATCCAATCAACCTCCTTTACATGTCACAGTGGTTAGCAAGGTTTGACTTACCGGTCCGTACCAGCGTGCTGAGTTCATCTCGCTACCGTACTGATACCGGGCGGTATGCACAGTACGTACCACCCGGTATATTAAAATATAATATAATATTTTTTATAATATAATATTATATTAAAATATTTAAAAAAGGAGAGAAAAAGGTGAGACGTCGCCTCGATCTTTCTCCCCGCGCGGGAGAAAGAGCGCCCGCGGGCGGCGACGGTGCGCGAGCGGCGACGGTGCACGAGCGAGGACCATGCGCGGGCGATAGGTCTTTTTTCTCCTCTTTTCTTTTTTTTTCCTCTTCTTCTTCCTCCCTTTTTCTTGCTCAATCGACCGCTGATGGCCGAAATCGACCGTCGACGGTCGATTTTTGGCGGAACCGCCCGATAGCGGGCGGTCCGCGTACCGGCGACCTAGCGGACCGGTATGTACCGCCCGTACCGGGCGGTAAATATCGAAATTGCAAACCTTGGTTGTTAGAACCAAGGTTCGCCGTACCGGTCCGTATTGGCGTACCGAGATTTGGCTAGTATGGTACGGTATGTCGGTACAGCTTGGTATGCTTGGGCATATCGAGCGGTACAAAACAAATAATATTTTAATGATTAAAAAATATTATTTTTTTAATACTAGAAAAATGAGAAAAAAAAGTTGGGTTAGGGTTTGTAAGATAGAAATTGGTATAAATTCAACAAAATTAATGTAAATTAGGCAAAAATAATATTGCATATCTTTTTCGAGCTTTGAGGAACCGTTTTGAGAAAGTAAGAGTTTGAGAAAGAGTGAGTGTGTGAAGTGAAATGGGAGAAGGGTGAGTTTAAATAGAGTTAGATAGAGTTTTTCGATCGTTACAGGGTCTGTAACGGTCGATTTTGACCTTTTGCAGGGTTTGTAACGGTCGATTTTGACTATTACGGGTCTGTAACCGTCGATTTGACCTTTTACAGGATCTATAACGATCGATTTTGACCGTTACAGGGGTTTGTAACGGTCAATTTTGACCGTTAAAGGGTCTGTAGTTTGTACTGCCCGGTACAGGGAGGTCTGCATACCGGTATGTACCACCCGTACCGGGCGGTACGGAAAACCTTGGTTAGAACACCTAATTATTTATTTTTGATTTTTTTTAATTTTTTGAGTACACTGGAGAAGGAACCTGGAGTCTGTTTTGAATCTTTCTTACATAGGATCAGATTAACCTGCTAGAGCTTTCTTAGAACATGCACAGAACTGTAAACTAACTAGCTTTATTTGTTTAGAGATTAGCAATGTTCTATAGATTTTGTTTTCTATTTAAGAATAAAATGTCATAATCTTGGTTGGATCTTGCTAAGTCAATAAATTGATAATTCTGGTCTGAAAAGCTTGAGCATCTAACCTGTTATGCAAGTTAGCGTCAGTTGGTAAATTGAAAATACCTCGTTGAATGTGTCACGTGGGCAATGCTATCTTAGGTTGGATGTAATTGTGGATTTCAAACTTTTGTTCTGTCATCTTTTTATTGCTTTATATTTTCAGAAACTATGGAAACAATAAAGACCATGATTGAGCTAATAAATGGATTTCAGAGAATAAGAAAGAGTCGTGTTTAGCAAACAGATTTAGATAAGGTTTTGGTGCTTCTAATCCTTCTATGTTCATATAAGTTCTTTACGGCTTTGGCAAATTAGTCTTGTTCACTTTAGTTGATCATTTTATTTAGGGTTTGGTTATAGAGGCAATTAACCAATTAGTGCCTGTTAAGAAGAGAAGATGAAAAATAGAGGGGATTGGAAGAGGAAAATGTAAGATGGAAGGCAAAAGGAAAATGAAGGGGGGAATATAAATGGAAAAGGGTGGGAGCAATAAGATGAGATGGAGGAAGAAATTAGGTAAAGAGAGGAGTTTTACAAGCCTTTCTTGTGACCATTGGACTGCAAGGAGATAAAAGTTGAGTACTAACTGTAGGAAAAAGAGAGTCTCAAAATTAGTGTTAAGAAGCTAAATGTAAGATGAGAATTTTTGGTTCATATTGTCACTTATGGTTTTCCTTATTCTAAGATTTTTGCACTTATCTTACCGAAATAAGATGCTTATACGTAAGTATGAAGAGTAGAGGCTTCACTGTGTAAATGAAGAAGTTTTATGGATTCATATTAAAAAAATCCAAAAAGGCCACATTCTTATGCAAAGATCGTATATTTAGGCCTCTTTGGCATAATCAAATGTGTTCAAGGTAGAAATATTATAAAAATCAAGTCAATATTAAGTTTTATTTCACCAAATGTTGCTTTTTGATTGTCTATTAATATGGAAGGAAAAATACCTAATTCTATAAAGAAGTGGTTAACAAATGGCTTACTACGTATTAAATAGGCACATATGCATCTTGGTCATTTTGTGGATGTTTCCTCTCTAATCATATGACTGCTTTGTGTCCATATAGGTGCTTAGCTCTGGGGACAAAAAGAATGGCCCGCCTAAATGCTATAGTCAGGTCCTTGCCTTCTGTCGAAACTTTAGGCTGTACCACGGTGATTTGTAGTGATAAAACTGGTACTCTTACTACGAATATGATGTCCGTCTCAAAGGTAACACATCTAAATGGTTTTGTTTCCTTTGCTGCCTTTTGTAATTACCTTCTTATCTTCAAATTTGTTCTTTGGTCAGTGCATTGCAAATGCCCTTTAGAAAAATTTCACCTCTTTTAATAAAAGAATAAGTGACTTTCTTTTAAGGAAAATGCCAGCTGTGCATAGATTAATACTGTCATACAAATTCATGTTTGATGAAAGGTGTCAGATAATCAGAGCATGCCTTTTAATTGAACCTAATACATTGTTGAAGACTATATTCGGTGGATTGGAAAAGAAAATCTATGTTAGGCTACAACGTGATGTCCAAAAAAGGAGTTTGACCAAACAGCAAAAGTGCATTGGAATCTACCTCAAATGCAACAAACGATGACTCTTGGGCACATATGCAAGTCCAACAATCTAATGGTCCTAGCCTAGTAAGATGAAAGATCAACAGGCAAGGTGATCCATCATTGCTGAAATCATAGATTCAAACATTTCGCTATATTTTTTGTTGTGAAAATGACTTATACTCTTGACCATGAAATTTACTGCATACATGAAGGACTACCATGTAACTGTACTAGTCGGTAATGGGTCAATGCAATTTACTTGTTGTTGACCTCACATAACAATGTAATTCCAGGTTTATAAACTCTTCAGTTTATGCCAGTTATGTTGGCTGATGAATTGCACCACTTGCATCAACCCCAATTTCTATGACAAATTAATTGAGTCAACTTATAAGGCACCGATGTTAATGGAGTTGATTTCATTCTTGGTATAGGAACCACCTTTTATCTGTTACTACACCATGAGAATCAAGTTTGAGCGTAATGATTGAGAAGAAGTGCGAGCAAAACAACCTATTTCTAACATTAACGAACCCAAGCTATCCACCTATCTCATGTTCTAAATCGGTGATATCAATGCTTCATCTTGCCGGTGAGGTGAAATCCAAGGAGGGGTGAGTAGTTCCATTGTCTTCTTTCTTTTTGGATGCTGGCCATATAAGAGTGGCAGCAGCAATCTAATGGCAGTGATAACAGAATTGAGGAACGACAACAAAATAGTAGTAGTAGCTGCATAATTCTTAAAGGCCCATCCAGTCCGTAGGACCTAGCATCCCTCTCCTTGTGTATACAGAAGATAGGGAACTTTTCATTTAAATAGGGGAGCAGGGCTCCTTGTGCATATATGGCAAGAGGGAACTTCTCATTCAAATAGGGTAATAGGGCCCACTCTATGCATGAACAAGAGATTGCTATCTTCCTGATTTTACAGAGGAGTGGCTGATTTCTGATTAATGCAAAGGATCTTTGATCCTATTTGGGCAATGAGACATCATATAGGGTCCTGATCGTACTCTGATTAAGGGCGAAATCTCTTGGTTTGTAGATGCTGATTAAATTTAATGTTGTTTCTAGTTGCGTTAGACTTGAGTGTGGGTAGTACCTGTTTAGTATTGAGCTTCTGAGTGGCATATGGGGTGTGGAAATGGTGGTTGCCATTGGCAGAGAGAAGAAAATGGAGAGGGTGAGATTAATACAAATCTTAGAAGATCCTTCATTCCTTAAATGATTGAATTAAACATGAAATTCAATAACACTTCAAACTGTGTCTTCAATTGCTAATATAGTGTCGATTGGCACTAATCTGATCCTCTATGAGTGCTTATTCTTTATCAATACGAGACTAAACTCTTGAAACTTGAACTCAACTCGATATATACCCTATTGCTGAAACTGAAACTCGGTATGAAACTGGAACTGACAATTCACTTCTTTACTTTCAGTTTCTAGTGGATTCTCTTCTCGTTTTGGTGGTTACAAATATCCATCTAATGTCGGTGAAATGATTTGCTCGAAGTATACCAAAAATTAAAAAAATAATTTTCTTTATGCAGTGGTATACCACAGTTTACGTAATTACTATACCCACTGATATTCTGCACTAATTTGACACTCGCTGTGTATGGTACGGACTGGTTTTGCAGTCCAAACATCAAATTCTGTGGATGCATATAAAAATAGATCAAAGAAATATCTTTCATATTATGAGAAGATGGATAAAACTCAAAAGCCAGGTGCAAGTTTCTTTTTCTTGAGATCTTGCATATGTTTGACCTTCACCATTCAGCTCTCTTATTAGTCACATGAAGATTTTGTTTTGTGGTAGGAAGCAGAACTAAAGAATTATGCTTGCAAATGTATTTCCTGGAGTGGATACATATTTTATGATTTTTTATTTCCAGTTAAAATTTATGCTGATGTAGCCAGGTCTTTTGATCAGTAACATTCTTAAATGCTTTTAGGTCTGTGTTGTCCAATCTGTGCACCGTGGTCCTATCACTAATGATTATGCTGTTACTGGAACAACCTTTGCACCAGAGGGCATGATTTTTGATTCTGCTGGAATGCAGGTAAACTGCTTTTCTTCTGTCTTCCCTTTTTAAGGGGGCTTGAGTTGTATACAAAATGCATATTGTTAGATGAATGGAACTTGTGAAGCAGTTTAGTCCGTAAGAGTAAAACTAGGAAATCTATAAGACATCTCGATTTAAGTAAAACATCCAGGTATGGTGCTACTGGCATGCTATGGGAATCTTGTTTCCTTAAGTTCCTCATTTGCTTAGGGCTACATATTTGGATATGAATCTGGGTCAGGCTGATTTTATATTCAGAAAAAGATGAGTCGAGTGTAAACGATGAAGTAAAACAGTCTGTTACTTTTTCTTATTTGTACTGAGTTACATTACTCTTGTACTATCTGGTTGGATGAAATTCTCCAGTGGTTTCATTCTTATCATGTTTACATTTGGATCTTCATCTTACAGTCTAGCCTTTTCACTGTCTCTTTTAGTTTAGGTGTTGTACATTCTCTCCAGGGCCGGGGAGGGGGGAGGGGTGGGGGGGTGGGGGAAGAGGTGGTGAGGGGGCTGAGGAAGTGGGGGCTTTATCCTTAGCATATTTCAATTAAATTGAATGTCTAGGTCCTTAGCCACTACCTACCTTTTGTTATGATTTATCTATAGACATTTCTTTTGTTCTTTAAAGAGACTTTTTAATGAGGACTTCACAATGTAGAGCTTTTGTTTGGATGTCTCAAGTTTCGCTTGATTGCTTCTCATATTCACTTGCTCACTGCTTATATATGAACAGAATTCTTCTTCAACTTGCCTTCCTGTACAACCTTATTTCACCTTGTTTTCTTGTTATCGAACCCTAACTGAGAAAGCAGTTATGTGATGATTTCTTAATTACAAAAGGAAAGTAAACAAGTTACAGTAGATGTTGATAAATACTAGTGCTTTAACCTCCAGTTGACACTTGTTCTCTATGGACTTCATAAGAGTGTTTCATGGAAATGTTGAAAATTTAGTAAGCCCTTTAGATGACATTATCTAACTATCCTGCCCTTAATCTGTGTTTTTGTTTTTTGCATTTTTAGTGGAATCATGGGAAGGTTGGGTTGATGAGTAATTGGAAGATGATACGCTGGATAATGTTCGTTTGTGACATGACTGCATAAGTCTTTTGATGTGTAACAAGATAAAGATATAAGGAGAGGGCGAGAAAAAGAAGTGAGATATGAGAGAACAAAAGAAGTGAGATATGAGAGAACAAAAGAAAATTCTCTTTTACAATTTTTCAAGAGATAACTAAGAGCTAATCAGTGGTTTAAATAGGCGCTCGGGCGCTCGCCTAGGCACTCAGGCGACGCAAGGCCTGAGTGCCTTAAGAGTGCACCAGGCTGTGCGCTTCAGTGAGGTGTCACCTGGGCACTCGCCTGAACCCAGGCGTCGGGCGCCTCGGGCGAGTGCTCGGTTTAAATGAAGCAACCGAACTAGACTTTTAAGTTTGGTTCGGGTCAGTAGTGGCTAGTTGGTTCGATTGAACCAACTAGTCACTTTCTTACTCGCAAAAGCCAACCCCCACACCCCCGTGTGATCCCAAGCCATCAACCCTAGCATAGCATCTGTCTCCACCACCGATGCTTTTTGTCGTGCCTTTAGTGTAGAGGTAGTGGACCGAGGCTTCGTCTTTCGTCGAATGACGGGTGCGATGGCCTAGCCTTTGTTTGCAGCTTCCTTTTGCCATTGTTACTTCCATGTGCAACTCCTTCCACCGTCTAGGGAGAGGATTGTAGCTTCCTCTTGCACCAACGAACACCTCTGAAGCTTCCTCTGGCCATGACGTCATCGTCCGCCGTTGTCGTTGCTGCCCTTTGCAGCTTTCATTGATGCCGTTATCAGCGATTTAAATAGGCGCTCGGGCGCTCACCTAAGCGCCCGGGCGAGGCGAGGCCCGAGCGCCTAGCTCAAACCCCAGGCGGCGCGCTTCAAAGAAGCGCCGCCTGGGCGCTCGCTCGAGCCCAGGCGTCGGGCGCTTCGGGCGAGCGCCTGGGTTAGCTTTGGTTCGGTCGTTCGTGTTAGTTGGTTTAATCGAACCAACTAACGCATCTATATATCTTTCATTACTCAACCCTAATCCTCATCTCAATTCGGGATTCCATCGCTGCATCTCGCCGCTGCCGCTGTGCCGCTGTCGCTGCTCTTGCCCAAGCGCCCGAGAGCCTGGTTCGGTCGCCTGGATTACATCGCTGACACCATCGCTGCTGTCGTTCCTCTTCACCGCCATCACTGCAGTCGCTGTTGTTGCAGTCGCTATTGCTCGTCGCCGTCACTGCTGCAGCTTGCCGTCGTTCACTGCTGCCGCTTGCCGCCGTCACTGTCACTGCCGCTCCTCTCGCCTTCGGTTAGGTCAGCTTGTCACCTCGTTTCTACTATTAACATTATATTAACACTTAACAATATATTGTATATTAACACTTAACACTACAGTATACTGTTAAGTTAACTAATTATTAACAGTATACTATATTGTTAACAATATAATAGTATATTAACAGTATACTGTATAATGTACATTAAATATTAACAGTATACTTGTTAATGGACTATTAACAATATACTATTAATTTATTGTTAACAGTATACTATTAAATAGTATACTAATAACAATATTTTTTATTTATTAGATTAATAACATATTATATCAATTTTAAATTTTAATAATACTAATCCTTATTTGAAATTATTGTTAGATTAAATAGTATATATTTTTATATTTTGGCGCCTCGTTCGCTCGGGCAAGCGCCTGGCGCCTCGGACATTTTGGGACCCTGGCGCCTTTTGACGCCTAGCGCTTTTTTAATCATTGGCCGTTATTGTCGTCCGCTGCTACCACTGCCATTGTCAGCAGCTTCCCTCGCTGTCGCTGTCACGTTCGCAACTTCCTCTGTCGCTGCCATTGTCATCCAAAAGTTCTACTGTCATTGACAATGGCAGCGACAGAGGATATGTTGGTTGTGAGCGAATTTCTTCATATGTTTCGAGAGGAACTCCTTGGATTACCACCAGATAGAGAGATTAAATTTATCTTAGACTTAATGTCGACTGAACCTGTCTCCTTGGATTACCATAAGATAGGGAGATTAAATTTGTCTTAAACCTAATGTTAACTAAACCTATTTCCAAAGCACCTTATAGAGTGGCTCCAGAAGAACTCCAGGAGCTCCTTGATAAAGGGTTCATTCGCCCTAGCTTTTTACCATGAGGAGCGCTAGTCCTATTTATAAAGAAAAAAAAGAGATAATACGATTATGCATAGGCTACAAGGAATTGAATAAGTTGACTATTAAGAACAAATACTCACTCTTTATAATTGAAGACTTATTTGTTCAATTACATGATGCATCAATATTTTCTAAAATTGATTTGAGAGTAGGGCATAATCAACTGAAAATCAAGAAGAAGGATATTCTCAAGACGACTTTCAGGACCAGATATATGCGCTTCAAATTTCTTGTGATACCACTTTGTCTAACAAATGCATCAATCGCTTTTATGGACTTAATGAGCTAGATATTCAAGTATTGTTCTCAATACTTCCCCTCTCAATAGTTCTTTTCGCCCCCTCTCAATAGTTCTTTTCGCCCCCTCTAAGTATTGTTGACAGTAATTTAATGTAGTAATTTAATGTTGTATTTTTATTTATAGAATCATATTTATCAATTATATTATATATTTTTTATATTTTAATATTTTAGAGCACTTCATTTTGCTCGAGCGAGCGCCTAGCACCTCAGGCATTTTAGGACCTTGGCGCCTTTTCGCACCTAATATTTTTTAAATCACTAAAGCTAATAGCTTGAAATGCGAAAGTTTGATAAGGTTTTGATAACTAATATGCCGCACCAATCTTCCTTCCCTCCCCCTTTATAGATACCTTGTACATTGGATCCTGTCAACCACATTATTAATAAGTCACAATTTGCTAAAACTCAAGCACTGATTGCAATATATATTAAATTCATGGTGCATTGTCTTGATGGTTTTGAGTTTTAATAGTTGTCACAAGATACGAACCATCTTTTTGAAATTTGATAGTTTTGAGAATGGAATCTATTGTCTTGGAATTTGGTGGTTTTGAGTTTTAATAGTTGTCAAAAGATACGAACCATCTTTTTGAAATTTGATAGTTTTGAGAATGGAATCTATTGTCTTGGAATTTGGTCGCATTCAGTGTTTAACATGCACTGCATCATCATCATCTTTCCTTGAATAAATTTAAGTATTGAGGTAGTGTACATTTTATACTGGGTTGTCAATGGACAGACCAGCAAACTAGCTTATTAGATCTTACTGTAAACTGGATTTAGACCAGCTGTGGTTGTGGAGATTTAGCTTGGCTTAGAATGTTTTTTGATTAAATTTATTGGATAGCGGACCCCAAATTCTGGGCCAACAACAACAGCAAATTTTAGGCTTGATTTCCAAAATATGTATCTATATTGTCTTTACTCTAGTATGCTTAACATTTACTATGGTCTTACAGACAAACAGTTTAGTGTACTTTGTTTTCCTTATTCCACGCCTAGGAATATTATGCAGCCTATAAGTTGGTATGTTGACTGTAGGGTCATTCTATGATTACATTTTGTAAGCACTTGGGAATAAAGGTTAGCTAGTGTGATGTAGTGTGTTGATTAAAATTTGAATCTGGGAAGCAGGATAAAGTTCTGCTACTAATTCAATATCTGTAAGAATTGTGTCTGGGAGTTGTTATGAAATTAAATCAGATTTAATTATTTTTCATTATTAAAATCATTGTTAGAGTCCATAAGTTCAAATTTAAGTAATGAGAGGAACATATCTATTCTTTTGCGAAATGTGCTATTTGGTCTGTTCAAATGATTTAGATTTCATGTACTATTTGGATTCAAGGCAGAAATTTCTGATTGCAACTTTTCGAATTTGACAAAGGCCCAGCCTAGCTTGCCTTCTGCCATCAGAAGTTAAATTTCTGATTGCAACTTAATTGAGGGTCTTTGCACATTGTTGTCATGGATTTCTAGTAGTTGATATGCAATTTAATAGATGCATATATTTATAACTGGTGTCTCTACATTTCGGGCTTGTGAATGTGCATGTGCATGGGTACTAGCTTTTTCTCGTGCTTCACATGGGAGGTTGATTGGAAACTTGATAGCCAAGACTAAACCATTTTAAGTGATAGGTAGTTGGGAGACTTGATAGTCAAAGCTCCATCACCATTTTAAATAATAGGTTATTTCCCATTTGTTATGAAGACAGCTTTGATCATACACACACCCCAACTCTGTCATTAGGGGGGGGTGTCAGTGTGTCTCTCTACATATAAACATATATGAATGGATAATTTTATGTATATTTATTTTTTTATGTATATATGATAATATTAGCTATAGGCTGCTTGACTGTTGTGACCAGTGTCATGATAATTTTGTAAAGAACTAGCAAATGCTGTCCTACCAATTTGGTTTCCACTTTAGTTCCCTACTTCCCTTCTTATCCTATATATTTTTACAAGCACAATGCTGACTTTTTTCTCACATCTTATGTAGCTAGAATTTCCTGCACAATTTCCATGTCTTCTTCATACAGCAATGTGTTCAGCTCTTTGCAATGAGTCTATACTACAATACAATCCCGACAAGAAAAATTACGACAAAATTGGGGAGTCAACCGAGGTTGCCTTGCGTGTTCTAGTGGAGAAGGTCAGTAAAACTTATGTTTGTCAGGTTTCAGTTAATTTCCTTTCGTTTCATTTTGGAACAGTTGCTCTTCAGTAACATGTTGCAATAATCTTTATTGAATTTATCAGGTTGGCCTTCCTGGTTTTGATTCTATGCCTTCTGCTCTGAATATTTTAAGTAAGCATGAGCGTGCATCATATTGCAACCGTTACTGGGAGCACCAGTTCAAAAAGGTATATGCTGATGCAAACATTTTAGTTTTGGTAAATATGATGATAGCTGTCAGCATTACTTGTCAAACTGTGCTGTACTGACTGTATGACACCATTTCTGCTTTTATCCTGGTCTACCTTATTGCACAAGATGCAGTATGTGCCGATCATTAAGGATGTTACCATCGTCAACAATAATTTCTTGTGTTTGATGTGCATGATATCAAACCATGCGGTTCTGAATGTCTTAGTATTTCATGTTGCATTGTCCTCCAGACTTTCTCAAATTGGAATGTATTATGATATATTTTTAGGACAATTGAACAGTAGATATGATGTTTGCTGTTCTAAACATTGTACTTTCTGATTTTAACTTTCCTCTGTAGTTTGCATTTATGTAATTTTTCCTCCTTGGTTGACTCTAATTAAACATCATTGGCAGTGATATTCATCATCTATTTTCTCTAGTTGACAGACATTTGCTTTTCCATAGATATGTGTGCTGGAGTTTTCTCGTGACCGCAAAATGATGAGTGTCCTTTGTAGTCGCAAGCAACAGGAGATCATGTTTTCAAAAGGTGCACCAGAGAGTATAATCATCAGATGCACACATATCTTATGCAATGAAGATGGATCTTCCATTCCATTAACCACAGATATCCGCAACGAGTTGGATGAGAGATTCAAAAGGTCAGCTATGTGGTTACTTTTTCTTTACTCTGTCATGAACAGTCATATTAACTTTTAGAAGGTGAATATATTGTGTTATGAATTCATTGCTATTGATCTATTCTATCGTTCAAGTTTTGCCACACATCAATGACCGTTCATCGTCTCTCTTTTGGGCCTGCATCATTGGATGTGAACTTTTCAACTTATCACTAGATATTTACTTAGCTCTAATATGAAAGGAAAATTTTCATTTACTTGCATCTTATTACCATCTTTTTAATTTTTTTTGCCTCAACAGTGAATCAGAAGTTTGTTCTAAAAATCTAATATAAGAACACATTTATTGCTCAGAGAAGAATGACCAACTATCATGTCGAGCTCTATGATTTGAATTTTGGGTGGCATGCGTAAAATATTGCTCCTTGGTCCTTGCACCACCCTCAAACTAAGTAGATGGGACCATTGACTCCCTAACATCATTGCCATTGTTAGCTGAGGCACTGCTGTCCATGTCGTTATCATGTCTTCGGGTCGTGCGTGTTGCTGAATGCTTTTGAGAAGTTGTCTACAGTACATTTGGTTAGAGATTTCTTCCTCTAACTTAGGTGTTATCCTCCATAATTAGCCTTCCAAGCTTGATCTAATCAACAAATCGCAGTCTCGTGAAGTTTTAAGAGAGTGCAAATATGATAATGAGAGAAAGAAGTGATCGTGAAAGAGATTGGGAGAGTGAACGGAGGTGAAAAAGAGAGAGGAAAGGGTTTGAAAACCCTTTTAAATGGATTTGATCGTTAAAAAGGGTCAGATCTGAGCCGTTTGTTGGTAATGGTCGAAATCCGATTGTTACCAAACGGTATAGGACTGTAATGGTTGGATTTCGACCATTATCGAGTGATATAGGCTTGTATCAGGCGATATAGAACCTTTTAGTATATACCACCCGGTAAAGGGTGATTTGTGTATCTGTCCTCTAATGGATTTGGCGGTATACCGTGGTGCGACAAATCCTATTCACAAGTATAGCTCTGTGAAGATACCAAATCAGTAGTCACAAGTGTAGCTTCGTCAAGGTACCATTATTTGTCCAATTGCAAAATCAACTTACATTCAAATAAATCTACATGAGATATGCTTAGATTAGTCCTTAATTGAAGAACAATGCATGCTTAGATGAGAAATTTTAGCACTAGTCTAGGCAATACACTAAAGTAAGAGTAGGATATAAATAAGGTTCGCCATACTGTGGTGTACTGCTCGGTATGGGCGGTATGTGCCTGTCTGAAAGGGGACTGGTATGGGTGGTATATTGGTACACCCCTATGTTTCATGTGTTGGTATGCTCGGTATAGGTCAGCACAGCTCAGTTCGTACTGTATACTGGTACAGATTGGTAAAGCAAACCATATAAATAAACATGGTTATGGGAATTTGATTTTATTTGAATTCGAAAAAAAACTTCCTCTGTGCAAATCTGCCCCGTAGCAAGAGAGAGAGGCTCCAAATCTAAGATATTTAAGAAATTTGATGTAAAGAGTGAGCAATTTGAAGAAGTATCCAAGAATAAAAATGTAAAAAGAAATGAAAGAAGCTGCTACTGAAGAAAGAGAGATTAAGGTGTGGAAGAAAAAAAAAGAGATTGTAGGAAGGATACTGGCAGTGGTTGGTAGGTTTACTGCCTGAGACTGCTCGGTAACACCTGATATGGCTTGTATTGATCATCAGACCTACTGTTACCACAATTAAGTTGGCCTATTGTTACCACACATATAACTAATTTTGCCAGAAAATTGTGACTTCTAAACTTGTACATTCTTTGCAGCCAATTATTTAATATTTATTGTCTAATTTTGATAATCTTGTATCTGGACTTTGCTAATCATTTATTGGATGATCAGTTTTGCAGGAAAAGATACCCTAAGATGTTTGGCATTAGCGTTGAAGCGCATGCCTATGGGTCAGCAAACAATTTGCCATGAGGATGAGACGAACCTTACATTTATTGGATTGGTAGCAAAATTTCTTTATTTATTTGTTATTTTCTGCTGCTTTAGTCCATCGTAAATATGTGCAACTATTTTGCTTATCTAATCTTTTGGTTTTAGATGATAATTTTTTACAACATGTTTGGTGAACTTGCAGTTCTATTTGCATGACTAGTCATTTAATAGTTTTATTTTTTCACCTTTTACCCACTTAAATTGAATTATTTAAATATTTAGTTACAAGTGTTATCACTGATAATCTTCTATATTCTGTACATCTTCTTGCAATACCTGTGAAGGTTGGAATGCTGGATCCACCAAGGGAGGAAGTAAGAAATGCGATCTTATCATGTATGTCTGCGGGAATACGGGTTATAGTTGTCACTGGTGATAATAAAGTAAGTATCATGTTTAGAAATATATTATCATTTGATATTGCCCTCAAGTGAAATATTTGGTCTTTTCCTTTCTAGACTACAGCAGAATCTCTATGTCGGCGAATTGGTGCTTTTGAGCATCTGAATGATTTCACTGGGTATTCTTATACAGCATCTGAATTTGAAGAACTCCCACCTTTACAACAGACATTAGCATTGCAAAGGATGGTGCTTTTCACTAGGTAAATGAAACCTTTGTACTGGATATTCTCACTTATTGAATACAATTTGATGAATTATGGACTTAGTTTTGTTGTCTGTACAAGTTAGTATTGGCTTTAAGGGACAGGTTTAAAATCTGTCTGATATTGGTTTTTGACATCTCGTTGGATTGTTACACCGCCCAGTATCACTTCAAAATAATTTAAAATGAATAAACAAACAGTACCAGAAATATGAGCCCTACCAGCCTATGATTGGATTAGTAAGTCACCGGTCAACACATACTGGTCCGACCAATATTTGAAATCTTGATTTCTCATTGGTGCTCATATGTGTTTTGTGCTGTTGATCAATTAAAAAATGGTATTGTTTTGTGCATTTCAACAAATTACTGTTTTCATCTAGGAATAGTTGATATCTGGTTTATTATCATAATGATAGGGTTGAACCGTCTCACAAGAAGATGCTGGTTGAAGCCTTACAAAATCAGAATGAAGTGGTAGGCCCGTTGTCTGATTGTCCAGTTACATCAGCGGTTGTTAATTCAGTAAAATAGTCTAGTCTATGCAACATAATGTTTTTTATAAAATTGCTGAGTGATGACATGTTTTAACTTTTGTCATTCTGCACAAGGTTGCAATGACTGGTGATGGTGTTAATGATGCACCTGCATTGAAGAAGGCAGACATAGGAATTGCAATGGGATCGGGAACCGCTGTTGCTAAGGTAAACCTTTTTTGCCTACATTTATGAACTCTTGGAGAACAGTAAATAACTAGTTTTGCCATAGGGTAATGTTTATGTCAAAAGCACAAATGAGTTAGTCTGATACAAGTTTACCTCAAAACCTGCTGGCCTTTTTGGTTGTTAGAAAGATCTTACCTAATGGTCAATATTTATAGTTGGCTAATGGGAAGAAACTCTACAATGTTTCTTATCACTCAAAAATTCCACCCTAGAGAAAAGTGCAACTGACTAGCTTATTAAGTCTTTAATTCTGTTCACATTAAAATTAGAAAGAAAATCGATATGGAAAAAGTACACTTTTTTTTTGTTTTGGAATATAAAAGTTAAAAGTATACTTGAGCATCCTTCCCTAGTTTCGTGAACTAAGTGCATTCTTGAGACGTGTAAAATTCTTTTTAAATTAGACCTTCTTGGTGCCTGAAAGTTGTTTTGGATGCTACCTTAGTTTTGATAAGGGAGTAGGTCAAGAGATTTGAAGGTTGTAGTCCCAAATTTATGGGAAACATAACCTGATTGAATTCATGGTGAGTTACGCAGACCAACCTTTTGAATATTTTCCAATGTGTAATTTATTGCCTATGTCATGTTATGCCAGATTTAAGAAGCTGCCTGGTTCCTACGATAATCTGAAAAAAGAATCATTCTTCATTAGTTCATACATATTACCATGGTTTGCCTCACCGGTTCATATCGATGTACTGATCAACTGTCGGTATGGTATATATTGAGTTGTACCGAGCATACTAACACATGGTATATGGGGCCATATCGATATACCGCCCATACCAATTCTCTGTCGGACGAATGTGTACCCAAGTGGAACTGTGATCCTTGCATATTATATCTCATTCTTCAAGAAATTTCAGATTCAAGCTTGCATTTCCTTGTTCTAATTGTCATTATCAGTTTAACATCAATCGAACATAGCAATGCTATCCAAACACAAAGGTCTCTCTCCCTCTATTTCTCTTTCACAACTTACAAACAGTATTTATGATGGTTAATGTATTATATATGTGGAATCTGTATAGAAATTTAAACCTATACTCCATGGTTCATAAATGACAAAATTTTCTTTGGTTGTTCAGAGTGCTTCTGATATGGTGTTGGCTGATGACAATTTTGCTTCAATTGTTGCGGTAAGTCTCTTACCCATGTGGTTTTATCAGTTAATAATTGTGTCTTAAAAGATCTTTTGAAAGGTGTCTTGTTATTCCTGTTGCCATTTATTGTAGATATGATTCTGAACAGGCTGTTGCAGAAGGAAGGGCTATATACAATAACACAAAGCAATTTATCAGATACATGATTTCATCAAATATTGGTGAAGTAGTCTGCATTTTTGTGGCAGCTGTACTTGGAATGCCAGACACATTGGTTCCTGTAAGTACTTGATTTAAGGATTTTTTTTTTTTTCATGTTCTTGGTAGCAACCAATGTATAATAATTTCCTCGTTCTAACATCACAGTGAATATTCAGTTATCTGTCACTCTAATATAATGCTTATGCATTACCTGTTCTCCTATTTGTGTTCCTCCTCTCTAACGCCACCAAAGCTAGGTGATATCCACCTCAAGAATTGCACATACGGCCTTTATCATTTTTACCCATGTTATATTTAGTTTAAGTTCTTTTGCCCTACACAGGACTCAATGTCAAGACAACATCCATGTCGGCAACCCAAAGTGTTTGTTGTTTTTGCTGTATTGTTGGACTAACAAACCGACATTAATATCATGAACCTATTTTTGGACTAACAAACATATGCTAGTATTGTATCATGAACCAACTTCTTGCTGTTCTTTGAGAGTTAGCATGCCATTTTTTTGTTTGTAGTAGTAGTTATTGTATACTGGACCTTGAGAACTAACATGAACAGTTGAATGTTTCATTATTCAGGTTCAGCTCCTGTGGGTAAATTTGGTAACTGATGGTCTGCCTGCAACAGCAATTGGTTTTAACAAGCAAGATACCGATGTGATGATGGCTAAGCCTCGTAAGGTATATTACACCAATAATTTAGAACGAACATCATCTTTCTTTGTTAGGAGCTGGCGATCTTTGTTGTGCAAAGTGTTAATGTGCAGTCCAACCAAACCTGCATCTGATGATTACTCAACAATTGTTTATCCTTATTTTAATTTTTCCACTTTTTGTTCTTCATGTAATGCCAGTAATATATGACTTGGTGTAGCTTCTTAGCGTAGACTATTTAAGCAGTTCAGCATGCTGGATAGTCTGAAGGTGCTAAGAATCAAGGTTTTTCATACCGGTTCGTACCAGCATACCAAGTTCATCTCGGTACGGTATGACACCCGGTACTGAGCGGTACATAGTGCATACCGCTCGGTACATTATAATATATATTATATTATATTATATAGTATTAATATAATATAAATAGAAAAAACAGGCGACGTTGCCTTGTTCTTCTCCCCGTGCGGGGAGAAGAATCACCCGCCTGCAACGGATCGCACTGCGGAATCGGGGAAGAGCAACACGTGGGGAATAGGTTTCTCCCTCTTCTTCTTCTCCCACTTCTTTCTCCATCAATCAACCGCTGATCGTCGATTTCGGGGGAGCCACCCGGTAAGGGTGGTCCCTGTATTGGTCAACTGACGGACCAATACATACCACTCGGTACGGAGCCTTATCGCTCGGTGAGGCAAACCTTGCTAAGAACATCGTTAGATGGTTGGTAATAATGGCCACCATGTAAGACATTAATTAGCTATGATGATGGTAATACATGCTATATACCAAGGTTTGCAATTTCGATCTGTACCGCCCAATACGGGCAATACATACCGGTTCGCCAGGTTATCAGTACGCGGACCGCTCATTACTGGGCGGTACCACCAAAAATCGACCGTCGGCGGTCGATTAAGGGAGGATAAGGGAAGAAGAAGAAGAAAAGGAAAAGAAGAAAAAAGAAGAGGAGAAGAATTACCTACTTTCCACACGACGTCCTCGCCCGCGGGTGCTTTTTCTCCCGCGCGAGGAGACGGAATGTCTCCCCACGCGGGGAGAAAGATCGAGGCGACGTTGCCCTTTTTTTTTTTTTAATATATTAATATAATATAATATTATATTATATTATAAAATATCATATTATATTTTAATATATCGGATGGTACACACTGTGCATATTGCTCGGTACTGATACTGTACCAGTACCGAGATAATCTCAGTACATTGGTACGAGCTGGTAAGCCAAACCTTGCTATATACTATGATGTTTGGAGTTGGCTGTTACTATCATATCCAAAATTCTACATTTCGGGTACCCGACCCATGGCAGTACATGGCCAGACTGGTATTGGTCCGGTCCATGTTGTCAGCACATGCCTGTGTGTATTACAGAACAAGGGGAATCAAGAGGCGGTGGCCGAGAAGACAAGGAGAAATGGGAGGAGACAACATAAGAAGAGGGCAGGGGAGATGGTGGCGGAGAAGAGGAGAAATATTCAAGCCTGGACCGATGTGTTCAGCCTGGTACATCCCGGTCCTGCAAGAACATAAAACCATGATAATACTCGTGTCACAGAACACTACACATACTGCTAAGGATGATGAGCTAGGCAGACATATAGCACTCAGCCAAACCTGTTTGGACTTGGCTAGTAGCTGGAATTGATTGATTCTTGTTGATTATAGCTGTTCTGGATTAGTACCAACTGGAAGCCAATGCTACCTAGTTTTAAGTCCATGAGATGCCCTCAAAATTTCTACATGAAATCCATCCACTGAATAGATAGAAGAGAAGAGAGAAGGTGAAAAGGGATAAGAAAAGAAAAAGCATTTTCAGAAATAGATCTAGAATTTGTTATTCTATTTTACCTTTAAAGCAGCTTCAAAGATAGATTAATTTGTTCCTAAAATTTATGAAATAGTTTTAAAATTATAGTATTTTACTATATAATTATCTTAGATTTTATTCATTATAGAATTTAATATATTATTATTTTAGATTGTATTCATTAATATTTCAATAGTTAATCTTACTTCAAATTGGTTGCAAATCCGCTTCAAGGTGAGTATTTTTCACTTTTTGGGTTGCTTTTGACATCAGGTTAGCCCCTAGTAATGGGAAAAGGCTTAAAAGCAGTGGCTGATTAATATTTGTATCTTATTATTAATCATAAACAAATCCCTGAAAAGCTCTATTCATATGTTCTCCTTTTGCAGGGATTGCCATTTTGGGTCAAACTCAAATACGAGTTGAAGTGAACTTTATTCATTAACTTTAATGCTTCCTAAACTCGAAAGAAACCTTTTCTGAATCTTGAGAATCCTTGAATCATGTTTGTTCAATGTGATCTGACTTATTATTTCAAGTAAGCTGTAGTGTGTAAAATTGGTAGACATGTGCTCTTAGGAAGCAGCTATAGAGCATCTTGGTTTAAGTCCAAATGACAGCATATCCTATAAATCCTATTATCTCTTGGCTTGTATGCATCTACAACTAGACCATAATGTGGACCAGCCAACCTTGGATTGTTAAACTTGAGTGTTTTGGTTGGGACACACTACAAGCCCATCCACCTATCTCAGAAGACAGGTTAAAGTTGAGACTAGATCTTGTTAAAAGGTTTAAACAAAAGTTCTATGATCCTCTTCTTAACAATTTAGAATTTGAGACTTATGCGTCATGAGCCTCCAATGTTCTCCAACTGTCAGTGATTTACCTCGAAGGGGATTGTCATAAATCATCTGGTTTGTCATTGGCAGGTGTCACAATACATATGTTAATCAATCTTTAAAAGGGTGTTGTGCATCACAATCTAAATTTTCTAGGGATTAATATGTCTATCAAGGTTTACAGGTCATTAAAATGCAATATTTCCATGAGCGATACATAATGCGAAAAAGTTTTGTTGAATTTGGTATTGCATTTTTGCAGGTTAGTGAAGCTGTAGTTACCGGATGGCTATTTTTCCGTTATTTAGTTATTGGAGGTATGTTGCAGCCTTGCAATTGTCATCATTATATACTATTACAGCTTAACCTGGAAAGCTGTAGTTACTATATGGCTATTCTTTTGTTATTTAGTTCTTGGAGATACGTCGTAACTGTTATCATTACATAGTGTTACAACCTCTTTGTCCGATTGCTTTATTATTTGAAAATGAAACTTGTGTATACATTTGGATTATGTTTTACATATTATATTGATAAGTTGATAACATTAAGTTATTCATCTGTCTTATATATTATAAAGTGTCCTAACTCTCAAAAGAGTTAGGAGAAGTTGCTGAATCCATGGGGAATGATGATTCGCCAGATCTGCTCAACAGTGTTGCTATAAGGGAAGGCTGTGGTAGAAGAAAGGAGATAGTGTTGGTGAAAAGGGGGAAGTGGTTTGGAGGGTCGTGAGTGTTATCCATTGATTTCTTAGGGGGCTCTTTTTTCAGTTGGGTTTCAGTTAAATCAGGTTGCCTTGCATCTTAATCTGTAGATATCTTAGTTATTTATCCAGCCCACTAGAATATAGCTGGAATCCAAGTAATCTATGTCCCAGTCGCCTGTCCGACGAGTAAATACCACTCTATATGGGCAGAAACTGTGTATGGCAATTCATGCTCACCAATGGTCAAAACATCCACACTGAGCACTCTACTTCTGGTGCATTTGAAGTAACAGAGTAAAAAAAAGGAGGTTAGCATGGAGTGTGGTGTGGGAAAAATATTTCTGAAGTTTTATCTTGTTTTTCCTCTTCAACTTCTCGACATATTGTCTTCCATTATTCTTTTTTTTTAGTTTATATGGAGTGCTATCACATTTTTTTTTCCTTGTCCTATTTATCCTTTATCCTACCCATTCTCTGTCTTGTTGATTTTGCATGGCTTTTGATTGTTACATCTATGATGATGAAGATTCCAATATTGAAATAACAATCTAGAAAATCAATAAAATAAAATACTAAAAGAAATAGTTTAAAGGTTTAGATTTTCATGGTTTGACACCCTAATTTGGAGAGAAAACTATGTTTTCACTATGTTAATAGGAAAATACAATAAAGAAATTTTCTTTTGAGTGTTTTCTTAACCCAATCCTAAAGCTTCTTGTAAACTCAAAATTTTGCTTACTCAACCTAGGTATACCAAAACCGTAAGAGCAATCAAGGTGTTTTTTTTTTCTTCACAAACCAAATGCCTGTGATACACAGTAATTTATCAAATAATCAATCTTTAATTTTCAAGGATTCTTTTACTTCAAGCAATGTCTTTCCAAATTTGGATTCCTTGTTAATCAAATCAGTTTGCTTTCAAGTTATCTTGTAAGTAAATATATTACTAATTAAGAACTTTTGTAAATACTTATCAATCCCAGCAACAGCTTGTTAGTTTTTATGGTTATGCTTCTTTTTCTTCTCATTTTGATGCTTCTTTTCTTTTGACAGTAGCAAGCAGCAACAACTTCATCAGATGTCTCCTCACCTTTCTTTATCTTTCATCTTTCTATAATTTTTTTTATTGCCATTTTGCTTCTTGAGGGCATATAATCTTGGATTGTTGTCATGATGAACAAGTAGGACTGTCATTTTGAGCTTTGGCTAAAGCAGCATTTATCTGTGAGGGAATGGCAAGGTACGTGAATGTTATGTTGCTCCATAGCAACTTGGAGGTTGTAGGTCTGAATTGTTGAGTTTCGTCTGTTTGAGCGACATTATGTACCTGACCCTCGCAACACTACATTAGCATTCTGCACCATGTGCATTTTGCTATACTTTGATCTTTTTCAAGATCAAAGTAATTTGAGAACTCAGCAAGGCCTTCTAGTAGAGTATAATCAGCGGTGGAACTTCTGAGAAGATATCTACTGAACTCTAGTGTATTTGTGCCTAAGATCCTTGAGTGGAATCTCCATTTTCTACTTCATCTTGTCTTTGGATAGTCATAAGAAATTAGAGGTTTCTATCTAGTCCCTCAAGCATACATTTTAATTAGTATGACTGAATAGGTTGCCCTTTTCACACAAGCATTTTATGGTCCCACTGCTCCCCAGATTTGCCTAAAAGTAACATTTAGGTTTTTATCTTTAATTGTGACCAATACACTCAAACATTCTTTGTGGGCATGGTGTTATTGTCATACCTACCGACTGTTGATGCATGATAAGCATAATGATAATGGTTCATAAGAGAGTATGTGCATAAAACTAAGGGCATGCAATTTGATTAGAAAAATGAAATATGTGCCACTAATCTAGAAGGTTGGTAAAAGTTAGCCCCTGTGAATTTCCTTGCAATATCTTAAATTTGCAATTACAAAAAAATAAATAAATGGGTGATGGTAGGAGACATAATGGATGGATATTGTTTTTGGTGCTGCCCAGTTGACAATCCAAAAGGTAAAAATGGATTGAGAAATTAGCAAAGGAAAAAACGGCTCTGAAGTGCACTTTTGTTCGGTAAAGCATGTGCGTGCATTTGAAAAGGATGTGTGATAAAAATGAAAGAACTGAGTGAAAAACAACTCTGCGATAGGAGCTGTATCACTTGTACTTCATGAGGACCAGATTGTTGTAAGTTGCGATTGTTTGGACGAATGACATGGATGGGAGGAAGGTTCTTTAGGAGATATATAGAAGTTATACTAAAGGCTCTAAAGCTTGTAGTAACTTTGTATAGCACTGCCAGCAACGGGACTTCCTTAATTGCTTATGTTGCTGCTTCTATGTTGCAAACATAATTGCCAAGATTTTTTCTTTTTAGTATCTGGTTGTTACTCGGTTGTATTCTTGATGCAGCTTATGTAGGTCTTGCTACAATCACTGGGTTTGTATGGTGGTTTGTCTATTCTGATAAAGGTCCCAAATTGCCATACTATGAATTGGTAATCTGTCAATTTTTTGTCTTTAGTATTTTGCCAACTATTTCCTGCTGCTTAAGAAGTCTATCTTCTGTGAGTTGGATTGGACTTCCGTGTTTTGTACAATTTGTATGTCTCCTCAGCACATCTTTGTGAAACTTTAAATAGTTTTCCCTTAATTTATTCTCTATCAAAACTACTGCAAATAAAAACATCTTTTTTCATATCTTTCCTAGTAACTGTTTATATCCATCTCAACATTTTTATTTCAATAATACTGTATATGTTGGTTTTTTGCTTAGATCCATAACACATGGCTAGTATAATAACAACAGTCCTATAGATATTCCTTTGAACACACAAGACCCTTGTTTCCCTTCTCCATTTCAACCATCCGGAATTTATTTTATGAATAGTATCTTTGTCTCTATCTTCATTTTATTAAACAGTATATCCAAGATACCTAAAACTTTTACTTATAGAAACTTCTTGGTTTTGTACAATGTAACCATATTCTCATGTCTACTTCTAGTATTACTTGAATAATATCTCATGTATTTAGGCTCACTCTTTAGAAACGGTTGTGTCCATAACTCAAGTCAAGGTTTTACATACCGGTCTGTACCGGTGTACCAACATTTTCTCCATACCGGTATGGTACTGGTACTGGGTGGTACGCACAGTGCATACCACCCGATATATTAAAATATTTTATAATATTTTTATAATATAATATTAAATATTAATATATTAAAAAAAGAAAAAAAGGGGCGACGTCGCCTCGATCTTTCTCCCCTTGCAGGGAGACGTTTCGTCTCCTCGCGCGGGAGAAAAATCGCCTACGGGCTAGGGCGGCGACGGCTCGCGAGCGACCCACGGGCGGGCGACGGCGCGCGGGCGAGGACGACGTGAGGTACTTCTTTCTTATTCTTTCTTCTTTTCCTCTTCTTCTTCTTCCCTTTTTCTCCCTCAATCGATCGTCGACGGTCGATTTCTCCCTTAATCGACCGCCGACGACCGAAATCGATCGCTGATGGTCGATTTTGGCGGTACCCCCCCTATAGTGGGCGGTCCGCGTACCGGTATGTACCACCCATATCGGGCGATGCAGATCGAAATTGCAATCCTGGACTCAAGTCCTTTCCAAAGTTTATGTCCTTGAGTCAAATTTATAATCAATTACATTTAAACTCTCATCAACTAAAACAATACAATTCACCAAGAATTATCCTGAATATGAGTGGTGGGTCGTTACTTATATGAAAAGGGATTAACGGAAGGAAGGACTAAGGACTTTATGCACATACTTGATTTAGTCCTATACTACTAGCAAGGTTTTACATATCGGTTCGTACCGGTGTATCGAGACTATCTTGATATCGGTACGATACCGGTATCGAGCAGTATGCACAGTGCATACCGCTTGGTATATTAAAATATATTATAATATAATATTATATAATATTAAATATTATAAAAATAAAAAAATAAAATCGCCCGCGGGCGAGGGTGGCGATGGCGTCCGAGCAGCGACGACACGCGGGCAAGGAGGTACTTCTCTCTTCTTCTCCTCTTCTCCTTTCTCTTCTTTCTTCTTTTCCTCTTCTTCTTCATCCCTTTTTCATCCTCAATCGAACCGCCGATGGTCGATTTTGGCGATACTGCTCGGTAGTGGCCGGTATGCATACCGGTAACCTGGTGGACTGATACGTACCGCCTGTACCAGGTGGTATAGATCGAAATTGCATTCCTTGACTAATAGGTATAACAATAGACATGCTGTAGTAATAATGTTAGTGACTACACCATGACTATCATACATATCTTTTATAACAATATAACTAGTAAAAAGATCTTTCTTTTCTAAAAGAAACCATAATAAATCTTTAAAAAAATTTATCATAAGTCTTTTCTAAATCAATAAAAACCATTTGCAAACTATGAAAACCATAAGAACTAGATGGTCCATAAAACTATGAATTAGATAACAATTTTTGGACCATAACACTTGAATGGAACATATCATTTTGCATCAAGCCATGCTGCTATTATTAATAAACTAGTGGGTCTACACTGATTGATACATGATACTGTCTCATGATTGACATTCACATCTTTGAATGACATACACCTGAATAGAGCTGAACATGTTGGACCAAAGATTTGGCTTGTTCACTGTGTCTTTCTTTGTGCGATTGTGCACAAACTTTGATCCATTATCCTAAGTTTCTCAGTGAGAATTGTATCTATGTTATTAAGTATTCTATTAGTGATTTAATAAATCACTAATCCAATTCATTCTGGTGTGTTTGTGTTGATTTTGACATTTTTAGCAACGCAGACATTAGTAAACACTTCCGGTGAGAAACTTTGTTTGATTTATGACGCTGAAGATATTACAGGCAGTCATAAATGTGAAACTAATAATAGCGATAAACTTACAATTGAGCCATGGGCTGAACCTTTTTAGCAAATATCATTCTTGGATCTTGACTCTTGGAGGTAAGGTCAAGTAACAGAATTGAGCATCAAAGAAGCACAATGATGAAAATTTCCTGTGGATTAGTGATTTATTAACTTACAAGTTAAAGTTACTGTTTCCATTCCAAGAGGAAATATCAGGTAAAGTTTTCTTCAATGGTCTTGATATTTGAATATTTCAGAAAGTATTATACAGACATTAAATTTAGCCTGAGTAGTTTTTTTGCTGAAAATACTGGAGATCAGATCTCATCTGCATTCCTAGTCCTAATTGACTAATAATAAGAACCATTGTAGGAATAAAACTAATATGGACTGAGAAAGGTCTAAATCCTAGAAGTTTAAGGAGCTAAAAGTAGAAATAAAGGAATTACATTTGGACTCCCATGCTAGTATAATTTGGATTTACCAATGGTGCTGTTGCTGCATCGATGTAAATACTTTGGTTTTTATTTGGATGTTGAAGGTAGAGCAAATGGGGAAGGGGAAGAACTAACAGAGACCAAGAGAAGAAAAGAAATTAAAAGGAAGAGAGCAAAGATAAGAAAGCCATTTCATGATGAGCGAACAATTATGCTTCTAAGCACCCATTTCCTTACTCCTTGTTCTTATAGCTCACATGAAAAAGATTCCTTTTTTTTCATACCATAGTCTTACAAAAAACACTGTAGAAGAATGGGACAGCATGCAACATGAACAACATGCCACAGAATGGGCAGCAAATATATGTAAAGTGTAAACTATAGTTCTACCTTATCAAGCAATTGACTAAATGGTATGGTGATTAGTGCATGAGGCTACTGCCAATGAGGAGTCTGGGAAGGATCAACTTGTGCAACCTTGCCTCTATAGATAGGGGCTATATTAGTGACTAAAACCGTAGTAACCTAGTTTGCAAATGAACAGTTTTACCATTGTATAATATCAAACACCTAGTTGTAGAAATCTCCGATGATAGCTCTTTTTAATTATTAGGCCATTAAACCTTCACAAATATTTCCTATTCTTCTAAACGAATAAGTTACAACTTTATCCAATTTATCCAAAATTCTTTCCAAATTAGTTGAGTGGCTAAGATAGTCATTTATGCGGTGCTTGTAAATTTTAATCTTTCACAATCTTCATCACTTTGGTGGACCTACATCTCAAAGGTGGTAATGACGCTCAAGTCTTGTGCAAGAATTCCTTTAAAATCGGGTGATATATTTCATTTACAAAAATGATACCAACATGAATATAAATATTAAACAAGTTACTGATTAAGCAAAATGCTGCTCTGGGTGCAACCAAGAGTGAAACCCTCCCGGAGATGAGGCCAGCTGGAGATTATTATTTGCAATCAATACTGATACTTTTTCTTCGGAGTTAAAGACAGACAAGCTTATTCGACAATAATAATTATATGAAGAAATAATGTATATATATTACAAGTCACTTTGAGGCATGCTAGTCTGATAAAGATGGTAGATATTATTTTCTTAGGCTATCATGTGACTGGGCTTTCCTCTTTCATGTGGGCTTTTTATGTCTGTATGTATTGACTGTTTAAGAATTTGTTCCTTAATTGCGATGAAAGGCCTTTATCTAGTATGCTCTTTTGTCTTGTTCTTCCTGTTTATTCTGTCTTCTTACATTTGCACAACCTGACTTTTTTCCAATGATGTTAGGTCAATTTTGATTCTTGTCCAACAAGGGAGACATCATATCCATGCAGTATATTTGATGATCGGCATCCATCAACTGTATCAATGACTGTCCTCGTTGTCGTTGAGATGTTTAATGCTTTGAATAACCTAAGTGAAAATCAGTCTCTCCTGTAAGTGAAAGTTAACTGAAGTAGCCTTCTTTTCGGAAGTTTTGAACCTCATCTTAATGTGCATATATTTTGAAATGAACACAATGCTCTATCATTTGAGTCTGTAATCGTTTTGTTAACATTTTGATTATCTAGATTCCTTGGATCTATTGATTTGTACTTTGATTTTATTTTAAATATTATTATGAATAATTGAAGATTTAGAGCAAACATTGGCATCTTATTTGGGTTGTTCCTTTGCTACCTAGGTGACAAAAGGTTTGAGCCTTGGTAACAACTACTTTGCTTACAATATTAAGGTTGCATACATTGCTCCTCCCTATGTCCCCTATTGGCAAGAGTTTCATGCATCAGTTCACTCTTTTTTTAACTATTTCTTATTGGAGATTGAGTTTTTGCACCATGATATGGTTTTTGCCTTGCAATTTTGGTGGCGAAGATTCAAGTCACGAAAATAACATCTTTAGGCTGCATAACCTCATATCGTAGGAGCCTCGTGCACTATTATCTAGGTATTGAAATTTCAAATCATACCACTCGTATCGAGTGGTATGTACCGGTCCGCCCGTGAACCGGTACGTGGGCCGCCCAATATAGCCCTGTATCGGACAATACGAGGTTGTTTTGGGTGGTAATGGTCGAAATTTTGATCTTTACCGCCCGAAACAAGTCAGTAACAATCGATTTCAATTGTGACCGCCCGCTACCAAGGTATCAGCTTAGCTGCGGTGAGGGAAGAAGCGTCGAGGGAGAAGGAAGGAGAAGGTGTTCGAAGAAGAGGGAGAATCGAGAGAACCTTGACGTGAAGCCCTTTTGCAATCCCGATCTGGCGTCGTCCTCCCTCGATGATCTCGATCTAGGAGGTAACGGTGAGGTGGCAGCTAGAGTGGAGGCGATCTCCTTCATCGCCTCATCTGCGACTTTGCGGCTTCTTCTTTGCCGCGTTCTTCATTGAAGGTCGGAGACGTCTACGGCCTTTGATGTCTTTGTTGCCTTCTTCGCCGAATGCCGCAGATGAGGCGACAAGGAGAAGAGGAGGCGACATAGCCGAGGCAACGTACACCTTCTTTTTAGATTATATATATATATATATATATATATATCGTTCGGTACGTCATATCAAGCAAAGCTTGATACACCGATAAACAGTACGAAATTTCAATCCCTACTATTATCAATGATTATCATTCGAAGTATGGCCTCACATTTTGTTTTCTGATTAGGCTTCAGCAGGCCTCTGCGCTCCAGTGCACCTAAGAGTGTTTGAGAACTCCTTGTACTCGTCCAAACAATTTTCTGAGTCTTTTATCGGTTGTTTTGATTGTAATAGATCAATCTTTTTCATTTTGCCTTTACGATATGCTGAACAAATAGGTGTTCTTAAGTCAATCATGAGCTACCTTCCATTTGTAAATTCATGACTGTCCCAAAATTATGTGTTCTGCTGTCATTAGAACCATATTACAAACTAGTAGTTCATAAGAAGCTCAGCTTATGGCGCGTTCTATCATAAATCCATGAATTTCCCCAAATAAGGCATGTTGTTGGTATTAGAACCATACCACAGCCTATTGATTCTTGTCTTCTGTTAGGGATAAAAAGATCTACAATGACATCTAGGACAACCAACAAAGAACATGGCAAAAAAATATAGAAAGGGGCTTAATTCGAACTCACTCATAATCCAAACAGGTTCACCATTAGTTGTATCAACACAAGACTGGACCCAAGTCAATTTCTACAAGATTCTTTTTTCTTAAATCAGATATGGTTAGTAATGGACCTCATAGACAGCTAAGGGCGACACCTCATAGACATGTTACGGAGAGCTAAAAGCTTGGGCTTTAAAAACTTCATTGAAATGAAAGAGGTATGTTTTTACATAGCACGAACAAGTACCTTCGCAACATATCTGTTCATGGTAGAATGTTATAGAGAGCTAAATGTAAAGAAGAATGTTTTGCGATGTTGCCTGAGCTTAAGCTCGAAATTTCTGTTGAATGTGTTCCTTTCTGTTGATTATTGTTTCTAAACTGCCTGCAGAATGTTGTTTGCCTGTAATAAGTCAACTGCACCGGAAACGTGTACCCATTCTTTATTTTGAGGCTTGTCTAAACTGTCTATATGAATAAACTAACCAGTGCAGTTAAACGGTCGCAGATGCTTGATGCTTAGTTCATTCCTTCCATTAATTTTGTGGTTTATCGAATTACATATAAAGCAGGTTAGATATGTACTTGGGTTAAATGTGAGACAACATATCTTTTGGATGCTCCGTTGATCTTTGCTCATGAAAATCGAAAAATGCGTTGATCACTGTGCTAGATAGTTTTCTGTGAAATGGTTAAAGACTGAATTCACCATTTGTGAACCACTGTTGGTTTGAATAGCTATTGGTTCAATCATTACTCAAGCTTATTACTGTGCCTTGGAAACAAGGATTTTGTGCCTGACTGTAACTTCTTTGGTAGTTTGTAATATTAGTTAGTAATCATTCTGAACTAGGGGAGATGTTCTAATATTAGTGTTCATGCCCTACTTTGCAGTGTCATTCCCCCATGGAGTAATCCATGGCTACTAGCATCAATAGCTCTGACAATGCTCCTCCATGTAGTAATTTTGTATGTAGAGCCTCTGTCTATCCTTTTTTCGGTAAGTCCTTGTTCTCCTTATCTTGTTAAGGAACTTCACATTGCGAATTGACTTAAAAATAAGAAGAAGAAAAGAAGAAATATAATAAATTCCATGTGATTCAGGTGACTCCACTGTCATGGACTGAATGGACTATTGTTATGTACCTTTCTTTTCCTGTAAGCATTCTTTCTCTCTTGTATTTACCATTATGTATGTAATTGTATATGGTAACTCATTTATAATTATATTTATGTAGTTTTACCACTTCATGATTTCTGGAATGCAAAATATTACAATTTTGTTGTAGTTAGATGAGTTTAATATTTAGTTCATTTGCATTGATAATTGAATTCACTTGCAGATGCAAGGGAACAAATTTTCTGTTTTGACAATTACAATGTGCCCCTCATGTTTTAAATTGTTTTGTTACTTTCATTTGACATGCATAATGACCGGATACTATGAAACATTCCTCAATTAAAGAATTCATAGTATAATCTGCTTTCAAATTCCATAATCCACAATGATGTCTTCCCAAGACCAAAAATAAAAAAATTACATTTAGTGTAAGTTTCAAGTGTCTGAATTATCTTTGTGAGATTTCAACTACTATTAGAAATCATGCTGAACAATAAATGGTTATGCATGTTTCCAGCTTATGTGACAGAGCATGTACTAAGTTCATTCTACCTTACATTTATGTATGTGGGTCTATGTGAGTTTGTATAAAGTTGGATGTATGTCTCCATTTGATGGATTTGGGTGTTTGTTATACTTGTAATATTTTTATTTAGGATCATTTTATGTAATGCAAGGCAGCTTACATGTATTCATGTTGATCTCATTGAAGTTATTCAATGCATATGGAAGTGGACTCCATGTGTTCAATAACAGTATCTTTTACAATTATTAGAATTTTATTACTTTTATTGTGTTGGTTTTACAGTATATTTCTTGTATTTTAAAATGCTTGTGTAGAGGTATCTGGTACACATCTGATATCAATATTTATTGGCTACTACTTGGTGCCGGACCTTGTATTTCTACAATGACCTGATGATAAAATTCAAAATATTGATATTTCTAGATGTATCGGTGCTTCCTATGAAGGGGTGTTTATCTTAGAAACACTCTTGGTGTGTGTGCTTGCTTGTCTGGACGGTTATTTTGATCTGTGTTCATTTATGCCCTCTGCCCCAGTCAGAACTATCCATTCTGTTTGATCAAATAATAGCAGTTTATTCAAAATTGTACACTTTTTTCTGTTGAATTTGTTTGATCCCTTCTCCTGGCATTGGAACCATGGTTAGTGGGATGGATGACGTGTGCTTTTCCATAGTGGCATATGAAAGTGACATTGTCCAGTTATTCTTTTGTTCCTTGGTCTGTCTTATTTCTCTTTGCTAAGATTTGTTGCTTTAAATAAGAAATATTGTCATGCATGTGGAGGATAATTTTCTGTGTAATCATTTTTTTACTAAACACTTGATTTATTGATGATATGAATTTGTTGTAGGTAATCATTATTGATGAGGTGTTGAAATTTTTCTCAAGGAATTCAAGAGGTACTCTCTCTCTCTCTCTCTCTCTCTCTCTCGGTTATGTCCTTAATTCTCATTATTGAATGCTGTAATTTGATAATTTGATCCCAAGTATGTATGTTATTCTTCTTGATTGTGTTGGGTTTTGCACTGGAAAGACGATCTAGGAATCTTGAAGTTTGAACACAGTTAATGCAGTATGGAACCTGCTGCATTTATTTCAATACCATGGAAATTTCATCTGACTGATAGGTGGCTTATTTTCACTTCTGCAGGCAGAAGGTTCCGCTTTAGATTCAGAAGACCTGATGCACTTCCAAGAGAAGCCCGAGACAAATAAACTTTTTTTCACCCAGCTTTGAGCAAATTTTGACTCTGCCAGTGCCTCCTGATTTAGTAATGGAAAATTCCTACAGATGCTTAGGTACAGTGAAAGTAAATGTAAGCAGCTGTTCTTCCAACTGATAATTTTTTGGCAACAGTTCGATTTCTTTATCTCATCATTTATAGCGTGTATAATTAATCATATGGGATGATTCTTATAGTTTTCTTCAAGTTAGTCTTTTGTTTTCCTTCAAATTATAGAAGATATTTCCTTGTAATTGTTTTATTCCCTTGTTTGTAGCATTTACAAAGATCTTCTATTTTGGAGGTCTTTGTACAACTTGTCGAGATTGAACATGTCAATTTGGGGTTGTCAATAAAATGTTGTCACCAAAAAAATCGAATTGGCAATTTGAGAGTGAGTGTGTGTGTGTGTGTGTGTGTATATATATATATACACATATAGAGAGAGAGAGAGAGAGAGAGAGAGAGAGAGAGAGAGAGAGATTATTAGCAACCTTTCATAGAACTTGAATAAGGTAAAGAAGATTTTGGGAACTTGCTACCATGAAGAATTTTAGATATGCAGCAACCTCAAATATAGATATATATAAGTAAATTGAGGTGAAGGCATGATAAGATAGGGGAACCTTGTTAAACAATTAATAAGGTTAAAGGATGGTATCAAGGTTTAGATATGTTACTTCAATGAGTAATTAAGGTGAAGACAGCGGGGTACATTGCAATCAGGGTCCAACAATTAATTATTCGTTGTTGAACCCTCAGATCACAACCCGCAACATAGGTCAGATGGCAACTTGCAATTTGTTGAGGTGCGTCGAGTGTGTGGGATGAGAAAGTGGTCAGACGTGGAGGGGACGCTCGGTAAATATAGATGGTGAGCCTCGCATGGCGTCGCAGGCACGTGACACGGCAGCGCAACGGAAGCGTTAGTCATGTTGTGGAAGCCTGTGGAGGAGGATGACGTAATCCCTCTCGCAATCACTCGAGATTGGAGCCTGTGGTGTTGGCAGAGAATGAGAGCGGGGCAACGGAGTCTTCTTAGTCGCACGCTGCGTTGGCCTCCGAAGATGATGTCTTCATGGTGAAGCCTATTGCATCTTCACCTTCGGAGGACGAACACACGAGGCGGAGGAGCCAATTTTGCCTTCTCCTCTCAAATTGATTCTAAGTACTATTATAGTCTAATTATAATATAATTTTTTAGAAGATAATCTTCATGAGGGTGGACTTTTCTAATTATCATAATCAATTATAAAGTGAGTATAAATATTTTCTCATCTCTTTTTTTTCCTTCATTTATTGCTTATAACGATTCTAAAGGATGGTAAAAGAAGAGAATTAGATTCTAGTTCTCCTTATATATCGATATTACAATAACTTTTGGATCTAACGATGATGCACTTATAGATCAAATAAAGATTTTATAAATGATATTAAAATATAAATATCATAAATTTGATCAACCGTTATTTGATTTTAGTTTTTAGCATTAAAATTTTCTAAAACAAATAACATGTTCTAGTTTTTTATGCTTAAAATTGATATCAGATCATGTTTAAAACCAAATACTTTAGATCGTTCAAATATTTCAGATATATTTTATATTTAGATCTATTTATTAGCACCCTTCGTTTGTGAATACTAATTATAAGTACTCTGCAAGCCAATCATGTGAATTGTAAGTTTTTATAGTCTTTTTTGGTTAATAATGATATTTTCTCACTTTATATTGATTAGTATATATTATGATGTCTTTCAATCTATATAATGGGAAATTAGATCATGATAATAAGTTCAATTCTCTTTAAACATAAATTCTAAATATTCCTGACTAAAGATTAATTGCAAAAGATATTGAGATAACTAGACAAACTAAGGTATTATATTCGTTCATATGATAGAGGTAGATAGTCTCATAACTACTTGTGTGGAGACACTAGGGATATAGTATAAATGCTCATTGGATAATGACTTTACTGAGCGATTCGCTTATGAAATACTCGATGGTCAATGATACCTCATTATCAGACAACAATTTCGTAGTCCTAATCGTGTATCTGGTCTTTAGACTTGAGAGACTAAAGATGCACTATGGTTACCTAGAGGGGCTCTCTATAAATGAGGAGTGGTTCTCCAAGAGTCATAGGCTAGACTCTTTCGAGAGTAAGAGGGCTGCTCCCTTCCTTGCTCATTGTTGCTACCGCCTTGCTATGTGGTGGAGCATCGTCACGAGGAGAGAGCCCATCATGAGGAGAGTCGCTCTCGTCGTCCACTATATGGACTTCCGCAAGAGAAGAGTTCACATGAGTTCCTTCACCCAACGAGCAAGGATTTGATGGTCAAGGGATATACGAGTTCTCATATATGATAACATCTCACCCCTTCCATGTGATTTTGAGTTTTATACTCTTGGTCATCTCCCAATGATATGATGTTATTTCGTTTGGGAAACATATTTTTTTTAAATTTAATTTTTTTTATTACGCATGTGATGCTTATGGTATTATTCGATTTTGATTTACGATGCTTAGATGATCCGTATATATTGTTAATTTACTTCTCTATGAGTCCATCTTATTACTTATTTGCGAGCGATACGAGGTTGCTTGTATTTGATCTATGTACCAGTATCGATAGCTTATTATCGACAACAATAATATTATTGAGTGCGACAACCTCTGTTGGCCGCCACCTTACTCGCAAGCTGTGGATGCTTAATAGCGAAAGTGGTGTCAACCTCGTGGCATTAGTCACAAGTGGCTACAGTTGTGTCATTGGCTGTGATGGGTGTAGCATTCATGCTATGTGCAGTGATTGTAGTAGCGTTGCTGCCTGCAATGACTAGTACAACTATAGCAGCAGTGCCACTGTGTGCGACGCCTAAGCAATGCCACTGCATGCGAAGGTAGTAGTAGTGGCGCTGTGGCTAGCATCAACTAGATGTCGAAAACTGTGATTCCTTGTGGTTGTGCAACGAAAAAAAAGGGAACACTGATGGCGATTGGCAAGCTATGCCATTAGACAACTATGGGCAATGATGTTGTGTCGTCGGAAAAGGGAGAGGCGGGCTTGTTGTGGGTTGTGGGTGGCATCTCAATGACTGCAAGCAACATGCAAGACTTGCCACCGCGAATGGCATAATTGGTAGACGATTGATGCATTGTTGACGAGACTTGCGTGCGTCGGCGCGACAAAATGCAATGGTAGGAGCTAAAAGAGATTTCAAGGTTTCTTTCCCTTTTAACTAAAAGAATATTTTTATTCCGTAGAAATCGGATATTTCTATTATATATCCTTAGTAAAGTTATAATTTTATCCTTTAATTTTTTTTTTTTTTTTGGCTTATGTCCTCAATCATAAAATTCACCAATTTGATCAAATATTTTGATTAGGCTTGATCATTAATATATTTTCATTGTTTGATTGAATTTAGATTTGATGAATTAAGTTTGATCAAATTTGGATCAATTTTGATTTGGGTCAATTTTAATTTTTGATTAACTTAGTTAGGTTGATATTAAATACAATTATAGGCATGCCTAATTAAATAAGATTGACTGGTGTAAAGGTTTTATATGTAAATGGTGAGATATCTCGACTTAAAGGTACTCGATTTACTATCAATTTTATTGTATTGAAGTCATTCCAATAAAAAAGATATGACTTGAAGAGATACGACTTGAAGATAATGATAAACTCACATGAGTGATATGATTCTAGATGTTCGAGTTCCAACTATGAAAAGATGATAAAAAAAGATATAGAATCAAAGTTTGATATGGATCCACATCCAACTAAATTATATCGAGTTGATCGAATCCATTTATATAATTAATTAATGTTGGTATCTCAAAGTATTCCAATCCTAATCGATGAGCACGCACTTCCGATTTCGAATATGATCAACCATAACTTGTTATTTCCTAACAAAAAATTGAAATCTTTCTCGTCCAACCAGCTTAGAACTAATGACGCGTCACAATGACAGAGTTGACATCGGTGGAGTCGTCAAACTGCCGTCAAAATTGAGTTCTGTGGCCGCCACGTTATATCACGCATGCCAAATCGTCATAAAAGAGACCACGTGCGTGCTTAAAAAAGTTCTTCTTTTTCTTTAAGCACGTGGGGAGACTCGTGTTGACTTCTCTCCTCTCTCATGCTTTGTCACGTGGGATTCTCCCTTGTGGAAGTCCAACAGATGGAGTCAAAACGATTTCAGAATCCGAATCGAATCGGATCGGACTTATGACAATTCGACTTTGATTACTACAACTTGAAACTTAAACTAGTAGTTTCCATTCCATAATTTAGTGGAGTCCAACAGTGGTCAACTTGATCGTTCTAAGATGGGTCAAATTAACTCTCCTTTTTGGATGTTATGTAAAAGTAGCAAATACAATCAGTATTAAAAAAAAAAATCAAGGATGACTTTTTTTATGAAAAAAATTATTTATTTATTTTCACAAAGAGGTGTTTATTTTTTTTCAAATAGTATCTTATGTTTTAAATAATATTTAAAATACTTCTACTACTCTTATACTATGACTATCACAATAAAAATATTATTAAGTTTACTTTAAAATATTGTAAATGATATAGATGAACTTATAACTTTAGTCAAACTAACTCTAAACTTAAATTTTTTTAGTAATATAATGATGGTTTATGAGTAATGATAATCGAAGATAAATAAGATTATATCAGTTCTAATATTTTAAATAGTTTTGTACTATTTTCAATATCTAAACAAAACATTGCGATGCTATTGGAAAACATTATAAGTGAGCCCAATGAAATCAAAACATATTAGAAAATATTGATAGGATTCAAATAAGTATTTATAATAGTTTAGGAACATCATCACCCAAATAGGATAAAAAAATTGACTTATTATGGTGTTTTGATCACTGCAATTAAAATACTATACAATCTGCTTAAAAATATTATAAATGATTCAAATGGACTGCTAACATCAACTAAACTAATTACTAATCTGAAAACACTGTGTCATAATTGTCCATAAGTAATGACAACCAAAGAGTAACAATTAATTTTTTAATAGCTTTATAGTGCTTGCAGTACCTTAATAAAAATATTATAAATACTATTGAAAATACTATGCATCAGCAAATCAGTGAAAAAAATTGATAGAAAAATTAAAAGGAAAGATACCATTTGGGTTGGGGAGTGATATCTTATATATTATTAGAATTAAGGGGTATCATCTAGGAAAAATAAAAAAGTGGAGCATCTTTTGCCCCCTAAAATAAAATAAAAAAAGAAGAGCTTTTTGAGAAAAATCACCCAAGTTTCAACACTAAAAAAGAAAGAAAAAGATTTGGCCAATAACCGCTTCACAAAAAGGAACTTTTAGTTGACTTTGGCAAAACCAGCCAACAATGGTGTTCACTTTCGCGATGGATCTAATAGGGCTTTAATTCTCCTAACAATACTAAACAATCTTGAAGGAGGATTAATTGGTCTTCTAAGTAACTTAAGCACCTCAGACACATCAATTTTGATCTCCACAAGTTGCACAGTCTCATCCCTTACTAATCGTAGCCCTTCGAGCATAGCAGTTAGCTCACTAAAGAGATGATTCTTGTCGATCATAAAATTACATCCTCCAACAAGACAGTACTGTTGTTGTTGTACCTTTTATTGTGAGCGAGGCGTTAGCACGGCTCGATTCGGTCCGAGTACATAAATATCGTCAACGTGGGTCATCCCGCGATGAGCTCCCACCGCTTCTCAGCCTAATTCTTGCACAAGGCTTAAGTCTGGGGTGTGTGTGACTACTTTAGTGATTCAGTCGATAGGTAGAGTGATTGAGAGAGTTTTGAGTCAGAAGTACGACCCATCATGATAGTTTTTATGCCTATCATGAAGGGTTGATCGTACGTGGTCTATTAATGGTTGTTGCTTCATCGATTGGCTTAGTCATATGCTTCATGAGGCGTAGGGCATCTCGCTCGGTGTCGCCCTGTGTATTGCTGCCAATGTAGCATCATCCCCTTCGATCTCGGGCGAATGGTACAGCTCGGGAAGTCGACGTCGTCATACGTGATCTTTAGCTTGGTGTAAAGTATCTTGTGTGATCTTGGGCGATCTATATGGCTTGGGAAGCTCACGTGGCTCGAGATATGTAGCTAGAGAAACGAATCCATATATCACCGTATCAAGTATCGAATATCATTTCGAATTAAATAGATCGACACGTCTTAATCATGAAATTTTATAAAATAATTTATCTGTATTGAATTTAAATCATCCCAAAAAGATTGAATTCGAGAAAATAGAAATGGCGATCTGATGATGATGATGGATCAACAGCAACGAAAGTTATTTATCTTATTGAAGAAAATAGAGTAAGAAATTTATTTATTTATTTATTTTTACCACCAAACCAGCATCATTAACTCTCCCATTGACTTAGCAAAACTAACATGTAAAGAACACCATTTGGTTTGACCGAATTGTCTCCAGCGAGGATAGATACTTTTTTTCTTTGTGGTGACGTAATTGCTTGCCAAATCTCAAGCACTCAGTTCTCTGATGAGAATAAAAAGGGGTCACGGAGGACACTAATCATTGCCATTAGCAACAGTACAAGAAAACAAAAAGAACACTCATCAGAGCTTCATAAGTCCACCCTACACCTAATATTTTTATTGGATTTCCCTCCATTCTCCTCCTCCATGATCCCATGCAACAAATAAAATTTTTTGTTTTTTTGTTTTTTGTTTTTTGTTGTGTATGTTATATGATATGTGGCTGACTCGAGACAGGTTTAGAGGGGTGGATCCTACCACCAAATAATAATAATAATTATTATTATTATTATTATTATAAACAACTAAAATTTTTCTGTATCATACTTCAAGTATTTATATTTTTTTTTTGTTTATAGTATTATTTCTTTCATGTAAACATTATATAATATGCCTGTTAGACATCTGATGACCCTGCATAGTTTTTTTTTAAAAAATTAATCACTAAACTTTTGTACATTATTCGTAGGTGACAAAGATAGAATTCGAGCTCGGGACATTGTTTATGTCATGATGGAGCGGCGACAAGGATAAATTTACATGCAGGTTTGCTCGTCACCAATCTATTTTTCTTCTGTATAAAGATTAGGGTAAGGTTCGATTCTTACGAGAGATGCATCAGTGTAGCTTTGTGAGCTTCAAGCAGTTCGCTGTTGATCGTTGATGAAGAAGCTATGATCGCCCATTTGATCGAGGTGGTCACCATGGACTACTAGTTTTACGGGTGGAAAGGAGGTGGAAGATTGCGGAAGGTGAGGCCGGAGGCAGCGTCGAGATGGGAAGCTACAAGCATCGTTCGAAGAGATTACGGATCCTCTGTCGTGAGGAAGAAGATGAGGAGAGAAGAAGATGGGGTGAGTTCTCGAAGAGGAGGAGGAGGAGAAGAAGAAGAAGAAGAAGACGCAATAGGCTTCTCCACCGTGAGGTCAACGCCAAAAGCATCTCGGCTACTTTCCACTTCGTGTCTTCGTCCTCGAAGGAGAAGCACAAGACGCAATAGGCTTCTCCACCATGAAGTCAACGCCGAAGACATCGTCTTCCTCCCCCCTTCATTTGTTCCTCCTTTGGAGGCCAACGCGGCGTCCGACATGGACTCCCCGCCGCCTGCTCGGTCGGTGGGTGGGTCCGGTGCGGGCCGCGCACCACGAGCTCCAATCGCAAGCGCAGCGTTTGCGAGAGGCGTTCCGTCGTCATTCTCCACAGCTGCTTCTGGAACGTGACAGGCGCTTCCCATGCGCCGCCGGGTCACGTCCGTGCGAGGCGCCATGCAGGGGAAAGCGCTACCGCCGTGAACTCACTATATGTACCGAGCGACCCCTCCCCATTGCTCCCCCGCGCCGACAACTTCGTCTATCCCACACCACTCCATGGGGCGGCACACCTCAGCGGCAGCCACAAACGAGCACGGAAAGGCACCGCCGCCGGTCCGCATCATCCGCATGCCCTTACCGAAGCCGTGGCGGCGCCCCGCGCGCCCTTCGCCAGCGGTCTACCACGTGCACAGCAGCGACTTCCGCCAGTTGGTCCAGATGCTCACCGGCGTGTCGCCGCCGCTGCTCCACGCCCCAGAGGCGAAGAGGGGCGTTACGACGCCAGCTCTGCCGCTCAACCTGGGGCCTCCTCCGCCAGAACTAGGTGACAACCTCGGGGACCACAACAACCGCGACCCAGCGATCAAGGCGGGGATTGCGGCGACCATCGATTGGAATGCTGTAGCTACATCGCCATGGGAGCACACAGTACTCCCGGCTTGGAATGCTTCTCCTGCTTGGACTCCGGAGACCGCGGCGGCAGCTCGGAACCCTTTTCCTTGAGAAGCATGCATCGCTCTCCTCCTATGGTGGTGCCACTCTCATCTGCTACTGCTGCAGTACTACTACTACTACTACTACTACTACTACTACTACTACGTCTTGGATTCCTAATAAAAACTCACGTCTCGTTGAGCAAAGTGAGGTAGGCATATAAGCATGGTATAGAAGATAAGAATAAAAGAAGGTGGCACCCAATGGATTATTATATCAATATATATACATATTTGCGTTGAAAAATAAGAGCAGAAAGATATGTAATTTGTTCTGCTTCACCATCGAATACTGAGTGAAAAATCACTAACTCACTGAGACCTTATTTTTAAAGATAAAAAAATGTAATGTAAAAACATGGAAACATGCCCCCTCAAACTCAAAATATTCTTAAAAGACGAGAGTAACTCATTGAACTTTAAAACAAAATAGTATATTACTTCAAAAGTCAAGAGAGTTGTGATGATAAAATATTATTCCGATATGTAATTGTCCTAATAGATCTGACAAACTTAGTCAGTCAATTAGCAATTTTATTATCTTCATGATAAGCATTTAATCGTGAAAGTATCAAAAGAGCGAAGTATATACAAACTGCTATTAATGATATCGAAGATGCTTCACTATCTACAAGTTTTTTTTTTTCTTTTTTTTTCTCACAAGCAGATCCACCAAGACCTGGGAGTTAGTTTTCTATTACACTGGTACATAGAGCTTACTTTGGAGGAAGCTTGCTATAATATAAAATCCAAATAGAAGTTGATAGTAAAAAAAAATTTGATACAAACAGCAATACTTAATGATCCAAGCTCATTCTCATAAAGCTACTCATTTTCTTGCTATCGTTTTCTTATCACATGCTAGATAGCATCGAGAGGATCTCACTATGCTCAGGAATATATTAGTTTTCGTTTTTGTCGAGATTGAGGTGTCGTCTCGACTTGGGATCCGGGCTAAGCGTCCCGTTCCGAGAGGTTGTCTCTTAGGGCGATCAGGGATCCGTCGATTCACCCGGCTCTTGGTCTGGCTCCCGTGTCCTGCACCAAGGCCTTAATCGGGCGGGTGGGACGCCTCGACTCGGTTCCTCTGACGATTAAGTTAGCGATGTGGAGTATCGAGATGCATGTTGTGCAAATGAGAGTCGAGGAGCAGAAGTCCCTTGCTACTGTTTACTTGGATACCTTTTATACTACCTACGAAAAGAAGAGTTCGTACAAGATTGTTTAATATGTGTGGGCGCCAGTGCAGTGCAGCAGTCTGCTACCGTGCTCCTCGAGGGAAGGGCGAATCAGCGACCTATCTGCTGATGTCAACCGGTGCACTCCTCGTCTCATCATGCTCCTTAAGTGGCGGGTCGAGATAGTGTCTCTTTCCGAGGCCATGGTCCAAGCTAAGTCGGATGTGTCCATTTGATTTTACGAGGATGATGTGGTGATCTTTGTTGTGTAACTAAAATATGATTTATCAGAATCCAATAAACCTTTTAAGGGCGAGATATCTCTATTAGTTATCATATATAAAGTATATATAAAACCTCTCTTTGTAAAAAAAAAATCATCCTATTAACACCAAATTATAATAAGAATATCTTAATCAAAAAGAAAAAAAAATATATGTGCATGTACGAAGAGATGTTAAACTAAACATAAACACATGCCTAACTTATTCGATTATAACAAGAACTAAGAGATAAAATAAGTTGTATAGTAGGAATATTAATTAGACTCATTTAAGAGAGGATTTTATATTAGACTCATTTAAGAGAGGATTTTAGATGCAAAATAAATTTCAACCATATCAAATGAACATTGATGATGTAGTGGGATCAAAAAATAATATAATTTTATCAATTTGTACATGAAATATCTAAGAGTCTAGTTCCTAACAATTTTTTTTTTTTTTGATCAAATCAGAGTTTTGTACATAATATTACAGTTAAAACAAGATAGATAAGTCAGGATTCTCATATAAGTTCATAATTATAAGTTTATATCTCGATTGAGGTTGATGCTATTAGAAAAGAAAAAACTCTATTAGCTATTCATAATAAGAATGAATCATAGCTACCATAGGATCAAATAGAATACTTGTCTTAGAGCTAATTCTAAAGATCTTGAATTAATCTAAATTCCCCGTGCTAAAGCAAGAACACTTGTCTTTCTTTTTCTCCTCTAAAATGGAGGGTGTGAAGGCTCTAATTAGGTAAGGTTTCATATTTTTGATCTCAAATTATAAATATTTAGATAACACAATATTACAAGGTGGTAAGCATGCACTAAAATACCACTAGATGCCAATGTATAGTAAGCATGAGGCAGCACACTATTTACTAATGATACATATCACCCTTTTTTTCTCATTATCCTAATATAAAAAAATTTAAAAATTATTCAAATTATATGATTCACAACTACGTCTCTAGCACTAAGCCTTCAATATAAAATTAATTAATATAAGAAATATTGAATAAATTCTCATATTAAAATAATAAAAAATCATGGATGATCACAAATAATTAAAAATTATGGTACCTAGAATCAATCCCCATATTTTAAACTATTTTTCACTGCCTATAATCTGACAATACAATTCTAAATCTACTATACGTAGATGGCTATGGGGGGAGATGTCAATATAGTACAAATATTTGAGAAAATTAATGATTTTTTTTAATTTCTAGCCCTTTGTAATACATTATTTGTGATATCCTAATTATTTGGGGAAGTACAGCCCATTTAATTAAAAAATGATAAGGCCTGAAATGTAATATGAAAATAAATGATAGAGTTTGTTATATAAATAATCATACGAATTCGCTAAATTAAAAATATATATATATATATTAGTCTTCGATGTCCTCTCCTTCTCGAGATCCTTTTTCCTCTTCTTCTTCCTCCTTGCCTCTAGCTATAGTTTTTTTAGTATGTGTGAGAAAAGACTTAATAGTTTTTTTTAGTATTATTTAATGTAATTTTGATTAGTTATACCTATCTCATTTTTAAGTATTTATATAATGCAAAGAATTTATCATCACAAAGACCTTCACTGTAGAAGATGGATGAAATTAGATAATTATCAAGTTTTGATTCCTTACAATATTTTCTAAAAATATATCGTTTTTAGCATGCTTGAGCATTTATTATCCATAATATAAGTAATAAAATATGTGGCTGTGACGAGTCTCCCTAGAGAAGAAGATGACCAAAATTGGATATCATTTCGTGAAGTTTTGATCGATTACTATTTTTTTTTTTTTCTTCGAAAACAATGATACCTTACTTGTAAGAAATATTATGGATCGATCAATGTCAGCACTCGATGATATTTAATTTTATTCATCTTGTTTAAGGATGATCTTCTTAAAAAAAAGATTATTTGGGTTATAAGTACTCAAGATTCAAATATTTATATTATTTTAAAGAAAAATCTTGTAATGCATAGAAAAAATACATTGACGGATGTTCCATTTTGTCCAATCTCGTGCATCTTTTGTCATAATGTCTTTTGGTATATTTTGAGCAAACAATTCAACAACTAGAAAAATTATGCACAAGTCTTTGACAAAAAAAAAATTAATATAACTAAGGTCAAAAAATTCTTCTTGATATTTGTACTGTATCCAAATATCAAAATCACCTATCATATTTTAAAACTCATATAATTGATTTTCATATTATGTCTCAAAATAAAAGTCATCTTTCGTATTTTAAAACTCATATAAGTTACCCCTGTACTATATCTCAAAATCAAAATTACCCATATACTTTAAAACTTGTATAAGTGAACTTTCGTACTACGATTTCGCATTAAAGTAGTATACTCTGTTAGAAATAATAACTTGAGATGTATTACTATTGATGTATATTCCAATTGACATGGTTGTTAGATTACTAATAGTTGGGCACATAATAGTTCAATCAATTGATTATATCTTTTTATTTTTTTGTAGGTTCTGTGATTGATTATAAATGGGATATGTTCGAGTTTTAGGGGAGGTGATGTTGAAATTTAATCACACTTAGTATTTGATTTTTTTAATTATCTTCGCATAGTTTAACTATATTGAAACCTCCCCTCTTTTAATTTAAGAAAATAAATGATATTACCTTTTGTATTAATAGAAGAGGTTTGTTTAACCTCCACATAATAGCATGGGGCCACTTTGATGTAAAATTATTGTACGAGAGGTTAATTATACGAGTTTTAAAATACGAGGGATGACTTTGATTTTGAAGCACAGTACTGAATGTTAAAAAAAAATTTGATCATTATTTTACATAAGGGATTTGTTTAACATCCACAAAATAGCATAGGGTTCACTTTGATGTAAAATTATTTTACGAGAGGTTAGTTTTAAAGTATGAGGGATGACTTTGATTTTGAAGCACAGTACAGAATATTAATAAGAATTTTGATCATTATTTTACGTAAAACGTAATCTTATTTCTAATAAAGGGGGTCACTTATATGAGTATTAAGATATAAAAGATGATTTTAAAGTACAGAAGATTCACTTACACGAGTTTAGAAGATCAATTTTAATTTTGAAACGATAAATAATAATTTTGAAGCGATGAATAAGAATTTAAAACTATAACTAATCTCAAAATATTGAATATGTGAAAGAAAATATTACTGTTTTAACGGATTTACAAGAAAGAAAAAAAAAGCAAGAAAAAGATTGATTCGTTGACAATAAGAGCAGCGGAGCAACGGAACACGCCTCCCCCGCCTCAGTGACACTCACCGTCTCCTCACCATGGCGGCCGGCCATGAGCTCCACCCCCTCATTTTGGTCCCCGGCCTGAGCGGAAACCAGCTCGAGGCCCGGCTGACGGAGGATTACAGCCCGCCCCTGCCCGCCCCCCAAGCTCAGCAAGCCGCTGGCTGGTTCAGGATCTGGATGGACCGCTCCCTCATCCTGAATTCCGCCGCCCTGCGATGCTTCGCCCACCAGCTGAGCCTCGTCTACGACCCCGACGCCGACGACTTCCGCAACGTGCCCGGCGTCGACACCCGCGTCCCCTTCTTCGGCTCCACCGAGGGGTTACGATTCCTCGATCCCGACCACAAGTGAGCAAAAGCCCTCCCTCCATCATCCTTCTTTCTTGCAAGGTTTGAGCCACTGATTGATCTAGCATATCCCAACTCATTTGGCTGTTTAAGATCTAAGGATCATGTAGTCCTCAGTTTTATTCCTTTTCTTCTTCATCTTCTTTTTCCACTGTTTCTATTTTACATTTGGGATCTGAAAACAAGGTGCTATATTTTACCTTTGATTTCAAGTAAGAAAATGACTATAATAATCAATAAAATTGATAATTTTCTATCAGGTTTAAGATTTAAGGATCATGTAGTCCTCAGTTTTATTCCTTTTCTTCTTCATCTTTTTTTTCCACTGTTTCTATTTTACATTCGGGATCTGAAAACAAGGTGCTGTATTTTACGTTTGATTTCAAGTAAGAAAATGGCTATAATAATCAATAAAATTGATAATGTCTATCAGATTTGTATGTATGTATGTGTGTGTGTGTGTGTGTGTGTTTTTTTTTTTTTTTTTGACATATGTTACTTATTTGATCTCTTTCAAACTTTTCGGCCTTAATATTTTAGCCTCCAGCCAAATTATCCCTTTTTGCACTGTTTCTATTTTACATTTGGGATCTGAAAACAAGGTGCTGTATTTTACCTTTGATTTCAAGTAAGAAAATTTCTATCAGATTTGTATGTATGTGTGTGTGTGTTCTCTCTTTTTTTTCTTTTTTTGACATATGCTACTTATTTGATCTCTTTCAAACTTTTAGGCCTCAATATTTTAGCCTCCAGCCAAATTATCCTAGCCTGGCATAAGGTTGATCAAATAAATTGTGCTGTCCTGACCAAGACTGCAAATCATCTAAATATATTCTACAATTGCAGATGCATTCTGAATAAGTTGTCTGATCTACTTCAGGACTACAATTTTTCAGGGATTCTTCTATTTGCATGGATACCCTGGTGAAGTCCTTGGAAGAAATTGGGTACCAAGACAGCCTCAACCTTTTCGGAGCACCTTACGATTTCCGATACAGCCTTGCCGCCGAAGGTCATCCATCAAAGGTGGCTACTCAATATCTTCAAGATCTCAGAGAGCTAGTTGAGCAAGCCAGCCAGATGAACGGAGACAAACCTGTGATCATTTTAACACACAGCTATGGTGGATTGCTCACCCTTCATCTCCTTAACCGCAATCCTCCATGGTGGCGTCGAAAGTTCATCAAGCACTTCGTAGCACTGTCTGCACCATGGGGAGGCGTTGTCATGGAAATGTTCACGTTCACCTGTGGAGACACAATGGGGATGTCATTTGTGGATCCCTTAATAGTAAGAGAACAATTCAGGAGAACGGAAAGCAACCTTTGGCTTCTGCCTTCTCCTAAAGCATTTGGAGACAGACCACTTGCCATTACAAGTGACAGGAACTACTCAGCAACCGACATGGCAGAATTCCTGCAAGCAATTGGGTTCCAAGAGGGCGTAAAGCCTTATGTATCTCGGATACTACCATTGTTAGAGGAGATGGCAGCGCCGGGAGTTCCAATGACTTGCATTGTAGGGGTTGGGGTGATCACTCCTGAAACATATCTCTACAATGGTGAAGGGAAGTTTGATGAGCCTCCTGAGGTGGTTTATGGTGATGGGGATGGGTTGGTGAATCTGGCTAGCTTATTGGCACTTGAATCAGAATGGTTTGATGCATCAGAACAAGAGCTCAAAGTCATCAAAATCCCAAATGCAACTCATGCTGGTATTCTCACCCAAGAATTTGCTGTAAGAGAAATAATAAGAGAAGTGTTGGATGTCAACTCTGCACCTACATGAATTGTTTCCTTGTTGAGGGATAACAAATATTTGTGCTTCTAAACTTGTAAGTTTAGAAACTCTTAGAAAAATGTGTTCAACTGTCTTTATTTATATCAATTATATGAACTGTTATGTTTTTATTTATAGGATTGCAATATCTTTCTCCATGTGCATTAAGAATAAGTAAATAGACATTACTTAAATTATATATATGTATTATAATTTGTTTATTGATCAAATATAAATAAGTAGTTATTGGCTTTGTTGAGAAATATAGTGTTGTTCATTCAAACATGAAGTCTACTGGATCTACCTAATGATAGAAGAAGGTCTAACTCTTTATTAGAATCTAATCTAGTGCTACTAAGAAGCTACTGTAAAAATCATAAACTAAACATAGAAATCTTAACACCATTGAGTAGGAACTTGTACAAATCAATTGTAAAATAAATACATGTACGAAAGCCAATGTATATCAAATATCCGAAAAAGTACTCCTACAATAACGGAGTAATCTAAAAAATTTGTATTCTCTCAAAAATGGATAAAGATAAACTTATATCGCACTACTAATAACAAATGAAGTGATGTCTCTCACCCACCAAAGTGGGGATGCATTTTTCTTAATAGTTGATAGAAGAATCATCCAATCGCTATATCTGAAGATCCGTTAAGCCTCGATGAAAATCACTTTACCTACCCTTGGTGGAGAAATAAAATCATCTCATATTTATCATATCTAAATCAAAATCAAGTAATACATTGAAACATCTTAATTTATCTTTCAAATATTATTAATATCAAATAATATCAATTAATCCTCAATAAAACTTAAACCTTAACTCAATCAATTCAATTGAATTTGATTTAACAATAACCTAATTGAATTAGTCTATAATCCTTATTTAACCGATCTAGTATCACCCTAAACTGACATAATGTAAACCATATTAGATTTGAGATCATCCTGAATCAATCTAAACTAATCAAATCTAATTAATTTAATCAATATTTGGGTCCAAATCAATCAAAATAAGAGCAATGAGATAGACCTCATAACGTTGAGATAGGTTGGATAGCTTGTATAGTTTTGCATGCCTGATCAATGGTGACATCTCCTCCTCCTTCTCTTGATTTCAAAAATAATATCCTACATAAAATTAAAATATTAATAAAAATTATTTAGGCAAAAATTCTCTTATATAATAAAGGCCTTTATCTAGTTAACTGTCACTTCTAATAAAGAAAGAAGATGATGGTCTTAATATTATTCTAAACATCAGCCTTTTTAAATCTACCCTTCTAAGTAAGATCTCTGGATTAATAGATACCTTAACAAGGATGATTAGCTTGCCAAATCCATTTGTCTATGCTAGATGATACAATCATATACATCCATCCATGAAACATTTCTGAACAAAATAAGTTGGAGCTTGAGGCTTTTTACTCGAGCTATATCTAATCTTAAAGAAGATTTTTTTTTTTTTTAAAGCAAATTGGTTACAGTCAACAAACCAAAATTTTTTTTCTTCTGATGCTTGGATTTTTAAGTACCTTTAAATTTATTATCTATATTTTATAAGTGTTGCCTAATTGTTTAGTTAATATGCACACAACACACATATATGTCTATGAAATATATGCAAACCGTTCATCTGAAAATTAAAAAATAATGTTCTTTTCAATAAAAGGAAATCTTCCATTCAATGGGCTTAGATAATTCTTTTGAAAATAATATGCTAAATAATGCTATTATACTTAATTAAAAAAAAATCATTTGTAGGGTGATTGATGGTACTTTCTATCCGTTTTGGTAGATTGAATAATCGAGCGAACTAATTATGATAAACCTGTCGATTCAATTACTCAATTAGAAGATTTTTTAATATATTTATAAAATATTCTTTTTTAAAATATAAATCTTCTTATTCCTAAACTAATAATGATAGTAATTGTATTCTTTTATATATGATTTGATTTATATTAACTTTTGAATCAATTTATCTCCATTATAATAGTTTTTTAAATAAATTTATAATATTTTGATGGAGGTTCTAAATATATTATAAATCTATTCAAATTTTATAATAAGAGATTTTTCTAATTGTTTTGTAATGGTGCATTTCAAAGATTAGGAACACTCCTTTCAGGAATATGAAAAGAAAAGGCATTTTGAGATAAGTCCAAAAATGAAATAATATATTGGCATTTGAATTTATCCAATATATAAATAATTAAAAAAAAAAGAAGAAGAAGAATGGTTTAAGGTAACCGTCGCGGTTTGGGTACCATTTTGGATCTGCGCGTCGCCGACAGCAGCGCGTGGCCGTTGCACGACGAACCGAAGCGGCTCTCCGACCGGCGCTCGTGTTCGATTCCGTTTCTGTCGGCGCGCTCGTCTTCGGAACCCTAGAAATCAAGTGTCGGTGTTGGATTGTCGCCCTCCCTTCCCGGGCGACCAGGGAGGGGGATGCTGTAGCGATGGCCGGCGAGAAGCCGATCTCGATCTCTAGTGGTCTCTCCGATGGCGAGACCCCTTCCAGGTACCCGCCCCTTTCGCTCAATTCGGGACTTTTGAGGTCTGTTATGCTGTTTTTTGCGGCTCGAAGTAGGGTTTCGATGGAGCTTATCTCTTGATGACCAGTGCAAATTGGCGTCCTGGAACCACTTGTCCTGGGAAGTTCTTACCAGGAATTGCTAGTAGTTGTACGTAAATTAGCAAAATTTACATATTTGTGTTCTTGCTGCATTCTTGATCTTCTGGACTCATTTGCGTGTTGGAGTGCCAGATTAAGGTCGTTATTCTTTGCCGCAAGAAACGCAAAGATTCTATGACTTATTACCAAATGGTCTTTTAGTCATGGTTTCTCAAAATTTAAGCTTTGTTGACAGGAACCCCTTATAAAGTTCATTACATATATACTTCTGCCATGTGCGGACTTTTGTTGATTGAACCTCTAGTTCTTGTTGGCAATTGTAATCATTTGCAATCTCAACTGAGCTTTTTAATGGAGTCTATTGCCCCTTCTCATCAAACTATATACATTTATATTTGCAAATAATGATCTTGTTGCTAGGTGTGAATTGTTAAGTATGGTGAAGAAACATTCAAGCCTACTGGGTGATTCGGTACATGATGAACAGGATTCTTCAGATGTTGTAATGGACAACGGGTTCTGGCATGAGGTCCTGGATCTGTATTTTATACGTGGGAGGGTATCAAAGGGACGTGAAGAGGATGACCTTGTGTTTTTTGTTAGAAACATGGTAATGTTCAATTACCTGAGATGATTCGAGCGTATGTAATGTTTCTCCATGTCCCTTCTCCATTTTTGTGCCCAACCCTTCTTTTTGTCTTTACTTCCAGAGTTTTCGTGGATACAGATTTAATGATGATGTGGAAGATGGTTCTCCTTTCTTTGTCCGTAGATGGGCCCCCAGGGTAACTAACATGGAGTTCAATTTTCTTATATATTGTGCTTGCCGTAGCTGTGAAGTTCTGTAAACTTTCGTAGTTCCCTGTTGTTCATTTTGATGGATGATTTAATAAACAAACCTAAGATTTTCAGCTGAACTTAATCATTCAAAAATACAGCTTTAGGTAGCACTCATTTGCATTACTTCAGTAAATCTTAGTATCTGATTCTCTTATTTTTAGGTCCTTCTGTGACCTGGAAATGCTCAGGTGCATGCATGTTTCTTCAGTTTCATGTCATATGTGCTTTTGCGTTTGAAAATTGGAATATCACCATTTTCCACATTGTAGTTACTAGGTTGTCAAACATGATTTTGATTCTGCGGATTGCATAATGAACTTGAAGAACTTTGTGTAAGAATAACTTCACAAGTTCATCATCTTTCCATTGCTTTAATTTCTTTTGACTTAAATTGGAATTATAGTTGGTTAGGTTTTAACTTCTTTTGGTAAATGGTTTTATTTAATGTTCTAAATCTCAAAGGCAGTCCATATGACATATGCAGATTAATGGATGCACTTTTGAGTTTCAACATAGCATGTGTCTAATAATAGAGTGAATATTTAGCTGACAGGAACGGTGTTAGTATGTTTTACTCAATGATTTAAAAAGCGCTAGGCGCTAGGGTCCCAAAACGCCCGAGGCGCTTGCTCGAGCGAAGCGAGGCTCTAAAATAAAAAAATATATAATATAATTAATAAATATAAAAAATATATATAATATACTATTAACTATGTTAACAGTAGAGATGAGGCGAGGCGCTGACCGAGAGCGAAAGCTGCTTACTGAGAACAGTGGCAGCGACAACGGAGAGCAGTAGAAACGAGGCGACGAGCTAACCTGACCGAGAGTGAGAGGAGCGGTGGTGACAACGATGGCGACGAAGAGCAACGATTGTAGCGACGGAGGTGAGGACCAGCGACTGTATTGACGACGGCGAAGAGAAGCGACAACAGCGACGGTGGCGAAGACCAGCGACGACGGCGAAGACAGCAGCAGGACAACGAATGAGGTAGTGGCAGCGGCGAGATGTCGGCGACATAATCCCAATTCGAGATGAGAAGATTAGGGTTGACTCATGAAATATATTGCTGCGTTAGTTGGTTCGATTGAACCAACTAATGCGAACGATCGAACCAGAGCTAAAAGCCTGGTTCGGTCACTTGGTTTACCCGGGCGGTCGCCCGAAGCACACGGCGCTTAGGTTCGGGGGAGCGCCCAAGCTTCACCTCTTTGAAGAACGCCGCCTGGAGTTGAGCGAGGCGCTCGGGCCTCACCTCGCATCGCCTGAGCGCTTAGGCGATCACTCGAGCATCTTTTTAAATCACTAGTTTTACCATGAAATATAACCACATAAATTTCTTGTTCTTAATGTCCTGCAGTTGGAGAAAGTAGTTGGTGAAGATTCTGCATGTGTGGATTGGAGACGTTCCTTTTACTTAAATTTGATTGCCCACACATCATATACAGTCACAGTTGCAATTTGCAGGTACCTTTCTTTTGACTCACTTTTGAAAATGATAGTATTTTTCTTGTGGCACTAGAAACTTATTGTTATTGGTAAATGACCCCATTTGTTTACTGTCTGAACTTATACTCATCTATTTATTTGCCTTTCTACCGGCTTTATAAGAAATCAAATCATCAATGAATTAGCCTTTTCAATTTTCTAGTGTCATTTAGTGAATGCAGACTCTAATTTGTTTAATATGCATTTTTCTTCTCTCATGCGTCCCTAGCACATGTATGCTTTCACTCTGATCTTTTGTCTTAAAAGTCTGTTGTAGCTTGTTGTTAAGGGTTATTGTTGTAGCTTGTTGTTAGGGATAAGTACAGTTTTTCACTTGGAGAAAAGCTTGATGCCCTCTTGATGTTGATTTTTGTGGGGTTTTGTAACTGCCCATGCCTGATTCAGAAAATTCTGTCTATTGTTTCGTGTGTCCAACCTAATTAAGAACAGAATACGGACATTCTTTTAGGTTTCTAATGTGTTTTTTGAATATATGAGTTACTTGGATTGGCTATGTAATGTTTTCACCCTTATGCAAAATTGTGGTTGTATGTTCATCTCCAAATCTTTTGATTCAAGTTGTGTAGTGAATCAGATTGCCCAGTTAGGGTAAAAAGAGAAGACTTTACAGTTTACAGAGTTACCCTGATGCTTACCTGATCCTAAAGAACTGAATTTACTTGGAAACCTATAAAGATTGTTGTGGAATTGCTCCTCGAAAATGACAAGACAATAATGCATTCTAATACTACATTTGAAGAACTGAAGTTGGATTCTTAGATGTTAATCATTCTATTTTCTCTACCATATTTGATCATGAAGGTTCTTGTTTTTTGCTTTTATTTGATAATTCACTGTCAGTAAACAAGATCTGGAGAAACGTCTAAGTGGGCAGGACATATCACTTTCACCAATATATAAGGTATTTCTGCCAATGAACTCTCTCTCTATCACTCGTGCTCATATTAACTTGATGATTTTTTTTTCTGCAAAATAGTTTATTGACATCTTGGGATATTCAAATTAATTAATACTTGATTTATTCAAATAAATTCTGTCTTCTGAAAGAAAGATTGCATGCTTTTTCAAATTTTGTTGATATATTCATGAAAAGGAAATGTCACTATACCACACTTGATGGATACTCTTAAAGAGTGGAAGTGTTAGACTAGTGCAGATTCTCATTTTTTAAACAAATCTTTAACTTTTATTGGCACTGGAAATTCACTGTTTTACATGTGTTGTAAATACTTACCATCATTTATTTGGGAAAATGTATTTGATCACGAATTTCAATCTCTTTACTTCCATCAAGTCCAACTAGAAAGTAATTCTAAAGTCAATTTGTTAACAAATTATAATTTCAATTATTTTATTATGTTTTTATAACTTTCTTATTTCTATTCCCTTGTTTCTGAATTTTTTATGTTTGGCTTGACATGTCCTGTTATCTGATTGGAAGTTGAAAATGGTTCTGCATCTTTAAGATCATTCTGAGCTTTAATTGCCTAAGCTTGCAACAGTTCAGATTAAATAAATTTGCGATGAGGCTAACTTGTCTATCATGTTATGGAACATCACTGAATTTTCTAAACTAAACACACATTATTTTCGTTTACACACATTAATTAGCCACACTTTATATGACCACTTTTTCATAGGACAAATGTCAGAGGTTAGGAATGTTCATTTTCGTGCATGGGCATTTATTGTTGATCATGTTAAATAAGTTGTGTCTTGCTTTGCATCCTTTTAAGTTTATTATGCTTTGTATGTGTATGTGGTAACAAGAGTAAAGAGGGCTATATTTGCAAAAATGAAACTTCCTAGGCATATGTATCTGATAATCCAACACATCATTAACTTTTCAAGAAATGACTAGAATTTATATTAACATAGAAAGGCCTATCATTATAGCCATTCTTTCAACCATGATTTGCATATCTTGGCCAATCATCCTAGGGTCAAATACCAATTTTGAGTTTCTTTTGTCATTGTTTCTTATGTATTGAAAATGAGTGTTAACAATTGCCTGTTGAATGCTTTGTTTTCCCCTTAATCATACAATTACTGGATCAGGTTGTAAAGACTGTTTATGCATCTCCAAGCCGTGTTGATTTTCAATTGGACCATAAAAAGGTTAGTCATTGTCAGGTTCAGTCCCTATCTTTTCTTCTTCTAATATGCATCTGTCTTTTTTCAGGCTGCAGAAACTTTACCTGCGTACCCAAATATCTGTTTTTCAGTTGATGACTTTGATGACACTTTTGATGCTGTGGTAACATGTCTTAATTTGTTTTCGAGAAAACTTCAGTTATTTAAATTCTGAGCTCATTGTCATGCTCTGATGAATTCAATTTTCAGCACTAACTTCATGTCCTTATATAGTATCCCTTGTGAAAAAGATGGCGGTGATGTGTAGTTCTACAAGCTTATCATTTTCTCGACTGACTTTGTAACATTTAATTCTTGTTCAACTAGATTATGAAGTCTACATTGGTTATCATTTCAAATGTAATGTATTTGTTCAACCATTGAGGTCAATTCATTTAAGTTAATAAAAAGCTAGATCATCCTTTTGACCACTGATGTCATTCATTTTGTGAACTTAATTGTATATTTATCACCAACAAATACCCAAATATTTGGGAAATTATGGCTTATTTTTGTTGGTATTATTAATTATTTTTAGGAGAAGTTATTGGTAAAAAATGTAGGAAATAAAAATGTTTATAATATATTTTAGGTTGGTGAATCATGTTGCTTTCGCATGAGAACAAAAGGCTGGGCTTTAGGAGGTTTCATTTAATTCATTCTTATACATCTTAGAAAAAGTTTGTGCCAACAATGGAATTGAATTTGTAGTCCTGGTCCAGGCCCAACACTTCTTTCCTACTTTCAAGAAATAGGCATATAGTTAGGGCTCTTGTATGTATCAGCATACCAACACATGGTATGCTGGTTTGTACAATGGTACCAAAAAGAAAAAGATTTGGATCAGTATAGGTCTAGTATATATTGGTGTACACAACCATGGTTTGTTATCACGGTTATGGGAAAAAGGTCCAAAATTTTAAAAATAAAAACTTTAATTTATTTCTTTTATCATATATTCTTGACAAATACAATCAATATCATTATTGATCAAGTGATTTTAATTTAGATTACAATAGAATACAACATATATATATATATATATATATGTATGTATTATATGTATGTATGTATGTATGTATGTATATGTATATATGGATATGTATATGTATATATATACACATATACATATACATATAGATACATATATATATATATATATTTATATGCATATACACATATATATATTTACACACACACACACATATATATATATATATATATATATAAGGACTGAAATCAGTATCTAAAGAATACATATACACATAAAGAAGTTTAATGAGTTAGATATAAAACTAAACATATATTTGCTCTTTCCACTGTAAGTGATAGGTGAATCGGGGTCCTCAATATGGTTAAGATGGAGATTAATATAATGCATCTATAAGACCGATGAATAGAACTGCTACTACGATATCTAATACTGGTAAATAATGTGACACTGATGCAATAATGTGGTAGTAGTCATTGCCATAGATTTATGTGGATCTGGGTAGATTAGCACAGATCCAGGCAAGATCCTCAGGGATCAATGATAGATTCATTCTGATTTACAAGAATCTAGGCCTTTAAATCAAGCCCTAGATTAGATTTAAACAGAAATGATCTTGGCTAACGATGGAAGAGTAACCATAAACCCTAACTAATTGCATGAGATAAGCTTAGAGATTGGTTTCCGGTTTACTTTGATTTTGAGGAGAAAACAGATTGGGTCTTTGAATTCAATTTTCTTGAGCAAAGAGCCCTCCCTTAATTTTCTTTAATAATTTTGAAGAGAGTTGAAAGAGATTTAGAAGAGATATGTGAGTAAAGGAAAGGGAGGCAGCTTTAAACCTGCCAATGGGCCTCTTTGGATTGGATCCAAACTGAGTAGGCTTATCGTCTGGACTCTGGTGTAGACCCATGTTATCGTGCTTGTACTGGGTGGTGATCCCTGACACCAGTCTTGAATAGCATGGTAGAGGCTCGTCCAAGTCTCAACTGGCAGCTGGATTGATAAATATCACCCATACCATACTGATCCAGGCGGTATAGAGTTCCTTGGTGCCAATCACGAATGCCTTAATCTTGTCTGGTTAATATGATTGTATATTATTCATTACTTTACCACTAGTTAGTATGCCATGCATGTTGATGCTGATTTCTTTATCCTTCTTTGTCATCGGGAATTATAAAGATATCATTATCGTGTTTTTGGATTCAGTTAATTTTGCTTATTCATTCCATTACTTGAAAGATCTTAGAAAAAGATTTGGATTCAATTTGGTTAGGTTTTGTCCGAAAGAAATCATTGCTACTGTGTTCTTCTTAATGCACATGGTGGACCCGCTTTTCCAACAGATGAGGATCTCCCAGAGTGCAACTCTAGCAGGCCTGTAAATGTACACAAGGATGTGGAGGAAGCCAAGCCATCTAAGGTTTTGTTGTTTAATAGTCTAATTCTGTTGCAATATCCTATCCTTCATTTTGTATGTAGTGTTTGGTGGCTGCATGTGATCATTATTGTTGCTGTTGATATTCATTTAAATTTGATTTGTGAATTTCATTTTGTGATTGAAGCATGCTGACCATGTCATACCATGGCAGCAAGGCGCTAACATTTACATGACATAAACGTGCCTGTGTTTAATAATAGGTTTGTCCATAAGCATACTACCAACACTGCATGATATTATTCAGCATGGTGGGACACTGTACTATTCTTTTGATGCAAAATAGAGCGTGCCTCATATGATGCACTCAAAATTTCTATTTAGTCGTGAACTGAAGTAAGTTAGCATTAAAAATTCTTTCTGTGAGTTATATAAGTTCATTTACTGCATATTTGAATCTGCAAATATTTAAAATAAAGATTTTGATCCTTTGATCTATCATGTGGTTGGAAAAAATAGAATGGTTTTTAATGTTGTTATAGCATCTGGCTTGTGGGTACAGTGTTAGCAATATACATTACAAAGCACTCCTCATTGCATGGGTTCTTTTTTAATGTTGTCAAGTCGCATATAGAATCAGAAAGCAATAGGAATTGTGGCACAACTTTGCAATATACATTACAAACTACATAGTGCTCCTTGTTGCATTGATTTTAAATACGGATTGGTACACTACACATTGACTAATATTTACTACTTTGTCTAAGAATTAGTATCAAGTCATATGGTCCTGTACCAGTTGGTATTACTTTTTTGTTATTTTTTATGGGTGATTGTATCACCTGGTAAACTACTACTACAATACTAAAACAATAGGAACATATTTAGTTAGAATTGTTGAGATCTCCATGAGATATTCACAAGAAAAGTGAACCACAAACTTACAAGGAAATTTCTACTTCATAAGCTGTTATAATTTCTCTGAAGTTTTTTATATCATATTTCTGCAACATTATCAATGACAAGAAACTGTGCTGAACTACCAGAGACCAACATCCAAAGTCTACATTTTGGAATATCTGTAAAACAATCATTAAAAATCTTATCAGTTAGGATTTTATGGCTCAAATTAACACCTGGTGTACCAGTAGTCTACCAGTCAGATTACTAAAACCAAGATTTGCATTTTCTTATTTTATATATTAATGTTAAAATGATCAAATAGATGTATGTTTTCTTATTTTTATTTACCATTTCCATGAACAGGCATGAATTGGCTTGATTAAAGAAAATATTTAGATATGTACATCAATTGTGTGGTTTCTTCTCATTGGGGTAATTTTTTGGTCGGGGTGTCTATTAATAAATATCCATAACCTACCATTAATTGTTAATGGAATTTGATGGACAAGTTATTCATTCATATTTAGGCATCAAGACTGGTTAAGTATCAGTAATGAGACTATAATTGCATGTGACCAGCAGATGGATCTAGTCAAGCACTAAATTGTAAGATTGTATCATTGGAATAGTAAGATTGACAAGCACTTTTCCCCTTCAAAATATTGGAGCCACTTGAATGAAAAGAGGAGCCATGTAAAAGGAATTTTAATGAGTGTTCTGCAAATATTTCAAACTGTAAAATTTGAGAGTTGACCTCTAATAGTTTAGGATAGTTTTTGTCATGGAAATAAATTTACAAATATGAACTTAATGGTCATGATTATAATTATATTTTCAGTTTATCCAATTATATATTACTTTCATGGAAAATTGTGAAATAAAGAACTTCACAGAAGTTATAGTCTGTGAAGGAGAAAATTCCTTATAAGTTTGTGGTTTACAGATGTTTTATGGAGATTTAGGTTTTTTGTTATGTTATCTATTCCTTCTTCTGAATGAATTATAGCTGATATGCTGATTGCCCTTGGTCCTGCAGTTTTTAAAGAATATATGGGTGCAACTTTTGACAAGAGCATTATTTATGACTGCAGCTTACTCTCTTCTCAGGATTCGTCAGCTATCAGATGGTTAGAGAAGCATATGATGGTGAGTATTTCGTATTTCTTTGTTTATGGATAGACGAAGGTGTGGAAATTTTTTTCCTTCAAGATAAATTGAATGGCCTTTCAAGTATTTCATTTAAGATTATGATATCACAAAAGGTGCCTGGTCTTCTCAAAATTCACACTTGAAACTTTCTGGTAATATCCTTTGTCAGATAATTACATTTTAAATCTTTATTATTGTTATGTTACAAGGAACACCTTTATGTAATTCACTTGATTAAGATATATTTTAACAGAATTACAACTGTTCCTTCCAAAACATCAGCTAACTTGAAAATTGTATTAAAAAGACCTACAGATCAAATGACCAAAATACCCCTATGTTCAAATTGCTTAACTCAACTCCTCTTTGATAACTTTAAAATCCCTAGATACTCTGCTTCTCTCAGATGTCCTACCTTCTTTTGAATCCACCATCAGTGAGCCTACTTGAACTCCAAATTTGCACTCCAAATGAGCCATTCTGTCAGTCTGACTTTCTTGCAAAAATGTCGATTGCAACTCAAAATGTGCATTAATGTGAACATATTTGCAATGTGAACACTGTTTTTCACACTGCCTCATGACTAAGGTGGAAGCGGTTTCATGTATTCCAAAGTCCAAACAGTTACCGAAGTAATCAAAATTCAATTTCAATGATTAATACAGAGTTGTATTTATTGATCTGATAAGTGATCAGTGCCTGACCATATAGGTGTGGCCTAGGGCTTGCGGTATTTTTTCTTTTATTATTTTTTCTGGTGGTTGCAATGATCAATACACACTTGTTTTTTATTGTTCCTGATCAGTGCCAAACCATATAGGTGTGTCCTAGCACCTGCGGCATTTATTTTTTTATTATTTTTTTCTGGTAAGTGATACAGGTCAACAGTGCTATTTGTGTGCTATCAATCCAATTGCTTATGAAAACCAGTATTGGACTGAGATTTAAGTCCTTGCAATTGCCTTGCCTATGACTTTTGGTCTTTGAATGGAAGGAAATAGTCTGTTTAGTGGAGTTTTAGAGTTGTTGCAAAGGAGAAAAAGAGGAACAGCCATGACAACTAGGAAATGTTACGGTGAATAGCATTCACAGGTTAGTGTAAAAGAAAAAGGTGGAGGGATGGGGACCTATTTGTAATTTAAGAACTTGACATTTTGGTAGTAGGATATTTGGTTATGTTCAAATTGTAAAATTTAAAGAACATTATTTTTTTTGCTAGCAACAGTATATTAGAGGGTTTGGCACATGGCTAACTTATTTGAGTCAATTCTTGATCAGTAAAGTAAGCAGGTTGCAGGGTAAAAGGAATAATCTGATGTTGCACATTCTATTATTGGTATAACGGCAAGGAGAGAGACACAAGAAAATAACATCATATTTTGCATATGCTGCTATCTGTTCGACCTATGTGACTGCACAGTCAACATCAGCAGGATGCATGCAAAGTCATCACAGTAGTTTAGCAATATCACAGGGGCAATTTAACAGACTGTTTCTGTCACATTCAACTTGTGTGGATTGCTTACATAGCTATTGGGTATATAGGTAGGCACATGCCGGTTAGCTGCATATGGAGGCTGCATAGGCCTCAAGCAAGGGAACAAAGATGTCTCCTGACATATGCCTCATATACTGTATTAGAATTATATTGCTGACAAAGAAGTCACTGCATTCTAATTATTGAGAGCTTTAATGCATTAGTACCTACTGGTACTGATGCATTGCCTTAGATTTGTCTTCAGATGCTAGAAAGTGTTAAAGGCTAAACTTATATTCGATGTAATCAGAGTCCAGTATCTTTTGGGGATCTTTGACTTTGGAAATAATTGTTGCGAGTTCTTTCTCTTCATTGGTTGATATGCTACAGAAGCTAAGATTACCGTGTTTTGCATATCAGTTGAAGGATTAGTTATTAGGTCATGGTCACTTATAATTTCCTCTATATAAAATCTCCTTTAGATGACCTTGTATGATGATAAAGTTGGATTCCTGCAAGTCTGCACACATGTTAATACTGGATCTTTTTATTTGCTTACCATGATATCTTTTGATGTATATTGTCTTGTCTTAGTAGGAATATTGTAGTTACGCTGGTTATCCGACAATTCTCTTGTTTTAGAGTGAGAAAAAGTATTTGCACCTGATTGACGGTAAGCATGAGCAGTTGAAAATAAAATGATAAATCTGATCATAAAACTTTGAACAGATCTGCTTTTGTCCCACCTCTTGTGCGAAGTATGATGCCTCAATTGATTAGTTATATTTACCTAGCTAAAAGTTTCTCATCATGATTTATTTTTTTACTTTTGAAGCTGGAAAGTCTAGATTTGGGAGCCTTCTGTCAATGGGCCATGGTCATACAAAAACTGACAAGATTTACATGCGGGGCCCTGGTGGACGTGGGGAGGTTGAAGTGGCAGTTTCTGGAATAGCAGGTCCATGACATTTTCTTGCTGAATTTTTTTTTATGAATTTTGCATGTTTTAAGGTTATTTGGGGAAACAGGAGAAATTAAATATCTAGTTAATATCTAATTAAAAAAGATTTAATACACTTCTTAGAGACCTTAGGCAAGGTGTTTTTTAAAACTTTAACTTTGCTGTATTATAGATCAAAGCCACCAGAATGCAGCTCTTTCTTCAGCAGTTCATTTATCTAGGAAAGGCTCAGGGATCGGCCTAGGAACTATTGTCCACAGAGCTGCTTCTGCTGCTTCTGTGTTGGCGAAGCACGCTTATGCTGCTACATCTCCCAACAGGCAATCTGATGATGAAATTCTACCCCTAAAGTGCTGCCTGATGTCCATCTCATTGCCTTGGGAATACATTGCACATGATTTGTTGTTCAAGGTAAGTTCATCCTGTGTCCAGAACATAACAAAAATCTTCTTGTTGATATTGATGAATAAAATGATCATATTAGGTTTTTAGCATGGTTTGGTTTTGAAGGTTATACCATCATACCAAGCGATGATCGAATTTTATGTGAACATGAGTAGGTAGTACCGTAGTAGATATTATGAAATGGAAAAGGAATGCATGGAGAGCTTAAACCTCTAATGCTGGATGAGAATACTATGAAGTCAAAATAATAATGAGTTTTCTGATTATGGTTTTCTCAGCCATGTGGTGCATGCTTGTGACACTTATGCTTTTTTTTCTTTTTTGTTTTGGCATCAATAGAGAAGGCTGTTAGGATGAGACTGTTGAAAATTATAATTTTTTTACTCTCTTTGATGCATTGTTGTTTTTACTCTTTTCTTCAGTATGCTTAATGTTGATGCCATAGAATATTTTTGCATCATAGTTTTCTGAATGCCCAGATTAAATGCTTTACAAATGTCAGATCTTAAATCTCTGCGTTGAACAATTAAATGAATTTTTGTGTTATGTGCCATTATTTTGTAGGCTTCTGTCTTTGCTCATAATGATATCGCTTTGAGATGCTATATTCTGATGTATGAAAATTTTCACCCCAACTCATTTATAGGGATGCTGGACAATCCTGAGAAACATACGATTGTTATCTTCTGAGAGTCATTTTTTTAGTATTCATGTTATTCTTCTTGTTGATCCTTCCAGGTTACTCGCCCGGTGGACATGTAGAAATCTCCAGACCAGTTCCTGGAGTTATGATACTGTGATATCAAAGAGGGAGAATTGATGCAAATGGACAGGCTACTGGGAACTATGACCAAGAGGAATATGCTGCTATCATGACAATCGCATCAATTGTGCACCCAGCTAGTCAATTGTTGTTCATCATGATCTTATTGAATTGTTGTTTTAACATTTTTTTTTTTAAATTTGGACAGACACTCGAGCAGATGTGCTCGATGGGACAATTGGTACCAAAGGCAGCTCACACAGATTTTGTATACCCACCAAGAAAAGCCGCAAGGACTCCTCGGTAAACTCTGTACTTTCTTTGAATCATTTGACATGAAAAAAGAAAAATTGTGGGTGTCTGGCTTAGATTTCTTTTTTTTAGTGGAATAGGAAAACGTGGAAAAGTTTCAGACAGATACTACATGTTTGCATGCCATACAAAATATATAACATATGTAGCAATAGGCTCATTCCCTAACTAGCTCTGATCACCTGGTGCTTCAATATTTGTTCTTTCTGGCTAACAATAGTCTAATTTGGAAGAAATGAGTTGTTCTTAAAAGGTTGCAGAGGTAACATTCAACAGTTAAGTAGTGTCTGCCATATGTTCTGTCTTTGTTTGGTAAAGTTTATTGAAGTCATTACTTTCAGAACATTTATACTGCTTATTCTGAAATCTTCATAATTTTGATCATAGTTAAAAGATATGGAAAACCTACAACTTGCTAAGATACATAGAATTAACATGCAGCTGTCTTTTGAGATATAGTCCTTTGTATGTACGATGCATTCACCTGTGGAGCCTCTTTTGAGGCTTAAGGTAGAACTAGCTTTTTGGGATTGTGCTCCATCTCTTAATAACACAATGACCACCATTGGGAGGTGGGGTCTATGGATTTCTTTGTTGCAGAAGGATAGGATAGAACAATTAGTGGGAAAATAAAAGAAAGAGAAAGAGGGAGGCTTCTTGACCCCCCCCCCCCCCTGGTTGCATAGAAATGAAAATAATGTATGGACCAACCAAAACATAATTTTCTTCTTTTAAACATAGTTTAGTTGTAGGTTCAATGAACTTTCGTAATTTAAATAAAAGTCGGTTCTAGATTATTTGTTCACAAAAATGCAATTTATCCATCAAAATGAGGGGTTAATAATGAGTAGAGCCCCCCCCCCCCCCCCCCCCGCGTCCCCCCCTTATTCTGTTTTCCTTTGGCAAGCCTACCTATTGGGCCCGATTCCCTCTTAATTTTACCCACATGAATCCGGCCCAACCCTGCTTTGTTGCTTCGCGATTAAGCTAATATGGCCCTTGATTTCGTCATAGCAGCGTCGGATCCGGTGTTTTACATGTCGTACAAACAATGAACAATTTCATCTCCGCCGTCAAGACCCACCCATGAACGGAAGAGATGGATTCGACGCCTTTCGCCCTTTTCGAATGGCAAACATTGGATCCATAGTGCGTTTTTAACGAGACCGGGTCCGTGAGCACTTTGCCACGTATGAATCTTCTTCCTGTTGGCTGACTCCGCCGCCAACAGGTATAAATACTGTTCCCCCCCCCCCCTTGCCTCTTCCCCCTCGCTGACGGCCGAACCGCACGGTCTATTTTTGCCGTCCGGTTCGTGACCATGTCGGTCCTCCTTGATCTCGACTTCCTTCTCGACGAGTCCGAGCCGGCGCTCACCCGTGGGAACAACACGCCACCGGTTCGCGTCGCGGAGACCCGTCGGCTGGCGGTCTCGGTCGAGGAGGAGCGGCGACGCCTCCGCATCATCTCGAACCGGGAGTCCGCCCGACGGTCCCGTATACGGAGGCGGCGCCAACTCGAGGGTCTCCGGTCCGAGGCCGACCGGCTCAGGGCGCAGAACCGAGCCGCTGCCGGCCGGCTCGGGCATGTGAACCGCTCGGTCCTCCTTTTCCACCGCGACAACGAGCGTCTTCGGTCCGAGTCCGCTGCGCTCCGGCGGAGTCTGGCGGAGATCCGCCGCTTGGTGCTGCTGTGCTGGTGGCTCCGGCGTTTGCCTCTGCCGTCCGCTGCGGTCGGCGGGGGATACCTGCCGGGAAAGGAATGTCGCAAACGGATGGGCGCCGAGAACTCTTCTTTGTCATGACAAAAGATGGTAGTCGTCTTTTGGGAATCGATAATAATAACTAATTAACAACTTTAAATTGGCTCCAATTTCTTTGGAATTTTATTTTATTTATTATATTTATATTTTAAATAACTCAAAAGCATATTGCCAATAATATATATCAATCGTGGCTTTGTTGCCTTGAAACAAATATGGATGGCTTCAATTGGATCCAATCCCAATCTAATGAATTGTCGTGAAGATTATATATGCATTACAATTGGGAATCCTTCACGAGGTTAGGTTTAGGGAGAGCGCATGTAAGTGGTTTTTTAGCACTAAATTTGGAGATGCTATTTTCTGGTCTCTTACAAGTTGACATGAGTATGGTTACTGGAACCAATCAAACCGAGTCATCGAATTAAAATAAATATATATATGAACCAAACCATTAATTGGTCCAATTTAATTATTGGATTCATATGTTGAAAAACTAGGATAAATCGATTAATCATTTTTGGATAACCTGCATGAACCGATCGAATTATATAAAATTGATCTAATTTTGTAAAAAATAACAAAAGATTATTTGAGTTTCCTTAACTTAATTTTTTTATTATTTATTTTATGTGGATAATGAAATTAGAGTTGTTTTTCATGAAAAACAAATTAAAACTGACCTGGTTTAGTGCAATTAGTTAGTATCAATCAATATTTATGTTTATAATGTTGGAAGATATTACTACATAATTTCTTAATACTTTATATTTTTATTATTATATAATTCTATACTTTTTAATATATTTTAAAAGTATTTTTTTTTTTTTCTATCAAACATGTGGTTCACTTTTTGATTCGGTAGAAGAGCAACCTTATTGTTCACCCCTTTCCAAACCAAAATTTTTAAATTTATATTTGATGTTTTTGAGTTAAATATATGAAACTTAACTTTGGAGTTTTATTTAATTTTTAAATAACATAGGATTAGTGTCTGCCCCCCCATTGAAAACTCAATCCTTTACTGCTATTCTTTCTCCTTTGGATCAAAATCATGGTACTTGTGTCCGAATTATCAAACTCAAATGTAATCGAACGAAGTATCCTTGTTCGAGCATCAAGATCATGAACTAAAGTAATCAGAATATAAATTATCGATCATTATTGCCGTCTAAAAAACTTTTTTTTGGACACATCATGTTTTCACTGTGGTTGGACAGGAACAAGGAAGACTCTTCATGGTATCAGCTCTTGTACTAGAACAACCTTTTTATTCCGGATCATAGAAATCTACTGTAGTGCAAAAATATCTCGTGTTAGACGCACCAAAAGAAAAAAAAAAAAAAAAAAAGGGAATCAATCATCAAAGGTTGTTTTGTTCTTTTAAGTGTGTGTGTGTGTGTGTGTGAGAGAGAGAGAGAGAGAGAGAGAGAGAGAGAGAGAGAGAGAGAGAGAGAGAGGCATATTTGGTCACATATCTGCTGTTTTCCAAGTGAGTTGTTGATCGTCATCAAAACGTAGTGGCCTCGCCACCTTTTCCCCTCCCTTTATTCCTCATCAAAGCAAAGATTAAGAACAACAGATCATCAATGGCGAACCATCATACAACTTTTATTTTAGTGGGGGGTGATGACATAATGGGAGAGTTCGATCATGATAACTAAACAGATACAATATAGCAGAAGGTTCTCTTTTCTTTTTTTTTTCGACGTGTGACACCGCAAGAAGAAGCTGTTTACGTCTGCTTGGATCGAGAAACTACTGCATGCAATTACTATATGTTCTTTGCTATCTTCATGCATGGAGTTAGCAAAGACACGATTAATTAGCCAAAACACGATATGTTCTTTGCTCACCCCTTTTGTTTGGGAATCAAATCAGTTCATGTGGGGCTTCTATTCTAACTTTTCATGATTTTTACAAATCATATTGGCACATTGGAATTAGCCAATATTCCAATTGATAGTGCTTTTTTATGGGGCTTGCCTGGTGGGTGTGTTCCGCCTTTAAATATGCTGAGCAAGCCTTCGCTGGTCCAGGCCCGTGTGCGCTAGGCCGCCCGCTTCACAATCTCTTCGGCACAGAGTGGAGTTGGTCCGGATGAGCGGTGATTCGGGGGACGGCCCGGGATTTCTGATGCTGGAGTGGCGAAGCCCGGGTGAAGAAGGGGTCGTCCTGTTGGGGTCAGCCGCTGGTTCCTGCAAGGAGGTCGGGTCGGGTAGGTTCCCGACGTGACCCCTTCGACGATCAAGTCAGTTTTATGGTCTTTTTTGCGATCCCCCTGCCCTGTGGAGGTGCATGAGCTTTTATAGTGGGTGCTGTGGGTTGTTCGTACCTGACGACCTTACCGCATTCATGACTCACCATGCTGTCGCGCCTCTCGCCATGCCTCCGTACTGGTGGTGAGGCGTGCGCCTGCAGGTAGGGGTTGTCGACCTTACCTGTGCCAGGTCGGCTAAGGTCGGCTGTACGACACCTGGTGTCCTTCGTACATTCGGTCGACCAGTTACGTTGGTTTGGCCACGTTAGCGGCCTAGCTGTCCTAGGGTGTAATGACTTGGCAGCTAGGTCGGCATTTGCCCTATCACCAATTTATATTGGGTTATGTCTAAATCAATATAAATGGAATTAGGTGTATATCGAGTTACACATAAATCAATATATATTGGGTTATGTCTATTTTAGCCCATATGCTTTGTAATGTATTTAAGTTCAGTTAAAAAAATATTAAAATTTGATTGTTGTATGCTGGCTCATAACAAACTATTAATGATTACATGTGTAATTTAAGTTTAAAAAAATTATTTTAGCAATTGTGATTTTGGTCATAGACCATTAAGCCCTTATGGTTTAGCTAATTTCTAAAATAATCTTTATAGTTTAAAAAATATTAGCATATAAATCCTTTTATCAAGTTTAAGTTAACAAATGTTAGAATCTACTTATATAGCATATTGACTCATAATAAATAATTAATATAATAATATATGTAATTTAAATTAAAAAATAATGAGAGGATGCATCGTCGTGGAAGCGACCACCAGCAACAATATTGAGCCATTATTGCCTAGTAAGACGTCATATGCACACAACCTCTCCCACGGTAACAATAAGCTTAGGAACTTTTGATCCTACCTTAGGTGGATGTGTATCGATCAGCTCGACGCTAGGGCATGCAATAGTCTCTTGGTCACTTTTCCTCCTAGGCATTTTCGTCCCCATCGCCTCACACTTTGTCCTCTCTTACGCCCCCACCCATCATGCCTACGACGTGGTGGTCTAGCTCTCCCTCATCTCCGCCTTCGGCCTCTCCTACCTTTGTCTTTCCGCCTTCGTCCGCCACTACGCCCACCATCGATTCTCTTCCTTGACAAGATATATTTTTTTAAATTTAAATTATACGTTCATTATATTAATAATTTATTATGAGTTAGTATGTCAGATAAGTAGACTCTACTATTTATCAATTTATACTTAACAAGAGGAGCTTATATACTACGTTTTTATAGATATATGGGATATTTTAAACACAAGTAAAACCATAAGGGCTTTATGGTTCATGACCAAAATCATATGAGTCAAAATAGATTTTTTTGACTTAAATTATATGTGTTATTATATAAATAGTTTATTATGATTTAGCATGTCAATTAAGTAGATTATAGTATATGTTAAATCAGACTTGATGGAAGGGACTTATATGTTAAGTTTTTAAAATTTATTAATTATTTTATATACGAGTAAATCATAAAGACTTAAGTAATCTATAATCAGAACCATGTAGACTAAAATAAACCTTAACTCGTAAAGATATTATTGGTAAAAGAAGATGAAGAAACAAAGAGATGATAGTGATAGTATGACATAGAAATTATAAATAACTTTTAGTAAAAATTTCTCATATAATTATAATTTTCTCCCTATATATATATATATCATGCATCCATCGTCTGTTTATAGGGTTACACTTTTTCCAATAATGTCTTGAGAAGTCCCCATTTATATTTTATTTAATTAGGTTATAATTATCTAGTTAGTCCTACTACCTCTCATATAATTAATTATATGTTGCTAGCGTGGTATTGTTGATTTGTGGTGGTTCAAGTAGAGGGTTAGCCAAAAAAAAAAAGAAAAAAAAAAGCTCCAGCTTTTGGTCCATGGCCTTCATTCATGTTGGTGGTGTGATAAGAGAGAACAATAAGACTTCTCATACTCCTCAAACAAACTTGGGGTTATTTGCAGGGGGCTGACCAAGTCTCACTGTACTTGTTGAACAGGAGATGATGCAGGTTGATGAAAGAGTAGGTTCTGTCTTTATTTCCAGGTGATGTGGTTGACAGTCCTGTTACTGTGTGTCTCATACTGCCACAATTGCTGCTGTAGCTCAATAGCAATACCAGCTTTTCTGTGTTTGGTTTGATCTGTTCAAATATATTGATCTCCATTCTTTTCCTTTTTCATGTCTCTTCTACACAAAACATTGTGTTGAAGGTTTTCTTTAACTTACAATTATATATATATATATATATATTGTTGAAGGTTTTGATAAACTTTGCTTGGTATGCTGTTTTAATATTGAATAGTTTTCTTAATTGAAATCTGCATAACAAACATGGTTAAAAAAAAAATATACTTGTGATTAGAAGAGACATGATGATGACCATGGTCTGTCTCCATCTTCATCATCAACTCTCTTTGCTGGAGGTGTGTCACCACAATTTGAAGCATTGCAAGATCAACCCCAAGGACATGGAGGTATGTGGAGTACAATGTTGTTCAGGTCCTGCAGTCACCAGAGGAAGGAGCAGAGTAAAGTACTGAGTGAGGAGGCAGGAGAGGCTCTCTCTGTCCACTGTGACTGAGGCACACAAGAGTGATTCCCTGCTCATCAACACATGGCTGCTGATTACAGAGTTGAATGAGAGCAGCAGCCAAAACAAATCCCCCAAATCCCAACATAGGGTTTGTCCATTTGCTCAGTCCTCTCTGTTCATCCTCACATGCCCTCCTCTGTTAGGTGACAAAGTTTGTAGTTTTTCTCAGAACATATGCACAACAAGAAATCTGAGCTGAATCAGCTTAGATATGAGGAGAATCAAGAGAAGACATATCCAGCAATGTTGCATGGTGAAAGCAAAACCATGTTTTTGGTTAGCTATGAGCAGAAGTAGAACACATCTGAAATCTTTCCCATTCATTTTTCTGCACTCTATATATCTATCTTAGTGATGAGTAAAACCAAATGTGACAGGATGGAGTTTGACAACTAATGTAAAGAATCTGATTTGATTACTATGGATTTTCAAAAGTTTTTTCAAGTTATTACTAATAGGATAAGAATTTTTACATCTTCCTTCTTCAGTAAAAAAGAAAAGAAAAAAAATGATCATGCATGCAATAGATAATGGCAGCATCAATGGACATGTCCCCCTCCCTCTCAAGCAAAGCCATTCAACTTTGCAATAGGAGATTTTTTTTAGTACAAAGTGGCGTTCACCTCATGATTTGATGTGGGGTTGGTGGGTGCTCAGAAGAGCTTACAAGGTGGTGTGGGTGTGGTTGCATGACAAAGGCTCTGCATGCCTCTCCCACAAAATTCCAAGCTCGGCCATGGATCCTCCTTTGTTTCAGCTCCCCACCACCACCATTAATTCCTCTCCTTGCCTGCCCTCGGGGGAGCGCAGCATCACGGGGAATGCATATTTAATCCTCCCACCTCCACTTCCCTCCCTCCATTTAAGCCACCTGCACACCAATCATCACCTCCCCTTTTGAAATCTCGCTGCCTCGTCTCTCTCATCTGCGAGCTCCAAGTCTAATGGCCGCCTGTCTTCCCAACTTATCATCACCTGGCCGGGAAAGGCGCCTCTCCGAGCTGCTGCAGGAGCAACAAGAGCCCTTCTTGTTGGATGTTTACCTCATGGAGAAAGGGTACTCTGACAAGCTCCTCGCTTCCCCGGCCACCAGCCTGTGCTGGCCCATCAACGACGCATGCAAGAGGCTGCAGCGGATCGGAAGCCATGGTTTCAGGAGGAGTTGCTGGAGGAGGAGGAGATGTCAGCTGCTGAGGTGCATGCTCGCCGAGTTTCTCAGCGGGAGGGTCGTCAGGCAGGCCTTCTTGCGCCGGGACAAGAAGGTCCTTCACTTGTCTGAGGCCGACGAGCTCTTGTCTTTGTCTTCCAGATGCAGCGATGGAGCAGAGATCCCATGGAAATCCATCCAGGTGGATGATCCAAAGCAGCTCAGCCCTGTGTCGGTTCTCGAGCTGCACTCTTACGAAGGCTCTCCACTTCATACTACCAGTGAGTTCTAAAGCTTTGTAAGCTCTTTCAGATTTGTCACTATCTCATCTAAAAAACTCATCATCACAGACACACAAGAGGATACATCAACACTGCACCTCTCCGAGGAGGTTACTGCTCCTGCTCTCAACCGGTTCGGCGCACCAAAGAAGCAGCTTGATCAGCCAGAGAAGCTTCACTTGGACCATCGTGAACAGGAAGACAAAGGCATGAAGGATTCCCATGAAAGTTCAGGCTATGAGTTTTCTGAAACTGCGATCCGCGACGACGAGACCTCTTCATGGCAGAGGCAGAGAGGAGTTCATACTAGCATCAGCCAGCTGACATTCTCAGACATCTCCAGCTCCAAGGGGGAATGGTATGAGTTCCAGCCTCAGGTTAGACAGATTGCAGTTCAGATAGAAGAAGCCATTTTTGAGGGTATCAGAGAAGATGTAGTCTCAGAGATGTTAGGCAGGCTCTCGTTGTAGACTCTAAAGATGTTGATATGCAATATACCAATGCAGCTACTGAGTAGTTTCAGAAGGTTTCACTCTCTGGCTTTGACATCATTGTCTATCAGCAAAAGCTTTGACATCATTGTCTTACAACAAAGCTTTGACACAAAAAACTATACTTGCGAAAAATTAGGTGGTAGGTCAGATGTCTATCAGCTTCTCTCTCTGCCCATCATTGAAGTCTCAACCACCATTGTTGAAGAACAAATTAAGTTTTCAGTTCATCACATCCTTTTTCCAACACAGAAGAAACAAAGAATATGGATATGCATTAATGCTCATGACATGGATTTAAATTCAATTCACATGGTATGCATCACATGTCATTTATCATACTTGTCATAAGATAGACAGCATGCATGAGCAGGAACTAAAAAACCAAGTTTCCTTGGTAGAATGCTAAGAATTCAATCTGAAGCCAAAGTGATCATTGGGTCAACAAATTGATTATTCTTTATGTTTCAGAGATAAACCACTTTAGTCAATGGACAAGTACAGCAGTTCTAGCAACCTTTGGGAAAACAATGAGATGGATTAGAACCTTTGTCATATCTTGAACAGGACAAACATGTTCTAAGTAGTAAAATAACACCTCAGACTTCAGATGGTCTCTCTCCAAGAGGACAAAGCTTCCTACCAAAATGTAGTTTATGTGTTAAGGGGAGCTGACATTTTGAGCTCTTCAGGTAGGTTAATGAGGACAAAGTTGAATGATTGAAGCAAAAGTATGGTGTGGAAAAGCATGGAGTTGGCACAAGATGATAAAGATTGACATCTCATTGCATTGTGTTGTCTGAACAAGTGCATCTTCCTTCCATATGCAGTAGTATAAAAGTTTGAAGCCAATCATTCTAAGAATTCATGACATATACTGATACCCAACAATCCTGCAATGGTTGCAGGCTAAGTAGCAACTAAAATCTGTGTCAACTACCACTGATCAAGGTTGGAGATTGTCCTTCTTTCAGCTGCAATTTCCAAGTCAGACTTGGGAGTTTTTGTCAGCAAGCATGAGAACTGCTGCTTAAGATAACACTTTGATATCTGCTGTGTAATGAATCTTTGATAAGAATGTAATCACATTTCCAAATCTCAACCTCACCAAAACTTGGTTTCTGTAAACTTTGAACCACCACCATATATCTCTTTAAAATATTTGTCCTATTAACATCCATTTAGGAAAGCTTAAGTTGACAATTCTAATTTTTCCACGTTAGTTATATTTTGGATAAGAAATATATGTGAATACATTAAATGTCCCTACAATAAACTTATAATTATATTGAATTCTTACAAAAGTTAATGATGTCATTTAAATTTTTAACTATTATATGTATATGTATAAAATTTTGGAGGATATATTTGCAATCTGAATCAAATCTGAGCTAATGTTTTATTTATTTTGGCATATATTTTGCATCTGCACTTGTACCACTAAAACTTTGATATTACACTGTTACCTTCAAAAATAATGATGACATACATGAAATGATGGCCTTGCACCTTAATTTGGTGTCATGCCCTTACATATCTTTGGACAAATACTCTTAAATGATTTGTGTAATCTACATACCATTTATCCCTCAAATCATCCTATTATATTGTCATGTTCTTCTATACTATTGCCGTGAGTGATCAACTCAAATATTGGTTAAAAACTAGTTTTGTATGAATTTTCTCTAATCATAACTTAAGCTCTTCTGGTCGAATTGCTAATTTTGGATGAATACACTAATAAAAGATTGCTATTATGAGCTTTTTTTTCCTTCTCAGTCTATTGTTTAGTGTCTCTAAATATTGAATGTATTTAGGGTTATAAGTGTCTTATTTACCTTTTGATAGCAAGATTACTACAAATCCACTCAAGAGAGATGGGATGGAGGAGCATAGGCACAAAATATTATATATTAAAAGATGTGTTAATGTACCACAAACACCAATATTTTGAGGAGTTTGTTGACAAAGTAGAGATTTAAGCATAAAATAATTCAGTTTAATGAACTTAGTATTCACTGGCAATTCTTCAGAGTCAATCTTAAAGTGTGCTCTTTCAAGGACGGTAATAATATAAATATCAAAATTTTATTTATTAAAATAAAAATATCACAAGATTTGAAATAGGCTTTCATGTATGTTCAACATCTTTGTTTCACTTGTTCTAATTATACATAATTCCAGTAATCTGAAAACTTAAAAAGTAATTTGTGCAAATAACTTTGTAGGTTAACAGTGAGACAATTTGTTAAGGACCACACAATTTCCAGCCTTTTTCAATCTTTTATTATCCTTGTTTCTTAATAATTGGATGAACTTATCGCGCTTTCTAAAGATATTAAAATTGGATAGACTGAACACTATCAGCTATTTAATAGAATGAAAATAGAAGAACATGATGAGAAGCAATCAAGAAAAAAGGAGGGCACAGATTCCTCAAACTCTTCACAAAATGTATTGAGATTTGATGCTATTATGGCCAATTATTTAGCCTTTTCTTTTCTACATCAAATTTGGGACTGTTTCACATTTCCAGCATGTACATGCAGCATGCAAGAGACAAGAGAGGACATTATACACAGTTGAAGCATCTTTTGTTGCCATTTATTGCTTGTGGATATGGCACCATCATCTACAAGAGCTTTAGCTGCTGCTCCACAGTAAAGGCACTACCACTTCACAGTTGTCCCCTGTAAAAGAAATCATCACAAAGTGCATCTACTGAGAGGAGGGATTCCTCATTCCTCCATCTTCACAACTGTTCAAGATGCACTTTTTATGATTCTGTAGCAGTTGAACCAAGGCATAGCAGTATTTATTCAAGCAGAAGATTGCTAAGGCAGCACCAAAAGCAGAGGCAGGAGATCCTGCTGTTGGGCTCTCAGGGTGCAGAAACAAATCCTAACTCATTGGTAAGAGTTCCATATGCCTGTAGGAAGATGCTGTGAATTCCTGTACATGAACAGCATCACTGCTGAGATGTGATGACCAAGAGTCAGACATCCATTACAATTATGACAGCAAATCTTAATGCTGGTTCTGTGTTTGAATCATCAACAGAAGATGTAAGAGTATTTAATCAAATAACACAGTAGAATATCTGAGCAAGACAAGGTTTCATATTCAACCTCTCACAACTTTCACATTACAGATCTAAAACATGATCACTGGAGAATCTCTCTCTCTCTCTCTCTCTCTCTGAAAAAAAAAAACCATTAGTTGAAGCCATCCAGCATTTACTGTGGATAGAGTGAATATTACACAATAGAAAGAACATATAAAGATCACTAGAAAAGAAAAGTGCATCGGTTTTGCATTCCTTACTGTCGTGTTATTTGCTAGGCTTTTTCTCGTATCATTTGCTGTCTTCTCATATCATTTGCAGACCAAAGCATGCTATGAGGGGATGGTAGGGAGATCTACCTTGGTTGAGCCAAAAATATCATCACACATGCTGCCATTGCTTTCATGGGAGTTGTGGTTCTCCACCCTGGGGCTACTCCTGGTGCTGCTCGACACTGAACAAAATGAAGTTTTCTGTAGGATGCCGGTTGGAGAGGCCTCCAACCAAGTGTGCAAACCGCAGCTATCAGTCAAGAAATTTACAGATGATGACAGCAGGTTTCTGCATTGGTCATCCATATTGCTAGTGTTATTGTTTAGGACCTCTCCTAGAGGTCCAGCCATGGAAGACTCCCAGGAGATTGGCAACCAACCTGGCTGACAATTGCTTGCTTCACTTGGTGCAGCCGCTCCTAGACCCACATCAATGGTATCATATTCCTGCAGTGATTTATAGGGAGAATTTAAAAGATTTCATGTGTAGGGGAAGAGGACGCAAACTCAGAGCAAGCCATAGGGATTGAGATAGAGAGATTGCATTTCTTCTACCTCAGACCCCGAGATATTTGAATGATCAGACTGGTTCCTGGACCAGTCATCAGTGAAGCGTCGAAGGGGATGGGTTTCGTTCTGCTGGTTGTTGAGCATTGGGATGGTGATATGGCTGATATTATCTGAGAAGGAACTGCTCTGAGGTTTCAAAAGGGAATCCATGGACATGTGCCCAAGTTCTGTTTCGGATGAGGATCCTTTAAAGGGATTATGTTCTTCGGATACTGGAAATAAGTAACTCATGCTTCTTGAATTAAAAGAATCTAGCATGGAAAGGCCTTCGGAATTCTGTGTATGTCCATTTACATTTCCGTTGCTCATTGTGATCCTGCCAGCGGAAATTAATCACCAATTAGAAATGGGAAGGAAAAAATTGGTTCAAATGAACATGTTCGGAAGTAACTTGGACTGCATATACTGCAAAAATAATATAGTGAAAATTTGAAACAAAGGACCTAACATAATGTTAAGATCCTCCACTTCAACTGTCATGCTCCTGTCCATCATTCAGCCAACTCTCTATTGCAAAATTAGTCTAAAATGGATCTAAATATACTAAATCATACATTCCTTGAAAGAAAGGTATATTATGGTAATCATCAAAGATACAGTGCATGTAATGTGTGCATCAAGGAATGAGGACGGAACATGGTAAAGCAAAATGGTTGCTATCTTAGTTACTAGTACATAAAGCTCTACATTATGCATGCAACAAGATGTTATTTGATTATTTATATATATACAAATATATCAAATTGCAAGCCTCGAATAGGCTATCATAATAAAGGTAATTTGCAGGGAACGAGTTAGATGAAAATCCATAATCACCAAAAAGATTTATTTGATAATGAGAATTTGCCTTGTTTTATTTCATGACAGACAAATACAGAAGATTAAGTTATATGATAAATAAAAGGTTCAAAATCATGAGATGTATACAAATTATTAACAACCATTTATCAGTAGCAGCCTTTACAAAAGCAAAGCTCATGGAAACAGGCCTCCACAGGATCTAATAAATTTATACATGTGAAGGTAATAAAAATGTCATTGCATTTTACATGCTAGATTCTCGTGCATGTGACTTCAATTTTATGTTTAATGAAATCAATGATCCCTGAATGTTATCATGATGAGCACATAAAATCAATTTATTTTTACCTTATCCCCTGAACATTAGATCATTAGTCAGCTTTAATCCTTAGTCCATTGGTGGTGATGATTCAGCACAGATGGTTTTAGCAACAGTATAAAAAGCATTTATTCATTTTTAATCTTCTTCATCCTGCAATTTATATTTCTTTATACCTTTTGCAGCCATCACTTTCTTCCCCTCAACACTGCCTCCACCATGCAACTCCCTAGTGTTCACCCATCAAGTTAGGCCACCCATTCTTCACAACATTAAAGTCTTTCCTGCCTTCCCCATCTCCAGACAGCACCTCTTACTTCTCCTATTCTCTTTATGTGCTCATCAAGATAAGGTTGAGACCATTGGCACCATTACACTGGGTCAAAGCCCTTATATATAATACATCACTGTACTCTCATTTGATTCATTAAAACTGTCGAATGGGCTAATTGGCTAAATCGAAAAGAAGAATCAACTTAAGCAGCCAGCCATTACCATTATGTTTAGATTTGAAATCAACCATACACATAGCACTCTCTAAACTTTGCAAACTTTTCATGATAATATCAAATATCTGGAAGATATTAGCAACTAGAAGAATGAGAAATATTTAAAAAGATTGTAGCAGTAATGTTGTTGCCTAAAACATTGATTTAAATGGCCTGTTCAATTTTGTACATAATGAAAATGTACTCCATAACACTAGGGGTTATCAATTTCATGAAAAAGGATATTGATCATGTAGGTTTTAAGAATTTATCAATGCCAATTGAAATGTAAATGGTTTTGTGTCATCTTATTACCTGTCAAACTGTGTAGGGCAGCAATTGGTCATGTTTGTTTGGAGACTTTCAGTTTGATGCTGTGAAGTGGTGAGTTTACCAGATATTCCACCATTCTGAATAGCAGAAACAGATTGTGAAGGTGCAATGGAAGGTATTGCTTTAGCGGCATGGCTAGTGCATCCTTCCACATGCTTTCTTGAACGATGGCGGCCCCGATTGATGTGCCGCTCACAGTACTTCTGGTCAGCAACAGCTTCCCTTGAGCACCGCCATTTTTTCCCATCAGTTCGACGGCATCTACCAGGTTCTGGATCATCATTTCCTGAGTATCCTTGATGGTACAACCCCCATCCAACGGCTGAAGCAATAAAAGTATAAGAAAGAAATAACTAAATACAACACAACACCATTTAGAGCTGGTCATTGTGTGAAATCAAAACTTCGGGACCAAAAACCAACAGACGTTGTCATGTTGTAGCAGGACATATGACAATATGCATGAATCCTACCAAAGAATTTGTGAAAGTAAAAAAAAAAAAACACGAGAAAAAGGAAGTAGAGAAGGTATAGCTCAAGGTTACTTTTGATATCATTTTGACAACCATCTAATAAGAAGAATGACTAATATAAGGTAAATAACACAGTTTGCTAGAATAATCATCTTATTCGCTTTCTACCAAACAAAGTCTTTCTGATGGTTGACAACTTCACATTGTAAAAGAATATTCCATTTTTTATTGCGATAAAAAGAAAAGAAGCGTAACCTCTCAAGTCAAAAGATAAAAATAAACACCTATGAGAGTAGCTGATTAGGTAATGGCACATTGGTTGCTCTTATGCTTATTTTCTATGCATATTTTGTCTTGAGGGAGTAGCGCTGATTAGGTAATGGCACATTGGTTCCTCTTATGCTTATTTTCTATGCATATTTTTTCTTGAGCGTGGAAAGCCTTACATGTACTTGAGCCAAAGGATCCAACTGAAAGGGAAGATAACCCAAAAGTGTTGAGACTTGTTCTAAAAGGGATGAACAGGCTAGGTGGTATGGCCACATTTGCAACAATGTATTTGTAGATCAAGGCCTGGCGTTCGAGCTCCAGCCACTGCGTTGGAGTGAATGGCCCCCTCACCCTCGCCAAAACTTCATTCATGTTCACATCAAAGCTCCCTGAACACAAGCCTGAAAACAGAAAAAATAAAGATAAGCAAAAATGTAAGGAGAAGACAAGCAGGTGCTCAAACCAAACCACATCAGATGAAGGACCAAAATGAACAAATAGGAACAGAGCCGTCCAAGGGTAACTGGCAGAAGTGCCACAACTTGCAGCACGCATTACTTGTCTGCAACATTAAGGAAGAACATCAACCGTCAAAATGGCTCCTTTTTCCCAACTTTTTCCACCTCTCGCTCATGATCTTTCTTCAGAGAAATAACATTGGGTAACAAGATTCAAGAACAGAATCCACCAAGGTTCTCGCATTTGCTCTTTCCCCTTCTCATTAATACTTATACACCTTTCCCCCTTCTTTCGCTAGAAGAAATGTAGAATCGTTCTGCCGAAATCCAGAAATTTTGAAGACAATACCCAACCAGAGGAAAAAGAGAAAAGCTTGCTTTTTTTTCAAGACAGGAATCAGGGCTAAGGATTCAAAGATTCCCATGAAAAGACCCTCTTGCAATCAGCACTGGATTCAAAGAGACCACCAACCAAACGACCGCTTTCTTGTGCTTGAATGGAAACCTATTCCAAGCCCAATCAGACCACCAAATGCCCCAGCTCGCCTACACAAGCCCCAGAACACCCAAGTATAGGCATATATTAAATGCAAGTTACCTGCATTCCTGAGACAAGAGGGTGTTGAAGTGGGCGCCGATCGGTGGTGTTGGTAAGGCAGCGTCCCATCCGGGCTCAGTCCCATTGCTTCTTGGTTGAATGTTGAGGAGAAACTGAGCATTTGCGCTCCATCAGGGAAGAGGTAGGGGTAGTCGGGGACGAGGAAAGGAGCCACCTTTGCAGTCGATGCCACCTTAGGATCGGTTCGAGCCAGCTTGAGGCATCTCATGTCATGGTCCTCGGCTTCTGGTGAGGTCTCATTCTTCTGCAAAGAAGATCCCAAGAACACTATTTGCCTGCTGAGTTCGGCGTCGGAGGAGGCTATGGAAGATGAGAAGACACTACCAGCATCAGACGACGCAGCCACCAGCATATCCATATCCACCACTCCACCAAAGTCCATCTCCTCGACCACTCTTTGACTCCGCTACAAGGTAACGGATGCAAGGACCGCAGAGGTGGGCGCACGAAGGAGAACATGAAAGGGAAGTGACATGGAGGGGAAGGAGAAGAGTGGGAGCAGGAAAAGGAAGCAATTTTATGGTGGAAGTGTTTGGCTTGGATTTGAGCTCCAAATCCAGCTTGGTTTTCTTCTTTTCGGGGAGCAGAGGCAGTGGCGAGGTGAGTGAGAACAAATCATTCTGGTGGATGAGAGAGAAAGTGTGTTGTCACATGTATTATTAAATGCTCTCCTTGGACATTCCAACAACAACAACAACAAAAAAAAAATAAAAATAAATTTTGGCTTTGGCTTCTACAAGAAAAAAAAAAGAAAACTCTCTCTCTCTCTCTCTCTCTCTCTCTATATATATATATATATATATATATATATATAAATGTGAGCAATCTCAAGAGAAAATAAATAGGGACTCAATGCCATAAAAGGCAGAATCTTATCTCTCTAGTTTGTTGATGTGTAAATAAAAAGGTAAAAGCAATGGTGCTAATCTCAAGGTTGGGAAAATGAATGCTACATTTTTATTCCACAAGTTTAATTAGCAAGAAAGAACCAAACATTTACAACAAAAAAAAAACAAACAGATTTTTCTCTCAAGAAATATAGAAGATTAATATACTTTTCTTCTATTCAAACAAAAAGAAAGAACCCAACATCACCTCAAATGAAAATAAAAGAAAACATTAATAGGGTAGACCAAAATGCAAAATCAAAGTGCCAATGGATTTACACAGAATCTAACAAATATATTAAGTAAAATATAAAGATAATAAGGTATATCCGATCCAAGTTTTTTTTTAAAAAAATAATAATAATTTGATACTCATTATTTTTTATAGAAACTTAAGTCAGTAGAAAACTCAACACTGTGGAAGTTCTATTATCTTCTGTTTCCTAAGCTGATCATTATGTAATATTTTAGTCTTTTTGATGAGTTCAGTAGAAATTTTTGGCCTTCCATTATAGGGTGGCTTCAACATTTATGGGAACTTGAATTAAGAGTCCCCACTTTGGTAGGTTCTCTTCCATGTTTTTATTGCTTAGGGAAATAGTACTATGCCATCTTCCTTTTGCCTCCTTGTACAAGTCTCCTACTTTGTTTTCTTCCTCCTTCAAGACTCCATCCATACTTACAAAGCTCAACTGGTAATTGATGTGCATTAAAAAAATGATGCATCAACGCTTGTTATCACATCCAAAAAAAAAAAAAAAACTAAATCAATGATGAGTCTAAATCAATATTCAGAAGATCACACATCAATTCAAAAAAAAAAAAAAAAAATTAGTATTATTTTCAATCATCACCTATCTAACACATAGGACATTCAGTTTTCTTTTCTCTTTTTGTTGAAAATTATTAAGAAGAGACCATTTGTCTTTCCTGTGGTACATTCACATAGTTTTAGATTTCCCTTTTTATGAGCTCACTTGCATCACTTGAGATTATGAACTAAGATTATATTGCATTGAGCATTAAATATAAGTGAACCCCAACTGCACACAGACAGTGAGTGTCCTTCACAAGGAAGGGAACACTGCAAAGATCTCAATGTTGTATCTCTCAGTGTCAGCCACAGAAGGGAGGGAAGGAAGATCCAACAAAGGTCATAGAAATAGGACTGAATGGTCCCATGACAAGCTTTGTCTTGTGAAGCAGCAGCAAGTGTAACTACAGTAGTGAAGGTGACCATTGATCAACAACCAGTCCAAAGTCCAGCTCTTCCCTCACATATCTCTACACTCAATTTGGTTTTTGTTGTACTCTTGGTCTAACCCTGGTTGAGGTTTGTCTTGAGCACGCTTTTGGCATCCTGAGCCAAAGTAATGGCAAAAGATTACCCAACTTTATTAACCTTGTATACTTTTTGTCCCCCTGCAACCATTTACAGACTGGTCATCACTTCTCTCTCTCTCTCTCTCTTCCTGCACAAGTACAAGGAGGTCATTCTTTATGTGCTGCCTTTCACTTTGTGTGTACAACGAGTTCTGAGAGATAAAAAAGAAGGTGGGTAGATGTTTACACAATTTCAGATATGCAACAAGAACATGATGATCCTTTTGTGGACCTTTTTTTGCAGCAGCAAGTTGGCAAGCAGCAGAGGTTTTAGGGTTAGGGTTGGACCAGCAAGGTTGATGAGCTGTGTGTTGAAGCATATGCATCAACAGTCTCTCTCTCTCTCTCTCTCTCAACTTGATTGAATCCCACTGGAATGAGAGATGTTTGCAGGTTAGTGACAGTTCTTGGACTGCATGCCTGCTGGTGCTGCACTTAGGATTTGCATTACTCAATTGCTGCACAAAGTTTGGAGTTCAGTTGTTGGTCTACTGGGGAGGAGTACTGCACTTTGAAATCTTCATCACTCATTGTTTGTAAAAGACTTTGGAGAAGAGCAGTTCAGTACTGAGTCTACCAGCTTTAATCACTGTTGCACAAATAGGCCTTAAGATGGAAACTATATGGTTAATGGCATGCATAATTGAGGGTATTTTCCTGTTGATGAGCCAACATTTATATATAGATGTAGGAGGATTTGTTTGGGAAGTAATAAATCTCATCTCCATTTTCTTCTTCAATATAATTAAACTTATAAGATATGGCATGCTGAGCCATTAATTAAATACATGAATAAGATTTATATTTCCCAAACAGACCAAGTGAAAAGGAATAATATCCTTAATTACATTCCAAATTATTTAAGGAGGATCAAACTATGCAGTATTATCTCTAATCACAACACCTACACCCTTTCTCCTCTTATGATTCCAAAAGTCATCATCATTAAACTTATACAATCGTAAAGGCTGTTTGTTATTTCGCTCATATATCTAGTGATATGAAATCTAAAAAAGATGAGCAAGAAAGAGATCTCTCAAAGAACACAGAGACAAAATAAAAGTATGTTGGTGGTATAACAAAACCTCCTCTCTCTCTCTCTCTCTCTCTCTCGTGTTCATTTTGTGATCTCCATGAATGGGTCCACTAATGGTCCATCAAGTCATGTGAAGGCCATGGTTGCTTCGACCTCACACGAAGAGAGAGAGAGAGAGAGAGAGAGAGAGAGAGAGAGAGAGAGAGAGAGACGAAGTCGTCGTGGTGATCATATCCTTCGGCAGAATCCAACACCGAGGGCATGACAAGGACATGTCAACTGCTAGATCTGGTCTACATTGTTGTACCAAAAAAAAGGATGTACTTTATTCTATTATATATATTTTTAATCTCCCCCATTACTGGAATTCTTTACTTGCTTGATAAGGAGTCGTATCCTATTTGTGATTCCATAATGCACTCCCTCTTTTCAATTAATTCTAGCAAAATTATTTATATATATGCAAATGAATAAATGTTACAGTTAAAAGCTATAAATCCGCTTCCTCAATGCCGACACAATGGAGGGGTCCAAATGAGTCTCCTCCTTCCAATTTGCTCCGTTTCCCACCACATCTATTACACTATACCTATGGCATGCGTGGTTGACATGGATTACACCAAAAAAAAAAAATTATCATATTTTATTCTACTTGCACAAGGAAATCCAACCATATCCATATCTTTTAGGTTAGGCACCAACCAATAAATTTAAAAATAACTAAAAAAGACAGTGCATAGCATAGAAACACAAAGATGATGATATATTTTTTCAATACATAAAACTACAGGATGAAGTCTTAGCCTTCTCGAGATGACTTAAAAATGACTATAAAAGATTGGACGAGGTTCTAGAGAGCATATAGCTTCATTCATTGCCCTCTCGCCCATCCTACGGTCCATAAAAAAAATTTAGACCATTTTTAGTATCTTAAAATAGCTATAGCATATATATCATATAGGATGATGGTGAGTTATTCTTCTCTATTTATGCACCATCGGACGATCAAAACTGATACCAGAATATAATATAAAATATATAAATTATCTTATGGCGCTCGATACATCCAAACCTAAATAGTCAACCAGGTTCGAATTGGGTCATTCTACCCATAGTTATGATTTATATAGGTATCGAACTCAATATGGGAAAGGATTCCTGTTTGTGTTCCAGTAACCATCAATGACGAAGGAGACGCACACATCCCACAAGAACTAGTTTGATAAGGCTAATAATAATGATGTCCTTTGTGGGTGGCTTGTGGCTCAATGATTAAAGAAGGGTAGATGGTGGAATGGAAGCATGGGGAGTTGTGCCATATGGTGGGACACGAAAATAAAACCTCAGCTTTCTCTATGGGGTTCGACAAACCACACCAACAAAAGCCATATTGTGGAACTCAGTCCCGAAATGATCTTTATGGATGCTATATATAGCTCCATGGTTTAATATATATTCTTATTCCTTAAAACAATTATGATATTTATTTTGATACATATAACTTTTTTTTTTTTGCTTAGAGAATATGATATATATATATATATATGTATAGACTTACTTCATCTGATATCCTTTGATTAACATATAATTATAAATAACTTATTTATAATATCTTTAAAAAAATTATTATCATAATTTTTTTTTAAAAATATTACAACAATAAATTAAATTATTTAAGTTCACTTATATTAATCTTTGTTATCATTAAGATCTGGTAAACTCCATATGGTTAGTTAAGTTTAGAATACTTAAATTTCTATTTATAGTTTCTATTAAAGTCATTATCATATCTCAAGAAGTTCTTCTAAATAATTTTTCTAATATTATCTTTTATCAAAGTGATACCTACTTATTCACTTTATACATAAATCTCAATATTCTAATATTGGTAACATAAATCTCCTGATATTTTAACCATCTTATTTTTACTTTATGAATAATATTTTTATTGATCTCTCCATCATGTTAAATAATTAATCCAAGATACCTAGAGCTTTAAATATTTAAAGAGACTTATTATTCATTCAACTTAACTATATTCTTTTATCTATTCTTAGAAACATTAAAATTATATTTAATTTAAATTATACATAATTTTTAACATTTATTTTATGAGGCTTGCCTCCATAACTTTAGCTTATAATTAATTCTACTCAAGTTTTCATTAACTAAGATAATAATATCATGTCTTATAAATTTTTTCTTATTTTTATAATTTTGCCAATCTTTTAAAAAATATTAATGTTAATTAAAATTTAAATAACTCTATAGAACGTTCAAATGATATTTAGTTAATAAAAGCATTTTTTTTTTGTGTAGGGATTCATATGATAAACTTAAAAGTAAAAGAGCGATGAATGCAAAAATCCCTGATTTATTATAAACATTAGAAGAGAGCTCATGTTTATTAAAACCAGTGGTAGAGCGATGAGATGTATAAATGTGATTTTATTCAAATATATTGTTGTTACGTAGGTGGAACAGATTTTTATTAAAATAATATTGACAACAATGAGATGTTTGGTGAGGCAATGGGTGGAATAGGCCCACTGACCAAACCAGTAAAAGGTCTTTGTTCTCAACAAGTGATGAAATCCAAACTTTTTAGATTAATGCTTCAATGTTCCAATACTCCCATGTTTCTAAATGATCAACTGGTCATTTTAATTAAGAATTTGCATGCATGGAGTGAAGTTGATATAAACAAATCCTATTCCAGGATTTCAAGTTTATCATTCCAGAATTTTTTCCTTTTCCCTATGTCAGAGTTTAGCTTCTGCTACAGTTCAGCTTTCATGGCAGTGATAGTGTTATTACTTGAGTTGAAAATGAAGAGAATTCAGATGAAAATTCTTTTTTATTCTTTTCTTCTTTTTCTATTTCTAAGGTTAGATGTGTAGACGATGTTTGGTCCAATATTACTATCAACATTTAGAACTTGTGTCAACTAAGCTAGTTAATTTTTTTTTTTTTAATTTATCAGATGATATTTCAAACCTTCTTTACCACTTGGTATATGGATTTTGTACACCAATATTATTTTTTTTCATGTAAAATGTATTTATTACATAAGATGTCGAACTTTGAGATTTTGAGAGACGGATTTGATAATTGCATCAGTATTTTGAAGTATAAATGTTTATTAGATTAGATTTTTAACTTTTAATATTTGATAAATGAGTTAGAGGCTAATGTTTTGTGTAAAATTTATTTGATGATGTCTCAAGCCATCAATTGATAGTAAGAGGATTTGGCACAGTACAGTATCATCAGGGCAATAAATTAGATGTGCTTTAGTCAGCTCACAAGAAGCTTTTATGCATCCATCCATCTCTAAATGTATGGCCTCAAGTGATTGGGAAAAGTAACAATGTCAATATGAAATTATCAATGAATTGCCACCCATGCAATGATAGGGTTGAAAGATCATGAAATTATCAATTAATTCATGACAGTGAGACTCATCTTTTTTTTTTTTATTTGGGTCATATATCTTAAACAACCAACCTGACACACCTTGCACTTCTAATCGTGAAAGACATTAATTATAGACGATGTGGTCCAGTTTCTCTTTCATTTCTCTTTTTTTCGGACACATAACGTAAGGGAGGCATTTCCTAATTGTCCCAAATAGGCTCTGGCCCTGGCAGACGATACCCCCCACTATCGTCCTTCTCTAATGCCACCCACAGAGAGGTACATCCATCAGTCATCGACATCATTGAATTCTGGGACGACATAAGAAGCACTCTAACCCACCTTTGGCCTCATGCCATCGACAGCTCAGTTATATAAGCCAACCCCCCAGCACTCAAAGAGGGCATAGAGACGATTGGTCACTTCTCTAGTAACTTAATCATCAAAGAGATCGAGTCATGAACATCCCCCTGCACTGATCGCTTGTGCAGGAATCTCGACGAAACTATGATGCACCTCGGGATGACATGGGATCTACCTCCGATGAACAATTAGCACCTCAGGATCGTACCAACTAGACCCGCCTCCTACTCAAATCGCCCTCACTTGACCCCCTACGAGGCCCTTGGACAAGATTACACCTTCGGGTCCTAATCAAGCCATGTCGACTTCTCAGTCAACAACATCAAACAACATTTTGGCGCTGGAAGGAGGGCATGTATGTCGCAAGAACATCCGCGTACAAACTCTCTTAATGAACACTCAAGTGAGGAGGTTCTACCGCTTGCGCACAACACCTTCGAGTAGGGAGGACAACTACCATCCCTTCCATAAGTGGATGCCTCCACCTTAGCACAAACTCTAGGATGCTATTAGCGTCTATTCAATGACCTTGGTCTCTCCCCTCCAGGGTCGAGCACCGGGCACCTGCTCATCCTGTCTGACACCTTCCTAAATCTCACTCATTAAATATAGACACTCATTGAGATGATGCTAGTCGTCGCCCCTCTCCAGCCCCAATTAGCTCAACAAGTGACCCCAATGCTACGACCAACGATCCAACCATTTCTCGCTCTAGCACCCTTGGGGGCATTCGCAATAGATCCCCTATTGAATCTCGCCAACGTCCTTAACGGTGAAGTTTAGTGTCATGCTACGTCGTGGAACAACCATACCTGAGGCAAAAGCCCAATCCGTCGATTCGAGGAGGATTCACTTAGAGATCAGCTATGAAGGATGAATCAATAGTTGGATGAGGTGCAACGAGAGTTTCAATGCTCAAGAGGGAGCCTAATGGTAATATCATCCAGGTGCCTCGCTATTTGTCTAGGATATTCAGGAGGAACTCCTCCCAGCTAACTTTCACCTCCCGACGTTGGAGGCGTTTAATGAGAGCTCCAACCTAGTGAAGCACATAGCAGCCTTCAGGGCCAGATGTCTCTATATGATTGTCAGATGCTCTAATGTGTTGGGTGCTCTTGACAACATTAAGGGGGTTAGCCTGCGAATGGTATAGTCACTTGAAGTCACTCTTGGTCTCCTCCTTCCTTCAGCTTGCAAAAGAATTCAAGCTTTACTTTCTCGTCAATGTGCACCTGAAGCCCTCTACAGTAATGCTACTCGGGCTAAGGCAAAGAGAATACGAGCCTCTCTCTCATTTCGTTGCTCGATTCCGAGAGGTCCAAGATGCCCACCCCTCTTTGGTTATCCAGGCTTTCATGTTGGACCTACGACCCACCCGCTTCTTCTAGTTGTTTGTGGAGAGACCACCCGCAACCGTACCAAAGATGCTTTAAAGGATTAATCAGTATATGGCTATTAAAGCCATGATTTCAGGTCGCACAAGGAACCCAATAAGAGACCGCGCCAAGAGCCATCTTGAATCTCGACCTTGGGCTCACCCCGAAGAAGACATACTTGGCTTGAGGTACCACGATCGAGGCTTGAGTCAATCCCCTTTAACATTACAAGGATGGAGATATTTCTCCAAATAAAGGAGAAGAGGTTCCTAAAGGAGCCAATGCCCATAAGGACTGCTATAAAGTGGAGGGACAAATCGAAGTTCTATCACTTCTAATGAGATTATGGTAATGACAAAGAGGAATGTCGTGATCTCAAGTATCAGATCGAGGAGCTAACATGAAGAGGCCATCTTAAGAGGTTCCTCTAAAAGTCCCGAGAACCCTCGCTTCACCTCATAGCCTCGTAGTGAAGTAGATAGATGTCATCTTCGATAGGCTTGAGGCGTGAGGCCTACGCCTGAGCCACCATTGATAAATGCCTGAGGTAGAAGGAAGAACCGAAGATTATTTTCAAAGAAAAAAAGATCGAGCACGTCGACCCTACCCATGATGATGCCTCGGTGATCTCATTCCAGATGGCCAATACCTAGGTGAAAAGGGTTATGGTTGACATGGGCAGCTTCGCCAACATTCTTTATTTCATTGCATTCCGAAAGCTCAGGCTGAAGCAAGTGACCTCTTCTCAATGTCATTGTCACTTACCAACTTCACCAAGGATTCCATCTCTCCCCTCAGTATACTAAGTCTCAACATTACCTTCAGTAAAGAGCCATTCTTCAACACCCTAGTGACTAAGTTTATGGTAGTAGACATCCCTTCAGTCTATAACGTAATTTTCGACCAGCCCACCCTTAACTGGTTGAGGGCAGTGGTATCTACATATCACATGGTGATGAAGTTCTTAACCAGTGCCGACATCAATGAAGTAAGAAGCGATCCTCGCGAATGTAAGCATTGCTATCTAATGGCGGTCACGCTACCGAAGAAGACAAAGATTGAAGCACCACTCACGAATCTCAAGGATCCCAACAAGGTCGCTCCCAACCCTAACCAACAGAGCTGCTAGTCAAGATTCCCCTTAACAAGGCCTGACCCAACTAGGTTGTCAAGATCCGGGTAGCCCTCCCTAAGGAAAGCCACATCCAACTAATCATCTTCCTCGGGAGAAACATCGATATCTTTGCCTGGTCATCAAGAGACATGTTGGGCATTGACCGAGAGGTCATATAACACCACCTGAATATTCTCTCCAAGATCCGATTGGTGAAGTAGAGGCCACGCAGGTTTGCTCTTGAACGCCAAAAGCGATTCGAGATGAGGTGAATAGGCTATCAGAAGCGGAGTTCATTTCTGAAGTTTAATATCCTAAGTAGCTGTCTAATATAGTATTGATTAAAAAGGTTAACTGAAGCTGAATGATGTGTATTGATTACATCGACCTTAATCGAGCCTGTCTGAAGGATAGCTACCCACTCCCTTGTATTCATCAGTTGGTGAATGTCATCTTAGGGCATGAGCCCTTACCTTTATGGATGTCTTCTCAGGTTATAACCAGATAAGGATGACACTTTAAGATCGATAGCACACCACCCTCATCACTGACCAAGGTGTATATTGCTAGGAGATCAAAAGAATGTAGGAACGACATACCAAAGAATGATCAACGAAATATTAAAGCATCTGAATAGAAAAAACATGGAGGTGTGCATAAATGACATCATAGTGAAGAGTAAAACATCAAACACTCATATGAGAGATCTAGCGAGGACATTCAAACCTATAAAGAGGTTTAATATGCACCTGAACCCTTCTAAGGGTGCCTTCAGAGTCGAATCAAAAAAATTTCTAAGCTTCATCGTCTACCAAAGGACAATAAATACCAACCCCAAGAAGGTTCACGCAATCGCGAGATGCAACCATCTCAGATCGTGAAAGAAGTGTAACAACTTACAAGGCAGCTAGCTGCTCTTACTTGGTTCTTATCCTAATTGGGAGACAAATGCGTCTCTTTCTTTTGGGCATTGAAGAAACCAAAGAAATTCATTTGGACCAAAGAGTGCCAAGAAGTCCTTGAAGGATTGAAGTGCCACTTCTCCCGATTACCACAACTCACCTCAGCGAGCCCCAAGTGAGGTGCTGAGCCTATACTTGGTTGCCACCGGACAAGCCGTTAGCTCGATGTTGTTGCGAGAGGATGCAATAATGCAACAGCCCATCTACTATACCAGCCACATGTTAAATGGGACCGATGAGTGCTATCCCCCCATCAAGAAGTTGGCACTTGCCCTGGTGCTAGCGATAAGAAAGCAACATCCCTACTTCTAGGCGCACCTAATACGGGTGGTCACCAACTAATCATTACATAGTAAGTTAGGTTAGGGTGCAAAATAAAGCCCTCCCATGACAATTGAAAGGGCTAAAGAGGCCCCTCCTCTCATAGGGAGACAACTATCCCTGCCCAGATCTGACTCAAGATGATGCAAGATCTCAACCACGTTGTCGGTTGGATACAATACCTACAACAATGGGATCTAAGCCTTGCCTCAACAGGTTGAAGTCTTCATAACCCAAAAAGGGAGGTGCGAGCCTCGAGGCCAACAGACCCCTTATGGGTGAGAAAAATCTCACTATGATTAGAGCAAGTGGGCATAAGATGCTCCATGTCATATACACCCCCTCCCGCTAGAGCATGCTACATCACAATAAGACGACCACCCAAGGCCCACTACTAAACACTGGGATCCACCCCTGGAAGGAGAGCACGAAGACCCACTATGATAGAAGTTCACTACGGTTGAGCCCTAAAACTCGCTATGGTGGCTGATAAAGACCCAATATGGCGAAAGCTCGCTATGGCTAAGCCCTAAAACCCGCTACGACGGACGATGAAGACTTGCCATGATAAAAGCCACTACAGCGGAAGCTCGCTATGGCTAAGCCCCAAAAATTGCTACAACAAACAACAAAGATTTGCCACGGTAAAAGCCACTATGGTAGAAGCTTGCTATGGCTGAGCCCTAACAAACCCACTATGGCGGACGACGAAAGACTTGTCATAATAGAAGCTGCTACGATGAAAAATCGCTACAATTGAGCCCTAAAACTCGCTATGGTGGATGACAAAGACTCGCTATAGTGAAAGTCACTACAGCAGAAGCTCGCTATGGCTAAGCCCTAAAACCCACTATGGTGGATGACGAAGACCCACCACAGTGAAAGCTTGCTATGGTTGAGCCCTCAAACCTACCACAGCGGACAAACAAAATCCGCTAGGATGGACAACAAACTCGCTACGATGGACGAATGAAAGCTATTGTGGTAGCAAACCCTATAGCTTACCATCAAGTCACATCTAATAGAACACACTCACATGCAAGAACCATGAAACTTAACCCCACAAAATGGCTGAACAACATGTCTGAAACCCCCTATTGGAGCCCCAAAGCACACCTTCAGAGAGGGACGAATGATAAGGAAAGAAACAATGCCGACGGATAGACAAAATCCACTATGATGGACAACAAACCCACTACGATGTAGGAATGAAACCTAATGCGGTAACAAACCCCATAGCTCACCGTCAAGGCACATCTAATGAAACATGCCCGTAATGTAAGAACCACGAAACTTGACCCACGAAATTGCCGAACAACATGCCTGAAACCCCCAATCGGAGCCAAAGCACACCTTCAGGGGGGATGAATGATAGAGAAAGTAACAACGCCAGCGTGACACTACCAATTCACCCAATCAAGGACTATCACCTAAGCAATGACATGGTCGAAAAGCATACATTCTTCCCCCACAACCGCCAGCATGAGTATGATCCACCAGCTTCTATCCAACTTGGTCCCTGCAAGGGTCACACGAGCCCGCCATAAAATGCATTAATCCATGACAATGAGGCCCATCCCCTCTCTTCCCCTTCTTTGGTTCATTTGTCTTAAGCAACCTGATGCACCCCACCAAAACACAATTCCGGGAAGGCTCGCACGTCAGTAGCATAAGGCATTCATTCTAGGCAGTATGGTCTAGTTCTCCTTTCCTCTCTTTTCAGATGCCTATGTATTAATTCTAGGCAGCATAACCTGGTTTTCCTTTCCTCTCATTTCAGATGCCGGGGGGGAGGGATTCCCTACTTGTCCCAAATAGGCCTCGGCCTTGACAAATGACACCCTCGCTATCATGTCCTTCCCTGATGCCACCCACAAAGAGGTGCACCCATCAACCATCGACATCAATGGACCCCAGGATGACATAAGGGGCACCCCAACCGACCTCACACCACCGAATGCTCAAAAGGGGGAATGTGAACTATTTTTCACTTCTCTACTAATTTAATTATCGGAGGGATTGAAACAAAAATATCTCCTCAGACATTGACCACTTGTGCAAGTACCTCAACAGGACTAAGGCACACCTTGGGAAGACACGGATCCACCTATGACGAACAAGTAACACATCGGGATCGTACCAACCAGGCCCACATCCCACTCAAATCCCCCTCATGTGACTCCCACGGGGCTCTAGGATGAGCTTACAATTTCGGGACTGAATCAAGTGGTGTCGACTTCTCGGTCAACGTTATCAAGGCAACAATAGAGATTGGATTTTATATGAGAATTATAGTTGACTTATGTCCCAAAGTCAACACTGTTTGTGCCTTCTTGTGCCACCAATTTGTTAAGGAGTTCTACAGCAAACCACCAATCCGTGCTTCTCTGAGATGGTTCAGATAGAGATCGACAGCTTTGTATGTGAAACAACAAAGACTTCTTCCCATTTCTCCTCGCCATTGCTCTCTGCAACTCGATCTTCCTTCTGTGACTGTTAAGAGACAGCACTCACTGCACTGCCTGATTCAAGAAAAGGTTTCTGCTTGCCCAACGGCAGTGCACTGCACCAAAAAGATTGCGAGGCACAGGAAAAAAGGTCCTCATAGACTATGATGCAAACCAATGCCGCCGCCCATTCACAGGAGAGAAGGCACGCGAGGCTTTACTGGTGTGCGTGTTCTTGGTGCACTGCCTCCCCATCATTGTGGCCGTGGACCGCGTCTTTTAGGGTTGTCCGCAGATCCGTGTCGGGTGCTTGCCGCACGCATGATAGTGGCACACGAGCCTTTGAGTTGAAGGCAATCAGTCGAACACTTACTTGCTGCCGGCGTCGAACAGTAGTAACATGAGACAAGTAGATTTATGTTCTCTCCTTTGCCAACTTTTACTGCAAGCAGACAGTGTAGGATTTGACGAGATGGCTACGCATCTTTGTTTAGTGTCTCACCGAACTAAATTAGCAGAGAGGATTTATTTGTAGGTTGAACTGTAATCACTTGTGTCGTAAAGGAACAACCTTCTTTATGGTGAGCTCTCAGTCAAACATTATCTTCCACATCTCAACGCCTAGTTAAAACAATATCTATTGTCACTAAATGCACAAATAGCTTTGAACTTAATCTCCCTCAAATTTTGCGAGTTGTTAGTCAAAATGTGATCATATGAGAGCTATTATGGCTCCTTGCGCAGCCCACAACTAGTTTGACCAGCTGCTCATAGTTTCATGTCACACTATGTTCTGAGAAGTTAGCTGGAATCTACAGGACCAAGTAAGAAAACTTGGATTGTTTCTTCCCCAACTTTTCTAGTGCTAGAAATCAAGATGGAAGCAATTCCTCTGTTGACAGTTGAACTTAGTTTCACATTACATTATTTTAAATACATATGGATATGCTGCTGGACTTGAGAGACCATGGTGATTCAGAAGATGCTCTTCCAGATGAATTCCAGTATCGAGCGAGCAGATTAAAAGTGTTTGGGATGAGAAGAATGAGCTCAACTATTTGTCACAATCAGGGATGGAAGGGAGGGAGGGAGGGAGGGATCTCAAGCTGAAAAAGGAATCCAACTCTCTCGAAAGGTGGACAAATATATATCAAACCAAACAAGTGATTCAGAACTTTGGAAGTTGTCATAGAGTTGTTTCACGGTATCCAACATGTTCACCTGGGGGAGAACTGTCAAGTCCCTTTCCTTGGCATTGATCGGTCAAGATTAGATGACATAAACACTGCACTATTGACCTGCATTCAAGCATTCCTATAGTGAGCCTTTTCTACTTGTCTTGGTGCTGTGAACATTTATTTTCTAGGGTTGTACAGTTGATCCTGACAAATCTAAACTGGCACCGACACAGACCATGATACTTGTTTTCATCATGGAGTTGAACGCATCATCCAACACCATTTCCACAATGATCTCTCCATCGACATGCCAAGGAACCATGTCATTAAGCTTTTTGTGCCACAAAAATGATGATGGAAATATTTATGAATTCTTGGATCTGCTTCTTTACATTCTCGACATGCCTCCACACTCCTTGAGCCCTCTTTTGTTTCTTCTAGTCGTCATTCAAATTCCAAACTTTTGCCATCCATGAATCTTGTGTACTTCCCGAGTGTTGTGCGACTGCGGAGGTATGAACAGAGCTCATGGGTTTGAAATGGTACATCTGGTTGACCGTCTGATATCTTTCCTTTGACTATGTTCCAACATCCAATTCCAGGCAAACTCCTCCGGACTCCAGACAAGAAGGTAAAAAAGATAATAAGATTCCATGTGTTTCGGGTAAAAGGAGAGAAGAAGAAGAAGAAGAAAAAAAAAAAAAAAAAGGTTATGTGGGCTGGCAGTTGGAACAATGAGTGTAGAAATGGTTGGCAGTGTGTCAGTAGAAGATTTCTCCTTGAAAGCTTGGTGTGGAAGAGAAGCACCTTGCTCCCTCAAAAGCAATAGAATAATAATAAGATACAGTAGGATAAGCTCTCTCACGCCTCTCACTTTCGAACCACCTAATGCATGCTAACAAGATCTTGAATGCCTCAGCTTAGATTAATTCAACCTTGGCTTTTGGAAAGCATAAATTACTGAGAGCAGTTGGCAGTGGTTAACCTCCCCCCCCCCCTCTTTAACAAAAGCACTTCACCTCTCTGGAGTGTGGCAAACACCACCACTTTTTATCTTTTCACCCTGTTGATGCTTGTTGGTAACTTGCAGCTATCCTCAGTTCCTGTTTTATGCTGCTATATGTCCTTTCATCTTCATGAGCTCACAACAAAAATCCAGCCTTGTTTGCTTAGCACAACAAGGCATTCAGATTGAAACTGGTTAGGATGTCCGCTGGATGAAGTATATGGTCATAGGGTTTGAAGGTTGGTGGGGTTTTCATAAGCTTTAACAGAGACCACATCTTCCATTTCTTTGGTGCTCGGAAGACATTTCCTCTGATACTTATACAGGTAAGCTTTGGAGAGCTTGCTTCTTTTTCTAGTCATATTCACTTTTTTTTTTTTTTGCAGGTTTTTGGTAGTTTTTGAGATAGCTGTCTAGCAAACAATAGTTTCTTTAGGAATTCAGCAGAATTGATTCTTTGATGACTGTTTCCATACAGATCCCTTGGTAGGAAATAGTCAAAGACTTCCTCTACTGTCCTTTTCTAGTTGCAGGTAAGTTTCAAAATTATTTTGCTACTGTCCCTTTCACAAATCCAGTTTAGTTATTCAGGTCTGTCTTCTTCAAAAGGAAAAGAAGTTGATGCCTCAGTGGTGTTTCACTTGAGCCAAAAGAAAAAAAAAAAAAAAAGCATTGAATGTTGTGAGAATTTTACTACATGTCATTATTATGTTTTCCCTTATGTATGATCTTTTGTAAACCTTAGAGAGAGTGGCCTCTTCTTTTTCCTAGTTACAAAAAAAAATAAAAAAAAAATCACCTTTTGGTTCAAGTGGAAATATTAACTTTAAAAGATTGCTTGTCTGGTTGAAAATTCATGAAATTATGTTGAAGAACTTGAAACTAGAGAGACAAAAAATAAAAAAGGAAAGAGAGAAAGCAGGAAGCATTGCTTTCTTACCAATATACAGATCACACTTAGTGACCAGAGAAATCTGCTGTATGTGGTGTCTCCTTTATACTCTGATGAAAGGTTAGCTTTCTGGCTTGTGGCAAACTGAGATAGAATATATGTTGTGATCTTATGGCCATTAAGTAATCCAGCTGTTGTATGGTAGATTTCATGACTTGACATGTGCTTCCTCCTCTTTCCTATTTCTTGTGTCTGGGATTCTTCTGCTGAGGAGCTGCTTTTGCTTTTTTTACCTCTTGATGTAAAGCTGTCAAGGGCAATTGTTCCTTGTTGAGTCCTGCAAGAAAATTATCAGTCTGCATTCATCCAACTCTTTAGCTAAAGAAGAAGAAGAAGAAAAAAAAAAAAAAAAAGCTACTTGTGTTTCCCACAGTATTTGTCTTGAACTTGAAGTCTTCTCATATCGAGTAGTTTCTTCCCCAGCAGGAGAGAATTCCAGTTGTTCTCTCCTGATGTATTCAGCTAAACAATCCGAGGATGCTGTTGGAAGATCGACGAAACCCGGTTTGATGTCGCACGGCGCTGCTGCAAGAGTTGCCGAAGAGTCCTCGAGGAACACCTGGGATCATCCCCTCGATCGTTCCTACACCATTAGCTTACCTCGACACCAAGAAACAAACGGTTTGGTTGCCGGCGGCATGAGCGCTTCTTGTTGTTTATCTGAAAGATACCAGCTTGGAAGCGCTCCCTTCCCTCCGCATGAAGCTGTAATTTCCAAGCACAGCATCGAGACCGACGACATCAAGGGGAACAAGAGGAGAAGCCAAGCCGAATGTGGTGCATTACCTTCCCAATCTCCAGAGGATAGAGTTCAAGTAAGATGATCTCTGTTTCTCTTCTCTGCATATAACTGGTGCTCCTTATCATCTCCCTCTTGAATTCTATCAGAGTGTCAAGGCTGAAGAACCGCGTGCTGCTTCGCTGAAGTCTTCCAAGCATCACGACGAAAAGAAGCGGAAGAATGAAGTGAGACTAGGAGGCGCCAGCAATCAAAGTCCAGCTTCTAAGGATGATTACATTCATGTCAGGGCCAAGCGAGGCCAGGCAACCAATAGTCACAGCCTCGCAGAAAGAGTAGGTCTCCTCTTCCGAAGCATGTTTCTGCATTGTCGTTCCCAGTTCCTCTTACTTCAGCTTGCTTAATATGCAGATCAGGAGGGAAAAGATTAGTGAACGAATGAAACTTCTTCAAGATCTTGTTCCAGGATGCAGCAAGGTAATCGATTCTCCGGAAAGACACCCATCTTTCTTCTTCCTATAATGTATGTTTACTTGTGGTCAGCTGCTTCATTCCGATGTTGCAGATAAATGGCAAGGCCATGATGCTTGATGAAATAATCAACTACGTGCAGTCATTGCAACGCCAGGTTGAGGTATCTCCTGAATCCCTCAGCTTTCGCTCTCTGTCTGAATTCAGAAGATATCACTCATCTTCTAGCTCCTGTTACTACTACTCCTTGTTTGAATGTGTTTTTTTTACCTCGTTGGAATTCGCAGTTCCTCTCGATGAAGCTTGCAGCGGTCAATCCAGAACCGAACTTTGATCTCGAGCAAATTCTTTCTGGACATGTAAGTGAAACATGAATCATGGAAGCTCACAAACTTCTTCCTAATGTTGGTCGCATCCTGTCCTTTTTTAGATCCATTCATGCTATGGAGGTTCGGCTGTTCCTGCACTCGGTCCAGGAATGAGCAGTTTCCAACCTCAGTTATATGGATCGACATTTCAAAGACTCACCCAACCTGAAATGTTCTACAGTGCTCCCAGTTCAGGGGATCTGCTGCAGGCCTCCCTCCCACAGATCTCTAACATGTCTCAGGTAAAAAATCTCTAGTCATTTCCTCTGCAGAACTCTTCTGCTTCCATTTTCCCCACTGATGACTAGATTGTTTGGCAACAGTTACCAATTGCATGGCACAGTGATCTCCAGAACACATTACCAATGGATTCCATCCCTTGTGAGACTCCCACAGAGCACAATGGCATCAATCCATTCTGAACTTGAAAGTTCAGCTCATGGAAGTCTGTCTGATGGTACAGAATCCATGAAGAAAGGTCAAGAAGCTATGATCAGTAGGCTGAACTGTAGAACTTGTATCCTTCCAGCTGAGATGTATAAGAATGTAGCGCTTGCTTCGAGAATCTTTTGAAAGATTTCATGTGCTTTTGGATCATGAAGAGTGCCTGCCATATGTATAGCATAGCATCACCAGTTCTGGCCTTCATCACCCCCTTTTCTGGATGAACACATCACATTATACATGAAGTCTGAAGACTTGCTTCTGATTTCTCATGGGTGTCAAATTGATGGTTTGTGAGCTAATTGTAACAGTTGAAATGGATCCTGATGTGTATACATACAGTACCTGAAAGAGGGTTTGCAGGATGTGAGAAAAATCATATGTCTGATTTCTTACTTGCCCCAAAAAACTGATATTTCTATTCTCTTTGATGATTTTTTTTTTTTTTAAACTTTAAAGGCAAAATTTTTCACTTCATATCACCTGGAAAAACACACTCTTTGATTGCTCAAGTTTTTGTAATACAAGTATAATTTCAAGTGTAAAGCTCTCTTGTTGCTGTTCCTCACTCTTATCAGAAACAAGGTGAAAACATCCACTTGTTAGCACAAATAAAAAAAATAAATAAAGCCGATCGAGTTCTACATAGGCAATTACAAGTATCCTATGATGCTTTGTCAAAGTCCAGGAAAGAATCCACAGGTGCTATAACCTCATCAAATCCTACCACAGATAAATAACCTGGTCTGCTCATTAAACCTAAAAAATAAGAAGACATGGAGCTAATGCTGTATGTCATATCTCATCTTGTTGACCTATGGAAAAGCAACAGCAAAAGCGTATAATATCAAAACCCTAAGATTAATCCTTGGGTTGACATATGCTAGCACTTACATAGAAGAAAAAGAGAAAAAAAAAAAGAAAGAAAACATTGATATTAAAGTGAGGTCTCCTCTTTGCCATTGCATACATCAATGCCACTTCAGTTTGCATCTTTCTTTTTTTTCTTTTTCAAGTGTTGGGAGTCTCACCACCAGCATTCAGAGACACAAACTGAGGTCAAATGGTGCCAACAATCCTCCTGCAAGTGATCATGAACAGTGCAAGAGCACCACAGTCCACCACCCACCACCAATGTCTAATCCACTGTATCAAACTCCACTGTATCTTCCTTATCATAAGTAAAGACTTAACAGCAAAGAGGCATGAGAAGAAGAAGGTATTCCCATTGTCCTTCATCTGGTTTTGACAACTATATTAACAAAGACGATAATGAAATATTGTTTTATCTTCTCTTAGTATTCAGAATTTAAATGTGAAGGAAGGATAGCGGAGCACTCTTTGATTGAGGCACATCAGATAAAGAGTTGGCTTTGCAACATTGGGGAGTAAAGCCAGCGTCATCATCGGAACTCCCATGCATTCATTCCTTTGCTCAAAGTTACAAACTGCAACTATACCCTATCAATCAAAGTTAGATTTTTGTTATTATTTAATAATCAGCATTAACTTACATAAATATTCTCTCAGAATATAGAGGAATTTATTTATTTATTTTTTGTCTAATTTAATGATTTATATATTGGAATGGATCTCAATTCTAATCCATGCATGTATTTATTACGCAACTATGCTCATCAAATCGTACGTTGGACAATAGATCTCACGCCAGTGCACACACAGATCGTAAGGCAACACAAACGGATTTGAGTTTCCGGGTCAGATCCGGATCCGAATCCAAACAACAACTCGGTTAATGATATATAAATTCCTAGCATTCTCCCCACTGCGGCTGCTACTGCTACATATAATGGCGATGCCGCCGCCGTTGCGGGCTGTCGTCGCCGTACTCCACCTCCTAGCTCTTGTAACACGGCCGGCGCTACCGGACCCGAACGACGAGGCTTGCCTGTCCAACCTCCGGCGGTCGATAACGGACCCGGGCAACAGGCTGCGCAACTGGACGGCGGCTACTTCCATGGCATCCTGCAGCGGATTCACCTCCTACCTCCACGGCGTCACCTGCAACAACGGGCGCGTCTACAAGCTCGCCCTCCCCGGCCTCACCCTGGGCGGCTCCCTCTCCCCCTACCTCGCCAACTGCACCAACCTCCAGTCTCTCGACCTCTCCTCCAACGCCCTGAGCGGCCCCATCCCCCCGCAGCTCTCCGCCCTCTTCAACCTTGCCGTCCTCAACCTCTCCGCCAACCGCCTCTCCGGCCCCATCCCCCCGCAGCTCGCCCTCTGTGCCTACCTAAACTTCATCGACCTCCACGCCAACCTCCTCTCGGGCACCATTCCCGCCCAGCTCGGCCTCCTCGCCCGCCTCTCCGCCTTCGACGTCTCCTACAACCGCCTCGAGGGCCCCATCCCCGCCCTGTTCGCCAACCGCTCCGACGACCTCGCGCTCCCACGCTTCAACGCCAGCTCCTTCGTCGGCAACCGGGGACTGTACGGGTACCCCCTGCCCCCGCAAAGGGGCGGCGGGCGGCTGTCGGTGCCCGCCATCGTCGGGATCGGGCTCGGCAGCGGGCTCCTCAGCCTGGTGCTCAGCTTCACCGCCGTCTGCGTCTGGCTCCGCGCCACCGAGCCCACCACCAAGACGCCCGGCGAGGAAGGCAACGTCTCGCACCTCGACTACTGACTGGTCTCATCCCCTTCCTCCCCGTTCTGCCATGAATCCGCCGTAAAAATCGCGTCTTTATCTTCCCATCCGCATCTACGAAGAGCAAAAAAAAAATGGCTTCTATTTTGTTCCTCATTAGCTTTCCTTTCCATTTTCCTCCTTCACAACTGTCTTTGGTTAACCACTTTTTGATTATTATTTCGAAGCAGGTCTAAGCTTCCATTGACATCCAACTTGTAAACAAAGGAAAGATGAAGACGATGCACTCTTTTTGTCTTGGTAGGACAAGGTTTTGTTCCTTTGCTAGTAGGAGTGCTGGCTCCAATATCTTCCAATGACCTGAAAAAGAGCAGAGTTGAGAAAAGAACACTGATCAACTCATATCGAGTCTGACCAAATGATGGCCAGTGTTGGTTCCAATATGTTGCAGTGAAGAGTTTTGGGCAGCACACTCATCCACTGGTGAGTGTTTCAGATTCTTTGAAAAGTGGGAAGCTTTTACTGTGTTTTGATCTCTCTGTGGCCCAAGATTAGCTGTTTAATTCTACATGATCTCTAGTTTTACTGTCGAGTGGAGGATAACATTTTTTAGGTGTATATGAAAAATTGACATAAATTTTATTGCACATTGTGTTCTGTCTGCTGGTATTTTAATTTCTACAAGAGCTAAAATCTTGCAATTTAACAAGTATCAGAAATAACCTTTTATATAGTAAGGAATCACATAACCTATCATTAGTTTTAGACATTTTTAAGGGGAACAAATTCAAAAGATCATACTTGAATCTAACTCTCTTGAAATTGACAATAACACACTTTGGTCTACCTTTTCTCCTGGTATCATTTTCTACACCACTAAGTTGTAGAATTTGGAATGGGATGCTAAAGGCAGTAGCATCAGTTCCCAAGTCTAAGTTCAAGAATAAAGTGTGCAATTTACACTTTTAAGCCACTTGTTTTTACTCGGTTGATCTACTTGTTTAAAATTTTGAATGCAACTCTCCCTACCCACATATTGTTTCGAAATAACACCTTATGATAATTTTTTGGAAGGCCCTCATCATACATGTTGATCTACTGGTTTATTCATGTTATGATGCACTGCAGTCAATGACAGTGCTAAAATCAATTTATTTTGTTAACAATAACAATAAGGTGAATATTACATATAGAAAGCAAAATTCTCACAAAATCTAATCCTCACAGTGCACCATGCAGTGCCTTCAAAATAAACTGCATGGACATGGATTGAATGAACAAATTTTTTTGAGGATGCAACATTATTTATGAATTATCTTTCTTGGAATTGTGAGGAAGCAATAAAAAAGAAGTGTATGAAAACCCTTAACTCTCAGATCAAACTTCAAAATTTATTTGAAACCCATATGGAGGATCTGAAGAGTGAGTATTTCCTGTTGAAGATGGGTAGACCTTTGGCAAGGGGTGTTGGTTGGTGATGTAGAAGAGATTGTCAAATACACATAGCCTTGATCTATAAAAATTTTAAAGCTATTAATCTAGTTATTAAGAGTAAAAGTAAATTTTTTTTAGCTTCTTTATGTTGTATAAGGTAATAATTTATTTTATTTTAGATGGATCCTATGGCACTTCTTTTTCATATTAGATTTTTTTTTCATCTTTGTGGTGACATGTATATTATTATTTTTACCGAAGATAAGAGAGGTGGTCGCCCTTTCTCTGTTTCAAATTTAGTGCTTGACTTCCAAGATTTTATTTTTGATAATAGGCTCATTGATCTTGAATTGTATAGATTTATAGTGTACTAAATATGTTGGGTTTAACAAAATTTTCATGAATGAAGCTTATTTTTTTATTTATGATTAGGTTTTAGTTAAACATCTTTCTCGTGTGTCGCTGGATTATTTCTCAATTCTAATTTATATCGATCCTTCTCAAACGAATCCAATATGGACAAAATTTTATGTTTGAACAATATTGGCTAGAGAATCCTAAGGTCTATAAACTTTTATCTAATGTTTTTAAATCCATAAGGTGGCCCTCTGGTTCTGTTAATAATTCCCTTAATATCGTCACTCATAGGATTTCTAGAAATTCTCATATTTTTTATTTTCATATTTTTTTTATTCAACACAATCAAAGACTTAATAAATAAAACAGAATCAGTTTTTTCATCGGAAAATTGATAGAATCTGTTAAAAAAATTAATTAACAGAAAAGAGAGTCTGTTCTAAAACTTCTAATGAACATAAAAAAAAAAAAAGATAGAATCAAAATTATCAACAGAATGTAAGTCTGGGCTTTATCAACAAAATATATATTTTTGATAGAATCACAGTTCTTTAATTTTTCTAGAATCACAGTTTTTTTTTTTTTTTAAGGGGCAGAATCAGAATCAAAATTTTCAACAGAATGTAAATCTGAGCTTTATCAACAAAATCTTTTTTTTTTTTTTATAGAATCACAGTTCTTTTATTTTTTTTTCCAGAATCATATTTTTTTAAGCAGCAGAATCAATTTTGATTACACAGCTTTGGTTTATAATTTATTAACGTACAAAATCATTTTTCATACAGTTTTTTTTTTTTCTTGAAGCTCATATAAAGGTGAGTGAATACTATGCAAAATAGAATAGGTTTTCTTTAATAAAATTGATGTGTACAGAACACTCTCAAAGTATTTTCCCTTTTAATATAAATTCAAAAATATAAACTGATATATTTTAGGGCTTATCAATTTTTTACTGTCTAATAAATGATGAAAGAATCATACAACCACTAAAACAAAAAAAAAAGATATCAATTTTTATAGATTAATAAAATGATAATATAATCATTAAACAACTACAATAGTAATAAGGTGAATTATTACAGATTATTAAATAATTAAATAATCATTAAACAGAAATAATAGTGATGAGAACAATATGTTTAGAGTATTTGTTTCACAGTGCTAACCCAATAGTTAATTTAAGTTAATTAATAAATAATCAAATACTTAAACAAGGATAAACATAAATAAACAATATTTTTTAATTTTTCTGTTTAGTTCTAATTAGAGAGAGAATACGTTTAGATTGGTGAAGCAATAATACTAAAAGAATCTTTGATTAAGTCAAAAATAGTTATAAATATGTTGAAATTGAAATAGAAAGTCTAGAAAAAAAAAAAAAGTTCCTAAGACATGCTAGCACTATCCTAATTGTATTTATTCCTCGGACCCATGCAATCATAATAATTTTTTTACAAACATTATCATAAATTTTTCTACGAGCCAAATGAAACAACTTTTCAATTCCTCGTTCCTCTTTTTTTAACCTTAGATTTCTTTTTCAAAAAAAATTTTCATACAAATTTTGAACTCAGCTGCCCAATGAGTTATAAAAGAAGTAAAATAGATATATAATAAATAAAACAGATCGAGCGACTCAAACCCAATGAGTTATAAAAAAATAATAATAAAATAAATCTATCAACTCCAACTCCAACTCATGTAAACCTAGTTTGGAGTACTTACACGAGGGCTTTTACTCGAGTCTTCTTTGCAAGGTTACGAAGAATAATTCCCTCTACCCTCAATCTATGAATAATAATAGGTGAATTTGAATTATTTTTTTTTCCCCAACAAATTCCAAAACTAGGTATATATATGATCATACTCCTCCGATGAATTCAATCTTTCAATACTTGTTTAAAGCATCTCTCTGCATGGAAGAGATTGAATTGTATACTTTCCTTCTTCTTTTTGACGGACAGTTTCCGTATTCTTAGCTAAAGCTCATCATTTCATCCTCCACTAACTTCATATTCTATGTCATAGATTGTATGTTTTATTGGTGACTAAGAATAATTCAGGTTTTTAGGTCATAGAATAATGTAGATAAGGAATACAGATGGCTGGCTGATGATACATCATACTACAATATTGGCTTTATGACACTCTCAGGAATAGTTAATAATAATATACCACAATATTAAGTAGCAAGAGAGAGAGACCATTGCAATTTCTCTTTCTTGTTGACATATATTTTTTTTTATGTCACATCATAATATATTATTATTTTTATTTATTTTTTAATTTTATATATAATATAAAATAATATCTAATCACCTGTCAATAGCCAATGATTTGAAATTTCATCATACAAAATTATGTTAATGCCAACTAGCTTAGTAGTAGGGCCTTTGGATCAAAACTTATATTCATCATTTATCCTCTGTAGAAACGATAATAATAATAATTGTATATGACATATAAATTGGAACTCTCATCCTATGAATTTATTAAGATGTCAATTAGTCTAGCTAGTAAAGACTAGTAAGGTCATAAGATAAAATCCTATCTTATATTATTTACAAAATAGTATTTTTAATAATAATAATTTTAAAATATTTTAGCATATATTTTTCTTGGTAAGGGAATAGAGATATAAGCGTTTTGAGAGTCTTCATTTTTCACATGCAGAGAATTATTTTCTTCTTGAGGATTAGACATTTGGAATAACTAAAGTCATGAGAGCTAAGAGTCAACTAATACACACGTAATTTTAACTTAGCTCTGATTTGAATTATAGTAATCTATCAAGACAATCTTTATCTTGGCTTCGACCACCATCCTCTTTTAAAAAAAAAAAAGAAACCAAGAAAGCCAAGTTTGAAGAAAGAAAATATTATAATAGAATGACATGGTAGTAGTAGAGAGATAAGAGAGTAGAAAACTTGCACTACTCATCCTAATCATTTGAAGTCAGCATGAAGTCGACATTAAATAAATCATTAGGGACACTTCTTTTTTTAGTTCGGAATCAAACCATGAGTCAACACATGCACTCATGCGAAAGCTTAATGACAAAGTCATCACTTGAGACACTTTGGTTTATCTTAGTGGAGACTTGCATAATGCCTCCAAAGATTATTATCTCTTTAACTTCATGATGTCATGCTTGTATGTGTGTGTGTATATATATATATATACACACACACACACACACACACACAAAAAGCTCTCTTGACCTAATGATAAGACTGTGCTTTCATTACTATTATATTATATGAAGGGATGATATATCGTAATCTTTGTTTATGGACCTCAGCAAGCATGCGATTGACTGCTAATAGAGCTTTTTAGCCGCCTGGCCAATGAGCTCTCTAGTTATTATTAGACAAAGGAGAAGACCTCAAGGAGTTGATAAGTACATGTCGTCATGGCAGGGTAGGTAGGTGTCCTAACTTGACCTAAAAAAAAAGAAAAAAAAAAGGAAGGGGGTTAGTGGATGGATTTAAGTAGATCATATCAAGGATCTCATCCTTAGCTAATATATTATGTTGGTGGGATTAGAATCAAACATCTTTTTCTTAGGTCTTATCCTTTGATGCCGAGGATGTTCTTGATGAATGTAATGTTATATCAATTCCTGCTGATCATGTAAAAGAGATGCCTTGTTGTAAGAGCAAATAACACATTCTTTGAGTAGAATAAATGTCATTCCCTTCAAATTATTTTCCAACACAGGGTATGGTTGATAAATTGGTTCAACTCCTAAGGTATATTGCATTGACTTCACCATGAATGGCCACCTTGGTTGATAAATTGTTTCAAAGTGTTCAACTAAGATGAAGGTAGGCGAATTGGATATGACCTACCCTAAACAATCATACTTTTTGCTACTACTACATAGTCTAGATTCAACATTTTATGATTGAGGATATCTTTCGGTATGACTTGAGCACAAGTGATTATTAACATGATGTCACATCGACAAAGAAGAATAAGACATGACATTTTATATAGGTCATGATCTGAATAAGCCTCTCAAGTCAAACACTAATTATTTGTTTAGATGGTTAAAAATCAATCATCGTGATTTCTGTACTTCCCCTAATACATCATTTTTTTTTGTTTATTAAAATCTTTCACGTTCAAAAAATCAATAATTACATTTTTTTCTTTTCTTCTGCAGAAATGCTACTTTCCACCTAACAGTTGATGATTGGTAGACAAGAACTAGTGTTTGACTCTTCTCCTTGGATGTTCCTTTCGAGCCAACCATACAGCACATCATGTAGATTAAACGACAGGAATGCGCATGACTTGTGTTTTCTTTGTTCTAATCATGAGAATAGTCAAATGTTTACTTTGGTTTGGTGATACTTGACCTATAAACCAAAGAAAAACATATGAGTACAACTAGATTTCCTTTATCTCCAATGGTTTCTTTTTTATCCATCCTCTTTGTTCTTTTCTGAAACCCTTTCGTCAGAAATCTTGTTTCATGTTGCAACAAGAAGGATGGTGATGAACGAAACATTGTGTAATGAGACAAATTGCATGTCTGCAAACATGACACGGTAGGTAAGGAAAAGCTTTCAAATGTTACAAACTGTGGTCCAAAGATTGATGATAAAAGCTTTGATTTACTAGATGGGGGCTTCTCATCTTCAAAGTGATCAAATCAGCCTTCTATCATGGAAAACCACTGTGGCTTTCAATTGCTTTCAATGGAAAAAAAAAGACATAATTCCATTATTGCACTTTCCTTCTTCTCTCCATTGATCTTGTGGCTCATTCATAGCTGTCCTACAAGATTTGGTGTTTTATGTCCTAATAAGAGAAAGGTAGAAATAGGTATAATTATATATATATATATATATATATATATATAACACAACATACTTTCAAAATATAGATTCAAGCTCTTGCATCAACTCCACATCTTGTTGTGTCTCCAAGTTCCTCCCAAAATAAATGATAAAAATCCAATCAAAATGTACCAAATTTGATTAAAAGAGATGGTTTGGTAGCATACAAACTCAAAAATATAGAAAAAAGGACGAAAAAAAATATATGTTCTTAGAGTAAAAATTGTTGAGATAAAATAAAAAGAACATAGGAAACATAAGCAGATTTTAGATTTGATTTTTTTATAACCTCCTTGATCTGGTTAATTGAACAACAATGATTTAGTGTAAACATTGTGTTTTTATTACCATTTTGTGTGTGCATAACATCTTTGTAAAGTCTTAGAAATCCTTAAGTAGATATAAATCTTAAATATTATAATTTAATTGCACTTAATTTGAGTTACATCCAAATGCATGTATGTAATCTTCAGCTTAGAATATTTTTGTGACTAGAATTCTGATCATGGATTATAAAAGTAATAAGTCCTATTGATTGTTGATTAACAAGAAGAAAAAAAAACTCACTTAATTGTACATGCCTAACATTGATTGTTGATTACTCTCTCTCTATATATATATATTAAGCAGTTTGACAAATTGACAATTCTCTTTGGTCCATGTCTAGGTTGGGAGAATTTATCATATATTTTTTTCCCAAAATTCCAAGCATTTAATGGCCCCACATGTCTTGCTTGTCCTCGAGGAGCTTCTTTTCCGCTTCCTATGAATTGGAGCCACTGGACATAACCATGCTGACTTATTTGAGGAAGGAAGGTTGAGAGTTGAATGGGGATTGAGGAGGGTGATAGGGATGTTGGGTGCAAAGTGGGATGCATGGTAGACCAAAGGGTCCACCATAGATTTGAGGATTTATTGATGGTGATGGGAAATGAATTGGATCCTATGTGGAGTAAGAATACACACTTGTCTTATTCACGTCGATGTGGTCCGCTCTCTCTCTCTCTTTCTCTCTCTGAGTTTGGAAGTAAAGAAGGATCTCTTGCACATAGGATTACACCTAATCTTGTTAACAATGGGCATCATTTGTGGGAGCGTTCGAGTGCACAGTGACCCAGAAAAGTTCACAATGAAGTGGACCTGTGGGTGATGACTAAATTGTGAGGAGGAACCACCCACCTTTGTCTGTTCCCTCAGTATCAAGTAGCCATTGGTTCTTTTGCATCTTTGACATTGGTAACTTTTGGACGGGTGGAAACGCAAGGTGAAGAAAGTAAAACCAAAAAGCAGTGGGAATAAATTCTTGTGATCTATCAACCTTTTTATTTAGAAGAAGGAGGGGGGAGGGGGAGAAAAGTCATATAACATGACATATTTAGCACCTTGAAAGGTCAAACAGTTAGATGCAGCGTAAAGCGAGTATCTGATAACAGCATTCCCTTTCATGATCAAAAAAGAAGAATGGGGGTGACTGGCTGGTAAATCTTTTTGGCATTTGGCGATCATAAGTCACATAAATAAATCTCCCTTTCTCGTAAAAGAAAAAGTGGAAATGATGAGAAAGCTCAAAGCAGTTTAAACAGGTGCAAAAAAAAAAGATATATAATTACCTAATGTTTATTTTCAGATCATGCTGTCGTATGTCTTCTCAAGTTTTTCTCCTTTTTTTGATGGCTTAGGGAAGGATAAGTATGAGAACAGTTCACGGAATTAAAGTAAGATGTTAACTTTAGTTTGACTAATCATCATCATTCATTCATTTCTTAGCTGCAAAAACCAGACCAGAAAGGCAGCAGAAAGGAGACAAGGATGTGTGTGTTTGGGATCAGCAGAGTCGGCCGAGAGCTTGATGCATGGCGGCATGCTCATGCAGATGCTGGCTTGCGGCATCGAAATCTTGATGCCATGTCCAGAAATGCCCACCAAAAGAGAGCCTCGGTGCTTTAGTGACACCCTTCCTGCATGCACTTTTCCATCTGCATCTATCCTTTGCTTCATCAGCAAAAGATCACAGGCAGGCAGGCAGCTCCCAGCTTTCAAATTATTCCCCTCTCCCCTTCCTGCAAACATCTGTGCTTCTGGATAAGTGTGATGACCTAATGTTAGAGAGGGACAGGAAAACAAGGTGTGCGTTCATTATGATTTGCACACCACATGGTCGGCTGTGGTTGCAGAAAGAGCGGTGGAGAACTTGAGACAGTCATCTTTGTGCTCTCCAATCCCATCCCTTTCCTCTACACCATCTCTCATACGTCTCCATGATTGCCAAGTACTCACTCCCTCTCATTCCCTGCTGAATCATTGGCGGGGCAGCCCCTCTTCACGCGTCACCCCGCTGACCTGTCACGGCCTCGTCCCGACACGCGTGTTGTCGGCGGCGGCAGCAGTAGCAGTAGCTTCCGCCCATCGGCAATGTGGCGATGGATGACGCTTCCACCAGCATTTCTTTTATACTTGTTATTCCTTGAGTTAAGTTGGCAATTATTCTGTAATCATGCCTTTGGATGTAGATTTGTCGGGTGGCGTCGAAGTCAATGCATTATCTTAGCGTGCTCTCATGACAATGATGTGAGATGTTGGTGTCAAGCAACGCATAAATCCTACGCTAATGGCGACAGCGCAGCACTAATTGCGGCCCTCAGGACGCCAAACTGCACTCTGATAGCAGCGGGAACCATATATATATATATATATATATATATATATATATATATATATATATATATTAAGCTACTTGATCACTACTTTAATTTGATCTGATGACCCATCGTTGCATGAGTACACCCACTGTTGCACCTGTAGAGATGTTGCAACCATATAATAATAATAATCGGTGATGGTTTAGGGTTGTGGGGAGTAGGTGACACAGAGGAGCTCATCAGAAGGCACAGTCGTACCGTTCGTTCCTAGTTGAGAGAAAAAAAAAGAAGAAAAAAGGTTGTGTGGAAATAAAGGAGAGAGTGTCGCAGTTTGCTGTCTTTCTCAAAAACTCCACTGACTGCACCTCTCATTCATTGCGTTGGATGTCTGGCCGAGCCCACACGTCTGCACCTTTCCCATCTACCTCTGTATGCCAGGGGATGGAGACGAGGGCGCATAAATCCCTTTGCTATTTGCTGAAGGAAATTTAATTCTCTGGCTGTCAACCCTACCTGTCCTTCGATCCTCTCCACCGTCACAAGACAAAGGAAAGGGGGAAGGAGGGGGGCCAGAGATGATGGCATGCAGCTTGCACCTACTCCATGCACAGAACCAACAGCTCATCTGTGGCTTTCATGGGACCCTCCTCAACACCTGGAGGAAGGAGGAGGGGGGTTGGGTTCTAAATCGTGCCATTCATCGGAGGCTTTCACCATTTTGTGACTTGATTAACTACCAAGCAAAGTTGAGATCAAATACTGCTGGCTTTGTTGTCGTCTAAGTAGAGTTGAGACTCACAGTCATGTCAAGAAAGTTATGAGAGGCATGCATGGCAGGTGTGTCGATGATTGAGTTGTGAAAAAAGGAAGGAGGCTAAGAGTGGTATGTGTCACACTCTTGATGTGTGTGGTATTGTGTCATATATCACTACTCTCCAGTAAGTCTTAATACCTGCTATCCTTCTCATGTGAACCCACGGCGTCCTCTTTCTCTCTATCTATCTATCTATCTATGTTTCTCTCTCTCTCACATACCTCAACCCCCCACCCCACCCGTAGAAGTTGGTCATTGGTCTCCCTTTTCGCTTTAGTCCATGGGAGATAAATTGTCATGTTTACTTAATTATAATTCCCACTCAACTCCCACTTCAGCTTTATTTCCCTCACTCCTTCTTTCCTTGTTTACTTTACTGACGATCATAGGCACCACCTCTCTCTCTCTCTCTCTCTCTCTCTCTCTCTATCTCTCTCTCTCTCTCTCTAGCAATATAAAGAAGAGGCAGTGGAGGAGGTAGATAGCCAAGCGAGCATGGACATGAATCCACAAGATATATGTGACAGTGGCCTCTCTCTGGGGCTGGGCATTGGTCCAACGAGCACGGCGTCCGCGGAGCACCACCGTCGGCGACGAAAGTCCATCTCGCCCTGCAGGAACTTGATTGCTGACAAGCCATCCCTCACCTTAAGCCTCTCCGACGATGTCTACGGTGGCTTGGGCATGCCCAAGGCTGAAAACAGCAGGGCCAGAGAGGCGCCGCTGTCGTCTCCTCACAGCGCGGCCTCGTCCTTCTCTGCTGCGCACGAGATGAACCTTAAGAAGGAGAAGGATGCCGGAGGTGAGGAGGTGGAGGTGGAGAGAGTTTCTTCGCGTGGTAGCGACGAGGAGGAGGACAACAGCAGTGCCAGGAAGAAACTTAGGCTTACCAAGGAGCAGTCTGCCCTGCTCGAGGACAGGTTCAAAGAGCATAGCACTCTTACTCCCGTAACTACCTCACTCATTAAACCTTACTTAATCATATATGCATGTCTTGTTCCTTTTAGTCAACACAGTTTTCCTCATCTCTTTGCTTTTGTGATCAGAAACAAAAGCAAGCCTTGGCCAAGCAATTGAATCTCCGGCCCCGGCAAGTGGAAGTATGGTTCCAGAACAGGAGAGCAAGGTCTGTAACCAACGGCCACAACTCCATGCCCATCTACTCACAAAGAAGGGTAACTCATCGTGTCGACGGATGCTTTGATTGCAGGACGAAGCTGAAGCAGACCGAAGTAGACTGCGAGTTGCTGAAGAAGTGCTACGAGACGCTGACCAACGAGAACCAGAGGCTACAGAAGGAGCTGCAGGAGCTGAAGGCCCTCAAGTTCGCGCCCCCGCTGTACATGCAATTCCCAGCGGCCACCCTCACGATGTGCCCGTCATGCGAGAGGATCGGCGGCGGCGGCGGCGGCGGAGGAGGCATCACCAACAACATCTCCAAAGCCAGCGGCGCTGGACCGGTTGTGGTGCCACAAAAGCCTGGTCACTTCTTCAACCCCTTCACCCATTCAGCAGCATGTTAGCTTAGACCGCCACACCCTCTTTTTGTTGCAAGCGAGCTCGGAAGGAGGTATCTTTCAGCTGACTTCGGTTACACAACATCTCACAGTCTAGGGAGGAAAGGTAGGAGAATTCCCATTACTTGTTGATGTTCAAAGGGTCTCTCTCTACATAGTTAGTGCATCTCCTTGTTGCGATTTAAGTGCTTGATTACTGAGCTGTACAGAAGAAATATATTTGGAACTCCATTGACCTGTTCTTTTTCTCTGTATAATTTGAGATGAAGACAAATATTAGAGCAACTCTCTCTCTCTCTCTCTGTGTGATGTCTATTTGGAACAGTTCTTTGGGCATGGAGGAGGAGACACTGGGAAGGTCTTTTGGTGGAGTGGTTTGTGTGGGGAGGGGGACAAGAGAAGAAGCATGATATTTGTGTTGAGGGAGATGCACTCTACATCTCCGGGTTTTGAGTGGGACATGGAATAGGGTAGGGAGGTGACGGGGATGGCTCACGTGGTGGTGTCTCTCTTGGTTTGTAAGGGAGGGAAAGTGTGGGTGGGTGGGAGGGGTCGAGGAATGATGAATGGATTAGATGCAAACATTGGCTTCTTCCTCTCATGATTGGAGGACCATCAGTGGGTCACACACCCATGTGACCCTGGACCCACACCTCCCCCGGTGGGGCCCACACACACACACACACACACAAAAAAAGAGGATTCACACAAACCTTGTTCCCCCCTCCCCACCTTTTTTTTCCTTCTCTTTCTTTCTCTCTCTCCCCCACCCCACCTATCACCCAATTGTGTCTTTGGGACCCCAAGACTTGTTCTCACATATCTCTAATCTTTGCAAATTATTCTTGTTGTTGTTGTTGTTGATCTGTGAACTGAACTGAAGTATTCATATATTATGTGTTTGATTATATATATATATTTTGGAACTCAAGTCTTCATTTTACTCAATAAAATCATGAATAATATAGTTAACAAGTGATCCGAGTATAAAAGGATTTTTGATTATGTATTTAGAGTTTATTTTTTGGATGAAATTACTAAATTTTATTTTTTATTTTTCATGAACTAAGTTAATAAAAGCATTGTCGATGAAATCAAGGTATATCCAAACTTGTTATCTTCCAACATTTATTGATCACATAAACAAGGATTAGACCAATAAAGTAGTTAATTTCGATTTTTTTTTCATGATAATGTCTACATCATCCATTAATATCATGATAGAAATTAGTATTTGATTGAATGAGTCTAGACTTTTATATATTTTAATGGATTCATCACTTTTATAAATTAGTTGCCCGTGCTCAAGACCATATTGATTGAATGAATGGTAATAAGATTAAATTTCACTAATATATATTTAGATATATATATATATATATATATATATATATATATATATATATATATATATATATATATATATATATATATATATATATATATATGTAAGGAAAGCATGAGTATACACATATATATATTGACAAAGTGTTTAATGAATTTTCCTTGTAATGAACTCTCTTAAGTTGTGTTACATTATGGACATTTGATTGATAAATCATACATAATATTTCATGTATAGGCCAACTTGCTTGTACTATTTACGTTGGTTTCGACGTCATAACTTATGTTAGTGTGTGAATCATGTACTATAAATTAGCCCTAATTCAATTCCCTTATAACATAAAGTATAGACTATGCATCAAAAGCTTAATGGTAGCTTAGATCTTCACTTTGGTCCACTCAACAAGAATATGCACCTCCAAAACGCAATGATTTCTGAATGTGAATTATTAATAATAAAAAAAATAGAAATTACAAGGATAGAATATGTGACGAAATCAAAATGTCCAAACTTCATGATCAAGTGTTCTTAGAATCTAAAATCTAAAGATTAATTAGCCACTAAAGAGGGAGGACACATCCAATCCTCCTTTTCCAATTGTGATTGAGATAAGAAGTGATAAAAGGTTCTAGATGAAACTATCTCATAATTGACTCCAATTTGTGAATCGTGACAATAACGATGATGGAAATCGATGAACTTTTCAATTATAAGGAGAATTTTATAGGCATCACGACACTCTCGTTTTGATGAAAGAAAAAGGAGTGAGAAAAGAATAGCGAGCACCGACCATTCTATTATCAAGATTGGATTCTTGAAGAAAATTAATTATCCTTCGAGTAATTTATTATATTCGATGATCGATAGCATCGAATGATTGGGAGAATAATTCCATACGATGAGAACAAAATAAGAGAGAGAGAGAGAGAGAGGGCTGACCATAAGAAATAGCATGAAACAAGAATAATTGGAGGTGATGGATAAGTATCATAAATTTGGTTCTTTAGGTGTATGTGCTTTTGTCATCCAATTATTCTCCAACAACATCACATATGCAGGCATATAACTTTCCCCTCCCCCCCCACACCAAAAAATATATATATATATATATATTCTTCCCTCATTGTTTTTGTTTTCTTTTCAGTAGCAAACCTTGCAAAACTATTCATGACACTCACACTACACCCAACAACTATCGAACATTGCATCACTACGATAAAGGTGTTAATCTATCCTTCAAATGAGGCATCTTCCACTTCAATTCTGGAGATCATTTCTTCTGTGAAGTGGAGAAAGCTACATATATTCCCCAGAAGTAGAGAGGACCACCCTGGGCTCTCTTCTCTCTCTCTCTCTCTCTCTCTCTCTCTTTCTTTATCTCTCATCATCTCTTTCATTTTGTGGGGATGTTTCAGGGGTCAGGAAGAACACTAGTGTTTCTGCAAAGAAGTTGATGTGCTATTCTCTCTCTCTCTCTCTCTTTGTCATATGACTGACTGACTGACTGACTGCACTTAGCCATTTGATTCAGTGGAAGGAAGGGTTTGAGAAGTCCCAGATGTTGAACTGTGCATGGCTTTTGTTGGGTACTGTGACATGAGTGCATGGTGACAAGGAGATTCTTGGATCCTACTCTACTCTACTCTACTCTGGAGTAGAAAGGGACTCGATGTCAGGTACAGTGGAACAATGACAACATGATGATGATGATCATCATCATCTCTTTGTGCATTCTAATCACAAGGCAGAATAATGTTTTGGACTACATGATCTCGTCCAACGTCTCCCACATCCTCAATAGATATTATGATCAGCTGATGCAAAAGAAAAAAAAATAATTATTCGTTCAAAAGATATTGACATTAAAATATTATTAGATGACTAACATGAATAACGAAAACTAAGAGAGAAAATAAATATGCAAGGATATTATGATCGACTATTGGTGCGGCCCATAAGTATGCAAGGATAACTATCAATTTTGGGCGATGTATGTATCCGAACGATTTATCCTTTCTGGAGACTTAGAACTCCAAAATATGATTTTAAGTAAAGGAGATTGATAGATTTATAAGTCCTTAGTTTTTTTATTTCTCAACCAATGTGAGATTAAATGATCTTATCAGTGGTCGAGGTGTCTCACTCGGGAGTACTGGTCAACCGAGGTGCACGACTCGAGCCCTCCTTATAGCGCTAATCTAATAAGGGATATTTTGGTCACTCGACTAGTGATGCACACGAAGAATTGTTCTTTACGGAGATTGAGAACTCCAAAAAATAACTTTGAGAGTAAAAGAGATTGTTAGACTTATAAGTCAATATGGGACTAAATGATCTTATAAAGATATTGACATTAAAATATTATTAGATGACTAACATGAATAACGAAAACTAAGAGAGAAAATAAGTATGCAAGGATATTATGATCGACTATTGGTGCGGCCCATAAGTATGCAAGGATAACTATCCATTTTGGGCGATGTATGTATCCGAACGATTTATCCTTTCTGGAGACTTAGAACTCCATAATATGATTTTAAGTAAAGGAGATTAATAGACGTATAAGTCCTTAGTTTCTCTATTTCTCAACCAATGTGAGATTAAATGATCTTATCAGTGGTCGACGTGTCTCACTCGGGAGTACTGGTCAACCGAGGTGCACGACTCGAGCCCTCCTTATAGCGCTAATCTAATAAGGGATATTTTGATCACTCGACTAGTGATGCACACGAGGAATTGTTCTTTACGGAGACTGAGAACTCCAAAAAATAACTTTGAGAGTAAAATATATTGTTAGACTTATAAGTCAATATGGAACTAAATGATCTTATCACTTGCCATGCTTTCAATATTTTTACAAGTAATACAATCGTAAATTCATATTTAAATTTATGCTTAAGTTAGAGTGTGCTTTTTAGTCATACATTTCTTATCTTTTTCACATTAGATGATCGTGACAAATCTCATATAGGGTAGACAAATAATTATATGATACTTAAGTTTTCTTTATGACTTCGGCTGTATCACAGTCTTCTCTGATATAATCTTCGATAAGTATTATGATCGATACTAAGTCTTCATCCACATTTAATAATTATCTCTTGTAATGATTATTTTCTCTAAAAATCAACATTGTTAAGGGGAACTTTTTTTTTTTTCGAGGAAAAAAACTGCAAAGACCCCATGATGATACCTTTGTGCTTCTGATCCAAATCAATAAATCAATTTAATAAAATCTTAAGATGATACACAATGTGTTATTGCTCATCATCATCAATAAACAATATTATGAAATCCTCTTTCAAGATTGAAACTATAGATTTTAAAACTGTTCAAAGCACCAGCATTACATATGAATGAAGGCTTCTACTGTCAAAAATAGAACCTTAAGGGTGCAACTAACTCGAAGTCGAGAAGGCTCACAAGTGTTTCACATTTTATAAAGCACTTGAAATGGGTAAACTCGTCGTTCCCAAACTTGACAGAAGTCAACCCTCACACATCGAAGTGACTCAAAAACCCACGTAAGATTGAGGTCAAAGGAGACAGACCGCAGGCATGCTAGCCGACGGTGGAAGTGAAAAGATGGCTTCTACTTATGTCTGTCGCAACGTATGCCATTTCGTATCGTGAATATATATACATTTTGTTTTGTTGTATGTTTTTATTTGTAACATAAATACTTCATCTTGGCATAGAAACTACTTCAATCATCGACTCGAATCATCAAAGAACAAATTATCGAAGCAATAGAATTAGATATTGTGTCAAAAAAAATATCATGTAAAAAATTAGACGGAGAGTTAAAGGGTTGGTTGGTTGACGTATCGAAGATCGAACTTCGTGCTATAAGTTCGGGTATTATGTCGGAGAGATATGATATTACACCAAAAGATTGGATGTCATAAGAAAGTCAATATGATGATAAATTAGGCGATATATCGAATGAAAGAACGATATACTGGAGGTTCGAACTATGTGTCAGAAGATCGGATGGTATGTTGGAATGACATACAATGTTCTTAAAGCTTTACAATTACGTTAGATATGTGGTTGGATTTAAAAGTCTTTATCAAGGTCTTTTTGTATTAAATTGAGTTGATATTGGGTCGAAACTATGCCAACTTATCAAGAAACCCATTAAGCTTGAATCATAGTCGAATTCAGCCTATTAAAAGGCTAAATCGGTGACCTAAAGTAGGCCCAGGCGATGGTACCATCAAGCCCATGCGACATTGTTGCCCGAGTCAACTCAAAAGCACTATTTATGTTTTTTCGATGATTTCGACGATAGTAGCACCTAGGCCGATGATGGTACCATCAGAGCCTTGATTCGTGGTCCAGTTATGATGGTAGTACTGTCCGATGCTGGTTGTAGTATTATTAATACCTCAAAATTTTAGAGATTTGAATTTTTGGTTATATTCTTGAAGCCATTTGAGGTCTATAAATACATCACTTATGTTTGCTTGGTGGAACATGAATTTTTTAGCATCAAAGTATTGTAAACTTTCTCTCTTTAGGTAGTGTTTGAGTCACTATATTTTTCTTGAGTTTAGATGTGATTCTAAGTTATAGGAGGTGAGAGATATTGTAAAAGAGAGAGAGTATGAATGTTATATCCTAAACCTATTAAATGGAGAAAAGTTGTAACAAGGGTAGTTGATCTTTGCCATTGGAAAGAAGATCGATAGTAAAAACTAGTAGCCTCGAGAAAAGAGAAATTCGGGAGTGGGCATAGGTTGGGAAAACCAAACTACTACAAATCGGTTTGCATCCCTTCTCTTGCCTTTGTTTTGTTATTGCTTACTGATTTACTTCACTCGCTACCCTTACTCGTATTTTTTTAGACATATCTATGAGAAAGAGAGCTTTGTTATAAGTACTAATTTAACTTTGAATCCTTAGTGGTTAGTGTTGGGCTTTATCTAAGATTTCAATTCCTTCCTAAACAAACTCATTTTAAAATAGTAAAAAGAATTTTTAGTCATTAAAAGGAATATCATCTCTAGGATCATGGTATCATCAATCTCATAACTTTGATTTGATTACTTATATTGATGTTGACTTTGTAGGATATAGAATAGATAAAACAAAGAACATTTAGAACTTATCAATTCCTAGGTCATGCGCTTATTTTTTAGTCATCAAAGAAGCAAAACTCTATGGTATCTATAACTGAAGTTGAATATGTTGCAACATGTGCATATTGTGTGCAGGTAATTTAGATGAAGAATACCTCAGAAGATTATGGACTTTTCCTAAAAAATAGTCATATAAAATATGATAATACTAGTGCAATTTGTTTAATAAAGAATTATATTCAACACTCTAAAACTAAACATATTGATATTATACATCATTTTATTAGGGATCATATTAGTAATCACAATATATTTTTAGATTTTATTGATATGAAACATCAGTTAATAGATATTTTTACTAAATCACTGAATGAGGAATAATTTAATTTTATTAGAAAAGAATTAGGTATGTTGAATCTTTCAAATATATGAATCAAGACCTTTTGCTATTTGCTCCTATAATTCTTTCTTATTTCTATTTACTAAAAAAGAAGATTTATCTAGACGAATCACGATCATTTACTAAAAAGAATCTAATGAAAGCTTGATCTTTCATTTAACCTCTTAATGTTTACATCTTGAGATTTATTTTATATGAATCACGATCATTTACTATTTATTCTCCTATAATTATTTTATTTTGCTATTTACTAAAGAGGAGAATTATCTAAATGAATCATGATCTTTTGATATTCGTAACTGTAGATTTATTTTGTATGACTCTTTTATATTCATGACTTGTATACTTCATTTTGTTAATGACAAAAGAGAAAAAGGAACTCATATTTGTATTATGTGTTGAATAAGGAGATTTATGATGCCTTTATAACTTTTTATTAATAGTGACTCATACCTAACTTTTATAAATTATTTTAAAATAAATTTAAAATTTGATTAAGTATTTGGGCTTAAAATAATAATATCAAGATCAAATTTATCTGAACTTGAATTCAAAAGTACTATTGAAAAAGTTTATTTTGAATTAAAGTTAATCAAATTTTAAGATGACATATAGATAAGGGGATCTTGTTAAGACCTCATCATCACCTCTCGGTGTCCATAATTTGGACTTATCTTTGATATTAAGATACTTCATGTTATAATATTAAATAATTTTTATTTTTACACAATTGAAATATTGATATAAAGGGAAAGAAGTAATACTATGATACGATGATGTCACTCTCTTCTTTTTACTTATACAAAGGCGAAGAAGTATTATCATGGTACCATCATATCATTCTCTGTTTTTTTCTAATAATAAAGAGGGGAAGTAATAACTCATATTTTTAATTAATAAAAGAGGGAGAAATATAATGTTTTATTAACCAAGAGGGAGAAGTGGTGACTCATGACTGAAAACAAAGAATCATAATATCTTATGATTTTTTTATTTTGTAAATGGTTAACTTATAGATATATTTTGATTGAAGTTAAATATTGATAATTATTAAAATTTAAAACTTAAAATGATTATGGTTTTTGAAAATTAATTGACTATTAATTTTTGGGTTTGAATGATTAAATCAGAATATCAATAATATCAAAAAAATTTAACTTGAATTCAATATATGTATTTAAAATAAAATATGATCATTGAAATTCAAGTTCATCGTAATCTTTCAAAATGACATATAAACAAGTGGATCATTATAAAAAATTGAGAGATCGTTGAATCTCAAATTTTGATGATGAAATCAATTGATGAATTTATGGACTAATATACTTTTGAGATAAGTGACATAAGAACTATTTCGATCACAGACTCGAACCATCAAAGGGCAAATTGTCGAAGCAGGAGAATCAGACATTATGCCGGGAAATGTATCGTGTCAAAAATTGGATGACAAGCTGAAAGATTAGTCAATATACCAAAGATTAAACTTTGTGCTATAAGTTTAGACATCATGCCGATAAGATCGAGTATTGCACCAAAAGATCGGATGTAGTTGGAAAGTCGACATACAAATAGATTGGGTGATATCCATAGAAAAGGACGATGTGTCGGAGGTTTATACGAAGTGTAAGAAGATTGGATGACATGTTGGAATGGCATACTATTGAGAAGCATTATCAGAAGCATCACATGTGTAGCGAAAAAATAGAACAAAAAGGTCTCCCACGTTTATCATCTCGTCATGCGTGATTGGTGCATAAAAAATCATAAAATAAAAAAATTATGTAACACGTGTTAGATGTTACCTAAGGAAATAGTATATCCTTTAAAATATTAGATCTACATGTCCTCTTCTCTAGCGGTATCCACACGGTAGATGCAACAATGACGCTCCTTATATCGCTATAGGATCTCCCTCTTTAAGATATAATGAGGAGAGGAGGCTAAAAAGAATAGGAGGGGTGACTAAAGGTACAACCTATCAACTTTCTTGGTTGCCCTTACCTCCTATTTATAAAGCGCATCTTTACACCTACGGGATCTTGTCTTGGTATGCATTGGATCTCTATCCAATAATCTCAATTTATCTTTAATTGAGCCTCATCTGAGGAATCCATTAATAATATGTCTCATCCAATGGAACATGAACTTATTGAATAACTCATATTCAATCCTTTACTCGTTGGAACAAACAAAGATATAGTATAAATAACACATGATTTTTGTAAATTATAAATAATTAAGATATGAACTTCTATCTTAATCTACTCACACTAATTTTTTCGTAAGTCATACGACACCCTAAATACATGTAATGGAAGTCTCTGATAGACTTTTAGTGGGGATTGAGATCCAATTGTCATCTTAGTATAACCTCGAGGGACTCAACCAATCACATTAAGCCCAAAAAGGTAAGCAACTTTTTCCAATCACAACTCGTAATTCCTGTCCTATTCGACCTCTAAACCATCATGGTTTCGAGGAATTCGACTAACCATGATGTTCAGTTAAGTCATTACCATTATTATAAGACGAGTCTAATTTAATGATATGCCCTCGAGGGATTCAACCAAACATATAATGTTCTTAGGTTATCGGTGACATCTCTATGTCATAGTAACATCTTGAATCACAAAAATAGGTGAGCTTGAGAGATTCGACTAACTCAACCTACGTTAGAATTCAACTTATTCTTATAACGATGGAAGGTCATGTAGGTCAATTTAATTGTCTCATGCTTACCAACTTAATATTATCATAGGAGGTGGTTTTTGTTTGGATCTCCTAATATGACATGTCACACACATACATATTTAATATATATCTGCATCGCATACAAATATATATACATATTTAGTAGGTGTAGAAGCAATCATATATCACATATGCATAATCATATCGGATATCATGGACTACAACCTAATGTGATTGTACCCGAGCTAGTGGGCTCAATCACTTACAAGACGACCTATGTGTGCATCGATGCATCTCCATGCCCGGTGATCATCCATCTCGTTATCATCGATTATGCTGGCATCTCAATGTATCTCCATGCGTCGTGATCGTTCGTCTCGATCTTATGGGTCCCACTAGCACCTCTACGCTCCCATCACTCTTCCTCGTGTAATTATAGTATAATCACAAGCATATAGTCCCAACAATAAATGAGAAAAATCGAAGGATCGTAAGTCCCAATAATAATAATAATCACATATAAACACATCAAATCACATGGTCCATAATCATTCATCTATATCATACATCATATGTACACACATCATCATGTAAGACTACTAAATAAATAATAATTAATTAATTAAGTTTTTTAATTAATTATATATTTTGAAATTTTGGACATAAATAATATTTAGATTTGTGAAGGATATTTTCAAAATTTGGATAAAAAAATGTCCAACTTAAAAATTTCTTAAATTTAGAAGGGTAGAATCGTTCTTTTGCTGCCTACCGGGCGAGAGGCCACGACCGAAGTAAAAAAAAGAGAGAGATGTTTTGCACAGTAACTGATCTTTAAGCTCTTAATAGATTTATTTTTGGGGGAAAAAAAAAATCTGATACAGCAAGCAACAGATGACTATAATAAAAATCTTACACTTACTTGTTATGTTCCACAGAGTCCACAGCCCATAAAAAATGCTTGCTTCAAGCCATCTGACGATCACAGGAGAGAGATGCTGTGTAATCTTAATCGTCCATAGCAGAGTGAATAATACATGAGATGGTGTAGAGCAGCAATGTTACTACTCCAGTAACACCAAAAATTCTGCTCAAGGGACCATTGCATTCTTACATCTAAGTCGTAAGAGTTCAGCTTTCCGTGAAAATTAAATAAATATGCACAATCAAGAAGCAGCATCAGTGAAAAATTATGTTCCAGACAGAACTATTAACAAAACCACTAGCAGATCACAGAACTATTCCTTTCGGTGTTGTCACCACATTGACCTTTCAGAATTAGCAGGGGGAGCCAACTTGGCTGACATGGATGATGAACTCAGCAGAGTTCCTTCTCTTGCTGATCGAAGTTCCTGCAAAAGTTCATGTAAGTTGCAAGTCAGACATGCAACCCCATCCACGAGGGGACTCGAGATCAGTAGCTTACAACCTAAAAATTATCTTGAATTGTTAGGAACATGAAAAAGACAGTCATTTGATGAACCGTCTCAGCCACTGTAACTTAAATAGTTTGGCATATTTGAAAACAAAAACGCAAGAATCTTTATTTGGTTTTTAGGTCATCAAATTACAATCTTTATGCTCCAATAGTTATGAAATGAAACATCATAATATGCTAAAGTCAGCAATCCTAAATGAAAGGTATGCCTGTTGTTCCTTCTCAAGGTCAAAATTGCTGAAACTGATGAAACTAAAGCAGTAAAATGGAAACTTTTCTAATGTCTGTACTACCACCTCAGTTCATTTAGAATTTTGAAAAGAATCTAAATTATATGATGAAACTTCAGTGTGCCCGGAGTGTTTATGCAGACAGTTGTCGTCAAGTCTCCTATTTTTTTTAATTGAAGTAGTAGTAGCACAAGGCTTCTGCATGAATGTAGTCGACCAAAGTACTTTATGATTACAACATAGTTTTGATTGTTTTCTGATCGAATATATCATTGTGCAAATTTCTTACTACCTATTATACCTTAGAAGCAACAACTACATTCATCTTTATATATAAAATAATCTCAAAAAGTACATGATAAATTGATTGTTGGTGAATACTCAAACAAGTAGTAAACAGTTAAGCCTTTGCAAAACTAGATGAGGTTTACAATATTGCTTTGATATTTGAGTTACAAAGTAACAGTATATATGCAGTTGAACTAGAAGTTTATCTCTCTGGCTTAGATGTTCAATAGAAGACTTTGAGATGTAAAACTTACCATGCGAAAGGGGAACTCATCCCCTTCCAGCATGTGTACAATTTGACCCATCTTAGGCCGTTTTTGAGCGTCCATATCTATACAACGAAGGCAGACGAGCAATACTCTCTTCAAAGCTCTAGGTGAAGGCTTAACCTCAATTAATGGATCTACCACTTCCTCTTCACGCTTACTTTGTACAGTTCGTTTAAACCATTCAACCATGTTTACCTGCAAACAGTTCAACCACTTTTAAGAGGGTACACACATGAGGCAATTTGGAAGTTTCCACCTAAACTCACCTCTCCAACTGGCCTGCTGTAATCTACTGGACTTCTTCCAGATATTATTTCCATTAACAGAACACCATAGCTGTACACATCATTGCTCTCATTAAGCAGACCGGTGCATGCATATTCAGGAGCCACATACCTGTGCAAACATTGAAGGAACAAAAAAACAGTGAAAGGCTGTACATCATAAGGACAAGATATTCTTCCAAAGAAATGCATATGCTCAAAATATTCATATATCGATGAGCTTTAACTGAGACACACATTCAGTTTTACGTAGAAGCAGCATCTTGATGCCTAAAAATGACAGGGAAGCATGCTGATTTGAAGAGTGAAATGGATAAAGCATACCCAAATGTTCCCATTACACGAGTTGTCACAAAGCTTGAACCAGATCCCAGGACCTTAGCCAATCCAAAGTCTGACACTTTAGGATTCCATTGCTTGTCTAGAAGAATGTTACTGGATTTGATGTCTCGGTGCACAACTTTAGGTTCCAAACCTTCATGCAAGTATGCTATACTGTAAATAGATAACCATTTTAAGAGGAGCACAATAAGTCTTCAATTTCTGAAAGAGGATTCACTAAAGACAACAAAACATCATGAACTTGAAAAGCATCATAATTTCTTTAATGTTGCATCACAGAAATGAATACTTCAGATGTAAACTTTCTTCAAAGAGCATGAAAATTGCAATCACTTTATAATTCAACATTAATTAACATAAATATATCTACTGGGCGACCATTTGCAAGCAGGAATAAACCATAAAAATAAAAGTGCACCAAGAACCAGAAATCATACAGCAACTGCTATAAAATTGTTGCTTCTACCCTGGTTTTCTTTGAGAATTAACATGGGAACGGGAGTACTAACCCTTTTGCTGTTCCAATAGCAATTTTCATTCTTATATCCCATGTCAATGGAGTAACAGGACCAACGTCACCATGTAACCACTGCTCCAGGGTTCCATTATCAATATATTCATATACAAGCATCCTGAATGAAAATAGGAAACGTTGTAATACAGCTAAAAGGACCAGAAAGGATGATAGATTGTGTTTATCCAAATGAATGATGATAATAATAAAGTGCACTGGGGAAATTTGTTAACCTTTTAACACCTTCAGCACAGTATCCAATAAGTCCTACAAGGTTTTTATGCCTCACTTTTCCAATGGCTTCAACCTCCACCTTGAACTCCTTCTCCGCTTGACCCCTGCAGCATTCCAATATCATGGATCAACAAGAGTATAATATGGAGACACATTTTTTTTCTCTTTGGCTTGTAATTTTCTAGCAAAAAAATCAGTTGATCATAGGTTCGCTCAGATTAGGAATGATATTTTAAGTAGTGTAATCTATTTGTCAAAACATGATGCATAACCAAAAGAAGTTCAAAAAAGACAAAGCTGAATTAATTGCCTTTTCCTTTTGTCTCTTCTTTGTGTGAGTACACTTCTTTTAAGAAGTTGAATTTTCAGGTGTCTAAAGCATTGCCCTCTTTTATTGCTCCTCTTGATTAAGGCTCAACAGACCCCTCTTAGAAAATAGTAGTAGTAAAAAGGTTCATAAATTACTGTAAAACAAGAAGAAAAAGAAAGTAGGGAAGCAAAACAAGAAAACCCAGAAGCTGGGTCCCAAATACCACCAAAATTACTAGACTAGCATAAACAATTATATCAAAATGTTGTTGCCAAATTTTGGTAGATTCAAAACAGAAAATGAAAAAAAAAAAATCATCTATTGAGTTGGTCATAAAAGTCAAACACATAATCTATTTTCTAAGACGTTGTAATAAAAGTTATGATCGCAAAAAAAAAAAAAAAAGAAGCAAAGTACAAGTTTGCTTAGACAAGGTTTGTCACCAGCTGACTTCAATTAAGGAACTACAATTCTGAACCAGCTTTGAGCCTTACAAAATTTATCATCACCGAGTAAATCTTTATCAGTGCCCTTCATATAACTTCCAATGAAGCCAGAATCAAAAAGTAGATTAGCCCCCAGATACATAATGGAACAATAAATAATAAGAAATAGTTCATTATAAGCAGATGTACCATTTTAATTACTTTTGCTACCTAATTGCCTGATGACAGAGAAAGCACAACTAATTCATGATAATTGTACTTCCAAAAGCAATACATTTACAGATCCAGAACACCGATACTCCAAAGAACAAACAAAACAAATGAGGCTCTAATCGACAGCTAAACCAGATCAAGGCCGCTAATTTCAACTTTTGACACGGATCATGTTGTGTCGATTCTGTATCCAAATCATATCAACATTCCTACTCGCAACCTTATATTCAGACGATCGAGAGGGTAGAGCAAGAAAAGAGACTCACTTGTTGTCGAGGAGATTCTTGACGGCGGCCACCGAGAAATCCGGAAAGACGCCGCGGTAGACGATCCCATAACCCCCTTCCCCGATCACGTTCCCGGGACTGAACCCGGCCGTCGCCGCCTCCAGCTCTGCCAGCGTGTACCACCGCCCCCACCCGATGTTCTCCTTTTTCTCCGCCTTCTCCTTTTCCGTCGACGACGACGATGACGAACACGACGCCTCCGACGGCTTCACGGCCTTCGCCACCACCGCATTCTTCATCTCCTTGATCCCCTTGTCGTGCTTACTCGGCGCGGCGGTCGGAATCTCCGCGATCTGCTTGGTGGAGGTGGGGATCAACACGGGGGACCGGCGCTTCAAGCGGGCGCGGGAGCGACGGAGGAGGAAGAGGAGCAGCGCAACGAGGAGGGCGGCGGCGAAGACGAATAGGAGCGCGTAGACGGGGAGGCCGAGCACCGGCGTTCTCCTGGCGAGGAATCCGCCAGAGGGGAAGGTTGCGGCGCCCATCTCCAGCTGACGGCAACGTTATTACCTTCTCTTCTTCTCCTCCTCCTCCTCCTCTTCTTCTTCTGCTCGTCCTTCGTCTCGTTGTTGTTGTGGAGCGTGAGAAGTATCCGTTAGAGAGAGGAAGGAAGAGAGAAGGTGGTTGTTGTTATATTTGGAGCGTAGCGTAGAGGAGCGGAGGGCGTGAGGGTATTTAAAGAAGGGTGGCAGTAATTGTAATGAAGCAATGTGTTATGGGGGTTGGGTTTGTTGCTGTTGTCTTGCCGACGAAGCGTGGCGAGCGAGCTACTTCAACCTTTTTATTTTCACCCATCAGCTCCAATTCACCCCACGGCCTATGCACCACTCGTTCAAGTGGGCCCCGGACACATCCCATCACAAGGCAGGTGGCCAAGCGGGTCAGTCAAAAATCACTATTCATCTTCTTTGTTGTCGTGATCATTCAAAGGAGGAGGGTCCCGTGCTTTGTAGAATTACGAGAATGTCTGACCTCGAAGACCCAAAGCCTGTTCGCCAAAAAGTTCACAACAGTGACCCGCAGGGGCTACCTGTTCTGTGACTGGAAACACCGCCGACCCCACAGGTCGCTTCTGCCACCCGGTTCTATATGACAAGGCAGGTACGACGGTAGTAAGAAAAAAATGGAGTGGAAAAGTGTAACTCGTTAATTAAAAGTAGGCGGAGGAGGTGGCGGTTGAGACAGATCTGTTTCTTTTACCAAAACGAATTTACAGAAATATCCTTCAAGGTGGGTGACTGTCGGTCAGTCTGTTCGCTTAGGGGGTGAGATTAAGACGATCGTTTTTTTTTTACTTCTGTCCATATCTGAGACGATGTTATGATCACATAGGAGTAGATAGATATAAATTTCATCATCAGGTTATCTCAATTTCGATGATATATTTATCAGTAATCTTTCCAATCATATAAATAATAATATAGTTGTTGCTTTCTGACACAATAATACAATATAATGGCCCACCTGGAGCTAAATAGAGCCTATTTATTGATGCCATGACTTTAGAAGCACCACCTGATACAAACAAACAGTGACGGGTTACCATATCCGATGGTTACGGGGTACTTCTGTAATTTAACAGTATCCACAGCAGCGGGATGCGCTTTTACTTTCGTGCTCGGGGATCCGACCAGCGGCGGTGTGAAAAGTCGCGTCGGCCGATCGGATCCAAAAGATGGAGTCGTTATTGATCAATCCGAACCCGATTACAGCGCGTCGGTGCGGCACGACGCATTCGTGGTCGACGACTGGTATCTCAGGCGTCGCGAGTTTGAGAACGATGCGTGGCCGTGTCGTGAGTTTTACGACACAATACCGATGTTAATGCGTGCATATTAATTTGGAGAGATAAATTAAAGATCTTTATGCGTGGTTTTCTCTGTAGCCAATATGTATAGTATCCATGAAAAGGAAGAGACATCACATAAGATCTGTGTAGTATTCAATGGTGCCTATGGAGGCCAGTGCTTCCCTTTGTGAGCATTCAAGGAGGAGAAAGCTGTTGCAATAATGTCCTTAATACTTTACGACGCCATTTCCATGTCCAGTTCATGGGGGAAAAGAATAATAACAAGGCAATCATATAAGCCTGTCAAATGAATTATTTCTCATCATGTGTAATGAAAATGTGAATATTTCTTATCTTCATTTTGATTTTTAGTTTATCTTATTTTATTATTTATTATATATTATTTTGTATTACGTCTAACGATTAAGAGATGGAGGAGAAGAAGAAAAAAAATATATATATATAGAAAAAGATTGAAATTTTTTATTGAATTAAGTTATAAATTGAGGACATATATATCTATATATAAAGGGATAAGTTGTTTAGAGATTGTAACAGAGAAGACACTCTCTTCATTTTTTTTTGTAAATATGTTAGAGGATTAATCGATATAAATTATAATATTTTTAGTAATATTAAAAAATATTATAATATAGTGTTATGATGTTTTTATAAATTTTATAAAAATGTTATGTTTATAATATTTTTACACTGCATTATAATATTTTTAATAATTATAGGAAAAATATAATACAGTGTTTTTTTAGCAATATTAGTAAAATAATTTAACATAATTCGAGTAATTCATCCTATGGATCGATTAATTCGTAGGCAAAATAGAAAAGAGGAAAAAAATATATAACCAGAGGTATTTTAGGTATTAGAAAAAAGATACTGTTTAAAATTTTTAGAAATAAAGAGTGTTTTTTGCAAAAAAAAAAAGTCTAAAAATGGGAATTCGCCCAACTTTTTTTTTGGGGGGTCATTTATAGCTTACCGATAGTAGATATATTTTCTCAACGATACATTTAAGTTAAATTAAAGATCTATAAAAATTAAATTAAAATATATTGTCCAGAAAAGCCCACCCAACAAAACATCATCCTTTAATAGGATATGGACACGTAATTGGGATCATGTGACCGACTCCCCACACGATATTATCCATATCAGACCAACAATTGGTGGACCCAACCTTATCCACCTGTCCCCTTCGCACTCCGACACATCTTAATCCGCCTGTCATCTACCCCCACGTGTCCGCCCCCCACAACGATATCCTGCGGGAATGAGGCCGAGGGCACGCGGCGTCGTCTCTCATCGTTGCGCTGTAAGATTCGTTCATCGACACGTGGCATTTCCTGACGAGCTCCTCGAGAAACTATTGCCGCGACGAGGTGCTGTAACTAACGGATTCCTGAAGGACATCAGAACCGGTGATTTCTATATCCCTCTCTCCACACCGGCGCCGTTGATGGCCGTGCGGAAACGTGGCTATGTCATCGCGGAAACGGAAGCGCGTCGGGAGCAGCGGCCGCCAACTTCCCTGCCCCGTCGGAACCCTAATGGAGGTTCTCCCCTCCGCCGCCTCCGGCGGTGGCTTCGACGACCCCGCCGCCGCTGACGTTCTTCTCCGCCTCGAGCTCGACGACCCCGACCCCCTCTCCATCGACCTCCACCTCTGCTCCGCCGCGCTCCGCCGATCCCGATACTTCGCCGCCCTCCTCTCCGATCGATGGCAGCGCCCCGTCCGCGGCCCCTGCCCTGGCCCTGGAGGTGCTATCAGTCACCGCCTCACCCTCAAGGTCGTCGCGTGCCCTGGACGCCCCCGCGGCCCTTTCGACGCCCATGTCGCTGTCCTCCGGCTCCTTCACACCCTCGACTTCTCCGGAGCTATCGGCTCGGCGTCCGACGCTCTGGAGATGATCCCGGTGGCTTCGGAGCTCCTCTTCGACGATTGCATCCGAGCCTGCGTGCGATTCCTCGAGGCCGTGCCGTGGACCGAGGAAGAGGAGGATTGGGTCCTTAATTTGATCCCTTTTCTTCCACGAGAAGAGTCCCAAGACCTCCTTGCGAGGGTTTTGCCTGCGATGGTGGAAAAAGGGGATGCGAAGAGCGTGCCAGAGGAAATGCTACATGGATTGATTGATTCAGCAACTCGTAGTCATCCGAATGTCGCGACCATCAAGGCCTTCGTTGCAAAGCTACTGAGAGATTACCCTTCTCGGGATTCAGTGAGGAGAGTTTTGGATCAAGCCTTTTTGACGAGTTTGGAGACGGTGAAGGATCACCTTGGGAAATATGCGAGCCCGGACTTTAGAGTTGCAGGAGACAATGATGAAAGAGAGGCGATGCAGAGGTTGAATCTGCATGCTGCCGTGGTAAATGCAAAACACCTGCATTGGCTGGTGGAGAGGACGATTGAGTTGAGAGTGGCCGACACTGCAGTTGCAGAGTGGAGTGAGCAGGCTGCACTGGCAGCAGACTTGCAGAAGACTTTCAGGGATGATGCATGGAAGAACATAGCTCCTGGACTGCTGTCTCTGGTCATGAAGTCCACATTCCGACTTGCCAATGCAGTTGTTTCTGGGACTACTCTGGCTCCGCGACAGGTTTTCCCCTTGATCTACCCATGAATTTATCCTTCTATTCATGAATTTACATGGCTCTGTGACAGATTTTGTTATGAATAATGTTATGATAAGTAATTGTAAACCAAATGTGACCAGGCCAAGGATACTCAAGAAAATTTAGAATAGTATCAATAATATGTTCAGATAGAAATCAATGAAATTAGCATGACTTATATAAGTTTGATTGAAATGAAGTAAAAAGTTCACATAGACCTTGAAAAGAAAGTGATCACAGCCAACTGAGTCCAATTTAATGGGATAATTTCCTTCTATTTATGCATACTAATGAAAAATAAGGAAAAGATTTGGTGATGACTTAGCAGGATGAAACATTAGACCTAGTAGGACCGTTTTAGAAAACTGTATGTAACTTAAAAGGAGTTAGTTTTCTTGAGTTTAGGGATGGTGGTCTTGCTAAACATGCAACATAAAGGATAAATCTGTACTCATGTATCTACTAGTGGATAAGGAGGAATTTTCATGATGAAAGTCTCTATCGAAGGCAGGATGATTAAACCACATTCCTAGTTTATTATGTCTGGTAAGGAAAATGATACTAAAATGTACTTATGAGCCCTCTAGTCTTAGATTTTTCACTTTGTGAATCTGTTTTGATAATGGAAGTCTTAATTTGAATGGTGGTGCTTGGAAGCTTTAGAAGTTCTTATTTCAATTCTGATAGAGAATTACTGATAGTGTGTTATGTGTTATAGTGTATGTTTATTAATAATAGGAGGTGTGGTGAATCTGATTTTCGCATTACTTTTTTGTTGATATTTGCCTAAAAATTACATAATGCAGTAGTCATTAAGGATTTGGAAAATATGTTCTATTAATACATACAAATGGCAAGTCTGACAGGATTTGCCTTGCTTATGTGCGTAAGATCATGATAGTATACAGTTGGATGAACTTATCAGAGGAGCTGTAAGATTCTTGTCTTGTACTTAAAAAGTCGTTACATAAATCCATGTACTTTAAGAATATTACCACATCTAAGAAAAAAACAAAAGTAAATGGACTAAGGGTTCTGTATTTGTGTGTGTATGTTTCTTGGGTGTGTGTATGTGCATGCAACAAGTAATTGACTTGCTGAGAAAATTTAAATTCTTACATAAACTTGGCTATCAATTTGATAATGCGATCGTCTTAAAGCACAATGTACATGATTAGCTAGGTTTTCTTGAATATTTAAGTGAACCTCTCTTTGGTCTGCAAAAGGAGACCAGGATGGCTGTGATCATATTATATAGAAGCTCAAAGTACAAAAGTCTAAACAACTACTTGGTAGAAGACTTTATTAGATGATTTTTTTTCGTTTTTACTAAATCTCATGCATTATTTTTTTCTGGTTGATGTTATGCTGGATGATTGGAGAGTGACTAGATGATTGTGTATGTTAGCTTTAGGTTGTCACAATGGTTATGTTGACCACTCGTGGGTTGTGGCAAACTTCTTAGTTAAGGGGAGTAAAATGTAATTTATTCTCCATTTGTAGGAGATAATTCCAGTTTTGATCATCTTTATTCCAAGGTAATTGTCCTTATTAATGATTGGTGGGCATTGTAGTTTCTCATGGAATGGGGCCATTATGGTATGAACCATATCTTTGTCATTTTGTTATTTGTCAGATACAGTTTTCTTTGTATAATAGAGTGCAACAGAGGCTGTCATTTACTCTGTTTATAACATTTATAAATAATTAATTCATTGATTGTAATTTTCATATCCAATAAATTGCTCATATTTTCCCCATTCCTTGTAGAGATGAGTAATGTGAGCTATTCTATGTGGTGTATTGTGTCATTTAAAATAATCTTAAGGATAAGTGACTGTGTTTTACTTAATATTGACAATATAAATCATTAAATCTTATTTCCTAACTGACTCAAATGCTACTTTGCGAACACTTTTTACTCCATGCTTGTCAAGATCAGGGTAACTGGGGAATTTTGGAGTGATTAGATAGCAGATTGTTCGGAAGGTCATCTCAAGTTGAAGAATGTCTTGTAATTCACATTTAATCCAACTAATGCTATAGCAACAGAGAACTCCAGCAAAAATTGTTGTGAATCTCTTCCAATGGAAACTTACCACCCACTCACTTGGCTGACTGTTCATATTTTATCTTTCTTGAGTGAGGATTTTTTGGGAATCCTGTGATATCACTAAATGTCATCTTGCTCTTATCTTTCTGGCATTTCTGAAGCCACCATGCATATCATATCCTCTCTGTGTCAAAAATCTAAATCATATGAAATATAACAAGTATTCACCAGCTTCTCGCATTAACGAAGACAGCTAGCTGTCATTCCCTTGATCACTTTTTATTTTTTTTAGAAATTAAGAAAAGCAATGCCAATGGCAAGACCAATTACAACCAAACCTCCATATATTCTCCAACTCCCTTGTGCTTGTTGGTGCCTGTGACAGCCTCTGTTAATCAACTTTCGCTTAACACCACCAAAATGTGTTTAGGATATGGTCTCCAAATTATTCAATTGATACTTGTAACTAGGCATACCATGGTATTAGGGGATTAGGCATACCATGGCATAATTCATTTGGGGATTAGGTATAACATGTTATCACTCTAGTGAGGCCCCACCCTGTAGTAGTAGTGCCTATGCTTCTGTCTTCCTGATTGCAAAGTACTTTTGTATATAAACTTCATATGCCTTAATTCTAATTTTGTAAAACTAAGTGCATTCATGTGCTGTAGTAATGATTGCAAACTTACACTATCTTTGGAAAAACTAAATGATATAAGACTAATACAATTTTGTCAATTAATGCTGAGTTATATTAATGTGTTTGTTAACTATCTGAACTGAGTCGTGAAGTAAACTTTGATTCGCACCAATCATAAGTTTTTGCACTTTGCTGACATGTATAAGATTGACGTTACAATGTGGCTAAACTTGAGCCAACCCCATCAGGCCCCACTTTGACTAACCATAGAGAAGGATTTTTGGGTTGACTTTTTTTTAAAAAAATAGCTATTTATTTTCGTTCATATTTTTAGTTGCTATTTTAGATTGATTTCATAGTCATATTTCAAATTGTATTTTATTCTTTCAAGTCACATTTTGGTTACAGGTAGGATGGTGGGTTTTCAAGCCATTAGGATTTATACTTCATGAAATTTGGATGCACCTTTAGCTAGGATTTGTGGGATTCCAAGATTAAAAATTAAAAATAAGATCCCCTTTATATATTTATCATATTGCCAAACTCTAGAAGCCTTTGGAAGTTACGTTATTTGATTGAACAAAACTGTCATTAGTTGGTAACTAATTCTTCACTTTTTCTCTTTTGCCTTTGGGAGGCTAATTCTCATTGTTGAGTTGGATACTTCAGTAGAAGGTCATATCCTAGCAAGTCGTATCAGAGTGATACATCTACCACGACAAACTTTTCCAATACTTCAACATCTATGACATTGTTGGAGTACTACATGACTACTCAGGCAATTCTATTCCTTCTTGATGCCACTAACAACTATGAAACCTATGTTATGGATTCTTTTTATGTAATCCATTTACAGTGGAAGTTAATTGGTCCCTGAATTTATATGGTACCGTCCTACAACATCGTTGGGTAATTTTTTTTTCAAATACTCCTCTCAACAATAATGCCCTTGGGTAAGTTTTTGGGTTTCCCATGTACGACAACATACAAGATTGTTATTATTTGGCATCATGTTATGGGAGTGTATCTAGCCATGCAGTATGTTGTTCCCTCATCTCTGTCAAAGTCGAATTTGTCACAACAATTTCTGTTTCAAAACAACACTTACGGAAGTTCGCCATTAGTTATTCTGTATGATGATCAAGAACTCATCCAAGAACTCAGTTCATATGATCACATTAATGCATGATCTACTGTAACTGCAGTAAAGTGCTTTATCGCTTCACTCGTTTAGCTATTTTAATTGCTTTTAACCAGGATCTGGGGTCAAATACTGCTGTTCAAATATTACCCACATGCTTTAATTTAATACTTTTACATGTTCTTCAGATATCTTCTCCCAACAATTATGTCAAGCTTGCATATCTTTGTGCAACTTGACTTAGATTTTACTAGGTGTTACTGTGTTTCATATCGTTGAGATGTAATTCAACATGAAAAGGTAGGTTTTGTTGCTCCAATTGTCTCTTCTTACCATCTGCTAAGTATGGCTATAAGAGAACTGATGTATAGACCCTAGAACTGGAGTTGTTAATTTTGAGCATCACATTTATGTCAGGTGAGGATGAAGCTTGTGAGAGGCTGGCTACCGGTGCTGAATGTTTGCCGGGACATTGTTTCTCCAATGCCTACAGGTCAAAAATCAGTGATCCAGGAACTGGAAGAAACATTCTTAAGCATAATCTCCACGCTGCCAATGTCAGATTCTAAAGAACTGCTGCAGCAGTGCCTAAGTTTCTCCACTCGTAATATTGATGATTGCCCACACTTGATCTTGGCATTCAAAACATGGTTTCGGCGGGCAAACAGGCCTCCGTATGATGGTGTGCGTCCTTGAAACAATTAACTACTAGTTATCACAAGATCGGTTGTTTATACTGTATCATCGAAACCGCCCCCTCCGATTAAAATTCCTCTGTTAAATGTTTGTAAATGATCCTCCCTTATCAGACAGCAGATTTGTGTATAGTTGTTTTCTGTAGACTGGCTGTGTAAAATATATCACAGACCTGAGGGTGATGCATTTAGAACAAATGGAATGGCATAAAGTTGAAAAGGTAGAGACAAATAACTGATTGTGTTCCAATCTGATGCAAACAATTATAGGATTTTATTTTTTTCTTTTTCTACATCCCTGTTCCTTGTGGCTTATTACATAACTATAATCTCATTTGTTATTAGTGCTTAGTTGCATCAGCATCAGACAATGTGTCAGGTTCAGATTGTTGATTGTCTTTCATTTTTTCTTTTATCGGATATTCTTATTATAAATTATGATTGATAGGATATGTTTTGGTTCGTTCAACGAAGACTGTCATGTCGTCACAAAGCCAAATCGACACATCTGACTCAATTCAGATCGTGATCTCGAGAAGGGACACTACCTTAGCTCGTCGCTCAATGAGCATGGCGAGTCAAGGGGCGCACCAGTCGGCATCAGTAGACAGATCACTGCTTTGCCCCTCATTCGAGGAGAACGATAACGTACGACTCTACACCAGCACCCGCACGCATTAAACAATCTCATATGAACTTCTTTCTCAACAGGTATTATAAAAGGCCTCCAGGTGAATTGTAGCAGGGGAAGGCTTCTCCCGAAACTGACGTCCGACCTGGGTTCAAATATCGAGACCACAGAAATGCTCCTATACATACAGATCGAACCAAACCAAAATACACCTCAGTCTCGACAAAAATAACATCAACAATGATAATGAGTTTATTGTGTGGTTCAGATTGATAAAAAAATGGAGAGAGACGAACGATCAACAAATGTATAAATAAATTAGTGTAGAAAATACTCCCATCTTGTGCCCAATCTGTTATTATCTTTTTGATATCATGTAAATAACATTACAGTACAGTCAAATCAAACAGTAGGAAAATGAACACACACAACCTGTCATCGGCAAGACAAAGAACTATGAAATGATCCTTTGTGTTTACTCTACCAGCCTTGAACAGGCCACCTTCTCGTAGGGTCCGGCAGCCATGAAGACCAGCTCTTCTTCTTCTTCTTCATCTTCTTCTTCTCCGTCTTCTTAGTTTTCCCTTTGTTGGTCTCTCGTGGCACTTCACCAGCCTTTCTAAGGAAGAAATGAGGCAAAAGCCACCGAGCTCCAGACGCGCGCTGCTGCCGTGGCCGCTCATCCGGTGATCTGGTCGAACGCGACAGCCGCTTGTACTTGGTTATCGCCGCCGAATGCTCGGCGACGGCCGACGATGACTCCAGAATCAGCCGGCAACTCTGCGATCTTCCCGCAATTGTAGCTAATAAAGAGTGACTTCCATGCCACCTGAAGTGGAAGCCCCCACTCGGATCCTCCTCCTCCATCGGATTACACACCCTATCAGGCTGCAAAGGGTAACCAAAGATAGGAAGCGAAATCAAAAGAACGTTGGATGGAGAGAGAGAGAGAGAGAGAGGAACCTCGTTATGCTCCTTCCTTACTCGCCGTTGACAACCATCAGCAGCTCTCTCTCTCTCTCTTTTCGTTGGACCAAGCAATACATTTCCTACCCGGTTCGTGAGGATCCTTGCGTTGCAAGGCGGCGTCGCCAGGGCGTGGCGTGGCGTCGCGCACGGGTCGGAAGACGACCTACGCAAGCAAACCAGCGGCGGCCACTTCATCGCTGCAAGGATTCTTTGATTGAGACCGGCGGCTGAGGTTGACGCGACCGACGCACGCACAGCCTCGCGCGTTTTGGTTCCTGCGTACTCGGGTTGTCGATGACGTGGCGATATCAGGAAGCACACGTAACTTTGATCGCACCGCCCCATCGCCGATCAAAAAGGGCGGCGGCGGAGAACATTTAAGACATTAATAGGATGATCATGATGTATCATAATCATTTATCAAAAGTTAAAAATTAAAATTCTCATTTGTCATATTCTTTTACTATCTCTTTTTATGCGACCAAATCCAATCATATTCTCCACTTTTCAATAATATTCCTTCAGATACGACATGGCTAAATTGTTCATATATTAAAAAAAAAACATTGTACCTCAACAACTTCTATATGCTAAAACATAGTACGACACCAACTTAGATGCATTGTTACCTCGTACATCAAGTTGAATAACTTGCTATGATTGTGATGACTTTAAAATTGGATCTAGAAAAATAAGTATTAGAAGCAAAATTAACAAAGTATTAAATGTTTGGGCTTTAGTAAAACTCATAATCTAGAAATTTATATATATTAATATAAATCCTAGATTATATGGTTAGGGTTGAGATTAAAAGTACAATGATGACTAAAAACGTGGGAGAGAAAAAGAAGACTGTAGATTGACAATAAAGGCCAGAAAACAAGAGATCCAAGAAAGGAAAGAAGACAAGGACATGAAAAAACTATTTTCAATCGTTCATATCTCATGTTAGATTAGTTTACAATGAATTTTATTGTGATCTATTGTATCACTATGATTCTCTTGTGGCTGTTGATTTAGTTTGAGTAATAAGTCTTAAGTTCTGTATATTCATTATTTTGATATTAAATTTTATCTTACTTGTCACGTGGTTTTTAGCCTTCGAATTGAAAAAGTTTTTCACGTACATCTTTGTATGTATTTGATTATGATTTCTATTTGATTTCGTTGTGTGTGATGATCTGCTGGTATTTGTTCATATACAAAGTTTATTCATATTTTATTCTCATCATTAAATGCCAATAAAAGTTACGAGTAGAGCAGTAATTAATTATATGTAAGTAATCAAGATAAAAAATTATAAGCAAGAGAAAGGATGTAAATCAATTATATCATTTGTAGACCTATGCCCACTCTAAATTTCTTTTTCATCGAACCTATTGACTTTTACTAGTGATCTTATTTGAAACGAGTGAATATCAATAACTTTTTATGACCAAAACTATCTACTTTTTTAAGCTTAGGAGATAATTTAACTGACGTTACTTTTCAACTCATGTATAGGGGCGCAAGAGACCAAAGGCAAGGAGGGGAAGAGATTGGCGTTGCCTGCTAGCTCACATTAGAGGTACAAACAACTATGGGAGCGAAGGGGGGCAGCTAACAAAGGCTTTAATCAACCTCGATAAGTAGAATTGTCACATGTAGGGTGACTAAACAGAGGACGAAGGGGACGCTTGACAAAACAAAAACTTAGTGAAAGCATGATAGACGTTGATGAATGATAGGAGCAAAATAATTATTTTTGAAAGAAAAAAAAGATATTTGTGAAAACTTTTTAAACTAAGAAATCTTTATTGAAAAAACATAAAATTAAGGATTTTTTTTTCTAAATTCACCCTTTAAATTTTATATATTTATAATATATTTTATTAAATTTATGATCTTATCAATTCACTCCCCCCGTCCAACCAACGACTTGACACGTAAAAGAGACTCCGGAAAAGAAAAGAAAAAAAAAAAAAGTAGATTAAAGGTGATGCTCATGCTTTATTCATGGAAAGCATTTGATCAAGTGGTCCATTAAGAATGGATTTCCATTCTGATGGCTCGCCAAAAAAGTTTCATTTATTTCACATCCCCACTTAGAACACTTTCATAATTGTATCATCATCTAATTCCAGATCACCTGAAAGCAAGCTAAACAACATACTTAGCTTGACCAAATTGCATAAATTATGTCTCTTTAAAGAGTCCATTAAAACAAAGCTATATTTCCCTAAGATTGCGTTGTTGATTTGAGTGGTTTGCTCATTAAACCTAAGCTTTCTCTGATGACTGTGTTGGATCTTTGCAAAGGCAATAAGACCATATAAGCGTCGGCAGCACGCAGCGAGAGAAAGAAAGGTGAGAATACTATAATCCTCCTAATGGACAAAAAGTACTTTTTATTATTATTATTATTTTCCTTCATACTCTTCATTCTTCGAATCTCCTAATTTTCTTTTAATCGAAAGTGGAAAAACTAACTTTGGCCACTTTTTTTTTTTTCTATCTATATGTCCATATAAGTTTTTACAAATTATAAAATTTAGTGTCCAGTTTCATGTATATTAGTCTTGATCTTTTTATTTTAGACTTGTATAATTTTGGCTTATCCTTACAAATTAAATAGAGACCTTAGCTTCTAACAGTGTCCAATATTAGATTAGTCCTAATGTCATTTATTAGTGCCCAACGAATGAAATGAGTAACTTATTAATTTAAATTAATAACAGTACACCTATGGAGCCTTTATAATCCAATGATTAAGATGGAGACTGATATCATTAGAGAAATGAACAAGAATGAACTTTCCGTATAATAATATTTTTTTTCTTAACCAATTTAGTGTGAAAACATAAAAAGGTTAAGAAGAACCACTGTTTCACTTTTCAAACTCATTGTTTCTTTACAAAACAAGCAAGAAAAACCTGCAACACATTATGGAAAAAAAAAAAAAACCCAAGTTAACAATTCCAATAACTGTAGAAAACAACATTGACATTGAAAGATACACATAAAAATGTGGTTGAAGCTTTATATAAAAACTTTAGACCTTAAACTTGTCATTCAAGGAAGAAGGAAAAATAAACAAAAAATTATATAGGACCACATCAGTCTCATTAAATATTGTCATGATGCAGCCACTTGCACTCCTTCAGGAGGGATTTCACTTTGTTTAACAGCAGAATCGCTCTCAGGACCAGCTCTTGCAGATGACAGCACCTAAAATGCATGCAAGCCAGCATCATCATCTTCAAGATGAAACCAGTCTAAGACAGGTTGGAAAGGACAAGGATCACCCATACCTTGCCTTGCTTCTTGAGCTTGGCATATTCCCGGATGTCTCGGATGGTCTTCTTGAGGCAGATCCTGTGTTGATCCATGGAAGTGTTGAGAAACTGTTCGAGATGGTCCTTCACGTCCGCCAGTAACCCTGCTTCGGGCGCCCTCTTCTTCCAACAAGGTGAGGAGGGCCTCGGAAGCTCCATTTCGCTCTCGGCCTTGCGTGATTCCATCGTCAAAACTTCACCTTTTGATCTGAATTCAGGCCTAGAAACTCGTTAGTCGAGCTCAAACGAACAGAAACCAGGATTAGCAGCACCGTGGCAATTCGTCGAACAGTATGTGGACTGTACTGAACTGATCCGAAAACTAGCTAAAATCTAGAATGAAAAGCCTCTACAGCACAAAAACCGAAAGCAAGAAGGTTACGGTGGTTACCTTGTAAAGGAAGAGAGGTGAGGGAAGTAATGGCGTGGGGAAAGCAGAGGAGAGAAATAAGTAGAGGGAGGGAGGGAGGGAGGAAGGGAAGGCGAAGGAATCGAGCTGCTGCCGTCCACGAAGTGGGAGAAGGTTGCGTGTCCAACTGAAACGCATCAACCACACACATGTAAATAAGACACGATCGCATCAGACACGTGTAACTCATCTGATTCAGTGGTCACGACGACTTCAATCAACCGAAGAGGGTCAACGCATTCGGAGCGAGTATTAGTCCGGTCAATTCAGTTCGGTCGAGTCGATTTGATACTGACTCGGACCGGAATTCGTTTCCGAACCGGTTCATCATATCAACCATACATTCTCGTATTGGATCGAAATCAATTTGAGTTGGACGGTCACTTTTAACCTATTTACATATTTATCACGCTACCAATAGGTTAAGATATAGATAGAAAGAATGATTTGTGGATCGAGACCGCCTGGTGGTCGCCTCCCTCGAGCGCGCGTTTCGCGCCTGCCTTAGCTTCTTCGTGGCGGGGCGGGAGGCATTTCAGGAGTTGATCGGCCAGGGATGGTTCCTCATGTCGGGCGCTGGCAGCTGCTGTTGGTTGTCACCATCGTCGCCTTCGGGGTGGATGCGAATGGGTTCCAACTTATGCGATTGATGAAGAAGATATCTAAAATGCGACATTTAGGGTTTGGCTTTCGTGGTCTCTCCCTCTCCAGTGCTTTTCGATTGTACTTTCGGTACTTACAAGATCGATGACGAAGAGGATGGCAAGGCCAAATGCAGTCATTTGGATCTTGGAGTTCAAGCGCTTGTGAGAAGGTTTATGAGAAAAAAGGAAAAGAAAAATCCCATATTAAGGCAATTGGAGAGTTTGGTACCACCATGGTTTAAAAAAAACAAAAAGATGAGGAAATGATGGATGGGTAGATGGGATTTCGCCAATAAACTTGTGCTCAAGCAAGTTTTGGAGTGGGATGTGAATTATGACCATGTCACTATGATGCCATATTTTGTTACTAGTGTGCAGGCTAGTAGATTTAGGAAAGCCAAGACTGGAGCTGCTAAATGGTAGATTTGTAAAATCATATGGCCATAATTTTATGTTGTTATTGTTGTCAAGCTGGAGGAGGATTGTGTCTTGGAGTAGATTGTGGGTAGGAAGAGGGCGAAGCCTTAGGAGGATAGGCCTGTTTGGAACGACTGCATTATCAAACTTTTGCTACTTCACCAAGAGAATGAGGATGATATAGTGTAACGATAGGATGGCATATTTCTAGAGATGTCTTAAATTGATAAGTGCTGAAAGATGAAAACCAAATAGTTGGTGGGATTTGAATGTTCGGACGACCCCTGCCAATTGTGTGTTTTATACAGAAATTGCTGACAAAAATATTTCTCTTTTAGGCATGGCTGCTTATATATCAATACATACATATAAATTGAATGAGCACCTGCTTAATACACTTGAAATTTGCTTTTTACCTAACTTGCAGGAGTATTACAGTACTTTTGTATGGGATGTATTGTTTATCTTCGCTTCAGTTGATCATATAGAGTGAATTTAGGGTGCTGATTGAAATACTATGAATAAAGAAATTCCTGATTCAATGTTTCAGTTTAAAGTAAAAGTCAATTCTTTTTTTCTTCCCTTTGGAATTTGCATATGAAAAAAATATTATTTAGTGAATCAGGTTAAAGTTTTTCTTTTTTATGGCATTGTTTAGAAGTTACTTAGGAATTTTAGCTTGTAAAAATTTGTAGAATTCAAATTTATGATTCATAAATATAATAAAGAAATCTCTGTAAGTGACTTGTTTCTAACTCTATTAGGAAATGAATTCCTTAAAGTACATAAGTTTCAATTAATGGGAGAATCAAGGAAAATAAAATCTCTGTTGTCACTATACCTTGTTTCATCATTTCTAGAAAGCTAGATGGAAACCGTGTTTCCTTTTAGATTCTTAATTCTGAACTCCTATGTGATAAATGTGGGCAAATATCAATATATGTATAAATGACAGCATTTTTGTAATGTTTTTGGTCCAAATGCTAAAAATTATAATGCAAAATTTAGGAATGACTAGTAAAAAAAAAGAATAATGGAAACAACCTCTTGGTGGAGACAAGGCTACATATTTGTGGGTGCTGATGTAAAGGTGCCCATAATAATAAAAATATCAAGACAGAGAAATTCTAATATGGTTCTGGATAGATGATATCATCAAGGAAATAAGGTGGTTACATCGGGATTGCCTCAGATCTTGTACATAACATCTGGTGGAGTTTCTTTTGTTGTCTTTTTGATTCACCATTGTTATTTCTAATTTCTAGATTAATTCTTCATGTTATCTATACAAATTAAAAAGTTTAGGATGGCATTAATTATGTATTCAGCATCGCAAGGGAGGCTGATAATTGGATATTTGTAAGCAATAAACAATGATAAATGGGAGTATATTTACAAGATCATAATATGAGTATGACATGCAAAAATAATGAAATATTCTGGCCGAGGAGCTTTTGTTGACTCATCAGTGATTTGGCTCCAAGCATATGCAACTAGATTTTCCTTTAAAATGCCAAGATCCAGACATGCTGCTGCTAGAAAAGACATAAAAATGAGCTCTGTAAATATTGAAACGGTGAAATCTGATGTTGAAGACAATTATGCGATGTTCTATGACACACAAGATAGATTAAAAGAATTTAAACTCTAATTGAGAATATGGTATCTAAGATGTATCAGATGTGTCCCGATGGCAGTGTAGAAGTGTGGATCTGTTCACAAGAAGTTTGATGCACTTGTGAGGATTTAACTCTTAAAGAAGAATTACAATGGATAAAAGATTCAACTGGTAGACTGGCACAAGGCTTTATGAATCTTTAAAATGTTTCAATTGGTTATTGGAAGATTTGATCTGTTGCTAGTTCTATAATCTGGCTGCATTGACAGAGCCATAAGGTTGACAGATGGCTGCTAAAAGATAGTTGGTGGGAAAAATTTCTGTCGTAATTAACCCAAAATCAAAGTTCCAGAACTCATTTCCCAATTCAGTGCGATGATTAGAAGTAGGTGTACACTATGATATTGTGGGTAGAGTAGTTGACAGTAATGGGTAAGTGAATAGAGAATATAAGGAAGAATCAGAATCTTCCTTTACCACAGATGTTAGTGTTACTGATGCCTCTTATATAGCGGCCTGTTATCTGGTCACCAGGTTAACAGACTTCTAGTAGGCTTTTGGCAAAAATTTAGAGGTTTCCTTTTCCAAACTTGTGATATAATGGAAAATCCTATAAATTTGATATCATAAATTGATAGATACACCTAAAATCAACAAATTTCCATAAATATCTTCCAGAGTGCAATAGATACCTTCTTAAGTTGAGAAATTTCACGAATAACTCTATGTCCAGTGGCTATATTTAATTGTATCTTAGCCAGGAACTCACTCTTCTGTTTGACTATCTTCTCTTTTGGGCCAAAGCCATGGCTGTGATTCTTACTGAAGCTGGCTGTTTATAATTCACTCTCTTAGTTTAGTCCTTTGATGTTGCTACAAATGATTTAAACATATTTTAAATGAATAAACATTTTAGTAGGAGGATATAGAATCAAAATAAATAATCATCTTCTAATGTTTGTCCAAGTACAAATGGTCAGATTCCTTGTTTATTTGTTAAATGCATTGTTCAGATGAAAGTGCATTATATTGCTGGAATTTTTGGCAGTACTTAATTTACTTTACTATGAACTTCTGAAACTTTTACTTTAGGGCTGGCAATTTTGGTGGTAGGTTGGGTTTAAATGTCAATCCGGGTGGAGGTCAAATGTAGGTTGGGTCACTATCGAATCAAATTAAGTTGGCTCAGGAGAATGCCAATACATTTCTGACCGGCTCATGTTTGGTTTCTTTGTGGATCAACCGGTCAATCTGCCTGCATTTTAAAACAATGGCTATCAACTGTGGAGGAACAATATCATCAAGGTCTCATGCACAGTGTTAAAAATTACTAGCATAAATTTTATATAGGTCTAGTATATTTTTCATATATTATTTGCTTGTAGATATAGATAGTGGACTGCCAAAACATCAACAGGATTTAAAAAAACTTATGCTAGTTGGCATAACAAATTGTGAATTTATGTCCAATTGGAATTTGGATGAAGGGGGTTAAAAACTCAAGCTCATAAATCTATGGTGTTTCCTTGGCTGTGTTAAATTACGAAACAGTTAAGTTTAACACATTCAGTGGAAACCAAAAATCGTGTCTTGTGAGAAAGTGATCAATTACAGCATGTTGTAAACCAAATAAATTTGGAAGATTGATTTTAACTAAATATCTATGCAATAGGTTTGATCATATCAACCTCATGATTACTTTGAATTGGAACATATTATACAAATGTAATAATTTTCTTGGTAGTAGATTTCTCTTATTGATTCTGTACTCTGAATAACATCAAAATCTTGTGAATCTCAGACAGGAGATTTTCTAAATAGAACAGCCACAGTTTATTCTGGTGCCCTGCACTCATTTTTGCATAAACAAGTCAAGCATGTTTGATTATATCATTTTATTTATAAGGTCAAAAGTTTAGTCTGTTTATTAACCATATTGTCACTCTCATCTTAACCTTTGCAATATTCACAATTCTGTCTGCCACTGAATTCTCAGAAATCTTATCTTGTTACTAAAGAGTAAAGGGTATTGTAGATAACTGACAACACTAGGAGCTTATAGTTGCCTTTCTATGGAATATTCTTCTGTTTGTATCTGGTTAAATTTCATATTTAAAACTTGCTGCACACTTCTACAATTTACTTGTGTTCTGCAAATGATCATCTCCTGGAGCTCATTCATCTTTGGAGCAATTTTTGCTGTATAAAATGTTTTATCTCTAAGGTGGTTTTTGGTTAATCATTAGAATTGGAATGGGGTTGGACTTTAAGAATTTAGTTGAAGATATCTTATATATTTTGAAAAATCAAGATCTCATTTGTCTAACTCAAGTGAAAGATAAGGAATACCTTTTATTAACTAATTAAATCCTTCTTTGATAATTATACCTGTCACTTGATAATTGGCTCTTTCCAAAATATGTTGACCAAAATCGAAACACAAAATCAAAATGAGCAGTCACTTTTGATCTAACAAATCTACTGAGTAGCCCTAGAGGCTGATTTAGTAAGAAATTGATAGTCTATGGTGTCACATCTTTTTATGCATATCATAGCTGCTGCTGATTTTTTTACCTTGATGTTTTTATTTCTGCTTTTTACAATAAAATAATGATATAAAATACATTCATATGTAATTTACAATCATATATTGTAAAATAAAGGTATATGGTGATCAGTGATATTTGTGTGTGGAGCACCATTGTGCTCTTTTTTAATAAAACGTTGTTCTTGATTCTTGTTAGCACTTTATGGCTCACTCTTATGATGCATATCAGTAAAGGGGGTTTTAAATTCACCTCTTCCATTAATGACTTCGGTATAATTCTTGGAGCTCCTGTATCTTTCTTGTTGGAGGTGCAATGGAGGGCAGCTCAAACACCAACTTATGTAATTCTCTTGGTGGATACGGTAAAAGGATAACGTGTTCTAAGGAAAAAGTCATATCTTTGATTTCATGTTCTAGAATTTTACGTGATAACATGTTAGGTACTCATGTATATTCAGCTGGCTAGAGTGTACTTTTGAAGCACATACGGCAAGTGTCTGCATGATCTCCAAAGCTTTTAAAAGGTGTGACGTAAATGCTGGATTCTGTTTTGTGGAAAGAATGAACATGGATGAAATTATGCTTGACCAGGCATAACACCTGAATAGCAAAGGAGTGAAAACAGGACAATGATCTTTGGCTAAGGCCTTTGTTCTGTTCGTGTGTTGAGTGGAAAATGCCTTCAGTTTGTTTCGTATGCTACTCTTACCCTCTGATTCAGTATAGGAACCTTTTCCAGCTTCTTGAGTTAGTTACTATTGTATGGGTGGAAATTTATGGTTAAGGATTGTACTCGTCAATGTAGATGCATTTACAAAATTCCTGCTGCAATTAATGATGAATAACGTATGTCTTTCTACTACTTTTCTAATAAAAGTTGGGCTTTAGACATATTTGATATGGTAAGTTAGTTGCTGGAAAAGATATGCACATGTCAATAAGTTAGATGCTTTAGAAGTTCTATCTCTTCTATGATTGAAGAGATGTGCTCTATGAGAAGCTTGGAAAGAATCTGAACTATGAAAGTCATGTCTTGTTTTGGTTCAAGTGTCATTACATAGGAGGCAATGCAGATTGGTCAGTGTAAAGAATGGGTTCTAAGGTGGACAGGGTTGGATGCTGTGTGGTTATGTTCATCTGATTGGATTGAAGTAAGCTTGTATTAGGTGTGGGATGCAGTTCATACATAGGATGGGAAGGAACCTGCTAATAATGTTTACCTGTATCAGAGCAGCTAATTAGCCTTGGTAGAAATTGATGACAGAAAGCAATAACCATTGTAGACCATTGATGACAGAAAGTAACTACTGTAGACCTTTAATAATTCTGGTATATCGAATAATTGGGTGATCTACAAGCAAAAGTACCTATTGTCAAAAATTGTTTATGGATTCTTCTAGTGTTTCCATTGCTTTTGGTTCATATAGTCTAAGAGTGCTTTTGCCTGTGAGGGATGGTAGTGACAGTTACTGTATTGCTACAGGTAAAGAGTTAGCATCAGAACCTCCCACAATTAGTACTAGCACTAGGGTCTTCCAAATCAGGATCTTTACTTTTGATAACCATGTTAATAGTATAAGCTTGGATGTTTAATCACAATAAATACATTTAGATATTACTATCAAGAAGATGTATTCTTGGATTTGTACTCTTAAAATTAAAAATTAAAGAATGTTTATAAATGTTTGTTGCTACATTTGTTCTTATCATCCTTTAATATTGCAATGTTTAAAGTTAATCTGGAACTTTGCAGATTGTTCAATCAGATTGTGACAGATGGTCTCAATGAGCTTGAGGAAGTTGGTAACAAGGAAGCCAAGCATTTTTTCCTAATGCATAATGGTATGTTGAGGCAGTAAAATACATCATTATCAGATGTCTATGAAATTATTGATATAGTATATCAGTCAATATGTGCGACTAAGTTATTGAACACTATCGTTAAACTTATGGTTATTGTTGTTCCGCATGCTTCAGAATCTATGAGATGCTCTTCTGTAATTGAATTTCCGGGAGTTAGTCCACACTTGTCATAAAAGATCAGTAGTGAAATATGCTTTTGTTTCAACATGAATTACTAGTCTTTTCATATATGATGATTTCATAGTTGTCCTGCTTATGGTTTATCATGCCTTATGAACAGGAAGGATGGCGATGCTTGCTGTAAAAATGGGTCATATCATCTAGTATCGCTGTTCTTGTTTTTCCATTAAGAAATTCAATAAAGTCATAAATTCTTGAGAACAATGCCATATCTGCAATGATCATGTTTTCCCAGATCTGAGAAAATGATGGATGTTGAATTTGTGTTCCTTGTCTTCAACTTGGTTTCAACTTAAGCCACTTCAACTGACCAGTACATGCTTGTCTGAGATTTATGCACCTCTGTAGGTAGCCTGATGTTGAGTCATCTCTTTGGCATCTTTGACTAAAACATGCTGTCGATGGAGCCACTAACTCAAAAAAGTCCTTTCAGATGGTTTCTGGTCATGGATCATCGAGTCCAAGCTCATCCACCATAGAAGGCAACAGAGCAGTCATGTTTGAACATGAGATTGTCTTGTTTCTCGATCTTTTCCATTCAGGGAATAGATTCTTTTCCATTTGTATTTTATGTTTGGGCTCCTTTAGTCTTTTGATCATTTGAATCCATTATTCCTAGACCTTTTAACTTGTACTTGCTTATCCGCAGCTACCAAGTCATTTATTTAGATTCCATTGCATGTAGCTCCATCACAATGTGGGTTTTCTTTCAAAAGAAGACAACACAGCTTGGTCAAACTCTGGCATGCCAAAGTAGTGAACCACCTAGTCATTACTCACTCCTCTCTTTGGAGGCATCTCTTGCATAGGCCACGTGTAGTGCCTCCCAACTGCTCACCTGGAGCTATTGTCCTCCCTCGGAGGACTTTGCCACTTCAAGCATGGTGGGGGAAGCCCTTTCCACAGACCTTGAAGATATATTTTATTTAGGTAGAAATGATGGAATGATAAAGAGTATTATTGTAAAACAGTAGAAAGGCATTGATGAACCAAGTGAAAGGACATTGGAATTGTTTTGAGGAGTTTGCTGTCTTTTTGAGAGACCAAAAGCAGCTTTGATAAAATGTGACAACCCCTCATATTCTTGTGGGTCAACATCTCATTTCCTAAAGTGTAAAAGTGGATTACCATTCCTTCCCAATAATGGAAACAACCATTTCCTTCCGAACACTTGGGTCAGGTTTGGACCCATAATTAGTATTCTGATTGATCCGCAGAGTGCCCAGAACTCTTAAATTCTAAATGCAATTGCCAAGTTGGAGCTTAACATCATTGAATGCTTTTCATATTGTGTTCTCTAAAGGTTGAATTTTTCTGAGTTCAGACATTATAGATATGGATGGTAGGTGGTTGTGTTGTTTTGTTAATCATATTGCTTTTTTGCTTTTGGAGATGGAAGCAAAAAACTCAAAGTATGCTGCTTTCCTTTGAGCACCTATTTGTACTAGTTCATATTGATGTTCTAGAATCATTCAGCTTAAGAGTTCTTAGTAACTCAAAACTCCTGCATGTTGTGCAATTAAGATCCCTAGTGCCATTGGCCTCATAGCTGAGCCAGGTAGCAGGTTCTTCCTGCAGGACCTGAAGATGTGGCAAATTCATATGAAACTTGATCCTTTCTTGACACATGGGTAGACAAAAGGCAGACAGAGAGACATACACATAGATATATAGGTTTGGCAACATTCTGAAAAGGAAAAGTTACATCCTCAGTGACAATAAACTCATTGAGTGCTGCTCTGGATTTTTTAGGCTTGGGAAGGTGCAACCATAGCATAGACTTAAGTAGCCTCAAGTGAAGGAATCCATGAGGGTTGTGGGGAGGAGAATTGAGGTGAGTTGTCCAGACATAGGTGCCATTGCCCACAGGAAAAGCTCAACCTCCCCCCCCCCCCCCCTATCCTCTTTTGAATGGGTTGGTAGTGGGCAACTCTAAGTTGCTTTTGGCTTTTGTGCTTTGTGTTTTGGGAGATAAGGAGCACTGATGTGGTCTGGCTACGGCTGACATGACATCTTGATAAGATGGATGAACTACTTTCTTGTTCTAGAAATGGTCCAATGATACACTATGCAACAAAAATATATATGTTTTCCCTATGCAATAAAAAAATATATGTTTTCTTTCATTCGGCACCTCTCCATCTGCTCACTGGTTTTCTTCTTTTGTAGCTGCTTGTGGACCTCCCTTGAAAATTCACCACTACAACCAATGAGACAAAAGTGTTGGCAATATTTAATTGAAAGACAAGATCATACAATTTGGCTACAGAGAGATGGTATTAGCATAATGTTAACTAGACGTTTGTCTACTTGTCGGCCATTGATCATCTAAGCTCTTTCTTGAGATATAGTTACACCAGATGTACCATTGATCATATTTTTGTGTGCCACCTTCATATCTCAAAAATGCTCAGGTATCTCTCTATTGTGGAATAATGATGCCTTATATTACATCTGTGTTGGATTACACATGTCAGATTCACCTGCAAAGGAGATCCATTAATTTAACATATAGAATAGATTGTCTCAGCTATATTTCTTCGCTTGTCATAGTTTATTGAGTTCCAACCTGGTGGGTTTATTTTCTAAATGAGATTAATTAATCATGATTGTGTCAGTTAAATATCAAGGATGCTAAACAAACTTTATTTGAACTTCTCTATATTTTTGTGCGATGATCGTTGACGTCCTTAGAGGTTCAACCCAGTGAGAGGTTTTGATGCTCATGATTAAGTGTTAGTATTATAAGATCTTGATTGGAACTTGATATGCTCTCCATAAATTAAGAGATGTATGAGCTGATGAGGTGCATAGACCGGTATCATTAAACCAGTCCTTATCCTACTGGTCGTTTGATATTTATCTATATTTTTGCACTGCTGATGACAACTACAAACTGAAACCTTTTAGGTCTTGACTGAGTGATGCTCTCACCAGGTGTTTGATGGTGTTCATGTTTAGACAATTAATCCTTTGCCTTTTAGACAATTAATCCTCAAGTACCTTCATGTTTATGTTGCCCATTGATTGTTTTTTCTCCCATCTCATTACAAGAATCTGGTGTCTTTTTCTTTCTTAGCCAAAATGTTATATATGTGCAAGTTACATGAAAAAAGAATAATAGTATCATGAATTATCAATTAGAGAAAATTTTCAAAAGCTTCAATTTTGGATATTTGTTTCAAAATAGAATTATTCTGCTATTAAAGAATCATTGTTTTTTTTGTGTGTACCCATGATTAAATGGTTTGTGTTCCATGATGCAGCCTAACTATAAATGTTCCTTGAGGGTTTGTAGCTGCTGACTGGCCTTTAAGCCAAGTATGATCCAATATTACACACTATGAATTGCAATTTTTTATAGTTAAGAAAATATAAAAAAGTATAAACTAACAGTTATTATCATGTGGTTATCAGCTTTAAAAAAAAAAAGAAAAAAAAAAGGAACAAAAAAATGGGTAGGAAGCAAGATGTGGTTTGTAGAATTAGAGACTAGTGGTGATGGACCTCATCAGTTCCTTTGTTTGTCTTTGCATCCACCAGGTAGAAGGGAGGAAGAAATGAAGGGTAGCGAGAGGAAAAGCTTTGGTTTTTGGGCGTGAGCAGGGAGGTAATCTTTCTCAATTTCTCATTTACAATCACTGCTGGAAATTTCTTGTGATCTGAGTAATAGACAGAGGCCATAATGGCAGTATATTGTTTCTTCAATTAGTAGCAGACAGGACCCACACTGACCTTTTTCCATTGTAACCACTTGCCATCATGCATCACTGTTGCAGCACCTCTCTCTCACATCGGTCTCATTCCAAAGACGATGAGTGCGTTGCTTACAATAAAGTAAACTTAGTTCTCACTGGTATATGGGAGGAAGGATGACCATAGTATCAGATGCAATATTTTTCTACTGAGAAAACACGGAAAAAGGAAGACGGCCATAATGGGATGGATGTTGCTACGTGTCATCAGCAAGGTAATGAAGGCATAGACTTTTATAAGTTTGGGTTTATTGGAATATATGCCGTTGGTTTTGTGCAGTAACTTTGGTTCGAGTACCAAACAAAAGAGCTTTGTGGGAAGACATCCATTGGAGCAGCTTTGCCTTCAAAGATCTGGCGGAGTCCAACTGTTGGTGTCATTAGTATTTTTGATGGTTTTGTATGTTACTCGTGTCTTTAGGGAGGATAAATAAGATCGTCCATTGAGCGGCAAACTTTGGTAGGATGAATCGTGGATGAAGGGTACCCCCTCCCCTCCCTTCTTCGTTTTACTTGGCTATGATGAATCTGTTTTGGTTAAAACCTCTTTGTTTAGAGCTATATAGATTTCTTCTGTTATTTTTGGGGAGTAAAAAAGAAGCATTGAGTTGCATGAGAAGTCTCAGTTAAGTGCATGACGAAGCTGTCGTCAAAGAACAACTAGTTCACTAGCGTGGAGAAGTCGCAGTCCACTAGCTGATGGAATGGAAGAAGAATTAGCATGCAGCAGTGGCAAGCATTAGCTGAGCTGATGGAATGGAAGGACAAGATGGAGTCAGTGATGCAAAAAAAAAAAAAAAAAAAAAAAATTTACATTCCGCGTATAAATCTGGAATCGTACGCTAAATGGAAAGAGTTAGATGGAGTCGAGTACTGTGAGCTACTTGTAAGAGGAGGACTCGGCAAAAAGATTTCACACTCGTATACTCTCACTCCACTCGGGAAATGAATGGATCTGTTTCTGATGCCGCTTGTCTCCCAGCATCCGTGCCAATGCACACGATCTCTTCCAGGATTGCTGCTGTCTGCTTGGAATCTTCGGTGGCAGCTGCTGCGTCGATGGTAGTGGCATTGCTGTCAACTCTGGTAGAAATGAAAGAGGAGGAAGAAGACAAGGTGGAGGACGAAGAGTTGGAAGAGGCTGTCGTCAGGACTCTCGCTCTCTCCACCTCCAGCCTCCAATCCGTCTTGCAGATGGCGATGACCATGAGCGAAGCGCACGACGCCTGCGCTGCCAGCAGCCCCAGCCACAGCCCCGGGAACCCCATTCCAACCACGAAGCCCATCACCATGGCGACGGGCGTCCCCACCAGGTAGAACGCGCCGAGGTTGATGTTGGCGCCCGTGGTCGGCCTCGCGCTCCCCCGCAGCACGCCGCAGCCGGTCGTCTGCGGGCAGTTCCCCAGCTCGCACAGCCCGGCGATCGGTAGCGCCACCGCGGTGAGCTCCAGTATCTCCGCGTCGTCGGTGAACAGCCTCCCCCACTGATGCCTCATCGAAGTGGTGAACGCCATGGCGGCGAGGCCGAGCACGAGTGCGACGGTCAACGACACGATGGTGGCCCTCCGGGCTCTGGCCGGACGGTTGGCTCCCAGCTCGTTCCCCACCCGGGTCGACACCCCGAGGCTCAAGGCCGACGGGAAGACGTACACCAGCGACGTCGTTTGGATCAGTATGCCCATGGAGGCCACCGTGGCTCTGGGATTCACGAGCAGGCCGCACATCATTATCATCAGCTCGTACCACCACCATTCCAGACACACCGACACGCATGTGGGGATGGCGAGCTTGAGCAGCTGCGACCACCCCCTGAGGCAGTCGGTGCTGGGGCTGACCCATGAGCCCTTGTACACGCCCGAGAACAGTATAAAGAGAAGCAAGCAGACGAACAGGTTCAGATTGGTCCACACCATTGCCACGGCCACGCCGGCGATGCCCATCTTCAAGCGCACCACGAGGAGATAGTTCAGTGGCACGTGGAGGACGACCGAGACGAACGAGCAGTAAGTGACCGGCAAGGTGATGTTCTGAGACCTGAGATAGATTCTGATAGGGTGGAGGAACGACAGGAAGAGGAGGTCGGGAATGGCGAAGGCGATGAAGGTCTGCGCCGTCGAGGATATCTGCTCGTCCTGCCCACACCACAGAAGGATCCTCCTCATGTTGAGCCAGAGGAAGGAGACGGGCACGGAGGTGGAAAGGAGGAGGAGAATGGTTCTCTGGAGGGTGAGGCCGAGGATTTTGCGCTGCTTGGCACCGAAGGCCTGGCCGCAGATGGGCTCCATGCCCATGGCAAGGCCGGAGAGGACCGAGTAGCCGGTGATGTTGGCGAACCCGATGGAGAGAGAGCCAGCTGCCAGCTCCAGCTCGCCGAGGTGACCAAGAAACAGCATCGACACCATGGCACGGGAGTAGATGATCAGGCCTGTCAAAGCCGTAGGTATGGATATCTTCCCTATGGCTCTCATTTCCTCCACCACCTGAGCAGAATTCTTGTGAGAACAGCGTACCGTCGTCACTATAACAATTATATATGCACACGCCACAGAAGCCTTGAGTGTGTGTGTGTGTGTGTGTGTGTGTGTGTGTGCATGAGCAGCAGGCAAATACTGGTAGCAAATACCTGTGAAGGTGTAGGCCATCTTTGGAGATCTTGAAGGGGGTTAAGAGGAGGATCCTCCATGAGTTTATTGGTGGCAAAGAGGTGGGACTGATTAGAGTGGGAGAAAGAGAGAGGAGAAGAAGGTGAGGTGTTGCACATAGTGTGGGTGGGTGGTGTTTCCTTGTCCTCACTGAACCTGGGTTGACATGGGAGAGAGGGTTTCGAGTCCCACCTGCTCATTTATACAAGGGAGAGAGAGAGAGAGAGAGAGGACCGGGGTTGGGGGCTTCTTCGTCCTCCTCACACATGCCTCTTTGTTCCTTTTTTGCAACAAGGCAACACCCAAATGGCTTGTGGTTTAAGATCTCTCTCTCTCTCTCGCTCTATTCCTTATCTAGAAGGGTTGGGAGCCCATAAGCCAAGTGAAGTGGTGCTTTAACTACTGCTGCACTTTTAAGTCATCCATTGATTGGTTTGGGGCGATGTTTTCTTTCTGTGAGCTCTTGTTCTCGATTCATGGATTCTACCAATTTCCTTCCATCAGCCAATGCTTTCTTGTCTGTCTTCTCCTTTTGCTGTTGGCTATTATTCCATCTTCGTCGACGACGACCCCTGGATGAAAGAATAATCTTTTGGTTAATCTTTCAGCTTTTGGGACGGTATCCAAAACTATATCTTTCTGTTCGATCTGATTCGTCAAGCCATGCATGTGTGCATGCAGTAGCTCACTCGTTTTACAGGCAGTCATGCTTCTTTAGGCATCACCTAATGCCTTCTCTCTCTCTCTCTCTCTCTCTATCTATCTATCTCTCTCCCCCTGGGCTTGTATTCCTTTCCCATTATCGTATTGCTGCAAATGCATTGCATTGCATCCACGGGATTTGCTTTGTTTCCTTTTGAAAGAATTCTCTGCTTGGTGCTCCATTAAGGGGAGTTTGCTGGAATCTTTAGCAACTGAGGGACTTGTGTCTTCTCATCTTTTATAAGTGGTGTTTTGTGAGGAATGAAGGGTGGGCCTCGACTGCATGTTTCTCTCTCTCTCTCTCTCTCTCTTTTATTTAATGTGTTGGGTTTCTTTCCCATCTGGTATTTGTTCCTTCTCCAACTTGCACATTCTCTTGCGACTTCAAATTCCTTCTGCAAGTGGTTTCTTAGGGTCACAAGTGTCAGAGACAAGTGTAGTTTTAGGGTGCAACCATCCTTGTTCGTGAATGAAAGCACCACGGTGCATGCAGTGAGCAAGTGGAGGTGGTGGTAAATGCAGAGGAGGGCAAGGAAAGAGGAAACCAACAAATGCAGAGTGTGGAGGAAGCAGTTGGAAGGTAGGAAACATGGAGAGGACATACGTGCTCCAATCCAGTCCACTTATTTCCTTGCATCCCTTTCCACAACATCCAGCTCTCTGCTTGTCCACAGCAGCAAAGTTAGGGAGAGACCTTTGTGGTGTCAGTAACAAGAACCAATTACCACGTACACACACACAACACTGTCCTTTGTCTGTGAGTGGGCTGAGCTGCTACCATTGCTGCTGTATCTAAGCAGGAGGGATCAGTATGTGAAGACCACACATATCTGGGGGATGGGAATGGGGGGTGGGGGGGGGTGTCCCCTCTAGGAAAAAGGATGGAAGGGACATAAGTATGGTATGCACAGCATGCAGCTTTTATGATAAGGAAGAGAGAGGCAGGAGAGTGCAGAGCCCCATGCAAAGTGAGGCAACTGTAGGACTCTTGATTTCTTCTTCTTCTTCTTCTTCTTCTTCTTCTTCTTCTTCTTCTTCTTCTTCTTCAGTGTGTTGAAATTGAAGAGAAGAGAGTGCTGACATCATAGAAGCTATATTGATGAATTCTAAGAGAAAAAAATAAGCTAATTGGATTGCCTCCTACCACGACACAAGTGGTGGTGGCAATCCTGTTTTTAGCCACAAACCTGTCTCAATTACTGCTGGCCTCTGTAGATGCAGATAATTAAACTGAGAATTTTATTTACTTACATAAATGAGGAAGCATGCCATGTTCTTGCTATTACATGTCTTCTGACCTAAAGACTCAGAATCACGCCCTAGTGGCTGTATCAGGAACCAGATTACTACACTTAACTAGGCGAACTCATCTTCTTACACCTGGCTACCGGTGACCACCATGGCCCAATCGTTCTTCCTAGTTCTGGTTTTGCTGAATTAGCAGGGTGATGATGATAGATATACCACACACACACCTTCCTTTCCAAAAGCTCCACTGAAAGAAGATGACAGGTTCATGCTGAAATCGTCTTAATGTTTGCCAGATTTTAAAGCTTAAGATCATGTTTTCAATGAATTAAATGCAACGAGCTAATTGAAGGTCTCCATCCAAGGAACATATTCCCAAGATGCTGAAGGCAAGAATATTTGATGACAACCATAGAGTTCCCGGCCAAACCATGTCTCCATCTACGCAGCATATCCTCATCCTGTTGGCCACCCAGCTCCTCTCAACTAAGACGCATTGGATACGGACCAGCACAAGAACATCGCACTGGTTCAAAAGGGAAGATTGAAAGACCACCGGCGTCAATCCATCCTGTGAAGGAATCTGTCTGCGATCATCTATCTCCACCCCCAGACTGCGACGGATGGCTTCTCGGACGTTCATCAGCTAAAGCTCGCCAAAAGCATGCAGGCTGTGAGCTCCACCAACACAAAGGTGCATCGAGTTGTCGACTGCCGTTATCCACATACTGACGTCTCTTTCCTTGGCCGATGCTTTCTGCACACAAAACAAAGGCACACAAGGAATCACCGATGCGTTAGCATAAGCACTGTGATGACAGCAGGAATCATGGCACAAAGATGGGGATAAAAACAAATAATATATTAGATACAACCAATGCAGTCTCTTTTATAGCTTCGCCAATCCATCTACAGAAATGTGCTTCGATGAAATGGAATAAGCTACGATGTACTCCACCTCAATACAATAGACTTTATCTAGAAGGATGATGATAGATCTCTCAAAACCCTACATTACTAGGCTTGCTCTTACATGCACATACATACACGAAGAAGCATTGTTTTCTTCTTCAAATGGACGTGACAGTTGACTCATGCTGCTGATGAACTCATAGTGCAGTCCTTGTTCAAAGTACCACAGCTAATGGAGAACAAAGGCTGGAATTAGACCATGGCCTCAAGCATGATATGGTTATTCTTAGATATAATATGAGCAACATATGGCAGTGAGTTGAATTTTTTTTTTTTGGTGTTATGAACGAGTGTCCTAATCATATGACGGTTTATTCTTTTGATTAGGTACTCAAGTTGGATTACAGGTTTTGATACTTAAATGGATGGCCATTTCTATCACTAGTCTCTCGCATTGTTATTTAAAGAGAGGAGTAGAATTAAGACGAGGGACATCTTTCTGACACGTTTGATGTTAATAGTTGGAGAATTAGCAATACGAAGTTGCACATTTTCTTCAAATTGTTTCTTTGGCCCAATTACCGATTAGAAGATTTAGCTTGTATGAATCGCTATTGGTTTGATACCAATAATGGTAGTCGTTTCAGTATGTCAAGGATACGTATGTATCCACGATTCACAGTCGCCCGGGCCTGGTCACTGCGACCCCCTTTGTGAGGAGGCACCCCTTCTCCCGAAGTTACGGGGCTATTTTGCCGAGTTCCTTAGAGAGAGTTGTCTCGCGCCCCTAGGTATTCTCTACCTACCCACCTACTTTATGATTCCCAATACATGAAGATGACATTTAAGTGGTGCTACATTAAATTAATTATTTGTGAAGGCAAGGATTCACTGTTCTCAACATACACAGCTTTCGCGTGTGGAGTTCACCATCAAAGCAAGTGCTATTTATGAGGTCATCTAAGGGAATTAGATAAGAATGCCCCAACCTATAAAGAACAAGTATCAAGTCTATATTTTACTGGGTTAAAGTTCATTTTAGCCTATGTAATTTTGATCATGTATCACTTAAATTTTTACGATTTAATCATATCTAAAATAATTCTTATATTTTTAAAAATATAGAATATAAGCTCCTCCCATCGTATCTAAGTTAATATACGTTAAAGTTTGCTTACGTGACATATTGACTTATATTTAACCTATATTTTAAAAAAAAAATATAGCATATAAGTCTCTTTTGTCAAGTCCAAGTTAAGAGTCTACTTTAGTGATATGTTGATTCATAATAAATTATTAATATAATAATATATATAATTTAAATTAAAAAATTTAGACCACTGTTAATGAAGGGAGGAATATCATTGTGGAAGCCCACTAGTAGCAGTATCGAGTCATTGTTGCCTAGTAGGGCGTCATACCCACGTAACTTCTCCAACTTTAACGAATAACTCGGAAACTTTTGATTTTGTCTTAGGTGGATGTGCGTCGACTAGTTCGATGTTGGACATACAATGGTCTCTTAGTCCATCTTCCTCCTCTTGTGCTCCCGCTTGTCACACCTATGATTAAGTGGTCCAGCTCTCCCTCACCTTTGTTTCCGGCCTCTCCTACCTTTGCCTCTTCGCCTTCGTCCGTCACTTCCTATTCTTCGGTAAGATAGATTTTTTTAAATTAAATTATATATATCATTATATTAATAATTTATTATGAGTTAGCATACCATGTAAGTAAACTCTAATGTCTGTCAACTTAAACTTGACGGGAGAGGCTTATATATTATGTTTTTAAAAATATAGTGATTATTTTCATAAGGGCTTAAATAGTTTATGAGCAAAATCACATGAACTAAAATTGATCTCATTTTTTAAACTTAAATTATATGTATTATTATATATTAGTTTATTATAAGTCAGTATGTTATATAATTAATGATTGATAACTCAAATTTTATGAAAGGGGCTTATATGATATATTTTTTAAAATATAATAGTTATTTTTAAATATGAATAAATTATAACGGCTTAAGTACTCTATGATTAAAATCATAGGAATTAAAATAAATTTTAATACTATCTTATAAGGCTAACACTCAATTTAATCAATCATTTCAGAAGATGGGAGCGAGTAAATTTTTCCTAATCATAAATTGCATTATACATTTATGACTAAGCTGGTGCTACTTCAGCTAAACCAATCATAGCTAAACCTATCATAAAAGATTCGGAGATCTAATAATGATATTATGAACCTAGAACTTATTGAACCTTAAATTTTGATGTCGAAATCAATTAATGAAAATATAATTTTATTAAATAATTTATACATAATTAGATTAAGAAAATATTAATAAATATTATTTGTAATTTATATCTCTAAGTTTAACCTTAAGAGTAGTTGCTAAAGTGACTTATAGGATATAAATTATAATAAATATTTTATTATTTATATAATATCTAAAATATATGTTATATTATTATATTAGTTTTCTAGCCATTAAAGTGGCCTAAACTAATAAATTTATAAAATTTATGTTAAAAATTAGTCTTAAATACTATCAAAAAATGTTATTCATAATGATATAAATGATTAGGAGATTTTTGATAATCTCAAAAGAGAACATACTTCAAAAAAATATATGTTGAGATAAAATAATATTATTTTGGATATCTTTATAGTTTAAGATTGTATATCCAAAGATAATAATACTATTGTAGATATTAGTTATCCATAATTATAAAATCTTAAGTGAATATTACATATGTAAATATTTAAACCAAAGATAAAATAAAGATGATATCAATAGTTTATCGTTTTTTAAGAAGCTCAAAACATTAATATAAAATGAGAAGCTCAAAACATTAATATTAATATTTTTTTAATATTATAATATTTATATATGAAGGTAAGTGGGAGCTAATTTATTACATTAGTCTTGTATATGAATGAGCTTGTTAGTCTTCATCTTGATTTATTATACTAAACCCAAAAATTTCTTATTAGAAACTTTAAGATGGTCGAAACGATAAAGATAAATTATCTTATTAGCATAAAAACATTCAATAATACATTTCACTGAGTACTAAAACTATCTCAAAAAAGGTATATTGACTTGATCTTAAGAGAGATTTAGTATGTAACTTTATTCAGCAAATGTCAAAAATAAATTTTTTTGGCAAAGCAATGCATTTTAAAAATGACTTGAAAAAAAAATCAAATAAAAATATTTTTTGTATATGTCTGGTAGAAAGTCTATTATATGCTCAAGCTTATATCAAACTATATATCAATTGTACAATCGAAATACTGGACATATATTAGAGTTACTCAAGAATAAAATATTAAAAAAATATAAAAAAAGATAATAAAATATATAAAAGAAACTAATGATTATATGCTTAGATATAAGAGAATTAAACAATGTATTATTACATTATGATAATAGAAGTTAGTTTAGTGATGGGGCGTTCAAATTGAATCGAGCCTGAACCAATTCGAAACTGGTTCATCAATAATTTAGTTTTAAAGGTTATAAATTTTCTAGTTTGGGACGGTACTTACTCTTCTTCGGGTCAGTTAACTGGTTGGAAAAGTAACTATTTTTTAAGTTCATAATTTTATCTTTTTAATTGTGTTGTTGGTTGGGGCGTTTAGATCAATAAGCTGCATTCACCGTGTCCCATTGCTTTTATTTTTTTTAAAGCTCGATAATGTTGATAAAAGATTGTAATCGACTAATATGTTGCAACGAAAGAAACTGTACTCTTTAACTTTGTTGAAGATTGCTCTTGGGAAGGTGTTTCATTTTTGTGTTGTCTTATTGTTGATTCCTTTCTTCCTTCTATATCAAATTTCTTTTTTTTTTCTGAGAATGTCTAGAATGATATATATGATATAAATTTTATTTTGAGAATGCCGGTCCAATTGGATTAAAATTTTGGTTTAGTTTTATTAAATAAAACTAGTTCACCAAACTAAATTGATTTATTTGAAATATATATGCCTTTTAAATTACTTAAAATTAAACATTAATCAACTAATTAATCATATCAAATTAAATGATTTTGAACCGATTCGATTAGATAGACCCCAAATGATTTCAATTTGGAATGCATTACGATAATCAAATCAAACCACTTTTTTTAGTTTGGTTCGGTTCGATATTTTTTTACGATTTACTTTTAATCGATTTGAACATCCTAAGATTTAGTCATAATACAACCTCTCTTATGAGGTGGGAGGGGTGATTGTTGGGCAAATGACCATTTTTAAGTCCATAGTGAGCTTTAGTAAAGCTTACAATCCTAACATTCATTTCTCTTATGTAACATCGGCTATAAACATAGTTAAAAGAAAAGGAGAAGAATATTTACAATAGAGGGTAAAAAATAAGAAAAGCAAAATAGTAAAAAATACAAGTACAACAAAAGACTATTCTCATATATCCAAATAGTATTCTTATCTCAGGTTAGATCAGATATGCAGTGGATTCTTATTGTGATCAATTAAGGAGGTCTTAGATATTATGTATAGTAATATAGTCCTCATATCCATGTCATTCTCTTGTGATTATTGCTTGAGTTTGGGCAAGAGACTTTGAGATTTGTACATTCATTATTCTTATAATGAATTATTTCTAGCTTACCTCGTGATTTTTACCATTTGAGTTAGAGAGATTTTTTACGTAAATCATAATGTTTCATTTGATTGTGATTTTTGTTTGATTCCGTTATGTATTACAACCTGCTAATATTTATTTATATATAAATTTTTTTTCTTTTTATCCCATCAAAATAAAATACAAGAAATCTTAATACCTAGACATAATCACGACCAGTGATTAGATAAGGATGTTTTATGATCGAACATAATCACAATCACATTGAGTAGATGTCAATGTAGATGATAGATACTTCATTGCCTAACATAGACACATATTATAATAGACGAGGATGCTTCATTTCCTTGCACGACCTCATTGACTAGATGACAATGATCTTTGTCGTTCTATGTATTTGTGAATCTATTCATGCTGACTGTTTGGACAACACACCACTACTATAGCCAACATGTTTGCTAGTTGCTGATAGAGGATATATATGTATATATATATATGTTTACCCCAAAAAAAAAAATGCCTGTTAGATATGTTTGTTTGCAACCTAACTATATCATCAACTAGAAAAGCTACGGGTACGTATGTCAACGTAGGAGTGGTTTCCTATAAAAGGTTATTATGAGGGGATTTTTCTTTTATACATAAATTACCAAATGTTTTACGTATATATACATCTCAACTGTGTCCATAAAAAAATCTGCATGTCTCAAAGCACGAGGTTGGCAGACTTTAACTGGATCATCCATGCTAAATGTTATCGTTTTTGACCAATTTTGCTGCGACTGGTAACATGAAATGGATTTGTGCTTCTCTAATCCTCGCAAGCCGAGCCCACTGTTGACCGGAGGACATTACCAAGCTGGTCCGGCGATGGGTTCAGGTCAACAACATATGCTCTCGGCAAGCTTAGTTTACTGTGCCACAAAAGATTCCCACAAGCTCACTTCCCCAAAACGAGTCTCTCTCTGTTCATGATAAGCTTTTGACTCAGCTGGCATTTTGTGGAGTTTGATTTGTTGGAGACTTGATGATCCGTATGAGTACATTTGCATCACCAGGAAATGCGTCTTTCCTTTCGGCTGTCCAATAAAACCATCAGATTTAAGTTGAAGTACTTGTTGGTTTTAGATGGTCATTCATTCTACTTCACTTTATTGTTCCAAACAGTACATAAAATGTGTGGTTGTAATGATTATTTTTACCATGGTGGTGTTCTTTATGAAGATTCTGACAATTAAAGATAGATTTGGAGATAGATTGGTTCAGATTTGGGATGGATCCAAAGTGTGGTGGATGTCAACGTCCACAAAGGTGAGTTAGGCCAGTCTGTCTCTTTCCATCTGTGTGCTCTTAGATCTGATCCCTCCGGAAGCTAAAGATTGACACACTTCCTGCATCATCCTCACTGTCTGAGAGACAGATCAGATGTGTAACCCCCTTTTTTTTTTTTTTTGTGTTAAACAGATGTGTAACCTTTGACCACAGCAACCCTCATTAAATCTTCTCCTCTCTTCTTTGCCTGCAGCAGCAGCAGCAGCAGCAGCAGCTGCAGCTGCAGACCTGAGACACATCTCCTTGAGGTTCGTTTGTTCTTGCTTCTCTTTGGGTTTTTTTAATATGAGTATTTTTGAAGGAATAAGAGAAAATTTTCATTTCCCTTCCTCATTTTTAGGTGTTCTTTCTTCTTCTTTTTTGTTTCCTCTCATATGTATTTTGTTTGCTCTATGAACTTGAGATGATTTTGAGCTTGAAAGCCAAAGAAGAATTGTGCACTATTTGATGCTCACAGCATGATCACCCACAGTCCATCACATCAGATGCAATGCTTCTGGTCCTGAGGTGATTCTTTTCTCCCTGTGGACAGGCACGCCAAGGTCGAGAGATCTTGTGGAGGAGAAGCGCCATGCTGAGGCAGGTGTCGTCCAGTAGGAACCAGAGAGGAAAAGGGGGCTTCAAGATGAAGAATGTTCTTCACGTCTGCCTATTGGTTGCCATCTGCGTGTGGTTGCTCTATCAGATGAAGCACTCTCACGACAAGAGGAAAGCATACGAGGAAAGGGTCTCAAAGCTCCCATTCAAGGGCGGGGAGAAGCGACTTGACCTCGCAAAAAAATTTGGCAGGAAGGATCTCCCGCACGCAGTCGAGACAGCGCCTACACGTGAGTCACAGATCGAGGAAGAAGATGATGAGAAGGTAGAGCATGAAGAAGGCGGTGATGAAGAGGAAGGTGGTGCTGGAGAGCACGAGATGGACGGAATAGATCGAGAGGGATCCGGGAGGGAATCTGAGCATGGAGAAGAAGTTACTGCTGCTCGTGAAGAAGGGAACAAGGATCGAACAAAGGGAGTGGACGGTCTTCACGATGGAGATCATGAAGAGGCGTCGCACAAGGCTCGAGAGATGAGTTTTAGAGGTGATGATGCTTCCAGCGAGGTAGTTCATACCATCCAAGAAGTAGAGCGTGAAGAAGAGTTGCAGGAGGCACGGGAGAGGAGTTTTGAGGGCGATGATGCATCCAGTGCTGTGGCTCGTGCGCCTCGAGTGAACGAGAATGGATCACAGACAACAGAGACAAAAGGTGGAGGGATTCGAGATCAAGATTCGAGTGCTCTCACTCAGCTTGATAATTCAAGAGGAAATGATTCGACTGCCATTCCACAAGGAACTGAGTCTTCACATAACAACACTGTCTTCACGAGAGTTGCGTCTCCTCAAAACACGGCCGCCGGCAAGAAGCAGCAGCAGCAGCAGCAGCAGCCGGATCTAATTATCATGAGTGTCATCGACAACCAAACGGACAGTGAGAGACACTCAACAAACATGACGGGCAATGTAGTTCGATTGCAGACGAATTCCACATCTTTTTCGACGCATCAGATCAATTCTCTGAAGAATTCTACTGCAGCATCCATAGATGGGGTTGCAGCTCAGGCCAACCTGAGAGCAAAGTGGGATGCAAACAATGTCACGGCGTCACAAGATCAAACGACTTCCGCGGATTCAGTCGATGGACGAACCAATACAGTTGAGAGCTACAAGAATTCTTCATCAACAAATGAGAATGAGAAAGTTGTTCAAGGCAATTCGGTGCATGGTTTGGCCCATGGAGATGCAAGTGTGCCGGGCATCCAAAACAGAGTTCACAAAGAGGAAGCTGCTGCCGAGACATCATAGGAAGGGAAGGTGGATGGATGGATCTTTAACAGCGTAATTGGCTGTCTGATAACAGTCATTCCATCTCTTTTCTTGTTTCCTGAAGCCATTAGTGCCAGTTCTGTTTTCCTCCATTATTATGCTGCTGGTTTCTGCCAACAAATGGCTAATTCCAGGGTGTGTTGTTGGGTTAACAGTGATGTTTTAGATACACAAACAAAACCCTGGTTCTAATTTCTTACTACCATTTTACTCTCAAACACATATCATCATCTTCCTGTTTCTTTCTCTTCTCCTTTTTCCACACTTTTTTTGTGGGTAAGAAAAAAAGCAGCAGATAGCGCAACTGAGCTGCAACACATAGCCTCTGGCTGGCTAAGTTTGATCCTTCATCCAACCATTAAAATTTGAAAACTTCAAATTGAAATTTTGCAGTAAAAACCTTTACCCACAAACTTATCTTCATTCTTGGGAATGGGTAAGATTCCTTTTAGTCCAACTCCCTAACTCCAAGCTCCAGAAATCCTTATGGCAAGTTATGAGAAATTTAATGCAATAAGGACATGACCCACCTCAGAAAGAGACACGGCCACTCGTTCATGTAGAGGGAGGTGTTAAGGATGCCGCAAGGCTTATCCTCTAAGCTTGGTCACACCAGTTCCAACCATGAACTGCGTCCTCCACCTCAAGCCTCACCTCCGCATCTCGATGAGTGGCCACCGCCTCGTCCGATCCCCTACGCCACCACCACCACCTTCAAAGCTCCAATCGAACGCATCACCCCTCAACCACGCACCAACAGCAGCCACCGCCAGAACCGAGGCCCCGACGACACCCGTGGAGAAGGAGAAAGCGGAAGCCATCCCTGCCGCTGAGCTCCCGAGGTGGGTGCTCCTCGGTGGCGCTTCTCTCGGCCTCGCGCTTCTTCTCATGGGGATCGACCCGCAGCGCCAGGCTTCGGCCCTGGGGCCCGAAGGCCCTCTGATGGAGGAGTTCTGGGACAACGTCCGGCGGTACGTCCTGTACGCGCTCACGGTCAGCACCGGAGCCATCTACACCATAACGCAGCCTATCATTGAGCTGCTGAAGAACCCCATCACTGCGGTTCTCATCATCGTTGTGTTGGCCGGCACTTTCTACCTCTTGTCTCAGGTGCTGAGCGCCATGGTCGGTATCTCCGAGTTCTCTTATGACTATGCATATTGAGTCGCTTGGTGTTTGACACGATTGGTGATGAATGCTGTGTGGTCTTCTCCTTCCCCTCCCCCTTCGCCTCCCCCTGCTGAATCCATTAGCATGTATCTTTCCTAATCACTTCGCTGTTGTCTTATGATTCTGCCAATGAGATCATCCACAATAGAGATTTATAGTTCAATGATATAATCTTCGGCTGAAGGCCGAGTCTCGGCAATTTCGGCAATATCATATTTGTATTAGGCATGTCTATGCTTACATTGATATATATCAAAACAAAGTATGAAAAATTGTGTTGATCTATTTTAGACATAATTCCTATTTATACATTATCTTCAAATGGTTGGAGATAAGTTTCAAGTGGTTGGAGATTGTATCTTCTATATTCTATCCATATTTTATATCACGACCTTATAAGATTTAGCTCCTGTCAAGGATGTTAATATTGGATCGACATAAATAAAATATTTTGTGGACGAGCAGAGTCTACTAGTTGATCGGTAGTATGCATGTGATAAACTCGTAGTTGATGTCTGACAATTTGATCTCTAACGAAATGAAAGTCCATAATAATATGTTTCATGCACAAATGGAACACTGAATTGGCGCATTCATAGGTGGCTCTGACATTATTATAATATATTATTATAGTTATGGTTGAGTTGATGTTCAATTCTTTTAATAGGTTTGTGACCCAATTGAGTTATGCAATAGTGGTATCGATTCAGTATTCAGCTTCAATTGTATATCTTGCGATTATCTTCTGATTCTTTGAACTCAAACTAATTGGATTTGTTCTAAGAAAGATAATATATCTCGATTTAGAGGTTCTGTCATCAATATTTTCTGCCTAATCAACATCGGCAAATGCATGAAAATGAAGTGATGAGTGTTTTCAAAAAAAGAGTCTAACTGAAAAACCAATGGATATTAGATAGCCGATACATGAATTGAGATAATTTATTAACTTCAAACTGGATGTCTAGACTGATAAGAGATAAGTACTATAAGGAGTCAACTAATTGTCGATATTGTATAAGATTCTTAGTAGCACTACCATCGTATAGCTTAAGTGATTCAATAGCAGAGAGTGGAGTGATAACTTCTTTGACATTCTGCATGTTTGTCTTTGATAATAGTTCTTAAATATATTTTCGTTAAGATAGAAAGAGTCTGGAAGATATGTATGTATCTTCCGGTCCAAAAAAGTAACTATGGGTTTCGAGAACTTTAATGGAAAACTAATCTGTAAATTGCTTGAGAAATCTTTTTTTCTCCATAGGATTATTGCCTGTGATGATAATGTCATCCACTTACACCGGTACATATATTGTACATTCATTTTATTTTCATAAAAATAATAAAATATTCGACTTGGAGTTGATAAAGTCAATTGATGTCAAAAACGAGCCGGTGTATTAAGCTCTTGAAGCTTGACGAAGTCTATAAATAGTTTTTTATAATTTACAAATATATTTTGGATACTGAGGATGGGTGAAGTCTAGAGGTTACTGCATAAAGACATATTCAATTAAAATTCTCTGTAAGAAAGTATTATCAACATCCAATTGTCATAATTATCAACCTTTGGTGATGGCCATACTTAGGATAAGCCAGATCGTCGTTGGCTTAACAACGAGATTGAATGTCTCTGTAAAGTCAACACTAGATCGTTGATGAAAACTTTTAGCCACTAGACGTATTTTATATCTAGCAACAGATCCATCTACGTTCCTCTTAATTCGAAACACTCATTTACTCCCGATTATATTTTATGTGTGATAAAAAGGTACAAGGGTCAATGAAGAATTTCGGAGTAAGGCTCATATTTTTCATACATGGTTTTACGCTAGTGTGGAGATTTTTGGGCTTGAGCGATGGTGGTGGGATCAATTGGCTCTAGAAATATTTGTTATAGCATGAAGGTTAAAAACTTGATGTGATTTGAAAATATCACTTTTGGAACGTATGGTCATAGGATGACCAAGTGCGACACGATTATTATATTTTATAATAGGTATATATATTGGTGGATAGTCACAAATAAGTACTTGGTCAGTTGGATGTATTTTAGAGTCATTAGGTCTGAGAGAAGGTAATTATAGTGCTTGTGTTTATGAGGATAGTATGCAGATGAATTTATAGAGTGAGAAGATGTTGTGAAGATATCCTTTCTCAAGAATTAGGATAAAAATTAGGATATGTGTGATATTATAGCATATAATAATATTCTTTACATTTTGTAATAACAAATCTCATTTTAAGATTTATGACGACACAATTTTGAGAAAGAGAAGAAGTTTAACAACTAAAAAAAAACTTTAAAAAAATACTCAAGATATGAAAGAAATATGAACACAATTGCAAATATTTCTGGATGAAAGAGCTTCCTGAACAGATGATATAGGTAAAAAATTTAAAAACTTCTTTTTTATCATATGATTTCATATTTATATTTATGTATCTAATTATTATTATACATTTGAGAGAAGCATTATGAAAGGATTCTTTTATAATTTTTTGAGATTGTGCTACTTAAAACTTTCAAGAAAAAAGTTGTCCTATGATTTTTATATAAATTGATTTGGTTGATGAAAGAATTGTGTCGTCCTTTTTGTGAATTGTGGTTAGTATATTATGATCATTTGTATACTATTGTGGTTATCTTTCATTAGATAAATGTATCTATATATGTAATTAAATAATAGTAAAAATACTGTAGTTGAATAATCGTGATAATAACTAAATTATTACTGTAGTTGTCCTTTGTAAGGTAAAAGCATCTATTACTACAGTTTGAATAATTACAATAATAGCTAAACAATTACTGTAGTTTTCCTTTGGAGGGTAAAAATATCCATTATTGCAATTGAATAATCGTTTTAATAACTAAATTATTACTGTGATTTTTATTCCTAAGAAAAAAGTACCTATTACTCTTAATTATGGATCCATAGTGATATATGCATTATTAATGTGATTTTTATTTGTTGGAAAGAAAATATCTATTACTGCAATTGGATCACCTCAGTAATACGTAGACATTTACTTTAGGTTTTAAAAATCACATTTATTCCCTTTCGTGATGATATATATTGCCATGCATTCTAACCACAATAGTAGAATTTGATGTAGTTAAAATTACAGTGTTATATATATATATATATATATATATATATATATATATATATATATATATATTATAAAATTAAAATCATCCTTTGTATTTTAAAACTCGTATAAGTGACTCTCATACTACGATTTCACATCAAAGTGACTATCTCTGATAGAAATAAGGTTACGTTGTTAGGTAAAATAATTTGGGGGGTTATTTTTTATTTTAGGATTAAAACTAAATAGTCTCTAAGCCCTAACTCATCATCTCCTCTCTATCTTTCTTCTCCAATCTCTATTACCCTCGTCTCTCTTCACCTTTGGCTTTGTGATAGTTCAATCAATTAGTTATATCTTGTTGTTCTTTATAGGTTATGTGATTGATTATAAATGAGATACGTTCGAGTTTTAGGAGAGATACTACCGAAATTTAGTCACACTTAAAAAAGTAAACAATCGTAACAATCATGCACGTTAAGATTTCGATTTTTTTAATTACTTTAAGTGTACAACAAATAAAAATCATCATCACTCAAACTTAAAGTATAAAACATATTTCAACAGTGTTGGAAATTAATACTAATTTTTTTCATAATTTTTTTATCACTTAATACTAATATATTAATATTAGTACGGGGTATATTTGATTAACATATTATAATATAGTGGGTAAAATCATAATAGGGGGGTCACTTATTCGAGTTTTAAAATATATTTAAAATATAAAATAGAGAAAGTTATATAGAGAAAGTTAATAAGAATTCCGATTATATATATATAACCATAGCTATAAGTACAATTTGGTATAGAGAAAGTTGCATAAAGTAAACAAGATACATTATAATTAGGAAAGAAATCTGAAACATAGTGATTTGGATGTTTTTACATGAATTTGGTGTGAAGAAGAAGAATTGACATGGCCATCCGAATACTTTGGGAAATGATAATTTGATCAGAATTGGGGCATGGCAGATAGGTAGCTTAAGCTAATTAGTTATGAAGAATTAGGCAGGATTCATTGTGTCTGGTGTTTCTAACAAAATGATATATCCATGGAAGATGCAAAAGCACTCAAATGGTGGAAGAAGAACAGATGGAACATCATTATAAATGACATATCGAGATGACAAATAAGGCATTTTTGGCTGTGGCATGTGATGAATCTTCAATCTGTGTTGCCAAACTTTTTACCATGAATTCTAATAGTTTGACAAAAGGTTGAATTGTCTGTGAGTTCATCGTACCAAAGCAGGTTTCTCAATATGAGTAAGAAGATTACCCCCCCACCCCACCCCTTTTGCTAACAAGATTATGTGAATTGCTAAACCTATCCTCCAATCTCTACAAATCTGCAATCAAAGACACACATAATAAATGCCACATCAATGATACAGTTAAGTCATATAAACCATCTAATTAGTGCTCTTTATGTTTTATAGGGTAAATATTGGGCTCATCGATCTGATCCGACCACGTCAGCCTGAGGACCACGTTGGCTCTCCGGAGAACTCAGGTCATGTCGATAGTCACCTCGATAAGCGTAGATGACCTTTTATGCAACACTGCTTGCTCAAAGCGTCATACTAACGGTCAGCGGCCTCGCAGAAAGAGACTCCATAAACCGGTGAGAACAATATCCCGTGCGAAGTCATACCTATAGGTCAGTCGAAGGTGCCACACCCGTTAAACACCTCGGTACGACCTCCTCCTGCCTCACAGGTATATATACCATCGTTGTAGCCCACAGCGAGGGGAGGGGAGGGGGGGATCCCGAAAACCCTTCCTTGGAATTCTCATACTATCCCATCTTCTTAACTTCTCATTTTCTTACCCTGAAGAGCTAATTTAACCATCAAGGGATCACGTCGGACACACACCACCCTAACAAAAAGCTTTCATGTGGGCCTTGGTCGTGACCCTGAAGTCGTCCCAATTGACTTCTTGATCTAAGGAGCTACGATAGACCGAAGTCTAGCATCTTGATCAAACCTCCTGATCTAGTTCGAACGATCCTACGCACGTAAACTGAATTGTGTCGTATTGACTCTTCGTCCACGACACTGAATCCAGCAACAACTTCATTTTGTTTTTCCTTTTCAAGAATTGAGAGTTTTAATAAAATAATGAACTTTATGTTGATGATACATGCATTATGTTCCTGGTTCCTGCTCATAACTTGTGGAGTTAAAGCAAATGCACTTATTTACGATGGTCAATCTTAAGCACTTGGATCAAACCAACGTAAACCTTTTTTTTTTTTTTTAGGGCATGCAAGAGTTCGACATGCTCATTGCCCAAGTCTACACAACCATCCTCCAATGCTAAGCTTGATAAGGTGTCCCCCTCCATGGCCTGCATGTCTTGAATGGTGCTGCAATGTGCACATAGTTTACATCCTTTGTATCCTCACAATGCACGGAGGAGGTGGATGCCCCAAGCACAAACACCATGGATTACAGCTCCACCCACCACCGTATTGAAACCTGAGAAGAGTACACTACTCACAGAGCATGCATGGCCAAGTAGGGTTCATATGACACTGCTTTATATGGCCAACCCTACCAACTGGCCGACAGGTGTGTCAATCAACCACGTCTTCTCTCACTTTAAGTCCTTCCACTTGATGACTTGGTACTTCATTCTTGGGAGTCTCATCTCCTTCATGATCGACTTTTGTGTCCGCCATGGTCATCAATGACCTCAGATCGACTCCTTATTCATTCAAGGATCGTACTCGGCATGCATGGTTACTATCACCTCTTCCTCTTCCATCATTGCTTTGTTCAACTGTGAAGTGGTCGATGCTACTAACCTTAGATGCATAACTTGGAAGAAACTATAGTTTGCCTAACTTAGAACAAATCATATCTATCTCAAGTTGATCTTTTCCTATCAAGATTGCATGCGTCGCCCAATTACTTCTTTTATTCCCACAGCAAACATAATTTTTTTTTTATTTAAACCAAAACAGGTTAACATCGAATCAAAATCAATAATTTTTTTTTCTTTCTGCAAAATGATCTATGTGAGAGCAGCCTCTAGCAAGTGCAGAATTACTCGACTCAGTCAACAGTAGTTTCACGGCATCAAAAAGTCTTAGAATAAGGGATTCATTCCTTTTGCATTAATGTCAACTAGCAGTGCAGAATTATTCTCAAGCTCAATAAATTTGATTCCTTCAGCTGTACCGACTTATAAACCCTCTCATTGCATTACCTTTAGATCTTTGGGTGTTGCTATAGGAAGTAGCGTACGCGAGAGTTCTAAACATTAGACTCTTAGGCCTCTCTTGAACTCTGTATCATTCTTGGCATGCCATAGAATCTAAAATCTAGTAGTCAGACAAACCTTGTGGATCAATGCTCCACCTTCCTTTAGCACCTAGCGGAAAAGGAGTAAGCATTTCGAAGAGATATCGGAATTGTTGTGTAATATTACAACGAAGAATAGATGGCTCAATGATTCAAATACAGAATCACAAAGCCAGCATTGGAAGGATTGAGACGAATTCATAGCAACAAAGCAAGTCAGAGGTAGGAAGTTTGGTATGTAAAAGTTTTCAGCAGAAGACTTTATTCGAAAGCGAGGTTTTTACTGTGGTGCTCGAAATTATTCGAACGATCCAATCCAACTCAGGAGAAAAAAAAATAATAATGGAGCGATGGGTCCATCCAACTCAGTATTAAAAATAATAATAATAAAATAATTAGCGAGTCCTCTTCTCACGATGCTGTTGTCGTCGTGACTATTTAATAAGTCTTCTTCCTACCGTTGCCATTTCACGATGCCACTACCACCACCACTGTTGTTCGACGTCGCCATTGATGTCATTTGCTAATGTCTTATCTCTCAGATACATATGCTCCCACCTCTTCTTCTATTGTTTCTTTTTGTTCCTTCTCCGCTATCTTTTCTTCTCTTTTTTATCATTATCTTCCGCCACTATATCTCCTTCCTTCTTCTTTCTTTCCTGTCTTCCTTTTTTTTTTTTTAAATTAACACATACCGATATACCAACATATGGTACATCGATCGATATATACCTATCTGACTTAATCATCAAATAAATTTAGTACCCGAAATAACTATCCTTAGTAGGAGGTTTTCAAAATTTATCCCAATCTATGTTAGGATCACCAACAAGAACATATCATCATTAAAAAATTTGTATGCTGGGACCACTTGAGGTTAGATTCCATACACATGTCATCATAAGGAAACATGGATGTGTAGGAATTGAGAATATTTTTAGTAAGGGAGGGACTATTGTCACGAGGTTAGTTGATTTTGTCTAAGTCGTACGGCACCCATACGTGTTCATCCGCAAAGATCAGCCTTCCCTAAGATCTCCTAGAGTCCCTTAAACTTACAAAAAGAAAACGGGCCAAAGGAAGCAATTCAAATGAGATCAATAAGCAACTTGCTCAAGCAAACACTTTATAAAGCCAGATACAAATTACACCCATGAACATTACAAACTCAGAGAGGTTGCACACAAAGGATAATGGTCCATTACAGACCGAAGTCCCCACAAGTGCTTACAAGACACACTCATATTTATAAGCTAAAATTGGCCACAAAACAAACTAAACTAGGGCTGCTAAGCCTACTGCAAGCCCACTTCTTTCTGTATAAGGTATGTACACAAACTGAAGGACACAGACAAACATTAACATTTCATCGAACACCTTGTTTATATTTTTGTCCGTGACATTCTCCCTCACTTATTCCTTCGACGTCCTCGTTGAAGTCATTGTAGACGCTACATCTCCTCGCATTTTGCTGAATCTTCAATATTCTATTTTGGCTGCAACATGCCCCTTTGTCTCCTAGCCACTCTTCATCGCTGTTGTTGAGTAGTCGAACTCTGATCAGTCATACTACTTCAACTCACTAATGACTGAATCTGGTGTGGGGTTGGCTGAGTTGTGTTGATCCTTGTTGGTTCTTGTGGATCCTTCTAATGAAAGAAAAGATAGCCTTATTATATGCCAGTATCGCAGTATACTCCTGTTGCTTGAAATGGGTGGATGCTTGTTGGAACTATGACGAGCATCACCTCGTAAACTTTAAGATTTTTGAGGTTCTTCCTCCACAATGTTTGCCCATTAATCCCTCTTTCATGTTTAGTTGTCACTTTCAAGTAGGTTCGCATCACTCCCGCTTTCAATTGACATTCAATTGAAAAATGAAGCGGACAATCTACTCTTAGTAGTACTGATCACCAATGGTGAGGATTTGACAACTATTGTCTTTCAGAAGCTTTCTTTGAAGGGTCACTACACTTATGCATAGCTCCTCTACTGGATAGGTACGAGAACTGAGATACTCAACTTCACTCATTCTCTTAGTAGTTGAGAAGACAAGGTTACTTGGCTTCGCTCACCTCCTCGAGTTAAGAGAATTGGGGTATTCAGTTTCGCCCATTCTCTTGAGTTGAGAAGTCAAATGTTACTCGATTTCGCCTGCCTCCTCGAGTTTCACACTTCATGCATTGAGTTAGCTACTGTGATTCGTCTTCCCACTACTATTGAACTTTTGGAATGCAATAAGTTTTGTCTGAAAAGGGTAAAAAGATTACCCCAATTTGGAATCCCCTAACATGGAGTAAGTTTTTGATAGTTCTGGTCACCTCTGAGATTATATCGTCTTCTTCATCACCTTTGCCGCCTACTCCTCTGAGTAGAAAAGGTACAGTACCGTATACTGCCTACTTCGTTCCTTGGTCGAGCACTCCTGCATCAACCCGAAGTCCCTCGTTTTCGACTATCTTGATGAGAAGCTCATTGACACCGATCTTATGAAGTTCCTTTGCCTCTGCCCTTCTGCCCTGTCTTGGTACTTGGAGTTTGCCTTTGCATTCTCCACCTCCTTAGCCCACTTTTTCGACCAATGCTCTCCCTCCATGAGAGCAAGGGATCGATGACTCCACGGAAGTCCCACCTCTGCCGTATCATGGTGCTGTCAAGCCCATAGCCCTACTATCTGTTGCCTTGCATCTTCATCCCTTCCTTCGCGATCGGTAGATCCGCCTCTGCAGCACTGTGGTGCTCCTCCGAGTCCACCTCCTTTTTAACCGACACTTTGCTTTTGGGTAGCTGAGCCCCGCTAGACTCATCGTCGCTTCCTTGCCCCTTTCGACCACCTACTTCAACACCACTATGTCTTCCTAGCAGTTCTCCCTGGTCAATGGAAAGACAGACTGTAACTCTCATGCATGACCACCGTCATCTTATTGCAGGGCTCACGCCTATTCTATTCTCCTTAGCTTCCTTGGTAGTAATGTTCACTTACTCGGCTTTGTCCTCTGATTGGCTGAGCTCCCTTAAGCGAATGTGAGCACTGAAGTAGTCTAACTCTCTAGCCGCTCCGATCATACCTTTGTATAATCAAGTCTCCTCCATAAGACTCACTGGTATTTATAATCTGACTTCTCTCTCGGTGGTACACAGCCCCCATATGCTGATGACCAAAGCTTTCATCTAATGCAAGCTTCGATGCACACACACGGAAGACCCGCCTCTGTGGTACCATGACATTCACCTCTTGAATCAGCAACCCTTCTTGTCGTTGCATTGTTCACCGAAGTGGAGCTCCCAGCAGCTCCTATTCATTCACATGATCACGTCCCCCCTCCATGGGACTCACTGGTACTTGCACTTGGACTTCTTCCTCGGTGGTACACAACCCACATATGCTGATGACTAAGGCTTTCATCCAATGCAGGCTTCGATGCACACACAAAGACCCGCCTTTGCGGTACTACGACATTCACTCCTTGAATCCATAGCCCTTCTTGTTGTGTCGTACACCAAAGTGGAGCTCCCAGTAACTCCTGATCATACCTCCGTATGATCTTGTCCCTCACGGGACATGATCGCCTACGTTGCATTGCCACAAACTATTCCACCATGATCCGCTGCACCATGTCGCCTCCTGGTGACATCTTCATTGCATACAGATTCTCGTGTGATGAACTCAGACTACGACTTCTCCACGTGTGACCTCTGCCAACACATCGTAGGGCCTCCGCCATCTCCAATTTTTTAGTTTACCCCCTTAGCAATTCACCTTCGTCCACTCACTCTTGGGTCACACCTGGACAAAGCATAGTTCTAGGACAGTCCGTCGCTTAGTAGCTCATGAAGTCCCTCTGACTTCGCTAGAATTAGCACACAATTATCTGGATCATGGGCATCTATCCCCTACCATCACAATCTCTGTTATACACCACTTGTTCTTGACAACTCGAATGGCAACACTATAGCATATTCTTCAAGACTACCCACCTCTTTGCCCCGTGGTAAGGTCTCCTGATCCCAACTTTGCCTCCGCAAGTTGAATCACCTTAGTTACTCCATCAAATGCATCTCTGAGGTAGCTTCTATATGCCTCGAAGCTCCCTTTATCTTTGGCACCATGCAATATAAGTCTGCCCCATCAGAATGAAGAGCCCATGAAACGACATGATCACACTCTTGCCTCTACAAGAGTTCACACTCTTGACCTCTGTCCAAGGAAAGCTTCATGCCTCCACTCTATGTTCTATCTTCTATGTCGACTCCCTTTATGCGGCTTGGATACTTCTTCAAGTTCCACCTAAGTCGCTCCGCTCCTCGATTTGCATTAAATTGACAGTGGCCTTGGTGTCCACCATTCCACGGGTTAGCCCCCTGTTGAGTTCGATTTCTGCATTGACTCTAAGTGTGCCTTCATATGATGTTACCTTGGATTGCTCCCTCACTTGATCTCGAAATACATCCACCAATGCATCACCTCATTCGAGATCATGCGATGAGTCCATGTCACTCGCTCGGTCCGTTAAGCTTTATGGAGATATTACCTTCAGAAACTCTTCCTCAATATGTGTGGTCCGTTGCACATGATTCCCTCTAGAGAACTATGACTTATCCTTCCTGGATATCTGTCCTGTTGGAGCAACTTTCCTCTTTACATACTTCCCCCTGAAAGTTTCGGAGACCACCATCCCCTTTGGACTACTCCGTCTTGCTGAACAACTTGTGCCTTATTCTACCCTTGCAAATGCACTTGCTAGATTGTGACTCTTCGCCAATATAATCTCCACTGCACCCTTCAGGGTCTAGTAACATGTTGAACTTGTTGCGTATTTCAACCGCCTACGGACATATCCTTTCTATGTCGAAAAGAAAGTTCTGATGCTCCATGACGTCGAGTTTCGATCGCGCATTGGGATGGCCATGAACACTCCGTCGTCCATATACAAGCCCTTGCATGAGTACCGAATCCTTCAAGTTAGCAATTCCCCTCACCTCTATAATTTTGCACAACTCTTTCGATCGTTATACAACACCATCCACTTTACACGGTCTCATCTCTCACCAAGCACCCCGCTTACCTTGAGCACCATCAAGTTTGGTTGTCAACGTCGAGCCATATCTCGAACTCAACCATCACAATCTTTGTGCGCTACATATTTTTCTTCGTTTGCTTGTCCTCGTGGTGCCTCTCACGCAAATGGTTGGCCATTCCTCTGAATGCCAAGTCTAGATGTCTGCTCCTCTGAGTGACTCCTTTCCCTATATCTCAATATTCGTTTCCCCCAAACGGTTGCGCATGTTGGCTATCCTCCATACAGCCCAGCTAGGTCCCCTACATTTGTATGATGAGTGTTTCTGCGTATGCTTGTCTCGCTCTGATACCATACTGTCACGGGCTTAGCTGATTTTGCCTAAGCCGTGCGGCACCCATGCGTGTCCGTCCGCAAAGGTCAGCCTTCCCTGAGATCTCCTAGAGTCCCTTAGACTTACAAAAGAGAAAATGGGCCAAAGGAAGTAATTCCAACGGGATCCACAAGCAACTTGCTCAAGTAAATACTTTATAAAGCCAGATACAAATTACACCCATGGACATTACAAACTCAGAGAGGTTGCACACGAAGGATAATGGTCTATTACAGACCGAAATCCCCACAAGTGCTTATAAGTCACACTCATATTTACAAGCAAAAAATGGCCACAAAGCAAAGCAAACCAAACTAGGGCTGCTAAGCCTACTGCAAGCCCGCTTCTTTCTGTATAAGGTATGTACACAAACCGAAGGACACAGACAAACATGAGCATTTCATCGAACACCTTGTTTACATTATTATCCGTGACACTATGGAACCTATTCAGTTACCTTCCTTCTAGCCCCAAGATTGAATTATATAGACAACAAGACAGTAAGGATCAATGTAGATTTCCATATTAAAGGGATATCAAATATATATATTGGTTGGAGGAGGTTAGCGTAGTTGCCATTATAAAGAAGTTTAATAAAATCAGAAGTTTAAACATAGTAGATGTGTAGAAAAAAAAACATAGCAGATGTGAATAATTTTCAGCTCCAATTAGAATTCGATGTGTATCGATAAGTTCAAGGAAAAACCCTCATACATTATGATAAGGCACATTTTGACCCATTGAACGTATACTTCCACGTCACATTCCAAAAAAGTCACATAGACACCACCAATTCGACTCGAAGTGAGGTCTCAGGAAGGAGCACTATCTCGGACTATCGTTCGAGGGGCCAAGACCAGGCCTCACCACCTGCCTCCCCCGTAAGGTCACAATTTGTACGTCCTCTACATGGTATGACATATTTCAACTCAGACAATAGCCTAGGAAAGGATTGTGTCTACTACATATACTCAATAAAGACAACTAGCACTACAACGGAACTGAACAGACAGGTCAGGGGTTCAGCCATTGACCAACATACGGTGCGAACCTACCGCTCACGCGTATTAACCACTTCTGTACGATTTCTGCTTCCCCATGTAGTATAAAAGGTGCACATGCAACTACACCCGGGGGTCTCTAGGACATAAGGAAAAAGATAGACAACACAGGATGATTCATCGCTAACTTGGCCATCGACGGGGTCGCAACGGGGTGGCACTCCCATCCCCCCTCGACCGTGGCCTTGATGCAGGTATCGACGACTGAAGAACTAGCCAAGGAATGGATGGACGCACTCGCAAAATAGAGAAGCTACATCCTCAATGGTCGATCGAACGAGGTCTCCCAACCAAGGATAGGCGACGTCCCCCGAAACATAGCAGCAGCCTCGGATGGTTGTAGCTCCACCAAGGACCAAAAGTCGAACCCAGCATGAGGGGACCGCCCAGGTTCCCGATCTACCGATGGCCATCTCAAGGAGTTTGCTCATCCATCAAATGTCAAGGAAGAATCCTCAAGTGCTCATGTGTACGTGTGCAAGACCAGACCGAGGTGACATTTCGATCTCGGTACGTGAAATGTATAACATATTACAAGAACAATTTGACTTCATAAACTTTTCTTTCATACGAACCTTCCTCCTGGGTTACAAAAAAAAAATCTATAATGTTAAAAATAAGGTCATTACTAGCTGCATGAGTCTTCTAAGAGCCACAATAATTTTAAGATTTTTATTTTTTATTAATTTATTATTATTATTTTTTATAAAAAGTAAATGACAAAAAGAAGATTTAAGTGTAAGACCTTTATAATAAACTATCAAAATCTTTAGTAATTCTGATAGTTGATATTTTAAATGTGTGGGTCTAAGAAGCGTTAATGTAATAGTCTTTATCTTTAAATATTTTTTTAAAAAAAAATCGATAACTTAGAACCTTTTCATCTACTAAGTAATGTTGAACATATTATCCCTTTTTATCTTTACTTTCTCTCATTAATGTTGAAAATATTATACATAATTTTCTTGACATCTTTAAAAGTGTGTAAGCGAAAAAAAAAAATATTTGTAATTTAGCCAAGTTCATCTTAACATTGATTAGCCGCATCTTACTTCAAATTAGATGGGATATTATTGTAAGATGGTTTATTAGTCCTAAAGCTAAGACACCGCTAGACTATAAAAGATTATATAATTAATTTTTTTTTAAATAAAAAGGGGTAGTGAAGACCTGATAAGAAGCGTATTTAGAAGGCAAAGTGTGAAGCACTATACCCTTATTCGGAGTTTTTATTAGAACGACGCCCTACACGCACTTGTTGGATAACATAACAACAAAATCTTACCAAATAAATAATTACTTAAGCATATGACACATCTAATTATTAAATATGTTAAAGTATATTATTTAGTGGAGTTAAAGTTTGCCATTATTTCAACGACAAAATGTGGAAGACATGCAAGAGACACAATTTTTTTTTTTTTTTTTTTTTTGTATACATCATGCTAGAATGATTTATAATGAGTACTACATATTTCATCATATACGTTAAGGGATTACGTCTTAATTAAGCGATTTAATGGCAGTTGCTATCAAGCCCGTATCACATTAATATATGTCAAGATGTTGGTGTGTTTGTAATCATATGCAGAGTGATTTTGGTGAATGTTGTACTATCACAGTATAAACTATTAACTGGCACAGTATAAACTATTTTCTTGGTGATTTTGGTGAATGTTGTACTATCACAGTATAAATTCTAGGCATAATGGATCAGGCTTTGAGACTATTTAAATAAAAATAATCCTCTAAATTATTTTACCAATGATGTAATCTTATTTATAATAGAAAGTGTCACTTTTATGGAAAATCGTAGTACGAGATCACTTAATCGAGTTTTAAAGTACGGGGAGCAACTTTGGTATGAAATCGTAATACGATAGGTTACTTAGACAAGTTTTAAAGTGTTTGGGATGACTTTGATTTTAAGGCATAATACAAGGGGTTAATAAGAATTTTTATCTTTATATATATATATATATATATATATTGATCTTTATATATATATATATATATATATATATATATATATATATATATATATATATATATATATATATATATATATATATATATATATATATATATATATATATATATATATATATATATATATATATATATATATATATATATAACTGGTAAAGATAAATAATCAGAAGAAAAAAAAAAAAGAGTCTAATAAAACATTGCTTGTCCCCATAGATCAACTGTTGATGCATTTGGATCGGAAGAAAAGAAGGCAGAGGAGAGCATGACACGGAAGAACATACTTCCAAAAGCTCAAAGGAGGAATCCTTTCAAGGACCCACTTTTATGGCACAATCAACGGTGAATGATGTTTCAAACATGCACAAATGACACGGAGGGGGCCTCCTTTATCGGTATGTGTGGGATTTGAGTCGATTAGGCGTCGGACTCAGGCATCATTACAAGATAAGAAAGCCACATCTGAACCCATCATTAGCAGCACAAACAACAGACAACCTCCTTGAATCCATATAACTAATCATAGATCGCAAGATCTCTGGTGGATAGAGCAGCATATCTGATAAGTGTTGTTGTTGTGGATCACAGCAGGATCCTTGTATCTTAAGTTTGTTGTGTAACAACAGTCCAAGCCAGTTTGGTTTCCTGAGATAGAAGATGTAAAGGATGCTGCATTCGGTTCGTATGGGAATATGGTGGCTGTAGTTGAAGGATCGCAGAAGTTGCATCGCCGAGGTAAGTGATTCATTCAGGTTCAGGAAGAAGATGGTTTTATTGGTGTTGATCGAGATGGGATCTCAGGGCAATATGTTTAGTGGTATAGGTGTACGATGGCCGGCCTTTTTTGCCTGCAAACTAAGAACAAAGATATTATGGTCTGCGTTCAGCTTATTGATCTGTCTTGGAGCTGCAGAAATTTGAATGAGATGCATGTAAAATAATCGCACCTTTGTGCGACCTGTTTCTTTCGACTTCTCTGATGGAAAGTTTGGTAAGGGGGGGGGGGAAGAAAGTGCCATGTGGTGGTCTGAAGCTCCTGCATATGGCTGCTCGAGTTTCCAAGTCATGGGAGCTCGAAACCTATGCAGTGAAGCCACCACCCATGGCCGGCCTTTCCAAGAGAATCAAGACTCAGGAACAGGACCACCACCATATGGTGTGCTCTTAGAGAAGAAGGCTCAGATGTGGGAGAGAGTAATTTATTCCTTGGAGAAGTGTGGGGCAATGGGGGGAGGTGGTAAAAGCCTAGCCAGTAGGGAAAAAAGCATCACCACCACCTTCCCCTCTCCCCCCCTCCAACCACCACACACATCTCTCTCTTTCTTCTGCAATTGCTTTACTGTTTCAGGCGGAGACTTCATCTTCTTGCCTTCTCTCTTCCTTGCAGGTGAGAACTGAGTTGGTGTGTTGTCCTACTTCAAAGCTTGCTGAGAAGTAAAGCATTCTATTCCAACAGCAGTCTTCATCTTCTCTTGTTGTTTATCGATTCGAGGTCCTATCGGGTTGCCTCTGAGATTTTACTGCTCATGCTTCAACCACTGGTTGATCAAATGGCAATTCCTTGCTTCCCCAGCCATGCTACTAGAGCGGTGGCCATTGCACTGTCTCTCCTCCTCCTCCTCCTGTTTAGCTGCTGGAGTTGTTGCAGTAATCATTTGGCTTCAGCGTTTCTCACCACCTTGTTCGTTCTGGTGCTCTCCACTTCTCTTCCGTTCTCTTTGCCAAGGATCAGGCAACTCGTCAAGTCCGACTCGATCCAGAAACCATCACCAGCTGACCAAGTTTTTGCTGACGAGAAGGTCGATGCAGCAGCAGTCGCCGGGTCTGGAGAGGGAGAGTTGACCCGCACTTCGACTTCATCCGACAGCGGCACGCTGGAGAGTCTGAGTCGTAGCGCGTCGCAGTTCTCCAACTTCGACGACGACGACGAGTCTCTGCCGGAGGATGCTTGCCATTCGACGGAGAGCTCCGAGGATTCCATATCCGACGACGAGAACCTCATCGAGATCTCGCTCCCTGATGGCCATTTCGTTGCACCTGAGAAGCCTAAAGCGCTGCTGAAGCCATTGCCGGATCGGAGGAGAGGATCCCTGACGAACCTTCTGCCGGATTCGGTGCTGAGGCAACACGGCCTCATGGATCTCTTATCGGAGATCAACGAAGAGGGCAACCTGATCGAGATCGATATAACCAGGGGGTCAATCAAGCACTCCACAGTGGGAATCAAGGCATAATACGCTCATTGTATCATGTTTATTTTTGGTGATATAGCGGAAGATGAAACGGTGAGGAATAAAAGAGACATGGGAGCAGCCATCGATTTGGCTTTCTTGAAAGCCTGCAATCCTGCTTAAAGCGTTTAAAAGCATTATGTTGGAGGTCCTCATCCTAATGGCAGTGCTTTCTCTTTTAACTTTTCTTTCTTGGAACCTTCAGCCTTTGTTCCATGGCTTCACTGATTTATTTTTCAGGGATGAATCATGGATTTTTTTGGTTCTCACAATCAACTGCTTCGATATAAATGTTCTATCAACTGCATGGTTAGGAGAAAAAAAAAAAAAAAAACACTGACAATTTTGGAGTTGGAACACAATTCTAGTGCAAACTTCTGCTACAGGAATCTAACAAAATAAACTTCTCAGACAACAGGAAAGAAAAAAACGAAACCAAAACAGACCCAAGGCTTTGTGTAGCAAACAAAGAGTTGGAGCACAATTCTAGTGCCAGAGACAAATCACTTCTCAATCACTACTACCGATTCCAGCATTCTTATATAAACAATACTGTCGTGTAGAAAGGAGCAGTACTCCGGTGCTCATTTCTTGGCTCGCAGCTCGCCGAAGTAACCCTTGGGATTCCCCTCGAACGTGGCCCGGGGGATGCGCTCGCCATTCCTCCCGGGCGCCTTCATCATCTTGCCAGCCGTACCGCCAAAGCAGCAGGAGAATAGACAGAAACAGAGGAAAAGGGTAAGGAGAAGTATGGCTATGTCAATAACACTCTCCATGAAATCTTCCGCTTCCTTCACCTTCTCCTCCAGGACCTTCTTCTTGCTCTCCACCTTGCCTCAAGTTGCAAAGAGAAGGGAAAGCAGGGGACTGCCTAAATGAAGAGGAAAAGCAATGAAAGAATTGATTCCGATGACTTTGAGTGAAGCAGGTATTATTTATTATACGACATGGAGAGCATGGCTGGGAAAGCAGGGCTTCTGGCCCGCAGTCTACAGAACACAAGCTCCATTTCTCTAGCCCTGCTCGTACCGTGTTGTCATATAATGCCTGCCTCCTTCCCGAGAATGCTGATGGCCTTTGTCTGTGTGTGTTAAAAGCCTTCTCTTCGAGTTGGCCTCACTGGTCTTCTGGCAATTTAATATATATTTAGAAATATTTTACATAAATCATCACAAGACAATATCTATCGCTCAAAGAGAGAAAAAAAAAAAGGATAAATATCAAATCAAATCAAATAAATCGATTATTTTTCATCTTGCACCAAGACCTCTTCATCTCCACTGAAGGTGAGAGGGAAACGGAAAATTACTGCAAGTAAAATAAAGAACACAAAAGTAAGTGCAATCACGAAGAGATGACTCTGAAGAAGATGAAAGAGAGCCACAGTAATAGCTTTAGAGACATGGGAGATGATGAGTTGTAAATGCATTTGATTGTGCACAGTAATAACCACGTTATAGCAGATTGAAGCTTGACGAAGCAGTTCAGAATTCATTATTTTTCTTGGACTGGCTTCAAAAATTGGTCTCCCAAGCATGAACTATGTGGCTTTCTTCATGATGTTTGCACTCGCTCAACCCCTCCCCAGTGACTCCAATCTTGGAGAAGACAAGCAGGCATTTAATCTTCTGGCACAGTCAATTCGTGTACAAATACCATTAAACGTAGTTCCACCTCGAAAAAAATATAATTATTCTATTAGTTTTCTCTTATTATAACTAATGATAGAACCTCTATGTAACTGAGGGTTACAGCTTCTGTGATGCTAAATATGCCACGCTTATCGGTACGAAAACCACGTACTGCTAACTTCTAAAGGTTGCCATGGACCTCAATCTCCAATATCTTTCTAATAGTACGTACGTATCCCACTGTGTAAACCATGCAGAATATGTTGGTGACAAAAGAAGACAAGCAGAATGTTTTCTCACCAAAGAAAACCTATTAGAAGATTTGGAGTCTTGGGAGATGTTTAGATGAAGATTCCTGCGACAAAAGATACGACATCAACTTGGGTGCTTTCTTCTTCCTCATCCTTGGAGGAAGAAGAAAGAGAACAACTGCAGATGTAGTCTTGTGCACCCAGAGCTGGTATACTCCTCCATCCATCGAGTGGAAGCTCAAGCTTTAGACTGACTGCTAGCTAAGACAGAAGATAATGGAAACTTGAGACAGGTCTGTGGATGATTGCGCCTGAAATGACACGACAGGAGCCATGTACAGGTGAACATCTCTTTCTTGTGATCAGTTTGCCGATGGTTCTGCCCGTTGATTTTGGAAAATGTATGCACACCATGAATGCAATCGCATCCACAATGTCACTTCGTCTTCGTACACTCTCATGTTCTTCCGCTCTGCTGAGCTTTCAGCATAAATGCTATCGATGTGGAAAGATTTCAGCATACTTAAATGATGCTTCCAATTGCCTATCAAAAGCATCCTTGAAAATGGAGTTACAGGTTAAGAAGATATGTATCAGTGAAAATATTTTCTTCTTCTTACAGGGAAAGGCTTCGTATTGTAAGCCAAAAAAAAAAAAAAAAGGACAAGTTCACCATCTCAACTTGTTCAAACCATTCTAGGTTGTGAACTGTGAGAAGGTCACTCGGTGTCCCCTTCCTGCCATTACATGGGCCATCCATCAGCGTCGATGCCACCAAGTGGAAGCACCTCTTCTCTCATAGTCCTGTAGTTAAAAGAGGGTGCATCACTTCAGATGAAACCTGCAATATCCCATGCAAGGTATGCACTTGATGTCCATGTCCTCTTGCTCCCAGCACTTCCCCTCAGTGATGTCGGAGGGTTATAGCCACGCTGACTCCGACGAGATCGACGTCTTCGAGGCAACATGGTACTTCTCCGGCGGAATCGATGGCGCAGGCCTCGGCCTTCAGAGAGCCATGAGAGAAGAGAGAGTGATCAGTCGGGGAGGAGATAGGAGTTTGGACGCACTTGCAAGGTCCGCCAGACCTCCACAGCAGTCCAATAAGGTTGAGAACCAAAGCAAGGACAAGAAGAACAGACAGCCCAGCTCGGCTGGTCGTAGGTTAGCTAGCTTCCTCAACTCTTTCATCAAGCAAGCCACCTCCAAGAAGAAATCAAGGGCTCTCAACCCCACCGAATCAGAGGAGGCCGCAAGTTTTGAGAAGATGCACGCAGGGAGGAGAAAAGGTAGCATCAACTGCTCCCAGCGCATGAAGAGCAATGACTACAGCATCCTGTGTGCCAGGGAGAGTTGCTGCAATAGCAAGTCTAGTGGGCACCGGAAATATGCTCCTTTCTGCTCACAGAGAGAAGCTTGGTACGATAAGAGGGTAATAGATGAGGATTGGCTGGTTGAGAGATGTAACTCCATGGATGGTTATCCTGAGAACAAATGGCTAACCAGTGAAGCTGGTAATCGGCTACTTGACAAAGAAGCATTGTGGAGTGAAGAGTTCATGAAGAAGCAAGAGAAGTGGTTCAGGAGGACAGAAGAGGAGGAGGATGGGAGAGGGAGTGAGTCCAGCTCTGAACTGTTTGAGCTGAAGAACTATGATCTGGGGAAAAATGTTGCCTTTCGTTAATTCACCATAAATAAATATATTTTTACATCCTCCTCCTCTTCTTTGTGTGAAATGATGCACCTCATTTGTTGAAAAGCACAAGTATTTTCTTCAAGTTTCAGCATTCTAAAGTATTCTTTTTTATGCTAATTGCTAGTTACATGAACACTTGGCCACATCTAAGATTCTAAATCTTAGGAAACACAATCATCTCACTTCTCATCTGCTCAGATGATTCACCTTTTTTTTTATTGTCATCGATCAGAAGCCAGGAAACAAAGTGCATGTCCATGTTTTTTTTTTTTTTTTTTTAATTGTCATCTGTGGTCTGCTCATCAGAGCTCAAAGCCTCAAGGAGCTCAGGAAGAAAACCTAACTTGCAGGTGATATCAAGTTTCCAAAACTTGGCCTTAGAAGCTAACTAGTGAGAACAGTTGTTAACTTCTCTAAAAACATGAGTAATAGATACTTGTTTTTACAAGATTCTAATGCCAAAGTAACATTGCTAACATAGTCAAAAACAAAGGAGGCTGTTCCTGCTTGGTAAGAATTCTTTCTTCCAACGGAGCATTGATCCCCTCTTCTACTTCCTTCTTCTTATTTATTCTGTAGTTTCCTTCAGTCATAAACTTGCTCCCAGCGCTTAAACATCTACTTTGATCATCTCTTATGACAAAGCCTGCTCCTCCAACCTGTTTAGAAGATTGCTCCCTTCCTTAAGCCAAAAGCCTCGATTTCACTCATTGAAAAATTGAAATTGAGGTCAAATTTGGTCTGGTAGATGGACCAGACCCTCTTAGCAAATGGAAATTGAAAGAAAACTATGATTTTGGGAATCAGATTCACCCTCACACAAATAACAATAGTGAAAACATCAATAGACTCATCTCTCCCTGTAATGAAAGAAAAGTCATGTCTCATGGATTTGACAAAGAACAAGAATTTCCAACACCAGCTCATGTTTTTATGACTGACTGTTGATATCCCAAAGAGAGAAAACCTGTATTTGGTGAGCTTGATGTCATGAGCTTCAATGTTCAAGCCATGAACTTGCTGCATGCACACAACACAAACATTGTCCCATTTCCCAAGGAAAGTAGCAGTTGTTGAATACCCATTTGTCCCAATTCCAAAGGAAAGTTTGTGATGTGATTGATATGTTCATTTAGCTTAACAAGCATACAAGATAATCCAGTTCTGTTTCACTTTATAAAAAGCATATGTGCTGCAGCTATATGATGAGATATATATTATTGGCATGATGAAAACACAGAGAAAAAACAATGTGGATTCTTTAATAAGGGGACTGATAATGAACTATGGACAGTCTGAGTTGGGGGCTGTTTATGATCACAAAGTGTTGCATTCATACAGGTAGACTAAAAGTGAGCACTCACAGAAGCAGAGTGGGTGAGTTGATGAACTGCAAACAGTTCATCAAAGAGAGCACACACAGAAGCTGCTGGTTTGCAGAAGGAACCCAAACTTGAAGGAATGAAACCATGCAAATCAAATCCTTTATTTTCGTGATCAAATTCTGGTCAAAACTAAGTAATTAAAAATAGTGAGCTGGTAGTTAAAAAACATGATCAGATCAGTATGGTTTCAGGCCAAGAACTATTTTTGCAGACAAAAGTTCTTCAAAGTCCAAGACATGCAACAGATGATACTTACCCAACTTTGAGCCAAAGTAAATAGGTGGAAGCATCCATGACCCACCAAATTAATCAAAGTCTATTTTATGGGGGACATCCACCATAATGATGTTCTTCCGTGAAAGTAACTAAATGTTGTGGTGAGGGACAAGTGACAAGCAAAGTGAGTTCAAAGCAAGTAGATTATTAATATCAAGTCTATCAAGGAGTAGATTGCTGCAACATTCAAGGGAAGCTGTCCCATAATTTATTGTGGCAGTATAATATGTGTTTGGCAGTTGAAAAGAAGACCAGAACACATTATGGTCACTTTTTTTTTGTTTTGAAAGTGATTTAGTCATCTAAAATTCGAAGTTTGGTCTTTTATTCATGCACTAGAATCTTACCATGAACTTTGTTTCTTTTCCAAGAAAGGTGGAAGTGGTTCCCTTAGAATCACTGTTTTCCTCAGCAAGAAAAGATATACCAAAAAGATTACATAAAGAACATGGACATTGTCAAGAAGAACAATGTGTTGCCACATTAATCTTTGCATGTGTATTTTGTGCAATACAGTCAGTTTTGTCAGTGATATAACATTGAGAATTCTATGAGTTTAGGTGTTCTAACATATTTTTTATAGTGGTTGTAATTGCTATATTTTTTATTGTTTGGTTGATGGAGAACCATCTATAGGTTCATAGGTTTATTTTAGATTAAAAAATAATAAAAAGTCATCAATTGACTAACCTAAAAACTATAAGAGTTGTGTGGAAAAAAAAAATAAAGAGTCATTTAAAGGATGCAAAGTGATGGCATAATGTAGTCACTATTGCCTAACATGGAACAATTCCTTTTATTCTTATAAAAGTCAAGCAAACAAAAATCTAAAACTTCTGCTGCATAAAACAAATTCTAAGTCTTGGATAAGATAATCAATCTGGAATGGATGCTTTAGTTCAGTAGCATAAACTGCTTTGCATCCTAATGCATGATGATGTATTGTATTTCTTTGTATTTTTTTTTTTTAATTATGAATGCATATATAATAACATTTGTCTAACTAGTTTTACAAAATATGTGAATCCCCATATCTCCAAAAGCAAAATCACATCTAATGATTGAGGGATAACCCAAGTCTTCAATGGTTTTGTTCCCATTAATTGATTTCATCCATACTAAGGTTATAGAGCTCAAGTCAAGATTATGAAGTCTTCATGAAAGATTAGCCAGAATCTTAATTACAATCCTCTAAAATTAGTGTTAAATTTTGAGCATAGAGGCATTTGAGTCAACCTTGCAACACAAGCATAAGCTAGATCTTGGGATCAAAATCCATTTTTTTTTTAAATTATAACTTATGTTTTCAGGGATAACTAAATATTATCCAAATTTATCGTGGGAACGATGATATGCTGGAATTAGAATTTTCTATCCTTTTATATTAAGAAAAGGTCTTCTTAATATTCTATATCGGTCCTCGGAGTCTCTTAGGGGTAGCCTATGCTCGGAAGAAGAAGCAAAAGAAGAAAATATATATATATATATATATATATATATATATATATATATATATATATATATATAATGATAGTTTTGTTCGAATTGTATGTAAGGATGGCATCCAAATAAATTTAAACTTCACACTCGCTTTCTAACTGGAAACGAAATAATATAAGAAGTAAATATTATATGAGCAAACAAAGCTAGGTCGATTGGCTATATGTACTCTTTTTGTTGTAAGAAAGAAAGGTATGTAATATGTTTGCAGTTTCATACTGTTCCATAGGTGTTCGACTTGCATATCATAAACTAAGATGGGTAAATTTTAACTATAACTTATTTTCAGAAAATTAAAGTCCAAAAGAATGATCAAATAACATTAGTTTTTTGAGAAAAAAATATAAGAAAATGGCATAGAGGAGAGGATAGCCTTATGGCTGCATTATTAGATCAATGACAAACATATAGATGGCATCCAAAACAAATTAGAATGTTTGCACCCAGTTAAACATGAGAGGACAGTCGAGGTATATGGGCCATCTTTGGCTACAGGATGTCTTTTCTTCTTCATGTTTACAAGTTTTCTTACAGAGGAATCTGATATCAGAATAAGAGAAAAATTCTGTGTCTCAGAAGAACATGAACCTTGAAATGTCACCAACTGAAACAATGAACTTAGTATGAAAAAATGCTACTTTTTGTACTCAATTTATGTGCAGATGTTCATGTTGATTAATCTTTGAAATGTAAGCTTTATCCACAAACCAAAGATAAATGAGTACACCCCTGCGGAAAAATCCTTTAACCTGCTTCGGCATTTTTGTCTTGCCAAGCAGTGTCAAATACTAGTGATGGTGGTGAGCAGGTAACACTGATCTCACGGAATCAATTCAAATCAGATTGCATAAATATATACTTGACGGGCTCCAAATCCTTCTTCTTAGATCAAAACTTGTCTACTTCAATCAATCTGTGTAAGGAGTTTTATCATCCAAGTATCAAGGGATGTCTTCTTACTTTAAACCTTTGTAACGTGGCACTCAATACTTGGGTTTAAATCTTAGCAATTCATATATCTGAGTGGATCACTTCCTCTTCATCCGCAGTGCGTCCATAGAACACACGGATCATAACTAGGAACTAGTACAGAATTAAAGATGTTTCATTATAGAGAGATCTAAGACAAGATCCAACAAAAATTAACACCATATTACATCACTAAGAAAGAGGAAGAGCTTCCTTCATACGTTGTTTCGGAACCTAATCCTTCTGTTCCAATTGCTCGCAAACACTTGAGCTTTCCATTCTTTCCTGTATCATTAAGACAAGATGGCACAAACACTTAATCAAACTGCACAAACCACTTTTAATGGTATACAAAAAATGAAAGTTATTTTCTCTTTACCGAATCTGGAACGGGAGCCAGTTCATTGGTATCAGAAGGCGAAACAATAGTTGAGCAACGAGGATCACACTTAGCCCACTATAGTTCATGTGACAAGAAGCATGCAAGATAGATACTGCCATTAGTATTGCCTTCAGAAACAAGTTGAGATTGTGTGATAACTTACATTCTTTGCAGCCATGCTAAATGCTTCCCGGTGAGGAATGTCAGGTTTAGCTGCCTTGATTCGTTGGATTTCCTCCCTGTCATGGTATGGTTCTCGAGTTATGTACTTTGTGGATTTGTACTCCAGCAACTATATTATATATACGAGTTCAAGAGAAATCTGTAGCCAGTTTATGACTGCAGTTCCAACCATACATAATGCTGCAACATAAGGTGTATTGTCTTGTGTATAACAACAACTTGTAAAGGCATCGACTTAGTTTACAATGCTTCTTAATATTTTTTTATTTCCTATGCTTCTTAGTATTATGTTGTTGTTGTGTCTTCAACGTCTGACTTGTAATGAACGAGAGTCGAGACTATTAACTAACATGCTTCATTTGTAAAGGAAAAGGTCAAGCATATAGGCAGAACCATTTTAGAATTAAGCAGTTTCTGATTCACATTTACTCCATCTTAGGTGTTTCAGATGCATCAAATGAAGTTGCCCCAGTAGGATATGATACATAGCAAGAGGTACAAAGCAAAGAAGTTGTATAAGAAGATAAATCTGCGAGGAAGATTGATGTGCTGAAATGTAAAGGGTACAAGGTTAAATTAGTAAAGGTTCATAGGGAAAAAGAAAATGCTATATATATATATATGTATATATTTTGCAAAAAAAGGTTTCCTGTGCTATTTCAAGCAGCATTGAGAAGAGAGGATTTTGCTGCAGTATTTGTATGAAGGATGGTGGAAAGTGTCTGATGTTAGGTTGAGAATGTCTTCAAGGAGTCTGCTGTTTTTGCCGGTGATGGTTTTACCAGATCAAATCTGATGAAATGCTCATTCATGAGATGCAACCAAGAAAAAACATCAGCACTCGGATGAAGATATCGTGTCTGATCCTTACTTCATGAAGCGATTATAAGCAGAAGGCATTCTGTGCTTCTTCTCGGGAGCTGCCATCAACAAATTGAAGGAAATCAATATTTCCTCAGGAAAAAAAAAGAAGAATAAAGAGTCAAAGAGAATCTTTACGTTTCATGACAAATTGTGGTTTTTGGATCATTTGCTCACTTGAAGTTGATGATGATGGTGGTGAAGGTTGTCCTCTCAGGCAGTCAGTGCAAGGACCCTAATCAAGATAAAGAGCACCGTCATACAAAACAGACACTCCCATTCTTTCTCTTCCTTGAAAAAAAAAAAAAAAACTTGAAGTGCCTAAAGTATCAATCACTACCTTTGCTCGAAAGAAAAGGTATCAAACCAAGCAGAAAAGGAGACGAACAAGATTGCAATGAATACCAAAAGATTGTTCAGTTTATAGTGAGTGCATCACAATATATATATTGTTCAGAATGCATCATCTTGTCACATTGGTCTACGCACAAGAGGTTTAATGGAGAAGAAGTGAGAACCTGAAGGGCTACGAGATGATGATTGGTGGGAGTAAGGGACTGCATAATGGGTCTGGGGCCGAGAAAGGAGAGATGGTTGCAGTGACCACATTTCACAGTTATTGTATCCATCATCCGCTTGCATGGAACTCCAACCTGCAGCCAAGTAAAGAAGTCCTGTCACCACGCCAGATCAAGGTGTAATCGGTGCCTCTTTTCACCCTCTGGTATCTTTGGCTCTTATTTTGCCAATAATGTGCATTTTTTTTTTCTTCCCTATATTATCTAGAGCTGGCAATTCTGTGGACTCCCATGTCGCCTTTCCAAAAGATTGCAACTAGAAATAGAAATAGGAATATTATTATAGTTCATCAACAGAGTAATATAAAGTGGATATCCTGTGTATAATTGTTTAGCTGAAGAAGAGCTGATGATAAATTTGGGCGAGGAGAGGGGAAGGGAATAGATATCGAAGTCTGTTTTCATATGGTATGATCTTACACTGCGATGAGCAGGTAAAAGAAGAATTCAGCATAAGAAGAGAGAGAGAGAGGATAAGAACAGAACTAGAATGCTCGAACTTTGGGGAAGGTGCTTATGATCTGCTTTTTGCATGCTCTTAGACCAAGATCAGCTGCATTTCATGGAACTGCAACCTGCAAATCCTGAGGAGGCTATAAAAAATTAGAGCGTGGAAAGAGAGAAGAAAACAAGTCAAGGAATCATCTGTAGATTCCTCATGCATGTAAAAAGATTGGATCTCGTTTGAACTGTTTTCCTTTTCTCAGTTTGTAAGAGAGAGAGTAAGAGGAGGAAAAACCCTAGAAGCCATCAGGAATACTTTGTCGTAATTAACAGCGGCATGGACAGCATAAGAACCATCAACTTGAACAGTAGCAAAACCAAAGCCAAGGAGTACTTTCATCTGGATCTTCTCAAACTAAAACATCATTCATGGTTAGGGAGATAATTAAAAAGTGAACAGAAAAGTATGAGATAAGAAAATGAAGGCTTGCTTCGAAAAGTACTGGTCCTCAGATGCCAGATCGAAGAGAACAGAGAAAAAAACAGGGAATTCATACAGAGAAACTTGCTCAGAGAACGAGCTCGTATAGCTGAAGAAGATGCCTTTTTTTTTTTTTTTGAATGGACATCTTTCCTGTACATCTAAAGAAAGCATCATGACTGGCCTCTTTTTAGTCTCCTATTTTAAGAAAAAATTACCGCAAGAACAGTGTTGCAGTAGGTGCAACGCACGTAGCACAGTTGCTCAGTGGGAGAGACCAAATCCATGAGTGAGAAGAAGAGACAAGCTAAGCTGGGGGGAGAAGAAGAGGGTGATAGGCCTCCTCTCCTGTGCCCAAGAGAGATGCTCATAGCAGTGAGCATGCGCCATGGCTTAGGGTTTCTATTCTGGCAATAATGCCCGTGGGAACCCCCACTCATGGAACGTACGGCCCAGCCAACCCTGCTTGAGAGAAGAACGGGTTTGTGGCTTCCTATTTCTCGTGATATCTTGCCATGGTGCTTACCGTCTCTCAAAACCATACGAAGTCAGACTCCATGTCTTTTAGCTTCTCAAATTACTGCTTGGTCAAAGCAACATATAGAAAAGTTATGCCCTTCCTCGGTGACAAGCTATATTACTGTATCTGGTAGGGTTACTAGGTAGGTTTTATCTGACTTCGTCGTGATCCCAAGAGAAAACCACCATCATTTCACATCTATTTATGCCTTTGATCTTTATCTGTCTACAGATGCATCTGAAACAGTCTTTGGGAGCTCTTTTGTTTCAGGGTCACTTGAAAGCGAACTCTTGGTATAAATGGCAGAACTCAGTCTTTGAGTTGAGATGTTGTTCTTTATGATATCTTCTGGATACATGCAGCAAAAGATCGAAGTCCCACCTTCAAAGACACTGTTTACCAAGTTGTATTAATCGATGATGAGCCTCCATGATTCTCCCAGATTTAGAAAAGACGCATTCAACAAGGAAGGGTACGATCAAGTTTCAGAAGCCGCGTCATGTTGTGCTCCGAGGGCAGGCACTTGCCTCGAGCAACAACACATATCTAACAACAACAACAACAAAAAAAAGACAGGAATCATGCGCCAGTCTCCATCAGTCCGCATTACAGAGCAATCTTCGAAGGCTACAAACCACGCCAAGATCCACACGAGACATCATGACATGTTTGAGCGATGAAGAGGAGCAGCATGTCACGAGAAGATGCACCCGAGAAGGGGGGGGAGTGCAGAAAGTTTAAGAAGGGGAGGGAAAAGGTGGAGGGGATCAGTTGTCACTGTCGCGAGGGGCCAGTGAGTGCGGGAAGTGATGTGACGATTCCTCGGTTTCCCATAGGGGTAAAAGAAGGGACACCCCCCAACGCACTCTCACTGTTTCCCCTCTTCGTGTAACCACGCCTTTTTCTCCACCATAGCCTTTTGCCCGCCCGGACTTGATAGGCTCTGCGGGACAGAAACAGCTCGATGGGGAGGCGGTGGTTGCGTTGCTTGGTCAAGCGACTTTAATGGATTTAGCTAGGATCAACAGGTGCGAGCCAGGCTTCACTTTCTCCCATCTTGGGAAAGAGCAGGGTTGATGAGACAGCCCAAATCCCAACCTGCACACACTTGGTTCACCCTAATGGCGCACTGTGAAGTTATTCTCTTCTGCTTGGTTGGGTGTCAGTCTACAGTCCACAGTCCACACTCTCATGAGCAAGCAGTACTCTTTATCTGCTGCCAGAAGCATGGCTTTTACCATACCGAGTAAAGATCTGCTCTGAAACATTTCTCTTTTTTTATATTTGGTTGATGCTGTCATCTTCTCGTGGGGTGGAAGGATGGATGGATGGATGGATGGATGTTGGGGTAGCACTCGCCCACATGCTCGCGTGCAGCGCGTCGCTGGAGTTGTTCTGCGACCCACGCTGGTGGTGGAGTAATTGCGAAGCAGGCCGAACGGTGCTTCCCTTCTGCTTTCCGTGCGTACCATATCCATGGAAGACGATGCTTCCTGCGTCTTAAGCCCTAGGGTTAGGAGGCTTTTAAGACCTAATAGTATGTATCCTCTCTCTCTCTCTCTCTCTCTCTCTCTATCTCTATCTCTCTCTCGTGAAAAGCATCTGTGAGCAATGACTGTGAAGCGGCCAACTTATAGCAAGCTCAACTCCCATGGTTAGAGGGGTCTTTCCTCGCTATCAAAATTAACAGAACTGTCATCACTGACTAGGGTTTAGGCCTGGAAGGTGGATGAACTGTCCAATTGTGAGCATCCCAATTCTTTCTACTTTGGAGATGGATGTGTATGATTCAGCTGTAAACTGACAAATGCAAAAAAAAAAAAAAACACACAAATATTTTTTTATAAGAAATCAAATCAAACTGATAGAACTAGAAAGTTCAATAGTAGTTTTTACATAAAAATCAAATCTCTGTTCCCGAAAAAAATGGAGTAGCTCCATGTTTATGACATCTTGGTACACAGTGAGAGCATTTGGCATGTAGTTCTTAGATTATTTATTACTTCCAGACTGCCTCACAAGTAATTGAGTTACTCTTAACCTCTACAGTCATGGTTTGGCTTTCCACTATGTGCTCCATTTGACTGACAAAAAATAGTGTCGGTCAAACACAAACGGATTCCTATTTTTTTTTTCTGGTTGATCATCCAAATTATGGAAAGAAAAGAAGAAATTTAAGGGAAAAATATGAAGGTAGTGCATAGTATATATACCAAACAATAGATGACAAAAAGAAAAAGGCATGGTCAGATGTTCTTCTCTGAGCTCCAACATGATGGCATTGTTTGGGAGATACTGCCACCAACCACCAATTAACTCACTTAACTGTCTTCAAGAAATCTTGCAATGAAATCTTAGTCCAAATTGCTTCAAATGTCTCCAGTGGCCAGAATGAAGCAAAATGTTTGTGCTTGTCATTGAAGACCACAACTCAAGTTTTCACCTTGTCATCATCTAAAGTTAATTGTCTTAAGTAGATACTGTTGCATTTTGCCAATTCCTTTATTTGGTTTTAGCAAATGTTAGCTATTTATCTTCATCAAAAGAAAGCAAGAAATAAAGAAAGAATTAGCTGCCTAGTTGTTGAGGTTTCCACTCCAAGGATAAGATCTAAGCTTTGGTTGCTGAGGGGTAGTAGTAGTAGTAGTAGTAGTCCAACAAAGACAACTAGAAATCCAATTGTTCACATGGGATGTTTGTAGGTTGCCATCAAGTATTGAACTATAATTATCCACTCGGAATCTTTGTTGATCTTTTTATTTTTAAAAAAAATCGCACAACTAATTTAAATTTTAAAAAAAGGTGTGTATGTTTGTGTGTGACATGTATCACTTCGGATTAGATTAAATTCCGACTTGTAAAAGAATAATAGCTTTTTAGATTGTTCACTTTCGATGTACCTCATGATCGATGTGATACAATTTAGACTTATTTTTTTGATAAATTAACTAATTGACTAAGAAATTTAAAAATATCATGATGCTTTAAATTATGTGAATCTAGATTTCCCGGGTGGGGTTTAGAAATTATATAGACTTACCAACATAATATCATACTTTACATATATGTATAAATTATATACTCATTCATTATCAAATCCTAATCAATTTTCAAGTGCAGATACTGCTAAATTTTTAAATGAGTTAACAATCATTTAAGAAATAATTGGGGATCCATTTCTGATCCAATAATAGTTTGCTATAAGGAGCCATACTTGAGAAAATTCATGTCAAGCCCTCCCTACAAGATGAAGCCCCAATTGATATGGATAGCATGTCCTACCTCTTTAAGCTAAATGAGTGCTACTAAGATGGGTTTAATTATTTTGTCTTGCAATGTGTGTAATTAAGAGGATGGTTTTGCACCAAAAAAATTACTTGTTCTTTTCTTCAGGAAGAATAAATCAAGTTCATATCTTTGTGATGAAGAGGGTAGAAACAACAATAGGGTGGGTGGTGAGCCCACAGTCTCTTCATATCATTTCCATGGATCCACATGCATGAGGTGTATCTTGATCAACTTTGGACCATAGATATAGGGGTCCCAATGTTGATAGTTCTCACTGCATTAGGTCTCTCATGGATGTTGGGATTTGTTGTCTTGCCATGGATTCCTAGATGATAATGTAGGATGGCATTACTAGGATTATTTTTATGACTAAAAAAATAAGTTGGAACCAAAAAAGAACTTTAATTCTTTTTTTCTCATTTTAGAGCATGTTTTACCATTAAAAATGTTAGATGCATGTGAAAAGACTCAATCCATATGCGAGCAAAATAAGTCCTTCCTTCTCATCCAAAAGTTTCAGGATTTAATGAACCTGAGATTAGTGCAACCTAAACCCTTTATTTAAGTTCCTCTTTCTTTACAAGGATCACATTGATCCTTTTTTAGATCTTGTATTGATGGAAGTCTCTTATCATTAGCTTCTGTACAATTAATGTTGGGCTCCTATTAATTTTTTTTTTTTTTTTTTTTGGGGAATAGTGATAACTTAATGATATCTCAACTAATCATTTCATCATAAGGTCCATTCTTATTTCTACTCCTCCCTTTTCCTTTAGGCACACCATGACATTTTTTATTGTGTTTTTCTTTAATTTTTCACCAGAAAAAAATATGTTTATATTTATACTCATTTCTAGGCATCTATGGCATTTCCATTTGGATAAAGAATTAAGTTATGAAAGCAGATTTTGATCTAAGTACCTTCTTTGCTAGCTAAGCTATCATTCAAACCCTTGGTTTATAATCAACACACCCATGCTATCTTCTCCTCTCCATTCTGCAAACAATTTTTTAAGCAGCATGTTATCCTCTACCTCCTTTCATCAACAACTTTGCATGGATTGGTATACACTCAGTTGATTTCTCTCCATCCATATGCATAGTGTATTGTAGATGCTATAGGATTGTCCCTTATGACATCCTGCATTAGTATTTTTTGCCTTTGGATGTGATCAAAACCAATCAACTGCTCCTTTTAATGACATCTAAGTAGCAGCCATGGGCTTCAGATCTTAATTGAAGCTTTCTCAAAGAAAGGAACGACGATCATGAGTTATTTCTGCTTCCTAACAAAGAATACATCCTAAATTAAATTATCTACGAAACCTTTTGCATTTGGTCTACAGATTATTAGCAAATTTTGGTATCTTAAATGCAAATGCACCTTTTGGTATATTAGTTTGTCCCATCTTACAACGTTTTCCCTTCTCCCTAAATTGTTCCCATGCTTCCTTCATTGTAGAAACCTGTATGTATTCAGATTAAGATCTGGGTAAGAATCCAGCAACCAATTTAATTAAGATCACATCTGCAAGTTTATTTCTATGTGGTATATGCCAGAGGCTGTTATTTTTATCGTAAACTCATTATAGCATAAATGACATGTACAGATCCTCATAGTCAGGAAATGTTCACACCCGCAAGAACAAATCACATTTTGACAGGAAATAGGTAATTAAGATTCAATTATTTTGCTTGATGGAATGGATGGCAATATCCACCTATTGGTATGATTCAGAAAATAGTCTTAATAGTGCTCAGAGTTTACTAGACTCAAAAGAGCTAACTAAATAGTGGAAAGCCACAAGCATTTGATTAGAGATCAATGTCATAAAACTCCCATGAAATGATATTGTATCTGACAAGAGATCAAAGTTTTCTCATGGTCTGAGTGTCTATACATCCCTTTCTCCTGACATTGTCACAAATGCTAGCTGCAATATATATAGTATAAAAGTTAGTAATTTGGTAGAAGAAGAGGGGAATAATAAGGCAAATGCAGAAGCCATGGTTGAAGTCTACTCCAGCCGAACATAGATGATAAGACCAAGGCCGTGTGTCGTCATGCAGCCCTACCTCTCTCAGTGAAGGAGACACGGACAGCTTGGAAAATGTTCCTGAAGCTGCATTCTCTATAGGATGGTCCCTGCAGCCATGCAGTGAAAAGCCATGTTTGGGATGCTCCATAGGATGGTCCTTGTAATTATCCTCAGAAACCTATCTCTCTGGTGGCAGAAACATATCATTTATCATGCAGACCTGATGGACAGCACAAGCTTTACATTGATTCTGATGTCCTCCTCCTCCTCAACCTATTTAAGCTCATAGCAGCATCTGGAAATGTTTGGCAGGAGATTCATGGAGGCCATTTGAAATTTGAAAGACGTGATTGATGTCGAGTTATCTTCTCTCTTTCTAGATATCAACCAATCCAGGTACCAGAAATCCTGCGCTGACTGGTGTTGTTTGTCATCAACCTGCAGTGGATCCATGACTGTTCACCAATCAGTTTCCCAATCATAGGGACTATGACTTCTCTCTTCTCCACCACAGCTTCATTTGACCTTTGTACATGAGAACATGGACAATGGTGGTCCAGGTTCCTCTGAGAGAGAGAGAGAGAGAGAGAGAGAGAGAGAGAGAGAGAGAGAGTCATTCATGTATAGGTTCACCATATCAGATGCAGAAGAAGCTACTACTGATGCACATTTGGATCTGACAAGCAAGAAGTGTAGTTGGAAGAAGTACAATACATGAGTCCATGCAACAAGCAATGAGGCCTCATTTTTCTAATCCTAATTTTATCCTTTGTTTGAGTGATGTAGTGTGCCATATATAATTAGATTTTATTTGTACATATAGTAAGTACATCAGACCAAAAACATACAAGAATGTACAACATATCTATGAGTTTTGCAAAATTATTATTCATCCACTGAATGAATGACAATTTTTCTTTGTTGTCCTTCTAATCCTTTCTCTGTGATCTATATAAATAATTTAATAATTTAATCCTTGTCATAGTTTCTCATTCATTTTCTAAACCCAGGAAAAATGTGAACGCATATGCATCATAAACCAAGTTGGTTATTTTTATCAGAATATAAAAAATAATAATATGAACCTTTCTTCTTGTATAATCTGAAGGTTCAAAATCTCACCTGACAAATTTGATGTCTTAAACATTAGTCCCATTGCATTTCCAATCTCATCCTATAAATTCTAGGCATAATATTAATCTGGTAGTAATAAACCTGACTTATTTACTTGTAGTTTGAGGGTTTAAAATATTAATCAATAATCTTTCCTTGTAAAAAAATTATTTTAAAAATATTTTATTGACACAATAACCACTCCAAAACTTGACATAATCTTGTTTGTGCTAATCTCATCTATCAATCAAACAAGATTTATATAACTAATCATAAAATTTTAAACATATATCAAAAAAGCTAGTGAAGTAAATTTTGACAGATTTACACATTTCTAAATGTCTATTGCCATTTTTTTCAAATATTTTCGAAACTATTTCTTTGCAGTATTTTCTTTAGAAGCTGCTTCTCAATCCTTATGCCGTAGATTCCAAAGCCCCTTTGCAAGCAATGAGAAGTTGATATATGCATCTTGAATCTTTAATTAAAATTTTTAATGTTCTACTCTTTTAATTAGAGTGCAAGCAAGTATTTGATGAACGCAGAATTCAATCTCAAGACCTTACTATTATTAATATTTAACATAATTAGTTAATTTACGTATTAATCAACAAAATAACACGACTTAATCTTCTAGTTTTTGTCTACTCAAATTGAAGTGTAATAAATACCACTTCAATTGGCAACCACTCAAAATTTAAAGCTCAATAAGTTCCTATCAATTGAATGGGAAAAGGTTTTTGGCATGTCAAAGCAATGATCATATAAGCACAAAATGAGACCAAACTTTGACCCAAATAGTTTGGGGGCCCACATGCTCACTTTAGCGGAACTGTATGATTGATCGTTAACGTGCGCCGAAGGCCAAGAAATAGGGTTTATAATGTCGCGAAGCAAATACCCTCGCAATCATCCCCACCCCGCGATCGTGTTGGGGATTTGGATGCGGCAATTCGAAGGCGATGCGGTTCTTAACCAGGGCGGCCGAGAGCTTGCCGCTGATATAATCAAAATCGAGTTTTCCACTCTCCTCCTCATCATCATCTTCCTCGGCCCCAGAAATCGGTGTGGGCGACGTGGGAGGATACACAGTCGTTGAGGAAGGAGAGGTGAAGATTCTTATGGTTTCTGCCAACGGCGTATTCTACAACAAGGCCCAGGTATGATACTTGTGCGAGTTCGTTCTTCTGAAATGAGAAAAACGATTTGATGAAAACTGGTTCTTGTTGTCCCGTTGCTCTTGTTGATTGTTTAGGTTGGATTTCCGTCGGTGCTTCTAATTCGTTAGAAGAAGTAATTTTTTCTTGATCTGAGATTGCAAAGATTATTTTTCCTTTTTTCACCTTGGACAAGATTAAATTTTGGTCATCTACGTCATAAAGTATACAAGGTATATGCTTGGGGCATTCTATAGAGCATGTGTTCGTTTTAGTAGTGAATCTAAATTATATTGTAAAAATGTGTCATGTTGGAATCCTTAAATGATAAATTGTTAAAAGAATCCTATTAAGTAAATAATAACGAGTGGAAATTAGTCCCGGGGTACGCCACTGGGGTCATAATCACTTGTTCATCATATTCCCGGATAATTGCCTGTCCATTTTGATGACTTAAAGAATTGGTTCCTAAACTTGTGACAGAGGTACCTTGTGACAGGCCTTGTGATTATTTATCAGATGGAGATTGTAAAATCCAACTAGACTCTTCAGATTATACCAAAGGCAACTTAAGAGAAATCCAGGAAATTCCTGCCTCAAAAGTTCAAGAACTCAAAGCACTCACGGTTCTCGAGGTGCATCTATAGTTATCTTTTGTACCTATCCTTGCAAATGGAATAATGTGCTTTGTTGATGAATATAATCTACGTTTCTACAAGGTCGTCTGATCTTTAGCCTTCATCTAAAGTTGTGGTCATTATGAGCATATGTTTGCTATGCCCAAATTGAAATATTTTTTGGTTAGGAATCTGCAGGTTTTTTAGCTGCTTCTGGATTACGATCGCTAAGATATGCACTTGAAATAGATGGAACTTGTCGCTCTTGACTATGATGAAAGTATTGTTTAATTTTACATAGTATTGATTTCTTTGCTGGTAGAATTTCTAGGCAAGGCTTGAAATGAATGTTTAATCACGTCACATGCATTGCTGCAGAATCTATTGAAGCTTGCAAAAGATATATACAGTTTAATGGCGCTCTCCGGCATCGTCAAAGGTGGAAACTCTTCTTGCTGATGCCCAAGTTTATATGCTTACCCATCCAAAAGAATTTGATGCGGTAACTTTGGACCCTTGCAAAATATTAGTTTTAAGCTCATCTTTGTTGAAGTTTTGCTCGAAAAGATGTGGCACTGAAACCTGGGGATGTTTGATTGCCAAAATCAAAGAAATTATCCTATATTGTGTTTCTTCTTCCTTGTACTTAATATATTTCCGGAAGTAAGATTATTTATGGATCTGTTTTTTGCTATGAGAATTTTATGTTGAATGGACAGATATGAGGCTTCTTCTTGTACCTAAGTGTGGAAAACAAATTTAGGCTAAGTCTGTAACTCACACAGGTTATTCAAGCAATTTATCTGTTTTGCAATTCTTGGAAGTCCACTGTTGTGCTTGTGGATTAGCATGTTCCTACTTATACACCTAGCCTACTCTCCAGGAAATGTATTATCCTTGTTCTTCACTCTATTTTGTGCCTTATTCTATTATTTATGAGGGAGGTAAGATCACCTGATCATGTCAAATTGCACTAGGATTACAACACCCTCGCGACGAGGTAAAGAAAAGTTTTTCTGGTCAGCTTCTTGACCATCTTATGTGGGCTTTACAGATTGACCTTATCATCATTCTTATATCTGATTATATGATCTTTAATCATTATCTTCTTTCATAATCCACAGTTCCAATAAATTAGATTGTTGCTTTGTCCAGGCAGCAGTTCATTAATCATTTATTGTGTATCCGTGATTGAAAAGTATATAGAAGATGGTAATCTCATGAAGGCACATTAAAGAGCTAGAAGAAACTTGGTGAGGTTGTAACCTCAAGTGGTGATATACTATCTCTGACATGTTTGTAGGAATGTTATATACAGAGAAGATCATTCTTGGATGAACCTTGGCCTGCCTCATTAATTGAAAATATTACTCCTGTTCTTCTGCTTAAAGGAGTTGGATTGATTTGGGAAATATCAAGTGGATTCCTGACATTCAAAAAGTCCTGACTTTCCTGCTCAGTTTTAGTCCTCTTCAACTTTTCCTTTATGGAAGTGATATTTTATGGAGAAGACCTTTATGATGTGGCCTGATTTTGGAAGCTTTCCATCAGCTTGGTAAACACTCAAGGTTTATTTAGCCTTAGGTTAACCTTTGTAAGGTGCTCAATATGAATTGTGTTAGGATGGTGCAACTCAAGACAATTGGTATAGCCCTTCGACTTGTTAGGATCGTGATGACACTATGAAGGGGGGTGAATTAGTGCAATAGCAAATAGGATCCGATTTGAAAAGTTCGATCAATAAGTCCGTATCGGAAATGCGTTAACCAAAAGTGGAAGTAAAGGTAGCGAGTGAAATAAATCAGTGAGCAATGGCAAAGCAAAGACAAGAGCAGGGATGCAAACCGATTTATAGTGGTTCGGTCTTTTCGACCTACGTCCACTCCCAATTCCTCTTCTCTTGAGGCCATCAGCTTTCACTACTGATCTTTTTTCCAACGGGCAAAGATCAACTACCCTGGTTACAACTCCTCCTTTTAACAGGCTTAGGAGAGAACCTTTACACCTTTCTTTTACAAGAGACCTTAATCCTTCCACAATTTAGAAATACTTCTAAAATCAAGAACGAGGAAGAGACTCAACCAATGCTCAAAGAGAGTTCACAACACTTTTATTCTCAAGAATTCTTCTTCTTGCATCAAGCAAGCATGAGTGAGGTATTTATAGACTCCAAAAGCAAGGATTGTCTCACCGAGCGGTAAGGCCCCGTACTGGGCGGTATGTACTGGTCCGCTAGTTGATCGGTACGCGGACCGCCCACTACCGGGCGATACCGCCAAAATCGATCGTCGCTCGCGGGCGATTCCTTCTCCCCACGTGGGGAGAAGAAACGAGGATACGTCGCCTCGACGACATCACCCCCTTTTGTTTTTTTAATATATATTATATTATATTATATTATATTAAATAAGATATTGTAATATATCGAGCGGTATGCACTATGCGTACCGCTCGGTATCGGGTATCATACTGTACCGAGATAAACTCAATAAGTTGGTACGGATTGATACAGCGAACCTTGCCCAAAAGGCTTCATAAATGGAGCCAAAATTTAAATTCCTTAGATTTCGAGGTATTAATGGTATTACCATCGGCATCGGGTGGTGCTTCCGCCAAAACAGAGCCAGGAATCCTGGCTCGGGCGGGACCATCGTCGGCATGGCCAGTATCACCGTCGGAACTATCGGAAAAGCACAAATAGTGCTTTTCAGCTCTCAGGTGGTACAACGCCTGGGCTTGGCGGTACTACCATCCAAGCCAACCTCAGATCATCGAATTGGCCTTCCAACAGGCCCAATTCGGCCCTGGTTCAAACCCAATAGGTTTCTTGTTAAGTTGACATAGTTTCCGCCCAATACCAATTCAATTTGACCCCAAACGATCTCGATCAAGACTTAACCACTCCAATCACATATCTAGCACAATCATGAAGCTTTCAACACGTCCAACATTTCGGCATGTCATATGATCATTCGACACTTCGTCCGAACCTCCGACGCATCATCCTTTCCTTCGAAGTATCGCCTGATCTATCAGCATGTTATCTTCCTATAACATCTGATCTTTTGGCGCAATACTTGATTCTTCCAGCACAATGCCCGAACTCATAGCACAAAGTCCAATCTTTGGCACGTTGACCAATCCTCCAACTCGACGTTTAATCTTTGACATGATATTTTTTCGACTCAATGTCTGATTCTCCTGCTTCAACAATTTGCCCTTTGATGGTTTGAGTCCGTGATCGAAGTTTGTCCCGCGTCACTTATCTCAAAAGCTTATTAGTCCATAAACTCATCAATTGATTTCATCGTCAAGATCTGGGATTCAATAATCTCTCTCTTTTTGATGATGATAACTAATTGATGATGGAGTTTTAGCTAAACTCCCCTATCTATATGTCATTCTAAAAGATTATAATGAACTCGAGTTTAAATGATTATACATCATTTTAAATGCATATATTAAATTTAAGTTGAAAGAAATTTGATCTTGTCGATATTATGATTCAATCATTGCCAAAAAATCAATGTTCAATCAAATTTGAAAGATTATAATCATTTCAAGTTTTAAATTTCAATAATGTATAATATCAATCAAAATATAACCATAAGTTAACCATTTGCATAACAAAGAATCATAAGTAAGACATCATGATTCTCCCCTTTGGATAATAAAAAATATACTTCTCCCCTTTTGTTAAAAGTATACTTCTCCCTCTTTATTAATAAAAGACATGAGCTACTATTTCTCTCCCTTTGTCATCAGAAAAAAGAAGAGAAGGATATCATGGTATCATAGTGTTACTTTCTTCTTTTATATCAATGTTCCAATTGTAAAACTATTTTTATATCATAACATGATTGATATTAGTATCAATGATAAGTTCAAGTTATGAGAGGTCAATTGATGAAGGGGTATATAAGTTATGAATACAAAAGAGTTATATGAAATAAATCTCACATCGTAAACATCGAGAAGTCAAGTGAAAGATAATGATCCATTTGGATAAATATCATCTTTAGTAAAAAAAAATAATCATACGAGAAGAAATAGTAAAATGTCTTGATTCATGCATTTGAATAAATATTTTTTTAACGAAGAACGAGTTTGAATACCTCTTGATTCATATACTTTCATTCCTTGGGTAAGGTTTCTTTGGAAATAGATGTATCCAAGTTACTTTGGGTAGAAAATCCTCATTCTGATTCAAATTACTAAATTCAAAATCATCATCAAAATCATTTTTTTTAGTTGTGAGAGATTCATAAAAAACAACCTGATTAGATTCTTCAATGACTAAAGATCTCTTAATAAAAACTCGATATGCTATAGAAATAAAAGAATATCTAAGAAAAATATTTTTATCGGATTTTGCATCAAATTTTTCTAAGGTATCCATTTCATTTTAAATAAAATATTTACATCTAAAAACTTTAAAATATGAAATGTTGGGTCTTTTAGTGTTCCACAATTCATAGGGAGCTTTAGATAGTTGAGGTCTAATGAGAATCCTGTTCATAACATAGCATGTCGTATTAACAGCTTCGTCCCAAAAAATATTTGGGTAAGCTATGTTCATTGAGCATGGTTCTTATCATCTCTTATAAATTTCTATTTTTTCTCTCAACAACTCCATCTTGTTATGAATTTTTTGGAGTAGAGAAATTGTGGTCATACCTATTTGAATCATAAAATTTTTAAAAATCATGATTTTAAATTCACCACTATGATCACTACGAATGGAAGAAATCATAAAACTTTTTTTATTTTGAATTTGTTTGTAAAACTTTGTAAGATATTTAAAACAATCATATGTGCCAAGAAGTATGTCTAAGTATATCTACTATAATCATCAACAATCACAAAAGCATATTTACTACCTCCCAGACTTGTGATATCAATAGGTCCAAATAAATTCATATGATTAATTGTAATGATCTAGAGGTACTCACTTGGTTTTTAGGTTTGAAGCTACTATTTATGTTTTCCTAGTTGGCATGCATCACAAATTTTATCTTTGACAAATTTAATTTTAGGCATTCCTCTTATTTGTGTTTTTCTAGTTGGCACATATCACAAATTTTATCTTTGACAAATTTAATTTTAGCCATTCCTCTTACAAGTTCTTTAGTTTCAATTTATGATATTATCGTTTAATATCGAAAAACAAGTTTCGTCAGGAATCATCAAGATCAATAGTATAAACATTATCGTTCCTTAAAGCAATCATAGATTTGTTCTTATTTGGTATTTCTGTCATGCAAGCATTAGATTCAAATTTAATATTATATCCCTTATCATACAGTTGACTAATGTTTAATAAGTTATGTTTTAAACTATCTACTAACATAACATCTCCAATCAAAAGATTTGATTTGTTATCAATATTTTCGATACCGATATTTTTCCTTTGTTGTTGTCTCCGAAAGTGACATATCCTCCGTCTCAGCTAGTGAGCATCCACTATCAAGATATCATCTTTTGATTCTAGCTCTTATTTGGAGACATACCTACAAGAAAGAGGAGTTTGTTTTAGGTACCCATTTAACTTTGGGTCCTTCAAGGTTAGATCTACCTTTCTTGACCTTTAGCATCAAATTGTTTATAATTCCTTTAGGAACCCAAACTAATTTATGAGAACTATTAGTTAAAGAAGCATGTATAAGCTTAGTGATCAGATCTTCCACAAAAATTACATTTAATTTAGGAAAAATACGTAGTGTGTTCTTTTACAAATTTTGTTGGCTTTTGATGAGTGTTACTACTCGCGAAGCCAATTATTTCCTTTCTATATACATAACCTTGGTAAGCAAGAATCATATATAATGATTTGTTTCTAGTTTTAAATTTTTCTAGTGTTTGTTGTATTACATATTTTCCTTTTTAAGTGAATCTAACTCTTTATATTTAGTGCAAGATGTTAACATACAATTATCATACTTATTTTTTAATTTATCAAATTCATTAGAGAGAGTTATATGTGTTTTTCAATAGATCAAACTCGACAATGTTCTATAAATCAAAATCCATAAGAAGAAAATCCTCATTTGTGTTTTTCAATAAGTGTATCCGTCCCATTAAATATAGGAGGACGAATGATAGAATAACTCTCTTTATTGCCTGAAAAAATCATTAAATCTCTCTTGGGTGTTAATCCAACTGAGAGAACTAGGCTCTGATACCAATTGTTAGGATCATAATGGCACTAAGAGGGGGGAGGGTGAATTAGTGTTATAGCAAATAGGATCCAATTTGAAAATTTTGATCGATAAGTCCGTGTCGGAAATGTGTTTAATCAAAAGTGCAAATAAAGGTAGCAAGTGAAGTAAATTAATAAGCAATAGCAAAATAAAGGAAAGAGAAGGGATGCAAACCGATTTAAGTGGTTCGGTCTTCCCGACCTACGTCCACTTTCGATTCTTCTTCTCTTGAGGCCATCGACTTTTACTATCGATTTTTTTTACAATGGGCGAAGATCAGTTACCCTTGTTACAACCTTTTTCTTTTAATAGGCTTAGGAGAGAATCTTTACATCTCTCTTTTACAAGAGACCTCAACCCTCCCACAACTTAGAAACACTTCTAAACTCAAAAAGGAGGAAGAGACTCAACCAATGCTTCAAGAGAGTTTATAACACTTTTATCTCAAGAATTCTTCTTCTTGCATCAAGCAAGCATGAGTGGGGTATTTATAGACCCCAAAAGGCTTTAAAAATGGAGCCAAAATTCAAATCCCAGAGATTTTGGGGTATTGGCGGTACTATCGCCAAAATAGAGCTAGGAATCCTGGCTCTGGCGGCACCATCGTCGGCATGGGTGGTACCACCGTCGGAACTGTTGGAAAAGCACAAATAGTGCTTTTTGGCTCTTAGGCGGTAGCACCGCCTGGGCCTGGTGTTACCACCGCCCATGCCAACCTCCGATCACTGAATTGGCCTTCCAACAGGCCCAATTCGACCCTAGTTCAAGCCCAATGGGCTTCTTGTTAAGTTGGCATGGTTTCATCCTAATACCAACTCAATTTCACCCCAAACGATCTTGATCAAGATTTAACCACCCCAATCACATATCTAGCACAATCACGAAGCTTTCAACACATTGTCCATCATTCCAGCATGTCATCTAATCATCTGGTACTTCGTTCGAACCTTCGGCACATCGTCCTTTCCTTCAACATATCGCCTGATCTAGCGGCATGTTGACTTCCCACAACACCTGATCTTTTGGCGCAATACTCGATCCTTCCGGCACAATGCCCGAACATATAACACGAAGTCCAATCTTCGGCACGTCAATCAATCCTCTGGCTCGACGTCCAATTTTCAACAATTTGCCCTCGATCGTTCAAGTCCGTGATTAAAGTTTTTCCTACGTCACTTATTCCAAAAGCTTATTAGTCCATAAACTCATTAATTGATTTCATCATCAAAATCTGGGATTCAACATGACTTGCCATCAAACAGTTTAGCACAAAATCACCTGATCCATCATTGTACAAGTTATTTGGTACATTGACGACAGATAAAGTTGCTATAGCAGCAGTATACAGAAAAAGTTTGTTTGCTTCAAGTCTGAGGAATTTTTCCATATTGAATTCATTCTATGCTTGAATCATCATGATCGAAAGAAAAAGGATTTGCCATTAAAGCAGATTTAACTTTGACGTATGGCACATTATTATTCCATTAATGACATCAGATAATTTGTCATTTTCAGATTTTGATCTATGCTAATCTAATAAATTTCAGTTTGTAATGATGAAAATGACTGTTGTCTTAGGTTGACCTTGATCCTTGTGGATCGATCACCTTCTGCTTTCTTGGACTCTGCTGTTCAGTCAATTGCTGATGGTGGATTACTAATGTGCACAGCTACAGATTTGTCAGTTCTTTGTGGTGGCAATACTGCAATCTGCTATTCTAACTGAGTTCATGCTTATGAATTTTAAACTAAAATTTCTATTTTTAGCTAACTTTACCTGTAGATATAGGTAACAGGTATGGTTCTTATCCTTTGAGAGCAAATTATCACCATGAGATGGCTTTGAGGATCCTTCTTGCTTGTGTTGAGGTGTTCTTTCTTATAGGTAACAGGCAACCCGCGGGCGGCGACGGCAGGCGCGCGAGGACGGCACCGGCGAGGTATTCTTTCTTCCCCTCTTCTTTTTTTCTCTTTTCCTCTTCTTCCCTTTTTCTTCCTCAATCGACCGCCGACGGTCGATTTCTCACTCAATCGACCGCCGACAGTCGATTTCTTTCAATATCGACTGCCGACGGCCGAAATCGATTGCCGACGGCCGATTTTTGACGGAACCGCCCGGTAGCAGGTGGTCCGCATATCGGTAACCTAGCGGACCGGTATGTACCACTCGTACCGGGCGGTACAGGTCGAAATTGCAAACCTTGTTCTTCTCATGCTCTTGCAATGCAGAGTCATGCAATGTTACAAGCGTTACATTGTTTCCGTCATCTCTGTGCAGATGGCATATGATGTGCGAGTTTCTGTGCGCATATTCACATCTGTTCTCCATGCTCTTTGTGGTGACATATAACACAATTTTGATCAAATATGTTTTGAACATTTTGGTTCATCTTTAGATATCATGTATTATATTTTTTTTGATGAGCACTGTGTAGCTGCTTCTCCCACAACAACTGTGTAGGTAATTTTCTGTGTATCTTTTATTCAGGTCTGCTAGGATGATGCAGATCATGCCACTCGAACTCTCATACATATATCAGTGTGCTGGTTGTGATTCATTTCATTAACAAAGCCTTGGGAGGACTGTTACTAAGGTATCATATTGTTTCATGGTTCAAATATGACATTTTGCTTTGATACTGTCATCTATATTTTTGCTGTTGCATGTTCCTGCAATTCTGATTTTGGTTCTTGTCTACTGTGTCTAGAACAACACAGACAAATATTCACCAGGTTTTGGTCCACCAGTTCCTCAAAAATGCAAATGATTGTGGAAGGAATTTTAGCATGAATGGGTAGCTTCCATGCTACAAAATGTTAAAAGCTGCAAAGGATAAGTATCCTGCATACAAAAAGATTGTAGCTGCACTTGTAGCGATATCAGAGGTACTAAAACATTTTTTTAATTCATTCATTGTGATATTTTAATTATTGATGAGAATTTTATTCTTTATCAGTCAAATGTTATTTACTAAAACTGTTTCAGTTTCACTCTGAATAGAGCACTTAAATAGAACCTAAAATAGGTGATTTGACACAGTTGAAAAGACATGGGAGATGAATACAATTATCTTTCTTGTTTCTGGGTGTGCCATGATGCACTTAAAATAATGTAATGAACTGACTCGAGGTTATATGGAAGCCGACACATGGAAGTAATTTAATGTACAAGGACATTTAAGACTTTAAAAGATTGTATTCTTCATTTTGAAGTAAAGGAGTTATACTGACATCTCCTTCGAGCCATTTGTGAGCTCATAGTGACTTTTAATATAAATTTTTTCAGAGATTGCTTGGTTTTCTTTCGGGCTGAGGCAGCTATGGTGTGACGTAGTAATAATTCCATTTTCTTATGACATTTTAACATTTCTATGTTATTTAACACAGTAATAGTGTTCTTCCCTTTAAACAGATGGATATCCTGAACTGACATGTTAGGTAACTAACTCTATGCAGGAATTGCCTGATGCAAAACCTCTATTTGTCAATCTACATAGTACGGTTGTCACTCTCAAATGGACACCACCCTCTGCTCTTTTTTATGATGGATGCGCTCTGCTGGTTATCATATTTCTGGATCCACTATGGTTAAAAACTGACGCCCCGAGGCATGTCAACTGTGGGACATATTGGGCTGCTGGGTAATTTTTTTGTTTCCTTCAATGAACAATGACTCATTCCTTGCAATACTAATGCTGTGTGCTACTCGTTTGTGTATATTTAAAATTAGATATCATCAGCGGAGCCTAAATATTTGGGGACATCATGGTTTGTTTGTTGTTATAAAATTAAATATTTTAGTTTCCAATTTTTTCTTTGACCCCCCCCTATACTTTCTGATCCTTGAGATTGAAGATTAAATTGCTTCTTTATGTTTTCTGTCTGCTCTATTGATTGCTGTATCTTTGTTCTGAAGGTTAAGAATCATCCTAAGAGTGAAAACTCAACCTAAGAGTGAATCAGGAATTGTGATTCTGTCCAAGGAGCCTGTTCTACAAGTATGGTTTCAGTCTTCAATAATTATTTTGCTATTTTATTTATTTATTTATTTATTTAATCGGTGTTCTTCTAATAGCTTTTCTTGGTATTGGGTTTCCATTGTTTGAAGTTGAAATACAGTGCTAGTGATTGGTAGTAAGTAAAAATGTTTTCCTATTTGAATGATAATGTTTTTTATTTGGTGATTGACATAGAATCATTTTCACCCAACAAACTCTCATATCAAAGTTTAATTACCAGTTGGATCAGTACATATTTGATCAATATTTACATATACTGATATGTTTGAAATATCAAATATCCGTAAATATTGGTTAGTATGTACTGATCCGACTGCTATTTACTTCCGACCACCGAAAGCTTGGCCACTCCTACAAATAACTGACCATCATTTTTCAATCTAAAAACACAATATCCAACCCAATAGAGGAACAAAAAAAAAAAAAGGGAAGAAGTAGAAGAAGCAGTTCAGACCGATGGATAAGAATCCACCTTATGACGAACACATACACTTAAAACCACATACCCGACAAATTCTCATAAGAAATCATTTGAAAAAAAAAAAAAAAACCTCTTTCGATCATCCGAATCATGTATCGTATTTAAAAATAATTTCGAAGGTGAATGAGCTTTGGGTCGACCCAAGAGAGATGCTAAGCTAAAAACACAATCATTGTTTTAATATTCAAAAGGAAAGCTAACTAATCGGAACCCAAACCGGGAGCTGACACACTAAAGATTTACTCTCTAGAGTATGAGATATTACTCTTCCCCTTTGATCTTTGATCGTCCACGGTCCCTCCCTCCGTAACAATCTGCAAGACTCGAAAGAAGATACAAGTAAGAAAAACTCCCATCATCATATCAACGACTCACGAAGCATATTTTCTCGCATATACAAAACCACATATCTACGATTCATTGTAATTGTTATATAACATTTTACGAACTAAGGTTGAGGTATTACCTCGACCTGGTTTTGCCCGCGTACACATAGATGCTCGGGGATTCTTTGTTTGCGCCCGAGGAGTGTGTAAGCTCCTCGGGACGTCGACCAATAGGTTGAGAACCTACGCGATCGCCTCATGTTGGGATCGACTTTTGGTCCTTGGTGGAGCTACAGTCGCCCGGGGCCTATTGCAATGTTCTGAGGGGAGTTGCTTATCCTTGGTCGAGGGATCTTGTTCAGTCGACCACTAAGGGCGAATCTTTCCTCTTTTACGAGTGCATCATTCCACTTCTCGATTTGTTCTCCGATCATCGACACATGCACCAAGATCATGGTCGAGAGGGACGATGTGCCGTCCCGACGCAACCCCTCTGATGGTCAAGTTAGCGACGAATCATTCTGTGTTCTCTTTTGTGTGAGAAAGATCCTATGACGTATTTGTCCGAACCCCTTTTATACTACATAGAGAGATAGGCTGGACTCTCGACCTATCTGTCTATTCCCGATGTGACGTTGATTGCCTTTATTACATATCTACAGTAGGCATATAGGAGACATACGATACGAAAGGCAACCTCATAATGGAGGTAAGTAATACGACCTAAGCCTAACCCCTCGAGCGGTAGTCCAAAATAATACTCAAAAATATCTATTTGACTTTTGAAAGATGACGTAATTTTACGTAGGACGAGCCAAAACAATAATCATCTAAAAAGAATTGGAGCAGCCATAAAGGTAGATTGCCTTTCAAAATATACAAAAGTACTCAATTATCCAGATTACAAAGAAACGAACCTATGATTGCAACCAAGTTTGTCACCTACTACAAAGTCGATATAAATTCAAATGGCTGCTAAACAAGGCAGGACTAATATTCAAACATAGAACACAAGTCAATAAGTAGATGATTTGAAACAGATACTTAATTGCCGGTTTAGGATGATCTGAAACCCCACCATCCTAAATTCCTTGAATCTTTTCCCTCCCTCATTGTTCCGAATATAATTACGAGATGAAAATAGAAATAATGACAAACACTTCAGATGATAAAAGAACATCATACAAGAAAATAAACCTGAATTTTCATGTCAGATCTAATACCCATTTTAATGACATTTCAGGTGACAAGACACAAAGATATCAGATAATATGTCAAATCATATCACTAATATATTAATAATGGGTATGAGGTAATGATCCGTACAAGCTGTCTAATTCATTACCCAAATTAAGTTGGAAGCAGCACCGGTACAATCTGCATGTTAAGGCATGGATGCAGAAATTGACATAAGACAGCAATTAGGCAGTCTCCACACAAAGCTACTGAAGAGATAGCCTAATCATGTACATGCAATTAGGCCATAACTTGTACACACTGGTACAGAACCACCATGATTGATCTATATCATAAGCTATAATGTTTGCACAGAGAGGATTAGAAAGACAGACCAGAATTATCATGGCTCCAAGTTCCAGCTCTATTGATCCAGGTCCATATGTTCGTACTAATCATATCCTGAATTATCCACCTAACTATGCAAAACCAAAAAAATGAAGAACCACCGGGGTAAAAGGAAAAGACAGTTTCCTCGACCATGAGAGCTCACCAATCTTGTAACCTCTTATAGACTCACCAATGTCGAGGACTCAGCCATGTATCAGATCCTATGCAACCATGTTAACTATCCTACACAGGCAGGCCATCTTTCAGTCATCATCAAGTGTCTTTTGCAGCATCCTTTAGGTTTCTATGATAGCGTGCTATCTGCAGTAACATTTGTCAACCAGAGTACCTTCTCATTTTTTCTAGAAAGCCAAACTTGTACAACTTCAAATCATACAGCCCAAAATGGTTTAGGGGTTCTAGTTGCTTGGCTCTTTGGCGATTCAACACTGCTTGTTGGGGTCTCTTCAGATGCATCCGCATCATCATCTTCGTCTCCATATTCTGCAAGCTTCAGCAACGTATCTAGAAGCAAGTACGCCACATAAAGGAGGTATTTTCAATGATGGCAAACATGATGTACAAAAAAAATTGTGCAGTTCCACTGTTCTTATTACCAGAGAGAGGCACAGTAGATTTCTTGGTATCCATGCTACCATTTCCAGCTTTTGGTGGCAACTGGGGTCCCAGAAACTTGGGAGGTGGTGGAGGCATGTTTCTTGGTGATAGTGACGGACCACTTGATTCCTCTAAAGCCTCGTTTCCTTTATCAGAACTAGGTTGTAACTGACATGATACGAACTTTGGTGGTGGGGGAGGCATGTTCCTTGGAGGAGGTGACATCCCATTTAATCCAGGATCTACTAGCTTCTTTGGTGGTGGCATGGAAGAAACCCTCATACTTGAATCCTCAGAACCTGGCTTAAGAAATTCTGACCCCTGTTGTGAGTTCTGAAGAAACACAATAGAAAATCCATTTTCTCAATACCAGCATTTCAAAGCTAACAAAGATATCCACAAAAAATCCAAATCAAGTAATTTATAAAACAAGCCATGGAAAACCAAACATATGCTCTATAGCCGATCTCCAGTGTAGGAACAAGAGAGCAAAAAAGCCAAGTATCCTTGTGTTGCATAAACTTAAAGTGGAGGAAGGCAAGAAAAGAAGGGAGAGAAAGAGGAGGCATGTGTGTTGCGGTCACAGCACAACATCAGCAAGGGATTAATGAGGTCACGGGAACAAATAGATCAAATGGACATGAAGTCATGAAGTTCAAGATAAAAAAAAAAGGTAAATCACATTAGGTGAGCAAAAAAAAAAAAAAGGAATTGTTATCATATGGAATGTCCATAAGCAGGGTAAGAGTATAGGTAATTGTAAGAAATCAAGCTCGTTCAGTTGATGGCAACTAGCAGCTCCAGGATTTTATCAAACTGCAGGCGCTAAACCTCGCAACAAAAACGCAAGTCCAACAGTTGTATGCTATCTGCCTGTCAACTTCAGAGAAGGTCAGAGAAAATACCTGGAACAATTGTTGCAAAATCAGTAATAGCCACTATGACAAAACTAATCAAGGTTGAAAAGAGAGAGCATTTCAAAAGATATAAAATTTGGACATACAATTTACAAAATCTTATCTCATCAAACAGTAATTTACAATTTTCAAATTATAGTCTCTATGATGATAAGAAACCAAATATCGAAAAAAGAGCCAGGTATAGAACAATTATATGTTAAAAAACAATCTTCAGGATTCATCCCTGTAACTTGAATTGATAGTAATCAACACGTGAAACATCACCAATGCAGTTCACTATTATCCACGTAAATGCAATCAAGTGATGAACATGTTCATATCTATATACATATATCTATATATGTGAAGGAACAACACTACTAACAAAATGCAGGATCTGGAGAGGTCATACACACAACCTTACGTCTGTATAAAGGAGGCTGTTCCTAAGGCCTCCTCTCTTCTCTATAGGCCTTAATTTTTTTCTCCCATTATTTGGTGGTAACGTAGATGATTTTAACTTGTTGAAAATAACTGAAATCCAAACAGTATGAAAAGGAAAAAAAGAAAATGTTTCAAGCCACTGGCCAAGCACGAAGTGTTTCTTGGGTCCAAATCAACATTTTTAACAATGATAACCTGAGTGTTCCTCAATGCAACCCAAAAGAAAAAGGAGCCTATGCTGGGTCATATATAGCTTCTTTTTTTATATAATTATAGCCTTATTTGTTTTAGTGAATTATAGTATAGAAAACAAAAGCATTGCTAATCCAGATAATTTTAATCTTATTTATTTAAGTGAAATCAGAGTATATGTCTACAGTACCTAACATTCAAGATCATGCACATGAAAGATCTTTGTGGCTCTCTCTCTCTTCAGCCCTATGTCTCTTATCCCTAGGAGCCTCCACTAGGCAGGTGTTTTTTTTTGGAAAACATCAATTCTGGAGTGGATGGCAGGCAGGCCTTTCTTGGTTTCAGTAGGATTCCTTATGAACATTGTTTCTATCTACTATTATCTAAAAATAATATATAATAATAACCACTAATGTCTCCTTTTGAGTAGTAGAGTCTATGTGAATTACCTTTTCGAAATTAAAATACCCATCTAATTGTAGACTCAAACAAGATGTAACTTATGTGGTAATTCATAAGATGGGAAATATGAGACATTATAAAGCATGAGGATAAATTGATTTTTTGAGTACGAGATACAGTTTCACCCCCTTTTTCTTTTCTGTTTAGCATCTTCCTTCTTCACCCCTAATCTCTTCATCTACATGAGTTCACATTGCACAGCATAACAATTGCTTTATACTGGAACAAGTTAATTCATAACATGCCAATTTAGCCATTTAAGGTTTCAAAGAACAGGAACATCTTCTGATGTATGTCTCATATACTACACTAAGATAAAGAATGTCTTGAGTTTGTTAATTGTATACCATTTCCTAATTGGGATGAACTAAACTTATACCTGAAATGCAGTTGAAACCTTTGAAGTAACTGGTATCTCCTGAAATTTACGTTTCTGTGGAGGCCGAGCATCTGCTTTAGCATTCAAACTCGATTTCCTCTCAGTTGTGTCCACCAAATAACTTGTGGATGAAACACAAGCAGATGCAGTGGATGCTTGCCTAAGTGCTAAAGCCACTTGCTGCAATGGCGTGGACTGGGGATATATTCCTTCATAGCCATTATAGCATGTTGCTCTTGTAACAGCAGGAACAGTATAGCTAACCAAGTTTTGGGGATTCCCATATTTCAACAGGTCTCCAGATTGGACTGATGTCCCTTGAGATGAGAAAAGGGAAACTGCAGACGGTGGAATACCACCAGGTAGAAAAGACTGTGTCGCCACCATAGAGCAAGTGGCAGTGGATGGAGAGACGGCAATTTGATTGACATTTCCAGCAGATGCAACCATTGATGAGTTTTCTGATCCCAACAACAATTGCTCTGGTGGAGGAACAGCACCATAAACTTTAGTAGATGAGATCCTGCAAGGAAGGTGTTATAAATCTGTTAAAATGTAAAATTAAATAGGAAGTTCAAAGATAAAAGAAGTCCATGTAGGCTGCTAAAGTCTACAACATTTACACAGGTAGACATTCAGGTAGCCAAAGAAAGACCTTAACAACAATTCTCACAATCATTAGGTAACATACATTGCATGTTCCATCATCAGTAGATAACATAACTGGTGAAACGAGTCTCTTCATGATTCAGGTAAGTAAATGTGAAGTGCAGTTGAACACAATCACTTTTAGAAAGTTATGTATGAAAGTCTTGAATATGATACCATCAAATAATGTGGATGGAAAATAGATTAGGATAATCAACATCAGAAACTCGGGTACTAGGTACTGAGTGCTCTGAAGCTCTTAAGCAGGTATAAAAACCTGAACCCTTCACATATATCTAAGAGACGAAAGCAAGAATTTAGGTTTACAAACCTTGAAGCACCACATTCAGATGCAATTGTGTCCAAAAGATTTTCTGCCAAAATCTTTGCAGCTTCCAGACTTTTTGGATTTGTACTTGACAAATATAAATGCAAGGGTTGCAATGCTTCTGCATGTTAGATAAAAAATTAATCAACAGTAGCAATATAGCTAATAGGACTTATATAAAAAAAATACATATATAATAGGGCACCAAACCTTCATGAGAACTATCAAGATGTTCAGACCCCCTTCCTCTTAGTACAACAGTAGCTCCTGTTTCATTCATAATATGATTTATATAGAGGTCCTGCATACACAAGTCCGAACCACCAGCAACACAAAAACAATCTCTCCACATGGAGATGTCAGGGAGAGCTTAAGAATATTAGTAATATTTGAAATAGTGGAAGATGAAAAGAAAAGCTCCAATAAAGAGAAAAAAACAGAACATCAATAGAACAAAGAAGAAATGCTATGAAGTGCAGCAGAAATGCTGTCAGCCATATTAGTAAAATTGATAATCCAACAGTCATAAGTAGTTGAAGCCCCAAAATAACTTGGTCAAAATGTAGACACTGGAGAGCTAATAACTACAAGATTTTGTGCAAGAAATTTACATACATTTGGACCACGGATACGAGTTGCAATATTTAATGAAGGGTCAGCATCAAAACCCAGAAACAAACACGTAGTCAGAGCTTGAATAACCTGTCACCCAAAGAGACAAACGTCAGATCAAAAGAAACTTTACATGTACTGATGCTATAGAAGATAGATTACCGGCCCATTTAACAAAACTGAATGAAGAGGGGTAGAAGACATCTGGGAACTCTGGCCTTGCTTCAAGATTTCCTCAACCATTGCTGCCGCATGATCAACTGCTTTTATGCGCTCAGCAGTGTCTTTCAACTAAAAGTACAATAACTGATTAATGAAAACATAAATATAAAATTGTTAAATAAAGAGGATTTTGACAAAAATCTTATGCATCTAAATTTGTCTATCCAAGACATTTAAACTAATCCACAACACGAACAGAGAAAAAATAATCCAGATCAGTGATTAAAAAGAGGAACCATTTGGAATCCAGTATAAGACGTATACCAACAACACCCACAAGCTTATAGACTCACATTAATGTTGGATTAACCAAATATAAATATTAAAATGCTAATTAAAGAGGTTTTTGATGAAGATCTTATGCATCTAAAAGCCATTCATTTAAGATGCCTAAACCTACAATATAAAAAAAATCCAGATCAATAAATAAGGCAGAAGCTATTTGGAAACCAATAAAAACCAAGTGTACACCAAACGTACCACATTCTTATAGACTTGCATTAATTATAGATTAAGTGTGTAACCATTACGGTCATTCAAGCCTACTCCCATCAATGACTTAGCAGGTCACGAACCACATCTTAATAATGCACAGGTACTGAGCTACAACCATTTTTATGATTTACTTTCCCTATAATTGTTGTAAAGTTCAAACCAAAAATTTTATATTTCACTTATAATTTCCTGTTATTTTCTCTATATTCTTAATGGACCACTTTCACACCCCTCGATTTATCGCATTTAAGAGGCGTGAACCTATCTTAAATCAAGAATATTATAATTCATCTACAATCCAAATCCAGGATCCAAACTAACAGTTGAGGACACTTAAAAAACATTCAAACATTTATCATAACATATAAAACCTGTGCAATTTATAATCATACACCACATTACTCGATAATCCACAAAACTCAAAGCCAACTTGACAGAAATAATAACCACACTTGTAAATCCACAAACATGAGAATTTTCAAATCACAAAACTGACCATTTACCACAAGTTCATATCATCATAAAACTAAAATTAACATTCCAAAATTCTAAACGTGAGAGGTCTTTTAAACATTTACAAGACACATCACTTCAAAATTTATCGACAACATTAAGTTTAGTTTTATGATGATATGAACCTGTGGTTAATGGTTAGCTTTGTGATTCGAAAATTCTCACGCTTGTGGATTTATAAATGTAGTTATTATTTCTGTTAAGTTAGCTTTGAGTTTTATGGATTATCGAGTGATGTGGCGTATGATTATAAACTGCATAGGTTTTAAAGATTATGATTAATGTTTGAATGTTTTTTCAGTATCCTTAAATGTTAGTTTGAATCCTGGATTTGGATTGTAGATGAATTATAATTTTCTTGATTTAAGATAGGTTCACGCCTCCTGAATGCGATAAATCGAGGGGTGTGAAGAAGGTGGTATCCGAGCAAATAAGAACTCAAAACAATCACATAAAATTCAATTGAAGAAAAAATTCCCAAAGTGATGAACAAATGGGCAAATGACCTATTCTGGCATATTTTGAGATGCACACTATATGAATTATTTGAATAACCAACTATGATCCAACTTACACAAAATCGATATCATTTGAAAGATATATCAATCTATTTTCAGATGAATCAACTTTTATACGAATTGGAGTTTCCAACAAGAAGTTCCAAACATTTTAGTATCAAAAGGTCATAGAATAACATTTCTATTTTGTAGAATCTATATAGTTGAATTGAACAAATGTTTTAGTAGTCATTTGTACTTCAAATCTTTCAAATCTGATATGAAAAGAAAGATCTACGAGTCTAGTTTCTAATGAAGTAGGTTTTGCTATAATTGGATTTTTTCAACAGAGAGTTACAAGAAGTTTAGTATCAAGAAGTGAAAGATTACAATCTTTGTTTTATAGATTCTTCAGGGTCAATTGAAACAAAAGGTTAGATAGGCATATAAACTCTAAAATTTTCAATTTAGTATCAAAAGAAAGATATATTAGTCTACTTTTGGATGAAATAGGTTATGCCTAAATCAGAGTTCAATACAAAAAGTTCAGGTTAGAATAAAGAAGAAAGGTCAAAATCTCAAAATTTCTAAATTCATAGATTTATATTTAAATGGGAGAAAGATCATGTTCTAAGTCACAATCTTTTAAAATTACATCAAATTGAGATGAAATCAAGAATTAAGACTATTGTAGGATGGGGTTAGAACACTTGCCTTAGAAAAATTGATTCTCAAGTGTGAGGAATTGATCCAAAACCCCAAACCAAAGCTAAATTCCTTCCACTTCAATTCCTCTTCCTTTTGTTCTCGACGTTGGTTATGCAACAAGTTTTCTCAGTTTTGGTAAATTTTCTCCTTTAGTTTCTCCTCTAATTGCTTAGGTTTGACTAACACAAGGATTGCTATGTGGCAAGCATGCATGGAAGAAGCTTGTGTATCACCCACGCAAAAATCACAAGTGGCACCATTCTTAGGCTATGTGAAAAAATTTCTTTCAATAATATATAGGATAGATATGCTAGTTAATTATTAATATGATTTGTCATGATATACAAACATCATTTAAACATCTTAGAAAATCAGATATTGCCTTCTTATTCCCATTCGACATGAAATTCCCACAGGTCTTCTACCTATCATTATCCTTCTTCTGACCACAATCTCCTAATTTCAATATCTTCTTACTTACGCAGCTCAACCAATTTTGGTTGCAAGCTTAAGGTCAAGAAATTGTGACATCAATGAAGATCACATAACATGGGTCTAAAAAAATATATTGGATGGTTACATCATCAAAGGCTTATTATGCTAAACCATAAAATTCTGAAGAAACTCAGGTCTATCCAAGGTTCGTCCTATGACGTACTGCTCAGTATGGGCGATATGTACTGATCCGATAGGGGACTGATATAGGAGGTACCTATCAATCTGTTGATACGCCCCACCATACCACGTACCCATATGTCAGTACGTACCACACTGATGGCCGATTGATACATCAATACGGGTCAGTATAGTGAATCATATCATCTATCATTAATGTAATAATAAAATCTGAACCGGATTGGCCGATCTAACCAAGAAAATGAGAAACTAGATCCTTGACCAGTTTTATACACTAGCTAAACCATTTGAACCTTAAAAGACCTAAAATGACTTTAATTCTTTATTATTATCAAAGATATTAGATTTACAAGGTTACTAACTCTTTTTATTATAAGAATTTAGACATTTTATTTGCTATTAAGTTTTCTCAATGCGTCTGCTCTCATGGCATCAGCACTACCATCCTCTTTCACTATATCATAGAAAAAATATTTATTATATTACCTAATATGTTTTATATTTTAAAATAACATAATCATTTTATTTTATACAACTTATTACATCTGTGTCCAATCAATAAATGCAACAGTTCAACCAATAACACCGTGATCAACGATCAAAAATTTGATCTGATCGCTGTCCAGTCCCTTTTTTTAACTATGCACTAAGATTGGTATGCAAATCAAATATAAAATCAAATAGGTCTTTTTTATGATTTCTTTTAACAACTACCATGTAGTTGCTATAATTATTTTCAAGCTAGTTAACAGGATAAAACAAGATTAAGCTAGTGTCAATTGATATTTCAGTTGGTCAGGTTGACTGCTTATTTAATGAAGGTAGTCATTAGCAATGGGGAATGAAATTTGGTCAAATTTGATTCCATCAGATTCCAAATTTGATTAGCAAACTACTATCCAAACAGTCAAACACCATGAAAATATGAGGTATAAGGGACCAAATCTAAAACCAACATATGTAATCAGAGCAAACAATTGTCTGATCCACTCATAAGAGAAGGCCTTATAGTAAACCCGAAAAATGAGAACAAAAAGGATAAAAAGTGACTTATGATGGCTCCAATCAGCATAAGGCTCTGAGCATCTCCATAACTTCTAGTATTTCCTTGATTTTAACCTAAAATTACTTTTAGCCACCTCCCTAATATCTTGACTTCCATACTTCATTTGTATTATCCTCTTATGCCTTCTAAAATTATTCAATATCTAAATATTATTACCCTGCATATGAAAACTTTAAAATCAGCTTGAATGCAACATTTTGCCCAAGCACCACATCACCATTCAATACCATAGCCACATCAAATAGTTATCAGCCAGATCATTCTAATTGTTAATAAGACCTTTTTTTTTAGAAAATCTCATTTACAAGACTATTCAACTAAAGCCCACATGTACAGAGTAACATGTGACCATTTTTATAGTATAAGTACCAGCCTGGTGTCCACAAAATCAGGTAAATTTCACTTAATAAATAACTTATTCAAGCTCAATTTTGAACAAAACAAATAAGATTGAATGTTAGTTATATTGAGGAAACGTTAACTGAGGAAGCAATGCTTAAATGATAAACAGGGGTCTGAGTAGGAGACATGTCAGATTCGTTCATAGTTCCAAAAAGGAAAAGTTCACACCGAACTAATGAACTTTCATACTTAATTAGCATAGTGCTTGTTTACATTTTAATACAGTAGCTAGTTGTTGAGCTTGAGGACATCCCATAATTTTATTTATCAATAGAACTCTATTTTCAAATTAGTTCACTTTCTTCTCTTATAAATTCTATAATTTCTTAGGTTTCACTTTCTTGGTGACACAGATCAAGAATCTACTGACAATCCACAGCCAAGTTCGTTACTTAATTAGACAGATGGAACACCAACGACAAAAAAATAGTTGTCTTTCTTGGAAACCATCTAACCTTTTTTGGAATGGTCAGATCAATCATATTAAAAGCAATACACCAATACTTCTTTAATATGTTCAGATCACTCATACCAAAGACACCAATTATAAAAGGAAACAAGTCATTGGCTGAAGACATAAAAAAGATTCTGCAAAACTAAGTATATTTTCCGCCTTTGCCAATTATTTGTGTAAACTACATCATAAATAAAGAAACACTACATACATGAGCCCCTGCAGATATATGAAGATATAGTGGCTTTTCGCTGTCTGGCAATCCATTTGGAGGACGGTATTTGCCTCTGAAAAGGTAGAACACAAGAAAAGTACATGAGACTCAAAATAGGAAATCATTAATGCAAACATTTGCATTAATACCTTGTTATGACAACTGCACCAGTGCATTTCTGAATCTGCAAATGTGAAAGAAAACTGATTAAATTGCAAACATCAATCATACCATACCGAGATTTTCTTAAAGCATGAAATGAAGATGCAAATCATACTAAATTAAATCAAGGATTAACCTCTTCTTGTGTTTGACGTTTAGTAAGTTTGTATCTTGCAGTAGGTTCTGCATCATTTATTACAATCTCTCGAGCTATTAGCTCATCTTGAATTTTTGGCTGCAAAGACAAGAAAAAGTCAAGCAACACAATATACGTATTGACCAATGAGGATGCAGCAGAACTTGTAAGAAGTTCTCCTGACAATTGGACTTAAACAACAATACTCTAAAACCTCAATACATCACTAAACTAAAAAGCAAAAAAGATTAAGCAACCATAAGAAGCCTAGCACATAGGTATTCACGTTCAATAAAAAATTTGTTACAAGAAAATACCTGATTTAACTTTTGAATAATTGCAGCTGCATTTTGTGGGACTGCAAGCGATTGTACTAATTGAGGAGGATAAACAAAAGTTGATGGAACTGAATTTGTCAAAAGAGACCCAGAAAATGGAATAGCACCTGGAAGAGTGGTCCCCAAGATAGTGTTTGTGGTCAATGGTACACCTGGAACTGCAACTCCAGCAGATAGCAGTGGCTCAGCAGGCTGATCCCACTTTCTCTTTTTCCTGTCAAGTATTGTTGGAACTTTGCTTTAGAAGAAAAGGAAAAAGAAATACTTAAGCAACCAGTTTGGGTTTCTTCAATCATATATTAACTGCAACTTTCTGTCACTTCCACATTAAAAGCATGGAAATTGCAACTTATGCATTTCCCAACAAATGAGAACTTAGATATACAGCAGTCTTCCCAAAGTGGTTTAACAGATACGAGATAAAATCACAAATTTCAAGCCTCAAACAGAGGTTCTGGAAGAACTTTGATAAACATAGCCAAATAAAAGTATCCAATCTATATTTATACGCTCTGGTTCTCATGGAGGATGATATGAACTCATATCACATAAGACAATATATTACTAAGATAATAAAAACAAACTAATCCTTAAAAGTATTCCACAAATGAAGAAGCGAAATCTCTGGTTCATGTGTTTGAGTTAGCAAGTTATCCAACTAAATTTTGACTCTGTACACGAGTGACAGAGAGCTCCCTTAGCAAAAAGCCACTGTACAACCAATTTCACCAGTATTTAATCCCAACAACAACAAAAAAGGTATACAAACTCGATTAGATAGGATAAATGTCCGATCTGTAAAACGACATCGGAGTGAGTTCTAATTTGAACCGAAAACCGTGAAGAACTAATCGGACACCATGAACCACACTATTCATCGAAATCGAAGCAGCTCATCGACCCTCCGAAACCCAAAACTTGCTTCTATCATAAATTAATATTGAACAGAGTCACAAGTATTAAAAAATCAAGGTAAGGGTTTCCAGAAAGAAACACCTTTGCCTCCCGACGCTTGTCGCCACCGCCGATTCATCGGGATCTTTAGGGCTCCTGCCTTCCGTCATCGCTCCACCACCAAGATACCAAACACGATATCAATACAGGATCGAAGAAGAATCGGAACAGAGATTGGAAAAGGGTGGAGGGTCGAAGGGGCAAATTCCGTCAGCACAACAGCTACGACAGAGAAGGAGGGAGATCTCGTTAGGGTTTCGCCTCCCAGCGAAATATTATGGATCAGTGATCGGGGTAATTCGGGAATTTTAAGAAGCGCTCTCGCGGCCGGTGATCTCCGTTTAGCGTCGCATATATTGTGGCATGCCCATCCGCGATCTGCCCTTCCCTTCCTGCGTCAGGTAATCTCGTTCGTCCACCAACATCATCGCGTAACAAAAAAGACACGTGTAGGACGGAGATGAGTTTGAGGGTTCCGGAAACTTCACGTGACCTTGAACCGTCCATTTAGCATCATCATCTACGGTGAGAGATGACCAACAGGAGGACGATGTTGAAATAATTGAGAATTAATGGCGTCTCCGTTGACAACAGATACTTAAGTAATATGCCTCAGATTATTAATGTCCTATAAATCATTTCATGTAATAAATTTCCTTTTAATTTTTAACTAAAAATAAATCTGAAAAATAAAAAAACATTCATATTTAGTGATAAAAAAAAGGGTCACTTAGGTGGATCAAATCACATTTAGAATTTAGGCATTTTTGAGAAACAAATTGGAGATTCAAAAAGAACAACACAATAAATTTGCAAGCCGCCAATAAACGCATCACAAAATAATTTTTATCGCTTAATCGAGATATCTGCAACGGAGGCTCGTGCATGCCATTGGCTACCAACGCCGGCCCAACAATAGGCCGACCGAGCTGGCCGACAAACATGCAAAATGAATAGCTTTTGGTTGAGCATTTTTATTTTCTTCCTCCCAGAGATCTGATGCAGTAGGTATAAGTCAAAAATTCTCAACCACAAGTGTGTCTGCCACAAGAACAATGCGTCAGAAAATGGCATGACAAGATATATGATGCGAGCTTAAATTTTGCACTGGCTATTGAACATTCAGAAATGCTCACTGCTATCTATGACTGCATGATTAGTGAATACATATATGGTAATAGAACAACAATAGAACATTCACTCTCTTGGGAGGGGCATTGCTTCAACCATCTTCCATCCTTAGCTTACCAAGCTTCACCACATACATTAGATTTCTCCAAGCATGAATCCTGCGGAAAGAAGTTCCAGCTTTTGATTAGCTTTATTGTGGGAATTGAAGGATTTGGTGTAAAAAGAGAAAATTATATCACATGCTCACTTGCACACTGGTGTTTGGGATTACACTTGATTGCCCAAAAGTAACAATTTGTTGGGTGTAAGGCATGACATTGGTAAGTATAACTAAGAAATTTGAAGACTTGTGGAATCCTTGCTACACTGGAGAAGACAGTAATCTACTCAATAGTCATGTGATTTGATTTCTCTTACAAATTCATAATTCCTCCTACCCCACTATTCAACAAAACCAAACAATTCATAACGATGATTTCTTAATTTAACTGGACTATATCTGTTACTATGATACACCAACATCAACTGAAAGGCTTTGACTTGAAAACTCTTTTTACAAAAAAAAAAACAGAATTCAAATTAGACAACACTTGGGACTTTCTATCTTATGTAACCTCCAATTTGATGACAGAAATCCACTTAGTGCCTTATAGAAATTGGAAATCTAACACCAAGACCCAGTTGAATTGAAATACAAGATTACTTTGAGCTTATTACCAATATAGAATATAAATATATAATCTAAACCAAAAAATTGGTACCGAAAGGCAATCAAAGCGACAAGAATCACCAATTGAATATAAGGATAGAGAGAGGAACATATACTATAGATTGAAGAAGTACTAACAGAGAGAAAAATTTGCACCAAGGTTGGAATTAGTACAAATATGTCCTCTTCAAAACTACCATAATTTATCAACCTCAAATGACTGGATCTAAAAACTCAACTCCCAAATGAAATGTTGTTTGGAATTTAACCATAACTTGTATCTTGTGCAGATATCTGTAAAAACTAATAGTTCTCTTGCAAGTGGTTTGTTGACCACATTTCTCTTCAAACATTATACAAAGCTTTGATGAACTAATAGGAAAAAAAGCTGATTGACTATTTGCATTGTTCTACAAGCACAAACAAAAATGCACTCCATTGTAAACAATCATATCCACATATTGCAACCTATAGTCCAGCACCTGAAGAACATCAATTAACTGAAAAAAAAAGGATCATAGAATATTCTAGGAATTCTGGCTAACTAAGGACCATTCTACTTATTGACAAAATGTTAGTCATTACCTTAATTGCATAGCAGTCCAGGTGCGTATCAAGTCAAAACTGTGCAAGATCTGAAAGAATCAGTGAGAATGCTTATGTCCAGATTATGACCTGAAAAAGGAAAAGGAAAGATGACCCTAAATACCACAAACTCCATGAAGAGAAACAAAATAAAATGTTGGTTATGATTTATGAGCATTTCCTATGAAAACTATCTTGCTCATTTGCTTTTTTCCTTGATCCCATTTGCGAGCTGGTACAATCTCATATATTTCTCTTACTGCCTGCCAAAAAAGTACATGTCTCTGGAACTAAGTTTATGTATCAACGCAGTTAACCATAATACAGATGTCTAAGATTATCATACAGTAGTTAGAACCATGTCTATTGACGATATAAATTGAATTACATGCAAATCACAGTCATTTATTGTTACCAATTGTTGTATCAATTCATGTTGTATAAAAAATAAAACGGAAGTCAACTTAGTTAGTTTTACCTCTACTAAAATAATAGCTTTTTTTTTAACAACTTGAGCTCGAGCTTTTTTCCTGATTTCAATTAAAATAATAGCTTGATTGAATAATGAACTGAGTTTGAGCTCGAGCTTGACTCATTTCATAGCTCAGGCTCAAACCCGACTAGTTTGACAGGATAAACAAACTACTAATAAGCTGAGCATGTGCTGCCGTGGATCAAGTCTAGGAGCTCGATCGTCATTTTCAAGCTCGACTAGAATTTCAAGCCAATCATGTCTGATTTATAACCCTATAGACAGTGAAAAGAGAGGAGGAAAGCAAGTAAGGACAATAATTACCAAGTATTAGCATCCAAACTGCTTTTGAAAACACTGCTCATGATAATTCACTTGTCCAACCACCTTAAAGTCATTAGCCGAAGGCCAAAATAATTTCTTTAGTAGTAGCACCAAACTGCTTCATATTGCATTTTATGGATTTCATATACAATTGCATTAAGGATTTCTAGGAAATCATTGTTGTTTGGAATATATATTTGTTCTTTGGGACCTCCAGTCGACTACTCAGGTCTTGAACATCTTCGTATCTTACTAATGAAACTTCAACTACGATTAGATTATTTAAGAAATTAATCATTGCATCACCTCGTTTAATTAAACCACCTAATATTATATCTAGGTTCAGTACACTATTTGCTCAATCACAATCTGAAGAGAATGGGAAGGAAGATAATATCCTAAACTACATGCTTATTATACATCTGAGGACAAATGTTAAAAAAGAAACATCATCGGTACTTGAAACAGATTATCATCTCAAAAAAGATAGCTTAAATAATTGCTTCCAAGGAAGATGGACAAGTTGACAGTAACAACTCAAATCTCCACTTACAAAAATTGTAAAACAAAGGAGAAGAATGAGCTCTGCATGTTATGGAATTATAAAGTAAGTACCGCTGAAGGCATGGTTCTATAAAGAAAAAAGATATAAAGACTCGATTGTTGTGTAATCTTTTGCTGATCAACAGAAAGAAATTCTGGCCGAGTTTATGCTCCACAGTAGTGCTCCACTAAAGTTAGTCCAGACAATGCAGAACTTACTCTTTTATCCTATTTGAATATAATGTGATACTGAACATTTGCATATGCAATATATTGTTAAAACTTCTTCAATCTTATCAACTGTCGTTTTGTCCCTTAGTGACGTACCTATCTAGTATGATTAAAATGGTTATTAGAACATTTACAATATAACCATTGTATAAAGACAAAAAAAATACAAAGAATACTTAAATGTAGCTCCCAATTCTAGATACTTTTCTTTGTGGTTCATACTTCATAATATCAATGACAAACCATGACCACAAGGTGAGTGTGCATGTCTATATCACCTACAGGCAAAGAATGCACTTTCGCCTGAAACTGGTACAGGGATTACCTCCCGATAAGCCATGTGAACCAGGCAGTAACCATGTTTCGTTTTTTTTTATTTTCTAACCATAAAACCCCCAACCATCAACCCCCAAAGCCTCTCGTGACCTGCACCACTACCACAAGCTACTCAATACCCGCCTCCCACTCTACACTGATGGTACTCCTCTTGACCCAATTCTCCTCTGCCGCTGCCTCCTCATCCTTCTCCACAGCCACCTCCTCCTCATGTACCTCCTTTCCCTCTTCTTCTGTGCCACTTCCTCTTCTCCTCCTCCTACTCCTCTTGTTTTCTTCCTCATCCTCATCCTTCTCCTCCTCCTACCATGTGTCATTACACTGTTTAACACAGGACTCATACCGGTGTCAGCAACCAGCACTGGTCTGGTACCCAAAATTGCAATACTTGCCTACATGTCTGTTCGTTATTTAGGAAGATGCCGATACTAGGAATGCATGTTTATACACAATATCTAGGCATGATATAGCATGTAGCAAAATCAATGTTGCGCTCTTGGGGGCCAATGGTACAGACTTTGAAGGTCGTAAAAACTTACAAGAGATACATAATGTCATGGCAATTCAGATTTATTTTTTTACATGCCTAAAGATTTTGTGGTGTGGAGAGATCTGGTGCTCAGCTCAATCCTTAAGGCTAGCAAATAAGGAAATTGATATTACAATCATGTCAATTTTGGTAACGTGCACATTTCAGATAAGACAAAACTGTGGACTACTAGTATGAACTATGGCTTCAGTCTCAAAAGTAGATAGAGGTAGGTACGTTTATGCCACTTTCTTAGCATACCCGTAATTAGTCATAGACAAAAACACATTCAAGTATTAGAAGAAACCTGGAGAGTATGAAGTTGATCAGAGTTGAGGACATTTAAAACCCCTTTGCAGCGATAGACATCCATATTAGATTTCTTCTCCCATAGAAGATCCTCTAGCCAAGAACGAACCTGTATGAAAATAATGTCAACTAGAGGAATGCAAGACCAACCTAAAATTATCTTCATCCCATCATAATAAAATTTGCATAAAGTAGCATTGCTTTTGCAATGGCATGGATTAATCCATGATATAGTAGTCATCTTACAGGAAAAAAAAAGCCTCTGAGACCAATATAAGCTGATACTTCTGTAGAAAACTTGTAATAGAAGTATATGAGTCTCAAGTCTCAACTCATATAGTTTAGAAAAATGAATTTATTCTGTGCACTTCATCTCTGCCAAGGGCCACATCCACCATTGATCTGATAGACATCATATCCTTTTCTTTGGAAATTTAATTACTGAAAAGCATATTATCTATCACACGTGTTGCCTTTAGTTTGTGAAATAATCACATGGAACAATGCTCCATGGTTTGAATCAAATTAATCAAAGTGATTATCATTACTCAGTTGGATCTTAAAGCATCAATGTAACCTGGTGAATTAATTGAAAACCTGGAACTACTTACCCTGCATCAATAATTTGAAATATGGGCATTAAAAGCTAGTTAATGTTCTATTGTCACTAAATGACACAGAAACAAGCAAAAACAGGTAAGATAATACTAGTACTTGCATCCAACTGCTATTAGGGATCTTAATGGAAGTAAGAAGTGGAATTAAAGAAACAGGCACCCATGTTGCTGGTAAATAAGACCCTACCATATCTAAATCAACTGGTTGCTCCTCATAAATGCACAATGTGCAAAGAGTGTCATCATGACGGCTTCTGCTAAATGTAGATTTACTGTCTTCTAAAAGTTTCTCCAGATGAGCTATATTCTGATATAAATATACAAAAACACCTTAATCAAGTTTGTTCTGTGTCACAAATTCAATTGGGATACATAGCATTCATCTTCAAACCTTAGCACCATAGGCCTGCCGATCCAAAATTTTACACAGATCAACTTGGCAACGAACAGTATGTATGACAGTGGCAAGTGAGTTGATATTATAAATCTGCTTTTCCAATTCTTCCAATATGGATGAAGTATCAAGCTCATAATCCTCTTGCGAGACCAAATCAACTTTGTTTAAAATCACGACATCCTACATTGAAGAGAAGGGAAATTAATCAAATGCAAGAAAACAATTTCTGCATTTCCTTCTTCAAATTAATGCAATCCATAAGTGAAACAAAAGAAGAAACACCGTATATGTCGCAGTCCAAAGAATACGGAAATAAATGACAAATTAAAATTGCAACCACGTAAGCAGAGGAAATACAGCGAATGCTATCTGAAGGAATACTTCAGGAAAGAAAGAAGACTTAAGATGCTCCTCAAGCTGTCGTTGCAAGTTTTTGGCATCCACAACCTATTTGGGGAGGCAACAGAAAAGTTGTAAATGAGTGCAATAAGCAGGAAAATAGAGTAGTATTAAGCTAGTTTTACAGACTAGAAAAACTCAGATATTACTTAGAAAAGAATAGTTTCCATTCTGGTTTACTCAAGAGAAGAAGTTGAAGAACTTCATGGACAAATGTATATATCTGAGATAACCAGTAAAAAAAGACCAAAAAGTTCCATAAGTATATGAACATTGAATTATATTATTCTATACCACCATGCAAAAGAAAAGTTGATTAACATAACTTTCAAAGTAACCAAGCACTCTAGACGGTAGACACCACTTACGCGCATCATACTTTGACTTGTATATGACATAGCAGAAATTTTATCACATCGACCGACATGGGAAATCATCAGAACAGTGAACATAAATAAACATCAAAACGCATAAAATACATACTACAGTAGGATGTGATGACAGCATATTTTAGACAATTTATTGGTTTCTTCAGGCAGAGATACATTAAACCTACTGTAGCATGGTAATCAAGTAAGGTATAAGCAGAACAAACTAGTATATCAATACAATCAATCTGACATCAATTACAAACACAAAACAGACCCTAGTTTCATTTTCCAAAGAAAAAAGTAACTGGTTATATGAAATAAGCAAACTCACTGTGATTATAGAATCAAGAGTAATCGCTGACTCCAGCTGATCATCCAGCCAAAGAACAGAGGCAAGGGGAGCAGGATCAGCCAGTCCAGTTGTCTCCAACAATATATGATCAAGTCTGAGGCAGGATAACAACAAAATTACAATATAATATATGTACCTCATGTCTAGAAGAAGGGTGGGAATAAAGAATTAATTGTTTCCACATTTCCCCTTTTTTTCTTTCCTTACACCTCAAAAAGCAGATAGGGAAGCTGAGTAGCAGAGACATCCAAAAAACAGTACCTGGGAAAATTTTACCAACAAGGCATCCGGATCTATTGCACAACATTACTAACAAATGTAGAACAGGTTGTAGCATAATGAACCATGAAGTCTAACCTTTCTTTCCGCTGAACAAGCTGCTCCAGAGCTTGTACAAGGCTGTGCTTAACGGTGCAACAAACACAGCCATTGGCCAACTCCACCCATTCCTCCACGAGCGCACCACCTTCACCCTCGTTGATCATCGCCCTCTCTACTCCTATCTCCTCTCCGAACTCGTTCAATATCACCGCAATCTTCTTTCCATGTTGTGCATTCAGGATGTAATTAACTAACTGAAAATTCAGAATACAAGCAGCTTTATAATCTGTTCCCTATGTTTAGGTATAAACTAGCTAATAGTAATTTTCAGCATACTTTTAGAAACAAAATGTGAATCTAGATGAATTTTCGGACGGCAAATATCAAACTCTTGATGTGCGATCACTAGTTTAAGTAACTGTACAGAATCGAACAAAAGCAAGCAGGGAGGCGAAGACGACTTCTTGGCTTCCAAACTATAAACGTGAAAGCCATGAAAGAGTCCATAAATCATCCAACTAAATGAACTCCTTTCTTTGAAAATTTAAAAGGGCACAACCCTAATTAACCATGAAATCTTAGCAAGCTGAAGTCGGAGTAATCAATCTCTGAATTACTTCGGCGATGGAAGGACATAAGACGGACCGTGGATTTGCCGGCGCCGAGGTAGCCGGTGATGACAGTGACTCCGACCGGAGATTCCTCCGAGGTTCCCTGCTGTACATTTTGGGAACGGTAGGAACGTTCCGGAGGATTACTATCGGGTTCGTTTCCAATTCGGACGGCGAGGGGCGGGGCGGCGTCGTCGTCGTCGTTCCCCATGGCTGAAGCAGCGGAGCGTAGCGTATACGATATCTCGGCGATTGAAGTAGCTATTGAGAGGAGTCAAGCAAGACGGCTCCATTGAGGAATTATATAAGGTATTGTAAATCACCGTCAAATCAAAATCGAAGGGCTAAAATATCACAACATATAACGTATACGATATCTCGACGATCTAAATAGCTATTGAGAGAAGGTCGGCAAGACGACTCCCTTGAGGAATTATATAAGGTATTACAAATCACCGTTAAATCAAAATCAGATGATTAGAATCTCGTAACATATATGATATCTTGATGATCGAGGTAGCTACTTGATATGACAAATGTCGACTTGACCGTCAAGTCATCACACCCTCGGACAGTTGGCCCACCGACGTGGCCGACCCGACGTAGGTAACCGGCCGGATATACGGGGGGCGCCAGTGGTCGTACAGCCGACCTGACACAGGTAAGGTCGGCACCCCCCTGCAAACGTGAGCCTCATTGCAAGAACGGCAAGCATGGTTGAGGGTACGGTGACATGGTAAGTCATAAATGCGGTAAGGTCATCAGGTACGAATGATCTACAGCACCCACTATAAAAGCTCCTGCACCTCTACGGGGCAGGGGGATGGAAAAAAAGAGACCAATACAGGAACTAACTTAATCTTCGGAGGGGTCACGTCGGGAACCTACCCGACCCGACCTTCTTGCAGGAGTCGGCGATCGACCCGTATTGGAGCACTCCCTCTTCACCCGGACTCCACCACTCCAACAGCCGACCTCCCAAGCAGAGCTCCAAATCACTACTCATACGACCGAACTTCCACTTTGTACCGAGAAGACTACAAGCGAGCTAGCGCACACGGGCCTGAACCAGCAAGTGCTTGCTCACCAAAACTCGGAGGCGGAACTCATCCAATAAGCAAGCACCAGATTCTCCCCTAACATTTTGGCGCTAGAAGGAGGGCCGATGTCGCCAGAACGCCCATTCACGGATTCGGGTACGGGAGCGCCAGACGGAACCTGACCACCCTCGACCAGCGGAGGAGGTCGCGGCTGCCATGCCAACCCCCAACCGTTTTTGGAGGATGATGACCGACCCGGGGTTCCCCTCACCCGCATCAAACCCCGCGCCACTCATGGTCACGGCAGAGCCTTTCCTCGGCCTCACCAGCCAGGTCCAAGCACTAGCGGGGATGGTGCAAACCATAATCTCATACTTACCACAACTTGTGCATTCAATGGCTCACCAACCAGCCCCCCCGGCGGCACCCCCGCAAATGGAGTCACCGACGACTCCAAACTGGGGAATCCCGCCCGACGTTGAGGCGCCACCACCTCGGGTCGCTGAGGTCCTCCCAGCTTCGTCGACGCCAACCCGATCCCAAAGTCGCTCTTACAATCCAGCACCGACTGAACTTGATCTCGACACCTTATCGACCGACTCCACCGACTCCTTGAGGGAGCAAGTTCGCCGAGTCCATCAGCGACTTGACGAAGTCCAGAAGGGAGTCCTCAGATCGAAAGAAGAGACTAGGGAAAGCTCTAAAGGGGGCTCCCCGTTCACCCCCGAGATACAGCGTCCAAGCCCCTCCCGGCCACCTTCAGGCTCCCAGCCCTCGAGTCCTACGATGGCAGCGGCGACCCGATGGAACATGTCGCCACATTCCGCTCCCAAATGACCCTTTACGACACTTCGGAGGCGCTGATGTGTCGAACATTCCCAACCACCCTTAGGGGATCGACCAGAACCTGGTATGCTCGTCTCAAACCTGCATCCATACCATCATTTGACGTGTTGGCAAGAGAGTTCGAGTTGAACTTTTTGGCAAGTGCACGCCCGAGGCCTACCACAGCCTCACTCCTCGGAATGGCCCAAGGGAGCGATGAACCCCTCTCCCAGTTCGTAGGAAGATTCACATCACAAGTCCAGGGCATCCCCGACCTCCATCCGTCCCTGGCCATCCAAGCATTCCTGACGGGGCTGAAGCCATCAAGGTTCTTTTGGTCGCTGATCGAGCGACCACCAACAACTCTGCCCGAGATGTTGCAACGGGCGCACCAATATGTGGCGGCCGAGACGCTGATAGCTGGCAAGCGGGACGAGACGAAACGCTGCCGGGGGGAACAGTCTCGTGGGCAGCTGGCCCCACCTCTGAAGAGAAGAGAGGACAGGTCGGGCTTACTGCCAGCCAGACCTCCCCCGATCCCCCTCAACTCAACCCGAACGGAGATCTTCTTCCAAATACGAGAAAAGGGGCTCTTGAAGGTACCAAGCCCGATGAAGTCGCATCCCGAGCGACGCGATAAGAGGAGGTACTGTCGCTTCCACCGGGAATATGGTCACGATACCGAGGAATGTCGTGACCTCCAGTACCAAATTGAAGACCTTATCCGGCGCGGGCACCTACGGCGATATGTCCGCGAACAACCCCTATCCCAGACGGTCGGCCCTCCCGAGACCTGTCTCCCCGACCGTAGGGCCCGGTCGAAAAACAGATCGACGTCATCTTTGGCGGTCCAGCATTAAGCAGCAACAGCTCCTCGGCGCGAAAAGCATACGCGCGATCCGAGGCCGGAAAGAGGCTGCTACATCATGAAGACCTCGACGTCACATTCAGGTCGGAAGACGAGGAGCACTCATCTCACGATGACGGGCTAGTAATCTCAATCCGCATGGCCAACGCCTACGTCAAGAGGGTCATGATTGACACGGGGAGTTCGACCGACATCTTGTATTTCGATGCCTTTCAACGATTGGGATTGACCGACCTAAACCTCACCCCCCTAACATCTACCTTGACAGGATTCATTGGGGATTTCATCTCTCCCATGGGAACAACCACGATCCCTGTCACGTTCGGGGGGGAGCCGAGATCAAAGACTCTGCTGGTATCATTCATGGTGGTCAAGCTCCCATCTGCATACAACGCCATCATCGGGCGCCCGACCCTCAATCGGCTCAGGGCGGTCGTGTCAACGTACCACCGGGTCTTGAAGTTCTCGACTCGAGCTGGGGTCGGCGAGGTCAGAAGTGACCCAAGGGAATCCAGGCAATGCTACTTAACGGCGACAACGTTGTGCAAGAGGCCGAGTACCGAACCATTCGGTGCCATGCCCCCAGGTCCAGAAGAAAACACCCGAGACACCCACTCTGCGGAAAGAGTCCTAGAACTGTCACTGGACCAGAACCGCCTTGATAAGTTGGTAAAGGTCTGGTCGGAGCTTGCGGAGAATCAACAAGTTCAACTGATAAATTTTCTGCGGAAGAACGACGATGTCTTCGCATGTACCCCAAACGACATGTCGGGGGTCGACCCAGAGATCGCCCAACATTACTTAAACATCTCCCCCGACGCCCGACCTGTGAAGCAGCGTCCGCGCAAATTCGCTCTGGACCGATAGAAGGCTATAGAAGATGAGGTCACTCGCCTATTGGATGCACAGCTTATCGAAGAAGTGAAATACCCGACCTGGTTGTCCAATGTTGTACTTGTCAAAAAAGCAAATGAAAATTGGTGAATGTGTGTTGATTATACTGACCTCAACCGGGCTTGCCCGAAGGACTGCTACCCACTTCCCCGCATCGACCAACTTGTGGATGTCACGTCGGGGCATCAGCTGCTTTCCTTCATGGATGCCTTCTCGGGGTACAACCAAATCCAAATGGCCCCGAGAGACAAAAGAAACACGACCTTTATCACTCATAACGGAACATATTGCTACAAGGTGATGTCGTTCGGATTGAAAAATGCCGGCGTGACCTACCAGCGGCTCGTGAATCGTATGTTCAAGGACCAGGTCGGAAGAAACATAGAGATTTATGTAGACGATATGATAGTCAAAAGCCGGCATGCCGAGACCCACCTCTCCGACCTGGAGGAGACATTTCACACGCTGAGGAAATACAAGATGCGTCTCAACCCGGTGAAATGTACTTTCGGCATCACATCCGGAAAGTTCCTCGTCTTTATAGTACATCAATGGGGAATCGACGCCAATCCCGACAAGATAAAAGTGATACAGGAGATGTAGCCCCCCAGGACTATAAAAGAGGTCCAACGACTTACGGGAAGGTTAGCAGCCCTAAGCCGCTTTATTTACCGAGCTGGAGATAAGAGTTCTACCTTTTTTCGCGCACTGAAATCGGCAAAAGACTTCAAATGGACCCCCGAATGCGAGGAAGCATTCCGCCAACTCAAGAGTCACATCGAGAACCTACCGCAACTAGCCTCGGTGAAGGATGGGGAGCCCCTAGGCTTATACCTCGCTGCGACCGACCTGGCGGTTAGCTCGGTCCTGGTAACACTCGATAAAGCCGGGGAAAGGCCGATCTACTACACTAGCCATGTTCTGGCGGGGCCTGAGCTCCGCTATGCCCCCATAGAAAGGATAGCTTTGGCGCTGATCCTGGCTTCCAGAAAACTGAGGCCGTATTTCCAGACACATCCCATCAAAGTAATAACCGACCAACCCTTGCGTCAGATCCTTTCCAAATTTCATGTTGCAGGTCGGATGCTCAAGTGGTCGGTAGAGTTAGGGGAATTCGATATCGAATACGAGCCAAGAAAGGCGATCAAAGGCCAAGTGCTCGCGGACTTCCTCTCGGAGCTCGCACCTCCAGAAGTCCTGGAGAACCCGAACCCTGGATGGACTCTACATATCGATGGGTCCACCAACTCGGAAAGAGGAGGAGTCGGCTTGGTGCTCAAGGACCCCTCCGGCCACATCTACGAACATGCCCTGCGATTAGGATTCAAAGCTACAAACAATGAAGCCGAATACGAAGCGCTCTTGTTCGGTCTTAAGGTCGCGGCCGAGCTGGGAGCAGAAGACATCGAGATATTCACCGACTCCCAACTCGTCGCCGACCAAGTTAACGGCACGTTCGAGACCCGGGAAGCAGCAATGATCAAATACATGGCCGAGGCGCAATTGATGACAGCTCGATTTCGAAGGTGTACCATCACCAAGGTAACTCGCAGCGAGAACGCGCAAGCAGACGCCTTGGCCAGGTTAGCTTCCTCCTGCGTGACCGACACACCGACCGGAGCAATGGTGAGGACCATCGGGCCCTCCATCGGTCCGACTATGATGACCGTTGATCAAGAAGACGGAGGCTGGACCGACGAGATCCTCCGCTTCAAACAAGCAGGAGTCCTCCCCGAGGACAAGACGACTGCCCGAAGAATCAGAAGGACGGAATCATGGTACTACATCGTTGATGGCTGCCTCTACCGACGAGGCTTCAGCCGACCCCTAAGTCGGGATCACTCCGACTTGTCTCCCCCGACCTCGAGGGAGAAACGACCCTGACACTAGTCGAGGAGTCCGACGAGGTCATCGCGACCTGTTCAAAAAGAGCTGCCGAGCTGAAAGGACGAAGGATGGCTATGGTGGTACGAGATGGAGGCAGGAAGAAGGCAAAATGAACGAGTGAGGTCTCTGCCCAACCCCGCAGCTAACTTATAGCGCCCAGGGGAGTCGTTTCAGCTTCCCGAGGTAAGAGGAAGCGCCGCCACCCCGGAAAAGCACTCAGCGCGTTAAATGCGCCATAACTTTGACCGAAACCCTAGGCAGAGGACGGAAGATATATATATATATATATATATATAATATTGTCCCATAGGTATGATAGTACACACATGATAATAAAGAGCAACTTCACCCTCTCGGCCAAATCTCCGGACTTGCGCCCGAGTTCACCCTCTCGGCCAAATCTCCGGATTTGCTCCCGAGTTCACCCTCTCGGCCAAATCTCCGGACTTGCGCCCGAGTTCACCCTCTCGGCCAAATCTCCGGATTTGCACCCGACTTCGCCCTCTCGGCCAAATCTCTGGATTGGCGCCCGAGCTCACCTCTCGGCCAAATCTCCGGATTTGCGCCCGACTTCTCCCTCTCGGCCAAATCTCCGGATTTACGCCCGACTTCGCCATCTCGGCCAAATCTCCGGATTTGCGCCCGACTTCGCCCTCTCGGCCAAATCTCCGGATTGGCGCCCGAGCTCCTGATCGGTTGGATCGACTCTTGATACATCGTAATTCCTGAACTTATGCTCGGTCGGATCGACTCTTGCTACATCATAATTCCCGAGCTCCTGCTCGGTCGGATCAACCACCGCACCATTTGAAATCCCCAAGTCCGCACTCAGAACTAGTTCGGGGCGATCTCGAACCAGCGGTTAAGCACAAGACCTCATCTTCGACACCCTCATCAGGCGCCTCGAGAAGGTCTTCCCGGGGGAGGAAGAATGATATGACAATGCCGACCTGACCGTCAAGTCATCACACCCTCGGACAGCTGGCCCGCCGACGTGGCCGACCCGACGTAGGTAACCGGCCGGATATACGGGGGGCGCCAGTGGTCGTACAGCCGACCTGACACAGGTAAGGTCGGCACCCCCCACCTGCAAACGTGAGCCTCATTGCAAGGACGACAAGCATGGTTGAGGGTACGACGACATGGTAAGTCATAAATGCGGTAAGGTCATCAGGTACGAATGATCTACAGATCGAAAGAAGAGACTAGGGAAAGCTCTAAAGGGGGCTCCCCGTTCACCCCCAAGATACAGCGTCCAAGCCCCTCCCGGCCACCTTCAGGCTCCCAGCCCTCGAGCCCTACGATGACAGCGGCGACCCGATGGAACATGTCGCCACATTCCGCTCCCAAATGATCCTTTACGACACTTCGGAGGCGTTGATGTGTCGAGCCTTCCCAACCACCCTTAGGGGATCGACTAGACGAAAGCCGATAGCGATCCTCAACTTGTCGAGAGCACTCAGGTAAATAATAAATAATAGATTTTTTTAATTTTTATATTTTTTAAGCGATATATTTCTTCTTCGTTATCACTTTTATATCAGTGATGATATTAGATCAACGGATCATCGAATCCGAACCTCGTACGGATCACACTAAATTAAAATTATCATGATATTATGAGCTAGATTTGCATAAATGAATAATATATGTGCAACGCCCATTCCTTCTTAACTTATTGATCAGTGCAGAGAAGATTGTGATGCTTAATTTCCAATTCCAAACGGTTAAGGGCTTGTCGATTCACTTATTGTGATCACTAACGAATCATAATAGTCGTTTGAAGTCCAACTGCTGTTACTGTCTTGTCTTTATTGTCCATTTATGCTATGTGGCCACATAGATATATATAAATCTATTTATGAGGTAATGCAGCTGCCTCTGTATATAATTCTTTCTACCAATCTGAGTGTTTCTATTTTCCCAAACTTGTCCCAAAAAATTTGGTATTATTACCAAAGTCGATATGCCGAAAAGAAAGAGCTTTTAACGATCAATCAAACGAACTATTTTAATTGCCATTCCCGTAACTACCGCAAAATACGAGGGTATTTTAGTAAACTCATTCGTCTTTAATAAATAATAAAGACGGCACCATCCGCAGCGTCCCCACACACGATAGAAATAATAATAAAAATTAAAAAAAAAAGTGACGGACGCGACGCGAGCAGTTTGCCCTCTTTTGGTTCTCGCCGCCAAATTCGCTGATTTCGATCCAGATTCCCCTCCGATTCCTCCTTCAAATCTCTTAGCCAATCCCCGTGCTGATCCGGCCTCGTCCTCCGCTTTCGATTGGTACCCGATCTCGCCTTCCTTCGAAGTGCGTGACGCCTTCTAGGGTTAGGGTTTCCGTGCCTTGTTTTGGCCCCGATTTCGATCCCCATCTCCGGATCTGTTTCATCAATAGGTTCTTTCAATCTGCCTGCTGCCTTCGCCGTAGCTTGATCGATCCCGATTCGCTCTTTCGTCGGTGGATCTAATCTAGGGTTAGGGTTTGATTTGGGTTCTCGATCCGCTTGGTTGTTGAGACCCGTTTCCTAGATCTATTCTTCCATAATCTTCGTCTGCGTTTTGCAGCGTTTCCCCTCTTTCAATCTACTGTTATCTTTTGTGAAGCCGAAATCTCCCCAATTCTGCCTGTTTCTCGGGGGCATATCACGTCCATCTATCGAATCAACCTTTTATTGTTTAATTGGCTCGACAGGTCTTATTTCTGGAAGAAATCAGGACATACGATTTGCAATTTTTTTTTTATCACTTCGAATTCTGGGAGTTTCAGCTTCTTGGTAGGTTAATACATATTTTTCTTCTTGTTTTTTTCAAATTTCTTTAAATCTGTGTTATATTAGCGACCTAACTTTGTTGATTGATGTCCCAGGGTGCACTAGTTCGTTTTTGGTGGATTACTCCTTACAGGTAAATAGCAGTCACGAAATGCAGCAACCTGTGTGAAGTTTAATGTCATTCTTAGCTAAATTAGATTTTCATTTTTGTACTAAACGAGTTACTTACATTATTGAAAAAAATATTGAAATTAGATGCAGCAACTTAGTTTTCACATTTCATAATGTTGACAGTTTCGAAATGGTTTTCACTATTATTACATGTCTAAACACTTGAATTATTTGAATGAAGGTTTACCTGTTCTGTTTGCTATTAGGTTACTTATACGTGAGAACAATTTACTGGGATGTAGAACTCAGGTGTTTTACCCATTGATATCCTATTACTTCTATGGATTTAGCTACTGGTACTGGAATCCTTGCTAAAATCTTGTTGTACTGGTATCTATCAAGTAATACAGTATGGTTCAATGTATACTGCTGAAAAGATATAATATATATGAGATATTTGTCATTTATTGGTGTGATTGATACATGTCCTTTCTGATATGGTATTCGACTGGTCTAATCAGTATATAGGGTTGCAATTGCCTTGTTGTTTTTTCAAGCAAAAATGGCCTTGTTGATATTGAGTGTTGTCCTATGGATGGATGTCTCTACTCTGACTTGCATGATCGTAGTGTTGGGAACATTGAATTAAATGACCGATGCAGCAATCAATTTTTTCATTTACAAGACAGTTGGTAAATTGTAGTGGTACTGCCAATAAACTTGTACAGGACATACATTATCATTGTTTGTGAAATAGGCTGTAATTAAACTGATACAGTATTTAATCCATCACGTTTCTTTCTGTATATGCATATTGCTGAAGTGTCTACACAGAGGAAAAATTCTGCAGCACACAAATGCAAAATGAAAACATAAAATATGAACTGCATTGCCAATGGTTTTAATTTTGGCTATTTATTAAAACGTAAAAAATGAACTGGATTTCCCGATGCTTTTCATTTTGGATGAACTGGATTGCCAATGCTTTTTATTGGAGGAGTCTTTTTGTGTCAAGCTCATTACATTTTGGCTATTTATGGATAATTTATCATAAAAGGATATTCGTTGTTGTGGTCTTTGGGTTGCTCCATTTTTTTTTCTTGGGGCATCTTGGTGCTGAAGATGTCTTTTCTTAATATGAAAAGCTCGTTCTTGATATTTCATTATTTCTCCTTGATGGCTTCATTTTTCCTGTTGTTTGTAAATGTAAATTCACTGCCTCTATGCACATAATTTGCTTGCTTTAGCTTTGATTGGATGGTCATTCTCTTTCTGGCTAGAGCATTGGTGACCTTGAAAGACAAATTGCTGGCATGTTCTTTTCTACATTTGGCCTTTGTGACAGATGAACATTTTTTTTCTTCTGTAGTCCATTGCTGAAAAGTTGTTCAGGGAGACGATGGAGGGAAATTTAGGAAAATTTAATCGTTGCAAAGATTGGTAAATTTTGATGGTGCATAGTATTGGTACTTTTAGGACAAAGGAGCTTTTTCAAAAACCATAGCCATAGACCTTTCTAAAACTCCAACTATTATGGTGCTCTCGAAGGACTTGATGGTGTCATGTGATCTTTTGACAGAGTAAGGCGTGCTTAAGTTTGATGCTGAATGATGAATTTGTTATTAATTGGAATTTTCTTGTGCTACTTAGACTTGACATGTGACACCTTATAAGTTTTCAGAACTTGATGAATAAGATAATTTAAAGTGTTAGGCATGTAGTATTTTAAGAAACCATGTGTAATACTACAAGGAACCATTTGTTTTATATATTCAATTCTTCTTGAGTTTCTGACTGATTGCTTATTTAGTAGCTTGGAACCAGCGTGTTTCAGCTTTCAATATTTTCTCTTTGTTTTATGGTTATGTAGTGTAGCATTTTATTTATTCTTTTAAACATGCATTTTGAGGGAGTCATCTGTGTTGATCTCTGGTAACAATTATTCAGGCGGTTAGTTTTTGAGGTGCAATTTATTGAAACCAAGTTCACAATATAAGCAGACATTATCACTAAGAAATTGAGAATTACAGTGCCATAAGTCTGGAAGTGGAACAGTGTGGATATCTGGATGAATTGATCAGGAGTTTTTATTATGCCCACTTCTGATTACTAGACTGGTACACACTGGACTTTGTCCAGATGTGTTTTTGGGTAATTCTTTGTTGTTTAATTGCTGCTGATGGACTTAATTATAAGAATCAGGTCATTCTTTTGATCTACAAGATTTTATTCTCCTACATTAGATTAAGTAGAACCTCATTACGGTATGTTTTGCTTTATCTGAGGTCGTGCTTGTGTGTGTGTTTTTTTCACCTTTTTATCTGGTTCAGTTTGTATGGAACAGTCATCTAGTGAGATGTTCCTAATTATGCATGAGGTTCTTTGTCAATGTCCAAATTTACCCTCTTTTTGGGATATATAGAAATGTTTCTCTATGTTTTTATCATTTGGGGGCATTTAACATTTGCTTTTTATTTTCATAGAAAATTTTGTTCTCCTAAGTTGTTTTAGTTGTCGGCACCGTTTAGACTTAGTTTGCTTGTTACTTTTGTAGGTTAAAGATGGTGTTCAACCAAAATGGACAGTCATTTGCTGGTCACATGTCTGACCAATTTGCTTATGAACATGAAAGACATCTGGCTTATGATGATCAACTTTCACCATTTTCTGGAGATTCTGCATGTGAGGCTATTCCTTTAAAATCACAATCTTCTGGTAACTAAACGGAACACTTAGTATGCAAGTTATGGGGAGTAATTATCCTAGATCTCCTTATTATCTTTTTTTCTGTTCTTTCCCTGATGTAAAGATGAAGAGCAGAAGGATTTCTCCAACTGCCACAAAGATTTTGAGAATGTGACTGCTGATCCTCCCTATGACAATTTTCATAGTGATCTCAATGGCAATCCTAGCTTTTCATGGATGGTGGTCAACAACAGTGAAGTCATTTGGTCAGAAAATGGCAAAAGGCCGTTTTGTGATGATGAAGCTTGCCTATATGCAAGCAAGCGTTCAAAGCAATTGGATTCATTTGAAGACATCTGCTTCATTGCCTCTGAGAAACCACCTTTAGGTAGTCTGAATATTGAACTATATTCTTGCTTTAATCAGATAATATATAAGATTCTGAAGCAAGATATTAAAATATTCTGACCTTTTTATGAAAAACATGTTTTTAGCAGCTGCTGCTGAGGACTTGAAAGATACGAGAATCTCTGTTGCTATGGATGCTGTTAATCAGGCAACTACCAGCCATTGTGTTGCACGGGGTATCAGCAGAGAAACTGGTTTGGACACTGCTCAAGTTGAAGAGATCTGTTCACCTGTTTTTGATTACTTTAAAAGGAAACATGTTGCTATTGGCGTGAATCATCAGGTTGATATTCCAGAGTGGAGATCTAATAACCATATTGGGGATTATGAGGATTTTGCTTCCACGTTGCCTTCCGATACAACTCCACCATCATCAAATCATGTAGCTGATGAAGTTGAAAGTGATAGATGGGTCGGGACATGTGCAATGCCATTACCTGAATCTGCTTTATTGGCTTCAAACGTTCTAGTCTTGCAATGCAAGGACTGTGGATGCCCAGATGAGGGTTCAATAAGATGTGTGAGGCAGCATGTGATGGAAACAAGAGAAAGGCTCAAGCAAAAGTTAGGTTGGGACAGGTTTATGGAGTTGGGTTTTGGCGATATGGGTGAGGTTGTAGCTCAAAAATGGACCGAAGAGGAGGAACAGTTATTCCATAAAATTGTGTTGTCAAATCCTGCATCACTGGGCAAAAACTTTTGGGATAAACTGCCCCAGGTGTTTCCAGCTAGAAGTAGTAAAGAACTAGTAAGTTACTACTTCAATGTTTTCATGCTTCAGAAGAGAGCTAAACAGAATAGGTTGGACCCCCTGCATGTAGACAGCGATGATGATGAATGGCAAGAAAATCATCATGGTGAATTTGCAACAGGAGAAGATGAAGATTCCGTAGTGGAGTCTCCTCTGGAAGATGATGATGATGATGATGATGATGATGGTGAGGAAGATGAAACCGAGGAGGAAGAAATATCTGAAACAGCTGATGACATAGAGAATTGTGATTTTTACACCCTCGCTAGGAACAATGAAAAAGGGACCTGTGGTGCTGTGAAAGAGTGCATTTTTAGTCAGACAAACCGAGTATCTAACATGCAGTTCACAGAAAGCAGTCTGTATAATTGTACCGAGGAGCAAGACATTCAAGATGATTCATGCACATCATTTGAGGGCCAGCATACTGGGTCTGATTCCTGTGATCCTCTCGGTATCTTTGACCTTCAACATGGTTTGAATGTGGATCATCATGACTTGTGCAAAGAATACCGGAATGATAGTTCAAGTCGGTTAACAGATAATGGGTTCTATGATGCCCACTGTGATCCAAAAGCATGGGATATGAGTTATAGCTGTGGGGTAGAAAAAGATGACTTCTTATCAACAAATAACCTGATAGAGGAGGTGTTTGGAAAAGAACCCGATGACAAGTGAAGAAAAAGGCAGTTATGGTTCATGCCAATATGACTAGTCATGGATATTTTCATCCTTATTCCTTTGCTTCGCCATTGTATTGCCCCACTATGAGGTATCAATTCTTATGATGGTCTTGGATAGGGATTGGTTGTCTGAAGGTGGAGCCTTTCCACCTTTCCTTTGTTGTTAGGCCTGCCGTCTTGTAAATAAAAGTGTTTTAATGCAGAGGGGACTGAAACCTCTGAGGAACCGTTCAGAAGGGGGGGGGGGGGGGGGGGGATAAGCAAATTGAAACCTCTCTAAATTTATTCTTAAGATTTAATACCTATCCACTAGTAATCTGCCTGTCCACAGCTGTTTCTCGTTATTTTATGTGAGTTCTTTTCCTTAAACTATAACTTCTGGGGTTCTTTGGTCATGTCACGTCTGCATATTCCCTCCAGATTTCGTTTGCAGTGATTCGTTATTATTATCTCTTGGCAACAGATAGATAGTTGACGGGGAGAAGTCAACGTTTGACGTGTGAGCGTACGGTGGGGTCCACATTTTAAATAGTCAACGCATAGTTGACCTGGAAAGCCCATAACAATTGCTCTTAGAGACTGACTGCATAAACATTTTAAATAGTCTAACACTGATTGCATTAACCAGAAGCTATGAGAGTAGGATGCAACGAGAGTGCTCCATGTGTTCAGAGTGTGGAGCTTAGCAACATCAACTTGGTGTACAACGACGATGACAAGCAAGCCAAAACTACGATGTCTACTTATGTTTATGTCTATGGCAGCTTCAATGACAATGTGAAACCTGATTTCTACATCTGATTTCTGATTGATTGTTGGGTTGTGTGGCAGAAGTGATGAACTACTCCATTTCAAAAAAAAAAAAAAAAAAAAAATGAAACTGATTTGAGATATCTATTTTCCAATGAATGGGTGGGATGTCAAGTTGTATATATTCCAATTTTTTCTTTTTTTTTTATACAAAGTCTACACTTCAAAAAAATAAAAAGGAGGTAGAAGAAAGGGAGAAGAACTACATGTTTAATTATAAAATTATTTTAAAACATATAAATAATTTAAATTTTTAGGTAGTAAAATCTAAAATATTAAAATTAATAAAAAAAGATAAATCTTAAACAAACGAAAACAAAACTTCGGTCACACAAAATATGATAAAAATAATATCGTCAACTAATATTATATACATAAACCTTTATGCACATTAAGTAACACATGATAATATATAAAATATTAAAAGATGAATATGAAATTCATATATATATATATATATATATACGATGATAGTTAGAATAATATTTATTCTAATAAGAAAGATACAATAACAAGAAGATATGAGGATGAAAAAATAACCTTGGAAACAAGAACGACTGATGGTAAAGCGGCAGACAATAAATTACCAACCGAAGAGGAACGAAAAAGAAAATGTATAAAAGTGATAAAAAAAAAAAATAAGTGGTAGATGGGAGAGGAGATGAATACATGGGAGAGGTGGTGTGGGAAGAAAACAACTATGGTGAAAGATGAAGATGGCAAGAGGAAGGGTGCGAGATGATAGGTGAGTGGTAAATGTGGTGAATTCATTTTCAAAGACATGGATTATCAAATCTTTTGGAGGGGTGTGTGACTAAGGGTGAATGTTAGAGGTGGTGAATTCATTATCAAAGGCATGAATGATCTTTGATATGATGAATAATGGACTAACTCATCACATGTCACATTCTTATTTGATTCAATACGATTTCAGTTGACACTTGACGCAGTTTGATCAGCCTGATGTAAGTATGGTCGACCTGACACAGCATGACCAGCCTGACACAAGTATGGCCGACCCAACGCGGGTATAACTGACTTGGTACAAGTACGACTGACCTTGCACAGGCATGATCGACCTACCACAAGAGCAGCGCAAACCCTACGCATGGCTCCATTAGGTACAAATGCAGGTTCGAACCATATGGGCACGTACAACATTACAGTAAAGAATATCAACATCATTAAAGATATCAGGTACAGTCGATCTACCGTACAACATTACAGTAAAGAATATCAGCATCATTAAAGATATCAGGTACAATCGATCTATGACGGACAGGTATAAAAGCCACCCTTATATATGGCACTGGAGACTCTCTCACACTCTCTCTCTCTCTCTCTCTCTCTCTCTCTCTCTCTTTGAAAGAAGGAACTTTTGCTCTCTAAAAGGAAAAATCGTTCAAGATTTCCCGAGACCCGATCAAAATCTCAGTCAAAGTGCTAATGTAGCCATCGGAGGGATATGGTCAGGCCCACACCCCTGACATAGGTCATCTTGCAGGTTCCATTCAAATTAATGCGTCAGAACCATCGACTCTTGGGATTGTTATGTCGAAGATCCAATCACCTTCTATGACTTCCCCAAGCTCTGAGTCTTACGCATATAGGTCGAACCGTATCGTGCTGACTCATCGACCACGACATAAGATCCAACAATAATTTCTAATCATTTTAGAGAGTAATTTGTAATTTAAGCCACATTGAAGTTTATGCTAACTCTCTACAGCTCATCAAGTAACTAATTTGGAGACTTCACACACTTTAGTTCTGGATATCTATTTGATACCTTTTCAACTCTATGTTATCCAATTTAATCATCTTGATAGATCCTTAAATCTTGTAGCCCATTACCATGTCAATTTTTTTTTTTTTTTTTGCAGGGTAAATAGTTATGCCTATTTTTCGGTCAGGAACCCAATTCCTCTGGATTTTATAGATCTGGTTAAGCTAATATAGATTTCTTTCCTTTTCCAAAAAAAAAAAGTGATACATATTCATTAATATAATTTCAGGCTATGGATTTGTAAAAAAATCTAATTTTTTTTAATCTGATCATTCAAAAAGAAGAGATTAAAATAATATTTTAAAGAAAGAATAAGTAATTGAGGGTTTTTTTAGTCTTTTTCTAGGAAAATTAGGATAAATCGCCCTAATTTTTCTCTTTGCTCCCTCCCTCCGTGTTACAAGGCTAACGGTCCAATTTTTCCCTTCTCTCCTATATATAACCCCCCAAGTGCGCAAACGAGATGGAGGAAGAGGAGGAGAAAGGAATCAATCAATCACCTTGTTCCGTCGTCTCGTCTTCGGTGAGAATCTTGTGTCCCTTCCCCTCCCCCTTCATTTGACTCCTTCGGAGATGTATCCGATGGTGTATAATTCGCAAGGAATGGCCCGGTTTTTGATCTCTAATCCCCGTTTAGTTTGCGGACGGTTTGACCAGATCGAATCCGAGACGAGGAAAAGGAGGCTTCCTCTTGTTCGCGTTCTTGATCCTCTCGAATTACATCACGAGTTTAGTTTCCAGACCTCTCGATTTGAAATTTGTTTCCTTTATATGGTTTTGGTTTTCTCCCCCAATCATTTCTCTCTGTTTCTTTAGGTTGATATCCAATAGAAGAGGAAGGAGACGAAAAGAGAAGTGGTATGCCTTTTTGCTAGCTATGAAGTCTTTTTTCAAATTGGGTTTGGAAATCGTGTTTCCTTTCTCATTTTCTTGTGATTTCTTCTGATTTTGCCGATGTATCTTTCGCCAGAAAACGATCAAGTTTTGTCTTTTCTGGAATTAATAATGTTGTTCAGGCATCTTTCTGTTGATGTTAGCATAAAAAGCTATTCCGGTGCTCAAGTATTAAGGTTCTCCATAGGAGCTTTTCTCCATGAATTCATATTTAGTATGTTGTCCCCCCCTTTTGTTTCTTTCAGCTTGTCTCTCTACCATTTGCAGACGTCGTTGCTTTAAGACTTTCTATGTTTTGGGTTATACGTTGGCTTGAGCCTTTCCTCTTTATCCATTTTTCAGTCTTCTTTCATAATGTATTATTTCTAATTTTTGTGTTTTTCTGTAAAAGTACTCATTTCGAGAATCTGATATGTTCTTGTTAATGTAATAAAAATTTCAGATAATGTGTTATCAAGCCTTGTAATTTGTTGTGTTTGATTATTTCCCTTCATTGTCCACATATCTTTCCATGAGATGATTTATGTAGTTCATATTCCCTTTCTCCCCCTGTTTGGTCCATTACCAGGTACTGAATCGGATCACTATTTTTCCTAGCTTATTATTTCTGTAAGTGATCATCAGCTGGGTTATCGATCCTGGTGGGTTTCTCATATATCTTCGCATGCTTTAGTTTTGAGTTATTATCCAGTAGTGAAACTGCTCTTGGATGCATTAGCTTGGTGTGCAGATCTACATAATCTTCTTGATGGAGTTTATGTTTGTTAATGGTTCTCATTAATATACTCTGTCTTGTAAATCCTTTATCTTTATTTACTATAGTTTTCATGATTATTATTAGTATCTCTCTTTGCGTTATAGCTAAGATCTATTAGTTGCCTTCTGATTGTGTTGGTAGGTACAAACAAAATCGAGATCACAGTTGATTGGGGTCACTAAAATACTTGGTTCCTGAATCTGTACCTATTTTTTCTTTGCTTGAATCCGACACCACCAAGATGCCTGTATCTAGGGGTGCCAAGCAACGTTCTTCTGACACTGGTTTATCGAAGCCCGACCCTTTTGATTCAGATTCCGAACCTGAAATGAATCCTAAACATGGAAGGTCTTCCTCAGGCACAGCAACTGGTAGGAAAAATCCAAAAACCTCCTCTAGATGATGAAATTGAAGGAAGAAAGGCCTCAACTTTTTCATATTCATACTCAGCTTCTGCAGCTGCAAGAAACAGATATAAGAACGATTTCCGTGATGAAGGAGGGTTAGAGAACCAATCTGTGCAGGAACTGGAAAATTATGCTGCACACAAGGCTGAAGAAACTACACAAAAAGTAAATGACTGTCTCAAGATTGCCGAAATCATTAGGGAAGATGCTTCGAACACACTTGTGATGTTGCATCAGCAAGGGGAGCAGATCACTCGTACTCATGAAACTGCTGTTAGCATTGATCAAGACCTTAGTCGGGTATGCGTTCTATACCTTTACATTTCTTTGTGCATCAAATTTTCACATTCAAGATCATAATATAGGGACACAGAGTCAACATCCAGACTATGACAATCTGAAAATGAGCTACAGGATGTGTGCTCTACACTCATCTTTCATACATTTCATACAATATTGTTTGTAATTATGCCAGATATTGTTCTTGTTGTATAAGCCGATAGAAAGGTAACTTACTGGTACTGATGGTGGAGATTTCCTGAGTCATGGCATTCTTTGCAGGGTGAGAAATTTTTGGGGAGCCTGGGGGGCTTTTTCTCTAGACCTTGGAAGCCAAATAAGGCTCACCAAATAAAGGGTCCGGCTCCTACAACAGGTATGTACATATAAAAGAATCAGTAAAACATACTAATTTTGGCTGGTGTCTGCTTGATTTGGTGCTCCTGTACTCAGATGATTCATTGTCTAAGAAGATAAGCCACATGGAACAGAGAGGAAAGTTAGGATTGTCTTCAAAGCCTCAGTCAAATCCACGGCATTATTCTGAACCCACATCTGCCATGGATAAAGTCCAGGTTGGTGTTCTTATGACTTTTAAGATGAGCAGTATCTGGATTATTCGGTACTATATTTCGATTTCTTGTAGGTTGAGAAGACAAAGCAAGATGACACCCTTTCAGATTTAAGTGATGTATTGGGCCAGCTTAAGGGCATGGCTGTTGACATGGGTACAGAGATGGACAGGTTAGATATTAATTTGTTCTTCTGAATTTATATTCTACCTCTGTCTTTCTCTTTCTTTATCTACTGGCTCGCACATAAATTCGTTAATGCTATAAATGTTAGCTGGTTAGTGTGAGAATTTTGAGATTTGACTAGTTAGTGTCATCTTGCTAGCATATATGGTTGAAGCCAATGATAGAGGATTAGTAGTAGAATTGATGTCCTTGCTATCATTCTCATTGAAATTGTTGAAGGATTTCAATCTTTCCTATCTCATGTGGCGGTGTAGAGGATGTTGTTGCTTCCTTGCTTTTCTGTAGCATTTTGTAAGTGACTTTGACAAAATTTACTTTGAGATTTGGTCAAATTCAAAGGTTTTATTGTTTCCTTATCATATTTTCTAGTGATAAAACATATTAGGGGAAAAAGAGAGAGAGCAAAAATTGGATGTTTGATTCCTCGATGCATCTGCAAGCATACATATTCGTTTGACACAAGGAAAAAAAAAATCATAAACATAATCACAAATGTTAAGTGAGAACTATTGTCAAACATAACCAATCTATAATTAAAAAAGGAAAGCATTGGTCATCGCGTTAGTAATCAGTTTCTATGTGCATGTTAGCCCTATGGATGCAGTATCATCACTGGCTTTTAGATATTTGTCATCTTTTTCTGTCACCTCAGTATTCAATAATATTTTAGATCTTTTGCTATGCAACCTTTTCCTTCTTCCGCATGTCTGGGCATCTTCTTTATACGATTTTGCATGTACATTTTTCCATGTTCATTTTCGTGTAGAGAAATTAACCTTTTATTTATGTCTAATGCTAGTGAAATGTTGAGACTGGATGAAACTATATTATGTTAACTGAATTGGTAGGTGAAACAAAGAATTGTTTGTTTTATTGCATTTACCGTTCACATCATACCAATGTGGTTCCAGCATTTGGCAGTTCTGTGACACTCCTATCTCTCTTCTTGCATAAAATTTACATATCTTACTTGATCAAAGTGAAGAAAAAGTTCTTTCATTCAACCTTTTAAGTTCAAGAACTCAGGCAGATCCAAGTTGCCAGGGATAACTACTGGTTTCTGTCTCTCAAGTGACACCCCTAATCTTCTGGTTTCTTTGCAGGCAAAACAAGGCACTGGATGCCTTGCACGATGACGTGGATGAGCTGAATTCCAGGGTGAAAGGAGCCAACCAACGTGCTCGCCACTTACTAGGGAAATAGAGCGCAAATGTTCGATCATTGAAGCAGCTCTTATCGAGACCGTGATGCAAGTCTTTGTTGTGTTGCATTTACCCCCCTTTTTATTTCTGTAATATGAAAACCTTTCACCCTTGTACACCTGTTTCATGCATTACATTTTTCCTGCTCATTAATGATTTCTGGAGTTTTCAGCCTTGTACACCTGCTGCATGCACTACATTTTCGACCTGTTCATTAATGATTTCAGCAAAAAGATGATTCAATATTCCCTACAAATTTCTCAAACACATAAAAGGTGATGATGGCAGACTCATTTTGAGAGTGCACATAAGAGGTGTATGGTGTCATATTAGGAGGCTGTAATCATTTTTAAGTTATCAGATTCCTTGAGCTATGCTCAAACAGGCATCTTTGTTGAAGTCAAAGGCAAGCTTGAGCTCCAGCTGCGAGTTACGAGTTATGAGAGTCTGAATTCACAAGAAAAGGAAAAATATAAGTAATAGTTTGATAAAAGAATACAGTATTTTCTCAGTCGATATATTTATAGTAAGAAGACTTTTCTCAATACAGAAGCATTGTGTAAAGGTCATATAAATGTGTTTTAACCAAGGTCTATCATCTCGTATTGTATCAATGTATCGAGTCCAGCTTGAGACGTCGGTACCAAATGGTATGCCCAAGCATATCGCTTGATATATATAAACCATCGAAGATTCTCCTTGCAAAGCGTTGAGAAACCCTTTGACTGATATCACCCGACAATGACCGATATCGCGTGGGGAGAAGATTTTCTTTCTCCCTTGACTGATATCACCCGACAATGACCGACGATGAACAAAATCGATCGTTACCAATCGATTTCGAATGGTAACGATACGAAAACAGCCCCAATCGATGGTACCATTTGGTAACGGGTGATCTGCATACCGATCTACGGTCGGACCGATACATAACGCCCGTAATGAGTGATACCCATCAATATTGCAGACCTAGGTTTTAACATATACTAAATTTATTGATAAATCCAAAATGAATCACATACCATGATTTAAAGAGAAAAAATAAACAGAGAACTATATGGAGTAACTTTTCCTACATTGGTTTCCTCAAACAAACAAAAAAGAAAGAAGAGTTACCACATGTTTAGTCTCAAAATCAAAACTAACTAACTGTTCTACTTTCTCCAAACAATTTTTTTGCATCAAACATGTCAACAGAGACATCTAAACCAAATTGCAAACTACTTTAATTAACTTTTACAGACAATTTTTTTCTCCTTGGCTTCAGCCATACAAGTTGCAGTGACTAAAACAGTGACTATTATATTACAGGGAGATGCCATACTTCTATTGGCTTCAACATAGATCAGTATTCCAAATGTGCCTCATAAGCATCGTAGTATCACGATAGACCAATCATCCAAGTAAATATTCACAAAGAACAATTAAACAGCCCGAGGTGTTTAAATAACCAAATTTTACTTGAGCAAATATTGCTTGAAGATACAGTTGAATACAAAGCTTGAACTGTGACTATAAACCCAAAATATTTTGGTTTCCAAGCCGAGGAATCTTCTTCTTCAGTCAAACATACTGCAAAATAAATCCTAAGACAACCAAAAACACATCAAAGAAAATAAAGTCGATTCCCCACTTTGAAAATGTAGAGTTCCATTTGGCATCTCATTTTACTAACATCATAAGTACATAAAGTGCAGCTTGTGCATTTAGACATGCTTTACAGACACTTGGAAAAAAAAATAGGTGTCATGTTGGCGCTGGACGCATACTACCGCACATCATAATATTTGACTTGGTGATTATGAACTACAGAAGAAAGCAGTGACGAATTGGCCACTAGAAACGACCTTATCCACATAAAAAAATTTGGATACAGGAAACTCCCTCTTGTTTTGCTGATCGGCAGACAACTTCACTACATTTTTCAACTTATCATTTTGTTCTCCGGCAAGCCAAACTTTCAAGTTAACTTACCTGCTTGAGAAACTGGATACAAGAAACTTTTTCTTGGTATCCCGATCCTCATGCAACTTCACAACATCTCTCAACTTCTCAATCAATTGTTCTAGACAATCCATTCCAAAGCTCTGGTAGTCTAGGACTTTCTTGTAACGCTGCTCATAGAGAGCTGCAAAAGCACCAAGGGGAATTGGACAGGAGTAACAGACAAGAAGCTCTTGCATTTCCTGTCTGATATTTGTAAGCTGGTCCTCAAAATCATAGGTTGAACCTAGAAAAAAATCATCATTCTTCTCATCTTCCAAGGATTCATCAGAGAAGCTACCTAATTGAGGACAGGTGCTGATATCGATGCTCTCTTCCGGAACCCTCTTCCCCTTTTCATTTGTCATCACCATCGATGGAGTACCCGGGCACTTTTTTATATGTCTACCAGCAGAATTGTGAAGACACAGCAGCTTTCTATGCCCCTTCCCGACTACAAATAGTGCATCAGTCATTTTCTGAAAGAGATTCACCAGTTTATAAGCTCCGTACTCTGACACATAAAGTGGCCTCCTAAATACCTTGAGATACTCTGAAGGAACACGTACGAGAGGCAAGCTCCCACCAGACATCTCAAGCAGCCTTACTATCTGGCCCTTCAAACCCTGAAGATCTCCTGGTTGAACCCACCAGTCCTGATCCAGGGAAGAATTCTGATGTACTTGAACAGATGGAAGACGTTCACATTTTAAAGAAGTAAAACAAGACCCAGCTGCTAAGTTATTGATATTGTACTCTGATGATTGACAAGCTCCACTACGTTCTCTAGACACTTGCGAGGGCATACAACTATATGCTTGGTTAAAATTACCCCGAGTGGGATCTTCGCTTATTGAGACTCCTTGATAAACAATGGTCTCTTCTCCATTTTCCATGTCAGGGTTATCCTCATTCCTGCAGTTCATGATGTAGCCATGGGGAAAAGTCTTTGGAGGCACAAAACCTTCGCCACGGGCTACACAAGGCCAGTCCCATACAAACTGTCCTGCATTTCTGAGAGCCGAAGAAACACCGACTCCTGAAGGGATGACAAGGATTATGGTGTATCCACGCTGACCAAGAATATGCAAAGCAGGAGCAAAGTCTACGTCGCCAGATATCAGCATGATTGACGAGGGTGGTTGGTTATCTAGAGCAAAAAGAAACATATCAACCAAGATAGCCTTGTCGGCAGCATCTTTTCTAGTGTTTGGGATGTCTACTAGTTTAACTCCAGTTCTCTGGCAACCCTCCCTCAATCGTCTGGGGAAAGCATTAAAATCCCCATAAGCAGAGAACACTGTAACAACTCCCCTAACGAAAGGATGCACGCGTAGAGCGATTCTTATGTTACCAGCAACATCTTCGGGCCGGACATCACTTGGAATCGGACAGTTCTCAATGTCCCAAAGGATAGCCACATGTCCATCATGCAAGGCCCCAATTTGCTGGTCAAGTGCTTGAGTTGGTTCTCTATCTGAATTTATGGAGATGATGCCACTTGAGCTTGATATCCTTGTCATTGTAACTTTTGGTGAAGGACTTCGACTGGCCATTGCTATATCCTCACAAGACATCTTCAATTCCACTGTGACAAAAATGTTTATGGTAAAAAACATGATTATCAAGCATGAGATCAAAGAGACATTGAAAGTATGAAACATTTATACATATCAACCAAATAATCAGATGCATATCTTCCGAAATAGATGACATCTAATTATTCTGTATGTATGTCAAAATAGCATAGAGAAAAAAGATATTGTTAAAAAGAAGCATGTGGATTATAGTGGACAATAATAGTTGGAGAACCAGAATATATTGACTGAAGGTGTCAACTAAGTTAGATAAACTATATTACTCATGTAACACTGATCAGCTCTAATAGCTAATTTAATCAAGTTTATCAGTTGTACATCACTAAATAGTGTAAAATTACTTGAAAATAGTAAGGTTTAGTAAAGCAAGTCTAATCTCATCTTTAAAACGTTGTAAATTGGCACTTGCTCCATCAAATATGACTAAATAACTACGAACGTGACTCATTGCACAACAAGAAGCTTGATTTTGAGAGATGCATATGAAAATTTAACCGATACTAACCTATACTGATCGCTAATAGTAGGATTTCGACCAAAACCAATCAAGGGCTGTGATTGATCCTGGTCCAACTGTCAATTTGACCGTTGAATTGACCAATGGACCACTTTCTAACCTGGTCTAAACCCTAAATATCACCCCTCCCTCCCCTCTTTCACTCTCTTTATCATTCATTCTCACTCTGTTTCTCCATTGACGGTGGTCTTTGGTGATTAGAGTTTCAAATTGGGAGGAGTTACTCATTCTAACAAGTCATTTGGTGGAAGATCTCTTCAATTAATAGGTACGTATTCTCTTTCTACTTTTTAATTAACTTTTGGCATGATTAGCTCCTTAGTAACTCCATATTAGTGTAATTTAATCAAGTTAATGATGATTAATATCATTTTATAAATGATTAGACACTATTAGGGTCAGTCTCTTACTTTTAATGCCAATGTGAGGGTAATTAGGCCTAAATACAACTTGTTAATATTGTAATTAGTGTCATTCTATCTAATTTAGGCATAATAAGGGCTATTAGTCTACTTTTAGTTAGCTTTTTGACATGACTCCTTATTAGTATAATTATATCAAATGAATGATGGTAAGTGTCATTTTAGATGTGATTAGACACTATTAGGGTCAATCTCTTACTTTTAGTCGCAAAATGCACCAAGGTTCCAATAGGAATGAGAAAATCATTTCAAGAAAAGTTGCAAAAGGCAAAGTATGATGCAATCTAAAAGAAGGCCAACCAACAAGAAGAATATAAACGGGCTACAAAGGAACCCGTCTATGGTCAATACTAGAGTCGTAGCGATGATGTCGGCCTAGACCTTGCAGCTAGTATCTATGTCTCGTTGGAGCATTGATGGTGCCATTGGGCCACAAGGATTGGGGAGGAGTGTCAGCATGAAGTAGCTAATTGCCACTCCTCCTTGAGCAATATTGACAACATAAGGTAGGGTGGCATACGAGGTTTTGTTAGAGGGCTTGGCCGGAGGTCAACACCTGAAGTTGTCGACATTGATCCACAAGCTCATCCACCACAATTAGCAAAATAGACTTTGATTTATGATGCATACACAATAGAAAAGAAGCAAAATATTGACAGTCATTGCAAAGTGGTTTAACTTCCACGGGACTAAAGCACATATAGCTCAAGGTTCATATTTTCAAAGCATGGTGTCATTAATTGAAAAGGTTGGCATTGGCATCCAATCTCCTACATTAAAGGAGATAATGATGTTTATCTAAATGAGGTGATAGAATTCAAAGATTAGATTAAATCATTCAAGAACCAATTCAAATTATATGGGGTGACACTTATGTATGACAGTTGGACCGAACCGATTAGAATAAGCATCATCAATTTCTTAGTGTGTTGCAACAGAAGAGTGGTCTTTCACAAGTTCACGAAAGGATCAGACAAAATTGGTCACCCGTGTACTTTCACAAATGATGACATCGAGGGGCTCTCTTCGACCTCTAATTATACAAAAAAGAAAACTCAACCGATGCAGGAATGGGTAAAAGCAATAGAACCTCAGGGATCCTTTACTTAATGAGGCAAGATACCCTCTACGTCTTTCTTGTTTTATCACCGAGACAATAGAAGAAGACGAACAACATCCTAGCATGAGGAAGATACCCTCGGTCAAAACAAAGCGAAAGGAACCAGATAACCTCGAGTCAAACTAATCGAGGTCATGACACCTAACAAATCATAGTCGTCCACCCAACGTGCCAAGGCAAAGGGAAAGGCAGTAGTATCTATCGATCCCTTGGAAAGAGCGACAAGTAACAACTTTAATTCGGCAATGAGACACCATCTCTATCACGGTCACACTTCGCTTAATGCAGAGATAGTAGTGACATCAACAGTAGTGCCTCGATCGACAATGATGGCAATACTAGGGATGTTGATGGTTCCATCTACTCAGCCTTAGCACGGTGCATGGACCGAGGAGCAGCATTTTAAGCATACAATTATAGAGCTTGACGTTTAACATGAAAGGGGAAGAGAAAGGCAATTGATAATTTCAAATAGATGTGACAGAGCCTCTATGATATAGACATAGAGCGAAGCTCGTCGTATTCGCACCTATCATTTTATCGATGATCCTGCAACCGATAATAGTATACTGATAATTGGTCATTCCTTTTAGAAGTTGATCATTCTTATGATATGGAGCAGCAAGTTAGTGGTAATGGTAGAAGTTCCAAAGTATTCCAACCTCCCCACCCATACATGCCACCATCATACTTGCCTCAGGAGGCTCCTCAGACACGTGTTGTTCAGGACGGTCAGGCAACAACCATTATTACATTGATGCACCAATGACATATAGTTTATCGGTACACTTTGTCATGGGAGCAATTTCAAGATTGGGTCTAACAGATATGCCAAATTGCTATACGAATTCATAGGAACGATGACACTGAGTCACCGATTGTGGAATCCCACCATTTATTATGGTGATAGAAGCATGTATATAAAATTTGCTTCCATTTATTACTAAATTTACTGAAATCTTAAAGTCTTAACATGTAACCTAACATTTCAACTCGTATCTTAGTAGATGATTCAATATCAAGGGAAGAACCATCCGAAACATGCCGCAAAGTTGCTCCTCAACATAAAAAAAGAAAGATAAATCCATTATCCCTTAATGGATTTAGACATTTTTTTTTAATTAAACTGAACTAAATTTGCATTAAGTTATAATTAAAAGTCTTTAATTTAAGCCTTGTTTATTTTTCAGGTATTTTTGGGTTTTTCGGTATGTATCCGGGCTTGGACCAGCACAATCAGTTACAGATCCACACGATATTGCATTCCTTGGTCACCACAACATAAAATCTCTGCCAAACTACAAAATCACACCTTTTGCTTCAAAAAATCAAGATGGACAGAAGATCTTTTCTATAATGCAAGGATATTTAATTAGCCAAGGATCTAACTTTTATAAAAATCAAAGAAAAATTGGACTTGCTAGAAATTCAAGAAAAATAAAGACAAATACGGGTCAACTAGGAGATGAGGAGGAGCAGATGCATGGTGGTAGGAGGCTGCGGCAGCAACAATAGTGATGACGTGGTAGTGGTGGCAATGTGGAAAGGAGGAGACGGAGAAAGAGAAACATGGAAACAATCGGATAAATAGAGAGATGAAGAGAGACATAAAGAATTAAAGATACAAACAAAATATCAACACCAAACAACAGGCTTACCAGCCAGCAACCTTCCTTACTGATCTCTTTACCACCTAGTAAACCCCATACTGTGAGCTTTACAAATGCAGTACAACTCATCCCAGACCAAACCGGGCAAAATCAGCAATTTCACATGCTGGTACCCTATCAGATAGATAAAAATGGAACCATACTCAGATTGAGATTTTGTTGATAAGCTAATTATTCTGGATTTATAAGTTTTGAGATCCCTTGACACATTTGGTTCATGAACTTCAGAATTGGAATCAATATAAAAATCTAAGTATGTTTATTGCAAATGCAATCTGTCTACAGTTTATTATTCTATGCTTAATTTACCTACTCTTACTACTCTTAAGCTCTATTTGTGCCAGATCCATTTTTGCATGCATAGCATCTATGTAACTAGACATTGCATCATACACCTTTAGTTATAGCAGGACATTTATTAAATGGTTCTACATCAGCACTTCCTCGTAACATTATGAACATTCCATGTTACTATACCTTTCAGTCTAGTAAAAAGAATTGCATCTGACTATAATTCAATCTACTCAGTATTATCAGACATTTATTGTTTTTCATTTTATCATTGATAACTAAAATCATCTATTTATTACATTCCATTCACCATATGTGTGACCTCCAAGTGGCCCCCAACTCTGCGTGGTCGTACTTGGTTTGGCATGGATATTAAGGTCACCTTTCATGCAAGGTAGTCTACTAGACAGTGTTGCCTAACCCATTTGACCCATACTGCAATGATTGCCAATTCTTTTGAATTCTACAACACCCACACATTGTCTACCTCCTCTGCAAAGAAGTTATGATTTTCTTTTCGTATGTACCAAAATTTGACCAGCATCTCTATTATGGATCTAGCATTAACATAAAAAATCAACACCAATTTATTCCTTAGAATGGCTGTTGTTTAACAAACATTTCTGGCAACTCTTTACACCATCTAACTGTAGATATTTATAGTCATCCTACTATTCTGTAATCGAATATAAGATATACCTATCTTGGTTAATCAAATACAAAACTATTTTGTGACATATCAAACTGAATGGTAGGTGATACAAATACAAAATGGCTGATGATAAAAACATACTCTTTTGTTTATTAATAGATATTTGAAACTTTCAAATATGTATCTAGGGGAGGCCATTCCTCCCTCCCCCAAACCCCCAAACTTAACCTCCAAGAGAAACCAGGTTCACCTATCTCCACCCGCATGATATCACTGGTCCATGGGTGGTCCAGCTGATACCTATTGTTCCCCATTAATCATGGTCCAGCTGATACCTATTGTGCACATGGGTAACCTCAATACGATGAGCATTGGTCCCTACAGAAACTTTAACAAATTTCATATTGTCCAACACACTTAGGCCTTTGATATTCTAAGACATTGAAACCATGAGGAGATCAATGCAATGGAATTTAAAAAACCTTCTTATATTGGAATTTGTGATGGAAGACGAGTAACAAAATATTTCTTTTAGATGATAGAGGAATAGAATTAGAGGAAGAGGAAGCTAATAGTGACAAGATACTAGAAAATAAATGGATAACTCCCAGAGTTGCTGAAGAATATTCCTAGAATAAAGGTCTTGCACCTCCACAGGTCTCACAAGAAGATGAAATCATTTCATCGGGAAAATAATTATGGTATTGCACCACTAGAACTCAATTCATTGATCTTCTGATTGATGCATTAGAATGTTCTAGCATCTGTTTATAGCCCAAGTACAACAAATGAAAATAAATATTTTAAAAAATTATTATAATTTAAAAAATATATGATTTGATGTTTCCTCCAAAGAAGATAATCTTCTTGATTGATATACTTCCATCCTCGTAGAGATCAATTTTTACAAAAATCTTCAATCACAATCATAATTTGAATTCTTTTAATTTTTTTTCACACTTTTTATTTTTTTCTATTCCTAGAGTAAATTAGGAAACTAGGTTATAATTATTATGGATGTTGCCATGTGGCAATTTATGATATATTCAAAATAACCCCTAAACTAATCAAAATTATTTAAATAAGTGATAGACTAAATTGGTCTAACATCATACGCCTCCACTACGTAGGAACTTGCCTCAAGTTCATGAAATAAGGATTGGTCTTGACGATGGAACATCTTGGCCAAACCGAAAGCTCTGGTACCAAATATGACGTAAGACAACCCTAAAGGTGATGCTTAATATGATGAGAGAATTGGTGGGGTGGGTAATAAATGAAAAAACAAACTAAAACGAAAAGAGGGAGGAAACGAGAAAAATCCAATTTTCGGAAATATTAATTTAAAAACTAAGGAACAAGTGTTGGATTCAATGCGTACCCAGATGGTCAAGGAGGAGAGCTTTAAGAGACGTTGCAAGTTCAATCAACGTGTCTTCATTGCAGGTTGGCTTCAGAGAGCAGAGGAAAGCAAGGCATAGTCTTAGACTCACCCCAAGTCCTCCGGCTGACAGGGAAACCATGGCCTTTCACCACTCATGTGGCATCCAAAGACTAATGATCTCATTACAATTATTCCCCGCTTTATACAGGCCACAAATACAAGAAGAACAGGAAGTAGCTAACAAGAAAGAAAATAAAAAACACATCAAGAAAATTCAATACATTGGATCTAGTTATTTTTTGAGAAGATAAACTTCTAGGATAGTTTTGCAAAATATTATTTTTTTTGTATGCATGATATTCTTCCTTTCTTGTAAGATGATGATTCTGTAAAGTAATCTTCCTTCTTTGTGCATTATGTCTTTCCTTTCTTGCAAGATGATGATTCTTGCAATATTTTATTTATTTATTTTGTTCTTCTACTTTATTGTCAATCTAGGAAATAAGATCCCAATTGTGTATGATGTTATGTGACTTGTGACAACCCTAAAATATCAATTGAACTTGAACCTGAGTTTACCATCAATGCAAAGTGATTCGGGACAGTCCTTTTCTTTCCACATCAGCGAAATAAAACTTGATTTTCATCAATTTGTCAAGTATTCGTAGGAAAAACATCATAGCAAAGATAATGCTCTAAACCACAACTAAACTAGTTGAGGAAACCAACAAAAGATAAACAATAAATGTGTTCTTTAAGCATCAAAAATTGACCAAATAAAAATGAAAATAAGGAGAAAAAGGGAGAGAAGACAAGCAAATACACAAGAAAGAGAGGTGGAGGTGGCAAGAAAGAAGAAAGGAAGGATGTGAATGTTCATTGTGCTTTCAAGCCTTTGGGTCTTCCATTCGGTACATAATGAATCCCCGGGCCCCAACACTTAGATTTCCCTGACCTGTCATATATCTATAATAAATGTTTAATTGACATTTACTGCCTCAAACACAGCTAACTCCTTAATCGCAATCTTGTGAAGTACAATATAACTTTAGCACCTAAGGAGCTTGTAAATGCATTTCAAGTGTACTAACTTATCATAAACCAGTTTCTCTCTAATTCATCATGTAAAGAAAGAAAAAGAAAATAATTCCATGTATTCACAAACACAGCTAACTACTTAATCACAATCTTGTGAAGTACAATATAACTTTAGCACCTAACGAGCTTGTAAATGCATTTCAAGTGTACTAATTTGTCATAAGCCAGTTTCTCTCTAATTCATCGTATAAAGAAAGAAAAAGATAAATAATTCCATGCATTCACAAAACCAAACCAAAAATCAACCTAGAATCACAAGATGAAGCAAGAATAAAAAAACAAACCATCCAACTCAAACCATAATCACCAATTATTACATCCAGCAGTAGCAGATGACGAACCCGAAACCCGGTACCAATTCGCAGAAGAGGACGAAACCGTCCTCTTCAGAATGTAGAAAACAATGTCCCATATTTCACAAAAATTTCCAAAACCGTCTCCTCAAGATCATAGAAACCCTAACCAATAAATCAATCCAAACCAAGCTACACGAAACATTCTCATGCAATCAAGAATTCTCTGCAATAATCCTCATCTTCCATACCCCACCATTTCATCAGAACTTGAAACCGAATGTCAAAATCTCGACGAATCCAAGACACAGCGCTCGTATCATTGAAGATACGAAATAGCACAATTGCCTTCCAAGAACGTCAAGATACTGGTTTCGAATCCAAGAATCAAGAAGAAGAAGAAGAAGAAGGACCTTCTCAAGAGTTGCAGGGATTTAGAATACACCGAGGATCTGACCAGCCGAAAAATGAAAGGGAAAAGGGAGGAAGTGATGGAAATCCCAGCAGAAACGCGGCCTCCGTCCGCCACGACTTCGACGGATGAGAAGCAAAAGCCGAACACCATCTGCTATATGAGCACCGAGGAGCGTCGACCGTCTGATTCATCATGGAATAAATATTATAATCAATTCTTTTTGCAGAAAACACCTAAAAAATATATTTTTAAACAAATATATATATATATATATATATATATATATATATATATATATATATATATATATATGGCGAATTTATGAAAATAAACATAGGTTCACTAAGGTTTTATTAATCGATTTGGGTTAAGATCATTTAGTATTGATTTAATATTTTAACTCTATTAAAGTGACTTACAGAGTGATTTTAATGTGCCATGATCGTATGGGTGTTGATCGGGATAAAAGGATTTAAGGTCTATTTTAATTCTTATAATTTTGAGTATAGGCCACTTATGTTTTTATGATTTATTTATATCAAAAATATTTTTTATTTTAAAAATATAACATATAATCCCCTCTCGTTAAATTGAACAAAAGTTAAAATTCGATCTAAGTTAACATATATTATGGTTTAATTATATGATATATTGATTCACAATAAATCATTAACTCAAACTTGATATGAGAATATTATATATTATATTTTTTAAAATATAAAAGATTATCTTAGACACAAATAAATCATAAAGACTTAAATGACCCGTATCAAAATCACAAGAGTTAAAATAAATATTAATCTGATAAAAAAAAAATAGAAGCTTTTCTTATATCACTTTGTTTTTGTCAGTCTCTTTTATTTTTCTCTTCTTTCTTCCATACGTGTTATTGATTTTATTCTTATATATTTCCTAGTTCTTTATTTTTTCTTATCATCTTGAATTAATAAGATAAAAAAATATCATATAATTATATTGATATCTTTTAAAAAATATTTGTTTTACTTGCATGAAAGCTAATATGTTAACTCATTTTATTATCATATTGGTTAATTGATTTAAAAAATTATATTTTTAATTTTAATTATCTTATTGTAGAGAGGATCATAATGAAGTATTTTTAGTTCTTGATAATATTAATAGATAGACATTAGATGAGACATCAAATTTGAGTGAAAATCATTTGCTAAATGGTCAAACTATAAAAATTCCAGTTTGAAGGAAAGTAATTTTTTTTTATTGAAAACTAGGCCTTCAAACTTATTATAAACTTAACTCATTGTAACTCATTTTATTATGATGAAAATAATAATAGTGGTATTTTTGAAAATAAATTAGTTAAAGAAATACTACAAGAATAGGTTGAAGGTGATATAAACCCTAATATTTATGATGTATTAGATGTCGGGGCTAATTATAGATTACCACATGTAATTAGTTACCTTTAGTAACTCGGCCCGTATATTTCAAAAGTTATATTGAGATTATTGTACTTACCAAAGTAAAATATTTAACCATATTATTTCAATAAAACCTCTCTCTCTTTCTTGATTTTTAATCCTTTAAGATTATCTTTTTAACTCTAAACAAGATATCAATGTTTTAATTTCATAAGTATAAAGATCCCAATGTAATTTTTAAAAATATAAGAAATAAAATACTAAAAAGAACTAATTATAGAAGATAATTTGTAATTAGTCATAGATGTTGTTGGTCAGCGAGTTATTTTAACTGTGGATATGTATGTTAATGTTAAATAAGTAATTGTTAAATATGGTTATAAGCTAAGATGATAGTGTATTGTTAAACACACTAGTTCCTTTCGATTTGTTTATTGGTCAAATATAATATTTGAATGATATTAAAGTTATTTTGTTATATTTTTTGATATATACTATCTTGTAACCCAAATAATATGTTTCTATAAGTGTTTTTGAGATAGGGCTAAATTTTGATATTAAACATGTTGCAACTAGAGGTTAATAGATAAAAATAAAATGTAAGATTTCTAATTGTCAATAGATGTTAGTAGCTCATGATGAAATTGATCGTTTTTGAATTATCAAAGGTTCATAAAGAGCATAATTGTAATTTATCAAGATTGAATAGGGATTATAAGGAATATAATAGTAGTTCTTTCACTATAGATCAAATGAAAGATCAAGTCATGACAAATGTTGATTATATTCAAAAAATAATTATTGTTAATATTAAAAAAAGATTTAAAATTAATTTTTTACACAAGAAGGCTTATCTTGCATGAGAGATTGCACTTAATAGGGTTAGTGGTGACTTTAACTAGTCATATATTGATATAATTCTATTTTTAAGATAGTTAAAACTGTATAGCTGTGAGACTCATGTCCAAATAACAATTTCATCAAAAATTATTGTTACAAACTTCTTAATGCATACATAATAAATTAGAAAATGTTAAGACTGACAATTGTTGATAATAATATTTTTATCATTTTAACAAGTTAGTATTCTTTTTACACATTGACAAAAACCTATAACATGAAACTTTCCCAAAAAATGACACTTTTATATAACATTTATATAATTTTTTTAGTTTAAAATTTCCTCATCAATAATATTAGAATTAAGCTCAGTCAAGCAACATATGTATTCCAATATGCATTGGAAAAACAAAGGGCCGAAGACAGGTTATGATCACCAACCTTGCAATGGTTTGGTTTTAAAATCTTATTTTTCTAAGAGAAAAAAAATATTATTTATTCAAAATTCTAGCTGATAGGGCAAAATCCGACCTGGCTGCCAAGTCATCACACCTTCGGACAGCTGAGCCACTGACGTGGCCAAACCCACGTAGCCGGTCAACCGGATGTACGAAGGGTACCAGGTGCCGTACCACCGACCTGGCACAGGTAAGGTCGGCAACCCCTACCTGCAGGCGCACGCTTCCCCACCAGTACGAAGGCAAGGCGTGAGGCGCGGCAACATGGTGAGTCATGAATGCGGTAAGGTCGTCAGGTACGAACAACCCACAACACCCACTATAAAAGCTCCTGCACCTCCACAGGGGCAGGGGGATCGCAAAAAAGACCACAAAACTGACTTGATCGTCGGAGGGGTCACGTCGGGCACCTACCCGACCCGACCTCCTTGCAGGAACCAGCGGTCGACCCCGGCAGGGCGACCTCTTCTCCACCAAGGCTCCGCCACTCCAGCATCAGAACTCCCGAGTCGACCCCTGAATCACCGCTCATCCGAACCGGCTCCGCTCCGTGCCGAAGAAATTGCGAAGCGGGCGAACTAGCGCACACGGGCCTGGACCAGCAAAGGCTTGCTCGACACATTTAAAGGCGAAACACGTCCACCTGGCAAGCCCCAAAAAAGACTATCATTTTGGCGCTAGAAGGAGGGCCCATGTCGCCGGAACGCTCACTCGCTGACTCGGCACCAGAGCGCCGAATGGAACCCGATCACCCTCGGTCGACCGAGGAAGTCCCGGCTGCTATGCCGACTCCCAATCGCTTTTGGAGAATGATGACTGACCCCGGGTTCCCGTCACCCGCATCCAACCCTGCACTCCCCATGGTCACCGCCGAGGCCTTCCTCGGCCTCACCAGTCAAGTCCAGGCGCTCGCGGGCATGGTGCAGACCATAATCCCGTATCTACCGCAACTGGTGCAGTCGGCAGCACACCAGTCAGCGCCTCCGCGGGCGGAGTCTCCGACGGCCCCAAGTCGGGGAATCCCGCCCGCCGCCGAGGCGCCACCGCCACGTATCACCGAGGCCCCTCCACCTCGGATCCCGGCTTCGCCGACGTCAGTACCAAGCCGATCACAAAGCCGCTCTTGCAACCCGACGCCGACTGAACCTGATCTCGACGTCCTATCAACTGATTCCACCGACTCCTTGAGGGAACAGGTTCGTCGAGTCCATCGACGACTCGACGAGGTTCAGAGAGAAGTCCTCAGGTCGAAAGACGAAGCTGGGGAGGGCCCAAAAGGGGGCTCCCCCTTTACCCCTGAGATACACTCAAAGCCCCTGCCGCCCACATTCAGGCTACCTGCCCTCGAACCCTATGACGGCAGCGGAGACCCAAAGGAGCATATTGCTACGTTCTGCGCCCAGATGGCCCTGTATGACACTTCAGAGGCACTGATGTGTCGAGCCTTCCCGACCACCCTCCGAGGATCGGCCAGAAACTGGTATGCCCGGCTAAAACCCGCCTCAGTACCATCATTTGATGTATTGGCAAGAGAATTCGAGTCCAATTTCTTGGCAAGCGCGCGCCCAAGGCCCACCACAGCCTCACTCCTCGGGATGGCCCAAGGGAGCGATGAACCCCTCTCCCAATTCGTGAGAAGATTCACCTCACAAGTACAGGGCATTCCGGACCTCCATCCGTCGCTGGCCATCCAGGTGTTTCTGACGGGACTGAGGCCCTCTAGGTTCTTCTGGTCGCTGATCGAGCGGCCACCAACAACTCTGCCCGAGATGTTGCAGCGGGCACATCAGTACGTGGCGGCCGAGACTCTCATAGCCGGCAAGCGGGACGAGGCGAAACGCCCACGGGGCGAGCAGTCTCGGGGGCATCCAACCCCGCCTCTCAGGAAAAGAGAGGATAGGTCGGGCCTGTTACCGGCCAGACCTCCTCCAATCCCCCTCAACTCGACCCGAACCGAGATCTTCCTCCAAATACGGGAGAAGGGACTCTTGAAAACACCAAGCCCAATGAAGTCGCATCCTGAGCGGCGTGACAAGAGGAGGTACTACCGGTTCCATCGGGAGTACGGTCACGACACTGAGGAATGTCGCGACCTCCAATACCAGATCGAGGACCTCATCAAGCGCAGTCATTTGCGGCGATACGTCCGAGAACAGCCACCTCTCTCGGACGGCCGGCCACCCCGAGACCCGTCCCCCCGACCACAGGGCCCGGTCGAAAAACAGATCGACGTCATCTTCGGCGGCCCAGCCTCAGGCGGCAACAGCTCGTCGGCACGCAAAGCTTATGCGCGCTCCAAGGTCGGGAAAAGGCCGATGCACCATGAAGAGCTCGACGTCGCGTTCAGATCGCAGGACGAGGAGCATGCATCTCACGACGACGCGCTAGTGATCTCAGTCCGCATGGCAAATGCCTATGTCAAGCGGGTTATGATCGACACGGGAAGTTCGGCCGACATTTTATATTTCAATGCCTTCCAACAGTTGGGACTGACCGACCTGGACCTCACCCCCCTGACATCTACCTTGACAGGGTTCACTGGGGACTCCATTTCCCCCATGGGGACGACTACGATCCCTGTCACGCTCGGGGGAGAGCCGAGGTCAAAGACCCTGATAGTACCATTCATGGTGGTCAGGCTCCCATCCGCCTACAACGCCATCATCGGGCGCCCGACCCTGAATCGGCTCAGGGCGGTCGTCTCAACGTACCACCGGGTCCTGAAGTTTCCAACTCGAGCCGGGGTCGGCGAGGTCAGGAGCGACCCGAAGGAATCCAGACAATGCTATCTGGCGGCGACAACGCTGTGCAAAAAGCCAAGAACCGGACCGATCAATGCCACGACGCCGGACCCAGTGAAAGACGCCCGGGATACCCATTCCGCGGAGAGGATTCTCGAGCTACCACTGGACCCGAGTCGCACGGGCAAACTAGTAAAGGTCGGGGCGGAGTTAATGGAGGATCAGCAAATCCAGCTGATAGATTTCCTGAGGAAGAACGACGACGTCTTCGCATGGACCCCGAACGACATGCCAGGGGTCGACCCGGAGGTTGCCCAACACTACCTAAACATCTCCCCCGACGCCCGACCAGTAAAGCAACGCCCGCGAAAGTTCGCCCCGGATCGCCAGAAGGCCATAGAAGACGAGGTCACCCGCCTGTTGGACGCACAGCTCGTCGAGGAAGTAAAGTACCCGACCTGGCTGTCCAATGTTGTACTTGTTAAAAAGGCAAATGGAAATTGGCGGATGTGTGTTGATTACACTGATCTCAATCGGGCTTGCCCGAAGGACTGCTACCCGCTCCCTCGCATTGACCAACTTGTGGACGCCACGTCCGGGCATCAGCTGTTCTCTTTTATGGATGCCTTCTCGGGATACAACCAGATCCAAATGGCCCCGAGAGACAAAAGAAACACGGCATTTATCACGCACAATGGCACATATTGCTACAAGGTGATGCCGTTCGGATTGAAGAACGCCGGTGCGACCTATCAGCGCCTCGTCAACCGAATGTTCAAAGACCAAGTCGGCAGGAACATGGAAATATATGTCGACGACATGATAGTCAAAAGCCGACATGCCGAGACCCATCTCTCCGACCTGGAGGAAACATTTCGCACATTGAGAAAATACAGGATGCGCCTCAACCCAATAAAGTGTACTTTCGGCATCACCGCCGGGAAGTTCCTCGGCTTCATAGTGCACCAGCGAGGAATCGATGCCAACCCTGACAAAATAAAGGCCATACAGGAGATGCAGTCACCCAAGACTGTAAAGGAGGTACAGCGACTAGCGGGAAGGATAGCGGCCCTGAGCTGCTTCATTTCTCGGGCCGGAGATAAGAGCTCAGTCTTTCTTCGCGCATTGAAGTCGGCAAAAGACTTCAAATGGACTCCCGAGTGCGAGGAAGCCTTCCGCTAGCTAAAAAGTCATCTCGGGAACCTGCCGCAGCTGGCCTCGGTGAAGGATAACGAGTCGCTCGGCCTGTACCTCGCCGCGACCGACCTGGCTGTTAGCTCGGTCCTGGTAACACTGGACAAAACCGGGGAAAGGCCGGTCTACTACACCAGCCACGTCTTGGCAGGACCTGAGCTTCGATACCCCCTTATAGAAAGGATAGCCTTGGCGCTTATTCTGGCCTCCAGAAAACTGAGGCCATATTTCCAGACACACCCCATTAAGGTGATAACCGACCAACCCCTGCGACAGATCCTCTCAAAATTTGATGTTGCAGGTCGGATGCTGAAGTGGTCGGTAGAGTTGGGGGAGTTCGATATCGAATATGAGCCAAGAAAGGCAATCAAAGGCCAAGTGCTCGCGGACTTCCTGTCGGAGCTCATGCAGCCATCAGTCCCTCAAAGCCCGACCCCCGGGTGGACCTTACACATCGATGGGTCAGCAAATTCGGAGAGAGGAGGGGTCGGCCTGGTGTTCAAAGACCCCTCCGGTCACACTTACGAACATGCCTTGCGACTGGGGTTCAGAGCCACCAACAACGAAGCCGAGTATGAAGCGCTCCTGTTCGGCCTCAAGGTCGCAGCCGACCTAGGGGCAGAAGATATAGAGGTATTCACCGACTCCCAACTTGTCGCTGGCCAAGTTAATGGCACGTTCGAAACGCGGGAAGCTGCAATGATCAAATACCTCGCCGAGGTACGGCTGGCAGCGGCGCGATTTCAAAAGTTCGTCATCACCAAGGTGCCCCGCAACGAGAACACGCAGGCAGATGCCTTGGCCAAATTGGCCTCCTCCCGCGCAACCGACACACCAACCGGGCCAACGGTTAGGACCGTCGGGCCATCCATTGGCCCGACCCTCATGACCGTCGACCAAGAAGATGGAAGTTGGACCAACGAAATCCTCCGCTTCAAACAAGCGGGAGTCTTACCTGAGGATAAGGCAGCCGCCCGAAGAGTCAGAAGGGCAGAATCATGGTACTGCATCATTGATGGCCGCCTCTACCGACGAGGTTTCAGCCGACCTCTGCTTCATTGTCTGAACCCGACCGAAGCACAGACCACCTTAGCCGAGATCCATGAAGGTATATGTGGAGACCATGTCGGCGCTCGCACCCTGGCGCACATGGTCCTAAGGCAAGGATACTATTGGCCTACACTACGAAAGGATGCTCAAGCATATGTTCGAAATTGCGAGCCATGCCAAAAGCACGCCCGATTCCAACATAGACCGATGGTGCCGCTCTCGACCGCCGACTGCGCCTGGCCCTTCGCCCAATGGGGAATGGACCTCCTCGGTCCCTTCCCCCCAGCCTCGGGACAGAGAAGGTTCCTGATAGTCGGCGTCGATTATTTCACCAAGTGGCTCGAAGCCGAGCCGCTGGCTTCCATTACCGAGAAGCAAGTCGAAGGGTTCGTGTGGAAGAACATCATAACCAGGTTCGGCCTCCCTAAGGCGATCATCACCGACAACGGCACGCAATTCAACAACGCCAAGTTCAAGGCGTTCTGCCAGAGCTATCGCATCCAACTGAAGTTTAGCTCGGTGGCTCATCCCCAGGCTAACGGTCTGGCCGAAGTAACAAACCGAGCCATCCTTGAAGGATTAAAGAAGAGGGTCTCCGACGCCACGACTTCCTGGGTGGATGAAATCCCAAGTGTCCTATGGGCGTTGAGAACGACCCCTAAGACCCCGACGGGCGAATCGCCTTATAGCTTGGCATTCGGGTCTGAGGCCGTGCTGCCTCCCGAGGTGGTCTTCCCAACCCTTCGCACTCAAAGTCAAAATCGGGAGGAGTCTGATCAGCAACTCCGTAAAAATCTCGACCTATTGGAGGAAAAGCGGGCCGATGCTCATCTCCGAGCGCTGGCCTACCGGAGGGCTGTCGCGAAAACCTACAACCAACAAGTGCGCCCAAAGCGTGTCGGCCCGGGCGACTTGGTGCTCCGCAAGACCGAGGTCAGCGATCCGACTAGATCCCGCGGCAAGCTGGCCCCGAACTGGGAAGGTCCCTACCGAGTTATAGACACTATCCGAGACGGGACTTATACACTGGCAACCATGGAAGGTCGAGTACTACCAAGAACCTGGCATATCACGAACCTGCGAAAGTTCTACGTGTAGCCATATGTCGCAACTCGTACCAAATTGGAATGCAATGGTGGCACCAAAATAACCCGACTTGTATTAACCCTTGGAAAAAGTACAAAGGAGGTCGGGGCCGACCCGGGTTACAAGCTTCAAAAAAAGAAAAAGAACAAAATTGGTCAGGGCCGATCTAAGGGCTACCTGACCCGAGTTACAAGTTCCTAGAAGAAACAAAACTAAGACTCGGGAGGCACCGAGTCGTCAAAATCTTGCCGACGCTCCATTGGTACTGAGTCGTCCTCGGGGTAAATCGTGAACGGATCCTCTTCGACGTCGGCGTCGGGGTGGCGGGCACGAAAACGAGCTCGCGCCACCCGATATCCGTACTCGTAGGTGACCCGTCCCATCCGCTTTAAACCTTCTTTAAAACCGAGGGACTCCTTGTATTCAGCGACAACAATTTTGGGCAGCTCAGCTCGAGCTTGCTCCAAGTCCTTCACCGATTGGAGCAGCTCGTCGTCCATCCTCCTGGCCCGGGCCCGGGCCTCCTTCAGCAGGTGATGGGAGTCACCCAGATGACCCCTCAGCTCTTTTTCCGAGGCCTCATGCCTGAGGAGCTCCTCTGCTTTTTCGGCCTTGAGCTTTTCGAGCTCCTCCTGCAGCCTCGACGCCCGCTCCTCGGCCTCAGCAACTGCCTCGGGCCCGCCCTTCGACTTCAGGACGTCGAGCTCCTCCTGTTGCTGCTTGACCCGGTGGTCCATGAAAGTGATCAGTCGACCAGCATCATGGACCCGGTCGACCAACGCCATTTGAAGGTGCTGGCTCTGCACGGAAGGACTTTGTAAAAAAAAAGAAAGTGAGGGAGAATGGGAAGGAAATTCATAAGTCGGCCGGCTTACCAGGACGAGCTCTTTAGTAGCTCGGGCCATCAAGACCTCCGACGGGAGCGTGTACAGCTCCCGTGCCAGTTGGGGATGGAGAATCCCCCTTTCATATTCCTCGGCGGCGGACGAAGTGTGCCACACCTTCGTCGAGTTCCTGAGTCCCGCCCACCGAGCCTGCAGCTCCTTCTCGGGGTCTTGGAGCCCCAGGTCAGACATCATCAGGGCATAGTAGCCCTGGTCTCCCTTGCAGACCTTCGTCCGGAAGAGGTCCTTCATGGACCTCGGGCGCTCATGGACCGGGGAAGCGGCCCCCTCCTCAGACTCGGCGGGCGCTTCCGGTCTCGCAGGCGACGCGGCGGGCTCTTTTCCCTTGGAGCGATGTCGGGAGCCTCCTTCGCCCGCCGGGGATTTGTGCTTCCTCGACAGCACCTTTGTCCTCTTAACGGGTTCCCCCGTCGCATCAGCACGTCCGGTCGGAGGGGGAACCGGTCTCTTCGCCGACACCCTTGGAGCCTCCCGAGCTGGGGAGGCGCGGGCCTCATGAGCGGAGGGGCGGCTCGGCGGGACCCGTCCCCCGGCTACCCTCGGCATCCCACGGAGATCTCCGAGGTCCATCCGATCTGCGTCACAACTTACAGGTCAGTACAAGATTAGCAAGGCTTGAACAAAATAAAAGCTAGTACCCTTAGAGGCCGGACTCAAACCCGCCTCAAAGAGCCAAAGTTCGGTCATTTCCTTAATCGCACAAGAAGAGGAAAGAATCCCCTTCAGTCGACCGACCAGGACGGCCTCCTCCTCGGACAAATAAGGGGGGGCATTGCCAATCGGATGAGCCGACCAGCTAAACCCGAATCCCCAACCCAGACCACTGACATAAAGGTAGCGGGACTTCCAGCCCTTGTTGCTGGAAGGCGCCCTGGCAACCCTAAAACCCACACGAGCGGTGAGGTAGTAACCTCCCCGACTCTTGCACAGGCGAAAGCACGCCATGAACAAGTCCCGGGTCGGGATAATTCCCGCTCCTCGGCACTCACCTAAAAAAACCACTAGGTAACGCCACGAGTTGGGCGCTACCTGACTCGGAGAGACTCTCCACCGCTTCAGGCACTCCTCGATCAGAGGGTGCAAAGGAAACCGAAGGCCGGCTTCCAGGGCATCTACCGAGATGCACATGCCGGGGACGTCCAAACTGTAAGGACGCTGCCCCGGCTCCGGAACATACAACCCGTATTCAGCCGGGATGCTGTACCGTGCCCTGATTGCGGCAAGTGACCCCTCGGTCACTGCCGAGTCGAGGTCATGATGTGACATAATGACCTCCAAGTCCCTCTGAACCCGCGCGTCGACAGGCGACGGGGGCCCAGAAGACGCTCCCGAGGAACTAGCCCCAGGACCACTACGACTCGACTCCCCCGACCCCGAGGGAGAAGCGACTCTGACACTAGTGGAGGAGTCCGACGAGGTCATCGCGACCTGTTTAGAAGGGGGCTGCCGAGCTGAAAAAGCAGGGACTACTAGGGTGGTCCGAGGCAGAGGCAGCGAGAAAGCAAAAAGATCAAGTGAGGTCTCTGCGCAGCCCCCCAACCAATTTATAGCGCCCAGGCGTGCCGTTTCAGATTCCCGAGGTAAGAGAAAACGCCGCCGCGCCGAGGAAACACTCAGCGCATTGAATGCGCCATGATTGCGACCGAAACCCTAGGAAATATAAATATATATATATATATATATTCGTGCGCGCCAAAAAAAAAAAAAAAAAAAAAAAAATCTCTCGGCAAGATCTCCGGATTTGCGCCCGAGTTCACCCTCTCGGCCAAATCCCCGAATTTGCGCCCGAGTTCGCCCTCTCGGCCAAATCTCCAGATTTGCGCCCGAGTTCACTCTTTCGGCCAAATCTCCGGATTTGCGCCCGAGTTCACTCTCTCGGCCAGATCTCCGGATTTGCGCCCGAGTTCACTCTCTCGGCCAGATCTCCGGATTTGCGCCCGAGTTCACTCTCTCGGCCAAATCTCCGGATTTGCGCCCGAGTTCACTCTCTCGGCCAAATCTCCGGATTTGCGCCCGAGTTACTCTCTCGGCCAAATCTCCGGATTTGCGCCCGAGTTCACTCTCTCGGCCAGATCTCCGGATTTGCGCCCGAGTTCACTCTCTCAGCCCAAATCTCCGGATTTGCGCCCGAGTTCACTCTCTCGGCCAAATCTCCGGATTTGCGCCCGAGTTCACTCTCTCGGCCAGATCTCCGGATTTGCGCCCGAGTTCACTCTCTCGGCCAAATCTCCGGATTTGCGCCCGAGTTCACTCTCTCAGCCCAAATCTCCGGATTTGCGCCCGAGTTCACTCTCTCGGCCAAATCTCCGGATTTGCGCCCGAGTTCACTCTCTCGGCCAGATCTCCGGATTTGCGCCCGAGTTCACTCTCTCGGCCAAATCTCCGGATTTGCGCCCGAGTTCACTCTCTCGGCCAGATCTCCGGATTTGCGCCCGAGTTCACTCTCTCAGCCCAAATCTCCGGATTTGCGCCCGAGTTCACTCTCTCGGCCAAATCTCCGGATTTGCGCCCGAGTTCACTCTCTCGGCCAGATCTCCGGATTTGCGCCCGAGTTCACTCTCTCGGCCAGATCTCCGGATTTGCGCCCGAGTTCACTCTCTCGGCCAGATCTCCGGATTTGTGCCCGAGTTCACTCTCTCAGCCAAATCTCCGGATTTGCGCCCGAGTTCACTCTCTCGGCCAAATCGCCGGATTTGTTCCCGAGGTCATTTTCTCGGCCAAACCTCCACACATTCCCGAGCTCAGGCTCGGTCGGATTTGGCTTCCTTCGCCACATTCCCGAGCTTAGGCTCGGTCGGATCTACTCTTGCTGCGCTGTGCTCCCGAGCTCAGGCTCGGTCGGATTTGGCTTCCTGCGCCACATTCCCGAGCTTAGGCTCGGTCGGATCTACTCTTGCTGTACCTCATTCCCGAGCTCATGCTCGGTCGGATTTGGCTTCCTGCGCCACATTCCCGAGCTTAGGCTCGGTCGGATCTACTCTTGCTGTACTACACTCCCGAGTTCGCGCGCGGTCGGATGAGGCCCCCCGCGCCATATTCCCGAGCTCGCGCTCGGTCGGATCCACTCACGCAACGCTACATTTCCGAGCTCATGCTCGGTCGGATCAATTCGGGCCCACGCTCAGGACTAATTTAAGGCTGCCCCAAACAGCGATCACACGCGAAACCTCATCTTCGACACCCCAATCAGGCGCCTCGAGAGGGTCTGCCTGGGGGGGGGGAAGAATGATAGGGCAAAATCCGACCTGGCTGCCAAGTCATCACACCTTCGGACAGCTGAGCCACTGACGTGGCCAAACCCACGTAGCCGGTCAACCGGATGTACGAAGGGTACCAGGTGCCGTACCACCGACCTGGCACAGGTAAGGTCGGCAACCCCTACCTGCAGGCGCACGCTTCCCCACCAGTACGAAGGCAAGGCGTGAGGCGCGGCAACATGGTGAGTCATGAATGCGGTAAGGTCGTCAGGTACGAACAACCCACAACACCCACTATAAAAGCTCCTGCACCTCCACAGGGCAGGGGGATCGCAAAAAAGACCACAAAACTGACTTGATCGTCGGAGGGGTCACGTCGGGCACCTACCCGACCCGACCTCCTTGCAGGAACCAGCGGTCGACCCCGGCAGGGCGACCTCTTCTCCACCAAGGCTCCGCCACTCCAGCATCAGAACTCCCGAGCCGACCCCTGAATCACCGCTCATCCGAACCGGCTCCGCTCCGTGCCGAAGAAATTGCGAAGCGGGCGAACTAGCGCACACGGGCCTGGACCAGCAAAGGCTTGCTCGACACATTTAAAGGCGAAACACGTCCACCTGGCAATCCCCAAAAAAGACACTATCACTAGCGATACCTAAACATTAGATGTATATATAAGAAGCGAGAATTATTGTTTTATCTATACACATGATTAATTTTTAGATCTAGAAAATTGGACAGAGAATGTATGATCTAACTATGCAATTTAGTAGTCTCCTAATGGCAGATTACTAACATTTTGACCAACACTAGATAATAGTTGCTAAGATTATTCAATTTCTTCTTTGATTGTCATGACTTTACATCTTGTCAAACAAATAAATAAATTATGATCAAATCACAATCTTATAATAAGAACAAGAATAATCAATCCCCTTGCCCCTTATTTTTTAAAAACTAAGAAATTTAATTTTTGAGTTTAAATTTGTATACTTATTTTGCATATCTACTTTTTTTTCACTTTATTCTTTTATGTTATTTTGATTCTCTTCCATCATTGCTTAATTTCCCATAAGTTTGTTGATTTATGTAGTAAAAATCTAATATCTCCTCCCCTACCAGAGGTAGCAGCATAGTTGAATTTAATTCATCCTATATATATATATATATATATATATATATATATATATATATATATATATATATTGTCATAGTTGTGTAGAAATTAGCTGTTTCTAAGTATAGTCCGTAAGTACGCTGTTGTCATTCTCTACAAGGGCAAACGTGTTACCGGCTTTGTGATTGGTTTACGTTTCCCGTTCAGCTGCGGACCCGTCTTTTAATCCAGTGGGTAAGCGGGTAGAAACGAAGGTAAAAGAACTGGTGGGAGAATTATATTTGTTTTTGATATTATATTGATCTCTCTAATCACACCGACACTGAGCTCTCTTGCCGTTACCGACACCCGACGGGAGATGCGGCTTTCGGAGCGCGGCGGGGACGGTGATCAGTGATCTGGGTAGCCCCGGCTCCCATCGGTTTCTTCTTCTTCCCAAGATCGAGGTGTCGGATGGCCGGCTCCGCTACTTTGGCCTCAGTGTCCTTGTTCGTTTTTCTCCTCGGCTTCGCGCAATGTAAAACCGTGAAGAGAGACGGTACTTCCTGCACTGTCTGCTGCATTCATTTCAAGATCTGGGTTGCATTACCTCCCGAGTCCTCTGTTTTAGTGTAGAAAGGTGCGTGTTTTGGGAGTGTGGTGATTTTGCTTGGGGTCCCTTTGCTCTTTGATGAGATGGATTAATGGGGTTTTGAGATTGGAAGCAAGGGCTTAAGCCGTGGTAAAATAGTTGCCTTTTTTGTTTGAGTAGGAAAGATAGCCAAAATCTGTTTTTTGTTTGTGCAGCTGCATTTTTATTTTCAAATTAATTCCTGGTTTTTTTCAAAATTTGTCACTTTAAATCACGAGCTGGGTGGTAAGGGCACTATCAACTGCAATAGTAGATACAATTTGATGTGTCTCCACTCTCCAGATTTAGCTTATCCAGTACAACGAGATACTATATACCCTTTATCTACTAATTGGGATCCTTTACTCCCTGTAAGCTGCAACCTGAATTTCTCGTTTCAATTTACAGTCCGTTTGCTTTTCGGTTCACTATGGTGCACAATTTAGAATGTTGAAAATGGGGTCCAATCTCAGCAATGTGCATTTGATTTTATTAATATTAACTGACAAAAAGGTTCGACAGACATTTCTTCTTTAAAATTCTTCAAAAAAACCTAAATGAAAGAAATATGGATGATTTCATAGCTTTCAGTTCTTCAGCGACTATTGTTTTAATTACATGGAAACCGGAAAGACAAAAAAAAATAAAAATTAATTGCAGCAAGTGATCAGAGTATGTGAGGGTGGGTCTTGGTACAACAGTAAGGTGCTCCTTTTTGACGTTGGAGACTAAGCTGTGTACATTGACTCTACCAAACCCTCCATTGGCGGGAGACTCGTGCACTAGGCACACTCCTTAAGTGACCAGAATTCAATATATAACATGATTCAATAATAATGAATCAAATAATCATATGCCTATCTCACACATACCATGAAGTTAAGTGGCATATTCCATGTCTGTGTCCATACTATCACTTGGGATATTCCACAATGGCTATTCTGTTCATTGTGATAGTACAATTCTCATTATGTTTAATTTATAAGTTGAATTGTTATTTTTTAAGATGAGAATATGCATTGATAGTATATAATTTAAATGTATAGAACTTGTTGGTGCCTTCTTATGAGTCGAGAAACTATCTTTTCTTGCAGTAAAAGCACTGAATGAAATTAAGGCTTCACTTGGTTGGCGAGTGGTTTATGCATGGGTTGGAGATGATCCTTGTGGAGATGGTGACCTTCCCCCATGGTCAGGTGTTACATGCTCACAGCAAGGAGATTACAGGGTCGTTACGGAATTGTATGTCAAATTTCTATTCTTCCTCCTGAATATTGATATATATATATTGTCTTAAATTCCTATTATCTGCCCTTTTCTCTTTGTATGATGGACAAGATGATAAATGATTCTGTCTTAGTTTCCTCAGATGCAATTTGTAAGTTATCTATTTGGCTTTTGTGACAGCTTCTGGTTAAAAAAAGATATCCACAATTTTACGTTCTTGATTATAATGGCTTTTGATGGTCTGATTCAGTATGAAATTATACCATACAAGATATCTGGCTGTGATACTTGTTAAGAATTTATTCAAAAATAAACAAAGAATATGTGGTTACAAGCTTTACAAAAACACATAAGTTTGAGCGAAGTTATTGTTTGAGATAGAAATAACCTTGTCTTTCTTTTTTCAAGTTTATCCTGTAGGTCTGACACATGGGGATTTAAATTCTAATGTCGCTACCTCCTTTATTGTGTTAGTATGCAGCGAGGACTAATACTATCACTATAGTGCTTGGACAACAAATACTATGAGTCTGTATGGGCAAACTGATATACTGGAACATTAATGAGATATTCAAAACTGATCTCTCAAGAAAGCAGTGCATCTTTCTATTTGCTATCTGTAAGTTGTGCTTCTGATGGCAACTTTTAGTGAAAATATTGTCTGGTGAATACTAACAAATGCAAAAAAAGTGCACTGCTGCTTATTGACCTCTTCACTAGCCTAGTTTATCAGATAATAATCAATTTGATGTTTTATGCTCTGCGTGCAGTGACAAGGTTTTCAAACATTTGACATGGTCCTTATCATAAATATTGCACCATTATGTTCCATTTTTTTCTGTCGATAAGACATTATTATTGGAGACTTATTCAATTGCAAAGCTTATATCTTAGACCACTGCTTGCAGGGAAGTTTATGCAGTATCAATAGTTGGTCCCTTCCCTATTGCTGTTACAAATCTCCTGGATCTTACAAGACTGTAAGAACTCTCTCCACTTTACATTAAGTTTAGATTATGAATTTCCATCACTTTTAGTAATTCATTCCCGTAGAATTTTTTGGTACTGAATTCCCTTGACCTCTACATGTTCAGAAGTAATTTTAAGGACCCTGGTGTAATGCACTGCTTGTGGTTTTGCTCATAAAATTTGAGTCAAATATGAAATTGGACTTCTCTTGTCGTTTACTTTCTTATTGTTTACGCCATGACATATCTACTTGAGTCCCCAGATATCTTGATTCTTGACCACACATTGGGCTTATCGCATCATCTAATGTGGAGTGTAATGGAAATATGATATAGTGAAACCTTTTAAGAAAATTGGAAATATTAAGGATGCCTTTTTTGGATTTGTACTTGCATCTGTTACTTTTGGCTGAATTGGAGAACCAACAATGTGTATTGATGCTTAGCATGAACATGGTACTGCATTCAATCATATAGTACAGGAACGGTCTTTTAAGAAAAAAGATCACTTTAGTGGACTTTTGAACCTTTAGATTTTATTTCCATAGCATGTACCTTGCTGATTAGGAGTCTATCTTGCTTCATGCTCAAAACATGGGGTTCAGCTTATTAGAATGGAATTTCATCTGGATGTGACTACTCATTTTAGAGACTACAGTCTTTTAACCTTTACATAATCTAAATGACAGGGATCTTCACAATAACAAATTGACTGGGCCGATCCCTCCTCAGATTGGGCAGCTGAAACACCTCAAAATATTGTATACTCCTTCACAGCTTTACTGTTAGGGCATTTAATTTTAAATTATGTATCATCTGCATGCTATGTTTCCATATTTAGATCTTTTATGTTAGTTCCTCTCTTTTTTGTTTTAGTTTGTAGGCATTGTTAAATTATAGTCCCTCTCTACTTCTAAAATGATCTCATTTAAAGACAATATTCAAGCATGTCTGTTTACATGGAGCTCACTGATTGTATGGTAACTCACTAACACATTTCATTGACATTTTTGATGGATGAATTTTTGGGCTCAAAAACTGTAAGCAAGTTGGGAAAAAAAATGCCAGTCAAGTAGTTCAAAAATACTGCGAACAAAGTTTATTGAATTTATGGAGGTAGGTTCATTTAAATCTTGGTCATAACAGTAAATGACTTCAGATGTCCACTCAGATATCATACTTTCCACCACAACACTTAAGGCAGCCTACTATATTTGCAAGAAGAACCATCCAATTGAACAGCTAAGTTGTTAAATATCATTTTTATGTCTTCAAATGCAAGTGTTTGTAAAAAATGATATTAAATACAATAAATAAAATGGACCAAAGTGATGTTTGAGAAGACATCATGGAGGTTGAATTGAGAACAATTGTTATTAATTTTTTTGACCATTTTATTTTCTTTTTTGGTTTCTGCTGAGTATTGCACCTATCAGGTTATGTTATTGAGTAATATTTCTTCTCTGTACAAGTTATTAGCTTTACTAATTGATACTTTTGCTCTGTTATCATGTACTTCTATCCAAGAGTCAACAAGCATGATGAGTATGCATAGTCTATACCTTTCCACTTAGTCCTGCCCTTACTTCTCCAGTTTCCAAAATATCCAAAGTTTATGGATTATTTAGGAAAAAATTCATATATATCCCTGTGTAACTTTTAAATATCAAATTTATTTCTTAAGACATCAAATATCATGCATCACTCTAAAGGCGAAAAGTGTTGAATTTGCTTCTGTGATCAGTTCCCATTGAGGAACTGTTGGCATTTGATCTTTTTGGCAAAGCGACTCTGGTAGTTTCTGTTTGATGTTCTTTTGTGCAGCATATTTGTTTTTGCATGCAAAATTTTCATTTGCTCTTTTCAAATGTGCCCCTGTGATCCTGTAGAAACAACATGCAATTTTTTCCCCATCTTTTATCTTTTTCTTTTGTATATATTCATCAAAATGTATAGACTTATGCAAATCTTGCAAAAAAACTTGGAAAATACTTAACATAGCAATTATTTTATAATACTCTATATTCATAAAAATGTAAACATATTTCTTACCGATTAGCTAATTGAATATTATTTTAAGATTAGCTGGTTCTAATGGTTGGTGAGGGGTAGAGAGGGTTTGGGATAAGATTTTGAATGTTTATTGGTTTTGGTAGGGAGATAAACCCAAGGAGGAAGGGTCAAGGAGGGAGGGGGATGAAGGAGAGAGATGAGGAGGGCTGGTTTGGCCTTAGGAGTGTTTGATTGCACAAGGGAGAGTTACTGCATGAGGTCAATTCACTGGCCTTGGAAGTGATTGGTTTGGGACGACTTGAGCTTGTGGGATTGAGTTTGGTAGCTATTGGTTTGGAAAGATTGGTTTCGATCAAGTTTGGAAGGATTAAAGTTAGATCAAGTTGGATAAGGGATGAGTTGGCCAAGTTTTAACCGTAGGGGTCTGGATTGGGTTAGAGTGGGCTAAATTGGTTATTTGTTAAGTTAGACATGTCTTTAACCCGGGTTAGAGCTTAATTGACATCAACCAATCTTATTTTTTTAAAACAAATAATTCTTAATGATAGGGTTGAATTTGGTAGTTTCTCACTTTTAGAGGACATACAGTAGTATATTTTGACGTTTTGAAGGATAAACTCAATATTTTGGTGTTCTGCATGAATATGTATGAAAATATTTCTTTATCTTATTGGGGGAAGACTACTGGCTGACTTTGCAGCCTTAGTGAGTAGTGGAATTGTTCTTAACCACCTAGTGAATGTGCCCATTTTGCAGGTTATGTTTTAATTTAATATAGATTGGGGTATATGCACTTTTCTGAACAGTAATTTAGAGTAACTGACATCTGACCAATCTTAGACCTTCCTATGGTGCTGAACTGAATTGCTGGTGACCACTATTTTCTTGGTGAAGCAAATCCATCCATTCCACTTACAAATTACATATTTTGGATTTTTGTCTGATGAACTTAATTGACTTTTGTCTTGTGAATTGAATCTAGCAATATGTTTACTGTGCACAACAAGTTTACCATGAGGGTCTATAAGTTGAAAATTTAACCAATCTGTCTTGTACCTTCAACCCATTAAAATTGAATTAATTTGTTTTGCACAAATGTCGGCAGTCGTGTACTTCAGAAATTTTAGCTGATAAAATAGCTATTGTAAATAAGCACCACTTTGGTATATATTCTTATTTCGGGATAGTTACTCAAACTGTGTGAAAAGTGACTTTGTCCTCAGGAACCAACGGTTGGTATACCTAATTTGACCTGATTGATAATAAATAAAATAATTATAGTTTCATTTTCCATGCCTCTTATTGTGCTTCTTAGGAACCTGAGATGGAATAAGCTACAAGATGCCATTCCGCCTGAAATTGGTGAATTGAAAAAACTGACACATCTGTAAGTATGTTTTTCATTTTGTTTTCCTTCTTTGGAGGTTTTATATTTTTGTGATGATTGATGAAAACTCTGTAGGTACCTGAGCTTCAATAATTTTAAAGGTGATATTCCCGTGGAGCTGGCAAATCTTCAAGAACTTCGTTATCTCTATCTTCATGAAAATCGCCTTACTGGAAAAATTCCTCCTGAGTTGGGAAACCTAAAATACCTACGCCACCTGTATTGCTCTCTCCCTCTTTGTGCATGTTTATAAATATGCATGCCAGTTGTGTGTGTACATATTTTTATGTTTGTTCCTACATGTTCGAGTGCATGAATGTCTGCATGACTTTGTTGATATTTGTTTATCTTTGCTTGTATGAAATGCTGTTATTCTTTTGCACATTGATGATGCTTCAAAAGGATCATCCAGTATGGTTGCCGGATATTGAAGCTTCTCCGTTGATCATTTTTGACAATTGTCTTGATGGTGAGCAAACAGAGTAGTGTACTAACCACATAACTTTACGCTCAGTGATGTAGGCAACAATCACTTGACTGGAACACTAAGGGATCTTATCCGCAATGGAGATGGCTTTCCTTCTCTCCGTAATCTGTATGTGGATGTCTTATTCATTTTAATTATGACATGCAATTTCACTAACATCTATATCATTCTCTGTGTTGTTAGGTACTTGAATAATAACCAAATGAGTGGTGGATTACCTGATCAGCTTGCAAATTTGACCAACCTGGAAATTTTGTAAGTGTTGCTATCTTAAGCAAAATAAACACCCTTAGATTAACATAATTAATAAATCATCTTCTTATATATATATATATATATATATATATATATATGTTGTTTCATACATGCATCACAGGTATTTGTCATACAACAAAATGATTGGACCGGTAACTCCAAAGCTTGTTGAAATTTCGAGATTGACCAATTTGTGAGTCCACTCTCTAAATGCCCAATCCTAAGCAATAATTAGGATTTATTTTGGGTTTCCATCTCATGAAACTAAAAGGAAAGCTTTATGGATACTGGGAGCTCAATTACTTTCCTTTTTTCAGGTATCTAGACCATAATGCATTTACAGGGAGAATCCCTGATGGGTTTTACAAGCACCCCTTCTTAAAGGAACTGTAAGCTTCTTTGGTTGTCGTCGTGTTTCATTTCAACAACAACATATACTATTCCTACGAATAAATTCATGATACAAAATCGGATGCAGGTATATTGAGGGTAACCAATTCAAACCTGGGGCAAAGCCAAAGGGCAACCACAAGGTGCTTGACCTGATCGACACGGAGTTCTTGTTCTAGTAACCTTTATTTGATTTGTTGTTACCGTAACATTTAGGATTGTCCATTGCCACTAGAAGATTACTTATGTTTTAGCATACAAATATTGTTTTACTCAATTTCTCACATGTAAATTACAAGTTCTAGTCTGCCTGACATGTTCTTGATTGTACTTTTATGTTATTTATTTGAAATTGAGCCTTTTGAAATCAATAGGAATTGCTAGATCACCAGTTTGACAGTGTCGCAGATGAAGGGCTGAAACAACCCATCATCATCATCATCACCTTCTCAGATGAAATGGCATGCATATATAGATAGACAGACGCATGCATGGGAAACCTACATGTTGATAGCGTGTAATGGATGTCGATAGGTGAAGCTTACATGTAGACGGAATATATTTCATGATAGACGATCCTGACCGTCGATCGTGTTTGGGAAGGCATGATTTACGCAGGATTTGCCTGCTTGGTGATCCTGGCCGTCGATCCTGTCGAGTTGTTTTCCCGGCCTCTGTTGTTCTCTTGCTTCTTCTTGCGATTGGCTTTCACAGTTCTGCGAGGTGCGTTGCCATTAATTGTATGTACGATGGATTTAGGCATGGAGTAGTAATTGGGTCACGGATATGTCTCTCTAGTCCGCCATATGTTTGATTTTGCAATATCAAATCGTATCGTTGGATATGTTTGATATGTACCAATCCAGTAGAAGATCGGTATGTTTGGTATAATTCGATATCTTAGTGTACAATGTAACAATTTCATGTCCTTATGAAAAATCTATTATAATTCAGAATTAAATTTTAATATGGTACACGTGAGACCTAATTTAGTGATGACATCATATTATGACGTAATCTCTATCTTCTTTCGTGTGTAGTCTTTTCTTACTCGAGCATCTATTCATCTCAATATTAGATCGATTTTGAAACCATTTGTCATAGCTCACATTATTAAAAGTCTAAAATACTGATATTAAACATTTAAGTCTAAATTAATAATAATATATTCATCAGCACTCTTATGTTCCTAAGTTACTTGTAATAGAAGTCTAAATTAGATATGTTATATATACACTACCGCTGCCCCAAAAAAAAAAAGGTGATCTCAAAGAACATGAAATGCATCATGAGGGTGATCTTTCCTGTAATCATAATAAATCAAGAATGATTCTTTTTATAAGTTGATAAATTAATGATAGTATGCTAGCTTCTTTTGAGCATCCATGGTTGCATCACAGATTGCAAACAGCTGTTGCAAAATTATTGTTTCATGGTGAGTGCTGCCAATCAAACAAACCAATGATTGGATATCTTTATATGAATCATTCTTGATTTATTATGATTACAGGAACACTTTTGCTGGAGCTCTCCATATGCTGGATTTGTTGAGAAAGGAGGAACAATAAAATGATAAAATAGAATACTACGATCCAATTAATGAAAATGCTTTTAACTAAGAAAATGACGTAGTATTAAATAGGAGGTAAAAGAACAAGAACACTTACAAGATTATCTCCAAATGTACACACTCTCTTCTCTGTACACACTCTCTGCACATTTGCTTTATTCTCTAAGGTCCTATTTATAGGACATAATAATAACTATCTCACATCATTTCATTCATCTCACTATCTCATCCATGATTAATAACTACCCCCACTAACTCTTAAACTATCTTCACAACTCCTAAACGTGAGTCACTACTCTTGAACATGTTAATTACCTATGCAACTACCATGAATCAATTATCAACAGGATTTTGGATCGTGAAATAAAAGAAATGAACATTCTTTCGGGTGATGATGCAGTAGGCGGAACTGATGTGGGACAGCAGTCTCTTTTTTTTATTTTTTTTTTATTTTGACGTGTTACTGTGTCAAAAGACTATTCTTTAACAAGGAATTCCCTTTTGGATGTCTCATTTCTTAATTTATGGTTCCTTCATCATCTAGTGAGGAAAACAAACATTAAGCTTTCTTGTATATATGCTTGATAGATGCTTGCTGGGGAAGATGACATGCCATATTATATATAACAACTATAGGCTTACAGTTCTTCAAGGTTAGCTGAACAGCTTTAACCTCTTCTTTCCAAAAGAGATCTGCAGCATTTCCCAATCGTATGCTTTTCTTGGTTTCAGAGCCTTGAATTGGTGTGCTTCGACTGTTGATGCCCCCCATTGCCTGTTCTGTGACTTCATTTTAAGCTACTGCGGGAATCAAATATGGTCGAGAAAGAAAAAGAAGCATGGTAGAAAAGTTCTCTTTACAAATCAACAGACACCAAAGAGGAGGGAATTGGGAGTCTATGTGCTAAAAGGAGCTTGCTTGCTAACCTACCTTTCTGCATCATCAGGCCTTGTTCATCTTTTGCTCGTTGACATTGTCGACAACGCAAAAAAATCCATGCCACAGCCATGACCAGGTGACTGTGCATAAAATAGTGAAACAGTGACTTGATTTTGCTTGGTAAAACATTCTCTTCATATTTCATGTACATATTTGAAGCTGTGGGAATTCCTTCAACACCATAAAGAGAGAGAGAGAGAGAGAGAGGCTTCAGCTACTCCATCAAGAATTCTACTTCTTGTGCAGTAAGTACTGTTGGTGACTTTTCTGATATGTTTCCTGCTTGGTCTTATACTTGCATGCCATGGCTCATTCGACTATATTGGTTGATATCTTTTTTGGGAGGTAGGATGGATCCCTCTTTGAAGATGGAAATGCTATCTACCTTATTAACGAAGGTTTTATTTTTTTTTTCTGGAGGCTTTCAGGATAGCTGAGCGAGAAGGATGTCATCACTGTTTGGATTAGATCTGATGCTGCGCCAGTCTCATTGGCATGCTTAATGGAGTTGCTGTAATCTTTTGGGCTCTCAAAGCTATCATTTTGGACATCAAAGCAGCTTTAGCTTATGATGTCTTTATTTATATATTTTTTTTCTAAAGGTTAAAAAACTTGTAGAAATGATTACGGAAAGATTAATAAAATTGGGAAGTAGTCAGCAATATTAATAAAGGATAAAAAAAAAACTTGTAGAAATGATTACTGAAGACATACAGGATAAAATTTTATATATATAGATATTCAGCAAAAGACACAGAAAATTTAGTAAAAAAATGATAGAAAAAACACCGCGAATAAAAGTTGTTTCGTCATAATCTATTATGAAAAAAAATTCTTAAAAATCATGAATAATTGGCTTTACTAGTTATTGCTGTACCTATCTATCAAAATGGACTGACCATATGATTGGCATGCACACAAAATTCCTTAAAAGAAATGCTGCTATATTGGCAATGTTAAACACAAGATTCTAATAACTTAAGCTTTTGGGGATTAAGTGGTAACTCAACTCATCATTTATCATGGTATCAAAAGCTCATTGGAAATTGCCTAAAATGTAATCCAAAAACTCTCTCATTGATTGACATGGTGATGATGCATGCCATATGGGGATCACATGGATGGTAAAGCATCCTCAGTTCCTAACACATGAGTCCAAATACATGTACATCTTTTTTATAAACAAGTGCATAATAGCAGATTAAGTTATGGCATTTGATCCTATCATCTCTTCCATGGGACTATTAAAACAAATGGTGCTTTGGAAGACTGATGTTGTTGTCAAAGACAGGCATCATAATGATCCTAATTTAATTAGAGTCCCCTCTGTCCAAGAATGGTACATTTCACTGCTTTCTATTTATTATTCTATCTATCTATCTACAATAATTCAAATCTCAATTTAAAATTTTCCTTGTACAGTGCCAGAGTCCATTCTTTTGGATCCCTACTTGCAGGAAGGAAGAGAAAATTAGTAGGTAAAAAGTTGATCATAAATGTTGGAATGGAATGAGTGTGTTGGTTGTTAATGGAGATAAGTGGTAGTAAAAGGTTTCTCCATGGATGGTCAAACTAATGCTCTTATTATGCATGATTGAAGTAACTAAAACACTCCCATCTATTTGATTTCTTTTCCCTTCATAGAATAGGATTGAATATGATATGGCTATCATGACTTTATCTACCATAATAAATTGCATTTCTCTGTTACTTTTTGTACCTGCAATGAATAATTAATTAGGAGACAGCAACCTACCACCATCAAGAATGGTCTCCTATATTCATATATATTACTTAAATCATCTACAGAATTGGAGATAGTTTGGAGATGTGATTAATGATTGTCTATTTTGTATAGAAATAAAGTACATGATTTTTTCCAGCAAGTTAATTTTTTGATATATAAAATTGTTACTTAGTTGATAAAGATCTTGACAGTTTTTATCATAATGTCTCATGAATTCCATCTTTTATAATTATTTTTATATAATACTTGCTATTAGATAGAAAGCAATGACTTCCATTATATTGAAAGCAATCCTCAAAATTATTGAATCAAATAAGTTATTTATCATAAAAAAACATCTATCACTTTGAGTTCCAATATTTATTTCCTACTCACGTAGTAGTCACCAAAATAATCTCAAATTGCCTTAACTATTATCATATTAAAAAAAAAAAAAAAGACAACTTTAGAACATTTTTGTGAGTGATGTGGTCTTATTTGGAGACTTAAAGATCACACATGCAATCTCATTGTGTCCTATCAAATTTATGTACAGGAAGAAAGAAAAAAAAAAAAAAAGAGAAGTCCTCAAATGCTTTGAAACATCAATAATTGCTTCAAGCACAACTCTCCCTATATAAAAAACAAGCAGATCTCATAGTACAAAAATTAGGTCGACATCTACAAATTTTAGTCTTCCCCCAGGAATAGCAGCAAGCTGACTATTTTTTTGACAGACATGCAGACAATTTTGACAAAACACTAATCAATCTTGTTTCTGTTGACATAGAATGCTGTAGTAAATAAAGTATGGTGACCAACAAGAAAAAAAGAAAAAAAATCAATAGATAAACTTGCAGTCACCCTTTTCCTTGCTTGCATTCAATCTTGTGTTTTTGACATAAAAAAAAATATTTTTTTTTTATAGAGAACTTGTATAACATCTCAGTTTAATCACATGAAAAGCATAAAATATATATATTATAGAGAACTAGTGATTTAATCACATGAGAAGTAAAAAAAGATGATTTAAATGAATTTAGAACAATTAAATAAATATATTGATTACTATTAGCTTAAGTATAAATATCTTAGTATTAGTTATCTCATCAAGTTAAGCCATGATAAAAGATATAAAAAAAACTTTTAATAGATCACCTCATTGAGTATATCACATCATGAAACCACTGCAAGAGAGTAATTAATTGATACAGATCTAATAAATCGATTGGTAATTAATCATCCTACCAAGAACTGCACATCCAAGCAAAAAAAAAAAGAAAAGTACATGAGCCCAACCTGCAACTTTTACTACGACAACTAAAGCTGTTAGAGAGAGAGAGAGAGAGAGAGAGATGCCTCCACCAAAAGCAATCACAATGGAAAAGACAGCACCATCATCTATCTGTGCCCTGTGAACCCCACTCTCACTGTTTTCTTCCCTCACAAAGCACTTGCATCTCCTCATCCCAACTCAACCCAATGACTCAGCAGCAATGAGTGAAGAGGAAAAAAAATAGGAGTTTGTCTCTCTACGCTTTCAGTGTGTCAGTCTTCTTTTCCACACTTTCCACTTCCCTTCACACTTTTTCTCACTCTCACTCTCTCTCTCACTCACACACAAACAAATATTTAAGTGGAGACACACACTCCCTCTTTCTACTGACTCTGACTAAAAGTCATCTATAGACGGCCACACATGTTCCTCTCCCACCCTTTTGTCAAATACATACTCCAATTTTTTTTATTTATATATATATATATATATATCTTATGTTATCACTTCCCTTCAAACTTACACAAGATACATTAATTATTACATTTATAAGAATAATATTTATTATTATTATTAGGACTAACACAAGATACACCAAAACATCATTGATTGAATTTAAGTTGAGAATGCATGATGCTATCTAGTAGTGCAAAGTGTAATGTTATTATTAATTCTATAATATTTACCACACCTAAAGCAATTCCCATTACGGAATCTAAAGCAATTATTTTTGAAATTATTTTTTAAATTTGATATATAGAATAATGTGAATTTAAGTTGCGTAATGAATGAAATTATTATTTTAATTTTATATGACTTAGATCGTGTCATGCGAGATGCAAGGGATGGTTAATATATATCGTCTTCTTTTGTAATAGAAATCGAAGAGGCGGTGGTTTTTTTTTTTTTTATGAAGTTGTTTTATTCTTATATAAAGAAGGTCTATCCTTTGATGTAAAAGTTTAGTATAGTAATAATAAAAAAAAAAAGGGGGAAAGAAAGAACACAAAAGATAGGGGGGAAAAAGAAAAGTGAGAACTATGGAAATTAAAGGAAAACAGAGAAATGCCACGGTGTTCAAAGTTCTCGCAACGGCTACATTGTTCTTTTGTAATAGAATTCGGGGCCGTTCTCCTTTATCCTCTCCCTCCTTTTTCCTCGCTTTATAAGATCCCGCTAATCTCGCGAGAAAAGGGAACCCTAGTGATCGAGTTCACGAATAGAAGACACAAGAAAGCTCTTGCAGCTCCAGGATCTCACCTCTTTGTGTTCTGACGGACCTTCCGAGCCCTCTCTCCGGTGTCATCTCCACCGGGTTCCTCCTCGCCTCGTCGTCGTTTGCCGATTTCTTGATCCGGGCCTGACGTGGCCGCCGGTGGTCAGGCCGATGCCGGCGAAGCCGGGGCGGTGATGGGCTGCGTGGCGTCGAAGAAGACGGTCTCAGTGACCCCGGCATTGGACTCCTCAGGCATTCTGAGGGACCACCGCGAGGGATCGGAGGCGGTTTCGGCTTCTTCGTCGCGGTGCCGCGCCGGGCAGGGATGCCGAGAGGAGTTGCGGGAGGGCGAGGGGGCTGGCCGCAGACCGGGGGATCCTGGGAAGGCCAGCGCAAATAGTGGCAGTTTACAGAGCCTTCGGCTGGGGAATTTTCAAAAGTACATTGAGGGGGAGCAGGTCGCCGCCGGATGGCCCGCTTGGCTCAGCGCCGTCGCCGGGGAGGCTATTCAGGGTTGGGTGCCTCTGAAAGCTGACTCCTTTGAGAAGCTGGAGAAGGTAATATCGAGATCGTCATGACCTTCGATTGGTTCTTTGAACTCCTATTCTCATTCTGTAGTGAAAATTAAATAACCTTGCCATGGCTTAATTTACGTCATCCGTTCATGTGATTTGTTTCTCGATAAGATCGCGGTTTATTGCACATGAAGTGATGCATCGGTCCCTTTCTTGATCAAATGTGGCGTTCTTTGTTGCACATTCTCCTGGCCTGCTTCTGGTTTTGAAGTTTCACATGCGATCTATGAAAAAGCCTTTTTTTTTGGTTTATGCCCTATCTTGTGAAGTTTAACATCTGAACAAATGCGGGTGATTTCAATCATATCAAATATCCTCTTCTGGAATGCTTGTGGTCAGCACTGTTTCTTATGTTGTTCTCGGATGACATTCTCCATTGCAGCTAATATCCTTTTCCATCTACATTTTCTTATTTGTTTGTCTATATTGCATATTTTCAACACAAGTCCAAGCACCTTTCTTTGCCGATTTGGTCTTGAATGAATATATTTTATGATCTCTTATAATTAGGCATCATTTGGATACTTGCAAGACTTATCTAATTCAGATTTACCCATACTTATCCTAGTCTTTCATCTGCGCCCCATTAATCATTTATGTCTCAGATGCTCATCTCATGTTCTTCAATCTTTGGATTAGTAATCTAACCAAGATTTATCTTTAATGGCCGAACTTACCAGAGCAGAGCAACGTGGCTCTTTCCATATACAAGAGATCATTTACCTCTTGAGACCAGTGCCTTTTCATATGCTTTAAACTATTGTAGTAGGCTTTTGGAAGAGGCTGTTGTGACAATGGAAAATCATCAGAAGATGAACTTGTATCTAGGCTAAGTGTCCTACTACTAGCTAGATTTTGGGCCATGTTACAGGATCCATTTGTGTGTGTTAGTAGGCTACATAGATTAGAGATCATTGTAAACAATACCGGAGCACTTTTACTGGCCTATCTGTGTGGAATCATGAGTATGTGGAATCTCACATCAGAAGCTCATAGGAGGATTTGGAATATTTATGGTGGTGTTGTAACGAAGCTTTTAGGGACTTGAGCGGGGTATATCCGACATTGTGATTACCTTGTAGCTCCCGTGGGAAATGTACTTATGATTTTGGTGGCACACTATCATTCTGAGTCCTATGAAAAAGCTTATTTCATATATGTTATAGGTAATTATGCTACTAAAATGGTTAGAACCATTTACGACTGTGATGCCAACTAAATATCATAAGTTTCTTCCTTTATGAGCAGGGGAAGGTTTTTTAAAATCTGAAAAGGTAAAGGGGCCAGTCAGATCCAATAGAATAAAATGGAATACACCACCACAACTAAAGGAAGCTTCAGTGCGAATTGTAATAATGATCAACGAACCATGAAATCAATATTATAGACCTGAGATAGACACCACTCAATACTTAGGATCCTGCAATGACTAATATAATTGCATAAATATGTATGAATTTTAACCTGATTGCAAATCTGTCATACAAAAATAGAATATCAGGGCACCTATCAGTTCTTCTTTTTTTGCATGCAGTTGATTCCTATATATTACACTGAATTTTCCTTCATTGATTGGGAAACAAGAATAAGCATCAGATGAAAGTGGGTTGATTGGGGATAAAAAATGTTTCACTGAAAATAAACTTCATTTTTAACTTGTCTATCTTTTGTCCTTTTATATGTAACAAATGACCTGTGTTTTTTCGGCCTATCTTTCAATAATCTCATTGCCATATTTTTCACTGAAGTTGGTGCTTACTTTTGCTTCATTTTCTGGCTAAATTTTGTTTGCTGTCAACTGCATATCAAGATTGGACAAGGTACCTACAGCAGCGTGTTTAGAGCACAAGATCTCGACACGGGAAAGGTTGTTGCTTTAAAAAAGGTGCGGTTTGACAATTTTGAGCCAGAGAGTGTTAGGTTTATGGCAAGAGAAATATTGATACTACGGAGACTAGACCATCCAAATGTTGTGAAACTCGAAGGACTGATAACTTCTCGGCTCTCATGTAGCCTATATCTTGTCTTCGAGTACATGGAACATGATCTTGCTGGGCTGTCAGCTTGTCCTGACATTGAGTTCAGTGAAGCACAGGTTTGTCCATATGATAATTTAGCCATAAAAGCCTTTTCTTTATCTCTCTCGTTATAATCAATCGGACTGTGATGCATATTGCATTTGATTGTCTATTGACGAATTGTAGGTTAAGTGCTACATGCAGCAACTGCTATCGGGACTTGAACATTGCCATTTACATGGTGTAATACATCGTGATATCAAGGGTGCAAATCTTCTGGTAAATAATGATGGAGTTCTGAAAATGGCTGATTTTGGTCTGGCAAATTTCTGCAGTCCCAAACATAAGCAACCATTGACTAGCCGTGTTGTGACACTGTGGTATCGTCCTCCTGAGCTACTGTTGGGTTCAACTGACTATGAAGTGAGTGTAGATTTGTGGAGTGTTGGTTGCGTATTTGCAGAAATGTTTCTTGGAAAACCAATTCTGCAAGGAAGAACTGAGGTAATGATGTGACTCACTTGCCATTAAAATATCATGGCAATTAGCTTTCTTTAGAGTAAAACCATGAATATGTCATGATTCAGTCGTTTTCGTTGATGACATGGGACCCCTTTTCCCCTCTTTTTTCAGGTTGAACAATTACATAAAATATTTAAGCTTTGTGGTTCCCCGCCAGATGAGTACTGGAAAAAGTCCAAGTTGCCCCATGCTACAATATTCAAACCTCATCATCCTTATGAGAGTTGTCTTCAGGATATGTTCAAGAATCTGCCAGCAGCAGCTATCAATTTGTTAGAAACTTTTCTGTCTGTTGAGCCTTACAAGCGTGGCACTGCTTCATCTGCTCTTGCATCTGAGGTGCATATATTGTATTAAATGCTTTTACATGAGTTCTCCTGATTCGTACATAGTGTTGGCATGCCATTTCAGTGTCTTGCTATATTAGTCAAACTTTGTGTTTTTTCTAATTTGCTACTCTTCCACAATGGTAACATTTTTATCAAATTCCTTTTCATGCCAGATTATTTTCCCATTAATAAATTGCTTCCTCAAATTTTTTTGAAGAAAATTCATTACTTTCATGTCAGATTATTTTCCCATTAATAAATTGCTTCCTCAAGTTTTTTTGAAGAAAATTCATTACTTTAGCTGGCTAACATTAAATTTAGTACAATCGGATAGCTTAAACATTCCCACACACTCTGTGATATTTTTTAACCATTCTTGTTGCTAAACATATAGGTATAACTAAACAACCTTGTTCTAATCTGCCAAACCACAACATTGCTGTGGTTGAATTTACTTTGTGAATTAGTGAGTCCTACTTCAGAAAGAGAAAAGAATTTATTAACTGAATACTCATCAGATTAGATCATTTCCATATAAAAATATTGATGATAATGATTACTGCTTGTTGTATTGTAATTTGCATCATTTCCCAATTTACTGCTTGGCACCTTTTTGTCAAAAAGAGAAAAAAAAGAATTTATTAACAGAAGTTATTAACTTATCTTCTTCAATTAATATCTTAACTGAATAGTGAATACTCATCAGATTAGGTCATTTCCATCTAAAAATATTGACGATAATTATTACTGCTTCTTGTATTGTAATTTGCATTATTTCCCAATTTTTCTTCTAGACCTTGATCTTAACTGTTCTTCTATTTTAATGATTGTTCTTATTCTGTTTTTTCCGTGTGCTTCCAGTATTTCAGAACAAAGCCTAATGCCTGTGAGCCTTCAAGTTTGCCAAAATATCCACCTAATAAAGAGATTGATGCAAAGAGTCGTGAGGAGTCACACAGGTAATCCTAGTTAGCTACATACATCAGACATCATATCCTGAATCATAATTAACATAATTAATATTGTCCAAGGACTTAAAGAGGCTGCTGGCTGCCAGCTAGTGACAATTTCATCTAATTGTATGTGTTTATACGTTTTCTATGGTACAACACATCTCTCATTATTCACAGTATCTTGGTGATTAGAAACGTTGCTCAGAGAAGGCAACTGATACTTCACTTCATCCAAAATCCCATTGGGTTCTCTCCTTGTTCCCTATCTTCACTGGTCATTGGGCTAGGTAGAAAAGCAATCTCCTTCTATGTTCAGTTGGGCAACCACCACTGTTCTCCCAATCACCATTAGTTCATAAGGAAAATGGTAGCTATCAACAAAAAATATGGCAGCTCTCTTTGTGTTCTTATAGCTAAACTTGTTTCTTCTGTTCTCTTCTTTTCATATGGCAAATGATAGCTATGAACAACAGAGACAAGGTGTGGTTGTCTTCTTGTACTACCACTGCTACTACTACTACAACTACTAAATTTTCTTTAATTGTTTCCTTCTTTTTTTCCAGTCCTTAATTTTCTTTGTTATGCGATTTGCTAATGTTCAATTTTTTTCTTCTCTTCTTTTCATTGTTATTCTTCATATCCTTTCTTCATTATTCTCCACTGAGAACTAGGTTTTTTTATATCATGCTCCTAATCCCTTTCTTTGATTTGTTTTCCTTATGTATCTAATCTTCCATAGTTACTATGTTATATGCTTTTATATATCCTTTTCCTTGATTTACATATACCAAGGTTTCATATGTCGGCCAGAACAGTGCCTACCAACTATTATTTATCAGTCGAACCAGTAAGCAGTACTACTAGTCTATAAAGCTTGGCACCAATTGATATTATCTTTTAAATATTTTCTCAATGATATTAGGTGGTATAAGATGGTATACCATCCTACATAACGGTACTGTATCAGTCTAACAAGATGTAGAAACTAGGATCTGACAGAAATTTTGAACCTTATTTAATCTTATTTTTTAGACCGTACTCCTTGATGACGAATGATTGTTGATATTTTCTTATTATCTATAATTAGGGTTGCTTTTGTTGTCAATTTGCTTTGATTTATCTGTTTTTTGTCAAACAAATGATGGCTCTAGAGTGATTTATATTTGTTAATCTGTTTGACTTTCTTAGATGCTTACTTGTTTCTGAAAGAAGTCCTAATTACCGAAAGGTTATAAAGCTAAAATTTTAACTGTTTTGATTGGCAAATAGTTAGGTTCTTATGGCTTACTTTGTAGTGTTTTGTTGGACCACAGATTCAGGTAGGTATGCAGCCCCCAAATTTTGCTGTGTAGCTATTGTTTCAGGCCATTCATTATTTGCATTTCTTCATGGATGCAACATTCATTCAAAATCATCCATCTAGCCGATCACATCCGATATTTAATTCAGCTGGTATCACTTTCACTTACAGAAGCTGATACGGTTCTCAAGGCTGGACTTTGTGTTTAGAAATCTACATGCATCCTTTGCCTCAAAAGAGGAAATCTATGTTTTGAAGAATGCAGAGAGCTCATTTTCCTGCAGCCATTTTGATCAGTTTGTGTTGTGTCATTTCAGGAGAAGGATCGAAAGACGAGGGCATGGGCCAGCAGAAGCCATGACAAGACAATCAAGGGCATACAGAGCTTCAAGAGAACCAAGTAATGCACCAGGCAAAATAGCAGAGAGACAACAGGTCCTCCTTTTCTCACCCTTCTCTTTAATTTAACGAAGTTTAGGATATATATATAGATATAGTTGGTGGATCTTATTTTCATGTGTTTGATTTTCATGTACACAAGTCACAGATCAATCGTCACGGAGTTACGAGATGCAAGGTAAAACAAGAACACATCAGAGTAAATGGTGAAACCAGACTCTCGAGTCAAGAGGATGCTGTTTTCTCGGGTCCCTTGGATGTTTCTGCTTCTAGTGGCTTTGCATGGGCTAAAGGGCAGAGAGAAGCTGGTGCGTATGACAGATCCCACAGTAGTTCTAGCTCGAAAAGCCATGTTTCTGGTGCTGTAGATCCATCCGATGCCGTCGTGCCAGATAAAGCTGTTCTGGAACTCGGCACGCACAAGAAGGGAGATGATGCAGGTTCCAAAGGCCATCATGATACATATGAACAAGCGAAACGTCACGTTCTCAAGAAGTGGGCAACCTTAGGACGGCCAGATTCATTCGACTCTTCTGAGGACTTCTCCAAAGTACTTTTCAGGGGAGATCCGATCTCGGGGAAACATAATTTTTTGGTAGGAGGAGTTGGATGTGATGTTTGTTTTTTTTTCCTTGAACTGTTCTAGCTTTTGCATGTTTATGATGCTTGTTTCTTCTTGATTCGAAAATGCTCAGGGTGGTGGGGATGAAGGAGACCGAGTTGAGTTCTCAGGGCCTCTGCTTTCACAGTCTCACAAGGTTGACGAGCTTCTGCAGAAGCACGAACTCCGCATTCGTCAAGCGGTTCGGAGATCATGGTTTCAAAGAGGTCTGCCATTTTAGTTTGTTTCGTCTCTTTTCATCATTCAATTAATATTTATGATGAAAACGAAAAGCTTGAGAAAACATTAAAAAAAAAACCACAAATTATTGTTGGGTAGACTGTGTTTGACTGGTAAATATCACTTATATCGAACCATACCAGATGGGTATGTATGTTGGAAACTTTGATATTGATCTAACACCCCATTTGTGGGTGGGATATCCTCGTCGATACTGAATACAAAACAAGTGTGAAGCGGAATAATATTTCAACTTAATTGACTATTTGTTTCCAGTGTGAGACTTCACCTCCCAAGTTTTTACTTATTCTAGTTGAGTCTTCTTGGACTATATACAGTCGAGTCGATCTTGATGTAGAAAAAAAAAAAGTAGTACTTTTTGTTCTCTCTTCCACCATTCCTTCCACCACTTAATACTCCCCATATGGACAAATTGATCCACAGAAGAAACATCTCCAACTTAAAGATTCTCATGAAATTTTCTGTGACTGAGAAGGCTAATTAATTATCTTAATAGAATGGAGAATGTTCGATATTTCTTGTTTGGTTTCGTTGATCAATTGGTGGAGTTGTTAGATGACGTGTGAAACAACTTGTTATTTTTTCTTTGGCTCAATTTGCAGTTGCAGGGAGAAGACAAAGAGAGTAAGTAGATGGCAAAGGTGTTTTGTTTATGATGGAGAAGAAGAAGAAGCCCCATCACCTACGACGGCAAGCAACGGTTTGGCCAATTGCAGGAACAAAAATTAGGTTTGACAGACAGCTTCTCCCAGCTGCTAGTACTATTGGGATGAGATGATGATTGTAAACTGAGAGGTAGTGTGTGTGTTCTTCTTAGCTGGGATTTTTTTAGTGAAGAATAGTTCGATCATGCAGATTCATTAAATGGCTGAGCTAACGCCATGATGATGAATGTAAAATTTCTGTAACAACAATCTTTGTACAGATTTTTTTTGGCTATCACTTGCAAGTTTTGCGAATGGTGAAAAGTCCAAGGGGGGGGGGGGGGGGGGGGGGGGGGTACTATCTCATTTCTGTGGTGATCAATTTTGCTTCAAATGGTGATCAATTTTCTTTGCTTTCAAGGATACATAGATAGAGATATCAGTAGTAGGGTTTGTTTTCAGCATCATCATCAGTGTTGGAATTGAGAGTCTCTACATTTGTTTTCAATATGCTATTTAATGTTTGTGCTAATGCTGGAGTCTTTTATGTAATAGGAATGGATGGATATTTTGCATAAACACCACCTAAGATTATAGCTTTATCATAAATAAATATTGATGTCCTTTGAAAACTTTGTTATGATGATAAAAGTTTTAAAGATATTTGAAGCAATTGATAACTTTGACTACCATTGACTAACCTAAGCAGTCCAGAGAGTGAGTACCTGAAGCAGAGTAATGTAAAGAAAGAATCTATCTTAGTAATCATTGGATGCAATTATGTATGGTAACCAAAAAAAAGCATGAGTGGACTAAGAGTGTGTTTTAGGCCTTCACTGCCATGTGTATGTAACTAAACTAGTTCCTGGCAAGAAAAAGCATGGTGATGATTCAAGTCATCTGATAAAATCTAAACAAAACAACCAGCAAGTGATAAATCTTCTACAGATTTCAGATTTTGTGGAATGGGCCATGAGGGCATCAACAGTTTCAAATATGTAAAGCAAGATGAGATTATTGAACCAAACCAGAAGATGGAAGAGCAAAGATGTGACAATGTTCAACCACTGATGTTTGAGATTGTTGCCTTTTATGTAATATCATTCACAACTGCACAAAATCAGATATCTTTTCTTCGACTAAGCGTGCCGATAAAATTAAAATAAGCATAGAGTGAAAAAGACTTGTGGGATTAAGGGAGCAGCCACAAAAATATTCATGGGTAAAAAAAAAAAAAAAAAAAAAAACTAGGTTAACTAACCAAAAGTATTCTTCTCAACTGTGGCCAATAGAAATGGACCCTTCTCACCATTTAGAAATATTTCAGAATCTCTTACCTAACTCGGTGTTGCTGCTACCTTAAGAATTAATTCACCATTCACAAAAAAATCTTCAAGTGAATGCTAGTGAGACATTAGTTGGTGCTGCAGAAACATTGATCGAGTTGATTTCGTCAAGACATGGGATACCAGCAAGGGATAAGTAAAAATAGCTGCTTCCCTGTCAAGTGCCACATTAGTTGGGGTGGTCCAAGCAACCATCTCAGGCACATTTATACTTATGAACAATGCAATGACTAATGATGTACAGCAGAGACACCTAGCAAGTAAAATTTATAGGGACCTATTTGTTTGCTAAAAATGATTTTAAAATATAGGTGGATAACAAAAAGATAGGGCCCTTGGGCGACTAAGCGGTGTTAATTAAAAATAGTGATTTAAAAATCGCTAGGCGCCAAGGTCCCAAAACACTTGAGGCATTAGGCATTCGCACGAACGAAGCGAGATGCTCTGAAATATTAAAATATAAAAATATATATAATATAATTAAAAATATAATTATTTAAAACAAAAACATGATATTAAATTAAAAAATATATTGTTAATAGTATATTACTTACTATTAACAGTAGTTAGAGGGGGGAGAAAAGAACCGTTAACAGTATCATAGGAGGAAAAGGGTCACTGATAGTGGAAACCAGTGGAAAATGATAACAACAACGATGAGAAGCTTGCAACAGCGACGACGGAGGATTAGTTTAAGACAGACGCGACAGCGGTGGAAGTTAACCATAACAAGAGTTTGTATTCCTTACCCTTTGTATTTCAACATTGTTGAGTTTCAGATAACAAGAGTTCCCACTTTTGAGTCAAATATTAGGGTTCAATTAAAGCAAGGTTTGTCGTTTCGCGCTGTACCGCCTGGTACGAGCGATACATACCGGTCTGATAGTGTACTGATACGCGGACCGCCCTGTACCGAGCGGTACATTATATTATATTTATATTTTTATATAAAATAATATTATTTAATATAATATAAATATAAAAATAATTTAAAAAATAAGAAAAAAAATGCGGGGGACGAGGCAGCGTCTCATCTTCCAACGCTGGGACGAGGCACTGCCTCATTCTTACGCTGGGATGAGGTGCTGCCTCGTTCTTCTGCTGGAAGACGAGGCGGGGACGAAGCAACGCCTCGTCTTCCAGCGCTGGGATGAGGTGCCGCCTCGTCTTCCTTCGTTGGGACAAGGGGCTACGTCGTTCTTCTACTGGAAGGTGAGGCATCGCCTCGTCTTCCAACGCTGGGACAAGATGCTGCCACATGTTTTTTTTCTTTTAATATATATTATATTTATATTTTTTATATTATATTATAAAAACTATTAAATTATATTATAATATACCTAGTGGTATGCACTGTGTATACCGCTCGGTACTGAGTACCGTACCATACCAAGAAAATCTTGATATGCCGATATAGACCGATACGACGAACCTTGAATTAAAGTGAAAATCTAGGATGTATACAACTTCAACAAATTTAGAGGTAACTTCAGGTCTTATAGTAATCTGAACTTAGTCTCTTATCTTTGCATTCAACTCTTTATTACTCCCTTCTTGTTTCACTATAGGAATTTTTCCTTTACATGTGCAGCTTCGTCTAGACTGATTAGATCCCACTTGCTGGTTAGACAAATCTAAGCATACAAAAGGAGAAATCTTAATCTGAACATAGTATGAAGAAATGCAAGTTTTAGTTTATGAACCTTCTTACAAATGTTCCACACCCAAATTTGCCTTGTCTGTGATGGTTCATTCAGCTCTAAAACCCAACCAACTGGTTCAAGCTATTTATTAGAACTTCCCAATGGTTCTATACTGGCTGCAGGATGCGACAATTAGGAGCCAAAAACCTGATCATCAAATCTGACTCTCAACTAGCCATCAGATGGATCAAGGAGGATTTTTAATGGACTGTTTCTAGTCTAATACACAACATTAAACTGCTACTTCGATCTCCGTGACATTTAAACAACAGCTCATGTCATGGCTAACTTTGCAAGAGCTAATTTGATTAGCTCTAAGTGGGGGTAGACAATTCCCAACCAACTTTAGTAATAACCCCAATGTAATCTTTGATTCCCTAATAATGGAATGATTTATTTTTGTTATTAGAAAAACATAACAGCAATAATAGGATAAGCACAGAAATAAAAGCAGGCAATGCTATAAATACTGAAATAAAAGAAAAAACAGGTGTAGATCCAAAATTAGAAGAAAGAAAAGAAAAATACAGAGACAAGATTGAAAGTTTCAGTACACCAATTTTTATCTACTCCAACCAGAGAGAGGAAGATACTGATCATTCTGCTCTAGCTTTATTTAGTTGATATAGAGTAGCAGAACTATGTCATAAACCCTAAACATCACCATATAGCGAACCCAATGCGGCATTGCAAGTCTACAGATCGACAAAATACAACCATCCTCAACAACGCCACCAACTAAAAATTCCAAACCAAGACAAGCATTTCATCTGAGAACAATGTAACAAGAACTCAAGAAACAGAAAAGGAAAGCGTACCATGATATAGTAGTCAGAGCCCAAATTTAAGCTTGTGGAGTCTCCGATTCGAGAGATGAGGCTTCCTCACCGGCAGCAGTGGCGGGTGCGTCAGAATCGGCGGGCGTCGGTGTCACCTTGGCGGCGCCGTCCACGGATGAACCTCTCTTCTTGACGGTCTCAAGCACGCGCTTGCTGATCCCCTTCGAGTAGATCTGGAGGATCTCCACCTCTTCGTCGACGGAGGTGGAGTGGGAGCTGTCCGCAGCCGCGGCAGCGGCAGCGAAGGCCTCCTCCTCGATGAGGCGGCCAGTGGCGGAGGCCTCGTCGAGGGAGAGGACGCCGTAGCGCTTGGAGAGGACGGATGGAGAGGTGAGGGTCTCGATCAGGTGCTGGATCACCGCCTCCCGCGTCCGCTGCGACGGCGGCCAGATGTTGAGGGAGACGGATGGGAGGCCGGAGGCCGGAGGCGGAGGGTTCGTCGCGGAGGCCTCTGCCTCGTTGCTTCCCTTTGCGGGAGCTTCTCCGGACCCGTGCTTTGTCGCTTCGCTGTCTTCAGCCATCTCGCCGACGCGGGTTTGGTCGGAGAGGAAAGGGGCGAATGCCGCTTAAATACAAGGTTTGTTTCTCCGACGCTGGATTCAGCTGTGCCTTCCCAGACACCAAACAGGGAACCGCAACTTTACACTGGTCGCCGGCCCTTCCGTATAATAGCAGGTGTTCGATGGAATGTCCGTGAGACGCTGCAACCTTTCTTCTATCATTTACCTTCAGAACCAACATGAAACAAAATATGAAATATAATATCACCTGTGACATGTCTAAACGATCTAACTTCAAACGAAAATTCAAATCAAGGCATTTCTCAAGTTGCAGGATAAGAGAATCCTCCACAGTTCTAACACTGGTAGTTGAGTTCTTCCTTGCAGTAGCTTATACACAAACTGGAACCCAATGCACCACCACTGCATCTTTAGTGACAAAGGAATGAGGATTAATCAGCACTGACACAGGCATTATTGGGCTAGTAACAGTTTCTTGCACTCACATAACATCCATGTTTGAAGAACCTATTGAGAACAATGCCCCAGTAATTGGTTCAGTGGCATCTCAAAATTGTTTTCTCAAAACAAACGAGTTCATGTGCTGGTTGATCAAGCATCTTTTTCATCTCAAAACTATTTCAAGAAGCACAATTTAGACCATAGCACTATCTGAAACACATATATGTACAAAAGAAGTATTCAATCTTTCCAGACATTATTTGACCAGACACATTATACAACTATGGATTACAAAAATATTCTCAAAGCTACTATTAATTACTCGGATTAACAACAGCAAAATCGTAAATCTCATATACTATTAATTACTTGGATGAGAATATATTTTGATGTAATAGATCTCTACTGGTGAGAGTACCAGTAGATCTCTCGGTGGAAAAAGAGTGAAGCCAGAGACAATTTTCAATTGTTGGGTAATACAGAAAGGCCATCAAGGAAAGGGCTCAAAGAGCCTGAGATATTTGCCACAATATGCGACAAGTGAATTCCGTTTGCTTGGCAAGGCAATATTCATCTTCCAAATAAGTTATCATCAAATGATCAACCCTCCACCAGTGACGGAACTAGAGCGTTGGAACACTTTAACCGGATGTGCTTTCTTCGATGCATTCCCCAGTCTGCAACAAGTTCACCTGCAGAGAATTCCAAAAGAGCTGGAGTCTGCAGATTTTGGCCAGATGAGGTAGCAACTAAAGGTAAAATTTAAGTACCCTTATGATCTCTGATTTTGTAAATGGGTGCCAATGAGCTGCTAAGACACTCATGTGAAAAGCCTGCATTGGACAAGAAGATACTCCATTATAATAGATAGATAAAAATAAGATCTAGTAGAACATCCATGGATTTTGTTAAGTCAATACATCAAATTTTCATGCAAATGCAAACTGATTGGACTGAAGCTGTTCTGTGGTTTCATATTTGGCTTCACTGACACAAATTAAATAATTTGTAAGGGTATGTTTTGCACCTCGAAAGAAGATATTCTATCACAACGGAGATTAGAGAGAACAAGCTCTTTCACTGCAGTTAGGATCGGCAGTTTATAGTTTGTAATATGAACTATGAAGCAATCATAAACTAAAGCTGTTATTGGACTGCTTACAATCTCAAGCATGCAGGAATGAACCGTCTTCATAATCTTAAAAAGAGACCGATCTTCATAAGAAAATTGATTAACTATCTTAATTTATTTGCAGGGTTATCATATAAATTCTAATATAATCCTAGTATAGTTTGTTCTCATCATAGGGGCATCTTGGTCCTGCTCAGACTCCAACCACTCGGAAAAACAATGTATGTATAGAATTATAAATCACTCTACAACCCAAGCTCTACCTTTTGCTTCTACTAGTTTCTCAATTGCAGCATTGACAGTTTGACACTACCTAGAAGTGATGATAAAATAAGAGCAAAAGACAGCAAAGTGACCGATAACTTAAACTTAATTTTCAACAGCTACATGACCTCTAAAATTTATATGGTTTCAGAAAGAAGAAAGAGATTATATTTTCCTCATCAGGAAGTGGTCATCGTGCTAATTTGGAAATCTTGTGCCATACAACCTCTACAATAACTGTTAAGATTTAATAACTCCAGCAACCATTCACACAACCTAGACCAACATAAGCACCGGAACTAAAAAGTCACATAAGAGAAATAACAAAAAAATTAATAAGTTTCCAAGTAGGATTGGCAGAACTTCAAACAAAGGCTGTAACACTGTCTACAAATGGGATTTAAGTTGTCCGTGATAATGAAACTAATTAGTGTAAATTAATACACCATAAAGATTTCCTGATGTCCTTCACTTGAAAGAACACATCAGTAGCTTTATTTTGTCAACATAATTCCAGTGAACTCTTAGGTGCAAATAATTAAAATTTAAGGAAAGAGTGAAAAATTATGTTTCAAAGCAACAACAGAGCTTCAAACGTGACGGCAAGTGTCAAGTGAGAATTTACCATTTTTCAAGGATCACTCCTCAAAGAATTTACCATAATACAAACCATTTGCTTAAGACCTAAATAAATACTCACCCTAAATGGATCACTCCTCAAAGATTGTATGAATATGGAACTTTTTGAACCCCGTCCCTGCAAATAGCAAGAAATTAATAGTTTGATAAGCAAAATTGATGATTTTTAAGCCTTTTCAATAAGGCTTGATATCAACAAAGAGCGTTGAGCATATGACATGCTATATGCGCCATCCATTATCCAAAAAAAATACACTAGGTTTGCAGATAATTTGAGTACAATAATATTAATCCAGAATTCCAGATAATGAGTCATGTTTCAATTATCCATTAAACATACAAAAAATATATCAGAAACAAGTCAATGATATTACTTTAAAAAAATTATGAATAGATGATTAATCTGATTGCATGTTACTCAAGATACCATTCAGCTAACTTAAGGCAACAGTTGCATAAGATTGAGGTGGAGATCAACAAAATTACACCATAAATAAAAAGGAACATTACAGAGGATGTTAAGTTTTATATATACTTGACCTGCGTTGATACTGAAAGCAGAAAATTGCACACAAAAAAAGATTTCATTTCCAGTTAGTATTAGTTAGAAAAGTTGGGAATAAAAAGAAAATTGGTAAGATCATCACAAAAAATTGATTCATATTCATTTAAATTTAATCAAGCTACTAAAAAACATGAGAGTAAACATTTAGGGGCTATCTGGATACTTACATTTGTGAATGCAGTTCCGTTAGGTAAAACATGCATAAGAATATGCAACTTCTGTAAATGAGGGGTGACTTGTTTTGAACTTTACATTTGCAAATATTTTATTAGGATCCCGCATTTGGAGATTGCAATTACAAATCACTAATTTATGGTGATGCATTGCAAGAAGGTATGAAGGAAAGACTATGGTGGGAACTCGTAATAGGGAAACATAAAACGGATTTCTATTCACAATAAACCAGGAAAATAGAGGGAATGGCAAGATCCACATAATTTCTCATGCATTCAATGGGTCCAACTTGGCTATGTCAATTAACATATTGGAAAGGTTACTGACTTACCTGATTTGGCTTGTTGGTCAACATATTGGACCATCAGCAACAGTCACATTGCCAGTGGGAGTAGGGGTTGTTTGAGTTGTGACCAAGATAGGTAGACCTTGAAGTTTCAGTTAGCTTCAACTGACCTTATCGATCAGGATTGATCCCATACACAATGTCTAGTTTTAGTTAACCTTTTTTATTATTTTTAACTGGTTCCAGAAATCCAATTTTGTTAATTGATGAAATTCATCATATGAGGGTTGATCCAGTTAATCCTCTAAGCTATGCTTTCTCTATCCAATGTGATGTAGCTCATAGACATTAAGAAAGTAAGAACCAAGGATCATCGTTTCGGATACCTAACCCATTTTGGTGATCTATCAGACCCGGTACATACCGATCAGTACTAATACCAACAAATGTAACACCAGTATATACTGGTATTTCGAAGAGGAAGAAAAGAAGGAGAAGAGGAGAAGGTGGAGGAAGAAGGAATAGAAAGGAAGCAGAGGTGATGGAGGAAGAGGAGGAAGGAGAGTGGTGGAGGAAAAAGAGGAGGAAGAAGAGGAAGGAGGAAGAGGAGAAGGAGAAGAGAAGTAGGAAATGTCCGCATTGATGGTGCACAGCGAACAACAAATGGTGGGCAGGGATGGGTGATATCAAGGTGAGACATGCTCACAAACACAAGCACTAAATGCTTAAATGAGTAGGAGCGGATCTGTTTTAATGGGTCAAAGAGGACCGTCCGAAATGAAGGGTAGTCTACGTACCAGTCTACGCCCGAACTGGCATGTACAGCGTATTCCATACCAGTCCGAGTGAAATGGCGATCCTTGGTAAGAACTGTATCAAGCAATATGAAATATGTTCTCCATCAGCAATATCATCATATAAACCCACCTAGGAAGACATACTCAGTGTTAGCATCTACACAATTATTTTGAATTAAATGTTTAAGTCCTTTTGTTTAGAGTGACATGGTAATTATACATTAGATTTACCACGATGCCCTGCAATTAAATCATAACTATGTCCTGACATATATATCTTTTTGTATATAAGCAATTGACATGATCTTTTTGAAAGATAATTTTTTTCACAAAAAAAAAATATGCCCAAAGGAGATACATGCATTTACATTTGATAAATTATCAATGGAGTACTTACCCCTCTAAGACATTTTATTCTTTCTCTTTGATAGCACCTGATCCTATGCAGAATCCACAAGATACTAAATATATATAGCACGCCTAGTCTTAGGTTGCCCAAAAAATGAGAGTTTTCCTGTTATCTAAAGAGTATCACTGATTCGAAAACTATTAATTTAATTCACGGATATGATTTCAGATCCTCCAAAGTGCCCTATATTAAAAATCAGGATAGAGTACTTGAACCATAGAGCAAACTTCAATTGAGTCTTAAAACTTTATTTGGTGCCAATTAACTCCATTTACTATAATTTATATTTTGATCAAGTCCTATCATTAGCTTCCATTCACAAGCCTTGATGAAAAGTTGATCTGACTGCACAGTTGGACTCGACTTTTTAACATAACACAAGTATTAGCAGAAAAATCATCCAACATGCCCGATATGGTACGAAAATTGAAAATTTTAGCAATGTCAAACCTCACTTTCCTTGATTTGCCAAGTAATGAGCATGATAGACAATTTATAATTGATTTTTTTGTTAGATTGGTATGTTAAGGTCTGTCATGGGTTCATTTCAGCTTTCAGTCAAAATTTATTGATAGATCCTAATAGTAGGATTTGACTGAAATGATGAATCATGATGAGAAGTCAATGGGCACAAATTGATTTTAGAAACCAAGTTGACATTCAGCACTAGTTTTAAGGACTAATGGTGTAATTTATACTAAAATAATAGAATAGCACAAACATATTTACCCATGCATCAAGTAGTGATTTGGATCTTTAATTTTGTCTTTCCCATATAAATTTAGTCTCAGGTCAACCAACTAAAAAACAAGAGATTCTTGGTAAGTCTATAAGCCCATGACCAACTTGAAAATCAACTCTATAAATGTTAATTTGGTTCTGCACCTTCTAAAATTTACCCTTATTAATAAATTATAAGATTACAAGTCCATGTATCATCCATCAAGTGATGCCAAAGTTTAGACTTCATGTTTTTGGTCAAGATATGGATGGGCAAATGAACATCATATACCCTAAAGAGTATATAGATCACATTTAATAAATTGAGTCCTCTATTTGGACTTTCTTCTTAAAGATGTTAATATGATATTAGATTGACCAGGGACAAACCACACTCTAAGTACACATATAAGCATAATAGAGGAAATGTGATTTTAAGTTGAGATTGGACCCAAAAATGATAAAGAAAAGAGTTGGAATTAAGGACCAACAAGACTGAACATAAAAAATTACAATTGCTAATAAACTCCATAATGGAGTTGACATCAGCTATAACAAAGGAAACAAATAAATCCATGTAGCAGCACTAGCGACCAAATATGTGAAACTTGGAGGAGTAACAATAGGCTCAAGCAGACCACATGCAATAGTTTCCAAGGTGCAAACAAATTTCTGATGAAACTTTAATTCTAGAAATCAACTCCACCAGCATGTAAGCATCAAGCATTTTCAATTATAATCCATTCATTTTAAGATGGATGCTCCTTTATCAGGTCAACTACTAGTGTAAAGCTCTTAGGATGACAACAAAAGATCACCGACAATTCGAGTCATTAAAATCTAACCATGACTGTATTTGGAGGTTATACTATGCTTTTTTCTTATTATGCAAAACCATGAGAAAATTCAGATCCAGTAGTAAACAGATGATCTTTTACCAATATACAACTGAAGGTTCAGGCCAAATTAGGAATTTAGAAATATGTGTCAAATCAGGTTTTGTCAGATGACCCATGATAAGATAGAAACATGAAATATCAATTTGCAGTTCCAAATCACCTCGAGATGAACATCTTTAAGCCTCCTTCCAGTTTGAGCACAGCATACACGTACAACATGCTCTTCGCAGCTTCCAGTTATCATGTAATCCCTTCCGTTCATGTAGTAAGATCGAGTATAATTTTGAGCATTTCCAGTAGAAGTAATGTCAAATGAAGTCTGGAGTCTTCCATCTACAGCCAATAGTTGCCTAACCTGGAAATACTTGCTAAGATCATCAACATATAGTTGCAAAGCATAATGTAACTGAATGTGTCATAAAAGTTTACCTCATTGTCTACGGCTGATGTAAGTAAATAGTAATCATCAGGAGAAAAGCAAACCATCACGTTCCCTTTAGAGCTTGAAGCTGTATAACAAGGCTGTGAAGTACCTTGCCTTAAGTCCCACATCTTGACATCTTTATCAAAGGATGCAGTGGCAAATAAAGTGGGTGAATGGTAGGCAAACTTGACAACATTTATATGTTCCTTATGGAGGTCCTTGAAAATTTGCAAACGCCTTCCAGTGCACATGTCATAGAGCGCCACATGATTTGAGAATCCGCTTGCAAGAATATATTCATCATTTGAATTTATATGGACAGATGTCAACTGCTCAAAATCATCAAATGTGTGCATAGAAGCATCCATATTGCAATAGCGATCAGTGACCTTTGACAGCATTCGACAAACATCATACATTTGCAAAGAACCATTATCCGAGCCAGCGATGAGCTAGAGTTAACAGCATAAACCCAAAATGACAAGTCAGTGATGTGGAAAAATTAGGACATGAACAGAATATAGATACAGCCAATGAGGATAAAGCAGGTATATATTGTTCCTGAAGCCAAGAAACAATAGGGAAAACATGGTATATTCATAAATCTTAAAAGCAGCAGATTTATGTCCACCAGTAGTCAGCTCACCTTAGATGGATGCTTCTTAAGCCAGCAAAGACCTAAAATGCTATTTAGTGTTGTTCCAACTGATGGAAGATAACCAACAAGTTTCTCGCTTTCATGGTTAATAACCACAAGCTCCCCATCTAGTGTTCCAAATACCATAAGTCTTGGGTCTGTAGGATGATACTCAAATTGTCTTGGACGAAAGCTCTTTGTCTCTTCACTTGGACCACTTCTAAACTTGGAAAGTGAAAGTGAATGAGGCTGTGGAGATGAGTTTACTTTAGCAGCAGAAAGTGACCTGAGAAATGAGTGTTTACTTTCTCTAAGATACCGTTGCTTCACTTTTGAAGATCTCTGAAAGAAAACTCCACTGTCGATTTCACGCCTCTGAATGATACTGACAACAGAATCTTTTCCTTGTCTGTTATATGGTGCACGCTCAAAATACCTCTTAAAGACTAGTTTGGCTTGCTCCCGTTCCACATCTCCAATAGGCAAATTATCCAAGACTAATAAATTTGGCAGTGATGTTATCATATATTCTTTGTAGTATGTCTCAAAACAAATTGGTGAAGGATGACTAGAAATATGATTCTTCAGTGAAGTCATTGTAATATTTTGTACCTTCAGAATATTAGTCAAAGATCCTTCATCTTTAGAAAAGGCTTCAGTGATAGTGAAATTATCAATATAGTTATGCTGACAACAAAATTCATCAGCATTTGCATGCCCAATAAAAGAGTTACTATCATTTAGTCTTCTACTTGAAGACTTTACCTCCTCAAAAGTTGGAATAAGAGTTGGTACTGAAGAAATAATGCTAGATGGTGTAGAATGTTTCAATGGGCTTACTATGACATTTGAATTGGCCTGGTTATTGAACTCAATAAAGGGATCAGATATTTTTCTCAAATTGTCAACCTCTTTTTTATCACTTGAAAATTCTGAATCACTTTCATTTGATAACACCTGAGTAGTGCTTTTCAGTGAATCATGATTTAAAAATGAGAGATTCTCAGAGCAAAGTCTACCAAGAATGTCATCAGTAGAGTGTTGCATAGTCTGTTCTAAAATATCATCATTATCCACACATCTTGATCCTAAGTAGGAAGAAAATTGTTGCCTATCAGAGAAAGTCGTCTCATTTCCCAGTCTGATCACTCCACCAGATGTTGGACATGGCCCAGTATCAAAGCAGCACAAACAAGTTTGGAAGCGAAGTTCAACCAAAGACTGAAGTTTTGATAGTGCAGCACCAGTCATCCACAGATTGGCAACTCTTGTTTCACACATTGAAAGCCGCATCAGCTTTGGCATACAACTAAAACAATTGATGTGGAAGCTGTTCAAATGAACACTAAAATCCAAGTTAAGTGTGTGTAATTCCATGAATTTCCCTGTCATGTTGAGCTTCCGAATAGGAGAGAAGCGCAAGTTCAAAACCTGGCATGTTGCACCTCTCTGGAAAATATCACTAGAAGCAGCGGAGAGTAGAGTAATTATGTCAGTGAATAGAAAATGTTTAACATGCAATATTTCACTTAGTTTAGATCAAGTTCAAGAAATGCCATAATGTGAAGACTACATTTAAAACAACATATATGCCTCTTATAGAACAATGTGGTGGTATTACTGTTACCATAGTTGATTAATGGACACTTCCTTGTTTTTGTGAACACAGAATCTTACCTCTGCAAGATATCTCCAAATGATTTTAAAAAATGATGAGGTCTGCAATAGCATAATTGACAACAGTAAGCTTCATTCTTCTTAGCAAATGAATAACCTTTGTTCTGGTATCATGGTTGTAGAACGGCCAACTATAATGGATGTAACCCAAAACTGGAATAACCAGTTCTAATGGTTATAACAGGTTGCTAGCAGCCCTCTAGTTCATTTTGAACAATTTTTTAATGAACAATGTCTGTTCATTATAAGACATAATAGTGAAAATAACTGAAAATAATTATCATAATTGGTCAAATCAATATTTCAACAAAATAAAGAAAAAACAATGTTAAGTAAAGTCATATGACAGTATCATTGAAAATAAAAGAACTTATTATTATATCTGGCAGGATAGACTCACAAAAGAATGGTATATATTCAAGTTGTATAACAATGTCACAGTGGAAAATGGTGGATCTCGGTTACTTAAGAACAATATCCTATACCCTTTACTAATAGTCATTACAGTTACAATTGCATTTAAGAACATGTTGTAGATGGTTGTTACATGATCAAATGTTATTAGAGACCTTTAATGCCAAAAAGAATCTGGTGAACTTTGAGCGACATACCACAAAACATCTTTCCAAAATGATGAATTAATGAGATTAATAGTCCGAAGCTTATGGTTGACTGCACGAAGCAAAAGTAGTAGAGATTCTCCATCTATCGAAACATCAGATGATTTCTGACTTACATCAACTGCATCCACATCAGATGAACTGATTCCTGATAAAGTATCTATAAGTGGAGGAATGTCAGAAAATGTCAAATTGTCAATGAAGATTTCCAAAGAGCATTGTTCAAAGTGCACTTTCTGATGTTTCACCTGGAGCAAAGTAGTAAATGTTAGACCTTACATATCACAAGGCCTTAAGGAAAAAAGATGAATAAAAATATGTAACCAGATAACGACTTCAACAAATTTCAAGTTTTATCCCTTTTGACTGATTAGACAAATACAGACTTAAACTTTCTCCATCAGATCAACCAAGTTTGGACTTACTCATAATCTGCATCGTAATAAGGTTTTAAACCTTCAAGGTTCAGAGTATGCAAAGTGTATGTGTGAAAGTATTAGAATGCCAATGGTTTACAGATAAAAGTATTGAGATACTTCTATGCAAGGTTTGTCGTACCAGTCCATACCGGCATACCAAGTTTATCTCGGTACGGTATGGTACCCGATATCAAGCGGTACACACAGTGCATACCGCTCGGTATATTATAATATAATATAATATCTTATAATATAATCTATATTAAAAAAACAAAAAGGGGGCAACGTTGCCAAAGAGACGCCGCCTCGTTCCTTCTCCCCGCACGAGGAGAAGTAATCGCCCGCCGGCGAAGAATCACCCACGGGCGACGGATCATGCAAGCGATGGACCGCACAGGGGAACCAGGGAACAACAGTGCACGCAAGGTATTTTTCTCCCTCTTCTTCTCCTTCTTCTTCTTTCTCCCTCAATCGACCGCCGACGTGTCACGAAAGGTCGTCGCTCAACCGCAACATCTTCGCTTCATGAACCGTTTGTTGCTTTTTCTTGTTTGTACAGATGTTTGGTAGCTTGTTTTGCCTTGAGTTTGTGTTTTCACGTAAGAAATGTGAACGAAAGTAGTGTAGAAGACTGCAGAACGAACGCTCGCTGTGCGGAGCCAAAACAGCCCCGTTTTTGGGTCTTTTTCGTGTGCTGCAGCGACCACTCTGAGCGGTGCGAAATGTCAATCATTTCAGCACCTTGGAACCCCCCGGGTGGCACCGGGCTGGATGGGGTTTCGGGTATATGTCGGGCGTAGACTTTCATCAACAATTGAACTTGTCTTGCATCCAATACCTTGGGAACCATCGTTTGTGGACTTGCGACCGTTCTTACAACCCTCTAAATTTCTGTTTCGCTCTCTTTCTCTCTTTTCTCTGCTGCACTCAAGGTGTTCGATGAATTGCTTGTATAGCTTCCCGCTTTGCGAGACGTCGGGACTTGTCCGTCGCTCGTTTCTAAGCTAATCAACTTATTCTTTGCAGGTCCTACGGGACCGCACGAGGTTGCAAGAGGGTTGATCCTTTGCGGACAGATAACGCTTTGGGCGTTTCATGACTTAGGCAATCCCAGCTAAGTCCGGAATAGTGGACAAGGTTGCTTCATGACTTAGGCAATTTCAGCTAAGTCTTCGAGAGTGCCGCTAGGGTGCCGCACGGCTTAAGCAAATTCAGCTAGTCCATGACAGACGGTCGAAATCGATCGTCGTCGGCCGATTTCGACGGCACTGCCCGGTGGCAGGCAGTCCGCGTCCCAGTTAGCTGGCGGACCGGTATGTACCGCCCGGTACAGGGCCTTACCGCTTTGTCACGGGCTTAGCTGATTTTGCCTAAGTCGTGCCGCACCCCTGCGTATCCGTCCGCAAAGGTCAGCCTTCCCCGAGATCTCCTAGAGTCCCTTAGACTTACAAAAGAGAAAACGGCTAGAAGAAGCAATTCCCACGGGATCCACAAGCAACTGCTCAAGCAAACACTTCGTAAAGCAATATGCAAATTACATCTATAGACATTACAAACTAAGAGAGGTTGCACACAAAAGATAATTGTCCATTATAGACCGAAGTCTCCCACAAGTGCTTACAAGACATACTTGTATTTACAAGCCAAAATTGATCATAAAGCAAACCAAACTCGGGCTGCTAAGCCTACTGCAAGCCCGCTACTTGCTGTACAAGGTATGTACACAAACCGAAGGACACGGACAAACATGAGCATTTCATCAAACACCTTGTTTACATTGTTGTCCGTGACATTCTCCCCCACTTATTCCTTCGACGTCCTCGTCGAAGCCGCTGTAGACGCTGCATCTCCTCGCATTTTGCTAAATCTTCGATCTTCTGCTTTAGCTGCAACACGCCCCTTTGGCTCCCAGCTGCTCTCCGCCGCTGTTGTTGAGTATCGAACTCTGATCCGCCATGCTGCTTCAACTCACCAATGACTGAATCTGGTGTGGGGTTGGCTGAGTTGTGCTGATCCTTGTTGGTTCTCGCGGATCCTGCTGATGAAGAAAAAGACCTGCCTTGTTATGCGCCAGTATCGTAGTATACTCATGTTGCTTGAACTGGATGGATGCTTGTTGGAGCTTTAACGAGCATCGCCTCGCAGACTTTGAAGTTTTTAAGGTCCTTCCTCCACAATGTTTGCCCATTGATCCTTCCTCCATGTTTAGTTGTCACTTCCAAGTAGGTTCGTATCACTTCCGCTTTCGATTGACATTCAATTGGAAAATGAAGCGAACAATCTACTCTCAGTAGTACTGATCACCAATGGTGAGGATTTGACAACTATTGTCTTCCATAAGCTTTCTCTGAAGGGTCATTGAACTTATGCAGAGCTCCTCTGCCGGATAAATAAGAGAATTGTGATACTTAACTTCACCCATTATCTTAGTAGTTGAGAAGGCAAGGTTACTTGACTTCGCTCACCTCCTCGAGTTAAGAGGATTGGGGTACTCGGTTTCGCCCATTATCTTGAGTTGAGAAGACAAAGGTTACTCGATTTCGCCTGCCTCCTCGAGTTTGTACTTCATGCATTGAGCTGGTTACTAACATTCGCCCGCTCTTTGCTCACACTTCTGAAGCACTAGTGTTTGCACTCCTTGCGTTGAGTTAGCTACTGTGATTCGTCTTCTCACTGCCATTGAACTTCTGGAATGCAAGAAGTTTCGCCCGAAAAGATAAAAAAGTTTACCCCAACTTGGAGTAAGTCTTTGATAGATTTGGTCGCCTCTGGGATTGTACCGTCTTCTCCATCACCTTTGTCGCCTACTCCTCTGAGTAGAAAGGTACAGTACCGTGTATTGTCTACTTCGTTCCTTGGTCGAGCACTCCTGCATCAACCCAAAGTCCCTCTCTTTCGGCTATCTTGATGAGAAGCCCATCGACATCGGTCTTATGAAGTTTCTTGGCCTCTGCCCTGTCTTGGTACTTGGAGTTTGCCTTTGCATTCTTCACCTCCTCGGCCCCTTTTATGACCAATGCTTTCCCTCAATGAGAGAAAGGAATCGATGACTCCACGGAAGTCCCGCCTCGGCGATACCATGGTGCTGCCAAGCCCATAGCCCTACTATCCGTTGACTTGCATCTGCATCTCTTCCTTCGCGATCAGTAGATCTGCCTCTGCGGCACTGTGGTAATCCTCCGAGTCCACCTCCTTTCTAACCGATGCTTTGCTTTTGGGTAGCTGAGCCCCACTGGACTCGTCGTCGCTTCCTCGCCCCTTCCGACCACCTGCTTCGACACCATTGTGTCCTCCTAGCAGTTCTCCTTGGTCGATGGAAAGACAGACTGCAACTCTCATGCATGGCCTCCGTCATCTTGTTGCAGGGCTCACACCGATTATGTTCTCCTAAGTCTTTGATAGCAACGTTCGCTTACTCGGCTTTGTCCTCTGACTTGTCGGGCTCCCTTAAGCGAATGTGAGCACTGAAGCAGTCCAACTCTCCAACTGCTCCGATCATACCTTAGTATAATCAAGTCTCCTCCATGGGACTCACTGGTACTTGCAATCTGACTACTCCCTTGGTGGTACACAGCTCTCATATGCTGACGACCAAGGCTTTCATCTGGTGCAAGCTTCGATGCGCACACACGGAAGACCCGCCTCTGTGGTACTATGGCATTCACTCCTTGAATCCACAACCCTTCTTGCCGTTGCATTGTTCACCGAAGTGGAGCTCCTAGTAGCTCCTGATCATTCACATGATCACATCCCCCTCCATGGGACTCACTAGTACTTGCACTTGAACTTCTTCCTCAGTGGTACACAGCCCCCATAAGCTGATGACTAAGGCTTTCATCCAATGCAAGCTTCGATGCACACACGAAGACCCGCCTCTGCGGTACCATGGCATTCACTCCTTGAATCCATAGCCCTTCTTCTTGTTGTATCGTATACCAAAGTGGAGTTCCCAGTAGCTCCTGATCATACCTCTGCATGATCTTGTCCCTCACGGGACACGATCGCTTGTGTTGCATTGCCACGAACTATTCCACCACGATCCGCTGCACCATGTCGCCTCCTGGTGACATCTCCATTGCATACAGATTCTCGTGTGATGAACTCGGACTACGACTTCTCCACGTGTGGCCTCTGTCAACACATCGTAGGGCCTCTGTCATCTCTGATTTTTAGTTCGCTCCCTTGGCATTTCACCTTCGTCCACCCACTCTTGGGTCACACCTGGACGAAGCATAGCTCTAGGACAGTCCGTCGCCTAGTAGCTCATGAAGTCCCCTTGACTTCACTAGAATTGGTGCACCATTATCTGGATCCTGGGCCTCTATCCCCTACCAGCACAATCTCTGCTATGCACCTCTTGTTCCTGACAACTCGAATGACAACACTATGGCATATTCTTCAAGAGTACCCGCCTTTGTGTCCTCTTGTCTCGTGCTAAGGTATCATGATCCCAACTTTACCTCAGCAAGTTGAATCACCTTAGTTACTCCGTCAAATGCATCTCTGAATAGCTTACATGTGCCTCGAAGCTCCCTTCATCTTTGGCACCATGGAAGATAAGTCTGCCCCATCAGAATGAAGAACTCATGGAACGACATGATCTTACTCTTGCCTCTACAAGAGTTCATGCACTTGACCTCCGTCCAAGGAAAGCTCTGTGCCTCCGCTCCATGTTCCATCTTCTATATCGACTCCCTTCATGCGGCTTGAATACTTCACCAAGTTCCACCCAAGTCGTTCCGCTCCTCGATTTGCATTGAGTTGATAGTGGCCCTCGCGTCCACTATTCCACGGGTCAGCCCTCCGTTGAGTTCGATTTCCACATCGACTCGAAGTATGCCTTCATATGATGTTGCCTTGGATTACTCCCCCACTTGATCTCGAAATGCATCTACCAATGCATTACGTCATTCGAGATCATGCGACGACTCTTCGTCGCTCGCTCGGTCCGTTGAGCTTTTTGGAGATATTACCTTGAGAAACTCTTCCTCAATATGTGCGATCTGTTGTACATGATTCTCTCTCTGGAGAACTAGGACTTATCCCTCCTGGATATCTGTCCTATTGGAGCAACTTTCCTCTTTACATTCTTCCCACTGGAAGTTTCGGAGACCACCATCCCCTTTGGACTACTCCGTCTTGCTGAACAACTTGTGTCTTGTTCTGCCCTCGCAAATGTACTTGCTAGATTGCGACCCTTCGCCAATACAGTCTCCACTGCACCCTTCAGGGTCTAGCAACGTGCTGAACTTGTTGCATATTTCAGCCACCTACGGACGTATCCTTTTATGTCGAAGAGAAAGTTCTGATGCTCCATGGCATTGAGTTTTGATCGCACCTTAGGATGGCCACGAACACTCCGTCGTCCGTGTACAAGCCCTTGCATGAGTTCCGAATCCTTCGAGTTAGCAATTCCCCTCACCTCTGTGAGCTTTGCACAACTCTTTCGGTCGTTACACAACACCTCCCACTTTGCACGGTCTCATCTATCACCAAACGACCCGCTTTGCCTTGAGCACCGTCAAGTTTGGTGCCAACGTCGAGCCATAGCTCGAACTCCACCATCCCAATCTTTGTGTGCTACGTATTCTTCTTCGCTTGTTTGTCCTCGTGGTGCCTCTCGCGCAAAGGGTTGGCCATTCATCTGAATGCCAAACCTGGATGCCCGCTCCTCTGAGCGACTCCTTTCCCTACATCTCAATGTCCGTTTTCCCCCAAACGGTTGCGTGTGCTGGCTGTCCTCCACACAACCCAGCTTGGTCCCCCACGTTTGTATGACAAGTGTTTCTACGTGTGCTTGTCCCGCTCTGATACCACATTGTCACGGGCTTGGCTGATTTTGCCTAAGTCGTGCGGCACCCCTGCGTATCCGTCCGCAAAGGTCAGCCTTTCCCGATATCTCCTAGAGTCCCTTAGACTTACAAAAGAGAAAACGGGCCAGAAGAAGCAATTCCCACGGGATCCACAACCAACTACTCAAGCAAACACTTCATAAAGTCATATGCAAATTACATCCATGGACATTACAAACTAAGAGAGGTTGCACACAAAAGATAATGGTTCATTACAGACCGAAGTCTCCCACAAGTGCTTATAAGACATACTTGTATTTACAAGCCAAAATTGGCCATAAATCAAACCAAACTCGGGCTGCTAAGCCTACTGCAAGCCCGCTACTTGCTGTACAAGGTATGTACACAAACCGAAGGACACAGACAAACATGAGCATTTCATCAAACACCTTTTTTACATTGTTGTCCGTGACAGCTTGGTAAGGCAATCCTTGCTTCTATGACCTAATTATCTGACAGAAAGGATGATACCTAGTTGTATATATTGTTGTATCAGACACCAAAAAGAAGTTCCATTATACAGTTCAGGTTCCCCAGGTTAAAAAGTAACAACCCTGCAGCTAATCGCTTGAGCAAGCTTGTAAATAAGATTAGTAGAAGTTAACCATATGGAATATCAAGATGAAGACACACTAACCTCAGATCCAGGAAAGGATACTTAGAATAGGTAACCATATCCAAAGATAGAAAGAGAGCAGCTTGGACATAACTGTTATTTCCAAAAGCCTGAAAGAGGTGATAGAACACCTGAAACGTTGGTACTCTTGAATCAGGATATGCAAATTACACAAGTATACTAGTCTGACTATGCATACAATCCTAGACTTGGAGAAGACAGTGGTAGGAGGAAACATGGCTCGTCCCCATTAGGGTTGGATGTGTTGATCAGAACTCTTCACTGAAATCATAAATTAAGAGCAAGGGGAAAGATGTATATGACCAAATAACAGAAAATTATCAAGAAGTAAACCATGAAGCACAAATTCACAGTTGCCTGAGAGATGCACCTGAATTTTGGTATGCATCACTACATAAATATGTCTCATTATTGCATAGTTGGTGTTTCATATGGAAAATCATATATTGGTTAATATTACAAAAGAAAGGACACTAGTTTCATAACTGTTCTAGAAGAATTTGACTTTGCTTTGTTCCCAAAGTCCATGGATGGTGGATTCCAGAAAAAGGCTGTCACTTATTCATCCTTCAACCACTCTGTTATTAAAACTTAAGTATGAAAAAAACATTCTAAGTTCACCTTTTTTTTATTTTCTCAAGGTGGCCAACAGCTTCACATACACTTTCATGACGTTTCAAATAAATGAGTCACAACTTTTAGAAGACAGTGGCATAAAAGTGTAATTTACTCAATTAAGCTCATATAAGTCAACTTTTATGCCCTTCTCCAAGACAAGAAAATGAATGCTATCATGTGTTAACCTAAAACTCTAAAAGATTAAGAAATGATCCATCACATTTCATAAATTTATGTAACCAAAAAATTTATATATTGCCCTATCATGTTCACCAACTACACATTTTTTAATGGCAATTTCTCTTGCAAGTAGCTGAACCAACTGGATCTGTGGTAAATCACACCACACTACTAGAAACTGTTAAGAGAGAAGTAGATACTTCTTGGCCAACTTGCTAAGGCAAGTAGCTAGGCAAATGATTGGTCTGTAGTATACCATAGAGCAGTGTGAAGTACATCCCAGCTCCATGTCACCATATGCTTGGAGCATGGGATATTCAAAACTGTATTATGTATTAGACCGGGAAAACCAGAGAATCACTATTAAGTGGTTAAGCCTGGATATTATCCCCCCTGAGCCCACACATAAATCCTCGACCAACTAACTTAAATGATTTGAAGTTATATATATAGTGCCTACAAATTGCACACCCATTATGATAAAAACGAGACAGTAAAATAATGTTTGAAGCATTCAAACGCAAGATGCAAATAAAACACATCCAGTATGTTGAAAAAAATTACTTTTGATAGAGATGATAAGATTGAAGAATTAGGTAGAACCTCCTGCTTCTGGCATGCATTACGGTACCTTAAGAACAAAAATAGTCAAATATGAAGTTAAACACTTGAAGAATATGAAGAAAAAAAACAAGAACCAAAAGCAAATGCTTCATAAATCTTTACTTCTTGCATATAAGCGGAGTAACAAATTGTAAAACAACTTGATTGTCTATACATTTACATGTCACAAGAAATACTAAACTGAGAAAGTTCACAACTAATATTGATGGACATTAAGAATATTGACTACAATAGAAATGCTTAATATTTCTTCAGAGAACATACCACAGGCCCTTGCAACAAGGATGCATTGGTTTAAAAGAAAAACATATTAGGTAGAGCAGAAGTACAAGACACATGATTGGCAAAGAGCACTTAAAAGAAAAATAAAGTAAAGCTATATTCAAGACACTTATCCTCCAAGAAGAAATCAGCACAATTGGAGTTTGAAATCAGGAGCAACGTAATGACAGAATGTCATATGTTGCACATATAGTGTTGTAGGTATATTCCAACAATATTTTCACATAAACAAAATGGCATTATATGATTATACTGACTCATGAACAAGTTACATTCAAGACACAGGCTCAATGCCGGCCTAACGACACGATAACAAGATGACATTATATGATTATACTGATTCAAGGCAGCTGCATCCATCATAAACAGCACCAATCTGCACTATGGTGTACCACGTTAATATGCAGTCACAAAAGATACAGCATGTAATCATGTACTATGTTATATAATGCAAATGAGGGTATCCCAAAACAATTACTTCTGAACAACACAGCAAGAACAACTGATACCACAGTTGGTCTCATGCTTACAAATCAGGCACACTCCAACTGGGTGACCAGAAATACAACCAAGGAGGTGTTTGTTTATCTAAATGCTATGATCTATGTAAAGACATGTAAGCAGCCCGACACTTCGGGACGTAAACATCCAGGCTTTTATTGATAAGAAAGCCACAGCCAGATCGCAATCTCACAACTCTTTTACGAGCAATTTCGTGGTCCTAATTTTTCACTCGTTCCAGACTCTGGCAAACGGTGCTAACCAAGTTTGCTTGTACAAAAGAGAAAGCCAGAGGCAAGGTGAAACAGGGGCAAGGCAAGCCATCGGGGCCACAACCAAATCATGTAGCCGAAATCCGAACCAAACAGGTCAAGAACGACCGCATTTGTGACAAGAGTTTAGTGGGGTGGACCAAAAAGGTGAAGCGAGGATTGAGAAAGAGGGAACCTTGATTCTAGCTGAGAGAGTTCCGAGGCCATGATGATGATCCGTCCGCCTCCTTGGTTCTTCTACCTTCGACGACAGAGCGAGCGAGCAAAGGACGAGCTCGAAATGGGGAGGGGAAGACACGAAGAAGAAGGATGGAAGGAGGTTTCGGTGTCAGAGCTCGGAGGGATGGATAAGCACAAAGATCAACATCAGGTACTGACTTCCGCATTGTGCACATGCGTTTACCTTCTTTTGTGGGCCGGACGAAGCAAGCGCACGGTAACAGTCGTGGAGGAAGAGCAAGAAATGTGTCCGACGCTAACGGAGTACGCCGTTCATATTATTGTCATTATTATCATAATAATAACGGCGATTTTTCAAGGAAAAAAAAAACGAGTTTTGCACCTCCTTTAAAGAAAGTAGTATCAGTTTTGAAAATTATAAAAGCATTTCCGTGACACAGTTTGACCAAATTAATTTTGATTCATTCTACCTATCCAATAACATCGGATTAGTTTTTCCCACATGCTATTTTTCCGAGTTTATTTCTTGAATAAAAAATTAAATAAACTATAAATTAAATTAAACCTTTTACTTCGTACCAGTGAGAAGAGAGAGAGAGAGAGAATTTGAGTTTCTTCTCTTAAATTTCTTAGAAATCTCTTAAAATCTCTAATCGTAGTCCTTTTTATTTATTTTAACTAGCCATGGCATCACGTAGAGAAAATTACTTCGACAATGAAGGTTTTAAACCATAAGAAGAAAAAAACATTGCACAATTTTTAGTTTCAAACATCGTTTACGATTTTTCTTTTTAGCGTCCTAATGTCCATCTACTTACTCTAGACCTAAAACTTGGAAATTTAAAAAAAAAATTGAACCACATCACATAATACAAAATCATACACAAAATTAAGAGTTTGGGAAAAGAAAAGGCCAAATATTCAACCAATCACAAGACCCATATAAAATTAGTGTTAAGGCAGGAATTTATAAATGTTCATGAGGAATGATATTAAGAACCTTTAAAAACATTATTCCTAGAGATATATTAACGGCTAGTGAGTGCTGAAATAAAATTATTCAAATAATTTTATTTTCAGTCAGATTCCAAGGATTGACATGAAAAATATAATCTCTGACCAATTTGTAAATTATAACCATTCAAAGATCCATATGAAAATCATTTAATTATAATTGAAATATGCAGAGGGATAAGACATACAAATATCAAAATAAAATAATCAGCATGAGGAATCCCTAATACAATGTAGCCACCTTATCAGAAGTGATGTAAGGTTTAACTTATGATTCAAAACTTTTCTTCTTTCCAAAAACTCAAAAGAAATCAAGGAAAAAAGAATGTGCAGGAGTGCATGCAAAAAGAGTTACTGCAGCCAAGAATCACACTTGGACTTATCTGAAAGAGTTCACTAGATAAGAACTCCTCTGTACTTCTTGTGGAGAAAGAATAAAAGTGGAACCCTCAGAGAACAAACGTCTCAGGAGAAATATCACATTGAATGACTCAGTGGCCTAGAGGACACACAAACCTGGAGGAGCTTGAACAACTTGTACCAACAATTGGGCACATGAAGAAAACTCTAGCTTTGACGGACATGCTTGATGCTCTTCAGCTCACTTGGAGGAAGCGAATGGCCCCAACGAAATTACACTGGTTGTTGGCGCGAAGCTACAACAGTTGATGAATGAACTTGGGAGGTAAAAGTACAGCATGAATCGAATACTGAATATAGTATCTAAAAGATTACATGATCTACAATTAAATCTTATGCCAAACGTCTGATCTTGAAATAAGATAAACTTTTTTAACAGAAACGAGAAATGATGGACAGAAAAAGGAAACAGAAAAAAATAATGCCCATGTTTTAATATAAACCATCATGAAAGAGATATAACAGCTTTAAAACTTTGTTACATCTTTCAGAAAAACTGTAATAATGAAAGCCCAGGCGCCAGAATAATATACCTAAATTATATGAAAAGGAGCACTTGAAACAAAGTCCGTTCAATAGATAAGGACCTGATCGTCACATAATACTTAAAACGCTAAAATACCAAACCAAATGTATGTATGTGTGGAAAAATTCCCATTCATCCTAGCAAAAATTCTTCCACCATACCAGAGCTCTGAGGACAAAGAGGTTTAAGAGCAGAGAGCCTGAATCTCAATAGAGACATAATTAAAAGAAGCTCTAGACTGTTAGATCCTAATGAAGAAATCATAAATGCAATAGGAAACCTAAATTTTGTTGGTAGTCATTAGTGACCACAAACAATTAATAAAATAGGAAGGAAACTGAACAGAATGTTCAATATATAAAACTTACAGACAACTAACGATAACAAAATACATTAGAATTCAATAAGCTAACATGTTCGACAAACAGAATTTGTAAAAAGAAAAGAAGGGAAACCAGAAACACGGACTGCAGGAATATATAACACAATAAATGACAATTTGGGAGATATGCTTACAAGAGAAAGCTAATTCTTATGTGACATGTTCTCCTATAATAGAAAAATTAAGGTCTACTAGAACTCACACCACCATAACAATAAACTGCATGGAAAATGGTGGAGTCAGTACATCGGCTGAATAGCAAAAAGAGTACCCCAATTACTTTTTTAAAAAAATTTAATAGAGAATTACTCAAGTAAAAAGCTCTTTCTTCCTTTGTTTACTTTGCAGTCCATGAAATATGGCATAATAGCAGAACATACAATCAGAAAACTTTTTCCTTTCACTAGCAATTGCCCAACTCCTAGATTTCTTTTTCCTCCAAAATGTTCTGTTTTCTTTAAAGATATACTTACCACACTTTTTACCTTTGGGGTTAATGCATCTTGTATGCATTTACCAGTCAATGTGTGGCTTTAGAGTGAAGGACCCCTAACATTACCAATTATAAATAACCTATTCAAAAATAGCTTGCAAGCATTCAACTACCTGTCAGCAAAATTTAGAGCCCCCTAAGTACCAAGCATTCTCAATTACTGGTGATCAAAAGTCGGAACATTCAGGGACAAACCTATGATGCTTTTAGAAGTAATCTAACAAAAGATGAGACAAATATCTGAGGCAATATGTAGTCCCTACAAGCCATGCTAGTGTTCCGGAAGAAAGTTATTCAAGTTGCATTGGTTGTACTTAGAACTTTGCAGAGATAGATTCTAAAAAAGGAAATGACTTACACAGGATTTCTTTATATCAGGGAATGAACTGTATACACACACACACACACACATATATATATATATTCTGAGAATGCATGCTATATGAGCAAGCCAGTGTAGTGGTATAGTACTACTTGAGAGGAATTAATGAGCATTGCAATAGGTAGTTTATTTTAACAAACAATGCAATAAAATCTTTATAAAATCTTTTCTTGAAGGAAAAGTGTGTGATATAAATTACAAGCTGACTTTTGACAGGAAACAATCCTTTTAATAGAAACAACATAACCTCCAAAACCAGAGATCAACAACATAATCTCCAAAACCAAAGATCAACACTAATAAGGCCTGCTTATTTCCATAGGTTTCTTATTGCTTGAAGCACAATTCCATAATCAAATCAGCAATATTTTGATAAGAACAAGAACTGGCAAGAACCGAAACAACAATACCTGATCACATGATGAGAGACTGATCCCTGGCCACAGCATATGCAAGCCAAACTAAACCACAAGGAATGCATGAAATAGTGGCATCAAGGAACGATTCTGAAAGCCTTCATCTTATCAATCCAAGAATTGAAAGACGATAGCGTGTTGCGGAACCCCAAGAAACCGTGCTCCTTGCTTTTGTTCATGCTGTTGAGCTGCGGCATCTCGACTCCAAGAATTGCATCTGCGAACCACCAAGTCCCCACCTCCTCCAGCTTCGTCGGCACCAGCTCATTCTCCGCCACAATCTCGTTCCATACCAACTCCTTCGCCCGCATGGCGTCCTCCAGCTTGAACCGGCCCTCCTCCCCCTCATACCCGACAGATTCCAATCCAAACTGATCCGCCAGCATCGCCCACAAATGCTTCCACTTGAACACGTCCCCGTTGCTGCAATTGAATGCTTCGTTCTTGGCGTAGGGATCGACGGCTGCCCAAATCTGATGCTCCGCGATGAGGTCGGCGTCGGACGCGTCGCTGAACCCGTCCCACGCGGTCCGGCTGCCGAACCACTTCAAAGGGGCTCCTTCCTTCCGGCAGATGGCCGCGTATACGCAGAGGGTACCGATTATATTCATAAGGCTGGTCGGGGAGAAGCCAAAGATGGTTCCGGGACGGTGGATGGACCAGGTTACAGCGCCGTCCCTCTTGGACAATTCGTCGAACAGAATGTCTTCTTGGTCGTAGTAGAAGTTGGGGACGTTGAGTCGGGGAAGGTCCTCGTGGAAGGGCGGGTCGTGGGCAGAAATTTTTCCGATTGACTCGAAGGGGCCGATGTAGTGCTTGCGGCCGGTCTGGAGGCAGACGTGCCGGAGGTTGGGGGCGGAAGGGAGGACGGCGGCTAGGACGTTCCGGAGCATGGCGGCGTTGGCGGTGCGGTTCTCGGCCTCAGTGAAGCGGTTGGCCCAGGCGACATAGAAGATGTGGGTGACGTCGGAGAGGGGGGATAGCTTGGCGGCGGCGTCGGCGGGGTCGAGGACGTCGCATCGGATGTGCCGGACGGGGTTGACGTCGGCGCTGTCGGAGGAGGCGGAGGAGGAGACGATGTTGGGATTAGGGGGTCGGCGGGAGACGCCATAGACCTTCCAAGGACCACCGGGGGTGTCCGGGAGCGGGAGGATGGCGATGAGGGAGGAGCCGACGATGCCGGTGGCGCCGATGACGAGTGCGACGCTCTGGTGCTTGGGGGCAACAGCGGAAAAATCGCCGTCCAGCTTCTTCCTGGCCGCACCGATGGCGCCTGCCCACCACCAGCTCATGCCGACGAAGCGTTTGTCGCTTTTCCCCTGAGCCCTTTCTTCTTACTTCCTTGGGAGGGGAGAGTGAGGAGGATGAATCATAGGAAGGCGAAATAAATATAAACACTCTTTTGCATATCAATCCCCAACTCTTTGCGATTTGCATATCAATGCCACCTAATTCATAATAACAGTATAATAATAATAATAATACCAAAATATCAGAGCATAATGCATAATATTCTTTCCATCTAAAGAAAGTATTTACTTAACCATTGTTTTTGAAATTCTACAAGAATTATATTATTTTAATGAAAAAAATTCTATAGAAAAATGGGATAAATCTGTTAAAAATATTGCCAACCAATTCCCTATTTTTTATAGTCCAGTAAATCCAAAAAGATAAAGGTTAACATATAACTAAAAAAATAGAAAATAATATATATTTAACATTAGAACTTTGAGGTAGAAGGTTTGGTTCAACCTTCTTGATCTCCCACCCCAATTTGGGGCTTTGTTGGATTAATGTAGTTGGACTAGGTTTATTAAATGAATTAGGGGTATTTAAAAATCAACTAAAAATTTTGACCAGACATACATACATGTTATATATAACCAATTAAAATTTTTATTATAAAATAAACTAAAATGTGCCACTATCATCAATAATTTTAAATATTTATAGAAAATGTGCTTCAAATAAGAGATGTACTAGCAAGGAAGCTGGCCAACATAACTACTAGTAGAATATACATTACAATGACCAAATTGTAAAGTATGGGATGGATGGATGGATGGATGGTGTTCAAGGGTTCTGAAAAATAAATTTGTATTGATTTATAAGAATTAAATAGGTGTATCATCATATTTTGTTTAAGCATTTTAAGTTAGTGATTTTGAATAGATAAATTAAATATTATTTTATTAAATCAGATCATTTTTTAAATAATATTAAATTTCATTTATAATTCGGTATATTGATAGACCCAAAATTACTACCATCACTAACTTAAGTGCACCATGCATACATAATAACATGGATAAAATTGGTTCTAAAGTATGTTAAGTTAGAATATCAAACTTTAAGTGAGAGATTATAATATGTCAATTTAATCTTACCTTATATGTGTGGGAGAGTTTAATCTTATTTATATGTTACATTGTGAATTTTTTTTTATAATATCATAACATTTGATAACTCAAATAAATAAACATTATTTTATAATGTAAATATTTATTATGATTCATTTATTTATCAAATCATAAGTCAAAAATATTCATAAAATTTATTGAGAAATATACTGATTCAATTGGCTCTACGGAGGAAGATATGCTCTTAATCGATTCAAACATGTAGAACAACAATACTTTTAAGGATAGCTCATGTCACCCTTAATCGATTCAAACTCAAATCTAAGGAACAGTTAGTGGATTGGTCCAATGCCATGCTATATGCACATCTCAAAGTGATAGACCAACACTTAAAAAAGAAAGATATTTGCAGGAGTTGTAGCTCTGCAAAGACAGTGACAAAACCTACCCATAACATGCCTAATCTTCCTTCATCCCAAAGATCCAAGTAGAGTTGATCGATCTCCTAAGAGTCTCAACTATCAAACTTGGAGCAGTTTGATGGTAATACCATATGATCGATAGTGTTTCGACTGCAAATGATGCTCTACGCCATATCATAAGCTCACCGATGTGTTGATTGAGAAGCAACTCTGGTGCATCTATAACATCCACATTCGACCAATTAACGAAACAGTTTTTGGATATATTTCATTTGTTTTCTGCGTCTCGACATTGAAGAACGAGATGTATCGTCTTGGAGAGGAAGGAGGACGATAAAAATTGTACTTGTATGGCGGTCAAATTTAAGAACCAGCAATAAAAATAAAGCTAAAGCAGTGTCTGCAGTAAATTGCCATCCTTGCACTCTTTCGACATCGAACCTTTTTGTCTCAAGCATGATCGCACTTTAATCCACAAGGGCCGAAAGATACGTAACACTCAAACTTCGCGATGAGCTAACAAGGGGACAGTGGAAGACAGAATGAAAAGGGTAAAGTAAAGTAACAGTAGAAAGAGAAAGGGCTTCCCAAGTTGACATAAAACCACTGTAAGCTTGTCACCTTCCCAACACGTCCCTCTTTGAGACCTCTCGGTTGCTCATACAAACTTCTCTCGAGACTTGAACAGTGACAGCTTCCACTGTTCAAATGTAACTACATGAACAGGCCAACCAGTACATTTGAAGGTCTCAGCATGCATGCCGCACCTGACACCGGAACAAAAAGCTTCAGTGGGCTGCCTGAAAAGAGATGCATGCAAGGGCAGGCCAACATAATAGGAATGTCTTAGGAAAAATAGATTATGGTCAGCCTGCCTCCCTTTCCTGCTCCCCTTTTTTGGATCATCTCTCTCTCTCTCTCTCTCTCTCTCTCTCTCTCTCTCTCTCTCTCTCTCTCTCTCTCTCTCTCTCTCTCTCTTTCTTCAAATTGAAAGTAGCGCCTATAAATGACCAACCGCCTCTCTTCGAAGCTAGGCATGGAGGCAGGCCAAGGCATGGCTCAAGAGGGGAAATGGGAGACCTTTGAGGAGGAAGAAGAGGCCTCGTTGCTCTCTGGTTTCACCGATAAGTCTATCGACGTGGAGGGCAAGATGGAGGGAGAGGGGGACGACTTCGAGTTCCGGGTCTCGGCAGGAGGAGGCCTTCTTGAAGGTGATGGGGCCGCGGTGGCGGCCATGTGCGCTGCTGACGAAGTGTTCTTCAAAGGCCACATCATGCCGCTTCGGCCCTCCGTCGACAACGGCGGCAGTCGCGGACCGAGCCGGTGCGGCTCACGGTCGGACTCGATGGACCGGTGCTCGACGGCCATCGCGAGCCTCGGCTTCGATACGAGCCGGAGCAACAGCAGCAACAGCAGCAGCAACTGCGTTAGCAGGAGCCATTCGTCTAACAGTGCTCGGTCCAGTAACGCTTTTGATCTTCCCCGTTCATCGCTCTCCAACAACTTCTACACGCATCCCAGTCCGAAGCCGCAGCTCCGCCACGCGAGGAAGGCGAGCGCCAGCCGGAGGAGCACGGCCTCGGCCCCGCCAGGGTGGGGAATCTTTTGGCTGGGCCTTATCAGGCCGCCTCATATCGAATTGTACGACTTAAGGTCACGGAGATCCAGTACCGGCACTGGTGAACGGAAGAGCGACGCCGATGCCGTGCATGAAAAGAAGTCTGTGAGGTCTAATGAAGATGGCAGTGCCAGTGCCAGTGCCAGAAACAGTTCTTCCTCCAGGAGACTTGACGTATGTGACGGTGAAAACAAGGTAGAGAAGAAGGTGACGCGGCTCGTCGGACGTGGTTTAAGCTGCAAGTGCACGCTGGATGCGGTGGAGCCGAGATCGATGGCCGGGAAGAAGAAGCAGGATGGGGCGAGTTTGAGAAGGGCGGACAGCATGTACAGGAGTAGGATATTTGAATGGTTGGAGGAGCTGTCCATTGCAAAGGCAACAACAACAGGGAGCCGAGACAGTGGTGGTGGTGTTCACTGAATTGTCCATCATTTGGTTTTCTGTTTCCTTTCAATTTATGTTCATCTCTTCTTCTTCTTCTTCTTCTTCTTCTTTATGCCTTTCTGTCTTTCTTTTATGTTATTGTCTTGGGGGAGTTGCAATGTAATGAGTGAGTATGCTCAACTTTGAATAGCCATTATTGTTCTCTTGTAACTCTGACATGTTCCTTGTGGGAAGATGGTGTGGTTGGGGGTTGGAGTTCATGATAAGAGCATGACACTTTTTAAGAGGGTCTGGTGGTGATGGAGATGGCAATGTAGCCTTTTGTTGATTAGTGTATTTATCTTTCATAAAAGAATAGGTTCCTAAATCAGGTTTTTGGAGGATTTCAGATATGAGAAATGCCAAATGCAGGAAGCACTTATTGCAATTCCAGGATTCCTTGTTTTGATGTTTTCAAATTTCAAAGTTCATGATGTAGGAACTGTTTGATCCTCTTTCTAAGCAAACAATTTAGGATATTTATTCAAAATCTCAGGGAAAGATTTGATTTTTTTATTTCATGTCTATTTTTTTGTGAAAAAAAAAGACCAATTCAAGGGGAAGAGGATTTCTTCAAACTATCCAATCAAATGATATTAACCATCATTCCTTCTTTTTCTTAATAAATGGATTTATAGGTAATAAATGATACCATAAGAAAAAGATAGAGAAAAAGAAGTTGCTACAAAAGATTAAAAAGTAGATGTTCATTTCTATGATATGGCAGATGGTTACTTAGCCTAATAATATAATGTTCACTCAAAAATTTCACTGACAAATTGTTCCTTTGTTTCATTCATTATATTCAAGACTACTTTTATTTTATTAAAAGATTTCAAATTTTCAACTTGATAACACCAATATAATAAAAAAAATTATCAGATGAACCTTCAACATTTATTATCATTAGACCAATGTTTTTTTTTCTGCTAGATCATTGACAGATGAACATTCAACATAAAATATTGCTGAAGCATGCAACAATGAGAATAAATAGAAGAGGAAGGAGGGGAAGAAAACACAAGTTTGCAGAACTGTAGTTGTCCATGAAAGATAGCTTTCAACATCGACTGATACAGCAACTACATTCGAATGTTTGTCTATAATTCTCAATTCATGCACAGATTGGTCTGTGCTGCACTCCAGAAAGCAGTTTTTTTGCAGCTCTCTCAGCATTCCATGCTTTCTGAAACTTTGTAAAAAGAGCACAGGGAAGAATCCATAAAGTCTACATTTCTCTTTTCTCTTTCTCGTCCATTGCTGTGAGTCATAATGTGCTAAAACTAAGCACGCTGAGAGCTCAAGTGCCACGCCTTGCCTCCTCAAGTCATGCGCCAAAAGATGAAGCAAGCATGAGCCAAAGCTACAAGCTCTTATTACCTCGTTCGAAGATAAAAACAACACATCCAATGGGAGATGGCACAAACTCTGAGGACTTAACCAACTGTGCAAAAGCATCTGCAATGATCACATGAGCAAAAGATGCAGTGTGTTCCAAGAGAAGAGTTGAAGAGGTTGAGTCTTCCTCACTTGCCTTTAAGGAAGAAAGGTGCAGTGTGTCCCAGGTTTGGCAAGAACAAGCTTGTAATGTGGTCAATTCAATTTGGCGAGTTGAATCATTTTGTTTTGTCTTTGAGATTTCGTCGAGTCAGGAAAGAGTTCCTTGAATAGTTCAAATTTTGGAGGATGAACGAATCTTTTTTTTTAAGACGAAAAATACATGAATCTTGTGAAGTCTCTCATTTCGGCTCGAGACCAAAGGATGTTTGTATCCTTTATAGGAAGCTTTCTATCAACATGTTTATTAGGTTTTTTTTTTATTTTTTATCATTTGAGTAGTTGAAATGATATACCTGATAAATATTGATTGGATTTCTTGTGTTGATGAGTCCTGAGTGACTCTAAATAATGATCATATTACGTAGATTGTTGGAGTTATTTTATTTACTATAGCTTTATGTTGTTATGGTAAGATCATTTTCTTTGTTTTGCAAATAATAATCAATGAATTGTGGATCTTACTTACTATTAGTAGTATGATCATAATTTAGTTTGAATAATTTCAAGTCTAGAATGATTTTTTTTTTTTCTTACCTTTCTTTGTTGGACCATTGTACAGTCCTTAATTAAAATACTAATGATCTTTGAACTCAGAGATGCCATGGTCATCCTACATGCACGTATAATATTTGTTCTTTGTCAATAATGGCTTGTTTTTTTTTTTACAATAAAAGTTTGCTTAACCATTGGATAGCTGCCTTTTTCAAATAAGAACACTGATCCACTAAGTTTGATTCTTGTTGTATCCCCCAGTCTCAATGTTCCACAAATTCCTATATCTTGCATTGAGAGATGAAGATGACAGATACAGCAACATCCCATTGATTTGAACTGCATAATTATTGAAATATTTGACATCAGAACCTTAAAATTCTGGCTTATGTGGTTTGTTGGATTATAGGCATCACTTGCTTAAGCTAAGTATCCTCATTTGAATTCACCACCAATTAATTGCCCTCCTTGCTGACACGAAGGGTTGACACGATGATCTTGAGTTTTTGGGTCAAGCAGGGCATAGTCCCATTGCCAATCGTTTGGAAAGGAAGGCTCGTGAAGTCGAACCATGTCACTAGTCATTAATGAGGGGGCGTAGTCTCCTTCTTGGTTGTAATGCCAATGAGGAGAGGATCTTGTGAGCTCATTTTGGGAGGTCGGGACAGGCATCGTGACCTACTATTGGCAATTGCGAGGAATAGGTGAATACTAGGCTGGTACTTATGTGTTGCTTTCGTGGCCTAAGTGAAACTTCAATCCTTTTCGTATTTGCTTATTAATCTCTTAAATCCTTTAACTTTGTGAATATATGTTACCTTTATATGTAAATCATGATTCAATTAGAGTCAAAATGTGAATGAGATCGTTGATATATTCCCTATCTTACACTTTATAAAGGCAAAGCATGCACATTCCTTATTTTTATATTTTCTCTTTAATCTACTCCTTTCTGAAACATATACAATAATAATAGTAAAATCACAACTCTCAATTTTTAGGATCGACTAAAATATGCTATTGTCTTGTTATAATTTTCAGATGATCAACCTTCAAATTCATTAAATTTGTCACATCAAGTCTTTGAAATCACATTTCAATAAATTCTAGTTTTAAAAGGGTGATGATAGAATAAAAAACAAAGAACAGAAGGTATTAACATTTTCATTGTGACAAGAAATTCGCAAGTGATGCAATGTTTTTTTTCTTTCTTATGTGTGGATTTTGCTGTTTTTTCCACATCATTTCGTTGATGTTGGATTTAAATGGCAGGCTTTAATGACATTAAAAAAAAAACATGTACATATATAAATACGAGACATGAAGGAAAAGATTGAATTTAATGTGCACATATAAACCGATAAAAAAATGATATATGAACATAAATCAGAAAATATAGTCTAACAAAAGAGGCTTCCGTCAAAGCTGCATCTAAAGATACATGGATAGTCTTAGCCCTTCAAACACAGAAATTATTTATGTTCACAACAGACCTGCAGAATCCAAATCACAAACATTCAACGATTGGCTTAAGTTTATGTTCTACAATACCAGAAGAAAGAAAACACAAGTGAAATGTTAGCAAGTTTCTTAGGTGTCTGTAGATCTACGGATAAAACAGGATGATTCTTTCGCCTGTCTAACTGTAGGCAAAGCATCCACTGCCTCAACTGAAGGAGGGAAACTGAGTAGGCCATGATCTTTGAATCTCTTCACAAGACAATTAATAACTCATATTCTGGTTCTGCAATACGGGCAATCTCCACATGTCTTCGCCCATGGCTCTAAGCAAGCAGGATGAAACCTGTGCCCGCAAGACAGCCGAATCATTTCATCCCCGTCCAAGAACTTTTCCAGGCATATGGAACACTCAAGAAATGCTCTTGCGACGTCGTTGCCATCTGCTCTATCTTGAAAAACTTCTAGCTGCAGACTACAGAAAGCTTCTGAACTGAGTCCAGGAGGCTTATTGAAATATCGCACATCTTCATCTGTTTCAGCTGTCAAGTTTGAAGTCGACTCAAACCATTCTCTTCGTGTCTCTGTATCCAATTCCCCAATGTCTATCAGCCTCAGATCATCGCCTATGACAATCTCATTCGTACTGTCAAGGACCAAGAGAATTTATAAGCAAGAGGGAAGCAAAAACAAAAAAAAAAAAGTATTAACTTTCCTGCATGTCTGGATATCTACACTGGTAATCAGGCAAAGGCATTAGTAGAGCATCTTATTATATATTTTTCAGTGTGCTAAACAGTATAGAGACTAACCTGCTTTCCGAAAGAGAAACGCCTCTAAGCCTCTCTTGAAGCCTTGCCCTTGCCTGTAAAACTACGCCGGGGAGTTGGTCACCTCGAGTTAATCTCAACCTGTCCAATGTGCTGCTGGCAGATCCAGCGTTGCTGCTGCCAGTCGAAGCAGATTCGCCATCATTTACATTACCTACCCAAACTGGTTCATGTTCCTAGTCAAGAAACAAGATTAAGTACAATTTGCATGGAATAGAATATGTATGAACCTAGAAGGCAGACATTGACATATTGCAGGAACACCTAAAATTTTTTCTCACTTAAACTTTGTGGCTAGAAAAGTATATGAAAGGTATCTTCTTGCACCAGCACAATCGAACAAACAAGAATTAGGGTCAGATAATTCAGGGTCAAGGTTGAGATACTGATATATCAGTTTCTTCACTAGGGATTTTTGGCTCTCTGTAATGCTATAAATTTTTCTGAGGCCTAATCAACAGAAATTGTTGGCCATTGCTAAAAGATTTGGCATGATGGTTGACACGACTCATTGCTATTTCTCTACCAAGAAACTGAACCCTACAGGACAGCTGATGATTTCGCGGCCAAAGAACAAAATATGCTTCTGCAAACAGGACCACTTAGGCCAGGGAAGCTATCAACTTGAGCATCCCATGGAAGCCCCTTGTCTCTAGCAACAAATTGGATCATTTTTGAGTGGGGCTACAACACGGGAGAGGTAAAAGTCCTCAAAAAAGACGAGATTTGACACATCACAAATGGGCTTGGAGGAGAATTGTAAGATGTTGATGATGATGACATTGATCAAGCCACAAAACATGATTCTGAGTTGGCAGTAGCATAAGCAAATTCCAACACACAAACACCTGAAATCCAACCTCAATCCAATGAATCGCATCAAACATCAAGGTCCATACTCCCATCAAAGTTATCACATCGTCAAAACAACAAGAAAACTAGACTTCTACTGGACTGGATCATCTCAAACAACAAGATCGGGACTGAGACCGTTACCGTCTGGTGGTGGATGTGGGAGGAGGGACGCCTGGGTTCGATCTGCGGCCCCAAGATCGGGCTATCGGAGGAATCCCTTCCGATGAAGCGGCGGCGCCGGTTGCGATAACGGTGGGGGTGGCGACGATGGGCGTCCCCGGCGCTGGCTGAGGAAGAGGAGGACAGCGGATCGGTGCCCGGGTCCGGGTCGGAGTGGCTCCGGCCGGCGCGAGATCTCCAGCTGTAGAGCAGCCCCGATGCGCTCAGCATCGGACTCGATCAACTAACGGGGAGTTACGAACGCTCGGCTCCTCCCTCCCCACATATAGAAGCGGGAGAGACGTGAGGTGGGAGAGAGAGAGGGTCGTGCCTCTCATTTTAACCCAATTATTTTAGGCGATTTATGGATATTTGTTATTTACGATACGAATTTAAAAATAAAAATAAGTATTTCTAAAAATATTTAATATCTTTGAAAATAATATTTAAACTTTAAAAAAATACTTTAAATCATTTTTCAACGATTATAAAATTAAAAATTTAATCATTTAATATATATGTTTCAAAATATCATGCATTTCTAATTGATAAGGACTTCACCACTGTTCATCTATCAAACATGCAAAATAATACATGATTAAGAAGACAAAAGGACGGAGTAGATAGTTCATTCCTCGATGGCAATTGGGAGACGACACGCTACCGAAGTCTTTATTTCTCTGCAAGTAGAACACTGTTGCTGCTAGTTCGATGAGACAAAGCTCCTCCTCATACGTCAAGGAATGGGTGACTGTAGTTGGGGCAGGCGGAGAGATCGGAGTCTTTCTCCTTCTCCACCCCTTCAGAGCTCCTGAGCCAGTAGGTTCTTGGGAAGCAGGAAGCACCCTCAGGCACATCTTCCATCACCCACTCATGCCCCTTGGGGTAGTATATCCCTGTCCTTGGATGAGGAATCCACCATGATGCATCCTCTGCTGCTCCATGCTGCTGCTGCTTCCCCAGTCTTGCTTGCCCATTCTTTACCTCCCTGTCTCCAACACAAGCTTTCAGGTGAACTCTTCACAGATGCTCTTACAGTGAAAGCTTTTGGTGGAAGAAGATGAAGAACTATAGATACCAACTTTTATCTTATGGGATATCTATCATCAATAATTCATCAAGTACAGAAGAATATATATATATATATAAATTCTAGAATTCAGGTGAATTCTGATGTTTGTAGAATGGTGATTCAATTAGATAAGTCACTTGAGTTGGTGGAAAGTATTGACAGCAACCAACTCAACCAGAAGAACGAAGGCAGTATAACTGGTTTGGGAGTCAGAATCCATTAATTATATGGTCAGAATTTACCTTCATCACATATCACAACATTTTGCCACTTTAATAGACTAATAATAACAGAATATGTTCCACAGTGTCTGTGGTGGAGTGTCTTCTATGGTTGGATAAAAAATTTCATGAATCTCATTTTTTTAGAGACCATATTATATTGGATCCTATATTAAGATATCAAATGATGGAAAAGTCCCAGCAGAGGGGGAAATGAAAAGTATCCATGAACAAGAACTCCCTGCACCTTTCACAAAAGGTATCTTACATGCTTTTGCATAGTTGATGCCATATGAAAGCCACAATAGAAAGCTTCTTTTTCACTTTCATGTCCATCACATCTAAGATGATGTTTAGCTTGGAAGTGTATGAGAAAAACCTGCAACCTTTTGTCACTTCACTGAAAGAAGAAATGGAGGAACTTCTTTAGATCTCATGCTTATGTGATTCAAATGAATCTTTAGTCCTCTCCTTAATCTCCTCAAATCTAAAGCTCTTTCATTTTTCTATCCTTTGTCTCTTCCTCTCCTCAAAGCAAACTTCAAATCACTTTTTGACACAGCCAATTTTGAAATCACAGACAAATTATCTATTTGGGGTCAATTTCCTTCAGATTGTGCAAGGAGCAGTGACTTCAGTGATTGGAAAAGTCCACTTCAAATTGACTGTTTTCAGGTTTGGAGCACATCTTGCTATACCAGTTAAACTTAGAATCATGGAAATAATATATAATGATATGAGTGAGCTTTTAAAGTCTTAAGAATCTCAGAGTTGAAACTTTGCCAACAAAGAAATCTGCAAATATATCTGCAGCATTAGAAGAGAAGAAACATATATGACTGCAAGAAGCCAATTCCACTATCAGAAGATTGATGAACATCCATATACATCACATTGTTGAGGTTTATGAATGTCTACATGGTAGACTCAACCAAAATGATGATAACATGCAGTGAGTGATATCTTCCTCTGATGCAAATTTTGAAGGAAAGAACACGAAAAAGAAATAAAGATACCGAATTAGTCTAGTTGATTTCGCAATCATCGGCCTTCGCATAGTGGACATGAAGGTGCTCCCAAGTTCAGCTGAAACTGCTACCTCCACCCATCTCAAGTATATATAGATGATCCAAACTCCATGTTCCTGACAAGACTGTTGTTTAGCCAAACATCAGTAACTGTGATAACTTGGTACCACTTAATAACTGATACAAATGTTGGATGAGTTCAGGTCACACCATTCTAGCAAGGAACAAAAGCTAAAAGAGTCTATTGGTGATAAAAGAATCCAATTCTTTGTACATGGATGCTTTAGGTCCTATAAAGTACTACAATCCAGTCTACGGCTCAAAGCTAAAGGGGTTTCAGATATCATGATAGCAAGAATAATAGGAGCATCATCTTTATCTTTCCTTGGAGGTAGCGAACTGATCACTAGCGATCGATCTTGCGTTATTAATGTCATTAGTGTGAGTTTGAGAATCAAGGGAATGCAAATGAGTCTTTATTCCAATCTTATGATTCAGAGATATAGAAGGTTTTCCTTTGTTAGTCTGAAATCAATTTGAGAGGGTCTTTGTTTATCAGAAAGTCAGAAACTTGGCAGAGGAAACCATCAGTATAGCGGAAAGAAACAAAGCTTGGATGAGAATTGCATATGTTTGGGATGTGCTTGATGGGTCTTTGGAATTGATTCTTACACTCTTGTGGCACAACATTTGTTTTATGCTGTTTAATTGCCTTTGTGTAAATAAATATTATGTAGGAAGTTCTGTTAGAAAGATCAAGGAGTCCTCATTCCTTTGGATTTTTCTTTCTCAAGACTGTGATCATCCATCTTTAGACTGCTTGATATTTCATGAGAAGTAAACTAGACTAATTCCATTATTCTTCTCTCGACATAATGTTTTCAAATAAATTTGTTGTTCTTGGCACATGGATTCCATGTAATTGGCTTACATAACAAAAACTGAAATATTTTGAGATTGAAACCAGCATTTGCATTATGTTTCAATTAGGATTGCCACCAAAAATTGCTGATAAAGAAAAAAATTCATCAACTTCATTTGCAATTACAGGTAGAGGCTTTTGGTTGGAATTCATGGACAGAGAATTTATACTTTTGCCACTAGGGAAAAATAAATGCTTGATGTGATTAAATTTCTACAGACTTATCCCACAATATTTTAAAATGTAATACATCATTCCTTTTCTTTTTTTTGACAATTTGACAAGGTTTGCACATCATGTCAAAAGTATTCCAAGTTCAAACGTACTTGGCTTCCATTTGCATAGGCTTTAGTCCACTGTTTATTCAGTGTCAACAATTGTTGCTTTCTTCTTAGATGAGTGGTGAATTTTTCATTACCAAAACAAGCTCGGGCGTTTAAATCTCGATTCCAATTCTACCTTTCCTTTTCCTTTTGAAGGGAAAATAAAAGCTTTTCTTTAGAGACGAAGGAATTTTAGGACCGGAGTGCAGCTAACGTTTTGAGTCAAGTTAATTCCACAAAACTACAGCTAAGTAAATGCATGATAATATTGAGGACATGTACATGACTGCAGAAAGCAGACTGCTATAAAACTTGATGTAAATCACAGAAAAAGCTGCAGTTAAAATTGCTATTTAATCTGATGTAATACTTTCAGATTCACTAGGCTTGACAATTTTATCTACTTGGGAGTAAAAGCTACAGCATTACACCAATATGGCAAGCAAAACCAGAAACTATTGCTTCTGCAGTTGCTTTGGCACGGAGAAACGGCAGAAACTTTAGGCTCTCTTCATGTGTTAATTCAGCAAATCATCCCATTTGCAGTACTGTCCACCTGCTAAAGCACGATAAAACCGATCTCTGCAGTAGACTGGCCTTCCATCTGCAGCCTCAGCCGCAGCAGCCGCAAGGTCATCATCATCCTTCACCTCTGTTGGTAATCTAAGAAGCTCTTCTTTCCTACATTCATCGCAAAGTTGATAAGAAGTTAGTCAATGCAGGTCATACTTTGAACTAGTTACAAAACTTTGGCGAGGGCCAACCTCAGATTAGGTTTGATCTGTGAAGTTGCAGAGTTCAAATTATTGTCATTTGATTTGAAAGCTGAATGCAGGAAGTCTTCCACTGGAGCAGCAAATATGAACAGTGACACGGCACTAACAAGCAAAGCTCCTGTCCCGACTAATGTTTGTTTCAACAACTTAATCACTGGTTTTACCTAATGCACAATGCGGTACTGTTCTTCAGCATAGCTATTCATGCAAATGAAATATAGACAAAGGAGATTTTGTGAGAAACAACAGGTTCTTATGGTGGCCTCAAAAAAATTTGTCATTGCAACCACAGACATTAATGGAAAGAGCAATTGGCATCAACAGATAGCAGAACATAATAACATATGTTCTGATCATATGGTTCCTCATGTAAAGCAAAGGATTCTGTTGAAGCAGTCTAAGCAAGGTAAGAACCAGATGCTCCCTGTGCAACTGGTGTTTGACCTTTCTAATTGAAGGACAAAGTGATATTCATCGGCCACTTGGTAGAATATCTTCAGTTGTAGTATCACAGTGTAGAAAAATGACTTGGAACTTCTTATATAGACAGATATGTGACAATTCACCATGATGTATCTTTGTTAATTTTAAAGAATTATCAAAAGAATTTACTGACTTCTGGAAACCACCAACATAGCCATATTTTGTTTGTGAGGACTGGGAATAGGTTATTTCTTCCCGTTATTCTTATTGGTCCTTTTTCTTTTCTGATAGATTTGCCTCATCTCAGTAATTAATATTATTATTTCATCTGAATGTTAATTTGTTTGAAGAATAGTCCGGTTTAACTTTTCTGGTAGATGGCTCTTCAAAAGTCTGGACCATCCTTCTTTTCGGTTTCCTGAAATGTGCTGATCATGTGTGCATAGCTACAGAGTTATTCTACCAAAAACTGGATATATGTGCTAACTATGCGTTCATAGCTAAAGGTGTGGCAGACAAATAACTGATTCCCCTTCCATCTGCTGCCTCCGCTGCAGCAGCTGCAAGGTCATCATCATCCTTCACCTCAACTGAACAAGCAGGAGCATGTGTTGGTTTACATTGTGTGATTCTCCTTAAAGACAACTTGAAATTATGGAACATTAACCTTATCAGTAAGTATCATACTAATACCATGAAGGTTTGCAATACCGCATCGTACCGCTCGGTATGTATCGGTCCGATAAAGGACTGGTACACTTGGTACAGTTCGGTACCTCACTGTACCATGTGTTGGTACGCTCCTACAGTTCGATATGTATTGTACCAACAGCTGATCGATATGTCGGTACTGTACGAGATTCCAAACCTTAATAGTAACCATAAAAAATAATTTATATTTCTATTCAAGAAGGCTTTCTTTATTTTTTGGAATTCCTTTACAAACTAACAAGTAAATATGGTGACTTTGCAATGATCACATACCTTATAAGACCCCAGGAGTCTATCGCGAGCCAATACCTAACATAAGAAATAGGCCACATATTACATCAGAACAATCATAAAATTTTTAAAATACTACATTTGCTTAATCAATAAATAGTATAACTAGAACAACTTTATCTAGAATACATGGTTGTTAGTTTGTTATAAGAATTAGAGTAGGTCTAGTAGTGCATGAGGTGCCCGACAATGCATGGGTCGGGAGGAACGATGTATGCAGATTTGCTCATTAAACACATGAAATAGAAATGGGCCTTAACCTACCTAATATCATAACTAATTTTTTTTTGCAATACTGTGCCTAGATTCATGATCTATTCATTCTTAGTTAAATTCTTTGCAAATGGCTAGCTTGATGATTGTTGATGACTAACCTCAGGTGGTTTTACCCACATTTGCCCATCATACCACCCAGTTTCCTCATAGGGTATCACTGCTGATAATAGCCTGTTGCCAACATAACTCCATCCCTGTTACATCAGAATATAAAATGAAATCAGCAGTGTTTGCATCAAACAAACTGCAACAGTAAAATTATATGTTGTCAAGGAATATCAGATCACTGAAACATGATATCAATTTTTCTGAAACATGATATCAAGGAATATCAGATCACTGAAACAGAGTTGTACTCAGTACCCAAAAATCAATAAGCAAGATAATCCATAATTCTTGTTCATCTTACTGATGTTCATAGTTGGAGAAGTCACTGCAAGTAACTGAATAAAGTCTTGATTTACATTGTAGAACATTTTTTAACATATATAAGAATGTACTGATAAATTATATGTTGTCGATGGATATAGTATCAGTAAAAAGGTAATGAAATTTAAATTTTATCTTCTGTGTTTAAAGATACCCGAGGAAAAATAATAAAAACAAAGTTGCGAGTTACCACTGTTATATGGTATCATGTCCTGAATTTAAAATGGGGTTTGAAAAGATTTAGTGAGAAGAGGAAGGAGAAGCTCTTTCAACTAGAGGTCCATGGACCATAAGTTCTGCACATTGCAGTATCTCCAACCATTTATAGCAGGTCAATTACAGGAGTTTGTTGATTCCACCAAAGTAATTAGACTTTTCTTTGTAAGAGTCGTTGTTGTTGTTGTATTACTTCCAACTATTCAAGTAATTTGCAGGCCTTTCGGTTTGACATTCTACCTTCTGGAGCTGTGCTGTTCAACTGATCATCTCTATTTAATTCATATGATTTATATATATTATATCTTTTACCAGATAAATCCGCAGTACCACCAGGGCCACCAGAAGAAGAGTTCCGGTCCCAGCTGCAAGAACAAACTTTAGAGGATCCTGCACAAGAGCAGCAAAGAACAGAGAAAAGTCAGAAACAAAAATGATTTTTTTCTTCAGCAGACAAAAATATGTATGATGTAAATTCTCATTTATAACACATAATTTTCCTTTGATTGAATATTATGAGTGGTTGTGCAGATGTTTGACTCAGCTTGTTCCTAGAATCTTGAATCAGCTACATAACATGTTGGCGAAGCAATCAGACTATCTTGTGACGCAAGTTTAGCATTATTTATATGTTCCATCGTGAACAAAAGAAGTTGATTTCATATCAGAATGAGATGGCTAATTTGATCATACCTTTGAAGGGTTGAAGCTTGCAGCTGCTATTGGTGCTCCTAGAATAGTAAACGTTACTAGCGATAAGCTGCCAAGGCGTAAGAAGAAGTTCCCTGGACTCAGTTCTCCCCATGAGTAAAGAGTACTAGTTTTCAAGGCTGAATACTCGTTAACCTATCACATAAGTGAAAGTTAAGCTCAAGAAAACAGTATATGCTCTACTTAATCTTCACAGTGATTTAGTTTTCATCGCTATATTTAGAGGTATTAACTAGTCCTTATTGAAGATGGTGAATGAGACACAATAAAACATTAATTAATTAACCATGTTCTCTGATATAGAGAATGCATATGAACACGTAAAGCTGTCTTCTGAATTATGACTTAACCAAGTAAAAATTGGGATGAGTTTTTAATCCTGTTAGACAAGCAGAAACTTGACATTTGGCCTTGACATTGATCAGGCCTTCTGCAATGTGTCGAAGAAATCATGTGTCGAAAAAATCTGTAATGAAGTCAGAAAAAGAAAATTTTACGGATTCCAAAATGTATTACGATCTACCATCTACTTTAAAGAAATTCTAACAGAACTCTAGAGTTTCCGATGTGGTGGTTTCTTTGACCTTGTTCTTTACTGAGGAATCAGATTGGATCCTACTTCTTTAATCAATTTGTTCTCCTAGAGATTTGATTAGTCACCTTTGGAGCCTCAGCCTCTTCTCAACATATCTAATTTAATACAACCAAATTGCAAGTTGAAATAAATGGATGGTACTGAGACAGCCATTATCATGAAAAAGGAAAAGGAAAAGCAAAACAAAATCCTCCTAAATCCACTCATGGAATTACATCTGCCAATAAACTCCCAACAGTTCAACCCACCCAATAAAACCTAACAAGATTAAATAGATTAGAAGATTAGCAATTCTGGTTCCCTAGAGTTGCTAAAGCCCTTCTACCTCAAGCTAGAGATGGTTTAGCTCTTCTAATTTAATCCCCCTTAAAAGAAAAAAATACAATTTTTTTCCTCTTTCGATGAAATAGAGATACTTTTAAGTTTTAACATACAATAAATATTCCAGATATGAAATTATGCATAAAACTAACTGAATTGCTTTGCTTTTTTATGAGACCTTAATGTTTGTTCTGTCTACAAGAGAGTGAGATGACATCATGAATGAAGGAAAGGTCAGCGCTCACAGGTCTCTGCTCAAAGGGCACTTCAATCTCCAAGCCAGGATCCCAGCTTTGCCCTGCAAACCCGCCGGCGCCGCCTTCAGCATCATCCCTCACGGCCCTGACAGTACAGCAGAAGCGACTCCACCTTGACGGCCGCTTCAGCCTCGAAACTTCAAGCACCAACTGGCCCTGGTGGCGGCGGCCGACGATTCTTGGCGTTCCGCGGTCCCTGATTCCGCAGCCAGAAACCTGCAGCCTCAGCATAGCGTCTCCACAAGCGTTCCCTCTGTGTTCTTATTTTCTTCCATCCAGCTTAAGAAGGATTCAGTCTGCCGCCATGCATCATTTTACGTGGTGGGAATTGTGCACCGGAAATGCCAAGGGTAGAGCAATCCGGGCCGTCCGTCGGAGATCTAATGGCTCCTGGAGTTTCTGATCTGAAACCTGGGATCAGAATCCCTGGTCATGGTGCAAAGAGGGCCTCTGTGTTTGTGGTGTAGAAGGAGCACAAGTGGGCGCAACGACGACACATGGTACATGGCTTCTCGGGCTGTGCCACTGCGTGCTCCGCCTCCGGAACTTCCACCTCGGCGTGTGCAGGCCACAGATCTACACAACAAGTACCTCACCGGAGAAGATGAGTAGTAGCAGTGTTTAGCAGATATCACCACCACCAACTTTACAGTCATTCATGTATTGCTTCTTTCAGCAGAAATCACGCAAGCATGTTTTTATTGGAAACATTCACATATTGTAGCATTAGATTTCACACATCACCCCTCTCTCTCCCTTGTGTGACGTGCATTACACGTGTCGGATCCCATGTGCAGCCCACCGTAATCCTTCCGAATTCAAAATCTCCAAAAAAAAACAAAAAGAGATTCACCCACAAATACACCCAAACAGCAGACACCACAAATCTGCCTTCTTCACCACCGGAGCTTTCCAGTGCTTTAATTTTCCGTATGATTCCGTGGTGTGGAAAACAGCACGATCAATTCCCCGTCCCCCGTACGCGCGTTTCTTTCTTGCTTTCGCTCCTTTCTTCCTTTGAAGAGAAACCCCTGAGGCGGCATAAAGGCCGGTCTCCGATCTCCTTTCCCACTCGGTTACGACTTCATATTTCGTGCTACGGTCTCCATGAAGGCGAACAGGGCGGGGAGGACGAAGGTTGAGCTCCCCTTCTTGCTCCTATGCTGCTCCCTCTCCTTCATGGTTGGGTTCTTCGGTTCGGGTCTCTTCCTCCAGGTGCGCCACCGTCTGATTCGGCCTCTTCCGCTCCTTCTTTCTCTGTGTCTTCGTTTTGATGATCCTGTTTGATGAAGTGGGATTTGAATTGTGTTCTCGCAGGGGTTGCCTGGCGACGGCTGGGTTCGGGGGAGATCGATGGAAGAGGCCGGGGCGGACGAGGTCGAGTTGCCGGCCATGCCCCATGGGCTCACTGGAGAAAGCAATCCTGCTTTGATCCCCTTTCAGGTTCTGTTTCTCTATCCACATCTTTGTGCTTGTGATTCCAATGAATTAGCGTCCAGGGAGAAGTGATGCTTGCTGGTTTGTGCAATTGTGGAGGATTAGATGAGATTTAGAGAGGAAGGTGACGTGTGAGTGGGAATTGTACTGTGGCAAATTATAGGAAATGGGCTTGCTTGCTATTTTAAGCGATCAAAATTTGGATCACTTTTCGTGTACAAGCCTTATATTATGAACATAATCCATCTCTTTGGGCATCCCAGGAATCTCCTGAACCCATTCAATGGACCCCAAAAATGCACTTTTGACTGCATACCTGGTCAGACATGGCATTCTTTACACTTGGATTGGATGGTCAAGATGGTTTTAGCAGAGATATTCCAAACTAATGACTTTGGAAACTCCCTCTGACCACATGTGTATTCCTTTGAAAATTCTGATACACACTGTTGACTGTAATTCTAATGCATTAACCTGGAATTTCTTAGAGACCCAATAACTTCATTAGCAAGAGATGAAGAAGCCACCTTGACCATTCTAACATTTTTTCTATTATTTAGAAGAAGATGATTATGCAGATTTCGTGGTAGAATTTTAACGGTGTGACTTGCATGATTTATTAAACAACATTAAGATGGTTTGAGTTTTTAAGTGATCCTTGTGTTCTTGTCAAGATTAACTAAGAGAACAACTAAGAATTTACATTAACTAGTTTGTCAACCCTTGGCTTTTTGTGAAATCTTTGACTAGTTAATATTTATTAATCATAGGTTTCTTTATGTATATACCCTTCAAATGTCATGTATATCGTTGTATATGTTTGCTTCTCTTAAATTTGCTTCAATGCCCTACAAACTCTGTTATATTTGTACATACTGCTCACCATACTGTTTCAATGAATGGTAATGAAGTTAGCCAGGTTAAATCATAGGTTTACCATGTGTAACTAATATGCCACTGAATTGCACTTTTGTATAATATCAATATGAACTGTGATCGTTGCTCCCTTAACTTGCTGTGGGTGCTTGTGCAGAATTAATTATGTTTACAAGTTCCTTTTTCTTTCTTCGTTTAAGTTTCTAAGGCTACTCATGATAGATGGAGTGAAGTGAAGGCGAACAAACATAAATATTATATACCTTGATGATCATCATGTTGTTTTGGACAAGGCATAGGCAGATACACAGATACCTATATTGAGTAATATATATGCAAAAATCTGTGTCATCTTCTGGGCTCTAAGTCTTGGTTTTCTTGAACAACTGTCACTAAGTTTTTGTACACTGCTAATTCTGGAAACAGGTTTTGAGCTGGAAACCTCGTGCATTTTATTTCCCCAAATTTGCAACTGTTGATCAATGTCAAACTATCGTAAAAACTGCAAAATCAAGACTTGAGCCATCAACAGTAGCGCTAAGGAAGGGGGAGACGGTTCAAATTAATAATGGGATAAGGACAAGGTAAACTTTTAGCTCTATGATAATTATAGACCAATTTCAGAATAAGAAATCCTGAATTCCTTTTTAGAGAAATATAAACACAGTTACATATATTTAGCTTCATAAGGTTGATGGAGGGATTACAACTGTCCATGTACATATAGGTTCTCTGGTCTAGCAAGCACTTCAGCAAAATAAAGTTGGTCGAAAAACTAATGACATCTTCTATGAGTTCTTCATAATTTTCTGTGGTCAGCATATATTGTGGATGATGTTCTAAAAGATACAGAAACCACTTAGCATTTGACTGGCACCTTCAGATGCATGGTTGGTGATAGATTAAAATACAAGAACTTCTGCATCTTACAATTCACTTTCGGCCAGTAGTGCTCAAGATTGATCATAATTTAATGTTAGTTTCTGGAGTCTGAATGCTGCTCTGAACTCTGATTCTCAAAAATATGATATTATTTTTGCATGTATTCTTTCACCATTAGTTTCTTTTCTGAAGAAGGAAGAGGCATTGCCTGATTTTCACTAGTAACAACTTAATACAAGAAGATACTTACACAGGGTTGGAAAAAAAGTGAGAACTGAAAAATGGTTGGAGAAACACCAAAGATAAAATAAATGACCAAAGCACCAATTTTTTCTTATCATATCACAATAAGTAATTTTTTATCTTGTAAATCATATCTCATAATTACTATGTTTGACAGTACTGGGGCATTCCTTAGTGCATCAGAAGATTCAAGTGGAACGTTGGAGCAAATTGAGAAAAAGATTGCCAGAGTGACCATGCTTCCAATAGAAAATGGAGAGGTAGATTGCTTGCGACTAAAATCTGGACTTAAATCACGATGTTATTTCTCTTATATTGCTTCCAAGTCGATTATTCATTAATTCTATCACTTAAATCTTATATCAGGCTTTCCATGTCTTAATTCTTATAGTGATATGCCATCTCTTTCATTAGCAAATTTTGTATCATATGAGAAAATAATTCAAACCATAAAAACGCTTTAAGTGCTAGTTTAATAATCTGATAAGGCACACGAGGACAAATCAAAATTTTATTATATGTTAAATTCTTCTTTGATGGTAAAGCTAACTTCAATTCTCTATAAGAATTATGTTGTTAAAGAATTTCTGACATTTTATTGTATTTGGTCTCATGTTGACTTTCCTTTAATAGGTGTAGGCCCTGGAGTTCTAGCTAATTACACCGTGGATTACCTGTTAGATACTTGGTAATACAGATGCAAAATATATTCAGGACTTCAATTTTCAAAATGTAGCCCTCCAATGAGAACGACATGAGATAATTTTTCTCTAATTTTTGTTGGACTTTTTTGAGTGCACTCAGAGCTAAGCTGGAGAAGTTCTATGAAAATAATTCTAACAGTGCCAATAACACAAACCTGTGACCTTGAAGGCTTAATATGAAGTCAACCTACGGTCTGGCCAATGTACATCCTAATGATTATTTGTGAAGGAAACAGCTGACTTTAATATGAACAGATATTTTGTAATATATGGTTAACATTTCTTTCTCTCTTTGGATGAAGACTGAGTCATAACCTCTGTGATTCATTTTGTAGGGAGTGGAACAGTTAAATCCATTGATAACCATAGCCATCAAAAGTTCTGTATATGGAAAATAGATGCATTTCCATAATCACAGTATCTTGCATCAATCTACCAAAGACATATCTTCGTCTCTCTTTTGAGAAGGAAGTTAAACTTGATAATATGTTCAAGTGTCAACAAGTTGCACTGTTTGATGTTTTAATGCAAGTATCATACATTCTTATGGATTCTATGGGTTTAAACAAGCCTATCGTAGTACATTTTGATGCCTAAGAATGTGTTGAACGTAACATTTTGACACAGCATATCTATATTTAGAATAATTTCCTACACTCCCAGTAGTTTCTTTTCCCACACATGAAGATTTTGATGACTTGAAGTCTAAGAAAGTGGTTTATTCATGCTTAGGCTTGGTTATCCTGCCAAAAATTATAACCCAAATCCTGAATGCATCGAGACTTTGATATTGGACAAACTACAATGTAATGACAAAATCCAGGACTTCAACTGTGTTAGTCATTATACAATTACTGAATCTCATGCATTTTTTACTGAAAACAAAGTATACATGAAAATCAGTCTTCTAGATTCCTTAATGCTAACAAATGACCTACGTTTTCTCTTGTTCTCCTTTTACCTTCATGGATATATTAATTTGTTTGTTAAGAAATATCTGGCACTATGTTGCAGGCCTTCAATGTCCTTCGGTATGAGACTGGACAGAGATATGCTTCTCATTATGATGCCTTCAGTCCAGATGTGTATGGCCCACAGAAGAGCCACAGGGTACCTACTTAGCTGTATCATTTTCCCATGTTTTCTGTGATGAACATACTTTTGTTTCTGTTACTCCTGAATTTTCAAGTTCTTTTGCTTAGGTTCAGTTGCTTCTAATCTGAGTTATCGAATTGCTATTTTACATTCATAATACTTTGCAATACATAACAAGCATTCTAAATTTTCAAATTCCAACCATGTAATAGGAACCGTACTTTGCCCAACTTCCATGCATGGAATTCTGAACCAAAAAAATCACAAGACAGTATAAGAGTAAGAAATTGACTAATCCTTGATCATACATAAGTTGCTTCTCCTATGCATATCTGAGGTGGCTAGTAAATGCTCCAAAAGATGGAATAAGAAAACCATTAACCTATCTGTGGTGAAGCAGGATCACAAAATGATATTTATGCCTAACAATTTTCTGTTTTTTGCATATCATGTTGGAATTTGAAGGTTTCCAAAATTTCTAAGACAAATGCATACAGCCTTGGCATGTGAAAGTATTCGTACCTTGTTAAGTCTTTTATTTACTTCCTTCACTAGGTTCTAATCCAGTCAACATTGCCAACTGCAAATAGACACCTGCAAATAGACACCTGCAAATTATTAAAATCATAGATGCATAAGAATATCTAGAAGAAAAAAATTCCACTTTTTCCCTCAGAGTTTGTTTTTATTGCCTGCATATATCTGATGCTAATTAGTTTTTCCATTTTTTTTCTTTTCTGAGAACAATATCACGATTCATTGTCTAAAAAGATTAATAGAATTTAATATGATGCACGTTTTATAAGGTCACCATATCCAGGTCAGTAATTACATTGAAGCAATCAATATTGTTTTGAAAGTATGTACTATAACCTTTTGCAAATATCATAACGAAAACTATAAGATTATGTTAACCCTGAAGCAGTGTCGAACACAGGTTTGCCTCAGCTTAAATCACATAAATTGATGGATTTCTGCCAAGGCCGGTCTCAAATTTTATTAATGAAATTTCAGTCACTTCCCTAGTTCTAGAGATTTTGTCAAATTTGAATTAGTTTCGGGTCCATTTCTGGTGGTTCAACAAGAATTGAGCAATTGCTGTTCATATCATTGGCTTAAAATTTAAATTCGTACTTTTAAGATTTTCACTTAGCACATTCGATGAAAATAATGAAATTGAAAGTTTAGGTTCCGTTTTTGTTGCATGAATTTTTTTGCTGAGTTTGCTCAAGTCAATATTTTTATTGTTCATTTGCATTACATTTGCAGTTTATAGAAACCATCTTAAAAATTACCATTAGATTATTTATTTTGAGAAATTGGATCAGGTTGCTACTTTCATATTGTACCTGACAGATGTTGAGGAAGGGGGAGAAACTATTTTTCCTTTTGAGGTAAGCATACGAAAAGAGATACCACACTTCAAATTTAACTTGCCTGTTAACTTTGGTACATGAATCATGTTGGATTTGCAGAATGGATCGAATATGGATATTGGATACGATTATGAAAAATGTATTGGTTTGAAGGTCAAGCCACGAAAGGGCGATGGTCTTTTATTCTATTCAATGTTTACAAATCACTCTATTGATCCTGTGAGTACTCTTTTATCTAGGGGCTCTTTACAATTTCTTTCTTTGTGCAAATGGGAAAGTAATTATTGTTTGCTTATTAATGGCTGATAATACTCAGACACACCACATCGATACTATTTTCACCATTTTAATTAGTAGTTTAATTGCTAGATATAACAATTTAACCAATACTTCTCCAGAAACTGATATATAAGGTTTGCTGATCACTACCTAGCAAACCATAATGATATGACCTACAGTCTAGTAGATTGAAGGATGCAGATGTGAGGTTGGTCGACAGAGCAAATCTTTCCTAGCTTACAACTTGAAATATTATTCGTAGGAACAAAGCATAAAATGGGCAGATAAAGAAATTAATTGGAAGGAGTTGATCGTGATCATGAATTGCAGAACAGGCTTCCAAACACTAACCCCTGGACCATTTATGCTCTCTTGTTAGCAAAGAAGAGCTTTTGGTTTTTAAATAATTCTTACTTTTTCTTCAAACTGATAGAAACAAATATTTCCTTCCAACTTCTTGTGTTTTCAGTTTGTAGTTGCCTGAACATTTGAAGTAAAACATTTGATTAACATGCATTAAGGTAACTAAACTTGTAATTTTAGAAAAGTGAAGACCAAGTGATTGTGTTTATCCTCATACCAGGTGAGACTGCAGATTAACTACTGGTGTAATATGATAGTATACTGATCTGAGGTGAAAGTATGGAGAGTGGTTTATTTAGTTGGACAAATTATAATCCGATACTTTCAGGATATAGCATGTGTTTTCACATTGGAGTTTTATTGAACGGGAAGTAATTGTTTACTTTGTCATTCCATCATGGTACCATTAGATGCAAATTTGAAAGAGGGTACTAAAAAGAACTCTGAATAGTTTGAGCTGCTTTTAGCTTGAATTAATTAATTACCATTTAAATTACTTCACTGACATTATGATCCCTTGTTTGCAAATAATGATACTTCCTTTCCCTTCTCTATTTGATCTTCTAATCCAATTGATCGTACCTTGTTCTCCTTGCAGACATCACTTCATGGGAGCTGTCCAGTGATTAAAGGCCAGAAATGGGTAGCTACTAAATGGATCAGAGATCAGATACAAGACTAACTTGACGATGACTGCATCGATTTACTTATTTCATTCTTCCTTTTGTGTTTAAGTTGATTAAATTGAGACTTACAGAAGAAAAATAGTGTCTTTTAGTATGAGTTGTTGAAGAGAAAGTTCTGATGTCCATTAGGGTTGTGGACCTGATACTGAAGTGTCATGTAGCCTCTACTGAGAACATTGAGTCACATATGACAGATGAATACTCCATAGAAAAATGAAAAATTATTGTGCATTCGAAATCTACATCCATCCTTGAGAATTCTACTCACATGATAACATAATGATGTTGTGTTTGAAAGTTCATATTAGAGCCATTATTTTTAGTTTGATTAAAGCGATCGGATTCGAGTAACTGTCTGCTTGGCTCATCTTCCTCTCATTATTTCTAAATTCAAGGGCGAAAAAAAAGGAATCATACAATGGGGAAAAAAATATCCTCTGCCCTCACTTGTACTTGATGCATACTAATCAAATTTATATGTTGTTAGGAAAAAATATTATTAATATCTTGGTCAATCCGACATGGTTCGGATTAATATGCACCAAGATCAAAGTCAAGAGAGGTTTTATGATCCAATTCATTCAATGCTCAAGTTGGTAATCCGAGGTGCAGATGTAAATAGTCAAAAGAAGTCCATCTTTCTCTTTGTTAAAGGTAAGTCTTTATACTTGATCATAAAAAGAATGAAATAAGCATATGATTATCTTTCTCATCATAAATAACGAGAAAGAAGGTTGCAATTACTTTTCTCATCATAAACAATTAATATAAAGCTTGTGATGGTCTTTCTGATCATAACCGGTAAGAAGAAAGCTTCATATTATCCTTTCTCGTTGGGCGCCATGTGACAGTGATGTGTTAAATGATTAGCTGACAACGTATCTCCTATCATTTGTCTACCCTAATGGTGTGCTTCGAGGCTTTTTCTAGAGGAGCTCAAAGTGCGATGTTTAGTTCATCTAGCACATGAGTGTTAAGAGTTTTTTCTTGCGAGTCAAGTCTTCCCAACATACATGCATTGGGCACATTTTACCTAGTGCCTACGTCATGACGGATTTCTCTTTATGCTGGTCAGGTTTTTCTGACTCATGCATCTCAGGCACATTATCTTTCACCTCCGTCGTGATGAATTTTTCTTCACGTGGGTCAGATTTTCTCGATACGCACCTTGGGCACATTTTACCTTGTGCCTCCATCATGACATATTTTATTTTACATGAGTCAGATTTTCCTAGCTCATGTATCTCTGGTACATTTTCTCTTGTGCCTCTATCATAATGGATTTCTATTTATGCGATCCAGGTTTTCCTAAGTCATGCATCTCAGGTACATTTTATCTTATGCTTTTGCCATAGTAGATTTCTCTTTACGCATGTCAGATTTCTTGACTCACAAGCCTCAGGCACATTTTTTCTTGTGCCTCCACTATGGCGGATTTCTCTTTAAGCTGGTCGAGTTTTTTCAACTCATGCGTCTCAGACACATTTTGCCTTGTGCCTCCACCATGGTGGATTTCTTTTTACACGGATCAAGTTTTTCTGACTAATACACGTTAGGCATATTTTATCTTATGCCTCCATCATGGTGGATTTCTCTTTATGCAGGTTGATTTTTTCTAACTCATGCGCATTGGACATATTTTATCTTGTGCCTTTGTAATGACGAATTTATTATTACGTGGGTCAGGTTTTTCCAACTCATGTGTCTCAGACACATTTTATCTTGTGCCTCCATTGTGATTGATTTCTCTTTACATGGGTCGGGTTTTCCTAACTCATGCGCCTCAGACATATTTTATCTTGTGCCTCCGTCATGATGGATTTCTCTTTACGCGGGTCAAGTTTTTCTGACTCATGTACCTCGAACACATTTTATATTGTGCCTCCGTCGTAACGGGTTTTCTCAATTTTCAAGTCCTTCATCTAGCGCATTTCAAATCTTTCATTCGACATATTTTAAATCCTTTATATGATGTTTTTCAATTTTTTTATTCAACGCTTTTCGAATCCATAATTTTTTGGCATCCCTTTGAAAGTATCCCGAAGGGACACCTATCTCAATCGTGAGAGGAGAGAGACCAGCTTCCTCCCTATAAATCCCTCTTCACCCATAGGGTGAGGCTCATTCTTCCATTTGAGCCTCGAGAGCCTCCTTATAAATCTTCTCAACTTTGTTCCAATTCCCTACAGGGTGAGTAGGTTCTTGAGTCTCTCGTAGTCTTAGCATTGGTTCAGCAACAAATTGGTCTTCTACCATTTTGCTCCTCCATTTTCTTAGATTATGTTGTCTCTTCTTTTTTGTACAAGTTCCTCTCATTCTATTGGTTGCCAGACAATTGAGGTCCATGCTTCATCTTTGGGCATCCCAAGGGTGGAGGTAATCCCAACTTCCCTTTCGTCAGGAAAGGCAGTTCTCGTGAACTTAAAAAATTTTCGGGACTTAAAGTCCATGAAAAGTTTGCATGACTATGATTCAGTGGTGAGTGTATCCCTTTTGGATCACATATGAGTTCAGTATTCAATATTGACTGAATTCGACTTGCAAATTTCCTGACCTGATCATCATCTATTTAATCCTGTGTTTGGGTCTCTTTGCTTATCCCATGATGTCTTCGAGGTGGGACTTTGTCTTTCCCTCTACCTAGTGATAGTGTCCTACTTACAATGGTGGAAGATATCACCTTCTCATATGGTGCCCAACTCGTGGTACTACTTAATAGTGTTCATCGAGGAATGCTGACGTGTCGATATTACTCTAACTCATAAATTTTTATTAGCTTATTTTCAACTATGTAAGGGGAAAAGTGACTACTACTTGACCATTCGGGATGGCTTTAAAGTTAGTGGAGCTCTTTCCAACGACAAGGGTTAGAAAGAGCACCTTTTTTTCATAGATCCGAGTTGAGAGTGGGGGTTTGATCTCACTTGGTTGATGCATTGTATAAATAATGCCTCCCTTTTCTTGTCGGATGAGGAGATGAGTCAAGTGTTTCGACTGAGGGATATAGTATCTCCCTTCGAGGCCATTCAAAACATAAATAAGGACTAGTTGATCAACGTGAATCTCAGCTCGACCCCTCGGGATACAACTCGAATCTCCTATCACTTTATCTTGTCCCTCTTTTTAATCCACTACAGCCTTGTGATTGTGATCCTTTATAGACATGAATCTGCATTCTTTGAAGAGGAAGGTGCTTGGCTCCTTTTCGGGCATGGCGGTGGCCTCTTCGACTCCAGCCACTATTTACGAGCCATCGCTCGAGGCATCAAGCTTATTTTCCTAGTTTGACTTATGAGTTCTGGGTCTGATCCCCCCAAACCCATCTTTGAGTCTTTGAGCCTATCTACCCGATCTGGTTCTTTAGTTCTTTAAGTCCTCTTGCTTCTTAAGTCATTGAGTATGTTCACCTAATTTGCCTTTTAAGTCATCAAGTCTATCTCCGTGACTTATTTTGCATGGGTTGAGATCTCATTTTGGGATACTGTAGAAATCTGGCCACCATAGTGTAACCCCTGGATTAGGCAATGAAATGATCTTTCTATGACTAAGATAATTATTTTTATTGTTGTTGTTGATGGTGTTATTTTCTACACCTAACACCTAAGGCAGGGTAGACTAATCTCAACACCTAAGGTATGGTGGACTAACACCCGACCCCCAAGGCATGCCTTGGGGGTAAAATTTCATCAAATTTATAATGTGCTATATCCGAGGGTGCACCATTCCTCTTGCTACCCCAAGTCGGTAGGTTCTATCTTAGATAACCTTGATGACCTGATCGATTTCTTCCCAATTTGATGCCAACTTGTCTCGGGATCAAGTCAGATTGTTTACCTCGGCCTTTTAGAGGACTAGGTCATCGAGATTGATCCCACGAGGATGAACACCTTGGTTATAGAGTTTGGTCACTACTTTCTTAGTACTTAGCATCCCTAAGTGTGCCTCAACCCTGACCACACTGATTAGGTTGACGTCAGCTTAAAGGCCCTCCTTTGTAATTGTCTTATCAAAGTTCTCAACTCAACGTATTAAGAAAACAATCTCAGATGGTAGGATATATTTGACACCGAAGGTCAAGCTGAATGAGGACTTCCCCCACCCAATCTTGGGTGTTGCTCGAGCAGCCCACAAGATGCTAGGTAGCTCATCCACCCAAGTTCTCTTTGGCACAGACAACTAGTTGTTTTAGCCTCTCAATGATAGCTTGGTTGATAACCTTGGTAAGATCGTTATTTTGAGTTTGAGCTACTGAGTTAAAACTTAACTGAATTCCATAGGATTTGTAGAACTCTTTAAACTTAGTATTATTGAATGAAGTCTCATCGTCAATGATTATGTCTCTCAGGATTCTAAAACGAGTGACGATATTCTTCCACATAAATCCCTTAACTTGATTTTTGGTAATCGATGCAAGTTGTTCGGCCTCCACCTACTTCGTGAAATAGTCCATATTGACAATTAAGAACTTTCGTTGGTCCGAGGTTAGTGGAAAAGGATCGACGATGTCCATATCTCGTTGGGCAAAGGGTCATGGGAACTATTGGTTGGTGTTGAACCCACATGAACCTCTAACACTAGTTGCACCTTTAGGTATAGGCTATTACGTCATTTCACAATGTTGTTATTCAGGCATGATGGTGCTTAACTTATCGAGCTGAGGGGTCAATTGGGAATGTTTCATCTCTTTGGTAGCACAGGGTCTCGTCCATCCAACAGGGCTCCTCTTTTGTCAATGTGACCCTGTGGGTGTCTATGCTTTGAGTCAATAGCATCTCAACGAGCATCGTGCCACTCTTCATATTCTAGGTCAACACCAACCTTATAAGTGCATTGGCCTTATGCATTCTCCTCTGGATGTACTTGCAACACATCGAGCTTGGAGAAGTTGGATGTTAGTCTCTGCACCTTGATGTGGTACTTTGTCATTGTCACGTCTTGGGTTTTATAGTTTGACTAGTTGATGGTCGCTGAACACCATTAACTCCGAAATTTGGATCTCCTTAGTAAGCCAAAATCTTGAGAGAAGTGCCTCATACTCAGTTTTCTATTGGTGATTTTTAGCTCGAATTAGAGAGCTTGCTCATGAACTTGATTATTAGGGCATTGTAGGATGAACCTTGTGCCAGCCCCACTCAAGATGGTTGACCTATCCACGAATAGTGTCCATGTGGGCAGAGCATACTCATCGCCCATGGATGATGGAGGGGTAAGCTCTGAGATAAAGTCTGCCAATGCTTGAGCCTTAATGGTAGTTCTCAAGGTGTACCAGATGTCAAAATCCCCAACTCTATTGACCACCTAAGTCACTGATCCAAAATGTCAAGTCATGAGAGAATCTCTCCGAAGGGCTGGTTGGCAATCACCTAAATCATGTGTTTGGAAATAGGGATGTAGCTTTATTGCCACCATGACCAATACAAACTCTAGTTTCTAGATGAGTGGGTATTGTACCTCAGGTTCGCTCAGAATGTGATTAATGTAATATATGAGCCTCTAGATTCATGTGTCATTTTGGACCAAGATCGAGCTGACAATAAGGTCGGTATCCATGAGATAGAGGCCTAAAGTCTCATTTGAGGTAGAGGTGTAGGAGATGGGCTACGATAACCTTGCTAGGTGATCCTTTAGCTTGTTGAAGGCATCCTGGCACTCCTCCATTGATACGAAGCATTTTTGGTTCTTCAACACCTAAAAGAAAGGAAGGGTCGAGACAAGAACCGATTGAGGGCCACCAATGGACCCATTAACTACTAGACCTCCTTGATCGATCTCGAGGTGGATGCATCTCCAATATGGCTCCCACCTTCTCAAGGTTGACGTATATTCCTCATTGATGCATAATAAGTTCGAGAAACTTTTCCGAGTTAACTCTGAATATGCATCTTGGTTAGGTGTGCATCGACTGTCTTACTTTTTATGATCATGTCGTACGTCCCCTATCATTCTTCAACCCAAAAGGTTGACTCGGTAGTAATATATTTTTCGATCGGTAACAAATAAGGTGTGTCAACCAATTGGTCAATTCAAGGAAGGGAGTATGTCAGAACCCTGACAAGATAACTATTATGTCAACTTTATCGAGCCTAAATAAGTCAAAATACTTAAAATAAAATTAATAATAATATACTCATTAGACTCTTATAAGTCAATCTTAGTTTGCTCACTTCAAATGTAGGAGTAATTAGGATATTATAATCTCTCTTGCTCAAGGGCTTGGCATCCTTGTTAAGGCTCAACATCGCCGAGATCAAATCCTAACATAGTGCATATAAGTCATAGTCCAGTGGTGTCTTCATGTCGCGACGAATCCTTTTACTTCATCCACGGGCAGTTCTTTCATACTCGAGCCCCTCAACATGCCCCAATACTCAATCGGCTCTGATATCAATTATCTTGACCCATCTTGATAGGATAATTGGCTTATCAACTTTATTAAGCCTAAATTATCGGTCAAAATACTTAAGCTGAAGTTGATAGTAAGATACCTATCAAGTTATTGTAAGTCAATCTTAGTCACGTTCACTTCCAATGTAGGACTAATCGGGGTGTTACAGGGTAACTATCCTTCAAGCATCTGTTATTGGGATTAGTGTAATCAACACAAATATATCAATTTCCATAAGATTTCTTAATAAGTACAACGTTGGCAAGCCATTTGGGTTATTAAACATCGAAAATGAATTCAACAACTACTAACTTATCTACCTCATCACTGATAGCTTGTTAACAGTTGAGGGCAAACTTTTGAGGCATTTGCTTCATTGAACGTGCCTTGGATATATGTTTAGGTGGTGTTAGGCCACACTAGGGTTGATCCCTAGCATGTCCCTTGGTGACCACGCGAAGACTTCGATGGCCATTCAGAGGAAGTCAATGAGAAAAACTCGTCATTCCTCGGGTAGTGCTATTTCGACCTTAACAATTCAGTAGGGTTAGGCCTTATCAAGAGGCACCTCGATCAATGGCTCCATAGGCTTGGGGTGAGGGGTCGACTTGGTATCAACTTGGGGGGCCCATCAAGGGCACCTCAGGTCAGGGCTTCTTAAGAAGTGGAATTACCATGAGATAGCATTACCATAACCCATTTTGGTTTCTCTTCAACTCGTCGACATTTGCCCTTATTAAGAATTTCATCAACATATGGTAGGTTGACACCACTGCCCGTAGCTTGTTCAATGTCGGTTGGGCTATGATTGTAGTATTTGTCAAGGCAATGTTGACTACCATAAACTTGGTTGAGACAATCTTGGAGTAAGGCTCGACTTAGAAAGTGATGTGTAGGTTGATGGTCCTAACAGGGGAGATGTAGTTGCTAGCGAACTCTGTCAAGGAGGAGGCTATCGAGGATAAGGTCATTAGTTGTTAGGCTCAATTTTTGAAAAGCATCATAATAAAATATGTTAGTGAAGCTACCTATATCGATTATGACCATTTTCACCAAAGTGTTGATCATCCTCATGAAGACTTCGAAGGCATCATCATGATTTGGGTCGAGATTCTTCACCTTCTTTTCCTTGAATGTTATTTTTGGATCACCATCCATCCTCTAGTGCTTCTCAGGGGTAGCTTAGGCATAGGCCTTACAGGCCAAAGAGCTATCTCCACTTGAGGTTGACCCACCAATAATAACATCAATTTGTCTCTTCATCGACCCCTAGGGTCTGGGTGAATACTTTTGATACTTTTAGATGAACTGCTTAAGGTGTTCCTAATGGATGAGCTCCTTGATCTACTCCTTTAAGTTATGATAGTCTTCGATGTCATGGTTATAATATAAATTGAATCATTAGTATTTAGATTTGTCCCTTCTTGTCAGTGGGGTTTTCATCGGATGGGGGTCCCTTAGGAGCCTCTTCTCCTTGATTTGGAGGAACACCTTAGTATGGGACATGCTAAGGGGAGTGAGCTCAGGTCTCAGGCACATTGCCTCAGGCCGATCATTTCTTCTTCGTTGGGGTGACCTTGGTTGGGGCTGGCTAAAGTCATTCATACTTCAGCCTTTTACATGACTCATCGCACTTACCATCACCTTAACAACGATGCATTGCTTGGCTCTCTAGAGGGTCTCGAGTATCATCATCGACGACCTCTCGATCAGCGACAAAAAAAGTCAGAAGAGCCTAAGCCCCATCATAAAAGTTTGTATGAGGAGCAACGGATAGGCATCGGCTATGCCTCAAATCTCGTTCGTGAATCAGGCGACGAAATCTGAGAGTACTATCTCTACCTCCTACCATAGTCACAAGAGAGCTATTGCTAAACGCTGAGGATGCATGTTGCCAATGAAGTGTTGCTCAAACTCCTTTGCTGATTGGCTAAACGAGTTAATTGACAGTGGCTTTAGACAAGCATATCACTCCTGGGTCAAACCTCATAGTGTGTTTGGGATTGGGCTCCTTCTAGATCTTTTGCACAAACAGTGACAAGAGATGAGGTCAATCGACTCCTGGTCCTTGGACAATTGAAGTTTCCAATATTTGTCTTCTAGGCATTGATACATTTACTATAGTTGAGCCTGAAGGGAGTCCTCCGTTGAGTCCACTAACTAAGCCTCGAACTCACGTAAGGTGAATTGAGGATTGTGTAGTTTGCTAAGTTCTACAATCGAGGATCAGGCCACTCTCTTGGCGGAGGGCTCAATGGGCCTCAGGCGCTCTTGGGGAGTCAACACCACGTCAGGTTGAGGAACCTCAACAAGCGTTGGTGGTACTATAGACTGCAATAGGGCTAATGGCATCGTCTATTAGACTAGTTACAAAAGGAGTGAGATGATGATTTGTATCATTCCCATCAACATTTGCACTTATTGAGTAAGGTTCATGAAGACCTTAGTAGGGATGAGCATGAGAGTCGAGGTTATCCCTAGGGCGAGAGGCTTGGGTTGTTGAATAGATATCAGTACCTCCTTGGAGTATGCGTCGAGGCTAGGAAATGTTGGCTATTGCTCACCATGAGTAAAAATATTGTGGGTCGGGGGTAAAGCCTCCTTGCTCAAACACTCGTTAAGTGGGTTGGCGAGCTGACGTTCTTGCGACTTAGCCCTCATAGTGTCAAAATATTCGGGGAAAGGTTAGTGACATCCTAATCAACCTGATGTGGTTCAAGCTCGTATGCATATGAAGGACGAAGTACCATGAGGTGTCCCTGAAGCTCTCCGTGGCTTGGGATGAAGTGCTTATGGGCTTTCAAGGTGATCTACATGAAGATTAAGATTAGGATGATTTTTTTTATCTGATCCATTCGATGGTTAAATTAGCAATAGTAAAAATAGTAACATCTCACCTTGACTTTTGTATTGAAATTAATCTTTTGTACCTAATAAATAAGGAGATAATATTTCTTATAATATTCTACATATTCTACAAGTGATAGTCTAAAACCGTCTACTTTGTTCTCTTTATCCATATTAGTATAAAGGTGAGGCAACATGTAAACTACTCTCTTGGATTTGGATTTAAGTTCACCTAAGCAAACAAATTTATGAGATTAAAAGTGTTACTGAAATCATGGACGTATGACTGTGTTTATCAAAACTAAATGCACTAAAAAATGCATGTGATGTGCACCACTCATATGTTCTATATGTCAATCATATTTATTTAATTTTGAAAAGGACATGAACCTTCATTTATTCAACTATTCTTTTTCTTTGGCAGTATCAATACGATGTTGACTTCTTCATCGGCTGAACCGGCGAAACACAAAACTATTCTATGCCGAAATATTTTGATCGAAGAACTCGAAACTTTCGGTGCTTCACTTTAACACTGTACACATATTAAATTTTATGATTTGGTTTGAACTCAGTTGTATACATATATTTTATTTTGTCGAGAAGTTGCTTTCGAATCCATTTATACTGTTATGTCTCCACAGTTGGTAGATTTCGCAGTAGTTGAAATCAACAAGATGACTTATTAGGGTTTGCTGCTGCTACAGCCTAAAACTCCTTGTAACTCTGAATCTGATTGCTGTTCTCAGTCATTGACTGCTGTTCCTGCTAGAGAAACATTGGATGTAAACTATTTAACGCAATCTGATCTGACTTTGACTTTGGAGACTGGTCCAGGTTTTGACATGAAAGCGTGCTCGCGCACACACACACCCCGGTCAACTCACTTGAGTCAGCGGTTGTGACATAACAATTGACCACTGTTTCACTACTTTATACACAATTGTTAGTTTATTAATAATGAAACAAAAGGAGTTTGACTTGGGAAAAGAATATTTTTAATAAGGTCAATAGAAAGAACATCTTTAACACATCAGAAGAAGCTATGCAAGGACGGTGGTGGTGGTGGTGGTGGTGGTCCGATGCCGGCCGTCGAGAGACGGGGTTTCTTCGGGACGGACGCCAGATGGCTGGTCGCCTCCTCCTCAGCCTCCTTCCTCTTCGGAAACTGTGGCGGTGATGGCAACTGGTTCAGGTCGAACCACCGGTTGTTCCCGGAGCCCGCTGGCGCCGAAGATGACAACGCGGCAATCGTCACCCCGTTGCTTGCGGTGGAGCGGCCGTCGCCAACCGCGCCGTCGTAGTGGCACCTCATGTGCCCGCCCAGCGCCTGCCCTGTCGAGAACGACTTGTAGCACAATTTGCACTCGTGAGTTTTCCCGTCTCCTGCAGACGAGGCTGAGGCGGCGCCGTTGGTCGAGACAGAAAAGGCGGCGTCCTCACCGGCCTTTTCTCGTTTCAGGGTAGCCGACGCCGGCTTCCGGTGTCTGGTCATGTGTCCCCCGAGGGCCTGGAAAGACCGGAACCCCTTCCCGCACTCGGAGCAGATGTGGGACTCGACGTTCGAAGGCGAAGTCTTCGCCTGCTTCTGTTGCTCCTCCGAAGGTGGCTTCTGCACCGTCTGCTTCCCCTTCGGAGCCAACGTCAGCGTCAGCGGCTCCTTCAGAGGCGACCTCTGCGTCCGTCGCTCCCCCAAAGACAGCGTCTGCGGCTTCTTCGGAGGCGATCTCTGCGTCTGCGGCTTCTTCGGAGGCGATCTCTGCGTCTGATGCTCCGGCGCTGGATCCTGGGACTGAAGAGGCTGCTCCAACGTCGGCAACACATCGTCACGTTCGAAATCTCCTCTCCCACCGAAGAAGCCACGGGAAAGCATCACGAGGCAAAAGGCGGCGTAGAGTTCATCTTTGGTGAAGTCGTGAAAGCGGCTGCCATCAGCATCCTTCTCAGGGGTCACGGAAGAGGGAGAGGCGGAGGAGTCGTGTCGCTCCGATCCATTATTCTTCTCGTGCGACTCCGCCAGGTGGGACGGCGACGGCGGAGGCGTCTCGTCGCGGTTGGCGGCGGCATCCACAGCATCCACTGCCATCGGATCTTAGACAGCTTCAAGCGACCAAGACGAGTGAAGAGTTGGGAGAGTAGAGCGGTATGTGTCTGTGGACAGCTTCAAGCGACCAAAACGAGAGAGAGAGAGAGAGCGAGGAGATTTGGCAGAGTAGAGCGGTTCCGAGCAGCACATATAGACGGTGGGCGGCCGGAGGGAAGTGACAGTGGAGTCCAATATATGGAAGCCGGAGGCCGAGATAGAGACCGAGACGGACTCGAATACCGTTCCCGCGCTGGAATGGGACACACGGCCGAAGTCCCCGCGCACACGTGGACCAGAGAATCCCGTTCTAAACTGGTTCCCCCTTGGGGAAACGGAGTCCGTTAAGGGTGGTTTTGGTGACACGTCGGTCCACTAGACACGTTTTCCTACCGGAACAACTACTGGGCATCTCTTACGGGCCCACGTATTGGTTCAATTAAAAAGCAGGTAAAAGAAGTACGCATATTGCGGGACGACCTTTAAGGAAAGAAGTCAGGACTCCACTGCCGTCGGGGCTTCGGTTCACCGTTGGAATCCGAGTTGATATGGGAATCCCATACACTGTTGGCAGGTTTCGTGTACAAAAAAAATATTATTAGAGAGGATGGATTCATGAACTTGGAATAAAGATTAAAATCGATCATGATAGCCAATATAAACTATTTCTTTTTGTCTATGTGAATCTTCTATTTTTATATCTGTAGTTTTTACACGTTATATTTTATATCGTTCACTTGTCTTTTTCGGCAAAACCAATTGTGGATAGAAAACATTGATGGATTTGTCTGTCTTTTAGGATTGCAGCCACGGATAGAAGCTAATTAGCTTTTCCATGTTGCTCACAACAATTAAATTAATATATTTGCTAAAATATCTTTAATGAATATAAATATATATATCTATATAATTAATTTATAATATATATATATATATATATATATCGATATATATAATATAGATAATTTTTCTCTTGAGTTGTAACGGTTATTATTTATGTTTATTTCTAAGTCTTAGGAAGGAGAATGATGTATACAAAACAAGATCAATTGATAGTCCTAAAGAAAAAAAAAAAAAAAAAAAGGATTAGGAGTGGACTTAGATAAAAAAGATGGGATCACTTGTATCTTTTATCTATGCATTCATATTTGTTTAAATGCTTTCATATTTGTTTAATTAGTTTCCGAGAAAGTTGTCAAAGACTCTTGTACAAATTGATCCATTCTAGAGAATATTTATTTATGGTACAAGGAAAAATACAAATAAATATTCTCCCCTTAGCTCCTGCTGACATAATAAGTTTGGCATGACAATAGTCACACACCCACACAAACACACTCCGAAAAGGTTTATTCATGCGAGAGTGCAATCTATGATATGACTAAGGAAATCTACAAAGAAATCAATTAAAAGTGTGTGTGTGTGTGTTTTTTTTTTTTTTATTTGCTTGAAGCGGATGCATAGGAGGTTGGAGATGTCTTTGTTGACTACGAGGGGAGGGCTGCATTGAGAGCATCAAGCACAAAAGGGAGACGCATTGGTTACATTGGGTATGTTATATGATTTGCTCAATCAATTAGGTTGCATGGAGGTTGTTTGCATCCCACACTTTGTCCGATCAAGATGCATTGAGTGCATGGAGGAGGTGCATTAACATCGAACACATCACACCTTTGCCTAGTTATTAGGGCATGCATATCAAAGTGCAAATATCAAGCGTGATGCTCGTTTTGCCCGATTAGGTCAGATTTAGGACGTATGTTGATAATAATATTTTCCTCAAATAATCTATGTGATTTTCTCATTCAGTCGGAGAAATCATATCTAAATCTTAATTTAATCTTATTTAAATCATATCTAAATCCTAACTTAATACTATATTCTATCATACCCCGCAAGATCGAGCTCTTGTAAAAATATCGATCTTAAACTAAGAAAGCTGATCTTGAATCAATAACAATAAATCTGAAGGAAGGAGCAGACGATTCTACTACTAGAGCCAAATTCGACAATCCGATTAGATCGGACTATCATGTCCCCGCAAGACCAAGCTCCTATGAAGGACACAAATCTTGACTCGATGTCAAGGAGACCGTTGTGTTATCAACCGCGGTGAAGATCTGACGGCGATTGACTTCGGCGGAGGAGATGTTGCTACGGCTGGAGCGATCAGTACTGCGATCGTAGATTTGTTATCGTTTGACAACAAAAAAGAACTTGCTACACCCTCTCTACATAGCACCGAGAGACGATGAGCAGTGGCCCGTACAAGTACTCTCGGCAGAGAGAACAAAGCAACAGAAGCTATAGGAACAGGTGTAAAAGCTACAGAGAATTTTTCTAATAGGAATTTATTGATCCATCATCAATTTATACAGAAAATTTTTCTTAACTAACAAGAAATCATATCTAAATCATACTTTAATCTTATTTAAATCATATCGATATCCTAACTAATCATATCTTCTATATCAAGATTAACATGATTAACTTGAGAATGATAGACTTGAGAAGATGAGGTGGACGTGATAATATAATCTACTTGAGAATAATAGTTCGAATGAGGTGAACGAAGGTGTGGCTAATGTAAAGGCATGGCGAATGTGATAATGATCGGCTTGGGGAGACTAACTTGGAAGTGTGGTAGACTTGATGACAACCGACTTGAAGATGAAGAAGGCATGGCCTATGTAACAACAACCTGAAGTCATGGCCATCGCATCAACATTACTCACTTAAGGGTGCAATCCATCTTGGAGATCATTTCTGATGGTATTGATAATGACACTAAGAAATGGAGTGAATTAGTCAAAATATTCTTTAAGAACATTTTGGAAACTAGTCATAAAGATGCAAGAATAAAATGTGTCCAAATAAGTAAGAATACGAAGAGACATCAAACTTTATACTAGTTCAATATTCACTTTTAACAAGTGAATATTAATAACTCTTACGTCTTCCTTTTCAAGACTTAGAAGTAAATCTTACACTCGAACTATTCTTTTTTTTTTTTTTTTTTTCATCAAAGAACAAGTCTTACAATAAATACTTCATCTCATCAACCAATCCAATCCTTTGGCTCATCAACTAATTCTTAGGTATGTCAACTAATCCTCTATCATATTAACTTATCATTCGACCCAAATGTATGATCCTCATGCTCAACATTTAATCCTCTAATTTAAAGTTTGCTCCTTGATATCTAATTCTTCTATGTAACAAAAGATACTCTAATGATCCATACCCTTAGTTGAAGTATACATGATATCACTTATATATAAAATGATCCATACACTTGACATCATATTAGTTTATAGAATTCATCAATTGATCGTATCACTAGAATACGAGATTCAATAATCTTCTCTACAATAATCTTTCCTTCTCTTTCTTATAAATGTGATGACATGTCCGACTTAAATACAGTGAAAACACCTCTTGAAAAAAAAGTGAGATAGTGAAAACTAATAGTTTTGAGGAAAGAGAGGATAAGGATAGCCATAAATAAATTGGGAAGACTAAACCATTATCTCTTATATCCTAATACTCAATGACTGTTCTCAAAAAAGTTTTCAAATATAATTGCACTAGTTCACTCTCCTATTAGTATCATTTTTTATTAGTCTTGTTAACATCAAAAGTGTTTGAATTATGTTTGAAAAAGACTGCAATGGACATGTTGGGGTGTGTCATACATTTTTCTTAATTAGGATAGAGTGTAGGCAACAATTTATTTATTATCGATTCAGTTTAATAAAAAAATATATATTTATTAGGTTCGTTTGGCAACAATCATTAACTATAATAATTTAGGGTATATTTATCCATTTATATAAAAATAATTACGTGCGACGCCGGTAAAAGAAAAGAGATTGTGATGGGTTTTTCTCCTTAAATTGCCTAAACTATTTATATCTCCTATGAAAATAAATAAGTATTTTTTTTATATATAAAGGGTGTGTAAGTGATAAAGGCATATTTCTTCATTCTTAGTCTCATAAATTTTTATTAGCTAGACCAGTTAATAACCTTAAATTTATCAAAAAAAAAAAAAAAAGCTTTGAACCGTGAACCTTAAGTGAGTTTGATATATCATGATCAAATTACTATATTAAAGATAATACAATAATACTAAAATTATAATTTTCAACCATTTGATGTCAATTAGATGGATCTTTTATCGCTATAGAAATAGATAAAAAAAAATCATATGTTTAATTAGTTTAGAATTTTTTATTTATAGATATTTATAAGTCTTTCTCCGCCTCTCCTCTTGTTATTAGTATTAATTAAGTAAATGCTCATGTTATCTTCTCTCTCATTTTCTTCTCCATCTAATAGTTATGAATAAAAAAATATTTTTTTCTCAATAAATACCATCTTTTTTAGATAAATAAATTTCTAGGACACACTTACCCTTCTGATTCATCGACACTTGAAAGACAAACCAGACAGAGTTCAATTGATGAACAAAATCTCGTGGTCTCATGTTAAATTTTTTAGATTAGTTTGTTTTATTTTGAAGAGGTAGACTTTATTCGACGTTGGTGGCTTAGAAGATCCTCTCCCTCAAAGGTCATCTAATCGTTGTTAAAAGTTCTTTGTATCTCTTTGAAGAGAAATGCCCCTAATATTTTAACCAAAGGTACATCCAATAACATAGGAGATATCCTATAATGTTATATGATATGACACCCATGAGCAGGAAAAATGCGTAATCATTTTGATATGAATACATAATTTCGACGTGTAACTATTCTGACATTAATAATACATAAGTTTGGGAGTAATGATCATGAAACCTTAGTATAAAAGGTGTCTCAAAGTGTATTTTCCAACTTTGTGTGAGACTCTTTTTTTTTAAAGTCCTAATAGATCCAGACTCTTAAGCATAAGCATCATAAGTGGGTTTAGTATTTTTTTTCCGACATTAGTGAAAGACAAGCATGGAATAGGACATCCATTGTTTCTGAATTTTCACATCCTAATCAAATACCTGGAATTTAGAAAATTTAAAAATATGTTTGGGATACTATGGTTGCCCTTACAAGGCTTATGTTCGATGGCATTGTTCAACAAACTCAGCTGACACTGGATATTTGGATTAGATAGTATTCTATCTCAGGCAGGCCGGAAGAAGAACTACCCTCATCAGTTTGTCTGTCTTGCAAACTCTCTCTTGCATGCCTCTGAGATTTATAGATAGAATTGACAGAATAATCAAGAAATTAGTAATATATATATATATATATATATATATATATATATATATATAATCGTCTGCAATGTGCTGTGAATGAGAGCACTCAACTACCATAGATAGAAATAGAATCGGACATGGCGTTGCCATTGAAGATTATGAACAGAGATGATTGGCCACCTGAGTTCATTTTGTAGTGGACTGACAACTTAGAACTCAGCAAGCAAGAAGATAAAAAGAGGTTTGAAGGAACTGAGTAGCGTGAATCCTCAAAACGTATCGCAGGTTTAGTACAGATGACAACTACGCCATGGATACAAGATCATGACAAGTAAACTTATGCATTCAGCACATCGTAGTCATCCAATCTCTCGTTATACTCCATCACCTTCCTCTTGATCTTGGAAGAATCCACCCAGGTCACAAAGTCCTCCATGTTCCTTGTCACGAGAAACGCCGGATCTGTCACCACGTCCGGCCCTACCCGGATGTGGCCTTGTTCGATGTATGTTACAGCCTCCCTTAGATGCTCAGCAAACTTTAGGTACACCAAAACAGTAGCCAGCCTGCGTCTGCAACAACACAACTGCCTTAGCTGCGCAAATGTGGCTCTTCTCCACTATAATAACATGATAAAAACTGGCTCATGTGTCGAGACCATGTGAGCTATGATCGATGAAACCTAAACATCCACCGATGAGAAACAGCTATAGCATAGTTATTGTGAGGTTTATATCATTGAAAGGGATTGAAGAGCCAAGCTAGCTCATCTACATCCACATTCCCAGATTGATTGGGTACAAGTTGAGAACTCAGGAGTGCCCAATTTGTAAATGTTATCGTGTGTGTGTGTGTGTTTGTAAACTCAAACAAGTCCTATTTGTAGAATAGAAAACCTCCATACTGATTTCAAGTAAAAACGTGATGCATACCTACAGAAGGAACTAACTGAGAGTTTGTCACACTTGGCCAAGCTCTTTTTTGTTGATATTACACCCATATTATAACTGCAGTACAGGAAACAATTTAGATTAATCAAAATGTAAATAATCGAATATGTTAGACCAATTCCACAAAAGCACTGAAGTAAAACACAAACCTAAAGAAAGCATATATATTAGCCAAAGTAAACCATGAAATACAATATATAAGTTGTAAATAGAATTGCATTTGATTACTAAGATGAAATTTGTCTGACATATTGCCTTGAATTGCTGTCTTTTAGTGAACCCAAATAGAACATCACAAATTATGGTCATCAATTGTTACTTCCTAGTTTTCATCTTATAATACAAAGTCTTTTATGATTCTTAAAAACTAAAAATGCCCCATAGTCAACTCTTTCCTTGAATAAGATAAACAACTATACAGATTCTAGGCCCTGGAAAGTTCTGTTGGCCAATATAGGTTGGCAATAATTTTTATGTCTTAGTTGTAGAAAAGGTCAAACTAAATTCTTTTTTTATTTGGATCAAACTGAATTATGATCTCATTAAACTAAAAAACTAACCCGACTCACCTGACAAATGATATCTATACCATTTAAACTCCTAGATTAATCCTCTCCCTTTAATTATTTATTCAAATAATTACCATCACCACATGATAGTTCCTGGTTGCCGAATATGTTCCTCTAAGAGTGAGAGTGGGTTGGACAATGTCCATCAAATTTACCACCATATTCCAATAGCACCGGAGAACATCACAAACATGTGTTCTGTCACATAACCGTAATAATATGCAAATTTTGCCTTCTAAACTTTCCAGATATTAATCCACAAATGAGTTAAACTCTATATATATCCAGATATCTGAATCTCTGAATATACCTTTTTTAAAACTATCTATTTAACTGATACAGAAGTGGGCTATTTGACCAGTTTATGTAAAAGCAATTTATTCTTTTTTCTTATTCATCTTTTTACCCCAACATATGCCTTTTGGTGTTCCTATCCAACGAACATCAATGAGAATTGTTGCTTAAATAATGAGTGATACTCCTATCATATTCATGGAATACCCATATCTACATCACTCTAGATGTAACCTGAATCCAAGTCTATATATGTACAATTCATGTTCACATTCATTTTTTTATTTGAACAATTATGGTTTCCACATTTTGCATCTGACTCCACATCGATATTCATGTCAACTGGTACATGTCAATACATATCTGCTTTCCTCAAATCCAATCAATATCTGGTCAGATTTCCCCCTAGCTAATGGCATCACATTAGAAACATACTCAAGCAAAGCTAGCTCGTCTGTGTCTAAAACCTCAAAAATTTTGGGCTCCTGGTCATAGCACAAGTATGTACCAGAATTACTAGCATTAACCAAATATGAATGTTGGCTATGCAATAAATGGACAATATTACGTTGACAAGAAAGTAAATTAAAGCTGGCACGTGGATTCAACAACAAATCCAGACATGACAGCCAGTTCAGGAACCTTGAGAGATCACATTTGACCTCAGATTCCTTGAATATAACAGGTCAAAAAAAAACCCATATAAAGAGGGCCTCTCTACCACAAGTATGGGATTTAGAAAGTGCTACCACAGATTCCTTCTCACTCTATACTTCATTCAGCTGTTAACTTCAACATCTGATAAGCCCCATCGAAGATTGCCCCGATCCTTTTCTTGGCTGTCTACAATGATGCAGCAAAATCTGTCACCTAGACTTGTACTCATCCATTTCAGAAGCCATTTGTATGTGAATTAACAGCACCAATTTACATGGTTCATGGCACTGAATATGATAGAATTCTATCTCAGCCTCCTCAAATTCACCAGTGAAACCACTAGAATTATACTGAAAGCTGATCGATATCAACCAGATTGGATCTTGCAGCAAAATGGCAAGATCAGCAGAGAAAGCAAAAAGAAAAAAAGAAGGCAGGAAGAAGAGAAAGAGTTCTAGATTCCATAGAGAAAAAAAAAACATTCTAGAACATTTGTCAGCAAAAAGTTTTTGCATGAGTTATTATCACTTGATCAGCATATGAACATCATCCAGTCTCATTGAATGGAGAAACTGATTCTCCAAAAAGAAAAAGAAAGATGAGGCACTGACAAGGTTATGGCTTTCTCCTCTTGAATAGAATTGATATGAAATTCAGTCTACAACATTCAGAAACCACTCAACAATTCTTCTAAGAAGAATTTCTAGGAAGTAATTTTAACAACAAGCAACAGACACAACTGAGAGTAGGAAGCATCTATTTACTTTATTCATAGGAAAAAGCAAGCACAATATATAAGTAGAACCCTGCTGATATGTAAAGAGAATCATACAAAATACCAATCAAAAGCATTCATGTTTGGATAGCTATAATCACAGTCCTAAGGAAGCTTTTAGTCTCCAACTGCAGAAGGCTTTATGAGAGGACAGCCTTCTGATAGGACCAAAGAGACATGGAATAACGAGTTGATCACTTGCACATATTCTAGCAACGGAAAAAAAAACTCACAATGAGCACTGAAGCAAATCGTGAAGAACCCACTTTCGAAAATTACCAATTCACAGAACTTCTCCGAGGAAGAGAAATTAATCATAGCATCATAAACAAAGAAAAGGGTCCGTCATCTAATGGACTTACAGCTTTTCCAGCAGGGCATCTGTCATCTCGATACGGAAAGGATCTCTGGGATCCATTTGCTTCAAGACGTGCACTAGCTTCTGCACCATCCTGCATATACTCGAATACCTAACAATCGAAAAAAGAAAATTCCAACAAACATCAACCAAAAGAGCAACCTTGCTGCCAAAAATTAAGGGAGAGGAAAGAGAACAATATACTTCTTGTAGTCATCTCTCTCGGTGAGGTGGTAACGGCGCGTGACGAGGGCTTCTCGGTGGCCGCCCTCGCGTTTGTACTCGATGAAATTGACCTTCTTGAGGAGCTTTTTCTCGTGGAACTTCAACTTTCTCATCTTTGCTCACTGCTCCGATCGATCAAATGTAGAAGAAACGAATCCTTCAAGCCCCGATCACACCTTTCAAACTGCGAAGTGAACAAAGGAGGCGCAAGAAAGAAGGATGTTTAGGAGAGTCCCATCTGATGCAATGAGTTGATTTGTTTACAGTTCAATACTAATAATGCAGGATTTCTTTCGGTGGCTTACCGAGCTTTTAGCGACTTCTAACAGAGGAGGAACAGGATGATGGTGAACGCCGCCGTTGAGGGTGGCGGCGGAACACGGTTGGGCTGTGAGCGGACCACGGCGAGCGGGATTTAGGGCACAGCGGATACGGAGGGAGCCGACGAGGTCAGGGCCCGTTATAAATTATTTATTTTATTTATTTATTTTTATAACAAGTGATTACTTTTCTAGAAAATATTCATATTTTACTCTCTTTTTTCAAAAAATCCCTTTTATTTTTTTTTAAGCAATAATTTTAATTTTTAAAATATATAACCTATTTTTCTTTTACTAGTTTTGAACGATTATAGTGTTTTCGCTCGTTTATTGTATTTTTTAAAATAATATTTATGATATTTTATTAAGACATTAAAAATATTATAAATACTATTAAAAATACTATACGTGATATATCTATAGTAATTACTTCTCATAGAATATGATAATATTATATTTTTAAGCTTGTAATTGGTTTGATTCCGGTTGAGAGTGCATTTAGATTTTTTATGATATTTTCAAGTAAAGTCTTATAATGTTTTTATTATGGTAGTCAAAACATTATAAAAGTAAAAAAAAAACTATAACAAGTGGGAAAACTTTGAGGTGTAATTTGAGTTTTTTTTTAATATAAGATACTCTTCAAAAAAAAAGATAAAATAGGGGTATTGATTGAAAAATAACCAAAATGTGAGTATTTTATGGGAAAATGATCGTTTTAGTTTTTTGTGTTAAAATATGAGCATAATAGCATCGATTGAAAAATAACCAAAATGTGAGCATATTAAAAATAATTATTTGTGTTAAAATATAGTATAATAGTAACAAAATTCTGGGATTGTTGATGAATAAATCAGATTATTTCATTCTATGTTTAATTAATACACGTACAAGGTCCAATAGATCTACACATCATATCATGTAGCTAGGTTTTTTTTTTTAATCTTCTTAAATGGCTTACATAACATATCCGGATTTAATTTTATGTCACTAGAGGGATGTTAAAATCATGATTTTACATATTGATCCATTGGGGAGACATGGTATTTAAATTTAGTTTTATATCAATTTATCATAAAGACCCGAATAATATTTGGGTTTAGTTTCATCTCATCAAAGTTACACAATAATAGTTTATCCCATCAAAGTTACACGAGAGATATATATTTTAAAAAATATAAAAAAATTATATATATTTAAAAAATATAAAAAAATTTCTAATATCAAATGACATATATGATGTTCACATATGATTTCGATTCTTGTTATAGAATCCTTTTATCATAAAATTATTGTTTTCAACGAAAAATTATGCAATATCATCTTTCGACATTTTTTATCTATCGCAGTCACACAAAACTGATGACAGCAACCCTAAACCTTCATTCCCAACCTTAAATCACTATCATTTAAACCCCTTTCAGTCTTCACAAAACCCTCAAACCGTAACACCAATAGCAACCTAAATCGTAATAATTTTGTATATCAGTCTATCAAATAGATCTAATGGAATCAAATTGAGTCTATAGTTTGATAGTTTTGTATCGATTCATACTAAATTCTAATGGGTTCAGTTTGAGTCCAATTCCAAACTCGCTAGAAAAATGAAAACCTAAACGATCAAATATCCCTCCAAATGATGAATCTATCCTCCCAAATGATTAATTTGAGGAGCGAATGAAAACCAAAATCGCATAGAACCGATTCGATTTCGATTCCTTGATATAAATCAGAATTTAATATACATTAGACGATTATGATATTTCAATAAAAACTTCTATCGATATTTATCAATTTAATGATGACTTGATACTCCTATGTTTCTCAAGTCCAAAACATGCAGTCGTACAGTACATCAACGTGTGTTCAAGTGGCTCAAATCACGTACAAAGAAAAGAAGTATAGAATGACAACTTCCGTAGCAAATAACGCGCATCATCATCGTCTTCTTCCTCCAAAGCATCCAAAACTTCGTGCTTTGATGCATTTTCGAGCTAAGGTGGCATGGATCGTCACTTGGCCATTAATCCTTCCAAAAGCTCACTCTTGAGAGCCACAAAGCTGGTGGACTGCATCCATGATGGCTTCGGTGGTGACGGCCTGCGGAGGCGGAGGGCGCGGGTTCTGAAGGCAATCGACCAACCGTGAGGCGAAGTCAAAGACAGGCTTAACACGAAAGCCGATGATAACAATCTGCCCGATCACTCCGCCAATGCATGTGAGGATGGTGAGAGGCTCCATGGCGAGAGGAGGAAGGAGAATGTAGAAGTAGAAGGAGAAGGATGTAAGGAAGGCAGTGGTTGTAGAGTGGGTAATAATGCCTCATTTATAGTGTGTATGCACCACCTATTATCCATGGCCACAAACAACAAGCTTGCATCAAATAGAAAGCCTTCAACTTACTATTAGGTAGTGAATTTTGTTTGGTTTTCACTCTACTTTAGTTGTTTTGCTGATCTATTCAAGGAAATAGTTTTGTTAGTTTGTTGGATTATAATAGGTTGGATTCTTTCAGATCCTTAAGGCCTTTTCCACCTGCTTGATTCATAGGTACATGGGTCAAGTTTGGATTCTGAGAATTGCAAAGCCAGAATTATATTAGATTAAATAACTAAGAACAAAAGAGAGGCCTACAAATCATATGACTCATAATATTCCCATATCTAGGCAAGTGAGACACTCTCGCCCTATTAAGTTTATCAAAAGAAACAAAATATAACATATCTATGACCCCTAAGACCAAAAAAAAAGAAGAAAAAATGGGATCTAAGATGAAGGTGCAACCGTGAAGCAGCTCAAATTACTATGCAAAGTAACAATCCAACAAGATATGGGAAGAAGAGTCCAGATGCAAGTGGTAAACATAACAGGTTCTTTTCGACACTGTATGATACTAGAGATGTAGTTGGAAGGAAGTGACGAGCGATTCTAAGAAAGTTTTCACAAGAATATCTTAATTTTGGGAGTAATTCTAAGATACTAAATTGCTTCACAATCCTGTCAAGTTTCCTTCAGAGTGTAATATAAGAAGAGGTGCCGACTGCTCGAGAGAGTGCTAGTCCAAGTCCAGGAATCATCATTGGGGTAAAGAGGAAGATGAACAACCAAGATCCGTTGAATAAGAAAGGGATGGAACATTGACTCAAGGATCCTTTAGATTATAATAGGAGTTGTCAATGAGATAAGAGATAGATAATATAGAAGTGATGCCTATCATTCATCCCCACAAAAGTAGGCCATTTGTTTAAAGTGATATTATCTAGTGAAGGGTCCTCTCAAATATCAATGTTGTTTCTATATCCATTAATCTTTCGAAATCCATCCTTGATATTATTATTCTGCCTGTGAATTGATTCTTAAGCAGTGGAACATTTGTTTAAGTTGGGAAGGGACCAAGGTTGCAAGTTTTCATATTTAGCCAAAAAATACTTTTAACCCAAAGGGTCTCATTAGAGTGTTAAGGATAGGTATAATACATTTAACACAAATGATTTTTTAACTACTAGAAGATTATGAATACTGAGGCTATCCTGATCTTTGGGTAAGGTCATTCTATTCTAACTAATAAGATTTATTTTGCTCTTTTTTTTTACCATCATTTCGAGAAAAAAAAAAAAGTCTCTAGATAGTTTAAACAACTTAGAAATGGGTTTCTCAGATTTCCAAGAACTGACAAGGATGTGAGTAGGCAGTGAATTGATAACAAAGTTTATGAGAGCTACTTTGTAGACTTGGGATAGGAGGGACTTATGCCAACCTTGGATTTTTCCCAATTGTCTTATTAATTAAGATGCTTTCATATCTATCTTGCAATCGACCTTTAGAGAGGAATGCTCCAAGATATTTCAGTAGCTAGTTGCTCTATTTGATACAAAGTTTATGAGTGTGTGTGTATATATATATATATATTAATTAGACAAATATTGATGATGTCAAACTTGACCATCAGCTGGAAATATTAATTCTCATGTTCTCATAAAATAAAGCACCCCATCAATTGATTCATTTAAATTTGTTGGTCATGAATAAGTTTCTTCTTGGCTCAGACAATTGGTTCATTGGCCTTCTCCACCCTAATCATCTTTAAAGATGAAAGCAACACTACGTATGCAGCAAACAACGTGCATGGAAGTCTCAACAGGCATGCACAACATGATCGTCTTCGACTCGTTCCTTGGAGTTGTGGTGTTCATTCCTTGGTACAGCTCAGTTCCGAGAGCCACGCAGCTCGTGGACGGCGTCCATGATGGCCTCGGTGGTGACGGCGCGCGGTGGCGGGGGGCGCGGGTGCTGAAGGCAGTCGATGAGCCGCCGGGCGAAGTTGAAGGCCGGCTTGAAGCGGAGGACACAGATGGCGATCTGTCCGATCACTCCGCTGGTGCAAGCGAGTATGGTGAGAGGCTCCATGTCGAGAGCAGGAAGGACAGTAGGAGATGGGAGGAAGAGGAGGCCTGAGAGATGAAAGGAAAGCAGTGTCTCATTTATAGAGTTTGTGCAGTGCCTAACATCCACGTATATTAGTAATGGTTGAGAGGTAGGTATTGTCAGCAAACAAACAAGCTTGCATCAGATAAAAAAACCTTCAATTTGTTGTTAGGTTGTGATTGTTGTTTTGTTTTCCTCTTTTTACTTGTGCAGTTTTGTTTTTCTAATTCAAGGAAATGGTTTTTGTTAATTATTCAGACGATGAGTATTCTTTATTTAGAATTAATTGAAATGAGTTGAATAGAAAAAATAGTTGAATTTGGGTTCAAAAAAGATCAAATTTATAAATGCTATATCAGGCGGTATGTATTATCATTAAATAACAATGACGTCAGTTCATTATTTTTATCGATATTGTCTACTTAAATTGATTTTGGTGTTGAAAAAAATATAATTGAGTTGGATTTAAATTGAGACAGTTAAATAATTAATCGATGGTTTGGATTCAGATAAGTGAAAAATAGTATTGCTTTCCAACCAATAAATAGCTATAAGCTTAGCAACATAAGTCAAGTAGAAATATCATCTGCTTACTGGAATATAATGTTGATGTAGCCAAAATGGGTCTTAGATAAAAGATGGATCCTAAAATTCTAAGGATGATGTTTGATTTTGGAACCACAAATTAGTTCATTTAAAAGAAAAAAAGAAGGAAAAGAATATTATAATAAACATTTGGTGTGTTGTAAAAGTTTTCAAGCATTTTTGTCTCTCTTTTTTTCTCTTTATTTACAACAAAAGAATTATCTACAATAAAACAAATTAAATCCAACATCGAAATTGACAAGTAAAACGATCATTCGACCTATAAGAGTGTCAAGAAATAGAACAAAAAAGAGACATGTTTCTAATAACATCCAAATACATTTTTGTATATTTGCCTTGTAAATAGCATATAGAGATACTAAAAATTTAGCTGGGAGTTAAATTCAACACATAATAATGTAGAATGGTTTTAGGCAAAAATAATAAGTGAGGAAAGGGATTAAAACATGTTTACAAGCTAACCTTTGTCGAAGGAGCAGTTCTGGTCAACCTTTCACGGTGTTTTTGTCAGCTTGACAAGAAGACTTTGTGTTCATTGGAGGAGTCTTGTGAGTTCGACTTGGATTGTTGAGAGAGAATACAAAGATGAGAGAAAGAAGGGCTCAAAAGCTCAACACTCGATCGACCAAGAGAAACGTTCATTCACTGTTCATGCAGAAAAGAAACGATCCTAATAAATGAGAAAACCATTTCAAATATTATTGCACAAAAAGGATTTTGTAACTGTTAAGGGGTTCATCAGATAATTTTGGGAGCATTAAGTTTAGGGTTAGTGGGCTTCAAATGTTGTTTATGTCTTGTGATGCATTGAAATTTGAAGAGCTGTGTTCTTACTTCTTGTAATATTGTTGTCTTACGATATATAGTATTGGTGAACAGAAATATAATTGTTCTAACTTATTAAAAAAATCCTCAGTAATTCCTTTTTTCACTCTACCATGGGATTCTTCGAATGATTCTCCATGACTAAATCACTCTAACACTAAATTAATAATTATTTTTATTCATGTAATTTTATTTTTCCTGAATCATTTCATATTGAAATTTTTTTATCATAAATTTCCATTTCATTCATGACAAATTATGCATCAGAATAATATAGGCTATATATTGGGATATTAGCCTTCTTTATTTTTTAAACTAGTGTTTATTATTTGTAAATCAAAACAACTGTTTCCTTAGGGTTGGTGAATGAATTTACATTTCTTAACAGGTTCCAGGTTATTTGAGAAACCTAGGAGACAAAAATAATCTTTTTTTTTTTTTTGTCAGGTATGAAAAAGAATCCTGTCATATTAAGGGTTTTTTCCTATGTAAATATCATCTCAAATTTATATGCACCTAGTGTTTCATCTAATACATAAATTTCCGTCGAGTTTTATGTTAGAAATTGTCTAGATTTGGATTAATTTAAGAGTTCTGTTCTTTATTTTTTGCCATGTTTAGATGACAAATGATATAAAACTTTTAAGAGGATAAGGAGTAAACATCTGTGTTTACTGTGTATTTATCATATATTTTTGCCATGTTTACATGATAAATGATATAAAACTCTTAAGAAGATAAGGAGTAAACATCTGTGTTTACTGTGTATTTATCATATAATTGCAGCTGTGGTATGATTTATATGACCCAAATCAAAAAAAAATTTAGTTCCTTTCGTTTATGTTTCTTATACGTTCTCCAACTACAACACAATTGAGTTCACCAATGGCAGCTCCACCGGCGACCGTTCCTTCCTGCAAGTTATATATTGCAGCGATCTACATATCATCGTGCTCTTCCAAAAGAAGAGCCGTGAGGGGTCAATGAAACGTGAGCTGGGGCTGCGTGCACACCACCACCACCGACGAGTGAACCCGAGTCGCCGAGAAGTCCTTCGCCTCCATCACTTTGCTCACCAACAGCTTCCACTTCACCTCGTCCTTCTTGCTCTGCTGCCTCAACTTCTCCTTGAAATGCCTGCAACCACCACCAGCCGTAAGCATGGAAGGAGGGTTCCTGTAAAGGAATGGACCGATGACGATGAGTGGGTTTTTTACCTACCTGCAAAGTGGGACTTTGCACCCGTCCACCTGCGAGCACAGCCGCGAGTGGAGCTCGAGAAGCTGCCACATCCTCTTGCAGTGGATGCAGCCACCGAGCACACGGTTCTTGCAGCCGGCGAAGTGGCGGACCAACGCTTCTAGGCCTTTGCAGGCGGGGAAGTTGCAGGGCGCCGCGTTCTGCTTCAGAACCTTGTCGTGAGGCCCGATGGTGCGGCACCCGTCCCTGCAGATGTGGACCAGCGCCTCCATCGCCTCGTGTAGCTGCAGGTAGATCTTCCTCTCCTCTATCTTCCTCACTCTCTCGATCTTGCTCTGCTAATCAGAACCAGGTAGGTAGGTGTTCATCGACCTTGAGAGCTAGAACGAGAAGGATGCAGCGTGACGGAAGGAGCTTACTGAATCGTCATCGGTCACCGACTCGAGAAGCTCCTTCTCGAGCACGGGGTCACTCTGCCTCAACACCTTCCACCCCCCGGAAGCAGACACCTCATTGAACTGCTTCACTATCAAGCGGTGGCAGAGGAGGCAGAGGCGGGGCGCGTCGCAGAGCCTCGCGAGCTGCAACGCGTCCACCACGTTCTCCGTGGTGAGCAGGCCTCTCTCCAGCTGCTGCACGCACACCTTCTTCAACGATGGGATGACGAAGGCATGCGACAGCACCAGCAGATGCAGCACGAACTCGTTCATCTCTTCCTCCTCGTAGCTATCAGAACAAACACAAGATATCAACGGGTCCAGCGATTCCGGGTCGCAGTGTGTAAGCTGTTACCATGACGTGTAGAGGAAGCGAAGAAAGATGCGGACGGAATTGTGAGGAACGCCGCGGATGGAGATCGCCGTCCGACGCCCTCCTCTTCTCTTGGACTGCTTCAGCATGGTCTTGATCACCGGCGAAGCCATGCCCTGTTCACCACAAAGAAACGTCGAACCAACCAGAAGAACACCGTGCTTCGATTCTCGACAGGGAAGATGGGGGGAAGGGGACGTACAAGAATGCTGGCGTGGGCCAGAATGATGCCGTCGTTGGTGTAGACGGAGACATCAGCTCGGTATCCGTCGGCGAAGAGCCTGTGGAGTAGATCCCTGGTCAGGTTGTCAGCCACGCAGCAGCTGTGCTTGGCCAGCCTCTCGCAGTTGTCGCTGGTAGCAGCTAAACTTAGGACTGGCGGTGGCTGCGGGCAGCACCTATGGATGCTCATCTCCCACCTCTGATCTGCCATGCGCAAGCTTTTTTTCTTCTCCTCCGCTTCCCTGATCGCAATTGTGCATCAGTTATATCTCATCTAATTCACAAAAATTATCAGCCAAATGTCATCAAAATCAAAGGGAAAGAGGAATGAATGCCATACCTGTAACGTTAAGGGACAAAGAACTACCCTTTCCTTCCTTGATCAACGAGATTAAACGAGAAAAGACAAACTTGTTCAAGGATCAAACGAAGAGCTTGGCAACTTCAAAGGATGTGGCCCGAGAACGAGCTCTGCTGGAATTGAACAGAGATGAAGATGGCAAGAGAGATCTCACCTCAAGGAATCCGGCTAATGCTTGGCTTCTATATATCTTGGACAGTGCGCCTCCCTGCACAGGGGCTGTAGATGGTAAACACCCTGTGCCATGCAAGAATGTGTTGTCTGCTTCCCTTCCTTCCATGTCTTCAGGAGATGTAATGGTGGTTCCCAGATGATTACAGGATTAGCCCTCGGAAATGGTGGCATGCAACGAAAACAGCGATGACCATTCATGCAGCTGGTCAACTCTGTGGCAGGTTTGATGCCATCATTCGACAAAGACCAGGTCAAAATCTAGTGGGAAGAACAGAGCCTCCTCGTTTCTAGATCGCCGCATCTAATTATGGAGCATCTTTAAGCTTGAGATAGATGCAAGAATGCGGTCATTCTTGTTTGTATTAGACAATCCTAATGTGTTCATGTCTCGTATATATTGGAAGTGAGTACTTTTTCCATGTCCTCTGTTTTGTTAGATCAAATAATTATAGTTTCGTTCCATGAACACAAGTACCCAGTAATACGTGTACCATTCAAGATGACTCGTGAATTAGTAGTCCATCTAATTTTTAAGTAATCCAAAGTCACATTTCATAGCTAATTGGGAACTTTGTCATCATCATATCTATCTCAAGGTAGTCTACAAGTCAACGCAGCCAATCCATCTATAAATTTCTGGCCCGTAGTTTTGCATTCTTCAATATCAGGAAGGAGTTTATAATCTTAAATGTTTGATATCTTTGGTTCACAAATTTCCCTTTTTTTTTTTTTTTTTTTTTTTAACATCATGAGATGCATACATGGGACCAGGACGGTTTCGGTTCCGGTTCGAATCATCAATTTTTTATTATTATAATTAATAAATTTTAAAATATAAAATTTTATAAATTTATTTTTAAATAATAAAAACTTTAAATTATAAAACTGAGTGTTCTAACCAGTTTCTAAACCGTCAATTTTTGAATTGATAATTTTGATTTTTCGAACCTAGGAATCAGAATCGAATCGATTATGATCGATTTCGATTCGATTTGGAACTGACGAATTATAAGATTGATTCGATTTCAATTCTATCCAAACTATGTTTATTTGTTGATTGATAATTGCTATTAAGAATTATAAGTGATTATAACGGTGATATTTTCATTGGTGTAAATGAAACTAATGTAAAGATCACCTCGGGAGGATATATTTAAAACTTAAAGATTAATGTTTATTTTTGCCACTGTAATTTTGATCCTGACCACTTAAGTTTTTAATTTTTTAGTATCTAAAATATCTATTACATTAAGACCTTATGATTTTCTAGTGTCTAAAATATCTCTTACGTTTAAAAAATTATAACATATAAGTCCCTCCCATCAAATCTAAGTTGACAGACATTAAAAAATAATTACATGACATGTTAACTCATAATAAATTATTATTTTTTAATTATGTGTAATTTAATTTTTTTTAAAAGATCTATTTTAACCCTTATGATTTTAACTATGAACCACTTAAGTCATTATGGTTTTGCTCGTATCTAAAATAATCTCTATATTTTAAAAAATATAATATATAAGCTTCTTTCGTTAAGTCTAAGTTAAAAGACATTAGAGTGTACTTATGTGATATATTAATTCATAATAAATTATTAATATAATAATATATATAATTTAAATTAAAAATTGAGACCACTATAAATGATGAGAGAATGCACTGTCATGGAAGTGACCACTAGCAGCAACACCGAGCCACTGCTTCCTAACAAAATATCATATGCACGTAGTCTCTCCCATTAACGATAAACTTAGGAGCTTCCAGTCCTACCTCAGTGATCAGTTTAATGCTCGGCATATAATGGCCATTTGGTCCCTCTATCACCTCTTGGGTGTCTTTGTCCCTACTACTTCCCACTTCTCGTTCTCTCTTACGCTTCCTCCCACTGTGCCTATCACATTGTGGTCCAGCTCTCCTTCACCTCCGCCTTTGTCCTCTCATACCTCTGGCTATTCGCCTTCGTCCGTCGCCACAGGCTCTATCACTCCATTTCCTTCGTAAGATGGACTTTTTTTAACTTAAATAGTATATATTATTATATTAATAGTTTATTATGAGTCAACATGTCACATAAGCGGATTCTAATATTTATTAAATCAAACTTGATGAGAGTAGCTTATATATTACATTTTTGAAAATGTATGAGCTATTTTAGATACGAGGAAACCCATAAGAGCTTAAGTGGTCTATGACAAAAACTATAAAGACTAAAATAGATCTTAAAAAAAAAACTTAAATTATACAGATCATTAAAATTATTATTTATTATGAGTCATCATGCCAGATAAGCACTCTCTAATATTTTTAATGATAGGAGAGATTTATATATTATGTTTTTAAAAATATATGAGGTATTTTAGATACAAGCAGATCATAAGGACTTAAATGATCTTTGATCAAAATCATATGGATTAAAATGAATCTATATTTAAATCCTAGGAAGTTATTTAGAGACTGAAATAGATATTTAAAAAAAAACTTAAATTATATATATCATTAAAATTATTATTTATTATGAGTCATCATGTCACATAAATAATCTCTAATATCTTTTAACTCAGACACGAGATACTTATATGTTATATTCTTAAAAATATATGAGTTATTTTAGATATAAACAAATCATAAAGATTTAAATGATCTTTCTAATACTTAAATACTACTGAGTCATTTAGAACTTTCTTTAATATATTGGATATTTATTTACCTTTTGCCCTCTTTCAAGTTAGTTTTGGTTTTTCTTTTTTTTAATAATCCATTGTGTAATTAGTTTCCATTTTAATTTGACCTGGATAATCCATATAGAAATATCACTGGAAATCCTTCTTTAAAGTAATTTCTTTTTTAGTTTATATAAGTAATCATCATTTCTAGAATCATTCTTAAGGTTTTTTTTCTATTTATTGAGAACTTCATGATAATTTACAACAAATCCTTTTCAAATACAATCTATAAGTACATAACATGGTAAAATGACTCAACTAATGAATATATTCTGTGGAATTTAAATATAAAAAAGAACTCAACAATTTGTCTAACCTATACAAAATGACCTCATCATCTCAAGAAACCAGAAGTCAATTAGTCAAATAATCAATAAAAAGACATGAATAATCCATTCCGGAACGACCAAACATCTTTCTCTGCGCACATAAAGTATTCATTCTTGATAGCTTATTTTATTTTTATTTAAAATATTATTTTAAAATTTTGAAAAGACCAATACTCATAGTATATAAGAGTTTTTTCTTATTTCTAGATAATAAGAAGATGATGGCCGTAGTCATTTTGGACAACCGTCCAGTCCAAAGCTTTTTCTACCGTCGTAGCGAAACCTCGTTGGATTCGTTTGGTATCGTTGGCAGGACTTCGTACGTGTATCATTTGGATCACGGAGATTGTTTGACCCGATTATTGTTGGAGGACAGAGAGGATCGGATCTGTAGACGACCGTGAACGGAAGGCTCAAAAATACTAGGAAGCTCATGGCTCTTCTTATTATTGGGATAATTTCGTAATTTTATTGATAGGGATAATCTTGGCACTCTTCAGTTATGCTCGCCATGTAAGCAACACTTAAGTAAAAGCCTGACAACCACGTAATCCTATGATCGACAGCAGGAGGTCACATTGCTTGGCCAGATTTCATAAATGGGCCCCCATGACCCACTCCTGATTGATACATCAGCAGAAGTCATGCCTTTACATTAATGACTGACGACATGGTCTAGCTTCACTAGGCTTCCCTACATACCTTGGTTAACCCAGAAGAGTAAGGGGATTAGACCGGAGGAGCCACTCCGATAATCCGCCCCAAGCGATACCCCTGAGAACACATGCCAATGCACCACCCTCATTAAATGCCACCACCATGCGGGATAAGGGAGAGCCTCCATGAGCACCCATCTATGTCACTACGTGCTCAAGTATAACATTCGAGCCCCATGCCAAGTAGAGATAAGCGGGCAATAATTTTCTACTCTCTCACTTGCTTAGTTAATCTCCTTCTTCATCCTGCTAACTTAAGCGTTAGAAGGATCGAGATGCCCCCAACATAGATCAATTGTGTAGAATCCCCGATGCCATTAAAAAATATGACTAGATGATTAGACGACTCCCAACAAACCACCTCCTTCATGCTTGATCATTCCATAGCAACTCAATAACATCTTAGATAATTAAGTTGTGATCTTTTTCATTGGCCAAAAACATAGATATTTAAAATGATATAATGGATAATCCAACTTTAAAGACACATCAATTTTAGAAGAGAAATTACGATCTTGGCGACTTAGTACTCACTTTTCATTTATTGGAGGTGACATTTCTCTACTCGAGAGTTGATAGATATAAGATATCAGAATATGACACGAAAAACCTCGAACCATTATGTCAAAACCCTCCCCTTTTTTTTTTCACGGTACGCAAAACCACCACTCCTACATCAGTATTAACTTCTTTTAAGAATCTTGTAAAGGTGTTTGATTGGGTATTTGAGGAAACGGGGAATCTAAATTTGTTTTGTTTCAGCTGTGAAAACAAAGAAGGAATCACTATATTAAAAAATTGTCATTTTGTTATCTTCAAGCAGTGGACAAAATTAAGTCACTTCAAAGAGTGGCACAAAGTTTAACCTTATCAAATAATCTGCTTCTCTATCAACTATTCGACCTCTGTTATTTCTTGGAAAACTCAATGTGTTTGGAGTTGCTTTTGTCCAATAAAAGAATATTTTAACGTTAGATTTAAAAAACTGCAGAGCTCGAATAATTTACTCATACCATTAGACACAATTAATCACGTAGAATTAGTAGAATAATGGATATTGACAGACAAGAAATTGTTTAAAAAACAGTATTTTTCTAATCCAACAAAGAGAAGAAGCCTTTTCCCAACTCAGGACCAACATCGGCAATAGTCTTATTTGTAACCAATGCTATTAAGCAATACATATCTATCATGAGAATTGCATCATTTTTTTTTCATTATATATATATATATATATATGATTTTATGTAATAGAGACAATTTAGTAAGTTATCAATAGATATCTTGAAATAGTGATAATAAACATTTATGTGAGAAAATGGCAGTACAACTTTGAGGAGGTCATGTTTTCTCCGGCGGCATTTTTCATGGTGTTGTCTTAGCAAAGAAAAAAAAAGAAAAAATGTTTGTTGGATGGAATGGTAAGAATAATCATAAATCATAAACCATTCGGGTTGGTCAAACTTATACAACAATGTTGGCTTTAAAGGTGGCCTCTCTATCCAACAACCAAGTTTGACCAGTCTTCCAAGCCTCCCCTAAGGGAAGCCTTCCCATAGCACACGAAGTTGACTGACTAATCTAATTGGAATTAGGTTAGTTTCCATCCATGTCCTACTAAAAATTACAAACCAATAAGTCATAAACTAAATATTGATTGTTTTTGGATAAGGATTTAAATTATCGTCTTGAATTAAATTAATCGGACACATGATCTACTCTGATGTTGATGTATTTATTACTTTTGGCCTTTCTGTAGGGTACAAATATTGATATGATTAATCATTCCATGATGGCATATAGGTGTTCTTTGGGGATCAACAAGCATGTACAATTGAATGACAAATAAGTCCCAACTAATATGTGGAATCGTACATATAAAAATGTTAGGAAAAAGGATTTTTTTTTTTTTTTTTGGGTGTATATTCCTTATTGCATTTTAATCGATCCATTGTCCATTGTTTTCCACCAGTCAACCCTCTCTATCTCATGTTGAACTCTCCAATTTGCACATCATTGTACTCACATGCAAACAGAAAACACCTAAATAGCAAGCGAAGCATGAAATTAAACAACAGTTTATAAACTTAAATCACATGAAAAATGAACGCCCTAGGCCTGGTTAAGTTGAACCTAATGCAAGCAAGTCAACTCGGTCAACCCTTATATTGGCGTTGACTCCAAGTCAATTTGTTTCTTCTTATGCTGCCAGATGAAACCTAATTCAGAGCAGCAGTATGGAACTGTGACAGAAAACTGTTCTTTAAACAATTTAGAACCCACCATATCTTCTCTGTTCATCTACTCTTAATCAGAATTGTCCATCTTCAAAACAAAGATTATAATCCAGGAACCAAGAAGCGGAATTATAATGATCATCAAAAGATGTAGGCAGAATGAGCAATCAGAACTGATGAGCTCAATGTCTATTGAGCTTGCACTACTATCACATATCAAATCAATACCAAATGTAGAGGTATTAGCAAACAGAACAATAAAGGATACATTCATCTTTTATTAGATAGCAGGTATGGAAATTCAAATGTAAAACCAGGAAAAAAAAAAAGGCACACTAAATTCGAGGTTTCTTACAACAAAGGTAAAAGAAGGGAGAAATCACTGTTTACAAGGAAACTAGTTGATGGAACCACCACCACTCTTGCCTTGAATCAGACCATATGGTGATTATTTCCTTCCTTTCTCTTCTGATCCCCCTCTCAGATGCAAGCTTCCAGAAGGCAGCAGCAGCAAAGAGCAGCCAAGCTGCAAAACCAGAAGAACAGTAACACAATTAACATTTTATCACAGAAAGCAGCTCAAAGCTGCGTGTTATCAGATACGGCTCTCTAATATAAATTACATATATATTGTTCTCAGAAGATATTTGAGCCAGTGCCCACTAAAATGTTTTTTTTTCTCATTTGCATCGAATTGATTCACCACCAATCTCCATGAATGTCTAAACCGGATGCAAGAAATTAGATCAATTATTATGTGTGGCAGATCATGACTGCATAAACCTAGAATAAATGTCTTAGCATCACAATAGTATTGCTTCTTTGCAGTCTGGGTCAACCACGGATTAAGTAGCAGAAACGTTTTCTCCCTTGGGAGAGTGATGATAAACTTTTGACACTTAAATAGTCTTTTTTAAAAGTAAATATCATGGCATAAGTTCCTAATTTAATTATAGCAAGAAATTGAACGCCTAAATAACTTCTCAAACAAGTAAATATTATTCTTAATTAGCAAGGATTAAAAGTGTTTCGGATCCGTATTTGTCCTGATTGGCAACAGTGAGCGAGGAGTATACATACATATATGTGCAGGAATGAGTAACGATGAATGATAACTGCAATATATGGGAAAGAAAACGTCTTTAGCACGTCATAGGCGTGAAGGTGGTTGGCACGTCACCCCGCACGTCGCTTACAGGTCGTACCGCCCAGCTGCGCACGATAACCCAGGACAAGATATCGTGCACCGACGGCCGGGCACGGCCGCGACGAGGCGGATCCGGCACCACGGGCCACGGATCCGGTCACGCGGCGCCACCAAATTGGACCAGAAACGCCAGATCCGACCAGGGAGAGATGGGAAAAGGGTAGATGGACAGAGAGAGGTAGGGAGGGAGGGAGGGAGGGAGGGAGAGAAGGTTCAGGTTTCATTACCATCCTTCGACGAAAGAAGGGCCGCTGCTCTGCTGCCGGGGCGGCGGCTGCTGAGCGTAGGGCGGAGGGTATCCCTGCTGCGGATACCCCGCCGGCGGATACCCCTGCGGTGGGTAACCCGCGGGCGGGTAGCCCTGCTGCGGGTAGCCCTGCTGCGGGTACCCGGGCGGCGGATAGGCGTCCTTGGCGTACCCCTCCGGCGGATAACCTGATCACCACCAACAATCCGACCCAATCAATGAAAAAGATCAACATCACCAGGATCAATTCTCAACCTCAACCCGAGATCGTGCATCAGATTCAAGATGGAAGATACCTTGGGGAGGAGGTACGCCGACGGGTGGCTGTTGGTTGTAGTAGCTCATCCTCCTCGCTCGTTCTTTTCCGAATCGGCGGCCGCGAGAGAGACGAAGATTTTTCTTTCCGAGGGACGAGGGATGGTGGGATTATATCGATCACGCTTTTACATATCTACCCCTGTATAAATTTAATATGACCTGTTTACCCTTTTATATGTTGACATCCCCTTAAGATTTAGTTACCTAAGTTTAAGAAAATACGGAGACTAATTTAAATTAGAGGGGTAAATAGGGAAATTAATAGCTAACGACAAGCACGGAAGCTTCGGCCTCGGACTGCCCGACGCCGTTTTTAAATGTGACTTGAGGTCAAGCGCAAGAGGAATGATGATCAAACAGCCATGGACGGCTGGGGCGCAATGATTGGATGGAGATGCGACGATCGGGACCGTCCAACTCAAAGTAATAATAGATGGCTGGATGTTGGATGCGTTCCATGTGGGCAGGCACAGGCCGTTGGGGTTGTTGGGTGGGGGCCACGTTTTTGTCACAATTTCGAAACAAGAAAATTCGTTGGAGTGTACAGCCTCTTGCAAATATGTTTTATGTTTTTTTTTTTTTTTTTTTTTGCTTTCCTTCCTTCAAACTTAAATTACCGAAATCAACGTTAAGAAAATGAGCGAACAATCCATTTCTTCAAAATTAAAACTTGAATAAAGTGTCTATGTTCTACAGAGAATTTAAGATTGAAAACATAAAAAAAAAACCAAAATATTTTTTAAATATGTCACGTTCATGTGGTTGGTGTAGACCATACATATGGACAAAGCATGTTGACAGGGACGAGTCAGATTTTTCAAAGTCCCAAATCTTTGCCATACAGACGAGATATATTTTGAAGCTCAAAATAATTTTAATATTTTTGATGAGATAAGTATGAGTTTTTTCTATGATTTATAATGACAGACAACATGATGATATGATCCTTAATCGATGGCTTAAAAGGCAGTCGATTGATTTATTTATTTGATATCTTGAAAGCTAAATTAAGTGGATTCAAATGTTTTAGTGATAAATCAATTAAGTGGATTAAATTAATAAATCGATTATCCCAACAAACTCTATCGTGATAAATAATATCATTATTCAGTATATTATCATTAATAAGACATACCTCTTTGACCACTGCTGGAAAAAATAAAAAATTAATAGGACAGATAGCGGAAGGATTAAGATAGGATTTACCCGTCTGGATTCTACCATAATATCAAATTATTTATATTAATGATCGATGTTGATCCATTTAAAAGCTTAGGCAAATATATATATATATATATATATATATATATATATATATATATATATATATATATATATATATATATATATATATATATATATATATATATAATCCTTTCACCTCTGTAAGATTGGTTTTATTCTTTTGAGCATCATTTTGTCAGACATCCTCACACTCTCAAGAAGTGTTTCGTAGGATACTTTCATGTAGGAGGAATCTGCTATCAAAAGAGTGAGATTGACTGATCCATAAGGTTATAACTAAACTATTCTAATTGTGAATATTCTAAAAATTTGGACAAATAAAACACTCCATTCTTTAATATTATTTTTTTTCATAATATCTAAAATGTACTTGATTTGATAGTCAGTCCTTTTTGTTTTTTACTTTATTTTCCTATGAGGTGATTCATAAGAAAGATTAGCGAATCAAGTTACTATGTTATAGTATTTTTCATCAATACCAAAATGACACTATGGTTTGTGTACCGTCGACCCCCTTGCAAGAGATATAAATACTGATTTTATAATCATCGACAAAGAATCAAACGTCAAATACTCTAAAAATATCTTAAAAAATTAATTTAAAGTTTCAAAAAGATCGAGACGAAAATTCCTCTCCTGATATCAATCTATTGTGTAGAAACGCGGCGGAAGAGTCAATCCAAAGTCGTCCTACTTTGGATCTCGGCCCAAAGAGACGTCCGAAAGGTTCAAAGAGCCAACCTCGCTCTTCGTTCTCCTCTCCTCCCCTCGAGCGAAAGAAAGAAAGGTTGGAGAGCCAACGTCCGAGACACACCCGTATGATTGAGATCGAACTAAATCATACGGATTCTATGAAGACGACGTCGTAAATAACACGGCAGGTTCCTCCAAAAACTTTATTTGGGACATAAATAACTGCAGCATCCCGGAGCGTTTATACCAACGACGTCAATGGCATACATAGTCATGGTCAGAATCGAGGCATCTATCTCAGCATCAGGTGTTGGAGTTAAATGCCTCCTCCTTTCCGGAGCAGGCCATGAGCTCTTTCCCTTTCACTTAGGCTAGGGGAGATGGACCACGACCTTTCCACCTCCCGTTCCAGCTCGAATGATCTCTCCTCCGGGAAAATGACAACCATATAGCTTCTGCTGCAGTGACGGAGACATCCCTCACCCATCCTATTCTGCTGGCCAAACTCTGATGAACCTATTCTGTCATATCATTTAATGCCTACGCCACTTGGCTGGTGTCCCTTTTTTTAATTTATTTTTTTTTGGGGGGGGGGGGTGGGGTTTACAGTAAAAAGAAAATAGATCACATGTTCTTGTTCCACACTCGGGATGATCACTATCATTGCAATCGAAAACAGAAGCTATTGTGTATATACTTAACTTGGACTTGGAGCTAGGATTGAAGTGCGAGGATGCTCACTTCAGCTACTTGCGACCTCCGCAATGCTCTGCAAGGTTGGCTTCCACTGCCCATGGCGTACTATCTTTGCGCTGGTACTCCCGACCGCCGCATCCTGCAACTCGGCGTCCACCGCTTCCTGTTCCTCCTATGACAAATGAGAACATCGACGAATATATAAGACTTAATTCCTTTCATTTGTATCCGGTCGATCGCCGTAGATGAATTACAACAATAAGATACTGCAGAAATCCACATACCGTCGCCGGCTCGAGTTCAATGCCACCGTCACCACCATGACCACTGCCTGGCTGGCCCGAAGCAGCGATGGCCATGGAGGCGCCCCCGTCGCCGCCTCTTTCGCTTCTGGGCCGGTGCTTTTCTTTCTGTTTGACAAGCAGACGGCCCAACTTCTCGTGCTTCGTCGACGCGAACTCCCTCACCACCTCTGCACACGCCTCCGGACCCTCACAACCAAGAGCAAGGTAACATAGGAAAAGGGAAGTAGGACTTTAGCGACTTGCCTTCGAAGCTGACGAGGCGGTAGACGCGGCCGATGTGGAGAGTATCGTCGGGGCGAAGCAGCTTAAGGTGCTTCAGGGCAGCGTCGCCGCTGCGGGCGGTGACGGAGGTGGCGTACGGGGGAGCGGCGACCACGATGACCGCGGCGACGTAGTGGCCGGGGTTGGAAGCCATGACTTGGCTCGCCCTCAAGGACCAGTACGCCCTCTCCACCCTTCCTCCCGGGTGTTGGATCACCACCGTCGTCGCCTCCGCCGCTTGGCAATTCCCCATCTCTCTCTCTCTTTCCCTCTCTCGCTCTCGCTTGGACAAGTGTCGAACAGTATGGCGACTTAAATATATATGAAGGAAAAGACTTGGATTTGGGTCGCACCCAGGTGATAAGGTGGATCACTGCACGTATATGCTTCGACACCGGGGATGACCCATGCAAGCTTTCCACGTAACGCAACCCAGGAAGCAGCAGCAGCAGCTCATCAGCTGTTCCCGTCCTCGGCGGGGGAAGTAGCATCTCAACCTCCAACATTTAATGAGGCATCGATTAGGATTCCAGGATGTATATGCTGTGAGGCAAGTTGTCGCAACTCATGGAGAATAACAAGTTTAGGTTGAGGCATTTAATTAGGGTTTGAACGCATGAGCTGCCAGGGGTATGGAGAATAACAAGTTTAGGTTGAACACAAGCAGAAGAAGGTTGAGAGTGATGACAGAGTGAAGCCTGAGGACGACGCCAGGGGTATGGTGGCCATGATCGACTTGATTCTTTTTCTTCTTCGCTGTGAAAACTTGCAGTAGGGCGGACTTAATGCACCTTCTTGTGCATATGAGAAAAGCGCAAGTGAAATAAGAAATCCTATGAAGAAAGCTATACTGATATCTACAAGAACAAGTAAATTTTCTCACCCACAACTGCTGCAGGTAGAATAAGTTAGTGGACACCTTAAATATTTTTATCAATTAAGTTAGTGGACACCTTGAAATAAAAAATAATACTGTCTAAGAATTAAAAAACACCTTAAATATTGTCCAAAAGGTATAGCCTTCTTTAATAAGAATAAGAGATATTAGTACAAGATAATTAAAACTTTTACTTAATAAATTAATGAAAAGGAAAACTTTTAGTTTTCAAAAAATAAACACTAACAAAAAGAATGATCTCAAACGCCGAAGTAACAAGGACCGATACATGCTTAGTTCGTCTAGCTTTCAAAATGTGGGGGTTTTTTTTTTTTAAATGGTGTGTGCTGCAATAAATAATGTATAAGAAAGTTGTGGATGAATAATATCTTTCTTATCGCATGTATGTGAGTAATATTGTCTTCAGATCCTGCCTCATTAAATCCAATTTGGTTCAAAATGGACCAAATGGTCCTGCAGGATCATCATGTACCAACCATATTAGCACTTATGTAGCTATTAATGAATAGGGTTGGGTTCATGCATCAACTTACCAGCAAGCTAGATGGCAACTAAAAATTATATAAAAAAATAATAATTATTATATCAAGTGGACAAGCAAATAAAATGACTTTATGGTAGGTGCAAAGTGATACAAAAGAAATAAAAAAAAATGCCATTAATTTTATTGATGGTTAGTATATTATTATTATTATACAAGTGATATTTTTAGATTAGAATTTGCATATGAGTATCTTGCATATCATTTAATATAACAAAAAAAAACTTAATCATACCAAAAGAATTCATTGATCAAAAGAATTAGACTTATTACTAAGCATCTAAGCAAACATGACTTATAAATAAAAATAAATATATGATCTGACTAATTAATTGAGGTATATGAATTCAGATCCGACTTGTACTTTCTATTAAAACCTTTTGATGTTGGATTAAGTGGTATGAAATCTGACTTAGGCAAATTGAATTGACCACCAAGGTTTCTTTCATCAGCTTCTTGTGACATGGAACTCTTTGGCCCCTCCATGCGTCAGCTATGATCTATGAAGAAAGAAAGAGAGAGAGAGAGACATGAACAATGGCAACGAAAGGAGAAAGAGAGAATTGAGGTTGACAATCGATCCCTTTCATCATAAAATTAGTGCTGGGAAATATTATGCTCTTTGACCAAGTCTATACCACCATCACAGACACTTGCTTTTTCACTATTTAAATAGTCAAAATTGTACTAAATTTAGTCTTTCATTAAATGGATTAAAAAATCTAAAAACTTTTTTTTCTATGTTCTCATGTAAAATTTTAGAGTGGATCTTGATTAAAAGAAGTTAAAATTAAGTTATTTTTAATAGTTAAAACTTATTATATAGTATTTTTAATATAAAATAAAAAATATATAACCAAAATAATAACATAGATTCGCTACAAACTCTTACAAATTAATTCTATAATGAGATCTGAAGTTTTTATATTCTAACTTAAATTTGTAGCATATTAAAAATATAAAATCATGCTAATTTTATTTTTTTATAAATTAGTTTCTTATTTCAAGGTTTTGAAGCCTGAAAAACTCATTTTAATATGTTTGTATGAATTTTTGGAATGGATCTTGATTCAAAATTTTTGAAAATTGAGTTACACTAATTTGGAATAGAATTCTACTATGTTTGAGTAAGTAGTCTGAAAGAAAAAAAAAAAAAGTATGTAAATTCACCTGAAACTCTTGAAAAATAATTTTAGAATAAGATTTGATAATTTCAATTTTTTTTATCTTAAAATAATATGAAATTATACTAATTTTTTTTATTATTATCAATTGCCCCATCGAAGCCTAAGAACTCATTATGTATGATTATATAAAGTCTTGGAATGAATAATAATGAAAGAAATAAAACTTACAGTGATTTTGGATTATACTGTGTTTTAATCAGAGCATAAAAAATAGTCTAACTCATTCAGTATTAGAATAACCTAGACCATTTAAAAATAAAAATATTTAAATTAATATGATACTCTTGAAAATTAGTTTTAAAATGATATTTAACCGCTGTGATTTTTTAAAAATTATATTAATTTTCATTAATTTTAGCATATTAAAAGTTAAAATTATACTAAATTTAATTTTTTTTAAAAAATCAATTAAGCCCTTATTACATTAGTTTGAAGCCCAGAAATTTATTTCTTGTATGAAGCGAATCTTGATGGTAAAATAAAATTTTGAGGTTGAGTTCCAATGATTTTGAATGAGAATATATATTTTTTGAATAGGGATGAAAAACATAATCTCACTCAGAATTAGTATAACAAAGTAATGAAGCAAAAATATTTTATTGTTTTACAATGATTTTTGACAGTTTTGAAATTTTGTGAAGTTTGAAAAAACCTGTTTTTAATTATTTTGATGAGAAAATTATTTTAGTATTTTGGATACAAAGGATTTTGATAAACATATTTTATTGTTTGACATGAAACTATAATGGCATTGGATTTAATTAATATTTAATATTTATTGATTAAATTAACAATATTATTATATTTCGAATGTATAATTAATACTATTTTTATTTTATAATTAATTATATGGTTTTTATTTTTAAATGTTTTTACTATTTTATTTTTTTATCTATTAATATTTAGTTTTATAACTATTTATATTTTATTAATATAAATAAATATATTTGTATTATTCAATTATGTCAGCTTATATTTAATTTTGGACCAGCTCAGGTCAGACAGGCTTAGTTGAATGTGTTAATTTAACTGAATGAGTTTAAAAAAAGAGAAAAGAATGTAAAGAAAAAGACAAAAAAAAAATACGACTTCTTGTACTATTTTTCAAAAAATAGTTTTAATTCGAAAAATATCTAATATCTCTCAAAAACAATTTCGTCCCGTTACAATATTTTAACATGTTTTTTTTAGAGTGATTTGATATATTATAGTACTTTTAGTATTTTATAGTGTTTTAGTAATCACAACAAGAATACTGTAAAAGTTACTTAAAAACACTATAAATGTATAAAATATAATCAAAATGTGCTATAAACTATTTAATATATCATATAACGATTACAAAGGTATATATAATAGTTTAAGAAATACATCACCTAAATAAAAATAAAAAAATAATTTATAATAATATTTTAACTATCATACTAAGAAATATTATACATGATTCATATGAACTCATAATCATAACCAAACTAACTGCAAACCTAAAAATATAATATTATAACAATACAAATCAAAGGGACATAACATTACGTCCCTTATAATATTTTTCAATAGTATTTATAGTGTTTTTCAACTCTTAACAAAAATATTATAAATATTATTAGAAAGTACTATATATGCTAATTGAAAACATGATAATAGTTTAAAATTGATAAAAAAAAAACTGGGGTAAAAAAAATGATCAAGAATATTATAAATGTGCTAAATAGAATCAAAATGTACTAGAAACTATTTAATATATCATATTACAATTACATCGATATTTATAATAGTTTAAGAACAACATTACCAAAATAAAAATTAAAAAATAATTTACAAATAATATTTTAGCTACCATAATAAAAAGCTTGTAAGACCTATTTAAAAACACTATAAATGATTCAAATAGACTCATAATCATAATAAAACGAACTACAAACCTAAAAATATAATATTGTAAAGATTTACAAATAATGAGGATGAAAGAGACATAATATGATGTCACTTATAATATTTTTAAATAGTGTTTATAGTGTTTTCAACATCTTAATAAAAATATTATTAAAAACACTATATATGCTAATTGAAAACATGACAATAATTTAAAATTGACAAAAGTTGGGGAAAAAAAATTGATGGAAACAATTGGTGAGGAGTATTTTCAATATTTTTCGAAAAGGAGAGTTCTATTTAGGGGAAAAAAACCAAAATGATGTTTTTTTGTAAGAAAAAAACCAAGAGAGAGAATATAAATATATAAATTTTCTCTCTCTCTCTCTCTTAGTTGTCTCTCCAAGATCACCAGCAAAGCGCCCAATTGCCAATTGGCTGTCTTAATTTTCATCTGTACCGAGGAGCACAAAACTGGGTGAAGGAAGGATGGCAGGGGCACAAGGACAAAGCTTGCCTGTGATTTGGCTCTCCTGCCCCCGGAGCCTCCTCCTCTTCCTCTCCTTCTTCTTCTCCTCGCCTCTTATATAGCACAAGAAGCTTGTCCATCATCACCACTACAACATCTAGTGAAAGCTGGAGCAACGACAGCGGTAGTTCCTGCCGGAACTCCTCCTCCTCCTATGTCCATCGACAAATGATACAGGAGGGCGAGATGAGCTCCGAGTGCAGCAGCGGTTGCCAATCTGGTTGGACTATGTACTTGGCTCAGTCCTCGGACGAGCAGAGCTCTCTTCGCCACAAAGATGATAGCTCCTTTCATGGACAAGAAGAAGAAGAAGAAGAAGAAGAAGAAGAAGAGGAGGAGGACCTGTCCATGATCTCCGATGCGTCCTCCGGGCCACCGCAGTTGCATGAAGTTGATGATGAGCGTGGCCACTGCTATCGCCACTCCACCCCTCGCTGGGAAAGCAATGGCTGCCTCCACTTTGCTTCAGCTCCCGCTGCTGCAATGGGTAGGGATGGTGTCAAGAAGAGGAGAGCGGAAGCAGCGGAACAAAGGGATCATTCCTCTGTTCTGGATGACACCGCCAGTTCCCAACTCCTCAGCAGTTCACAGGCATGCAGTAGTCTTTGTTCCTTGTCATCTTCTGTGTCTCAAGCTCTTTGGGAATCTGATTACATCTCTTTTCTATCTCAGCATAGCATCAACGACTGCAGCAACCACATGAAGCAATCCTTGGACTTCTCTTATGGCTTCTCCACCACCCACTTTAAAGTGCATCCCAGGCTCTTTCTCCTAACTTTATAATATGCGATTTTTCTCCATCCATAACTACAACAAAAGCACCATCAATCCCCTGATCTTGCAGGCAAGGTCTGCGTCACAGGAGCAAATGGGCTACTCTCGATCCTCCTCATGTGTCAAGCCAACCCCATCAAGACCAGTTGTGTGGACACTGTTAACCACTCCATTTCTTTGTTTCAAGGATAAACATCAGCATATGCTCACGAATATATGGACTTGTGCTGTATCAACAGGTACCAAGGAAAGAGGGAAGAAGGAAGATGTGGTGACTGGTCTCGCCTTGCTACCTGTTCTGAAGAAGATGCCGAAGGATTCGTCCACATATCTCAAGGAGATCTTTCTTTGGGACTTCTCAGGGGGTTTGTTTTAGTTCTCTGTTATTTCCTTTTGCTGTGTCAATGTGCAGCGGGAAACAACCTGAGCAAATGGGAAGAGAAGAACAACAAAAATATAATAAATTGTTTTGTGTTTTCCCTTCAATGATTCTCTTGTCATGAGAAGAGGTAGCAAAATGGAGCTTGTAGGATCTGTCCAGCTTTTTTGTCCACACTCATGGCCTTGGAATGAGCTACCAGGCTTTGTTTCCTCCTTTCCCACCTACCCACAGTCTCTTACTGTCATGGGACCTGCATTTAAATGGATGAGGCTCCATGGAGAATCCACAGCTGTCCAACCTCTCCAGCTGATGCATGTCTGTGTGTTTCCAAGCTTAATGAAGTGGTGAAACTGCTGCTTTAAGTTTATGTCAGCAGTGACCTCCAGCATCACCATGTTGTGAAGATGAACACACCACCTTGAGAACTATGCAGGCAAAGAAGCCCCGATGATGCCTGGTCACTTTTCATAACCAGGTTGGCACAAAACACTCTTCAGTATCTCATGGATGTCAGTGACTTCATCCTTCTGCTCCGGAAGATTTCCACTCCTGGGACTGCCAGCAGTGTTGGATCAAAGATGATATGATCATGGACATCATCCTGACATGTTCTTGCACACTGCTCTTATGGAACAGTAACATGGCCTTAGAGAGTCTTGTTCAGGTGTTTTGGAGAAAACGATGGTGTGAAGATGACATGAATCATCTCAGTAAATGAATATGCTTCATTATTCCTCACCGCGATGGAGCTCTGCTCCTCCTAAATGCTTTGGTCATGTCCAACTCCAAGGCTGTCTCCTTCGCTTCCGTCCTCGGGTCATGTGCCATGCAGACAATAACCAAAGTAGCTGCGAGCAGATGAAGAAGATAAAAAAAAACCCATTAAGGAATGTTCACCACTCACACCTCTCTTTGTTCCTCTCCAGTTACCATTTCTACGTGCAGGAGGGGAGAGGGTTCTGCCTCACTGAAGACCATCGTGTTGGATGAGTAAGAGAGTATGAAGCTTGGAGACAGCATCTTTTCCAACTCTCGTGTCATTACATGCTGTCTCTCTTTTTTTCTCTTCAAAATAATTTCTTCACTGGGACGGGACATGACAACAACATAGGCTCCTAACCCAACACCAACTCAATGAACCAAAAGGTCAACCATGAACAGCTCAAGAAGGCATAAACAATGACCACAATCCCCCACCCACCAGCCTAAGTGTTCATTCCAGTGACTACAACCTGAAGTAATTCTCATGAAGCTTTGTGCATCTGATGAGTTAGTTCTCATACATCTTCTTGCAGCCAGCTAATTCATTTTGGCAGACTAAGTTCCGTAGGCCCAGCAGCCTCTGTGGAGCTCCTCCTCCTCCTCCTCCTCCTCCTTCAGCTCATAATCTCTCCTCTTAAGTAGCTCTCCTTGTTCTGATCACTGGCAGTGACAATTAGTGTCGTTTATGGAAATGACTGTTGGTTTTTAATTGGTATTTATTGATGTTTAATGTCGTGTACTATGTGGCATGTAGTTAATTGAATTTTTCCACCGACTTAATATTTAAAGCTTTTAAGTTTAGATAGTGAAATATTGATTGATGGTTACATAACTTGCATTTCCATCCATCTTTGTTTATTTCTTTCTTCTTTCCGATCCATAGATGCTTAAATTCTTTATTTCTATTGATCTAATGAGTGCATGAGAAAGAGTGAGAAATCAAACTCATTGTAGATGAAGAGGTACAACCTATTCATTTGTCACACAATTTGTTGCTACACGAGATGATTAGTTTACTCTTACCACCAACAAATCAAAAGTTTATGATTCACTTTTTATCTATTATACTTTGCAATCTTTTTTCTGTAAGTAATTGCGTACACAAGCAGTTTCATTATCTTTGTTTTGACGATTGATTGAGACTGTTCGAGCAATATGCTTATTACATCTTTGCAAACCTTTTTTCTATAAGTAGCTCGGTTTCATTATCATCATCCTCTTTGTTTTGTGTTCAAACAATATTGTGAGAAGTTATTTATTATTTGTATCATTCTTTTCATTTTTATATCCACTTATGTTCTCTATATTATGTGTATTTCTAATCGACGTAAGAAGGTAAGATGTTTTCTTTTTTTGGCATCCGTAATATTGTGGATTATTCCTATGACATATATTACCTGATTATGTTTATGACAAGTATGGCGTGATAAGTATAGTCTTCTTTTAACCTCCTCTTCTTCATATTATTTCTAATAGGCTTAATAATTTATGCATCAGCCATTGGAGAATAAATGCAAAATAGCTCTATGTGGTGACCCAACAATTTCGTGTTCAGTTAAAAATAACATGAAATTTGATATTCAAACCCTAAATCCTAACATAATTTTTATGATCAAGATTGAGCGGAAAGCTGACCATCATAAAATATTAGTATATTGATAGGAAATATTTTAGCACTAATCATGAGTCAACATTTGATTATCATCGTGAAGCCAATGTGGGAGACAATCCGATGTATGTTTGGCATAGAAGAGAGTTAAATTTCGAACGACTTCGCATCGCACAGGACTATACAAGTCGACGTTGCGCTACAGGAGTTTGAACGGGCTGACCCATGCCATAGGGGACGTATGGGTTGAGCGATTGCATAGCTATGTCGCAGGAGGTACTAGCAACCATTAATAACTCTCGTACTTTCAGGTGATCTCTATATGTATAAATACTTACCTCCTATCCTTGGGCTAGGGGGAAAATGATTTTACATAATAATCCACTATGCTAACTTAAGTAACAGAGAAGTCGAGTTGGGAACTCTCTCCTTTCGGCATCAACTTGACATGTAGAAATGCGATACAACAGGCGATCCAAGTCCCACCTCAGGTCGACCCCGGAGAAACAAGGGAAGCCTGAAAGCTAGCCCCTACCTCGATCTCACTCTTCGACCTCCTCGCCCCAAACACTCATGTGGACGCCTTCGCATGATCGGAACGGGACCAAATCGTATTAACTCTTAGGACAAAAAAAAAAAAAATTTATTTAATTTCCGTACAACCAAAAGTCTCTGTTTTCAGCATACTGGCTGTCTCTAACAAAAAGGAACCTTAACAGCCTTCCCTAAATTATGTGAAGGATTGTTACGAAGTCGCTTAACCTTCTCCTCTAAATCAAAGTAACTCTTCCCTCTATCTCTCTCTCTCTCTCTCTCTCTCTCTAAGTTATATCTATTAATCTCTTTTTTTGCTTGCTCATGCTTTTGAGTCGAACTTTCGGTAGTCTCTCTTCTGTTTTCCACTATAAATCACAACAAATTAGTTATTGATAAGAGCTTAGGGTCATCGTAAGATGTAAAAGAATCGATTGGAAAAAACAAAAAAATGGTATTTTGGTACTATTTTTTTAAAAATTAGTTCAGATCAATCTTCAGTTTTATACAAGTTTGTGCTTTGTTATTTTACAAGGTGACAAACACATTTAATCTCACGTCGCGTCGATTGAGCTGCTGAGGACCCCACAATCCTCATAAGAATAGTAAGATTCACCCTTCTACCCCTCATGGCTTTTTGGTCAAATCATGCGGGACCCATCTAGAGCTGATCCTTCCTCTTCCTCTTGAAGCACCACCATCACAGTCTTTGAGTTGTAATCCAATTTGGAAAACACAATATGTCTTAGCTAAAATTAGTTTCCTTACTTGTGAGATCCTAAACTTAGACCTACTGTCACTAGGACGAAGCCTTCGTTGTCGATATGGTTTGTGGTCTGTTTTAGCCCCACTGGATTTGATTTCCCTGTGAAAAGAAGGTCGATCAATGGACATTCTTCAGCAGCAACAATGTCATAAGATGACTGACTCCTTCCCCAACTCTGTTAGTGAGGATTCCCAGCACAATAGAAGGCTTCCATTCGGCTTCTCTTAAGAATGCCATCACTGCAATGGAGATTTTCTCATATTATTAAGCAAGGACACAATGAATTAAACAAGCTAAGAAAATTAAGTAACGGTTTAGTTTTACCCGATCATTTGTTTACCCAGAACCTGTAAGTAATCACAAGGGAATAACCGCATCTACAACTGCTAAGCCACAAATCCGAAGAATACGATGTTGTGATCTTAGAAGTTGGACACAATTTTATTTGTCTTGGAATATATATATATATATACACACACACACGACACACGAGTTCTCTACATCTGCATGTTCTGTAATTGTAGACATCGAGCTCTGGACAAAAGCCAAAGGCCTCTAAGAATTACTCTTTGATTGTTCGTAAAATCTCTAGTTGTAGGGGAATGCCTTACTGAACAAAAACTTGGAGTTAGTTTAATTAAGGTTTTCCTGATCATCTGTAGTTTTAGTTATATAGTGAGTAGCAATAGGCAAATGATGTATTGATTAGACAAATGTATTTTTGCTCAGTCAGACCCATGTTCCTTTATCACGGACCGTGATCTACCGAGACATAGGAGTCTCATCTGAGTTAGATACCTTTGTCTTGCTTCAACAGTCATCAGTTGAGATTGATAGTTTACCAAAAGAGAAAACCTTGGATGCAAATTCCAAGTTTTCTTGAAGTCTCATACAGCTAGGCAGTAGGGTCCTCAGTCACTGAGCTATCAAGCAAGATCATAAAAGGCGTTGCTTATGCACTACATTTTCTGCATGAAAACCATGCTTATATATTGCGACAAATCAAGTAGACTTTCCAGTTGCATCTAAAGTTTAAACTCATGCTGATGTCAATGAAGGAACTTGAAGTCTTTTGACATCGAGGATGGCCCCTCTAAATTATGAAGTGGCATAGATTGGATTGGGTGAAATCTGAGAGCTTTCAAGATTTTGATTGAATTTGAAGTCTCAATATAAGGTAGATAGCAACTTGAAGAGTCTTATTATCCTAAAATAATTTGGGTTAAAATTGTTTAATACACCCTACTGAAAAATCAATTCTTTTCATGGCAAGAATGAAATCCTTTGTGGAGTCCCCAATAAAAACTATAATAAGTTGACAGTAGGCATGATACAGAAATCCTATCTCCCCCTGCCCCCTTCATGTCATCATAAGAAGAGACAGTAGTTCAACATGTTTATGGCTGCATATTGTAATGATCGAGGAAGATATCAAATTTCTACAATCAATCCAACAGGCTAAGTTAACGAGTGCATAAAATTAAAGCAGTTATTGTGTCTTACCAATTTCCTCACTCACTTGGGTGCTTCATGATCCTTTGCAAAACCACTGTCCTGGTTTTCCTAATATCCCTGCTGCACCGATCAACTTGCCCTCCCAAATTCTCGATGTTCTTCGTGAACTGCTCCAACTTCCTCTTAATTTCCTCGATTGCAAACTTCATTGCCTCCACATCCTTGAGGGCAAAATCTGCATTTTCCGACAGCGAACTGAAATGAATTTCCAGATTATCAACTATCACCCTTATGGTATCCAAATCTTTCAGAGCAATGCAGGTGCCAAATTGCATTGTAGAAAGAAGGTCCTTCTCTCCCCCCAAAGCATTCTGGTAGTTCTTTAACAGTGAGTTGATCCACTTCCCTGCCGAAGCGATCGGAATGGTGCATGCAGCAGCCAACGCAGCTGCAACGGGCGGCGCAGCTACAGCAGCCGCTACAACAGAGCAGATAACGACAGCTGCGAGAGCAGACACAAAGATTATGTTCGACACCTTCCTCCATGATTTGATGGATCTCAGCTTCTTGTCAAGTTTCTTCTTTCTCAGCAGCAGCTTCTCCAGCATTAGCTGCTGCTGCCTGTAAACAGATTGGAACACCTGAGAGAATTCTTGGGTGAATGGATTTCCGGCAGCCTTAAAATGTCTCAGTTTCTCTAATGTCATCGCGTACTTCCTTTTCCCATCTTCCATCTCCATCTCGTCCTTCTCCTTGTCCTCCTCCTCGAAGTGCTGGAGAGCGAACTGAATGATCAAATGGCTATCGCGAGCTCTCTTGAGGCACTTCTCGAGCTCGGTACAGTAGTCGAGGGTCTGGATGCTGCACTCGAAGTAGTCGTTGGCGAGGTCGAAGAGCTCGGGGTTCTTCCAGATGTCCTTCTTGGAGTCCAGGATGGCATCGACCACTTCCTTGTTCGTGTCGAGGAGGCAGCCGGTGACCTCACTGAGAGTGTTGAAGGAGAGGGAGCGGAGCTCGGCACCGAGGGCGAGGGTGGAGATGGCGTGACTTGTGCGCCTCTGTAGCGTGGCATCGAAGGACCGGAGGTCAGGGTCATCACGGCACGCCTCCTCGTAGTACCTCAGCTCCGCCGTGTACGGAATACCGTTCTGGACAGAGTCGGAGGGGGCGCCGCCGCCACCGCTGCCGCTGTCCTGGCGGGCCGGCACCATGCTGGGCCTCCGGCTGAACCGGCCACCCATTTCGGATTAGATACAAAGAAAAAAGGGGGTTTTTTATGGATGAAATCACCTAAGATGCTAGTAAAAATCCAAAATTTTGGTAGAATAAAAGGAAAACACGAGAAAAAAAGGCGAATCGGATAGCAAAATTTCACTTTCTCCGCAGCTCCGAGTCACCCAACAACAGAACGATCAAAAGGAGAAATGAACAAGCTGGGTGCGTTCTAATGGTCTTAAATCAGAAACGATGGAAATTTTGTGAAGCTCGGAAGGGATTAGATCGGTCAGACGCGGAAACACAGTGGGGCGAGCCCAAGTAGCGAAGAGGTCAAAGAGGGAATGCAAGAAAGAGAGAGAGGACGAATGGGGATGCCGCCATCGGCAACGCAGAAGAAATAGGTAGGCAACTGAAGGCGTGTCGGGGGTCAAGTCGTTCTTCTCCCTCAAAGACCTATTGCAGCTTCCGCGAAGGAAGCCAATGGAGTCGACGAAAGGGCGATCGCAGGGTGAAGGGCGACAGAGTCAAAGGAGCCGATGTGAGCCAACACAAGTCTTACGGGAGAGAGAAGTAAAAAAATAAATAAATAAATATTTATTTATTATTATTATTATTATTATTTGGTGTGACGTCAGCTAAAACAAATCTTGCATCCATTACAAATGATTAGTCTAACACTAAGTCCTATTAAGGGATTTGTGCTGAACTCTATTAGTTTTACTACTATGACTTGAGGTTTCTTTCAATCCTCAAGGCCATAAAAAGAAAGAAAATTATTTATAATTTTTAAGAAAACAGGAAATTTGATATAATTTATAAGTATTGTGCCTTGATTTTTTGTTCTAAGTCTATGTGAATTAGGGTTGGGTTTTTTCTAACCTTTGGACTAACAAGTGGTATTTATTGTAAGAAGGTTTATATTCAATTAATGGACATATCAATCCTTAGTAATGTTTTATCAATATAATGGTAAGAAATAATCACACGACATCATATTGTAAGTGCCTATTTATTTAGGGTGATGGGTCAAAGTCGAAAATTATGTTAGAATGTGGCCACAAATCGTATTTGTTTTAATATTATGGTACAACTAACCATCGTATTTTTTTAAGTATCAAAACATATTTTTTTATGATAGAAATAACTTGCAATGGTTGACTACGAGTCACGTGGTTTGACCAATTATTCTTCAAACTTGATCCATGGTTTTGATCAATTATAAAATCTCACACACACACACACACACATATATATATATATATATATATATATATATATATATATATATATATATATATATATATATATATATATATATATATATATATATATATGTATATAAAGACTTTATCACTATAAGATTATGTTCGAACCATATGGGCATTTCACTGCGATCTACAACCAAACCAAAAAAAATTTGTTTTGAAGCATATAAAACCATATTTAAAGCATGTTTCGACATCCAAAGATGCAACAGCAAACTTGACATGTTCGGCCCCCCTCCACAATGCCAAACAAAGGTGTTGTCAGATTGGTGAAAGAAGGAAAGAACTCTTTATTTTAGTTTTCTATTTTAAGCACTTTAATTTTACAACAAGAGTAGTAGACTAATTTTCTAGAAGAACAACCAATAATCAAAATAATTCAACTCACCAATAAGGAGATGTATAAGTCGGTCCCGCTTGATATATATATTTATAAAAATTCACAAAAGGATTGAAGGAAGTCATTTGTCACCCAAGATTTGATTGTTAGTAGAAGACTTTACTATCTGTTAGGGGGGAATTTGGTGTTTGTCTAATAGACACGTTCTGCCTCTGTGTCTATTAAGCAAGCACTGTTGGTTTAGGCCCATGTGCGCTAGTTCGCCCGCGGTTGTCTTGGTGCAGAGTTGGAGCTCGGCCGGATGAGTGGTGATCCAGAGCTCTGCTTGGGAGGTCGGCTACTGGAGTGGTGGAGCTCGGGTCGGGAGGAAATACTCCAGCTCGGGTCGGTCGTTGATTCCTGCAAGAAGGTCGGGTTGGGTAGGTACCCGACGTGACCCCTCCGACCGTCAAGTTAGTTCCGTGGTTGGTTTTTTTCTCGATCCCCCTGCCCCATAGAGGTGTAGGAGCTTTTATAGTGAGCGTTGTAGATCATTCGTACCTGGTAACCTTACTGCTTTTATGGCCTACCATGTCGTCATACCCTTCCACCACGCTTGTCGTCCTTGCGGTGAGGCATGCGTTTGCAAGTAGGGGGTGTCGACCTTGCCTGTGTCAGGTCGACTGTATGACCACTGGCGCCCATGTCGGGTCGACCTTGCCAGTTGCCCATGTCAGGTCGGCCACGTCGGCGGGCCAGCTGTCCGAGGGTATGGTGACGTGGCGGCCAGGTCAGCATTTGTCATATCATTCTTCCTCTCCCCCCCCCCCCCGGGGAAGACCTTCTCGAGGCGCCCGATGAGGGTGCCGAAGATGAGGTCTTGTGCTTAGCTGCTGGTTCGAGGTTGCCTTGAACTAGTTCCGAGTGGGGACTTGGGGATTTCAAGTGGTGCGGTGGTTGATCCGCCCAAGTAAGAGCTCGGTAACTTGAATAGCGTAAGAGTTAATTCGACCGAGCAGGAGCTCGGGGATTGTGGTGTAGCGAGAGCCAATCTGACCAAGCAAGAGCTCGGGAATTATGATGCCGCAAGAGTTGATCCGACCGAGCAGGAGCGCGGGAATTGTGATGTCGCAAGAGTTGATCCGACCGAGCAGGAGCCCAGGAACTGTGATGTCGCAAGAATTGATTCGACCGAGCAGGAGCTCGGGAATTGTGATGTCGCAAGAGTTGATCCGACCGAGCAGGAGCTCGGGAATTATGATGTCGCAAGAGTTGATCCGATCGAGTAGGAGCCTGGGAACTGTGATGTCGCAAGAGTTGATCCGACCGAGCAGGAGCCCGGGAATTGTGACTTTAGGTTTTTGCCGAGGGTGAGTTCGGGCGCGAATCCTGGGATTTGGCCGAGGGGGTGAACTCGGGCGCAGATCCGGAGTTTTGGCCGGGGGGGGGGGGTGAAGTCGGGTGCAGATCCGGAGATTTGGCCGGGAGGGTGAATTCGGGCGCAAATCAGGAGATTTGGCCGAGAGGGTGAACTCGGGCGTAAATTCGGAGATTTGGCCGAGAGGGTGAACTCGGGCGCAAATCCGGAGACTTGGCCGAGAGGGTGAACTCAGGCGCAAATCGCCCGTCTTGACGTGTCGGGGGCGTACTCGATAGTTGTATATTTTGGCGATAGCTCTTCTATAGGCCAATGCTCGGAGATGGGCGTTGACACGCTTTTCCTCCAATAGGTCGAGGTTCCCACGGAGCTATTGGTCGGACTCCTCCTTACGCTGGGTTTGGACTCGGAGGGTCGGGAAAACCACCTCGGGAGGTAGCACGGCTTCGGTCCCGAAAGCCAGGCTATATGGGGATTCCCCCGTCGGGGTTTTCAGAGTCGTTCGCAATGCCCATAGAACACTCGGGAGCTCCTCTACCCAAGAGGTCGTGGCGTTGGAAACCTTTTTCTTCAACCCTTCAAGAATAGCTCGGTTCTTTACCTCGGCTAGCCCGTTGGCTTGGGGATGGGCAACCGAGCTAAACTTCAGCTAGATGCGATAGCTTTGGCAAAATATTTTGAACTTCGCGTTGTTGAACTACGTGTCGTTATCTGTAATGATGGCCCTAGGGAGGCCGAACCTAGTTATGATGTTTTTCCACACGAATCCTTCGACTTGTCTCTCGGTGATGGAGGCTAGTGGCTCGGCCTCGAGCCATTTGGTGAAATAGTCGACTCCGACTACCAAGAACCTTCTTTGTCCTGAGGCCGGGGGGAAGGGGCCGAGGAGGTCCATTCCCCATTGGGCGAAGGGCCAGGCGCAGTAGGCAGTCGTGAGTGGTACCATCGTTTGGTGTTGGAACTGGGAATGCTTCTGGCATGACTCACAGTTTCGAACATAAGTTTGGGCATCTTTTCGTAGTGTGGGCCAGTAGTAACTTTGCCTGAGGATCTTGTGTGCCAAGGTGCGAGCACCGACATGGTCCCCACTTATTCCTTCATGGACCTCGGCTAGGATGGTTTGCGCCTCGGTCGGGTTCAGACAACGAAGTAGGGGTCGGCTGAAGCCTCGCCGATAGAGGCGGCCATCGATGATGCAGTACCATGATTCTGTCCTTCTGATTCTTCGGGCGGCCGCCTTGTCCTCGGGGAGGATTCCTGCTTGTTTAAAGCGAAGGATCTCGTCGATCCAGCCTCCGTCTTCCTCATTAACAGTCAACACAGTCGAATTGACGGAGGGCCCGATAGTTCTCATCACTGCTCCAGTCGGCGTGTCAATCACGCAGGAGGAAGCTAGCCTGGCCAAGGCGTTTGCTTGCGTGTTCTCGCTGCGAGGTACCTTGGTGATGGTACACCTTTAAAACCGAGCCGTCATCCGTCGCGCCTCGGCTAGGTACTTGATCATTGCTGCTTCTCGGGTCTCAAACGTTCCGTTGACTTGGCCTGCGACGAGCTGGGAGTCAGTGAATATCTCAATGTCTTCTGCTCCCAGCTCGACCGCGACCTTCAGACCAAACAAGAGCGCTTCGTATTCTGCTTCATTGTTTGTAGCTTTGAATCCTAACCACAGGGTGTGTTTGTAGGTGTGGCCGGAGGGGTCCTTGAGCACCAAGCCGATGCCTCCTCTTTCCGAGTTGGCGGAGCCGTCGATATGCAGAGTCCATCCAGGGTTCGGGTTCACCGGGACTTCCGGGGGTGTGAGTTCCGAGAGGAAGTCCGCGAGCACTTGGCCTTTGATCGCCTTTCTTGGCTCGTATTCGATGTCGAACTCCCCTAACTCTACTGACCACTTGAGCATCCGACCTGCAACATCAAATTTGGAGAGGATCCGGTGCAAGGGTTGGTCGGTTATTACTTTGATGTGATGTGTCTGAAAATACGACCTCAGTTTCCTGGATGCCAGGATTAGCGCCAAAGCTATTCTTTCTATGGGAGCGTAACGAAGCTCAGGTCTCGCCAGGACATAACTAGTGTAGTAGATCGGCTTTTCCCCGGCTTTATCGAGTGTCACCAGGACCGAGCTAACCGCCAGGTCGGTTGCAGCGAGGTATAAGCCGAGAGGCTCCCCGTCCTTTACCGAGGCTAGTTGCGGTAGATTTTCGATATGACTCTTGAGTTGGCGGAATGCTTCCTCGCATTCGGGGGTCCATCTGAAGTCTTTTGCCGACTTCAGTGCCCGGAAAAAGGTAGAACTTTTATCTCCGGCTCGGGAAATGAAGCGGCTCAGGGCTGCTAACCTTCCTGTAAGTCGTTGGACATCTTTTATAGTCTTGGGGGGTTGCATTTCCTGTATTGCCTTTATCTTGTCGGGATTGGTGTCGATTCCTCATTGATGCACTATGAAGCCGAGGAACTTCCCGGATGTGATGCCAAAAGTACATTTTGTCGGGTTGAGATGCATCTTGTATTTCCTTAGCGTGCGAAACGTTTCCGCCAGGTCGGAGAGGTGGGTCTCGGCTTGCCGGCTTTTGACTATCATATCGTCTATGTAAATCTCCATGTTCCTTCCGACCTGGTCCTTGAACATGCGATTCACGAGCCGCTGGTAGGTTGCGCTGGTGTTTTTCAACCCGAACGATATCACCTTGTAGCAATATGTACCGTTATGAGTGATAAAGGCCGTATTTCTTTTATCTCTCGGGGTCATCTGGATTTGGTTGTACCCCGAGAAGGCATCCATGAAGGAAAGCAACTGATGTCCTGACGTGACATCCACAAGTTGGTCGATGTGGGAAAGTGGGTAGCAGTCCTTCGGGTAAGCCCGATTGAGATCGGTATAATCAACGCACATCCACCAATTTCCATTTGCTTTTTTGACAAGTACAACATTGAATAGCCAGGTCGGGTATTTCACTTCTTCGACAAGCTTTGCGTCCAATAGGCGAGTGACCTCATCTTCTATAGCCTTCTGTCGGTCTGGGGCGAATTTGCACGGACGCTGCTTCACAGGTCGGGCGTCGGGGGAGATGTTCAGGTGATGTTGGGCGATCTCCGGGTCGACCCCCGACATATCGTTTGGGGACCATGCGAAGACATCGTCGTTCTTCCGCAGGAAATTTATCAGTTGGACTTGTTGATTCTTCGTAAGCTCCGACCCGACCTTCACCAGCTTATCAGGGCGGTTCGGGTCCAGTGGCAGCTCTAGGACCCTTTCCGCAGAGTGGGTGTCTTGGGTGCTTTCTTCTGGGCCTGGGGGCATGGCACCGAATGGTTCAGTTCTCGGCCTTCTGAATAACGCTATTGCCGTTAAGTAGCACTGCCTGGATTCTCTTGGGTCACTTCTGACATCGCCGACCCCAACTCCGGTTGGGAACTTCAGGATCCGATGGTACGTTGACATGACCGCCCTGAATCGATTGAGGGTCGGGCGCCCGATGATGGCGTTGTACGCGGACGGGAGCTTGACCACCATAAATGACACCAGCAGAGTCTTTGACCTTGGTTCCCCCCCGAACGTGACAGTGATCGTGGTTGTTCCCAAGGGAGAGACGAAATCCCCAGTGAACCATGTCAAGGTAGATGTTAGAGGGGTGAGATCTAGGTCGGTTAATCCCAACCTTTGAAAGGCATCGAAATACAGAATGTCGGCCGAACTCCCCGTGTCGATCATGGCCCTCTTGACGTAGGCATTGGCCATGCGGATTGAGATTACTAGCGTGTCGTCGTGAGATGAGTGCTCCTCGCCTTCTGACCTGAATGTGACGTCGAGGTCTTCGTGATGTAGCGGCCTCTTTCCGGCCTCGGACCACGTGTAAGCTTTTCGCGCCGAGGAGCTGTTGCTGCCTGATGCCGGACCGCCAAAGATGACGTCGATCTGCTTTTCGACCGGGCCTTGAGGTCTGGGAGACAGGTCTCGGGAGGGTCGACCGTCTGGGAGGGAGGGTTGTTCGTGGACATATCGCCGCAGGTGGCCGCGCCGGATAAGGTTTTCAATTTGGTACTGGAGGTTATGACATTCCTCGGTGTCGTGACCATATTCCCTGTGGAAGCGGCAGTACCTCCTTTTGTCGCGCCGCTTGGGGTGCGACTTCATCGGGCTTGGTGCCTTCAAGAGCCCCTTTTCCTGTATTTGGAAGAAGATCTCCGTTCGGGTTGAGTTGAGGGGGATGGGAGGGGGGGGTCTGGCTGGCAGCAAGCCCGACCTGTCTTCCCTCCTCTTCGGAGGTGGCGCCAGATGCCCACGAGACTTTTCCTCCCGGGAGCGCTTCGTCTCGTCTCGCTTGCCAGCTATCAGCGTCTCGGCCGCCATATACTGGTGTGCTCGTTGCAACATCTCGGGCAGAGTCGTCGGTGGTCGTTCGATTAGCGACCAGAAGAACCTTGACGGCCTCAGCCCCGTCATGAATGCTTGGATGGCCAGGGATGGATGGAGGTCGGGGATTCTCTGGACTTGTGAAGTGAACCTTCCTACGAACTGGGAGAGGGGCTCGTCGCTCCCTTGGGCTATCCCGAGGAGTGAGGCCATGGTTGGCCTCGGGCGTGCGCTTGCCAAAAAGTTCAACTCGAACTCTCTTGCCAACATGTCAAATGAAGGTATAGACGCGGGTTTAAGGCGGGCGTACCAGGTTCTAGCCGACCCCCTAAGGGTGGTCGGGAAGGCCCGACACATCAGCGCCTCCAAAGTGTCGTAAAGGGTCATTTGGGCGCGGAATGTGGCGATATGCTCCATCGGGTCACCGCTGCCATCGTAGGGCTCGAGGGCTGGGAGCCTGAAGGTGGCCGGGAGGGGCTTGGACTGTATCTCGGGGGTGAATGAGGAACCACCTTTAGAACTTTCCCCAATCTCCTCTCTTGATATGAGGACTTCCTTCTGGACTTTGTCGAGTCGTTGATGGACTCGGCGAACTTGCTCTCTTAAGGAGTCAGTGGAGTCGGTCGATAAGGTGTCGAGATCGAGCTCAGTCGGTGCTGGATTGTAGGAGCGACTTTAGGATCGGGCTGGCGTCGGGGTCGGCGAAGCTGGGCGGGCTTCGGCGACCTGAGGCTGTGGCGCCTCAATGTCGGGCGGGATTCCCCGGTTTGGGGCCGCTGGTGACTCCGTTTGCGGGGGTGCCGCCGGGGGAGCCGACTGATGAGCCATCGAATGCACGAGCTGGGGCAGCTACGAGATTATGGTGTGCACCATTCCCGCTAGTGCTTGGACTTGACTGGTGAGGCCGAGGAAATCCTCTGCCATGACTACGAACAGCGCGGGATTGGATACGGGTGAGGGGAACCCTGGGTCGGTCATCATCCTCCAAAAATGGTTGGGAGTCGGCACAGCTGTCGTGGCCTCCTCGGTTGGACGAGGGTGGTCAGATTTCGGGTGGTGCTCCGTACCCGAGTCCCCAAACGGGCGTTCTGGCGACATGGGCCCTCCTTTTAGCGCCAAAAATGTTAGGGGGGAATTTGGTGCTTGCCTAATAAACACGTTTCGCCTCCGTGTCTATTGAGCAAGCACTGCTGGTTCAGGCCCGTGTGCACTAGCTCGCCCGCGGTTGTCTCGGTGCGGAGTTGGAGCTCGGCCAGATGAGCGGTGATCCAGAGCTCTGCTTGGGAGGTCTGCTACTGGAGTGGTGGAGCTCGGGTCGGGAGGAAATACTCCAGCTCGGGTCGGTCGTTGATTCCTGCAAGAAGGTCGGGTCGGGTAGGTACCCGACGTGACCCATCCGACGGTCAAGTTAGTTCCGTGGTTGGTTTTTTTCTCGATCCCCCTGCCCCGTAGAGGTGCAGGAGCTTTTATAGTGAGCGCTGTAGATCATTCGTACCTGGTAACCTTACTACTTTTATGGCCTACCATGCCGTCGTACCCTTCCACCATGCTTGTCGTCCTTGCGGTGAGGCGTGCGTTTGCAGGTAGGGGGTGTCGACATTGTCTGTGTCAGGTCGGCTGTACGACCACTGGCGCCCCCCATACTTGCATCTGGCCAGTTGCCCGTGTCGGGTCGGCCACGTCGACGGGCCAGCTGTCCGAGGGTATGGTGACGTGGCAACCATGTCAGCATTTGTCATATCACTATCTAAGCAAAGAGGATGACAAATTGAAAACTTATGGTTCTTATTTTTGGCATGTAGACAACCAAACCCTTCCTCTAACATAATGAAAGAGGAAAAAAAAAAAAACTAAAAGAGATAGTTAGGATTTTAGTGGTACTAAGATAGCGGAGGAGGGATGGTGTATAAATTAGTGTAATAATATTTTATAATAAAATTTAAAACTTAATAAAATATAATAGATTTTTGAAACTCGATTAATCAAGTTAAAATTATAAGTAAAGAGAATAAAATTAAGTCACAAGTAAAGAGAGGTAAATTGATTGATAGTGGTTCGGTCTTCTTGACCTACATCCATTCCTAATTCTTCTTCCCTTGAGGTCATCGATTTTGACTATCGATCTTCTTTCTAATAGGTGAAGATCAACTACTCTTATTATAACTATCTCTTTTTTTAATATTAGGAGATAACCTTTATACTCATATAACTTATAATTATAACTAAACTTAAGAAGAGGAAGAGACTTAAACTATATTCAACATTGAGAGGTTACAATATTTTACAAGCTCGGGAATGAATGCTCTATCGACCAAGCCTAAGTGAGATATTTATAGGCCCAAAAAGTCTTCAAAAATAGAGCAAAAAAATTTTAATTTCTGAAATTTCAGAGTACGGGCGATACTACCATCGACACTAGACAGTACTATCATCGTAACTTTTTATCACTAACCTACACTTTTGGATTCTAGTGGTACCATCATCGTAATTTTTTAATTTTGGATAGTACTACCATTGTCATCGACGGTACCACTGTTTTTATTGTTGACAACACAAAATAGTGTTATCGATTAACTTAGGTAGTAAAACTGCTTAGACCTAGTGGTACCACCACCCAAGCCACTTTTAGGCTTCATGTTTAGCTTTCTAACGGGTCCAATTCCTACTCAAACCTAAGCCCAATAGCCATTGTAAAGCTTAAGCTCTAATTTAGCCGGATGATAATGCAAATTGACCTATAGATCACCTCAATCATGATTTTAACAAATGAACCACCTCATCTCACATATCTTCGAAGCTTTCGACATATTGTCTATTATTTGGCATGTTATCCAATCTTCAGGCATTTCATCTAAACATCTGGCATATCCCTCTATCCTTCAGTATATTATTAATTTATTTGACATATCGATTTTGTCACGATATTCGATCTTCTAGCATGATATCCAATTTTTTCACACGATATCTAAACCTCTAGCATTAAGTCTATTCCTTGGCACATTGACCAATCCTCTAGCTTGACATTTAATTTTTGGCATGACACTTCTTACACAACGCCCAACTCTTCTTAATGAATTTGGCCCTTCGATGGTATAATATTTTCATACATCACTTATCTCAAAAGCCTATTAGTCCAATAAACTCATTAATAAATTTAATCATCAAATTCTAAGATTCAATATTAACAATAACTCAAAACCCCAATAAGGCCAACAAAGCCTTAGAATCGATAGAGATTGATAAAAAAAAAAAGAAAATCAATGCGTGTAGATACTGTGGTTAGACACAATGATGTCAATTATATCGATCGATCAAAGAAAAACAATCCAATCTGTAGATGAAGAGAGAAGAAGCCTCAACATAAGATTCAGAATGATCTCGACAACACTCAACCAGATTAGCCGCACCCTTCTTCCTTTTAACATAAGATTCAGAATGATCTCGACAACACTCAACCAGATTAGCCGCACCCTTCTTCCTTTTATCCTGTCTTCTTAGCTAGTCTACGATATCTTCCTAACTAACCGAGAGCAATAAAAGAAGAAAAAAAAGATGAGAAGACGAAGAAAGCCTCGACAGTTCTTCATCAGCAAGCAAGAAGTCCTCTTCTTTCAGCTTTTAATAGAATGTTAAAGCATAAAACGATCATAGAACAAGTAGCGCTTCATCTTCAATCTTTGACATCGAAAGATGTAGTAGCAAACTCATCATATCCAGCCCCTTCCATAGTGCCAAATAAAGGTGCTAATTAATTGTTGAGAGGAGGAAAGAAAGGGAGACTTCGATAGCAACGAAGGTGATCTATCTGCACTTGTCATGCGAGAACTTTCAAACAATCGTCTTTGCTTTAGTATTTTTTATTTTAGGCATATTAAATTTACAATAAAAATAGATTAATTTATTCTTTTCTAAGTTAAGTTTATTGTAGCAAAACTGTAATTCCTCTATCAAAACTTTCATCCGAGAGAGATGATATAGGATCCCCATATGGATCATACTCAAGACGATAATATTGAATCATAAAACGGATCCATCTACTTGATATTATAATGTGAAGGCAATCATATCATGTCATGAAATGTCTCGAATATTCAAAGTGGTTGTAGAGGGGCACGAAGCATCTTACATGTACTCTAAATGATGGTCTTCACCTATCAAGCATCCTAATGGATCTATACAAACCAACCTCTTGACAAACATTTCTCACAAACATGCTTCATGTCTCGAAGTGCTGCAATAATATGGTTATCATGACTCGTGAAAGATATGCAAGTGTCATATTATTAATAACTAGTCGATCCCATGCCAAGTTTAGGTTATGCAAATAACTCGATTTTATGATTTATGCAAATAAAGTCTCACTCACTAACTAACTGCTTAAGGTTATGACTCTCTTTGTCTTTAGGAAAAGGGTGGCTTAAGTTATGAGACGATTTCTCTAATTAAAATAAATTTACACAATCCCTTCTGAGATGATTGACTAACTCGAGTGTCACAAGCACACCACTACTCCCATGACATTAGTTACTTGTAGGCAGAAACCTTCCAATAACTTGCATTGACTTGAGTACAACAAACATTGGATTTGGACGCCCATTTGGATCATCGGCATTCTCCAACGTCGTAGACAAACCATACATTACATTATTTTTAAATTTTAATTTATTTTTGGAGTATAATTTAGATTGGTACTCCATACAATTACTCTTTCAATTTACCTTTATTTTAGAATTTGAAGGTAATAACAACTTGGTTTCATATGAGGTATGATTCATGGATGTGGGATTCTTTTAGAGCTGTCTAATATATTGATTTCATTTTTTTTTTTCTTCCCTCCTCTATGTGGTTTTATATATTTACCATGAATTTTCAATGCAGGATGTGCCATGATTTTATTTCCTATTTGTTATGCATTCTATTTCAAATATAAACTTTCTTAAATTGAAGTTTTTCTAATAATATTTTTTTTTTACATTTAACTGATTTAAAAAATTTACAATATTAACCTTTGGAGAAGGTGTGTCCCTTCAGATAATACTCATTCAAACCTTTTTAGTATATAAGTAAAGACCTAAATAATCCCAATACATGCATTGAAAAATTGATCTTTCTTCATTCTCAGATCTATTGGTTACGTTCATTTAGCTATATGATTGACTGAAAGAGTCTAAGTCAAATGTCTCCACAATCATTCTCATCACAAGTACAATTTTAATCTTATGTGGAATTCATGGGCAATCCCACACATAGGGACAAGGTCTCATCTCAAGATCACATTTATGTGCTTCAGGTTATTTCTTAAATTATCATTTAACTTATTATTTCAATATTCATTAGCATTGTAAATCAGATTCTTGTAGTTTTGCTTTTGCACTATCAAATTAAGTTGAAATCTTGATGGATTTTAATGAAGGAATTAATGTAGGTTTTTCTAAATAATCTCTTTTTCTTGCACAACTACAGCTTGATATTTGATGTACACAAGAATTGACATCACAATACTTGTGAATTATATTCTTTTTTGCTGGTTAAAAATGGAGAATGTGAATCATATTCTTGTTTGTTAGTGAAAACTAGATATTGCGATTTATTCTGAAGTATTCAAATGATGATAATGTGCTTGGAAATATTTGTAAAGTAAAATTTCAACTTTGGAGGCGTTTCTTTTTTTGCTCCCACAAGGATATATGTTCTCTTTATATTTCATTCCTTACTTATAACAATTATGGTATCTAGGTCTCACTTTTTGTAGTGATTCCACCTTAAATCATCTGTACTTATATATAGATTATAGCATGCGAATTTTTTCTCACTTTTGTTTTTGCAATATATATATATATATATATATATATATATAGAGAGAGAGAGAGAGATGCTTGAGTTCTTTAACGAGATTCTCCTTTACTTTTCATCCTGAGTATAAATATGTTAACATTCACTTGAAGGTGCCTTTATTGGTAGTCGTAGGGCTACTATAACCTAATTTTAATTTATGTTAAGTACATCATAAACAACGTATTTTTGTCTATGATACATAAATGTTGTCATTTCTGATAAGGTTGTGTAGATTGAAAAAGAAATCTTAACATTACTATTATAAAATCTTGCTGGAGATCTTGTTATGTGGACTTCCATTCAAATTTTCAAATTTATTAGTTTAGCCAATTACTTTACCAACTCATCGGTTATTACAAATTGAGTATTGTTGATGTTCTACATGCTTTAAATATATAATGTTGAATGTTTAAATTATTTAAAAATTTCAGTTATCTATATTTTTTTTTAATATAATTTGACCATGTTGTGATTTAGCAGAAGTTTAATTGATATAAACTAATTCACATTGCAATAAATAAAATATGTTTGAACCATGACAAGTTATGAGCCTAAATTTAGAACTCCAAAATGCATATATTTAATTTTAGATTTCATTTTGTGTTGTATATCCTATGTTGTATACTGAATCATTGCATATGACTTAGATTTCGTTTGTCATGTATTTTATATTTCATATGTTGTATACTAAATCATTTATAATTGATCTTAACTTTAATAGTATTTGTCATTGTATATATAATTCAACATTGTAATGTCAAAGGCTTTCCATGTATGGATAAAAAAGATTAAAAAAAAAAAGGGGAACCTATCAATTATATTTTTGCAATGAAATTTTCTCAACTTTGATATATATGATAATATTTGAATTTACTAAATTAAAAAATAACATATTTAACAAAGAGATAAATATTTTTAGTATTCAATTCATTCTCAAAGATATCAAACATGTTCGTGCACATTATTCTCTCCTAGGAGGTATCTACTTCATCCAAATAATTCTCTTTCACTAGATTATTGAAATTACTTTTATGATATTATTCATATATATATATATATATAATATTTTTGTATTATTATTATAAATTATTAAACTAATGATGTAACCAACTGACCAATGATTCAAGAACCATTTGAAACAATATTGAGAATCATGACATGTAGGATTTTGAAGTGTTCAAGTCAATATTTTATTTATTTTTATTTTTATTTTTTGCCATTGATTCGGTGCCCACAAAGATAATAAATCTTCGTAATAGATAATAAATGAAGAAAAACAGTAAGGTCGTGTAGCCCTATGTACTATCATCACAATTATTTCCTGTTATTTTTTCTAGAAATATAATGTTTATAGACGTCAATTTTTTTTTATTATACTTTACCTATGTACTTCTCTCCACACTATGTACTTCTTTTCTAGTGTTATCCTTTCTCATACTTCTCTCCACACTAATTTGCGCTCTCCTTTTGTCATCTTCATCTTCTTTATTATGAGTAAATAGTAAGGTTTACATGTTTTTTCAATATATTATAACTATTTCCCGATGTTTCTTTTGCATGTTTTTTTAATTGTATTTATCTTGTGGGAATATATATTGGTTGCTCTGAACTTTATGACTAAACAACTTGTGTGAAATAGTATTACAAAAAGATGATAGCATGTTTCATGGTATCATTTTAACTTGGGAAAATATATTATTTTCTTCTTAATTATGTTTGAGATATGTGACAAATATAAATTACTCTTTTGCTGCCATGAATGTATTGATGATGATATAAGCTCCTATATATATATATATATATATATATATATATATAGTTTGTTTTCTTTGGATTATAACATCAAGCTCATGCTTATTTTTCTTATATTTCTATTTATAGAGAAACATGGATACAGTCATACCAAGGATTCCCAAAGAAATTATTCACACTAAAATTTTGCCATTACTTTCCTATAAGATTCTTTCTAGGTTCAAGTGCATTTGCAAGGAGTGGCATTATTCCATTACTCATGATTATATATTTGCACATCAATACTTATCTCATCATGGATTACCTGGCATTGTGTATATACATGATAGAGATATTGATTTTCTACCTATCAATACACCTTGCAATTTGGACATTTGCAAACCTATGTCATCCTCCATTTCAAATGATGCAAGTTTTGTAAAGTTAATTGCCGCTACTAATGGACTCCTTTTAATACTTTTGAAAGAGCACGGTCTTTATAACTATGGCTTCCATTATGTATGGAATCTACAAACTAATGTGGGTCATTGCATCCCTGAGAGTTACAATCATATTGACAGTTTTATCGGATTGGCCTACGAACCATCAGCTTCTACAACTAGTTATAAACTAGTAAAGCTTGTAAGAGAGAGATCTGGTGATATCTGGTTTAAAATATATTCATCAGATACGAGAAATTGGATATTTTCTGATCAAAGGCTTTATATTGAAGGAAGGTACACTATACATGAGACAAATGTTTTGTACAAACAAAATATCATATACTGGAATTGTAGACCCTACATCGTATGGTTTGACCTCCATAAGAATATCTCGGGCTTCATGCTACAACAAGCAGACAACATAACTAATGAGTGTATTGGGATAACAGATGATGGGATCTTGACAATCATCCAACAATATTGTTGCAAGTTTAAATGGGTTATAGCGATATGGATGATGACCAATGATGGAGAATGGGTCAAAAAGTATGTCAATAACTTAAATTTCCAGTCTTATCCCGAATCTTTACCATTCATCGGAGGAGATTTGCATTATATACAAGTGTTGACGGATAAGGGTCATAAGTTGTATTCTTACAATGTAATAACCGGAAAGATGGTAGAAATTAGAAAGTTGAATAAATATATACCATCATGTCAGTTCACATCATTAAACTACAACAGTAGTGATAGGTAGATTAGAATGTTAAGTTGAGAGAGACTTATTTTCACTTTGTAATTTATAGGTCATGCAAAACAATCTAGTTTTTTTTTTTTTTTTGAACAGTGAAGAGGATCGTATTGTGTTGGCTGTACATGTTGATAAGCATTGCTCTCTACCACTCTGCCTTCAATTTTAATAAGAATGTTAAAAATTGTATAGTTAGTTAATTTTAGAAAGTTACAATGTTGACCTTTCGAGAAGGTGTGCCCCTTAAGACAATACTCGAAGCCTTTTTAAATAAATAAATAAAGTATTAGATAATCTCAATATATGCGTAGAAAGATTTATTTTTATTTTCATTCTCAGATCTATTATTTATTTTCATTTAGCTGTATGACTGACTGAAGGAGGCTAAGTCAAGTCTCCATACAATCATAATCACCACAAAGACAATTTTAGTTTAGTCTTGTGTGGCTTTTGCACTCTCAAATTAAGTTAAAGTCTTGATGGATTTTAATGAAGGAATTAATGTAGGTTTTTCTAAATACTCTCTCTCTCTCTCTCTCTCTCTCTCTCTCTCTCTCTCTCTCTCTCTCTTTATTGCACAACTATAGCTTGATATTTGAAGAATTAAACATCACAGTACTTGTGAGTTATATTCTTTTTTGCTAGTTAAAAAATGGAGAATGTGAATCATTTGTTAGTGAATCATATTCTTGTTTGTTAGTGAAAACTAGATATTGCAATTTATTCTGAAGTCTTCAGATGATAATAAAGTGCTTAGAAATATTTGAAAGTAAGATTTCAACTTTGGAGGTGTTTTTTTTTTTTGTTTTTTTGGCTCCCACAAGGATATATGTTCTCTTTATATTTCATTCTTTACTTATAACAATTTTGGTATCTAGATGTCACTTTTGTAGTGATTCCACCTTAAATCATCTGTATTTATATATAGATTATAGCATGTGGATTTTTCTCACTTTCTTTTTGTAATATGTATAGATTATACTGAGTTTTGATTATGTTAGAAATGCTTGAGTTTCTAAAATAACATATTTTATGTTAGAAATGCTTATTTATATATAATTATCTATTTGTTTATTATGTTAGAAATGCTTGAGTTTCTAATGTGTAGTATATTATTTTCTTCTTGTGTAATATATAATCTATTTATATATAGATTATAGCATGTGTTTATTAAATTTTTTTAAAAATAACATATTTAACAAATAGATAATTATTTCTAGTATTCAATTCATTCTCAAAGATATTGGAACATGTTGATGCATATTATTATCTCTCAAGAATTATTTACTTCATCCAAATCATTCTCAAACCTATGTACTACCTTCATAATTATTTCTTATTATTCTCTCTCCAAAATGTCATGTTTATAGTTGTCAATTTTTCTCGAAATGTCATTCTCAAACCTATGTACTACCTTCATAATTTCTCTGAGAAATATATATTTCTCAGAGATTTGATATGAGGTTGTCTCCAATAAGCTTGGTGAAGTGGAGTTATTATACTCGCAAGCGTTCGTATCCTCTCCTCTTACTTCGTTGCTAGTGTTACCATTTCTCATACTTATTTCCATACTAATTTGCTTAAGAGGACCTAATCAAACACTAACAAATCAAGTTAATGTCCTCTTGTTCACTTGGGAGAACATCTTATGGTGTCATCTCAAGCTCTCCTTTTGTCCATCTTCATCTGATTTCTTGCAAATGAATAATAAGGTTTACATATTTTTTCAATGTATTGCAGCTATTTCCCAATGTTTTTCTTTTATTTTTTTGCATGTTTCTTCATGCAACATCTACCTTAGCTTGATAATATAAGATCTTATGGGAATATATATTGGTTGCTTAGCATTGTTAAACTTTATGACTAAATAACTTGTGTGAAATAGTATTATAAAAAGATGATAGCCTGTTTCATAGTACCATTTTAACTTAGGAAAATATACCACATTATAGTATATTATTTTCTTCTTAATTGTATTTGAGATCTGTGATAAATATAAATTACTCTTTGCTGCCATGAATGTGGTGATATATATATATATATATATATATATATATATTATAACATCTATAAGAAAATCCTTCACATGAAAATTTTGCCATTACTTTCTCACAAGATCATTTCTAAGTTGAAGTCCATATGCAAGGAGTGGTATCATCTTATCACTCATGACCGTCTATTCGCACGCCAACATTTATATTTTCGTGGATTACCCTGTATTGTGCATATACATGATAGTAATATTGGTCTTCTTCCTATCAATACATGTTAGAATTTAGACATTTGCAAACCTATGTCATCCTCCATTCCCATTGTTACAAGCTTTACAGAGTTAATTGCCGCCACTAATGGACTCCTTTTGATACTTCTAGAAGGATCGAGTATTTACCACCATGACTTTCATTACGTGTGGAATCCACTAACTAAAGTCGGTCACTGCATCCCTGAGAGTTATAATCATATTGATATGCCTATTGGATTGACATACGAACCATCAGCTACTTAAACTAGTTATAGACTAGTAAAGCTTGTAAGAGAGATCTTGTGATATTTGGTTCCAGATATATTCCTCAGACACAAACAAGTGGATTTTTTCTAATCAGAGACTTAAGATTGAAGGGATATACTATATAAATAAGAGAAATGTTTTGTACAAACGAAACATGATATACTAGAATTATAACCCCTATATAGTATGGTTTGACCTCCATAAGAATATCTCGGGCTTCATATTACAACCACCCGACACAATAAATAATGAGTATATTGGGATAACAGATGATGAGATTTTGACAATCATCCAACAATATCGTTACAAGTTAAAATAGTTTATAGAGATATGGATGATGACGAATGAAGGAGAATGGGTTAAAAATTATGTAAATAACTTAAATATCAAATAATATTCTAAATTCTTACCATTCTTTAGGGGGAGATTTACAAGTGTTGATGAAACGGAGTCAAAAATTATGTTATTACAATATATAGATAATAGAGATTCGGAAGTTGAATAAATATAAACTATCATGTCAGTACACATTGTTAAACTACAACTCTTCTTTCTCAGGGAGACTTATATTCACTTTCTAATTTATAGGTCATGCAAAACAATGTAGTTCTTTTTTTTTTAACAGTGAAGTGTATATATTGTGTTGGCTGTACATGTTGATAAGCATTGCTCTCTACAACCCTGTCTTCAATTTTTGTAAGATATTAAATCAAATTAAACGACTCAAGAAATTTATCTGTTCACCATGCTTATTTGATGCCTTATTGTGTTGGCTATATATGTTGATGCATCTGTTCAACATCTGTTCACCATGGATCTACATATTATATTGACTTAACTGTCAAAATAATAGAGTAGCAAATCTGGATGTCGATCTTATGCATATTTTATCATCACACAGAACACATAAAATATAATTGGCCCAATTTCTCAAATTGATTCATAATAACTTTAATCATGATCAAAACAACTATACATCCTACACATTTACAAAGCTTTTATACTTCTTTTGAACATCTGATTATTACATTTGTAGTTAACATATCGTCTACTCTATCAGCATGTTGACTTTGCCACGATCTTTTGACGTAATATTTGATCCTTTTGATAAGATACCCAAAATTTTAGCATAAATTTTAATTTTTAACACATCGATCAAATCGTCTAGCTCTACATTTAATGTTTAATAAAATAATTTTTTGATATAGTGCTCGCCTCTCTTATTCAATAATTAGTCCTTTGGTGGTCCAAGTATATGATCAAAGTATTTTTTGGAATTACTTATCTAAAAAATGTATTAGTCTATTAAACTCATAATTTAGTTTCATCATCACAATATATTATGATTCAACAATAAAAGTAATAATTGTCTTCTAATTTGGAATGGCCACCATGCTTATTAAGTTGATAATGGAGTCATAGATGATGGCTTTGTGTGTTACCGTATTTATTTAAGTTTTTATTATTTTGATTAATAGAGTTATGATTATAAGTCCTATGGTTTTCTCTTCTCGCTTCAAATAGATTTTATAATCAAGTAGTTTATTATATAATTATTTAAACAACATCTATAACACGTACTAAAAAAATCACACTTATAAAGGTTGGACAATTTGCTAGAGCAACAGATAACTATAGCGAAATTGATTACAAAAGAGTATAAATCAACCACATTAAGATTATAACCTGAGAAGATTAGTTTGATATCTGAAATATACTTAATAATATTCTAATTGTTACTAATTTTTTATGTTAATCTTTGAGACTATTGAGAGTATGAATGATAACTTCTTTATTACTAAAAAATACAAGTCTTGATAACTTATGGAGAAGACTATGGACAACTTATGACCTAAGAGTGCAATCTGACAATGCACAACCTACAAACCAAGCTTGTACATATCTTTCAAAAAGAGCCAAAATCACATTGTTATATTTTTGGAAGACATAAAAAAGAAACTCTTATCCTTCTTATTTTGTTATAAGAGTTAAACTAAGAACCAATAATAGCAAGTTTTTTTAGCCCAACCATAGATAGTAGCAAATATAATTACGAGTATGCCACATTGATATGTTTAATTCTTAAATTCATATATAGCCACATTTCTTTCTACTGCAAAGCATTATTGATTAGTGTTTACCTACGTCCCAATGTGAGGCCAAAATAGACTAGACATTAATTGACATGGACAACGTTTTCATAAGTTTGTATGTAAGTTAATTGAATAAGTAGAGAGAAGGTTCAAGGTCATGAGAATAAAATTACTAGTAGACCGTCACACACAATGGAATCAAACAGAAATCACAATCAGATGAACACTAAGATTTACGTGAAAAACCTCTTCAACTCGAAGGGTGAAAACCATGGGACAAGCCAAAGAAAATTCACTACTAAAATAATGAATATACATATCTCAAGGCTTCTTGCCCAAGCTCAAAGCAACAACCACAAGAAAATCACAAGGACTATAATACTAAACATAATATCCAAAACCTTCCCAAGAGATCACAGTAAGAATCTACTGAAAATTGATCTCACATGAGATATGAATGATTGAGAATAGTCTTTTCTTATCCTTATTTTTTTTCCTTTCTTGTATCTCTTATTTTTTGGCTTCTACTGTCAATCTGCAGTCTTCTTTCTCTCTCCCACATTTTCAGCTGCCGCTATCCTCTTACTCTCAATCCTGACTACATAATCTAAGGTTTAGGTTAATATAAATGAAGTTCTAGGTTATAGATTTTACTAAAACCCATTATGAACTGAATCTGAATCATCTACTCAACACAAGGATAGTCGATGAAGAAAGAGAATAAGCGAGAGGAGGAATTATGAACAAGCTATAATTCCTTTTTTGAATACGAAAGAGGTTGATGTCAATTGTAAGTGCAATATCTTAGATACATATATATATATATATCTAAGAGTTTTAATAAAAAAACATTGATAATATTTTGATGCTAAAAGAGAAAATAGTTTTAATAATAATTTTACTAAATAATCAGCCACTAGTGTGATGAATCATCCAAATCGTCAAATCTTTCAATTATTATATTATGGTGTTAACCACGTGACTCTGATTCACTACACATTCAGAATATATTGAGTAAAGAAGGCTATATGATGTTCAAATATTTACATGTTAAATTTCTAAACTAAAATTAAATTATCCGAGCTTCAATGCCATCGATACAGTGGCAATGCAATTGATGTCTAATTCGATAGTCCATTTCACAAGTTGCTTTCTATCCTCCAGCATGCTGATTAACCCTTAAACCTAGTTTTAATTAGTTTAAATCTTATCCACAATTTTATTACAGATTCTACTCCTCTTTTTGTGATAATTATATTTTACATGACTGTTTGATTATCTTTATTTTTCATTACATTGTGCTACATGTAATTCTTTCTTACATTTAATTGAAACTCAAAGCCTATTGCTAGGCAATAACAAGCTAACTATCAAAATGTCTAATACATTCACCATTGTTTAAAGTAAAAGCTAAGAAATTTCCAAACTCTAAATTGTTACGAGTCTTCCTTAAAAGAATTGAATTGGAAATAAATCATCCCAAGAAACTATAATTTTGGAGAATACATAAATAAAGTTTCTTTCGACATATTATTATTTAATTGACATGCTATAAATGTGTTCTAATGTTTTTTTTCTAAGATAACTTTCTAATCAAGAGTAGTAAGAAAGAAAAAAAAAAACTAGAAGATAAGAAGAGGAAGAAAACATAGATAACCCTTCTCTAACAATAGCCAAAATCAGCTTCCTCTTGTAATAAAATTAAAATATTATATAATAAAATTAAAATATTGTATAATATGCAGCTTCGGTAAATGAAATAAGGAACACTTATAATTTACAGTGGTTCGACTTTAACTTTGGCCTATGTCCATTTCTCGAGTCCTCCTCCTTGAGGCACATTAGCGTTCACCATCGATCTTCTTTGGTGAAGACCAAAGCCTTACAACTTGAGCTTACAAGGGAGATAATAACTTTATAACTCTTAGCTCATTCCCTTCCATTTTTCTTTTTCTTACAATTCACACTAGTTTTTCATAAAAAATTTATCCCAAAATTATTATATGAAATGCAAGAAAACTTTGGGTATTTATAGGCCCCCAAATGGGTTTAAAATTTGGAGCCAAAATTTAAACTCACCCGAAAAATCAGGGTACAGACGGTTCAGCCACCGATGCCGACGGTCAAACCGCTGAAAGCACCCCGATTCCAAGGTATGGGCAATTCAACCGCCCGGCTTGGGTGGTTCAGTCATCGTCAGCCACTTGAAAACCTAGGTGAGGACGGTACAACCATTGCTTACCGGCGATTTAGCCATCGGGAATCCCGAAAAAGTGATTCCCTTCACTTTTTCAATCCCGACTTGAACCACATGTTAACCAATTCTTTGTTCAACTAATTAAGCTTAACATGAGCTCAATCACTCCCTTTAGTAGACCTGATTGCCTTAATGAGTTAATTTGGATTTCTTCCAAATCAAACTCAATTAGGATTCAATCACTAACTACGACTTAATGATTACAACCATAATGATCATCAAGCAAAATAATGACCTAACCCCGCCAATTCGGCAGCCTCCGACATTTTTATGATGAGTCTTACGATCTTTTTCTGGCGATCTCCCGGCGTGTTCCCAACGAGCTTCCCGATCCCTTCGGTGAAATCCTAGCGAACTCCCGACGAGGTCCCACTGCATCGTCCGAACCTTGGCCCAATGTATGATAGAACCCCAGAGGAGCTATATAGATTTTTGACCCTTGAGGGGGATCAACCCTTGGAATGCTGTAGGGGTTCATCCCTTCTAGACTCGGCACAAGGCTGAATAAAAGATGATATTTGCTTGATTAAAAGAGGAGGCTACAAGTATTTATATGGCTCTAAACCCTAGCCCAAGGGGATGTTTCCCAAGTAAAATTACCTCATTGCCCCACCTATAGCAAACCTACCTTAATAGGGTAGGTGATGGCCTAGTTGGCTCTATAGCCGATTCTAACAGATGTAAGCCCTGGCCGACCAACCCAGTAAGGGGAGGAGGCGGTCACTAAGCTCTAAGGTCTCAAAATAAACCTTAGCCACACTTCTTTATAGGATATAAGTGACTAGGTGAAGTTTTATTACAATTTCACAGGGTTCTTATTGATTACTTCTAGGGTCATTAGGAAGGACTCAACCCTACTGGAGTCCTATCAAGCCCGCTCTCTTTGAATTAGCCTTGTCCTCAAGGCTAAGGGTCCATGATCTCTGAAAATCGGGTCTTCAGGTCCTCACATGATTCCCATACAATCATTAATTGCACTTTAGCCTCTTCATCAACTTGGGTGTCAGTTGAAAGGATTTGGGTTGAGTTGTATTCTTTAAATTTCCATTTAAGGTGGGATACCTATAGGATCAACTGTAATCTTGATCTGGTGCGCGGATCTGATCTCCAAGTTAGGGCCCCAACGTGATCCCCAATTTAACAAGGCCCAAAGAAATAGGGAGACTATTTCCTTAAGGCTCGAGTTTCCTGCTGATTGGGCTAGAGGTGTAGGAAAACTTGATCTTCAATTTTTCATCTATTCTGTAGTTTATCGGGAGGTCATTTCTTATTTGCATGGCCGAACAATTTGTGTCTCTGCCATCTCTTGGGCAACCCTTTTATCTTTGATCTTTTGTGGGCAACAATCTGGCCGAGCATCATATGGTGGTAATTTCAGCCATTTTAATATAGGGGAGTCGGGCATCTTGATAGGAGGTAGTAGGCTCAGTTTGGTGGAGACTCCCAAAACTTCAGCAAGCTATAGGAGATAGTTCTTATCTTTAATCTCCTTTAGCTTCATCTCCTGAAACTCTTAAATTTGAATTGAGAAGCCGTTGGATTCTTCTTTTGATACCTTCTCTAAGTGTTGTATTGTGGTTGTAGTCGCTTGACTCTCTCGTAGGATCACTTGTTTTCCTTTACTGAAAAATTTCATGGTTACTTTCAAAAAATTTCAGAAAATATCTCCAATCATGGATAACCAATAAATGCTAAGCACTATATCAAAATCATCAAGAGGGAGGAGAAAAATCAGCAATTACGTCTTACTCTTATAGGATCAGTTTTAGCTACAGGCACTTCTTGTTGCACTTTGTAAATCGGCCATTAGATACATTGACTTAGAACTTACTGTAATCTTCTTTTTGGAGCATTAAGTGGGCGGCAACCTTACTGCTCATGAAGTTGTTTGTGCTTCCAGCGTCAATGAGGATGATGACAGACTATTGCTCAAGAAACCATTCGATCTTTAATTTTTGTAGGTTAGTGTAGCCGGCTAAGGTAGGGACCGTGCGAGTGGCCGATTATGGTGTATCATTCTCCTTGGGCTTGAGAGTCGTATATTCAAGTTTAGGTTCTTCAGTGGGTGCAATCATCAGCAGTGACTCTTTTATACATTGGTGTTTTACGTTCCATAGTTTATCACAATACCCACATAGGCCCTTTGCCGATTCGTCATGAAGGTCCTCTTTTGTTAACTTCTTCGGCTAAGGGGGTCGGCCGACAGTAGGAGGAGGTGAAAGCTTTGGTACCATTGGTCGGGGAGCAACCCTAGTTCTCCGGGCTTCATAGTTCGACCCTAGTTCTCCGGGCTTCATAGTTCAATCGCTTCTCTTGATGTCGCACGAAGGAGATGACCGCCTTAAGTGTGTACGGTTGTCACGCTTTAACTTTTTGCCGAATCTTCGGCTTCAAGCCCTTAATAAAAGTCCTCAATATCTACTTTTCAGACCAATCATAAGTCTACTTAAATAACCTTTCAGACCTGTTTTGGTACTCTTATATGGTGGAGGTTTGACGAATCATTGCTAGTTTATACTGTTTTGGTACTCTTGTATGGTGTAAGGTTCTTGTAATTGATTGGTGCTAAAGATTTATATGCTTTTGGTTGGTATGTGACTTTCATGCTCTTAGCATATTGATTGAGGTGCCCTTCTTGAAGTTATGGAAAGGAGATCGATGCCGTCGAGGTGTAGGACTATTGTGTCTTATCCTCGCTTCTTATCTCCGATGGGTTCTTTTTACAATCTGAATTTGCACCACATTGTAATATTATTGGGTCGGTGATCGACCCAATCTAAACTCCTAAAAGAGAGTGTATTTAGCATTCATACGCATCTCGAAAGCCTCTAATTTGGCTTCGAATAAGCCAACTGATGTCATGACGTAAGGATCTCTAACCTGTCAAATAAAATGACTGAAGAATGTAGCTACAATCTTCAGGTTGAAGGCAGCAAATGGCAGCAATGTCGAGGTTGTGATTGTGAAGTCTCCAAGTGGAGGATGGAAGCCGAGGGTAGCAGCAACGGTGGAGGAAGAAGATGGCAACAGTAATGTCAGCGGCGGTTCTACGATGATGCTGTAATATCGTCGAGGCTGTGATTTTTCAGGTGGCTGATATCTGTTGGGAGATTGTTGCCGAGAGATCTACGTCGGAAGGCAACAATGATGGTGGAGGAAGAAGAGGGCAACAACAACATCGATTGTGGCTGCGCTACGACTTCGTGGCTGTAGGTGACGTGGTTGCAGCAAGGGTGCAGTTGCAATAGGAGGAAGACGGGGCACACGACTATTGCAGAGAAGGACAACCGCGATAAGGAGCGAAAGACCACTGCCGGTTGTGTTCAATTCATTGCTGGCCGTAATCAAGATAGTTTGTAATGAAAGATTGCTGCGGGCTGCGATGCAGACAGATTACAACGAAAGCTCGTTACTAGTAGCTTTTTTACCGTAAAGGATCATTACAGGCTACGATCAAGGGGGATGGCAGCAAGAGGTCACTGTGGGAAGCTTTGTGCAGTGAGGGATGCATGCTGCAGTTGAAGGGATAAGGGGTTGGGTGGCTAAAAGTCGGTGGACCAAAGTTTGCGGTTTTTTGGAGCTTGTTTTGTGGTTATTTTGGGTGCGGTTTGGGGCTGTGATTTGGTAGAGTTTTAGGGTTGTGATAGTAGTGGATGAAGGTTAGGGAAAGAGATTTTGGATCTGGGATAGATGGCAACAAAGGTAGGTGGATCAGGAAGGAAAGTTGGTTGACAATGTAGGTGGATTGATAAGGAATGAGGCTGCGGTTAGGGCCAATTTGGGTGGTTGTTTAGGATCGATTTAGGATGCAGTTTAGAAGGATTTTTTAGTGAGGATGGTAGAGTTTGCAGATGAGATAAAGAGAGTCTGAAAACTCACAAAAGATAGCACTCAAATATGTTGGAATTCGATAACCCACTTCAATTAAGCTCTTTTTTTTTTTCTACTACGTCATTTTGTTGTGGATTTCTTAGAGTGAAAAAATTATGGATATACCTATTTGATTCACAAAAATTTTAAAAATCATTGTTTTGAAATTCTCCACCATGATCACTACGTATTGAGGAAATCATTCATCCTTTTCCATTTTGAATAATTTTATAAAATATTTAAATATATCACTTTTATGTGCCAAGAAATGTCAATTGATCCAAATAAATTAATATAGATTAATTGAAGTGGTCTAGGGGTGCTTATTTGATTTTTTAACTTAAAGATACTCTTTATTTGTTTTCCTAATTGACAAGTATCACATACTTTATCTTTGATGAACTTAAGATTATGAAAGCCTCTTACTAGATCCTTGGTAAAAATTTGGTTTAAAAGTTTCATGCTAGCATGACCTAGTCGCTTCTGTCAAATCTAAGCATCATTATTCAAAGCTAAAAAATAAGTTTCATCATAAATTTTTTTAATATTTATATGGTGTACACATTATTATTTCTTAAGGCAATCAAAAATTTATTTTTGTATGACAATTTAATTATGCAAGCATTAGGTTGAAATTTAATCACATATCATTTATCACATAATTGGCTAATATTAAGTAAATTGTGTTTAAAGCCATCAACTAACAATACATCTTCAATAAATGGGTTTGATGTATTGCCTATGGTTCCTTTTCCAATGATTTTACCCTTGTTGTTGTCTCCGAATGTGACAACTATTTCACTTAAGCTAGTGAGCTTAGAAAAAAAAGTTGGATCTCCGATCATGTGCCTTGAGCATCCACTATCAAGATATCATTTGGTGCTCCTAGCTTTAGTTTGGAGACAAACCTACAAGATATATGTTTTTGATTTAGGTACCCATTTTACATTTGGTCCTTCATAAAGAACTTTATCTTTCTTTTCTAATCATTTTTTGTATAAATTTTCCTTGGAAAATTGAACTAATTGCTGTGGACTATATTTTCTAAAGGCCAAAATTCTTATTGACCCCCGTACTATGCCTCAAAATCAAAGTCACCTTCCGTACTTTAAAACTCATCAAAGTGACTCCTCGTACTATAATTTCACATTAAAGTCACCTCATGTACTTTAAAACTCTTATAAGTGACCCCACGTACTATGCCTCAAAATCAAAGTTACCTTTCGTACTTTAAAATTCATCTAAGTGACCCATCGTACTCTACCTCAAGATCAAAGTTATCCCTCGTACTTCTAAGTAACCCTCTGTACTACGATTTCGCATCAAAGTGGCCCCATACTATTTTATAGACGTTACATAAACCTCTTTTATTAATAAAAAAGGTAACAATATTTGTTTTTAAAATTGGGTGAGGGTTTTTTTATTTTCTTCAATATAGTCAAACTATGTGAAAAGAACTTAAAAAATCAAAGACACCCTATGTACTATGATATGCTAATCAAATACACCCCTCGTACTATCATTATTAATTAATTTTATCTCCTGAATGTTAATACAATGATATTAAGTGGTTGAATAGTCATGAAAAAATTGGTCTTAACTTTCAGCATTGTTTGAATTTATTTTATACTTTAAGCTTGATTGATGATGATTTTTATTTGTTATACACTTAATTATTTTAATTAATTTAAAAATCACTCATAAAAAATATTAATATGCAAGATTATTACGATTATTTACTCTGTAAGTGTGATTAAATTTCGGTAGCATCTCTCCTAAAACTCGAATATATCTCATTTATAATCAATCACATAACCAGTAAAGAAAGGCAGAGATTATAGTTATATGAATGAATGCCGATAATGTTGCATTCCATAGTCCCCAAACGGTACAGGAGGATTGAATCCATCGGACCTGTCTGTCCATAATTACTGTGTATCTATAATCCCTCATCCAACTAATATCCCAGAGATCGTATATTGGACATGGTATTGTCAGGTCACATACGAAATCCATCATAGTCTCGCTCTAATCGGATACTCCCGGAGAACTCTTTCTCTCTCAATCCGAATGACTCTAACCAAGGATTTGTCTTAACAAGCACATATAGGATATTCCTATCGTGATACCGAGAGTGGATGATCATCTATTGACACTTAATTACATTTGTAAGGTTGGCTACCAATCTTGATAACTAGTTGTACCAGATCTGGAACTTTCCAAACCTGTAAGTCTGGCGTCAAAGAAAGGAGTACTCATACAAGGTATCTTTGGTGTATCAAGTCTAAGGACCAGATACACAACTGAGACTATAGAATCGCTGTCTAACATTATGTATCATTAACCATACAACATTCCATAAGCGAATTAATCAGTGAACTCATTCTCCAATGAGCACCTATAGTATATCCTTAGTGTCTCAACATAAGTGGTTGTGAGATCAGTCGCCTCCATCATATGGACGAGTATATAGTACACCAGGCTATTCCTGCAAGACAAGACCTCCTAGGAGGTGGGTTCCCGGGTAGGTCCCTCCGACAATCAAGTTAGGGTTGATTCGAAGGGTGAAGTCCGACGTCCTCAACTTGGGCACCAGAGCTTCTTCTCCTTTTTTTCTCACTAAAGTAGAGAGGGAGAGTGAGAGAGAGAGAGAGAGAGAGAGAGACCCCCGAGGGCCCTTGGGGTGCCACTTTTATACCTATATGTCGTCGTTCGGTCAAGTCTCGACCTCTCCATTCCTCTGGCATTTTCTACCAACTCGTTTAATGTCGTCGGTAGCGCTGGCGGCTATTTGTGCTGCCAGTTGCGTGTTGCTCCTGCTCTATTATCATGTGGTTCTGTCAGGTTCTTATCATAGCTGATGGTGACTGTACGGTATCCGATGCTGCCCAACCTCAGGTTTGTCTGTCCGTTTATGACACGTTGCTCGTGTGTGCCAGAGGGTGGGGTCCGGGAAATTGGTCATCTGGCCCCATCCTTTCACGTTGATTGGCCTTGGGCCACGTCGTCTGGTTTCGGAGAGGGACCACTATTATCCCTATTATTCTCTCCTCCCCCCTCCCCCCCGAGAAGGAGACTCCGCTGAGGTCTTCTAGAAGGCGAAGGGGAGGATCTTTCAGGCATGGGATTCGTATGACAAAGGGATTTATATGCGTTTGAGATTGTGTCACCTCGGTTGGCCCGTGTCATGAGTAGTCGACCGAGGGTGAGTGCGGAGTTATGGGTAGTCGGGTTTGAGGGCCTTCGGACGAGCTCATTATCTCGTTTGTCAAGTGTCAGGATTGGAAGCTCTTGGGTGAGGCTAAGAGCTCGCTTGTTGATGGCCGGGACTGAAAGCTCTTGGGCGAGGCTGAGAACTCACTTATAGATGGTCAGGACTTAAAGCCCTTAGGCGAGGCTGAGAGCTTGTTTGTAGATGGTCGGGACTGAAAGCCCTTGGGCGAAGTTAAGAGCTCGCTTGTAGATGGTCATGGATATTATCCTTGGGATTAAGAAAGATTTGTTTGTTGATCAGAGTCACTCATGGGGTGCCACCTGTCCTGCACGGTAACTCGTCAGGTGTGGAGCCACAGGCATCATGACGAGCCGTCCCACTTTTTTGGGAAGGTGAAGCGCCATGGGTGCTGGGGTGACGTATTAGTTCCCTCCCCTTATTATTTCACAACCTTCTCTTACTCTGTGCACTTCTTCCTTGCTATTGTTGTTGTTTCTTCGTCATCTCCGGCGCTGGCTACACCAACATCGTTGACCATCATCCCCTCCTTTTCCCCCGATGGTTTTCCGAGTAAATCAGATGTCTTCTACCTCCTCCACTCCGAGTCCCAGTCGATCGAAATTTCGGCCCATAGGTCTAGGGTTTTGAGTCGTCCCTCCGGGGATTTTGTGTAAGTGGTTGTCGTTGCTGGTTACAGGTGCCCTGCAAGCTAATCACGTGAGTGATGGCACGTGTGATATGTTGTGTGATCTTTTTGCTTATGATCAATATTTGCATATTCTCACATTATATTATCTATTGCATATATATTATGATGTCCTTGGTTCTGTGCAATGGGAATCAGATCGTGATGGGATCACGATAATGAGATCGATTCACCTTTAAACACAGATCCTAAATAATCTCGGTCATAGGTTACTCGAGGGGACATCGAGATAACTGGACAGATTGGTGTACTATATACCCGTCCATATGATGGAGGCAGTTGGTCTCATAGCCACTTATATAGAGACACTAAGGATATAGTATAGGTGCTCATCGGAGAATGAGTTTCCTGATTAATCTGTTTATGAAATACTGTATGGTTAATGATACCTAATGTTACACAGTGATTCCATAGTCCCAGTTGTGTATCTGGTCCTTAGATATGAGACACCAAAGATGCCTTGTATGAGTACTCCTTTCTTTGACTCTAGGCTTATAGGTTTGGAAAGTTTCGGATCTGGTACAACTGATTATCGGGATTGGTAGCCAACCATACGGAGGCAATTGAGTGTCAATAGAGGATCATCGACTCTCGGTATCACGAGAGGAATATCCCATATGTGCTTGCTAAGACAAATCTTTGGCCAGAGTCATTCTGATTGAGAGAGAAAGATTTCTTTAGGAGAATCTGATTTATAGATCAATAGAAGATCATCTACTCTCTTAGAATGGGTTCACTGCCAAATCCATAATCACACTAGGAACACAAATTTACTAGATATCCTATTTATAGATAATTAATAGGTTAGGATACAGTGCTAATTAACTGGTTTCAAGAGGAGTGGGGGTAAATTCGATGGATATATATCTAAGAGTTTTAATAAAGAACATTGGTAATATTTTGATGCTAAAAGAGAAAATAATTATAATAATAATTTCATGAAATAATCAACCACTAGTGTGATGGATCATCCAAATCATGAGACCTTTCAATTATTGTATTGTGGTGTTAATCACATGACTCGCTTCACTATAGATTGAGAATAAATTGATACGAGTCTTACGTAAAAGAATTGATATTGTTGATGTACTTTTTTATTACTAGAAATGAAATAAATCATCCTATGAAGCAGTAATTTTGAAGAAATCATAAACACAGTTTATTTCGATAGATTATTATTTAGTTGACTAGCTATAAATGTATTTTAATATTTTTTCTAGGATAACTTCCTAATCAAGAGTAGTAAGAAAGAAAAAAAAAAGAGAAGATAAGAAGAGGAAGAAAGACTCGATAACCCTTCTCCAAAAATAGCCGAAATCAGCAAACAAGATATCATCTTCTTTCATCTTACGATAAAATTAAACTATTGTATAATAAGCAGCTTCATCTTCATTAGTGACAATTTGGCCTATAGATCACCACAATCATGATATTAACAAATCAACCACTCATCCGATAAATCTTCGAAGCTTTCGGCATTGGCTTTTCATCTAAACCTCTCGCATATCCCCTTATTCTTCAGTATATTGTTCATTTCTTTGACATATCAACTTTGTCATGAAATCTGATCTTGTAGCATGATATCCAATATTTTTACACGATATCCAATCTTTTCACCTGATATCTGAACTACTAGTATTAATGGGGAAAACTTGATTAGGAATGATCTCGACAACACTCAACCAGTCTCTTGTCCAAGAGCCTCTTATAATTTTAAAGCGATATTTAGTCGAACAAAGCTCATAACATAGCTACACACTCATCTCAATCCTAGTCTTAATAAGAATAAGATTATAATAGACCCCACTCGAACTGAGGCAACCACTAAGCATGAGAGGCACACTCTTACTTAGGGCAACCATATCATGCCATGAAACGTCTTGAACATTCAACATCTACGTGCATTTAAAGTGATGACCTCCACCTACCAAGCATCTTAATGGATCTATAGGACCCTCCTACAAAATATTTCTAATAAACATGCTTCAAGTTTAGAAGTGTTGCAGGAGGAGCAATAATATGTTTATCATGACTCGTGGAAGATATGCAAGTGCCACATTATTAATAACTAGTCGATCTCATGCCAAGTTTAGGTTATGCAAATAACTCGATCTTATGATTTATGCAAATAACATCTCACTAACCAACAGCATAAGGTTATAACCCTCTTATATTTAGAAAAAGGGCAGCCTAAGTTATAAGACGATCTCTCTAATTAAAATAAATTCACACAATCCTTTATGAGATGATTGACTAACTCGAGTGTCACAAGCATACCACTAATCCCATGACATTAGTTTCTTGTAGGTAGAAATCTTATAATAACTTGCATTGACTTGAGTACAACAAACAGTGGACTTGGACGCCCATTTGGATCGTCGGCTTTCTCCAATATCGTAGACAAACCATACATTGCATTATCACTATAAATTACATGTTCAATTTTATCATGTTCTCAAGCAATTTTTTAAATTTTAATTTATTTTTGGAGTATAATTTAGATTGGTGCTCCATAGAATTACTCTTTCAATTTCCCTTTGTGTTAGAATCCTGAAGGTAATAACATCTTTAAGTTTCATATCTGTATCTGAGGTATGATTCATGCATGTGTGATTCTTTTAGAGCTGTCTTTTATGAGTGGAATATATTGATTGCAATTTTTTTTTCTCTGTGGTTTTATATACTTACCATGAATTGGACATTTCCAATGCAGGATGTGCCATGATTTTCTTTCCTATTTGTTATGCATTCTATTTGAAATATAAACTTTCGAAGTTTTTCTAATAGCAAAATTTTTTTACATTTAACTGATTTTAAAAAGTTACAATATTGAACTTTCGAGAAGGTGTGTACCTTAAGATAATACTCATTGGCCTTTTAGTATATAAATGAAGACCATGCTCAAAAGATTTATCTTTATTTTTATTCTCAGATCTATTATTTACTTTGATTTAGCTATATGATTGACTAGAGGAGTCTAAGTCAACTATCTCAATAATCATACTCATCACAAGGAAAATTTTAATCTTGTGTGGAATTCGTGGGCAATCCCACAGCGAAAAGATCTCATCTCAAGATTACATTTATATGCTTCTTCAGGTTATTTCTTAAACCTTATCAATTAATTTATTATTTCAATATGCATTAGCATTGTAAATCAGATTCTTATACTTTTGCTTTTGCACTATCAAATTAAGTTAAATTATTGATGGATTTTAATTAAGGAATTAATGTAGGTTTGTCTAAATAATCTCTTTTTCTTGCACAACTATAGCTTCATATTTGATGGACACAAGAATTAACATCACAATACTTGTGAATTATAGTCTTTTTTGCTAGTTAAAAATGGAGAATTTGCTCGTTAGAGAATGGTGAATCATTTGTTGGTGAATCATATTCGTGTTTGTTGGTAAAAAAAAACCTAGATATTGTGATTTATTCTGAAGTATTCAAATGAGGAGAATGTGCTTGGAAATATTTGAAAGTAAGATATCATCTTTGGAGGTGTTTTCTTGCCATTGATTCAGTGCCGAAGAAGATAATAAATCTTCAAAATAGATAATAAATCAAGAAAATAGTAAGGTCGTGTAGCCCTATGTACCACTTTCACAATAGACAATAAATCAAAAAATTTCTTACCAATGAATAGTGAGGTTTACATGTTTTTTCAATATACTATAGCTATTTACCGATCACACAATGATGACCTTCCCATGCTTCTTTTGCATCTCCCTTTATGCAACATCTACCTTAGTTTAATTATGTAATTGTGTTTATTTTGTAGGAATATATATTGGTTGCTTTGCGTTCTTGAAATTTATGACTAAACAATTTGTGTGAAGTAGTATTAAAAAAAGATGATAGCATGTTTTATAGTGATATATATATATATATATATATATTAGTTTGTTTGCTTTGGATTATAACATCTAGCTCATGCTTATTTTTTTTATATTTCTATTTATACAGAATCATGGACAATGTCATGCCAAGGATTCCCAAGGAAATCATTCACATAAAAATTTTGCCTTTGCTTTCCCACAAGATCCTTTCTAGGTTCAAGTCCATCTGCAAGGAGTGGCATCATCTTATTACTTATGATCTTTTATTCGCACGTCAACATTTATATCTTCATGGATTACCCTGCATTGTGCATATAAATGATACAAATATTGATCTTCTACCTATCAATTCACGTTGGAATTTGGACATTTGCAAACATATGTCATCCTCTATTCCTATTGTTACAAGCTTTAAAGTGTTAATTGCTGCCACTAATGGACTCCTTTTGATGCTTTTCGAAAAATCAGGTATTTACGATCATGACTTTCATTACGTATGGAATCCACTAACTAAAGTTGGTGACTGCATTCCTGAGAGTTATAATAATATTGATATGTCTATTGGATTGGCATACGAACCATCAGCTACTTCAACTAGTTATAGACTAGTAAAGCTTGTAAGAGAGGGATTTGGTGATATTCGGTTCAAGATATATTCCTCAGACACAAAAAAGTGGATTTTATCTGATCAGAGACTTAAGATTAAAGGAATATCCTATATAAATAAGAGGAATGTTTTGTACAAACAAAACATTATATACTGGAATTGTAACCCTTATATAGTATGGTTTGATCTCCATAAAAATATATCAGGCTTTATATTACAACCAGTGGACGCAATAAATAATGAGTGTATTGGGATAACAGATGATGGAATTTTGACAATCATTCGACAATATTGTTATAAGTTAAAATGGTTTATAGAAATATGGATGATGACGAATGATGAAAAATGGGTTAAAAAGTATGTAAATAACTTAAATACCAAATACTATTATAAACCCTTACCATTCTTCGGGGGAGATTTGCATTATATACAAGTGTTGGACGGAGTTCAAAAGTTGTATTCTTACAACATAATAACAGGAGAGATGGTAGAGATTTGGAAGTTGAATAAATATAAACTAGCATGTCAGTACACATTGTTAAATTACAACTCTGTCTTCAGATGTTGAGGGAGACTTATTGTGACTTTGTAATTTATTGGTCATGCAAAACAAGATAATTCTTTTTGTTTTTTTTAACAGTGAAGTGTATCATATTGCATTGGTTGTACATGTTGATAAGCATTGCTCTCTACAACCCTGTCTTTAATTTTTATTATATATTAAATCAAATTAAACGACAAGAAATTTATCTGTTCAAAAAATGCTCATTTGATGCCTTATGTATGTGCTTATTCTTTTGTTTTTTTTAGTCTGCCCCTCTGTAAAGGGCAATAAATTTATGTTGAAGGATGATACACTTGGAAAAATAAATATAGTGTTTGTTTTCCGAGAGCAGCAAAACATGGCAGACTGATTTTTATTTATTCATGTTTCTCTTCAATCTCTGGTCTAAGCTATATATATATATATATATATATATATATATATATATATATATATATATATATATATATATATATATATATATATATAATCTATTTTACATTGATTCTATATTCTACCATTTAAGAGTAGTAAGCAAACATAGTGTTTGTTATTCACTCAACATGAGATTGTACCATAAATCAAATCCATGCCAACATCATCAGCATACAAAGATCAAAGATGATGACTACATTATCGGGAATACTTATTGCATGGACACCGACACAAGCGACAGCAGTAAAGCCACATCACTGACCACGTCATCGATAGTTATGCCTCGTCATCGATAGTTATGTCACCACAATGGCCAACATCGTTTGCTCATTGCAGCTGCTTAGGCCATTGCATTGCATCCACAACTACTACAAGTATTGTAAAATGGTTAGGTATCTCAAGCTATAAGTAGTGTTCCTCTATATTCTATACCTTTTACATCCATCATATTAAGTCTCAAAGAAACCAAAATCCGATGTTATGCAGATTTTATCATCACACACAATACATCAAATATTATAGCCCAATGATTATTTTGATAAGTTGGTACGGTTTCAACTCAAATTGATCCATAATAACATTGATCATGACCAAAACGATCACACATCTGATAAATTTACAACGCTTCTAACACTTCCTCCGAATCTTTGACCCTCTGACCGTCACATTTTCGTTCAACATGTCATCTATTCTACAAGTATCTTGATTTTCCCACGATATCTAATCTTTCGACATAGTATTTGATCCTTCTGACATGATACCTGAATCTTTAATATAAATTTTAATTTTTGACACGTCAATCAATCATCTAGTTTGACATTTAATGTTTGATATGATAATTTTTTCATATAGTGTTCAACTCTCTTATTCAATATTTTAACCGTTTGGTAGTCTGAATAGATGCTCGAAGTATTTTGGTGTTACTTATCTCAAAAAATATATTTATCAAATAAATTCATCAATTAATCTCATCATCAAAATATGAGATTGAACAATGAAATTAATAATTATTTCCTGAGTTGGAATGGCCACCATGATTAGCAAGTTGGTATTAGAGTTATAGATGATGACTTTGTATGTTATCCATATGTCCAAGATATATTGTTTGAGTCTTTATTAAATTTTTCTTAGTTTATTTTTTCTTTATATTTTTGATAGAATAATATTGTGATTATAAGTCCTCCCTTCTTCTCTTCTCGCTTTAGATAGATTTCATAATTAAGTAGTTTATTATATAATTCTTAAAAAATTAGATAATTAGCTAAAGCATCAGGTGTAGTGAAACTGATTACAAAAGAAGATAAATCAGTCACATTAAAATTATGTTTGATATTTATTCAAAAGCGCAATTAAGGTTTAACTTTTTGTATCTATCTTAATCAACCACATTTAGATTACAAAAGAGGATAAACTAATTTTTGTATCTATCTTTAAGGCTATTAAAAGTATGAATGATATGACCTATCAAAATCGTGTCTTGATAACTTATGGAGAAGACATGCATAATTTTTGGGATAAGGAGGTAATATGACAACCTACAAACAAATCTTGTACATATCTTTGAAAAAGAGCCAAAATCATTATATTTTTGTAAGACATAAAAGAAAACTCTTATCCTTCTTATTTTGTTATAAGAGTTAAATTAAGAGCCAATGGTCGCAAGTTATTTATCCTAACCATCGTTCGTAGCAAATATAATTACGAATATGTCACATTTATATGTTTAATTCATAAAATTCATACATAGCCACATTTCTTTCTCATGCAAGGCATTATTGATCAATTTTTACCTACGTACCGACATTGGAGGCCAAAATAGACTTGGCATTAATTGACATGGACAACGTTATCTTATACTTAAATTAGCTTGTATGCAATTTAATTTAATGAGTAGAGATAAGATGCAAGGAGAGTCGATGAAGAAAGAGAATAAGCAAGAGGAGGAATTATGAACAAGCTTTAATTCTTTTTTTTTAATACGAAAGAGGTTGATGTCAATAGTAATGTAATATCGTCACGATGAAATGGAATATTACAATTAAGTAGTTATGCAATATATTTAAATCACCAAAGTCAGACAAGAAATAAAAAAGAAAAGAAAAACAGAAACCTAAGAGAAAATAAATGAGTAGAAATAACAGCATATCGGAATTTTTGTAATGGATTTGGATAATATTTTTATCAGATTAGTAATGAATTTAAATAAGAAATTTGGAAATTGATTGATCAAAATAAAATTGTGGGTTTATGTACTCCACCTTATCTTTTCTAATAAGAGATAGGGATAATATTTTGATATTAAAAGAAAAAATAATTATAATAATAATTTTAAGAAATAATCAATCACTTGTGTGATGGATGGATCATCCAAATCGTCAGACCTTTCAATTATTGTATTGTGGTGTTAAATCAAATGACTCGTTTCACTATAAAAAATTTATTACAGATTATACTCCTCTTTTTGTGATAATTATATTTTACATGACCATTTTGGTTATCTGTATTTTTCATTACATCATGCTGCTATGTATAATTCTTTCTTACATTTAATTGAAACTGAAAGCCCATTGCTACGCAATAATAAGATAACTACCAAAATGTCTAATATATTCACCATTGTTTAAAATAAAAGCAAAGAAATTATCAAACTCTAAATTGCTATGAGTCTTACTTAAAATAATTGATATCTACATCTTCTTTTACTAGAAAGGAAATAAATCATCCCATTAAGCTCTAATTTTGGAGAAATCATAATTAAAGTTTGTTTTCGACAGATTATTATTTAAATGTACTCACTATAAACGCCTTTTAATGCTTTTTCTTGAGTTGTGTACACCAACCCTATATAACTCAGTCACACCTTTAAATATTATATATATATATATATATATAAGGTCTAAGATTTAGTGGAATTGACTACATAAATATCATGTTGTTATTGAGTTCTTTAAAAACCATTTTTATTCAAGTATTTAATTTATTTATATTTTCTAATAAACTTTTCTAGATGTCCGTCGGCCTTCCCTCATATCATTAAGTTTATGTATTTTTATTGTAGCATCAATGTGTCTCATTAGTACATATCCATATAATATCAAATGTTCATCTTTCATTTTATCCTTTATGAATAAAAAATTATATTTTTGAGCAACCTAAACTTTATATATATATATATATAATTCTTATAATACATAATTGAGATTTTTAGAATGTTAATTGCTTGCCTCCATCATTCCACATTTTTGCTTTTTTTTTTTTTTTTTTTTTTTTTGCCTTTTGAGTTTTCTTCTCCATTTCTCTTCTACCGGAACGTTTCATTACTACAATATAAATAAATGCATCTCATTTTTCTGACTCTTTATCTCGTCCTCGCCCTGCCTCCGACGCTTACTCTGCTTCTCCAGATCGGTGGCCTCGTAGACGATGGCGGGGCGGCGGGATGGCCTCCTGGCGCGATCCAATGGATCGCCCTCTCGCGGATCCCGAATCGCCATGGCCGTCGCCGTCGGCGTCCTCCTTGGCTGCGTCTGCGCCTTCCTCTACCCGGACGGCCTCTTTCGTTCTTTCTCGACCTTGCGTTCCCCCGGCCAGGATTCGGCCGCTGATTGGAGTCTGGTATGGCGATTTGACCCTCTTTCGTTTGTTATTTTCGGTTTCCAGTGTTAAAGATAGATCTTTGACAAGAAACCAACTGAAGAGATGAGATCGCAAAAAAAAGTTGAAATTTTTGCAATATTAGCAAGAAAGCGAGCCATCTCGACATAATTTATTATGTGGATTACAAGGAACCACTCACAAATCTGAGATGTTCTCTTATATGCTACACTTGATTTGGTTTTCTTTTTATTTTTAAAGAGGGATGAAAGGATTTTGGTATTCTTTGGCCCAAATTATGATTCTGCTTCCTTTTCTTGGCATCTAGATATTATTGAGAGGGGTATCTTGTTAGTTTTCTATTGATTGTTATCAATGTGTGATTAGGCCATTTTTTTTTCTTTTTTTTATTTTTTCTCTGAAGCTATGCACAGAAGCCTTTGTTGTGCATAGTACATCACATTATCAGTGATCTTGACATTATTCTCCTTCAGGTGGGAGTTTGGAAGTTTAAAAGGATCTTTTCGATAAATATCAATCTTCCTATATTTAGTTTTGGTTTTTGATTTTTTTGGCAACAAATTTGTTCCTTTTATCTGAGACTCGTATTATATACTTCACAATGATCTTCTTGATAATGATCAGTCTTATGACTGAAGCATGCTTTCAAGCTATTTAATACATTTTTTATTTCTGATTTTTAATCATCAAAATTAATTTTCTTGTCCCAGTCTTGTCATTATACATCTTACTTGTCTATTTAGAGTACGACTTAATGGGGTTGAGAAGTGAGAGACATTGAGGATGATCTGGTAGAAACATGTACAGAGAATGCATGTTGACCCTGTGGCCTTGGAGTGATACTATATGTAGTCAGGAGCTGAAACTTCCTAGTTCCTCAACAAGTTCATGTCTACTTGTGGTTACAGTGTATATCCTTTGTTCGTGAAGGTGATGCTCTCCTCATTATCTTCTTTCCTGATGGTTTGGTTGGCACTTTTAAGTTTCATTATTATTCCTGGAAAACATTTAGCTAGCAGTAATTTATGGTGTAATCAAGGTCTTCAAAATTTTGTACCGCCTTAAGAAGGTGTTAGGTTCATTGCTGAAATTGGAATTTGAACTGAAATCAGGATTGGTATTGAATTTCACCAGAATTGGAATTGGAAACAGTAGAATCAGAATGATCAGATCCTTTTACATCTCTGTACTTGAATTCCAAAATAAGAATCACGATTAAAGTTGGATCTAATAACTAACATAATTGATTAATTAAAAAAAATTTATATGATATAATTTTTAATCTTATTTTGTTACATATTATTTTATTTTAATATAATATTAGAATTTTCTTATGTTTATATTTCATTATTATTACTATTTTATGTTATATGTTTCACCTTAGTGTTTGTTTTGTTAGTTAATATTCTTTTAGTGAGAAAGAAGATGTAAAGGTCAACTTAATATTATCTCTAGGAATCACAATTTATTCTTGAGGGAGAGTCCGGCGTGAGATCCAGGCTTTGAAGCTTATTTTGATTCCGCTCTGTCATTGGAATGAGAACTCAATTATTTTAATTCAAACATCAACAGTGGAACTTAATGATTTCATTTCATGTTTGTTTTCCATGTCACCAACCTGACCACATATTGCAGGCTTTTCCTTGTTTAGAACATGGAAAAGTCTTTTACCAAACATGATGCTTATAGGTACGTCTGATAACTGAAGCTTGAATCACAAGATTTCAGGCACATTTTGGGAAAAGTACAGCTCGATTCTTTCACCTATTCAAACAATTACTGGTGTTTGTACTTGAATTTATTACCATTTTAGCATTTCATCCATCATACAAGGTTGCTGAATTTTGTTGGATTTTTCTATCTTATATATGTTTAGATTATCTGCTTTATTCTTCTCCATCATCAATATCTAATTATAAACTCTGATGTATTCTATCATTTTTTTTCTTTTCATGACCAAGTTCAGTAGTGTAGATATTTTAAGATTGAGCCAGTGGTTCGAAGCAATAGATTATAAAACAAAGATTGGTAGTTTTATTATGTAAACAACAAAATGCGATAAGTTTGGACTTTCCAAAATATAAGGAAGCTATGAGCAAAGGATTTATTCTGTTGTCATCCTGTTGGGGCAGTTTAGATTGACCACTACTTGTATTATATACCTATGTTATTTTCCTTTTATTTGTCTAGGGTAACTCAGCAAAATGCGAAACATCTGAGAGGACAAACATGTTGAAATCTGAGTTGGCATCGCTCTCACAAAAGAATGAAGATTTGAAGAAACAGGTCATGGAGCTGACAACAAAACTTAAATTGGCTGAGCGGGGTAAAGATCAGTCCCAGAACCAGTTCATAGCTCTAGGAGAGCAGCGTAAAGCTGGCCCTTTTGGTACTGTCAAGTCCCTGAGAACAAATCCAACTGTAGTTCCTGATGAATCTGTGAACTCTAGGTTGGCCAAGATTCTGGAAAAGGTAGCTGTTAGGAAGGAGCTTATAGTTGCACTAGCAAATTCCAATGTCAAGGATATGTTGGCGTTGTGGTTCCAGAATATTCAAAGAGTGGGTATACCCAACTATCTAGTAGTAGCTTTGGATGACGAGATAGAAAGATTTTGCAACTCAAGCAAAGTTCCTGTTTATCGAAGAAATCCTGATGAAGGTGTTGATAGCATTGGAAGGAATGGTGGAAATCATGCTGTCTCCGGATTGAAATTCCGCATCTTGAGAGAATTTTTACAGCTCGGGTACAGTGTTCTTCTTTCAGATGTCGATATAATCTACTTGCAGAATCCATTCGATCACCTCTACAGGGATTCTGATGTGGAGTCAATGAGTGACGGTCACAATAACATGACAGCCTATGGTTATGATGATGTCTTTGATGAGCCTTCGATGGGTTGGGCAAGATATGCTCATACAATGCGGATCTGGGTTTATAACTCTGGATTTTTCTACATAAGACCCACATTTCCCTCTATCGAGCTTTTGGATCGTGTGGCAGACCGGTTGGCACGGCAAAAGTCATGGGACCAAGCAGTTTTTAACGAAGAGCTCTTTTGTCCTTCACATCCAGGGTATGAGGGCCTTCATGCTTCCAAGAGGACCATGGATATGTATCTCTTCATGAACAGCAAGGTTCTCTTTAAGACCGTGAGAAAAGATGCCCAATTACGCCGGTTAAAACCTGTGATCGTTCACGTGAATTACCATCCAGAAAAGTTTGCTAGAATGAAAGCTGTAGTCGACTTCTATGTGAACGGGAAGCAAGATGCACTAGACCCCTTTCCTGATGGTTCACAGTAATAGTCAATCTTCTTCATGCAATATTGTCCCTGGAAAACTGCAGTTTCTAAGATTCATGGGTTCGTTTATTTTAGGACACGACTTGGTGTGGTGTAAGTTGTGCTCCTAGTATAGTATACTAACTAGCTATTTTCTTGATATGTTATATTGTTTAAAGAGTTCTACGGTAGCACTTTCTTTTTTCCCAGAGGTCTCCATGGAACAGTTTCAACTTGGATGCTTTCACCTAAATTCCTACCTCGTGAGTGAGACACTACACTTTTTGAGGGCGTCTGTAGCTTGTAACTTTTTTGGTTGATCCAATGTTGTAGATTTTTACACTTATCTGAGACTTGTGGCCTGCGGTTCTATCTTCTGGTATTAGTGTAGGACACCTACTTGATCCAATATTGACTCACAGAGCTGCATGATTGATCTCCAATTGATTCTAGATGCTGTAACTTTCATAAGTTACAGTATATAACTGAAGTTTAATGCTTCATCTTTTTAATGTTAACTAAAACTTTGAGATTTTTTTTTTTTTTGTCTTTAATTTAAAGCTCATATGGATTTAAAAAGCTATCCTTCTGTGTTTTTTATTTTCCCAAGTTCCTGATATGTTTATCTTTGGCTTCTTGTGGTGATTTATAATGTGGGTACATGGCATGCTATGGAAATTAAGGAGATTGATGTACCAAACAAGAAATGGCAACATGGCTTCCTCACAAGAAACATCTGAAAAGACATCAGAAGAATAATAGCCAGAAATCCAATCAAGCTAACTTACCATAATGTTTGAATTCAGTACCTGCTTTTCTGTTCAAATATTTCGATATTTGATTGACTGGTCAATTTAAGCAAGTTTAAGAGAGTCAACCACAGGTTTCCCTCATGACCAAGGTGTTCTTTAGCAGCAAGAAACATGGAACTCTTGGCCCCTTCATGTGTCAGCTATGATGGATGAAGAAATAGCCCTTTTGCCAATGAAACAATGGCAACAAAAGAATTAGGATTTGATGAGTTATTATGATGACCTATTATGATGAATTAGGATGATTCTTTTGGATTTCATTTATGTGTATAATAATGATGATCTGCACAACTTTTATGGACACCAAGTGATGATGATGCTTGTTGAAGGATGCTGCTTCAGACACCATTGTCAGTGTCTGGCCAAGTCTGATGGTTTCTTTTCTGGGACAATTTGCAAGTGCAGATGCTTCATTCCAATAATGCATTTCTGAAACTTGTGACAATATTTAAGCACTCATGCAATTGAGATTGGAGGATTTTGATTTCAGTTAGTGAGGGGATTGAGGAACTATACAAATTCTCAATTGCAGAAAAAAAATGAGAACTCTGGCAAACATATATGCATAAGAATGTACTTGACTGTGCTTGCCATCTTCTTCCCTTGGCTGCAAGATATGTGTGATAGCTGTTTGTGGGAGAACATTGGATGATGGCTGTTCGAGACATTGCTTCTTACACGCTGGCATCAGTATGTCCGGAAGAAGATACAGTTGGTGCTGCTGGGATCACCATATCCCTTCTGATCTAATCACCAACCCTAATTGTCCATTACCTCCCAAGCTGGTCTTCTTCCCCACCCATTGGCCCCTTTGTTTACCCCCCCTTGTACACTGTAGCTAACCCAAATCTTCGCTTCTCCGACATTAATATCACCTCTCTTCCCTCCCAACCTCCTCAATCCCCTCTATAAGTATCCATAGATACATGTTCCTCCTCGTTCTCATACGAGAACGGGGAGGCTGAAGCGGAGAGAGAGATCCTCTCCTCCTTCTACTCCACTTCCTCTTCATTCTCATACCAGAAGAAAGGAGGCTCAACGAGCGAGCGAGAGAGAGAGATTTGTGGTGTTAGTCTATATATAAAAGTGATGGCATCGCTTGCCTCTTGTATCTGCTGCACCGCTGTGGGCCCGAGGACCCACATCTCCTCCCGCTCGTCCTACTCCTCCACCGCCTTACGCCTTCGTCAGCCTTTGCTGACGGCGACGGCGGCCTTAAGGACGCGAGTCGCCACGTTCGCCTCCGCCCGACGCCGCCTCCCGCGACCGCCCTCCGTGATGGAGGTTGACACCTCCCCGTCCCCCGCGGCGGAACCGGCACCGGCGGAGGCCGAGGCTTTCGACTTCAAAGGTTACATGCTCCGGAAGGCGGCGGCCGTCAACAGCGCCCTTGACGAGGCCGTGCCGCTGATGCACCTGGAGCGGGTCTACGAGGCGATGCGCTACTCTCTCCTCGCCGGCGGCAAGCGCGTCCGCCCCGTCCTTTGCCTGGCCGCCTGCGAGGTTTCTGGCGGCCGGGACGCCTGCGCGATGCCCGCCGCCGTTGCCGTCGAGATGATCCACACCATGTCCCTCATCCACGACGACCTCCCCTTGATCGACGACGATGACTTCCGCCGCGGCCGCCCTTCCTGCCACCGCGCCTTCGACGAGCCCGTCGCCCTCCTAGCCGGCGACGCCCTCATTTTCCTCGCCTTCGGCCACCTGGCAGACCCAGCGTCCTACCCTGCCGACGGATCCGTGCCTCCTGACCGGATCGCCCGTGCTGTGAGTGAGCTTGCACGCTGCGCCGGTGCCGGGGGACTCGTCGCGGGCCAAGTGGCTGACATCGAGGCCACTGGGCTCGGGTCTCACGTTGGCCTTGATCAGCTCGAGTTTATCCACCTCCACAAGACCGCTGCGCTTATGGAGGCTTCAGTGGTCATCGGTGCCATTGTGGGTGGTGCCTCCGATCACCAGATTGAGCAGCTAAGAAATTACGCTAGATGCATCGGACTACTATTCCAGGTTGTTGATGACATCCTCGACGTGACTAGATCGTCGGAGGAGCTGGGAAAGACGGCAGGGAAGGATCTGGCGAGTGATAAGACGACGTATCCAAAGCTGTTGGGTTTGGAGAAGTCAAGGGAGTTCGCCGAGGAGCTGCTGAAGGACTCCAAGGAGCAGCTTGCCGGATTTGATCCAACAAAGGCGGCGCCTTTGCTACACCTAGCGAATTATATTGCCGACCGCCAGAAGTAGATCATTCGGATGGTAAAACTGGGATAGGTTGTAGGAAGTCATCAGGCATAGGTAAAACTGGGATCGATTTGATCTGCCATTAACAGCTGCAATGTCATGTCTCCCCCCATTGCTCTGGTACAGGTCAATGCTTGTTTTGTTGATATTTTGTTCCTGCCTTTATGCCATTTTGATCATTCATTGCTTATCTCATGCATGCTCCCGTCGTTGTTTCGTTAATAATTTATTCAAAGCTACTAACAAAGAAATATGAATGAAGATTTATAATCTGTTAATAATATTATATATCATATTTGCATATGTACGTTTTTTGTTAGAAATCCTTACGAGATACTATTTCTATTTATAATTGAAAACTGACGGTCTAAAATAAATAATTAAAAAAGTAAAAAAAAATATCTCCCATCGGCTAACATTCTATTATAATTAAATTTTTTTTATTGATAATTATAATCAGAATCTAATAATATTCATAATATATCTTGATCACATAATCTAACATTTTCTTTACATATAAAAAGTTTAAAAATTAAAAATAATTTTATTAAATTAGATTTTAAAACTTGTAAAAAAATATTTTATATGTGTACAAGAATTTTATAAAATATGCTTATAAATCTAATAAACATAATAATGCTCACTATCAATCCAAGTTATAACAATTATGTGTCATCAATGATATACTTGCCATATCATTATTAGCTTTTCCAAATATAGTTGATCCATATAATTTATCTTATCAAGATAATCTTATTACCACATTCATTCATAATATATACATATATAAATATATGAACATAATAATAGAAATAAATAATTTTAATTATATGAATAAAAATAATAGACATGTATCACCATATCTTTTATGGGTTACTCAAAACCCTATTATAAGAATATGTTCTTTTAAACACTTTAGATTACAAGTCAATGAATGGATAAATAATTAATATAGTAAAACCCATATTTTTAATTAATATTAATTTTTCTTGATTCTTTTTATCTAATCATCAAGTATTTTATATTATAATTCATAGAGGTCAAAATGGTATTTGTCGTTCTTAAAGAAAAAACTATTGTGATATATCATAAAATATCTTTAGCGACTTGGCAATTGAATTTGACCACACCAGATAAAGTTTTACATTCATAAAACTTGGATTAGTAGCCTTAAAACATACCACAAAATCAGTTTCTATTGTCAATGATACTATGATATATTATTTTATTTTTTAATAAATTATTCCTCCAATTGTTATAAATATAAATCATAAAGTGAGCTTCTTTTTATCGAGGTAATTTATAGAATCAACACTTAAGAAATACCATTATTTGAAGCTTATCTAATTTCATATATATAAACTCATTTATCCCTTCTATATATCTTATTAATTTCTTTATAGTGTTTTAGTATTTCAATTCATAGGTAACTATATATACTTAATATTTTAACTATATGATTGATATTTGATATAGTATGGGCTTAGCCTATAATAGACTTCCAATTACGAGTATATAAAATTTTTTATCTGATTATTTTCTAATTCATTTTAATAACACTTGTTTTGATTAAAGTTTTTTACTTATGTTATTTACTAAATAATATTATATACTAAATCTCTCGAAGATTCGATCAATATATCCTTTTCTTTCTAAGATAATCATCTTTGAGATCTATTATTGAATATCTCAATAGTAATAACATAAGATGTCTCATTCATATCAATTATCTTAAAATTCTTACTGATTTTTTTTTTGGTTTAGTACAGTAAACCAAGATTAATATTAGCAAGTAAAATATTATCTATATATAAGACCAAAATAATAAACTTACTCGTACTTATCTTCACTAATCAATAATTTTTTTTAATACGAAGAAAGTAATGATATCAAAAAAAATTATATATCATTATTAAGGCTTATTTAATGTCATAAATGGATTTCCTAACATATCAAATTTTGTATTTCTTTTATTTTCTCTATGAATTGTTTAGGTTAACTAATATAAATCTTGATCCCCATTCCAAATATTTGTTTTCACATCCATATCATATAATTCAAGATCATAACGAACCACTAATATCATAATGATTCTTAATAAGTTTATTTAAAATAATAAAAAATATCTCTTTATAATTGATACATTATCTATGAGTAAAATTTTTTACCACAAAATCTAGCTTTTATATCGTTCGATATTATCCTTTAAGTCGTGTTTATGTAACAAACTTTTTAATAGTTATTGGATAATTCGGTAAGTTCTCAAACACCATTCTGGTCCATTGATTTTAACTCTTCTTTTATTGCATCATATTATATTTTAAAATTATTATTTTTCATAATTTATGAAAATAATAAGAATTCTTTTGATTCTTATGTCATAATCTGGTTCACGTAGATACATCACATAATAATCATAAATAATAAGTCTTCTTTGCCTTTGAGATATTCTTAATATTATTGATTATGATTATTCTATAAGTTCATTAATAATGATATCAATATTATATGAGAGTTCACTAATATTATTTTGTTGTTCAAATTTATTAAATTATTTAGTAATTTAAGAAATAATAATCTCTCTAATAGAAAATGATAAAGAAATACAACTTATATTTTCTTAATATCAAAATTAAATTTAAAATTTTTTTATTCTAATTGATTCGTTATTTTTTAGAAATCATACATCATTAGATTCAGCTATCCTTATACTATGACTAGAGAAATAAAATCTATACCCATTCGAATTTTTTTGGATAACCAATAAAATATCTAAAATAGTTCCTGAACCCAATTTATTTTCGTATGATTTGAAGATCTTTATTTTTGTAAGATAATACTAAATATGTAAATATCTCTATCAATTTATAACTCAAACGAGCTGATCTAATTGATCTACTATAATTGACCTACTAGGAATCTGGTTCAAGATATACCTAACTATCATTAAAGTTTTTCTTCATATTGATTCAAATATAAAAAAATAACTTATCAAGCTCACATAATAATATAATTTCATCTTTCAATAATGTTCTATTGTTACACATTTAGTAAAACATATTGAGCATAAATATCTCATTTTTGTATGAATCTAGCAAAAAATAAAAACTATGATTAGATTCATCATAACTATCATAAGATTTATCACCCTTATTAAATATGATACTTTTTTCTATAATTATCTCTCAATTTCATATATATACATTTAAATGTGTCAACAACTTGAGACCTTAGATAGTTATATCTCAATAGGTAATCTATAAATATAATAAAATATTTTTCTATTAAAATAGAGAATATGAAGTGACCCACATATGTAAGCATATATAATTTTAAGGAATTCATAAAACTATATTTCATTCTAGTATTTTATTATAGGATAGTTGTAAACTCAAGATTCACATTAATTTGATATAGACCATTGTACATAATTTAAGAGTTAACTTTTATTAATAATAAATATACTAAGTTTACAACAACTCAAGGTAAATAATAGCTTGACAATTCTATATAATCAATCTAAATTTCTAAAATTATAGGAACATAATATGTATTCTCAAAATCTATCAAATGAATCATCTATGGGCGTAAGTGTTAAGTACTAATTACTATCGTCTTTGCCTTAAGATGATTCATTGTAACGATGAATATTTTATTTTATTTTAGTTTTAAGATAAAAAAATTTTATTATTGATAACACGTGAGAAGCATCAATATAGATCCATCAAGTATTAGAAAAAAAAAATTATGATATTTAATTTGAAACATACATTAAAAATTTTTGGGCTCCTTTTTCTAGCACAAAATCTCCTGCTTTATGCTAAAATAATATGCAGAGAAATTATGCTAGTTTTATACTGACATGTAAACAAGTAATAGAGAAAAAGTTGTATCATTGTACACAAAAGCATATATTATTCTTGCAGGCAATGTTACATAAACCAAACATCAGCTTATAAAAGACATAATTAGCTTTCACCAAATTTAAAATTCTTAAATCAACTTCAATCATTGAGGAAGAGGCCCTCCAAACTGCTCTGGAAGACTTCCTTCAAAGGCTAGAAATCAGAAATCATAGCTCCATGTGCACTCAGCCATAACTCTTGGATTTATTTTGGCATCCATCACATTGAATGATGAAGAAATCTGCAAGGTTTCAATAATTAATCTACATCAGATCTCAAAATTCTTACAATTATGTGGCTAAAGGTGTTCTCTAAAATTCTAAGTTCTTCCAGAAAATACAAGGCACATACATAATACTCCATTCATTCATTTGTGAATTTTAAAAATAAAAAAAAATACAAACAAAAAGGATAAAAGGATCAAAATGGAAATGAAACAGAGACATTATATGTCAGGAACAAGTTATATTTTAAGCTGGTTTTGTAATTTTTTTTTTTTTTCTTGTTCTTATAACTGATGCTGATCTGTCTTACCTATCAAACAATACATGTTTATGAGCTCATGCCCCATTTGCAGTTTCAGATAGTCTAAACTAAGGATGTTAATGGATTATTGATGATTTGAGAGATGTGATCCAAAAGCGTTGCCTGAGAAGAAGGGCCATGTAGAACTCTTACCTTGAAAGTGCCATTGACCTTGGAGTTCCTACTCCACTCCAGCTCAACCGTCTTGGCCGCCGTCCGGTAGCTCGCCTTCACGGCATCGCCGCCCTCGAACTTGCTCGACACGTCCAGACCCCACGCGTTCGCGGCCACTTCGTAGGACGGCTCCACCACCGTCCGCCGCCGCTGGCCGTGTTCGTACTTGTACTGCACCTTGTAATCCCTGCTGCCCAGCACGTGGCTCACCGCCACCTTGTTCCGCGGGTTCAACGCCACCGACCCCTCCACCGCCGTCTTCTTGTCCCGCAACTCGTGGGTGTACTGCAGCTCCACCGTCTTCTCCATCACCTTGATGGCGTTCATGAACTTGAACTTGACGTCCGGAGGATCATCACTTCGAGGATTGGCGTCCTGAAGATTCATATTACGTCAACATAGGAACAAAGACTGCGTGAACCCATGGTAGAAAGGATTACATGTTTGGAGGAGTACACGACGGAGAAGGAGTCGGGCTTCTCGAGGGTGAAGGAGAGCTTCGTGGGCGAGTAACTGGCGGTGTTGACGACGAGGGCGTTGGTGACGGAGGCCTTGAGTTTGGCGTCGCCGACGTTGGTGTTGACGGAAAGGATGGTGGAGGCCTTGCCACCGTCCTTGTCGGTCTCGTACTTGCCGGTCAGTGTGGCCTTCATCATCGTCTGCCTGCTCCCAAGCTACCAACACTTCCCTCGTGGAGGCGAGCGGAGGAGGAAGGCATAAGAGAGGAGAAAAGAGTGGTAGATTGCTTGCGGATGGCTACCAAGAATCCTTCTTTTCACTTTTCCACAAAATTACGTATACAGTGCCCCAAAAAGTAACTCTCTCATCTTTCTTTTCCTTTGTTTACCGTATTTAACAACAACAACAAAAAAAAAAAAAAACACTCTCACTCACTGTTGGTCTTTTACCGAAGGACGTACCCCTATTTCCCAAATGTCAAAGCTAATTAAACCAATCATATCTTGAATCGATCGATTGAAATGGGACTAATTTTGAGCTGGTTCAATTAAAAATCCCATCGAAAGAGGAGAAGGTTACAAATGAGTGAAACCTGAGGGTAACTACGACGAAGGGTGGGCGGAGAGATGATGTCGCCTTTCACCTTTCATCTAAAGCGGTGATGTTTCCTTTAAATCATTCTTGATCTCGACTCCTCATGGAAGCTTTCTCAATGAAGCCTTTGGGGGGCGTTGGCATCTCCTCGGCATACCTTCCTCGACGAAGCTTGCTTTACGACGAACCCCTTCTTAGCCTTCACATATCTTTCACAGCCTTATTTCATCGATAGGTAAATAAACCATATGTGTTATCTAAAAAAATAAGCTGGATCACACGACAACATTTCCTTCTAAACAACCATTCTTATCAATGTTTACTAATGGGAACCTGTTTACACGATACATAAATAAATATACACTTAAGGGAGGGATTCCCTCACCTTGCAAGTGCACCAAGCAACGTACTATTGCGGTAGACATCCACCCGGCAAGTCAAGAATTTATCGATATTTTTTATTTAATGAATCTTCTTCTTACGGAATGCAAATAAATCAATATCCTCTTCGGCTATATATATATATATATATATATATATATATAATATCTTTCCTTTGATGGTGAGAAGAATGTTCGATTCTACCTTATTATTCCGTGTGCAATAGACGAGACCTCGCGGATGTCGTGAATGGCACATCCTCTGTAGTAGGCTAGCAGCTCAGCATATTTAAGCATGTCAACTTGCGCCTTCTCCCAGACCGCTTGATCTTGGCACTTGTTTGGATGTGGCGAGAAGGTCAAACTCGCTCACCGACTGCAGCTGATGCAGGTGGATCGATCAATCCTACCAGGAGTTCAATTATCATGTTAATATATCGCAAGTCAACCTCTCTGAGAATTAGCTGAATGGACTGTTTTCAAGCATACGTACACTCAAGAAAGCAACTTAATCTAGCCATAAAGAACTTAAAGAGGAGGACATCCAAGAGGTTGCAGAATTCATCGTAAAAACAAAATTTTACTCGCAACAATAGGGAAGAGGGAGGAGGAACGGGAAGAAGAAAGAAGAAAGAAGAGGAGGAAGAGAAACAAGAGGCTGTTGTAGATGAGGAGGAGAAGTTCCGGACGCAAGTCCTTTCAATCCACTAAATGCAGAAAATATTTTATCAGCTGTCTGATTTGTTGATCCCTCTTTCTCAAGTAAAATAATCGTGTTTGATAATATTTTTTCTTATCCTCAATTTTGACGTGGTTATCATAATAATACATTTAGAGATCGTATATGGAATGATGGGAATAAAACATGAATAAATTTTGTATACGAATAAATACTAGCAGATCGTCACATACAGCGGAATCAAACAGAAATCATAATCAGATGAACACCAAGATTTACGTGAAAAACCCCTTCAACTCGAAGGGTAAAAATCACGAGACAAGCCAGAGAAAATTCACTATCAAAATAATAAATATACAGATCTCAAGGCTTCTTGCCCAAGCCCAAAGCAATAGCCACAAGAGAATCACAGGGATACAAGGACTATAATCCTAAGCACAATATCAAAAACCTCCCAAGAGATCACAGTAATAATTCACTTCAAACTTATCTAACCTAATATTTAAATGATTGAGAATAGTCTTTTTATGTCCTTGTCTTCTTCCCTTTCCTGGATCTCTTATTTTCTGGCCTCTACTGTCAATCTGCAATCTTCTTTTTCTCACCCACGTTTTCAACCGTCGCTGCTCTCTTAATCTCAACCCCTAGCCACCTAATCTAGGTTTTAGGTTAATATTAGTGAGGTTTTGAGCTGTGGGCTTCACTAAAGCCTATTATGGGCTGAATCTGGGCTATCTACCCAGCAACCTCCCCCTTTAGCCTATAAGGGAGCCTGTCTCATGACTCCTCAATGTGAAGCCATGCCGACCAACTATCAGCACATCTCCTGTCTCTCTTTCGGTAAAGCCTTTGTCAACATGTTTGCCCCATTATCATCTGTGTGAATTTTCTGAAGCTGTAACTGCTTCTCTTCAAGCACATTTCTGATCTAGTGATATCTGACATCTATATGCTTTGACTTGAAATGAAATATTGGGTTTTTGCATAAATGAATGACACTTTGGCTGTCACAATACACCAAATAGTTTTCCTGTTTCAGCCCCAATTCTTGTAAGAATTCTTTCATCCATAACATTTCTTTGCAAACCTCTGTAACAGCAATATATTCTGCCTCTGTGGTGGAGAGAGCAGTACACCTTTGTAATCTGGACTGTCATGACACAGCTCCCCTGCAAAAGTAAGTACAAAACCTGATGTGGACTCCCTTGTGTCAATATCTCTTATCGTATTTGCATCTGTGTAACCTGTCAATACAGGTGGTCCACCTCCAAAGCTTAAACAAACTTTAGAACTTCTTCTGAGATATCTAAAAATCCACTTCACTGCTGTCCAATGCTCTTTACCTGGATTTGCAAGAAATCTACTAGTAACACTCACTGCATATGCGATGTTCGGCCTCGTACATACCATTGCGTACATTAAACTTCCAACTGCTGAAGCATAAGGAACTTTTGCATTTTCTCCTTCTCCTCATCACTTGACGGACTCTGATCTGAGCACAACTTGAAGTGACCTGCAAGAGGAGAACCAACTTGCTTTGCATTACTCATACTGAACCTATCTAATACATGCTCAATGTATTTCTCCTGTGACAACCAAATCTTTCTCTTTCTTCTATCACGAGAAATCTGCATGCCCAGTATTTGCTTTGCTGGCCCCATATCCTTCATTGCAAAAGACTCACTTAGGTCCTTCTTCAACTTGTCAATCATAGATATATCTTTTTCGAGGATAAGCATGTCATCAACATAAAGTAAGAGAATAATAAAATTCTCACCAAACTGTTTGATGTACACACAATGGTCTGAAGCTATTCTTTTATATTCATTTTCAATCATAAATGAATCAAACTTTTTATACCACTGTCTTGGAGCTTATTTCAGCCTATACAAGCTCTTCTTCAACTTGCAAACAAGATTTTCTTTACCTTTTACTTTGAAGCCTTTTGGTTGCTCCATATAAATTTTCTCCTCCAAATCACCATGAAGGAAAGCTATTTTCACATCTAACTGTTCAATCTCCAAGTTTAGGTTAGCAACAATACCAAGAGCAACATGGATAGAAGACATTTTAACAACAAGAGAAAAAATTTCTTCAAAGTCAATACCTTTCTTTTGACCAAAGCTTTTCACAACCAATCTAGCTTTATACTTTGGTTGAGAACAATGCTCTTGAGTCTTCAACCTGAAAACCCACTTGTTCTTCAAGGCCTTACTTCCCTCTGGTAGTTGCACCAAATCATATGTGTGGTTCTTCTGCAGAGAATCCATCTCTTCCTGCATAGCAATAAACCACTTTTTTTCTGCTCACTTTCAACTGCTTCCTGGTAACTCTCTGGTTCACCTGCATAAGTAAGCATCACATACTCATCTGTAGAGTATCTTCTGGAAGATTGACGTGGTCTAGAAGATCTTCTTAACTGAGGTTCTATGGGAACTTGCTCTCTTTCTTCTTCTTGCTCAACATGTCATACAGGTAGATCAACATCTAGCTCTGCACCATCTTCCTGCACATCTCCCCCATCACCCTGATATATCAGAGGAATAATTGGGTCACAGTCTACAAATCCCTCTACATAAGTCTTGGTTGGTGCCTCATTCTTCAAATCCTCAATGGTTTGATCCTCAAAGAAACAACATCTCTGCTTCTGAACACCTTCTGATTTTCTGGATCCTAAAGCATGTAACCAGACTGATCATATGAGTAACCAAGAAAAATACACTCTTTTGTCCTACCATCCAGCTTGGACCTCTCATTGTTTAGAACATGTGCAAATGCACAATAACCAAACACTCTTAAATGCCTATAGGAGACATCTTTCTCTGATCATACATGCTCTGTAACATCACTATCTAGAGCTGTACATGGTGATAAGTTGATTACATCAACTGCAATCCTCAAAGCCTCATCCCAAACCTTTTGGGTAGCTTGGCCTGTGAAAGCATACATCTGATCTTTTCCATGATGGTGCAGTTCATCCTCTCTGTAATTGCATTATGCTGAGGCGTACCAGGGACTGTCAACTCATGCTGGATATCATGTGACCTGCAATAATCATTAAACAATCCTGTGTACCTCACCACCATTATATGATCTTATACATTTCAATTATCTTTCTGTCTCCCTTTCATCTCTAGTATGAAACTCTTTGAAGATATTAATAACATGTTCTTTAGTCTTCAAAGCATAGGCCCAAACTTTCCTAGAAAAATCATCTATAAAAGTAACAAAATAAAGTGCACCACTGATACTAGGAACATTAACAGATCCACCATGAGTTTTTATCCTCAAATGACCACACACATCTGTATAGACACGGTCCAAGACATGTATTTTTCTAGATAAGGCAGGACTAAGAAAAGAAACTCTATGTTATTTACCAACTAAACAATCAATACAAGGGTTCAAACGTGTACCTCTGAGGTATGACAATACCTCTCTTTTGAAAAGTTCTTACAGCCCCTTCTCGCTCATATGTCCTAGTCGCCTATGCCACAACTCCATGCTGAAGTCTTTCTCTGTAGCATTCAACTGCTCACCATAAGCTTTAGCTGCAATCTATATAATGTATGACATTTTTCCCCATTAGCTACAATAAGAGAACTCTTACTGAGCTTCCACTGCCCTTTATGAAACCGAGCGCAAATCCGGAGATTTGGCCGAGAGGGTGAACTCGGGGCCGAGAAGGTGAACTCGGGCCCGAATCCGGAGATTTGGCTGAGAGGGTGAACTCGGGCGCAAATCCGGAGATTTGGCCGAGAAGGTGAACTCGGGCCCGAATCCGGAGATTTGGCCGAGAGGGTGAACTCGGGCGCAAATCCGGAGATTTGGCCGAGAAGGTGAGCTCGGGCGCAAATCCGGAGATTTGGCCGAGAGGGTGAACTCGGGCGCAAATTCGGATATTTGGCCGAGAAGGTGAGCTCTCTCTTTATTACCATGTGCATATTATCACATATGCGACAATATTATATATTATATATATATATATATATTAATATATATATATATTTCATCCTCCACCTAGGGTTTCGGTCAGAGTTATGGTGCATTTAATGCGCTGGGTGTCTTGTCGGGGTGGTGGCGCTTCCTCTTACCTCGGGAAGCTGAAACGACTCCCCTGGGCGCTATAAGTTTGCTGTGGGGTTGGGCAGAGACCTCACTTGTTTATTTGGCCCTCTCCCTGCTTCCATCTCGGATCTCCCTAGCCACTCTTCATCCCTTCAGTCGGTAGCTTCTTTTGAACAGGTCGCGATGACCTCCTCGGACTCCTCAATTAGTGTCAAGGTCGTTTCTCCCCCGGGGTCGAGGGAGACGAGTCGGAGTGATCCCGAGGTTGATTCCTCGGGAGCGTCTTCTGGGCCCCCGTCGCCTGTCGACGCGAGGGTTCTGAGGGATTTAGAGGTCATGATGTCGGATCATGATTGAGGGGTCACTTGCCGTGATTAGGGAGCGGTACAACATCCCTGCTGAATACGAGCTGCATGTTCCGGAGCCGGGGCAGCGTCCCTATAGCTTGGACGTTCCCGGCATGTGCATCTCGGTAGTTGCTTTGGAGGCCGGTCTCCGGTTTCCTTTGCACCCTCTCATTAAGGAGTGCCTGAGATGGTGGAAAATTTCTCTCAGCCAGGTAGCGCCCAACTCGTGGCGTTACCTTGTGGTTTTCTTGGGTGAGTATCGAGGAGCCGGGATTATCTCGACTCGGGACTTGTTCATGGCGTGTTTTCGCCTCTGCAAGAGTCGGGGCGGTTACTATCTTACCGCCCGGGTCGGTTTTAAGGTCAGCGGGGCACCTTCCAGTAACAAAGGTTGGAAGTCCTGCTATCTTTATGTTAGTGGTCCGGTTTGGGGATTCAGGCTCGATTGGTCAGCTCACCCGATCGGCAATGCCCCCCCATACCTGTCCGAGGAGGAAATCGTCCTGGTCGACCGACTGAAGGGGATTCTTTCCTCTTCTCGTACGATCAAGGAGATGACCGAGCTTTGGCTCGTCGAGGCGGGTTTGAGCCCGGCCTCTAGGGGTACTAACATTTTGTTTTACTTTAGCTTTCTTAGTTTCCTACTAACCTGTCGGTCGGGATGCAGACCGGATGGATCTCGGGGAGCTTCGCGGGATGCCCAGAGTGACTGGTGGCAAGGTTCCTCCGACCCGCCCCACCGCCCGTGAGGTCGGCGCGTCTCCTGCGAGGGAGGCTCCAAGGGCTTCATCGAAGAGGCCGGCGCCCCCCCCCCCCCACCCCCCCCCCCCCCCCCCCCCCCCCCCCCCCCCCGCCTAAGCAGGCTGAAGATGCGGGAAGGCAACAGAAGAAGACGAAAGTGCTGACGAGAAAGCACAAGTCCCGTGTCGGCGAGGGGGAGTCTCGTTCCCGCTCCAAGGGTAAGGAGCCCGCTGCATCGCCGGAGGAGCCCGTTGGGTCCGCGGAGGGGGGCGCTTCACCGGTCCACGAGCGCCCGAGGTCAATGAAGGACCTTTTCAAAACAAAGGTTCACAAGAGCGACCAGGGCTACTATGCCCTGCTAATGTCCGACTTGGGGCATCAAGACCCCGAGAAGGAGCTGAAGGCTAGGTGGACAGGGCTGAAAAATTCAACGAAGGTGTGGAACAACTCGTCGGCAGCCGAGGAGTTTGGAAGGGGGCTTCTCCATCCCCAACTGGCGCGGGAGCTGTACACGCTCCCCTATGAAGTTTTGATGGCCCGAGCCGCCAAGGAGATGGTCCTGGTAAGCTTCCCGACTCGTGCCTTGGTAAAGTGAGTTTTACTCTTTTTCTAGATCTTAACAGTCGTCCTTTTGTGCAAAGCCAACATTTCCAAATGGCGCTGGTTGACCGAGTTCATGATGCGGGTCGACTGATCACATTCATGGACTACCGGGTCAAACAGCTGCAAGAAGAGCTTGACGCTCTGAAGTCCAGGGGAGGACCGGAGGCGGTCGCCGAGGCCGAGGAGCGCGCGTCCGGGCTATGGGAGGAGCTTGAGAAGATAAAGGGGGAAAAAGCCGAAGAGCTCCTCAGGCGCGAGGCCTCGGAGAAGGAGATGCTTGCTGTTCGGGGCCATCTGGGCGACGCCCAGCAGCTGCTGAAGGAGGCCCGGACCAGGGCTCGGAGGATGGACGACGAGTTGCTGCAGACCGTGAAGGACCTGGAGAGCGCCCGAGCCGAACTGCCAGGGCAAGCGATCGCCCGGTACAAGGGGTCCCTCGGCTTCAAAGAGGGGCTGAAGCGGATGGGTCGGGTGACATATGAATACGGGTATCGGGTGGGTCGGGTGACATAAGAATGTCACAAAAGCAGTGACTCCCATGAACATTTTACACATTTTATCAAACATCACTTGGCACTTTTTCCGTTCATTCCTTATGGAGTTTTCACCTTAGGAGAAACGTAAAATACTTTGTCAAACTATGTATAAATTTCTGCATAAATTTACGAGAGATCACAATGAATCATGCTCTATGAAAGCCAAAAACCACAGGAAAGGGTGAATCAAACCGAGAAAACCAAAATTCACCAGATTTCACTTCGTAAGTCGCACCTGGTATGGTTGGTCTGGCTGTCAAAATACCTGCAAACGCATTTCAGGCCCAAAGAAGCTCAACATGAGAACGCGATCAGATCAGAACCTTAACCCTAGTTTCGAACCCAAAGAAACCTTAAGGAGAGGGAAAGCATATGGCAGAGTTCAACGACGTTTGCGGAGATCCTACAAAATCGAACCATCAAACAAAAAAGATATACGAAAAAGAGAACCGAGAATCGAAACCCTAAGTTAGAATCCAAACACGTCGCTACAAGGGGACGTGCTCAAAGGGCGATGGCATCACACTTGTTGATGAATCACTTACGCTTCTTGGATAGGAAGCAGGGGAGACCGACAACAACGACGAGGGAGTGACGATCGAAGTTGATATCGGTCTCAAGGAAACGTGACATTCCGAATCGATTGCATTTGCAATTGTTCGGGATCAAAGCCAAATGGGCATTCGCATGAACGGAACAGGCCTCGACCCATCTATCTTACAAGGTCGAAGGAGCTCACCACGTAGGCAACATTTGCATGAACCCTGTTTTATGCAAGTTGGAGAGCTTAATCGTTCTGTCCTCCTCCTGTATGGAGGAGTTTGGGTGAGAGATGAATCTGTTTATTTCAATTTATTTTATGAATCCTTCCTAGTGTATTTATTTTGGTGAAAATATCAAACTATTCTCTTTTACAATAGGATGGAATCTTATTGACATGGTGTCAATATAGTCATCCAATTTTTCCCTCAGCAAGAGTAGCTCTAAAAACAAATGATTTGTGTCATATATGTGTGGTGTCCTTTGGCATACCTAAAGAGTCAGCAACCTTAGGTCAAAATACACTAAAGCATAATTTAATATTTATTTACTCAAGGATTCATCACAGAAAGACTTACATATAGAGATCATGAAAATGTAATTTACCTTGCACTTGGGATCTATCACTTCGGTTGGATTCAACAATTTTCTACATTTTTCACACTGATCACCACGTTCAGATTCATAATTGCAATCCAACGTAGGGCACATTATATTGATGAGTTTATTAGACTAATATATTTTTAAAATAAGTAATACCAAAAATACTTCACTTAGATCACCAAAAATCTAATTATTGAATAAGAGAGTCGAATACTATATCAAAAAAATTATCATATTAAACATTAAATGTCGAGCTAGATGATTGATCAATGTGTCAAAATTTAAAATTTATGCTAAAAGTTTAGGTATCTTGTTGGAAGGATCAAATATTACATCGAAAGATTATGGGAAAGTCGATGATATACTAGTAGAGTATGCGATATGTTGAATGAAAGTGTGATAGTCGGAAGTTCAGAGAAAGTATAAAATGATTTGTAAATGTGTCGAATGTGTAATTGTTTTGGCTATGATTAAAGTTATTATGAATCAATTTGAGTTGGTATTGAGTTGAAACTATATATGTTGGCATGGATTTGATTTATGGTATAATCTCATGTTGAGTAAATAATACTATGTTTACTTAATACTCATAAATGGTAGAATATAGAATCTATATATATATATATATATATATATATAAGGCATCAAATGAGCATGGTGAATAGATAAATTTCTTAAGTCGTTTAATTTGATTTAATATCTTATAAAAATTGAAGGCGAGCAATGCTTATCGACATATACAACCAACCCAATATGATATACTTTACTGTTAAAATAAAAATTACTATCTTGTTTTGCATGACCTATAAATTACAAAGTCAAAATAAGTCTCCCTCAACATCATATGATGGCAGAGTTATAGTTTAACAATGTGTACTGCTCTGATTCTATATATTTATCTATCTCCCAAATCTCTACTATCTCTCCTGTTATTATATTATAATAACATAACTTGATACCCCCAATCGTCCACACTCGTATATAATGCAAATCTCCTCCAAAGAATGGTAAGCAGTTGGGCTCGGATTTGAGATTTATATTATTGATATACTTTTTAACCCATTGTCCATCTGTGGTCATCATCCATATATGTATAAACAATTTTGAATTGGAACGATGTAGTACGTTCATTGTCAAAATCCCATCATCTGTTATCCCAATAATCTTATGATACAATTCAATTTTTGGTAGTAGCACGAACCCCGAGATATTCCTATGAAGATCAAACCATACTATGTAGGGTGCACAATTCCAGTATATAATATTTTGTTTGTACAAAATATTAGTTTTATTTGTATAGTGTAAACTTCCAATCTTAAGCCTTTGATCAGATAATATCCATTTTTTCATGTCTGAGGAATATATCTCGAACCAAATATCACAAGAATTCTCTATTACAAGATTTACTAGTTTGTAACTAGTTGAAGTAGCTGATGGTTCGTAGGCCAATCCAATAAAGTTTTTCCTTTTACCCCAACGCTCACTGATATAGTGACCCACATTAGTTAGTGGATTCCATACGCAATAGAAGCTAGGGCCGTAAATAACCGAACTCTCCATAAGCATCAAAAGGAGTCCATTAGTGACGGTAATTAAGGATAAAATATTTGTACTAATGGGAATGGAGGATGACATAGGTTTGCAAATGTCTAAATTCCGATGTTGATTGACAGGTAGAAAGTTAATATTTCTATTATCTGCATACACAATGTAGGGTACTCTATGAAGATATAAGTGTTGTCGTGCGAATAGAAGGTCATGAGTAATGAGATGATGCCACTCTTTGCAGACCGACTTGAACCTAGAAAGGATCTTGTGAGAAAGCAATATCAAAATTTCCATGTGAAGGATTTCCTTGGGAATACTTGGCATGATATTGTCCATATTTCTCTATAAATAAAAATATAAGAAAATAAGCATGAGCTAGATATTATAATTCAAAGCAAACAAACTTTTATATATATATATATATATAACTATCACGACGTTCTTGGCAGCATACAGTGGTTATATTTATCACATATCTCAAGCACAATTAAGAAGAAGATAATCTACTACAATGAGATGCATTTTCCCAAGTTAAAATGGTACCATGAAACATGCTATCATCTTTTTGTAATATTACTTCACACAAGTTGTTTAGTCATAAAGTTCAATAACGCCAAGCAACCAATATATATATTCACAAGATAAACACAATTACATAATCAAGCTAAGGTAGATGTTGCATGAAGAAACATGCAAAAGAAGCACCGGAAGGTCATCATCGTGTGATCATTAAATAACTGTAGTATATTGAAAAAACATGTAAACCTCACTATTCATTTGCAAGAAATTAGATGATGATGATAATGATGATGATGAACAAAAGGAGATCTTGAGATGACACCACAAGATATTGTCCCAAGCGAACAAGAGGACATCAAGACTATCGAAGCCACAGCCAAACTTGTTTTAGAAATAACCATATCTTATGTATAGGGTGTCTACATTGTGTTTGCTTTCTGCTAGTTAGTGTTCGATTAGATACTCGCAAGCAAATTAGTATAGAAAGAAGTATGAGAAATGGTAACACTAGCAAAGAAGTAAGAGGGAGAAGATATCCACACTTATACTATAAGAACTCCACTTCACCAAGGTTGTTGGAGATAGCCTCATAAAAACACTACATTTTGAGAGAGAATAAGAAGAAATTATTGTGAAGGTAGTACCTAGAGCTACACGACCTTACTATTTTCTTGATTTATTATCTATTGTGAAAATTTATGTATCAATGGCAACAAAAAGAAATAATAATAAAAACAAATGAAATAGTATGGCAAGAAAATAAAAATAAAAACAAATGAACACTTCAAAATCCTACATGTCATGATTCCCAATGTTGTTTCAAATGGTTCTTGAATCATTGGGTCAGTTGGTTACATCATAAGAACAATATGCAAGAACATGTTCGAATATCTTAAAAGTAATTTAAATAATCTAGTGAAAGAGAATGATTTGGATGAAGTAGATACTTCCTGAGAGAGAATAATATGCATGAACAGGTTAGAATATCTTTGAGAATGAATTGAATACTAAAAACAATTATCTATTTGTTAAATATGCTATTTTTTTTAAATTTATTAAACACAAATATTATCTATCATATGTATCGAAGTTGTGAAAATGTCATGGCAAAGATATAATTGATAAGTTCCTTTTCTTCATCTTTTCTATCCATATATGAAAAGGACAATGTAAATTAGTATATAACAATTACACTTCTGCTAAATCATAACATGGTCAAATTATAATTTTGACGTTCAACATTATATATTAAAAGCATGTACAACGTCAATAAATAATAGTCAATTTGTAATAGCCGATGAGTTCATAAAGTAATTGGCTAAACTAATAAATTTTAAAATTGGAATGGAAGTCTACATAACAAGATTTCCGTCAAGACTGTACAATAGACTGCACAATAATTCCCAAGTATTGTGATGTTAATTCTTGTGTCCATCAAATATGAAGCTATAGTTGTGCAAGAAAAAGAGATTATTTAGACAAACCTACATTAATTCCTTAATTAAAATCCATCAATAATTTAACTTAATTTGATAGTGCAAAAGCAAAAGTATAAGAATCTGATTTACAATGCTAATGCATATTGAAATAATAAATTAATTGATAAGGTTTAAGAAATAACCTGAAGAAGCATATAAATGTAATCTTGAGATGAGATCTTTTCGCTGTGGGATTGCCCACGAATTCCACACAAGATTAAAATTTTCCTTGTGATGAGTATGATTATTGAGATAGTTGACTTAGACTCCTCTAGTCAATCATATAGCTAAATCAAAGTAAATAATAGATCTGAGAATGAAAATAAAGATAAATCTTTTGAGCATGGTCTTCATTTATATACTAAAAGGCCAATGAGTATTATCTTAAGGTACACACCTTCTCGAAAGTTCAATATTGTAACTTTTTAAAATCAGTTAAATGTAAAAAAAAATTGCTATTAGAAAAACTTCGAAAGTTTATATTTCAAATAGAATGCATAACAAATAGGAAAGAAAATCATGGCACATCCTGCATTGGAAATGTCCAATTCATGGTAAGTATATAAAACCACATAGAGAAAAAAAAAATGCAATCAATATATTCCACTCATAAAAGACAGCTCTAAAAGAATCACACGTCCATGAATCATACCTCAGATACAGATATGAAACTTAAGAATGTTATTACCTTCAGATTCTATCACAAAGGAAAATTGAAAGAGTAATTCTATGGAGCACCAATCTAAATTATACTCCAAAAATAAATTAAAAATTAAAAATTGCTTGAGAACATGATAAAATTGAACATGTAATTTATAGTGATAATGCAATGTATGGTTTGTCTATGACGTTAGAGAAAGCCGACGATCCAAATGTGCATCCAAGTCCACTGTTTATTGTACTCAAGTCAATATAAGTTATTGGAAGGTTTCTACCTACAAGAAACTAATGCCATGGGAGTAATTGTGTGCTTGTGACACTCGAGTTAGTCAATCATCTCACAAGGGATTGTGTGAATTTATTTTAATTAGAGAGACCGTCTTATAACTTAGGCTGCCCTTTTCCTAAAGACAAGAGGGTCATAACCTTATGCTATTGGTTAGTGAGACGTTATTTGCATAAATCAGAAGATCGAGTTATTTGCAAAACCTAATCTTGGCATGCGATCAACTAGTTATTAATAATGTGGCACTTGCATATCTTCCACGAGTCATGATAAACATATTATTGCTCCTCCTACAGCACTTCTAAACTTGAAGCATGTTTATTAGAAATATTTTGTAGGAGGGTCCCATAGATCCATTAAGATGCTTGGTAGGTGGAGGTCATCACTTTAAATGCACGTAGATGTTGAATGTTCGAGACGTTTCATGACATGATATGGTTGCCCTAAGTAAGAGTGTGCTTCCCATGCTTGGTGGTTGCCTCAGTTCGAGTGGGGTCTATTATAATCTTATTCTTATTAAGACTAGGATTGAGATGAGTGTGTAGCTATGTTATGAGCTTTGTTCGACGCTCTTGGACAAGAGACTGGTTGAGTGTTGTCGAGATCATTCCTAATCAAGTTTTCCCCATTAATACTAGTAGTTCAGATATCAGGTGAAAAGATTGGATATCGTGTAAAAATATTGGATATCATGCTACAAGATCAGATTTCATGACAAAGTTGATATGTCAAAGAAATGAACAATATACTGAAGAATAAGGGGATATGCGAGAGGTTTAGATGAAAAGCCAATGCCGAAAGCTTCGAAGATTTATCGGATGAGTGGTTGATTTGTTAATATCATGATTGTGGTGATCTATAGGCCAAATTGTCACTAATGAAGATGAAGCTGCTTATTATACAATAGTTTAATTTTATCATAAGATGAAAGAAGATGATATCTTGTTTGCTGATTTTGGCTATTTTTGGAGAAGGGTTATCGAGGCTTTCTTCCTCTTCTTATCTTCTCTTTTTTTTTTTTTTCTTTCTTACTACTCTTGATTAGGAAGTTATCCTAGAAAAAATATTAAAATACATTTATAGCGAGTTAATTAAATAATAATCTATCGAAAGAAACTGTGTTTATGATTTCTCCAAAATTACAGCTTCATAGGATGATTTATTTCCTTTCTAGTAATAAAAAAGTATATCAACAATATCAATTCTTTTACATAATACTAGTATCAATTTATTCTCAATCTATAGTGAAGTGAGTCATGTGATTAACACCACAATATAATAATTGAAATGTCTCATGATTTGGATGATCCATCACACTAGTGGTTGATTATTTCATGAAATCATTATTGTAATTATTTTCTCTTTTAGTATCAAAATATTACCAATGTTCTTTATTAAAACTCTTAGATATATATCCATCGAATTTATCTCACTCACTCTTGAAACTGGTTAATTAGCGTTGTATCCTAACCTATTAATTATCTATAAATAGGATATCTAGTAAATTTGTCTTCCCAGTGTGATTATGGATTTGGCCGTGAACTCATTCTAAGAGAGTAAATGATCTTCTATTGATCTATAAATTAGATTCTCCTAAAGAACTCTTTTTCTCTCAATCCGAATGACTCTGGCCAAAGATTTATCTTAGTAATCACATATGGGATATTCCTCTCGTGATACCGAGAGTGGATGATTATCTATTGACACTCAATTGCCTTCGTAAGGTTGGCTACCAATCCCGATAATCAGTTGTACCAGATTTGAAACTTTTCAAACCTCTAAGTCTGGCGTCAAAGAAAGGAGTACTCATACAAGGCATCTTTGGTGTCTCAAGTCTAAGGACCAGATACACAACTGAGACTCTGGAATCGCTGTCTGACATTAGGTATCATTAACCATACAACATTCCATAAGCGGATCAATTAGTAAACTCATTCTCCAATGAGTACATGTACTATATCCTTAGTGTCTCCACATAAGTTGCTATGAGATCAGTCGCCTCCATCATATAGACGGGTATATAATACACAGGTTTGTTCGATTATCTCGATGTCCCTCTCGAGCAATCTTTGACCGGGATTATTTAGGATCTGTGTTTAAAAGTGAATCGATCATATTATCATGACCTCATCACAATCTGATTCTCATTGCACGGAACCAAGGACATCATAATATATATGCAACATATAATTTAATGTGAGAATATGTCAATATTAATCATAAGTAAAAAGATCACACAGCCTGTCACACGTGCTATCACTCACGTGATTGGCTTGCATGGCACCTGTAACCAATAATCTCTCACTTGACCTACAGCCAATCACATATGTGTTTGTGACCATGTCGTCGGACCCCAACTCCACCTCCTTTGTAGGGTGGATGTCAATCCCAAAAACATCAGCAGCTCTTATTTGTAACAACACCGTCGCCCCCTATGGCCTGTATACCAGTGATGGCTTGTCGCTTGGTGGACCTGCCGGGCGAGGAAGCCCTTGTAGTAAAGGAAGGTGTGGAGGTAGCTAGTCTCCTTCTTGGCAATGAGGAAATCATCGTAGAGTAACTCCATCGGTAGATCAATTAGTGCCTCCTCCATTAGCCGACACATTTTTTCTTTCGATAACTACAGAGCTTTGATTACCAATGTATTTTCAATGTATCTCGCAACAACTAATCGAGCATCCATCTTGTTGTGAGTCCTCCACCGCATCCAGTGGATCCGCATAACGGGGTTCGAGCCGTGAGCACGAGAGGCACTCCACCTGGCAATCTGAGGTCGGCGTGTGAGGATATCCCGATTGTGACTTTGATACGGGTCTTTCTAACATCGTTGTGTTGTTCCTGCAAGACAAGACCTCCCGGGTGGTGGGTTCTCGGGAGGTCCCTCCGACGATCAAGTTAGGGTTGATTCGAAGGGTAAAGTCTGGCGTCCTCAACTTGGGCACCAGAGCTTCTTCTCCTCTTTGCTCATTAAAGTAGAGAGGGAGAGTGAGAGTACTAGAGAGAGAGAGAGAGAGAGAGAGAGACCCTTGAGGGCCCTTGGGGTGTCGCTTTTATACCTGTATGTCGTCGTTTTCTCGACCTCACTATTCCTCTAGCGTTTTCTGCCAACTCGTTTAATGTTGCCGGCAGCGCTGGCTACTATTTGTGCTGCCAGTTGCGTGTTGCTCCTGCTCTATTATCATGTGATTCTCTCAGGTTCTTATCATACCTGATGGTGACTGCACGGTATCCGATGCTACCCAACCTCAGGTTTGTTTGCCCGTTTATGACACGTTGCTCGTGTGTGCCAGAGGGCGGGTCCGAGAAATTGGTCATCCGGCCCCATCATTCCACATTGGTTGGCCTTGGGCTACGTCATCCGGTTTGGGAGGGGGACCATTATTATCCCTATCATTCTCTCCCACCCCCTGAGAATGAGGCTCCGCTGAGGTCTTCTAGAAGGCGAAGGGGAGGATCCTTCAGGCATGAGATTCGTATGACGGAGGGATTTAGATGTGTCTGAGGTTGTGTCGCCAAAGTTAGCCCATGTCATGAGTAGTCGGGCGAGGGTGAGTGCCGAGTTATGGGTTGTTGGGTCTGAGGGCCTTTGGACGAGCTCATTGTCTCGTTTGTCAAGTGTCATAATTGGAAGCTCTTGGGCGAGGTTAAGAGCTTGCTTGTTGACAGTCGGGACTAAAAGCTCTTAGGCGAGGCTGAGAACTCGCTTGTAGATGGTCGGGACTTAAAGCCCTTAGGCGAGGCGGGGAGCTCGCTTGTAGATGGTCGGGACTAAAAGCCCTTGGGTGAGGCTGAGAGCTCGTTTGTAGATGGTCATGGATATTCTCCTTGGGATTAAGAAAGATTTGTTTGTTGATCCGAGTCACTCATGGGGTGCCACATGTCCTGCATGGTAACTCGTCAAGCGTGGAGCGCCAGGCATCATGATGAATTGTCCCACCTTTTTGGTAAGGCAAAGCGCTAACGGGCGCTGGGGTGAGGTATTAGTTCCCCTCCCCTTATTTTTTCACAACCTTCTCTTACACTGTGCACTTCTTCCCTGCTATTGCTGTTGTTTCTTCATTATCTCTGACGCTGACTACACCAATGTTGATGACCTTCATCCCCTCCTTTTTCCCCCGATGGTTTCTCGAGCAGGTCAGATGTCTTCCACATCCTCCCACTCCATGTCCCAATCGATCAAAATTTCGACCCATAGGTATAGGGTTTTGAGTCGTCCCTCCGGGGTTCTGTGTAAGTGGTTGTCGTTGCTAGTTATAAGTGCCAGACAAGCCAATCACGTGAGTGATGGCACGTGTGATATACTGTGTGATCTTTTTGCTTATGATTAATATTGACATATTCACATATTATATTATCTACTATATATATATATTGTGATGTTCTTGATTCTGTGCAATGGGAATCGGAACGTGATGAGATCACGATAATTAGATCGATTCACCTTTAAATACAGATTCTAAATAATCTCGGTCATAAATTACTCGAGAGGGACATCAAGATAATCAGACAGACTGGTGTACTATATACTCGTCCATATGATGGACGCGACTGATCTCATAGCCAGTTATGTGGAGACACTAAGGATATAGTACATGTGCTCATTGGAGAATGAGTTCACTGATTAATCCGCTTATAAAATGTTGTATGGTTAATGATACCTAATGTTATATAGCGATTCTATAGTCTCAGTTGTATATATGGTCCTTAGACTTGAGACACAAAAGATGTCTTGTATGAGTACTCCTTTCTTTGACGCCAGATTTAAAGGTTTGAAAAGTTTCAGATTTTGTACAGTTGGTTATCGAGATTGGTAGTCAACCTTAAGAAGACAATTGAGTATCAATAGAGGATCATTCACTCTCGGTATCATGATAGGAATATCCTATATATACTTGCTAAGATACATTCCTGGCCAGAGTCATTCGGATTGAGAGAGAAAGAGTTCTCCGGGAGAATCCAATTATAGTGAGACTATGACGGATTCCGTATGTGACCTGATAGTACTATGTCCAATATACGATATCTGGGATATTAGTTGGATGAGGGATTATAGATACCCGGTAATTATGGACATACAGATCCGATGGATTTGATCCCCCTATACCGTTTGGGGACTTTGGCATAGTGGCCTAGTACATTCGTAGTCGATGAATCGAGTGAATTATTATAGAGATAATAACTCACTATATCAGAAGGAGTTCTGATGGGAGTGACTCACGGCCAGCTCGGTATCAGGCCTAGAGGGTCACACATATATAGTGGATACTTTAGCGAATGGAGGATTGGATGGAGATCCAAGCCTCTATTCTCATTAGATGAGACCCTATGCTGATGGACTCCTTGATTAAGGCCCAATTAGAGGCCTAAGGAGATTATTGGATAAAGATCCAATAATATAAAGTTAGAGGATAATTGGATGGAGATCCAATACCCACTAAGGCAGGAGCCCTAGTGTTTTTGGTGACTCTCTATAAATAGGAGGGGAGACTCATGGTTGATGGGCTACAGCTTTAGCCACCGCCTCATACTCTCCTCCCTCCCTCTGCGCAAGAATTGTGAGATCAGATCGAAGGAGTTTCGTTGTAGAGATCCATCGTGTGGATACCGCTAGAAAGGAGGACGCTTAACCTCCTTCGTCTTCTCCATCTGGATCTGGAATACAGGGATATACGATCTCCTTAGGTAAAATCAATCTCTCACGTATCGTGATTTTTTGGTTTTTACGATTTTCTCGCGACCCCAATCTTTTACACAACGATTTGATCTGTGTGGGAAACCGATATTTGTTTTGATTTTCGCTACGCATGTGATGCACCTGCTGAGGTTTTCCACCAGTCGTCCCATCGTGTAATGCTCTGGGCGACTTCGGGATCGCTGACTCCTTAGCAGCGATGTAGTCTTTTTTTTAATGTAGACTCAACCGTGACAACTCGTTGGTTGGTCGAGGTGAGGAAGAATTATTTCATTCCTCTAGAGTATGAACTTCATGTCCCTCTACCGAGGGAGCGTCCCTATGATGCTTTTCCGTGTGGCTTTGGTTTGTCAACTGACGCCCTTGAGGCGAGATTGAGATTCTCGTTGCATCTTGTGATCGAGGCGTGCCTCGAACAGTGGAGGATTTCTCCCTCCCAGATGGCGCCCAAATCGTGACGGTATTTGGTGGCTTTCTTGTGGGAGTATTATGTGTCGGGTATAAGAGCTACCCAAGAGTTGTTTATGGTTTGCTTCCGGCTAAGTCAAGGACAAGTCGGGTATTACTTGGCTGCTCACAGCGGATTTCGTGTGAGTGATGCGCCTTCCAGCAATAAAGGTTGGAAATCACGTTTCTTCTTCATTTCCTGTCGCCATGGCTGGAGATTCCCGACCGAGTCGACCTTTCGGACCGTGAGCAGCTCCGTACCGGCATTGTCGGCTGACGAGACCGAACTGGTTGAGATCCTCTGGGGGATCCTTTCCATTTCAAGGGGGGTGAAGGATATGAACCAGATATGGTTGGTCGAGGCGGGTCTGAGCCCTGCCCCTATGGGTATGTCTTTTCTGTTTTTAGATTGGGTTTGGTTTTTTTTTCTAATCATACCTTTTGTTGTGCAGAGATGTTTAACCTCGGTAAGATGAAGTCCAACGGTGGAGCGGGTAGCGGTTTGATGGCTCCATCAGCAGCTAACGCTCCTACAACAGGAGATGCTGGGGTGTCCATGGTTGAGAAGCGCCCTAGCTCCGGCCCAAAGGCGGGTTTGAGGAAACGCCTTCGAAAGGTGGCCGCTGAATAACCTGCGGACGCTTCTAGGAGCGCTGCAAGGACCTCTGCCGATAAGGGCAAAGGGACAGTGGAACTCGAGGAGGTCCCTGAGTGGGGGTACACCATGAGGGAGTGTGCGAGGTCGAAGACCAAGCAGGGGCGGATAGGTATTTCGCCTCCATCATGACGTGGCTGTAGTGTGTCAAGGGTGAGGACCCCTTGGTGTCGAGGTGGTCGACCATCTCCGGGTCCAGTCCGTTCTGGATTGAGGGACCGTCGTCCGGAGAGTACTTGCAGGGAGCTCTACACCCCACCTTGGCGAAGCAAGTGTCTGAGTGATCCTCCAAGGAGCTTATGAATCGGGCTGACAAGTCGGCAGTCTGGGTAAGGAGCGTTTCTTTTATTCATCTCTTGTTCATTCAAGCTTAACTCTTGTCTACTTGGAGGGACTTCACTTCATCAGTGCCCTCATCGATCGGGTCCATGATGTAGGCCGATTAGTTCGGAGCCAACATGAGAAGATTCTGACCCTTCGGGCTACGAACAAGGAGCTATAGGCATTCATCTGAAATACAAAAATTCCATCCTATTGTTAAGAGATATTTTCACCAAAATAAATCCACCTTAGGAGATATTTTCACCAAAATAAATCCACTGTAGAAAGGATCATAAAAGCATATGAGACACAAGCATAAACAAATTAGAGCTATCAGTGATCCCCCACCTAACATCACTCCAAAGCTTTAGCATGAGCCACAGTCCACCTAATTTATTAGATAGAATAAAACAAAAGCGCATCAATTCCACCTCATAATGTCACCTAATTTATCTCCATATCAAGTTTAATCTTTATCATATTAGATACCTTATTTTTCTAACCAAGAGGAATGAGTCATCTCTATATAGTTATAGTCAAAACATTATCAAATATGCTTTTCTCATGCACAAGAGGCTTTAGCCTATTAACCAAAGATTTGATGATAACATTACAAGAAATATTCATGTAAAACCAGTTTCTCATATTTATTTTTTATAGGATCAAAGTGATATATGTCTGACTACAATGGATTAAAACAAAATGTCAGCAATTTTCTCATAAAAAAATTGAAATAAACAGATTCATCTCTCACCCATACTCCTCCATACAGGAGGACAGAATGATTAAGCTGTCCAACTTGCATAAAACAGGGTTCCATGGAAAAAAAAAAAGACATACAAGTTATGGAGTTGAATCCAATTCATTTCTGCTTTGATGCTAGCAAACACATGTTTTAGATGTCCTTCCAACAATAGTTGTTAAAATTGGACCGATCTGATCGAAAAAATAAAAAATCCACTTTATGAAATGAATTATTTCTTATATATATTCATCATGTAAATAAAGTTACTCTTCTATTTACTTTTTGATAGCATTTCAATCCTTATAGGAAAAGAAAGAGTAATGTTTAATCAAGATATGCACAACGTAATTCCTCTTTCTAATCGCTCTCTTTATCATTCTCTGTTCTCTCATTGATCTGCCTTTTTTTTTTTTTTTTTTGCTCTTTAATTTGTTATGGTCATTTCTTATTTAATTATTCTTGTCTTGTATATGGTCCTTCAATTTCACACTCATTTTTTCCTTCTCTTGTAAGATAACTCAGTTGGGTGTAAATTTCTCCCTTTTAATTATCAAATCTTTTACCAACATTTTCATAACACTAGATATTATTATGGAAGTTTTTTTTTTTTTTGTTAATCTTATATACGTAGGTATGATTTATTTTTAGAATATTTGATACCCCTAACAATTCACTGGAAGTTTCACTTGATCTCCTCCTCTAAATCGATATCATGGTGTCTGCAAGACTGACGATTCAAGCTCGTATCTCCATGCGTTTGTTCTTGTGCGGAGCACGGCGCGGAGGCTGCCACTGACCTGGGAATCGCCCCCAACCTTGGTGCCAGGCCGTATTGCGCAGGCACAGGGGTAAGACGACAGAGAACATCTTGCATGATTGATCTGCTGACGGGACGTTCTGATGCTCGTCGTTTACTCGCTCGGCCGACAGGAATCATCGTCTACTTGCTGGACGAGCTCCTCCCTCCCCATGCGCTGCCAAACGTAGGACCCCGCCACCTGTATTCTCCATTCCGATGTGGTCAAAATCCTCTCTCTCCCTATGCACCTCCTGGCATGCATTTGCAATGATTTATCTCGATCATGGATTGAAGTGATTTGCTTGGGTTGCAATCTTTAGGTGGGTTTTGTGTTTGTATCAGCTGAACATTCCTGGTTTTATCCGGTTTTGGTGGGAGGTAACATTCCTTTCTGCTAAGAGAGATAGAGAGATACTACTACTACTACGATACTGATGATACAGCGAAGTCGCAGCTAGCACTAGCGACATATACCACCGCAGAGGAATTCACGTTACAGGTGAAGAGAAGTATCGACGTCTGCTTCCTTGCTCGTGGAAGAGCTTTGAGCAGGGGTTGCATGGGGCCACAAGCTCATGGACAGCGAGGTGTCGGGTGTCTGGGACTGGTGATGGAGTCGGCCGGAAGCGGCGCCAGGGAACAGCCACTTGGGCTGCTCGAGGGGAACGCTCGGACTCCTGACGACGACCGACCGGTGCAGTTGTTGTCTCTCCTTTCTCATCTCTCTAACTCTCTGCAGCTGCTTGAACCTCTCCTGCAGCAGGGCGATGGAGGAGTTGAGGTCGACGGGGTCCGTCGTGTCTTCCCTCCCCATGGCAGCAGGCAGCTAGCTCCAGGCTGAGTAGGTGAGTGGGAGTGGTGTGTTAGCTCGAAGGTGGCAGCGCAGTGTCGGATTTATAGGGAATGATTCCTGTCTTGTTGCATTAATTTTCACACGCGTATCGGTGCCCTCTAATTGATCCAGGATGATGCAAGGCGAGTAGGAGGAGAATCTACGGGGGAAGGCAAAGTCCCAAGTGCTAAAAGCTGTGAAGGCTGTCTCAGGAGTTGTTTGGTGGATGGGAGCAGGGCCAAAGCCACTTTTTAAAGGGAGATAGGGGTGAGGGAGTAGACCAAGGAAGCATGGAGGTATGCATTTGGAAGGGAGTTTTAAAAAGAATAAGATTATGTGACTGGTTTGTCCTCTATCACTTGCCCAGATTGCAATCTCTTCTTGATCACCTCCTGTTGTTGTTCTATTTTATGGGGGGGGGGGGGGGAACAGCCTCCCCAGGTTCCTTACATCTCTTCCATTTCTTGGGTAATCTAATCATGCATGCTTCTCACCACAGAAGCAAAATTTTTAGCTGTCCTTAATGGATTGAAGGATTTGCATGTACCGTCCCAGCAGAAGGCTGTGCTGCTGCTGCTGCTGCTGCTGCAGTTTCAATCTCTTACGTCTGCAACTTTCTACTTTGTCGTGAGCCATTTGGATGGGAAGGGAGGAGGGACTTCTGCTGGTCTGATGGCAGTGGCACTTATGCTGCTGGTGCTGTTCTCTTGTCATGCTTCGTTTTCCTTCTTGGAGTGACACTGCCATCTCCACATCACCATCCTTTTTCGCTTGTTCTGTGAAGTAGCCTTCAATGGTCCTATAGTTCCATTTGCCGTGGCATCAATGTTAAAGCTGTGGAGTATCTTCTTCTCTAGATTGATGGGATTGAGAACAAGCAACTAAGAGCAAGCATGATGATATGTAACCTCATCTAGTTTTGCCTGGAGAATCATCATCAATGGGGAATTAATCTGCAGAGTTGAGTGAGTGCCTAAGATTCTGCCATACAACATGATGTTTTTGGCAATTCCATCCCAATTTGTATCCATCTTATAGCACATAGAAATCCAATGTCCACTGAATCCTGATTTGTTTATTTCAACAATCTTAATATAGTCTGTTTCGACATAAAAATCCATAACTTGTTTCCTTGAGTTCAGGTTATGCTAAATCTTTTGAACTATTTGTTTTTTCTTATACCACATATTGCCTTAATGTACAGTCCATCTTCTAAATCAGTAGTCCAATTTCTCATCTCCGTTCATAAATGAGTGGATTGATATCCACACAAGCCATGAAGTCTTCACCTTTCCTTTTCATCTGATTTGCTTATGCTAGCTAGAACATAACAATTCCTTGTATGCACACAGATTTAAGATTCAGCTCTGCTCTTCCAATTTCATAAACTTCAATCTCTAGAAGAACCCACAGGACTTGTAGTTATGCTGCGATCAAGAAGTATGTCCTTGTGTTTCCTATTGGTAATGACATGTAAATGCCATTAATTAAGAGCACACCAGAGATAGAAGTTAACCAGAACTGAAGACATGATTGAACAGCCAATCGATGCAATGATAGAATAGATTTTTGCTTGATTTGTCAACCACTGATGGCAGCTTCTCTTCATTTCAAACAGTGAAAAAGGACTGGTTGTCCTCTGTTTGGAGCATTCCACACTCACTTCGGATCTACACAACTCGAAAGATAGCGATGGAAACAAATCTTGTATGAAACTGAACCTTCTGAAAGCCACTTCATCTAGGACCTGCAGCATCTCCATTTTTGTTGCTTGCAGACCGCAACGATTGATGAAGACATGAGTTCATGGAAGGAATGGATTTCTATATCATTTACATGAAACTTCAAATTTCTGATTGCCGACGCATCAAGAGCCTTGCAGCAACTCCTTTGTCGTTGCTTGCAGACTCCAGCAGCAGCTGGTGAACACATGAATTCACAGCAGAGCTTTCTCCATGGTCAGTCAAAAAGGATGGCTACTCCCCACCCACCCAACAAAAAGGTCGCAAATCCATGGGAGACGTTAAATGTCAAGCACTTATCAGTGACTTTTGACGGTGCCAAACTTTTTTTGACTATGGTTTGCCAATGCTTCCTTCCTTTTTTTTCACATATTTCTGCATAAGCCATCCGTTGCCTGAGAAGTCGTGATCCTTTCTTTTTCTTTCACCTTTCCATTGTGAAGTTGCTACCGCTGATCAATCTGGGACAGATGCCAAGAATTTGCTTCCTTTCTGTGAAAAGGTTAAAAATGGTTTAGACTTGCAATGATCTCCATCTTCTTGTGAGAAATGAAATGGAACCAAGTTCTGATTTCTTTTTAATTGAGCCATAATAAATGGTATAATGAAAATAACAGTTCGGTAGGGTTACACCACAATCGAAAAGCCTGGCTGTGATATGCTGATTTCAATGTTTTTTTTTTTTTTTTTTGGTTCAATAAATAGATTGTGATATGTTTATTTCTTTATCCTTTTTCTGCATCATTATCCTACAGTAAAAACAAACAGTAATCAGTTGACATGCAAATTGGAGAATGACAAAACTTTTATGCTTGATCTATGATTCAAAGGAACATTTCAGTTTAATCTATAGAAAAGGGAAAATAAAAATAAAAAGTAAAAGATTATGATGATGGGCATTCATTTAGCCTAGACAGCTCAGCTCTTAACTTTTACATCTCAAGATTCTTGTGACTTTAAAGGTTAAGTTTTCGTTCTGAAATATTAGAAAAGGTTTTATAGTAACTTACATAAACGACAAAAGGATGTCATTTTGGAAATTAGCATATTGCATGCAAGGCATCTGATCACGATTTTTATAAAGCTACGATTTCATTCTAATCCGAACATTTTTAGTTATCAATCATGATTTATTCATATCTAAAATTATCTATATATTTTCAAAAAAATATAATATGTAAATTTATCTCATTAAATCTGAGTTAGTAGAAAAAGACCACTCTCAATTTCTCAATTTTTGCTGATGCTTTTCAACTTAACAAATATTCAGATCACATTCTACACTCTCATAAACTAATTTTCAACTTATCAAGCGGCTGGGATTGTCATAATCATTGGCAAAACAGCTGTGTGTTGAACTCTGTGCTACTTCTGAGGCAGATTTCTCACATAATACTGAGGGTACGTAGGAAGTTACAAATTTAAATCCCCATAATTATAGTCATACATCATAAGCTATCAACATAAAAAGAAGATGTGTAGCCACCATCATTAATCTGCATTAGATTACAGTACTCATCATGTTATAAATGACTGATTCTATAAGACAACTCCTCTAAAGAACCACTATCAGCTCTAAAACTAAAATACAGAGTCAATAATAATGGGAACACTAGATACAGTAGGATGTCATAACATAAATGACACCAAACACACCCAAAATGCCTCAATGTTTACAGTATCATCCCAATCATTCATTCAGTGAAACCACTCATGCGGATTGTCGCTAGAATAGCATAATCTTTTCTACTTCCATCTTTGTCGATGGCTGACTAGGACTGGCGTCACATTATAATTGCCAACCAGGCTGGAGAAGTTGCATCAAATCCTAAACCAGAGAAGCAATGACCACAAATTTGCAACAGGATATATAGATATCAAGATCTTCAAATAAAGGATAACATCATAATCACCAACTAACATGCTGCATGCTGCTAGCCAAATTTTTGTCCATGAGAAGCAACAGCCTCAGGAACCAATATATTGCTTATCATGATTCATCCATAAGAAGCAACATCATAAAACTCGTACTTATATATAAACATAACAACAATTTGTCCAGACAATTTATATTTTGATGAAGTATATATCTTATAGTTACCAACCTAATATACAAAATTTAAAACAAAACAAATATTGTTTCCAATTCCTAAATAGTATTCCATATGATTTGATCAGCTTCAATGAGAGCACTGCAATATAAAGAACCATAAGTCTCCACTGGTAAGTTTATCTAAACAAAAGGCAACTAAGCCAAGGATATGGCAGGCATATTACAAGTTCAGTGAAGAAGCAACTTCACTTTTGATATCCTAGTGGGTAAAAAGATGAGCCATAACTTGTTCCCAAACCAGACATGGGGTAACCGCCGTTGGATGCTGGCCTGTTGTATAAACTGGAGCTAGCATGGAACTCTGATGGATAAAGATAAGACCTCACTGAAGGTTTTCCACTCAATTCGATAGTTCCAGGAATACTAGGGGGTGCAGCATCATACAGAGCTGCAGTTGTAGTAAGGCCATAGGACCGACCCAGACCCAAACCCATGTATGACGATTGCTGCTCAATCAAACCCAAATTGGACTGATTTTGAGCACATGAAGGAGGAGGGTGAGAATGAACAGGATATGATAAAGTTGTAGATGAGCGAGGCCGTTTATTGGAAGGCTGCTGCTGCTTCGAAGTTCCTGAAATCATGGCAGTAGCAGCTGTCGCAGTTCGATTCTTGTCTGCCTTTTGTTGCTCCAACCGAGTAATACGCTTCTGAAGATCCTCACATGAAAACTTGGATTCAAGTTTGCATTCCTCGACAGTTTTAATCACCGCTTTCGCAGCAGCAAGCTCTTTGGAAATAGCCTCATTCTGTAGCAGTTTATGCACAAAATGGAGCTGTGAATGGAATCGTGGACACCTTTAATCAACGACACCTACAGAGGGTACCCATGCATACCTGTAACTGACTAGAATTATTTCCTCTCTTTTGTGCTCCTTGAGCAGCCTTTCTGGATTCTTTTAGGTAGGCTTCCAAGAGAGGTACTGGAGGGTACTTGTCAAATAAGTCAAGAGCATGGACAAATTTGATAGCCTCAAGTTGTCTGCTCTTGCTGTTCAGTTTCCGAATAAGATCTGTCACAAGCAAAAAGGTTGCTTGTAGGTGTTACACCATCCTTTAGTGCGAGGGCACCAGAACAAAATATTTAAAGGCACACATTGTACAAACATAATAAGCAAATAGCAATGCCACAGGCACCAACAAACAAACGCACTAAGCAATCCAACCACTTTATTTGTAGAAAATCAGGTACAGTCGTACAAATCAAACCCAGTTTTACATGAGATGTTATTTTGGGCTGCTCTTGTGAGAGACGAGGCTTTGTTCTTACATCAAGTATAAAAGACCATGGTTAATACCCTAATCGAATGAAAAGACCTTTAACCGTATAAATGAAAAGACAAAAAGGTAAGTGAAATATCAAGGTCTCAAAACAAAGCTGCAACTCACAAAACATCATGTTTTTAATCAGAGACCAACAGAGCTTAACAAGCCAAAAGAAAAACACAATGAAAATTTCTCGAGATTTATACCCTAAAAAATGACTTCCAGACACTATATCCTCAGTATCTCCACATGCTGATGGTTAGAAGTAGGAAGAGTAAGGATCAACATTTACACAAATGAGGATCAGTCTTCAGAAAAATGTTTCCGGAAACAAAATTACTGAAAAAGAAAACATGCTATAAAATAAAATCTCAAATGTTTGATAACAATGACAGTGACTTACAAACAGGTAAAATCTAGTAGAATGTTAAATTACTGGCTTGATTCACTAGAACATATTCACATAGTCATGTTCTCAATGTTAAGGCTCAAAACAAACGAACGAAAACCAAAATATGCCTCAGAGAAGGATTATACAGCATAAAATACAAGAACCCAATCCATCCTGGCTGTTAAGTTTTCTTTATTGGCAAACTAACAATTATAACTACAAACAGAAAAAACCAAGAAAAAAAGATCAGGCTGATTAACAACAGATATTTTTTAATAAAACCAAGAAAATCAAAAGATGAATCCTAAGCATACCCCTGAATGTTGATAACTTTTGGCCATAACACTAGTCAGCTAATGAAAATGACAGAACAATCACTTGATGTTGAAAATGATGCAACCATCACAACTACTTTAATGCATGAGAAAATATTAGATCCCATGAGACAATTGGATAAGGTGCACAAGAGAATAACTTAAAAAACAACTTTTCCCCTAAAAATTCATCAGAACTAGTAATAATCCTACTAGTTGGGTACACAAGCAAAATGTTGGAGCTCCATGGATTTGTTGAGCCAAATGGACAAATCAAGTCACAGTTGGGAAACCAGAACAGAGATCCTCCACGGTGATTCTTCCCTAATTCTCTCCTATAATGGCTCTAGCATGCAAAATACCAATGAAGAGAGGACCAGGACCCTCATGACCAATAAAAACCAACAAGAAGGGCCTTCACAAACCAGATCCTAGCAGCAACCTTTGATCAACCAAAAGGTATTAAGTGCCAAAAAAACAAGGGAAGAGATCATGTTTTTACTTGTGAAGGATCATATCAGGACATTACATCTGAAATATTAGGAATAATTGATCATAAGAAGTATAGCAGATTTAGTAACTGTACTATGTAAGAAAAGAATTATAAACTGGAACTACTGAATTAGAACATGTTTTAATGCCTTGGGCAAAAGATCTTCTTGAGGAACAAGATCATTAACAAAAAAGATTGCTGCATGACCAAAAGGTGAGTCAGGTGATGACTAAACCATGATATAGAAGCAAAATATAATACACAAAATATGACACATCATATTTTAAACTGGAACTACTGAATTAGAACATGTTTTAATGCCTTGGGCAAAAGATCTTCTTGAGGAACAAGATCATTAACAAAAAAGATTGCTGCATGACCAAAAGGTGAGTCAGGTGATGACTAAACCATGATATAGAAGCAAAATATAATACACAAAATATGACACATCATATTAGGAGTTAAAGAGAAGACAAATGCAAACAAGAAGAATATCCAGCATCCAAGTATGATAAAATGCATGCTCACAGACTTCATATCAATGAAGACGGAAAACAAAAAATCAAAGAACTGTTTGCACGATAAGAAGCAATAGATTACCGGACATCTTTTGGACAAGACCGAGTCTCTTGCAAAGATCAAGAGCTTGCTTCCTCCGTGAAATCAAAACAAAAAGATCCAGAATTTCATCCGTATTGAACTCCGAAGCCAACCTGTAAGTTGCCACGAGCTGCAAAAAAGCAAAAGCATCCATCCCTTTATCGCTGTCATCCAAAATCTTCCCTTTCCACTCCGCCGCTAATTTCTTGGCCTGATCCTTCACAGAAGACTTTATTTCGGGTGCCAAGATCTGGACCTGCTCCAAAAGACTCAGACAAGTCCTCTTAATCACCTGCACATCCCCATCCTTCTGTCCCTCGGCTCTTGGGCGGTGAAACCCGTCCATGGCATCAAGGACCAATTTAGCTGGGTCTGGTGCGGACCGAATGGCAGCACCGAGCTCTTTGCGTATCTCGGCGATATCGTTCCGGTTCACAATGATGTACGATCTCAGTCCCACGCCATCCATGTTGACGCAGAGAGACCTGAGCTCACGCCGGGGTACGACCTCCGGCGCAGTCTCCGGGTTGGCCTCGGCCTTCACAGAGGAGTGGGACTTGGACTCGAGTTCGCGGAGGCGGTCACCGATGAGGCTTTCAATCGAGGCAAGATGATCCTCTAGGTCCTTCCACTTGAGGGTGAACGATGCCAGGCAGGCCGAGACTGCCTGGAGGGCCTCGAAGGCCTTCCGGAGCTCCTCCTTCTTCGAGGGGATCGACGCCATGGCCGCCGCGATCTCTGCTGTCGCCATGACCTACGATACGACAATCCTACCTTAAATCTACGGAAGACTGTGATCGAAAAGAAGAGTCACAACAACAACAGCGACGACGACGAACGAAACCCTAATCGATGGAGCGCCCAATCGCGGTAAACAAGGAATCATGGGGAAGAAGAGAGGACAGAACGGTGGGTTGCGTAGATTTATCGGGCACGAACTCAAATCCGACCCGACGTGGGTTCCTGCTTTCCTAATCGAATCCAAAAACCCGAGTTATGTGTCGGATAGATCGAGTGCCCGAAAAAAAGAACCCGACCCGATAGGGTCCCTATCAACGGTTGGATTTTGATTGTACGGCTATCTTTTCTTTTTTTTAGATTACTTGTGATACTTATACCAAATATACTAACCAATCTAAAAAACCTCTATTTTTCATTGAATTATAGTATTTTTCAATAATATAAAAAAATAGTATAGCATAGTACAATATCATGTGCTAGGATAAAAAAACGAGAGAGAAAGAGAAAATAAATAGACCTAAAAAAACATATATTGTTGATTGTTAAATCAAGCATATATTTGGAACTATACAAGCAAAAGGACGTTGCTAGAGAAAAACCGAAAATAGACATCTCCGAAGAAATAGAAAAAAATCAGAAAATTATTTATAAAATTCTAAGATAATCATACCTCTATCTTTTAACGTGAGAGTTTGATGCACACGTCATATAATATTAATGTCCATTTGAAAAAAAAAGGTATAAAGATATATGAAAAAAAATTACTTACACAAATTGAACATGCGAGATTAATATTTAGAAGAATGTTGATAGGAAAGATACGTAGCGCATAATGATTGAGATGACTGAGTTTGAACTATGGCTAGATATTAGAAACTAAACTTAATTATGTTCAAAGCAACTAGGGGCATCGGGTAAAGGATGAGACCGTGCAAGGAGGGATGGGTTGCTTAATGACTGAAAAAGTTATGTAAATCTTATAAAGGTGAGGAGAATTACTCACTTAAATAATTTGACACTCATACAATACGAGGGCTTGTATATAGATGATGTATTGTCCATAACCATTCCAAGGTGATCGGAACTCATCGTCATAGAGCATGAAAACTTTCTCTTTTGGCAAGAGAGGCTGAAGTGTATAATAAATTCAGTATATTGCTAGGCTTTAAGGGGCATAACAGTGTTGTATTAACGAAGAGCTATAATCTAGCTTAATAGTACACAATCTATTTAGCAAAGCAGAGTAGTCAAGGGGATGTTGATCTCTAAAACTTTTAGAGGAAATAAAGTAAAGATAAAAGTTACTATAACGGGACAAATATCTGTATGAGATAAATTTAGATTCTCTAGAGGGAGAATCATATATAACGAACCACACATGTTGAAGGGTCACTTCAAGGTGATAGCTCTATAAAGTTAAATAGATTGAGCAAGCAATGAGGAATTGCATGATCTCGCATGAGGTACTGTGTTGGTAGATATATTATGAGATTAAGTGATGGAGCAACCCTAAGCAACACCACATAAAAGTGAGTCGATGTGATGATCACACGAAGCAACACCACATGAATAATGGTAGGCACAAGGTCACCATCAACTCAATACAAACTGAGGAGTGGAGTAACTTGAGTAAAACTTAGTAAAGTGAACACAAGCTACATAATGGGAGCCGAAATAAAAGATAGAACATAGAGCAGATGTATAAAACTTTCCTTGGATAGAGGCCAACGACATTAACTATTACAGAAGCAAGAGCGAGATCATTTCATTCTATGAGTCCCTCATTTTGACAAAGTAGACTCATCTTACATGTGCTAAAGTCGAAGGGAGCTTCAAGACCCATGCACCTTATCTCGAAGAAACAATTGATAGAGGGAATAAGATGACTCAACCTTAAAAGGTGATGATAGGGTTAAAAGGCCTTGGTACATGACAAGAGAACATAAAGGTGGGTAATATTGAAGAATATGCTATAGTGTTACCATTCGAGTTGCCACAAGGGAAGCTAAGCGCAACAAAGATTATGTTAGGAGCAAGGGCCGAGGATCCATACAATAGCACACCAAGTTTTGTGAAGTCAATGAACTTCGAGAGTTGTTAGGTGGTAGACTATTCTATATCTATGTTTCGTTCGTATGTGGCCCAAGAGTAGATGGACAAAAGTCAATTGCCAAAGAACCAAAAACTATCGAAAGTGATAGAGGCTCTACGATGTGCTAGTAGAGGCCACACACAGAAAGATTATAGTCTGAGTTCATCTTATGGAAATTAGAATACAATGAAGATATCATCAGAAGATGACATAGTGCAATGAATCATGGTGGAATAGTTTGAAGCAATACAACATACACGGGAGAAGTCTCATGAGGGACTTGCTCATACGAATATACGATCGAGAGCTATTAGGAGCTCCACTTCAATGAGCAACATAATGACAATAAGAGCAATAGACTCAATGGGTGAATGTCATAGTACCATAGAGGTGGGTTTCTATGTGTGTACCCAATTTAACATTGGATAAAATCTTTAGTCATCAATATATGAGGGTTATATACTATCGAGGAATATTCTGAGTATAAGTACCAGTGAGTCTTATGGGAGGGAGAGGAGACTTAATCATATTTACTTAAGTGAGTCTAGTAAGTTAGAGGACAAGGCCAAGAGAATGAATGTTGCCAAGGATATAAAGGAAAATAAAATTGATATGAACCCCCCAACATAATGGCTAAAGTCATGCATGAGACTGATAGTCTATCTTTTTATTGACTAAGGAGAACTGCTCGAAGAACACATAGGTGTTGAAGTAGGTGGTCGAAAGGGGTAAGAAAGTAACGATGAGTCCAAAGAAACTTAGCTACAAAAGTCAAAGTGTCGATTATGATAGAGGTGGACTAGAAGGAGTGTCATAGTGCTACAAAGGTATATCTACCAATCGCAAAGAAAGAGGCATAACTGTGAGATGACGGATAGTAGGACCATAGGCATGCTAGCACCATAGTACCATAAAACCAGAACATTTGTAGAGTCATCGATCCCTTATTCTCATAGAGGAAGAAAACACACAATTATGAAAGGGGGTCGAGAGGAGGAGAATACATAGGGAAACTTAAAGTAATAAGATAAGGCCAAGGAACCTCGTAAGACTAGTGTCGATAGACTTCTCATCAAGATAACAAGGATGGTCTTTTTCTTCATTTGAGAGACTTATAGGAACTAGCCAAGATCAATATAACTCGATTAACTTCACACTAGTGTTAGAGTCATTGGTATTAAAGTAGTATTAGCATATCAAAGTTTGACTACTCAACAATAGTAATGAAGAGCAATTGAGAGACAAGAGATGCATTGCAACTTGAGTAGAATACTAAAGATTCAACAAAAGTGAGGAGATATAGCGTCTATAAAGGCTTCAATGAGGATGTTAAGGAATAAGTGGAGAAAAATATCACGAATAAATCTATATAAAGGGTATTTGATGTAATGTTTATGTATATATATATCTCTCTCTCGATTTTATTCATGATTTACACAACATATAGAGGGCTTGCAGTATGCTTGCTAATCTCATTTCAGTCGACTCTTGTGACTATTTTAGTTTTATAAATATAGGTTGGGTTCAATTATCACTTGGAGATAAAAATTGCCTAAAAATAAGTCATTTAGATAACTATTTCGGGGGTTGTTTAATACCATAGAGCTACCAGGGTGGTACATGGCTGGATAAGCTTTTGGGGTAATATCTAGAGTTGGTTCACTATCTTGATTCCGTAATAGTATCATGCGGGTATTTGTTGGGACTTTTGACTATCGTGGATCACCTTAGAATATTTATTGTGTAATTATTTATTCATATTTTATGAAGCCTATGCATGTAATTTGCATTGTTTATCAAATGTTTATGAAATGTTTGTTTTTATGATCTTGAATTAAATGTTTCTTCTAACTCATATTCTCTTTTACAAGTTCTTAAAGGACCATAAAAAGTTTTTGAGAGATTAACCTTTTACGAATGGACACACAAGGGTGTCATATGACATAGGCAAAACCATTTAAGTATATGATAGACTAAATATTTTTTTATCGATCGATCAACCTTTCTTTGGGTGTCCTATAATACTATAACATCGGATCAGTAAGATACTAATAGAAAATTAAGATAGTCTTAACTATATGTTGTATTAACTAATAATTTTAATAGAAAAAAGAAAGGAACAATTCATAGGGTTTTCGCTTCAATTGCATAACAACAACATTCTTCGCTTTAACTGTCACTATAGCTTGACCATTACTTAGAGTCGACACCTTTGCAAGGATAGTATCATCAGGAAGCTCCAATACAGGCTCATTATTATCATCAATCATTTGATTGCCTCCTAAGGTATCATCATGCATATATGTTAGAATAATTCAAATTGATAAGATTAGATAAAATAAAAGATAAAAATTTAAATTTAGATTAGATTAGATGAGGATGGGATTTATTGGGATATGATAGATTTTTTCAATGTTTTAAAATATTTATACTTTATCTTTTAGTCAATATAAATAAGTGCCCTTGGATTAATCCAAAGACTGCAGATTGAAAGTACTCCTAGCTTCCTCTACTATTTTCTTCTTATTCTCCTTAAAGTTTTACAGAAAAACCAACTATGATATCAAAGCATAGTTTAAAGAAAATCAAAGGGAGTACATCAATTAAAAAGAAGAAAATACTAGTAAATCCAAAAAAAGAAATAGAAAAAAAGATGTTAAACATTAGAGTAAGTGTTCATTATCAATTTTCTATCTCCAAAGGTATTAATTATCAATTTTAGGTTGTTAAGATTAAGACTCTATTTATTTTATATGGATTATGAAATTTGGTAGAAAATAATTTTGTTCAATATGATTTACAAGATATTTATATTACTAAAGATCAAATATATTGAATGAATGAGAATATACATAAAGATACAAGAGCATTTACATGTTACAACAATCAATAGATGAGTTTCTATTTCTCAAAATCATGATGACATCAATATCAACAAAAGCTGAAAAAATATTAAGTAATATGTTTGGAGACAAATAAGGTAAAAAATTTATAGCTTTAAATTATTCGATGTGAATTTAAAACTTTTATGATGAAGGATTCTAAATATATCATTGATTTCTTCTCAAAAATTTCTTCTGTTATGAATCAAACGAGATCTTATAGTGAAAATCTAAAAGATCAAACTGTACTAGAAAAAGTTTTACGAAGTTTATCTTCAAAATTTAATATGATTTCTACTACTACGGAAGAAGCTAAAGATATAAGTATATTGTCTATTGATGAATTATTTAGCTCTCTTCTAGTTTATAAACAAAAAGTGAATAGATCTTTAGATAAAACCTTAGAACATATTTATCAAATGAAAATAGTTCAAAAGAAGGTTCCAAAGTAAAATTCATAAATCAAATCTCAAGATAGAGATCAAAATAGTAGAGATCATGATCGAACAACTGAAGGTCAGAGGAACGCGAACGAAGGTAACAAAGAAACCCGTTGATGTTTTTGTTGTAAAAAATTTAAACATATTAAAAAATGATTGTTGGTACAAAAATAAAAATCTAAATGTTACTCTCTATTCTTACTGTAAAAAATATGATCATCTTGAAAAAGATTATTGGAATAAAAATCAAATAAATTATTATGAAATAATAATAATGAAAAAAGGATGAAAAAAATATTTTATTAAGAATATTCTAGATCTATTTGATTTTTGAATAGTAAATATAGTAATTATATGATAGGGGATAAAAGTTTGTTCTAAAGGCTTGATGATTCAGTTAGATCTATTATGCATATGAGAAATAGCAGTACAATTCAAGTAAAAGAAAAGGAAATAATTATTTTAAACACCAAATTTGGTAAAAAAAAAGTTATTGATATGTTGTGTCTATTCTTGATTTAAACTAAAATTTTATTAGTATTGGATAAATAATGAAAAAAAGATATTATACTATTTTTTATGATGAAAAATATTTGATTTATGATAATAAAATTGATAAATTGATACTAATTGTGAGGATGACAAAAAAATAAAATATTTTTCTTATTATTTTTGAATTTTTCCTTACATTCTACAAATACACGATTGTCATCAAGCAAGAAGAGAAGCCTCATCAAACTCAACAAAATCATTAAGACACAAATATAAGAATAAATAAACGATGATAAGAATGAAACTGACAAAGTACCATAAGATAGGTCGGTCAATAGTTTTTTCCAGGTCATCTTGCGACCTGAAGATTGAGTAGACGATGAAGGCTGGGTTGATACCTTCTTAGTAGTCGGAGGTACCGGCGGAGAAGAATCCTATGTTGACGCATGAAGATGAGGCTGCAAGGGGGCCAGAGATTTCCCAACACATGAAGCCGATGGTGGCGAGGAGTCCACCATGATCGCCTTGCCCTTATCACACTACGAAATCTTTGGAGCTATGTGTCTATCATATCTCTCTTAACACGCACATAGAAAGAAGAGGGATGAGTTCTTGAAGGAGAAGCGGGGATGGGGTTTCCCATCACCATGGCAAGAAACATTAAGAACTTCTCTCTTTTGGAAGTTAGAGAGAGAAAGAGAAACTACATTCAACATCTATTGTTTAGATTTTTATTACTAGTGGTTATAGATTCACTCCCTATACAGTGAGATATCTACTGCTTGCTTTAGATAATCATAAATCTTTATGTTCATGGTCATATACTTATGGATTTAAGGATGCACTTGAATAAAAGGGATTAATTATATATTACCTTTTATATTTAGATTATATTAGTACGATAGTTATTGTGTTTAAAAAAATATATATTAGGATCCCTATAATTCTAAAAGTAAAGCAAATAATCTCATTTGTCTTAATATTTTTTTATTGTATTATAAAAAACATATCGCGTGATATGAAAGTGATAGATAATTCAACATCTATTTTGTTAAACTATTAAAATTATCTTTTTGATTAAATTACTAGTAACAAAAAGAATATTAAAATTATCTTTTTGTTTATCGCTTTTACATTGATGCAATGTGATGTTTAGTATAAGATCTCAATATAAATTTTTTTAGAACAATAAGAGTTATTTGTTTTATTTTTAAAATTATAAGAATCTCAATATAAATTCTTTTAAGTAAAAAAAAACCTACCAAGTAAAAGGGATGATATGTAATTAGCTTGATAGAATTATTACTTTTAACAAATATATGCTTTCTAAGTGATGTCTAAATCTTATCATTTAAAATTTCATTAATCAGACCGTATTTTTATTCTATCATTTGATGTTGACCCCCAATAGCTCCCTCCCTCCTCCCTAGTTTATATCAAGTCCAATTACCCACCATAGGATGGGCATCCTTCACTTCTACAGTTAAAAGTCTCGCAAAAGAGAGATGGGAGCCATTGATGTTACCGTAGCTCTGTTGCTCATTTCCAATGTCATCATCCTCAGAGCTTTTGCAGTCGCTGGCCCAAAAGTCATCATCGTCGGAGCCGGCATGTCTGGTAAAAATTTTAGTCAGTTTCGCCTTAAGAGTAATCGATGCATGCTCTTCAAGCCTCTGATGAACATGAAGGCAATTTACGTAGGGATCTCTGCTGCGAAGACGCTGTCCGATGCCGGCATAAAGGACATATTGATCCTCGAGGCCACGGATCGCATCGGTGGCCGTATGCGCAAGGCTAGCTTCGCAGGGTTGAAGGTGGAGGTGGGAGCCAACTGGGTAGAAGGAGTGAATGGCCTCGAGATGAACCCCATTTGGGAAATGGCCAATAAGCTCCACCTGAGGCAGTTCATCTCAGACTTCCGCAACATCTCCTCCAACACCTACAAAGACAAGTAATCAAAGCTTCCCGTGTAATCCACGTTCTTACACTCATAGTTCTTTTAACACTATTCATTTCCATTTATTGTTAATATGATCCTAGTTTACATAAACCAGGAGTTGAAGGTCTAACTTATAAATATGGTTGTGGTCTCCCTAACGATTACACCAAGTCAGATTAAGAAAGGAGTTGTATATTTTATTAATAAAATAGTCTTTTGTTTTTTAATTTATTCTAGTTCTTCCACATCGTTGGTCTTCTATCTCCTCTTTTATACTATTAATTTAATTTTTTGATAAAATGGTATCAAAACCATGGTATTTTTGTTTGTGATGGTGAGCACTAGCATTGGTGCCACCACCATGAGATCTTTGTCATTGATGGTCTCGATTTTAAAAGAGAATTATTTGATATAAGCATGAAGATGATAATTTAGTTTATTATAGAATATTATGATGTAGTTAGATCCATGAAGGAAGATCAAAGAAATCACCTGCATGCCCTCGATTTGCTTCGATAGACAAACAGTTGATAAAGAGTATATTTATTTGAATTTCTATTATAATAAATTTTAATGAGGCTTAGGTGATTTTAGAGCAAGAGTGTCATGCTCTAAGGTGTCGATGGTTGGTATATTAAAATATATATATATTTGAAGATATATTAAAAAAATATTTGTATATGAAGGTGAAACAATGTAAGTTTAATTTTCAAGAGCTATAGATACAGTTAATCAAATGAGAATATACAAACAATTAATTTCTAATCAAAAAAATTATTAAAAATATAGTCATATATTTACTATAATTGAAGAATCAAAAGATCTATCTAACATATATGTTTGTGAATTGTTTAGTTGTTTACAAATCACATGAGTATATATTGGGTAGAACTTGAAATACTAATATTAATTATGCTTTGCAAAGTAAATTGAATATTTAGAAGGAGAAGGAAAAATAAAACAATGATGTAGAAAAACTAAATAGACAAAATTTTAGTGACTCAATGCACAATAATGGTAATAAAGATAATATTTAATATTATTATTATAAGAAGTATCGACATATTGAAATTTTTTGCTATTTAAAAAGAGTATAAATAAGTTAATTTTGTAGGGGAGATAAGAAAGATGAAAGTTTACTTTTTACATGTCAATCTATTAATTGTGCACCAAATAAGTGTGAGTTTGTGATTAAGGTAATGTATGATGGTATATTTAAGTGGTTTAATGCCTATAAAGACTTAAATCACAATATGACTAGATTGAGAAAAAAAAAATTGATATTTTTAAGTTCGAAGCTGACATTAGTTCTATTGATTGTTGATTAAGATGGTGATATTATCATAACATTAGATAAAGATGACGAGTTGCATGATGTAGTTTTTACCTTTACCCATTGTTTGAATCTTCTCAAAATCAATAATATTCAACTGAAATCCAATGCTATGATAATATTGGGTTAGACTTGAAATTGAAGAATATAAACTTTGCAACTTCAATGTCAAAACATCAATGTTTCTAAAGGAAGTCCTATAAGCATTGAAAGTATCAGTCATCCATTACTAAGTTCTTCAGCAGAAGCGCCAACAAGTAAAATACAATCTTTAGTTGAAACTTTTGAAAGATGTAAGTTTGCTTAAGTCAAAATAACTCACTAATCTTAAGAAGAAAGCAAAACAGGAAACAGTAAGACTGATTATTATTTTCTGATGAGAGATATTAATGGATCCATTCAACACTTTGACAACAATCTTAGACGAATTAAGGTTCTTTGACAAGATTCTAACTATCACTCTCAAGTAATCAATCTATCACAAATGTTCCAAGTATAAAAAATTCAGATGCTACAACAAAGACACTGTCCTACAAATATTTTGTCATTGAAGAATTTTTATTATTTTAAAGGGAAAAAAAATTTGGAATCAGAGATACTAGAATTATAAAAGAGGGTTATGATAATGCTAATAATCCTAGTTTATATAAACAGGAAGTCCAAATCTAGATTGGGGTAGAAGTAGAAGTATGAGTCCTAAACTAGTTAGGAGCTACCTTAATTAACTACAGGGTTTTAGCCTATAGATAGGGTTATGATCTCCCCTCATAAGCGTACTAGGAGAAATCAAGAGAGGAACAATAGAGCTATTGCATAGTTTTTTTTTTATTATTAATAAAATATTAGTTTTCTATCTCCTTTCATTCTCCATCTTGGTTTCAACTATCTCATTTGTACCTGTCTAGTGGAGGGGTTTACCTGAGGTCCGAAGTCGACAAGGTCATCGAGGAGGCAGACAAGGTGAAGAGCTACGGGGAGAAGCTCTCCAAATCCTTACCTCTCGGCGGCCACGAGGACATCTCCATTTTGGCGTCTCAACGCCTGAAGGACCAGTAAATATATCGCTCTGCCACCACATTCTTCCATCCGTCGTTTAGACACACAAGCATGCAGGCGCATGCGTTAACGTGTGGTTTTGCATGCGTGCAGTGTTCCCTCCACTGCGTTGGAAATGGTGGTGGACTACTTCAACTACGACTACGAGTTCGCGGAGCCACCGCGGGTGACGAGTCTGCAGAATACAGTTCCCTTGCCCACCTTTGCCAACTTCGGCAAGGAAGCCTACTTTGTGGCGGACCAGCGAGGGTTTGAGAGCTTGGTGTACGACTTGGCCGCCCAGTTCCTAAGGACGGCCAAGAACAGCTCCATTGTCGATCCTCGTCTCCTCCTGGGAAAGGTAAATGCTTCACAGTATTCGTTTCTTGATAGATCTGTAGTCAGCACACTTTCATGTCGTGCTTCATATACATCTCCAATTTTAATGTCCAGTTATCGGAACAAACTTTTTTCTTATTTTAATTGACAATAAAATTTTGTAGAGGATGTAGTTTAAGTGACCTTTTATTTTTTTTTCTAATTTAAGGTAGAAAATAAGGCCCTAGGAAATACTATTTTTCTATAATATTCTTTGACCTATGTTATCTCAGACTACGTACTTTTATGTTGCAGCTCCTTGTGGAAAATAGTATGAAAAATGTAGAGGAAGAAACTTAACAGTGTAAGAGTGGGCAAAATATAGGGTAGTGATGTGATGTTATCTGTATCATTTTTTATTGAAGTATTAGGGAAAATAATCTACCATTGTATTGAACATGGGAACTAAATTCTTTGGAAGAAAAAAAAAAAAAAAGAAGATTAGGGAACTTATAGTTTTTGTTACATTTACATTTAAGTTGTGGTCGACCATTGGCGCTTACTTTAGGTTCTTATTTTATGAATAAAATATCATATAATTAATTCTCTCTTGATCCCAGGTCCATCTGCTTGATGTCAGAAACTTAATGGCATCCACTTATTGACGTTCTTTCTTGATGGCTTGTTTCAGATAGATTGTCTCATGAGGTGTTGTTTCAGGGAAAATAAAATATCATATAATTCTCTCTTAATGGCTTGTTTCAGATAGATTGTCTCATGAGGTGTTGAATCAAAAGTACAGGAGGAATCATTGTGGCTGCCACGGTTCATGCAGGTGATAGGTAGTATTAACCGGTCTTAAATCATTCTGGTAACCCTCTTAAACACTTATGGCAAGATGAATCTACCAGTAGAGAGCTTGGGGCTCTGCGGCCCTAGTTTGCAGATATGTGGGAAACTGGATCTTATAAGGTCAAGTTTGCAGTCACATTATGATCTCCTGCCCAAGGAAGTCAGGGAGGGCAATTGCTGATGGATTCATCTCGCCACAAGTGTTCAAGTGGGTAGAGAAAGATTAATGCTAGTTCATGTCAACCTATCACCTCCCATGAACTGAGCGATAATGTTTCCTTCTGTTTTTTTGATTCAACAACTAATGAAAAACTTGCAAGTTTCTGTGTTCCTCAGGTTATATGTGGGAAACTTGAAAGTTGGGAAAAAAAAAAAAATTAAGGAGTTTTTCCACAAAATTTTCCTTGTAGAAATTAGATATTATTATTACAGATTTTTTTTTTTTTTTGTTCAACTAAATTATAATTGGTTAACAATTACAGATAGTGAGAGAAATAAGACACGCTACTAGTGGTGTAACTGTTGCTACCGAGGATGGATCATTTTACAATGCGGACTATGTAATCGTTTCTGTCAGTATTGGTGTTCTTCAGAGCAAGCTCATCAAGTTTAAGCCAGACTTGCCCGTAAGTTTTTTTTTTTTTTTTTTTTTTGCTATTGTAAAAAATAATATAATTTTATTTTCAATTCCTGTAAATTTTGTAGTAGTTACTACTATTGCTTGCTTTGGGAAAATATGACCTTATGCGTCATCTTTTTAATTGTAGCGATGGAAGAAGCTTGCGATATGCCAGTTCGGTATGTCTGTGTACACCAAGATCTTTCTCAAGTTCCCTCATAGGTTTTGGCCCGATGGAGAATGGACACAACACTTTCTCTATGCCAGTGAAAGGAGAGGATACTATCCAGTGTGGCAGGTGCTAATGATGATGCTATCAACACATATATTTGCATTTAGAAACGTAGACCAACAAAGATTTAACCCTATCTTTATTGAGAACAGTGAGCACAATCTAGCGAAGCTCGTGTAGATGATGTATGTTAGCCTCACCAAGCATGAATCATGGCTGCATGCAGCATTTCGAGAAGCAAAACCCAGGAGCCAATGTTCTATTGGTCACAGTAACAGATGAGGAATCAAGGAGAATAGAGCAGCAGCCAGACTCCCAAACGAAGGCAGAAGCCATGGAGGTCTTAAGGAACATGTTCGGCAAACACATTCCTGAGGCCACAGATGTACTCGTTCCCAAGTGGTGGTCTGATAGGTTCTTCAAGGGATCCTTTTCCAACTGGCCACTTGGTGTCAACCAATACGAGTATGATCAGATGAGGGTAATCTTTATATCATATATATCATTCTTGTAAATAGATATCGCTAATTATCGTGTGTAATGTTGACAAATATATCATGAAGGCACCGATTGGAAGAGTTTATTTCACTGGTGAGCACACAAGCAAGCATTATAATGGCTACGTCCATGGTGCATATCTTGCAGGTGAGTCTTGTTTCTTCTACATTTCTCTTGACTTCTTCCCCGAAAAATAGTAGTTTTGATTTAAAGAACAAATAGTTTGATGATTGAACAACTTCTCAGGGATTGATCTTGCCAATATGATGATCAAGTGTATCAAGTACAAGACTTGTGAGTACAAAATCCAGCCCAAGGATTCACTGCAACAAAATATATTCCTATATGTGCTTCTTACGTGCATGTCCCTGTTGTTTCTAACTGTAGTAAAATATAGTCCTAAGGTTAAAAACCGTGAAAATAAGTGACATCGTGAAAAGATATAATTAAACATTTTTTTTTTAACTACAGGTAGATGTCTATATATTGTTGTGGTAATTGGATTATGATAATATATGATTTTTTTTGCTATAAGTGACAATCACAACGTTATTGTAATTACCTAGCTATATCAATACATTTTTTGAATCCACAATAATAGTTCACTTATTAATGTGGTTATTTAATTATATTAGTAGATATCTTTACCGAAATAATACGATATTCTTCCATCAACCATAACAATTTATATATAAAACATAATACCAATATTCAAATATATCTAGTTTCATATATGAAATTCAAACAAGATAATTTTTATGAATTTTGAGTGGCATAACAATAGAAAAAAAAAATACAAAATAGGATTTATATTAATATTAATATAAAATAATATTAATACTTTTGAGTTTTTAAAATATGATTGATATCATCTATGTTTCACCTTTTGTGTGAAATATCGACATATTTAGTATTCAATTCAAGTTATTTGTGATGAATTGATTTCATCTTTGTAAAATAGGTAAAAAAGAATTGTTTGATTTCTAAAGGGCAAAAAAAAAAAAAAAAAAGGAACACTGATTACAATTATCTGATTTTTGAAAGGTGAAAGATATTTTTTATTTAATAAAAAAATTCCCAGACCATCAGTGTTATGTTCCACCACACTAATGCACACGTATCCTCTCTAACGATGCGGTGATCATCTACCACCACAGTGGGTGACTCTTCGCACTCGCTGTTGGTGACATCTTCATCATTATCCCATCATAGATGCCACTCCGATCAGTCTTCACCGGCGGCCCCATTGCCTACATACACTAGCTACATTACGTGGCATCAACATAGCAATGCCATTAGCCTCGCACAACCACTGCCAAGCCTTCGGCTAGGTTGTCGCCATATCGTGATGTTATGATGCTTTGTCCACAATAATCGTTTAATGCATGATTACTAGCCCCGACTAGAAGTTACAATTCCTATGCACACAGCCATCGTAGCACTTTCGTTATCATTGTCTGTTGTCAACCATCGTCACCACACATAGTAGCACCGTCACCCATAACACTGGTGCCACCCAATGAAATCATCGTTCACAAGGGCAACCGACACATACAGTAGTTGACATCAGAACTTTTTATACTATTGTATGTAGCCAACATATAGTGTCGACAATAAGCTGTCGGTGGTAGCCCGACGAACAAATATAGTCAACATACTTTAATTGTAGTTCCACACATGTTACAAGTAGACGAGGAGCATCAAAGAATAAATATAAAGACAAGATAGCAAAGCAAATCTACAAGCGAAGCGAAGGATGTTAATAAACAAATTTAAATATAAAATAGATCTCACATATTTTTATGGTCTAAGGTATTTAATTTTAAGAAACGATACCAATTATAAGCATAAAAAATATAATTATGCTATTATGCAAAAAAAATAACATCAAAGACTAAAATTAAATAACCAGAGACCAAAGATTATGATTGCATACTTTTGATGTCATTCATAAAACCTTTTTTATATGGACTACAAGCATACTATCATCAAGTCTAAAAGAAGCAATAATATTAATCTACATGTAGAGAAGATCTATAATCTTTTAATATATAACTTAACGTCACATCACGTTATATTATGTCATATCATATATTGAGTCTCTAGAAAATCATATTTATTTATAGATAAAAGTAGATAGTCTATGATAAATAATTAGAAGAATCATTCTCATTAAATTCATCTCTTAAGGAATCTTATCATAATTAGAGTTTATGTATATTAATCGATAATTATAATTAAAATTTAATCGGATCTATAATAAATCTAGGATCACATAATCTAACATGCTAATCCATAAAAGAGTCTATAAACTTTTTCTTTTATCACTCCTTAATAAATACTATAAGATAATATCACGAATTTGATATAACTTGGGTTGACAAGTTCTTCGATGCATGAAAGACCTCGAAAAACGATAGAAAGTGAATTGAGTCACAACTCCGTAGCATTTACGAAAGTGGGAAACTAATGATTTAGTATACAAGGTTGATGATCCTCAAGGAGAGCAACAATAAACTCAAAGTCCTAAATTGATCAAATGTAGAAGGTCCGCTCAACCTTGCATGATGGAATGGCTATAATCCCTGATGTCATCATGAACATTACCCCTATAACCACAACTTCTAATGACATGATTTCATAAGTTAATGATGGCTGACCATTTCACATTAACTCTTAATCTCTTAAATCTTTTGTAGGATGACTCTCCCAAAATTCTTACTTTTCCGACATCAGGCCTGCCCTAAGCTTGAATTTTTCGACATTTAATAGAATTTTAAATAATTTGAAAAACTTAATATAAAAAATAGAATTTTTCCAAAAATTTCCATTATATTCGCCTCATCTAAAGTGGATGCTCACACTTCACTTTATGTAGACCTAACTCATGGAATTCAACTTGCAAATGGATCTGAGTATTTAAACACACCTGGTGGCGACTCTTCAATGTTTCGGAGACTCATCTTTCTACCAACTTAGCTGCCATGTCTATGATTCATTATTATCGTATTCCCAAGCACCATAGTGAGCTGCAAGTTTTATAATTGGCCATTGGCAATTGTTGTCGGCTACCAAAGCTTGTGCTTTCACTTGTCGCTTCGCAAATGTCATTACAGACCGACGTCTTTAAATGCCCGCGTTGTTGGGACATCTTTACTGTTCCACTGTCATGGATACTTATTATATTATCGTGGTTACCATGCATTAATATTTTATGACCACACTTCTACAGATTAGAACGCTGCGGTGAAACCGAAAAATTCTTGTTCAATAAAAAAAAAATTTCTTCGACCGATGTTGACGTTTTGTGTCTCTTCACAGTGACCATTCAGATCAAATTAATTCTCTCTCCATTCCTGCATGGTGAGTGCATTCTTCCATACAATCCAGTCGTTTCTTTATCTTATTGAAAATGGTTTTTATGCATGGGAAAGCAAGCTCTCCCTTGGCCGCCACACCAATGCACATCATTAGGTTGAAGCAAGATGATGTTGCCATCCATTAGGAGTGGGAATTTTTTTTTTTTTTTTTTTTTGGGATCTGTAAGAGTTGTTGAGATTTGGAGTTTAAGAATACTAGTTACACATATATTTTTTTGTTGGGCATCTTTTTCTTTGTTTAGTCTGTGAAAAGTACACTCGCAACACATGCTTCGCTTGGAGTTAGGTTACAAGGTTTAGCTTCAACAGTTTAATACTTTTGTTTTTTATTTAACAACATGGACCCTATAATTCTTGGTGTAAGCATGGTTTATTCATGGAGGAACAACAATTGTGCCAAGTGTGACAAGACTCTCACATGAGAAGGAGAGTTATTGGCCATATGAGGTATGATCTTATCTTGTAATTTAAAAAAAAATACTTCAATGCCTTCATTCCCGCAAGGATGAAAAAGTAAAAGATGTCGGAATAGGTTAATATATTGTTCACAAGTGATCTAATGTTAATTTATTTTAATTTTTAAAAAAAAATAAAAAAATAAAATTTAATTAGTGAATTTGTTTATTAGTGATGGTAGCATCAACATGTTTCAACCTAATCAAAGTGCATTCACCTGGCAAGCCAAGAGAGCGAGTTTTCTTATTAGTGGAGGATGATGTCGATGGTGGATTTGGAGTTATTGACTAGTCTAACTTAGTTTGATCTAACTTACATTATAAGCTTTTGACCCGTCTGATATATTTCTAGATGTTTGATGTGGTTAGATTCTTTGGATACTTGAGTTAGATCACAGGTAAGAGTGAAAGGAAGGAGTCAAACCTTGATAACTATACTCTAGTTAGGAAGAAGTTCTTTATAATAACAAATATTTTTTAGATATTTTCTATTTGACTTTTGCTGATGTGATGGTCGATGGTTTGTCTTTTTCTACTTAGTAGGATGCCACATATTGAAATTTGATTAGATATAAGCTTTTTTTTTTCCTATTATTTATGAATAAAAAATAATTATAAACATGATAAATTATGTGGTAAGTATGAAGAAATGTATGGAGGAATAGAGGGAGGAATATATTTAATTTCGAAGGTCACGTTGAAGAGACACAAAAGATGAACACAATGGTCTGACAAACTTTTTTTATTTTTATTTTTCTATTTCACCACAAAATTATAATCCAATCTGCAGATGCGGTTTGTCGATAAGACAATAAATGCACCGTAATCATGACAATGAACTAAATATAATATTTCGTGTCGAGATGTCATTGGACACAAATATTTCTCCTCTCAACTGTGAATAAAAAAACACTTGCAATAAGAATAACAAGAAGAAAAAAAATATGGTTAGATTTAATCTGGAAAGGTCACGTTGAAGAGGCACAAAAGATTAAACAATGGTCTCTGACAAACATTTTATCTATTGGATCATAATCCTTTTTCTATCTCACCACAAAACTCTAATCCAATCTGGAGTTGCAGTTTGTCGATAAGATAATAATGCATGGTAACCATGGCAATGAACTAAATATAATATTCCGTATCGAGATTTAATCGGATATAAATATTTCTCCTATCTTTCATGAATAAAAAACATTGATAATAAAATAAATAAGAAAGGTTTTATGGTAAGCATGAAAGAATAGAGGGTGGAATAGATTTATAATCTGGAAGGTCCAATGGTCTGGCAAACGTTTTATCTAATGGATCATAACCTTTTTTGTTTTTGTTTCTATTTCATCGTAAAATTCTAATCCAATCTGGAGCTGCAGTGTGTCAATAAGATAATAATGCACGGTAACCCTGGGAATGAAATAAAAACAGTATTCCATGTCATTGGATACGAATATTTCTCCAGTCACCTATGAATAAAAAAAAACAACTTGTAATAAGATAAACAAGAAAGATTATATGGTAAGATAAACAATAAGATTATATGGTAGTCATTCTCTATTGCAATCTCTATCTCCACTTCTCAATCGCAGGCGCAATAGCAAGGGCTCCCCACCGACCGCTACCCTCAACCTCCTCTACCGAGAGCTTCGGTGCCTTTCCGTTGCCTTCTCGATTGTGAAAGACGTCGAGGGCTCCAAGACTTATTAGTGAAGAGAAACATGAATGATGCAAAAGCTGTCTCCACTCCTCTCTCACCTGGTGAATCACTCTGGTTAACTAATGATAGGCATACTACGAATTCTACTCAATATCGATAATTAATTGGCTCTTTACAATATTTAGCTCTCTCACTCACCTAGATATCTCCTTTGCGATTAACAAGCTATCTCAATTCATGCATAGATCATCTACCACATATTGGTAGCAGTTAAATAAATATTAAGATATCTTAATGATACTCTTGACTATGACATATTTTTATATAAACACTCTCTACTTGAACTTCATGCTTATGTTAATGATGATTGGCTAGAAACTTTGATGATCGAACATCGACATCTGGGTATATCATCTTCCTAGGAGTCAATCTAATCAATTGGAGTTCCAAGAAACAAAAGACAGTTGGTCGATCAACAACTGAAGTTGAGTATCACTCTATTGTCATTGCTGTCTGTGGTAGAACTTAATTAGGTGATGAATCTGCTCAAGAAACTTAACATCCAGTCTATTACTACTCCTACGATTTACTATGATAATATCGGGATTACCAATCCAATTTTTCACTATCGTATGAAATATATAATAATTAATTTTTAATTCAAACAAGATCAAGAGATCAATCATCAACTATATATTTCTCATATTCATATAATAGATCAACTAGAAGACTCTCTTATAAAACCACTTGCTCATAGATTATTTTTCCTACATAGGTCAAAGATAGGGTAGCACAATCAATATCATCAGTTCCCAATCTTTCTCCTATTTTATATCAAATGGAAGGGACCATGTCACAGTAATGAGCATCTCCCACCATATGTGTCAATTACCAGCTGCACAATGGCATCCTTATCTTCTACTGTTAAAGTCTCCTATTTTATATCAAATGGAAGGGACCATGTGACAGTAATGAGCATCTCCCACCATGTGTGTCAATGACCTGCTGCACAATGGCATCCTTATCTTCTACTGTTAAAGCCTGGGCGAGGTCGAATATAGAGAGAGAGAGAGAGAGAGAGAGAGAGATGGGAGCCATTGATGCTATCGCGGCTCTCTTGCTCGTTTCCAATGTCGTCGCCGGAGCTGTCGCGGCGGCGGGCTCAAAAGTCATCGTCGTCGGAGCCGGCATGTCTGGTAAAATCTTAATCAGCGTTCGCATCATAGCATGTTGGTGCAGTTGATGCATGCACTTAAAGCCTCTAATGAACTTGACGCCGATTTCCGCAGGGATCTCTGCCGCGAAGACTCTGTCGGACGCCGGCGTAAAGGACATACTGATCCTGGAGGCCACGGACCGCATCGGTGGCCGCATGCGCAAGGTTAACTTCGCAGGGATGAACGTGGAGAAGGGAGCCAACTGGGTGGAAGGAGTGAACGGCCCTGAGATGAACCCCATTTGGAAGATGGCCAATAAGCTCCACCTGAGGAAATTTTTCTCAGACTACAGCAACCTCTCCTCCAACACCTACAATGAGAAGTAACCAAAGCTAGCCATAATATTTCATGCTCTGTATTCTTCTGTTCATCATTTCCCTAACACCGTGCCATCTGCTTAATTTCTACTTACTCAGTGGTGGGCTTTACCAGAGCTCCGAAGTTGACGAGGTCATCGAGGAGGCAGACAAGGTCGATAGCTTTGGACAGAAGCTCTCCGCATCCTTACCTCCCAGCGGCCGCGAGGACGTCTCCATTTTGACGTCTCAACGCCTGAAGGACCAGTAAGTCCATCGCTCTATCAACCAGTAAGTCGTTTAAACCGCACGAATTACTCTGTGGTTTTGCATGCGTGCAGTGTTCCTTCCACCGCGTTGGAAATGGTGGTGGACTACTACGCCTACGACTACGAGTTCGCGGAGCCACCGAGGGTGACGAGTCTCCAGAATACCGTTCCATTGCCCACGTTCACCAACTTTGGGGAGGACGTCTACTTTGTGGCGGACCAACGAGGCTACGAGAGTCTGGTGTACGACTTGGCCGGCCAGTTCCTAAGGACGGCCAGGAATGGCTCCATTGTAGATCCTCGTCTGCTCCTTGGAAAGGTAAATACTCGTTTCTTGACAGATCTATCATCACAGAAAGAACATTTAAAATGTAGAGGAGGAATCTTAATTGTGTTAAGAGTGGGGAAAATAAGGCTGTAAATAGTATACAAAAATAATGCAATATTATCAATACCCATTGGTGCCTCTCTGCAGGTTTGACACTTCTTCTTTTTTCTTTCGTTAAGGGTGGGTTAGGAAAATAATTTATCACTGTATTAAACATTACTAGATCCCATTTAATGCGTCAGTTCTTAGAATATGGTGACTTTTCCATGTTTCTTAGGCTTATCTTTCTACCAACTTAGCTGCCATATTTATGATTCGTTATTATCTTATTGTCAAATAGCATAGCGAGCTGCAACTAAATGGTATATTAATACCTCGGTTACAGGTTTTAAGTTCCGTTTGAGCTTTTGCTTCCTCGATTTGCGTATTGGAACATCCGACTACCATTGTCCTTATCTTGTTGGAACATCATGGCAGAGCCTTCACTCTCTACCACTGTCATGGACTTATCTTGTACCTTTTTTTTTTTTTTTTTTTTTGTTGTTGTCATGGCTACCATGCAAAATATTAGGATCCTGCGGTGAACTCATAAAATTCTGGTCCCGTTTCCCTGACCAGTGTCGACCTTTCATATCGAATCTATTATCCCTTCGTTATCAAATCTATTATCCCTTCGGTTACAGGTTTTAAGTTCCGTTTGAGCTTTTGCTTCCTCGATTTGCGTATTTAACTGCACCTGTTCTTGGAACATCCGGCTACCATTGTCCTTATCTTGTTGGAACATCATGGCAGAGCTTTCACTCTTCCACTGTCATGGACTTATCTTGTACCTTTTTTTTTTTTTTTTTTTTGTTGTTGTTGTCATGGCTACCATGCAAAAGATTAGGATCCTGCGGTGAACTCATAAAATTCTGGTCCCGTTTCCCTGACCAGTGTATCCCTTCGTTATCAAATCTATTATCCCTTCGTTATCAAATCTATTATCCCTTCGTTCTTCCAAGGAGAGTGTGTACTTCCATAGAACCAGTCTTTTCTTATCTTCTCGTAAGTGTTTTATATGCATTGTTTGACTTCTCCCGTGGCCGTCACACTAATTCACTATATTTTACGAAAACATCACCATATCAAACATCTATATAAATCAAGGGGCATCAACAGCTTCTCCTATTTCAAATTGTTAATAACATGCTACTATTATTTCTTCAGTATACTATATATATATATATATATATATATATATATATATATATATATATATATATATATATATATATATATATATATATATATATATATATATATATATATATATATATATATATATATATATATATATATATATATATATATATATATTTGTTTATTTATCTAAGTATATATTAAACATTGAGATCACAAAACCAAGAGAATATGCCGTAAGAGAGTAACAGGAAACTACGAAAATAAGCTGACAAAGTAGCGTACAAAACATTTGGAGAAGTTCTATATAAGAGTGGTTGATATTTGGAGTTTAAGAATACTGGTTACACTATATATTTTAAAATAGAGTTGTAATTTTTTAAAAATATGATAAAATAATATAACTTTATGTTAAGCTAAATATTTTCTCAGGTTACATATTTTTGGAACATTACAAATAATTTGATTGTTATCATATCTTTATTAATTTTGATATATTTTAATTAAAATCATGTTAAGTTACTAAAAGTGAAAACCTAACTATAAATTAAATTGATCTTATAAGATGCAATGGTGTAGATAATATTATAATTCTATATATTATATTATCATTTAGAATATTAATTAAAATAGTTTTTATCTTATTTATTAAATTATAGTTTTTATTTTAAATATACGATTAGTAGTATTATTTTTTGTTGTAGTCACTCGTCTGGTTACACGTTTTATTTTATTATATATACACATTTTATCATGTTTTATTTTTCATATGTATTTTTAAATTATTTTAGATAATTATTTTAAATTTTAATAAAACTATATCTTTTGTAATATAATTTTATTAAATTATAAGGTATAGTATTATTTTGACCTTGTCTTGAATCACGATTTAAAATAATTCTATAGCAAGGAAGAGATAATTAAAAAAGTGAGAAAATTATAATATTTTTTTTCTTTCTAAGTACTTTTTCTTATATACGGTAAAAAAAGCTCCTCGAAAAGAAAGAAACAAGAGACGCTAGGCAAAAAAGAAAATTAAGATTTTTTTCAAAATTTTTCCCAATAGGAATTATATTTTATTATAATAAAATATTTATGTTTTACAAAAATTCTACTTGCTTAACAATTACAGGTAGTGAGACATATCCGACACTTTAAAAGTGGTGTAATTGTTGTCACGGAGGATGGATCAGTCTACAAAGCAGATTATGTAATTGTTTCAGTGAGCATCGGTGTTCTTCAAACCAAACTCATCAAGTTTGAGCCAGACTTGCCCGTAAGTTTATTTATTTATTTATTGTAACTGTACATAATAATATGTTTGTAATTTTCCTTTCTCAGAGTTTATAGAAGCTAAAATGTTTTAGTTATCGTTGTTTATTTTGGGATAATATGATGACCTTCAACATCATCTTCTGAAATATAGCAATGGAAGATCCTTGCAATATACCAATTCGATATGGCAGTGTACACCAAGATCTTTCTCAAATTTCCTTACAAGTTTTGGCCTGAGGGAAATGGGACAGAATTCTTCCTGTATGCTAATGAAAGAAGAGGCTATTATCCAATTTGGCAGGTACTGATGATCTTATACTTTCTTTTTACCTTTAGAAACATAGATATGAACAAAGGGTAAGCTACTTTTTCCGAGAATAATGAGCACGAACTAGCGAAGCTAGTGTAGATAGATACATATTAGCCTCTCACCATCCATGAATCATGTTTGCATGCTGCAGCAATTAGAGAAGCAATACCCAGGAGCCAACGTTCTACTGGTCACAGCAACAGATGAGGAATCAAGGAGGATAGAGCAGCAGCCAGACTCCCAAACGAAGGCAGAAGCTATGGAGGTATTGAGGAACATGTTCGGGAAACATATCCCCGAGGCCACAGACATACTTGTTCCCAGGTGGTGGTCTGATAGGTTCTTCAAGGGCTGCTTCTCCAATTGGCCACTCGGTGTCAACCGATACGAGTACGATCAAATCAGGGTAATTAATTTACATGTCACAGTTCGTTCTCTTAAGTAGATATCAGTAACTGTAGTCAGTAATGCGGAAAAAAAAAAAAAAAATTGTTGTGAAGGCACCAATCGGAAAGGTTTATTTCACTGGCGAACACACAAGCGAGCACTACAATGGTTACGTCCACGGTGCATATCTTGCAGGTTTGTCTTGGTTCTTTCATCTTTTACGTATCGTAGATTCCAACATCAACAGTTTGATGATTGAACAACTACTCAGGGATTGATTCTGCCAATATGATGATCAAATGTATCAAGCACAAGATTTGCAAGTATGAAATCAAGCCGAAGGATTCTTAGGTCACATAAGGTGGTATACCGAAAACGTTTCTTTCCTTCTGAAGTAGTCAAAGTCACTGTTTTTTTTTTTTTTTTTTGTCTTTCTTTTGTTGAAGTTTCTTACAGTATGGCTTGAGTATGTATGCTATGGAGATTATGACAATTAATATTATTAAATTGTAATGCAGGTTTGATCACAAATGAGGTGACCATATTTCGTTGTAGGAGGATCAAAACATTTCTGCAATGCCTCTCAATGCATTCCTTCTTGAGAATAAACAAGGGTGCTTTGTACCTTTCGTGAATAATGATGTGCATGGAGACGCTTTTAGTTTATTATTTTTTGTTAAGCTTGGATTAGTAGACATGTTTAGAGCTAATTATTGTGGCATTTTTATGAGTCTCCATTGCATAGTTTCTGTTGAATCTTAAGAAGTACAATTAAGATAAATAATTACTACTCAAAAGATAATATAAGAAACCTTTAAAACGATAACCTTTAAACCTTATATAATAGGAATAAGAAACGGCATCTACAGCTTCCTACTACGTAATAGTACGGAAATAATAATATGACAAAAAATTCTGAGTTTTTTTTTATAAAAAATAATGTATATATATATATATATATATGTGTGTACAAATTCAACAACAAAAGCATCATGCACAGCTGTTTTTTATCTTTTTTATTCATCTTCTCTTCGATTTTTTTTTTCTTTTTGTATCACAAATTTTAATTCTTGAGACCCATCCAATCATTCCTGCCTTCTATATAACCTATATGTCCATCAAGTTGCACCACATATCATTGGATAAAAGCCTTTATTTTTGACACTAACTGTAGGGGGAAACAAAAAAGGATGAATGAGATATCATTTATCATATTGATGGCCTCCCACCCAACCTCCCCATTGGATTGGATTTCTTCTTATATTGTATACAGATGTTTACAACTACACATTGTGAATTTTCATATGGACATTTGGCATCTTTATTTTTCATATTGTGGCTATAGTCGTGAAGAAATAAGAGATGTTTATATAAAACAAGAGATATAGAAGAATAAGAAAATGAGGGTTAATCAGAATATATATTTTTTTATAATTTTTTATAAAAAATAATTTAAAGAAGGGATGATGAAAAAGAAACTTGATTTCATTGAAAAATGTCTTAAACTTCCATGAGTGGCGGCAACATGATGATGATAGAGTATGGAGAAAGAAGACTGATATCAAAGGAATAGTACAGAGAATAAATAATAAAACAAATATTTAGAAATAATGAACATAAGATATATATGCAGATCCATACCATTTGTTTATACATTGTTTGAGAATAATAAAATATAAGAAATTCCTCTTGACTTATCTTAAGGTCAAAACAGTGTCTCTTATATAATTTCTCATTTAAAACCTCTCTAGACATTGAAGAAAAAATTTAAAGAGCACCTAAAATTATTTTTCGTTTGCTCTTATATCAAAACCTTGTGATAGATACATAAGGTCTTTCTTTATATGGGAATCAATGTTTAATTTTCAAAGATCCTTTTCTGTTTAATAAATCTCTCCAAATTATAATGTCTATGTTGTTCATGGTGCATACATAGTTTTTAGGGCTTTTTGGCTTTTCTCCTTGCCTTGGGTTTCTTGTATGGAACATGGCAAATTTTAGTCATTATATTTTGTTGCCTGTACATTTCAGACATTGACTCTGCAAACTTGATGATCAAACGTTCAAGAATAATACCTGCAATTATAAAATCAAACCAAAGAGGATTTATGGCTCACATCATTCTCATTATCAAACTTAAAGCATGGTTTTTCAACAAGAGTAATTAGCATAATGAGCACTTGTACAAGTATTTTGCATGCAGCTACTTATAATGTTGATTGAGAATGCTATGAGAATAACAATAGGATGTACTTGTCATGCAGGTTTAGATCAAAATGGTTGCCATGTTTCTTCAGATGATCGAGATGTAACCATTTTTGTCTCTGTGCCTTCTATGACATGATCAGTTTGCAAGGAGAGAGACTTCAGTTTTTTATTGTTCTTATGTCTCCTTTAAAACAAGGGTTTATAGACATGATTAAAACAAGTTCATATAATGCATTTTTATTTTACAGGAGGACAGGAGAAGAGGGAGATCATGGAATTAAATTGACAAATGAAAACAAGTTCAATATTAACTACCAATTTATAATAACTGAAGAAAGATTTCCTTTCTTATTTCGATCTTCCACATGTAAATCCATGAATTTGGCACAAGCGAATACAATATCTGAAAATTTTGAATTATTTTCTCCTCCGCAAACAAGTATCGACAATTGCATGACATGTTAGATTTCGAGGCACAAGTGCACATTAGATTCTGATGTTTGAGAGCTTAGTACTTAGTAAAGAGATACAAGAGTTGTAAAATTCATGCATAGAAGTGTCCTTAAACAAGCATCAGAAAAATTATACTCCGGATATGAAGCCTCATATTTGACGTGGAAAAAAGAGAACTGTTGTTTCCGATTTGATCAAGTGAAGTAGAACATCAAATTTGAGGAATAGTTGCCAGCAGCTGCGGTACACACAGGCAAATCCAATAACTGTGCCACTCGAAAGAGATCTCCAGTGGTTTCTGCAAAGCAACCAGGTAAGTTAACATAAATTAACGAATAAAATTCTTTCAATGGGTCATCTAGATTTCTAGAAAAAGAATGATACTTTGATGTGCCTTCAATCTTTCAAACTTGTGGTTACAGCAAGGATGGCAGAACCATTTGTGAATTAATTCAATGATATGTACACGACTAGCATGCTATATAACATATTGTGGAACTTAAATCCCAGTAAGTTCTTTACTATTTGGAAAAGATAAGGGACCATGGCAAAAGTAATTCACAATGAGCATAAAATGGAGCCACGGATCACAGTATTGTTTTCTGTTTCTGCATAAATGGGAAAGAAAATATAATAGGATCTGAAACAAGTAATTTAATGTTGTTAGTCTCATATATATTCAGATTTAGTAAGAAAGGAACTTAAATAAATACAATAATTTGGAACTATAGGTGGGGGCCTGAGAGTTACAACATTTTTAATTCAGTGTTCTCAGGACCTGTGAAAGATAATCTGAGGATCCTTCAAGGATAGATGATATCATGCAGGGCTTGCATTGGATTCAGGTCCTATAAGACCTGCTGTTAATGATGTTATATTCCTGCTGCTTCTTTTGGGGCAAAGAATCAGCAAGACCATCACCGACAACCAAAAAAACAATATATATCCTAAACTTTCTTTCAAGAAAATATATTACAAGCTAAAATTTGATTTTTCTCCATGTAATGGAGATGTGTTGTCAAATTTCCAACATGATTAGAGCTCAATTAGAATATTTACCATAATCTACTGTCTTAAGGGAGTACATATTGTTTTCCTGATCGATGGAATCCGTGTCATTTTACATTATTTGGTTGATATTTTTTTAAGCAACCAAAAATCATATGCACCATAACTCAGATAAGTCCTTATAATTTGTTTGTGGAAAATCACTTAGATCAATAAAAGTTCTAGTAAATTATTATATAGATCAAATTGTGAAATAGAAATTTGGATAAAATAGCACTCATGATGGTTATAGAAAATTCTATTGTTCTTCTCGCCTTCGATTTGGATTTTTACGATATGAGGATAGTAATACAGAGCACAAAGAAGCTGAAGAAGACATCATCAACTTACCCTAACTTTCTTTGTTTAAGAGGAACATCCAAAAATCAAAATTGACTATCAAGAATCATAATTATTTGATCAGACAATTGGATACTGACAAAAGGATGTCCAGGTTAAAGAAGTATAAGAGCAGATGCAAATAACTTTTAACTCAAAGAACACGATACAGCACATACTAAACATGAGATGTATCTACAGATTATAACATATGCAAAATGAGGAAAATTAAGAGAAAGTTACCACCTAATTGGTTCCATAACCAAGTTAAGAGAAAATTAAGCATCCAAAGAATCACAGTGATCTCAATTTTATCCCAAGAACTTAAATTTACGACATCGTATTTATAACTTGCATTTTCTGTGACCTAGACAAGTGGCATCTAGAAAAGTATTTCCATCAATGATGGTGGATAGCACCTTGCTACTTTGATATCATATAGAAGACACTAATTAATATAATATCTCTGTATATTCAATCAATTTCCAAAGTAAGTAGCATGGTGAAGAGAAAACAAGCACAAAAGGAATCAACAAAAACAATAATATATTAATCATGACACCACCAAACAAGCAGAGTAATAACAAACATAGTAAACAGAGGCTGTAATGGTCATGCCATATAATATTTCTGATAGTACTAAACCACATAGACAATGTGCACATATCTGACAGCAAATTGATTATTTAATTGACAATTGCAGAGGAACTTGTATACCTCGATAGGAATACTTTCAGAAGAATGCTCTACTACCATAGAAAACTTTAGAGCCAATGCCTTTTGGTGTTGTCGCCTTCCTCTCACTATCAGGAGTACCATTCTCCACGATGGGGCTGCTGCTGGTCTCCATATCCATGGGAAGCTTCATCTTAGCCAATGACTCTGTAAACTCCTGCATGCTTTTCATGTACATATCTACAATATCCTGCTGAACCACTGTCTGCTCTGGCACAATGTTTATGCTGATGATTGGTCTCATGAATTCAACCTTTGATAACCCAGATGAATCAGCCTCACCATCTGTGACCTCTGAGCTCTTATCTTTTCTGCTTGGGGATGCTGTGACCGACAACATATCGGAGATGGATTGAGATGCAACTGGAAGTGTTACAGGAGAAGATTCGGCCATGGAAACACTGCTTATGGTAGTGTCATTTTTCAGTGCAACATCGGAATCAAGTGATCCAAGTCTCTTGGCAGATGAGAAGCTTTCCACAAGGCGCACCCCTGCATCATCGTCGACACAGTTGCCGCTCTCTGAAGTTACCAAGCTCTCTGAACTTTGTGTCTCCATGTCAGTGCTCTGTAGCCCGAAGTACTCCGAAACCATCTGTTGATTTTCATTAGCCACCTTCAGGTCGGGGAATTCAATCTTCTCATACTCACAGGGAATTGAGTCCTCAGTTTCTGAATCCGGCAAATTAGCTTCACCAATCACAGTTTTTGGCACTGCCGTGATTGCCATAACATCCAGGGAAGCACCAATGTAAGAGAGCGACAACTGAACGAAGCCCGCAGGAGAATGGAAGAGATCGGTGGATGAGAGGGAGAACTCCTGCACCAACTTGGCTTTAGCTAAGAGGACATCCGAAAGGGGCACCAGCGCAAACCCCAGCAGCTGGTCCTCGAGGTAGTTCTTCACCCTACTAAGCATCCATATCTCACATTTCAGCGATGACTCGATCGTTCGGACACTGAGCCGGAGGTTCTCGTTGAAGACCGGATTCCGGCCCCCGCCGTTGATGATCCGGGTGGAGACAGCGACGTCGGGGTCGCTGGTGAGACAGAGCTTGGCATAAACATCTTGCTTATGGTAGATGCAGATGTTGTGAATGTCGCGAGCCTGGTAAATGAAGACCTCGAGAAACCCAATGAAGTCCTTGACGACGGCCGCCGATTTCGACCTCCCGGGCTCATCAGCGGCAGTGGGGGAGTCGGAGATCGCTGAGAAGAGTTGGTAGGAGTCCATCGATTGAAGCAGCGCCTGCAAGGACACCAGAAGAATTAAGCTGAAGAAGTCAGATCAAGAACTGCGATCAGAACTGGAACAAGAACTAAGATTGGAATCTGGGAACAGAAACACTAGCAAAATACAGTACAGAAAATTGAGGATGAAGCTAATATCTCTTCTCGCTCAAGAAATTGAAGCACAAGAACCAAGACTGCAATGAAAGAACTGATATTAAGAATTGAGGATTGCAAGACACTGGGAAAAATCATAACTTGGCAGCTGGAGTGGTAACAGCAATCTGCTCCAAGATTGAGAACAGAAACACTAGCAAAATACAGTACAGAAAATTGAGGATGAAGCTAATATCTCTTCTCGCTCAAGAAATTGAAGCACAAGAACCAAGACTGCAATGAAAGAACTGATATAAGAATTGAGGATTGCAAGACACTGGGAAAAATCATAACTTGGCAGCTGGAGTGGTAACAGCAATCTGCCCCAAGATTGAGAACAGAAACACTAGCAAAATACAGTACAGAAAATTGAGGATGAAACTAATAGCTCTTCTCACTCAAGAAATTGAAGCACAAGAACCAAGACTGCAATGAAAGAACTGATATAAGAATTGAGGATTGCAAGACACTGGGAAAAATCATAACTTGGCAGCTGGAGTGGTAACAGCAATCTGCTCCAAGATTGAGAAGCAAATCCAACCCAGAAGACAAAAGTATCGTCGAGCCCTCGGGACCAGATTATCGAGGTTCTTAGCTCAGGAGAGCCCTTCGAGCCTCAAAAATCCAAACATCACAGAGAAATAGAGTCCCAAAATCCAAACTTTGGACGGAGAAAACCCCGAGAAGGGAGCAAAGTTTAGCGCATGTTTCAAGAGGGACCAATCAACAACCAACAATAAAAAGCAGACCACAGCACAAACACAAAAACCCCACCTTTAATCGAGAGCGAGCACGAGCACCAGAATCCGAGGTCGGAACGGGACGAAAGCGCACCGAAAGGCTTCAAGTGGGAACTCAAATCTCGGCGGACTCCAAGGGGCCAAAGGGGGCAAAAGGATGACCTCAAAGGCTGAACCTGGTCTTCCTCCTCCTCCCAAAAGTCAACAAATTTCCATAGAAACCTCACGACATCGAACCCCTTTCTTCAAGGGAATCAGTCGATCTACTCGAGAGGAATGATCCAGAATCAAGATCGTGCTCCCTTGGTGGGGTCTGGGCACCAAAAGGCAACAGTTCCATTGGCTCCTGTAAAGTCCAAGCTCCAGGTACGCTATCTCCATCATTGAGTAGCAGCTGGCTCTCGTGTCAATCAAATCTAATACAAAATTTCCAAAATACAAAGGTCAGTGAGGCTGATGGTGGCTAGTGTATCGTGGGGAGTTGGAACGGGAGAGGCAAAAGCTGCCAAGGATAGTGGGTTGTCATCCATTTGACATGCAGAATCAATGGTTGGTAGCACTTCATCTGCCTCTTTCACGGGTCAAGCTCTGGTATCAAATGGTCTACAGCCAAGTGAGGGAAGGCATATACTACCTAAAGAAAAAGAAGAAGAACAATATCTGAGGCACTCACCAGCAGGCTTTGTGGTGGATAAGGCCATTGTCTGGATCAGCCGAAGGAGCTTCTAATGTCATTACTTTACAGTAGACATCAGTTATGAAGAAGACGGAGTGCTCTTCTTCTTCTGGACTTAACTATGTGTCATTGACATTAGTGTTTCACTCCGAAGGGATACGAGTAAATTGTTTTTAAAAAAAAATTATTATACTTCTTACCATATTGTAATTTCTTTTTTGAACAATCTCATTTTTTTTTAGACGTGCCAAACATTATATATTGCCCAATAATACCTTCTTCAAAGAATTTAGCATATGGACTCATCATTTATCTTTTATTTTTTTGGACCTTTCGTAATACTCTTCACCTCTATCTGATCCTATAATTTTGATTTTTTTTTTCTTCTGTTTGTTTCTTTATTTCTACTTTATACGCTTTAGAGGCATAAAAAATCTCAGTTTTTTTCAAATACAAGATAGAGATATATATTTTTTATATAAATATCTATAAATAAGATAAAATATCTTTAACCATTGAAGCATGAAGTAAAAGGTCTACATATATAAATGTGTATGATCTCTAAAGTTTCTCAACTCCTTTTAGCACATTTAGTGGACTTGTTGGATATGCTACTTTTTATGGAATCCATATAAATTTAGAAATCAATAAATTTTAGAGTTTTTAGAATTTTTTTCATCATTTACAAATCTCTTTATTCTTTTCCATCGAGATATGACATAATCTCCTGTGTCATAAACTAAAGGAATGCTCATTGATAATACCACGTTTAAGTCTAGTATTTTGATTACACATATTAAAATAGTTAAGCTCAAAATTTGAATCTTAATCAAACTTAAATAAACCAACAACTAAAGATCGAGTTCTAAGAACTCTTTTATCTTGTGAAATACTAAGCATAGAAGAATTTAAATTTCTAAAGAATGATGAAATATAAATAGTATTTCTATGATGTAAAATAAAGTTCATTTTATAGCTTCCACGTTAGAGCTCATCCTATTACTAAAATAAATGCTTTATTCATTTTGATTTGGCTTAACTTAGATCCAGAAAGCTCTACATTATTTTCATAATATAAAATAATAAATCAGAATTAATCTATCAAATATTATCGAGAAAAAATGATTCATAACACACTAGAGATATATAAATATCTTTCTTTTCAAAGTCAACTTTTGTATTTTTTTTTACATTCTCTTTTTGTGTGTCCCTTGTTGCAAAAGAAACAATGAACTATAATATATTACCTTACCTTATATCAATAATTTTTTTATTTTTCTTTTCATTGTGGACACGAGTAGTATCTTTTTTCTTATCAAACTTCTCACGTTTCAACCTTTCTTACACACAGTCAAAAGTTTATTAACTGATCATTTTTCTTAAAAAATCTGTGTTATAGAAAATTTTAAATTCAATATAACATAGATTACAAAGGATTTAGGTATCTTAATTTTCAAGGACTTAAGTTGAATGGTAATATCCCTCGTTTGTATTATGTATTCACATATACTTTTAAAATTATCAAATTTTATATTCGAAAGTCTTTTCATTAAGCTACTAACAAGTCATAAATTATTCTTTGATAGTTTTTATAAATTCCTTGACCTTATTACATTCAAGAATATAACCGCGAATGCTCTTACTAACATAACATGAGATCTAATGGGTTTTTTTTTTTTTTTTTTCCGGTCAGCAAAGTTAACATCACTTAAGGTAGGAACATCATTAATAAGAGTCGATGAAAACACTACAAGACCAAGAAAAATAATTCACATCAATGTAGATTCTAACCTTCTTGTAGGTAGAGGTGCATCATGGATGATATTAATATCAAGCTTTAGTTCTTTAAATTAATAATACCCATAACAAGGGCATCGAAATAATTTTAGATACCTGTGAGCCAAGGAAAATTAGTACTCCAAATATCATCTTATTTCAATTAACTGATGAAAGATTCTCCTTGTAGGGCCGAGTGTTAATCCTTCACAAGTTAATTGAGATCTTAATTGATGTCATTTGTCCTGTATATAGACTAGACAATGTACTTCAATTCATGAAATATTTAGTGTCATATTTAATTTTATCCTTAATACTTTCATTCAACATAAAAGAAATTGAAAATATTTTGAGGTAACATCCTCCGTTATGACTAATAATATAATTTTATTTTGATAATTAATGTTATATAATTTATATCATTGTTATCATGACAATAATGTTGGGCAACTTAGCGGGAGTATCACATACATGCATGCAAAAGGAAAGAAATTAAAATGGGTTTTATATATAAATCAAATCATCATGTAAAGATTATTGTACGAAAAACTCACAAAAATGAAAACCACGGTACACGAGAGATTAAATTACCTAGAGAGATCATATATCTCTAAAAATTCAGATCCAGATAAAGAGGATGAAGAAGGTCAAACGTCCTTCTCTCTAGTGGTATCCACACGATGGATCGTTGTAGCGATGCTCCTTTAATGGTAGCCCAAAAGTTCGTAACTCTTACGCAGAGAGAGAGAAAGATAGAATGGGCCAGCCAAAGGTGCAACTTATAACTAATATGCCACCCCTGCCTTCTATTCATAGAGATCCATCCAAAAACCCTAATGGATTCTACCTTAATGGGTATTGAATCTTTATCCAATTATCCACTAATCTTAAATTATTGGATCTATATCTAATAATCTCAATTGGCATTTAACTATGTTTCATGCAATGAGTTCATCAATGTTGAGTCTCATCCCTTGAAAACAGTGGCTAATTAGATAACTCATATATAATCTTCTACTCACTGAAACATCTATCATATGTGTGTGACCCTCTAGGCCCAATACTGAGTTGGTCGTGAGTCATTCCTATCAGAACTTCTTCTGACTCAATTAATTATTATCTCATAATAATTCACTCGACTCATCGACTATAGATTTACTAGGCCACTACGCCATAGTCCCCAAATAGTATAGGGGATCTTATCCATTGGACCTGTCTAGTCTCAATTATCGTATATCTATTATCCCTCATCCAACTAATATCCCAAAGATTGTATATTGGGTAAACCACATACAATCTTACATCAAATTAGATCGAGAATCTGTCCGAGTCTCGATCTAATCGGATTCTTTCGGAAAACTCATTCTCTCTTAATCGAATGACCCAGGCCAAGGATTTGTTCGAGCAATAACACATACGATATTCCTCTTGCCATATCAAGAGTGAATGATCCTCTATTGACACTCAATTATCTTTGTAAGGTTGGTTATCAATCCTGATAATCGATTGTAATAGATATGAAATTTTCTAAACTTAGAAGTCTTACATCAAATAAATGAGTAACTCAAACAAGAGATCTTTCATATCTCAAGTCAAAGAACAAAACACACAACTGAGACTATGGAATCGTTGTTTTACGATATGTATCATTAACCATCCAACATTCCATAAGCGGATCAATCAGTAAACTCATTCTTCAATTAGCACTTGTATTGTACCCTTAGTATCCCCACACAATTGGCTATGAGACCAGCCGCCATATGAAAAAGTATACGACATAACGTCTTGTCCGATTATCTCCACGTCTCTCTTGATTAACCTATGATTAGGATTATTTAGGATTTGTGTTTAAAGATGAATCAGTCTTATTATCATGATCTCATCACGATTCAAATTCTCATTAAACATAATCAAATATATTATAATATATATATATATATATATTCACTAGATAATATAATATAAGAATATATTAATAATAATTATAAGTAAAAATATTTTATTAACTGCAAAAAGGAGGAGCTGTTGAGATTTGCAAGAGTTATCTATTTTGTCCTTCCGGTATAAGCAGGCAAGGTGAACAATAACTATCTTACCAACAAACATATAAAGTGCTCTCGCGCAACGTTTGTGGCTTTTGTAAGGAGGAAAATGGTCAGTATCATTATGTTTATTGTGCTTTGGAGTTTTTGTTCGATTCGATGAGGATATTATGTGTGTTTCTCAAGTAATTACTGCTGTTGATGAAATAGAAACATTGCTTATTTGTGCAACTATTACTGATAGAGTTGGTAATTTCCAATCGTCCTTCTTCTGAGTCATCTTTGCTGCAGAAATGACCACCTAACAGCTCTGATAAGAGGAGTCTGGAAGAAGCACTCGGGTGTAGAGGAGTAGAACAATCCTTGAAAGTGATAGTAGAAGAAGCTGGTAAAGGGTTAGTGATTCCTGAGGTTTCTTAAAACCTACACTTTAGGCTTTTTCTTCTCACGATGAGAACAAGTCAAAGGGCAGGCCTTCCATTTGCTTCCAAATGGACTCCCACGATGGCAGCAGTAGGTGATAGGGATTTTTCTGGTGCTTGCCTAGTAGACGCGTCCCGCCTTCAAGTTTGCTGAGCAAGCATTTGCTGGTTCAGGCCTGTGTGCGCTAGCTCGCCCGCCTCGCGGTCTTTTCGGTACAGAGTGGGAGCTCGTCCGGATGAGCGGTGATTCAGAGCTCGGCTTGGAAGGTCGGCTATTGGAGTGGTGGAGCCCGGGTGAAGAGGGAGTAATCCAATTTGGGTCGGCCGCCAACTCCTGCAAGGAGGTCGGTCGGGTAGGTTCCCGACGTGACCCCTCCGACGGTTAAGTTAGTTCAGTGGTTCATTTTTACGATCCCCCTGCCCCGTAGAGGTGCATGAGCTTTTATAATGGGTGTTGTAGATTAATCGTACCTGATAACCTTACTGCCTTTATGGCTTACCATACCGCCGTATACACCCACCATGTTTGTTGTCCTTACAAACAGGCGTGCGTTTGCAGTTGGGGGGTGTCGACCTTACTTGTGTCAGGTCGGCTGTACGAGCACTGGCGCTCCCCGTATATCCGGCCGGTTACCTGCGTCAGGACGGCCACGTCGACGGGCCTGTCCGAGGGTGTGATGACTTAGTGGCCAGGTCAGTATTTGTCATATCATTCTTCCCCCCCCCCCCCCCCCCCCCCCCCGGGAAGACCTTCTCGAGGCGCCTGATGAGGATGTCGAAGATGAGGTCTTGTATTTAACCGCTGGTTCGAGATCGCCCTGAACTAGTCCCGAATGCGGACTTTGGGGATTTCGAATGGTGCGGTGGTTGATCTGACTGAGCAGGAGCTCAGGAATTGTAATGTAGCAAGAGTAGATCCGACCGAGCGTGAGCTCGGGAATTACGACGTATCAAGAGTCGATCCGACCGAGCATGAGCTCGGGAACTGCATTGTAGCAAGAGTCGATCCGACCGAGCATGAATTCGGGAATTGCGGTGTAGCAAGAGTCGATCCGACCGAGCATGAGCTCGGGAATTGCGGTGCAGCAAGAGTCGATCCGACCGAGCATGAGCTCGGGAATTGCATTGTAGCGAGAGTCGATCCGACCGAACATGAGCTCGGGAGTTGCGGTGCAGTAAGAGTCGATCCGACCGAGCATGAGCTCGGGAGTTGCGGTGCAGCAAGAGTCGATTCGACTGAGCATGAGCTCGGGAGTTGCGGTGCAGCAAGAGTCGATCCGACCGAGCATGAGCTCGGGAGTTGCGGTGCAGCAAGAGTCGATTCGACCGAGCATGAGCTCGGGAATTGCGGTGCAGCAAGAGTCGATCCGACCGAGCATGAGCTCGGGAATTGCATTGTAGCGAGAGTCGATCCAACCGAGCATGAGCTCGGGAGTTGCATTGTAGCGAGAGTCGATCCGACCGAGCATGAGCTCGAGAGTTGCGGTGCAGCAAGAGTCGATCCGACCGAGCATGAGCTCGGGAATTGCATTGTAGCAAGAGTCGATCCGACCGAGCATGAGCTCGGGAATTGCAATGTAGGGCTTTCGCCAAGGGTGAAGTCGGGCGCAAATCCGGAGATTTGGCCGAGAGGGTTACCTCGGGCGCAAATCCGAAGATTTGGCCGAGAGGGTGACCTCGGGCGCAAATCCGGAGATTTGGCCGAGAGGGTTACCTCGGGCGCAAATCCGAAGATTTGGCCGAGAGAGTGACCTCGGGCGCAAATCCGGAGATTTGGTCGAGAGGGTGATCTCGGGCGTAAATCCGGAGATTTGGCCGAGAGGGTTACCTCGGGCGCAAATCCGAAGATTTGGCCGAGAAAGTGACCTCGGGCGCAAATCCGGAGATTTGGCCGAGAGGGTGATCTCGGGCGCAAATCCGGAGATTTGGCCGAGAGGGTTACCTCGGGCGCAAATCCGAAGATTTGGCCGAGAAGGTGATCTCGGGCGCAAATCCGGAGACTTGACCGAGAAGGTGATCTCGGGCGCAAATCCGGAGATTTGGCCGAGAAGGTGATCTCGGGCGCAAATCCGGAGATTTGGCCGAGAGGGTGATCTCGGGCGCAAATCCGGAGACTTGGCCGAGAGGGTGACCTCGGGCGCAAATCCGGAGATTTGGCCGAGAGGGTGGCCTCGGGCGCAAATCTAAAGATTTGGCCGAGAGGGTGACCTCGGGCGCAAATCCGGAGATTTGGCCGAGAGGGTGGCCTCGGGCGCAAATCTAAAGATTTGGCCGAGAGGGTGACCTCGGGCGCAAATCCGGAGATTTGGCCGAGAGGGTGAACTCGGGCGCAAATCCGAAGATCTGGCCGAGAGGGTGAACTCGGGCGCAAAACTGGATATGCGCCTTTGCGACAATATTATATATATATATATATATATATATATATATATATATATATATATATATATATATATATATATATGTGTATTTTCCGCACTCTGCCTAGGGTTTCGGTCATAGTTATGGCGCATTTAATGCGCTGAGTGCTTTTTCGGGGTGGCGGTGCTTCCTCTTACCTCGGGAAGCTGAAACGACTCCCTTGGGTGCTATACGTTAGCTGCTGGGTTGGGCAGAGACCTCACTTGCTCATTTTGCCTTCTTCCTGCCTCCGTCTCGGACCACCATAGCCACCCTTCGCCCTTTCAGCTCGGCAACCCTTTTTAACAGGTCGCGATGACCTCGTCGGACTCCTCCACTAGTGTCAGGGTCGTTTCTCCCTCGGGGTCGGGGGAGTCTAGTCATGGTGATCTTGAGGTTAGTTCCTCGGGAGCGTCTTCCGAGCCCCCGTCGCCTGTCGACGCGCGGGTTCAAAGGGACTTGGAGGTCATGATGTCAGATCATGACCTCGACTCGACGGTGACTGAGGGGTCACTTGCCGCGATTAGGGCACGGTACAGCATCCCGACTGAATACGGGTTGCATGTCCCAGAGCCGCGGCAACGTCCTTATAGCTTGGACGTCCCTGGCATGTGCATCTCGGTAGATGCCTTGGAAGCCGGTCTTCGGTTTTCTTTGCACCCTCTGATTGAGGAGTGCCTGAAATGGTGGAGAATTTCTCCTAGCCAGGTAGCGCCCAACTCGTGGCGTTACCTCGTGGTTTTTTTGGGTGAGTGCCGAGGAGCTGGGATTATCCCGACTCGGGACTTGTTCATGGCGTGTTTTCGCCTGTGCAAGAGTCGGGGCGGTTACTACCTCACCGCCCGAGTTGGTTTTAGGGTTAGCGGGGCACCCTCCAGTAACAAAGGTTGGAAGTCCCGCTATTTTACGTTAGTGGTCTGGGTTGGGGATTCGGGTTCAGCTGGTCGGCTCATCCGATCGGCAACGCCCCCCCTTATCTGTCCGAGGAGGAGACCGTCCTGGTCGGCCGACTGAAGGGGATTCTCTCCTCTTCTCGTGCGATCAAGGAGATGACCGAGCTTTGGCTCGCTGAGGCGGGTTTGAGTCCGGCCTCCAAGGGTACTAGCATTTTGCTTTGCTCAAGCTTCACGAATCTCTTACTGACCTGTAAGTTGTGATGCAGACCGGATGGATCTCGGGGAGCTTCGTGGGATGCCGAGAGTGGCTGGCGGAAGGGCCCCTCCGAGCCGCCCCACTGCCCGTGAAGCCGGTGCGTCCCCTGCTAGGGAGGCTCTGAAGGCTCCGTCGAAAAGGCCGGCTCGCCCCCCCCCCCCCCCCCCCCCCCCCCCGACTGAACGGGCCGACGTTGCGGGGAAACCACAAAAGAAGACGAAGGTGCTGTCGAGGAAGCACAAGTCCCAGGTCGGCGATGGTGGGTCTCGCTCCCGTTCCAAGGGTAAGGAGCCTGCCGCATCGCCCGAGAGGCCGGAGGCACCCGCTGAGTCCGAAGAGGGGGCAGCTTCTCTGGTCCATGAGCGCCCGAGGTCCATGAAGGACCTCTTTAAGACAAAGGTCTACAAGGGCGACCAGGGCTATTACGCCCTGCTGATGTCTGACCTGGGGCATCAAGACCCTGAGAAGGAGCTACAGGCTCGGTGGGCGGGGCTGAAAAACTCGACGAAGGTGTGGCACACTTCGTCGGCCGCCGAGGAATACGAAAGGGGGATTCTCCATCCCCAATTGGCGAGGGAGCTGTACACGCTTCCCTCGGAGGTTTTGATGGCCCGAGCCACCAAGGAGATTGTCTTGGTAAGTCTACTGACTTGTGCCTCCGTAGTGTAAGTTTATCTTCCTTTGTTTTTTTTTTTTTTTAAAGATTGTCTTTTCGTGCAGAGCCAGCACTTTCAAATGGCACTGGTTGACCGGGTCCATGATGCTGGTCAACTGATCACCTTCATGGACCATCGGGTCAAGCAGCTGCAAGCGGAGCTCGATGTCCTAAAATCTAAGGGCGGGCCCGAGGCGGTTGCCGAGGCCGAGGAACGGGCGTCCAGACTGAAGGAGGAGCTCGAGAAAACAAAGGCCGAAAGAGCCGAGGAGCTCCTCAGACGCGAAGCCTCGGAAAGAGAGCTACGGGGCCATATGGGTGATGCCCAGCATCTGCTGAAGGAGGCCCGTGCCAGGGCTCGGAGGATGGATGACGAGCTGCTGCAGTCCGTGAAGGACCTGAAGCATGCCCGAGCCGAGCTGCCGGGAAAGGCTGTTGCTGAGTACAAGGGGTCCCTCAGCTTCAAAAAGGGTCTGAAACGGATGGGGCGGGTTACTTATGAGTACGGGTATCGGGTGGCGCTGGCTCGCTTTCGTGCCCGGTACCCCGATGCCGACATTGAAGAAGATCCGTTCACTATTTACCCCGAGGATGACTCAGTGTCGATGGAGCGGCAACAGCATTTTGACGACTCGGCGCCTCCCGAGTCCTGACTGTGTTCTCCACTTGTTTTTTTTTTTTTGAAGCTTGTAGCTCGGGTCGGGTAGCCCTCATATTGGCCCTCGTCCTGTTTTGTATTTGTCCCAAGTTAATACAAGTCAAGACGTTTTGCTGACATAGTTGCATTTCAACTCGGCATGAATGGTAATACAACCCAGGTCACTCTGCTGACATTGTCATGCGTAAAACTTTCGCAAGTTTGTGACGTGCCAGGTTCTTGGCAACACCCGTCCTTCCATGGTTGCCAGTGTATAAGTCCCGTCTCGGATAACATCTATGACTCGGTAGGGACCCTCCCAGTTCAGGGCCAGCTTACCGCGGGACCGGGTCGGATCGCTGACCTCGGTCTTCCGGAGCACCAAGTCGCCCGACCTGACGTGTTGTGGGCGTACTCGTCGATTGTAGATTCTTGCTACAGCTCTTCTGTAGGCCAATGCTCGGAGATGAGCATCGGCCCGTTTTTCCTCCAATAGGTCGAGGCTTCTACGGAGCTGCTGATCGGACTCCTCCTGATGTTGGGTTTAGACTCGAAGGGTCGGGAAAACCACCTCGGGAGGTAGTACGGCTTCAGTCCCGAATGCCAGGCTGTAAGGTGATTCCCCCGTCGGGGTTTTTGGAGTCGTTCTCAACGCCCATAGGACACTCGGGAGCTCCTCCACCCAAGAAGTCGTGGCGTTGGAGACCCTTTTTTTCAACCCTTCAAGAATGATTCGGTTTGTTACCTCGGCGAGCCCGTTGGCTTGGGGATGGGCAACCGAACTGAACTTCAGTTGGATGCGATAGCTCTGGCAAAATATTTTGAACTTTGCGTTATTGAACTGCGTGTCGTTGTCGGTGATGATCGCCCTCGGGAGGTCGAACCTGGTTATGATGTTCTTCCATACGACCCTTCAACTTGTTTCTCGGTGATAGAGGCCAGCGGCTCGGCTTCGAGCCATTTGGTGAAATAGTTGACTCCGACTATCAGAAACCTTCTCTGTCCCGAGGCTGGGGGGAAGGGGCCGAGGAGGTCCATTCCCCATTGGGCGAAGGGTCAGGCGCAGTCGGCAGTCGTGAGTGGTACCATCGGTCTATGTTGGAGTCGGGCGTGCTTCTGGCATGGCTCACAATTTCGAACGTAAGCTTGGGCATCCTTTCGTAGTGTGCGCCAATAGTAACCTTGCCTGAGGACCATGTGTGCCAAGGTGCGAGCACCGACATGGTCTCCACATATTCCCTCGTGGATCTCAGCTAAGGTAGTTTGTGCCTCGGTCGGGTTCAGACAGCGAAGTAGGGGTCGGCTGAAGCCTCGCCGGTAGAGGCGGCCATCGATGATGCAGTACCATGATTTCGTCCTTCTGATTCTTCGGGCAGCCGCCTTATCTTCGGGAAGGACTCCCGCTTGTTTGAAGCGGAGGATCTCGTCGGTCCAGCCTCCGTCTTCCTGATCAACAGTCATCGTAGTCGGGCCGATGGAGGGCCCGATGGTCCTTACCATTGCTCCGGTTGGTGTGTCGGTCGCGCGGGAGGAAGCTAACCTGGCCAAGGCATCTGCTTGCGCGTTTTCGCTGTGAGGTACCTTGGTGATGGTACACCTTCGAAATCGATCGGTCATCCGTCGCACCTCGGCCAGGTATTTGACCATTGCTGCTTCCCGGGTCTCAAACGTGCCGTTAACTTGGCCAGCGACGAGTTGAGAGTCGGTGAATATCTCTATGTCTTCTGCTCCCAGCTCGGCTGCGACCTTAAGACCGAACAAGAGCGCTTCGTATTCGGCTTCATTGTTTGTAGCTCTAAATCCTAATCGCAAGGCATGTTCGTAGATGTGGCCGGAGGGGTCCTTGAGCACCAAGCCGACTCCTCCTCTTTCCGAGTTAGCAGAACCATCGATATGTAGAGTCCATCCAGGGATCGGGTTTTGCAGGACTTGTGGCGGTGTGAGCTCCGAGAGGAAATCCGCGAGCACTTGGCCTTTGATTGCCTTTCTTGGCTCGTATTCGATATCGAATTCCCCTAACTCTACCGACCACTTCAGCATCCGACCTGCGACATCAAATTTGGAAAGGATCTGGCGCAAGGGTTGGTCGGTTATTACTTTGATGGGATGCGTCTGGAAATATGGCCTCAGTTTTTTGGAGGTCAGGATCAGCGCCAAAGCTATCCTTTCTATGGGGGCATAGCGGAGCTCAAGCCCCGCCAGAACATGGCTAGTGTAGTAGATCGGCCTTTCCCCGGCTTTATCAAGTGTTACCAGGACCGAGCTAACCGCCAGGTCGGTCGCAGCGAGGTATAAGCCGAGGGGCTCGCCATCCTTCACCGAGGCTAGTTGCGGCAGGTTCTCGATGTGACTCTTGAGTTTGCGGAAGACCTCCTCGCATTCGGGGGTCCATTTGAAGTCTTTTGCCGACTTCAGTGCACGAAAAAAGGTTGAACTCTTGTCTCCGGCTCGGGAAATGAAGCGGCTTAGGGCTGCTAACCTTCCCGTAAGTCGCTGTACCTCCTTTATAGTCCTAGGGGGCTGCATCTCCTGTATTGCTTTTATATTGTCGGGATTGGCGTCGATTCCTCGTTGATGCACTATAAAGCCGAGGAACTTCCCGGATGTGATGCCGAAAGTACATTTCGTCGGGTTGAGATGCATCTTGTATTTCCTCAGCGTGCGAAATGTCTCCTCCAGGTCGGAGAGGTGGGTCTCGGCATGTCGGCTTTTGACTATCATGTCATCTACATATATTTCCATATTTCTTCCGACCTGGTCCTTGAACATACGATTCACGAGACGCTGGTAGGTCGCGCCGACATTCTTCAATCCGAACGGCATCACCTTGTAGCAATATGTCCCATTGTGTGTGATAAAGGCCGTGTTTCTTTTGTCTCTCGGGACCATTTGGATTTGGTTGTATCCTGAGAAGGCATCCATGAAGGAAAGCAGCTGATGTCCCGACGTGGCATCCACAAGTTGGTCGATGCGGGGAAGTGGGTAGCAGTCCTTCGGGCAAGCCCGATTGAGGTCAGTATAATCAACACACATCCGCCAATTTCCATTTGTTTTTTTGACAAGTACAACATTGGACAACCAGGTCGGGTATTTTACTTCTTCGATGAGATGTGCGGCCAACAGGCGAGTGACCTCGTCCTCTATGGCCTTCTGGCGATCCGGAGCGAATTTTCGCGGACGCTGCTTCACAGGTCGGGCGTCGGGGGAGATGTTTAAGTAGTGTTGGGCAATCTCTGGGTCGACCCCTGGCATGTCGTTTGGGGTCCACGCGAAGACATCGTCGTTCTTCCTTAGGAAATCTATCAGCTGAACTTGTTGATTCTCCGCAAGCTCCGATCCGACCTTCACCAGCTTATCCATGCGGTTCTGGTCTAGTGATAGCTCGAGGACTTTTTCCGCGGAGTGGGTGTCTCGGGTGCTTTCTTCCGGACCTGGGGGCGTGGCGCCGAACGGTTCGGTTCTCGGTTTCTTGCATAGCGTTGTCGCCGTTAAGTAGCATTGCCTGGATTCCTTCGGGTCACTCCTGATCTCGCCGACCCCGGCTCGAGTCGGGAACTTCAAGATCCGGTGGTACGTTGACGCGACCGCCCTGAGCCGATTGAGGGTCGAGCGCCTGATGATGGCGTTGTATGCAGATGGGAGCTTGACCACCATGAATGATACCATCAGCGTCTTTGATCGCGGCTCCCCCCCGAACGTGACAGGGATTGTGGTTGTTCCCATGGAGGAGATGGAATCCCCAGTGAACCCTGTCAAGGTAGATGTTAGGGGGGTGAGGTCTAGGTCGGTCAATCCTAACCGTTGGAAGGCATCACAATATAGGATGTCAGTCGAACTTCCCGTGTCGATCATGACCCTCTTGACGTAGGCGTTGGCCATGCGGATTGAGATTACCAGCGCGTCGTCGTGAGAGGAGGGCTCCTCGCCTTCCGACCTGAACGTGACGTCGAGGTCTTCATGATGTAGCGGCCTCTTTCCAGCCTCGGATCGCGCGTATGCTTTTCGCGCCGAGGAGCTATTGCCGCCTGATGCTGGGTCGCCGAAGATGACGTCGATCTATTTTTCGACCGGGCCCTGCGGTCGGGGAGACAGATCTCGGGATGGCCGACCGTCCGAGAGAGGGGGTTGTTCGCGGACGTATCGCCGCAGGTTCCCGTGCCGGATAAGGTCTTCAATCTGGTACTAAAGGTCACGGCATTCCTCGGTGTCGTGACCATACTCTCGATGGAAGCGGCAGTACCTCCTCTTGTCGCGCCGCTCGGGATGCGACTTCATCGGGCTTGGTGCCTTTAAGAGCCCCTTCTCCCGTATTTGGAAAAAGATCTTCGTTCGGGTTGAGTTGAGGGGAATCGGGGGAGGTCTGGCTGGCAGCAAGCCCGACCTGTCCTCTCTTATCTTCGGAGGTGGGGCTAGATGCCCACGAGACTGTTCCCCCCGAGGGCGTTTCGTCTCGTCCCGCTTGCCAGCTATCAGGGTCTCGGCCGCCACATATTGGTGCGCCCGTTGCAACATCTTGGGCAGAGTCGTTGGTGGTCGCTCGATCAGCGACCAAAAGAACCTTGACGGCTTCAACCCCGTCAGAAATGCTTGGATGGCCAGGGACGGATGGAGGTCGGGAATGCCCTATACTTGTGATGTGAATCTTCCTACGAACTGGGAGAGGGGCTCGTCGCTCCCTTGGGCCATCCCGAGGAGCGAGGCTGTGGTAGGCCTCGGGCGTGCACTTGCCAAAAAGTTTGACTCGAACTCCCTTGCTAACACGTCAAATGACGATATGGATGCGGGTTTGAGACGAGCATACCAGGTTCTGGCCGATCCCCTAAGGGTGGTCGGGAAGGCTCGACACATCAGTGCCTCCGAAGTGTCGTAAAGGGCCATTTGGGAGCGGAATGTGGCGACATGTTCCATCGGGTCGCCACTGCCATCATAGGGCTCGAGGGCTGGGAGCCTGAAGGTGGCCGGTAGGGGCTTGGACTGTATCTCGGGGGTGAACGGGGAGCCTCCTTTAGAGCTTTCCCCAGTCTCGTCTTTCGATCTGAGGACTTCCTTCTGGACCTCGTCAAGTCGCTGATGGACTCGGCGGACTTGTTCCCTCAAAGAGTCGGTAGAGTCAGTCGATAAAGTGTCGAGGTCAAGTTCAGTCGGTGCTGGATTATAAGAGCGACTTTGGGATCGGGTTGGCGTCGGGGTCAGCGAAACTAGGACCCGAGGCGGTGGCTCCTCGGTGACCCGAGGCGGTGGCACCTCGGTGACTGGCGGGATTCCCCGGCTTGAGGCCGTCGGTGACTCCGTTTGCGGGGGTGCTGGTTGATGAGCCACTGAATGCGCCAGCTGGGGTAGGTATGGGATTATGGTCTGCATCATCCCCGCTAGTGCTTGGACCTGGCTGGTGAGGCCAATGAAAGCCTCTGCCGTGACCATGAGTGGCGCGGGGTTTGATGCGGGTGAGGGGAACCCCGGTTCGGTCATCATCCTCCAAAAACGGTTGGGGGTTGGCATGGCGGCCGTGACTTCCTCCGCCAGTCGAGGGTGGTCAGGTTCCGTCTGGCGCTCCGTGCCCGAATCCGTGAGTGGGCGTTCTGGCGACATGGGCCCTCCTTCTAGCGCCAAAAATGATAGGGACTTTTCTGGTGCTTGCCTAGTAGACGCATCCCGCCTTCAAGTTTGCTGAGCAAGCATTTGCTGGTTCAGGCCCGTGTGCACTAGCTCGCCCGCCTCGCGGTCTTCTCGGTACAGAGTGGGAGCTCGTCCGGATGAGCGGTGATTCAGAGCTCGGCTTGGAAGGTCGGCTATTGGAGTGGTGAAGCCCGGGTGAAGAGGGAGTAATCCAATTTGGGTCGGCCGCTAACTCCTGCAAGGAGGTCGGGTAGGTTCCCGACGTGACTCATCCGACGGTTAAGTTAGTTCAGTGGTTCGTTTTTGCGATCCTCTGCCCCGTAGAGGTGCAGGAGCTTTTATAATGGGTGTTGTAGATTAATCATACCTGATAACCTTACTGCCTTTATGACTTACCATACCGCCGTACGCACCCACCATGTTTGTTGTCCTTGTAAACAGGCGTGCGTTTGTAGTTGGGGGATGCTGACCTTACTTGTGTCAGGTCGGTTGTACGAGCACTGGCGCTCCCCGTATATCCGACCGGTTACCTGCGTCGGGTCGACTACATCGACGGGCCAACTATCCGAGGGTGTGATGACTTAGCGGTCAGGTCAGCATTTATGATATCAGTAGGTATGAAAGTTAAGCAACTCTCTTTTTCGAGGGCACACAGATTTCAACATAGCTTCTCTCCCTAATCTAAGATGCTATGGCCTGCGTCATGTCCACATTAACTGCTAATGTCTTTATGCATGATCTCATCATTTTCCAGAGTTTTCTGAGCATCATAGTCTCTCAAACATAATTCTAATTTACTTCATCAGTTTACAGTTTTTCTTTTTTCTGAAATAGATATGCATACAAAAGCAATTCAAAGTAACACTTTTATTTATTTATTTATTTATTTATGGCTTAAGTGTATTTCTTTAGATCTAGAGTATTTTTTTTAAAGTTGTGTACACTCAATAATTCTTTACATGTGAATACCATGGGCTCATACAGATGATAACATAGTTCAAATTGCATTTTAGTTCTTGTATAAGATTAATGAATCTTTTTATCTTTTTCTACTATGGAGTTTGTTTATAGTTAATGTTTCAAGGCAAAAAAAGTTTACCTTCAAACTATTATTAGAGAACCTATCCTTCATCTCTTGCACGTGATGTTTAGATTAATTACTAGGGAGACCAAGTTGGATCCTACACAAATATGAAAAAGTCAACTTCATGGTCAGCCAATGGACTTGAGATGATTCAACATGGAACACTAGCACATGTGGAACTTACTCATTCAAATATAAGAATGAAATGGAAGCAAATTTAGATGATCTCATCCAACACCTCGTTGGTTTAATCGACTTAGCCAAGTAAGTGAAGAAGGCTTTGACTTGCTCCATGTTAGCCGCCTTCGATTACCACATCCATGTAGAGCGAGCGCCACTCTTCTTCATGTTGTCGTCAGCTGCTTCGACCAGTTCGATCTTAAACCTCCTTTTTGGATAAGCATTAATAGTTTAAATATAATTGAGGTATCAATTTGGCATGGATTGGCTAAGGAATTGGATCCCACTGGGGAGGACGAATCCCATGACTTAGGCCGCTGCAGGACTCACGCCGCCGATGCTTCGTGGCAGGACTGTGGTGGGGTTGTTGACCTGCTCCTGGAAGCATGTTTGTAGCAAAGCCCCCATCACCGTCGAATTCTCGTCTAACGGTTGTCGTGGCTTAGGATACTTGCAATATATGGGAGATTAGGTCAAACCCACAAGTGCAGGGTTGGCAATGGCAGGTGGAGAACACACGATGGCAAAGTGGTGGGTAGGCGTTTAAACAGTCACCTGTTGAAAGCATCAACTGTTCTCATGTTTGAGGACACAACGCGAAAAGGAAGGGTGTCCAGAACTTTGAATAAGCTTCTCAGCAGCAGTACTAATCAAAAGATATTGAGAAAGCAACAAAGGAAGAAGAAAAAAGAGTCATAATATAGTATTCTTTTTTTTTTTTTTTTTTTGTTGCAGTAGATTTGTTACTGTTCTTCATCAGCTTTCACTTGGCGTTTGCCTGCCTGCTTACTGCACCTGCTTTGAATGGGTCGGCCATGGAGGTTGCAGCTATACATGACTCGATCCTCATACTTGTTCAATGAGGTAGGTTTTAGAGCAGGATCAAGAAAAAGTAGAGAGAGAGAGGTGCATAGGCAATTGCATTGATTTATTATTTCATATAATCTTCCACAATCGTAGGACCAATCACAGGCATCCACCATTAATATATAGAAAACATGTAGTGGAAGGAAGAAGAAACTTCTACACTACCCAACAGCCCCCACCTTCCCTCACCCTTTTCCTTCTTCCTTATCCTTTATATAAACCCTCCAACCTCCTCTTTCCCCGTTCCACAAGCAGCCAGCCTCCTGCAACACATCAACAGAAAGCAGAAGCATTTGAGCTGCAACCATGAAGCCTGCCATCATCTCCCTGTGCCTCTTCTTGTCTCTACTGCACTGCTTGAGAGCCCAGAGCTGTGTCAGCGAGACCTTCTCCAGCAACAGGGTCTACTCCTCCTGCAACTCCCTTCCCTACCTTGGTGCCTCCCTCCACTGGAACTACCACTCTTCCAATGGAACGGTGGACGTCGCCTACCGCGCGCCGGAGTCCTCCTCAGGCTGGATCGCGTGGGCCGTCAATCCCACCGGTAGTGGCATGATCGGAGCCAACGCCTTCCTCGCCTTTCCGGGCTCCAACGGCGCCGTCACGCTGTACACCACCAAGTTCTCCAGCTACACCGTGGAGGCGAGCGGCGTGAAGAACGAGAACCTGAGCTTCCCGGTGTACAGCAAGCAGGCGGAGTACGAGAACGGGTACTACACCATCTTCGCCGCGCTGGAGCTACCCAACAACAGCACGAAGCTGAACACGGTGTGGCAAGCGTCGACGCAATTCCAGAACGGCGTGCCCAACGGCCACCCGTCCGGCGACAACTTGTTGTCTAAGACCAACCTGGATTTCCTCTCCGGCGAGGCGGTTTCCGCCGGAGGCAATTCGAGGCTGCGCCGCAAGAACGTAAGTTGCACAGTTAATTTGTAGGATCTTTTGAGCAATTCAATTCTCTGTATCATGTATATTTCATGCACTACTTGGATCGGGTTGCAGATCCACGGCGTGCTGAATTCAATCAGCTGGGGAATTCTGATGCCCATTGGAGCCATCATGGCGAGGTACGTGAAGGTGTTCAAAGCAGCAGACCCTGCCTGGTTCTATCTCCATGTTGCTTGCCAGTGCTCGGCATACATAATTGGGATCTCAGGATGGGGTCTTGGCCTCAAGCTCGGCAGCGAGTCCGTCGGAATCACGTACCACAAGCACAGAGATATCGCGATTGCCCTCTTCTGCCTAGCAACAGTACAGGTGATCAATCCTCTCGTTAAACAGTCACACCGTAGATCTCTTTGCAACTCGATCTTTTTGGTTGTGCAGGTGTTTGCATTGCTTCTGAGGCCGAACAAGGAGCACAAGTACAGGATATACTGGAATGTGTACCACCACTCGGTTGGATACTGCATCATAATCTTGAGTATTGTGAACATATTCGAAGGATTTGACATCTTGGATCCTGCAAAGAAGTGGAAGCATGCCTACATCGGTGTCATCGCGACGCTCGGCGGCGTCGCACTGGTCCTGGAAGCTGTGACATGGCCTATAGTTCTAAGGCGGAGGTCGAGGAGCTCGGAGAAGTCCCACCATGGCGTTAATGGTGCAAATGGATATGGCGTGAGGCAACACCAGGTAGTGTAGATGATGGCCGAGGCTTGTTATGTAGGGCATTTACTTGGATATCTGTTTTGTAGCCACATAGTAATTTATTTGTTGGAACAGAGAGATTGGATGTTCTTTTTCTTTTTTTTTTCTTTCCTTTTAATTTTCTATGTTTTAATTTTTTTTTTCTTAACTAACCATTGTGTTATTATAGCGAGAATTTTCTTTGTTTCTACGTATGGAGAGTTCGACCCGAGCCTAACTCGAATCAAGTCAACCATAGGTCTAACGCGAGCCTAACTAGCTAATGAGCTGCACTCCAAGCACGGGCCCCACCCAAACACAAACCTGCGCATGAGGGGGCCACTCCCCTACCAGTCCATCTTGGGTCGCAAACATGGTCGGGCCCACACCCTTTTTAAAAGAAAATTACTTTTTAAAGTACATCAAATCTTGAATATGTTATCACCATTACCACTACCCTACACTTTAAAAACTTTAATAATTGATATAAACATATATAAAATATTTTTAGTGCCCGTAGTGCTCGATGTGATCATAATGATAAGGCATATATGTCCTAATAAATTTAAAAAAAAAAAACCAAAATGTCAATATCATGATCATGACCAAAGTAGTATGTACATGGACTATGCATCCCTTCAAAACATAAAATCATGAAAGTCTAAAACAAGAAAAAAATATCTATTTATTTTTTAGTTTAAGAAACACTCATATAGATTAAGATATATCACAGATTTTTTTATACTTTTTTTTCATCTAATCTCAAATGTTTTACCTCTTCTTTAAAACTACAATAGTCATTTTCACTTTAATTTTAGAAGAATCGTGAGCTAGTAATAGCTTACCGAATATTGCCACTGAAACTTAAATTTTAGAACTTGCATTTATGGGTCATTATTGTTAGGACTTAATGATAAAAAAAAAGAAGAATGAGTTAGTGTTGTAGTATTTTAAATTGATTTTAGAATTAGAAGGGAGAAAATAATATGTATCAAAAATATGATTAATCAATTATTAAATGTAAGTGAAAGTGAATTATAATAAGTAAATAATCATAAATAAAATTCATAAGAAAAAGGATATAAATCGATTTATAATGATTTGATCTTCATGACATACGTCCACTTTCGATTCTTCTTCCCTTGAGGTCATCAATTTTTACTATTGATTTTACTTCTAACAAGTGAAGATAAACAATCTTCTCCCATATTTTTTTTTTCGGACTTAGGAGATAAATTTCATATTCACTCTATTATAAAAGATCTCTCGCTTCCTACAACTTAGTATCATTACTAAACTCAAGTGAGTAAGAGACTCAAATAATGCTTAAAAGAGAGAGTTATAACACATCGTAAACTCAGGAATAAATGCTCCATCAATCAAGCCCAAGTGGAATGTTTATATGCCCCAAAAGTTTTAAAATAGAGTAAAGAATTTAAATCTTTAAAATTTTGAGGTATTGATGATACTCCTGATGACATTGGGTGATATTATTATCATAATTTTTTACGAGAGCCACAAATTTGGACTTCGGTGATCCTACCATTATAAATTTTTGACGATACCACCATCATTGTAGGTGGTACTATCACTATCACCCTATGTGGTATTATCATCGAAAATGTTGACTCCTTGAGCTTGACTATATCACTGCCCAAGCCTAGTTTAGGCTACTAGTTTGGTACTCTAACAACCCTAAGTTGGCATTGTTTAAACCCAATAGATTTCATAATAATTAAGCTATATTTCAGCCCAATTTCGATCCAAAATAACCTCAATCAAGATCTTGACTCATTAACTATTCATCCGACACATCTTCAAAGTTTTTGATATGTTATCTACTTTTTCGATATATCGATTGATCTTTTCGTACTTTATATCCTTCACATATCATGCATTCCTCTATCATATCGATTTTTCCATGATATATGATCTTTCAATGTAATAGATGATCCATTTTACATAATGCTCGAACCTATAGCATGAAGTTATATCTCTAACACATCGATCAATCCTTCGGCTCATTTGTAATATGAGCCTGTAATCAAAATATTTTCTATATTACTTATCTCGAAAGCACGTTAATTTATTAAAATAATCAATTAATTTTATCATTAAAATCTATGATTTAATAATCTTTTCCTTTTAGATTATGATAAATGATATAAGGGACCTAATAAGATTTTCTCTGTCTATATACCACAAGTATAAGATTACATCATGAGTATTAAAATATATTATGTTGAAACATAACTCGACAAGAATCATGATTGACATAAAAACTTAAAAAAATTATGATATTATGGTATTATGATAGGTCTTAACAAGACTCTCCCATTATACACCTTAAAAATATGATATTTAGTTTGATGGTATCATGAGTCTCAAATTGTATCAAGTAAATATTTCATAAGTATTTTTAAAGATCATATCATTTATTTATTATTATATTTAGTCATATATCTTCTCCCCCCTTATTATAAGAAAATAAAAATTATTCTGATATGATGGTAGATGGAGGATCTTAATATTAAGTTATAGAAATTAATAATTCATAAAAAGTATAAGTCATAACATCATAAATTCAAGAGAAACATAAGTCGATCGTTAAAATCATAAAATCAAGAAAAACATAAGTCACATGAGCATTAAAAAGTCATGAGTAGGTGAGTCATAAAATACAACATAAGTTATGAATACAAAAGAGATTCATAGGTCACGAGTCTTGAAATCATAAAGTTGTGATGATTAGGTGACCCATAAAATCCAACATAAGTTATAAATATAAAAGACATTCATAGGTCACGAGTCTTGAAATCCAACATAAGTTATGAGTAAGTCATAAGTCATAAAACCTAACATAAGTCATTAACATATAAAAAAAAAAGAGATTCATAAGTCATAAGTCTTTAGATACCAATTTATAAGTCATAAGTTTGTTAAAAGGACCAACTTCACGTATCCCAATAGCACACACCCAATTTAAATGCATATATAATTTTTAAGAAACGAAAGATATCTACGAAAGACATATTAAAATCTTACTAATCAATTCAAGGTTAGTACATTTTTTATTAAGAATATATAATCTTTTGATAATATTCATAATATATATATATACATAATTTTAAATAACTCATTATTGTGAAATAAAAGATTATATTTTGTATTCTTTTACTTTATTAGTTCATTCATATGTAATAAGTATGTGCCATATGTCGGATGTCATATGTTAGAATTAAAATTTGATTGAATTGTTTTATCTAAAGTATAAAATAAAGTATTTATATTTTTAGTATTTAAGAAAATATCCTCTTTTCAAGATCATTCTATTTATCTATCAATTTATTAGATTTTTAAAAATTAAATTCAACTATATTCTATAAATCATAATTCGTAGAAAGTAAGTGATAATAATTAAATAATCATAAACAAAATTCACAAGAAAAGTGTGTAAGCTAATTTGTACTGGTTCGATCTTTTAGACCTATGTCTAATCTTGATTTTTTTTCTTTCGAGACTTCTAATTTTTATTACCAATCTTACTTCTAACGAACGAAGATCAACAACTATTTACTATATATATATATATATATATATATATATATATATATATATATATATATATATATATATATATATATATATATATATATATATTCTTAAAACTTAGTAGAGAACCTTCACACTTTCTTTTTTACAAGAGATCTCTTACCTCCTACAATTTGGTATCATAACTAAACTTAAGAGAGAGGAAAAATACTCAAATAATGCCCAAAGATAAAGCTACAACATTTCATAAACTCAAAAATAGATATAGATGCTCATCAACCAAACCTGAATGAAATATTTATGGGCCCTAGAAGGCTTCAAAATAAAGTAAAAAATTTAAAAATTTTAAGATATGAGCAATACTAACGATGATATTGGACAATATTACTATCATAACTTTCGACATGAGCCACAAATTTAAACTCCAATGGTCATACTATAATAAAAATTAAATAATAGATGGTGCCACTATTATCCTAGATAGTATTACCATCAGAAAGGTTGACAAAACATTGTTTGTACTTGTCGGTTGGCTCAAGCAGTACCACCACTACTATGCAAGATTGGTTTAGACCATTGGTTTAGCCTTCTCATAGCCTCAATTCAACCTTGCCTTAAGCCCAATGACTTTCATAATAAGTGGGTTTTATTTGAATCTAATATCGATTTAAAATAATCTCAATCAAGACATTGACTTATCAACTACTCATTCGGTATATCTTCAAAGCTTTCGACACATTGTCTATTCTTTGGGCATGTCATCCAATCTTATAACCTTTGACACATCATCATATTCTTCAACATATCGCTCATTCATCTGGCATATCTATTTTCACATGAGATCTGATCTTAGTCTCACCCATATCCTATATGCATGACTAAAGTAGGATGTTACTTTAGTTTAATTATTGCTATCGATATCAGTGTAGCGAAAAAGTAAATAATCACAAAATAACATAGTTTCCCTTATATATCATTGACATTTATGCATAATTATAATATTTAACCAAAAGAAAATTATACACACAATATATCCAAAAGTTATACATATAAAAATATCCACAGGTCACCATTCATATTTACATTAGCATGGGCTTGCACATGCTTACTTCCTTATTGAATCGCTTAGGTAAATATTAATATTTTTACCTATAAAATAAGATCTAAGTAATCGTTCAGTAAGTGTAAGCCTTTATAACTTTATTTAGCTGAGCATATATCATTTCATGTATATAATATTTTAAAATAATCTATATAAGACATAATCCTACAACATATTCATGAACTTCTACATCTCATATCATTATATACATGATATATATATAATGTATATAATGATATATATATATATATATATACTCCCACACACACATCATTATAATATATGCGTATACTTCCACATCGCATGCTATAATATATGTGCACACTCGCACAATATACATCTTAGTATATATATGTACTCTTACACCATATATTTTAATACATACATGCACTTACACTGTATTATCAGAGACAAAAATATAAATAAGATGCTCAATAATACTCATGTATGTCCATATCTTTTAATTTTTGTATATAATTTATACAATAAAAAATAGGCTAGTAGTACGCTTGATAGCCCTAGTTTGATTTGCTTCTATGACCACTTTCGACTTGTAAATAAAAGTTATGACATGTAGGCACTTGTGTGGAATTTGGACTGTAATAGATTATGATCCTTTGAGTGTGACGTTAAGAGCTTATGAAGTCAATGATTGTACTACTTTGTATTGGCTATATAAGTGTCAGCTGAAATTGTTATTTGTAGATCTCGTGTGACACAATTTCTCTAACCCGTTTTCTATTTTGTAGGTTTAAGGGACAATAAGAGGTTTCGGGGAGGTTGACATTTATGGACAGACATACAATGGTGCTACACGACATAGGCAAAACTAGCTAAATTTATGATAGATGTTATCAGAGCGGGACAAGCACATGTAAGAACACTTACCATGCAAACGTGGGGAACCTAGTTAGGCTGTATGGAAGACAGCAGCACAAGTGACCATTTGAGAGAAACAAACATTGAGACGTAGGAAAAGTTACCGTGAGGACAAGCAAGCTAGAAAGAATGCATAATACATAAAGATTGAGATGGCTGAGTTCGAGCGATGATTTAATATTTTTAACCAAACTTAACAGTGCTTATGGTAAGCAGGGTGCTTGGTAAAGGAAGAGACCATGCAAAATGAGATGAGTTACACAATGACCGAAAGAGTTGTGCAAAGTTCACAGAGGTGAAGAGAATTGCTAACTCGAAGAGTTCGGTACTCATGCAAGGACTTGCATGCGGATGATGGAGTGTTTGTGACCATCCCAAGGCGATCGAAACTTGTTGCCATAGAACATTGAAACTTTCTCTTCGGCATGGGAAGAATACTTCTATAGGAGGTTGAAGCGTGCAATAAGTTCAACATATTACTAAGCCTTAAAGGGTGCAACATGGGTTGTATTGGCGAAGAGTCTAGTAGGTACGTTTGTGAGGGTAAAATAATACACAGTTTGTTTAGCAAAACGGTGTAATCTAAAGGGATGATAGTTTTCGAAACCTCTAGAAGAAAGAATGTGAAGGGGAAGGTTGCTCCAACATGACGGATAAGTCTTGATTCTCAAGAGAAAGAATCATGTGCAGTGGATCGTACATGTAGAGAAGGAGTACCTCAAGATAATAATTTCATAAAGCTCAACATATCAAGTCAGTGGTGACGAGACATTGTATGATGTTACATAAGGTAATGTATCGATGGATTCATTATAAAATAAATTAGGATAGAGACCCATGCTAATATCAAATAAAATCACACTTGGAATCGATATAAAAATAGGATTCATTGGATAAGTGCTGAGGAAACATAATGATGTTAAAGTTGCCTGACGGTAAATAGTTGAAATGTCATGACTAGCATATTAAATCTCTTACCAGTTAGACCTTGATATATGTCAGAATTTTGTCGCTTTATGATTGTGGGATGATTATAAAATATAGTAATATATTATTTTATTTTATAGATATTATATATATATATATATATATATATATATATATATATATATATATATATATATATATATATTATCATTAATAAAAAAGATGGAGCCACGTGCTCCATCTACCTAATAAAGCTTGCTACCAACCAAAGCATGCATGACGTTTGGAATTTTTTGTTTTGGCCTGACTCACCAAAAGAAATCCTTAAAGAACTGTGTCTTCATCAATACAGACGAGCCGTGTTTATGCTGCAAGCGTTGGGTGGGCCCACGTCTCGGATGAAATCAGGAACTATTTTTGTCTCTGAACGGAAGATGTTGGTGAGGAGTTGGGTGGGAATTAGCGTCAGCCGTATCTTTGAATAATTTTTCTGGTTTTGACCGTCTTGTGGTCGGCGATCGAATCTGATGACAACGGGCTCGCCTGCCGAACTACCAATCAGGGGTTGGAAGCCCTTTCCCCATTGGTCGAAAGCCACATGGCAAAGGTGAAGGCCGGAGTAGCGACCTGTGGGCCCCTGACTTCTGCCAAAGAGAAGGCTCTGTTATTTGAACTGTGGCGAGTAGCGGACACGGGATCCGCCCGCCACAAGTGAAAGTACAGAATTGCTTCATCGATCGTATCACGAATCTCAATTAAGACGGGATTTTTTCTTTTTTTTTGGTCTCGTCGTTAGTTATTATCGACGGGACCCACGATAAATTTGAGGAATTCTTTTTAAAATATCTAAGTTTGGTGTCTTTTTTTTTTCTTTTCTCTTTTCGAAACGCTGCTAGTTTGAAAAGTATTCAAACAGAATTCGTTAATGTAAAAATATCAAAAAAAATTATAAAATAGAAAACCAATTATATATGTTCAATTCAAATATTTCTTAAAAATTTCAAATCATTTGAAATGATTAAAAAATGATTTTTAGATTTTGAGCAAAACTAGTGTATCATATATTAAAAAAGATTATCTCTAGCCCAAATTTTTATTAGATATTTTTAACGAATTTATGAGTTTAAATTTTAAAAAATATTACATGGATCCAAAATATTTCTATAGAAACGTGAAAAAATAAGTTGGACAGAAATAAAAAATAACATAAAGTTAACAAGCTAAATAATATATAAAAATATATAAAAAAACTAATAACATATGTCCCATCTAAGTCCAATTCAAATATTTTCTAAAACTTCGAGATCATTTGGACTAGTCCTTCAATGTAATTCACTATTTTTAGATTTTGAACAAAAATAATACATCATATATCAAAAAATATTTTCTTTAGCCTAAACTTTTATCAGCTTAAATGTCAAAAAATATTATAGGGATCCATAATATTTTTGTGAAATATGAAAAAATTGGCTAAAAATAAAATAATAGCACATAGTTCACCATCTGAATAATTTATAAAAATATTAAAATAAATTCTAGAATATATTCATTGCTTACACAATTCTATTTACACATTATAGGATACACATTATAGAAATGCTCCGTACATACCCAAAACTTTAATCGTCAGTATAATTTTAAAATATCAAAATTCTTTTTGAAGAATCATATTCTTCACAAAATTGAACCTGTACGCTATCATTCTATATTGCTCAGGATTTACAAGGTCATATGTATAATTTCAACTATATACATACAACTGTAGAAAGTAAGAAGTGGCTTTTCCACAAGGTATTTGTCATCCAAAATTGATCCTACAATTTGCAATTAAAACCCCTTTAATTTTTGTTCGGAAGAATGACACAAAAAATCCAAACAACAAATGCTCCATATACTTCATAACTAATATTTGAACAATCGTTCCTAAAACATACAAAAGTCTAATTAATCAATGATAGACTAGTTATGGTATTTCATGATATTTATAGTGTTAGGGAGGAATTTGGTGCTTGTCTAGTAGATGCGTTCCGACTTCGTGTCTGTTGAGCAAGCACTGCTGGTTCAGGCCCGTGTGCGCTAGCTCGCCCGCGATCGGCTCAGTGCGGAGTTAGAGTTCGGTCGGATGGGTGGAACCTCGGGGTCCGGCTCGGGAAGTCGACTGTTGGAATGGTGGAGCTCGGGTCAGGAGGAGGCACCTCAAGTCGGGTCGGGTGCCGGCTCCTGCAAGGAGGTCGGGTCGGGTAAGTTCCCGACGTGACCCCTCCGACGATGAAGTTAGTTTTGTGGTTGATTTTTCGATCCCCTGCCCCGTAGAGGTGCAAGAGCTTATATAGTGGGTGTTGTAGATCATCCGTACCTGGCAACCTGGCTGCCCTTGTGGCTTACCATGCCATCGTACACCTCCACCACGCTCGTCGTTCTTGCGGTGAGGCATGCGTCCACAGGTAAGGGTCTCGGCCTCACCTGTGTCAGGTCGACTGTATGACCACTGGGGATTCGGCCTTACCTGTGCCAGGTCAGCCGCACGACCATTGGCGCCCCCATACCTGCGTCCGACCAGCTTCCCGCGTCGGGTCGGCCACGTCGGCGGGCCAGTTATCCGAGGAAGCGAGGATGTGGCAGCCAGGTCATCATGTGCCATATCATTCTTTTCCCCCCGGGAAGACCTTCTTGAGGTGCCCGATGAGGGTGCTGAAGATGAGGTCTTGTGCTTAGTTGCTGATTCGAGGTGGCTCTGAACTAGTCTTGAGTGAGGGCTCAGGGACTTGAATAGTGCGGGGGGCGATCCGACCAAGCAAGAGCTTGGTAATTTGAATGGCGCAAGAGCTGATCCGACCAAGCAAGACCTCGAGAATTTGAACTTAGGCTTTTGCCAAGGGGGTGAACTCGAGTGTAAATCCGGGGATTTGGCTGAGAGGGTGAACTCGGGCGCAAATCCGGGGATTTGGTCGAGTAGGTGAACTCGGGTGTAAATCCGGGGATTTGGCCGAGAGGGTGAACTCGGGCGCAAATCCGGGGACTTGTCCGAGAGGGTGAACTCGGGCGCAAATCCGGGAATTTGGCCGAGAGGGTAACTCGGGCGCAAATCCGGGGATTTGGCCGACAGGGTGAACTCGGGCGCAAATCCGGGGATTTGGCCGAGTAGGTGAACTTGGGCGCAAATCCGGGGATTTGGCCGAGTAGGTGAACTTGGGCGTAAATTTGGGGACTTGGCCGAGAGGGAGAACTCGGGCGCAAATCCGGGGATTTGGCCGATAGGGTGAACTCGGGCGCAAATCCGGGGATTTGGCCGAGAGGGTGAACTCAGGCGCAAATCCGGGGATTTGGCCTAGTAGGTGAACTCCGACGCAAATTCGGGGATTTGGCCGAGTAGGTGAACTCGGGCGCAAATCCGAGGATTTGGCCGAGTAGGTGAACTCGGGTGCAAATCCGGGGATTTGGCCGAGAGGGTGAACTCGGGCGCAAATCAGGGGATTTGGCCGAGAGGGTGAACTCGGGCGCAAATCCGGGGATTTGGCCAAGAGGGTGAACTCGGGCGCAAATTCGGGGATTTGGCCGAGTAGGTGAACTCGGGCACAAATCCGGGGATTTGGCCAAGTGGGTAACCTCGGGCGCACTCGCCTCTATCTTATGAACCCTCTCTTTTATTTATTTGCGTATGGTTATTGTTATGTCATATATATATATATATATATATATATATATAATATTGTCCTCCGTTTAGGGTTTCGGTCGGAGTAATGGCGCATTTAATGCACTGGGTGGCTTTTGGGGTGGCGGCGCTTCGTGCTGCCTCAGGAAGCTGAAACGACTCCCCTGGGCGCTATAAGTTCGAAGTGGCTGGGCTGAGACCTCACTTGCTCATTTGGCCCTCTCCTTGCTTCTATCTCGGACCTTCCTAGCCACCAATCGCCCCTTCAGTCGGTAGCCCTTTTTGAACAGGGCGGGATGACCTCCTCGGACTCATCGAGTAGTGTCAGGGTCGTTTCTCCCCCGGGATCGGGGGAGACAAGTCGGTGTTATCCCGAGGTCGGTTCCTCGGAAGCGTCTTCTGGGCCCCCGTCGCGTGTCGACGCGAGAGTTCGGAGGGATCTGGAGGTCATGAAGTCAGATCATGACCTAGACACGACGGTGACCGAAGGGTCACTTGCCGCGATTAGGGAGCGGTATAGCATCCCGACCGAATACGGGCTGCATGTTCCACAGCCCGGGCAGCGCCCCTATAGCTTGGACGCTCCCGGCATGTGCATCTCAGTGGATGCTTTGGAGGCCGGTCTCCGGTTTCCTCTGCACCCACTCATCGAGGAATGCTTGAGGTGGTGAAGGGTCTCTCCTAGCCAGGTAGCGCCCAACTCGTGGCGCTACCTTGTCGTCTTATTGGGCGAGTGCCGAGGGGCCGGGATTATCCCGACTCGGGACTTGTTCATGGCGTGCTTTCGCCTTTGCAAGAGTCGGGGTGGTTACTACCTCATCGCTCGGGTCGATTTTCGAGTCAACGGGGCACCTTCCAATAACAAAGGTTGGAAGTCCCGCTACCTTTATGTTAGTGGTCTGGTTTGGGGGTTTAGGCTCGACTGGTTGGCACACCCGATCGGTAACACCTCCTCGTACCTATCCGAGGAGGAGACCGTCCTGGTCGGCAGACTGAAGGCGATTCTTTCCTCTTAGTGTGTGATCAAGGAGATGACCGAGATTTGGCTCGTCAAGGCGGGTTTAAGCTCGGCCTCTTGGGGTGCTAATATTTTACTTTACTTTATGTAGATTGACAACCAACAATATGCCAATGTTTCATTTTTATTATTATACACAGCATAATGTATTTAATTGGCTATACCTCATGAGTTTTGCTGGACTATTTAGATAATATAAGTCCATGTACCTATACATTATAAAATAATAAGAAAAAAAGCTAGGAACCTATACATTTTATTCTAAATAAGAAAAATATTGATAATATTGAATACTAAATGTACCTTGAATCTTGAATATATTATTTCTAATGATACAAAAGATTTTTCAAGTGATGCCATCGCACATATCCTTCAAATTAGAATGTTGACATATGTATCTTATTATTATTACCAGTTGAAATCTATAAACTTTACAAAAGCTATACAAGCTGAGGTGACATACAACATCTCTCCAGATTATTTCAATTGATAAATTATAATATCAAAAAAATCAATTTAGTCAATTACCTTATATTTCATAGATAAATTAAAATCTAATTACAATAAAGCTCTAAGTAAAAAAGAACATCAACTTCACTAGGTGCCTTCAACATTGAAAAGATCGACATGTCCTTCTAATCCACCTCCTTATTCTTCTCTAATTTTTTTTCTTTGATTTCTTCTTGACTTGACTTGTATCTTTAAAGTATTCTTTTTATAGCAGCTTCCCCTTCTTTTTTTTCTTTTCTTATGTCGCCTAGTTTCATGGGGACTGCATTTATGTCATCTTTTTATGTTCCTGCACTAAAGCCTCCTAAGAACACATGTCTTATAACTTTTGCATTTATACTATCGAGATTCACGGCAAAATTTTTATAAAAATTTTATTTGGACCAAATTTTGAAGTATATGATTAAGAACCCCTTTTGTGGCTCAAATGTGAAAAATATTATATATATATATATATGATTTTAATTTATCAAAAATAAACTAAATAAGGTAAAAATAGCACATTGTTTTGAACAAATATTTTATTTTCTTAAAGAATGCTCAAAATATTCGTAGTAGAAAAAAGAAAAAAATTTCAGAACCCTATTCAAAAATAGTAAACATCAATGTAACCCTAGAATCCTAACTAAACAATAAACCAAAAATCAATACATAGCTTATAGAAAATATTAAAACTATGTTGCAAATAATGTTAGCTGCTGCTGATAAAAATCAATTTTTATCTAATTTAATTTATGTTAAATCAAATAGTTTTTTAATGTTAATATTATTTATTGGATAATTTTTTTTGGATAATTTTTAAAGTTAAAACGCTCTAAGAAAAAAAAAACAAAAAACTAAAAATTAGAATTTTTTTTTCTTCGAAAAGTCGTCCTAGATTCAAAGCATTAATATAAAGTCTAATGGAAATGCGGATCCAACTGATCGCTCGAGTCTATCCGGGGATATCGTGCGATAAGTTCTTGGAGCCGATCCGAGACAGATCGATTTGGTACGGCGACTTCCGCCAGGGCGGTGGAAGCCGCATAGGAGACTTCGTGGTCTTGTTTAGAAATCGGTGTTGGCCTCCGAGGATCGGGCTTTTGAGGGCGACCGGGATCTTGAATTGGAGCATGGGTTCGCTTACCAAGGCGCAGGAGGTGGTGGCGGAGGAAGAGTGGTCGAGGGAGGCCGTCGTCTACGTGAACGGC